>OX387662.1:16285071-21167673 GCA_947568875.1 Fissipunctia ypsillon
GTTCAACATAATCAAATAGCAGACCATCGATTTTTACGTGCCAACATACCAATTACAACAAAAATGCAATTTTACAACTTATCACAAAAAGTTTTTACTAAAACGATCCACCCATTACCTCAGTTTACGAGTCAATAAAAAAAAATGACACGACCATAAATTTATTATTTTTGACACATGTCAAAACGGCGCCTTTATATGGTGATTAATTAAAAATCCCTCTTTTAATTACAGAGCGCGATAATTGGTGTAGTAGTGAAATTTTCGCTTTTTTTTAAAGTGCAGGGTTGTGGGGGGGTGCTCTGCACATTGACGCATTCTTGCGGCTTCGTTCGAGTGTGGTGGGCTGCACTGTCTTAACTACGGTTAATGCCGATAGTTTAAGAGTATTTTTTTTTTCTGTTTTATGTGTGTTTTTTGGGAAAAGGTTATAGATGAATATACTAGTTAGGTACTGTTAAGGTGTACAGTTTATTTTCTGAAGCTCTAAACAAAAAACGACTTAACGGTAAGTCGTCAACAACTGGAAACGAAGGACCACAGCGAGCAGCAGCATGAGCTCAGCTATTAATGCTTCTTCCAACACAATTAATACTTTTCCAAGACCTTGAGGTAACCCAAAAACAAAACTAGGACCGAAGGACTAAAAGCTTCACCTAAAGCAATGAAAACGTTTGTGTAAGCCCTCGAAACGCTTTAAAACTTCTAAATCCTAGTTTAACCTCTACTCAACGGCTCGCGGTGCTGTCAGCCGGTCACTCCACCTTATCTTGCAACGAAGCGACGCCGCACACTATACACATGTATAACTAAATCAATGGCGCCTATTGACACCAAAACTGACAAGGAATTTTCGCATTTCGCAAGATATTTCACGTTAGAGAAGATGATGTATGAAGTTTGGAGAAAAATAGTGTTTCTGAGATTAGTGTCAGTTTTATTGCGAAGATGTTCGTCATTGGTATTCCTATTCTTATTGTTTAAAAACTCGGTTCTAGAAATACTTCGGTTTTCCTGTACGGCATTGCCTGCACACTGCGCATTGTCAGAATTTAGTCAAAATTTCTGACATGATAATGTAACACTATACAGGGTGTAAGGGACAGCTCTCCGCAGGCTGATGGGGTGAATTCAGTATATCATACTAAGATGACCAATACATGAAATTATTTTAGGAACGTTATGGGAATCCAATAAACCTGATTTGTTTTATAACCCCACACGCAATGTATCGTTACCGTGGCAAAACGCGCGTAGGGAACAGCAGCGCAGCGAGCCTTCGGCCGCCGAGTATTTCAACATCCATTGCTGATTTATTTATTTTTACTGTTTTATTTACATAAGTGGAGTGCTGCGTATATATAATGTAATTTTGCATTGAAATAAAGGAATAGTAACTGAAAATACGAGAAAAAAAAATGAAAATTTTCCTGAGAATATTTCCGGTGGATTATGATTCAAAATAAGGAGCTGAATGCACCCTGTTAGTTTGCAGAGGGCTGTCCCTTACACCCTAGCCAAACCAAACCTGAAATTGCGAAAAAAAACAGCTGTTCCCTACATTATGTTCGCATGGCTCACCAAAATGTAGGGAACATCAGATTTTTTTTTCACGATTTTACGTTTGGTCCTATGTAAAAGTTGTTCATACTGATGAGTACAATGACCACTTAAGAGGTTGTGCGTTAATTTTGTTACATCTTGTATATGAAATCACGTTATTCTGCAAATAATTAGTTATAGTAATAATAATAAAATGTGTTGGGTTATTTTTTAAAGGAAGCAACTTTTATAAACACTGAAATCTATTTATTGTGCTGTTAAACAAAGGTCAATGAATAGTAATCGCGGTAACCTTGAATGCCTAAGAACAATAAACGTAAATGACTAAAATAAATCAATATAATTTATTACGATAACAAAGATTTAATGAGATTTTACGTATTCCCACGAGTGTAGGTAAGCGACGTGACGTAGGAATACACTACCTGTGCCCCGCGACTTCGTTCGCGTGGATGTCGTAAGATATACAATATACACAAAACAAGGTGAAATTTTAAACAGTGTTAATCTTTTAAGGGGTCATTGTACCCATCATTATGAACAACTTTTACTATGGGACCAAACCCGAAATCGCGAAAAAATATCAGGCGTCTCCTACATTTTGACGAGATAAGCGAACATAAATACAGGGAAAGCTGATTTTTTTTCGCGATTTCAGGTTTGAGCCCATAGTAAAAGTTGTTCATAATGATGAGTATAATGACCCCTTAAGAGGTTGTGCGTTAATTATGTTACACCTTGTATAGTTGAGTCGCCCGCCGCTCTATTTCGCTTAGTGTTTTTTCTGACTGTTTTCTTTTTGCTCGGCTCCTAAGGGTCGTAGCGTGATGTTAAATAACCAATAACCATCCTCGAGAATTGGGCTACCAAATACAAAAAGATTTTTTAAATCCGACTTTTTGTTCATAATTTCATGGGTTTTAATATTTTTGCGCGAAAACTTAATTATTTTTCTAAAATAAAAGTAGCCTAAGTTACCCACCGTAACATCAGCTATCTGCCAGTTAAAGTCCCGTCAAAATCGATCTAGCCGTTTCGGAGATTAGCCGGAACAAACAGAGAGACAGACAGACAAAAATTTTAAAAATTGCTTTTTTGTTATAACTACCGTATATACTTTCTTATGCATTTAGTATAAAGTTGTTATTTTGACATTACAAACAGACACTTCAATTTTATATTATTTATTTTCTATTACTTTAGATTTTTTAAATTAGACAATATTACGCAAGTGATGAGTTTATTTACAACTGGTTGCTGCCCGCGGCTTCGCTTGCGTGGACTCTAATTATTTTTCTACAATTAAATACATTCATAAACATTTAGCAGAAAGCTGTTATTTTGAAATAACAAACAGACACTTCAGTTTTATTAGGGTTCCGTACCTCAAAAGGAAAAACGGAACCCTTATAGGGTCACTCGTGTGTCTGTCTGAATGTCTGTCCGTCTGTCACAGCCAATTTGTTCCGAATCTAATGGACCAGTTAAGTTTAAATTTGGTACACATATTAATTTCTATGACCCAAACACGGACGTGTAGGTAACATAAATAAATGAATTTTGAATACTTTTGGGGGCAAATAAAAAGATTAAAAAAAAAAGGTTTGCAAACTATAACCGTGTGACATATCAAACGAAAGAGCTTACTGTGGGGGTCTCGAATATATTTTTTCCTTATATCCGAAACTACTAAGCCTTTTTTTTAATACAGAAAATAGTTCTATACTTATAGATTACAAGAATACCTATTTCTAGTCTATTGTCTTAAAATAACATGGTAAATCTCTTAATATTTTGCGCACAAACTTACATTTGCAGTTGGAATGTATAGGAGAACATGTTTTTCAACTACAATGTTAAGTTTGTTCTTGGGATAAATTCTGTCTCTTCTTTCTTCATCTCAACTACGGAACCCTTCATTTTGCATGGCCCGACACACCCTTGGCCGGTTTTTTATTTATATAGATCATTTTAATACATATAAAGTAAGGTAGGTACGTATCTAATAAATAAAACCAAGTTTATGGCGCGAAATTCTGTTTTAAGTAATTTTTTGCAATGTTTTTCTCTTTACTTTTATTGATTGCTAATTAATTTAACCAGACACACTATTTAATTACTCAATTGAGAACCTATATCAAGACAAAAAATTGCCCAGTTAAGTACATTGCATTTTAAATTTACAGCTCAGAAATTCCCTTATACGATCACCGACAAATTGCAATTCACATAAAACTGCTTTTTTATTTTTAAATACAGATATCATCACTTATTCCAGATATTTATTACTATAGTCGAACATCATTTACCTACACAAGCAAAACACGCCGCAAAACTAGTCATTTATTCAAAATTTAAACAGCTGTTGTAAAAGAAAATGGCGGTAAATTATTAACATACAAGGTGTAGTGTAGAGCCAAGTTCTAACACGTTAATCGTATTAAATAATATTTTAAAAGTTCTTATAAAAGTTTGTGGCAGATATATTGTGAATTAGTGTAATCATCACAATGTGGGCTGGGCCATCGATTGAAACGGTATGGAAAAGATTTGGGAAAAGAAATGACAGGTACATTTACAGACAGATAAACTCACGCCTGTCTGGGAAGACACATGAGGGTAGGCTGAAACCACAGAACGCCACCTGCTACGATCCTAACATACTTTCTTTGCCCTCGTTCATACATCTGGTCATACACGCACGGTTGCGAGTACTACGCACCTGACCTTTTTGAAGAACATCACCAATAAGGTCACTATATGTCTTCCTAGGGCGTCCCCTCCCGGCGTTTCCACTCACATCTGCCGTGTAAAACCTTTTGTTAGTCGCCTTTCATTAATTCTCTCAGCATGACCAAACCGTCTAAGCATACTCTTTTCAATTATTGTCACTAAATCTAGGTACTTTTAAACCGCACCGTTGCCTTATCATTCCTCAGCCTATCATTCACAATCACACCACACGCGCTTCGCAAGGAACGCATTTCCACAGCATTTATTCTACTTTCATGCTTCTTTTGCCACACCCAACATTCACTTCCTGGATACATTTAAAGCGTAGGCACCAACACTATTGTAAACAGCCAGTCGGGCCTTTTTGGACATCAACTGGTTGGTTACAATCGCTTAAATAGCACCTTTGAATTACTTTTCCTCTATTATCTAAAAAAAAAAATATTCGCTCCTTGTCACTTCTATCTTCACTTTACTACGTCATGTGGGGCACATCCTACATCTTTAACGTACTACCTCGATCGACTATAAAGATAAGCCAAATTCCGCTACCGAACACCATCTGACTAATTAATAAAAAAATAATTAAGGAATTTATAAGCCGAACATACGTTAGTTACACAGCTAGGCAACTGCTCATGAAAACTATTAATGTTTTGTGTTATCACGTAGTTTGTTACTGATATGGGAATAACACCTCTGGTTTTAAAAGTGGTAATGATATGATTGTGAATGGGTCACCTAAGAGACGGTGATCAACAAGTAAGCTAAAACTTATGGGGCATTTCACCCAAGAAACTGAACACAATCAGCGCATTTTAACCGCGTTCAAGAGCTGTAGGTAAGTGTCAATATTTGACAACAATAATGACACTGACAGCTCTTCAACGCGGTTCAGACGTGATGATCGCGTTCAGTTTCATTGCTGGAATTCGCCCTCAGACTATAAGGGCAAAGAATTAGAATCGTTATTTAAAAAAATAATAACCTCCAATCCTCTTCAAAACCCTGTTAATAAGTTAGCTAGTAGAATGACGTCATTAAAAGTATAGAAAATAGTTTCGTTCATTACTAATTTACAAAATATTCATTCAAAAAGTAACCTTCCATTTATTTATTTGACCTAATAAAATTTACGAAACACCATAAAATCAACGCCTAAATTGTTTTGAGGCAAAGGTAAGCGCCCCATACATCTAAAACCTTTGTATTATAGATATTAAAGGACATTTGATGGCCATGTGATTTAAGACAAAATGTCGGCGTAAGTCGTGGATAAAAAACGCTATAAATAATGGTTAACAAAAGCGTTGTCATCTCGTTTCCCTTATCCGAGGGCTCGACCGGTAGCTTTGATGACCAAACGAGAGGTGTGGAGTTGGTTTGTTGGTTCTTTATTCTGTAGAGCTTATTTTCATGTGACTGTTGGGCTATTGAAGTAACTGTGTACTAGTTCAACATGAAATGTATAAATTAAAAATAAATTATTAAGAGGGCTGTCACATTTTGTCACCTGTCTCGCTCACACTGGAACAAATGTTTAAGAATGTTATATGAGAACGTGAAACGTGTTTTTTTGAAAAATGTAATCAATGGGCGACCTACTAAATAATATTAATTTAATAGGTAGTTATTATAGAGGTTATAGAGGTGACAAAATGTGACAGCCCTCTTAAAAATTCACCTCAAAAATATTAAACTTGGCCTAGCTCTGCCGTAAGTACATAAGTCAAAATTAATTCTGTATTTCCATTAAAAAAAAATCTCTTTATGAAAAATGGTAGGGTTAAAAATTCACATCGATTTGCACAAAACGTTCAAACTTCGAAGTTCGAACAAAACGTTCACCTTTCTTTTCTCTGACAAAAAAAAAAGCTACAACGATTCGACTCCATGCCTCCAAGATGGTAGATAAAGGCTTGTAACTTTCGTACGGCGCCATGCCGGGGTGGGCCGGCACGTTACTTAAACTTGTATCTAATAATGAGCCTTAACTTGATTCCCTATCTCATTTTGGGAGTTAAAATTCCAGTAGTAACTTTTACTTTGGTCGAAAAACTTATGTTTGGTAAGTTGGTACCATTGAAGATTGAGTATAATAGTGATGTGTTGATTTCTGTCACGGGTTTTTCATGTAGGTAGGTAAATAGTGGCAGGATCTTAATGTTTTAATTATTTCCTATGGAATATTTGAAGTCTATCGCTTAAGCATCGCTAACTTTTAGAAAGCTTTTCTTACTCAAACAACGGATTTTTCTCATAGGTTTCTACTAGTAGGTAGTCTTAGTTTAGAACTTTTGACGCACAAATAGAAAGTTGAACTTGAACAAAAAACAAACAAAATTCAACATATTTTATATAAACCTACATGGGCACTTATGAAACGTTAGAAGTTAGGTGTATCCTTAATTTATTTTCTAACAATAAGTATCAAAAATACTTTAAAAACAACAATTTTTACTCAATAGTCTTAAATTCTACTCACACTATAGGTACTCGAAAATTACAGCAAAAATAAGGCTTTTAATTACGAGAGGTTAATTAATATGTGCGGCGGACAACGCACCGGACGGAGTGCCGTACAAAAACATTTGCACCTGCACTCATTTTAGTTCGATGTTGGCCGACCTTGGCCCAACGTTGGTGGGACGATTTATGTTATTTTTTTTTTTTCAAGTAGGTAAAAGTGGGATCGAAAATAAGCCAATAAATATGATTTGAATTAGTTTTGTATGATTTTTCCAGGCCTTTAACTTCTTACGGTGTATCACTTTCTGTTACACTAGGTAAGTCACTGTCACCAATGATTAAAGAAAGTTTTTTGTATGCATTCACATTTTGCTGAGCGAAAAGTTGCTAAAGTTTTTGCGCAGGTCACTTTTAGCACAAATTATCCTTTTTTGAACCAGGCAGGTGTTTTAGTGTGATTTCGTTGAAGTGTACTTATATTAACTTTCTTGTAACTAAATACAAGCTTTGGCACAATTCACTCCACAACGGCTTAATCAATTTCTCACGCCTGATTAAATACCTGCTTACACTCAAACCGACAACCGTGATAATACTGAACAAGGAACCAAAAAACATGCAATCAAACAAGATCCCGATTTAAAACATCAATAATAACGCGTCACCGATTTTTTGTGTCGATAAAAAGTCGAGAGAAACAAAATGCGGGACTTTTGATCCGCGCCTCGACAAGTGACGATTAGTCGCAACGACAAAAAGATGTCGATGTCGCTGTCATGTCGCACTGTCGCGAAGGCGTTTTGGTTAGATGGGCTGATAACAGATGAGTAATGATATTCTTGAAACTCCATAATCGTCCCTTCAAAATAGTATGGTTTATGATATCTATTAGTTGGTTGTGATAACATTTTAGGATAATATTATGGTTATTTGTTTTAAAAGTAATGATGCTGATAAGTTTTATGATAACTATGATATTTAAGAAGTTCTGTTAAAATCTTTTCTATTGTTTGTAAAGATGAGCGTTACCAAAAGTTATATGAATCTGCTGAAAAATTAAACCAAAATAAAATAAAACTAACTAATCTCGATTGTACTTCCAAAGACTCTCAAAGCCAATTAACATTTTAAAAAGAAACCTACTAACCAACCAACCACTAAACAAAAAACGTGACAAAATTACCAAAAAACCATATTAGCGTAACGAACTAATTCAAATAGGTAATCGACTAACTTTCGAATCGAATCGTCTAAACAGAATCACGCACAACACTAACACAAGAACGTAACAATTATCTGTCAATTAATTAGAAGTAGCCAATTAGCCAAAGTCACACATTCTACGATCTATTTACGTGATTGGTTTACTTATAAAATGTACGATGAGAACCAAGGAAGGACGTGACCGGATTACAAATCTGACACATGTACCACTTTTTATGGGGCATCTTGACATTATTAGAGTACTCTGTGATTTGTGAATATGTTAAAAAGGCAAATTAGATGTCTATGGTTGTACGTTATGACCGTGGGGACGATGATTCTATTAAAACGGATTTTGTTTTCGTTTACCAGGTGGATACTTTGTCCAAATTGTTATGTAATGTCTGTAGCACGATCATATAACTGCTGTCTGAAATTTGAATGCAAATTCCCACAGAGTGTGTGAGAAGCTATGTTATAGGTACAACATTCTAGTCTCGACTCAGTATAATTTTACAGAAATTAATTATTAAAGTCTGAAATAATCGACAAATAAGGTTACGTCAAAATGAAATCGCTACTTCACTATAAAATCATAACTGCCAACATTATGAAATTAATTTCCGAACGCGCCAAAAAAAGAACTCAAACATCCTAGTTCTACAGAATTAGCGCAAAATTAAAAAAGAAAACCGTCGTCGCGCGAGCCACAACCTAAAAAAAAATAAAAACTAAGATGGCGGCTTGCTTACGACGAAATGCCGGGAATGTGTCCACGTGGAGCCGAATTCAGGGCCGAATGTAAACGCTCCCGTTCTATATGCTTTATTTTGGATGTCTCCCATTTGTTATACATAATACATGTAGGGACCGTATCGCGGGATCGGGACTGTCAGAGAATTTTCGACGGCGCCATCCAGCCCGGCGCGCCTACAGGCTGATGTTGTTTGGGGTTCAACAATAATGCATGTCAGAGCGAAATAAAAGGAGAGAGATGTACGAAAGAAAGGAAAGACAAGTAGACATGACTAAAAATACCGCAGCAGTTTGGGGAGAATTTTTATTTAAGACGTACAAAGGAGCTTCTACTTGAAATTGTTGTCAAAAAGTTAAAATGGCTCAAGGTATATTTAAAAGGAAACAAAACCGTTGCTTAGCGCCCCTGAATTTTATTTAGTTGTGCCTATAAATCAAAATGTAATCATCAACACGCAATCAATTAATTCAAAATGCCACCATAACTTAAAAAGAAAACTCTACAACTAAAACTTTTCCTTATTTAATTTAAACTCCATCCCACATTCGGAACCATCCTTTATGGTCAAGATAGTGGAGGATCGAACTGAGAAAGAACGCGGCGCGACATGAACTTATGAGTTACAGTCGCTGCGACTTTTTGTAGCGCGCCGAACGCGGAAAATTAGCTTTGAGAACAAATACGCGCCTTTCGAGAACTGGTGTTTAAAGATTTGGGGAGCACGCTGCATGAAGTTGCATCGTACGAAGTTTTCGCATAGCCAGCATTTCACAGGACTTTCTATGCGTATACTCAAATTTCTAACTAGCTGTTGCCCGCGACGGTGCGACTTCGTCTACGTGTATTTTGTATTTCATCTTTTATTGATATATCTATACATATCCTTGAAAGTAGCCTATGTCCTTCTCTAGATCACAGGGTACTTATCTGTTAAAAATAACGATCAGTTCAGTAATAATGCAGGTTCATGGTCGATTCCTATAATTTACGGACCGTTATTGTTTAAAATGAAGAGTCTTGTATCTTTTATATAATGAAGCAATGACCGAATTACGAGTCTCTACATGCTCAGTTACGCAATAAAAAATGCTACCATTGGTAAGCAAAACGATTCGTTTTTGTTTATAGGGATCGAGCATTAGTGGTTTAGGCAGACTTGGTTTCACATTTAGAATAATAATTTTATAGTAGGTACCTGTAGTTGGGTGTTTAGTCAAAGGGTCAAGAGCCAGGAGCCTCCATGAGTGACGAGGACGACTATGAGATATTTATTGTCCGGCGCACTCTAAGCAGGCACAGATAAACTGGCTAATGATTTTCTTGTTTAAATGTACCTCCAAATAAATCATTCAAAGGAGTGGATGAAGAACACTTCAACATTTTGATTAGGTCAACAAATGCCTTATTTAGCCTTATCCAAAAATAGTTAAACCCGATACGTTACCCAAATATAGTATATCCTCAATGTAACTATTCAAATCACCACCTATTCTGTATTCTGAATCGACTTTACCACAGACAATAAATATTACGCCGAAAAAAAACACAATTAAATCACTCCGCTTTTGTTTTTTCTAGAAATCCTTGAGTTTCTGATAATTTTTAAACGCCGTTCCGTTTCTTGAAATCTCCGTTCATTCTGCGTAATCCTTGAAGATGGGAAACTGGGGTAATAGACCTGAATACCAATAGACCAGGTAGTGTATGAGAAATATACGCGAAAATGTACTAATGTAGTCTTGTCACGGATGACATGAGGTGAAGATGGAAAATTAACAAGATCTGGGTGATGACTGTGCCTAGTTTATTTATTTATGGTATAAACTTACTGGTTCAACTGTACTCGTAGGTACAGTACACTATCTATTGCTGCCATGTGATTCAAAATTTCAACATTAAAATTCTTAATCAGCTGCTTGTCTGATTATATTTATATAGAAGTTACAGCTTCTTGATGGACTTTTTTGTTTTCTAAGCTTAGCTCTGTCACAAATATAAAACCTGCACTCGTATCTTCACATATTGCAAGCTTTATTTCTCTTCTATTACCAACCAGAAACCCTATTTAGGCACATTATTATGTCCACTTTTATGAAGCCATATTCACAATACCAAGAAACAATTTCGAACGTCATGCCAATCTATCAAAAAAACTGTCCTTCAGAAATACAAGGCAATATATAACCTTCAAAAAGATGTGCACGACATAAAATATAGTAAATAGAGCCTTCAACTTTAAAAGTGGCGTCGTACAACGAATTGGCACTTACAATTTGATGCCGATCGTATATTATTTGCAGGTTATATGCACGCGATGTGAATGATTTGTCGCAGTGATGATATTAAAACTTGATGCTCTTTTTTTTCAAGTTAAAGTTTTAAATCTGCACTGAAGGTTGTGACATTGTCATACTTGTTAAATGTCTTGTTCAAACTAGAGTTTCGTTTTAAAGATAATTGAGAGCGCTGTTAACAAAACCTTCTTGTTGATAAACAAGAAGATTTCAGTTGAGCTTTTGCGTGGAGATTTAGAGAATTTGAAATTGTAATCGTAGCGAAGGTTTAATGTAAATTTTTTGATGATTCTGAATGTAGTCTTGCTAACAGAGGAACAGCGTCCAGTTTGACATAGGTACATCTAATGCCGGCAATGACGGCACCTAAATATAATGCCTTGCGAGTCTTGCTTTGAGAGCTGAAAATCCAACGTGCAATATTTTATTGCACGTTGGATTTTCAGCTCTCGGCGTCCCCGAGTCTTAGTACAAACGTGCATTAGTGTCGGAACTACCAAGAGTTTGACCAGTAACTTATCTGTTATTGAATATTTCCAAATTCAATTTGCTAAGTAAATCTACCCTAAGACGCATCCCATTAAATCAGTTAATAATCCGCTACCAAGTCCATATTTCGATTCCTGGATGAGCATAAAAGCTCAATTAAAATTACGAATACAAATCCCTGGTAACACAACTGCCGCATCGAAATCAGACTACCCGTTTCCTAGATATGGACAAGCAAAATATACATACATAAATTTACTTCTAAATAGGCTGAAAAGACAATTTTTTCTCACAATAAAAACTCATATGCATTTCAAATGTGCTACATTTGCATCGAGTTGTCTTTCCGTTTTTTATGTGTTTTTTTATGCTACTTAATATGCACCGTTTATAAGGGCGCATGGTTAAGTTTTTAATTTATTTAATTGTGTTAAAAATATGAAAGTATGCGCGTAAGCTTTTGAGTGCTAGTTGATTCTTTTTTCAAATAGGCAAGGGGGTGTTTTAGCCAATGGCAACATTGGTTGGTTCTAATTTTATAGGGGACGTACTGGTAACTATTTATTTGTCACGAACAAACTTTTTTGTCGAGCTACTTTTTTTAATGAAGCTTACAAGGATGGCTGCCCCAAGGGTCAATATTGGGACCTATGGTTCTGAAGTTTTGTTTCATCCGTCATCCAAGCTTATTTATTCCCCGGTAAATTAGGATAGGTTTTCAGTATATCCAAAATCTGCTGAAAACTAGTGTTTATCTAACAGCTTTATCTCCGTTACTCAACCAGTGACAGATACCGGTACCTTCTTAAAAGCTTACCATTACTTTAAATAATTTATTAGCATCACCAAAACACCATACATCTTCACGACAAGCCACATCCGGGTCGGCACAATTGTTCTAAACAAATTCTTATCACGACTACCTAATGTCCCTCAATCGACGCCTCGTCCATCTCACCCGGTTATTTCGTACATCACCCGATTCGTGGATTTACGTGGTCAGACTGTATAATGTGTCGGTTTATTTGACCTTCCTGGTTATTAGCAATTGATATTAGTTCTCGGAGACTAGTTGTCTGGTGTTTCTGTGATTGATTGAAGTAAATTCGGTAATGAAGATGGTGATAAATTATGGATGGCGTTTCAAGGTGTCGTGTTTGGATTTGATGTGATGGAAATTTTAGATTCTTTTGGCATAGTACAGATAAGAGTGTCAGGATGATAATTTAATATACACACACACGTACATTTGTACTTATTTATGTAAACAATAATTTTGCTTGCTGATGCATTTAGGATATATACGTTATTCTTAATAGGCAGGTACTAAACTGTCAGTGGTTACAAAAAAAAGACACTAAACAGGAGATGAAGTTGGTAATTGAAGCAAAATTGATAATCTCCGTATACAAAAATAGAACTAGTACTCAATTGATGAGAAGCAATTACTGATTTTACAAGTTGGTATTGGCAAGATAAATGTGTGAGTTTTCTATAGATAAGTAGTGAAGCCTGTTGACAACGACGTTTATTGGTTCTCATCTAATAAGAATACTACAAAAGTAAGTAAATATAATACCTTATAGCCCTTGAGAAAGTCGATCCTACCAAACCTCTTTGCTCTTCACTTTTAAACTCCTAAAGCCCGTTTATTTGGCATACAATAAAATTGAAGCAACAAATGCGTCTAAACACCGTTATACGGTGCAACTTCTATTGATGCTTGCAACTTATGATCATGTCACAGGCAATTTAATGGCGCCTTGTAAATCAGTCTTTTAAAAGATTTGCCATCATCCGTTCTCTGCAGCTACATATTGCGTCACCCTCCCAACCCTGAGCTATTTGCCCCACTCATCAGTCAACTCACGTCTGTCACACTCAGTTGCAGCTGAGGTTAGGTACCGTATTAATGTTTATTTGAGCCAGTCCTGGGTGCAGCTATGTTCATGGTCTTTACCTATGTAGAGTAAGCAGGAGGCTTAGCAAAGAGGTCTATCAATAATTTGAAGTACGACTTCAACGGCCATTGGTTGATAATGTGTTCTAAATATGAATGAGTGTGTACAAGCTAGTAAAAGTTTGCAATGATTTTGGATATTAGAAACGTTTTTTTTTTCTATTTCTCACAAAAAATCTGCAAATAACCTCTTAATAATCTTGTATTCTATAACTTCACTTGGTATTACC
Organism: Fissipunctia ypsillon; assembly: GCA_947568875.1. Lineage (NCBI taxonomy): Eukaryota > Metazoa > Arthropoda > Insecta > Lepidoptera > Noctuidae > Fissipunctia > Fissipunctia ypsillon. The sequence goes on from OX387662.1 coordinate 16,298,770, forward strand.
GCTTAATTCAATAGAGTTGTCTCGGCACAAATCTTGGCAAAACCCCGTTCAGAAGAATTTCAGTAGTTAGGTACCTAATTAATTGCGTTAAGACAAAGATGAATTAGGACAGTCAAGAGAAGTAAAAAAGTCAAGATTGGAACTCGAAATCAAAAGACTAGGTATGATTTTGTTTTACCACCGACTCTATATTAAAATAATATAGCATAGCATAATCAGCCTATAATGTTCCCACTGCTGGAACACAGGCCTCCTCTCGGTGAAAGGGAGTGGGCTGTAATCCCCCACGCGGGCCCAGTGCGGGTTGGCAGATGTCAGACATCTTTGAATTTTTGGTTCTAGGACATGCTGGTTTCCTCACAATATTTTCCTTCACCGTTTTGAGAGCAGTGGTGATGAATTAAATTTAACAAAGTAAAGCGCCTACCTGGGTTCGAACACACGACTCGTGACTCCTCAAACAACATAAAGATCAGTTTATTGATTGTGCAACAAGACTGCATGCATGCCATAAACAAACGTTCACACCCATTGATTTATTATCGTCTTAGTGTTATTGTCGCTATAAACTTGTAAATGCTTTATGGTAATTCTATTGAGGTCAATATGAATTTAATATAGGTAAAACATTAAATAAAAGATCTATAAAAATAAAATGCTGTTCGTTGGTTAGCGTATCACTTGAGAACGGCTAGACCGATTTGGCTATTTTTTATTTTAAAATGTTCTGATTAATAGTCTGAATAATTTTTTTAGAAGGGAAAGGAAATTTGGAAAAGTTTTCCGGAAAATTGGAAAAATGGGAAAAACTGAAAGTCCCTTTTACCTATGGGGTTTCGTCTGAACTATTGTTTGGACAGGACAGCGACTGTCAGGTCAGCTAGTTTCAAATAAATATTTGCCAGTGCCTAATGATGCATCTCTGTTTTTACGAGTAGGTAGGTACTTGACGGAAAATTATATCCTTTTCAGTCAAGTTAACTTTGAACAGTAAAATAAAGATTATGTGGTATTATATACTTAATCGAGTTCAAAAAGAGTATTCTACAAATAAGTTTCAAATATGCTTTTTGTGGCTGTTCTAGTAAATTCTACTTTTAGGTTCCAATAGAACAAAAGGCCAATTCTCTCTCTCATTCTCATCTCAGCGACAATCAATAAAATTAATGTTAAAAAGAAGGTAAATTAGATAGTTTTTTTACAGATTGAGACTGAGATTAGAACCCCCCCCCCCTCCCACTGTTTACTAAAAATGTAATTGAACCCATTTGAATGAGTTATATCTATTGTTATTACCAAAGTATAGACAACAAGTTGAGTTATTTTTAAATAGAACTAGCGATTTCATCTCTTAAAATCTTATGCAGAAACGAACAGAAAATAAAACAAACAATTATAATATCTATACGAGCCTGAAAATACAATTTAACGGTACTAAATAAATAAATCCTAAATTACAATATCGGTCCGTGTCATAAAACTCTAAACACAACACTTAATTAAAATATAAGACCTTAGCTTTGTTTCTGAGAAACGTTAATAAGACAAACATACTAATATGTTAAAAGCGACCACACACTACTTACGTACACCCGCGAACGTTCTCGGTCGCCAATTTTTCACCCTTATTCCCTTAGTAATAAGGTTGAAAAGTGGTCGACCGGGAATGTTCTCCTACATAGGTACATATGTGTGAGTGACATGGGAAGTTCATTCTGGGCATCCTGGGTATCTTTAATACTTAAGTAGTATTTAGAAGCAAATATTTTGGGGCTCGTGGCTAAATAATAACAGCCCCTCCGGTCGATCTTAGGTTAAGCTACGCTTGCCGCGGTCGGTTCGTGGATGGGTGACCATCGATTACAAATCGAGACCACTCCGCCCCTCGGAAAAGTCCCGGCTGTCATTCGTAGAGCTCTGACAGTCGTTACTGGTAGTCCGAACCCCAAAAGTCTGACAAGCAGTCTTACCAAGGGGTATCGTGTTATCTTACCCAGTACCTAACTGGGTTGCGGAGGTCAGATAAGCAGTCGCTCCATGTAAAATACTGGTATTCAGCTGCATTAGGTTAGACTGGAAGCCGACCCCAACATAGTTGGGAAAAGGCTAGGGAGACTGATTTAGTACATAAATATTAATTTATCATTTCCAAGGTGAAGAATGAAGATGAAATTATTAGAACCACTAAAACCTTTTAAACAATGTCCAGCGTCTAGTTATTTTTTCTCAAAACGACTGCAAGCTACCTTTTCTGTTTTTAAGGTTACTTCTATACCTACAGATATTTTTTTCTACAGATAAATGTACGAGTACCTACATTACCTAGCACTTTTCAGAAAAAATACAGAACTATCTAACAGCACAAGATTAACTATTTTGTTACACATCTGAGCAAACTGACTGATCTCCATATAGATACCTACTATAGGTCAATTTTATCGATGACTAGCTATTGCCCGCGGCTTCGCCCGCGTGGATGTCATTTGAAGCAGATTTTTTTTCACAATTTCGTGGGTTTTAATTTTTTTGCGCAGTAGGTAGGTACCCTAATCCTTTTTCCAAAATAAAAATAGCCTATGTTGCTCCTTATAACATTAGCTATCTGCCAGTGAAAGTCCCGTCAAAATCGGTTCAGTCGTTTCGGAGATTAGCTGGAAGAAACAGACAGACAGACAAAAATTCTAAAAATAGGTTTTTTGTTATACCTAAGTACCGTATATACTTTCAAATGCATTTAGTAAAGAGCTGTTATTTTGACATTACAAACAGACACTTCAATGTTATTTATTTGTATGTAGGTATAGATTATGAGATAATACCACCATACGCTTCGCCTGACAAATAATTATGTTGTTATAAACTCAAGTAAACACTCAACTTCCTAAGTTCCAAAGACAACCGTCTCTTCATACCTTAACGACCATAGAGCAAAGTTCACCACAGACTATAAACATCAAAACTACGGCCACAGATAAAATATTATATTCGTTCTGTGACTCAGTCCTTATCTATAAAATAAATCATGCTATTTAATGGCACTTTAAGTGGTATTATCTTTTCTGATTAGGGATACAAAGATTCTTCTTCGCGGATCATGAAAGGACTCATTCTTGTGACCCTAGGTCGGGCGATAGGGTAGAAAGAGCCCCATTGATAAATTTATATGAGTTTCCAAGGGTCATAGCAGCAAATCGTTGAGATATGAGGTTTTTATTTTAGTTGAAAGAGTTATTGTATCCTGAAACTGGCCAAGCTTGAGTTGGAAGCAATCTTAGAGTTTCCGTCCATGCGCAGTTTCAAAGGTCGTAGTTAAGTTTCATAGGAATACAGCAGCTCTAACACTCTTCTCTAATATTGGAGTAATCAAAAATCGTCTTCCTCTGTTTTTCTTCTAATGTTATTTAAACTCTTAATAAACATGTTGCATCTCACAATTCCCAGAAAGATAATGTCCCATTAAGCTGTCAATTGTTGGAAACAGTTAAGGAGAGGTCTCAAAGGAGTCAATCGGCACCCTTCGGCGTAAGTGGCTAAATTTCGGCCACCCTCGGTCCCGAGCTCCGTCGGAAACGAGCAACTTAACTCCCTTCTCCTTTACAGTTTTTGGGCATTGTCGGGTTATTTGGCAGTGTAATTTTTGAGAGTAGGGTATTTAGAAATGTATCCTGCCATTCCTTCCGTACTCTTAAAAGTTTTTCTTAAAGATTGGGGCGAAAAATATTTGAAATCAATCTTTAAAAAGGAAATCCTCATGTAAATAATAATCAAACTCAAACCATTTATTCCAATTGAACCAAATTACAGGCGCTTTTGAATTGTCAAAGAGTCGGTCAGTTAGTCAGAAAGATGAAGCTAGTTGCCCATTCCAAAACGTAGATCTTTATGGAGAAGGACGGGCAAGAAACTCCAAGGACACTCTTTTAAATCAAGATCATTACAATATCCTGGGTACATTATTCTTGTTACTTCTATAAGTGAGAACAATGTAAAAAAAAAAAATAACAAATCAAAATATAAGATTACAAATGAGCCCCGGCAGCCATGAGATGGCCAGTCTCAACTGACGACGACCGTTCACAAGCATGGTGCGTGGATCAGCACCATCCAGCTCAACCATTTTGTAGGGAACCGTATGATTCAACACACGCGCCACAATCCAATCCCATTTGATAGGTAGAAAAAATAGTTTTAAAGTTTGATAATTTTGCAGCTAGAATCAGACCACAGATGCAAATTATCAGGCCTGCGCTTGATCTAGATGTGTGTAAAGAGAACATAAATATTTAATTAAGTTACTAGTATAATATAGACCACAAAATGCGACACTCAACCAACCTTATCCAAGTCAAAGAAAAACAAAATCTTTTATTTAAGTGCCGATTCCATTAGCACAAAACCTTTATAGATCCTTGTGGCTAATTAGTTTTCTCGTAAAAATAAAGGGGCTCGTCAATCAATGGCTGCTTGAGTAATGGTGACAGATTCGCAACGACATGCGACGCAATTTAAAAAGAATACCAGACATTCCACTATTATAGGGGACCTGCAATTAAAAGATTGTGGAAAAAAAGTAAAAAAAAAAATTGGTGTCAATTATTGGTGACTTCGCAAAAAGATCTAAGATTTCCTGGATGGGTTAAACTTTAAGTGGTAATATTTTACGGACAGCGGCAGAATAGATCCTCATCTAAAAAAAAAAAATGGTGTCAATGTATGGTGACTAGCAATGCTTCGCAAAATGAAATAAGAATTCTACGATGAGTCAAAAAACCAGTGCTAAACTGCTAATCAAAGGTCTATCTATTATTTCGCTGTAGTTACTAAATTCCATACAAAAAAAAAAAACAGAGTAAAATAAACGAACAACAATCAAACGTCCAAACTTTGTGACAAAAAACAATATCAAATTCAAGAAGTAATAGCAATATATAGCTGTACAAGAATCTTGGAAAAGAAAAGAAATCGGAACTAACGCCGCCATTTTGTTTTTGCAAATACATTTTATAAAACATTATTGCACAAATGTTCACCAACAGCGCCCCCTGACAACGTCGTACGAGCGCCAAAAGTTACGTAAAGCAGTATAGTTTATGCTGTAACCGTTTATGGGCTAAGGTAGTGCTATACAATGATTTAAATTAAATGATTCAAGTTCCTAATTATAAGCAATAATCATTTGTCTAAATAGCAAAGGCAGGCGGCGCCGCGGGCTGAGGAGCTATCCAAGTATAATAAAGTAAGTGCCACTAAACAGAGGAACAACCGAAGTTCCACTGAAGAAAACACAACATAACATAACATAACATCACGCCTTGTTTCCCCGAAGGGTTAGGCAGAGGTGTACCTATAGTACACCCAGATTTCGCCAGTTATGTTTAAGTCCCATGTAATAGGGGACGAGCCTATTGCCATCCACCGGGCACAAATCCAAACTCCGGGCTGCTACTGAGAAATTCCATATAGAAAAACCCAGTAACACTTTGCCCGACCTGGGAATCGAACCCAGGACCTCATGCTCAGCAGTAGTGCTTGTGACCACTAGACCAACGAGGCAGTCAAGAAAACACAAGATTACTAATAATTTCACGCAGATTTAGAACACAACTAATTACATAAAAATATTGATTACCAGCTACTTAATGTACCTATTTGCCTAGTTTGTATTTTTTCTTTCTAAATTAGGCTTCCCTCTAGAAGTCTATGGCCTTCCCTTCCCTACACAGGCAGATAACAGGACAAAAAATTGCCCTTGAAATGAGTAAACTTCCAATTTTTTTAGGTAGAGAGCCCTAGTAAGAGCCACAGTATTTTCCGAACAGTGCAACAGCAAAGCGGATCAGAAAAGTTTTTTCTTTTAACCCGTACCGTACCAAACTTGTTACAAATAAGCCTTCTGAACATTTTGTACTGTGGCAATACTAACAGATCAAATAAACCATTCAAGTCTTAACGATAGCAATAAAACTTAATGTTTTTAACTATGGCACCAAAACAGGAGATTCTGGGCAAAAACTAAGGAGGACCATGAATTTTTATTTTCGTATTATATAGGGAACAACTTTTTAGAGTTATTTATTTGGTTCTATGTAAGAATACTCTGTTTATCCTGTGAAAACTATCTTATATAATTCTTATTTCGTCTTGAATGACTAAAAACATAGAAAAATAGGCGTTAGGTAAGTACCTAAGTTTTTAATGAGCAAAGTGCTCAAGATCTTGGTAAAACTTTAAAGCACTTTCATTGTCCAACTAACTAAAGGCTCATGCAAATAGGCGCAACACGCGACGCGAATCGCGCGCAATACGCGACGCGAATCGCGCGCAATACGCGACGCGAATCGCGCGCGACACATGATGCTTTAGTGTCGCGCCTGTTTGCGGGCCTTAAAGCGTAATTTTTTCAGCATTTTTAAGGTTCAAAAGTGACGCATGTGTTCTATAACCACCCGTTTCTGTTATCTATAGGAATCGGGATAAATGTAACTATTATAATTTAAATGTGCATTTTCATGCGTTTTTGTATACAGATTTTCTTTTAATAGTTTGAAAAATATCTAAGTTCCTCTATATTTTTCCAGTCCATTTTTGATCAAGACTTGAAATTATATCAATATCAGAAGGAGTTAAGGTACTCTCTTTATATTCGTTTTTTTTTCAGACGTCTTTATATTATGGACAAATATTCAGATTACCGCATCCACCGTCAATCCAAAGAAACTATTCGTTTTACAAGATCAGTGTGTCACACACAAATAATTCTACATCAAGTCATTGACCTCTCAAGGTTATATGCATTGTAACATTTCGCAAGGGGAGCGATGATAAATCCATTTACACAATAAATAACAATAAATTAAAGGTGATTGGCGAACAATTTGACTCTCGCGTGTAATAAAAATAACCTTTTTAACTTTAACTGTTTATTGTCACGTGATTTTGGCCCTTTTAACAGACGAGAAAAGGATACCATAATGCAGTTCAGGACATAAGTAGGTGGGTTTTGTTCTAACTTACTAAACCTAAAGTTCGTTTTTTTAATCCGAGATTGTAATTTGACATTTCAAAATGTTCCATGTATCATTTTTTCATTTCATATTGTTTGACATTTGCACCTGTCAAATAGGGGTGATGACAATTTTTTTTTGTCATTCAGGTAGATTATTAAATAATATTGGACACGTATTTTTTCTTTTTTTACATAATCAAAAGTTTACGGCGTTACATTGAGTTAAAATGTGGCATGACGTCAAGCCTTGCTAGATTTTATAGGTACCGAATTGTGACGTAGCGAGCCCCCACTCCTCAACTTTTATGCGGTTTATCCAAGTCATATTTTATGAATATGAAAAAGCAAAAGCACATGTCTAATATTTTTTTATTATCTGACTGACGGACTAAATATAATTTCTTTTTTTTTACCCAGGCATCATCTCTGTTAGGTACTATCTGGGATTAAAAAACGAAGTTTAGGTACGCAGAAACGATTTTTTCCCCGAGACGATTTTTTTTCGCGCACTAGACTTTCAACGCACTGCTTAGTGCCGAGAGTAGAAAATCCAACAGTGTGTTTTTATGCCGCGCTGGGACGCACTCTGTTCAATTCTCAATGCTCGGTTCAACACAACACCAAGAGTTGAAAATCCATTGCGCGATATTTTTACGTCCGTGCGATCGTGGGCTAAGGGTACTGTGAAATGTCAAAGTTTTTGACACGTCTCAGGTCAGGTCTGTCAAATGTAGAGTGGTACAAGGATATTTTGGCGCCTGAATGACATTGACAGGGCGCTGTTGACAAAGATTTGTGAAATTGTGACAAAAATACGATTGACAAAACAAGCTAGCAGCATTGGTTTTTGCGGCGATTTTGGCCGCGCGCCTGAAGAACTTTGAAGAGTTGTATGAGCGATGTACCACTGCAATTAGTTACACTGTGGTATGACTATGATTATAAATTCGACAATAAAAAAAAAATTACCGACTCCCAACGCGGCATTTTTAAGGGGGAAGCGCTAAGGTAGCCCGCGAAATCCAAATTTTCTTACGATTTTTGCAATTTGCAGCTCAGTGTCTGCGTGTATGTTGATTAAAATATGATTCGCGACCGTAACAAATATGTATTTATAGAATCATCATTAGAATCAGTAATAATAGTCCTCAAATGTTAAGATTTTATGACGTGGTCAATCAATAGGATTACTTGGTCTTAGAGAGTTGTATTGATGATGAGTTTAATGGTTATAATTCTGTAAACACATATTTGTTACGGTCGCGAATCGTATTTTAATCAATATAGGCACAACCTAATGCAAATTGCAAAAAACGTAAGAAAATTGGAATTTCGCGGGCTACCCTGGCGCTTTAGCCTTAAGGCTATTGATTTACTGAAGTGCTACCGTATACCTACTTATTCATTCATTTTACTAAGTACTGAAAAGTCGTCAAAACAATCTTTAAAAGGAACACTTAAACTGTATTCCTTTTAAAGATAATAGGTATTTTGTAGTTGGTACAGTCGGCAGTGTAGAACGCTAAACTATTGTATTTTTTTAATAAAAGTATTTTTGAATGATCTTTGTAAAAGCTACTTCGCTTTTATGGAGTTGTATATTTTCGAATGAGAAAATGGATCGGTTTTAATGTTTGAATTTCAATAGTTTCAAATAAAATGATGGTCTAATTTAAATAAACTGAATGCCTCGTTGGTCTTGTGGTTGCAAGCACTACTGCTGAGCATGAGTTCTTGGTTTCGATTCCCAGGTCGGGCCAAGTGTTTGGGTTATTACGTCAGGAATTTCTCAGTAGCAGTCCGGAGTCTGGATTGTGGGTGTACTATAGCCCACCTCTGTCTTACCCTTGGGGTTTATGTTATGTTAATTTAAATAAAATATCTGACAGTAGGTACTAGATGGAACCCACGGTTTTTGCTGACAGTACTTAATTTCGTTGCGTTTTAACTAGAATACCACAGGTGAAGGATTTCGCAGTAAAGTAGCAAAAACTATATTTAGAAGTAACTCAAGTTATTTTACTGCCAGTTTTAAAATTAACTAATCTAGTAATATTGCCACATTTATTTTTACAGCGCTTTGTGCCGGGCTAAATCGCTGTTTACGCTGTAAGCGTTTTTTATGTTCCAAGTTATAACAATTGGGATGGGACCACACGTGAGACGAGATACATAGCGTTATCTACTTACTAATGAAAACGCGTCGACCTTCACATATAATATACACAAAGAGATAATAAAATTTATCTCTATCTAATAATAAAATTTGGCTCGTAATTTTCGTTTTTTTGGTTTTTCTGACTCCTAAGACACAGACACATACACCTAGATTAGGAGTCAGGGAATTAAAATTATTGTGACCTAGTTACAAGCCTTATATGCTCTTAGTTTTTAGTTCCTGTACTGTGATGGCTTTTGGTGAAATAAATTTATTTATTTATTTAATTACAAGTCAAATTTTCGTTCCTGGACTTAGTGATATATGCAATGGGGATGATGCCTGGGTAAAAAAAAGAAATTCTATTTAGTCCGTCAGTCAGATAATAACAAAATATTAGACACGTATTTTTTGCTTCATCATATTAATAAAAAATGACTTAGATAAAACGCATCAAAGCTGGGGAGTAGGGGCACGCTACGTCACAACTCAGAATAAAATCTAGTAAGGCGGTAACGTCATGCCATATTTTAACTCAATGTATCGCCGTAATCTTTTGATTACGCTAGTAAAGAAAATAAACGGGTTCAATATTTTTTTTTAATCTACTTGACTGACAACAAATTTTTTTAATCTTCATCCCTATTATGAGATGTGTCTTAAATATTTTTCTCATTGTTTCAATAGTGTGGCAGAAGATTTACCTCTTATACCAGTCAGGTCTTAAACCAGACTCACCGACCCCAGCCAATATTTTTCCACAGCATCCACCAACCCGCACAGGGCTCGCGTGGAGAATAATGACCCACTCCCTCTCACAGAGAGAGAGGCCTGTGTCCCAGCAGTGGGAACAATATAGGCTGATTATGCTCGTATGTGTGCTCAGTGGTGGCCCAGTGCTAACGGCTAAGAGTGTAGGTCGTGGGTTCGAACCCAGAAAGGCGCTTCACTTTGTGTAAATAATTTCATCACCACTGCTCTCAAAACTGTGAAGGAAAACAGCGTAAGGAAACCGGCATGTCCTAGAACCAAAAATTCGAAGACATGTGACGTACACCAACCCGCACTGGGCCCGCGTGGTGGAGTACAGCCCACTCCCTCTTGAAGAGAGAAGGCCTGTGTCCCAGCAGTGGGAATATTACCTACAGGCTGATTATGATGCTCATAATGTTTATGAGCTATAAACTTAATTCGTGTTGGAACTCGTCAAACTATCGTCGCCCAACTAGCGCCGCGCGCAGCTTCTGCATTTGGTGTGACTTCACTTTAAGTTGCGACATAGACCGAGCTTACTAGTTTTTTTTTTTTTGAATCCATGGGAAACATAAAAAACAGTGTTAAGAAATTCTGAAAAAAAAAATCTTTTTTTCTGAATTTTTTAACACTATTTTTGTTTGTTTTGTTCTGTTTGTGTTTGTTGTTGTTGTGTTTTTGTCGTTGTTTTGACATGCGATCGCTTTTAATAACACGATTAGATTAACTTTGCTGGATAGAAAAAAAAAATCCTAAAGTTATCCCTTTTCGTAATGTTTAATCAATCAACAAGCTACAAGACAGACGTTTTTTTCTTATTTTGTTATAAATGAAAAGGTAGCAGGGGCGAAGCCTTCATACAACCCGATTCCTATCGGCTTCCCTTCGGGCCAACTACTTTTCTTAATGTCTTCTATTGCCAAATAATATGGTACACCCGTGTGTGTAACTGTGTATCACATCACATTACATAATTATATTTTATACCAGTTTAATACATTATAAGATTAAAAACATACAGGTTTTTGTCTGAGTTTATGAGCACTGAACAATTTTTTCTTCGGCTTCCCTCTAATGATAATTGTAGCTGCGCCACTGAAAGATAGGAAGATTGTTTAGCACAATAATAATTCGCAGTTTGTCTAGATAAAATAATTACAATGTTTAAATACGTACCAAATGCGCGAGGCAACCACTCACGAGCCTACTTCAGTTCAGGGGGCCAACCACCACCTCTTAAAGCAGTATTATTTTAATGTTACTTCAGTGTGAGAACGAGATGAAGCTATACAGGACGTCTAGCTCCATCTCTTTCCCACAATCAAGTAAGATTACAATAATACTGCTTTAAGAGGTGGTGGTCTAGCTCCTGTAGGTACGCGGCTTAAAGTTTAAAAGTCCAGCCGCAACAAAATAACAAATAAGTTAGGAACATGGGAACCTCAACTTAAAAGTAAGTGATACCTACGTAAGTAAGAAGTGTAATTAACGAACGAAATCTTTAAGATCTTGAGTCGTGTCTCAAATGCTTCGGAATTCGATGCTTGGCGGCGTCTTTGACACTTTTTGTTTGCTTTTTTTTTGTCTTTTGTTATTTTAAAGCTCGTTAATCTAGTTGCAGCAAGGAGTTTGAGGTTCGATTACCAATTTTGGCATTGCGACTTCAACTTAACTTTGGTGAAAAACGAAGATGTTTTTGGAAGCGCTAGTAATAATTTTATTAACGGAATCCCTAAAAAGTCAAAACTCACTACTTATGAACCTAGAGCGCGGTCACTGTCGGACTGCATAGAAAAAAAAGAGAAGCGCGATGACATAACGCTGGTAATTTATTGCAAACTATGAAGCAATTATTATCTATTTACAAAAAAAAAAAAAAAACTATTGATTGGACTAAAAAATTAAAACATTATTACGTTAGATGTTGCTTGTAGAATAATCTGACAAAAAAATCAGAATGATTGCATGTAAATATATTAGTAGATGCCTGCCTATGGTTTTTAATCGTTCAAAGAAATTTTTAGAGGTAGGTATCTTCGTGATTTTTTTCTATCGTAACAGATTAGTTGTATTATGCCATCAACACACTCACACACATACATGGAGGCGATTCGGATGCCCCACAATAAAATGCATCTAAATTTTACCTTTCGTCACTTTTCCGGCCAGCCTGTATATTAAATCTAATCATAGGTAAAATAGGATGTTTCCAGGTCTTTACGGTTGGTATAAAATTGGCTAAACCCAAAAACCTAACTAAGTAATTGCTAAGTACAAATAAAACAAAAAAAAATGACAACTAAAGCCTTTTATTAACTACAAAATCACGAACGAATACCAAACTATTCATAAACGTTTATCACCAAGCGATTACCGCCAAATACTGTGACTTGTGAGTTAAATATCTATTAAAGTACGTATTTCCGAGGCTGTAATTAAGAGAAGAGGCTCGGTATCAGCGCGTCCCCTAAACGCAGATTGGGTTCCCTCTCTGGCGAGTAGAGGGACTGTGAGCAAAGATACCTACGTAAGGACAGGAAAAGTTAAATTTATTTTTTCACATTAATCATATTTTTTTTTTTTGTATTTTTGGTTTTTGCTTGCAATATAAGCATTCGATCGATTATATAAATAATCGATCTGCATTGGAATTTGCAGGACTACTGTTTTTTTTTCGAATTAGAACAATTTTTTTTTTTTTTTACCTATCAGCTTAGGAAGGGATAATTTATTTTTTATATGAAAATGTATGTAACGTGCTTTCCGAGGTACCGAGACTCCTCCGTGCCTCGGAAAGCACGTTAAGCCGTTGGTCCCGGCTGTCATTCGTGGATCTTTGACAGTCGTTACGGGTCGTCAGAAGCCCGAAAGTCTGACAACCAGTCTTACCAAGAGGTATCGTATTACCCAGTAACTGGGTTGTGGAGGTCAGATAGGCAGTCGCTCCATGTAAAATACTGGTATTCAGCTGCATCCGGTTAGACTGGAAGCCGACCCCAATATAGTTGGGAAAAGGCTAGGCAGATGATGATATGAAAATGTATGTAGAACCAAACAACCGAAGACATGTGCTGATTATGGTGATGATATTCGATTAATCTTTTTGGAAAGTATAGAGCACATTTATTATGTACCTACTCAAAAGCAGAGTTCGCTGATAAATCAGTGGATATACATATATCACGATATACCTTTATCAATTGATATTCATTGTCAAAACTAGAAATGTAGCAGATTCAAAGTTTACCTACCCTAGCAACACTCGACAACAAACTGCAATTTTAATGCTCACAATTTTGTTATCCACTGTGTCGCAGTAATTGATTTTGGTGGGACAAGATTATAGGACAGATCGATCGCGCAAAGTGGAATAAACCAGAAAAAACACAATTGTGGAGAAACCACTTAGAGAATGCACCATGCGCAACATTTGCTGGAATCTCCCGTAAATTCCCAGCAGCCTGGTCTCTCGACAGAGTCCGGGGCGTAGGGCAGAAACTTTCCCGTTTCAGTTATCTGTGCCAACGGGGAATTTAAATGCGAATAATCATATTAAATGTAATTGATTCTCAGATATCCTCGAACCTACCAACCTACTGAAAGTAAGAGTAACCTGAATTAATTGGAAAGGGACAAGTAGATTCTATCAAATAGTAGTAGTTTATTGGTATCTATGGATTAGGCCCTCATTTCACGCATTTTCAAATAGAGACAAATTATAGATTCAGAGAAAACTGTAGAAAACAGACAACAATAAAAGGAAAGAAAGAAAGAGCCCAGTGCAGGTTAAACATTCAATAAACGAGCAAAGAAAGAACAGGCATCTTCTGCATCCTAATTGCGTAACACGATTTTTGAAGCATATTGTTTAACCATTGCTTCATATGTTCGAAAAATTTGCCCGTCAACAATGTAAATAACGCAATGAATGTTGTAGACTTGTAGAACTGTCAAAATGAAACCGATTCCTACTGCAAGTGTGTTACGCAATTGCCCCGCTGGGCACACTCGTTCCATAGTAGACCTCTTTCGTCGCTTTCCATCAGACGATTAAGCTTATGCTAAGAACCAAAAGCAAGACACGTCTAGAACAGAATCAAAAAGGTATCCAAGACTAAACCACAATACCACAGACTAGAATGATAGATTGCTTCCTATGCCTAGGTTTTGACTAGATGTTTTTGATCTGTCAGTATCAGGTCTGCGATTAGGGTAACACGTTATTTGCCGAAACATCGCATGTAGGTATTATAGAAAATGGCTTGAAAGTAGTCACCCATATTATCTATTAAATCACCTAGGTACCTAATTACTCACAAAATGTATTATTTAAATTTTTAAAGGGGCCTTTTTTATTAGATCTGTCTTTCTTTTCTTTAACTCATTCAGGACAAGTCTTATTTGCTGAGTTACTTTAAAAGTTATAAACACATTATGTGAAATATAAATTGTAAAAGGTGTTTGGACATCAATTTCTATCACTAACAATGTCGTACCTAGCTAATATTAAAATTACAGCTAATTACAAGTAACCGCTAAAAGAAATTAATTAAAATGTCACCAAAAGGTGATAGACTAACAAATTGCTATTATCTATGCATTATAACGAGCCTAAGATAGGTTAACAATAGCCTATTAAGTTAAATAGCATGCGTAGAACTTTGATATAGGGCAGCCATTAATTTACCCGTACGTAAAATGTACACAAGCGCCCGGATAAACCGCGCATTCTAATTTTAAATAGACATAGGTACGATTATAAGCAAACGAAACATTATTCAAACCTATGTTTTTTTTAAATAATTTCTTTTATTACAGTGGTAAGGATTCTTACACGCTATCTAAAAATTTTAACAGCACTATTTTTTACGGAACTATTTTACGTTTAAAATCCCGTAAAGGCGATAAGTTAGAAAAAAAAAACAACACAAAACAATGTTGCCACACAGAGCGTTAAGTGTAAAAAAAAAGTTCCCACTTTAGCACTACATAAACGACGGTGTTGCCAGCACTAATGAATATTGACAGCAATTATTAGTAAGACGGGTTCTCGCTACAAATGATTTTCAATATGAATATTACGCAGAAACGCGTTTTCATTGCATAACAGTGAGTTTTCTACTGTTTTTTTTTTATTGGAGTATCGTTGGAAATCATACATGAGTTGGTACAATTTTACACGCCGTTACAGTCTCGTAAATAAAGCCGTTCATTATGAAGTATCTAACCTATGTGGTTCATGTAAAATCACGTACAGAATTATGTTACTGATGATCTCAATGTTATTAAGGTTGCCCTCAAAGTAGCAGCATGCTTTCCCAATGCTCATTGTTCTAATTTTAAATTCATCAATTGAAATGACAGTTGAATTGCGCGTAAATCAAAAATTTTAACGCAGAAATAAAACCAAGCAAAGGAGCACTTCATTCAACCTTTTTCTTTTTAAACATTTGACAACGGCGCCTAAAGGCGTCGCTGTCCCCGCAAACGCGTCGCGGCTACTTACCTATTCCCCTTGTACGGAACTTGCGTTTACGAAGCTAGGTAGCATTTACGAATTTTGTGCTTTGAAATTTTTTTTTTAGCGGGCCGAGAATGCATCGGGACTTTATTGATCCTGTACTACGATTTCCTGTCAAAATACTGAAGCAAACAAAACAATTTAGTTCTCTATTCAAAAATCAAAACTTTTTTTTTGGCATTCTTAATGAGTTTCGTTAACCCTAAACCGCAAATGCAGAGTATTTTCAATAAAACTTAACCCGTACAATGTCAAACGGTTATTGTAATTGATTTATTCTGCTCGCGTGTTGTCTGCAAATGGAATTACAGTTGAAAGTACAACATACTATCACTTTAAATGGTTATTATATTGGTACTCGTGGTTGGTTGGAGTGACAGGTTTTTTGCAAGGAATTAGTTTAATGGTGTTGTCGAGTGTAGGGTTAATGTAATGCTTTGCTTGTAATGTGGTTATTGGTAGTATTGTAAGGGCTTTTAACGGTTATAAAATAGAGCTGATAAATCGCTCTTGTATGCTTATTGGAATTAACTTTTATATAAGTAGAAAGCATGGGAATAGTATCAACCCAGTATTCAGCAAGTTTTCATCAATGTTTTCAAAATATTTATAACTTTTTTTACACTAATTTTTTCAATAATTAAAAACACAATTCCTACCTTTTACCTCAAAACGACAACACTTTAAACTAAATACGGACTCAACACATAACATAACATCACGCCTTGTTTCCCCGAAGGGTTAGGCAGAGGTGTACCTATAGTACACCCACATTTCGCCAGTTATGTTTAAGACTCAACACCTCTGCCACAATTCAAAAAGTAAGTAATTAAACCAGTCTGCCCTACACTTTTACCAAAGAAATCGGCCCAGCTCAAGCGCTTAACACTGGATTCGAAGTAAAAACGGTGCCTTACTATATTTGGCTGGCAGTGTTAGGGAATGCTGTAAGCAACGCTGGTGGTCGCGCCTCGCCGTGAAAGCCTTACGACATTTTCACATTGGCGCGATATGGCGGTAAACGCGACTACATCCGATTTGTACTGTAAAAATATCACAGTGAAAACTTAGGTGAAGTGAGCTGTCAATAGTGCAATCCCTACCATCAGATGGAATGACAGCTCACTTCATGTAAATTTTCACGGTGAGATTTTTACAGAAGACACACGTACTTACATAAAGTCACGCCTTCTCCCCATGGAGGTAGGCAGAAACTACAGAACGCCACCTGCTACGATCCTTACATACTCCTTTTGCCTCGTTTACGTTCATACATCTGGTCATACACGCACGCCGGTTGCGAGTACTACGCACCTAACCTTTCTGAAGAACATCACCAATAAGATCACTATATGTCCTCATAGGGTGTGTCCCGGCGTTTCCACTCACATCTGCCTTGAAAATATTTTGTTAGATGCCTTTCATTCATCCTCTCAACATGACCAAACCATCTAAGCATACTCTTTACAGGAGCTAACCCATCACCTCTTAAAGCAGTATTATTTTAATGTTACTTCAGTGTGGGAAAGAAATGGAGCTAGACGTTCTTTATAGCTTCATCTCTTTCTCACACCGACCCCCAGAATAGACGGGCTGTATTAGCTATGTTACTGCTTATTTAGCAAAAACGAATGTATTTCAAAGTACCGTATGTAAGAACAGTGTAAATAAGTACTTAATAAGATATGGCTTATGTAAAACCTGGTAAAGAAGTTATGAGGTTATAAACATTGTGTTAAACTACGCTTAGAAAATCTTTAGGAATTTTGCACATTGGAATATTACCTATAAGAGCGTTTATCCCGCGCGGGCTGGCAACGTCGCATTTCTAGAGGTTTTTCGTGATTGTTTTATTATAGGAGAGTTCAAAAGTAGTATAATATTCCGAAGATTTTTAAACGTTAATGTGATGTACTTTATTAGCAAGCTAATATGTATAATAAGCTACTTACTCAATTATAGTTAAATACGATTTTTTCAGGCACCCGTTTTTGTAAAAAAAGTGAAAAGTGTTTCAGTAGAAACAAAACGCACATAGCCTTTATTTATTCATTTCTATGCAATATAATTATTTTAAATGTGGCTAAAGTTTCCGTTTCTATTAAATACTTTGAGATTTTATTATAATTTTAGCTGCAGCTCCGTGAAATTGAGACAAAAGATATTCATTATCATGACAATGCAATATCAAAACGTGTCAAAAAAGGCCAAATCTGTAAATGCCAGAATGACGTTGAAATAAAAAAAAAACAACATATCCAATCATATACTGACACTGTCATTGCCATTGTCACACGTTATTTGCCACAGGACTGCAAACCCTAAAATATAAATAATGTTTGTAGTTATTGATGCAAGCATTTTAATTTTCAACACTTGTTTAAAAAAAACGGGCGGCTGTATAAAAAAAAAATTAAATGCCCAACGACATCAAAATAATTACCCTCTTTCAGCCTATATAGCTCAGAAGGCTGTTTAAATTTTCAATTATTTTAGTACCAAGCCCCATACATTTATTGAACGTCTCCTTTAAATCAAAGGACTATTTTTTCAGCCAAGTACCTACTTAGATCGTTGATATTTATAATGCATGCTATTTTTTGACAGTTATTTTGGTATTTACTTTTAGAAAATGACATATTGTCAATTATTTTCTATTTTAAAATCTCTAATTTTCTATTTTTTTTTTATTTATTTGTGTCGAACATTGAACCAACTTTAGACAGCTGAGTCTTATTCAAATTTACAGTAGGCACTAGGTATGGACATTCTATTCTATTATACTTTTCGGCCTTATTACTAAGGTTGAGAAGTGGTTCACCGCAAATGTCCGCGATTGTACCTACTCAAGCCCGCGCGTTCTCGCGTCTTGCCGCGCCAGTGTGCACGCATCCTAAGCAATAAAAACAGGTGTGGCATGTTGTGGAACAATTAATTAGGCATCACTTGTACATCATGTTTAGATATCGCTACCAACTACCAAGCAAGCTTTCGTTGCGTGAATCTTACATATTATTGTAGGTACAGTCACGTGCGAAAATACATGTACACACTTCGCAATACTCATGTACAGTCAAGCGAGATTCGGTCCGTCGAGTGTCGGCTCAAAATGTTGAAATGTGATGCTACACATACAACATGTTTCGGAATTAACGCACAACCTCTCAAAGGGTCATTGTACCTAGACCTACCAACTCATCAATATGAAAACCTTTTACTATGGGACCAAACTTGAAATCGCGAAAAAAAAATCAGCTGGTCCCTATATTTTGACGATTTATTTATACAAATAAATAAAATTGAAGTGTCTGTTTGTAATGTCAAAATAACCACTTTTTACTTAATGTATATGAGGCACTTATACTTAATAAACAAAGCAATTTTTAAAATTTTTGTCTGTCTGTTTGTTCCGGCTAATCTCTGAAATGGCTAGACCGATTTTGATGGGACTTTCACTGGCAGATAGCGTATCTTACGGGGAGTACCTAACTTAGGCTACTTTAATTTTAGAAAAAATAATTAGGGTTCCGCGCAAAAAAAAAAAATTAAAACCCATACAATTTGTAAAAAAAATTAAAACCTATACAATTTGTATGGATTTTTTTTTGCGCGGAACCCTAATTATTTTTCTAAAATTAAAGTAGCCTAAGTTAGGTACTCCCCGTAACATACGCTATCTGCTAGTGAAAGTCCCGTCAAAATCGGTGATACAATAATTGTAAACAAAAAATCGGATTTGAAAAACTCTTTTTGCACAGCTAATGCGAACATAAATGTAGGGAACAGCTGATTTTTTTCGCTATTTCAGGTTTGGTCCCATGAGCCCTTAAGAGGTTGTGCGTTAATTCCGAGACATGCTGTAAGTATAAAGCATGTGTGCGAAGATACTATTAGCAGAATCACGCATAATTTCAATGAACACTGGGAGAAATATGGTTGGCTCGTGGCTATATGATAACAGCCGGACAGGTCGATCGAAGGTTGAGCTACGCTTGCCGCGGTCGGTTCGTGGATGGGTGATCATCCATTACATATCGAGACCCCTCCGTGCCTCGAAAAGCACGTTAACCCGTCGACCCCGGCTGTCATTGTAGAACTTTGACAGTCGTTACGGGTAGTCAGAAGCCCAAGTCTGACAGCCAGTCTTACCAAAGGGTATCGTGTTACCCAGTAACTGGGTTGTGGAGATCAGATAGGCAGTCGCTCCATATATAATACTGGTATTCAGCTGCATCCGGTTAGACTAGAAGCCGACCCCGATATACCTAGTTAGGGACAGGCTAGGCAGAACGATTAGGAGAAAAATCATAATTAGATGTGACGCATGCATGTACATAAATTTTTGCACTTAATTGTACCTACTTCGTCGGCGATGTTCCGTGCGCTGCAAATGTGAGAAAAACACAAAATGACAGCTGCTTATCCACCCGTTGTATTGTAGAAGACGGTTATAATTGTAATTGTTATAGAGTGTGGTTTAATGGCGGCGATACAAGTCACACCACGCTTTCATCGCGTCATTGGAGGTTTTTAATCTGTATTGTTTTAGTTCCGTGATAGGCACCCATGTGGTATCGGATTCGCTGTTGAACTTACCGTAATTAAGTGAGCTGATAGGATATCTAACTTAAGTTCAAGAGTTCAACTATTATAAAACATCTACAAGAAAGTTCACGGCTTAGATTGAATATCAATTAGGTATAGTATTTTTGTGTGTTAACCAAATGTACAAACACGCTGTGAATGTGTGCGTGAAGACACATAACACACACGCACACGCACACTTCCGACTTCGCCATTATCTCGGACGGTAATGGACGGTACCGAGAGCTCCTGCGCTTCATACACACATTCATGTAAACCGCGTGTCGCCTCGTGAGATAAAAAATAATGTACGTAGGAACTTACATTTTTAAAATTCAGAAGTAACCATTGCGCCGCATCTTTTAAAGTCCATGTTCAGAAATTAGGAGTATGTTACGCAAATAGCCTGCTGGGGTCTTCCAAAATAATCGCTGAGTCACATCAATTACCAAATAATGTAACTTTTCAAACAATACACTCCATCAAAGAAAAACTGGCCAAGTGCGTGTCGGACCACGCGTAATGAAGGGTTCCGTAGTTGGGCTGAATTTATCCTGAGAACAAACTTAATTGAAGTTGAAAAACATGTTCCCTCATATATTCCAACTGCAAAAGTGAACCCAATATTCAAAATTCATTTCTTTACGTTACTAGCTCGTGGCTAAGTAATAACAGCCGCACGGGTCGATCCATCAGGTTAAGCTACGCTTGCCGGGGTTGGTTCGTGGATGGGTGACCATCTTTACATACTTGAGATTCCTCCGTGCCTCGGAAAGCACGTTAAGCCGTTGGTCCCGGCTGTCATTCGTGGATCTTTGACAGTCATTACGGGTCGTCAGAAGCCCGAAAGTCTGACAACCAGTCTTACCAAGGGGTATCGTATTACCCAGTCACTGGGTTGTGGAGGTCAGATAGGCAGTCGCTCCACGTAAAATACTGGTATTCAGCTGCATCCGGTTAGACTGGAAGCCGACCCTAACATAGTTGGGAAAAGGCTCGGCAGATGATCTCGTTCGTGTTTGGGTCAAAGAAATTCATATGTAGGTACAGTGTACCAAATTTCACCTTAATCATTCTGAGCCAATCGGCTGTGACAGACAGGCAGACAGACACACGAATGATCCTATATTAAGAGTTCCGTTTTTTCATTCGGACGTACGGAACCCTAAAAAGGTGAAAGGTAGTTTAGCAGTGTACCTATGTATTTTACTTGTTAGTCTCTCAAGCCGTCCCCTTTCTACTCAACTAATTACGATGTCAGCCGCAGTCGTGATAAGCCGTAGACATTATCGTTTTGTTTACATATCGAGTTACGCGTCGCGCCCACAAGATGGCGACGGTGTCCGAATTACTTCTGTCTCACTGGGTGGTGGACGATAGTACGGTACAGCTGATTAGTGATTTCATACGAATAACTAGCGACCCGCCCCAGCTTCGCTCAGTTTACGACTTGACAAAACATCGACATTTCTTTGTTATACTTACATTATCTTTCCGGGATTAATTATCTAAATGATGGCGAAAATCGCATCAAAATCCGTTGCGTAGTTTTAAGGAAATATGTGGTCACATAGTCGGCAGACACGAAAAACTAATTTAATTTATGATTTGTATAGGTAGGTCTTTGATATCCTTTTTAATATATGGCTGGTAAATAATTTACCTTAGACGAAAACGTTTCTGCAGTGCCTCCGAGATGTTGGTGCAGGATGCGGGGAAGTCACAATAACGCTGAAAACTATAGGTAGTTGAAGATGCGTGCACCTGTGTTGAGGCATTTCGTTCGTCTGGTGATCTGTAGGGAGGCATCTCCCTATCCGCACAGGGGCATTTGTGTATAGAATTGGATGTTTGAGGTGAGTGTTGTCCTTTGTAATTGTATTTGAGTACTAACTATAGCTTCTAAGTTTTTGTATACGTACTAACCGTTTGGATCTAGTTGTCCCAAAATAAATAAATTGATCGATTGAAAATGAACCGAGAGAGCAAGCAGGATTCAGATAGGGCTTCTCTACAAACGACCAAAATTTTACGCTAAAGGCTCCTACAAACAGGCGCGACACAAAGGCACCGCTCGTCGCGCGACACATGGTGCTATTGTGTCATATTGCGTGTCGTGCCTGTTTGTAGGAGCCTTAACACAGATAATCGAGAAGTAGGTACAATGAACACATAATATGAATGATGGTTATGATGATTTTGTAAAAACCTCAATATTAAAAAAAATAACTTGTATGTGTGTTAAAGAATACAAAATACTAATACGTTGGAAAACGTCGAATAAGAAATACTAGAAACAAACACAAATTTGTTGTACCTACAACAAGGCTCAAAAAAATAGGTGGCTCATTCAGATGTCAATGTATACGTCTTTATAATAAACTTTCAAGCCACGTTCAAGATCTGAGCCTTAACAAATTCAAATAATTCATTAAACGTAAGTTGTATTAAGGTGTGTTGACCGTAAAAGAAGCAAAGATATACAACGGCACTAAAATAATAGATGCTGTAGCTTGCAAGTTGAAATGGCGATGGCCAAGACACGTAGCCAGAGCCACAGATGGACGCTGGAGTGAGAGGGTTCTCCATCGGTGGGCCTCGTGGTGCACCACGCACCCGAGGCAGATCCAGGCGCCGCCGGTGGTGCGGCGATATTGTAGCCGTGACCGGCCCCACCTGGACTAGACAGAATAACCCGAGACAGAGAGGAATGGCCAGAGATGGAGGAGGCCTTCGCGCTTAAATGGGCACCCAATAATAATAATTGAACAAGAGATTATGTAGCAAATTTATTTTATTTTATTTTATTTTATCTATAAATTCTATTTATTTATTTCAAAATTTATTTTTGTTCATCTAATTATTGTTAAAATGCATGTTTCAATTATTATGAATGCATGAATGAATTAATTAACTAGAAACAAATTAATATTTTATGATATTATGTAATGAATTTTTAAATGTAATTTTTGGAAAATAAAAGGCTTGCTTAAATAATAATAAGTAGGTACCGAGCTAAGTTTCCTTTTGTTTTGTATATTTATTTGTATAATTAGTTAGTTCGTTAGTTAGTAATTGTATAGTGTATTTAAGATTTGAGAAAATAAATTAAAACTTGATCCCGATATTTCGATATCTTATGTTCATTTGATTGTAATTAATCAAATGTAGTATAATAAATTAATTATAATTAAAGCCCGTAGGTACCTAGATAATGTAGAATGGGATTGGGTTATTATGAATAACGAGCAGCGCCCTGCGGTTTCACCCGCATAAGTTTCGATCCCGTGGCGATATCGGGATAAAAAGTATCAAGGTGTTAATTCAGGTTATAAACTATCTGTGTGCCAAATTTCATCCAAATCCGTTCAGTAGTTTTTGCGTGAAAGAGTAACAAACATCCATCCATCAATCCTCACAAACTTTCACGTTTATAATATTAGTAGGAAGTTTTTATTTACTTTTCTTATCACTCTTAATTTCATGTAGGTAGCTAATATATTAGGTACTATAAAATTCAAGAATTTTTGTTAAAACTAAAAAATAATTTCCATAGCAAGTCAGGGGCCAACCACCACCTCTTAAAACAGTATTATTATAATGTTACTTCAGTGTAAGAAAGAGATGGAGCTATACAGGATGTCTAGCTCCATCTCTTTCCCACACTGAAGTAAGATTACAATAATACTGCTTTAAGAGGTGGTGGTCTAGCTCCTGAAGACCAAGACCAATACGCGGTATTAGAAGACTACCTAATATTAATTCCGCCATTGCTGGCAGGATCTGTTGGCGTATTTTTTTTTTTAAATGTAAGCCTTTGTGGTTCACTATTATAAGTATGGTAGATTTTTCACCTACCAACATTTAAAACCAAAACTAAATCAATCAATCTGCCTAGCCTTTTCCCAACTATGTTGGGGTCGGCTTCCAGTCTAACCGGATGCAGCTGAATACCAGTATTTTACATGAAGCGACTGCCTATCTGACCTCCACAACCCAGTAACTAACTGGGTAATACGATACCCCTTGCTAAGACTGGTTGTCAGACTTTCGGGCTTCTGACGACCCGTAACGACTGTCAAAGATCTACGAATGACAGCCGGGACCAACGGCTTAACGTGCTTTCCGAGGCACGGAGGAGTCTCGGTATGTAAAGATGGTCACCCATCCACGGACAACCCCGGCAAGCGTAGCTTAACCTGATGGATCGACCCGTGCGGCTGTTATTATTTAGCCACGAGCTCCTCAAACCAAAACTAAATAGCAATCGAAATATTATTTAAAAAAAAATTGAACTCATGTCAAAATACAAACAGACTTATCTACAAAAAGTAATCAATGAAGAATCCACTTTAATACCTACGCTCAAAGTACATAATCGCGTGACACGGCTCACGTTATGTGATAATGTGCTATAATTAACACGGTATATTTTGTGTCACTTTAATACACAGACAGTTTAATAAATTGCCACTTCTCCGACAGGTGTTTGTTTTTTATTTGCTGATCTATGATGACTATGGAATATTGTGTTCAGTCTAGTGCATAGCGGTCTTTCATGAACTTTAGTATATCGACCTAGTGTCTTGACTCGCGCCAATCGCACGAGTCGAGAGGCCGCGACTTGCATGTGATTTACGCGCGGGTAGCAAAACGCGCGACTGCATGTTGACAGAATGTATGAACTACTAGTACCTCATAATCGCGCGGCTGTCTACAACTCGCGTGTAAATCGCGTCAACTTTATATGTGTCTAATACTACGTACACTGACTGGGCAGGTCCACTCAAATCTGTGTGGTACCTACTTTCCCCAAAAGACCACATCAGACACTAATCTGCATGGTCTGACCAAGATTATTTATGTCTAGACTTAAAAGAGACACATAACTGGCGAAATATGGTGTGCTTTAGGTACCTTTGCCTAACCCTTCAGGGGAAAACAAGCGTGATGTTACGGTTCGTGCAGACTGGCGCGCCGCGACACCGGTAGAACAATTTCTATGAAAACTTCATGGACATTGTTCTACCGGTGCGGTGTCGCGTCGCGCCATCGCCAGTCTGTACGAGCCTTTATGTTTAAAAGAGACTGTGACCTCTGAGTTTGTTTAGGTGTTTCTTCTCAGAGTAGTTGTAGGTCTAAGAAACACCGAACTCATCTAGTTTTAAAACATATTTTATTTTTGACGTGTAAAAATGTTGTTTTAACTGATTTACAGTAATTTATAAAAAAAATATCTATAACACTACTTAAGGCTTTTACATTAAGTAAATTCCCAATAGGCTCACTTATAAGTACCTAAGTTAGATAGTAACTTAGGCAGCTAGAATTTTAATAGGTATTGCCAGATGTCTAATGTGACTATGTTGTCTTGTCTGACCATTTGTAGTCCAGCCGGTCTAGACTAGTAGGGTGACCAGGCCATGTGATGTTATAGGGATAAATATTGAGATCAGCGGAGAAATTGCGTAACACACAATGGCAACGCCATTTATGCAATTAATTTTGACAATTCAACAATTCGCAATTAATATTGATTCTTGCCTTATTTACGTCGTTGAGCAGATGAATTTTCCAAACTAAAAAGCAATGGATTTGGGATTGCCTTTAAAATTCATCGGTGTGTGATTAAAAGAGTGTACGCTATTGGGATGATGTGATTTTTTGTTATGTTTTATTGTATTAATCGTATAGATGTAGTAAGTTAATTGCGCCTAGGATTTACTTATAGTAAATGGTTACTGGCGAAATGTGGGTGTACTAAAACCTTTGCCCAACTCTTCAGGTATATACAGGTATGATATTATGCTGATTATTGGTTATTTAAGGCGCTGTTTAGTACCTACCAAGCCTCCGCGCAGTCCGTCCGTCCGTCCGTCTATTTGTCAGCGAGCTGTATCTCATGAACCGTAATAGGTACAGTTGAAATTTTCACAGATTGTGTATTTCTATTGCCGCTATAACAAAAAATAATAAAAATAAAATAAATCCCCATACAAGAAACATGTTTTTTTTAAACTGAAGTATTTTTTTAAATATGTAGGTGGTGTTAAATTTTTAAAATATTGTACGGTGGTACGGAACCCTTCGTGTGCAAGTCCGACTGGCACTTGGCCGGTTTATTTACCTCGGACTAATAAAATAATGTAAGTATCCTAAGCATTTAAAAAAACTTTGTAATAATTATAATTGAATTACAATAAGACTATGAAGGCACTTCTTACATAAAATTTCACTATTAAACATGTAATTTATTTATCGATTAAGTTTGTCCTAGTAAACTCTAACACATGGCCACTCTAATCTCTACTAGGGAGATAATTAGTTGCACTAGACTTTAACATCAAAGACTATCGCAAGTTTATTAAAACCACTTATTATGCAACTATCTCACTCACTCTCATACTAATAACGCGCTATAGAAAAATCGGTTGGTGGTCGGAATCCGTAGCATTAAGTGCATTTAAAAAATTTATAATATTCTAATCTTATTGGGACTTATATACTCGAGCCGTTTGGGATTGAAACACTAGGGCCATGGGGTCCGAGTGCCCACTTAGTTTTTCGAGACATAGCCAGGCGGTTGGTCGACTCCACATGTGACCAGAGGGCTGGCTTATTTTTTGGCCAAAGAATCAGCATTGCCATACAACGTGACAATGCTGCCAGCCTTTTGGGCACTTTTCCTGTTGAGAGCGATGCGGACGAATTTCTTGATGCCCTCTGATTATTTTCCCTCTTTTATTATATACTTGTACATATTATTATAATTATTTTATGAATGTCAGCTTTTAAATAATATGTAAATATTATTCTTATCCTAGGTACTGTTCACTGTGCCACCTCCTTAATTTTGACCACATCTTTTTGATACACCCTGTATACGGGATATGTTGGAGTACCCAATGCATTGCTCGTGGCAAAGTTAAAAAGGCGCACATGTGAACGTTTGGATGTTTCTTACTCTATCATGCTTTCAAAGTCAAATCATTTATTTAAAATTTCAAATAGGCACATAAAAGACACTTTTGAACGTCAAAATTACAAAAAAATAGAATTGATTCTAGTCGCCATTTCCAAAAGGTAGTTTCGTATGGAGAAGAATGGGAAAGAAACTCCACCGTTACTCTTTTAAAATGTTTTACAATATTTTGTATACATTAATTGTATCATTACCTATATGTGAAGAGACGGTTGAATGGAGTTGGATGATATATTTAGCACACAGGTAGACCATTAAAACATAGTATACCTTTTATCTTTGTAATCCACAGGCCCAGTGCGGGTTTGTAGATATCAAATGTCTTCGAATTTTTCGTTCTAGGACATGCCGGTTTCCTCACGATGTTTTCGTTCACTGTTTTGAGAGCAGTGGTGATGAAATAATTTACACAAAGTAAAGCGCCTGCTTGGGTTCGAACCCACGACCTACAACTCGTAAGTCGCGGCCGTTACCACTGGACCACCACTGCTCTCTCTACCAGCCAGACTATTCTGTAAATGTCAACGTGAAATTTAGGTGAATTCAGCTGTCACTAGTGTCAATCCCTAGCATCTGTAAGTTAGCTGTAAGTTTCCCGAATATTAAATAAAATAAAATCAGGTGGAATCTGAGGGTGGTGATATTTATAGTTTGCATACCTAATAAAGAGTATTCTATCTATCTAATGACATAATGACAGCTCACTTCACCTACTGTCTTCTACTGTTGTGGGCCAGTCCTTTCGATACGACTCAAGCTCTTGGCGGACAAAGCCGGGGAAAATAGTTAGTAGTTAGTAATAAATAAACAATACAAATAAATGATAACTTGTTAGCGCTGGCGCCTGTGTGCCCTGCAGAGGACCTGTATAATTATTACTAAAATAAACAACATGAGATGGCCTCAAATTAATAAATCTTGCGCCGGTGATAAATTGCCGGTCAATATTATTAGTATAATTGACGTGTCGCCATTGTATTTGATCGTTTGTGTTGGTTACGCAGTGTTAATAATAGATGTCTGCGGACGGCAGTGATTTTATGTGGTACTAGGTTCGCGTCATGTTCGTGAACGGGCGCCATCAGTGGAGACTGGCCATCTCTTAGCTGCCAGGGCTTATTTTTAATCTTATATTTTGAATTGTTTTAATTATCAATTTTTTACATTGTTCTCACATAGGTATAGAAGCAACAAGAACAATGTACCCAGGTTTTTGTAACAATTTTGATTTAAAAGAGTGTCCATGGAGTTTCTTGCCCATTCTTCTCCATAGAGATCTAGGTTTTGGAATGGGCGACTAGCTTCAATTTTCTGACTAACTGACTGACTCTTTAACAATTCAAAAGTGCCTGTAATTGGTTTAATTGAAATAAATGCTTTGAGTTTGAGTTTGAGTTCTGCTCGCGACTTCATCCGCGTGAAATGTCTTGTTTCAACATAAAAAATATCCTATGACACTCGGCAATACTGTAGCTTCCCATTTGTGAAAGAATTTTCGGGATCGGATCAGTAGTTTCGAAGATTACCCACTTACATAACGAGCCTTTGCAGGAAAAACATCGTAAGCGCCAAAAATCACCAAAAACTATTTTTTCTTCGTAACCTCTTAATTAGACAGTTTTACATCTTGTCGCGCTTACTTACTCTTAAATTTTATTTTAAATTTACACGACTTTATTGTTGTAAGAAATTATCATCGTAAATGAAAAACCTCGTTAATTAGGAAAGAAAAAACCCTTTCCTGTAAAAAGTGCGAATTGTCGCTTATGTTCTTCCAGGAGCCAGACCACCACCTCTTAACGCAGTATTATTTTAATCTTTCTTGAGTGCGGGAAAGAGATGGCGCTAGACGTCCTGTATAGCTCCATCTTTTTCCCACACTGAAGTAACATTAAAATAATACTGCTTTAAGAGGTGGTGGTTGGCCCCCTGAAAAGGCTCGATATGTACAAATTCAAAATACCTCTTTATAATATTAGTACAGTGTAAAGATTAGACATGAAAAGTAAGTACAGTTTTTCAACAAGAACTTTGTTTTTTAAAACAAATAATTAAGATGAAAATGATTCGAATTTTTATTGTATTAGAAAGAGTAAGGTTTGGCAATTATGAATGAAAAATGATGTCGGACAAAATAATGTCCTCCACGACCACGCTCAAAATTTTCAACCAAACAAATTCAATCACGCCTCCAGACTACATTGGGCACCAAACAGTGACACGCTGAGCATACAAAGGCTTCTCAACAATCACTCTTGGATTTTCAGAAGCCCAAATGCGGCAATTTTGCTTATTGACGTATCCTGTCCTGACAAATAAAAATGGGTTTCGTCTGAAAACATGATTTTTTCAGAAAAACCAGCGGAGTTCAACCGAATATATCACGAATTTTACGAAATGTAACTTTAACAGAACCACCATTTTCATAGTGGATTTGAATTATTTTATTATGATTTTCGCGCGAAATTGCATTAATTGTCTCTTCTCTCACTGATATGTTAAAAAACTAAATGTCAAAACTGTCATGTTGATGGTGTTGTCCCTATTGAAAAACAAAAGTTTTTGTTGAAAAACCCTTTACATATACATATACAAGATGTAACATAAATAACGCACAATCTCTTAAGGGGTCATTGTACTAATCATTATGAACAACTTTGACTATGGGAACAAATCAGAAATCGCGAAAAAAAAAATCTGCTGTTACATTTTGACGAGTTATGCGAATATAAATGGAGGGAGCAGCTGATTTTTTTTTTTTGATTTCAGGTTTGGTCCCACAGTAAAAGTTGTTCATAATGATGAGTACAATGACCCCTTAAGAAATTGTGCGTTATTTATGTTACACCTTGTATAGTTCATTTTATTAACAACAAATATTTATTTCATCATAATATACCTAAGTAGGTACTAAAAAGAAAAACTGAAAGAAACCACGACACAGTTTTCTCATTATTTTGTAATACCCGGTTTATGTTGTTAGATGGTCAATAATTACCTACTCTTCAAATAAATTGACGTGGAAACTTATTAATCAACACTACAATGTTTTAAAAGCTACAATATTGTATCATAGCATTTTCAACGCAAATAATATCCTGAGTTTACCTTAAATAAATAAAATGCAGGCAATTATTTTTACCCTACTTGTTCAATAACGCGAATTATATTGTTTATAAATTCATTATATTTTTTTAAAGTTAATAAATAGCGTTGCATTCCTTTTTCAAAATTCAAATAAATGTATTTGCATAAACGATAAAGTTATTACTCAAACTGCATAATTTTATTAGGTCTGTAAAATAATAGATAGTAGGTATGATTAGACTATCATTTGAACGCAGAACACACTTTTCAAAGTGGTCTTTAATTTGCCTAGGACATAGTCTAAATAATGCCGGTTTTGCTCGTTTAACTATTCCCTATGCACCCTTTTCTAATATTTATGGTTAGTAGTTGATCACAGACCGCAATAAATCTTCCTTTGACGCATTCTTATCTAATAGGAATGTTCGCATGTTAGGAGTGAATCGTCTAAGTATAGCATAAAATATTGGTATTGATAGACAAATTATCTCAGCTGTTTATTTACATATGTCAACGGCCATATAAATATGCCCTGTATTTTCCAGCTTCATAAAGCCGCTCTGTAGGTCTTTCTAGTAGTATCTTTGCAACAATAACAAGTTTTAAAATGCTAAAACTCTTTGCACATAGGTTAGAAGGAAATCTTCAAATTATGGTGTCTTAATATTGCCTTATTATATGAAAAGAAATCGTTTTTGTCTTGTTAAGTACAGTTTCAGTTCTTTGGTATACCTATATGTATAAGTTGAGACGATGATGAAAATGACATGCAAATCCTATATTTATTAGAACAAAGGTCACAGAATCGATTGCCGTTTTGTATTATCAAAACAGACAGACAAATCTATCGCCTTTAATATAATGTACAGGTCATAGTAAGGATAAAACAGCGTAGTTACTATAATGATAGGCTTAGTAATATTTTTCGAATCCTGCGCAGTGATTAAGTTATTATGAACGGGCCATGTTCGTAATGTTTAGATCAATTTATGGATAAATTGTTAGTTTTACATTAATTTATTACTTACTTGCCTATAAAATTGTTTTGTAGGCAAGTCGTGTCTTAAGCTTAAATAATTATAGTGACCGGTCTATCAATGTTTCAGTTGTATAAGGTAAAAAAAAACAACTTTTTTTAAAATTTCAAATGTTGGTTTAAGAACAAAAGATAAAAGCTTGTCATTGAATTAGAATGAGACCCTCAACTTACCGGAACAAGCTACCAACCGAAAACAAAAAAGTTTCCATCCGCGCCCCAAAGCACAAAAAAAGTTAGCATGTCATCTTATCAAATATTTGTCTATTATCTGTCATTTAATAACATGACAGTCAGCTCATAATGACATGGCACACCATGTCACGCTACTTTATCTGTCTGTGGTAATTATATGTGCATGAGCACGCCTGACCTGGGCAATATAGCTACTGGTGTTTCGAGCGATTTAGGAGCTTGTCTTGCTTATTGGGTTTTCCATCAAGAATCTCTCAGTTGGAATCTGGATTTGGGCCCGGTTGATGGCAATAGGTTCGCCTCCTGTCACATGGGACTTAAACGAACTGGCGAAATGTGAGGGTCCTATAGGTAAGTACACTGTACACCTCTGTCTGGCCCTTTGGAGAAAACAAGCGTGGTGTTATGTGTCTTTAACTAGCAATTTCGGGAATCCGATGCCTTGAAGTTTTTTTGATATTGTAGCTGCATTAATGCCTACTGGTATTCAGTTGCATCCAGTTAGACTGGAAGCCGAACCCAACATAGCTGAAAAAAGGCTAGGCAGATGATGTAGCTGCATGCCGTTTTTCTTTTTCAAAGGTCTTGATGAAACCGAAGATGGCGATAAGAGTACGGGAAGACCAATGACACGAAGGACGGATTTTGTGAATAATGATTTGTCAAGAAAGGGGTTAAATACTGAGATGACGGCTGATAAAGATGTACGGAAGAAGACAAGTTTCGCTCAGCCCACATAAATTGGGATGAGGGTAGAAGGATAGTCAACACCATCATCATTTCAGTCAAAAGACGTCCACTGCTGGACATAGGTCTCCCCCAAGTACCGCCACTTCGACCGAATCTGTGCTTCCCGCACCCGGCGGATTTAAAAAAAAATAACCATATTTCGTGGGCAATTAAAAGGTTTTAAGGGGTTATGGTGACTTCAATAGCGATTACTAATCCGCCTACAAACAATTTTCACTACTTAAGTGCAATGCTAAATATATGTAAAAGATACGTTAATTTTCAAGCAAACTACAGCATTCTTTACTCTCTAAGAATAGCATTCATTCATTGGTCATTGAAGTCAGATATTTCAGCAAACAGAACTTTATATTCAATTATTTTCATTTCAAAGCCGGAATTTACTGAATAGAAGTTGAGGGGATTCAGTTTAAACACCTCTTGGCGTCTACCGGCAGAGGCGGCACTGTTCAAACACTTCTAGAGAAGAAACCCACAACAGAATTTTCAAAAAGTTGGCCCCTAAACAAGAACGGGAAAGCGAGAAAAAAATCGTCCTAGTACAGAGTTTTGCGGGCAAAAGTTTTTGGGTACATCTTTCAAAGGTTTCGAGGGAGGCGCCTCCAACAAAAATGTCCATCACTTTACACAAGAATTCGGAGACTTTTCGCAAACGTATTGCCTTTGATGTTTCGAGTGTTACCCTTTCTTACTCTTCCTGTTTTCCTTTTCTTGCATCGTTGAGTTTAACTTAAGTGAACTTATTTTTTTTCCTGTTTTTGATCTTTTTTTGGTCTATTTGTCTTTCGTGCTCTACTTTTTATAGATATTGTTTGGAAAACTGATACGGTATTTTTTGAGACATTGCCGCTTGTTGTTTTCTGTATAATAAGTATTACTTATGGTCTGTACCTATTAAGAAAAACTGTTGACATTTCGTCTTGTTCACACATAAATGACGTTTTTTAAGAGGCTTCTTTCTGTCATTGCTAAATTGTTCAGTGCAAGTTCAGAAAACTACTAAGAAGGTGCAACGCAGCTCCGGCATTCGTGGTAAGAAGTAAATTCAAACAACATAGGTAAACAATTGAAAACTTTTTCTTGCTGTTCTTTACTTATTATTTGTTTATTTGAACCGTTCACAATATTGTGGCGCAAGATTTTATAATAGGTAAGTTCATTGATAAAAATCAGCTGATTTAGTAAAAATAGATGGTCAATAAAAAAAAACATGTTGCGTTTAGTATAAAAATATGAATGAAACGAGTCATAAAGAAATATTAATATGCAATCTACTAAATTAAACATGAACTTAGTTGACCTAGACACTTTTAGGTTAGAATTAAAATGTCATCTTAATGTAATGGACACGTTACTTTTGAAATTTACATGATTTTTAGTGTTGTATCAGTCAAATATAAACAAATCGTCTAAGTGCACTAGCCGCTAAAGTCTCTGCACGTTTTTACAGCTTCCATTTCCGGTCTTATTTAGCTCAGCAATTTATTAAACAAATAGTCTTCAAACTTATCTATTTGAAAGAAACAGATAAGTAATTGAGAATTATATGGTAGGTACTACGTACTACGGAGTATAAAACAATTTTGTTTGATTATTGAAAAAAGTACAAGTAATCGAAAAAAAATTCGCAAGACACCTCTGCAAGATAGGTATTTTAATTTTAAAATACTTGTACGTGTGTTTAAACACATGGCCCAAAAGTAAATGAAAATAAAAATAATGCCCAGAGAAAATATAATAATTAAAACAAAATAAAAACAATAGGATCTTTAAGTAGCGTAATATTTTTTTTATTTACTTTATTTTTCAGAATTTTTCCCGGCGCTTTAGGGTTAAGCGTGAACGCGTGGTGAAATGTCAATACTTACTTAATACAATATTTTTTTATTATGATGATAACTATGGTAAGTAGAGGTTTCAATAATGCGAAAATTCATTTCAGATTACTTACCTACCTAACTTTAGTCAAACAGCTAACAGGTGAATAGACGCATTAAGTTTTTTTTTTACACATTTCACCAGTAGTGTTGGGTAACACACATTTTCGCGTGTCGCGTTTTTGTTCATGTCAGATAAATTTGTCAGTAGTGATGTGCGTGCGTCACATTATTTTATGACATGTTATAGGTACGAAATGGAGAGGTACTAGTAGCCCATAAAGTTTTCACGCACCATACATATTGTAAATAGTTCGGCTATAATTCTTACTAAACACGACACTACATGTGCGGTTAGAATTTGTTTCCTATTTTTGTAGCCTTTTGGCTGATTTTATTATCGTATTAAAAAACTGTAAGGCTTTTATATTTTTATATGGTAAAGTACAGCATGAAGCAATGAAACAATATTGTTTGTTATGGTTATAGTATAATTAGTAATTAAGCGAGAAAGCGCTCTACAAAAATTTCGAAACCCAAAAACTTCTTCCTACACTAAACTAAGCTAAGTGCCTTTATTTTTAAAGCAATATTATGTACCAAAGCAAAGTCAAAATTTCGAGATTCGAGCTAAAACTTCGGGAAACATGGAATCCATAGGTTGGTAACTCTGTATAACGGTTACCGTTTCACGCATAAACCACTAAACCGATCGCTATGCAATTTGACAGATAGATAAGTAGTTAGCCTGGGACCTCAAGAATGTAATAGACTAGGTACTGTTATCCTAGATTTTAAATTAAAAATATGAAATAGTTACGGAATAGACGCAAAAGAAGTCGCAGTCAACAGCTAGTGAGAAATAAAGCTTATCTTGTTTATTTAGACCTGTCAGAGACTTTAATCATGGCGTTATCCATATAGTGACAGATGACAGAATTATGCATATTATTGTTAAAAGCTTGTTTATTTGCATTTTCGTCTCAGAATTACCTGCCATATGCAATTTATGCAAACATTAATCAGACAAACATTTGAGAACAAAATGTAAATAAATGATTCACTACTCTTCAGTTTTTTCCAAACAATAAATAAACAATCTTATATTTTTAATCTGCTGGGATGCTATGTTTTTAAATTTTTCGAACTACTTCCATTTTTAAATACCAGTGTGAATTCGCATTTAAGTACGAACTGCTATTATGATTCATTATTTTCCTCTGTTCATTAAATATTAACTGTATTGATACAATAATTTATACAATTTCTTGTTGCTATACTATCAGGCTACGTTTTTCCGAATTTGTTCGCACTTAAAACTAGAACTAAATTAGGAAACAGAATAAAACAACGGTTTCCAGCCTCACAGAGTAATTAATGCGACGACACGTTCCGACGGATGCTAGTTTTGGCGAAAAAATACGCCTATGCCGAGATCCCCACCCTACGTGATCGCGAAAATCGAAATGTAATTAGCAAAACTTTTACAAAACAAGAAATATGTAAATGTAAGAATAATATTTCCTACTAATGTAGACTCAAAACTACTTGGAATTTTAAAACAAATAAACATTTTAATGAAGCGTCCACTTTCAGTTCATTACATAGCTCTATAATAGAGCAGTTTCAATAAGACTGGTAAAAATCTAATTAGGTAAGTTACGCATAAAATGTATCGTAGCCTCTGGTGGCAATTATTTGAGCAATGTGACGTAATAGCGTGACTGGTAAGCCACAATTACTAAAATAACTTACGCTAAACTTGACTGGATTTCGCTCTCATTATTTTATTATTTGATTTCACTCAAGAATGCGTACCTCATTAATTATAGCTCTCCTATCATAAACATTTTCATTTTTTTAATGCAAGCGAATGTTCAAAAAGGCCTAACTTGTAATTGTTTTTGTAAACAACTCCATGTGACTGCCGAGTGGCACACTGCACGGGGCGAGTCGGTAAGTTACAACGAGGTTATCTACGGGCCCTGCTCATCTGCTCACTTACCGGTCAGTGCAGGTGCTATCGGTTCGTTTGACGGTTCATATCACACACAACACTGGCACGTCCGCGGTTCACGAAGACACGATCACAGGCGTCGGTAGCGAGCGACGCGATGCGGCACGGGGCCGTACTGACCTGCCACTCTTGGTGATCACCATCTCGGTGCCCAGCTTGTGGAACTTCTCCCACAGGTCCTTGCCTTCGAGCGTGACCTTGGGGTCGTCGACGACACCGTCGTCGTCTGGCGGCAACGGTGCGTACGGCGGTGGCGGCGGCTTGAGCAGCGGACAGGGCGCGGACAGCGCAGCGGCAGCGGCGAGTGCGGCTGGCAGGTACGGAGGCGGCGGCAGTGCGCCCGCCGTCAGCAGCGCCGACACCGAGAAGTCGCTCGGCCGCGGCGCCAGCAGCGGGTGGAAGGCGACGGCGTCGCGCCGTTCCGCGCCCTCGAAGCGCATGCCCGCGCCGCCCGGGACCCACGGCGCGCGCTCCACGACCGGCGTGCCCGTCGGCTCCAGCGGTCGCGCTCG
The DNA here is from genome assembly GCA_947568875.1 of Fissipunctia ypsillon. Taxonomy (NCBI): domain Eukaryota; kingdom Metazoa; phylum Arthropoda; class Insecta; order Lepidoptera; family Noctuidae; genus Fissipunctia; species Fissipunctia ypsillon. The sequence continues at coordinate 16,335,248 of OX387662.1, forward strand.
CGCCCGCTCATGCAACGTCCATAACGCGCCGGCCGGCGGCTCGTGCGACACTCGTTCTTCCCGTGGCGACACCCGCTCGCGCGGCAGGCGTCAAACGACTGGCCGCCGGCGGCGCCGCGCGCGACACCCCTCCCGCGCGCGCCGCCCAATCGCGCGTGTTTCCCCGCGCGCCCCCGCGCCGGGCGGGGCTCCGCGGCGCCGCGTTGTTTTTTGGTCGCGGGCGAGGTGTCCGCCGCCGCCACACCTCGCGCGCGCTCCGCTCCGCTAATCTGGTTAATGCGGCGCGCGGGGGACACCGGTACGCCGCCAGACATCGCGCCCGCGCCCGCGCACGCCGCCTCCTTCTAATTGGACACGTTTCCGTTGGTTCATGAATTGAGCTCGTTACGGCGTATCTTTTGTGCGGCGCGCTAGAGATGCGACTCGCGGCCACCGTGACCGCGGCCTGGTCGCGACACTACTCCACTTGGAGCTAAACTTCTGTTAGCCGCCGTCTGTTACTGCTGTGTCTAGAACACTGAACAACTAATTTAAGTTTATTTGGTTCCACTTAGAGTTGGACTTACTACTTTCTTGACGTTTCATTTTAATGCGATTCAAATGATCGCGTTCAAGTTTTATAAAACTTTGCTCTACTGTATAAGCGCATATCTACTGTAGACTTTATTGTAATTATCCTACCTCAATATGAGGCATCTCCAGATCTTTTCTTTATTCACTTGCCCAAGCTCAACATTTCCCACTCGTCTAAACCGCTGCGAGCCGACGAGTTGTGAACAGAATTCAATTACTTTCCTACATTTTAAGCAACAACTTTCGTGCTAAGATTCCTTTTCATTTTAACACCGATTCGTCTGTTCGTTAACAGCGTGTGAAGCGTTTATTTCTTATTTTAATATAATGTACAAATGTTGCAGTTTTTCTCACTGGTGTTCTACAATAATAATGGACATTAAATTTTGTGTTGAATTAGCACTACTAAATATTATTTGACGCCACTTTTTTCCTTCACGGATCCATGAAGAGTAAATTTTTAAAAACTGCGAAATTAAACGTGTGCACTTGATATTTTTCGCAATTTTGAAATTTGATTTGTGCCGATTTTTTACACACTACTTGTTATTATTATTTTTTTGAGATTTAAAGGATCTAAAGAAGTCTGTTTTAAATAGGTAGTTTAATTAGATTCAAACACGTATACTTGATAGAATCGCTACCATGGAACTCTACCACACAAAGATTTATCGGAAAATAAGACGTTTCTATTACCTACAAGTTATTAGTTTTTGCTACTTCGTAGGATTTATTTGAGTAGGTTCCCACTTAGTAGGTGGGACATAACTAATGTGTAAAATGGTATGGTATAAAAGGAATTAAATCCATTTAAATAGATTAGGTAATTACTTATTTCTCGGTTTAATCCTTTGTAGGTTACCCATTTATTTTGTACCAAAAATTAACACCGAAATAAGTTTCCGAAAATATCGCAATTTATAATAATGAACTTCTCGGTATTGGATTGATCGATTTACAACCTTTCTTTTGTAATGTAGGATAGTTGGATAGGTTCTTGTAGGTAAGTAAAAAAAAATGTTTCTCCAACATTAAACCAATAAATAAAAATGAATGAAGAATGAAAAAGCAAATTTTAATAACAAAACCTATCTACGTTCGCATTAAAAATTAATAAAGTGTAAGCGAGAAACTATCTCAAGAAATATAAATTTACAAAGCTAATTAGCTATCAAACATTTCACACTATCTGTTCTGCGGTGCTGGGCAAGCGATAGTGAAACGTGCACGAGAGATTCTGACATTATTATTTCAAACTATCTGTTGCTCGCGGCTTCGCCCGCGTGGATGTCAAAACTTCCCTATTTACATCGATTTTTTTTCACAATTAGGTACATAGGTTTTAATTTGGTTCCGCGGTACCGTAATTCTTTTTCTAAAATAAAAGCTATCTGCCAGTGAAACTCCCGTCAAAATCGGTCCAGCCGTCGGAGATTAGCCGGAACAAACAGATAGACAGTTAAACGTTGTTTTTTTGTTATAAGTACCGTATACCTATACTTTCTTAAGCATTTAGTAAAAAGCTGTTATTTTGACATTACAAACAGACACTTCAATTTTATTTATTTGTATAGATGCATAGATTCAACTCCACGTCTTTACAATAATTCTTGAATTATGAATGAAATCATTCATTTATTTTATTAAGAACTTTTACATTGTGTCGAATTGTCTTACACCAAAAAGTAAAAACAAATAAAAATTAAAGAAAAGTAGTACTTAAAGAATGTTATTAGGTAGCATATAGGTAGGTACTTAGATGTCTTTTTTATTAAGGGGAGCATTCTAATACAGTTAAATTATACGTCGATAAGTAGGTACTACGTGTTCGTGTCATTGAATTTCGATTTCAAACTTGGTTTGTGTTGAGATCAGTAGTGAGTAGATAGGTAGGCATCTGAAAAGTGTAGGGCTTAAATATAAGTAGGTAGATTGAATCGGACCACTGAATATAGGGCTCGTGGCTAAATGATAACAGCCGCACGGGTCGATCGAAGGTTAAGCTACGCTTGCCGCTGTCTGTTCGTGGATGGGTGACCATCCATTACCTACATATCAATACTCCTCCATGCGTCGTAAAGCACGTTAAGCCGTTGGTCCCGGCTATCATTCGTAGCTCTTTGAAAGTCGTTACGGGTCGTCAGAAGCTCAAAAGTTTGACAACCAGTCTTACCTACCTCCCCTGTATCGTGCTACCCAGTAACTGAGTTGTGCCGTGTAGATCCGGTAGGCAATTGCTCCATGTAAAATACTGGTATTCAGCTGCATCCGGTTAGACAGGAAGCCAACCCCAGTGTAGTTGTGAAAAGGCTTGGCGGATTGATTTGAACCGGAACACCGATCTAACTAGATTATTCTAGCTACCGGCCTAGTTTTACGTGGATACCTACCCCTTAATTCGTTTCTAAGAAAAAATAATACGGGAAATATCTACCCTAAATAAATTTTCTGTATTAGGTAATGAAAAAGATAAGAGAATTTTATTACATATTTATAACATTATAGGAATGCAAGCGTGAAATAAGACGTGATTTAATTATCACTAAAACTAGTTTCGTACAATGTCAATGTTAATATGGTAATAAATTATAATGTATTATCTAATATTAGATACTGATTCACTTACATTTTCTCACAAGTTCAAGAGACGTTTACTTTACGGAGAAAATAAAGTTCACAGAAGAACTTTTTGATCTTTGAGACGTCAAAATAGAGAGAAAAGAGTAGAACGTATGAAAAAAGGGGGAATTGAACAGATCTATGGAATCAGATTCTTAGAGCTAGGATAGCCCCAGATAGATAACTGCCGCTGTATTCTGCAAAAATCTTACCGTGAAAACTTAGGTGACGCTTGAAATGAGCTGTCAATAGTGTCAATACCATCGGGTGGAATGACAGCTCACTTCAATCTGAGAGTGAGATTTTTACTTAGCCTAGCATGCGTAACATGACCTGCAGAAACGGAAGAAATGAAAGATAAAATGACGTATTGTAAGTAGAAAGATTTCTACGGCGAGATGTCAAAAATTAAAAAAAAGAAATGTCACATAATAGGTATGTCTCCTCTTCGCATAGTAGAAATAGAAGTAGTCATACGCGTGTTGGTTTAAAAGTGTAAACAACTTTATTATTCTAATCTAGATAGATAGATAGAATACTCTTTATCTCTTAATCTAGGCTACTGGGCGTTGGGATACCTTTTTTTTTAATTCTTGAATGGGCCTGCTCTTGACCTCTATCACGCCTGTTGGAAAGCGATGGATGAGGTCTATAATGGAACGAGCGTGCTCAGAAGATGCCTGTTCACTCTTGCTTTGAAGACGGGTTATATGTGGAAGGGAACACAGACGCTGGCAGAGAGTTCCACACTTTAGCTGTGCGCATAATAAATGTGGAGGAGAAGCGCTTGGTACGACTGGTCGGGATATCAATCTACGTAACATTCCAGTGAAAATAGTAAATCGCACGTTCTAGTATCGAAGTAAGAAGGTACCTACTTACCGCGATACCGTTTAATATTTCATCAAAAACGGCCTCGAGACTCTTTGAGTATTTTCGCTATTTCATATTAGGACAACGATTCGAACACTTGAAAAATTCACCCTGTATCTATTACCTACTTACGCTGTCAATACGTATGTAAAATAAAAAAATATAAAAACTATGAACTCAAAAACGCGATCTTTAAGATTAATTACGTACAATCTTTACTAAAAGTAATGCAAATTTTTTTCAACAAGTCGTCTTCACACGGAGAACTTAATCTTAATTTTTTAACAGAAATACCAGTTTTTCTAGTTTGAGGACAACTGGGCGTCCATTTAAGTTTTATATCTACGTGGGACACTTCGCAGCTGGGCAGAGTTGCGTAGGTAGGTACTACACGTTTTTGTTGCAGTTAGCATTAATATCTGATAGGTATATACGCCTAGGAACAATCTATATTATGAGGAATAGGTAGACACCTAGGTAGCTGAGTAGTTGACAGACGTAACTTTGTTTCCGTCGATATGAAGGGGAGAAGAGGACTATTCTTTTAACTAAAGGAAATTTTCTTTCAAATCAGCCTGGTGCTTTCTAGTACAGGAATAAACGTTGATAGGTATTGTTATTATAGTTTTTGATAGAAATATTTCATTAATAAGACTTGAACTTGAACTGAGTTCGTTGAGTTATTTTTACATGTTCTAATGCGACTCTAGGTATACTTTTTAAATAGGCTCTGCCTTTTATGCACGGTATTTGAATAATGAGACTTAAATATCTATTAGGCATAAAATAATTAGGAACATCATAGATCTATAACTTCAGTACCAGGCGTAAAATAGTTTCCGATGATACGAAACTGTTTCCAGCGCCATCTCTGGGCGAGTAGCAATGAACTAAAATCTCAATTTTTTATTTCTAAGCTTTACAAAGTGTTTTCCTTCGTTTGTAATTTCGATAAGAGTTGGGTTTAGTGTACCTAACTGTGTTATTTGCACACCGAGCATTAGTTGTTAAGCAGAATTTTATGCCGTATGGAACAACAACGACTAATTTGGAGGAGTCAAATTCAGTACAGAGACCTTAGATGGCAATGGGCAAAATGAGTGCTAATATAAAAACCTCCTTATAAAAAACTAAAGAAACTCTATACCTACATTAACACACCTCAGTAACCTCCCTGTAATTTCAACACGCGATTACAATTATAGACTATTAGACTGCCCTACTAATTATTTTTCGCTTTTACCTAGAAATACCTACTTTGCATGCATACAAATTGGTATTTAATCACTGCAAAGCGATTATTTGTTTTGCATTGACTTCAGTTACCAATTTGGAGGACTCTTTAAAAAAAATATCTAACAATACCTACCTAAGTAATTAACTTGGCACCTCTAACTTGCTACGTAATCATAGTTTTTTTAATGTTTTGGCTAATTAAGTAGGTAGGTAATTATATCTAGTCTGGTGTGAATTTGTGATTGTTATAATAATAATCTGTGTGATATAGCCATACCTACAAGTCGCTAATCTTCGTAGCGTTTCGATGAATATCTAACTTAATCAGCCTCTAATGTTCCCACTGCTGGGACACAGGCCTCCTCTGCGAGAGGGAGTGGCCCGTAATCCACCACGCGGGCCCAGTGCGGGTTGGCAGATGTCACATGTCTTCGAATTTTTGGTTCTAGGACATGCCGGTTTCCTTCACCGTTTTGAGAGCAGTGGTGATGAAATTAAATACACAAAGTAAAGTGTCTGCCTGGGTTCGAACTCATTACTTACAACTCGTAAGTCATAGGCCACCACTGCTCTTGATGACGATGGCTATCTAAATTGTGTCAACCGAGAACTTAGATAAAAGGATGAATAATTTTTTTATTTTTTTTATTTGAGATTGGTTTGCTCTTGACTCTAGTCTAGGTCAGAGATGACAGAGACAAAGTCCACGATGGAGCGAGCTTACCCAGAAGAAACCTGTTCACTCTCACTTTGAAGAGATCGGGGTTGTATGCGTTCGGAAACACAGACGCAGGCAGAGAGTTCTACTCCTTTGCTGTGCGCATCACAAAAGACATTTGGAAACGCTTAGTGCGTATTGGTGGAATAGCAACTAGGTAGGGATGGTAACCTGCAGTGCGTCTAGATGTCCGATGGTAGAAGGGGGTTGGTGGAATGTGGTCGTGGAGTTCTCGAGCACACTCACCGAAGTACAATCTGTAGAAGACCGACAAGCAGGCAACCTTGCGGCGATGAGCCAAGCTGTGAAGCTTGGCCTCCACCAGTCTTACGTCGCCAATGAGCCTCTTAGCTCTGCGTTCCACCGAGTCAAGCGCGGCAAGTTTGCATTTAGCTGAGCCATCCCAAAGGTGGCTGCAATACTCCATGCAGGATCGGACTTGCGCTTTGGTTAAAAGCGATAGTAAATACTTAAATGTAAATACTTAAATTAAGAATTGGGGTACAACCCAATTGTTAATTTAAGTATTTTCCCATTATCAACCTAATTTTAATTAAGCTTCTCTACGTGTACTTAATGAGGTTTTACAAAAGTATGAGTATTAAAGTGTTGAACTTTAATGTAAGTACATAGAACAGATCAACATATATCTCTAGACTTTTGTCTTAAGGCAAAATGGTATCGTAACGGGTTTGGTGCATTGGTATGGCCAAACGGAGTTTTTAAAATTCTATAAGTTGGTAAAATCAACCCATAATCCCCCTACGTCTTTAATGGTATTTTTTATCGAGCCAATTTGTGTCAATCGGGTTTTGGCCCTCATAATTTGCCTATTAAAGAAAATCTTCAATTTTTATATTCATGAAAAAGAAGCAAATTTGTAGTTTTTGAGGACAAAAATTGAATTTGCGTGCAGCTGAAATGCGTCAAAACATCTTTGGGACCCATTTCACCTTAAAAGGCTTTGAACATGAAGTATCTATGTACAATTAACAGCTAGTGTGTTGGTGCAGATCATCTGACAATATTCAAGACATGCTTTTTAAAAGCTACGGGCATTTTTTATGCAATCAAAAGAAAAAGAAACATTAGAATATTTAGTGCGCCAATCAATTATCGTGACGTAACCATTCCATTTTCAAATCGAGAATCGAAGAAGCAAAATAATAAATGGCCGAGGCAATCGATTAGAAGCATGAAGATCGCGTGCCCAAAACGTTGATGATTTCCGTCAAAATGGAAGATAATTGAGTCATTTAGCAGTAAACGTAACGAACAATAAAATTAATTGCAGTCCAATCCAAACATATTGGTGGTTCACGCTTTTTGTTGAAATGGAGACAACACAGTTCTAGGTAAGGATGTGAAAATGTTTTACAAGGTCTAAAAAGTAACTATATTAGGTAATCTAACTGTCACTTAGTGATTACTTACAGCTGAACCCAATAACCTATTTTTAGTGAAAGACAGATCGCTATTGATGGTAGACAGTATAATTCTATCTGTCCTTATGTCAGGCCGGTAAGATTCCCTAATCTCATAGATTATTGGGATGTTAGGTAATCAATAGATAGAAAGGTTTTTCTATCTCCAGTATACCAAAACTTGTGATAGATAAGTTATTGGGTTCGGCCGTTAATCATTATAAGTAAGACAAAATTTCAAGGTCTTGCAGTGTAAGTCTTGGAAGACTTGAGTTTGAGATAAGTAGAGTTTGATTCTCAAGTTGAGTAAAGTTGCATTTCAACATGATATACAAGTTATTTCATATTTACGAGCTAAAATGTGAGGCCCAATACTTTAATTTACATCTTTTACTTGAGAATAAACTACTACTTTACCACCTAGGTACTTATTCTATAATTTTATTTTCTAATCAGACACTCGTAAACCAAAATTTTGCCAACACTTCAGACCATCTTAGGAATAAGTCTTATTTCAAATCCCCACAATTTATCATCTTGAACGTAAAGACACCTTCCCCTCACCTCAAATCTTATAACGAAATTATCGAATACCCTCAACGAACACTTATTGAACCCCTCCTGGGGTCCATACAACCTTGTCACAGTGAAAATGTAGGAAAATCTTCAGGACAACGATTAGAAAATTCGGCGGGTAATTTTGACAAAGTTCTAGATGATTAGGGTTCAGTGGGTGTGAGATTTGTTTGTGGAATTGAATTAAATCTGAGAAGGGATTTATTCTGTTCTGTTTAAGATTTGTAGTTAGCTAGTATTGTTGAAACAGGTCGATGACCTGTAGTAGAAATTTTGGAAGGTGAAGTCGGCTTAATCTGTTAGAGATACGTAGGTACATAAATCTGGTATCGTACGAGACATGTTTTACCTATAAGTAATATGTTTGATATACGAAGGACATTTATAGTGATCTTATTGGTGATGTTCTTCAGAAAGGTCAGGTGCGTAGTACTCGCAACCAGCGTGCGTGTATGACCAGATGTATGAACGTAAACGAGGCAAAAGGAGTATGTAAGGATCGTAGCAGGTGGCATTCTGTAGTTTCTGCCAACCCCCATGGGAAGAAGACGTGAGTTTATGTGTGTATGTAGGTAATACGTATAAATTTTAACATCTCTGCAGTCTGCTTCACTTCAGTTTTTAACAACATGTGTTACAATAGAGATATAGCTTTAATAACAATATTATTCTTTTACTTTTCTGGCTTTCAGGCAGTATCAGCAATCTTAGACATTTAGCATTGGGTCTTACAATACCTACGACTTTTTCATACAACTGTCTAAAAATGGCAATAACTTGTGATTTCAATTTATGCCGTAAATAAATTATTGTCAACTTAAATAACATATGTACGTACTATTTTAGTTTATTATATATACCTAGTTAATTTGCTAAACAGTCTTTTAACTTTATCCCTGCCCGTAGATACGGGACCACCACAACCAAATACAGATCAATCTCTTTACATTTCAAATTTTAAATGTCATATATTTATTTATTACGTTCTACCGCGATGTGATCGCGGTTCTCAACGCTTGTTATTGAATATCTGTCTCGACACTCCACCGACTGATTTGAATATTTCTTATTATCCTCCTCTCCTGTGTTCTGAGGTTCATGAAGGTAGGTTAACGTTATTATTGTAATTTTGTTGGCAGTGGATTTCATTGTTTTGTTTTTAAAAATGAGCCAAAAAGTAGACGTTAAGTAGGTAATTGTTTTATGTTAATTCTGGTGTTAATTTAGTTCTGTTATGATCTCCTGGCCAGATTTGGTGACACAAAAAATCTCAGGTATCTCCTTGACGGAAATGTCGCGATGGCTCTGTGGTCCTATGCACGAGGTTGTGGATCCGGGCAAGTACAAATATCAATATGACTTTTTCAATGCATTAGTAAGTACACACAAGACATCGGTGATGGAAGACATCATGAGGAAACCAGGACTTAGAGTTAATATAAATTTGGAATCGCCAACCCGTCTTGAGCAAGCGTGGTGATCGATGCTCGTGCCTTCTCTGTATGAGAAGAGGCCTTTGCCCTGCACTGGGACAATAATAGGCTGGTGTTATACCAACGTATTATCTCCTTGACTTCTTCAGGCTGCGTATGGCAATACTATCGTATTACCCAGTAACTGGGTTGTGGTGGTCAGATAGGCAGTTCCATGTAAAATACTGGTATTCAGCTGCATCCGGTTAGACTGGAAGCCGACCCCAACATAGTTGGGAAAAGGCTAGGCAGAATGCAAATGATGATGAGTAGGTCATAGGCTCTTGCAGCAGCAGTCATTGGGGATCCGTACTTCCGAATGACAAAACGGAATCCTTATAGGAACACTCGTGTATCTGTCTGTCTGTTTGTCCGTCTGCCATAGCGAATTTGCTCCGAATCTAATGGACCGATTGCGTTGAAATTTTTTTGTTGAATTTCTGTGACCCAAACACGGACCTGTAATGTAAATAAATGCATTTTGAATATGGGGTCACTTTTGGGAGGCAAATAAGAAAATTGAAAAAATAAAAGTTTTTTAAACTGTACCGTGTGAGATAACAAATGAAAGCTGCGAGTTGTTCTTGGGATTAATTCATCCCAACTACGGAACCCTTCATTGTACGTGGTCCGACACGCACTTGTTTTCATTTCGTTTTACTACGGACATTCCTCCCATTAGGAAGCTTAATTAATTTCTATTTGATTACCTTCTTTATATTCCCGCCGGTATCTTTTTACGTCAATTTCCACTGCAGCATTTTCACTTGGTTTTAGAAAAAATGTATATCGACACAGATTATCGATAAATAACAAAGTTGTTACAATCTGTGCCAGCCGAGCTTGCCAACTGTCGAACACCGATACTTATTGTTATAATCTAGGTTAGGTAAGCAGTATGAATATTGTATGTACTATCGGCAAAATTGAATCATGCTCAGTTTAGAAAATATTTCTGCGGTAGCACAGCTAGTGACAGAACACCCCCTTCCTGATTTCATCCAATTAGAGACAATATGCATTTGTGAGTTCATGGCGTGTAACAAAAAATAAAAACAAATCAAAAGCAAACGTGCATTCTATTCGCCAAAACGCATGCATCGGGCGATCGACTCTTGCCGTGATATACGATTATCACCTTAAAGGTGAGCATGCGGAAGTTTGGCCGATAGTACATGTCTGACAGACGCATAAGTGCAGCAGCTTTTTTCTTGGAGGGTTATAGAATTTGCTGATAACTGGTTCTCACATATTTACTTGTAAATTGTGACGTATGACATATAATTCTAATAGAGCTAAGCTAAAGGAGTCGGAACTTTATACATACTAGCTTCCGCCCGCGACTTCGTCCGCGTGAAATTTCTTGTTCCCCTGACCCACCCCATCGCATCGCATCGCTAGCCCGCGCTGTTACTTCGTTTTCGCTTAGCGCTCGTTCTTACCTTTTTTCTTTTTGCTCGGCTTCTAAGGGTCCTAGCGTAATGTTACATACCCGCCTTGCTCAAGAATTCGGCTATAAAATGTAAAAAGAATTTTTCAAATCCGACTGGTAGTGACAGAGATTAGCGCGTTCAAACAGTCGATGAAAAATAAAATGTGTAGGTAACTAATAGACTAAGCGCATTTTTTTTACTTTAAGCATTGTTATACCCGTCGTAATTTCTAAACGAAAGGGCCGATTCGAATAATTTAAAACGGAATTTACATGTAGGTAATTAATCAACCTTGATTATGAAACTATTTATTTGGATAAGGATTTATTATACCACGTTTATGAAAACACCTTCGCAAATAATGCATTATTTTATAACAAATTTGATTACCATTAAAAAAGTTATAGTGAGCCAACCTTAAAAGATAGACATATGCTATCACGGATTTTTTTTTCGAACTTTGTAAGAGGAACAAATCCGTCGTACCTACCTACATGATTTTTGCGTATCTTTAACCGTTTACGCAGCGCACGCAACGGAAGCTCTCAAAAGGAATAATTTTTAACGCGTTTTTGCAACATTTTTCATTGATGCTCCGCTCAGACGTTATAATATAGCCTATAGCCTTCCTCGATAAATGGGCTATCCAACAATAAAATAATTTTTCAATACGAACCAGTAGTTCCTGAGATTAGCGCGTTCAACCAAACAAACAAACAAACTCTTCGGGTTTAGAATATTAAGTATAGATAATATTTAAATGTGAAAGAAGTTGCTGTATGTTTTCGAATTTGGATGTTTGTTAATCAATCATGGCTAAACGGGTTTGGATGTATGGCACACATGTAGACATGGCTTTTTCATCTTTTTTCATTCCCGTTTTGGAAATAATATAAGTTTGAGAATAATAATAAAAAAAGAAAAAAAAATAGTTAGTCATGGGGACTGCTGACAGAAGTGAAATCTTAAAACTAACAGTTGCATGCGAATAGGACATTTATAATATTTCAAAGACATTAGCGTGTTAAAGTAATTTGGTTTCAGCGCCATCTAGCGTTGAGTCGTTGGATTCGTTGGAGCATGTCGTATGCCACATGTAGCAAACCCGTAAGATTTTCCCCTAGCAAAAAGTGCTCAACGCGCCTTAAGAAGTTTTCACTTCAGAAATTATGTAATTTTCCAACCTACACGCAGGCTAAGTCGCGGGCAAAAGCTTGTACCTAAGTTAACTAATTACTATCTCATTACGCGTCCATTAGATCACCCTATTCAGCTAAGCGTTTACGATATTATTATGTTGGTAACCTTCCATAAACTCGCCACTGACGCCCCTTATGGCTTCCCTTACCATAATCGGCTATACGATATTGATTAGTAGGTAGACACAAAAGCTCATGTCTTTTTAATTGATAAATCATAAGTTATAAACAGATTGAACTTAAGTACCTAAATATTAACTTGATAGAATGGAGCGAAGTTAATGCTTACTTACATATGTAGGTGCAGTAATTATTTATTACTAGCTGTTCGGATTAAATTGTGTTTTTTAGTTTTTTTAAGCTATTATATATTTTATTTTTTACTTTTTAGTTTAGTATATTCTTCATTTAGTAAATAAGTCTGAAGTCAACAAGTAATAACTTGACCAGTTTAATAGTAGCCACTGAATAATTCCACTATCCACCTCCTGGCACCATCATCAGACCCGCGTTACTAAACCCAATCTATTGGACTCGTCAAAACGAATCATATGAGTCCAAACGCGAGGGGTTTACTAGTATCCACTGAAGAGTTCCATTATCCACCTCCTGGCTCCATCATCAGACCCTCGACACTAAGTGAAATTATATTGGTTTCATCAAAACGAATCATATGAGCCCAAACTCGAGAGGTTTACTAGTTGCCACTGAAGAATTCCACTATCCACCTCCTGGCTCCATCATCAGACCCTCGTAATTAACACCAATCTATTGGTCCCGTCAAACCGAATCATATGAGCCCAAACTCGAGGGGTTAACTAGTAGCCACTGAAGAGTTCCACTATCCACCTCCTGGCTCCATCATCAGATCAGCTCCAAGATACCAAATCATAGTATTGTCATCCGAACTACACATAAGTACATACAACGTTTCAGGTCGATACAGCAATAATTATAAGTAGGTTAAAATTTACTTTCAAGATTTTTTACATTCGTTTGTTAATTAGTTACAAGTGAAGCTAATAAAAGCATGTTAATGACACATCGCCATGATCATTGTCATTTTGTCTATTCTTCCGTCGACAAAACCCGTTTCTATGGTGGTCATGCTACGCGTGCTGGTTTGCTTGAAGAAATTTCTAATGAAATAAGCAGTACCTTTGTGCTTTCCTATCTTTATCTTTATTTTTCCATATTAAGTGTTTTGCGAGTACATAAATAAATAAATAAAGAAGTCGTAAAAGGACCCTATTTTAAAAAGTTGACATAATTACGCTTCTGATACACTACCGGTCCTTACAGTTGCACGGCAAGTACAAGAGCCGCATCACATTAATTTGATTTATGACACACTTCCATTTCATAAAAATATTCAAAAAAGGTTAAGTACATTAAATTAAATTTGTTCTAATAAAAATCTTGGCTGCTTTAGCATAAAAAATACAAAGTGACAGCCTTTTAATACAGACGACGATCAAAATTAAAAACAAAATCTAATGACATCTCGTTATTTTTTTGACCTCAAATGGCCAGTGGCTACATATTATTGCAAATGCTTTCTGCAAGAAGGTTGTAATAAAAAATTTATTTAAACCAACAGTTGAAATTAGTTATACATAGTTTCTTTTTCAGTAGGTAAGTATGTACTCTTGTTTTGTTGATATATGTACACAAATAATTTGAAGTAAGTAGGTACCTGTTGAAACTTTGATAAGTTGATAACACAAGTTTTCATGAAGAAAATTGCTAGTTTAGTAACGTTTCAAAATAAAAGCCCAACCAGTATTTTTTTTTTCTTACTTATTTGTAATTGTGTACCAGATTGTAGACATACTAATAAAATACGATTTATAATAGAACATACAACGTGCCGCCACAATGGCAACATTAACAAACGGGTGGGGCTAGTGGCCAGTAATCATAAAAATTATAATAAGATAAAATAATTCGTAAATTGAAGAAATCAAAATTTACAAGCAAACTAAATAATAAAGCTCTCTTTTTCCTTCTGGACCACACTGGACGTTATTCGTTTCAATTTCATTGATGCGATATTATGATCCGTGACCCCGGCAAATGACAAGATGCTATTTTAGAAAATGTGTGTTAAATTAATGTCGCCATTAAAGCGTCACTCTGTATACCTACAGTCTATGGAAGAACATGGAGTACTTATCTTATAGTACTTAATTTTTAACCTGTAAAATCAAATAGGTACTTTGCGAACCATGCCACCGTTTCATCTAGTTGACAAAAAAAATATAAAATGTACTTACTACAAACACACCGAAAGTATAAAAACCTCTTTTTACAATAAAACTGTCAAGATATAAACCACAAATTAATTAGTAACCAGTCTTAAAAGTAATGAAGAAATAAATTGAATGCACACGACTCTTAGCCATGATGTCTATTTTAGTTGTCTGATTAAAATCTAGATTATATAGATAATGTTGTGTCTCGTTTCGCAGGTTTTAGTTATAGAAAAACATATTTTATTGCTGGAAGATTTTTATAATGGTCTGGTAGAATGTTTTTGGTGTTTGACGCTAAATGCTTTTGCTGGAAGATTTTTATAATGGTCTGGTAGAATGTTTTTGGTGTTTGACGCTAAATGCTTTTGCTGGAAGATTTTTATAATGGTCTGGTAGAATGTTTTTGGTGTTTGACGCTAAATGCTTATGTAAGTATTTTAGAGGATTTTACCTGGCGTACTATGTATTAGCATACGACCTTCGCGGGTGTAAATGATGATTAGTTTGAAAAGATGAAACATTTATTAGAATAAAGAGGATAGGAAACACCGGCCAAGTGCGTGTCGAACCACGCACAATGAAGGGCTCCGCAGTTGGAATGGATTTATCCCAAAAACAAACTTAACATTGTAGTTGAAGAACATGTTCTCTCATACATCGTTATACGTCACGTTCAATTCTCCAACTGAAAATGTAAGTTATTAATCGCAAATCAATGTTTTTTTTTTTATATGATAAAACTACAATGATTGTTTTTCGGTCTTTTTCCTTTATTTGTGCTGTGAGACCTTGCTTCTTGCCAAATTTCATGGGTTTGATTTATTTGAGAGTATCAATATATCGAGCCTTTCCAGGAAAAACATCGTAAGCGCCAAAAATCACAAAACTATTTTTTCTTCGTAACCTCTCAATTAGACAGTTTTACATCTTGTCGCGATTACTCTTAAATTTTATTTTAAATTTACACGACTATTGTTTTAGGAAATTATCATCGTAAATGAAAAACACCGTTAATTAGGGAAAAAAAAACCCTTTTCTGTAAATAGTGCAAATTGTCGCTTACGATGTTCTCCCTGAAAAGGCTCGATATGTCCCATAAATGGCCGTATTTTTTATTGCGTTGACTTAGAAGCTTGATTTTATTAGAGCTCCAAGGGACCGTAGACATGCGTATTTGATAGATATTAATTTCAACTTTATACCTACCTCCACGCGTTCCTGAGAAAAAGGGTCTTGACAGACTGACAGACAGACGGACAACGAAGTGATCCTATAAGGGTTCCGTTTTTCTTTTTGAGGTATGGAACCCTAAAAACAGTTGGAAGTTGGCGGTCGGCCTTCCGGCCCTGACAAGCGGTGATCTTATTGTAAAATATATAGTAGAACCGTTTATAGAAATAATGAATAGCTAATATCTCCAGCAGGCAGCTCTTTCGTTTGGCACTCAACACTCAAACTCAAAGCATTTATTCCAATTAAACCATTTACAGGCACTTTTGAATTGTCAAAGACTCCCGCCGGTACCGTAGCCGTCCATCCGGATTGTTGTATCTTCCCAGTTTTTCAGCATATGTATGTCAGGATTACTGTTTGCATAACTATCAGCCGTCATCATCCTGCCTTTGACCGAATTTATTTGTGTAAGCGCAGCAAGACATCGTCTTCCCTAAAGGATCTAGGTATCAGCTATGTCAGACGTCAACTCAGTAGTGACCATCATTCTAGCCATTTCATCTTTCCTGCAATTCATTCATGGTTTCTTTGGGTTTCTCACTGTCATCTATCTCTATAAGTAAACGTACACAAGTATATTATTATAAACTTAATTCGCTTTTCACATCTGTCTGTGTGACCGCGTTGTTCTTCAAAACTGCTGAACGGATTTTGATTTAGTTTTCACTGTCATTTAGGGAATTTATTCAGTAAGGTTTTTGTGTATTATATTATATACATTGTTAACAGATTACATAAAAAAAGATATCTCAATGTTTTGTCAAGTCGTAAAAACCGTGCGAATCAGGGGCGGGTCGCTAGTTATCTTTACAAATAAATAAAATTTTAGCGTCTGTTTGTAATGTCAAAATAACACTTTTGTAGGTACTAAATGCATATGAAAGTATATACGGTACTTATAACAAAACAACAATTTTTAGAATTTTTGTCTGTCTGTCTGTCTATTTGTTCCGGCAAATCTCCGATACGGCTGGACCGATTTTGACGGGGCTTTCACGGGCAGATAGCTAATGTTATAAGGCGTAACTTAGGCTACTTTGCATTTGGTAACCCAATTCTCGAGGATGGTTATAGGCTATTTAACATCACGCTATGACCCTTAGGAGCCGAGCAAAAAGAAAAAAGTCAGAAAGCTAAGCGAAAACGAATTAGGTAATAGCGCGGGCGGGCAATGCAACGCAACGGGTCGGGGGACGAGGGAGTTTTATTAAAATGTGGCTGTTGTTTTAGTATATTGTGTATCTTACGACTACCACGCAAATAAAGTCGCGGGGTACAGCTAGTTTATAAATAAGTCTGTTAAAGTGCGTGTGTTTTTTTAACATAAAAGTAAGAGTTATTATCGGTAGTGTTATTATCTAAACATCACATTGTTAGAACGGAGCCTCGTCGTGATGATTTAATTAAAAAAAATTAAAACAAATGAGTTCACTTTCGAATTGTGTGCGCCCCTGGTGAGATTCGAAGTGAACTTTACAGAATAGAACTAGGTACTATCGAGGAAACTTACATCTGACCAATTTGAAAACAAAATCCCGTGCACACGATGACCATAATTATCTGTTAGCAAGCGTTACTTAGCGGCCGAGCGCTGCAAGCAAGAATAGTCCTGTAAAGATGTTCGTTTCTCCCATGGTACATGAATGGATTTACGTCTTTATTAATAAAACGGTGCATTTCACGACCTCAACAGTTCAACGCCTTATCTATAGAGCTATTCCTCTTGATCACCTACGATATGAACAGCATAGTTACAGCTTATATTAAAACCGACATACCCAATGACTCCGAGCCAACACCATGGAATGCTCGAGCCATTAGAAGGGGTGCAGCCATGTCGATTATTCGCAGCTCGTAATTCTCGAGCAGTCACCATGAAGCAACTTAATTACTGCAACAGGGTCATATTCAAAATAATTGTAAGTTACGGATAGGAAACAAATATGAATATTATTTGATTGTAACAGAAAAATAACAGAAAGGAATTATTAGGGCAAGTGTTGACAATTGTTGACAACTGCAAAATATGAAAAATGTAGATGTGCCAATATATTGCTAGGTGAGCGATAAGGTTTCTATGGTCTGAAAATAACACGGTAAATCTCCCAAGTTTGTTCTTGGGATAAGTTCATCCCAACTACGGAACCCTACATTGTGCATGGTCCGACACGACGACGATGCCCTTAGCCGGTTTTTGCAAATTGCAGCTCTAGTAGGTTGTATGTAGATCAAAATGTGATACGCGACGATGGTAGTGTAGGTATTAATATTAAGGCGAAAGGATTCTAATGATTATAATTATGTAAAATTATAACTATACTATACTATAATTGTTACGGCCGTGAATCATATTATAATCAACATACAACCTTCCACTGACCTACAAATTTTAAAAAACGTGAGATAATTTGAATTTCGCGGGCTACTGTGGCGCATCCCCCTTAACTGATTCTGAGACTGCCGACGACGAGAGGCCGGGTACGCCTCGGCAAGGCTGTGCGGTTAGTACAAACGGCGCAAGCGGTGATATACCCAGTAAAACATGCACACACAGACAATACATGGCACAGCAATGCAATACAGGGCACATTATTCGAAAACATTACATACTTCAAATAAATTGAAGTAAAAAAAAAATGTTTTGGCTAACCTGAGGTGCAGTAAGTATAATTAATATTTTATTATCATTAATGTATATGTGACACCATGTGAATAACGCCTAATCATTCATATCTGTTACGTAACAGAAAAAGTGACGGATAAAATAACGTATATGAATTAATTGCACGTGTCTAACCTACAAATCTATTTATTTCCACACTAATTTAAATGTTATACGAATATTTTATATTTAAAACAATTAGCACAATACAGACATTTTCTAGTATGAGTAATAAAACAGTAAACTTACTAACCGCTATTTTAAACGTCTCACATTGAATAGGTATTTACTTTTAAAAGTTTAATTTTCTTCGACAACGAAA
This sequence comes from Fissipunctia ypsillon, assembly GCA_947568875.1. NCBI lineage: Eukaryota > Metazoa > Arthropoda > Insecta > Lepidoptera > Noctuidae > Fissipunctia > Fissipunctia ypsillon. Next base: position 16,353,843 of record OX387662.1, read on the forward strand.
CGAGCTGAGAAACTATATTGAACAAAACGGCCGATCATTTATTCTTACGTCGTGTAGTGACAGGTAGTGGACTAATGTTGCCAGTATATCAAATTTCTTTATTACCATGGAAATAATATTAAAATAGCATAACAGAGAAGAATAACAGATATGTGTAAAATCAGGAGACTCATTAATAAATTAAATTTGAAGAACAATAAATAGTATTTTATATTTTGTTTAGTGAAGTGTTGAAAGTTTAAACAATATTCTCTGAATATAGTTTTTTTTTTAAACTTTTGTGTAATGGTTAATAGTTAAATTATTTTTTTTAGTTTACCGTCAAAGACGTGGACATTGAATACTTGTATGAAACGGAATCCACGCAATGTTTGGTTTCATTTTTTTTTAAGAATTGTTTAGCTGTATCAAATGTTTCGTTGTTTTTTATTAAGCTCAAATAAACATTTAATCTGTTTGTTTATGAAATTCTAGTCAATTGTATCTCGTTATAAAAATAATTGGGTTGGACAATAAGACAGTAGTAAATATACAATTATTTTGAATATGACCCAACAATAATAATTATTGGCATAATCTTATCTAGTAGCGTGATGGTATGTTAGTATGGTTCATTTTTATTGACTTTTCCAATCATGAAAACTGGGAGTGTTTATGTCATGGAGATATTTATATTGACTAATAAATAATATTCTCCTTAATAATAAACGTGTTAAGTATATCAAGTGAATAGTTACACACCGATTTCTCTCTTTCAGTCATCAGTAATTTGGGTTATTGTAAACTCGCCATAATGAAAATTTGCCACAAGTAAAAATTATAGTAAACTCGCCACAGTCTAATCTGTCTCACGAAAACTTGCCACAGCTTTAAAAGTGGGTCCATATCCATAATATTTTCACTCATACTCAGAAAAAAACATTAACCAATAGAATGATTAAAGGTCGTTTCACTGGTTTTTGTCTTAAATGAATGAAATTCAGGTCAGTGTCGTCTTGGGGGCACTATGAATAAAATACTTAGAAAATTTTCGCGACCAATTTCGAGGTAGCGCTCGCCGGCCGCTTCCGCGGCACCGCTTGCTTCGCTCGCTCGGCTCGCGCGTAGTTGGTCACAGTTCTAACCTAACCTATCGCAAAATTAATGTATATAATACTGATTATTATGAATAAAAATAAATCTCGTTTTGCTGTCGGTACATTCAAAACAAGTTTGACGTACCTGTGACGAGTTTACTATACCTGTTGTGAATTATTTTGTCACTGTGGCAAGTTAACCAATATTTTTAAATGTGGCGAATTTTCATTGTGGTGAGTTTACAATAACCCAGTAATTTGACTTTCGAAAGAAGAAGACAAAGCGTTGTGTAACTATACAGACGCTATACAACGTTTATTAGTAAGGAGATATATATATATTACCATATATATATATTAACATATATATATTAACTTATTATTATTATTAGATTATATATATTAACATATATATGTTTATCGCTATTTAATTGAAGCCCAATTCCGGTAGCTAAAAACGTTCAAAATCTAGTCGCAATCTCATCTCAGCGACAATCAAATGTCAAAAACTTGTCAAAAATGTAGGAAAATTTTAATATTTTTGTCATAGGTATTGAGACTGAGATCAGACTGTGAACGTTCTTAAAATTACGAGCATGTGCAAGCGGCTTGTTTAATTTTCGAAACTTCACGTCATTTCGAAATTCGAACGGTGTCTCGTTGTGAATATTCGCAATGATTTAAAAAAGTACTCTTATAACAAATGGAGTTCACTTTCGACTTAGCTGCGATCACCCGAGTAAGGTTCAAAGTGAGATATAAGCTATACAGAATAGCACTGCAGTATCATAATATTGATCTATTTATGTATGTTAAGTTTATTTTTAATTGCTTGTGAAGGAGAAAGCATTATCGATGTGAGCATCTGTGTATTTCATTGTGCACCTCCTAAAGAGACGATTTTAAAGATGGCGTAATCTTATTCTTTAGTGTTGCCCAAATGCAAGAACAAGACGAGACTTAGCCAGTCTTGGTCTTGGTCTTGCGCCAATACACCTGGTCTTGGTCTTGGTCTTGGTCTTGCGCTCCCAGTCTTGGTCTTGGTCTTGGTCTTGCAGCAAGAGTCTTGCAAGTCTTGCAATTACCTATTAGTCTATTACTATTTATTAAAGTTTACTTTAAATCTTAGAAAAACGTATTAGAATTGGAACATTGTGAGCTTGAATTAACATAGCCATAGTAAAGATCAAGCAGATTAATAAATAACTGAAGATTTGATAAGAAATTCGAAAAATCAACTGACCTATATGTCGTTTTCCATGGAAGTAACTGTTTCTTAATAAACATTTATGATTTATAAGCTTACATTTGCTAAAACATGTAAAAAAACAAATTAATTACAATAACTTGACTGTATTTTAAAGAACAATACTTATCTGTCTAGAAAGAGATTGAACCCTCAACTTATAAGAAATTTAATAAAAGAGTTTTTTAATTAAGTAATTAGTTTAAAACCATATAAGTAATCAATATTATAATATATACTTACTAGAATGAATTAATATGACATCTACTACCTATCCTTACCATTTTATCCTAATCATAATACTACTTGCGTGATCAGTATAATGTATTCATTTTCATTCTAAGCACTCTGAAACTTATTTATTCTTTGGAACACCTGTAGGTACTCTTAAAAAAATTCGAAATTATTTTGCATGAGTATACCTACGCCCTATGGCGGCAATCAAATAGTGTCACAAATGTTATGATTTCGGCGTGGCGGCAACGATTGTTTTAGATTTCAAAAGAAGCCGCCGGCGCGTGTATCATAACCATGTACTTCCGAAAAGCGGCAAATTTCTTTGAGAAGTAAGTACAAAACCTTTGATGCCGCATTATCAAAGTGCCGATGGTTAAAACATAACTATGCATGCACTCAGTTTGATTTTAATAGATATTTTTTTATTCGCTATGTTTATGGTATTAGTCGTAATGCGCATAGGTCCAGTTTTTCATATTCTTTGATACAGTTTTTTGCGTCTCATAGAATTCCTAAGCGTACCTACCTATACACCGAACTGTTACACCTAACTACTCAGTGAAATAGCGCTAAGTCCTAGCTGCAAGACGCAAGAGTCTTGCAGGCTATGTCTTGTTCTTGCTCAAGTCTTGCACGGTCAGTCTTGGTCTTGGTCTTGCTAAAAATACGCGGTCTTGTTCTTGGTCTTGGTCTTGCAAAAACGCAAGAACAAGACCAAGACTGCAAGACCAAGACTGAATTTGGGCAACACTATTATTCTTAATTCCTTATGTTAAAGATTAGGTAGTATGTCTCTATTACCATAAATAAATCATCAAAAAAAGCAGCTTGACTGGACGATAGGTAATAAAGGTAGGCAGCTCTCTCTGGCAAGGCCGCGCCGTAACTCAGCGTAACTAATTAATGAGAGACCAATAAATTAATCTTTTGCCCTATAAATAAATAGCAATCATCTCGATGCACACCTACGGTTTCTTTCATCCCTTTTGCATAGACATTTAAATTAAAGCGAATTATTTTTATTATAGTACATTTTCGCACTGCGTGGGTGGCCGTTGTATTACAAACTTATATCTAGATTCATCGTAAGTTCTATCTCTTGGAGATAAAAGTTAATTTCGCTTGTGGAATGTGGTGATAAGTTGGTATTCTGGTATATATTTGGTATCAGCCCGTTTTGGTACTGAATTCGGTTTTATTGGTGAAATAACTCTTGTTTTTTATGAAGCGGCTCTTGTGGTGTTTACGGTTAAATAGTGGGGTCGCCTCTCTTTGAGAAAGCTTTAAAAATCGTATGATATTAATTATGTATTATTATTTCGTTTGAACCAGCAGTAGCGAGATTTTGCACTTAGTGCCAATTGTTTGAATGCAAATGGATAATAATATTTAATTTTGGCCAGATTGGCATGTGATGCGGGGGAATGAGGAAAATGTCGTGAGGAAAGTTTTGAGTGTGAATGTAGATGGCTATAAGAGTAGAGGAAGACCAAACAAACGATGTTGTGATTGTTTTTTGGTTTTGTTTTTCTTTTTTATGTATTTGTATGTAAATTGCATGTATATTCTGATTTCAACACAATGAAAATTGTTTATGAAATAAAATGAAATGATGGATGGTCTGTGAGTGTGAAAGATGATATAATAATATTCATTTATTTTACAGAAAATACATTCCAAATAGTTAGTAATTACATATACAACTTAAATACTAGGTTTAGTACATACATTTGGCAATTAATAAGAAGGTCAAAGTCATCATTAATCAATATTAATCCATACTCCATACTATACTTTAAACTATTTGCTATCCATACTAATATTATAAATTCGAAAGTAACTCTGTCTGTCTGTCTGTATGTTACCTTTTCACGCCTAAACCAATGAACGGATTTCAATAAAATTTATAGATGGCATCCTGGGGAAGGATATGGGCTACTTTTTGTTTCAAAAATAATCCTACAGGGGGTGATATAGGGGATGAAAGTTTGTATGGAAAACCCAGCATTTCTTAAGTTAGGGATATGAAAATTCTAATTTATGCCTTTGGTAGAAAATAAAGAATTATGTAGTTCAGCGTTTTTGAAAAATCATCCCCTAAGGGGGTAAAATAGGGGTTGATTTTAAAAATCACAAATGATATTCAAATTTTGTGTACCTCTTTTTAAGAGATTTAAGGGATTGGAAATGCAGTCATAGTTCGTATCTTGACTTCTTGAGTTAACATTTTAGTATTTATTTTTACCGACTTCAAAAAAGGCGGAGGTTCTCAATTCGGTTGCATGTTTTTTTTTAAATGTTTGTTACCTTAGTAGGTACTCCGTCATTTAAAAGCCGATTTAGAAAATCATTTTTTTTTTATTTGAAAGGGCAGACTTCCAGGTTGGTCCTATTTTTATGAAAATCCGGTTCTGATGATATAATGATATATTGAGGGAACTCCTCAAATATTATAAGCAAACACAGCGATTTTGGTAGTTCATCAACAAGTCAAGCATTTGCATTCAGTAAGTATCATTTGATGGAGTGGAATTGATGAAGAAGACCACAGATAGCCACGGGAACTCCTCAATGATAGTATTTCACGGGCGGCGAAAAGACATCTCGATTAAGATAGTTAAGCGACTGTGGCGGCACATCTACATCGCCACATTGGAACGCATTACACTGACGTCACCCAAAATCCTGCATCGCGCAATCAGAGTTTACCGCGCGACTAGCATATATACAACATCCCGACATCAACCGTTGGGCAGTAGCCCACCAGAAACAACACCCGTCTGGTCGGAGGATCCTCCCTTTTCTATGGAGGATGAGCGAACTAGATGTTCACCGATTGAAAGCTACACAATTTCCTAGTGTCATATGATAAAGTTTTATGGTTGGTTATCTATAGTTGACTTCCTCGCGGACGAAGTCGCCGGCAGAAGCTAGTAAACTATTTTTCATAATATAATTCAAAGCAGGTAGGTCCTGAGAAAACCAGGCGCTAAGGATCATAAAAGAAGTTGTCTATTTCGACGAATTCGAGGCATCACACTGCGTCTTGCGAACAGTCCGTAGTTAGTAGAACTATTGGTAGCCATGTAATTGTAAGTATTGTGGCTGGCTAATTAAGCAGAGGGGCTTGTGGCTAAGTAATAACAGCCACACGGGTCGATCGATAAGATTAAGCTACGCTAGCCGCGGTCCGTGGATGGGTGGGTCAACATCTTTACTTACCAAGACTCCTCCGTGCCTCGGAAAGCACGTTAAGCCGTTGGTCCCGGCTGTCATTCTTGGATCTTTGTACAGTCGTTACGGGTCGTCAGAAGCCCGAAAGTCTGACACCCAGACCCAGTCTCACTAAGAGGGACAAGAGGTATCGTATTACCCAGTCATTGGGTTGTGGAGGTTAAATAGGCAGTCGTTCCATGTAAAATACTGGTATTCAGCTGCATCTGGTTAGACTGGAAGCTGGCTCCAACATAGTTGGGAAAAGGCTCGGCAGATGATGATGAATTGTTGTTAGTAGACCATTGGTAACTTGTACTTGAGTGCAATCAATGCCTACCTATTACTAATACTTATCAATTTATAACTGACCAGAGATAGTTAGGATTTCTTGTCGAATTCGTTTTTAGGGGAATATTTTTGATTAAAATAATTTCGATTTGTAGGTAATTGACCCACTGGGACAGACGTCTTTTCATATTAAGTATTATACTTATGTAGAGAAATAATTTAATACATCTATTGAGAAGAGGTAATAGCCCAAGGAGACCCCGAATTAGGAGTTGTAGATCGTGGGTTCGAACCCAAGCAGGCACTTTAATTTGTGTAAATAATCTCATCACCACTGCTCTCAAAACGGTGAAGGAAACACCGTGAGGAAACCGGCATGTCCTATAGAACCAAAAATTCGAAGACATGTGACATCTACCAACCCGTACTGGGCCCGTGTGCTGGATTACGGCCCAATCCCTCTCACAGAGAGGAGGCCTGTGTCCCAGTAGTGAGAACATTATAGCCTGATTATGTACCTAATGTAATAGCCAAATGGTTGTGGTGCAGACTGGTAAAAAAGAGGAAATGAGGAGTTCGAACCTCAAATTTCACTATGAAGTGAACCTATTACAAGAATATTATTTTAACTTTTCTACAAGGGGGAAAGGTATCAAGGAAACTAATAGTGCAATTGTGCAACCTATTGCACACTTTCTATTTTTGTTAAGTATTGTTAGTGATAGAACGGATGGTCGTATTCCTAACCCGGTCTGTTAGTTGGATACCCAGAATACTCCGTTCCATAGCCCTCTGGCAAACCCCGAGCGTGGATCTCTGCTGATTACTTACTCACAAAGATAACTGATGTCACTTGGAAAGCTACCACGCTAAGATGGAATTGGGCTGGACACATCTGCCATATGTCAGGCGACCAATGGGCCAAACTTACGACCTAATGGGTCCCTCTTAATGGCAAGCGACATCGCGGCAGGCCCAGACGGAAATGGCGGAAAGAGCTGGACTCTTTCAACAATAACTGGTCCTTAGCAGCTTTAAACAGAGAGAAGTGAAAAGAGAGTAGGGAGGCCTTTGCCCTGCAGTGGGACATCACAGGCTTTTAATAATAATATTAATAATTTTTTGTTAGTAACAAAAATAAAAAAGTGCAACGGTGGATTCTGAATAGAGTTGAGATCATCGTTAGGTTACACTTTCGCTCTTCTTTATTATTAAGAACTGCAGTAGCCTGTATGGGAAGCTCTCAATCGATTGCGTACCAGGTAGGCCACTGCAGACACAATCTGTCGAAGTGGGGGATTACTGACCCATCCAACATCCAGTGAGAGTGCGGTGCTTCTGGGGTCGTATTATGAAGTTAGGTCTTTACCTATGAAATTGGAGATTTGTATAAAATTTCAAAATATAAAAATGTTGGTAATTTTTTTATTTCAGCTAATCAAAGTACTGGCCCAAATTATCTATACAATTTTGCCATTTTGATGGCAGTTTGTTTATCCCTTTACTGTAGAAGTCTGCCGGACGGGAGGCGATGAAGTCAGTGAAAGCGTTTTCTACTGCCTTTCGGGTGTTGAATTTTTTCCCACTTAAAAAATTGTCTAAATTTTGAAAAACGTAGAAATCTGTTGGGACAAGGTCCGGTGAGTACGGTGGGTGATGTAGAGCTTCCAGTTGTAACTTTTGTAGCTTTACGATGGTCTGTCGTGAAGTGTGAGCTCGCGCGTTGTCGTGGAGAAGTAATGGGGTAGAGCGATTGACCAGTAGGTATTGGTTGTTGAATTGCAAGCTTCTCCATCATTGTTTGCAATTCATGGCAATAGACATCTGCCGTTACTGTTGTGGCATTTGGTAAGAAGCTGTGATGTACAAGTCCATCACTGGTCCACCAGACAGTCACCATCATCTTCCTATGCGTAATCTTTTTTTTAGCGCACTGATTAGGTGCTGTACCCGGGTCTACCCACTGAGATGAACGCTTACGGTTGTCGTACAGGATCCACTTTTCATCGCAGTTAACAATTCGATTTAGAATTCCCTCGTTTCTATGCCGATTCAGTAGTGCTATGCATGCTTCGACGCATAAGTCTCGCTGTTGGTCGCTTAGTTCGTGTGGCTCCCACTTATCTAGCTTTTTAATCTTTCCGATTTGACGCAAGTGCTTCAATGTTTTTTTGACACTAACTCCAAAGCCCGCAGCAAGCTCAGCCGTAGATTGAGTTGGATCCGCTTCCACTATCGCCTTCAATTCATCGTTGTCGACAATAGTTACCACCCGACCACGAGGCTCGTTTTCAACTCAAAATTTCCAGATTTAAAACGATTGAACCAATAATGGACCGTGTTTATGCAAGCAGTGTTAGGCCCGTATACGTCATTAATGTTTCGTGTTGTTTGCGCAGCGGTATTTCCACGTAGGAACTCATATTCGAAAATTGTACGAATTTTCAGTTTATCCATGGCGCCAAAAACTACCACAATTTCACAAAAAATAAAAAACTATCTAAAAACAAATGACTGATTTTGAAATTAAATTAACACGGGTTTCGAATAAAATTTATTTGAATTTCGAATTGCGCGCCAATCCACAGATAATTAAATCTGAAAATGCTGGTTGTAGAATATCCAATTACATAGGTAGAGACCTACATATACTCGTATTATTAATGTCATCATGATTCCAGTCCGAAAAAGGGATGGTGTTATCGATCATGTATAGATAGCTAGGTCTCTCTCACGCACTGGAAATATGATGGCATTAGAACGTCATAATATGGCACCTGATCAGACCATGTCCTACTTGCTGGAGTGTCCTAAGTGCCCGTTCACATGTACTACTAAAGAAGATCACAGATGCCGTAATCAATGTGGCCACCTACTGGGCTCAAAAAATGTAAACGAAAACCGGCCAAGTTTGTGTTGGACCACGCACAATAAAGGGTTCCGTAATTGGGATGGATTTATCCCAAGAAAAAACTTAACATTATTCTTAACATTATTCCAGCTGCAAATATAAGTTGGTCGACTAATACTCGTAAACTTGTAAAGCCTACTTAGCTGTGATAAATTAGCACTTTAAAGCTTAAACCATGGGGTGGACGAGAAAAAAAAAACATCCCCACTTTACGTTACAGGAGTAGAACCAAATTTTTTTTCATGATTTTATTTTACCACTTTATCGGCGTGATTAATATGTAAGTATATCCATGCCAAATTATAGCTTTCTAGTACCAAAAGTCTCTGAGCTAAGCTGCGGACGGACGGACAGACAGACGGGCGGACAGACGGACGGACGGACAGACGAACGGACATGGCGAAACTATAAGGGTTCCTTGTTGACTACGGAACCCTAAAAAGTGCCATCGACACGAAAAGAAGAATATTAAGAACTTTGTATTCTGACCTCTGATTGAGTCTTCATTTGGGCCCGGCCAGTTACTTAGGAGAATAGAAACCTAATTAGGTACATACCTATGTACACAGGCAGGTATATTAAAACATAACTGGCTGGCTTAATGTGGTAGTTTCACCCCTGCCCAAATCCTTCGGGGAATCAATCAACTCAGCCTATCGCAGTCCACTGCTGGACATAGGCCTCTCCCAGGCTGCGCCACAACACCCTGTCCTCCGCCTTCCGCATCCAGTCTATCCCAGCCACCTTCTTAAGGTCGTCGGTCCATCTAGGTACATAACTGGGGGCCATCCAACACTATGCTTGCCTATATGCGGTCTTCACTCCAGGACTCGTCTGCTCCACCGGCCATCGGTCCTTCGACAAACATGGCCAGCCCACTGCCAAGTGGCAGTGACAACGACATAGCCTACAGAGTAAGCAAACTGAAGTCATTTTGCTCACTCTGTAGGCTATGTCGGTTACTCCGGTTCTTTTCCGGATAACTTCATTCCTGATTTTATCCATCAAAGAAACTCCAAGCATAGCCCGCTCCATAGCGCGCTGAGTGACCTTGAATTTGTGGACCAGCCCGAATAAGTGAGTAAGTAAGTACCATGTAAATAAATACATTCACCAGTCATAAGGCACTACCAAGCATTTACTGCAACCACACATTACATACTTACCTCACCTACAATAAATTGCCTTCCTAGTAACGTAGAATCATACGTCATAATATAGGTACCTACCTACTTATGTTCTACGCACATGCGGAGCCCTACAGGGCTCTTTAAGACCTCCCTTAGGGCTCAAGAGGCTCTTAGCCTCACAGGATCAGCGGTGCGTGCCACAGATCTTTCTAAGGCACACGGGAGCACTTTTGTGTAGTCTATGGCTCTATGCCTTTATTAGACAGTCTCTTTTGAGTCGTTAAGAGTTTTATAGTCTGTGGTGGGTGTATGTGTCGGTTGTGGAATGATTGATTCGTAAAGAATGAACGTTTTTGTGTATGGAATGTTATTTTTGATGAGTGAGGGTTCAGTTTAATAAATGGTAGATTTATAATTCTAGTATCCATACTTCCATAGATACTAATAATTATTATAAATACCTTCACGGCTGAATGGATTTGAATGTTTGGCACATCATGAATAGTCCATGACCAAAATTAGAAGTTTAGGACAGAGGATACGTTCCGTTGATATTTTTAGGTATGTGTTGTCTGTTGTTTATTATATTGTGTGCCTTTCAGTCTGTGCTAAATAAATGTAATATACATATATCTTTCTGCTTTCGTTCTTTCCCGTGGGATAATTTCCGACATCCACGCGGGCGAAGCCACTGGCAAAAGCTAGTAAGATATATCTCCTTTTTTGCTGAATTACTAATCTCCTGTAATCTGTGTTAGTAATCTGTTATTAGTAGTTGTAAGCTGTGGTTACCTGTAAATGAGTGAGTACATTACGGGATAACGCATTTATTATACAAGATTTATTAATGTAGGTATATGATAATTGTAATGTATCTCGTTGGTAATCCTTAAATAAATAAATAAATAACCCGTATTGTCATGAGAGAAATGGATAATTTTTATGTTTTGTGGAGTATTTACCTACTTATAGTTTATTTAGGAATTAGAATGAGAAACAGTAGATAAGATCGTGAAACATGGAAGGAATTAAAGGATGATGGGAGACTACAGACTAATATTAACAATACTGAATAGGAAGTTTATAGAATTTACCGTAATACCTACATACCTATAGGTAGGTAGGTAGGTATACCTTCATATCAGAGGGGCAATTCCCGTAATTTTAAAGAACGTTCACAGCTGATCTCAGTCTCAATATGTCAAAAATACCTAGTATAATTTCCCTACATTTTAGACAAGTTTTTGACATTTGATTGTCGCTGAGATGAGATTGCGTTTTTAGTTACGGGAATTGGGCTTCCGGACGTGTGACTCCCGGAAGTAAAGATATTTCAAACCAAAGCCTGCTTATTATCAATCCATATCACATCCATATTGTCATAAGCGAAAAAATAAGGTAACTCGAATTACAAGCAGGTTCTACATCTTTAATTAAATAATTATAGCCCCTAATTAATACCTACTATCAATATTTCTCTGAACACCCCTTTAGTAAAGACTAGTTTTTACGAAACACATTTGTATACAATGTGAGGAATAAATTATAAAAGTATTGAGTATTGAGCGCGCAACAGTAACGCGTTCTACAAACTAATTACTTCTCGTTTGTAAGTTGCAAGCAGCGCCATCTAGCGGAGAGTGGCGCGAAGTTATGAAATTGAAAAATGATAAATGGACAAGAATTTGATTACACATTTATTTATAATCTTCGGAATTTAAAGTATGTTAGTTATTATTGTTATTAGTCAATAATTAGTAGGTACCTAATAAAAGAAAAATATACCTAGAAGGTCTGTACCTACCTGGGTAATTTTAATTCTGTGTTAAAGATATCCTGAAACGTACCTAGCTCTTAAAACCGATGTGCCTGGCTAGATCTAAGGTATGCCCATAAAAATTAATACAATAGGTAAGTATATCCATTTCACTTCACCTTCTTACAGATTACTTAGGTAGGTAGGTATATCAAACGTCGCCGCCTCCTCTGCCAACATTCGACCAACTAATACAAAACTATAAGTAACTCAGAAATTTTTTGCACAATTCCGAATCTTTTCGATCAAAATTCCACAACACTGTCAACTTCATCAGGACTTAACATAAAAAAATTAAGTTTCATTCCTAAAAAGATCTTTCGGCGCGTCCCAAGATGCCAACTTACTTTCAAATTAGACGTTTTAAAAGTAAAAAAAAAGTTCTATTCTACACAAATATTGCACGCGGCGACGGGCGGCGTCGTATGTACAAATAAAAGAATACAAACATACTATTTTTCTGTAGAAGCCGGCATTGTGACGTCTGAGCTGCGCTTGCGACGAAAACGAACAAGCCGAGCGCTTGACGATACCCGCCAGACAGAGATAAACATGTGTTCTTTCGAACGAAAGAGGGGGATGGCCGTATTATGGGCGTTCCTACATCGATTTTTGTACCCAATTAATGGTCAGTGGGCTTCCACGTAGGCGGGGCGTTTTCGATTCAAGCTAATAGGGATCGAGCTAAAATGATCTATAGATCACTGTGCGGTGCGCCTGCACAGTGTATTGTTATCGTTAATATCGTGGATTATTTATTTTATATCTACATTTGATGGCTGAATAAATTTTCATGTGCCATTTTTTTGTACTTTTTATTCGGTTTTTATTGATTTTTAGAATAGGGAGGTCTTGTCATGTGAGTCGGTTTCAGTTTAAATATAGTGTTTTAATTATAATTGAGACACTACAGATGGGTTTGTAAAAAAAAAAAACTATTTTATCGCATCGCATAGGTAGGAGCAGTGGTGGCCCAGTGGTAACAACTGCGATTTACGAGTTGTAGGTCGTGGGTTCGAACCTAGGCAGGCGCTTTCTTTGTGTAAATTATTTCATCACCACTGCTCTCAAAAACCGCGAAGGAAAACATTGTGAGGAAACCGGCATGTCCTAGAACCAAAAATGCGAAGACATGTGACGTCTACCAACCCGCACTGGGCCCGCGTGGTGGATTACGGCCCACTCTGCCTCGAAGAGAAGAGGCCTGTGTCCCAGCTGTGGGAACATTATCGGCTGATTACGCATAGGTATTACCTACTTAGTTACCTACGTTAACTTCACAGACCTGTCTACCGCATCTAAAAACAATAAAACATTCACAATCCTTTTATAAAATTACAATTACAAGAAGGAAATATACTAGACACGAGGACGTTGACCCGCGAGTAGCTGTTTATATTACAGAAAATAGTTTTTTTTGCTATGTAGGTATTTGATTCCCACCCAATTAGGTCTGTGATTTGTAAAGTTTCCCAATTAATTAAAAAAGGCACTGTAAATAGGTAATACTGAATAATAATCTTAAAAAAATGTTTAGGAGATTTATCTCCTACATCATCATCATCATTCACAGCCCGTTTTCACCCACTGCTGAGCACAGGCCTCTCTTTTCATCTCCTACATCTACAAATAAATAAAATTGAAGTGGCTGTTTGTAATGTCAAAATAACAGCATTTTACTTTGATAATAATATGAAAGTGGTACGTAGGGCAAAACTTGGCTAATTCGTGATATGCAGCTATTCGGTGATAGATAATTGTGTTTTATTACCAAGTTACTACTGACTTGATAAATGTACATTTTTCAATCATTATAGTATTTGCCACATTTTTAGATATAAGTTAGCAAAACTTATTTTGTCTACTATATCACAGTAAATTTAAAAAATAGTCTGATCAATGAATCGAATTTTACAAGTAAAAAACAAAACTATCACCGATTACCCAAGTTTTGCCCTATAACAAAAAACAATTTTTAAGATTTTTGTCTGTCTGTCGGTCTGCCTGTTTGTCTGTTTGTTCCAGATAATCTCCGAAACGTTTGGACCGATTTTGACGGGACTTTCACTAGGGGAGTAGGTAACTAAGGCTACTTTTTTTTTTTAATAATTAGGGTTCCGCGCTAAAAAATGAAAACCCATGAAATTGTGAACAAAATCCAATTCAAATAGAGAAGTAGGTAAATTGGTATCCATTGACATCAACACGGGCAAAGTCGCGAGCAACAGTTATGTAGTCTAAAATAGTTTGAAAGTAACAAGGAAACATAATTTAAGTCATCGATTATTGTCAAAAAACGTTGATGAAAGACATTTAATTACCGACATTAGTTAAGGTAATGTGACAGTGTTAGATTCGTTAGGTATGCCGCATGACTCCGTAAGACAAACAGGTAAGTAAGTATAGACACGCATAAATCAAAAATCATTGCTTATATTTAAGTCTCATGCAAACAGACGCAACACGCGACACGACACAATAGCACCGCGTGTCGCGCGACGAGCGGTGTCTTTATTGTGGTTCCAGTGACTCCAAACAACCTATAGTGTTTACCTATTAGTCTATTAATCGCTTTGAGAGCGAAGTACCTACATATCTTGGGAAGCTTGTGTGGTGAAAAGAGTATGCTTAGATGGTTTGGTCATGTTGAGAGGATGAATGAAAGGCGACTACTATAACGTATTCACACGGCAGATGTGAGTGGAAACGCCGGGAGGGGACGCCCTAGGAAGATACCTATATGTGGGCGTCCAAGCAAAAATGTTTCCGAGATATACGCAGTTTTGTAAAGTTGGGTTCAAAAATTGCATTTCTCGATTTTAATTGATTATTAATTAATGCTCAATTATCTACAAGTTCATATAGTAAATGACCTTATATGATGTTTCTAAATACCAGAAAATGTACTCGGAAACATCAGAAAATGTAGGTATACTAGGTAAGTTGTACCAAAAATAAAACTTTGAAAATGCTTTTTCTCAAATCAAGTATTTTCAGAGTTTCAACTTCAAATGTCTGATAAGAAAATGTGCCAGTTTTTTTACATTTAAAAAAATTCTTATTATCAATTGACTATTCTAGATACCAAATCTGGTCTTCTACTGGACCCTGTTTGCTTGGACGCCCACATACATAATAGTGACCTTATTGGTGATGTTCTTCAGAAAGGTCAGGTGCGTAGTACTCGCAACCAGCGTGCAAGTATGACCAGATGTATGAACGTAAACGAGGCAAAAGGAGTATGTAAGAATCGTAGCAGGCGGCGTTCTGTAGTTTCTGCCTACCCCATGGGATGAAGGCGTGAGTTTATGTACCTATATTACCTTATCGTCTTAACTTGGTGTAGTACCTACATAATAAAGAGTACCTATTTTATTCTATCACCATTACCTACTCTAGCTATTGTGTGTATTGTTAATGGGACATTAATCTTGAAAAATACGTGTTAACCTAGCACTTATCTTTAATTTATTGCATTCCAAATTATCAACACGCTTCTACTTAATCCCTCTGTCTTTCAAACCATGTAAAACGAAAAGAGAGAAATCTCTATGAAAAACCCCATTAAATAATACCTAATACCTAACCACAAAAATTATGCAAATAGGTTCACCGTGAAACTTAATAGACATTAAAAAAAAAACAAGGCATTCATCAGATTCCATTACACACTGTATTTAAGCGTAATTCAAAAAAAAAAAATTCAATTGTCGATGGCAGCCGGCGTTCCGGTCCCTCGATGGCGGATAATTAGGGGTAATTTGACACTTCACTGTGGCAACCCAGCGGAAACGCGCCAACCGCCATTGAAACAGATAGGCGTTTGAAAATCATTTGTGTGAAGCAAGAGATCTGGGTTTTAAGTATTTGAGGAGTTTGATATGTTTAGTGATTTTCATGGAAGGATCAGGCCTAACTTCCCGCAACTCTAAAATGGGATAAGTACACCTACTTAGTTCCCCTATAGACTGATATCTTCATTTTGTAAGTATATTTTGATTTTACAAGAGTTTCCATGAAGTTTCTTGTCCAAATAAAGCTTAGTAGGTTCCTATGAAGAATCATAGGAACCTACTACGCTTTGGAATGAGCAACTAGCTTCATCTTTCCGACTGACCGACTCCTTGACAATTCCAAAGTGTCTGTAATTGATATAATTGAAATAAATGCTTTGAGTTTGAGTTTAAGTTTTTTTTCTATATGAAAGTAGTATATAAGTCTAATCTAATCTTAAAGTACAAAATTTTTAAAGATTGTTAATGGAGTTACCTTAGTAGTTAACAAATTATAATAAAATCTGGAGCAGGTTGTGAAATCTAAGTACCTTTTTAAAGAATCAATGACAGATAAGAAGGTATATCTAGTCGTATTCAGAAGGCTGGTACTCTTGATAGTTTGATCTAAATTAGACGACTAGGAAGCACGTTATCTTTTAGACAAACCTTGTTAAAAAGATGACAAAAAGAGGTAGGTACTTAGTTTGCCATTCTCTGCTACTTACTAAGAAGTAGCTATTACATAAGTATATGCAATCATTTGTGACAGATTAGGTACCAACTTAAAGAAAATATATTTTAGTTACAAAACTTGCATATGAATTCAGTATTTTGTGTGTGTTTGAGAATAACCCAAGTAGCTACAATATGTTTAAAATAAACCACATAATCGTAAGTAGGTTACGAAATTTTCTTTTAAAGAAATACATAATATTATAACATAGCTCTACTTTTCGACGAACCGATAATAAGTGACATTACTAACCCACAAATCATTCTTATTTACATAAAATAACGTATCATTGTGGCTTGTCAACGACATACGTAAATATCAAATTAATAACGATTTAAACATGCTCCTTTTCCACCCTATTATTACCATTTTTTTCCGTTGGCAACACAGATTTCGAAAATTGAATTCAACATCTGTCGTCACTCAATACGAGTGTATTGTCTGTTTTTTTTTTTTTTTTGAAATGACAAAAGCGTTCAAATAATTATTGTGCCTGTACCTACGTGTATATTTTCTTGGATTCTTATTAAGTTCAAGTTTCCACTAAGTAATCATAGAAAATGATTATATTCCTTAAATTTGTAAACCTTGTGCTTCTAAAGCAGCCGAACTATTTAGTACCTATACTTAAATCTCACCGTGAAAACTTAGATAAAGTGAGCTTGAAGTGAGCTGTCAATAGTGTCAATCCCTAGCATCGGGTGGAATGACAGCTCACTTCATTTAAGTTTTCACGGTGTGATTTTTACAGAAAAGACTGGCAGGACCGTACACCTCTAGGTCAAAATAATTAACCAACAAAACTTAAACTGACTTATCAACTGTAAGTACTTACCTCTACCAGCACGCGTAGCATGACAACCATAGAAACGGGTTTTGTCAACGGAAGAATAGACAAAATGACAGATTGTTGAAAGATTTCTAACGTCTACGTAACGTGTCATTTAGTCTGTTCTTCCGCCGACAAAATCCGTTTCTATAGTGATCGTGCTGCGCGTGCTGATAAATCAGATTAAATTTTTAGGGTTAGCTTCAACACAACACGTTGTTTTATCTCTGAAAACTCGATGTTTATTTAAAAAATCATCCATCTCACCACACCGATATGTAAAAAAGCGCATTAAAACACAAGTACCTAACATAAGCAGCGGATTAGGTACATGTACATATATATTCGGCTTCGGTTTGTCAGCAGTGTAGCGTTACACATTCGGCCAGCGCGGCGTCGATATATCGAATGTCTTACGAACATGGCGTTTGAAAAAAAAAACATGTGGTTTTCTAACAAAAAACAAGAATGTGATTGTTAGCTGAGAGGAAAGTTGGGTTTCTAACAAAATGGTAGGTACTCTGTTCTGTTAGGGAGATTAATTGTTAAGCAAAGTGACATCATACGTCAATTTGCAGTGCTGTAACCATTTCATACAACTGTCAAAGAATGACAGTTCTGATTAGATACTGACAATTTAAGTCGGCGGTAAATTCTAATAACATTAATAGTAAGTTTATTTACTTTCTCTCACAATGATTTTGTAGTACTTAACTAAGTTTTGAACTAAGTGAACTGAATTTATATTTGGATATAAATTCAAATTGTGAGAGCTGGTGCCTGATGTAGGATGTAGGTTAAGGAAAAACTTGTGTTACAGGTCACCAGGCCCCAGTTAGTGGGCTCATACAATTTAACAGGTAGGTAACATGTATTTCTAATAAATAAATAAAAATAAAACTAACAATAATGTGGGGAATGGTGGTGAATGTGCAGTTGAATGGTGGTGAATGTGCAGTTGAATGGTGGTGAATGTGCAGTTGAATGGTGGTGAATGTGCAGTTGAATGGTGGTTAATGTGTAGGTGAATGGTGGTGAATGTGTAGGTGAATGGTGGTGAATGTGTAGGTGAATGGTGGTGAATGTGTAGGTGAATGGTGGTGAATGTGTAGGTGAATGGTGGTGAATGTGTAGTTGAATGGTGGTGAATGTGCAGTTGAATGGTGGTGAATGTGCAGTTGAATGGTGGTGAATGTGTAGGTGAATGGTGGTGAATGTGTAGGTGAATGGTGGTGAATGTGTAGTTGAATGGTGGTGAATGTGTAGTTGAATGGTGGTGAATGGGTAGTTGAATGGTGGTGAATGGGTAGTTGAATGGTGGTGAATGTGCAGTTGAATGGTGGTGAATGTGCAGTTGAATGGTGGTGAATGTGCAGTTGAATGGTGGTGAATGTGTAGGTGAATGGTGGTGAATGTGTAGGTGAATGGTGGTGAATGTGTAGGTGAATGGTGGTGAATGTGTAGGTGAATGGTGGTGAATGTGTAGGTGAATGGTGGTGAATGTGTAGGTGAATGGTGGTGAATGTGTAGGTGAATGGTGGTGAATGTGTAGGTGAATGGTGGTGAATGTGTAGTTGAATGGTGGTGAATGGGTAGTTGAATGGTGGTGAATGGGTAGTTGAATGGTGGTGAATGTGTAGTTGAATGGTGGTGAATGTGCAGTTGAATGGTGGTGAATGTGCAGTTGAATGGTGGTGAATGTGCAGGTGAATGGTGGTGAATGTGGAGGTGAATGGTGGTGAATGTGTAGTTGAATGGTGGTGAATGTGTAGTTGAATGGTGGTGAATGGGTAGTTGAATGGTGGTGAATGGGTAGTTGAATGGTGGTGAATGTGTAGTTGAATGGTGGTGAATGCGTAGGCGAATGGTGGTGAATGTGTAGGCGAATGGTGGTGAATGTGTAGGCGAATGGTGGTGAATGTGTAGGCGAATGGTGGTGAATGTGTAGGCGAATGGTGGTGAATGTGTAGGCGAATGGTGGTGAATGTGTAGGCGAATGGTGGTGAATGTGTAGGCGAATGGTGGTGAATGTGTAGGCGAATGGTGGTGAATGTGTAGGCGAATGGTGGTGAATGTGTAGGCGAATGGTGGTGAATGTGTAGGCGAATGGTGGTGAATGTGTAGGCGAATGGTGGTGAATGTGTAGGCGAATGGTGGTGAATGTGTAGGCGAATGGTGGTGAATGTGTAGGCGAATGTTGGTAGTTGAAATATAGGGTAATCAGATCACAGATCTGATTACCATATATTTCACTGTTCTACTATTCAAGTAACCCCTTAGTCATTTCAGTTTATTCGTCTGTAACCTCATAATATATTTAATTATTGAAAATGTTCATTTCAGGTTATGCCTCTGTTGTTCAATGCAAGCCACTTGTAACCATTCCTTATTTCGTAAAGTCATAAAATGGTCGACTAACAATATTGTAGAGTTGTCTATTCAATAACATTTTATAATTAAAATCGTGTATAGTAGTAGTAGGGTGAATGTGTAGGCGAATAATGGTGAATGTGTAGATGAATGGTGGTGAATGTGTAGGCGAATAATGGTGAATGTGTAGGTGAATGGTAATTATTTGAATACAAGTGTCTGTGTGAACGTATGGAAATTGGAATTATGGAGCCATAAGAGCATACAATATCGAAATTCATAACAAAGATGGGGATGGTATTTATTTAATTGTGTGGAGCAGTTTCTCTGTCATCATAGCAAAGGGTTTTTGCTTACAACTGGGATTATGTAATGGATAAATATTGTGACTCTTGTTAATAATATTAGATATAAAGATATTGTTTAACACTTAATTTCCTTAAGTAAGTATAGGTTACCTATCATTGTAAGAGAGTGTGTGTCTTTCTAGGTCATTTGATCGAAATATCTAATCAATTATCATATGCCTAAATCTCCATTGATAGACACTCGTCTTGGAACACAGTTAGGTACAGTTATAGATCTTTCTCCTATGGGAATCAGTAATTCTCAATTACTTTCAAGTGTTTGAAGCTTAAGAATTGCTACAACTCATCAAAAACTGAATAAAATAAGGAAACTTAGGTATCCCTTTCTGTACGTAAGTATATAAAATACGCTCTCAGATGTGGAGTTTTGAACACCTGTATTGACCAGTATTGACGGAAAAATTGGCGTGTAAAAATATCTTAAAAGTTCTACCTACTTACAAAAATGAACATCATTTCATTTCATTTTCAGCCCGATATTTATAGGTACAATAGAAGTTTTGCAACTGAATTATACCAACCTCATAATATACACTATTCTGGTAGTTGCTTTTGGTATGAAACATAGCAATAATAAAATAAATTCTTAAGTACTACATAGGATAATTTTGAAGAAAATCTGCGTAGTTAGGTATCTACCACGTTTTGTATTCAGAATAATGAAGCTTGTCCTATTATTAAATTGTGCTTGATAAAGCATTTAGTAACAAAAGTAAAATAAATACTTCAACAATTTTCTCATTAACTTGTAAATTATAAAAAAAAATATCAACCATCCCGCCCTTTCTTAATTCAAATTCGACTTAATATTGCCAACATGAAAAGTGAATTCCGCCAGATATGGCGTCTAATTGTTTGACATTAAACATGGGTAATTACAGGCCGGTAACATATTCTATTAGTTATGGTCTATGGGCAATTGATGGTAGGTACGCACCGATTTTTTATTATCCTTAACTAGCTGAGCAATTTCTTTTTTTCTAAAGGATGTTGTCAATTTCACTTAGTGCGTCAATTAAATTCTTGCCAAGCAGTGTTACTGTCATTAAAGCTCATTTTTTTATGAATACGCATTGGAACGCGTGTTTAGTGGACATTGATGTGTTTGTTAAAAGTTTTGTAAATGTGTTGTTTACAAATGAGGCTTTGGATGTCAAAGCTTGTGAGTTTGAGTCATTAGTTTTTTTTTTTTGTAAGTTGGTTTAATGTTAGTTGTGAAGGTTAATAGCTATTTACTAAGAAAATAAAACAATATTTTAATATGGAAGCGAAACCCTTTACTGATTAAATACTGGTACCTTATGTTAAGTTCTATAATAGGTTATCTACGGCTACATTATCATTTAAGATCTACGGTTAAGCCAAAGAGCAAAATGTAACATGAAAACTAGGTCAGACTTTTTTGAGAAAAGGGTAGACAAAGAGGCAGACAGTAATTGTTAGCCTTTTTTTGCTTATGAGCTTCAATTTTACTTTAGGAAATAACAATAGACAAAAAAACGTAAAGAATATCGATTCCCACCCACGAGAATTAGACAAAAAACCGTTTCTCATCGAAAAAATCGCTTAAAAACCGCAACTGTCAAAATATATGAAATCGATTAAAATGCGAGTAGGTACTCGATGCATCCTGTCTGCATCGAAAGTTTTCAAACGAACAATAGGGAAGGAAGCGGTGACCGCAAGTGGGAATTATGGCCGCATCCCTAATTATACGATTTTACTATAATTTTGCGGCCACTGGGGACTAAGGAGCTGCTTGGTGCTCAGGGTTGTTACAGCGTCATTTCTTTATTCTTTAATGTGATATACTTTTACTTAATCGTTTGCTTTCCGATATTATTGTAAGCAGCTGCCAAGAGAGTTAACAATTTCAGGTTCTGTGGTTATGATTAACCTACCTACCTAGGTACCTATATAAAAACTGTACCTAAATCCCCCACCTATATCCAAGTGAAAAACGTTCAGTTGCAATTCAAACCGCTAGAAGTAAAAATCAAACATTTTAAAAATCCATCGCTTTTTCCCAAGATGGCATCTCTGGAAGCTTAGATATTTCGGTAGATAGGTACTGTTATTACCCTTGACAACCCTGTTCCCTTCAAAATCATCAGTTCTATCGTAACGGTAGGCAATTTTAAATCAAATAACATTAACGTATACATATAAGTCCCTTGTGTTGCCATTGAAAAAAAAAAACCGTTCCGTATTTGAAAGATCGTAAATTATCGGCAAGACCGCTAGTGGTGCATGACCATGTGTGGTGGCTAAGAGTATGTTTATAACGGTTCTTTAGGCGTATGTGAAAATCAAGATGAATGGTAGGTATAGTGAACTAAATGACTGCAGGTTTTCCTGTATTATTACATACTTACTTAAAATTATAAGTGAGTATACGGGCAATTTTGGTTTATTCAAATTGGAAAAATCGTGACAGCTGTTGTTTATCTGGATTCACAGTTGTATGAGATTGTAAGTGCTGTACTTCCATAGGTACCAAAATATAAATTTATGAAAAACATCAAAAACTCGTTTGTCTAGTGGTCGCAAGCGGTACTGCTGAACATGAGGTCCTGGGTTCGATTCCCAGGTCGAACAAAGTGTTACTGGGTTTTTCCATTAGGAATTTGTCAGTAGCAGCCCGGAGTTAGGATTTGGGACTTAACATATCTGACGTAATATGGGTGTATGCGTACGAACCTTATGATATTTGAGAACCTATTTAGATTAATTAACAACCAGATAACATAATTATTAATATTTTCTAAGAATTTACATCGGCAGATAAAAAAAAGCACGATAAAAATCAATAGAGCCAACCTTAAAAATATCTGTCATATCTTTAAAATAAGAATCCAAAATTCGTTAACGTTTTTCCCATGTCTGGCGTGGGAGGAGGGAGGTGATGTCACTGTAAATATATCAGAAGATTCACTTCATACAATTCACATTTTTTTAAATACCTAGTACTTCTTCTTTGTTAAATCATCATTCGCTTTATACATAGACACACCTTTATTTTTGAACTTTATGAGTTCAAATTCACACATAAGGGAATACGCCATACCTAGTGAAAAATGATAACCTTACCAAGATCTTTCAACTGAGATGAGTAGGTATATCTTTGATCTGTTGGTCGATAGAACGTTTTTACAGTAATCGAAACTTGGCTGCTCATATTTCTCATCCATTCATATTGCAAAAAAATCATCCACCACATAGCAGAGTCGAAGAACTTAGCTGCAAACTAGATTATTTACCTACCTATCATTACCCTGAATCGATTTTTTTGCTAATTATGCGTCTTCTACTAAAGCATTGTTATGATGTGGGTTTTCTGTGCATCATTATCTATTTGCGCTAGGGAGGGGGGAGTGTTGAGGTTAGTCGATCGACAATTAATATTAAGTTGGAATCTGTGGGATTCCGCGCCGCTGTCCGAATTTTATAGCGGCCGGCGCCACCCAAGCTGTGGGACAGGAACCGTGGAGCTGTCTTTTGACTTAATAAAAATTGTGTGATGTCTTACAAGTGCAATCAGCTTATGAAAAGTCTAAACATTTTAAACGATGACTTCAAGAATAACCCGTCTTGACATGCGGCATATAGCACAAAAAATATCAATAGTTTCGTAAGGTGATTAGGTGACGGTACGTTCTTTGCGTCATGTATACCGCAAATAAACGTATTTTCTTTCTTTTCTTGCATAATTACAGGGTCGAATTAAATTACTTAGCGAAACTTCACCGATGTGATAGGTATCTAAACATGATAAAACAAAAAAAAAGAATTTTCGATGATGTTTTGTTTTAGGATCATGGACACCAGCTAGATTTTTTTTGTTTTATCCTGTTTGGGTCTCGATACCCATCAAATTCTGGGTAAGCTCGCTCCATCGTCGACTTTGTCTCTGTCATCTCTGACCTAGACTAGAGTCAAGAGCAAACCTATCTCAAATAAAAAATAAAAAAAATCTGTGGAGTTTTGCTTGCTAATTTAGTTCGACCTTGTAAACGATTTGTGTCTAATATTAGAGAAGTATGGAAGAAAAAGATGTGTTGCGCCGACCCCAAATAAGGGCAGGAGAATGATGATGATTCGATGATGACGATGACACAATTTGTGTCTAAAACTAATAAGTAAGTTTTACGTAATTTCCAGCATTTTTCTTGTTGTAACAGCAACTCTACAACTCTGTTCCACCCGCGGCGCCTAGACCGCAGCGAGTGGCGCGTTCCGACCGCGCTACATTATTTATGCGACAGACGCACAACACCACGGACAATCACATACTTTATTTAAATAATAAGCATGTACTTACACATCTAGGTGGATACTTGGATACCGCCTTTTCTGGACGAATATATGGGAGAAGAGAAAAATATGACAATGGCACAAAATCTCTTAAAAAATAAGTCGTTTTTGTAAGCCAAACTCGCTTTCACATTATTTCATTTTCACGAGGTATAGATAGGTTCTAGGGCTCCGCTGTGCTTTAGGTATAGCTAGCGCTTTATAATACTTTATAACTTTTTGCTTATAGGTACCTAAATGACTTCATTTAGAACACTTTTTATAAATGACACAGCCAGCAAACGCATAATTCTCGAGAAAAAAATCCTGAAGTTTAAAAAAATTCAACTTAATTACAAAATAAAATTGACATTTTTACCACAGATAATGTACGAATTTCTCTCCTATGTTGTTCCGTTTTACGTTCAGACAAAGTGACAGCGAATTTAAATGGTTTTTAGTATAAATATTGTTAGGTTTTAAACTTAAATCATTTTTAAATAGCTGCTACCGTAACTCACATCTCGACTTGGGAATAAGGCAATGAGAACTTAAGATGCAAGAGCGAGTGAAGCGAGCTCGGGACTTGGGGCAAAAACTTTATAATTTACTAAGATACGTATTCGTGCCAAGTTTCATGTTTATCAACTCAAGGAATAAGATTTTTATACAAACAAAAGACCTCTTTTCACCCTCTTAAAGGCCGAATTTCTAAAAATCCCTTCTGTGTGCTCCGCTAGGTAAAAGGAAGCCGTGTGCATTTAAAGTTTGTAGCCCCGGTGGTTTATGCGTAATGAATCAGTCAGTCAGTCAGGACAATTAGTAATCATATTACCTACTTACCTGTAGGTATCTACCTACTATAATAATATGTAGACATAGATGTTCTGGTAAAATACCATGTTTTTGTGTAACACAAAATGTAGAACGTCGAAGTTTAGATACATGACTCAAGGGATATTTTAAATAAATGACAGCTGTCATTAATTCAGGTTCTTTTAGTGTAGGTAGTTCATTCTTTTAACAGGAAACACCCGCGTTGAACAGCGGTAGGTAAAATTAAATTGTACATAAAATACAGGTGTAAAGTGAATATATCGAATACCGAGCATTAATCGAATGATGCACAATGATGGATATTCGATTCTTGACTCGTTAATCGGACTGCACGCGATGATGTTTCGTAGAATTACTTTTCGAGTAACTTATTAGGTATACCTACTTAAAATAACTTGAAAGTCATAAAAAAATCTGTCTAGGTATTTATAAAGTAGATATTGAAGAACTTATCAGCTTTTGTTGAAACATGCAAAAAGAGTTTTACATTCAAGCAGCCCTATTGTTAGTTCCAATTTTAAAAAGCAAACGCCACCTTTTTTTAGCGAAGAACAACATGATTATCTGAATGACTGCCACCAATAAGTAAGAGAAACTATTAAAAATAAATGTAGGTACCCATAGGTAGGCATTTACGATATTATGTAGGGATTGACAACATCCCACGTCAAGCATCGTTACTGTAAAATGATAGCTGGAAATAGATATCTGATGCCGCTGCCGCCGCCATGATGTGGGAAAATTAAAAATATATCAGTGCGTTGGCGCGTAAATGTGACAGTTGGCGGGAAAATTGATGAAGGTTTGTAATGTTGGTAGTCTTGGCATGCTGACACAGCGTGAATTTGAGTTATCTCTATGGAGTTAACTACGTATAAATTGATTCGATTTTTAAATAAGTTTACCTGTAAAGTTTTCTCCTTTTGCTTTATGATAGTAGGTAGGCAGTAAGTACCACCTAAGTACCTACTAGTACTACCTAGGTTTTAATTTGTTATTGGAATTATTGATTATGACTCCGGAAAAAAGGTCGTAGGTATCTTGGTATTTCCTTTTAATTTCTGCCTTCTTGGCTATTAAAAAAGTTTTCATACCTAGGTATTTAGTGAGTGACAGTACGCGACAGTTTTTTTTACAAAGTTCAATGACAATATTATCTAGGTAGTAGGTATAATCTATCAAGACACAAGAATCATAGCTATTTTTAATATATACCTGTACCTATATATCTAACCTATCTAATCTAGTATATTTATGTGGATATAGTTAGGACATGCATTTATTTATAGGTCTAAGTACACAAAAACTCCGTCTCGGATTATCTATCGCGCTCCAAAAATCTCGAGCCAACCAATAGGAAACTGTCGTTGCATCAACAAATAGCACTCTAGGTGTTAAATTTAACACCTACAGCTGCAAACCAAAATACATCTTCCGCAAACCACACATGGTTCAATATCATACACATCGGAACTATCCCTTAAACAATACGTTATAAACGCACATTCGAAAATAGCCTCTGTTCCCATTACTTAAAGTCCAACAATATCGCTGATTATAGTGTGGCTATAGGCGTCAATTTTCACACCTGCTCACACAAGGCAATTTCAACCTTATTGTTGGTAATGTAAAGTTTAATATCAAGTAAAGAAACGTGTGTTCTTAAGATATTATTTGAATGCGTTCTAAAAAGGTGTCGAGTTTCGCGCCTCGGGCGTTAAGGGTCGCCATACAGGCCTCTGATTGGTGGACAGTCCCTTCACACCATTCGCTAGGTGTTGATTACTAAAGATAACTGTCGAGCAGATATGACTGTACCAACATACTTGTATTTATATTTTGTTGTATAAATAAGCTGCAGGACTGGAGCTAAGGGACAACTCGTAGTAGGCAAAAAAATAAAATAATCATAATTTATGGTTAAAAAAAAAAAATTATTTACTACTAGGTAGGTACCTATACCATCGCGGACATTTGCGGTGACCACTTTTCAACCTTATTGCTAAGTTAATAAGGTTGAAAAGTAGTTCACCGCAAATGTCTGCCATCATGTTCAATGTTCAATGTTGTTATGTATATAATGTGATGTAATATACACAGTTACACACACAGGTATACATATTTGGCATTAGCATTAAGAAGAGTGGTGGTTCCGAAGGGAAGCCGATAGGAATCGGGTTGTATTAAGGCTTCGCCACTGGTAGATATCTAGGTATCTTAACTGGAACTAAGGAAAACAATGAAAATTGACAAAATGTTATTTTTTTTGCTACCGACTCCCTGTACACCTTCCCATGTGTTATAAACTCCTTCAACTCTAGATGATTTGAATAAATGGATTCTCCTTTGATGATCCAATGACTTCGTAGGCCAACATTCCCAGTCGACCACTTTTCAACCTTATTACTAAGGGAATAAGGGCGATAAGTGAGCGACCGGGAACGATCGCAGGTGTCCTTACATCTGTCGCATTGAATCCGTGTGCCAAACAGATAAGTTCCGCTAGGTAGGTATTCCCGCATCGTATCGCATCACGCTTCATGTGTTAACCTACCTTTATAGCTTCTATAATATATCGCAGGTAACGCTCTATTTGCAAAACGATGTGTATGGTTGTCAAGTTATAATATAGGTAACTAGCTTCCAGGGGCGAAGCGTTCATACAACCCGATTCCTATCGGCTTCCCTTCGGAACAACCACTTTTCCTAATGTATGGCCAAATAATATGGTACACCTGTGTGTGTAACTGTGTATCACATCACATTACATAATTATATTTAATACCAGTTTAATACATCATAAGATTAAAAACCTACAGTTTTTTGTCTGAGTTTATGAGAACTGAATAATTTTTTCTTCGGCTTCCCTCTAATGATAATTGTAGCTGCGCCACTGCTAGCTTCTTACACACTTTTACCAAGGGGTATCGTGGTACCCAGTAACTGGGTCGTGGAGGTCAGATAGGTAGACGCTCCGTGTGAAATACTGGTATTCAGTTGCGTTCGGTTTGACTGGAAGACGAGCCCAACATAGTTGGGAAAAAGCTAGGCAGATAATGATGGGACACAGGATTGGTGCCCTGAAACTGGGAGAAGGGGCCGCGGTAGACCATGAAGGAGATGGAGGGACGATTTGGATGGTCTTCATAGGGAAGTGGCACGAAGTAGCGCAGAACCGAGACCGATGGAAGGAATGGGGAGAGGCCTTTGCCCAGCAGTGGGACAGTACCTACTTTTAAATAGGCTATCCATAAAACTGACATGAACATGACAATCATTATTCGAAAGTGGGCGATAGACGCTCGAGCGAACCTACTTAAGGCTCGACAATCTTCTTTGCCCTGCAAGTGTAACGAACATGGACGAAAAAGGTTAAAGTCTATCGGCAAAACTTAAGCATGCGCAGTTTGTGATAGACCACACTCCTTCCTGGTTTCACCCAATTAGAGACAATTTGCATTTGTGTGAGTACAGAGCTTGTAACAAAAAATAATAACAAACATTAGCAACAAATCAAATAAAAAACGAGCATCCTAGTGATCAAAATCGACTAAAGGTGAGCATGCGGAAGTTTGGCCGATAGGACTTGAGCATGTGGAAGTTTGGCCGATAGGACTTTCTACTGTAAGGCGCTGCTCCTCAGCAGCTCACGACTAAGCTACGCACGTGTAAGCTTCGCTTTGTACAAAAATGTAGGCGAGATCGTCTACTGCGACCCACAGCCACGCTCGGATGCGTGGCTAGCAAACAAATGAACCACGTGGGAAACTTCTGCGTGCGCATCCTACGTGGTAGAGGATGGTCGACTTTATAAGTCCTGCTATTAGATACCCTAATAAAACAAATCACCAGCCTATTATTATCTCACTGCAGGGCTAAGGCCTGTTCTCATACAGAAAAGGCACGGGCGTTGATCACCACGCTTGTTTAAGGCGGAAAGGCGATTTCAGACTTATCATCATCATCATCATCATCAGCCTACAGCAGTCCATTGCTGGACATAGGCCTCTCCAATTGCACGCCATTCAGCTCAATTTTCGGCAACTCTCATCCAGCTGCTACCAGCCACCCTGCGAAGATCGTCGCTCCACCCAGCCTGAGGGTGTCCTACCTTAGGTTTGCCGATTTCATGGTCTCCACTCAAGAACACGTCTACCCCAATGATCATCGGTTCTACGGCACTTCAGCTTGCTTATTCTGTGAGCTATGTCAACAACTATTTCAGACTTAGAAAGTTATAGGATATATGATAAATATAAAAACTCACATTTTACTCTAGGTCTTTCTATAATAATTCAACTTGTTATTTCTACGCTATTACTTATTTGTATCTCTATAATCTTAGCCAGCCCTACTAATCAAGATGGCATGATGTATTTGGAGTGTTCCGCGTAACGCGAGCGACACGACACGACGACGCGACGGATGCGGCCCACGATACGTGCGACTGAGATTTATCGCAGTCTCAAGTCGCGGCTTCAGTGAATGTCGCGACTATTTATAGTTTTATGGCTCGTGATGTCTCGATGTTTTGTTTGTAGAACTGAAACTTTGTTCTGATTCTAATAAGTACCTAATTATACATATTTATTAATGTCACACGAGGAAGCTACTGTCCAAATTTCGAATTTCTACCTTATCTAAGCGGTTTGGGCTGGGCGACGATGTGTCACGAGGGACCACAGGGTGGGACACTTGCCTTTTATAATATTAGTTTATATTGGTATTATTTCTAGTGTTCTCCTTATTAAATATTCAGCTTGTTTCTAGTAAATAATTTATACCTACTGGGGACGGTTCTTAGTCCGCTTATATGCAGCTGAATTTCAGTATTCATTGGTCAATATTTCACAAATTCGTTTTAGCCTTCAACCGTGTTGAAATAAGGTTGTAATTTTACTATATACATACATAAACTCACGCCTTCTTCCCATGGGGGCAGGCAGACACTACAGAACGCCAATTCTTTTGCTTCGTTTACGTTCATACATCTGGTCATACACGCACGCTGGTTGCGAGTACTACGCACCTGTCCTTTCTGAAGAACATCACCAATAAGATCACTATATGTCTTCCTAGAGCGTCCCCTCCCGGGGTTTCCAGTCATATCTGCCGTGTAAATACCTTTTGTTAGTCGACTTTTATTCACTCTCTCAACATGACTAAACCATCTTTAAGCATTTTTCAATTTTTTCACTACATCTTCTTTTAAAATTTAATTAATGTAATTATACTAATAAAAGTGATATTTTCAGGTGACCAGCTGAAATGTCTTGGCCCCGAAATCAGGATGAATCTGGTTTAGGGCACCAGTGACAATTTAAATGAAAGGCAACGGAAGGAAGAATGTGGACGGTAGCAGGTGGCGTTCTGTAGTTTTTGCCTACCCCCGTGGGAAGATGGCGTGAGTTTATGCGTAGGTACCTATGTATGAAACGGAAAGGAATTGCTTATCCATCTCATCATTCCACCTCTATATTTCATAGCCAGGTAAGTAATTATGCGAAAAGTCTTCGTAAAGTCTCAAAAAAAAAAATGGTGTCTCATTGAAGTAAAGATAAATTGATTGTTAAGCAAATGGACACCCTGCGTCAATTTGCCGTGTAACTAATAGCCATTTCATACATCTGTCAAAGATTGAGATGATGAAGATGATGGGATGAGTTCTGATTTGAATATACGGATAATTTTAGTCGGCAGTGCATTTGCTTATCAATTAATTTACCTTTATTTACGCGAAACCACGTCCTTGTCCGATTCCCTAATGATAGATCATTAGATCACTACATAAACACGCAGGGCTGAAGCCCAATTCCTGTAATTAAAAACGTTCAAAATCTAGTCGCAATCTCATATCAACGACAATCAAATGTCAAAAATGTAGGAAAATTATAGGTATTTTTGACATATTGAGACTGAGATCAGACTGTGAACGTTCTTAAAATTACGAGAATTGCCCCTCAGGTTTTTGTATTAGACATGAATTATTAAAGTGAAGTGTCAAAGCAAATTATCTACCATGTTCGGGGTCACTCACGATTAACTGTCACCATTATTGACGGTAGGCCCCGACCACAATTTTCCAAAACAAAAACGAAGCGCAACCAAACAAAGACTCATAATTCGCGTGAAAACGCACACTCACTTGCACACACACACACACTACGCACACACAAAAGTAAGCCTACGCCAGGCCACATTACGACACTAAAGTCTACTAAGGCGATTACACTACAGGCACCCGCTGAAATTGATCCCCCGGGGACTCCCACCCTTGGGGGGATGGCTCCTTTGTGATGGCCCTTTATCCCCCGACTGGCCAGTGAGTTACACGTTACGTCTTGGAATTTAGGATAGTGCTATTATTTCTGTGGAACTTTTCGCGGTGCAATTCCTCAGGAGATGTGTGGTTTGGATTTTAGAAAAAAGGTGTTTGTAGTTTTCGTTTCTGGTCACATTTAATTATTAAGGCAAGGAATTTAGATTAAGGATGATGTCTTCGAATCCCTCTACTACAAAAAGAGGTTTTTTAGATTATATCAATAAATATAAAAATGGATGTGTGTGTGTTTAGCGATTTTTATGAAATTTTCAGGTAATCTTGAGATTAGCCCAGCGGGTGAACCTGTGAAGTTTGGTAGCGATCGGATCAACAGTATTTTTTTTTGGCTCTTTGGTAATTTTGTGTCATATTTTTTTCTGAACAGTAACCTAACAAAAAGTACTAGGCTTGCATGAATTCAAGACGGTACTTTCACGCTAAAACGGTTGAAAGATTTGTATGAAATTTGGCACATGGGTAGACCATGACCTGGGTTAGGACATAGGATATTTTTATCCCGGTAGTACGTTCCCGTGGGATAGTTTCCGACCTCCACGCGGGCGAAGGCACGGGCAACAGCTAGTTTATTACAAGTATAAGAGAATAGATGCAGGTAACTTCAAAGGAAGTCTCTTTTACAAATGGAATGAACATTTTTTTTGGTCTCTTGACCACCATTTTCAAAGATACTTTTAGAAAGAAATCATTATCCTGCAGAGGCCAATCTACCCACTCAAAAACAGTTTCCTTTCCTAGAACTCCAACATTCTTAGCACCAGACATCTATTTCTAAATCCAAACATGAGTAAATGAACAATCACTATTCCCCATACCCATACATTATCCAGTTGACACTTGCAGATATACACCAATCCTATCTACATATAAAACTGTACTAGAACATTTTCCAACTTACCTCTACACACGACACAAGGAAAAACCATCCTTAATCCTCCGCGACAAAGTCCAGAACATCTGCAAATCTGATTTGCTTTCTCGCAAGATTATCTACTTACGATCTGAGCTCAAACATGCGAAAAGCGAACTTAGGGTGACGCAACAAAATCCAAGACAAAAGCAAATTGAATTGGTTTTCTTGCAACGTTAATCCAGCATTCGGGTATTGGAAAATAGACCGTGGATGCTTGTTATAGAGTGGTAATAGAACGCAGAATGGAAAGCAATGCGGAAGGCGCGCGAACGTCAATATTAGGTGGACAGAGTAGGCGAAGTAACGACTTAGTTTGAATAATCCGAAGGGAAGTGAGTACTTTCTTGGGTAAGTAATTTCGTACAATACAACATGTAGTAAGTAACATGGCGTTTAGGTTAAGTGATGTTCTGTATTTGGGGTGTTTTATTTTAAATAGGAAGCAGAGGCGAAGTGCGCTAACAACTCCATTCTTACCGGCTTCCCTTTGGAGGATTGGAACAGTAACTTCACCTACCACCATGGAAAAATAGCACATTCAGTAATGTCTACGATTGCCAAGTAATATATATTCCAACAACAACACAAATTCTTACAAAAAAGCCGGGGCCACAACATGATAATCGTATTTGTATGACTATTAATAACTAAACAATTTCTTCTTCGGCTTCCCTCCTACGAAATGTCAAGCCTCGCTATTGATAGGAAGTGGTTTGGGTTTGATTGGTCTACAAGGTTCAGTCTATCTTGTTTTAGATGCCTTTCGAATCACAGTTTTGTCAGCGCTTGTCGTTTTGTTTCCTAACAACTTGCTTACATCACGCTTGAATTCCCCGAAGGGTTAGGCAGAGGTGCACCCAGTTTTTTCTGTTCTGTGGGTGCACTTATAGTACACCCATAATTCACGATTTATGTTTAACTCACACGTAATGGGGGGCGAAACTATTGCCATCGGTTGGGCGCAAATAAAATAATCTTAAAATAATTTAGTTACCATTGGCGGTAAGTCCAGCTTCCACCTCACAGAAAGGCTATTTTAACCACGACATGACCCTATTATCGAATTACTAGCACTTTAGCAACGATTCGTCCGCCCTATATTCCATAACCCGTGGAAATTTCGAAAAACCCGGCCTAATTCCTTGTAGCTACATTATAAAGGGAACCTCTGTGCAAAATTTCAGCTTTCTGGGTCGAGGAGTTTGGGCTGGGCGTTGATGAGTCAGTCAGGGCTTTTGTTTTTATATGATTGTATTGACTAGCACTTCCCGTGCGACTTCGTCTGCCTGGATTTCGTACTTTAGTGCCCCATTAGGGGTAGATTTTCATAAAACACTGATACACGTTATTCTTTATTTTTGGTTTTAAGTATAAATACTGAGTTTCGAGTTAATCGCACCACGCGTTAAAATTCTTCCATACAAACTTTGACAGCCCTAATCCCTCTTTAGAGGGTAGTTTAGAAAAACAAAAAGTGACAAACTTCATAATTTACTTAGGTAAGTATTCGTGCCAAGTTTCAAGTATATTAACTCAAGGAATAACATTTTTCATACAAACAAAATCCTCCCTTTTCACCCCCTTTAAAGGTCCAATTTCCAGAAACCCCTTCTTAGTGCTCCCTACATTATACTTAAAAGGAACCCGTGTGCAAAATTTCACGTTCCTAGTCCCAGTAGTTTCGGCTGTGCGTTGATGAATCAGTCAGGACAAGTAATTTTATATGTACTATAGATTATTGTTGATACGAGACACTGGCAGCATTTATAAGAAGAAGCATTATTTACAACACAACATGCATAACATCACGCCTGTTTTCTCCGAAGACTTAGGCAGAGGTGTACGTACAGTACACCCACATTTCGCCAGTTATGTAAGGCGTCGTCCTAATACAATACGACTACGCGATCATCGCAAGTTCACGCGAATTTTAGTCGTACGAATCCGCGATTAAACATACTGATGTCGAATAGGTGTCCTAATTGAATTCGCATAATAATCGAGTCGCGTCGTCGGGGAGTGGGGTGAGGGGGGGGATCACGCGAAGAAAGGAAAAAAAAAGAGATAAGGAGGAAAGGAGGAGTGAATCATCGCGCGAATTAACGATACGAGTGGCCGCGAGGAGTCCGCGGTCCGTGGTCGCGCGATAACAAAAACTGGGTGTCCTAAGAAAACGCGATTACGCAATCGCGTTTTATTAGGACACCCAGTTTTTGTTATCGCGCGACCACGTAAGGGTTGCATCGCTTACTCGCGCGATGATCGCGTAGTCGCGTTGTATTAGGACGACGCCTAAGTCCCATGTAATAGGGGGCGAGTCTATTGCCATCGACCGGGCACGAATCCAGACTCCGAGTTGAAACTGAGACATTCCTGATGGAAAACCCAACGACATTATGCCCGACCTAGGATGGACCGAGAACCTCATGCTCAGCAGTATCGCTCGCGACCACTACACCAACGTGACAACTGCATTATTTACTACTTAAGGCGAAAGCGCCAGGGTAGCCCGCGAAAATCAAATTTTCTTACGTTTTTTTGCAATTTACAGGTCAGTATTAGGTTATATGTTGATTCAAGTATGATTCGCGACCGTAACAAATATGTATCTACAGAATTATGATTATTTTAAAATCAAACAACTCTCTAAGACCATGTAACCCTATTGAATAACTATTTCATGAAATCTTAACTTAAGAATTTG
Organism: Fissipunctia ypsillon; assembly: GCA_947568875.1. Taxonomy (NCBI): domain Eukaryota; kingdom Metazoa; phylum Arthropoda; class Insecta; order Lepidoptera; family Noctuidae; genus Fissipunctia; species Fissipunctia ypsillon. The sequence continues at coordinate 16,388,926 of OX387662.1, forward strand.
TATTAATACTGATTCTAATGATTATAATTCTCTAAATACATATTTGTTACGGTTGCGAGTCATACTTTAATCAACATACACCCAGACACTGAGCTTCAAATTGCAAAAATCGTAAGAAAATTTGTAATTCGCGGCTTCCTTAGCGCATTTACAGTAGTCGTGCCTTTTAAGAGCTAAATGTTACAGAGATGAAATAGCTTTTCAAACTTAAGTTTCAGTTTACCTTGCAAACATCATAAGCTGCAAACCTACCTACTTACCTATGTCACAGAAAAATGTACTTAATACAAGTAGGTCACAAGTTTAAATGGATTTAGTTAATATCCTGTATAATACCGGCTTTTAAAATTTTACCGATATTACCTAAGTGGATACTGTGAAATATTAGCTTGTATTGATTTTCAGTGAAAAGGTGTGTCTGTCTTATGCATGGAATGCACAGATGATTTCTGTGATAGAATACTGATTTGTAAATTCTGTGACTAGAAACTGTAGAATCCAGAAGAAGAAATAGAAGTACGTCTAGCGAGTGAGGTTTGCAGTTCAAACCTCAATGTGGGTGTACTATAGGTACTTACATATCTGCCCTACCCTTCGGGGAAACAAGGCGTGATGTTATATTGTTATAGTTCAAACCTCACTTAAGTGACCGAACGCAATTCGAAACTGAACTCATTTGTTTTTAGGGTTCTGCAGTCAACAAGGAACCCTTATAAATAGTTCCACCATGTCCGTCTATCTGTCCGCGGATTAGCTCAGATACTCTTAAGACTAGAAAGCTGTGATTTGGTACGGGTATATGTACATATCAATCACGTCGATAAAGTGGTAAAATAACATCTTAAAAAAAAATAGGGTGCCTCATCTACTCGTAAAATGGGAATGACTTTTTTTTTTTCGTGTCTGTGCCATGGTGTGGGGTGTTGTTGGATAGGTATTTCAAAAATATTGCTGGTGTGTGAAAACCATTTATAGGTTCAGGGATCCGTTTGCGAAAACATATTAAGCTTTAAAGTGCTAATTTTTGTTAGATTGAAGTGTCTCCTGCCAGCTAAATTGTTGTTTTTGGATAGGTATGTGAAAAATTCACGGCAGTAGTATATGTTACAAGGAAAACTATCACAACTAAGTAGGCTTTACAAGTTAACGAGCAATAGTCAGCCCACTTACATTTGCAGTTGGAAGGTATGAAACAACATGTTTTTCTACTAGGTACGAGTATATACAATATTAAATTTGTTCTTGGGATAAATTCATCCCAACTACGGATCCCTTCATTGTGCGTGGTCCGACACGCACTTGGCCGGTTTTTAAATAAATTAAGTACCGCGGATTCATGATTATTTCGAAAAGAACACAAGGAAACAAAAAAGGATTTCGTTCATTTTGTGTTCCGTCATCGATGGACAGAAGACGTCTACCCGTGAGTATATCAATCCATCCAGCTATTGACCGAACCGCGTGGTCTATGTCCAAATAAATGAAAAAAACCTTTATTCACCCTCTGAACGTAGATCTACGCGAGATACAATGGCTTTTTGTTTCTGTAATTACCGGCGAGTGGTAATCACTGAATTCAGCTATCTCTGCCTGAACCACACAGTATGTGCTTTAAAAGTGACCATTATCGAGTGATCCTGCAGCGTCTACCTTTAATTAGGTACCTACCTACTTTCATTTGAAGACGGAAGATTTTAATTTGATTTTACAACAATTAACAATTAAACACAAACACATCACGCCTGTTTTGGGCAAAGGTGTAGGTACACCCCCCACATTTCACACTAGAAAAATCCAAACAAAAAACCTTTCTAGAACCCAATTATTTCACTTAAAAACTTAACAGTTTTAGTTCCAACGGGCAAACGGCCACCCCATTTACAATAGACCCAACATTCAGTTTAATTTAAAGCCATTTGCTGTAATTTAAGGCTAACACGTTCGCGTACAGTCGCGTGCAGAAGCCGCAAACGGAGGAATCTGGGGGAAGGGGGAGTGGTGGGTCCTCCTGCTCTCTCCCACCCCCTGCCGCCGTGCGACGTCCTGTCACTGACAAATGGCCCGGAGGAGAGCTCGACCCCGACACCCTCTCCAGGCTCGCAGTGACGTTGAGGAGCACTTGGATAATTGTTTTGAATATTATTTCTTTATTTTGATAGGCAAACATATAATTTCTAGTTCCTTCTAGCTGCAGGCACTATTGATTATTACAGCGTTTTTTTTTACTTCTGTCGAATTTACATAGCATAACATCACACCTATATTCCCCGAAGGGTTAGGCAGAGGTGTCCCATGTAATAGGGGGTGAGTCTATTGCCATCAACCGGGCACAATAAAATTCCAGACTCCAGGCTGCTACAGAGAAATTCGTGGTGGAAAAATCCAATAACACTTTGCCCGATCTGGGAATCGTACCCAGGACCTCACGCTCAGCAGTAGCGCTTGCGACCACTAGGCAGTCAAAAACCGAAAAAATATTGTCGAATTTTTGTAAAATCGGACTTTCGCCTGTCTCCGGTTGGTTTTATTGAACAAGCCCCTGGTAGCGAGCCTTTACCATTGACAATAATATCCTTAGAGTGATTACATTGCATTAGTCTTCTTGAAATATCTACTTTGCCTTCACACCTGCAATCATTATAGTTAGAACCTCTGCACCGTCATTCACAACAATCATCTGCCTAGCCTTTTTCCAACTATGTTGAAGTCGGCTTCCAGTCTAACCGGATGCAGCTAAATATCAGTATTTTACATGGAGCGACTGCCTATCTGACTTCCATAACCCAGGTACTGGGTAAAACGATACCACCACACATTAAAATATCCTGAAAAAGTACTATCTAACCTGAAAAATATTTCCTGAACTGCTGTACTCCACCGCGAGCCGCCCTGAGGGGTGCTATAATTTCATAGGACGGGCGTCGCCGCGCTTATCTCGGGCGCGGCTGCAGGCGCCGCTGCCAGCGCCTCTGCCTACCCCCTACCCTATTGTATCGGGAATTTTCGATAAACCACATTCTTAGTACAGTTATAAATCATGGGACGTGTTTGTGGTCTTTGTTTTCTCAATTTGGTGCTAGGTTTTTTAGGATTTTCTTTTAAAAAGGTGGTGTGCGTTGTACCGTGGCTGCCTTGTACCGTTTTGCGGCTGAATCCAATAACCTATCTATGACCAGTTTTGGCATACTGGAGATAGAAAAACCTATCTATCCATGGTTTTAACGTCCCAATAATCTTTAAGAGATTATGGAATCTTACCAGCCTGACATAAGCACAAATAGAATGATATTGTCTACCATCAATAGCTGTCTGTCTTTTACTGAAAATAGGTTATTGGGTTCGTGTTTAGCTTCCTATTTAGTCATTCATGCTTTGAGCACTAATAAATTACGACTTGCGCTTTTTGTCGAAATGTTCCTTATTTGGCGGCTGAGGCATAGAACACCGTTGGTTTCTCTACCTATCAGGTCTACAATTAATTAATACTTTTAAAAAAGATTTGTGCTCACAGAAGAAAGCTGGAACCTTGCCCACTGCCCATCTTGTGACACTATCTTAACTCACATTTTACGACAGCAACAAAAAAGAAATGACGTCTAATTTTTGCATAAAATCGCACGGAATAAACCAGGTAACAGCAACGTCGAGCTAAAAAGGCGTAAATGCGCTATTCCACAGCAGCCCACGGCTAAGCTGCGCACAAAAAGGTCTACTGCGACCCACAGTTGCACTACGACTGATGCGTGGCTATTAAACAAATGAATCGCGCAGCTAACGAGGCAAAACTGTGGAAGACATACTTGAAGCTATAACCTCCTTACGCCTGTAAGCTGAAATAAATACATTAATTCGTTGTCCGTCCGCCGGTTGTACGCGATAGTACGCGTGCGCGCGACATTGAGTAATGTCGCTGAACGTTACTAGTCTCTCAGAAACACTGCTGTAGCTACCTACCTTATTTAGCTTAGCGTGTGACCGTCAGAGGGCATTCAAGAGTATTTATGTATAATGTAGAGTACAATAGTAACCTTAGTCTTAATGTGCCAGAGGACAATCAGCAGTTTAAGTAGGATACAAAGTAATATTCTTACTCTGATGTGTCATGGTTCTTTACGGAAAGCTGGCCTGCCGGCTTTTTAGTTTTGTTATTACTTTGAAGGGTATTTTTAAAGCTCATCAAATCATGTTATAGCTTTAAGTTTTTTTTATATGTTACCATCACACTGAATAAGTATTTGGAAATCGTTGGTATATCCCTCTTTATAGTGATACCTCTTGTAATTCTATTCTTACGATGGTTACTTGGATGGTTTTAAATTATGTACATAACTGTTTATCAAAACAAGAGGTTGAGGAGGAGAGGTTGTCTGTAAAAGATCGCTTTTAGCGATAAGACCGCCCATTGTGTCACTCTATGTGTAAAATTTCTACATTTATGTCTGTAATCTTTATGGTGTACATAATAAAGAGTATTCTGTCTATCTATTTATCTACCAATATTTCCATTAGTGTATAAAACTTTTACTTAAATCTGCAGTACAAAAATCAAAATTTTCTGTGCCTTAGTTAGTATTATCCTATTCTACAATGTTGTATTTTACCAGACTGCGGCGAAGCCAAAAAAGGAGGGTTATTTACGTATAACGTCCAAAATAATATATTTTTTTCATATTGCAAGGTGTCCATCGTCCATCCAATTTTCTTGGCACATCTTTCGCAATTCCATAAGACTATACAATAAATGGAATCGCACACGAAATAAGCCGACTTTTTTATCTACCACAATAACAGTAAGAGCATATCATAAAGCAAGGATACAAATAGCTGATGTTGATCATCACAGAAACGAAAATCTCATGTCATTCAGAATCGCTGATGAGACCGAAAGAGGCGAATATGGTTCTAAATAAAACGACCCGTCTAGTCGAGGCTGTAAAAATACAGGCTGGATAAATAAAAATATAAAATAAGATATGGTATGAAAGTGGCGCGGGGCACAAGAAACTCGTGATCCTTTTGAATGTGTACTGTGGGGATAACGGCGGGGAGGAGTCCGTTTGTGACTGGTTTTTTACACTCCTCAGGTGTGGAATTCTAAAGAATAAAGATGACGTCTTCTATAAACTAAATATGACCCAAGGGCCGGCTTTTACCTTGGCCAGAGGCTAAGCATTGCCATACAAGTGGCAATGCCGCCAGTCTCTTGGGTACATTACCAGTCGACAGCGATGCGGAGGAATTTTTCGACGCCATATTTTAGTTTTTTAACAATTTTAGTTAGAATAAGAATGAAATGTAAACTGGAAGATTTACTAAAATGAAGATCGTTTTCTTCCTTCATTCTATGTGTTTGACTAAATTCCCATCTAATAAAATAATTGATCATTCTGAAGACTTTCCTTTCACTTAATTCAATCTGTGCACACTCTGCATAGACTTTTTCACATTAAAAGTAGTTTTAAAAATTAATCTCATTGACTACCAAAAACGAAATCACCTGCGAAAAATCTCTTTTAAAATATTCCTTACAATTCTTGACTACTCCATTGCTTTAGTCTCGGGGAGTGTTTCTTTGGCCGTAACAATCTGAGGCGGCGCCACGGGTCAGCGACGACCCCCCAGCTCCCCCCCTTGTGTGTGTGTGTGTGTGTGTGCATATCATAGATAGGTACGTGAGAGGCAGAAAATTCGCCGTTTTGTACGTAGGTACAGACGTAGAGTATGCAATAGAGTGTGCCGTGTGCCATGGTGACGTCAGCGGGGCAATTGCGTAACACACTTACAATAGGAATCGTTTTCATTTGGACAGTTCAACAACATTCATTGCGTTATAAACGTTGTTGAGCAGACAAATTTTTCGAACATATGAAGCAGTGGATTAGCAATTTGCTTCAAAATCATTCGGATTGTGGTTGATAGTGTGTTACGCAATTAGGGTGCTGGTGTGAACTGTGCGAGCTAAGCTGGCTTAGTCTTAATTGTAGAAGGTTAACTTTGAGGTATAGTGTTAGGTTTCCGTAGGAAGTCTGGATATTATTTTGTGTAGTTAAAGATGCTAAAAGCATAATTAAGTTTTCCAGCGTTGTAATTTTTTCTTTTTTTTTTTCTAAAGGTACACCAACAACTTCTGTATCTATACATCTATACATACATATGTACAAATAAATAAAATTGAAGTGTCTGTTTTTAATGTCAAAATAACAATATTTTACTAAATGCATATGAAAGTATAACGGTACCTACTTATAACAAAAAAAAACAATAAAAAAATTTTTTGCCTGTCTGTCTGCCTGTTTGTTCCGGCTAATCTCCGAAACGGCTGTACCGATTTTGACGGGACTTTCACTGACCGATAGCTAATCTTATAAAGAGTAACTTAGGCTACTGTTATTTTAGAAAAAGAATTAGGATTGTGAACAAAAAGTCGGATTTGAAAAATTCTTTTTGCATTTCAATATTCTTCGGTTTATGATTGAAAGTGTGTTAGGTATGCAACTGGGGTGCTGTTTAGCTCATTTCTGTCAGTGGATGTTGAAATATTGATGAATTTGTCTCGAAGTGTAGTTTTTTATTTCAGCTCAGGAGATGATGGGTTATGCATACCTAAGTCACGTTTTATCATTTATCATTATAATCATGTAGGCATTGAGTGTCCTGAAGAACACATTCTCACAAAGAGATTGTGCACTGTATCTCTTATTATTGTTACTAATCAACTATTCTCAAACCATGGGAATTAGCAGCCACCAGGGATTACGATTACCTACACATTTCCAGCATAGTGCAGTTTTCTGAAACTGTCCATGGAGTTTCTTGTCCTTTCTTCTCCATAGGAACATACTACGCTTTGGAATGGACAACTAGCTTCATCTTTCCGACTGACCGACTCCTTGACAATTCAAAAGTGCCTTTAATTGGTTTAATGGAAATAAATGCTTTGAGTTTTAGTTTTCACTTAAAATTAAATTTTTAGACTTCAGCTTCTGGGGATTTATATGTATAAGAACGTTGTTCAATATAATTTTCACAAAACCATTACAAACGTTTCTCAACAACGTACCCCTGTCAATGTCAGTCAGGCGCTAAAATATACTTTTAGAACTGTAGTTAGATCGACATTTCACCACCCCACAAGAATTAAATTAAGGCGAAAGCCCCAGGAAAGCCCGCGAAATTCAAAATTTCTTACGTTTTTTGTAATTTGCAGGTCAGTATTAGGTTGTATGTTGATTAAAGTATGATTCGGGATCGTAACATATATGTATTTACAGAATTGCAATTTAAAAACTGAGCTGCAAATTCCAAACATCATAAGAATATTTGAATTTCGCGGCTTCCTTAGCGCTTCCCCCCTTTAGTTCAACTGTATCATCGAAAATAAGTTGCCATTTTTTTTTTCATTTTTGTTATGCACAACTGCTTTTCCAATTCACTTTAGATATTGGCAGAATGGTCGAAATCGGCTTTGCTTGCCATAATAAGAAATAGAATACAATAAATAGACTTTTCATCAAAAATCCCTTTAAAATTTCTGTCGCATCTGCTTCAACATTACTCTGTGTACTAGAGACATGGTTCCTTTGTCCGACTCGAGGGTGGTCAAGTTATTGGGACCGTGTTACCGCGCCTGCGACCTTTGGAGCCGTATCATTCATCCGAGGAGGTAAGCAGAGATGTAGCTTGACTCCATGTAGCTATTTATTGAAACTGCGTTGCGTGTTTTACCTAAGTGATCGTTTGGAGATTTGACGTTGATTGTAAAATTGCTTGTAGTGAGGTTATCACAATATTACTTTTGTTATGTGTAAAGTAGGGCAAAACTTGGCTAATTCGTGATATGCAGCTATTCGGTGATAGATAATTGTGTTTTATTACCAAGTTACTACTGACTTGATAAATGTACATTTTTCAATCATTATAGTATTTGCCACATTTTTAGATATAAGTTAGCAAAACTTATTTTGTCTACTATATCACAGTAAATTTAAAAAATAGTCTGATCAATGAATCGAATTTTACAAGTGAAAAACAAAACTATCGCCGATTACCCAAGTTTTGCCCTATATTGAACTAAGAGTTAATAAAAACAGTACCTACATCAATAAATCTTACTTTAATATTACTACACTAGGTACATTTTACAAATCTTCGTCATCATTCAGATTCACATTATGTATACTACAATTAACAGATTTGATGTCGCTTTCTTCGGATTCTGTAAGTTTATAAAATTCACCAAAAAGAACACTTTATAAGTTTAAATAAATAAAATAAATAAAAATATTTTAATTCAGATAACATGATCCATACAAAATAGCAATATTATCAGATTACAAACATGGAAATTAAAATTGCAACATTTGAATTGATTTAAATTGATTGATTGATTGACTTTTGGTTGCATGTCTACTGGTAAGAAGTGGATCAATGACAGTAGAAAATGGCGCAATATCTCTTTATTCCGTGAGATACAGTTAAATCTTCCGAGTTTTTTCGATTGTTTCCGATGATTGCGTTCAACAAATAAGGCGTTGACGAAAATTGAAGCGCCAATCTTTTTGCAAGCTTGTCTTGATGGTCAACAACATGGACAACATGGATGGTGGACAACTAATATTTGTCGGCCAACAAATATCTAGTACCGAGTAGTCCTCTTCAATACGTATAAAAAGGATAATTCTGACTCACTCACTGTCTGACTCATCATCGCCCTTTGATCTAGAAAGCTGAAATTTTGCACAGAGGTTCCCTTTATGATGTAGTAGTAGTAGTAGTATCATTTATTGCATTCATGTAGTTTACAAGATGTTACAAATATTAGGTATAATACATGACCCTGCTAGGGCACAACAATATATAAGTATTTTAAAGCGCTATCTTATATCACAACAATAAAATAATAAAACAAGTCACTCTCTGCTTACATAAATATAAAAATTCTAATTTAAACATTTTCATGTCCGTTATTTGCTATAAGTACAATAAATAAGAAATTGTCGTACGATGGGTAGAGGACAAATAATTGCTTTCCATTTCCGTTCACATTACAAATTAGATAAAATAAAATTAAAATAAATGTCGATAACAATACTAATAATAATAATTTAATAATTTAATTAGTAATAACCCCATCGCCGTATCTCTACGTTGACGTCGTGGTGGGGCTTGCGCGTTTCGGACTCTAGGTCTGTGCCGGTAGAGGTTACTTTGCCGGAACAGGTCTAGGGTGAGGAGCCAGACCAAGAGAGATACAGAAACCCGCAGGGCAGCATGTGGCGAACTGCTGGGCAGTAGCGACCCCACGTACCCTATCTCCCGGGAGAAGTCATGTTCCTCATCTCTGGCTTGCCTTTATTGGCCGGCTGGAGTGAACACTGACGAGAACTGACCTCCCACCTCATTCTTGCCTTTATTGGCTGGCTTGAGTAGAGATTCGCAAGAGCAAACGTGCTCGGAGGAAGGAAGTAGTCCAGTAAGATGCTGGTAGGGATCTTGACCGTACTTCCGGGATTGTCCTGATAGCCGTGGAATACCTCTCCACTCCTCTTAAGCACCTCAAGACATGTTGCCCCCTTGTCGCTACGACACTATGTGCTAGCGACCGTTTCCGGGGGCCCATTGTTGAGTGTGCAAGTCACCCCCTGCCATTTTATCCGTGTATTGTATTTATCACACATTGGTCAGGCAGGGGCCATAGTCCTTCCATAGTTTTAGATAACCAGTCCACTTTAGCCATCCAAACCCATAGCCCAATTTTTTTTTGTCTCCATATTCTGCAATAGTCCTACACCATCCGGGGGTTGTCCTTGGGTGCACTTGCATAGTACGCACAGGGATAATCGTCGGTTAGTGCCTCATTTCCATTGAAAGCGTCTAACGGGCCTCTGCGAGTTGGCTTCGGCCCCTCATATGCCTTCTAAAGGTCCGGGACCCTGGGGTCCCGAGAAATATCAAAAAAAACTAATAATAATCATAAAAAAAGATAACATTGGTTGGTAATGAGTCAAAATTATAGGAACTGTGTGTGTATAGGATATGTTTACAATGTCAAGAATACTTTTCATCTAAGAATTCCTTTAGAGTGTAATACGATTTTAATTTAAAGTATTTTTGGAGACTGTTTTTAAATTTGTTTTCGTACTCTATGTCCTTAATTGAGTTTGGGAGCTTATTATTATTATGTAGATAAGCAAAAAGGTTTTTTAGATATTTATTATTATTTATTACGGACGAAGTCGTTGGCAAAGTGCTAGTTAACTATAAAATAGTATTTGCAAAGGTAACGTATACCAAGCAGAGGCGAAGCGCGCTAACAACTCCATTCCTACCGGCTTCCCTTTGGAGGATCGGAAGAGTAACTTTACCTACCACCATAGAAAAATAGCACATTCAATAATGTCGTAATGTATACATGTAGTAATGTGTAATGATTGCCAAATAATATATATTCCAACAACACAAATTATTCTAAATAAGCCGGCGCCACAACGTGGTAATCGTATTTGTATGACTATTTGTAACTGAACAATTTCTTCTTCGGCTTCCCTCCTACGAAATGTCAAGCCTCGCCACTGATACCAAGTGTCCTTTGGTTGCAAGTCAACATCTTTTTTCGCTAGAAATCGATCTTTAAAGCCGTACGTTATTAGACAATTCATCGAAATTTGTGTGGTTCTTTCGTCAAAATACCATTTCAGACACAGATCTACATGGTCCTCACATGATTTGACCAAGATTATGTCTGGACTTTATAAGAGACTTTGGTCCCTGAGTTTGTTTCGCCATTTCTTCTCAGGGGTAGTCAGATAGGAAATGTCGACTACGTCTAGCTTAATTATTTTTTTTTAATATGACGTGTAAAAGTTTACAGACTACTATTTACTATTAAAAATACTATGAAAGAACGAAGATTGCCTCTCATTATAATATCTATTTCCACCAAACAACTCCACTTGTACCTATAGTACACCCACATTTCACCAGTGAGTGGGTGGGTATACCATAAGTTCACCTCTGCCTAACCCTTCGAAGAATACAAGCATGATATTATATTAAATTCAGCTTGCTTGACTACCGCCATAATTGCTTTCTTCCTTAAACACTTCGTATTTCTCGCGTCCTAGTTCAAAACTTTTCCTTCGATTTTTATAGCAAAACAGAATAAGAAAATCAACGGTACGTATCAACGGTGTCTGTCCTATTCGGCTTACTAGGACACCATGGTGGCGCAACCATGGTCGCGGTGTCAGAAATGTATGGTTGGTTCAGCATCCAAGTGGACACCAGATGAGGTACCCTCCATACAGCTGTATACATTTTGTTGGTAGCAGTGGCGAAGCCTTCATACAACCAGATTCCTATCGGCTTCCGTTCGGAACCACCACTCATCTTAATATCTACTATTGCCAAATAATATGGTACACCTGTGTGTGTGTAACTGTGTATCACACCACATTATATATATTTAATACCAGTTTAATACAGTCATCATAAGATTAAAAACTTTTAACTTAAACTTTTTACTTTTTGATTAAAAATTTTTTTGTCTGCGTTTATGAGAAATGAACAATTTTTTCTTCGGCTTCCCTGTGTTGATAATTGTAGCTACGCCACTGGTTGGTAGCGCGACTGCAGGTTGCACCGCCACTGGTGTCCTAGTCAGATGGTTCTCTTAAAAATACCACGGAACAAAGTTTGCAACCTCTCTCAAAAGATTCTAAAAAATTCTTTAAACAATTCGACTTATTAACCCTTTAACCGCCTACGACGGATTAATCCGACAAATATTTTCGTGTCCATTTCGCCAGGGTCGTATATTTACGACCAAATATCGTAATGATTCAAGTTGCCCGGCGCTGGGGGCATGACAACTGATATGAAGTCGGGCGGTTAAAAGGTTAAGCCGTTAGTGACGGCCGCCATAATTACTTTCTTCCTAAAACACTTCGTAATTCTCGCGCCCTAGTTTATAACTTCTCCTGATGAGATCACCCTTGCAACGAAAAGTTTCGTTCTTGAAGATTTGGAACGGTAAATTGTTTGTTGGTATTTAAATTAATTTGATTCATTAGTGTCTACTGCTGGTTGAAAATGTCGTCTGACCAACGGTTTGCCGGTCTACTTTGTAAAAATCTCTCTGTGATATCTTAGATGAAGTGAGCTGTCAATAGTGTTAATCCTAGTTGCCTCAGGTGGGATGACAGCTCACTTCATCTAAGTTTTTATAGTGAGATTTTTACAAAACTGTCAAAATCTACAATATGGATGATGACTAAACATTTTTTTTTGTCCATCACGTATAGATTATTAAAAAATATTGGACACGTATTTATTCTTTTTTTACGCAATCAAAAGATGACGGCGATACATTGAGTTATTTAAGGGTAGTATTTAAACGAGTGACTGTAAATTAAAATTTTAAGTGACAAAAATAATTATTTTGGGTTATAGAAATAATAAGTGAGCGACTGACTGCGAGTGACGAGAAATCAATAGAACAGCGACTTACAAACTTTAATTTGAGTTACTTAAAATACAAAATGAGAAGCTTCATAATATTTGAATGACCTAATATTTGTTTGAGTGTCAATGTTTTGTCCTGCATTTTTTTCCAGATTTGGCCAATGATTTATTTATACTGAGCGGCATTTTATCTTAAATGAAGTGTTTCGAATGTCCTAAATATACCTAAATGTACACAGTATCGAATGTCCTAAATACCGATATTTATGTATTATGTATGTCACAAGGTAATTTGATAATCCGGATATTGCGAAAACCCGAATAATTAAAAAATGGTTAAATGAAATCTGCGAGCAACTTGGTCGTAGCGTTCGCCGGCCGCTGCTGCGGCACCGCTCGCTTCGCTCACTCGGCTCACGCGCGGTAGGTCACAGTTCTAACCTAACCTAACCTATTTCACCCAGTTCAAATGATGAATCTACCTGCGACTAGATAATTAGACAATGATGAAAACATTTGCTAGCGTAAATTCCTTATTTAAAACGTCATTTTTATTTCTAGTCGCTCACTTATTACTTTAGTCGCTCACATACTAATTTAATCGTTTAACTAGGATTTCAATAACCCACTTTTAGTAAGCTCGTTCTGGATTTTATTGTTAATCAATATTTGTTGTTAGTTTAGTTAATGTGTCGCTTACTCAAATTCATACCGCTCAAGTTATTAAAACAGTATCTCATCATCAGTCGCTAAGTTTTTTTTTTAGTCGCTCGTTTTATAATTCCCCGTTATTTAATATGGCATATGGCGCCTTGCTAGATTTTATATGGAGTTGTGACGTAGCGTGCCCCCACTCCCCAACATTAATGCGTTTTATCTAAGTCATTTTATATTAATATGATAAAGCAAAAAATACGTGTCTAATATTTTGTTATTATTGACTGACGGACTTTTACTGTGTCAATGATCGGCCATTCCGACACAATTGCGTTAGCAGACTTGGCCCCAGTTCTTATCTTTCCTAATCCACTTTTGCTTACCGTGTTACCATCCTCCCCAACTATCTTAGAGGAATTATCTCTTCACCTTCTCCGTGTGCCCCCGACCCCCTTTCCCCACCCCTCTTCGGCTGCCTGAAGATATCGCCTGCAGGTCTGTCTAGGAGAAAATTTAAGAAAGAAAAAAATTTGCGAATTGTCCAGACAGTTTTCTTTTAAGGTGTTACTAATATGCATTCGTAGGTACAGATACATAATAATAATGTTGATTGGCTGGTTTTCTGTGCTTGCTTAATTTTATAGGATTTTTATTTTACTGTTTTTTGAGTCTCTATGAAGATTTTGATTTGGAAAAAAAAAGGTTCAACTAAACCTGCTCTCTTACTTTAAATAATTAATACATACGATAATATCATCATCATCGTTTCAGCCAAAGGTCCTTTGCTGGACATAGGCCTTCTCGCATCCAGCGGACCATACGATACTATAAAAACCAATTATTTTCCAGGATAAATATTGGTTTTTCAGGCTAATGTGCGAACCAACCCAATATTAAAAATGTATTTGAGTACTTCACATATTCATAAAACACAGAAAACATAAACTATCACACAAGTATACAAAAAACAAAAAAACAACGGACATAAACCCTAGCACACACTAGCAGCTTGCCCGGATTTTAATACAACACGGCAACACGGGCGGGCGAAAAGGCGGGCGTAGAAGGGGGTATTATTACACCTACGCGGGGTGCGTATCTCGGCTATTTTCCGGATAATTTCCCACAGACTCCTGTGGGCAAGAGACCGTGTTAAAGACAGGGGGATACGGGATACGGCGGCCTCGGGTGACGTCAGATATACACTTAGCTTTATAGTTTAGATTATTTTTATGTAGGTTATATTTTGTTTAGTTAAAAGATGGAGGGATGAGTTTGTGTGCCGTGTTCGTTAAGCGTTAGCGTTAAGCGTTTTTTGTATATTTTCAGGTCCAAGTTTTGCTAGTTGAATAACAGAAAACACCAACGGCAACGATAAATATGAATTTCATTATTTACCTACTTTGGTGGATAAAGACAAAAAAAAAACTTTATAACAAAAAAGTTAAACCGAGTAAAACGAAACTGAAAAGCAAAAAATAAAAAAACCTTTTAGTCTAACTAAGCCTCTAAATTAGTGAAAATTACTAATTTTGAGTCGGCGCCAAACAATCAGTCAACGAAGATTAATTAATCAAGCAGCCATAATTTTACTTGGCGCCTTTTTCTTTGTTAAACGAAATGTGTAATATTTTCTCCTGCTTTTTTTCGTCGGTTAAGAAGGCAACAATGGTTTTGTTAATTTCCAACAATATTATCAATTTTCCACAAAATATTTGAAATAATAAAATGACGTCGGAAAATTAACACCGTTGCGACATTCTCCTTTGTTCCCAAAAACTTATTTTCACACAAATGTGTAAAAATAAAAATACCTACATCCCAACAACAATATTATTGCAACTCAACTAACCCTAGTTTACACTACAAATCTCGAAAAACCAACTAAAGGTCTACACAATTGGGCTTTTTTTCCAACGACGAAATCCCAATTCGAGAAACTAGTTTCCTTTCCAAATGACGAATTAATCTCTTGAAAGTTGCTGGCCGGATATTTTTTTTTTAATGTTTTCTGAAGTAGCGACTCGGAACAGATTGTTGTGACATTTCGGTAGTTTGTAAAGATACGTCCATTTTGTGCACGATTCAAGTCGGGTAAACTAATATTTTTGGTTCTTTGATTTGATGGACATGTGTGGCTGTAGTAGGAGTGGCGGCGATTATAAAGATATCGCTTGTTGGATAGAAATATTAATATGTATCCTACGTTCACAATTTAGTTTCCAAACATGTAAACAAATATGTGTTTTTGGAATAATAACTTTAATACACACATAAAGTTCAGTTTACGCTTCAACTGTAGAAAGGAAGATTCCATCAAAATTCAATCACATAAGAACTACGAAGTTGACCAACAGTGTACATCCACCTTTACAATAAAAATTTTAGCCTCACAGTTGCAGCAATTTTGTTCAATTTTTACCGAATTTGGACGCATGGAGTGGTCCTTAAACTTTCTAAAATTACCACGACGCCAAATCGACGGCTCGTTTACTTAGCTGTGGATCGCTATAAGCTAGGAAAAAAGCATAATAATATAAATAGTAAATGACATTATATAGCACATGACAGAAAAGTTGAAAGGAAATCGTTTGGTTGGTATGGGCATGTGATGAGAAGGGAGGAAACGCATATGTCTAAAAGAGTGATGAATATACATGTTGATAGATGGAGAGGAAGAGGAAGGCCAAAGAAAAGATGGATGGATTGTGTGAGGAATGATATGAAAGAGAAGGGAGTGAATGATAGCGTGACTTTTGACAGGGGAATATGGCAAGAGAAGACGTGTTGCGCCGACCCCAAGTAACATGGGACAAGGGCAGGAAGATGATGATAATATAGCACATGGTAAGGTGGAGTTGGTGAAGTAGCTCGTGGCTAAATAATAACAGCCACATGGGTCGATCTTCAAGGTTACGCAACGCTTGCCGTGGTCAATCCGTGGATGGGCCAAACATCCATTACAAACCGAGACCCCTCAGTGCCTTGGAAAGCACGCTAAGCAGTTGGTTTATGCTTTCATTCGTAGATCTTTACCAGTCGTTACGGGTAGTTAGAAGTCCAAAAGTCTGACAACCAGTCTTACCAAGGGGCATCGTGTTACACAGTAACTGGGTTGTGGAGGTTAGACAGGCAGTCGCTCCATGTAAAATACTGGCATTCAGCTGCATCTGATTAGACTGGAAGCCGACGCCAACATAGTTGGGAAAAGGCTAGGCAGATAATTAAATATCACATAATAGTGTTTCCTAGAATAACGATTTCTTTAAGAATATATGTTATACCTAATGGGTAAGAAGCAGAACATTGAGAACTGCAAATAGTGGAGAGGGCTTTAGAACTAAGACAATATTGTTTTTTTTTCCACAGTTGTCAATGTAAGTTAAAACAGCATTACAAAATCAATGAGTGTGTACCTAAAATACTGACAAACTGTGAAACAACCTGGATAGATCTTTGACCAAATGATTGTAATAGACAGCCTCGTTGATCTAGTGGTCGCAAGCGCTACTGCTGAGCATGAGGTTCTGGGTTCGATTCCCGGGTCGGGCAAAGTGTTATTGGGTTTTTCTATCTGGAATTTCCCAGTAGCAGCCAGGAGTCTGGACCTGTGCTCGATTGATGGCAATAGGCTCGCCCCCTATTACATGGGGCTTAAACATAACTGACGAAATGTAAGTGTACTATAGGTAATCTCTGTTTTGTGTTATGATTGTAACAGACTGAAGAACGATATTGTAATGTACCTTTGTTACATTATTTCATAAGTTTTCAGTTCAGATTTTTTTATTCAAACAAAGTTCAACTCTACAATACCCGTTTGATACAAAAATACACAGTATTTTTAATCCCTTTAAACGTTCAAATGGACATTTCATTTTAATCCTGCGTTTGCCATTTGAGCTACCTGAACACCCGAATTGCAGTGACGCAAATCGCATGACATATTGGCCAGCGGCGCAGAAACTTGCGCACAGAACTAAAAGCTGCCGCCTCATTATATCTCCATTGGATTGACATAATCTGCAAAAACACACAATGCAAACTTTTGGCACTGAAGCAATTACGTATTTAAACGTTTCTTCATACTCTGCTTGTTCAAGTGTAAAATGTCAAAGATGTTTTGGGATTTACTGGCAATTGAGTCCAGGTAGGCAGATGATACAATTATTGAGGTAAATAGATGCTTCGAAGGATCAGTAGTAGTGTTCACACGGGACCTGGTAGGTTTAATATTTGTAAATACCATTCGCATGTAATGTAACAGTTCAGATTCGAGCATTACATCAGCGAGTGAGAAGAACCGAGCATTACGGTGTGCATGCGCAGCCTGTAATAGAATAGAATAGAATACTTTTATTTTTAGACAGAGTTCATAAGGTTAGTAACAATGATAGAATTTGTAAAATTACATTCACCGGGACCATTCGCCTGTAATGTAACAGTGTGGTGAGTGGGAGCACCCGTGATACAATTTGTAACATTACATTCACCGGGACCATTCGCCTGTAATGTAACAGTGGTGAGTGGGAGCACCCGTGATACAATTTGTAACATTACATACACCGGGACCATTCGCCTGTAATGTAACAGTGGTGAGTGGGAGCACCCGTGATACAATTTGTAACATTACATTCACCGGGAGCATTCGCCTGTAATGTAACAGTGGTGAGTGGGAGCACCCGTGATACAAATTGGAACATTACATTCACCGGGAGCATTCGCCTGTAATGTAACAGTGGTGAGTGGGAGCATCCGTGATACAATTTGTAACATTACGTTCACCGGGAGCATTCGCCTGTAACGTAACAGTGGTGAGTGGGAGCACCCGTGATACAATTTGTAACATTACATTCACCGGGAGCATTCGCCTGTAATGTAACAGTGGTGAGTGGGAGCACCCGTGATACAATTTGTAACATTACATTCACCGGGAGCATTCGCCTGTAATGTAACAGTGGTGAGTGGGAGCATCCGTGATACAATTTGTAACATTACGTTCACCGGGAGCATTCGCCTGTAATGTAACAGTGGTGAGTGGGAGCACCCGTGATACAATTTGTAACATTACATTCACCGGGAGCATTCGCCTGTAATGTAACAGTGGTGAGTGGGAGCACCCGTGATACAATTTGTAACATTACATACACCGGGAGCATTCGCCGATAATGTAACAGTGGTGAGTGGGAGCATCCGTGATACAATTTGTAACATTACATTCACCGGGAGCATTCGCCTGTAATGTAACAGTGGTGAGTGGGAGCACCCGTGATACAATTTGTAACATTACATTCACCGGGAGCATTCGCCTGTAATGTAACAGTGGTGAGTGAGAGCACCCGAGATACAATTTGTAACATTACATTCACCGGGAGCATTCGCCTGTAATGTAACAGTGGTGAGTGGGAGCACCCGTGATACAATTTGTAACATTATATTCACCGGGAGCATTCGCCTGTAATGTAACAGTGGTGAGTGGGAGCACCCGTGATACAATTTGGAAAATTACATTCACCGGGAGCATTCGCCTGTAATGTAACAGTGGTGAGTGGGAGCATCCGTGATACAATTTGTAACATTACGTTCACCGGGAGCATTCGCCTGTAATGTAACAGTGGTGAGTGGGAGCACCCGTGATACAATTTGGAACATTACATTCACCGGGAGCATTCACCTGTAATGTAACAGTGGTGAGTGAGAGCACCCGTGATACAATTTCTAACATTACATTCACCGGGAGCATTCACCTGTAATGTAACAGTGGTGAGTGAGAGCACCCGTGATACAATTTGTAACATTACATTCACCGGGAGCATTCGCCTGTAATGTAACAGTGGTGAGTGGGAGCACCCGTGATACAATTTGTAACATTACATTCTGGAATCTGGATTTTTGCATTACAGCTGAATGTTCGTCAGTCTCGCTGATGGTGGCGCGTGTGTTGGATCATTCGGTTCCCTACAAAATGGCTGAGCTGGATGGTGCTGATCCACGCGTCATGTTCGTTAACGGGCGCTGTCAGTTGAGACTGGTAATCTCTTAACTGTCAGGGTTTATTTTCAATCTTATATTTTGAATTGTTTTGCTTTTTTTACATTGTGCTTACATATAGAATTAACAAGAAAACTTTTTTAAATCAAGATTAATACAAAATCCTGGGTACATTCCAGGATTTTGTAATAATCTTGATTTAAAAGAGTGTCCTTGGAGTTTCTTGCCCGTTCTACTCCATAGAGATCTACATTTTGGAATGGTAACTAGGTTCAACTTTCTGACTAACTGACTGACTCTTTGGCAATTAAAAAATGCCTGTAATTAATTGGTTTAATTGAAATTAATGCTTTGAGTTTTAGTGCGGCAGTATTGTAACCCACCACACCACTGTTATTATTAAATGTAAAAATTTACAAAAAATTGACATTGAAATTAAGCAAGCATGAAAAGACATTATAAAATGGTTAGATATTAATAAATTAAAAATAAATATTTCCAAAACTAATGTGCTTCATTACAAAACGTTTAAAAGTAATTCTGTACGCAATGTTGCACTTAACAATAATAATATAGAACAGGTACGTAATGCATGTTCCTGGGTGAACACTTGATGAGAATTTTACATCGAAATAATTTAAAAAAGCATCAATCAATTCGTATTTGCTTTAAAAATAATTAAAAATATTAAATCTTTGCGTACCGCCGTTATGGTGTATCACGCACACGTCTACTCAGAAAATTACTGAGTATCGTATTGACGATAAGGCATAGTTGTGTGGGGAAACTCTTCCGAAATGGCGAAGATCTTCATCACCCAAAAAAAGTGTATTCTTGCAATATTCAAAATGCAGTGGTCTGACTCATGCAGGCCTATATTCAAGTCGCACAATCTATTGACTGTCTCATGCATTTATATTTACGAAATTGCCAGGTTTGTAACGTCCAATCTTGAACTATATGAATGGAAAAATAAGACAAATAAAAGGAAAATTACACATTTAGATTTTGAAATGCCCGTTCCAAAGCTAGAACTTTTTCGGCTGAGCTGTGCGTTTACATGGTCCCTCTAATTTACAATGCTTTGCTTATGTCAATTACTCAACTACCCTTCAATAAGTTTTGTGTTGCGTTGCGGAAGTGGTTGTTACAAGAATGTTTTTATTCGAGAGATGAGTTCTTTCAAAAGTGTATCTGTAAATTTTGTACATAAAACAAATACATATTTAACTGTTAAGGGGGAAGCGCCAAGATAGCCCGCAAAATTCAAATTTTCTTACGATTTTTGCAATTTGCAGCTCAGTGTCTGGGCGTGTGTTAATTAAAGTATAATTCGCGAGCGTAACAAATATCTATTTACAGAATTATAATCATTAGAATCAGTAATACAATTCCTTAAGTTGTATAATTCTGAAAGGTTAATTTTTCATCAAATAGTCATTCAATAGAATTACATAGTCTTAGAGAGTTGTATTGATGATTTTAATGATTATAATAGTGTAAATACATATTTGTTATGGTCGCGAATAATATTTTAATTAACATACAACCTTATACTGACCTACAAATTGCAAAAGACGTAAGAAAATATGAATTTCGCGAGCTACCCTGGCGCTTTCACCTTAGTACCTAGATACATAAATTTATAAAATGTGAACCTAGTAATTATTAGTGTAAAAACTTATACTATTGCATGCTAAATATTGGTCAAATGTGGGTTATTAAATATTTTATACAAGAACTTCATGTACCTACCATATTTGATTCAATAAATAAATTGAATTGAATTGGATTGGTGGAGTGTTGAGGGACCGCCTTTAGAGATATGTAGCCAATATTCGGTACCGGTGAAGTGTCCCAAAAGTATATAACCTGATTAGTATGTAGTTACTACATAGAACTGTTCATTAATATAAACGAAACATACAATTTGAGAATTCATAATCAGCCTATAATGTTCCCACTGCTGGGAGACAGGCTTCCTCTTTCTGTGAGAGGAAGTGGGCTGTAATCCACCACGCGTGCGCAGTGCGGGTTCGTGGATGTCACATGTCTTCGAATTTCTAGTTCTAGGGCATGCCGGTTTCCTCACGGTGTTTTCAATCACCGTTTTGAGAGCAATGGTGATGAAATAATTTACACAAAGTAAAGCGCCTGCTTGGGTTCGAACCCACGACCTGTAGGGCAAAACTTGGGTAATCGGTGATAGTTTTGTTTTTTGCTTGTAAAATTCGATTCATTGATCAGACTATTTTTAAAATTTACTGTGATATAGTAGACAAAATAAGTTTTGCTAACTTATATCTAAAAATGTGGCAAATACTATAATGATTGAAAAATGTACATTTATCAAGTCAGTAGTAACTTGTTAATAAAACACAATTATCTATCACCGAATAGCTGCATATCACGAATTAGCCAAGTTTTGCCCTACCGTGTTACGTATCCTTTGCTTGAGATATAAGAGCTTTCTAAAGATATTTCTAAAAATATTTTATTCATAACGTTTGGTTCTGAGGTCTTGAAGATATAGCTCATTTGCAAAAAAATCCCCCTTCCTTGGTTTCTATCATAAATCTAAAATTAGGATTTTAATTGGGTTTTTCTCGAGATGTAATTTAGGAATTTGAATGTTGGCAGTAACATCATCTTATTATTATCGTGTTTGGTATCGTTTAAAAGAGTTTTCTTTAGGGTGTCTAAATTTTTATTTTTATTATAATGTAGGTAGGTATATGATCCATATTTTACGAGAAAATTATAGCGGTTTGCGACACTGTTACAATTGTTGAAAATAAAAATAGGTGCTTACCTACTGTTGAAAACCCCAACATTCTATTTAATATATTTTATATTGCAACACTGTACGTAGTGTCACTGTCTTTTCATCTGTCACTTCTGTCAGAAAAAATATAGCATTTGAATTAGTCAATCAATTTTACTAGTAAATTCCCAAGAATTTACAACTTTAAACACCTACTTACCACAGAATAGCAGCTACTTACCAAGGTTTTTTGACCTAAGTACTACCTAGTGTTAATAATTTGAATCTTTGGTGAAAGTTTTCGTTACTGTGGGAATTTTGGCGATCCACACGCAAGCAGGAGTGGAACCTCGTATTTTTTCAACAGAAAAAACAGAGAATTTTCAACAGAATTATAGATATTGAAACATTAAACCGTCAAACCTTTAAAATAGATCAAAACATAAATAAAACAATCGTCCATGAGTTGACAAAATGTCGAAACAGCAAGAAAAAACATGAACACACGGGAACATTCTTTTAAAAAAATAAAAAAAGATAACCTCAAAAGAACGGCAGACATTTAAATAAAGAGCATCGCAGCGCGTTGGCGCCAACGTTCCGCGGTTTATTTTTTTTAAAGAGACCACGATTCAATTTGCTGAGGATCAAGCATGGAGGTCACAATGTCAGATTGTATGCCGCTAATTAACTAGGGTGCCGGCCGTTTATGAAAACAAAATAAAATATTTAATTATGTATTATGTATTTTCCACTTAATAAAAATACTGACAGACAACGCACAGCGTAATCCACCGGGACTAGAAGCATGAAATTGTGCACAAGAATGAGCACATAGGAAGGATTTTAAAAAATTCGTCCCTAAAAGAGGTTATCAAACTTTGTATAGAAGTTGTCGATGGGAAATCTCATCGGACGAACGGCTTGTTTCAATCTTAAAATTGTTGAATAAGTAGTACTTAAGTCTTGATGGTTTTATAACCAGGGAAGACTGAAAAAAAATGAAGGTCATTCATAGTTTCATCGGTCTTGCCCTACTTATTGTGTGAAATAATGAATATGGCTAGAAATAGGGTAACTTCAGAGCTGACGGCTAATAGAGATATAGAAGAAGACATGCTGTGCCGATTACTAATTTCCCGTCGACTGGTCGACACTTAGCGTGACCAGAAGGCCTGGCTCGTTCTTTAGCCAAAGAATTAGCTTTGCAATTCAACGTGGCAATGCAAATGCTGCCAGTCTTCTGGGCACGTTTCCGGATGACAGCGATGTGGAGGAGTACTTCGACATCTGTCCTTTTGTTTTAGTATATACAGTTATGTATTTGTATAGTTAGTTGTTAATTAAATAATATCGTAATAAGAATCAAACTATAGATAGATAATTCAGTAAATACTTTTGATTTCTTGATAGCCGGTGACAGCGTATGAGTTACTATCATATATAGCGGATGCAGGAGTGGTGGTACAGCGCAGCGGGGTGCCGCGTGCCGATGGACCACCCGACAGCCTGGGGCTGGCGCTACCGCCTGAGCCTTGAGACAGGATTCACAGACTAGTAGAATCCGATCGAAATTCGTTTTCACTTTTCGTCAAGTTTCGGCCGAAATATCAATTTTTGGCAATATTCTATGAGTGCAAAATATTCATTCAAAGTCAAAATCAAATCGTTTATTTCAAATAGGCACATAAAAGGCAAATTTTAACGTCAAAAATTAATAAGAAATTAGAATTATTGATTCTAGTCGCCCCTTCCAAAAGATAGTTTCGTATGGAGAAGAATGGGCAAGAAACTCCACCATTACTCTTTTAAAATGTTTTACAATATTTTACAATATTTTGTATACATTAATTATATCATTATAGGTATTATATAAAGACGACGCACCTAGAATAAAATTACTATACCACAATAGGTAAAAATAACGAAAAAATTAAGCAATGACAGATACATTAATAATGTGATGAGATGGAGCTATAGAGGACATCTAGCTCTATCTCTTTCCCACACTGAAGTAACATTACAATAATACTGCTTTAAGAGGTGGTGGTCTAGCTCCTGTACTTCAAGTAAAATTCTCAATTGTTAAAATTATATATGTACTTATCCATAGTTACAACCGCCCACATGCATGCGTTTATCTTATTGTTGTAAATTATCAGTGTCATAGTAGTCAGTGATGATTGGCAGATTGATTATCGTCATAATTAACAAAAGAAATCTGGAAATTCACGAGGACGCATCCTCTCCCCGATGTTGATATTATGATGAACAACCTTTTTAGGTAGTACTGGAATTGGAGCCAGAATATTACGAAGAACCATCTATGAGCGTTGGGGATCCGATTCCTTCGATCAGTGCCATGAACCCAGTTTTCTCCTCAAACATTACAGACCCAATTCCGCACTTCCCGTCATTCCCAATCCACAAGTATTTCACAGTCACAGGTCACTATATGAGATTTGATCAAGGTGTATGGCCATGATAGGCGCCGACAGGGTATGAGTTATGTTATCCGAGTGTGGCGAGATGACGCAGCAGGAGTTGTTCAATACTGGACCACCCGACTGAACAGGGCTTTCAAACATCTATTTAATAAAAATCTTGAATTCATTCATTAATTCATTCACTGACAGGTAACGCACAGTCTCGGATCTCTAGAAGCATGAAATTTTGCGCAAGAGTTTTTAATATCATAACGTAATTGAGCACTAAAGGAAGGATTCTTTGAAAATTGATTCCCTTATAGGGTTAAATAGGGAATGAAAGTCGGTGTGGAAGTTCGTCTTTTTTGCTGATGGGGAATCACAGTTCACAGTTTGACTTATCATAAAGACATTCGATACTGATGTGGTTGTTGGATTTTCGTATTGTGAGTTGGTGGCTAACTGAAAATGATCAGACTAGGGGATGTTTGTAACTCGCGATATAAGAGCTTCATTCTATGTGTGAAGAAGTTTGATATTTTAGCATAATCAGCTTATAATGTTCCCACTGCTGGGACACAGGCCTTATCCCTGAGTTCCCAGTACGGGAGTTGAAAGGGGTGCGGAGTGCGGGGAACCCAGTGCGGGTTGGTTGTCTCCGAATTTTTGGTTCTAGGACATGTCGGTTTCTTCACGATGTTTTCCTTCACCGTTTCGTGAGCAGTGGTGATGAAATGAATTGCACGCAGTGCATACTTGCCTGTTCGAACGATCTAAAGCTTGAAAAATCAGGGCCGTCTAAGCTTGATATCAGCACGAACATCATCATCTGCCTACCTTTTCCCAACTATGTTGGGGTCGGCTTCCAGTCTAACCGGATGCAGCTGAATACCAGTATTTTACATGGAGCGACTGCCTATCTGATCTCCACAATCCAGTAGCTGGATAATACGATACCCCTTGGTAAGGCTGGTTGTCAGACTATCGGGCTCCAGACGATACGTAATGATTGCCAAAGATCCACGAATGACAGCCGGGACCAACGGCTTAACGTACTTTCCGAGGCCAAGGATGATACTCGTATCATCACGAGCAATAGAAAAAAGAAATTTTGCCCTTCGTTTGTTTCTTTTCCGTGTGGTGTGATCCCTGGAGATACTTTACTCGATGATTTAGCACCACAAACTCTGAACTGTCTTTATGCCACCAGCAAGTTACTCACACCGTCATCTAAGTAAGCAAGACTTGAACTTTAGCCCATATCCAAGACGTTTACATTTTTTGACACCCCTAATTCATTATAACTTAGTAGCTACCCTCCAATAGGTAATAATTTTATAGATCCTGAACTAACGTTTAATTAAAACTATTTAAAAGAAGCGCCGAACAATTTTAAGGATTGGAAGGACTTCCCAGGCATATGACTTGTTAGAAATAGTATAGGGGGTAATGCTACAAAAATGCTTTTACTCGGTCGTAGAATACCTAGAACAAAATAATAAGTACATATGATAGCTAGATAAATACTATACATATTATAACAGTCATGTACACTAAAAAAAGGGGAAAATGCACACATACTTAGTCTTACTATTAAGTTATTAGGTATGTTAAAATTAATATTATGTTTAATTATTATGATACTAAAATTAATATGATGTTAAATTGTTATGATACTAAAATTAATATGATGTTAAATTGTTATGATACTAAAATTAATATTATGTTGCCGTGCCCCAACCGGGTTTCATGTTGGAAGTTACTTATATTGTAACAACTAAATGTACACAATATTGCAATAAAGAGTTCTGAATTTTTGAATTTGAATTTCTAATTGCGTAACACTCTTACAGTGGCAACGCCTTTCATTTTGACAATTCAACAATATTCATTGCGTTATTTACGTTGAGAGCAGATGAATTTTTCAAACATATCAAGCAATGGATTAGGAATTTCTTTCAAAATCCTTCGTGTTTCGCAATTGGGGTGCTGGTTCTATGAATCACCAATTCACCAACCAAATGTAGTAGGCATTCTTAGTGGGACTAGGCAGGATTACAGCAAATATTGATCTCAATCCACTGAAGTAACTCAAGTTAAAGTTAACACACATAATCATAAACCCCATTTAAATTTGAATTTTTAAGAAAAAAGAAAAAAAAAGGTGTGTGTGCCAGCTCCGACGCACGACTGATCCTCATACATGATTTCAAAGTGAAAGGTGCGCAAGGTGCGTTGCGCAGAAAAACGTAACGCTTTGGAGTAAACGCTTGTATTAATTCCACTCCTCGTAAAATTTCCATACCGAGGGCCTTTTATAAACATCGATTCATAAGGAGTAAACTCCAAAAATCGCCAGCTCGCGACGTCGCAACAACTTAAATAATGTACACACGTTGAAACAAATTCGCCTTGTTGTGTTACTTTTCATGTTGCAATACATATATTTGGACGACATGTTCGTTTCAACGTTACCATTCACGTACGTATCCACCATTATGAATATTTTTGAATTGTCAAAACGAGAAGGATTTTGATTGTATTACTCAAGCGTGTGTCACATTTGGTGGAAAACTTCCTATAATTTTAAAACCAAAAAGCACCAGGCGTGGTCTTATAGCGGTCTTACGGCCGAACCCAATAACCTATATATCACCAGTATTGGCATACTGGAGATTGGAAAACCTATCTATCTATGGTTTTAACGTGCCAATAAAAGATTATGGAATATTACCGGCCTCACAGATAGAATTATACTTTCTACCACCAATAGCGATCTGTCTTTTACTGAAAATAGGTTATTGGGTTCGGCCGTTCGACGACACGTAAGTTACGGCACTGGGCACATGCAAGTACATGTGTCGGGTGATGCCAGTGGAGGCGCTAAAAGAATGTCACGTTACAGTTGCTCAATTCTCAGCCGCGCATAAAGGAGTCTGTAAGAGGCTTCCTCATTAATCGTCAGTAGTATGTCTCTTAAGTCAAAGGTACTCGAAATTTTGAAATTGAGGTAAGCTAAACAATTTACCGTATCCATACACTCCGTCAAGGAACCTTAATCATTTAAGTAAAAGTAAAAAATCATTTATTTACCCACATTAATGAAAAAAAAACAGTACAGACATTATTAAAATAAATGGAGTGGACTGGAGACTAAACTAGGGCAGGCCTGTATTTCAGGACTCCAGGTCTTCCTCTCGCGGCGAGTGAGTTGGTCACACTTTGTTAATGAATGACAACTAGAGGTGTGTGTGATTAATATATGTATAGTGCGTGCGTGTGTGTGGGTGTAGTGTGTGTGATGAGTGAGAGTACGGTTGCACGCATCTATGTTTGTGGGAGTGTGTGTATATGTATGCGTGGTTGTGCATGAGTGTGCTTTGACTGCTCAAGAGATACCAAACAGGACAGAAAATTTATTTTGAAATTATAAGTAAGGATTCCGTGTCATTATAATTTAAATTCAGGAGATATTTTTGGATGATAGATTTAGATTCATGTGAGATTTTTCGGAATATGTTTAAGAGGGAGTTAACTTTATTATATAAATAAGGAGCAAGGAAACATGAGTATATAACTGCTAGAAATTGATATAAAACATTATATATACTGGATGATTTTTTTTACCGTCTCGAAATTTTTACAGGGTGTTCTACCCATGAACATGAACAACTTTCACTATGGGACCAACTATGAGATCACGAAAAAAAAATCTGCTGTTTCATACATTTTGGTCAAGTAGGTTTGAACTTTTCTATTAAACAGTAGATTTTTTTTCGTGATTTCAGAGTTGGTCCCGCAGTGAAAGTTGTTCATATTCATGGGTAGAACACCCTGTAAAAATTTCGAGACGGGATAAAAAATCATCCAGTAGGTATATTATTTATTACTTACAACTCTTTGGTCCAAATATAGTGGCCAGTATATTAGAAACGACTGCTCCATATGGTGATAGAACAAGTTACAGCTTCCTTTAACAATTTTTCATTGGTAAGGGAAATAAGGTTACCGGTTGAGTTTGAAATGATAATAAACTTTGCAACATGGTTTTGTAACATATTGCATGCAACCTACAAGTGTTGCGTGAATGAACTGGTCGTAAGGTAGGTGACATCCGGTTCCTATATTTCACTGATTGTAAATGGTTGATAAAATTACTCGTTGTTGTCAATTTTGAATAACTAAATACTTGAAAGTACATGTTTACTGCTTATGTTTAAACAGATTTAACAATATCTTCATCTTGCTTCAACTTAGAACTCTTACTATCTAAACTGTGCGTGTTAGACATCAATCAAGCGGGCAAGGTGCATCCAGGACTCCAGCGCGAGCTATGCGCCCCAAATGCATTTTTTTTTGTATAGGATAATTCAATTTTTTTTTAGCCAATAACGCTGACAAAATAAGAAACAAAACCATCAGACTCAAGACCAAGGTTTAGGACGTAACCCTTAAAATCAGAAGACTTAAGTGGAAATGGTCTGGATACATGATTAGAGGGAAGGACAGATGGAGCAAAATAGTTACCCAGTGGTACCCAAGAAACGGCCAAAAAAAGAGAAAAAGGTGGGATGATGACATCAGACAGGTCGCTGGTACGACTTGGAGCAGTGGCCAGAGAGAGATGGGAATGGAGAAGGCTGGAGGAGGCCTTTGCCGACTTACAAACGGACATACAAAATATATACAAACGCCAAATACGAAACTGAAGACTACACTGTTTGTCCGACTAAAAGGCTAAATAGAGAATACAAAATTTTGATTTAAAAGGGTGTCCGTGGAGTTTCTTACCCGTTTTTATCCATAGGAACCTACGCTTTGGAATGGGCAACTAGCTTCATCTTTCTGACTGACCGACTCCTTGACAGTGAAAGTGCCTGTAAATGGTTTAATTGAAATAAATGCTTTGAGTTTGAGTTTATATATGTCAGATGCCTCATCCTGAGCCATGTGTCACAAGAGTGGCGTACCATTCGACCCAGCTAGCACAGTCTGGACGCACCTTTAAACAACATGTCTCTCTTGTCACAGACCACACATCACTGAACATAATCACGGAACTGCAAGTCCTGCCTACCCCCGTTCTTGGTACAGCCAGCATCGCCACGTGGTCCACTAGCGGCGTCTTTGTCGGCGGATCAAACGCCATGCGTGGCCGCGCGCGCCGAGCACCGACCCGCGCCGGCGCAGCGTCAGCTCAGGACATAAGGGATGAGCGAACGGAGATTTAGAGGCTTTGCTGGATTATGTCTCTGTTGTTTTAGATACAGTCATGTGACGCGAAACGGGTACATCGTGCAAGAGTACAAGGTTTTATTCAATTATTATTTTGTACATACAATAAAATAGATACAGGATAATCAGCCTATAATGTACCCACTGCTGGGACACAGGCCTCCTCTCTTCGAGAGGGAGTGGGCTGTAAGCTACCACGCGGGCTCAGTGCGGGTTGGTAGACGTCACATGTCTTCGAATTTTTGGTTCTAGGACATGCCGGTTTCCTCACGATGTTTTCCTTCACCGTTTTGAGAGCAGTGGTGAAGAAATTATTGACACAAAGTAAAACGCCTGCCTGGGTTCGAATTCACGACCTAGAACAAAAAAATAGATACAGATACGACAAAATTAAAAGTATTGAGTACAAAGGTGCTGCTCATTTCTTAAGAAATTTCTTCCAGCAGACCTGCGAAAGGAGAAATGAAATAGAAATGTAGACAAGTGTGAGTGAACAAGAAGAGAAGACGATTTATGTTCGCATAACTCGACAAAGTGCAGGAAAGTGCTGAAATTTTTTCGCGATTTCAGGTTACGTTTTGTAGTAGGAAAGTCTTGCGGCATGAATGTAAAAAATAATCTTTTAACTCACTTTCTTGGAGAACTTTCCAAACAGTTTTGGCAGATTTTTCCACCAGTCAATTTTAAACGTTTATTTCTTAACAGATCTTAATTAAAACATACAATATAACACTAAAATACATATATTATGTACAAGTATACAATAAAAACGGGGGAAGAGCTCATTGGGCATAAAAAAATTCGTCCGCATCGCTGTCAATGGGAAAACTGCCCAAAAGGCTGGCAGCATCGCCATGTTGGATGGAAATGTTGCCAGCCTTTTGCCATGCCATGTTGGATGGAAATGCTGATTCTTTGGGCTAAAAATATGTCAGCCCTCTGGTCCCGTGAAGAGTCGACCAATCACTTGGCTATTTTTAACCGACTTCAAAAAAAGGAGGAGTTTCTCAGTTCGTCGGAATCTTTTTTTATGTGTGTTCCCCGATTACTCGAAGACGGCTGGACCAATTTGGAAAATTGTTTTTTATTTGAAAGGTTTTTATTATCATCAGGTCAGAATCTGATGATGGGATCCTGGAGAAATCGCGGAAATTCTTCAAATATTATAGGCACACCTATAGCGACTTGGGTATTTTTTATAGTAACTTGTGCATTTGCTCTCGGAAAGCACCATTTGGTGAAGTGGAACTGATGATGAAGACCACAGATGGCTACTCAACAATAAGTAGGTATTTCACGGGTTTTGATTAGATTACTTTAAAATGATTGCTAAGCAATATAAGCTCGTCACAATTCATATGGTGAAGTGGAGCTGGTGGTGAAGCACCAGAAGAACTCCTCAAGAATTAACGTCCCTGCATCGGGAAAAGCAATGTTTTGTGTTTTGTGGGGTATTTGGTGATGATCAGTTGTCATTAGGCTATTGTGACTTAGATAAATTACTAACCGACCCAATAAAAAGTGAAAAATAAAAAACTATTTTGCAAAAAAAAAAAAAAACAAAAAAAAAACTACAAACTGAAAAATAACTTTAATTTCGGAAGTCGGTGGCAAAAACCTAAAATACAGATCCAAAAACACCGACTTCCGAAATTAAAGTTATTTTTCACTTGGTAACGTTTTTTTTTTGGAAGTCGGTAGTTTTTTTTTTTGCAAAAAAGTTTTAAACTAAGTAATCTGTGAAATTATTCACTTAAACCAAATAATTAGAACCTACTTAAATAAAAAATAAATAATCATTTAATTTGGACCAAACACTGTAAACCACCTTGGCACCCATTCTCATTAAAAAATCTCATAGAGAATAAGTTTAGTTTGTTCACAGCGTTGAGGATTTGGGCCACATTTACTGCCGCTGAGTGTAGCCTCCAGTCTCCACGGTTGGTGATGCTTAAATGAGCATCAAAAAAACCGGCCAAGTGCGTGTCGGATCACGCACCATGAAGGGTTCCGTAGTTGGGATGAATTTATCCCAAGAACAAACTTAACATTGTAGTTGAAAGACACAACAAAAGTTTGTACAATCTATCAATCAATATTGAGTGATTTACCATGTTATTTCAAGACCACTTAGACCATAGACAATACGCTCAGCAGTTTCGGATTAAAGGGGGAATGGTCAATTTTCGTCTATTTTCTTTAATAACTTTAAAACTCTTTATTTTAAAATTATAAAAAAAAAATATATTTGAAATCGTCAAAACAAGCTCTTTCATTTGATATGTCACACGGTAGGTACTGTTTGCAACAGTTTTTTTGTCAATTTTCTAATTTTTCCCCCAAAAGTGAACCCCATAATCAAAATTCATTTATTTACGTTACACGTTCGTGTTTGGGTCGCAGAAATTCATATGTGTACCAAATTTCAACATAATCGGTCTAGTAGGTTCGGAGCAAATCGGCTGTGACAGACGGACAGACAGACCGACAGACACACGAGTGATCCTATAAGGGTTCCGTTTTGTCTTTCGGACGTACGGAACCCTAAAACCAACTGCCAATGAAATGACATGAGTTTTGTATCAGTTAAAAGGCTTTCTGAAAGGCCGAGGTTAAAGCCTGTTTGCACTTGAGGCCGCTAATTGTCAGCCTTATGTGTAACACTATGGGATAAAGGGCTCCATTCCCTTGTCCCACTTATTTCTATCTAATGCTGTTTGTGGCCAGTCTTTAAGAAAAGAGTCGAATTCTTCTCGCAATCTCCTCCTGGACCCTAAGGGTTATTCTCCACCAAACGGAAAAATCCTCGCGGCTGCTCGAGCACTTTTTAAATTTCACAGAAGAAGTAACTGTATCAATACTGACTTAAAGTATAAAATTCGACGCAGACATCAAGCGTGATGCGCGCATTTTCAGTTACTTATTCAGTGTTTAAAAGTGCTCGAGCATCCGCGAGGATTTTTGCGTTTCGTGGAGACTGACTCTTAGTCAATTCTAATTATAAAATACATCTGACAGCATTTGTGCAGTCGCTTAAGGCCAGGCATTTTCATGGCTAAGAGCGAGCTAGAGTTAGGCATGAACATAATTATGTGTTGTTAAAGTTTAGTGTAGGTGGGCTTAAGAGTCCTTTGCTTAGGCATCAAGCATCGCAAGTCTTCCACAACTTGCACCACCTCACCACTGAAGGAATGGAATGCGATGTCATACGGTGCGAGTGAGGTCTTCTAATCGATGGTAGGCTGAGCGGGTATGTAGAAAACTACCTTTGTTTTTATGCTGATCAGCGTGGAGGTGGTTAGGTATCTTAGCTGGGTTGATAGCCAAAAGGTAAGAGAGGTAATCATGCATCCTCCGCTTCTGGAGTTCGGAATTCGCTGTTTATTGACTATCGGTGAAATCTTCTGCATAACCGTCGGAGTTTTTTATGTACCTATGTTTGTGTTGCAGGATAATTGGAAAAAATGTTTTAAATTAGAAAGATTTTTGTAATAATATGAGCTAATATCAAGATTTCTGCAAAAAAAACAGTTTAGGGCCATTGGCAGCTTGATTTCTGATTGGCTAATCTAAGAGTTAATTTATAACATCTTCAAGTTAATTTTTACCATCCTTTTAGTCAAAAAATTAACTGCATTTTCGTCCTTTCCCATCCACATAGAAATTGCAATGTCTTGTCCCTACAAACTATAAGGATCATACCACATTTATGCACAAATACTGAGAACACATCGGCATCGCTGCGATACGGTCAATTAGTGCCGGGGCCACACATGCGTATCGCGACGCGATCGCGAATCGAGTCGGCGAAACGTGGCGTTCTGTACTTGCGCGAATTACGAGTGTAGTACACGCCATGCGAAGATAACATAAGGTAAGGATAGGTAATGAGGGCTGGTCTTCTGTGAAATTGTTTTTCTGGTTTCATGTTTCCTGTAATGGAGATAATTCTTTTTTTTTAAATCCATTAAGAGTCGAAAAAGGGAGGAAATGTATTTTTTCGAATTTATAACAAAATAAATAACATCACAACAGGGGGCTAACCACCACCTCTTAAAGCAGTATTATTTTAATGTTACTTCAGTGTGAGAAAGAGATGAAGCTATACAGGACGTCTAGCTCCATCTCTTTCCCACACTCAAGTAATATTACAATAATACTGCTTTAAGAGGTGGTGGTCTAGCTCCTGTCCTTCCTGGTTAAGTCCATTGACATTTCACAAGTCGTCTCAAAAATATCCTATCTAGAAAAAAATAATAAGAGTCTTGGCAGGTTATTAAAATTATTGTGTGGAATAGAAACCCCCATTATAGAAAAAAAATCTAAACAATTCAAAATGTTTTAATTTTTAAACATTTTAGGTACTTACATAATAAAAAAAAAATTCGAATCAAAAGATTTGACAGCCATAAATCCTAAATTCATCTGACCACACATTATCGACATAAATATTTTACATCTAAACTACATGGTGAAACCTGTGGGTCTGTATACGAAAATGAATTAATACATAAATAAGGTCAGACGAGGTATAAATAAATAAACACAAATGGAGGCTACTGGCGCCACACTCGCCGACGCGGACGATCCTCTTATTGCCCAATATGTGGACAGGAGCTCCGTGGAGACGCCAGTGACATTTATTTTCCGAATATTCGGTTATTTTCACTAAACCAATTAAAAAATCTGTGTATTTTGTTGTGTTGTACAAAAATGATCGATAGGGAAAAATCATCAGGAGGAAATTGATTTTAAAACAATTTAGGAATTAAAACAAAATCAAAAACTGGTTGCTAATTAAATTGTATAATTTATAATTTTTTTATGACACTGATTTTACATTCTGTGATTACTTTGGCTCACAGACTGACTTATTGTTACTTGTTAATTTTTTTGGAAAATCGTACACTTTACAATGTTTGTAAATATGTGAGCACCGTGTATCTAACACATATTTAATTTACCTGTCCTGTAAATTACCTGATTTAAATAATTAGCAACTATACGACAAAATTTTCAAATTCTCTTGCATGTAAAAGAAAATAGTCTTCCAAAAACGTAACAAAATTACATGGACTCGTGAATTCCGACCCACTATTTCTCAGAGAGAGAGAGGAGACACAGTGTTCCAGCGGTGGGAAGCTATAGGATGATCATTCAACGAAAAACTTCGTAATCAATAGAAAATTGCTTCTGAAGGCTGCGAGTGTCGACCTCAGGATGAGCTGTTTCTCACGTGGACAACTGTACGTCGTCGCTTGCTCCCACGTCACCAGTCCTGACACTGCATATTTTGGCTGCTGAGACCAAAAACCACAATCGTAGTAGGTTTACAGGGAAGTTTTATAAACATGTGGCTATTATTTTAATATATTGTGGTGTCTTACGACTTCCACGCGAACGGAGTCGCGGGCAGAAGCTAGTACTTAATATTTAGCAAGAAAAAAAGAAAAGAAAAACGTCTGTGGTTCGGCGACTTCCGTCCGGAACGAAGTTCCTTACGTCGTACGCGATACTCGCGAGCACACACACACTCGTATACAGGGTGTAATGGGACAGCCCTCCGCAAATTAACAGGGTGTATTCAGCTCCTTATATTCCACCCGGAAATTTCTCAGGAAAATTTTCATATCTTTTTCGTTTTTCAGTTACTATTCCTTTATTTCAATGTATAATTACATTTTCTGTACGCTGAACTCCATTTATGTAAATAAAACAGCTAAAATAAAAAAATCGGCAATGGATTTGAAATACTCGGCGGCCAAAGGCTCGCTGCGTTGCCGTTCACTACGCGCGGTTATGCCACGGTAACGATACCTTGCATGTGAGATAATAAAACAAATCAGATTTATTGGATTCCCATAACGTCCCTGAAAAAATTTCATGTACCGGTCATCTTAGTATGATATACTGAATTCACCCCATCAGCCTACGGAAGGCTGTCCCTTACACCCTATATATTAGAAAGAAACCAAGAGAGAGAAAGTCACATAGAGGCGGCATAACGTTTTTTCCTTACCTACGTGACGATTTCTAAAAATCTTCAATACTTACCTCTTGCATGTAAAAGAAAACAGTCTACCAAAAACCTAAAAAAATCAACATCGACTCCATGACATCCTCAGTCACATAGGCTTATCCGATTTATAAACGCAATATTGTATTTGTATAAAACAATAGGCTTATTATAGGTGGTTCGCAGTCGCGGTTACATACTGTTTTTATTTTATTTTGTCGCTACGGAACCCACGCTAAACGTTCCCTTTGTTATTAATATTTTATATAGGTATAACGAATGTGGAGCTTTTTACAGATCGTGGTTTTTGCGTGATGGGGTTAATTTGTAAGGCAGTTTGTTATGTAGGGTTAAACGGGTCAAAGGTGGTAACGTGTAGTATGAGAGGATTTTTATACGAGGCGTGTATGTTATCATCGACCAAGCTAGCAGGTAAATGACCGTTCGCCAACTTGATTAATCTTCATTACCTTCAGACTAAAGTAAAGATGAGTGTTATTCATGATTTGGAAAAAAAATCTGTGGAAACAAAGGTTATGAAAAGGAAGTCATAAATCGTAACAATAAATAAAATCATAAATTATAGTAATAATTTAGTTTAGACTTTGTTAAGGCGACGACGTTAACCGACTTTTAATGATTTTAAACTGAAGATCACGTCTAGACGAGTAGTATTAATAACTTGGAAAAAATATGAGTTAAATTAAAGCATTTTCCTAATAATACGATATGTGAGTATTTTAGATTATGTTTATATTACATAGTGTAATTAATTTGTAAAGTTATATCTAACACGGATAGAAACTGGGAATCATGCAAAAACTATCAAGCGTATTGTTTTGAAACTTTCACCATTTTAAAGGTTATTTAATTCTTTATCTTTTAGTATACGTGTTTTAATATAATATCTTGTGTTTTATGTGTAATA
Organism: Fissipunctia ypsillon; assembly: GCA_947568875.1. Classification (NCBI taxonomy): domain Eukaryota; kingdom Metazoa; phylum Arthropoda; class Insecta; order Lepidoptera; family Noctuidae; genus Fissipunctia; species Fissipunctia ypsillon. Next base: position 16,425,405 of record OX387662.1, read on the forward strand.
AATTAATAATGCATCTAATTTGAGACAGCGCTCCTTGATGGGCGAGTCCTATTACTGGGTGGACGTACGACGCGTTGCGTGAGCTCAGCACAGAACACGCAAACTATGTTCTCAAGGCCGTTGGCATATATCTGCGTTTTAAGAAGTATTACATTAAACTCGTTAGTTGTAATTGTTGTATTTTTGACGTCGCCATTAACATCATACAGTGTAAAGCACCTGGGTTCGAACCTACGACCTACAACTCGTAGGTCGCGGGCGTTGTGTAAATTATTTCATCACCATAGCTCACAAAACGGTTAAGGAATACATCGTAAGGTAACCGGCAGGTCCTAGAACCAAAAATTCGAAGACGTGTGACATTTGCCAACCCGCACTGGGCCCGCGTGGTGGTGGTAGATTACGGCCCACTCCCTCTCACAGAGAGGAGGCCTGTGTCCCAGCTGTGGGAACATTATAGGCTGATTATGCTGTTATGCTGCATTAGCATCATAAAATATGTCAAAGTTGTAAGTACTTATGTTTAAAGTTTTCGTAATTTCACTGTGTCGCGCGATACTAAGGCAGATCACCACTTTGTCAGTTTGGATATATAAATGAGGTGCACGGAAGCACTGCTATTACTATTTATTCCCTTATATGAAAGCACATTACATTCTCAAGGGCAAAGCTAGCTCCGCACTCACTCAATATAAAACAATTATACTATCTGTCATAGTTCGAACCTATTCTATATTTCAATAAACCAGTGTTTGTCTTATCAGCCAATGTCACATTCCGAGGAGGATTCAAGCGGAAGGCCGGCTCAATTAAAGCCTCTACAGTACCCTCATCAATTTTTACAAGAAACAGAAAGACAAAGCCAGTAGAATGACGTCATTATGAAGCAAAGGTATGCACAGGAGGTGAATATAAAAAGTAGTGTTCCATGTTCATGGCATAACTCCTTCACCATCTTTAGAACACCCATGGCTAACTGTAAGGTGGTCTTATAATCGGTAACCATGTACCAAATAACCCAAACATACATGAACCAAGCAACGGTTAAAATACAACATACAAATAATTAACACAATCATTGATGATCAGACCGCACGCGTCAGTCGTTTGATCAGCCGCCCGCTGCTGATTGGTCAGCGATTAACGGCAATCGATTCGTATTGGTTCATTCAAATTTGGAATGATCAGTGTGACTAATTGAGAAAATTCGTTCGCCATTTACGCATGGGTTGGTAATTGATTCGACGTGTTCTACTACTTGATTTATTCTGGTTTTGTAATAGCTGCCATCATAAAAACTAGCTTCTGTCTGTAACTTCGATCGCATGGAAGTCGAGATACACAATCTACTAAAATAACAGTCACATTTTTAACTGACTTCAAAAAAGGAGGACCCACCGTGTCGCGTCGCATCGCCCGTCCGCCCGCGTTATTACTTCGTTTTCGCTTAGCGTTCTTTCTGACTTTTTTTTCTTTTTGCTCGGCTCCTAAGGATGGTAGCGTGATGTTAAGTAGCCTATAGCCTTCTTTAAGAATTGGGCTATCAAATGCAAAAAGAATTTTTCAAATCCGACGGGTAAGTAGTTCCAGAGATTAGCGCGTCCATACAAACAAACAAACTCTTCAGCTTTATTATATTAGTTTAGATAGATATATACGAGGAGGGATCAAAAAGTAGTGAGAACGACATACTCCTTGGTAAGAAAGAAAAATAAATACTGGCAGGCATAGCTCAGATACATATTTGCAATATTAATAAAGAAAAAATCTTCGATTCTCTTTTGTTTTTTTTTCTGAATGTAGTCATTTGTTTGCTTCGTGTTCCCGAAAATGGAGAAAAACGAAGTGCGAGCCCTTATTAAATACCTCTGTTTAAAAAAGTTAACGACGCAAGAGATTCATTGTGATTTGGAGGCAAACATTAGGAGAGTCTGCTCCGCCGTATTCCACTGTCGCAAGGTGGGCTTCTCAATTTTGAGTAGGGAGAACGAGCACGGAAGACGAACATCGTTGCGGCCGTCCATCAACGTCAGTAACCCAAGAAAATGTTGCGAAAGTCGAGAAAATTGTTTTTGAGCGATCGAAGAGTTACCATCCGATACTTAATTCTAGAAACAGGCATTTCACATGAAAGTATTCAATCCATATTGAAACAATCTTTGAATATGAGAAATGTCTCCGCAAGATGGGTGTCGAGAATGTTAACCGACAGTCAGAAACAAAATCGACTTGACATTTCGAAGATATTGTTGGACAAGTTTCAAGAAGATTCTGAAAACTTTTTGTCTCGTTTCGTAACAATGGATGAAACATGGGTCCATCATTTTGATCCCGAGACAAAACAGCAATCTTCACAATGGAAACGGCCATCATCACCGACCCCGAAGAAGTTTCGTGCCGTGGCATCGGCTGGCAAGGTTATGGCCTCAATATTTTGGGACTCAGAAGGGATATTGTTGATTGATTACCTGGAGCGTGGAACTACTATTACAGGCCAATATTATGCAGCTTTAATTCCCAAGTTGAGGAATGCCATCAAAGAGAAAAGGAGAGGAAAACTTCGAAGGGGCGTGCTGTTTCATCACGACAACGCACCCGCGCACATGTCGGCAGTTGCGATGGCTGCCATTCAGCAAGCTGGCTTCGAATTGGTTGACCACCCCCCTTATTCACCAGATCTGGCGCCTAGCGATTTTTATCTGTTCCCCAAATTGAAAGAATACTTAAAGGGAAACAGGTACGAAGACGATAACGAGGTGATGGATGCCGTGGAGAGCTTTTTGCAGGACCAAGACAAAACTTTTTTTTTGAAAGGGATTGAAGCCTTGGAAAAGCGCTGGACTCGGTGTGTAGAGAGACTCGGAGACTATGTAGAAAAATAAATTATTATGGTATCAATAGTCATTATATTCTATCTCATTTTCACTACTTTTTTATCCCTCCTCGTACTATAGTTATGACAAGATCTACAAAGGAACCGTTTGATTCGAGAATTCGTTCGAACTGTTTTTAAATTAAACTCAAAATTGAAGCATTTATTTCAATAAAATCGATTACAGGCACTTTTGAACTGTCAAGGAGTTGGTCAGTCAGAAAGATACAAAGATGAAGCTAGTTGCCCATTCAAAAGCGTAGTAGGTTCACATAGGGAAGAGCTGGTAAGAAACTCCATGGACACTCTTTTAAATCAAAATGTTATTAAAGTCGTTTAACAACACCATACACAAGCCGTAGTAATTTTCTGCCTTAGCGGATTAGGTCAACGGGTAGGTAGTCAAATTTCCACCCATTTTGTTTCTTTCAAGGCCTTATATTTCGGAATTTTGCTTGTTTTCACATCAATCAACTCAGTCTATCGCAGTCCACTGCTGGACATAGGCCTCTCCCAGGCAGCGCCACAACACCCTGTCCTCCGCCTTCCGCATCCAGTCTGTCCCAGCCACCTTCTTAAGGTCGTCGGTCGATCTAACTGGGGGGCGTTGCACCCTACGCTTGCCGATACGCGGTCTCCAGGACTCGTCTGCTCCACCGGCCATCGGTCCTTCGACAAAGATGGCAAGCCCACATAGTAAAACCATTTTTTACCAAGCTGATTAACCTATCAATGAGATTCTTTAGTTTATTTTAGTTTAGTACTTACATTAAATTTCAAGGCAGCACGATATTGTAATCAACGCTATGTAACTACGTCATAATTGTCATGTAAGTACCTACATTAGTCCTTTAGTTATTAAGATTATTTCTAGCATAAGTTTAATGTAGGTACGTGATGTTGCTTTTTTAAATAAATAAATAAAGAACGTGAAATAATCTATAAGTAGAAGATTCTTATAAAATTGTGACTCTAGCCCGTCTCTCACGTCGGTTGAACGCGTCCCAGAGGGTCATGGCCATCCGGTTAGCCCGGGGATACCGCACGGTCTCCGGGGAGGCGGCGAACCTCCTTGCCGGATTACCGCCATGGGATCTGGAGGCAAAAGTCCTCGCGCACATCTGGGAGTGGCGCGAGGAGGCAGGATGCCGGGGCGTAACTCCGTTGCCGCGAGAAATCGCGGCACGGCGGACAGAGCTCCGGCAGGATCTCATGGCGGCATGGAGAGTGCGATTGTCGCAACCCAGCGCTGGGCACGCCACAATTGCGGCGATAAGTCCCCTCTTTGAGGAGTGGCTGGAGAGGCGCCACGGCGTCCTCACCTTCCGCCTGACGCAGGTCCTCACCGGACACGGGTGCTTCGGGAGGTACCTGTTCCGGATAAGGCGGGAGGAAACGCCCGGGTGTCACCACTGTGTGGATCGCCCGGAGGACACGGTGGAGCATACGGTGGAAGTCTGCCCGGCTTGGGCGGGGCACCGCCGTGTCCTCGCGGAAGCGATCGGCGGCGGCGATCTCTCGCGTCCGGCCCTGGTCCAGGCCATGGTACGGAGCGAGAGTGCATGGGAAGCCATTACCTCCTTCTGCGAAGCAGTAATGCTCGTGAAGGAGGAGGCGGGACGCGTGAGGGAGAGGCAAGCTTTGCACCCTCACGCCCCTAGTCGCCGCAGGAGACGCCCTGGGCGTCGGGAATCGGCAGCCGATTCCCGGCCACCGTAGGCGCGGGCTTGCGGACGGCGAGCAATGGGTAGCTCGCCGTCCGGTAAGGACCAGGCCCGAGTCGACGGCGCGTCGTGTTCCACGCGCGCCTCAAAGAGATGTCAGCACTATTGACGGGGTCCGCTAGGGCCGATGCCAGCTAGGGTTGCGGGATGTTCGAAAGAGTTACCGTGGCCCCGGCACAGGCAACAGAAGGAACACGGGTGGGTTTTAGTCAGTAAAAGTCTGACACGCCCTCCCGCTCCGCCCAGAGCGGGAGAAGTCATTTGATGATTTCCCATCCACAAAAAAAAAAAAAAAAAAAAAGCCCGTCTCTCAGAGAAATTACATCCTCGTGAAATTATACAACTTTTCAGTACGAATATTGCTGTATTTATATTCTCACACATAAGTACACAAACTTGGTACTACTTACTACTCAATTTAACAGTTTATATTTCAGACTTCTTAAAGATAACCTTTTCGTTCCGAGGCTCGAAGAGAACTAACTTAGCAAAACAGGCACCACGCTTCAAACATCACGTTTCCATTCCCCTTTCGATAAAAAAAAACCCGTACTTTTACGGTAACTGTCAAACGAGATACTTTTAAACTTCATGACTACACTGATATAAAAATCATTTGAGGCAAATCACATACTACTTTCAATTTTATATTTAGTATTTAAAATCACTACCAATCTTAATAATACTTGGAAATCATGACAGTCGAGTTGACGAAACGATCGAGGCACACACACGTCTACCCAGAATTATAATTATATTGAATAATCGAACATTGAAACTCCGGCCAAAGTTTTGACAAAAACCCAAAAAGTTTCATAAAAAAGTCCTACAAATAAAGCCGTATAATTTGGGCAAACTTCGTCTTCAAACTGGCCAGCAGGTCATTTCTGCATCAATAATAAAAAACCTCGTCGTTCTTAAAAATACACACTTAACCCAACCCTTCATGTATAATTCCACAATCCCTTGGGGCGATAATGTCACGCCTCCAGCACGTACTTACAACAACAAAACTAACAATTAAATATAAGTAACTAAAAACAACTTTAAAATCATGCTCTAAAGTATAATTTACTTTGACAAGAATCTAGCGTAGAACGGGGTAATATGGCACACTAGTTTCAAGAATAAGACTTCAGGTGCTATGCAACATTTCTGATGCAGCCACGCTCGCTTCTTTCACTATTTTGATAAAGTTCAAAATTGTATAAACACGAGGTTATATTATCTTTGTATGAGGTTAGGTGACAATCGCGACGCCATGTTGGTTTAGTGGGGAAGTGGGGGAAAATATGGGGTGACTAATAAGAGGTTTATGGCACTTTAATTGGGTCCGCGATGGAAATTGATACTTACGATAAATACAGGAAAATCGATGGCTTGTGTTTTATTCAAATAATGAGGACTTTTGCCCCTAGTTCAGTGATGTGTGGTTAAGAGTTTATGAGTGAGAGAGTTCTATTTTAAAGGAAAAGTTGGTTTCACTAGAAATTTCAAATTTATTTATTAATAGTCAGGATGTACAAGAACAGGTTAGACGTTGACCCCCAAACTAGACATTTGCTTGTATCTTGGAGATCGGAAAATAAAAGAATACAGTAAACCGAAAACTTCTGGGATTTTGCTGTGACTTTTCTAATATGGACTTGGGACTTAAACATAACTGGCAAAATGTGAGTGTACTATAGATACACCTCTGCCCAACCCTTCGGGGAAATAAGACGTGATGTTATGTTATGTTTTCTAATATTAAAATAAGATTATCGAGAAAGAAAAACCAATTTTTAATTCAGACTAGTTAGACTTTGTTGTATGTGAAAATATGTTTACCTTGACATGATTAAATTACTGGCTTTAATATTTCTACTATAAATACCTACAACATCCTAATATAATATGCTCAATATTTATTTTCCCTTATAGTTTTCACAACTGAAGTTCTCACAAACAGATATAGGTATTACTGATAACGACAATATTCTAGAATATACAGGGTGTCCGGTAAAGAATGGATAACCTTGAAATCGCATATAACAGACCTTATGACTGTTCTAAAAAAAAATATATCCCAAGTAATAACTAAGATTTTTTTGAAAAAGAATACTAACTTTTTTTACATTTTTCATCACCACAACCACAAATGAATGAATTCCATCGGTTATCTGTTGTTATAATATTGTACGTTGACTATGCCGCCGACAGAGAGGCAATAAATAATGTGACTAGAAATTACACAGAATTTTTTTCTAAAAAAATTATATCCTAGGTACTTACTACTTAGGATATACATTTTTTTTGTATTTTTTTTAGAACGGCCATAGGGTCTATTATATGTTATCGCAAGGTTATCCATTAATTACCGGACACCCTGTATATCATAGCCATATTTGCAGTTTCATTATTCTTTCTAAAGACCAATACAACATTCTAAGCTAGGAACCAAACAGTTTCGAATATTGCTTCAACAAAAACACAACTAGGTAGGTACTACGAGCCTTAAAATACCAAGAGACAATATCAGACAAAGGGTCCAGACAAAAGCATCTAAAAAAATAACTAGAACATGTACAAACGAAAAATATGCCCCGAAATTTAGGCACACAAAGAATTTCATATTGTAGGCTCGAGAATTTCAAGTGCTAATTTCGGGCTCTTCGCCTCAAGTTGGGTTAGCACTTAAGGGCAATCGGGGGTTGAGGGGCTATATTAGGCTATATTGGGCTATATTAGAGGCCACCTTGTGCGAGTGAGTCGTCTCCATGACACCTCTAGATATCCGGCCGAGAGCGTTACCATTGGCCTTATCGAGAAATGTTTTTAATAAATAGAAAGTAGACAGTAGAAATAGATTAGGTTCCAAAGTATTGTTAGTACAACCCAATGACTTTATTGATTATCTGTATTCTGACCAGAGGGGCAATTGCGTAACACTTACAGTAGGAATCGGTTTCATTTTGACAGTTCATTGCGTTATTTACATTGTTGAGCAGACACATTTTTCGAACATATGAAGCAATGGATTAGCAATTTGCTTCAAAATCATTCAGATTGTGATTGATAGTGTGTTGCGCAATAAGGGTGCAGGACATCTCTAGTAGATAGTTTCCGTTGACTGACAACGTGTCGTCACTGTTTCCTTCGATATGTCTCGATCTAATGTAAAGATGTCCCGTCTGGCTCATGTTTATTTATTTATTTAACAGTTTATGTACACACATATAAACAAACAAGAAGAAAGGAACAGAAAAATACGTACAAAGGTGATGCTTATTTCTAAATAAATCTCTTCCAGCATACCTGCGATATGAAAGTAGATAAAGAGATGTAGACAACGTGTGTAAGAGTAAATGAGAAAACAAAATACATAAAATCACAAACGATACACTAATATGCATGTTGTATTTAAATAAATTTATATATGTAACTAGTCTACATGTCTATAATTCAATAGACTACATCAGAACAACTATGTAGAATAGTTTGAGATGGAAAAGTGGTGATGATGATCTAGATTTTGATTTGCACATGGTAACGGACTGATATTTTAGCATTTTGAAGTTATACAGTAAACATGCATAGTTATAATATTAGAATTTTGTGTAAAAGAAAAACGTGAATAAGGGCTGGTGCAGACTAGCTCGGCGCGACGGCGTGACGCGGCAACGGTAGAACAATTTCTATGAAAACTTCATGGAAATTGTTCTACCGGTGTCGCGTGATGCCAGTCTGCACGAGCCTTAAAGTAGGCAGCATTCTGTATCTTAACTTACAAGCTTGGAAGTTCTATTGGTTCATAGAACATCCTGTTTTCTTAAGAACTGAAGCGACAGCGGCAGGTTCTAAAAAAAATCGCTGATGGATGTCATACAAAACGAATTAAAGAATAAGTTTTTAATGACAGCGACTGGTAGGAAACATTAAAACTTAAGAGTCCTTGATACTGCAGTAAAATAACTTTAATTCGAATACGTACTCAGTAAGTGGTCGTCTTTTGTAATACGCCGACAGAAATTAAAACTGGGATGGGATATTGACATAAATAAGCAAAGGATGGTTATTAATTAAAAGGCTTTTGGAATAAATCTTCGTCTACGTGAACGTGTTTTGCTGAAGAAACAAATTATCCTTTCTATTGCCGTGAGTATCTTAAAATGTCTTCTTGTTCATCATGCTCGGGTAAAAGTATTTTGATTGAATTACAAGAAGATGGGGAGCAGTGTCTTTGCTCAAATACTGCAATTACCAAAGGAACAGTGGTCATTATGGCTAAAGTAAAAAAATGTGTCTGGCTGAAGGCCTGTCCAATGTTGAATTTTGAGAGATATTACGAAGAAACATAATGTAATTATGTGCAAAAAATGCGTCACTTTTCATAGAAAGAAGTTTTATTAATCCTTTATCGATCTGCTGATAACATGAGGGACATATTGTTCTTACAATTTTGACAAGTTTTTGACATTGATTGTCGTTGAGATGAAACTGGGATTAGATTTTGAACGTTTGTAATTATAGGAATTGGCTTTCTGCTCAGGTGGAGATTCATAGATGACGCCAACCTGGAGTCCAATGAGGTGCTGTTCCGCAAAAGATGGAACACTACCAAATATTGTGACCAGCGTGTCCTATTATTATCAGCGCGTAACAGGAACTGATGGACGCTATTGAAAGCGCCAAACTCATACCCAAATTCTGGTCTGACCAGAATATCGAGAAGTTTGTGAGATAGATTAAGTATAATCTATCTCACAAACTTCTCGATAATGGAACCATGGTAAATTTTGTTAAGCAACGGTCAGTGGGGTGGCAACTTTGCAAGAAGGGGAGGCAGGGGCCGAGTGGCTCGGACACTCGAGGGAGAGCCGACATTGGCTTTTGACAGTCCGCATTGCTAAGGAGTCGTCTCGGAATTCTGGCGTTACATTACCAGGATTGTGCTCTATGTACTTTGATTGCTATACGATTGGAATTGAGATTGTAGCTGTAGGTCCGCTTTAAAGGGCTGCGTTTGAATGTAATTACGGTATGAAATGATGTTTTCAATGTGATTTGAGTGTCATTATTGTATTGATTTGAGACGTTGATAAAATGCGTCATGTTTTACTGTTATTTTTTCAACTATGTAAGATGAAAAAAGGCTGTGTGGTGTGACTATAAATGATAGACTGAGGAATGATGTGATACGGCAACAAAGCGGTTTAAAAGAAGATGTAGTGACAAAAATTGAAAAGAGTGTGCTTAGATGGTTTGGTCATGTTGAGTGGATGAATGAAAGTCGACTAACAAAAGGTATTTACACGGCAAATGTGAGTGGAAACGCCTGGAGGGGACGCCCTAGGAAGACATATAGTGATCTTATTGGTGATGTTCTTCAGAAAGGTCAGGTGCGTGGTACTCGCAACCGGCGTGCGTGTATGACCAGATGTATGAATGTAAACGAGGCAAAAGGAGTATGTAACTTTAGATAAGGTTTACATCGGTTGTAAAATAATTGCAAATTCAGATTCAAAGAATGCTTACATTGATGATAAAATTGATATAAATAAAGTGATCGTCTTCATTGTTAATGCGGTTATTATTTACAAACAGTACACCACACTTTACACATTAATCCGTAATTACCTTCCTTCCATAAAGCGTTACTTTAAATGTCTTCAGTGTCATTTTGTCTACTGCTACCTCTTCAACACTATCCAATAGCCTCGTTATAAGCGTGTGTGCTTTCTCACGACGATCCACTGTCCCAGCAGGGGGTACATAATCACACGTTAGTCTTGGACACTGTAATGATATGGTGTACAAGTTGACTCTTTTGAGTAGTGCGGGAATCGCCATCTGTGGCCCTGTTGGCTTCTTTACAATTTTTCACGACAATATTGATTTTCTTTGTGTGTTGTTTCTTTTCTTTTGTGGTTCTATTCTTCACGTTCTATTGAGTTTTTTAAGGCGACAGTTTAATGATTTTTAGTATGTCATAATTTATTATTTGTCCTTTATTTCTTAGTCATCTCCTCAGATTGACAGAGTTGCTAGTTTTAGGAAAAAACAGTCTCTTCAAAGTTCGTCTGTGTTAAGATGAGGATCCTCGTTGAGCCTTACGTACAAAATAACGAATTATAAGTAAGTAGATGTTCGACTAGGACAAACTTTGCAGTTTGGTAAGAACAGCTTTGAGAGGGAGGCTAACAATAGAATTCAGCTGGGCTGGGAAGTGGTTGGGAAGCTTCGTCCAGTCTTCTCGTCGCATAAAGAAGCCTAAAAACGTCTTCAATCAGTGCGTCCTGCCTGTTATGATCTACGGAGCCGAAATGTGGACACTCACGGTACGGCTCGTCCATAAATTCAAGGTCGCTCAGCGAGCTATGGGACGAGCTATGCTTGGAATCTCTCTGAGGGATTGAATCCGGAACAAGGTGATCCGGCAGAGAACCAAAGTTGTCGACATAGCTCACAGAATATGCAAGCTAAAGTGGCAACCGGCCGGCCATATTAGCCGTAGAAATGATGACCGTTGAGATAGACGTGTTCTTGGAGACCGCAAATCGGCAAAAGTAAGGTAGGACGCCCTCAGGTTAGGTCGAGCGACGATGTTTGCAGGGTGGCTGGTAGCAGCTGGATGAGAGTTGCCGAAAATCGAGCTGAATGGCGTGCAGTTGGAGAGGCCTATGTCCAGCAGTGGACTGATGTAGGCTGATGATGATAATGATGTAGATATTCCTCATTTTGTTGAAAGTTAAATCAATACTATAAGTTGGCGAGTGTTACCTAGGTAAGTATCCTCAGTGCACTTTATTAAGATATTGACTTAGAGAATTGACAATAATTGACTAACTACCTATCTAATACCCTGTTATTAGATGAACAGTGGTAGCCGGGTGCGACTTACAAGTTGTAGGTCGTGGGACTCCTGGGTTTGGTCCCAAGCAGGCACTTTATTTTGTGTATATTATTTCTTCACAAGCGCTCCCAAAACGGTGAAACAAAACATCCGGAAAAAAAAAATCGTCGAGAAATCTGGCATGTCCTAGAACCAAAAATTCGAAGACATGTGACATCTACCAACCCGCACTGGGCCCGCGTGGTGGATTACGGCTCACTCCCTCTCACCGAGAGGAGGCCTGTGTCCCAGCAGCAGTGGGAACTGATGGGGCTCATTATGCTTAACTATGCTATCTAATAACTATACATTATCATCGTGAGTTCTCGACCCAATAAAAATACCTTGGTGTGGCTTAGGCACTTGTTTTTGTGTAAATTAACACTCCGGTCTCATTCCTATAAGAAATGACTAAAGTACCAACTAGATTAATGTATTCGCATTTGTCTTTATCTATCACACGAAACGTACTGTAATGATCTGCCGGGGTAGCAGGGGGCCGAGCAGATCACTACGTGTGTTCGTGTCTGTTATGTAGTGTAAGAGGCTGTACAACTACGATAAATTAGGCACCGGAGCACTATGATATTATTTTATTGGCTTATAGAAAGCTTGTTATAATATCAACGTAATACTAGCACTGACTATACAAAACCATTTTCCTAACCTGTCATTTTCAAACTATTCTAATTAAATGAAACCAGTGTTTGTGTTATCAGCCAGTCAAATAATTCGCGAAGGTTTCATGCTGAAGGCAGGCCCGATTAAAGCCTCTACAGTACCTACCTACCTAGCTAGGTAATATAAACGTTAAATAATAATAGATATGTAATTAAGTCCTTTTTTGCTACATACTAATCAATGGCATGTGGCGTTACTTAATTAATGAGTTTTTTTACCTACCAATTACGGAAAAGCTTGTTTAAATCGCACAACTTTTTTTGAAACAAGTTAAGGCTCCTGCAAACAGGCGTGACACGCGACGTGAATCGAACGCGATACAAAGGCACCACGTGTCGCGCGCGATTCGCGTCGCGTGTCACGCCTGTTTGCAGGAGCCTTTACAGTCGCGATTTTATATGAGCTATATAAGCTGCTTTTAAAACCAGAAATAGATACCTATCTACGTGTAGGTATTAAAATGTAATTAGCTGTCTTACAAGATAATCAGTTTAAATCACTTCTTGTTATAAATGAACATCGGCTGTCATAGTTTGGGCATGTGACGCGTTTAAATGAAGAAAAAGGCTACGGGAAAGATTTCAGTACTTAACTACATGAACGTTGATAATCAATTTGCCTTTCCCTAATATCAACCCAAACAATAGACTATGTATGGTTTTTTGTTATTAGAACATGTCGTTAACGGACTTTATTTCAGTTTTTGAAATAAAGATTCGGGAATAGTTATAAAGTCAAGATAATTATAAATAGGTGTCCAAACGATACTAAGCACATATACTTTGGCTGAGCGTTATTCCTGTCACTGTCGCACAAATACCCAACTACAAGTGCAAGATAGAGACGGGAACATGATCTAAGTCAAAACACGTGTTATTTTAAGTTATAGATATTTTTTAGTTTGTGGCTCACCGATCATGACGTCACATTTTTGATGAATCAATAAATCAAGAAGTGACGGTTCTAGTGATGGATGTATGGGAGAAAAATATATGCTGCACCAGCCAAAATGAAATGGGATAAACGAAGGAGGAAGAGATGGTATAAGATCGGTCGAAAAGCAGGGCCAATAAAAAAAAAAACCGGCCAATTGCGTGTCAGACCGCGCACAATCAAGGGTTCCGTAGTTGGGACGAAGAAAGAAGAAACAGAATTATCCTAAGAACAAACGTAACATTGCAGTTGAAAAACATGTCCTCCCATACATTCCAATTGAAAATGTAAGTTTGTACGCACAATATTGAGAGATTTACCATGTTATTTTAAGACCATAGACTTCTTAAAGGTTTTCCTGTAATCTATAGGTATAGAACTATTTTCTCTATTTTTTTTTTCTATTTTTTTGGCTCAGTAGTTTCGGAGATAATAGGGGGGGTGTATGGTTACTATTTATTTCAAAATTATAAAAAAATATTTAAGACCCCCACAGTAAGCCCTTTCATTTGATATATCAGAACCTCATGCTCAGAAGTAGCGCTTGAGACCACTAGACCATAGAGACAGTAAAAGCAGAAAGAAGAAAAAAAAAACTCAAGTAAAGTCAATTGTTTAACCAGCCAGTACCTACCATTTATGATGAGGAACATGAGGCTGCCTTGAATACATGGGTGGTCCGTTAAATAGGAAGCGATGGGGTCAATTACTAGTTGACAGCGACAATTAACAGACAAACAGTCGCGACTTGTGTGAATAGAATGCGCGTGCGTTGAAATTTAATACGGAATCCATGTTGGAATTTTAAAAGTAGGTAGAAAGATGTCTTGTCTGAGTGTTTGAAAATGATTAGATGAGCTTTTGAGTTTCCAATCTTAGTTATATTGCTGTAATGATCGTCATAATTATTCTTAAATTCTTTCACTGACAGACAGCGCTCAGCCTATTAAACCATACCATTTTGCACAAAATTTCCATAAATCATTATTTAAAAAGAAAGTGAGCACTGAGGAATGATTTTTGAAAATTCATCCCCTGAAGGGGTTATGTTGGGGGTGAAAGTTTGTGTGGAAGTTCGTCATTATTGCTGGTGAGAAATACTATCAGACATACGGCTTGTTACTTAAATAAAAACCTAGCAAGGCAGGCAGGCATTGAGAAATTAAATTATTTGTACATCAAGCTAAGCTATTCAAATAGCCACTGTCAAATATCCTAAAAAGGTTATTCTTAATAACGCAGAGCCTAAACCGCTGCGGCTACAAACTTGAAATTTTGGCAGTTGATGCCTGTTATGTTCTAAACAACCACTAACGAAGGATTATAGGAAATTCGATCTTTAAGGGGGTGAAAGGGGGAATGTTTTTTGTATGAAAAATCTTATTTCTTGAGTTAATAAACTTGAAACTCGGCACAAATACTTATCTAAGTAAATTATGAAGTTTGTAATTTTTTGTTTTTCTAAACTACCGCCAAAAGGGAGATTGGGGGGTGTCAAAGTTTGTATGGAAGAATTTTAACGCGCGGTCCGATTAACTCGAAACTCAGTATTTATATGTACTTAAGACCGAAACTAAAAAATAACTTGTATCAGGTTTTTTTTTAAACTCTCCCCAAACGGGGTAGTAAAGTACGAAATCCATGCGGACGAAGTCGAGCGGGAAGTGCTAGTTATAAAATAGAATTTAATATATTGTAGGTAGAAACGTTTCTACAGCAGTATCGTTTTAATTTTTTTTAACTTATTTTGACAGAAATCTATGTCTAGTTAATTAAAAGTTTGGAGAAAAAAAAACAGAAAACAAGAAACCATAGCCAATTCAATTAAGTACCGATATCGTATTAAAAAGAACACCGAAACGTTATAGGTTACAACATAAACAAAAAAAAAAACATCAAGAAAAGTCGATCACATTTCAATCTATTCTGCTTCTACCAAACCAGAAACCTCCTTCATATATATCTATTACAAACCTATCACTTCCAATAAGTGGCCACATGACATCGTATCATGATACTCCAGAAAAAAAATGACAGTTAACTCCACATGTGCCTCCAAATTAAGAAAAAAACCTATTTTTTTTTTTTAACAAAAAGTTTAAATGTCAAAAAAGTTCGGTTACTTTTTTCGGCCTTCTCCAAAACTCAGTGAGCGTGAATGTAATAGAAGTGGAACATAAAGGATCTATGTTTTTAACAGTTGACTAGTTAATCGGGTAATCTACAAGATGGCGAGACGTGATTTATAAGAGATGCGCAGGCGCCGCCGACGTTTTCCAGTCGCCGCGCGCCTTTTGGTGCTCAAAGTTTATTTAAGAACTAGTTTTATTTAACTAGTTGCGTTACGGGTTGATCACTTTCAAGAGATATGATAATACTTAACTTATGACAATAAAACGAGAAATCAATCCCTTGTTATGGCATCATCTGCTTAGCTTCTTCTCAACCATGTAGGGGTCGGCTTTTAGTCGAATGCAACTGAATACCAGTATTTTACATGGAGCGACTGCCTATCTGACCTCCACAGCCCTGTTACTCTGGGTAATACGATACCCCTTGGTAAGACTGGTTGTCCGACTTTCAGGCTTCTGACGACCCGTAACGACTGTCAAAGATCGTAAAAAATGATTAAACAACAATCACAAAAGCTAACAATGTAGGAAACAAAACCAGAAGTCAGGACCTAATTAACGAAGAATGCCTCGCTTAACCATTCCATCAATGGAGCGATGAACAAAAAATCTTAATTATTTATTACATCTTTTTATACTCTTAATCAAAATCCAATTACGTGGGCCGTAATCAAAGCTAATTGGCTTTTAGGGAAGGTTTGATTCAGATGCTGCATCTAATAAAATCCCTTTAAACGGCATTAGGCAAATAAAATTGAGAATTTTGATGATAAGTTTGGTGAGGTTAACAGTACAATCACAATGGGTGAATTCGAGACCGGGAATACATGCGCATTATTTAAACATTAGAACCATGAAAATGAAGTGAATATACTCTAATAAACAAAAAGAAAAGAAAGTTTTGAAAGGTCAGGTGCGTACTTCTCACAACCGGCGTGCTTGTATGACTCGCACCCTAATTGCGTAACACACTATCAATCGCAGTCTGAATGATTTTTAAGCATATTGCTAATCCATTGCTTCATATGTTCGAAAAATTTGTCTGCTCAACAACGTTAATAACGCAATGAATGTTGTTGAACGGTCAAAATGAAACCGATTCCTATTGTAACAGTGTTACGCCATTAGGGTGCAGATGTATGAACGTAAACGAGGCAAAAGGAGTATGTAAGGATCGTGACAGGTGGCGTTCTGTAGTTTCTGCCTACCTCCATGGGAAGAAGGCGTGAGTTTATGTATGTGTAATAAAAATACTAACTTAATGGTGATCGCAGAAAAATGGACCTTTCTTCTAAAATTGGTCGTTGCTGACACCCTCCAACCTCCATTTATAACAGAAATTGTTATTTTATTCTAGATATTATATCACTTTTTCAAAATTATTGTCGAGGAAGCCTTCCCTCTACCGAAAACGAAACTTTGAGGTGCGCACGAGCCTAAACGAGATCAAAGCACCGAGATAGTCGCGACATCGATTCCACTCGATTTAGAACTAAAAACAAACCAAAAGCAACGTTCAAAATTCCAACAGAACCACGTATTAATGTCGGACAAATTCATCAGAAAATGTTTCCCAAACGAATTTGTCAACGGAATCTTGAAATGCCTTCGAAAGGGTTAATTGACCATCATTAAAGTAAGTGTAGAACGATATTTTTTTATCCGGTTTTCCGAAACTTTGTTTTTGCATCGAAACTTCGATTGTTAATAGGTATTGCAAAAGTTGGCAAAAAGTTCGACGTCCTTTAAGGCTTTGATTACGATACGGATCATAAAATGTATACAGGTGATGTTATAAAAAAATCTCCAGAAAGAATTCGGACAATCGGAAACCAATAAGGAAACTTCCTTCAACTAAAAATCGAAAATCACAAACCTACTAAACATCTTATAACTCG
This sequence comes from Fissipunctia ypsillon, assembly GCA_947568875.1. Taxonomy (NCBI): domain Eukaryota; kingdom Metazoa; phylum Arthropoda; class Insecta; order Lepidoptera; family Noctuidae; genus Fissipunctia; species Fissipunctia ypsillon. The sequence goes on from OX387662.1 coordinate 16,442,519, forward strand.
TGACGAGAACTAACTTTCTCGCCATAATCACAAGACAGAGACAGGAGACACTCCAAACTGGTAGGACAGAGACAGAAAATCCTGAATCCGTCAGAGCTTAAGTAGACGAAGATAGTCTTATTGGTATGATCACTAGAGTGAAGGGTTTCAACAACGGTATGGGTGGCCACCCCCCACAGTTGGTCGATGACCATAAAAATGGGTATAAAATTGAAACATCAATATAATAAGCAATCAACCGTCTGACCGGACCTAATTATACAGGGCGAGTGTATGTTATAAATTATTTCATGACTTGAGATACAGATTGTTTCAAAATTGGGATGGGATTCTGTTTCTTGGTTTAAGGCTTAAGTGGGTTCAACTTGTTGATGGTCAGTTGTGGTAATGCTGTTTGCTTGTTAATTCGCTGTTGACGTATTATTTTATTATTTGATTGGGTGTTTATGACGTTTTTGCAGTAGATTGTGTCATATAAATGTTCTTCGTTTATTTTTTTACAATTTTGTTTCTATTATTTTTTGTTATAGATATTATTCCAGGAAAATCTTTAAAAGTACCTTACTTATTAAATTTGTTTTTGTAACAATGTTTTAAGTTCCTACCAACCATTACTTATTTTTTTAACTTCTAATAAATTGATGAAGGATTGCCACAGCTCAGAAGCTTAAAGAAATTACTTAAAGCAGCTGACGAGTCTAGTTGAAAGTGTTGAAACCTCAGATTTACCAATCGTCAACAAAACGGTTCGTTTTTGTCATAATACAGGAACAAAACAAAATTAACCATTGGTTGTTTAGTGAACCCGCTATATCTGTCGGTGTTGCCTGTCATAACTGGATAATAAGTATGATTAAATTTCGGCTGCCCGGGGCCTGGTGCCGTGATCTGTTTGTTTTAGAGTTTTGCTTTTTTTAGGCCAATTTCCGAGTGTTGGTTTAGCGTGGATATGCTGAGAACGAGTTTATTTGTTTGTGGTTAAAATGTTTGTTTGTTTTTTGACTGCCTCGTTGGTCTGGTGATCGCAAGGGCTAAGCATGGTCCTTGGTTCAATGCCCGGGTCAGGTAAAGTGTTATTGGGTTTTTCTATTAGGAATTTCTTTCTTATATTGTTTGTTTTCAAAAAAAATATTTACTCTAATTATTCATATCAATTCGTAGACACTTAGGCCTGCTTTCACAACAAATCACTAAATGCGTTTAGCGCATACAAACAATATAAACATAATTATTTAAAACATCATTCTGTCTCTGTCATCTGCAAACGATTAACAAAAACAGAACAATGTTTTAAATATACTCGTATAGTGACTTGTGGTGCAAGCACAGGTGAATAAAACATATGACGCAGAATTAATTGAATATGAACAAAGAAGTATAAACAAATATAAAAAAAAAACCTTAAAACAAGATGTGATGACTTACAACAAATCATGGAATTCTCTGACTCCTACTCTGAACTGTGAACTGTGTTGCAGGAGCCAGTGTTCTTCCATAAAACACTAAATTTTATTGTTTTATGACAACACAAAATTATTTTGAACATCTAAGACGTTTCAAAACTGCTGGGCGCGCTGGGCCAAAAAACTCTCTCATGTTTTCAACTTCAAAAAGCAACGAGAATATCCACACATTCCTATCGTCAATCGGCCACAAATTTGGCAGTCGCCGCGATGTTGTTTTCCCATAATTTACGGGCACCATTGGTGATAATAACGTGGCCAACATACAGCTCTTCATAGCGTGGGTGGTACTTTTAGTGCTGTTATACTGTATCTACCTAGTTAATAGTGCTATTATTGTAGTTACAAGTACGTCGGTATAGGTCTTCATAGAAATTTACGTGGTGCATCTATCTCAAAAAGCTCATCGCTCTTCGCGTTCAGTACAACAATGCATTCAGGATGCTGTTGGGGCTGCCACGCTTTTCTAGTGCTTTGGGTATGCTCACAGACGCGCAAACTGACGGCTTCGCTGCGATCAGACGCAAGCGTGCAGCATCATCAGCAGTGCGTCCCTGTTGCGCACAGTGCGTGCCAGCTCCAACAGTCTCCTGGGTGTCATTGCTAGCAAACTGGATTGCCCTATCACTCACGATTTAAGCCAGCTGCATGTACCTGCTAATAGGGACTTAGTTGTTTAAGAATAAATATTATTAACATAGTTACTTTATAAGTCCTTGTTACTTGAGAATAAATGTTTTATTATACACGCTGTATTTTTATAGGCTAGGGCATGATAGTTTTGTACTCATCACTATTAACAACTTTTACTATGGCACCGAACCTGAAATCGCGAAAAAAAGTCAGCTGTTCCGTACATTTACATTTTATGTTCGCATAGCTCGTCAAAATGTAGGGAACAGCAGATTTTTTTTTCGTGATTTCAGGTTTGGTCCCATAGTAAAAGTTGTTCATAATGATGAGGACAATGACCCCTTAAGAGATTAACACTTTTTAAAATTACACCTTGTATATTTTCACCCCCTATTTAACTCCCTGAAGGGAGTAAATTTTCAAAAATCGTTCCTTAGCTCACTCTCGCAGTTTATGGAACTCTTGCGCAAAATTTAATGCTTCTCTAGACCCAGAGGTTTAGGCTATGCGTAGTCTATCAGTGAATGAATATAGGATTTTTATTAAGTAAATAGATTTATATAAAAGCCAATTATTTTTAAAAGAGTAATCGTCGAGTTTCTTGCCGGTTCTTCTCCATAGGAAACGACCAATTGGAACCGTGTACCTAGCTTCTGACGTTTCATAAGTGCCCATGTAGGCTTATGTGAAATAAAATATTTTGATTTAGATCCGATAGAATAAAGAATGGTGAAAAAGTGACTGAGTAAATAGAATTGAAAAGTTAGATAATATGCCGAAAAAATAGAAAAATGTAGGGTACACCTGATTTTTTTCGCGATTTCAGATTTGGTCCCATAGTAAAAGTTATTCATAATGATGAGTCCTTAAGAGGTTGTTCGTTATTTCCGGGACATGTTGCAGTTATGAGACACTTTGCCTTTTACGCAATTGTGGGTAATGTTATACTCTATCCTGGCAATTCGCGATACAGAACGGTACCACGGTGATAATTACGCACCTTCTACCTATCCTAGCATGATCGCAACGAGGCTGTGGGTGGTATATGTAGGTGGACTACTCTCTTCATCAAAAGAGAGACATTTCCTAAAATCAAAAATGAAACTGAGACTTAGAGTTGTTAGCAGAGTAGTTGCGTCTATGGTGGATAATAGACAATTAAAATTGTATATGAGGTGAACCCAATACGAACCTAAAACGATAAAAAAACTCGTTTAATGCGTAACGTCCTCTTTTTTTGAAGTCGGTTAATAACATGTAAGTTTTTTTTTTGTATCGCTGAATGGGCCTGCTCTTGACCTCGATCACGCCTGATGGAAAACAATGGATGAGGTCTATAATGGCACAAACGTGCGCAGAAGATGCCTGTTCACTCTTGCTTTGATGGCAGATGGGTTATATATGGAAAGTAATACAGACGTTGGCAGAGAGTTCCACACTTTGGCTGTGTGCATAATAAATGAGTAATTAGTGAGACGCTTTAGACCCTTTTCTCAAGAGAATTTCTCTGGAAGGTTGACTGATGAGAGTTTAAAATTACGGAGGTAAACTTTGTCCATAACAAAAGCACGTTCTATGTGCTAAAAAATATCTACCTTTCCATCATGGTTATCATCTTCCTTCCCTTGTCCTGTGTTACGTGGGGTCGCCGCAACACGTTTTTGTCTTCCATTCTCCCCTGTCAACCGTCACTCTATCATTCATTTCCTTTCCTTCATACCTCTTCTCACACAATCCATCCATCTTTTCTTAGGTCTTCCTCTCCCTCTCCATCCAACAACCTTCATATAATCCAACAACTAAGATGTCTGTTGGTTTGTGTTTGCTTGGTTTTTTGGGTGACGTCTTTGAATGTGGAAATTGTGACTGCATTGTTGTATTGGGTTCCCACCTGTAAAAACAAATGTAAGTAAATAAAGTAATGATTAAAAAATAAATATTTTCGTACAAAATCCGTCCCAAAGATTTGGCGATACTACAATAAAGCTATTGATTGCCGTCAAATTGCCCGTTCGTGACTTAGCTTTCGAATGCCTAATGTCTCTTTTTACGTAACTCCATAGCAATGTCCTCATAAACCGCTGTATGATGGTCATCGTAATTACTCTTAATTCTTAAACTACGTCATCATGCAGTATGATTTTTTCGCTGGGCTATTCTGTTGCTCCATGAAGGGAAAGGTACTATGTATGTTAAATGGATGGTTATTTTTTGTGCTAGCCCATTCCAGCACGGCTCGCGGTTTTTCCGCGCGCGATGTTCCCGCGTCTGTGCGAACATGGGCTTAGTGTTGAGTTCAAGTATTTGGAGAAACCAACAAAAACAAAAAAAAAAAAAAAATTTGGTTTTTGTCATTTTACGATTTTGTAAACTTCTCGAGCAAGGACTTTCGAATAATAGTTCCCACAGTATTAAAAATGATAAAGATATTTATTTCTGTAAGTAAGTTTGTAAAAACATTTTCACACGTCAAAAATATATATATTTTTTAAACTAGATGAGGTCGGAGTTTCTAATCTGGCTACTCTGAGAAGAAACACCGAAAAAACTCAGAGGTCTCAGTCCAGACATTGTCTTATTCAGCTCACAAGCGCCTGATATGGTACCTTGAGCTAAAAGAGCCACACAGATTTGAGTGCACCTGTCAGTCAGTGCACTAATTTTTCAGTAATCGTGTAGCTCAATTTTTTCTCTACAAAAGATTATGATATATGCAAGGTTTGTAATTTTTTGTGAAACTGACTGCTCAGGATTGGCTTTTGCCAAACGAACTTAAATATTTTCAATGGCATTACCCAAATTCCAGCCTTGCTCTCTTAAAATGTATCCTTACAGCAGTAGCAAATTATTTCTTATAAGCTGTGTACGCGATGGGATTTCCACCAGCAATAATGACGAACTTCCCCACAAACTTTTATCCCCTATTTAACCCGTCAGGGGATGAATAACCCCGTCAGGGGATGAATTTTCAAAAATCCTTTAGCCCAAAGTCTTTGGCATAATATAGATCTCGCATGAATCTAAATTATAGGAAAACACGGCACTATTAATTAACGTACTGGAACATTATACAAACAACAAAAAAAAAACATCAAATAATAATAAAACAATTCAAAGAAATTTTTTTTAATACTACGACAGAGCTTACAAATGCTGTTTTTTTTATAATAACATTTTACATTTTATTAAATATATTTTTCCAATATGTACACAATTTACCACCGAAAACATTAAGATAGCAACTGTGGAACAAGTCATATCTTTTGAGGACACAGGAAAGAGGCGCATTGTATCCGTATTTATCGAATGAACGAATTTAAGATTTTTATTAATATAGTCCATGTTGGAAGTTGAATCAACTTTATTAGCCTTAACCAACTCATGGGAATGTACAATTTCTCCGCCGGAACCATTCAGTCAACGCACCTTACCTTTAAAAATAAAGGGGCGTGCACACGTAAAAGTGAATGAATCCGTGTCGAGTGCTGTGTGGTCAGAGTTAGGATAAATCGTGTGTAGCCGGCGGCTGTAGCGACATTGCCACATTATCACCTGTGTACCAAGCACAGAGGTGGTGGTGGAGAAGCTATGTGTTTAATTTTTTTTCTAAATTTATCTTGGACTTTATTGACATTGGTGAAGTAAAAACATCGTGATGAAACTAGGACTTATAGTTAACACTTACGCGGGACGCAAACGAGACAAAATAGTTTTATTGTTATTACTCCTATAGCTGTATAGTCAAATACAAATACAAAAATTATTTATTACACAAATTATAGAACTCCCGACTCCTGCAGTATAGTGTCCTTCAAAGCGTTAATATAAGTCTGAAATCGCCAACCCGGCTTGAGCAAGCGTGGTGATTAATGCTCGTGCCTTCTCTGTATGACAAGAGGCCTTTGCCCTGCAGTGGGACAATGATAGGCTGTTTTTTTTTAGCCGTGGTCTTTCTAAGTCTAAAGTTTCGAGTAGCTCTGGCTCTCAAAGCGACTTCGTCTCTGCTTAGTTTTCTTTTCTATGTGAATTTCATGTTTAACAATATGTAGCTTCGACTAAAGCTACATATAATAAAATCTAGCCCTTTTGCTTATGACGATATCCTTCATTCGTAACTTCTCTGACGTGAAATTTTGATGTGATTGTGATTGTGAACATTACACCTCTATTCTGCCTCTGTTGACTGCCTCGTTGGTCCAGTGGTCGCAAGCGCTACTACTGAGCATGAGGTCCTAGGTTTGATTCCCAGGTCAGGCAGTGTTATTGGGTTTTCCATCAAGAATTTGTCAATATCAGCCTGGAGTCTGGACTTTTGCCCGGTTGATGGCAATAGACTGGCCCCCCATTACAAGGGACTTAAACATAACTGGCGAAATGTGGGTATACTATCAAGTACACCTCTGCCTAGGCAACTCTTCGGGGATTACAGGCGTGATGTTATGTTATGTGTTACATCTTTATACACTACATTTTATTATAACTTCAGTCGAAGCAATCGTAATAAAAAAATAAGAACCGCTTCTAAACAGGTAACTCCACGACTCTATTCTCTAACTCGAAACTCAGGTTCGTGATACTCAAGCTCATTATCGAGTTGGTTGCTCGTTTAAAAAATATAAATAATGATGGCGGACGCAAATTGACCTGTAATCATAGCTTTACCGTGATTAGACCTAAATATAGAGATTATATGGCTAGCTGGGTGGCGAAGGGACAATCCGACGCGTTTCTCTGTTCGTTTAGGCGAAATTATGTCGATAAATCATATTTGAAACGTTTGTGTGGTCCGGATAACTGGTACACTTTTTTCTTTTAGTGTTTTAAGTGCATCACTACTATTCTGTGAATTTTAAATATCTTTTATGAGATCTTATACGAGTACAATGAAATTCCCTGGTTCACCTGGCTGTCGCTCTGCAAGTGCTCCTTCTATCGTATCTTGGCAACCATTCCGTTAGGGTTCTGCTCCACCTGCCATCACCGCATCCAGCTTAGTTTCAATTTACTCGGAGTCTTTCAAAACTGGTAAACCAACTACAAGGTCCACTATACTTACGTAAAGTTGTATAGTATGTACAGTGGTAGCAGTAATGTGGTGCATGTGACGCGGGGGTGGGCAGTATTGTTCGACCGCCACGCACCATGACCGAACCATTACAGTAGGGTCTACAGAACATGAGAGAGCATCGAAATTTTATTTGGAATGAGAGAATATTGTGAACGGAAAAGTGATACGATAGTTATAACTGCTTACAGCATAAATCACTAAATGCGCTTAGCACTGAACATCATCATCGTCCTCTTAAAACGATTGATAGAAACAGAGCGATGTTATAAATTTGATTTGTGGTGCAAGTGGACTTTAGAAGTTTAAGTTTAATCCGTGTTATTGGCTGATGTGTGCTAAAAAGAGCGTAAAAATTCAAACTATTAAAGCACATAAATACCTAAATGAACTGAATGCCAAAAAAACGCATAAGTTTTCATATTATCATGCATACCTACATCAATGGTAGTTTTAAACAAGTCACGAGATATGCCATTATGAACCGAGATTTTTATACCTCGACTAAAACATATATATTTTATTATGTCACACTAAGATCGTGAGAACCAATTTCACAATTTGTCGACATTTTATATCTAACGGAAATAATACCGATAGATTATAAGCTAACGAAGTTCATAAATATACGGTGACATATACAAAACAAAATCAAAAATAATCTTCGGAAGTTCCACCACCGTTTCTCTGCAAACCGTACCAAACAATCAGCGCTTATTTTCACTCACATTAGTTTAGTGAAGGATAGTATCAATGAATTATGTGCATTCGCGTGATGTCTTCATCCCCTGTGGGTGGAAACCCCCTCTCACCCCCTTTCATCCCCCACGCTCTACTTAGGTGATTGGATTTTTTTATAAAAATGCTTCTTTGCAGCACATTGCAGGTCTCTTTGATGTTATGTGTGTGTGTTAGGTTATGTGTGTAGGTGATAATTAAGACGGAGCCTGTAGTACCTAGGTACTAAGCAGAGGGATTTCAGCCAATGGTGTGGCAAGATTTATTGTAAAAGGGTTGTGTTACAATTTTGATGGGATGAGCTTTGATGTCAACAAGTTTCTTTGATGTTGTTGGTAGATTTTTATTCTTGATTTGAGGAATGCGTGGAGGAGTGGTTCAAGGATGGGTAGCTAAAAGTTTTTTTTTCATGTGGGTAGGTATACGCTCTGCTAGTAGAATGGCATCTCATTTGTGTCTCAAAAGCTGGTGAAATATTATTTGACTTTTTCGTAACATTCTTTTAGAATATCAAGTGCCACAGAATTTGCTCATTAGGTATAAACAATTTTCCTTCGATTTCCACAACTCGACAACATTTTAGAAGAAACAACGCAATATTATCACTTTAATAACCATACTGATTTAAGATAAAATTCCCTTATAATCTATTATCTCTACAATTAACCACTCCATCAAACTAACCGCTTACATTCGTAAATCACGACGCAAAGGGAACTTACAATAAATCCAAATATTTATAATGTTACAAACGTTAACTTACAAAAGTTCGCGAAAGGGTGCCCGAGACACGTGTCCAAACCTAGAGGGACACCGCGCCAAACTACGTCGACCCGTCCCAGCCTTTCGATACAGTTAAACACCCGGCCAGAGAAGGGGGAACGGTAACATAGTTGAAGACCAAGAAATATTGGTCATTTCGCAAGAGATTTTATTTAATACGTTTAAAATTTATTACTCGGCTTGTTTGTTTGGCGGTCGAAAACAATTTCGGTTATGAAGTGGTTTTTTATGATCCCTTCATCAATAAAGTTTATTATGTTCGTGGTTATTGAATTATCATTGCGGTGATAAATTAACTCGTAATGCGATGCGTGGGAATGACCTAAGCTGTCTTATTTTTCAATTATTAGTTTTTTTTTGTGAATGAAGACAAGTGCTTTGTATAAAATTCAGATTTGATCGTTATTCACTGACCTCTGAAATAGAACATAAATTGTAGTTTGAGGTCAGTGTTATTGTTGCTTAAACTTATGAGAGATTTTTAAACTGAAAGGTTGCTCTTTGGAGCTTCTGCGCAGTTCGAATAATATAGTATGTCGAAGAGATGGAAAAAGTGTATTATAAGGTAACTGAACGAGTAACATTACAGTAACAAAATTTGACCATTTCAAGTCGTAGACCCCTCAATACAAAGTTAATCTACCATAACTACCAGCAAAAAATGCAAAGCGCAAACTATTGTACTCCCCCAAATCTCTAGGGGAGAGGAGACAAATTATTATATTCCATAATATCATCACACGACCATTAAGCGTCGCCAGCGATGCGTGTCCAAAAATTATTAGAACATTTTTGCGTTTTTTCGCACGTCCGTTGCATCGCGCAGTCGGGGAGAGACTGCGTTTTCCGGAAGTTGTAAAGTAGTGATTTGTAACGCACGCGCCGTGGCGCCTGACGCCACTTCCGTTAGTACGCCATAATGACGTTGCAGGCAAGATACACTGTCCAAATGTCTTGTGGATCTCATCCCCTTATTCCACACCCTCTATGGTTTTATTGTTGGCATCGAAGCTTTTACGTTTATGCTCTGTTTAGCTAAATTTCTCTTTCCATTTAATTACAGCGGGAGTTGTAATGTGTTTGGCAGATGACATGGCCCTTAATGACTCGAATAAACATGTTTTTCGACTGGCCGTTACGATGTCTGGCCTGTTGGATGATCAGAGCGAATACAAACCATAGGTATTGTGCTGTTTTCTTAATTCTTACAAACACTTGATTGATTATGTTATGTCTCGCCTTTGTCCACTTTAATAGCAGGAATTTCAATTTAAATAACTCACAGTAGTTTTGCTTCTTTATCATCCATAACTTTATTCTTGTCTATCATGGTGAATATAATTCGTAATTAATGGAACGTTGTAAATTAAGTCAGTAAAGTTTAACTTTGAGGGCGACTTACAGATTTTATTTAAATTTCGATTTAAACTCGACTTAGGCTTAAAGTTGCATGTCGTCTTGCATGTCGTCGACTTAGCTTAAATCTTGAATTAAAAATGCGTCAAAGTTAAACCGGCATAGCTCAGTTTAGAGTTGTTAAATCTCGATTTTAGAGACATTTTGAAATTTGACATTTATCGGGTATTTTTCCACAAGACGTAATAAATGCATTATTTCTGCCGTGGTAAAATTAGGTGCCCTAGATCTCTTTATGGTAATTTATGTTATATAGGTATAATATAACTGACGCTAAAGAAAACTAGAAAATAACACGAGAACACAACTACAATACAACCAACACTGATTTTATTAAATTGACAATTTGACATTGACTCTGATATAACATGACATGATTGATATAATAAATAATAAAATAATATGTGTTTAATATGTGTTATTTGAAAACGGAACGCAAAGAATAGACGGCGAATAAATTACTGACTGAATTATCAGTTTAGTTAAATTGAATGTGAAATATGACTGTGCAAGACATGCTTTATTAAGACTTAAGTCGAGTTTAGGTCAAAATCGAGATTTAATTAAACCGTGATTTGTATAATTTTGCTGCAAGTTGCCCATATTTAAATCTGTAAAGTTGCTTTGCTTCACTAGTAATAAGTGTTTTTTTTTTCAATAATTTAATTATAACGTATTTTCTGCATACTGAGGTAAGTAAGCAACATATGTGGAATCATTTTAAGACCTTTTATATACCATATTGTATGCCAAATAAAGATATTTTGATCTATTCATGTTGTGCCATGTGACCTACACTGTAAATGATTCATTTTACATTAAGTTTTCTACACTAAGATACTCATCCCCATGTAAACATTTTGTAACGTTTACATCAATCCACACCTCTCCTGCATATATCCAGGCTCGTGATAGGTTTAGTATCAATATACTTAGATCAATTTACGCAAATTGCTCAACTAGACGCTGCTTCTGTAATTTGAAATCGAGATTACCCTGCTTGTGTTTTGTGAGCGAGGTTTTATTGAGAGCGATTGCGTTTTTTACACGGCTGTTTTTATTAATTTTCTCCCACTTTTCGGAGAGGTTGAATTCAAAAGGTCAGGTAGGGTAGCTATTAGTAACATTTCACCAATCAAATTGATTGCGTATTTGTTTCTTTGAAAAAAAATTTCTCAATGTTTCAATTTTCGTCATCTTTCGAGGCACATGAAATGAAAGACATGACCATTTCTACATCAGATTTCAACATCATTTCATGCGTATCAGTAAACCGATGAGTATTACTCTTAGTCCGCTACAATAGCCTCCACACCTCACTGCCTAATTCCAATATAGAGTCCACAATCAAATACTCTCAATTCCTGAATTAAAACATACAATTGTGCCGTAAGATATCGCCGACCATCCAGCCATCCATCCATCCTACAATTTATAGAGGCTACCACCACTCTTTACAGCGACACGATCGTGTTAAGTATAAAAAAGGTATGAGAAAATCTCTTTTGAAGTAAGTGCGAAACTAGTTTTAATCCACTTTGTTGTATAGATAGTATTAATTGGTCGGTGGTGATGGAAGGTAGTTTGGGTAGGTTAGTAAAAATGAGGGGAATAAAAGTAGCTTTTAATAATTCAAATGAGCAGTTTCTTTTTATCTGCACACAGACTATGTAGGCAGTCTGGACAAGACCAAGACCAACCTGAACCGGAATGTGGTAAACATTTTAAATTTATTCTTGCAGGATTGGTCCAATTACAATCTTAGGCTTAAAATGAAAACTATACAGGGCGTCCCACGGATATGCCACATGGAGGGAAAGTACCTTGAATATTGTAGATGGAACATTTTACTGAAAGAAGACATTATTTGAATTTAAAAAACAATTTAAACTGCATTTATAGATATTTAAATAATTACATGGTGGAATCGGAAATCGAACGAGAAAAATAATCAGCCTGTAGCTTTATCATACCTATCGAAAGGCTTCATCATAAGGATTATTTTTGCTAAATAACATAGTGTCAAAAATGAAAGGAAGACCATGAATTTTAACATTTTTAATACAAAATTAATCAATTTATCAAATGCTCAGAATGAGTCCCTTTCTGTTGAATACAAAGTCGCACTCTTTTGATTATTTCGCTCCCTGTCGATTTTTTGATCTTGTTGTGGTGGATATTTAGAATAATACGTCTAAGTTCTGTTTGTAGCTCGTGGACACTTTCATACTGGTTCTTGTAAACAAAATTTTTTACATAACCCCATAAAAAAAAATCTAACGGGGTTAGATCTGGGGATCTCGGCGGCCATCTTATTTGTCCATTTGTCCCGATCCAGGGATGAAAGTGTTCATTGAGATAGTCCCTTGTTCTGTGACTGTTATGAGCTGGAGCCCCGTCTTGCTGAAAAGTAAGGTTTTGTCGTTCTGCAACCGGAAGATTATTATCTAATTTTTCAAAATCTGAAGTATTTCTAAATACCTTTCCGTATTTAAATGCCCTTCGTAAAAATGTACTAAGAGGACCCGGTTTTTTACAATCCCACACCAACAGTTGAACGAAAAACGCACTTGATTATTAGTCTCGCGGATACATAAGGGATTCTCCCTGGACCAAATACGATTATTGTGTCGGTTGTATGTCCTTACGGCAATGTCAGCTTTTCATTTTTCTGAACAAAATTTCACATCAAATGTTAAAATTCATGGTCTTCCTTTTATTTGTGATACTAAGTTATTTAGCAAAAAATAATCCTTATGACGAAGCCTTTCGATCGGTATAATAAAGCTACAGAGTGATTAATTTTCTCATGTAATGGGTTCGATTCCCGGTTCAACCATGTAATTTTTTAAATATCTATGAATGCAGTTTAAATTGTTTTTTAAATTCAAATAATGTCTTCTTTCGGTAAAATGTTCCATCTACAATATTCAAGGTACTTTCCCTCCATGTGGCATATCCGTGGGACGCCCTGTATAGCGAAGCCCACCAAAGAATACAGGAGCACCTGTCTACAATTTTCTGTCTGGACTTAAAATCATAAAACCAACCAGCACGCGTTGCATGATCATTGACTACCATTGAAAACGAAAAAACGAAAGAAAAAAATTGTAAGTTTGTAGCAAGCTTTCTCGACGCGATGTCAAAAATATAGAAATGAAAGTGTCACTTTGGATATGTTATCAGCCAAACCCGATTTCAGGCCAAACTAGTTTGTACTAGCCCAAACCGGTTTATCCTACGCGTGTCAGGATATTTATTTATTTATATTCCAACTTACATCTATCATTACCAGTGATCGGAATAGGTAGAGCTAATTTGCCTAAACTTCGAGGCAGGAAGTAACATAGAGTGGATAATACCTCCTCTAAAATCCCGGAATAAATTTTAATAACGTTTAAAACCCGGGATTTAAAAACCACGAATTATTTATTGGACTTTATTTATAGATAGATAGAATACTCTTTACTATATACTTACACCATAAAAATTACAGATATAAATGTGTGTGTGTAAATCCTAGAAAATGTTGTGATTCTTCAAATCAATAATTTGTAAATACAAATAAAGTCCAATAAATAATTCGTGGTTTTTAAATCCCAGGATTTAAACGTCATTAAAATTATTCCGGAATTTTAGAGGAGGTATTATCCACTCTATGTTACTTCCTTCCTCGAAGTTTAGGCAAATTAGCTCTACCTATTCCGATCACTGATCATTACAGAGCAACCTATTGTGATAGTGCACATATTCTAAACTCTTATCCTAACTTATTAGTAACTTATTTTTATAATTAAATTTTGTAACTTATTACAAATAATGCATTATTTGTGACTTCACTCAGAGAACAACAGAATAGGTCCGTGTTACTAGCTGTGAGGTTGGGAGGGCAGAGTGCACGCGTCAGTGGCGCCTCACTTAAAAGATTGGTGAGAGCGCGCACCTCCGCAACCTATGTATATGCCCTAATATGTCCGCATTATGCTTCCCTTTATGTACTTTATGTACTTTGAATATGTACGAGGTGAGTGCGAAATCCCTCCTGACCCTCAGTTCGTTATAGCCAACCTTACCCAAAATAAATAACGTTGCATAAGCGGATAAATTGGGTATACACCATAGAAGCGCACCTCACAAACTTGTTTTATACTCTCTCCAGCATGAGCCTATATTTAGATTCGTGTGGAGCCCAAATGACTGCGTTACATTCTAATTGATTTCTAACTTGCTTTCGTTACTTAGGTTTTAATTTAAATTTGAAAATTTATGTCATGATTCACCGAAAAAAAAAAGCCGAAAGAAGAAAAGTTTTGAAAATGCTGGTCTAATCCAACATTTTCAAAACGTTTACCACAGTTACGAAGCTGATTATTTTATGCATAAAAGTACTACTCATGAAGATTCAGTTGCGAACAAAAAATCTCGACTGTCTTCTACATTTTTTTTTTAGAATTTTTTTAAGTTGGTCAGGTTGAAATTCGGATACCCCACGATAAACGGACCTAAATTTTTTGTATGTCAATATTCCGGCCACCCTGTATAAGACGACAATCGCTGTAATGTTATTAAAACCGCGCACCATACGGAGCATAAAACCTAAATTACGGTAGGCTTTTCTGCAGTAGCTTATATACTAGTTAACCCAGGACAATGTAGTTTGGCTTAACTAGTTTGGCCTAGGCTAAACTGATTAAATCGTTGCAAGTAACAAACTAGATTGTCCTGGGCTAAACTAGTATATCCTGACACGCGTAGGATAAACCAGTTTGGACTAGGACAAACTAGTTTGGCCTGAAATCGTGTCCGGCCGGTAACAGATACAATAGAAAGAGGTAATTAGACTATTCATCTAAGAATAGAGATTGAAGTGGCCATTGCATGCAACTCGTGCATATATGAAGCACCAAAACCAAGTACCTGTTAAAAATTGCTATACTTGCTTATTACCACCGTAACCGTTCGATTCAGTGGCGCCGCCGCCGCGCCGCCGGCGCATACGTTTGCGCAATTACTGCAGATCCAGATGAAATGTCACCAATTGTGCATTCCGACTGTAGTTTATTTGATCCTGTTCGTATTGATGCGGTTTATATTTTTTTGGTCTCATTGGTCTAGGAATGAGCCTGTATGTCAGGAGATTATTACCTACAGAGTAAGTGAAAATGTACCTACTTACTACTTAATTTTTGAATCGTTTTTGGGTTTTACCTTTTTGTTGCGGACGCTTTTAACGTGCACTTCTTTCTACATTGTTCTCACATACTTAATTTCAACATGAATGATGTAACCAATATTTTGTAACAATATTTTGATTTAAAAGAGTGTCCATGGAGTTTCTTGCCCGTTCTTCTCCATAGAGATCTACGCTTTGGAATGGGTAACTAGCTTCAACTTTCTGACTAACTGACCGACTCTTTGACAATTCAAAAGAGCCTGTAATTGGTTTATTTGAAATAAATGCTTTGAGTTTGAGTTTTTACCTTTAAAGAAAGCATGACTAGCTAGTACTATTGGTAATAAGTATTTTGTTTGGGCCGACTGTGCTCCTTAGTATTTTGTTTATAATGAGAGCAATAAAATTGAGGCTAAATAATAACAGCCGCACGGTGCGATCGAAGGTTAAGCTACGCTTGCCGCGGTCGGTTCGTGGATGATGACCATTCGTTACATATCGAAACCTCTCCGAGCCTCGGAAAGCACGTTAAGCCGTTGGTCCCGGCTGTCATTCGTAGATCTGTGTCAGTCGTTACGGGTTGTCAGATGCCCAAAAGTCTGACAACTCGTCTTATCAAGGGGTATCGTGTTACCCAGTAACTGGGTTGTGGAGGTCAGATATGCAGTCGTTCCATGTAAAGTACTGGTATTCAGGTTAGACTGCATCCGACCCCAGCAGTGTTGGGAAAAGACTAGGTAGATTGATTTTGATATCAAGAAAGTAAAAGATCTTAGCGGAAATGTAGATTCTTATAATAACACCAGATTCTGCTCACGACGTCGTCCGCGTGGAAGTCAACAAAAACACAAAAAAGTGGAAAGAGATTTTTTTTAAACTGCTGCTTCACAACAATACCCATAAAATTAAAATTCTCGGCATTTGATGAACAGTCTATTCCAAAACCTTTTAGACATGGACATGGCACGAACACTATTGACATACATAAACTCCAAATTCAATTACCAACAGTATCAACCGACAAACCAGGGTTGCCGAGTAAACAAAAGTATAACAAACCCCTGTATTTGTTGACATTGTTAGTGGTCAAATAGCAAAAATGTTCGGCGTAACGAACCCGTAATCCGATTCCGAGTGGTCAGTTCTGTAAAGTTTCGATCTGCAATCAACTGTGCTAACAGATCTATTTCGTGGGCAAACAAGCTGGGGGCAACCCTACGCACACTCGCGTTGTTTGTGCTGTTTGCGTGTGTGTGTGTGTGTAGTGTAGATGTTGTAGAAAAGAAAAATATGTAAGTATTTTTATTTTGGTAGCGTTTAATTGACAGACATTGATCTTAAGGGGCATTTTAAAAAAACATTGGCATCTTACTAAATTTTTAATAAATTAATTTTACATTTTAATTATATTTTATTTTAATTATAAATTAAAATTATATCTGAGGTAGGTAAGTAGGTTGAATTCTTGCTTTTCGAAGTTGACAAAAACGTAGGACATTAATTTAACAAAGTAGAAAACATGTGCTCTGATAACTTCTTACATTACTTACTACCAACTTAAGCCTTATTAAAAAGCGATTCCCGTACAGCTCTAAAAACGAAAAATTTACATAACAAAAACGTACCGACTTATCCTTCAAAACGTGCAATTAATTCCACAAACAAGATGTCTGCCGAAAAACTGACATGAGCTTCCCGAAAATAAATAATCGACTAAGGAATACATTACTATTCATCGGTTTCATCAAAAACGTTCTTAATCACGCAAAAAACTTTAAAAGGGAGATGGATATATCCGTCTAATTTGCCTACGCTTTGGGACTTACAATAAATCTGTCATATCATATGGCTCTTTGTACTGTATACCTTTGTACTGCCAACCTAATAAAAAAAATCTTTGGGCTGAATGGCGTATTTCCTGTGCATAAAATTGAGCACTAAGATCCTGCCAATTAAAAGGTTCAAGTGATGTGGGTATATAGACGTCGTAAATCAGTTTAGTCGATTTTAATTATACTAATAAGGATGTCCTTTTCAGTCTTATTTTTTTAAACTGTATTGTTGAATTCGTATGGACTGACATCAAGATTATTAATTGAGATTTCTTTTAATTGGAATTCGTGGGGTATGCTGTTATCATTATTTTATAGTCGCTTTTGTTAAGTGGCGTAAAATAGTTATAAAAGATTTTATTGTTGTTTCCTTTGTTTTTATTAAAGTTTATTGGGTTCAATTAATGGTCTGCTAAGTGAGTATTTTGAGAGACTGGTTCGATTAATTATGGGTAAAAAAATGCACCACCAAGTTTATGATTCCCTGTAACTAGGTTTATGGGGCGCGCGCGGGTGGTCACTTGAGCAGTTACCTGTAGTATCTACATAATTATGAGATCTTAGCCCGTAGCATTAATGTTTTTGCTTAGATACACCTATGACAAATAGTAATTTATTCAGTACGTTGAATAATCCTTATTCCTGAATATCTTCCAATTTGTAAAATAGGTAACAATTTAATATTTTCCCCAGAAAATGCCACAGGAAGAGTTGTGTTGATTGATAAATCTATACATACGGGGGTCACACTGAAAGTTTTTAGAATAGGCCAGTAAGAAAAGCAGCCAATGAAAAATTTATTTAAATTTCGAATTAGGAACTCTTTGGGAATCTGTAGACGTGTAATGAACTCGTATGTCATTTGTTTTTACAAATTGGCGGCAATTTAAAAAGCGTCTGTCGTGCGTCGAAATGGATTTGACTGGAGAAAATTTTAGCTCAAGGATTTATTACGACTTTCGTTGCGGTCTTACTCAACAACACTGTTATTTTAGACTTCGATTAGTATTTCATGACGAAGCACCATCTCGTGCCACTGCTTACAACTGGTTTAATGAGTTTAAACGTGGTCGAAGCAAACTCACTGATGAATCGCGAGAAGGACGTCCTTCTACGGCGACTACTGAAGATACCTAATAGTGTTTAGGTATCCATATCAATTACGTCTATGAAGTTTACATTAAGAAAAAAACAGATTTTTCAAACTGATATTACGATTTCACTGCGGTTGATGACCCCAAAAAATTATCAAATTAATTTATTTTTGCTTTATCACGTTTAGATGTCCCATCACATCTGCGGAGTTTCGCTAACTGATTTAATTTGACCCTGTATAATTCCATTTTCTCTATTATACGACTGATGTTATATATATATAAAATAATACATGCCATCCTAGTACCTACTTGCCGGTATACGTAATTGTCTCACTGTCGGTACTCTTCGCAAATGAGAAGGAATAAACATTGATCCCCACGTTTGTTTAGGCGACTTCAAATCGTTTTTAAATCGAGGTTTTCTGACGTTCATTTTATGTCTCGAGCTTTCCTTATTATTTCCGCACAAAGACGACCACTGTTGCACATAGGCCTCCCCTAAGCATCACCACTTCCGACAGTGCCTGCCACATATAGAAGATTCCCAGG
The DNA here is from genome assembly GCA_947568875.1 of Fissipunctia ypsillon. Classification (NCBI taxonomy): domain Eukaryota; kingdom Metazoa; phylum Arthropoda; class Insecta; order Lepidoptera; family Noctuidae; genus Fissipunctia; species Fissipunctia ypsillon. The sequence goes on from OX387662.1 coordinate 16,461,268, forward strand.
TCCTTCACCCACCACCATGAAAAGACGTCCACCGATGGACAAGAAGCCCCCATCTACAACGTGTCTCACAATGGCGACATTAATTTAACACACGGGTAGGGGTAGTGGCCAGTAATCATAAAAATTGTAATAAGATAAAATAATTCGTAAATTGAAAAATTTAAATTATTAAACAAACTAGATAATAAAACTCTCTTTCCTTCAATTCGCCTACTCTTTGCACGTTATTCGTTTTCGTTTCATTGATGCCATGTTATGATCCGTGACCCCGGCAAATCACCTCTGCGCTACAGTTCATTAAGTACAGGTTGCTCCAAGATGTTATTTTAGAAAATTGTAAATAAATCAATAAATACTATCGTTTAGTGAAATTATAATTTCTTCATAAAACGAAAACGTGAAACCGTATACGTGCGTTAATGTCGCCGTTAAGGGGGAAGCGCTAAGGTAGTCGCGAAATTCAAATTTTCTTACGATTTTTACAATTTGCAGCTCAGTGTCTGGGTGTATCTTGATTTTTTTTATTTTTTTTTTATTTGAGATAGGTTTGCTCTTGACTCTAGTCTAGGTCAGAGATGACTGAGACAAAGTTGACGATGGAGCGGGCTTACCCAGAAGAAGCCTGTTAACTCTCACTTTGAAGAGATCGGGGTTGTATATGTTCGGAAACACAGACGCAGGCAGAGAGTTCCACTCCTTTGCTGTGCGCATCACAAAAGACATTTGGAAAAGCTTAGTGCGAATTGGTGAAATAGCAACTAGGTAGGGATGGTAACCTGCAGTGCGTCTAGATGTCCGATGGTAGAAAGGGGCAGGCGGAATGAGGTCGTGGAGTTCTCGAGCACACTTACCGATTAAAGTATGATACGCGACCATAACAAACATGTATTTACAGAGTTATAATACTAGAATCAGTAATAAAATTCCTTAAGTTAGTATAATCCTGAAATGTTAAGATTTCATGAAATAGTCATTCAATAGAATTACTTGGTCTTAGAGAGTTGTATCTAAGACTTTAATTATATAATTCTGTAAATACATATTTGTTACGGTCGCGAATCATATTTTAATCAATATACAACCTAATACTTTTTTTTGTGGATGGGAAATCATCAAATGACTTCTCCCGCTCTGGGCGGAGCGGGAGGGCGTGTCAGACTTTTACTGACTATAACCCACCCGCGTTCCTTCTGTTGCCTGTGCCGGGGCCACGGTAACTCTTTCGAACATCCCGCAACCCTGGCTGGATACAACCTAATCCTGACCTGCAAATTGCAAAAAACGTAAGAAAATTTGAATTTCGCGGGCTACCCTGGCGCTTTCGCCTTAAAGCGGCACGCTGTATACTTTGATTGAGTATATGTAAACATAGCTGTATAATTTACATATTTAATTAAACTTTAGCTAAACGTCCAACTAGTTATAAGTAGGTATATCTCAATTTAGTGCCATACACTCCACCATGGGCCAACTCAAACTGGTCACCACGCAGATACCAAGAACACTATAACGTTACCGTGAAATGATGGTCATAATTGACCGTAGTTACCATGGAACCCTTGCGTTATGGGAGTGTAACACTTAGGAGAACATATCATGGTTGGCCGTAAATACATTAGTTTCGCTTCAAGAAGTATGGATGCGGGGCGAAAAATTCAGTGCGTTGTAAGAAAACGTGATCGCAGAATGTCGTGGGTGGGTTCTGCATGTTTAAAACATGTTAGGTTTAAAGAACTCTTGAACTAATTAGCTGTCCACTTAAAATGAGATACAAAGTACATATATCTAGATAATAATGATCACATATTTGTCTCTGGGGTGACGTCACAGGGTGCATACATGTTTCTTATGTTTTTTTTTTAAATATGTGTATACTCTCACAGGGGCTTCATCATCTGCCTAGCCTTTTCCCAACTATGTTGGGGCCGGCTTCCAGTCTAACCGGATGCAGCTGAATACCAGTATTTTACATGGAGCGACTGCCTATCTGACCTCCACAACCCAGTAACTGGGTAATACGATACCCCTTGGTAAGACTGGTTGTCAGACTTTCGGTCTTCTGACGACCCGTAACGACTGTCAAAGGGGCTTATGGCTAAGAAATAACAGCCGCACGGGTCGATCGATCAGGTTAAGCTACGCTTGCCGCGGTTGGTCCGTGGATGGCTGACCATCTTTACATATCAAGACCCCTCCGTGTCTTGGAAAGCACGTTAAGCCGTTGATCCCGGCTGTCATTCGTGTATCAATGCCAGTCGTTACGGGTTGTCAGAAGCTCGAAAGTCTGACAACCAGTCTTACCAAGGGGTATCGTATTACCCAGTAACTGGGTTGTGGAGGTCAGATAGGCAGTCGCTCCATGTAAAATACTAGTATTCAGCTGCATCTGGTTTGACTGGAAGCCGACCCCAATATAGTTGGGGACTAGGCAGATGATGTATATACTCTCACACTTCTTTAAATCCTCCGGTAAATTATTGAACCGCTGTGCTCCCTCAACTAATATGAGTCATCATCACATGTTCTGCGTTTGTTCCGGTGTTTTTTCTCGGAGTAGTTGGATACGAAACACTGATCTCATCTAATTAAAAAAAAAATGCTTAACACGTTAACTGCCAAGGTATATTTTCTATATTCTCCAAATTTAATTTCTTGAGTATTGATTCCAAATGGTTTAATATGAATAATTATGTATAAAAAGTGTTCCCTTTTGTTTATTTTAATAGATAATTGACAATAAAAAAACTGTCAGTCACCGGTGGCTGACGTGGCCTGAACAGATAGTGACTCTGTCAGGCACCGGTGACTGACATGGCAGTTAACGTGTTAAAAACTTCAGGAATCCTCTGGATGTGGAACGCATAGACCGGTCAAAGTAGCGGTGCTTTGGGGAGGCCTATGTCCAGGACGTCTTTCGGCTGAACTGATGATTTAAAAACTTTAGAGTATTTCTTTTTGGTGATCCATATGGTAGTTTTTCAGCGGACGGCACAAGATCTTTGGAGAAAGAAAGCAAGAATGAAAATAAATGGACTGTCTGATTTTTATAATTTTAACAGTTCCGACATAAAATTCATTTGTTACATCAAATGAATATAACTATGTATTTGAGAACGTACCTTGCTTTTTCTTTAAAAAAAGGAAAAGGCGATTTTCTCCTACTGAAAAAACTTTGTCTTAATTTTAACAATAGATTCTCTATAGTATTTTTGACAACAAAATGAGCGTGACTACAAAACACAATTACTATACAATATAACTTAAAAATAGATATTTCCCAAGAACAATTTAAGCGGGCCCCCAATCCAAAGAAAAAACAACAAAAAAATATTCCTAATAGCGTTATAATAGCACTAATAGATTATGTTAGCACAAATTCATTGATAATTACACTTCTCATCATCTTTCTACCATAGCAGCCATGACAAGTAATTACTACCAAAAAAAAACATTACAACTACCAACATTAAAATATTTTTGCATATTTACTATGAACTAGGGGAAAATGAGAGTGCGGTTATTAACAGTTAAGTTACGGAGAAGAATGTGTTGATGTCGTTTGTTTTTTAGGGTTAAGTATAACGCAAGTTAATTATGAATGCTTCGTAGTAATGAATAATTGCTTTTTGACGTGAGAGATTTCAGTACAAGTATTAGCTCGTAAATGGCTTTTACGGGAACTCGTACTGAAATCTCTTGGAGTTCGTTAGAAATCCCTTGCTTGGCTGTTGAGCCAAGCATATGTTGAGAAAGCTATAATTTGGCATGTATGTACATATTAATCACGCCGACAAAGTGGTAAAATAAAATTATGAAAAAAAAAAATATGATAGTGGGGATGTTTTTTTTTTCGTCTTATCTCAATGGCGTAAGGTGTTGTTGGAAAGGTCTTTCAAAAATATTTCGGACTTGTGAAAACAATTTATCGATTAAGGGATACGTTTCTGAAATATTAAGCTTTAAAGTGCTAATTTTTGTTAAAGTGTGACCCCCCCCCCCCTGCCAGCTAATAAACGGCTAGTTTAGGATACTTATGTGAAAACATTCTCGGTAGTAGCATATATATACAACGAAGTTAACCCTACAGTAGTCGCGTACACGAAGGATGAAAGAACTGAACTGAACAGGCGCTATTAGGTTTTTAGAACTTTGCAATTTTGTATCAATGGATTACATATGTAGGGCACGCGACTACTGTAGGGTTAAAACGAAAACTATCACAACTAAGTAGGCTTAACAAGTTAACGAGTAATAGTCGACCAACTTACATTTGCAGTTGGAATGTATGAGAGAACATGTTTTTCAACTACAATGTTAAGTTTGTTCTTGGGATAAACTCATCCCAACTACGGAACCATTTATTGTGCGTGGTCCGACACGCACTTGGCCGGCTTTTTTATTGCCCAATTCAAAAATACTATAGGTATTTAATTTTCTATTGAACGTAGGTTATGAATCTGGTTTTGTTCACAAGCTAGTCGTCACCGGCACCGTCTACGCCTTTTCCTAGAGGTGGTTTCTGTCGATAATAATATACTACGTGTACCTACTTACCTTAGACGTAGTGACAAAAATTGAAAAGAGTATGCTTAGATGGTTTGGTCATGTTGAGAGAATGAATGAAAGACGACTAACAAGAGGTATTTCCACGGCAAATGTGAGTGGAAACGCCGGGAGGGGACGCCCTAGGAAGACATATAGTGATCTTATTGGTGATGTTCTTCAGAAAGGTCAGGTGCGTGGTACTCGCAACCGGCGTGCGTGTATGACCAGATGTATGAATGTAAACGAGGCAAAAGGAGTATGTAAGGATCGTAGCAGGTGACGTTCTGTAGTTTCTGCCTACTCCCAAGAAAGAAGGCGTGAGTTTATGTATGTGTGTGTGTACTTACCCTTTAAACTGAATATGAAATATTCTGTTTATGTGTCCTCTGTAGATGCCTGCTGTTCGTTAGTTATTGTCAAAACCATGACAGTACCAATTTGTTTCCACAACAATTGGCTTCCATAACAGTCTTCAAAAACAAATTTCTCTCACAAAAATGTCTCATCACTTTCAAACGACAAGTCTATTCCGACACACTTCAGACACACACGACAATGATTGCGCAAATCTAAATAATTCCATTGTCGCAGCATCCCTTACCATAAATTATACGTTAGCGTACTCCCGGCACCCTCTAGCGTCACTTCCTGTTCTAACCGGAAGCAGGCAGCCGCCATTTTGGCGAGCACGCGGCAGGAAGCAGGCGCACGCGCATCTCCATCGTCACTTCCGTTTTGTCTATGACTTTGGGATTTTAGAGAAAATATTTTGAAAATTGGTTGTGTTGACTGTCCAGTAATGGTTTGAGTGATAAGATTTATAGTTATCTGTTATCTAAGTTTGACTTTAAAACATTATCGAACAGTGACCATTCAATGCTGGAATGTTGGTTAATTCATGCTACTTTAATTTATTGAATTCACTAGGTCAAAGTTAATTTATTTATTTTGATTTAATTTTTAATTTCTCCTAGTTATTTAGTTCATTTCAATTTCATTTTAATTTATTTGCTATTATTTATTTATATTTTGTTATGAAGGCATTAATTGATCACGTCATTATTAATATAGTTTTAAGATAATTAACACATAACATAACATCACGCCTTGTTTCCCCGAAGGGTTAATTATCTTAAAACCTCTGACTGCCTCGTTGGTCTAGTGGTCGCAAGCGCTACTGCTGAGCATGAGGTCCTGGGTTATATTCCCAGGTCGGGCAAAGTGTTATTGGGTTTTTCTATCTGGAATTTCTCAGTAGCAGCCCGGAGTCTGGATTTGTGCCCGGTAGATGGTAATAGGCTCGCCCCCTATTACATGGGACTTAATGTAATACTAACTGATTATGGACTGTATTTTGTCTGAATTAAATGAATTTTCTTTTATTTTATTTATTTAAAGTTATTATAGACAGCGGGAACAACCCGCACTCGGCGCGAGTGGTGGAGTATGGCCCTCTCCCTCTCACAGAACATTACAGGCAGTTATTATGAAAGAATACTTCCTATTAAGGGGGAAGCGCCAGGTAGCCCACAAAATTCAAACTTCCATAAGTATTTTGTAATTTTCAAGTCAGTATTAAGTTGTATGTTGATTAAAGTATCATTCGCGACCGTAACAAATATGCATTTACAGAATTAAAATCATCAAAATCAGTAATATAACTCCATAAGTTTGTATAATCCTAATTGTCAAGATTTCATGAAATAGTCATTAAATAGAATTACCTGGTCATAAAGAATTGTATTGATGACTTTAATTATTACGTTTCCGTAAACACATATGTACATTTTACGGTCGCGAATCATATTTTGATCAACATACAACCTAATACTGCTTGCAAATGGCGAAAAACTTAAGAAAATTTGAATTTCCCGGGAAACCTGGCGCTTTCACCTTAATGCAATGATTTGTCATGGTGAATATGGCAAATTTAAGGCCTAAAAGAAAAAATTACAGCACGTAATACCTACCTACTATATCCATTATCTCATCATCATCTGCTTAGCCTTTTCCCAACTATGCTGGGGTCGGCTTCCAGTCTAACCGGATGCGGCTGACTACCAGTATTTTACATGGAGCGACTGCCCATCTGACCTCCACAATCTAGTTACTGGGTAATACGATACCCCTTGCTTAGACTGGTTGTCAGATTTTCAGGCTTCTGACGACCCGTCACTGTCAAAGATCCACGAATCTCGAGACCAACGGCTTAGCGTGCTTTCCGAGGCGCGGAGGGCTCTTGATATGTTAAGATGGTCACCCATCCACGGACTTAACCTGATCGATCGAACCATGCTGCTTATTACTTAGCCACAGGCCCCTTCGTACCTACCTAATGAATTCATAGTGTACTGTGTAGTGTATTTTTCACCATAGCAAATCATAGAGATTTTTTTCCAGTCTATTTACCACGGGCGAAGCCTTCATACAACCCGATTCCTATCGGCTTCCCTTCGGAACAACCACTCTTCTTAATGTCTACTATTGCCAAATAATATGGTACACCTGTGTGCATACTGTGTGTCACTTCACATTACATAATTATATTTAATATCAGTTTAATACATCATAAGATTGAAAACCTACAAGTTTTTGTCTAAGTTTATGAGAACTTAACAATTTTTTCTTCGGCTTCCCTCTAATGATAATTGTAGCTGCGCCACTGCTGTCTACCATGTATCTATGTATAAGTAAATGGAAATAATTGCATCTGCCATCAGAAAAATACCTCAACCTACAATGTGACTTATTTTTTTCCGATTAAATGAGAAAATGGAAACTAAGATTTCTTGCAACAACAGCATGAGGTGAAGGAATCCATGGACTTTAAGTGAATCACGTTACTCAAGATAAATCGTATATGGCCTAAGACATTACAAGTGAGAAGTCTCATGGTCTGTGAGTATTATTAATTACCCTGTTTCCCTTATTAGACGTTTACAACGTGATTAGAAATAAAATTAGTTTGGACGTGAGACGCCATTTTAATTTCATTCCTAGAATTAGATTGTAATGTGGAATGCCTCGTGTATAACGCGATGTGTAAGCATTTTTTTTTTTAATTTCGTTTATCAGGAATTGTTGAAATATTCGGATGGAACGTGAACCACTATGAACCAGTTAAGAAGAAAATTCACAAAAGTGTTGTAGGTTTAAAGTGTTTCGTCTGAAAAGTCAATTACAAGAAAAGGCGCATTCATTAAGTAAATGGGATTCAGAAGCTGACTTTAAGGCTCTTTTCAGTAATGATATCACAGACATTTTTGATGTAGCTTAAGTATAACATCAATATTTATTAGCATTATTTATTTGACTGCCTCATTGGTGTAGTGGTCGCAAGGGCTACTGCTGAACATGACGTCCTGGGTACGGTTCCCGGGTCGGGCAAAGTGTTATTAAGTTTTTCTATCTGGAATTTTTCAGTAGCAGCTTGGAGTCGATTGATGACAATAGGCTCGCCCCTATTACATGGGACTTAAATAAATGGTGTCTCAGTAAGAGTGCACTTTTTCATTTTAAAATAAAAACAAGTATTTTATGACAGAGTTGTGATATTTTTATTGTATTGTAAAGAAGACATGTTCCGATTAAGTATGGAATAAAACATCCGGCAAATGACCCCCACGGCTCCGATGACTCTTTTCATGAAATTTTCCATGACTTTTGCACAGAGATGTGGCTGTATCTCACCGATGACGCGTTGGATTTCCGATTTGAGCTCGAACCCGAGATTTCACAAAACCCCGAAGAAAAAAATCACACGGCGTTAAATCGCACGATCTTGGTGGCCAGTTGACATCAGAATTTCGTGAGATAATGTGTTCTGGAAATCGTTGCTGCAATAAGTCGATTGTTTCATGCGCGCTGTGGCAGGTTGCGCCGTCCTGCTGAAACCACACGTTGTCCAGATTCATGCCGTCCAGTTGAGGCCACAAGAAGTCCGTTATCATATTCCTGTAACGAATGCCGTTCACCGTTGTAATGAGTTTTCACAATTATAACGCGTTGTTCTTTCGAAAAGCGCTCCATTTTTAATAATCGGAATACACAGAGGTGACAGCTGTCAAATTTCAGAGTTGCCACTTGCATGAAATAAAAAAATTTCCAATTTTAAAAAGTGCACTCTTACTGAGACACCCTTTATAACTGGCGAAATATGGGTATACTAGAGGTAGGATTACTAAGGTAATAAGGTTGAAAAGTGGCTCAACACAAATGTCCGCGATGCTACATCCCTGCCCAAACCTACGGGGAAACAAGGCATGATGTTTGTTGTTATTTTATTTATTAGCAAATTGTCGGAGCGAATAGTGTATACTGCACTTGACTCTTCATTATAATAAAATTATGGTATACGATAACCTTCAGTTTCTGAGTCTGATAAATAATTAGAATCTCAGTAGTTACGTTGATTTGACCACAGTAAAAACAACGCACCATATGAATATTTTACAACTGTGAATGTGAAGACTATGTGGGTCCTTGTTTTGTTTTTTCTTTTCTTTCAGCTTTAATCATAGTCTGCCAGTTTGAGTAAATTATGCGGCCTACCCAAATGTCCTTTCTTTGGTATTGTTCGTCGAATCGTTGAGCTACTTAACTTTTATGTTGAGCTGTACGATTACTGACAGATGCTTGCACTGATTGGACAGGTCCACTCAATCTGTGTGGTTCTTTCCTCAAAAAACCATTTCAGACACCAACCTACATGGTCTTCACATGATCTGACCAAGATTATGTCTGGACTTTAAAAGAGACTGTGACCTCTGAGTTTGTTTCGGCCTTTCTTCTCAGAGTAGTCAGATAGGAAACGCCGGCCTCATCTAGTTAAAAAAAAAATGTTTGACGTGTAAAAGTGTTTCTATAAACCTACTTACAGAAATAAAATCATTTATCATTTATCATTACAGTCACAATACATTATGTTAGTTTTTTAGGAACCGGGCATACGTTTCTGTAACTAATATACAGGGTTATTTTAAACTGACTAGCTAAACTCCGCAGACGCGATGGGTATCGATATCTTAACATGGTAAAATAAAAAATAATATTATTTGATGTTTTTTTTAGGAGGTCATCGACCAGAGTCTGGATTTGTGTCCAGTTGATGGCAATAGGCTCGCCCCCTATTACATGGGACTTAAACATAACTAAAAATAAATCTATCAAAATCTTGGCTCACATCGGCGCATGATAATTAGTAAGCAATCATTCAATGGTGGTGATTTACAAGAATAACTAAATCAACATCAATTCATGGCGAATAACGTGCGGTCATTATGAAGATTGACGTCCGGCGCTGTCTAGCAAGCCATCAATTCTGACCGGGTAGGGTGGGCAGCAGTGTGGGGTTTGACCGGACAGTCTCGGTACTTGGTAATGTACCAAACATGTTTGTTTTAGGGCAATTTTGTCAATTGTATTGTTAGAATTAACTTTTATCTGAGGAATAAATATTGCAGTTTGATAGAAGAAGGTTTGTCAAAAACACTTATCTGATTATTGAAAAATCTGCCCTTAATGTTTTATTTTCAATTGTTGACACTAGTAGTTTAGTGTATAGTCCCCTACAATTGCCACAATACAATCCCCTGTCAATCAGGACATGAAATGTAATTTAAAACAAGAATATTTGTTTAAAGTTGTTTTTAAGGTTCCGTACCTCAAAAGGAAAAAACGGAACCCTTATAGGATCACTTGTCGTCTGACTGTCCGTCTGTCACAGCCAATTTGCTCCGAATCTAATGGACCGATTCAGTTGAAATTCCGGTACATATAACAATTTCTTTGACCCAAACAAGGACGTGTTACGTAAATAAATGAATTTTGAATGTGGGAGTCACTTTTGGGGGCCAAAGAAAATTATAAATAAAAGTTTTGGAAACTTTACCGTATGACATATCAAATGATATGGCTTACTGTAGGGGTTCCGAATATATTTTTTTTATAATTTTAAAATGTTTTTTTTTATAGTTTTAAAAATATTTAAGAAAACATGCGAAAATTGACCATTGCCCCTTATCTCCGAAACTATACCTATATTAAAAAAAATATAGAAAATATATTTTATATTTATACATTACAGGAAAACCTATAAGAAGTCTTAAAATAACACGGTAAATCTCTCAATATTGTGTATACAAACTTACATTTGCAGATGGAATGTATGGGAGAATATGTTTTTCAAATACAATGGAAGTTTGTTCTTTGGATGATTCTGTCTCTTCTTTCTTCATCCCAACGACGGAGCCCTACATTGTGCATGGTCCGTCACGCACTTGGCTGGTTTCTTATAACGAAGTGGAGTCACGAAAAATTCAATGCATAGTCAGTTTGAATGAACAGCAAGATGCAGCTATTCGAAAACACAGTGGATACGCTACTTTAAAAGCAGTAACAAAATTGAATCCTATTTGTTAACTTATGACCTTTCATGGAACGAGAAAAGCTTTAATATTCTATAAACATTTGTTAACTTTACTTTTGTATATTTTCAGTTGTGTGAAATTTTAATTATTAGTTGTTTTATTTCAGTTTAAAAATTGGTAAATATCCCAGTTTATCAATTTTATCTGCCACATCCTCTTAACCCTTATGAGTCGGCCCTGAATTTATCCTCACTTGTGTTCAATTATGGCTCCCCTAGCCATCAGAGATAAGTCATGATGGTGTATAGGATTACATCACAAATTGTGTATTATGTTTAATGTGCTTATGTTACGTATGGAAATCTAATCTAATGCTTAGATCGATCAGCGTTTTATAAGAAAAATTGCTGTCAATAAAAAATAAATAAGGAGTTACATCTGACCAATTTGAAAACAAAATCCCGTGCACACGATGACCACATCTGTTAGCAAGCATTACTATAGCGGCCGAGCGCTGCAAGCAAGAATAGTCCTTGTGTATAGATGATCGTTTCTCACATTGTACGTACATATTTAGGAAAATCAACATGGCGCAGTGGCGAAGCCTTCATACAACCCGATTCCTATCGGCTTCTCTTCGGAACCACTACTCTTCTTAATGTCTACTATTGCCAAATAATGTACACCTGTGTGTGTGTAACATTACATATATTTAATACCAGTTTAATACAGTCATCATAAGATTAAAAACATTACAAAAATGCCTAAAATTTTTTTGTCTGAGTTTATGAGAAATGAACAATTATTTCTTCGGCTTCCCTCTAATGATAATTGTATCTGCGCCACTGACATGGCGTTAAACTTGTAGTTCTACAGGCAAGAAATTCGCTACAAGCTTAACAAAAGAATCATTTTGATTTTTTTGACAGAAGCGTCTAAACTGCTGCTATCATTTTAATTCTATTGCTCTGTTGCTTACTAAAATTAAATCAAAGAAATGGCAGTGACCTTCAACGTTGCAATGCTTCCTAGGCAATACAATCCTGTCCTGTGATCCTGTCCGTGGTGGCCCAGTGGTAACGGCCCCGACTTACGAGTTGTAGGTCGTAGATTCGAACCCAAGCGGGCGCTTTACTTTGTGTAAATAATTTCATCACCACTGCTCTCAAAACGGTGATGGAAAATATCGTGAGGAAACCGGCATATTCTAGAACCAAAAATTCGAAGACATGTGACATCTACCAACCCGCACTGGGCTCGCGTGATATATTACAGCCCACTCCCTCTCATAGAGAGGAGGCCTGTGTCCCAGCAGTGGGAACATTATAGGCTGTTTATGTATTATGCTGTGACCCTGCCTATATAAGGTGTAACTGAAAGCCTGAAAAGGGAATTAGAACAACTTTTACTCAATCAATCTGCCTCGCCTTTTCCCAACTATGTTTGGGTCGGCTTCCAGTCTAACCGGATGCAGCTGAATACTAGTATTTTACATGGAGCGATGGCCTATCTCACCTGCACAACCCAGTAACTGGGTAACACGATACCCCTTGATAAGACTGGTTGTCAGACTTTCGGGCTTCTGACGACCCGTAACGACTGTCATAGATCTAAGAATGACAGCCGGAACCAACGGCTTAACATGCTTTCCGAGGCACGGAGGGGTCTCGGTATGTAAAGATGGTCACCCATCCACGAACTGACCGGCGGCACGCGTAGCTTAACTTGATCGATTGACCCGTGTGGCTGTTACTTAGCTATGAGCCCCCTAAGAACAACTTTTACTACGAGAAGAAATCTGAATTCATAATGTACAATGCCCTTTTTCAAGTTTTCAGTTATTTCAATTATACAGAGTGAAGACATCACCACGCAAACCATGTTACCATGAATTCAATAAAGAAAAGAAAGAAAGAAAACTAGGTTTCTTTGTCACAGAAACACGTGCGCATGCAGCACTGACATGATTTTATTAAAAAACAGCTGATCCATACATTTTGTCCGTGTACGGTGTAGGTACATATTTCACTTTTGTATAAAAGATTTCTGCCCGCGACTTCGTTCGCGTGGATGTCGGAAAACAACTTCTTTATTTTGTTGAATAGGATTTTGTTCACAATTTCATTGGTTTTAATTTTTTTGCGCGGAACCCTAATTATTTTTCTAAAATAAAAGTAGCTTAAGTTACCTACTCCTTATAACATCAGCTATCTGCCAGTGAACATCCTGTCAAAATCAGTCAAGTCGTTTCGGAGATTAGCCGGAACAAACAGACAGACAAACAGATAGACAAAAATTTTAAAAATAGTTTTTTTTTGTTTTAAGTACCGTTGAAACTTTCATATGCATTTAGTAAAAAGCTGTTATTTTGACATTACAAACAGACACTTCAATTTTATTTATTTGTATGTAGGTATGTATATGTACTCTATAGATGAAAAATGTCTACGCTGGTGGGTCTAGATTAATATGCTGAATAAATTCATGGTTACATTTTGCGCGTCAATTTCCCAACACCCTGTATATTGTATTTCAGTCATATGTCGTGTGTGTATCTTTTTATTATACTTAGATACTTACTTAAACTACCACTCAATTGAGAAACGCATAGACAATTGCTGGAAGTGGTCCTTGTAGGCGACTGGTCGACACCACTCGTGCGCAATTGTCATCTTGACCAATGAATGTGTGTCTGTGATACCTAAGTTTTGTTGTTAAAGTTCCTATGAAAAATAATAATTATCTTAATCATATATGTACTTACAGAATGAGTTTTTTAAACAAGGGTCACTTTGGTATGTTATGATGTTACAAATATGTCTAAAGTTTTAAAGCGTTTTATAATTGCGTTAAATGTTTTCGAAAAAAAGAAACTCTTTCACGCATGAATAAAAATCTGACATTTTTTGTTTTATAAAGTACTGATCATTCTTGATCTTAGTTCTGCCAAAACGAACTATCCCACGTCAAAATTTCTCCCATTTTAAGGCCCGTGCAGACTGCGACGCGATACCGGTAGAACAATTTCTACGAAAACTTCATGGAAATTATTGTTCTACTGGGTGTCGCGTCGCGATAGTCTGCACGAGCCTTCGAAGTACCTAAAGTTCATTTTTTAAACTTAGATTTGACAGGTGCAAATGTCAAAACATGAAATGAAAAAATTATACATGGAACATTTTTGAAATGTCAAAATCATCTGGCATTAAAAAATGATTTGTAATTTTATTGTAATGACTAGATGCTGATTAATTTGAAATCTGATTTTTAATGACCAAATTTCGAATATTGGATTAGTTTGACGTAATTAAATAAATTCATGAGAGATTGTGGGTTGGTTCATTTTGGCCTAATACATCGGTACCTAGGCACTTTCCTTGGTATCAAAACCCAATCACTCCTTCCGTGCACCACCACCATTAAGATACCATGGCGTCCCATAACAATAAACCATGTAATCTGAGTAAAACCACCATAAAAGCAGGGCTCGGACACTTTGCTTGTCAATAGAATACAATTACTGTTCGGAAGGGGACCGGGAACAATATGGTGCCAGTTTTCAGTTTTAATTTTTAATTTGAGAAGTTGGTGTTACTTACATACAGTATGTTTAGTTAGGGACATGTGTGATTGGGCTGGAGGAGCACTTAAAAGTTTTGAAAAAAAAAATATAGAACCACAGATAAACTTAAATACCAGTTTCTACTCCGAATTGGAAAATGCTTTTCACAAGATCGTGCCAGTAGTAATTGACGAGAGGTGCGAAATTGATTCAACAAATTAAGTAGTACCTATTTAATCTTAGGTACCTACCTAACATGCTCGTTATTATTATGGTCAACTTTATCCGTACTTAAGTACTTACTTACCTACAGAGATACACCTCAAAAATATGTATATGTCGCAGCTGGATTGTAGAATACGCTGTTTTACAAAACAGCTCCGTTAACATTGTACAATACCTTTTATGGAAGAAAGACTCTATATAGACACTTCAATTAAATCTTGTCGATCTTGAGGCTGTCTGTACAAAGCCCCAATACTTTCTTGTGTCTCTAAATATGTGTAAACTACTTAATTTGTGCATACAGTGGATTCCATTCAATTTTCATCGGCTTTCAACTCGTTTTGGTATAAAAATCTACATCACTTTAAATTCATTCACCTTGCTATGTGTTCTCACTTATGTATACGTGTACTGCCATTCCCCTCAATTCCTCAAACTCTTACCTCATCATAACAAAAACCAATCCGCCGATCAATGCAGCTCATCTTCCTTCACCACAAATAAAAGAAGAAAAAACACGGAATGCCGCGAAAACGGAAAAATGGCGTTCCGTACGTTGGCGCCAAATTAAACCGGGTTCTGTATCATATCGCGCTTTGATCTCCGTGCACAGGAGTGTTTGCGCAGCGCTGTCTGTCTGTTTGTCCTGTGCGCGTTGAAAAGACCCCGTGAATGGACGTCGGGACTTCTTTCAATAGTAGATTTATATCGGTGAGGATGGCAACTATAGCGCGGCAATTTGTGGGTTGAAGATACTGTGATAAAGTAGAATGTGGAGTGATGTATATGTGACGTAGGACGGACGGGAATGTGTATGGAACAGCGAAGGAATGGAGGGAACGATATTCAGGACGGAGAAATGGCGGCCGAACTCTGAATATTTATATTATGTTACTATAATCGTTAGTACAATCCTCAAATGTCAAGATTCCATGAAATAGTCATTCAATAGGATTACTTGGTCTATTACGATCGCGAATCAAATTTTAATCAACATACACCTTAATACTGACCTGCAGATTGCAAAAAACGTAAGAGAATTTGAATTTCGCGGGCTATCCTGGCGCTTTCGCCTTAAATAAGTAAAATCTACAGAAAAAATATAATTCTAGGTATGCATATGATATTTAAACGCGGAATAAAAAAAAATGCCAATAAATTCCACTGATTGCCGATTGACCAGTAGATATTATTTTCTAGTTTTACCAAATTGCATCCCAAGAAATCATTTACAAACATTCCTACATATTGTACATAAACAGATATTCAACGCAATAATGTACATAATGTTACATATGTACATTATTGTCTTGAATATCTGTTGACTCATCCTCACCAGGGGTGCTAGAGTGTTTATGAGGTTTCATTATTCATAGGTGCATGGGGTCGCAAGTGGCTTAAGGCAGTACTTCAGGTTTTAGAGGTGATGGCAGGGCTCGTTTCAATTTGAAACGCCGAATTGTAGAGCAGAGAAGTGTCTTACTTTTGACTCGGGATTACACTTGAGTTGTAATACCTAGTTGCGTGAAGTCATTCTTACACATACAAAGACGCAAATAAAGAGTCACGCAGCGTGACTCTTTTTCGTCTTTGTATATGTAAGAATTATTTTTAAGAATAGGGGCTAAGTACAGACGCCAGCATATCAAGCAACAATCTGTCAAATTTCTTTAATAGATTTTCAACTTTATCGCTAAAATATTAGGTTCAAGGTTGATTGGGAAAATTTGATAGTTTCGGGTAGCTTGATGTGCTTGGCGTCTGTACAAATGTAGTTAGGATATTTGTTTGAATTTTATCCAATAGAAAAATAAATAAGAATGTAGGTGGTGGTGGTGGTGGTGCTGGTGGTGGTGGTGTGGTGTGTGTGGTATGTGTGTGGTGTGGTGTGTGTGGTGTGTGTGGTGGCGGAGTGGAGTGGTGTGGTGTGGTGTGTGTGTGTGTGTGTTGTGGTGTGGTGTGGTGGTGGTGGTGTGGTGTGTGTATTGTGTGGACAGTATCTACAAATAGAATGTGACTGATCCAATAATAAAGGAGTGACAGAATCAAGATGTGAACTTATTAAGATTCAAGGCTCGCGCCAGTATGCAAGAGCCTTTACGCGGGAATATAGGATTGATTTCTAATGGTCGATAATCACAATTTTATTCGTCTTTCAGTTTTTTCCGAAGAAAACCGACGGAACCTTTGACCGTGGTCTTACTTTACCTTATTTTTAGAAAGACGCCTGCTCCCAAGGACATTTAGTGCCCGAATGACGTTGTTAGGGGACGCTGTTGGTAAACATTTTGTGCAATTGTTTTGTAAAATCTATTGAAAAACAAGATCCATTTTGGGCACGGGCCAACTGTTCCTCGTACACGAAAATATAACTGACAGTGGCCATTTTCAGCAGTCCAGATCTTTCTTAGAAACTGAGAACCAAGTAAGCCTCATTGTACAAGTATCATCATCTGCCTAGCCTTTTCCCAAGTATGTTTGGGTCGGCTTCCAGGCTAACCGGATGCAGCTGAATACCAGTATTTTACATGGAGCGACTGCCTATCTGACCTCTACAACCCAGTAACTTTGTAATACGATACCCCTTGATAAGACTGGTTGTCAGACTTTCGGGCTTCTGACGACCCGTAACGACTCGACTGTCAAAGATCCACAAATGACAGCCAGGACCAACGGCTTAACGTATTTCCGAGACACGGAGGGGTCTTGGTATGTAAAGATGGTCACCCATCCACGGACCGACCGCGGCAAATCGATCGACCCGTGCGGCTGTTATTACTTAGCCACAAGCCCAGCTATAAGTCAGTAAGCCTTATTGTATATCAAAATGAAAATCTATACAAATAAATAAAATTGTAAAGTCTGTTTGTAATCTCTTTTTACTATACGAAAGAAAGTATAAGAAAGAAAGTATATACGGTACTTATAACAAAAAAGCTTTTTTTAAATTTTTGTCTGTCTGCCTGTTTGTTCTGGCTAATCTCCAAAATGGCTAGACCGATTTTGACGGGAGTTTCACTGACAGATAGCGTATGTTACGTGGAGTAATTTAAGTTCCTTTTATTTCAGAAAAAATATTAGGTTTCCCCGCAAAATAATTAAAACCCATGAAATTGTGAACAAAAAGTCTGATTTGAAAAATTCTTTTTGCATTTGGTAGCCCAATTCTCGACGATAGTTATAGGGTACCTATTTAACATCATGCTATGACCCTTAGGAGCCGAGCAAAAAGAAAAAAGCCAGAAAGAACACTAAGCGAAAACGAAGTAGGTAATAGCGCGGGCGGGCGATGCAACGCGACGGGTCGGGGGACGAGGGAGTTTTATTTAAATGTGGCTGTTATTTTAGTATATTGTGTATCTCACGACTTCCACGCGAACGAAGTCGCGGGGCACAGCTAGTAATACCTATACTTAACAAATATAATGATATTAACGCAATACAAACAGTATCGTCCTGGGTGGCGATGAATAATTCAGCAGACCAGACACTTGGGGTGAACGGGGGTGATGTCTAGACCAATGTTTTTGTACCTACTAGCTGTAGGTTGGTGCTATGTGCGTTCTGTGTTTGTTTACCTAATAATATAACACGGTTCGGTGAGACTTTGAAAGATAAGTAGGATGTCCGTCCGTCCGACCGTCCGTTCGTCCGCAGCTTAGCTCAGAGACTCTTGGTATTAGAAAGCTGTAATTTGGCATGGATATACATATAAATCACGCCGATAAAGTGGTAGAATAAAATCAGGAAAATATTTTTTTTTTTAGGGTACCTCCTGTACACATAAAGAGGTGATGTTTTTTTTTCTCGTCTACCCCATGGTGTGGGATGTTGTTAGATAGGTGTTTCAAAAATTTTGCGGGTCAGTGAAAACAATTTTTCGATTAAGAGATCGGTTTCTGAAATATTAAGCTTTAAAGTGCTAAGTTTTGCTAGAGTCAAGTGTCCCCCCTGCCAACTAAACGGCTAGTTTTGGATATGTGAAAAAATTTAAGTTAGTAGTGTATACAACGAAATTAAAAGAAAAACTATCACAGCTAAGTAAGCTTTACAGGTCTACGAGTAAAAGTCGACCAACTTACATTTGCAGTTGGAATGTATGAGAGAACATGTTTTTCAACTACAATATTAAATTCATACCAACTACGGAACCCTTCATTGTGTGTAGTCCGACACGCACTTGGCCGGTTTTTTTGACTTCGCCACAGTCGGGTAATTACAGGAATCCATGATAAAAACGATGAGAAACACGCTGGTCCTGCTCTACAGGACAATCTATAATTTAATTGTATAATTTATTATTTTTGTAACATTAATTTTACATTCTGTACCTACTACTGTGTGTGTCATTGTGTACCTACTTTAACTCACACACTGACTTATCATTTGTTAATTAAATTTTATATTTTTTATAAGTTTATCATTTGTTTTTTTTTTTTTTGGAAATTCTTCTTCTTTTACAATATTTGTAAATATGTGAGCACCATGTATCTATCACATAATTTATTTATCTGTCATTGCTTCATTTTTTATTCTTTTTACCTATTGTGGTATAGTAATTTTATTTTAGGTGCATTGTCTTCACATATAATTATATAATTAATGTTGGTACCTATACAAAATATTATTAACTTATTCTTCTCTTTACGAAACTACCCTTTGAAAGGGGCGACTAGAATCAATTCATTTTTTTTTTTTTTTTTTTGTAAAGTTTGACGTTCAAAGGTGCATTTTATGTGCCTTTTTGAAATATTTGATTCGGCCATGACTTTGACTTTAGCTTAAAGAGTCAAATGTGTACTTATGCTCCATTTTTCCCGAAAATATTGTTCGTTTCCTTATTTCTATTTTCTTAGAAACCCAGTGTGGGTTTGAGTAAAAACGAGTCGTTAAAATAGTCTATTAGATTATTTAGTTTATCAGCTCCAAAATGTTTTTCATGTCACTCAATTTAAATGGCCATCGACACATTTTCCTACAACTTACATCACCTTCTATACATAACACTAACAGCTATACACAAACAACTAGTTTGGTATTTTAAACTCTAACTTCTTCAATATAGAGTATATTTTCCATTGTTTTCAAGTGTTTCCTCGACACGCCCTCTTGATAATGATGGCAGTGCCAGCAGTTTTTGCTTCGCCGCGAGTGTGACAATGGTAGTGTTTTATGGTGAAAACTAATGGGGGGGAGAAACTTCCCTTATTATCATTTTGTACTATAAACATAGATTTTCTTTAGAACTGTATCAAGGCTTTTGAATAGGCCTTTGCAGTTCAAGGAATGTGAAGCGAATTATTTTTCTAAATAGAAAAAAAAAATACTTCGTTCCCTGAGTTTTACTAGAGTAGGGATTAATAACCTTTGCTCTTATAGTCCAAATGGCTAATTGTTGTCAAAGATGATGCAAAAAGTTCAACATTTATTTTACGATAAATGCTAATTCGTAAATTGCGTCAACAGGATGCATAATGAAATTAAATAAAATTCCTTATTCTCTAAATAGAATATCGGAATCACTTTTCCACGTCATATTAAAAAAAAATTGAAGCTAGATGGCGACGACATTTCCTATCTGACTACCCCTGAGAAGAAATGGCGAAACAAACTCAGGGGTCAAAGTCTCTGTTAAAAATCCAGACATAATCTTGGTTAAATCATGTGAGGACTATGTAGATCCGTGTCTGAAATGGTCTTTTGAGGAAATAACCACACAAATTTGAGTGGACCTGTCCAGTCAGTGCAAGCATTTGTCAGTAATCGTGTAGCTCAACTCAGGACTTAAGGAGCTCAACGACTCGACGAACAATACCAAAGAAAGGACATTTGGGTAGGCCGCATAAAGTACTCAAAATGCCAGACCATCATTAAAACTAACTGAGAAAGAAAAAAGATAGATGACCCACATAGTGCTCACATTCACAATAATAATACACGTCTTTGGGGTGCTTTAGACTAAAGAGTAGTATCGACGAGTGGCGAGATTTAGGCTACATTCCGAATTACATTAAAATCGCTCACAGCGCTCACATCAATAATTTGCGTTCCGATTTAGATATCACGATTATGACAGCTGAGAACTGTCAGCAATTCGGAACGCTTGTGAATGCGCTCACAGTGCACTTGAATACTCATGCATGGTTGGATCACAGTGTTTCTTTGTGTATATTGTAGAGGCTTTAGTTGAGCCTGCCTTCCGCATGAATCCTCTTCGGATTATGACATTGGCTGATGAGACAAACACTGGTTTTATTTGGAATTTAGAATAGGTATAAATTATGACGTATAGTCATATTGTTTTATGTCGAATCAGTGAAGTGCTAGCCCTGCTCATATAATGTATTGTTGCTTTCATATAAGCAAATAAATCACAAGAATAGTGTTGCCGTGTTCATATTTCTACGTAGATTCCCCAACACACCTCGAAGTCGAGACCCTACAGACAATCTACGTGGTGACCTGCCTGTGTATTGTGGCTGGTCACTACATATGGTGGAGGCGCCTTACGAAGTGCTATCCCCTATTACGCACCAGGAAGTGCGCTATACGCGGTCCCGCGTACATTATTTTTCAGCGTTGCAGCGTACCTCTCGCATACATATAGAGCCAAGCGGTATAATTTTCAAGACGAGTAAAGAAGTTTGTAGGCACGTAGAAAGAAGTGCCCCCATGCGAAGTTGAGTGGTTTTTTATTATTATTAATCAGTGTTAATCGAGCGTGATGACGCTAGCGCTAGATATTCAGTATTACTCGGGCTACAACATATGCCTCGAGCAATTTATTGAGGACTTTATAAGTCTGGCCGTTTATAGAGGATGGCGAGAAGAAGATTGGGCGCTAATTTTCGGAGTACCTTTAGAGGGCACTGCTAAAGCATGCTTTAAATGTTTCTATCGCCAGGGCATGAGTTTTATTGACATATGTAACGTGTTCAGAGCAGAACTCGGGTGCAAATGCCACAGAGGGATTGTTCCTGGTAGTGTGCCAGAGGAACCAATCACACAAGAGCCGTCGGAAGAAGCCGAACGGGAGAATTTTATAATGCCAATTGTTGATGCACCCCTAATTTCTAGCGGAAGTCCACAAGGCCCACTAGACGTCATCTACGAGGATGACGAGGATGACGACGATGATGACGATGATGACGACGAGCCAAGCTGCATAGAGAGCAGCCCCGTCTACGATGAGCAGCTGGAGTTGACTCAAGCGTTCCAGACGGATCACGAGGTAGAAAGGGAAGTATCGGGTGAATTCAGTCCTTGTGTTAAGCCTAATGACCATTTTTTAGAACAGCAAAGCGAGTATGTTGATCATGACGTCCAATCTATAAATAATAACGACGCCGAGAATTAATATTTCGAGTTTAGTTCAGAGGAAAAAACCTCAGAGATTATGAATGATGAGCCTTCGTCACTGTCCAGGGACGGATTTAATGCATTAAATAGTTATAGTGAAATAGATGGTGATGACATCATGACATGCGTACCGGATACGGGTAAAATAGAAATTAATTTCACTCATAGCCAAGGAAAAAATAGTATTATTCTTAATGTCCCCATACGACGCATGCGTGCTAGGCGCAGTTCATCCAAAACATCAACGAAGGAAAAGAGTTTATTTGTTAAAAACATCAAAAAGAAAAACTGGGTTCTTAAACAAAATTATTTTAAAAGAAGGCCTAGGAATATAGATAAAAATTTTATAAAGACGTTTTCTAGTAAAAGGTATAAGTTTTTAAAATCAAATAAGCCACCTTGTAAATTATTTATAGATACTTTTATCAATAACAATGAATGGAAACTTTTTCTTTTAAGAATCATCTAACCTTTTCGATTGTCTTATAATGCCATGTAAATATTTTCTTTTTATGTCATTTAACTGTTATTGTCATGTCAATGTAATTTAGATGTAAACATCATTTATATTCGCGCATTATTTTAGTTTGGTGAATGTAACATTATACTAATGCATTGTTTGTGTGTGTTTCATATGTACTTACGAAACACATTGGATGCGGCAGGGAGAGCTCTTGAGGGGCCACGCTTCTCAGCTCTCATCAGAGCTTGAAGGAGAGTTCCATTCGGGCCTCATCAGCGCGCCATAGAGCCTCATCTGAGCCTCATCAGTGCGCCATCTACGCGCACCATCTCCAATATTTAATATGCGCGCGGCCTAGAATAGGATGGTCATCCTCCAGATTTATTAAAGCGTATTAGAAGAGGGAAATGTTAATTGAAACTGTGGTTCCAGCCTTGAACGGGGGGATAAGCAGTCAAGTTGAATCCAACCTTGCTGACGGGACATAGTCCTTGCGAGGTGTGTCAGGTTGACACAACTGTTCCAACTGACGATTGTGGACCCACAGTTTGGTCAGGATTGTCTGACAGTCAATGGAGCTTAGTGACTTCGCGATATTTTGAGATTTTTCCCTCTGGAGTGTGACCATGAGTTAGGACTTCACATGAACTATTGATTCTTGAGCTTTTACCTCCCTCATGTTCATACCCATCCGGTGGTACAAGTTTAGGTTGATTAGTTTAAATTTTCTTCCTTAAGCCCCGTCTGGGCAGATTGAATTTGTCACATCTTCGTGTTAACACTTAGGGGGCACTTTGGATCCTTTTTGCCGCACCGGTTTTTTGGACAACGAAGTTGGGACAGCAAAACGTTAGTTTGTGTGGGTGCTTGATGACACATATTAAGGATTAGTATGACGGACACGTGGCAAAGTGCCGGAGCTTTGCGGATCGTTATTGCTAAGCCCAGCTTTCTCCTGCAAGGGATAGACCCCACATTGTATATTTCAGTCCACGCATAGGTACTTTTTGAAATAGGCGTAGGTAGGATTAAAGCAGTGTTTGTCTTGATGTTCGTTTCCTGTGGATAAAATGGGGCACCCTGGTAGCCCAATTTATCCAGTGGGGGCGTAGCTGATGTAGAGGCTTTAGTTGAGCCTGCCTTCCGCATGAATCCTCTTCGGATACATTGGCTGATGGGACAAACGCTGGTTTTATTTGGAATTTAGAATAGGCATAAATTATGACGTATAGTCATATTGTTTTATGTCGAATCAGTGAAGTGCTAGCCCTGCTCATGTGATGTATTGTTGCTTTCATATAGGCAAATAAATAACAAGAATAGTGTTGCCGTGTTCATATTTCTACGTAGATCCTCCAACACACCTCGAAGTCGAGACCCTATAGACAATCTACGTGGTGACCTGCCTGTGTATCGTGGCTGGTCATTACAATACACCACAAATTTCTTCTTCTTCTTTGGTTAGGTGGCGGCTGTAGCCAGAAACACAATTTCGAAAATGCCACGTTAGTTTAAAGATATGATGCGACTTGAAACAAAACAGCACAACTGTCATTTTTGACAGCGTTCACGGTGATAAAAATTTAGGGCATGGTCAGCGTTAACGTAAAATGGCGCATGTCATGACATCATCTATGACGATTCACGGGACATCGTTATCGCGCTCATGCTAATTCGGAACGGCTATAAGCACGCTCAAATCGATTACAGCGCAATTCGGAACGTAGGACTAATTATGCGCTTACTTCCGACGCACCTCGGGTTTGGGTGGTCAGCATCAATACCACCTTGACTTGACTGGTTAATATTTTGCTCATGGCAATTATACACAATTCGTGTTTCGAGAGAAGAATTAAGGTATTGTCTTCTTGTCAGCCATTAATTAACAATTTTCTTTATTGAGATAACCATTTCGTAAGACAAACATAATTTTTAAGGGTCTAAAAACGGAACACGATTACTAAGCCTCCGCTGTCCGTCCGTCCGTCCGTCTGTCTATCAGCGGGCTGTATCTCATGAACCGTAATAGGTGGACAGTTGAAATTTTCACAGATTATGTATTTCTATTTCTCCTCTAGTTCTGTCTTCGTTTGGTCTAAGCCCACCTTAACTCACTCATTCATCACACACCTACACCACACACGTATACAATACACTTTTAAATTAAATACACTTTATTTAATTAAATATGTTTTAGACGTTTTATTTTTCTGATTTAAAAAAACATTCGATTATTGTTGCCTCAGAAATGTTATCGACTGATGCTATGTAATTAAATACACTTTATTTAATTAAATACCTACCCACTACGTACCTACCCACTATATACTTAATAATCTAGTCAGAAGGAGACTAGTCTCCACGACACAGGGAATCCTAGTGTGGAGGCTACTGCTAGTTCAGTTCTGTAATGCTCTCTTGAAAATTAAAGTTTTTTTTTTTTTTATTTTATTTCCACTTCAACAACAAATAATAAAAATTAAATTAAATTAAAAATTTAAGGGGGTCCCCATACAAACAACGTGTTTTTTTTTCCATAGTAAAAAAAAACGTAGTGTTTAATTAATAATGTACGGTGCTACAAAACCCTACGTATGAGAGTCCGACTCGCAATTAGACAATTTTTAAGATTAACTTTAATTAAAAATTATTTGTTCATTAACACCTGCTTTTCATTTTAAATTAATAAATTTAAAAAAAAAACCTATTTCCTTTACAATGAATTCCGTGTTTCCTAAGAAAATTGGCTAACTAATTCTATATATCAACTCATTCGCGTGTCTAAGTTTCTTGAACTCAGAACGCCATGTACAAACCATGGCGTCCATATTAACATCCCGTGTCGGTAGTAAAACCGTCCAGTTATGAAGTTTATTATATTCTTGGCCGCCATTAATTGTAGCCTAGCTTTGAATGGAGCTTGAAATATTATAGCTTTTTGTGTGGTAGCAGGTTCATGGCGACATTGTTGTATGTTCGTAAAGTCTGGCCGTCGAGATAATGCGTTGTGGACACCTGTCAGTGTCATACTAACGAATATGTGTTTTGCGAAGTTGGTCCTTATTACAACTAGAAATTATTGTCCAATTGACAGGTGTTAGGAGCGCATTCTCTCGACGGCCGGATTGTAGGTTGATAAAAAGTGTTGATTTGTATCGTAGAATCCATGGGTTAGTGTAATCATTAATCAACTAGCACTTCCCACACGACTTCGTCTACCCCGTGAGGGGTAGAGTTTCAAAAAACCCTGATACACGTTATTCTTTATTGTCGGTCTTAAGTATAAATACTGAGTATCGAGTTAATCTAAATTTAAATAAAATTCTTCCATACAAACTTTGACACACCCCAATTCTCTAAGGACAAGTAACTCTATTGAATGACTATTTCATGAAATCTTAACATTTCAAGATTTAACTAACTCAAAGAATTGTATTACTAATTTTAATGATTATAATTCTGTAAATACATATTTGTTACAGTCGCGAATCATATTTTAATCAACATTCACCCAGACACTGAGCTGCAAATTGAAAAAAAATTGAATTTCGCGGCTACCTTAGCGCTTCCCCGTTAACAATTAATGTGTCTGACTTTACCTACCTATGATGTTATCTATCTATCAACATATTCTATTATTAGACATATACATATATCTATACATATGTCATTGCCCTGACTGTACAACGTATTCAATCGAATAAATACCGGCCTCGTTAAAGGAAAAAGATAATGTGTTGTCATAGTAATTAGGTAAGTAAGAGATATTCTCAGAAATATTTTGGTGAAACATCTTGGAGAAATTGAATAAACCAAGCCAAAAATAAAATTCTAAATGTATAGTGAAAAACCAATCTACAACCTACTTAAGAGGGTTCTCACATTTTGTCACCTCTCTCGCTCACACGGGACCAAATTTTTATGAATGTTAAATGAAAAGATGTTTTTTTGAAAAATGTAATCAATGGGCGACCTACTAAATAATATTAATTTAATAGGTTATCACTAAAACACATTTTTATTGCGGCATTTATTTAAATCATCTCAAAAACAGATCCTGACACTTATTGAGCTAATTTTATTAGATAACAAAATACAAATGTATTTTTAATAACTACCTATTAAATTAATATTATTCAGTAGGTCGCCCATTGATTACATTTTTCAAAAAAGCATCTTTTCATTTAACATTCTTAAAAACTTGGTCCCGTGTGAGCGAGAGAGGTGACAAAATGTGACAACTCTCGGTTTCTTCATCATTCACAGCCCCACTTCATCCCACTGCTCATAGGAGTTCTCTCTTTCTTGGTACCAAACTACACGACAACAGAGGTCTGGGAATAACAATGGAAATCTCAGTCAAAAAAAAAACGTGTGCAGCCGGAGGACGGTGACGGGGAGCGTCAGGAACGAAGTTCCTTTTCACGTATGATTTAATACAAAAACCAAATTTTCGCTGCCGCTATCTTGGATTTACATTTTGACCTCACTATCGACTTTAGCACTCTCGAAATCTATAAAAACGACACCCATGCCGAAAAATATGAAAATTTTCGCAGCCGCCATCTTGGATCTTCATTTTGACCAAATTCACACTTTCTCTATCGAGAGGGAAAGTGAATTCGAAAGAAGAAAGTCGCATGGAGGGGGGCATACAAGTATGAACGCTTTTTCGTGCGACGATTTTTGTCAATTTACTCCTACTGCAAGCCCCGTAAGAGATATTCGTTCCAAAAACTGTCACAATTATTCACATAACTTAACATCATGCCTGTATTCCCCGAAGGGTTGGGCAGAGGTGCACCATTAGTACACCCACATTTTGCCAGTTATGATAAGTCCCATGTAATTGGGGGCGAGCCTATTGTCATCAACCGGGCACAAATCCAGACTCTGAGCTGCTACTGAGAAATTCCAGAAACCCAAGAAACGCTTGCAGTTATTAGACCAACGTGGCATCCCGGAATAAAGAAAATCATGGTAGTCATGAGGACTGCCAACAGAAGTGAAAACTTATAACATTAACATACCAACAGAGGCCTCTGCGCGTCGCCAGTCTGGCGTAACACGTCACATTAGAGGTGTGACGTGAGCATGTCGCATGTCGCGAACCCGTAAGATTTACCCTTACCAAAAAACGCTCATGGCGTCTAAAGAAGTTTTCAGTTCAAAAAAGGAACTGCCAAATTATTCAGCATGTTGAAAACGTCAAAAACCAGTGAAAATATACGCCGATACTTTCGGCTCACGTACGGAGGGTTGATTGCAATCAGTCGTAACCACCCTTATTGAATTGCGTCGATCCGGTACACACACTGTACTCGTTTGAGCACACTGTTTGTACGGGATATTATAGCGGGGTGGTTAGTGGGGCTGGTTTGCTGGATGGTGCAACACTTTTGAATATATATTTTTTTGAGGCTATTGCTTCCACGATTGAGTGCCTATTTAATGCAATACTGCAGAGATCATCATCATCATCAGCCTACAGCAGTCCACTGCTGGACTTAGGCATCTCCAATCGCGCGCCATTTAGCTCGATTCTGGGCAACTCTCATCCAGCTGCTACCAGCCTGCGAAGATGCTATTACTGCAGAGATAATCAAGGTAAACTAAAGTGACAAAATCAAGGTGTTAAAAAATTGTAGAAACAACACCGGTGTTAAAAAATTGTAGAAACAACACCGGTGTTAAAAAATTGTAGAAACAACACAGTTTTTCAATCCAGCGATTGAATACAGTAGCACTGGATCAAATTGGCAGTTGCTTGATTCTAATCCAGCGCTAGATAATACTTATTGGATTCTAGATTGAAATACTGGTTCAAAATAAATCAACCTTCTTGATCACTTAATGCGGCTGTCTAAAGAAATGTAAAGAAAGAAGTCAACAATAGATCCACAAGCCGTTTTATATATTTTTACCTACCATTTTTATGGCCAGCGTAAATTGCAGTCACATCCAGCCATTCTTACTGCTTGTAACGAGGAGGTAAATTATCTTTATCAGATAATTTATCAGCTTTTATTCAGTGGTCCCCAGTACGTATAGCAATTTGTATGATTTGCTGTATGTTCTATAAATTACACTCTGTTACTACTGTTTACAGTGCAGTGATATTGTGAAAGTGAGAGGTATCCTTTCATTGGGTTTTTGTGGTGTTAGGTAGTTCAAATTTTGGAGTCATATAACATCACACTGGTTTTGCCCGAAGGGTAAGACAGAAAGTCACAAACATGACGCAACGAAAGAATACAAACACAAAAAAGAACAAGTTGGGGGAAAATATGCATCACATCCACGCAAAACGGCCATCGCTCAGCATAATGCTGCGATCATGTGCGAGACAGAGCTCCAGCGCTGGTTTTCAGTGACAGCCGGTGTTGACGTTGATAACGTCGACCGATGAGTGAAGGACAGAGGCAGAGCAGATGAGGCGGAAGCGGGGGAGGGCGGATCGGCAGAGGTGTTAATTCTGGGTAATTTTGTGATTTTATGACTGATTTGAATGTCTTGTTGTCCTAGGGTTATAGGAGCTGCCTTCATCACTATTTTACGGTACAACTGGTTGTTTCTAAAATGAAAAGCATTAACATTATGAGTATGTTTCGGAATTCGGTTGCTGAGTCAAGCTTGGATCTTCTATCTCTTTTCAACATAAGGCGTTAAGATCTGCACAAGGCTTGTCGGACGCAGTATCATCAATCTTGGAAGCCTTTTCAACGAAACCTTGACTGCCACTAATTCCACTGTTTAGTTCACCCACCTAAATGACAACCTCACTAACACACGCTTAACCTGCATCCAGTCCAACACAAACTCAATATGTATTATGATTTCCGAGCAAATTGTATAAAATCGAATTACAGTAACGAACATCAGTAACCATTCGTAATTCGTTTTGTAAATCAGCGCCTATCAAATGAATCCCCACAGGATATCGCTGATTTTCTCTTTTTTCATGCGAATTTGAACCTTATTGCTAAAGAAATAAGGTGGTGTAGTTTGGGATGGGATCTCAAAAGATTGGGTTATGGAGTCAATACACTGATTTGGTCTCATTACTGGAAAAATGAGATTCGCTATTTATTATGTCTGTTGGTATCACTTGCAAAGGGTCTTGTAATACGATTTCTTTTGGATTCCCCTTATTTACAAACATGACAATTACTCACGTCTATTAGGCCCGGACTCCACCAAAGCGAAGATGCGCGAAGATGTCCGAAGCGGAGACGAGAAGAGAGGTTTTTCAGCTAGGGTGTATTCACCGAAGCTCTGCGGAGGTGTGTGCTGGCTAAAGCGGAGACCGGAGATGTGTGCTAGCTAGAGCGGCTGGCGGGTTGTGCGACGCGGGGTAAACTAGCGGCGCCGCTCACATCTCTTCTCGTCTCCGCAGCGCGCCGTCGCCAGCTTGCGAGGCACCGCTCACATGTCATCTCCGCTTCGATCACGTCATACAAATATGATAAATCTCCGCTCAGTGGTATCCACTGAAGCTGAGTGGAGATGAGCTGTGTGAATAACGAAATTCTATTGGTTGTTTAAAACACATCTCTCCTCTCGTCTCGTCTCCGCTTTGTTGGAGTCCGGGCCTTAATTTGGAAATTTACTTTAAAACTACTGAATTCATATTCGGTCACTTGAGTGAGGTCGGAAGTGAACTTTATAGATAGCCTACAGTCGCGGAATAAGAGGGCCTAGACAAATGGCAATCGCTTCGGAGCGATTCTATTTCTAAAGTCACTCAAAAGTCAAAAATGTATGAGGTTGAAATAAGCTATCGAAATGACACGTGATCATGTGTCAACGAATAGGTTATCGTTGAAGCGATAGCGATTGTAGAAATAAAATCGCTCCGAAGCGAATGCCATTTGTTTAGGCCCTCAAAAGAATCTTCTCTTTCGTTTTCATTTGTGATCTCTCTCTCTCTTGCCAATCTTCCAGTGTGCATGAGCTTCTGTTTGAAATCCATTCAAGTGGGAAATTATCCTTAACTTAACCGTTAAGGACACAACAGACAATACCACCACCAGACTAGTCCGGAATCCGTTACCTACCATATGTTCAACAAATGATGACTCCAACCGCAATTTGTGTTGCGCAAGCGCAAACTTGCCACCACACGATACGTGCCAATTACTAATTATAGTTACAAAAAACTTTACCCCAGCATTAGGCTGTTTTTTATAATATTATAATAAGATCGCGTGCTGGTAGATTTTTTGTAATTTTTTTGAGGAAATTGATTACCTACTTATATAGATTTTGTGGGGTGGTTTGATGGCACAAAAAGAGGTTCCCCATATGTGATGAATTGATGACTGGTGTTCTTAAATGTATATATTATGTGTTTCCTTTTGTTAGTAAATAAAGGAAATGACCAAAATCAAAGTTTTTGATCCTCTAGATTTTTCAAAATTAACAGTAATTAAAAACTCCGGCAAAGCAGAAAGCTCTGAAGGAGAACGAACTTTTCCTTCCACTTTCATATTCAAACGTGTATGAATGAAAGACATTTTTCAACTGTCGATTTAAAAATAACAACCTCAGCCAATACGGGGTTTATTTATAAATATTGCTTAAAATAAATTAAGTACCAATGATTAACTAAGTTCTGCTTAACCTTTCATTTTTTGACGTTTATCCGATTTAAATAAGACAATCCGCCGCGAGGCGTAAAACTAATTTAGACTATGTGGGTTTTTTGTCTCTCTCAGTTAGTTTTAAGCATGGTCTGGCAGTTTGAGTAATTTATGCAGCCTACCCAAATGTCCTTTCTTTGGTATTGTTAGTCGAATCGTTGAGCTCCTTAAGTTCTGAGTTGAGCTGTACGATTACTGACAGATGCGTGCACTGACTGGACAGGTCCACTCAATCTGTTTAGTTCTTTCCTCAAAAGACCATTTCAGACACCAACCTACATGGTCTTCACATGATCTGACCAAGATTATGTCTGGACTTTAAAAGAGACTGTGACCTCTGAGTTTGTTTCGGCCCTTCTTCTCAGAGTATTCAAATAGTTTTAAAAAAATATGATTGTCGTGTAAAAGTTTTTGTACAAACCTATCAAACCTTCGCCAATCAAGTAACACACGACAGTTGGCACAGTTCTTATAACCACCTAGGTACTTATTGTTTATATTTAAACCAAAATAACGGACAGACCCCATTGTCCTTACCATAGCTACAGGAGACAGTTGCTAACAATTATCATGGGGTACAAAATACCCCCTCATTATAGGAATTAATAGTTCGTCGAGAAATAAAACAGTCTTGTGACAAATGTCGTCGTTTTAAGATGGTTTTGTTATTTTTTTTATTGTTTGGAAATAATTATATAATGCGAAAATAGAATGAAGGAAATAGGGGGTCTGTGTTATGTTCTGTCATGAGCTGATGAATCTACTGGAATAATATAGTATCAAGTTAGTCCACATAGTTCGACACTCCCGTGCCTCGGAAAGCGCGTAAAGCCGTTGCCCTGCGCCTGGGGTCTACTCCCTAAGCATGAAGTCCGTAGTTTCGGCCGAAGTTACGGGCGTTTCGTACTCCGTATCACTTACGGACATACGATTAATTCGGTTTCCGAACTTTGAATGAATGGCAAAAACGATTTTACAGTTGTCCCTACGCCCGAAGTGTTTTTGCCAGTCCGAAAATTTTATTTTTCGGCACACTTTTTTTGACGGATTAATTACTTCCGGACGGGCCCGTATCTTCGTTGAGGGAGTAGACTCCATGATCTCTTCCGTGTCAGAATGCCGTCCCATCAGACTATGAGAGTGAGGAAAGAGGGAGTGCCCTGTGTTTTACACACATTTGCACTATAATTTCTTCTGCGTACTTGGCTAGTCTTCGTTGAGATTAGCCGCCGTGAGCGAAATTTGGTCAGGCAGGAGAATATTATAGGAACGTTGTCATGAAAACGTTACTGGTAGTAAGCTTAAGTGCCTGGAAGATGGTCATGTCTGCTGAAGATCCTGTTTGTTGAAGACAAGTGCAATGAGACCACGAAACGTAGCTTTTCTAGCTAGGTACATCGACAACCCAAAGAAGCCAAAGCTGAAGAAGAGTTGGTCGAAAACCTGCGGGGTAGTTGCGAAACGCTCACAATCTCATGTAATTTATTTTGACTATTTCTTTGCTTTATATTACATAGTCGAGCAGACGAATTTTTAAAAGAAATAAAGCAATGAATTAGGAATTTCCTTCAGAATCTTTCGTGTTATGATAGAAAGTGTGTTGCACAATGAGGTACTTTTGTAGACATAGAATATGTCTTGTGGTCTTTGCTAAGCCATATTTTGCCAGTTATGTTTAAAAGTCCTATGTAGGTAGTAGGGAGCGAGCCTATTGCCATCAACCGGTCACAAATCCAGATACCGGGCTGCTACAGAGAAATTCCAGATGGAAAAACCTAATAACACTTTTGCCCGACCCGGGGATCAAACCCAGGACCTCATGCTCAGCAGTAACGCTTGCGACTACTAGACCAAGAAGTAGGTAATCCTATGTAGTTTTATTAATATCAAACAAAATCTGTAAACAGTCGCGTGACATTATTTTGTAATCAGGAAGTTGTATGTTAAAAGTTAAAACGGTATCTCAATATACATATTTTTTAACTCCATAATACGATGCGATGGAGTTTCATTCTTTATTCCTGTTGTCAAATCTACTCTATAATTTGCAAATCCGATTAAAAACTAACAATTACCAGAAAATACACAAAAACAGATGAAAACCACAGATTCTTTATTCTATTTAACAACAACACATTGACGACATGTTGCAAACGGGAGCACACAGATTAATTTCTTACCAATCACCGACGTATCTTAAACTGATCATTAACCGCCCACACTTCAAAAAAAGACCCTGTAGCTTTCACATAAGGTTAGTAACAGAAAACTTGGGGTGTAAAATTAAATTTGTATTTCTCAAAGTAACAAATCGGTCGAAATCGGTTGAAAAGGCTCGTTTTTTGTCAATTATTGGGGCTCATTACGGCGCCTTCAGAGGATGTGGTCCAGTGATGATGCTTCGTGATCATTGTATCGTCACTCCGTGTCAAAGGCGGCTTGTTTGACGTGCACGCGATGGTTTGAGGTGACCCTTCCTTGATGTCAGGTGATTATTATAAAAAGTTTTTTTTTTAATAACACTGATTTTTGATTCCATCATATCATCAGAATGAATGAATACTAGAATTTTACACGTAGCAACTGATTTTCGAATCCATCTTTACTAGAAGTAGATACAACTCTGCAATTAGGACATGTGTGAGAATGTGGCATTAAAGAATGCAAATAAAATGCGCTCGATTTTGTAAAAAATTCACAAAACTTGGATAGATACAAATTCCTGGGTGTGTTGCCAGAAAATTCATTTTCCAAAAGAAATCATCGTCAGTCATTTTGATGTGAGTGATAGGCTTCATTCCATCTCCACAAATTGAAGGTACAGGATGCTCCTAATAACACTTTTACCATCACGCCTAAAAACCAGTAGGTAAGTGATTCCCAACTGAACATCTCAATCAACACAATTTAGGATCTTTTAACTTTCTTTACTTACTATGCAAATATTGACAAGCCTCTACGGGGTGGGGGGCGTCACAAAGGGCGCCGCTTCCTTTGATCTCGCCGCTCTCACCTGTGCCACGAAGATTTATCACTGGCGTCTTCCACAAACGTATTGTGTGGGGACAACCGTCTTTATTGGGAGCAAGAACATTGATGAATGGGTTTTCGGGTACTCAAGCTGTAGGTTCGCGTTTTGGTTGTCCATCAATTTGAAAGTACTCGTGTATAGAAGGGCTGTATTTGAATTTGGAAGACTATTGTTTCAACTGGCATTTGTTTTTGGGTTCTTGAAATTGGAATCTGAAGGACTTATGTTACTGACTTTTGAAACATATTTAATTGATGTGTAAAGAGATATCTAATTTGGTGGAAGTGTGGAAAAGTATGATCCTGTGTTACATAATGCTGTAAATGCATACTTTCAACCGATTTACCCATAAAAGCCTGGGGACCGTTGTAACGACGATAATTTCATTTAAGAGCCACATTAACAAAGGAGGCAGACATCCCTTCCATATATTTGAAGATAATACAGAAGCACCTAAATTTCAAATAATTTCTACCAATAAAGAAATGGCTCCAACTGACAAAAATCAAGAGCTTACACAAACATCACTAACCGAAACGAATGTCAACCGTACAGTTTCCCCTAAAATACTTTAATCCAACAATACATACATCCCATTCATTCATTCGGTCCCCCGACAATCATTCGGTCAATTTGACAATAGCAGCTGGACCCCTGTTTTGAAAATATTTGCTTGCGGACCAAACAATTTGATGTAAGTGGCTACTCCCGAAATGAAATGAATGATATGAATTGAATAATGTATCCTGTGACGATTATTTTAAATTCTGGGATGGATTGATCCTGTTATAAATGTCTGGGTGTCTTGAATGTTGATGGGTCGTTTGTTGAAGTGCATATGCTTATAAATGTTGCAAGGGGGTTTAGCAATGAGATTAGGTTCGGAAGAAAGGTTCCTTCAAGACTAAGAAACCATGAAAATGATGCCAAAATGACATGTCATTTTGGAATCATTGTTATTGTGTACGTATTACCTATAATACGTACCTACACAATAATGAGCATATTAGCCAGGAGAGAGAGAAAAAAAGCAAAGATGGAAGGGAGGCCTTTGCCCTCCAATGAGACACAACAGGCTCATAAAAATAATATTAGCCAATCATGATTAAGACTATGAGAAGTTCTGAACGAATACTTTAATATTTTCTGGCTTGTGGCTAAATATTTTTGTGGTAATCATCTTGTACTTATTTAGTAAGTAAAGATTTACACAGTTGTGGCAAGAAAACTAAATTTTATTTTTTTAGGGTCAGTCTCCACCAAATGGCAAAATCCTCGCGGATGCTCGAACACTTTTTAAACACTGAATAAGTAACTGTATCAATACTGACTTTAAGTATAAAATTCGACGCAGACATCAAGCGTGAGGTCTGAATTTTTTTATACTTAAAAGTTAATATTGATACTGTTACTTTTATTCAGTAAATTTAAAAAGTGCTCGAACATCCGCGAGGATTTTTCCGTTTGGTGGAAACTGACTTAACTGACCCTTACAAGCTGTGTGCCGATGGCATTCCCATAGGTAAATACCCCTTTAGGGGATACATTTTCAAAAAAAAACCTTCCTTAACGCTCATCTTTATTGTATTGTATTGGGACCTGTTATGCAACATGCTTCTAGACCCCACGGATTAGACTGTGCGTTGTCTGTCAGTGAATGAATGAATGATTTTTATTAATTAGAAGATTATTTTGTTTCTATATGTGAAGATTAATAAACGGTCACCAGAGAGAGAGAGACATTTTTAATCTTCAAGAGGGCTCTCAGATTTTGTCACTTCTTTCGCTCACACGGGACCAAGTTTTTAAGAATGTTGTGTGTGTTGACAAAATGTGACAGCCCTCTTAAACATAGGTATAACGACAATCTCCATTACCATTTCTATACCATTCTATATCGTAAATCACTCACGCTTTTGTGGTAAGCAGAGTTCCAAGTCCCAACGCATCTCCTTGAGCCGTCACATCATTGTCACGACTCTGACCTGAGATGACCCGTGCTGATATAGCCCTTATTACAACAGTGTAAGAGCTATAATTGGGCAAAAGAATTGCTGCGTCGTGACGCACTTTTTGGGAGACGGACGACGAAATCTCAGATTTTAGCTTTTGATAAGTTTTGTACTTGTTTGAATATTGTAAATCCGCTTAGGTAATTTTTACTTCAGTCTATTGAAATATAGTCTTATGAATCTTCGAAAAGGACTGACACTTTTTAAACTTGTGCAACTTGATATTAATAAATTACCTACTAGTAAATTAAATCTTGGTTCCATAAAAAAGCGGCCTTTCATCTTAATATTTTGTAAATGGATTTTTAGTTATTTTGTAGGCACATTTTATAGGTACCTAGCTTCTTACCTCCTAAGTACCTACCTTGTGTTATAGTCTTACCTATAAACTGTTTTCATCGACGCGAACGGCAAAAGCAAGAAATACCGAAACCAACCAATTCTTCTGGTTTGGAAAAGTTAACACATACCAAAAAATACTGAAATCGAATCAGATTCCAATTCTATGCAAACTACCTTTAGGACTTGCGTTATCAGTTACACGTTGTATTTACGTATTTTATTATTTTCTTCAAGCTCAGACAACAATATTAAGATAAAGATTAATAAGGTTTGAAACAAAATTCATCCATTTCATAACTTTTCATTTGACTAGTACGCGCTACTCCCACATAGATGGCGGTAAGTACGCGCGAACTTGGATAAAGTTTAGTATAGTAGCGACATCTAGTGATAAGTAGAAGTGATATTCACACAGAGAAATTCTTAGATTAGCCGATTTTTACTATCGAAATGAATAGGACCAACAAGGAAATTATGTTTTTATTGACCGCTTTGTTTTATATTAATTGATATAAAACAAAGCGACACGGCAATTGCCGTGCCCCCAGTGCCGAGCTCAAAAATCGACGAATCGTCGACTTGTCGATTATGATAATATCGGGTCGTGCAAATAAAAAACAAAAAGCGAACATAGATTCTTAGTCGTATAAATAAGACTGAGGTGGCAGGGGCACGAACACATTTGTCGTATTAATCCGACTGGGGCGGTCAATAGGTTAAATTATAAATCGTTACTGCTTTTTGTAATTTTTCAATGATAGCAATTACTTAGGTAATATACTTAAGAAAATAAAAATTTTGTATTTTGTATTTGTATACTGAGGTAGGTCGGTTTTTTCTTAAAATTTGTTATTTAGAATTTTACTCAATCATCATTGCACCCTTTGAACCATTACGGGTAGTCAGAAGCCCAAAAGTCTGACAACCAGTCTTGCCAAGGGGTATCGACCAGAATCGTGCTACACAGTAAGGTTGTGAGGTCAGATAGGCAGTAATTGCGCCATGTAAAATACCGGTATTTACCCGAATCCGGTCAGACTGGAAGCCGACCCCAACATAGTTCGGAAGGGCTAGGCAGATGATGCTGATGATCATTGCACCCTTTGTTTCTAAATTAAAGACTCTTTATGTGTGACTTAAGTACCTACTGTCAATAAATAATAATGATGCAAAAGAATAAAAATATTATTAGATATGATCAAACAGCAAAACATACAATAATTAGGTGATCTAACGTATGATTATACTAACCCCTCCGCCGTTGACGTCGTTGTGGGGCTTGCGCGCTCCGAACTCTGGGTCTGCGCCGGTAGAATTAACTTTGCCGGAAAAGGTCTAGGATGAGGAGCCAGACCAAGAGAGATACAGAAACCCGCAGGGCAGCATGTGGCGAGCTGTTGGGCAGTAGCGACCCCACCCTAGCTCCTTGGAGGCTCAGGCTTGCGTTTATTGACCAGCTGGAGTGTACACTGATGAGGAACAGAGCTCCCACCTCATTCTTGCCTTTATTGGCCGGCTTGAGTGAAGATTCGCAAGAGCAAACGTGCTCGGAGGAAGGATGTATTCCAGTAAGATGCTGGTAGGGATCTTGACCGTACTTCCGGGATTGTCCTGATAGCCGTGGAATACCTCTCTACTCTCCATTAGCACCTCCGGACATGTTGCCCCCCCATTGTCGCTACGACACTATGTGCTAGCGACCGATTTCGGGGGCCCATTATTAAGTGTGCAAGTCACCCCTGCCATTTTTCCCATGTACCACCGTTATCACGTGTATTGTGTGTGAAACCATTGATCAGGCAGGGGCCAAATAGTCCTTCCATAGTTCTAGCACAGAGTAGTAGGTTCTATTTAACCAGTCCATAAACACATATTCCAATATCTTTGTTTTCACATCCTGCAATATCCTATAGGTACCAACCGGGGGTTGTCCTTGGGTGCACTTGCATAGTGCGTCAGTGCGTACGGGGATCATCGACGGTTGATGCCTCATTTAATTAAAAAACGTCTAATTTGCGAGTTGGCTTCGGCTCCTCGTACGCCTTCCAAAGATCCAGGACCCCAACAGGGTCCCGAGATATGTCAAAGACGTTTAAACAATAATACTAATCAACCGTATTAATTTGATAAACTATTGAACTTAACTAACTCATAAATTAGAAATGAGACCGAATATTGTAAACATTTAACTTTAATTCCTATATTTTGTAAACAAGCATGTTTTTGCCTCGTCTGTTCAGTAATATCATATAATAATTATAATCAAAAATTATCACAAATCGTTCATTTGCGAGAAGCTTGACATACTTAATTCAAAAATAGCTGTTTTTGGATATAATGATTTAAAACTTTAAAAGCAGCTGTAAGAGTACGACGAGGCATAAAGTCCACCTTTCTAACTCCCTCATTTTTAGGCTTAGCGTAATGTTGTAATTTAATAATTGCCGCGTTCATCTGTAGAACTCACAATTGATGATTTTTTAGTTATGTCACTCTTCTTGCAAATGAGCGAAATATTATATTATTGTATAATAAAATGACGAGCAGTGTTGCTTGTTACACATTATTAAAGCGTGTACACGCCTTGTTTTTAGTTAAGAGTTTAGTGTGCAGCACCCTGTAGTGAAAACTTACGTAAGTACTTTATATAGAAATGAAAACTCCCGGCTATTTTGAAATTCTTCATTTTGAACTAAGCTACAGAGTTTATGCTCCACTTCTACAAACCAACGTTGTTTTTCGACTTCTACACAGACCGAGTTCGTTGTATTATAAACGCGAAAGTTTGTGAGGATGCATGGATGTTTGTTACTCTTTCACGCAACAACTACTGACCTGATTTGTGTGAAATTTGGCACACAGATAGTTTATAACCTGGAATTACATAAAGGATACGTTTTATCCCGAAATTCCTACGGGATCGAGACTTATGCGGGGAAAACCGCGGGACGCAGCTAGTAAAATTATAAAAGACCAAATTTATTGAGACTTCGTCGTTACTTCAAATTTGAAAAAAATACAGGCTTGCTCCAATTTTTTTGTGTCAACAAAATGTCATAATTGTTAAGATAAAGATAAAGATAAAGATAAAGATAAAGATAAAGATAAAGATAAAGATAAAGATAAAGATAAAGATAAAGATAAAGATAAAGATAAAGATAAAGATAAAGATAAAGATAAAGATAAAGATAAAGATAAAGATAAAGATAAAGATAAAGATAAAGATAAAGATAAAGATAAAGATAAAGATAAAGATAAAGATAAAGATAAAGATAA
Source organism: Fissipunctia ypsillon (assembly GCA_947568875.1). NCBI lineage: Eukaryota > Metazoa > Arthropoda > Insecta > Lepidoptera > Noctuidae > Fissipunctia > Fissipunctia ypsillon. The sequence continues at coordinate 16,501,093 of OX387662.1, forward strand.
AGATAAAGATAAAGATAAAGATAAAGATAAAGATAAAGATAAAGATAAAGATAAAGATAAAGATAAAGATAAAGATAAAGATAAAGATAAAGATAAAGATAAAGATAAAGATAAAGATAAAGATAAAGATAAAGATAAAGATAAAGATAAAGATAAAGATATATTTATTGCATAACTGTGTACATTAAGTTCTTAAACATTACATTTCTTGTTTCAACAGTCTACCCAAGTCGGATATGCAATAGTATTTTAACAAATTAGGTAGGTACTTACAAAAATGATTTTTTATCAAAAAACTCATGCAGATTATAAAATACATTATCAATTAACATTTTTTTCAATTTATTTTTAAACATATTTCCATTGAATTCCTTAATTGCTGGCGGTAACTGATTGTACACACGAATAGCAGTAACATAGGTACTTTTATAATACATCATATTGTTAATAACAGGTAAATTAATGTCATATTTATATTGTTTCCGATTTGTTGATAATATTTATTGTGTATTGTAGGTAGGTATTTTGTCTTCATGACGCCAATACAAAAGCTTATCACTATGAGTCACCTAGAAAGAGTCCCGCATAATTGAACAAACATTACTTACGATTAGAAACTTTACCTACTTACAATGCGTATGTCTACAGGGTCAAATTAAATTAGTTAGCGAAACTCTGCAGACGTAATGGGTGTCGATATCTAAACACGACAAAATAAAAATATAAAAGACTTGATGATTTTTTTTTTTTTTTGGGGTCCAAGTCCGCTGGTAGTGTTCATTACTTGAAGTATGAGTTGAGAAATCTGTATTTTGTTTTTGTTTTATCTTGTTTAGACACCGATACCCATCACGTCTGCGGAGTGCTATATAGCTAACTTAATTTGACCCTTTGTAGATGAAGCCCAAACAAACGATGGATGGACTGTGTGAAAGATGATATGGCCAGAAAGGGGGTGACTACCGAGATGACGACTAATAGAGAAGTATGGAGGAAGAAGACATGTTGCCTTTTAAAGTCTCCTGCAAACAGGCGCGACTCGACATAAAGGCACCGCGGTTCGTGCGACGAGTGGTGCCTTTGCATCGCGCGCGATTTGCGTCTCGAGTCGCGCCTGTTTGAAGGAGCCCTAACTTGGTATAACTGTTTAAAATAAATTATAATGATCAGTAAATTACACGCAAAATAGGTAAGTACATCTTTGAACTTAAAAACATAAACATTTATTGAGGTATTTATTATAAGGAAAATAACAAGCAAAATAGTTATCATTTCATACAACAGAACACATTAATTACTTAACATACTATGTACCTACAGGGCTGTAATAAGTAATATTCTACGTGTACACTCACAATAATTCCAAAATCAAACACAGACACCATCTCATAAAGATGCATCAGAGATCACATCTTTCACAAACTTGTCCCATCGATCGTTGAAAACCTTGAAAAGTCTCGCTTTACCTTCATCCTCCAACGCGCTATACGTAATAGAGTTGAGAGCTAGTTGTTTCAGCAATTTCAAGTCTGCATGCTTACTTGCAACTCCCATGAACGCCACGAAAAAGTCATGAGACACAGGCTCTGCGCTCCACGCACCAGGGTCATCACTAGACAACACTACAGGAAGACCTAAAGCTAAATACGAAGCTAAAGGATGGTTCCTCACATCGTGCACTAAAGATAACACCACGTTTGATATCACATTCACTTCCAAAGCAATGTCTTTTTTAATCACAGCTGACATCAGACTCGGGTGCTTCGTCAAGGCGTACCCGTGTCCTATTCTCTTTGAACCTAGAAGAATTGCATCGACTAAATTCTCGTCAGCTGAGGTTCCTAACCAAGCAGTCTCTCCGGCGTGTAGATAGAAGTTTATCTCGTCTTTAGCCTCAGATAATATAGGAAGGAAATCTGTCAATGGTTTGCCAGTATCTTCTTGTCCGACGAAGTCAAATCCTGCTATCATGTCTGGCATTTCTGCTTTAAGTCTTCGTGTTATATTCAAAGCATCGCGCGCCTGATCGATGCTTTGAGACCTGCTTTGTGTAATTATCAGTTTCACACCGATGAAGTCTGGATGCTTCTCGATAAACTTATTAGTAACGTTCTTATAGAGTTCTACTAAATACTTCTTGTCGTGTTTTGTGCCATCCAGTTCGTATAAGCTGAACAAGCCCATACGAATCTCTAGATACATAATGTTGTCATTGTAATACTGCTTCAATGTTTCATAACAATATTTTTCTCTTACCGGTCTGTACGCAGTCAAAGATCCGATAGCGTGATTAACTTTGCGAAATCTCTTCCAAACTGTGTTGATGTCTACAAAGTCATAATCTTCTCCGCCATCTTTGTAAAGTGTGAAATGGTTCCTCAATTGTGAATCAAAAGCGTCTGGATCGCCGGAAGAATTCCTGAGATCGCTAACAAGAGCCCACTTAGACAAACACATTTGCTCGGGGGTCGTCTGTGAGAAATGTAATTTTAAACCGTCATTTCCGTAACACGCATACAAGTGGTCTTCATACGTCAACTGCACTAGCACATCCGGGTGTAACATTAAAGTACTATGCACATGTAACACTGCACCTTTCGGCATTCGTTTGATTATTTGATACACCTTTGACTTTTCGATATCTTTCTTATACGAAAAGTATTGTGTGGAGAAGTCGAAATGTTGCGGATCGTTGTATGAAGCGTTGAGTTCTTTCATTTTCCATCTCATTAGGATATTATTTACTATCGTTTCATTTGCGTTTAGATGTTGTTTGCCGCCTACAGCTGTGAGTGTTTCTTCCTCCAATAATGCTCTTCTTTCTCTATTGTAGTTGTCCGAGATGATTCTTGCTTCTAGTGTGAGAAAGAGACACAAGAGAGTGGAAACGATTAGTTTGTCCATTGTCTGTTTGTCAGCGCTTCGTCGGTATGTGTTCGCGCCTCGACCGAAACAATTTAACTGTGCTCATAGCTGGTAATAAAATAACGTATCTGCTGTTGTATGACGTGGAAGACGTCGCATTTTTGTAGCGTTAGAGGTCACCGCTTTAAAGATTATCTCTATTGTATACCTAAAATGTAGTGGGTACTTTACGTGTTGGAGTTTTTACTGTCATAATGAAGCATATTACATGTTGAACGCTGTGTACAGTAATAATTGGACTTCAGATTTATATGCTGTATGTTGTCATATCTGTGCTGAATTGTCTTAGTTTGTAGTCTGTCTCTGTACTTATTAAAATAAAATAAAATAAAAATAAATAAATAAAATAGTTTTGTAAAAAAAGAACCTAACTAAAATATTCCAAGTTTGAGATCTTTTTACCATAAGGGTAAGCTATCTCAAGATATTATGCTATTCTTCCTTAATGATGGCGACGCGATGTAATAAAAATATTATAATATTATTATTCTAGAGTGTCGTGGACACTAGTTATTTTACGACAGACTCTTTAGTGATGTAGCGTACCGATGTCACAGTAACTCAAACGCACGGCCCCTTCTACAGCCGGCTGTTCTGTCCGTAGGGTGGCGCTAGCGGCGCCTCAAGTAGCATTCAACGGAACTTGAGTGACCACTAGACCACCTATAGTCACAAAACAATCATGTTACACTGTGTGAAGTACGCGGAAACTTTACTAGATGGCGCTGATGACAGTGTCCAATTTTTTCATAATGTAGAGCCTTCGAGCAATGAATGGCCCATCTTGTACATATTTTTACCCAACTTTAATTTAGATGGGACATTGATTTAAATACCTACATATGTACATACTATTTCGCTCTTGCACTTTAACTTGTGGGCTATGCTAATGACTCTTCTAAAATGTATATACCTAGTTAGGTAAGGTAGCTTCAGTTCTTTACAATTCTCTCATTGACCTTAAATCTGAATCGTTGCAGACAAACAGAGTGAATCAAAAAGGTGTTGTAAAACCAGCGCTGGGGCTCTGTCTCGCATAACTTAAACTCAAACTCACTCAAAGCATTTATTTCAAATAAACCAATTACAGGCACTGTTGAATTGTCAAGGGGTCAGTCAGTCAGAAAGATGAAGCTAGTTGCCCATTCCAAAGTGTAGTAGGTTCCTATATAACGGGCAAGAAACTCCACGGACACTCTTATAAATCAAAATATTGTTACAAAATATTGGTTACATCGTTCATGTTGAAACTATATAAGTATGTGAGAACAATGTATAAAGACGTGCACATTAAAAGCGTCTGTAATAAAAACCAAAAACGATAAAAAAAATATATTGAAATAAGCCGTGGCAGCTAAGAGATGACCAGTCCCTACTGACGGCGCCCGTTCCCGAACATAACGCATGTTTCAGCACCATTCAGCTCAACTATTTTAGGGAACCTAATGATCCAACACACACGCCACGATCAGCGAGACATTTGAGTGAGCATGACATACTCTCAGTCGCCAGGGCACATTCGAGTCAATGAAAGACGTACCCGGTAAATGGGAGCTATAAAGTCTCACACATGTGGTATTCAATTATACAATACTAAGTGGTAGAATTTATACAATGCAACTACGTATTGTTTTTACAATCTTCAGCAGCTCCAACAATATTTTCGAATGTTAGTCAATTAGTTTATGCGCCCTTGTGGAGCAGGACCAGCGCTTAGGGTGCGTTTCCACTGAAGCGGAGACGAGCGGAGCTGTGTGGAGACGTGCCGGAATCGTCCAATCGCAGACGAGACGAGAGACTCGATGAGGATTTCAACTATTGTGATTGGTCGATTCCCACACGTCTCCGCTCAGCTCCGCTCGTCTCCGCTTCAGTGGAAACGCACCCTTAGCCAAGCCGCAGCGTCAAATTATGCTGAGCGATAGCCGCTCTGCGTGGATGTGACGCATATTTTCGCCCAACTTGTTCTTTTTGTGTTTTTGTTATTTCTTTGCGTCATGTTTACCGCAAATAAATGAATTTTCTTTCTATTCATCTTTTTTATTTTATTTGAGATGGGTTTGCTCTTGACTCTAGTCTAGGTCAGAGGTGACAGAGACAAAGTCGCCGATGGAGCGAGCTTACCCATCTTTCTTATATTTATGGGTGTGGTAAAGAGTACAGACTATAAAACTGAACAACTTTCTCCATGTGACCAACATAGTAGCAAAAAAAAAAAAAAATCAGCCGCCTCATAGGTAAATTTAGGTCAAGTACTAAGTACTAAGTAAGTTATATTATTGAAGTTTTGTATGGGAGAGTTGATAATGTTTTTCGCGACCACGGTGTTGATCCCATGGAGAAAGTGGTTCAATTTGATGGTCTGAACCATACCCTTAAATATGACCACAACTTTCTGATAAATTGAGATTTGCACCATGGTTGTATTTTCAAAACTTCACCCCTAAGGTGTACAAAACGGTGGTAGGTTGAAGTTTGCCTGCAAATAAGTCACAGGAACCAACTTGTGGGTATAATATTTTATCCCTGCCTTCCTAAATTGAAGAAATATTTTAGTCTTGATTAAACAAAATTCAGACTAACATAAAATACTCACAACTTTACTCTCCAAGGGGTGGATAGTAGTATCTATAATTATACTTATGTAGAAGGCACTTAACATTACATTACATCCACGCAAAAACATTTATTAAATATACAGGATGTCCCAGAAATCGACCGACATACTGTAGGTGGTGATAGCTTTGGTCAAGTCCTCCCAAAATAACAAAACATATGTTCCGTAATATCTTATTTAAAAATAAATGTTTAAAATTTATTAACAAAAAAATATCTGAAAAAGAAAACAAACAATAATGAATTTATGTTGAATTTGTAAGTTTTTATGGAGAATCAAAAATAATTACGGATAGAGTAACTATTTAATAATATTTTGATGGAAAAAGTTATGAATAAAAATATTTTATTTACACGTGAGAGTCTAAAGAATGACGCTTGGCGGTCATTTTGATTTTTTTGAAAATCTAGTAAGGTCACCCGGGGCTGTTGTAGCCAGGGGGCAAACGTAACTAATTGAGGTAACTCGTTATGAAACATGAAACAATAACGAGTTATCTATATCAGTTACATTTGCCCCCTGGCTACAATAGCCCCAGGTGACCATATTACTCGAAAACTATAAGATTTTGCGGAACATGTTTTATTATTTTGGGAGGGCTTGACCAAAGCTATCACCACCTACAGTATGTCGGTCGATTTCTGGGACATCCTGTATATTTAAAAATTCATATTTCGCCAGCCAAATGGGAAACTCATTAAGTAGGTATTACTTTTCCCGAAGCGGAAAACCAGGATCGAAACCTGGGACCGAACATTGAGCAGGCGCCTTTACTAGACCAACGAAGCTGTCTACACATTCGTAGAACTCTGCCTATACTCAGAACACACTATTTGTCACAATTTCCTGGCAATGTTTACAATAATTATAGACTTGAAAAGTTATTATTCACTGATACGATACAATTCTCGTAATCTATACGAATCGGTAAATATTATCCGGGTTCAGAGTTTCATTGACACTAGCGAGAATATAGAATAGACGTATGGTCAGGGAGCGATAAACAATTTACAAACATTCTTTTTGCTCATAGGCGCATGTCATGTCACCTTTTCGAACTGTCATACAAAATGTTGGCTATGTCATGGGCACAGAATATAATATGTATACCGTCTGTGTTTCTTCGGAGACCTTTGGTGCTATTCTGTAAAGATCCCACCGTGAAAATTTAGGTGAAGTGAGCGTGATGTGAACTGTCATCTCACCTTACTCTACTAGGGATTGAGCTCACTTCAAACTCACTTCACCTAAGTGCTCACGCTGTGATGTTTACAGAATAGATCGGCTTATCTCCTTCATGTACCTATTGTGAAAACTGTCTATAGGCAAAATACATATATTTTAAGAGCATGTCGAATGTTCAGTATGGTGTGCCGGGATGTTGAGCTTGATTTATTCACAAATAGTGTCCAGAAATTAAAAAAAAATATATTAAGTAACTTTTTCTTTGATGTGTAATGTATTTTATTTTTGTTTATTCTCTTCAGTTGTTTCTATGTTTAACTCTCACGCTGTTTGTACCGTTTTGTCAATTTTATACCTAAGTTTATACAAGGTGTAACATAAATAACGCACAACCTCTTTAGGGGTCATTGTACTCATAATTATGAACAACTTTCACTATGGGACCAAATCTGAAATCGCGAAAATAAAATCAGCTGTTCCCTACGTTTATGTTCGCATGACTCGCCAAAATGTTGGGAACATCTGATACACACCACCTTTTTGTGGGTCGGCTTGTAATTTATTTAAGTTACAATAGCCTAATGTCAAGTGCTCATCACCTTTTACAAAATATTTCTTTTCCCGACGCAGGGACGTTAATTTTTGAGGAGTTTTCCTGGTACTTCACCATCAGCTCCACTTCACGATATGCATTGTGACGAGCTTATATTGCTTAGCAATAATTTTAAAGTAATCGAATCGCAACCCGTGGAATACTTATTATTGAGTTGTTCCAGTGGCCATCTGTGGTGTTTATCATCAGTTCCACTTTACCAAATGGTGCTTTCCGAGAGCAAATGCACGAGTTACTATAAAAAATACACAAATCGCTATCGGTCTGCCTATAATATTTGAAGAGTTCCCTCGATTTCACATTCCGACGAATTGAGAACATGCTCCTTTTTTGGAAGTCGGTTAAAAAGTGTTTAGGGATCATGCACGTTTTTGCTAGTTACTAAAAATCACGTTTTTAATTTATATTTTTTGTAACTCATATAGATAATTTTTAGTAGGTAATTTCGTCATTTGAAAACTTTTTGCAAAAAAAAAAACAATGACTTCCAAAAAAAAAACACTACAAAGTGAAAAATAACTTTAAAGTCTTTGGATCTGTATTTTAGGTTTTTGCCACCGACTTTCGAAATTAAAGTTATTTATCACTTTGTAGTGTTGGCTTTGGAAGTCAGTTGCTTTTATTTTTTGCAAAAAAGTTTTTTATTTTTCACATTTTAGTGGGTCGGTTTGCAATTTATCTAACTTACAATAGCCTAATGACAACTGCTCATCACCTTTTACAAAACATTGCTTTTCCCGATGCAGGGACGTTATTTGTTGAGGAGTTCCCCTGGTACCTCACCATCGACTCCACTTCACCATATGCTTTGTGACGAGCTTATATTGCTTAGCAATCATTTTAAAGTAATCTAATCGCAACCCGTGAAATACTTATTATTGAGTTGTTTCGGTGGCCATCTCACCATCTGTGGTCTTCGTCATCAGTTACACTTCACCAAATGGTGCTTTCCGATAGCACAATCACAAGCGCAAATGCAAAAGTTACTATAAAGAATACCCAAATCGCTATAGGTGTGCCTATAATATTTGAAGAATTCCGTCAATTTCTCCAGGATTTCTTCATCAGATCCTGACCTGATAACAACAGGACGACCTGTAAAGTACACCCTTTCAAACAAAAAAAGAATTTTGCAAATCGGTCCAGCCGTCTTCGAGTAATCGGGGAACACACATAAAAAAGATTCCGACGAACCGAGAACCTCCTCCTTTTTTGAAGTCGGTTAAAATCATTTATAGCCAGAGTGCATCTCATGACGATTCCAATAAGCTCAAACACGGCTAGGATACATTGTTTTATTACGGAGTTCCGGTGCCCACCTTCCGGCTTCATTATCAGATCAGTTCGATCAGTACTATCTTAATCGAGAGATCTTATCGCCACCCATAAAATACTTATCATTGAGGAGTTCCCGTGGACATCTGTGGTCTCCTTCGTCAGTACCACTTCACCAAATGATACTTTCTGAATACAAATGCTTGATTTGTTGATGAAAATACCAAAATCGCTATGTGTTTGCCTATAATATTTGAGGAGTTCCCTCAATTCCTCATGGATTCTATCATCAGAACTGGGTTTTGATAAAAATGGGACCAATCTGGATCCAATTTTGTCTGTTCCGGCTAATCTCCGAAATGGCTGAACCGATTTTGATGGGACTTTAACTTGCAGATAGCTGATATTATAACGGCCGAACCCAATAACCTGTCTATCACCAGTTTTGGCATACAGGAGATAGAAGAACCTATCTATCTATTGTGAACAAAATCCGATTCAAATAAGGAAGTATTGATATCCACGCGGGTGAAGCCGCGGGCAACAGCTAGTAATTAAATAAAATTGGCCCCAGATGTGAACCTTGTGGGACTCCAGATAAGGATATACGTTAAATTGATAACCATTTACCACGACAAAGAATGATCTATTGCTAATTTACTCGCATAGGTACTTACCTCGACCTAATAAAGGAAAAGAAAAAGTGGGTACAACAAAAAAAGTTAAAAGACAGAAAAATCGTGCTTATAATATTATAGAAACGCATAATAAATAACATCACACATCCTTACGCAAAGTTGGTTAAGTAACATTCACCTTGGATTTCACCCTCGATCGAGTCTTGCATAAAGGCTACCGTAGACAAGCGCGACGCGACTCTAGTAGAACAATTTCTACGAAAACTTCATGGCAATTGTGCTACCAGAATCGCGGCGCACCGTCATCGCGCCGCACAGTGGATCGAAAAAAGGCTTTAGAAGACATAGGAACTTAAATTTTAAAGTGTCGATTTTTTACTTGAAATGGCATCTAATAGCCAATATCATGCTTAAATATATCATAGGATACAATCTGGTAGGCAAATTGGCAACTTTTTTTTTTTTTGCAAAAAATTGTATGGAGCTGGTGTATAAAATGCTTATCTCCGGAACCGCAATAATAATAGAAATATATACGCGGTTATATAACTATTTATTTATGACTTTTGGGATACTTCTTAAAACTAGATCTTTCGCGGTTTTTCTTTTTTTAAACTAATTATGCTATAGGTAGAAATATACACAATATGTGATGTGTCTAGTTAATAATAGTCAACTTAAAAATGAAATTTAAAAGCGATATTTTAATGTTTATTTCGCTCGAAAACTTACAAATACCGCAAACAACAAAATGTACATTATATATTGTCTATAAAGTAAAATAAAATAACAATTTTAAATGCTATTAGTAAATTAGCAAGTTAAGGATCATCATGTAGACTGTTCATTGTTAAAACCTCTAAGAAACAAAATACATACTAATTACGTTACGTGTACTTACCTGATAACTATACGTGGAATTAGGTCGAATTTCTCAGTAGGCACTTAATATATCGAGTACTTAAACAACTAATGAAAAAGAGATTAGAAAGTAATTAAGTAAGGTGGTGGAGTGCAATAAAAATACTGTGACTCCTAAACTGAAGATGACGATGATCGATGGCAAAATCTGTACATATCTTTGGGAAGCCAAGTCAAACGCTGCATGCATGGTACCTGTGCTAAACCAACCGAAGTGAACAACATAAGTTCAGTTGCTTTAAAAACTGTTTCTTCTGATGAAAAGATCTAGTTCTAAGAAGTATTTCAAAAAATCATAAATAAATAGTTATATAACCGTGTGCAAGGATATTTCTGTTATTTTTGTGGTTCTGGAGATATAAGCATTTTATAAACCAGCTCCATACATTTTTTTTTTTGCAAAAAGTAATATAAGTTGCTAATTTGCCTACCAGAATGTAAACTATGATATATAAGCATGATATTGGCTATTAGAAGCCATTTCAAGCAAAAATAACGACACTTTAAAATTTAAGTTCCTATGTCTTCTAGAGCCATTTTTCAATCCACCGTGCGCGTCGCGCCTGTCTGCGGGGAGTCTTAACGGTCAGTTTGCTTAAACCACATATTGGTTAAAGAATATTCTGAAATTCGTGCTAGGTTTATTGACCGACCTCCTTTTAAGAACAAGGTCGCATAATCTGTGCCAAATGTATCAGTTGAAAGTGTAAACAAACCATGTTCAGGTTTTAAATTCTTACACAATCACTTGCTCAAAGGGAATTAGTAACACATTTACCTACCTTCATTTAGAAGGTTTAAATTTTATATCTCACTACTTTTTCCAACAATCATTGCTTGATTAATATTATTAAAGTGTAATTTGGTGGTTATAAAATTTACCTCAATTTTATTGTCAAATGAAAAACATCTGAAAGGTGATTTAAAATTTGATTTTCGGGTATAAGTATTCAAATGATCAAATCAAAGCATTCAATTAGTAAGTGGCACTACAAATCGGCTTCCACAGGTATGTTTTCTGACCCATTTATATACATTTTCATCACATACTTTTAAAACAGACTAGTACCTATATTCACTGGAACCACACTAAATGTAAGCATATACTGACAAGACTATCAGAAACTCAGATATCCCATCTCTAGCAAGTACTCACCACCAACAACTTCATCCTTCTCCTTCTTTCTACACCCCACTGACGAAATAGAAATCGCAAACTTCATCAATAAATTAATAAATGACAGCTCCTTAGGTCCTGATAAAATCAGTGTAAAACTCATAAAAAAAACACAAAACTTGATTATAACACCTTTAAACCACCTGATTAACCTCAGCCTGGAAACAGGCGTATTTTCCGAACAGTGGAAGGTTGCAGCAGTAAGCCCGATACATAAAAGTGGTCCCAAAGATAAACCTGAAAATTACAGACTAATAGCACTTCTCAGTATCTTATCAAAAATCCTGGAAAAAGTAGTAAACACCCGACTAAGAAATTTTCTTGATAAACATAATCTCATTTCTGATAGACAATTTGGTTTTAGAAAAGGCAAATCAACTGAAGAAACAGTTTCACTGCTTACAAACTCAATATCAGCAAATATAGAAAAAGGTGAACGAAGCTTGGCGGTCTTCTTAGACTTAGCTAAAGCCTTTGACACAATCTCAACAGATCTTCTTCTTAAAAAACTAGAAGCATTCGGGGTAAACGGAAAACCACTTGAGTGGTTTCACATCTATCTCACAAATCGCCGACAATACGTGAAATCAGGCGAACACTCAAGTGATCAACTCCCTATCAATTTTGGAGTTCCGCAGGGCAGCTTACTAGGCCCAACACTATTTATAATATACATAAACGACATATTGAACCTCACTCTCCCAAATGCGGAAACAATTTCCTACACAGACGACACGGTCATCATGTTTCATGCCAGGACCTGGAAACAGGCTGACTGTTTTGTCTTCAGAAGAAGGTTTAGCAGCAGTAGCGAAAACACTCAACCACAACCTACTTACTCTCAATTTAAAGAAGACCAAAACTAATCACATTTTGTAAAACACATTCATCTAGCCCTCCTCGCAACCTAACATTAAAATTCCACACATGTCAGAACCATCTGAAAACCTCACGTGAAGCCTGCTAATGCAAATGTATTACCCGGACATCTTTAATTCGTTAAGAAGGCCTACTCATTGATGAAAACCTATCTTTTAAAGCGCACATTCAATTTCTTTCTGGCCGAGTAAGGAAACTAATACATACAAGATGTACCTAACATAAATAATGCACAACCTCTTAAGGGGTCGTTGTACTCATCATTATGAACAACTTTTACGATTGGACCAAACCTGAAAACGCGAATAAAAATTCAGCTGTTTCCTACATTGTGACGATTTATGTGAACATAAATGAAGAGACTCAAAAGATCTCTCCCTCTCTGCATGTAAAAAAGTGGTAAAAAAATGGCTCTTAGGTCTTTCATACAACGAATCTGAAAGCTTTCTCATAACATAACTCACACTCGGACTCTCACTAACACGACAGACACACTCACATACCTACACATAACACACTACACTCCACACGCAGAAACATCCACGCCTTTTTAATTTTTAATTGTTTATTATTCTTTAGTTTTAAGCCTTGATCAATACAAATTCCTATTTTGTTTAATATAACTTAAGTTTTCTATTTTGTTTAAGCAACCTAACTTTTATGCTTAATCTTTGATCTCATTTCAAATTTAATTTAGACTTTTTATAATTGTTTGCAATTAATTACTTATTCCCATATCAACACTAGTTAAAAAACAGAATTGTGCTATCACAACGCAGGTCCCCAAGATACAGACACGGCCTAGTTTGGGGACCACTGCATATAACAAAATGAATGTCACCAACAGTTACAAACATAATTGATAAGTTAAACTAATTTTAAAGTAATAATTGTAACAATGTTTAAATAAATTTATTTTTGTTATTTCGTTTATTAACTTTCTTTCTTATCTATTTACATTTTTAAATATTTCTTAAAATACAAAGATATAAAAAACATTTAAAAATATAAAAAATAGAGATCCACCGGTGTCGAGAGCAGGGTCCAAATTACTGGTGGTTAGAGCTGCAGTGACAGGAACCTCCTCACAATACGAGCCGTATCGAGGACTACTGCCTTCTGAATCAGGCTCTTGATTCAACCGCCTAACGAGAACCTCGAGAGATGTTGGTCGAGGCTTTCGGCCATCAGGCCATTGACCGTTACGACAATCGGCGCAATGACAGCCGAGGTCACATTCCATATGTCAACAACCTCGTGTGCTAAGTCGAGATATTTTATTTGTTTCTCTTTCTCAGCTTTCACGAGGTTTTCGTCATGTGGAATGGTAACATCGGTAATCATTGCGCGGCGCGCTAATCGATCTATCACCACTATATCAGGCTTATTGGCGACAATAGTCCTGTCAGTGATGATAGACCGATCCCAGTACAACGTGACATGGTCATTTTCGAGAACTGGGTCGGGCACATACTTATAATACGGTACCTCAGAGTCCACAAGCTTGTATTTCAAAGCAAGTTGCTGGTGAATAATCCAGGCCATTTGGTTATGTCTGCCAGACGAGAACAACCAGAGGTAATATGTCTGATGGACTCACCCGGACGGTGGCATGCCCGACACACGTCAACCGTCTCATCTTTCATAATTTATGTCTCCGGTAGTTATTTGTCAAGATAACTTCGTCCATAATTGCACAAACAAAACCTTCAGTTTCCCCGAAAAGGTCACTGAAACGTAGCCAGGACGCTAAGTAATCTACATCGGGCTCGTGTAGAGCTCGATAGAAGCGTCCGTGAAGCTCCTTGCTTTGCCATACCTGCTTGCGGTCATCGGTAGTAAGCACTACAGGTTTGCGCCAGTTCTCTTTAGCCATGGAGCGCGGGATGAGCCCCTTGTCCACTGCGACCACATCACGGTGCATACCCACTTCAGCTAAAAATATTCTCTGAGATTGCACACCTCGCGGTTGTGGAGGGTCTTCGCATATAAAAAGCCTCGACCCCCGCACTTCCGCGGGATTATTATTATTATTTGCATTTTGTCCATACATCTCGCCTTTTATCACCAAAGCTCCACGTTCTACAGGTATGTTTTCTGATCCATTTGTTTACATTTTTATTCGATACTTTTGAAACAGACTAAAGATTGTAGAAGTAGGTATTAATACGATTTTTACTTTCAATCATAATATAAGAAGGAAGAAGGTACCTTTATCTACTTCCGAAGTTATTTTTGGACCCTGACTTTGGGTGAACGAAAGCATCGTTTCTTCATGATATTAGATATGAGTTTAGTATACGACTTATACGAAAATTAATAATCATCTGCATCCGTCAATTAAATATGGTAGAAACTAGAATTTATCTCATTCAGTTAAATTTTATTTCGAAATTAATTACTTATTAAGCAGAGGTGTACCTATAGTACCCCCATATTTCATCTGTTATGTTTAAGTCCCATTTAATAGGGGGCGAGCCTATTGCCATCAACCGGGAACAAATCCAGACTCCGGGCTGCCACTGAGAAATTCCAGATGGAAAAAACCCAATAACACTCTGCCCGACCCGAGAATCGAACCCAGGACTATTAATTTCATTATAATTAACGTTAATATAATTTGCAATGTTGTAATAATGAATTATGACTAATATGACTTGGAATTGAATTTGTATGTATTAATAATTTGTAATATTTTAATAATGTGTCGAGACTAATATGCCTATTGTGTTTTAACTTCCGATCTATATTTTATTATTGTATGCCTCAACGGCGGGACATAGCTGAACTTATTTTAATTATCCTGTATTTATGATGTATACCTATAGTCCACAATAAAGATGATTTGATTTGAATATTAATTACTTAATTTGTGAAAAGACTAATACCCTAGTTTCCATCTATTGTTGTGTCTAGTTGATGGGTGCTCTTCTCACTAATTACGACGATTAGTAAATCGTCATTAGTTCAAGTTACTAACAACAGTGTTTTAAGTGCAATCCTGTTACTATGTATGAATCTTTTAGTTGTCCGAAATAAAATTATTTGGTTAATTGAATGATTAACCTACGATTTGCGAATCATAAGTAGGTTAATTAAGTAATTATTGTCGGAATAAAATTTAATTGAATGAGGTAAATTCTAGTTTCTCACAATATACAATTGACGGATGCAGATGATTATTATTTAACTAAATGGTTTTTAAATTATAGTGTTTAAATTAATAGTTCTGCTTTTTGTCAGTTTTCGTCAATTGTGTAGATAATAATTGATGTATTAAATATTTAAGTTAAAATGACCAAACTGTGCACCATGGTTATGGTTCCCATAGAAGCGAATTTATGATGCATGTTTAACATCCGTAGTTCTTGCCAAATTATGGGTTGTGGAGGTCAGATAGGCAGTCGCTCCACCATGTAAAATACTGGTATTCAGCTGCGTCCGGTTAGATTGGAAGCTGGCTCCAACATAGTTGGGAAAAGGCTAGGCAGATGATGATGATGAGTTCTTGCCAAATTATACCTAAATGTCTTTAGTTAATTTAAGATTTTGTCGTACATAAATTACATAAGCCTTTGTGGCTTAAGATGCGAAAAAAAATCTGATTTTGGTACCAATGTTGTTGACTGTTCTCAATACGATGTTAACTATAGATTATTTGAAGTTTTCTTCTAGAAAAAAATATGGGCTTCACGGCAGGTAAGCAATATCTTATATAATATATAAAAATCTCGTGTCACGATGTATGTCCTGAATGAACTTCGAAACTACTTAACCGATCTTGATGACATTTGGTCACTATAATTTGGTCCAACTTAAAAGATGGGATAGTTTTCATCTCGATTATTGACCTCAATAACTTTTATTGCAAATTAAATGTTTAATATACGACAATAGTGTGTACTTATTTATAGGTGAGTTCACCTCTTTTTTTTCTAAACTCCACCCATTTTATATGTCATCACGAAGTGTACAAGGTACATCCTTATCCAACTCCGTTAGGAGTTGTTAAATATGTAAAAGTAATGATTGATCGAAACTGGTATTTAAAGCATGCCATTGCCACGTTTAAATCCCGGGATTTAAAAACCACGAATTTTTTTATCGGACTTTATTTGTAGTTACAAATTATTGATTTGAAAAATCATAACATTTTTTAGGGTTACACACACACACACACATTTATATATGTAATTTTTATGGTGTACTTAGTAATGAGTATTCTATCTATCTATAAATAAAGTCCAATAAATAATTCGTGGTTTTTAAATCCCGGGATTTTAGAGGAGGTATTATCTACTCCATGTTACTTCCTTCCTCGAAGTTTGGGCAAATTAGCACTACCTATTCCGATCACTGATCATAACAAACCGACTGACGAAAAAAAATCTTAATTTATGTACATAAAATACTTCCATGTGAAAACAACTGACCCCCATAGTATTTTATTATAAATACCAAATATTTCTTAATAAAACGTGACGTTGTTTAAAAGAAATTAAAATACTTGCTATCAAGGTCGTCGTGTTAAAATATCTACTAAAAGGATTTAAGTAATGCTAATATCCTCGTGATTTTTACATATTGAACAAAGAACACGGGAGTGCATATGCTTTCATAAATATTATATTGATACGTAAAGAAGAAATATAGACATCGTTTCTGACAGCACAATAAATTAATTTAATATCACGATTTTTTTACCAAAATATTAAATGAGAACCAACGATAATTTCCGCGAAATCAAACGTTTATTAACTCCTGTACCTACTTATCTGCTCAACAACGTTTATCGACATATATATACGACCGCCACACACAGTGCTGTAGTGTCGGTCGAGACGCGAACACTTACCGGTGCAGTGACGAGCGCACAGAAATGAATACATTGGCCGCTTATACTATCGTGTGTCTCTTTATCACACTTGACGCACGCCTCATTCCAGATAACTACAGTAAAGAAAGAAGAGCTTTATTGGACGAAGAAACGTTCACAGCTGTAGGCGGGAAACAACATTTGAACGAAGATGAAACAATAGCAAATGATATATTGATGAGATGGAAGTTGAAAGAACTCAACCCTTCGTACATCAATCCGCAGCATTTCAACTTCTCCAAACATTACTTTTCGTACAAGAAAGATATCGGAAATTCAAAGGTGTATCAAATAATTAGAAGAATGCCGAAAGGTGCAGTGTTACATGTACACAGTTCATTAATGTTACATCCAGATGTGCTAGTGCAGTTGACTTATGAGGACCACTTGTATGCGTGTTACATGAACGATGATTTGAGATTACATTTCTCGGCGTTGACCCCAGATCGACCTTGTTCGTCTAAGTGGGCTCTTGTTAGCGATCTCAGGAATTCTTCCGGCGATCCAGACGCTTTTGATTCGCAATTGAGGAACTATTTCACACTTTACAAAGATGACGGAGAAGATTATGATTTTGTTGACATCAACACAGTTTGGGAGAGATTCAACAAAGTTTATTATACCATCAAATCTTTGATTTCATACAGACCGGTAAGAGAAAAGTACTGGTATGAAACGCTGAAGCAGTTTTATGAAGACAACATTATGTATATAGAGATCCGTACAGGTTTACAAAACTTATACGAATTGGATGGCACAAAACACAATAAGAAGTATTTAGTTGAACTCTTCAAGAATGTAACTGATAAATTTATCGAGACGCATCCAGATTTCATCGGTATGAAACTGATTGTCACAAAACACAGAGCCCTAAGTATTGACGAGGTGCTAGAAGCTTTAAACCTCACAAGAACACTTAAAGCAGAAATGCCAGATATGATCGCAGGATTTGACCTTGTCGGTCAAGAAGACATTGGTAGGCCATTGACAGATTTCCTTCCTATATTATCTGAGGCTAAAGACGAGATAAACTTCTATCTACACGCCGGAGAGACTGCTTGGTTAGGAACCTCAGCTGACGAGAATTTAGTCGATGCAATTCTTCTAGGTTCAAAGAGAATAGGACACGGGTACGCTTTAACAAAGCATCCGAGTTTGATGTCAGCTGTGATTAAAAAAGACATTGCTTTGGAAGTGAATGTGATATCAAACGTGGTGTTATCTTTAGTGCACGATGTGAGGAACCATCCTTTAGCTTCGTATTTAGCTTTAGGTCTTCCTGTAGTGTTGTCCAGTGACGACCCTGGTGCGTGGAGCGCAGAGCCTGTGTCTCATGACTTTTTCGTAGCGTTCATGGGAGTTGCAAGTAAGCATGCAGACTTGAAATTGCTGAAACAACTAGCTCTCAACTCTATTACCTATAGTGCGTTGGAGGATGAAGGTAAAGCGAGACTTTTCAAGGTTTTTAATGATCGATGGGACAAGTTTGTGAAAGATGTGATTTCTGATGCATCTTTATTGGATACTAGAATTTCGTAATTTTGTTTAATATTTCTTAATATTCAAAGACTTTAGCGCAGGTGCGCCATTCACTTACATATAATTTTATTATCTGTAGAAAAAATTGCGATTATAAGCTCTGTAAATATGTTTTAGTTAAGTTAAATAATAGTAAGTTAATTATAGACAAATAGATGTGTTCTACGTATTACAAGTACTTTGAATTTATGGAACCCTGATACTGTATTATATATTATAAAAAATACATAGGACCAATGGATAACATTCATGGGGTTAGAGGATGTTGATAATAACAAATACTCATCGGATGCATAACCGCCTCCTTTTTAATAAGCTATTAATCATAATAATATGTAATTGTTTTGTAAATAATCGTGTGTGCAAAACACAAAATATTTCAATCGTGACTACATTGATATAATTAAAATGTATACTTATTATAAACAAAGCATGCTTAAATCACTGCCTCGTTGGTCTAGTGGTCGCAAGCGCAGAACAAGAGGTCCTGGGTTCGATTCCCAGGTCGGGCAAAGTATTATTAAGTTTTTCCATTAGTATCAGGAATTTCTGTGTAGCAGCCCGGAGTTTGGAATTGTGGCTGGTTGATGGCAATAGGCTCGCCCCCTTTTATATGGGACTTAACATATTTGACTGGCGAAATGTGGGTGTTTAAGTAATACGGGTACTTACACCTCTGTCTTATCCTTTAGAGAATACAGGCGTAATGTTATGTTATGTTATGTCGTATTTTTATGTAAATCACTGATATTGACTGTGTATTAAACACTTAAAGCTATAATTGTAACTTTGTTTTTGGATATTGAGGTTTTCAATTGTTTTGTTGCTACCCAGTGAAACTATTTACCCAATCCCTTCGTCCGTATCTTGAGAAGATAGGTAACAATAGAAATTTAATTGTGTCTCGTGTGTCACAGATAAGCCGCGGTCTCACGGCCCGTTAACTGACAGGCCGCGCCAGGCGTTGTTACGCCTGTCGAGGCCTGCCGCGGCCCGTGCCGAGCCTTTTATCGCAGGCCTTATCGGATGCTACGGTTCCCACGGCCTGTCGGCCTGGGCTGGCGCGATCTGGCCTCTAAGAAAGCGGGCCGTGGGACCGCAGCATTAAAGAGATATTGTGCTTTAATAAAGATAAGTGGTTTAAGGTTTGTGGCTAAGTAATAACAGCCGCACGGTTCTATCGATCAGATTAAGCTACGCTTGCCGCGGTTGGTCCGTAGATGGGTGATCATCTTTACATATACAGTGAAAGTCCCGTCAAAATCGGTCCAGCCGTTTCGGAGATTAGCCGGAACAAACAGACAGAAAGACAAAAAAAATTAAAATTGTTTTTTTTTTTGTTATAATTACCGTATGTACGTATACTTTCATATGCAGTTAGTAAAAAGCTGTTATTTTGACATTACATACAGACACTTCAACTTTATTTATTTGTATAGAAGATGTATAGATTCTGGAAGATGATGCCCAGAATACGCTGCACGTATAGCCAGGGAAGTTAATTGTTAAGCAGATTATTATTTTAAGTCTGTTAGCTTATATATTATGTAAATATTTTGTTCAGTTATAGTGAATATATTATATTAAGTGAGTTTTGTAAGAAAATAATGTAAAAGAAGGTGAAGGTTCAATCTGTAACTATCTGCAATAACAAAAATAAATTAAGCAGATTGACATTCTGCGCAATATTTTCATACGACTGTCAGAGAATGTCTGTTGCGTTTTAAATTTACGGACAATTTAACTTGATAGTCAATTTGCTTAGCAATCGTTTTCCCTGACATTCAAGTAGATCTTGTGGAGGCTACTTATTTTAATGTAATATTCTCAAAATATAAACTAGAAAGAAAGAGAGAAAAATTGGTTTATTTGTCACAGAAACATGTGCATACAAAACGATAAGAATAATCAGAAAAATAAAACAAAATAGATCCACATTATAATCACGAGCTCAAAACAGAAATAGTCGGCAGCTGCACGTCATGACTGTGACAAGAAGGTTTCCACTCAGCGTGATGCTGTGCTATGAGGGACCCACAGCACAGCGCTGATTTTCAGTAGTCACCCGAAAAAGACGTACGGAAATGAAGTCAGGTTCAGTGATCAGTACATAAATAGTTACACAACAAAACAAAACAACCAGTAACTACTCGTACTTAAAATATGCTGCAACTATACAACCAAATATAGGTATGGATAAATATTATGAAACTACTTATCTTTCTACTTGTCTTATAACCGGATGCAGCTGAATACCAGTATTTTACATGGAGCGACTGCCTATCTGACCTCCACAACCCAGTTACTGGGTAATACACGATACCTCTTGATAAGACTGGTTGTCAGACTTTCGGGCTTCTGACGACCCGTAACGACTGTCAAAGATCTAAGAATGACAGCCGGAACCAACGGCTTAACATGCTTTCCGAGGCACGGAGGGGTCGCGGTATGTAAAGATGGTCTTCGGCAAGCGTATCTCGACCCGTGCGGCTGTTATTACCTACTTAGCCACGAGTCCCCCACACATGGGACTTGCACAATACCAGGCGAAATGTGGGTGTACCTACTAAAGGCACGCCTGTGCCCGGCCCTTCAGGGAACACAGTAGTGATTTTATGTTGTATGTTATACTATAATTATCAAGAAGAGCAAAATAATTTCCTAGCATCTTTGAAAGTGAAACACGAGCAAAGCAAAGCGTACAGTAGGCCCATAGATATAAGAAAGAATATGGCTACTACACGTAACTGGTTGCAAAACCATCGTCCGGTGACTTGTTCTCCTGGTAGCTCTTTCGGAAGGACGGGTCTGCGTCCTGCCGGAAGACTGCCGCGAGTCCTGCTAGCAGTAGGTACGCAGTTTGTATGAAACTTTGTTTGGTCCTTCCAGCAGTACGGTGACCTCGATTTTGAACTTGCATTCGTCAGAATTTTTAAAGGTCCCCGAAACGGTCAATTGCAATTACTTATCAATTATTACGTGATTGATCCTACACATTGATGCGCAAATTGATCGTCTACCAAATGCAATTGAAGTGTTGACAATATTACTACAATAAAAATTGGTTTGGTCAGTGCGTATTAAAATAAAACTAATTTGCTTAAGTACTTTAGTAATATTAATATTAATAATATATGTATTCGTACTTAATAAATGACGAATTATTGTTATAGGAACATAATTTATCTAAATTAAAATTTTTAACAATATCCCAAAAAGAACTCCCTCTGGAATATTTTAAATCTAAATATCATAGGTATACTCATTGGTAATGCTTTTTATAGTGTAAAAGAATTCTTTGATAAAAAAGTAAGCAATAAATATTGTTACTGATTTACTGATATTTAATTAGATACTGCTGAGATTTAAAACTGTTTATAGACATATTTAAAATTTTTACTTACATACATAAACTCACGCCTTCTTCCCATGGGGGTAGGCAGAAACTACAGAACGCCACCTGCTACGATCCTTACATACTGCTTTTGCCTCGTTTACATTCATACATCTGGTCATACACGCACGCCGGTTGCGAGTACTACGCACCTGACCTTTCTGAAGAACATCACCAATAAGATCACTATATGTCTTCCTAGGGCGTCCCCTTCCGGCGTTTCCACTGACATCTGCCGTGTAAATACCTTTTGTTAGTCGACTTTCATTCATCCTCTCAACATTATCAAACCATCTAAGCATACTCTTTTCAATTTTTGTCACTACATCTTCTTTTAAACCGCACCGTTGCCTTATCACATCATTAAAATTTTTGAATTACACTTTTGTAATAGTATCTAGGTATAATGACTGTTTAATTACACTGATATTATTGATGCTAGGTGCATAATTATAAATTATTTTCTTTAAAATATTTGTATGCCAGTCCATGGCGAGACGTGTAGATCATAACCCTATTTATTAAGACCATTATTGTACCATGTTTTAATGCGAATAAATATATTCTCTTCTATTCTAATATTCTATAGAAGATAACTATAAATCTGTCACTTTGGTTTAATAAGCACTTAAATATTGTGCCTGTATAGTCAACAATTAATTAAAATAGGAGTGAGTGACGTGGTACTCACAAAAAAAAAATTAAATCAGAGAACTAACAAAAACTTGATTACGCTGAATTATCGAAATGTTGACAACTCCGTGCGTTTTCGATAACCGGGCGTCGAAATAAGTGGCGCGAGCGCCAACGCGCTGCTCCGTGTATGCTCATGAGCCATTGTGTGCTGATTGAAGGTCAGTTGTGTTATGCAATCTTTTTTTGTAGCGTAAAAGAGATAAAAGTCTTCTATTTTTTCATGCAAAGAATTTTGTGCTGTATATTATTACGGTATTGTGATCGGAAAAAGTAGTGTCCTTCGGGAAGTACTTCCTGCTGGTAGAGCTCCGGACGATCTCTCTTTCTATTGAAGCTCCGCGCTACTCTAGGTCAGCTATATTTCCAAGTGCCGCCACCAACATGTGGTCCACTGTACCTGTAAGTCCATTGCAAAATTCTACGTGTTCTATTAAAATCGTGATCTATTTTCTACAAAAAACTGATTAAGTTTTTTGTAGTCATGTCTAATAATATTCCATTCATGAGTGTTAATAAAAAAGCTTTATCGCTTTAATTTAAAGAATGTTCTGGAAGCTCTTACTTTGTTTGTTATTCGACTGTGACAATCAAGTTAGATATCGTATAGTATCTACGTCTTATAAATTAAAGTCGCTTTTCGTGTTTGTCTGTGTGACCACGTTGTTCTTCTAAACGACGCAGCGGATTTTGATGCGGCTTGCAACATCATTTACAGAATTTATTCCGGAAGTGTTAAAATTTTTAGAAAACGTTAAATAAATACATTTTAGATATAATAATACAGAGTGGCAATTAGGTTATCACATTAATTGATACCTATTTAGTACATGATTCTGGTTCCCCAACGTTGAAATTTTTTGTCGGTAAAAAAAATTGCTATTTCATACATTTTGACTGCGTAGGTATTGCACTCTGGTAGGAATCAGCAGATTTTTTTTGTTAATAACCGAACAAAAATACGGTATAGGGTTCGTTATGAGATCAGCTACTGAATTTAAACACGCACACACTTATTCTCATCTCTATAAAGCACTAGTTAGATCTCAACCCGAATATGCAGTGGTAGTGTGGAACCCTTTTTATAATAAATATGTTGAGATGCTAGAAAAAGTGCAGCGCAAATTCCTCAGATCGATGCACTATAGGTGCTCCCACAATTTCCCAACCTATAAAAATCTACTTAATAAATATAAATACAATTTAATGAGTCTGAAATCTAGACGTTTATATCTAGAAATTATGTTTCTTTTCGACGTATGCTATAACAGGTATAACTGCTCTGAGATTACTAATAAAATATGCTACTGTGTCCCAAGAACTGTTATTAGACGAGAGGTGCGAGCACGTCCTCTTTTTGCTGTGTTCCATTGCCGCACCAATGCTGGTCTGCGGGCGCCTCTACGTCGCTTGTGCAAAAACTATAATGATTTTTGTTCAGAAACTACAGAATTAGATTTATTCTCAGTGTCAGCAAATAGATTTCGTTCTGCTTTGTTAAAAAAAACTTAAGGATTCCGATATTATTTGAACAGTCTTGTAGTTTTACTCGCACAGATTGTTCATTAGTAAAGTTATATGAATTGTATATGCTGTGGATAACGGTGTGAGTATCACATTTATATAATATCTTTGTTTATATTATTTGCGCAGATATAATGTGTTACTGTTTGTTTGTCCCAAATAAATAAATAAAATTTCAACGCAGAGGGGTCCAGAATCATGTACTGAATATGTCGTTTCAATTAATGTAATAAGTTAATCGCCACTCTGTAGAAATCTCGATGTTTTGTCAAGTCGTAAAAACCGATCAAAGCAGGGGCGGGTCGCTAGTTTATTAGGTATAACACCTATACATCTATACAAATAAATAAAATTGAAGTGTCTGTTTGTAACGTCAAAATAACAACTTTTTACTAAATGCATAAGAAAGTATAAATGGTACTTATAACACATCTATACATCTTCTATACAAATAAATAAAGTTGAAGTGTCTGTATGTAATGTCAAAATAACAGCTTTTTACTAACTGCATATGAAAGTATACGTACATACGGTAATTATAACAAAAAAAAACAATTTTAATTTTTTTTGTCTTTCTGTCTGTTTGTTCCGGCTAATCTCAGAAACGGCTATACCGATTTTGACGGGACTTTCACTGGCAGATAGCTGATGTTACTGCGGGTAACTTGGGCTACATTTATTTTAGAAAAAGAATTAGAGTTTCGCGCAAAAAAATTAAAACCCATGAAATTATGAACAAAAAGTTTGATTTTAAAAATTCTTTTTGAATTTGGTAGCCCCATTCTCGAGGATAGTTATAGGCTATTTAACATCACGCTACGATCCTTAGGAGCCGAGCAAAAAGAAAAAAGTCAGAAAAACACTAAGACACTAAGCGAAACGAAGTAATAGCGTGATCGGGCGATTCAACGCGACGGTTGGCGACGGGTCGGGGGACGAGGGTTTTTTTTTAAAATGTGGCTGTTATTTTAGTATATTGTGTATCTTACGACATCCACGCGAACGAAGTCGCGGGGCACAACTAGTAGTATATATGTATATCTTGAAAATTTTTGAGTTATTTCTTAGGAAATCTGTGTATGTTTTCGATTTGATTAATATAAGATGAGATGACGATAGTGTATTTTGCTCAAGACATCACAATCTTTGACGCAAGTTCTGATTATAAAATGTTGTTTGTTTGTCATAATATTTTTTTATGATAGGAAATAGAAATGCGTACTTTTATCTTTTTATGTCAATCGTTGGACTGATGACCCCTTCATCGTATAAATAATTAAACCCTACAATTACAAAATATGTAAGTAAATAACAAGTAATACAACTGTGGGTTAATATTATATTATTCTGCCTACCCTTTTCCCAACTCTGTATGTTGGGGTCGGCTTCCAGTGTAACCGGACACAGTTGAGTACCAGTATTTTAGATGGAGCGACTGCCTATCTGACCTCCACAACCCAGTTACTGCGTAACACGATACCCCTTGGTAATACTGGTTGTCAGACTTTAGGGCTTCTGAATACCCGTAATGACTGTCAAAGATTTTTTTTTGTATTCTCACGGTGGCATCACAATAAATATTCGCTAGCATCTTATACCTGTATGGCAAACTGTAATTAAAAAAAAAAATTGTGTTAATGTGTGATCATTATATAATTATCATTTAATCCGTTGTTGCTAAATGTACTGTTTCTTTTTTTTTTGTAAACAGGAGTCATGGGTTTAAGCTGAAAACCAGCGCTTAGCAACCCACTAGGGGACCTAAGCATAATGCTGGCGCTTGAACCTTTTGCTTCTGGTGTTATAGTTTTGTGCACATATGTATCAATACTATTAGCTGTAATACTGGAGACAATAAACGTTATTCTATTCTATTCTAAAATATACTAGAAATAAGGACCACCTACCAGTGGCGAAGCCTTCATATAACCCGATTCCTATCGGCTTCCCTTTGGAACCACCTCTTCTTAATGTCTACTACTGTCAAATAATGTACACTTGTGTATGTAACTGTGTATCACATCAGATTATATATGTTTAATGCCAGTTTAATACAGTCATCATAACATTAAAATCATTACAAAAATGCCAAATTTTTTTTTTTTGGCTGAGTTTATGAGAAATGAACAATTTTTTCTTCGGCTTCCCTCTATCATTAGATCATCATTAGATTATCATTGGCTTCATAAGGTTCATGATAACTCATTTGTTGGGTTTGGTAGATTTGCGTTTAAAGCTAAAGTAAAATCCAACATTTTTTCAAAGGCATACTATTTCATCAACGACTACTTACAGCCGAACCCAACAACAGTTTTGGCATACTGAAGATAAAAAACCTATCTATCTATGGTTTTAACGCCCCAATAATCTATAAGAGATTATGGAATCTTACCGGCCTGACATAAGGACTGATAGAATTATACTGTCTACCACGGCTTCATACAACCCCATTCTTACCGGCTTCCCTTCGGAACAACGACTGTACTTGAGTTTACTATTACTAAATAATATACTACATACACAGTCATATTAGGTACAGGTATTTAATACAATATCATAAGATAAAAGCATTACATTATAAAAACGCGTACCTGTAGTTTTATAGGCGTTAAATAAAGAAAAGTAAATACAAAAGTGGCAATCACAAGACGCAAATTGATTATTTTCTAGTACGACGCAACAACTTAAAGTACATCAAAGACTGCAAAGTATTACCGGGAGAAGATTTAGTCTCACAGCATAGACTCCTAATTATGGAAATGGTCTTAAAAATAAAGCTCACTCAAAACAAAGAGCGACCTCCCCCTAAAATAAAATGGCATATGCTGGAGAAGAATGATTGTGCGAAGAAATTTAAAGAGCGAGTAGTGGATAAAATGATAGATATGGGGGACATGAATGATCGAAGTGTAAATGAATGTTGGAGTGAAATGGCGGAGTATATTAGGAGTGAAGCGAAAGCTATTATGGGAGAGACTAAAGGAAAGGGTACGATAGATAGGGATAGGTACATGGTGGTGGTCGACAGAAATACAGAATGTGTTGCAGGATAAGAAGAGAAAGTTCAAGGAATGGCAGAGTTTTGAAGATAAGAATGTTAGTTTGAAAACAGAAAAAAAGTGTCAGTATGATGCTCTAAAGAAAAAAGCCAAAAAAGCTGTGGCGGTAGCGAGAGCAAAAGCCCAGGACAAGCTTTATGAGACACTGGATAGTCCAGCAGGCCAAAAAAAACCTATACCGGCTTGCTAGAGCTAGAGCGAGAAAGATGAGGGATGTTTGTCAGATAAAATGTATAAGGAATGAAATTGGAGTAGTGCTTTCGGATGATCAGAAAATTAAGGATAGGTGGAAGGGATGTTTTGAAAGACTGATGAATGAGGAGAATGACTGGAGTGGTGCTTGAGAATAAACAAGTAAATGAGGGGTTAGTGAGAATGATTAGTATGGATGAAGTGAGAATAGCAGTAAATGAAATGAAGAATGGTAAAGCAGTAGGTCCGGACGGAATACCAGTTGAAGTATGGAAGTTATTACAGGTACATGGATGGACATGGTTAGCTTTATTATTCAATAAATTGTTGCTGGAAGAAGCCATACCTGACGAATGGTGTAACAGTTCACGGGTGCCCATCTTTAAAAACAAAGGTGATATGCTGGAGTGCAACAACTATAGAGGAATAAAACTAATATCACATAGTATGAAGGTTTGGGGAAAAGTTATTGAAAGGCGACTGAGAGAAGAGAGTGAAATTTCGCAAAACCAATTCGGTTTTATGCCTGGTCGGGGAACAACAGATGCCATCTTTGCTATCCGCCAGCTGTGCGAGAAATACAGAGGTGCGCATAAAAACCTGCACGTGGTATTCATTGACCTCAAAAAGGCATACGACCGAGTGCCTCGTGAAGTTCTGTGGTGGGCCTTTAAGGAGAAATGTGTGCCCGGGAAGTATGTGCAGTTGATTCGAGCGATGTACAGTCGATGCAGTACCCAAGTCCGGTCTACAGTGGGCACTACCAGCAGCTTCAATGTGGCTGTCGGCTTGCACCAAGGGTCAGCACTCAGCCCTTACCTCTTCGTGATGATAATGGACGCTCTTACGTCGGATATCCACGAAGAGGCGCCCTGGTGTATGCTGTTCGCTAATGACATTGTGCTGGTTGCTGAGAGCGGCTTAGAGATCCAGAGCAGATTGGAGGTGTGGTGGGCAAAACTGGAGACCGCTGGCTTGAGATTAAGTCGGACTAAAACAGAATATTTGTTTTGTGATTTTGGCGGTCTCTCCAGTCCTGTGCCCATATCTCTCGCCGGAACGCCCGTACCGAGCTGCTCCGACTTCCGGTACCTCGGGTCGTTTGCCCAAGGGGATGGCGAAGTAGACCGAGACGTAGCGCACCGGATCAACTCAAGATGGATGAAATGGCGACAGGTCACAGGAACAACTTACGACCCACGGATGCCCCTCAAATTAAAGGGAAACATTTATAAGTCCGTGATAAGGCCTGTCGTACTGTATGGATCGGAATGCTGGGCCGTGAAGAAGACGGATGAAAAAAGATTGCATGCAGCGGAGATGAGAATGTTGAGATGGATGTGTGGAGTGACGAAATTGGATAAAGTAAAAAATGAGTATATAAGGGGAAGTTTGAAAGTGGCGCCAGTGACAGAAAAGTTGAAAGGAAATCGTTTGGCTTAGTATGGACATGTGAAGAAGAGGGAAGAAACGCATGTGACTAAAAGAGTGATGAATATAAATGTTGATGGATGGAGAGGGAGAGGAAGGCCAAAGAAAAGATGGATGGATTGTGTGAGGAATGATACGAAAGAGAAGGGAGTGAATGATAGCGTGACTTTTGACAGGGGAAAATGGAAAGAGAAAACGTGTTGCGCCGACCCCAAGTAACATGGGACAAGGGCAGGAAGATGATGAAATAAAGAAAAGTAAAGGATTGACTTAAATTGAGGAAATAATTAATGATGCTATATTGAGTTTATAAGAACTGAACAATTTTTTCTTCAGCTTCTTCTAATCGAAGTTGTAGTTTCGCTACTGCTGTCTACCATCAATAGCGATTTGTCATTTACTGAAAATAGGTTATAGGGTTCGGCCGTTAAACGATAAGAATATTCGGTCGCTGTGATTAACTCAAGACAATGTGTATGTTCTTTCTCCAGAATTAGCTTCCCTACTGACAGGTTACGAGTTCATATAATCGTTTATTTTGTTTGACTGTTTATGTCAATTTATTTTAATTATTTTCATTTATTATTGACATGATCTTACGGCCAAACCCAATAACCTATTTTCAGTAAAAGACAGATCGCTATTGACGCAACGACGATATGATGACGATGGTATTGGGACGATAAAACCATAGGTATATAGGATTTTCTATCTCCAGTATGCCAAAACTGGTGATACGAGTAGATAGGTTATTGGGTTCGGCCGTAAGTACTCATTACAATGTTTTTTTTTATGAGTTGTATTGCAGTATGTGGTTAGCTAGCGACCTCGACAATTGATCATAGTATTCTTGCCCGAGCAACCGGCAGCAAGTTCGTCGTGCTCCCTTAGATGTCACTACTTGCGATAGCTTCGGGGGTCGGGTTGCCTCCTACCCTTAAATATGGCGAGGGGCGTAATGGCTGATCTTTGCGTAATGCTCATGAACGGGTGCTGCTTGTGGTGACTGGTCATCTTGCTGACCATGGCGGTCCTAGTTTATCATTTGTGTTACTGCTATATGAACATAATCCAACATTGCATATGTAAGCGTGCACGCCCTTTAGGCCAGGAGGCCAACCACCACCTCTTAAAGCAGTATTATTTTAATGTTACTTCAGTGTGAGAAAGAGATGGAGCTGTACAGGACGTCTAGCTCCATCTCTTTCCCACACTGAAGTAAGATTGCAATAATACTGCTTTAAGAGGTGGTGGTCTAGACCACCACAAAAAACTAAAGAGGAGCTAGCTCCTGGAGGCTTTTATTTAGGTATTAAGTTTTGTTTTTATTTTTTGCTTGAGTATAGTTTTCATTTCATTTGTTGTTATTTTGGCGTGTGCTAGCTGGCGTAAGGCTTTTTTTTTTTTTTTTTGGATGGGAAATCATCAAATGACTTCTCCCGCTCCGCCCAGAACGGGAGAAGTCATTTGATGATTTCCCATCCAAAAAAAAAAGGGACACTAAACGCCCAGTGTCCTTCAACCGATTGACCTTCGATCGACCTGCTGCTGTTATCAATCAGCTACGAGCCCCTGAGTATGAAATTATGATGTCACTATCCGCTATTGATTAAAATGTTTCCTGATGTAAGCAGGTTTTGGTAACAATGAACTAATACCTAATAACTTACTTACATCCTTATTCTTAAACAGATAAGGCTGATTACTCATTTGCAATTGCAAGTCAGGGTGGCGTGGGTGTTTTTGGATAACCCATCCCACTGCTGAGCAAAGGTCTCCCCAAATCTTTCCAGGCATCCTTTTCCAGAGCCACCTCGATCCCATTCTTGCGTTACGCGTTTATGTTGGCTCGCCACCTCTTCCTGGGCCGGTCTCGGCGGCTCCCTCCTTTATCAGGATGGTTGGCAATGGTTTTAGAATGAGATAATATTTTTTTGTCCCTGAACGGTCTCTCATTATGTGATTACCTGTGACTGAGGCTTGGTAATAAAAAAAAAAAATGTTAAGAATCTGAATTACCTACTGAAGGTAAATTTTCACTTGCACCCTATTATATTTCCGACTACGTATTGCCACCACCAGCCGCACGGGTCGATCCATCAGGTTAAGCTACGCTTGCCGGGGTTGGTTCGTGGATGGGTGACCATCTTTACATACCGAAACTCCTCCGTGTCTCGAAAAGCACGTTAAGCCGTTGGTCCCGGTGGTCGTGCGGTCCATGGCCCTTTACGGAGCTCCGGTGTGAGCGCGTTCCGTGAGGCGGCGACCGGTCCGTCGGTTGAACGCGTCCCAGAGGGTCATGGCCATCCGGTTAGCCCGGGGATACCGCACGGTCTCCGGGGAGGCGGCGAACCTCCTTGCCGGATTACCGCCATGGGATCTGGAGGCAAAATCCTAGCGCACATGTGGGAGTCGCGCGAGGAGGCAGGACGCCGGGGCGTAACTCCGTTGCCGCGAGAAATCGCGGCACGGCGGACAGAGCTCCGGCAGGATCTCATGGCGGCATGGAGAGTGCGATTGTCGCAACCCAGCGCTGGGCACGCCACAATTGCGGCGATAAGTCCCCTCTTTGAGGAGTGGCTGGAGAGGCGCCACGGCGTCCTCACCTTCCGCCTGACGCAGGTCCTCACCGGACACGGGTGCTTCGGGAGGTACCTATTCCAAATAACGCGGGAGGAAACGCCCGGGTGTCACCACTGTGTGGATCGCCCGGAGGACACGGTGGAGCATACAGCAGGTCTGCCCGGCTTGGGCGGAGCGGCGCCGTGTCCTCGCGGAAGCAATCGGCGGCGGCGATCTCTCGCGTCCGGCCCTGGTCCAGGCCATGGTACGGAGCGAGAGTACATGGGAAGTCATTACCTCCTTCTGCGAAGCAGTAATGCTCGCGAAGGAGGACGCGGGACGCGTGAGGGAGAGGCAAGCTTTGCGCCCTCACGCCCCTAGTCGCCGCAGGAGACGCCCTGGGCGTCGGGAATTGGCAGCTGATTCCCGGCCACCGTAGGCGCGGGCTTGCGGACGGCGAGCAGTGGGTAGCTCGCCGTCCGGTAAGGACCAGGCCCGAGTCGACGGCGCGTCGTGTTCCACGCGCGCCTCAAAGAGATGTCAGCAGCATTGAAGGGGTTCGCTAGGACCGATGCCAGCCGGGGTTGCGGGATGTTCGAAAGAGTTACCGTGGCCCCGGCACAGGCAACAGAAGGAACACGGGTGGGTTTTAGTCAGTAAAAGTTTGACACGCCCTCCTGCTCCGCCCAGAGCGGGAGAAGTCATCTGATGATTTCCTATCCACAAAAAAAAAAGAAAGCCGTTGGTCCCGGCTGTCATTCGTGGATCTTAGACAGTCGTTACGGGTCGTCAGAAGCCTGAAAGTCTGACAACCAGTCTTACCAAGGGGAATCGTATTACCCAGTTACTGGGTTGTGGAGGTCAGATAGGCAGTCGCCCCATGTAAAATACTGGTATTCAGCTGCATCCGGTTAGACTGGAAGCCGACCCCAACATAGTTGGGAAAATGCTAGGCAGATGATGATTGCCACCATTTTGAATGAAAATGACAAAAAAAGAAAAAAAAAAGAAAGAAAGTTAAAACTAAAATCCAACTACGACAAAAAGTCAAGTAAAGGTATAATAAGACATCTCAGACAGACAAATATAAAATAACACAGGTTTTCGTATAATCGGAGTTACACGTCATTATAATAAATGTCATATAATTAAGGCATACACGTGTGACTTTGGTTATGAGTAACACGCTTAGCCTGTTTTTTTTTACACTTTACGTCCGTTAATATGCCGCCGTTTTGGATTTTATGTAACGTCCTATTTATAGCCTTCGATGATCAAAATGACGCTTCCAAGACTCGTTTGTCAAAATGCGACGACTAGTTTAGTAGTTATGAGGGAACTTATGAACATACATACATAGCCTGTTAAAATCACAACCCTCTTTAGGCTTTGCCGTAGTCGGGTACAAAGGTGACATGCGCCGCTTTATGGGAACGAGATGTGTTTAAAAATTGCCGCTCAAAATGAGCACGATGTTGACACAATGAGGTGATCGATCGGTGAGTACCAAAAATAAAGGTGCCTACAGATTTACTTGCTCGATTTTTGACGATCGTCTGCTAACGATCCATATAATACGTCTCTGCATCACCCTAAGGTTGACTGGTAGAAAATGCCTGCAGCATTAAAAGTCCGCCATTGTACACACGGCTACATACCAAGCTATAAACCAGTATAAGCTGACCTTTCTCTGTACGGAAATCCTATACAATGCGAGATCAGTCTATAGAGACATGAGGAACAGGGTGTAAAGTTCACTCATCCTCTATGAAAAGGGAGGATCCTCCGACCAGACGGGTGTTGTGTCTGGTGGGCTACTGCCCGACGGTTGATGTTGGGATGTTGTATATGCTCCAGTGCGTCGGATGTGGTACAGCGCCGGGTTGAGGCTGACTGCTCGCGTCGACCAGGAGAGGTTTGAAGGGCTCTGCTTGTTTGACCGGCCGAGAGTGCAGTATGCTGTGCCAAGGGTTGCTGATGAGGCTGAGGGTGATGACCAGGTATGCGCGGTCGCTGCATGCTGGTGGTCAGGATACCTGTTGAAGCCGTGGGTGCTGGCTGGCTGTGTGACTCGCTGCTCGAAAGCTCGAGGAAGTGATGCTGATGACGTCACGCTGTAGTAGTTGCACGAAGGCTGCGCTGACGTTCATGTTCGGGGTCACCAGTATAGAAACATGAGGAACAGGGTGTAAAGTTCACTCATCCTCTATGAAAAGGGAGGATCCTCCGACCAGACGGGTGTTGTGTCTGGTGGGCTACTGCCCGACGGTTGATGTCGGGATGTTGTATTGTATGCTAGTCGCGCGGTAAACTTTGATTGCGCGATGCAGGATTTTGCGTGACATCAGTATGACGCGTTCCAATGTGGCGATGTAGATGTGCCGCCACAAGTCTATACTGCAAATGAATAGCTTGATATCTAGCCGTGTGTAAAATACTTTTATACTTGCGCATAAAGTTTTAATAAAATGAAATAAATAAATATGTAGAGGTTAAAATCTAGCATCAATTGTTGATTTATCGATCGACAGTGGCGATCGATAATGTCAGTGTCAATCGTCTGTTGCTTACACAAGTAATTGATATTGTATTTTGTAATCACACGTGTCGGTCATCAAAAATTGAGGAAATGAAGACACGAGGAGCTCGTGGATAAACCGAAAGTTAAACTACGCTTATCGCGGTCAGTTCGTGAATGGGTGACCATCCATTACATATCGAGACCCCTCCGTTCCTAGGAGCGCAGGTCCCGCCTGTCATTCGTAGATCTTTGTCAGTCGTTACGGGTAGTCAGATGCCGAAGTCTTACAACCAGTCTTGTCTTACCAAGGGGTATCGTGTTACCCGGTAACTGGATTATGGAGGTCAGGTCAGATAGGCAGCTGCTCCATGTAAAAGGCACCTTTTCTATTCCTACTTTCCAACTCAAAAACCATTATCGTGCAATATCTGAAAGTATTTCTCAATCGGCGGAAACTCCATACCACTTTAGATTAACCTAATTAATCACGTTATAAGTTTCGATTCAATAGTTTTATGACAGTCACGAGGTGCGCTATTAAAACTCGTCTGATTGTAGGCAGGCACTTCCGACGTGACGTCATCACACTAAAGCTACGGTCTCTTGGCAGAGCGCTGGCCGCCACATCGCGTCTGCAATTTACCGGCGACTACTTTTAGCATAGCATAATCAGCAGCTATATTTTGGCGTCGCTTGTCTCGCCAGATATTTTTGGTGTTCCTTCGATGTCACAAATTTGTGCTGCCACTTATCTTTCACTTCACTTTCACTTGTCTTTACCTATGAAGTTGGAGATTTGTACGAAAATTTAAAAATATATGTAATAATTTTTTTATTTCAGCTAATCAAAGTACTGGCCCAAATTAGAATCAGAAGGTCAAGGTCTTATATAATAATATTATAATATGTTGCGCTATGTTCTGTCTTGATGACATTCAAATTTTAGTGACGACTATTTAAAATAATGACAACAAAAAAAAAACACTTTAAAAAATAAACAAAAAATATCAAGACAAAAGAAGATACATGCATGCAATATATTAGATTATTAATAGGTACAATATTTACAGTGTTTTATCATTTAAGTAATCATCTAGGGCATAGTAACATTTCTCAACTAATAATTTATGAAAACACTTTTTGAATTTTTTTAATGGCATGCTTCTTATGATATCGGCTATTTTATTGTAAATTTTGGGAGCAGCACCAAAGAAGCTCTTTTTCATTAGTGACGTATTGCATTTTGTCGTACATAATTGGTTTTTATATTGAGAACGGATTGGGGTCTTCTTAACTGCTGACAATTTAGTAAATAAATGCGGATTTGATTTTACAAACAATGCAGTTTCCAGTATATATAGAGCTGGTAACGTTAAAATCATAAATTTCTTAAAGTAGGGAGCGCAGCTGTCTGTTAGTTTTAAATTACACATGGATCGTACACATCTTTTTTGCATCCTGAATACAAATTCCCTGTTTGTTGACTGCCCCCAAAAAAACAACACCATACCGTAGAATAGAGACTACAAGTCCATGATAGGCTATTAGTAGAGTCTCAGTATTTACTGTCTTGGATAGTTGTAATAGTTATTATCTATACAATTTTGCCATTTTGATAGCAGTTTGTTTATCCCTTTACTGTAGAGGTCTGCCGGACGGGAGGCGATGAAGTCGGCGAAAGCGTACTTGTACTTTTGTACTGCCTCTCGGGTGTTGAATTTTTTCCCACATAAAAAATTGTCTTAATTTTGAAAAAAGTAGAAATCTGTTGGGGCAAGGTCCGGTGAGTACGGAGAGTGACGGAGAGAAAAGGGAGGATCCTCCGACCAGACGGGTGTTGTGTCTGGTGGGCTACTGCCCGACGGTTGATGTCGGGATGTTGTATACATATATGCTAGTCGCGCGGTAAACTCTGATTGCGCGATGCAGGATTTTGCGTGACGTCAGTGTGACGCGTTCCACTGGGGCGATGTAGATATGCGGCCACAGGTATTTGCTGTCATCTCAACGATAGATATTAATAGATGAATCATGAAATCAGATATTATTACCGAGCTGTTCCTAGTAATATATACAACATGTCCCGGACTTGGCGCACAACCTCTTAAGGGGTTATTGTACTGCAGAGGTCTTAGTTGAGCCTGCCTTCCACATGAATCCTCTTTGGATTTTGACATTGGCTGATAAGACAAACTCTGGTTTTCTAATTGAAACTTAGAATAGGTACGGATTATGAGGGTCATATTGTTTTGTATGGAGTAAGTGTAATATTAGCCCCAGTGATATATAAAGTATTGTTGCTTTCACATAAGCAAATAAATATCATATATAAGTCCTATTGTGTTCCCATTTATATTTCTACCTAAGAACCCCCGAACACACCTCGAAGTCGAGACTCCACAGACAAAATTTATAGTGACCAGCCAGGAAGCAGTCGAGTTGAAACCAACCTTGCTGACGGGACGTCAGGATTGTCTGACAGTCAATGGAGCTTAGTGACTTCGCGATATTTAGAGATTTTTCCCTCTGGAGCGTGACCATGAGTTAGGACTACACATGAACTATTGATTCTTGAACTTTTACGTTGAAAGTTTAGGTTGATTAGTTTAAATTTTCTTCCTTAAGCCCCGTCTGGGCAGATGTGAATTTGTCACATCTTCGTTTTAACAATTAGGGGACACGTTGGATCCTTTTTTTGCCGCACCGTTTTTTGGCCCACGAGGTTGGGGCAGCAAAACGTTAGCTTGTGTGGGTGCTTCGTGGCACATGTTAAGGATTAGTGTGACGGACGCTCGGCAGAGTGCCGGAGCTTCGCGGATCGTTATTGCTGAGCCCAGCTTTCTCTTGTAAGGGATATATCCCACATTGTATATTTCTGCCGGTGCGTAGGTTCTTTTGAAATAGACATAGGTAGGATTAAAGCAGAATTTGTCTTAGCATGCGTTTCCTATTGATAAAATGGGGCACCTGGTAGCCCAATTTATCCAGTGGGGGCGTAGCTGATGTAGAGGCCTTAGTTGAGCCTGCCTTCCGCATGAATCCTCTTTGGATTTTGACATTGGTTGATAAGACAAACTCTGGTTTTCTAATTGAAACTTAGAATAGGTACGGATTATGACGTAAAGTCATATTGTTTTGTATGGAATAATGTGTAATATTAGCCCCAGTGATATAATGTATTGTTGCTTTCACATAAGCAAATAAATATCATATAAAAGTCCTATTATGTTCCCATTTATATTTCTACCTAAGAACCCCCGAACACACCTCGAAGTCGAGACCCCACAGACAAAATACATAGTGACCTGCCTTTTTTTTTTTTTTTTTTTTGTGGATGGGAAATCATCAAATGACTTCTCCCGCTCTGGGCGGAGCGGGAGGGCGTGTCAGACTTTTACTGACTAAAACCCACCCGTGTTCCTTCTGTTGCCTGTGCCGGGGCCACGGTAACTCTTTCGAACATCCCGCAACCCTAGCTGGCATCGGCCCTAGCGGACCCCGTCAATAGTGCTGACATCTCTTTGAGGCGCGCGTGGAACACGACGCGCCGTCGACTCGGGCTTGGTCCTTACCGGACGGCGAGCTACCCATTGCTCACCGTCCGCAAGCCCGCGCCTACGGTGGCCGGGAATCAGCTGCCAATTCCCGAATAGTGACCTGCCTATGTTTCGTGGCTGGTCACTATAGTACTCAGCATTATGAACAACTTATACTACTGTTACCTACATTATTTTATGTTCGCATAACTCGTCAAAATGTAGGGAACAGCCGGTTTTTTTCGCGATTTCAGGTTTGGTCCCATAGTAAAAGTTGTTCATAATAATGAGTACAATGACCCGTTAAGAGGTTGTGCGTTGATTCCGGGACATGTTGTATAAAAATTTATGTTCGTGACTGTAAACTAGAGAACCCTTTGTGCGCAAGCCCAAGTCTTAAATGCTCAATTGGCCAGTTTTTTTTTTTTGTATGGTAATCGGGTGGCAAGTGCAGGCGATTCACTTGATAGTAAGTGGTCAGTGTAGTCACCACTGTCTATGGGCGTCTATAGGACGACTGCCCCGTTAGTCTGGTGGTCGCAACCACAACTGCTGAGCGTTGAGTCCTGGGTTCAATTCCCGGGTCGGGCAGTGTTATTGAGTTTTTCCATTAGGAATTTCTTAGTAACAGCCCGGAGCCCGGAGCTCGGTTTCCGGTCGTGTCGAATTGCCGTGCCATCGGACTATGAAAGTGAGGGAAGAGTGAATACACAGACCTGTGTCTGCGCATACACTTGTATACTTCAATATCTCCCGCGCCAAAGGCTGGTCTCTGCTGAGATAGGTCGCTATGGCCGAAATTCGGTCTGGAGGACTATGGGCCTGTTTCGGACGGTAGGGGTACATCTAGTACCCGATATCGACTTGGGACAATCTCCCACGTTTTTGACGTGCGTTCCCTTCTACCTCGAGTCGAATGACTCTGCTGGCGACACACGTCACCACGCACCCCTGTATTGGTACAAACCACAAGGACCTCGATGAGAGACGGGTAGCGAAGAAGTGGTGAAATAAACTTTTCTTCTTGATTTACACTGTACATTTATTACTAACCACTTATCGTTAGTAAGCTGCGAACTGAACTGACTTAAATAATTCTAAACTCGTTTCTTTTATACAACTTGTAGGGTTTTTCCCCAGCGCGAACTAACATGTTGTTTATATGAGAACTGCAGCCGGGTAAAACCCTCATGCTGGTTTAATACTAAACAAATCTACGAAGCACGTCGTCGCCAACAGGGCTACTGCAATACTAAAGACATCGCAGAGGAACGAAACGAAGCCAAAGCACAGAGCAAAGATTTATTCAGTTTCTTTACTCAGTCATGTAACCAAAGTGACTCACGAGACTGTAAGAACATTGCCACTCATAATTTGATCCCCTTCAAGTTTCTGCTTAATCATAATATCTTTGTAAACGGATCCCAGTGAGTTGTTTATTGTTAGTGCAGAATACTGATAGGCTTCCATTAGTTAGGTAAGTAGGTATAGGTATATTATAAGCTTGAGTGTGTTCTCTTGCGAGGGGCTCGTGGCTAAGTAATAACAGCCGCACGGGTCGATCGATCGGGTTAAGCTACGCGGTTGGTCCGTAGATGGGTTGACCGTCTTTACATACCGAGAACCCTCTCTGTCTCGGAAAGCACGTTAAGCCGTTGGACCCGACTGTCATTCGTGGATCTTTGACAGTCGTTACAGGTCGACAGAAGCCTGAAAGTCTGACAACCAGTCTTAGTCGTAATCGTAATTTTACATAGGTAAAATTCTGGTATGCAGCAGCATCTGGTTAGACAGGAAGCCGACCCCAATATAGTTGGGAAAAGGCTAGGCAGATGATGATGTGTTCTTTTGCAGGGCAAATCCATACAAGTATACAAGAAACTAAGTAACATTGATTTGATCGCCTGCTTGTTTGCGATTACACAACAATGCATTTCCAAAAATTTTGGACTAAAATCGACCCGAAGCATCTTAAAGTTATAAAGACAGTCTTTATGAAGATACTAAGGTGAATCCTAGCTGATCAACTCTGGTGAAAGCATACGAGACTATCAGACTAGCTCAGTGGTAACATTTTGACCAGTGAGCAAAATCGGTAGCAAGATTGACAGCCCATGGATGCACCAGATTCGCGGGATGCTCGAAAGAGTTACGAGGCTCCGGCACAGGCAACAAGGACCACGCTCTCCCGCTCTGGTCATAGCGGGAGAACGTGTCAGACTTTTACTGACTAAAACCCACCCGTGTTCCTTCAGTTGCCTGTGCCGGGGCCACGGTAACTCTTTCGAACATCCCGCATCCTGGCTGAGGAACTCTCTGCCTGCGTCTGTGTTTCCGAACACATACAACCCCGATCTCTTCAAAGTGAGAGTGAACAGGCTTCTTCTGGGTAAGCTCGCTCCATCGTCGACTTTGTCTCTGTCATCTCTGACCTAGACTAGAGTCAAGAGCAAACCTAACTCAAAAAAAAAAAACAACTTTCAAATTCTTTCTTTCTCATACGTTCACCATCAATCAGTACTTAGCAATGCCCTATCCATCTACTTTAATAACATAACACATAACATCTTTCCTGTAATCTCCGAAGGGTTAGCCAGAGGTGTAGGTAGAAGTCATTTGATGATTTCCCATCCAAAAAAAAAAAAGGATACACCAGATGTTAGAGTGCGTTTCTACTGAGGCCGAGGCGAGCGGAGCGGAGCGAAGAAGCCCCCCTGACCCCTGACAGTGATAGTGGAAAATAGATGTCACTAGTAAAGGCTCTTTTAACTTATCTCGACGTGACGACAACGCCTTCAGGTTTAAAGCTTACAACTAAAGGTAATCTCTAAAAACAGCATGAAAATTTTGTCATCACACACTTTGTCGGCGATCCACGGCGGCCCCTAATGAGATAATTATCAAGACACGGGTGGATGCAGACAGATGCTGGAGCTCGGGACCTCTCCCGGATCATTAACACTAATTACGGTAAGGGATTATCTGATTTATTTAAATAAACGTTCTACTTAGAACTTTTGTGACAGCAACTCAACACTATTAGGTTAGTACTCTGATAACCTTATCGTCCTTACCTCTGTGAAACTTTTCAACACATCGTGGTGAAAAGATTAGCCAATGAGGACGGTTGAAAGCAGGACTCTGACTGCCCAGAGGGGCTGCGGTCTCAACATAAATAGCGATCGCTATACGACCGGCTTCGGTCGCAAAGTCCTAATGGGGACCCTAGACGGTCAAAATAGATTTTTTCAACCGTCCTGATTGGCTAATCTTTCTACCACGATGTCGGTGGTGGTAACTGCAGGGCCAGGCCAGGGGGCTATTGTTGCATTATCCTTATCAAAGCAAACCATATTGGTGATTGGTGACAGTTGACAACGCCTACCGAATACTTTTAGCAACTTTGTTGTATTGTGTAAATTATGAGTCTGAAGTTCCAGCCTCGAGTTTGGAATTTTACTAATTGTAAGACTGGAGAAAGAACTGTATTTACAGTCGACAACTTTTTGGCTGAGTATGAGGTTCGATTCCCAGGTCGAGCAATGTGATATTGAGTTTTCCCATCACGAATTTCTTAGTAGCAGCCCCTGCAGTTTGGATTTGTGCCCGGTTGATGACAATAGGCTCGCCTCCTATTACTTGGAGGTTAAACATAACTGGAAAAATTGATGTCTGTCTCCCTAACCCTCCTCTTTAAACAGACTACGGAGTTCCGGACCCAGGTCGGGGGAAGCAAGCTAAACCTGTTCAGGTGGAGACTCACAGACGACTCCACCTTTGCGTGAATAATGTGGTGCTGTTCCACAAACGATGGGACACTTAATATCATGTCCTGCGTGACCTGTCAGTTGCACGTTACAGGAACTGATGGACGCTAGTGATGGCGCCAAACATGTAGCCGAGTTCTGGGCCGAGTCTATTTAGATTGCCATCGACACGCTAAGAAGTAGACCCTCCAGGGAAA
Source organism: Fissipunctia ypsillon (assembly GCA_947568875.1). Classification (NCBI taxonomy): domain Eukaryota; kingdom Metazoa; phylum Arthropoda; class Insecta; order Lepidoptera; family Noctuidae; genus Fissipunctia; species Fissipunctia ypsillon. The sequence goes on from OX387662.1 coordinate 16,542,614, forward strand.
ACAGAGGTTCTATTCCGAAGCATAAATTCGAAGTATCGGCCGAACGTTCGGACGTTTCCACCTAGACTTTTTTCTATTTCGTTCGGTCGGTTCGGATCCAACCAAACGTCAAAATGAAGTTCGGTCGGATCCGAACCGAACGGACGAAACTGCATGAAATGTGGTAGGAAACACGTCTGAACATTGGGCCGATACTTCGGATTAACGTGTCGGAGTAGACCCCCAGGTGTGATGTTATGATATGTTCTATCAGCGACTGTATAACTGTTGAATAATAGGCGCCTGTAGGAATAGGGACTGTTGTTTTTTAGTTTATGAGAACTAAACAAATTTTTCTTCGGCTTCCCTCGATAATTGTAGCTGCGCTGCTGGAATGATCTGAAGTAAAACATATTTTTGTGGTAACGTAAATCTAATAAACAAAAATGTTATCTAAATAAGTGGCCAAGATTAAATTACAGGTACTGATATTAAAACTCCCAATCCGCTGAAAGACTGTATTCGGTACCTATTGAGTGTAAAAATCACATGAATTGTAAGAAACTTAATATGCATACTAAAATGCTAAAATTGACATCACTAATAGCTATGTGCAAATAATACAATTAGTTCTATTCACGGATGAGTAGTATTTTAGCATATGATAGGAAACTGCAGTAGGGAAACTCTTAGCAAATAATTGTGAAAGAAACTTTGTTGTCCCTGTGTGTCTAGGTCCCTTGGATAAATAAATTATCCCACATATTTACCGGTCCACCATTTACATCTCAGCAGAAAATCTAAAACAGCCTTAAAGGTAAACATACTAACTACAGAAATATTTGTGTTTATCACAACATTCTAGACTTTGCAAGGATATCTCTTGTCATGTGATTCTCACATGTATTTGCTCGACTTTACGGGTAGTCAGAAGCCCGAAATTCTGACAACTAGTCTTACCAAGGGTTATCGTGTTACCTAGTAAGTTGGTTGTAGAAGTCAGATAGGCAGTCGTTCCATGTAAAATACTGGTATTCAGCTGCATCTGATTAGACTAGCTAGAACTTAGTTGGGAAAAGGCTAGGCAGCAGGGGCAAAGCCTTCATACAACCCGATTCCTATCGGCTTTCCTTCGGAACAACCACTCTTCTTAATGTCTACTAATAATATGGTACACCTGTGTAACTGTGTATCACATCACATTACATAATTATATTTAATACCAGTTTAATACATCACAAGGTTAAAAACCTACAGTTTTTTGTCTGAGTTTATGAGAACTGAACAATTTTTTCTTCGGCTTCCCTCTAATGATGATTGTATCTGCGCCACTATTAGGCATTTGCTCGAGGGATAGCTAACACTAAGGCCCTTTGCACATGGCACAATTTCTTTACGGTACGGCGCGGCGTATAAACCGCACCGTAGAAGAAACGTGTCTGCCAACAAGCTTCGGGAGATCCATACAACAATGACGACCGTGCCTCCACACGGCGTATAGGCCCCGCCGTAGAAAAACATATCTGTCAACGAGCTTCCATAGTGATCCATACAACACGGACGACCTGCCTACACACAGCGAATAAACCGTAGTTTTTCACGGCAAGGAAACCATGTGTGTACAAAGGGCCTTACGCTTACCAGAGGCGTAGACTTCATACAACCCGATTCCTATCGGCTTCCCTTCGGAACAACCACTCTTCTTAATGTCTACTATTACCAAATAATATGGTACACCTGTGTGTGTAACTCTGTATCACATCACATTACATAATTATATTTAATACCAGTGTTACCATCATAAGATTAAAAACCTACAGTTTTTTGTCCGAGTTTATGAGTACTGAACAATTTTTTCTTCGGCTTCCCCCTAATGATAATTGTAGCTGCACTCTGACGCTTACTTATATGTATAGAGTAAATCTGGTATCGCCTATTCGCCTCTCACTCATGAGCGCTTGCGCTTATCATGTGGACCTTCTGCATCCGTCTTTAGCTTGGTAAATATCCCCGTCAGCGTCGGCGCCGCAATCGCAGCGTGAATGTTCACAGTTGTGCACCATTACGTCTCTGTCGACCCCCTAATTAGTTGCCTTTATATACAACTGCATATCCCTTACATTGTGACTTTCAACAGATTCATCAGATAACTAGCTGGCCCGACAGAAATTGTCCTGTCCAAAGTCTTGAGTTCATACAAAAATCCTATACCTAGAAGGAAATGACGTTTTCGACGACGACTTTTCCAATTTTTGTTTCCATAAAAACCTAATTCGGACTATTACTTACTAACATTTTAAAACAAAAAATAGCCATGTCGGTCCAGCTGTTCTAAGGTGACGCGCTTACCAACAAACAGCAATTTCATTTTTAAGGTTCCGTAGCCAACAAGGAACCCTTATAGTTTCACCATGTCCGTCCATCTGTCCATCCGCAGCTCAGCTCAGAGACTTAATACTAGAAAGCTATAATTTGGCATGAATATACATATAAATCACGCCGATAAAGTGGTAAAATAAAATCAAGAAAAAAATTTTTTAGAGTCAAGTGTCCCCCCCCCCCCCCCCCCCGCCGCCAGCTAAACGGTTAGTTTTGGATATGTGAAAAAATTCACAGTAGGAAATCTATCACACTTAAGTAAGCTCTACAAGTTTACGAGTAACAGTCGGCCAACTTACATTTGCAGTTGGAATGTATGCGAGAACATGTTTTTCAACTACAATGTTAAGTTCCTTCTTAGGATAAATTCATCCCAACTATGGAACCCTTCATTGTGCGTGGTCCGACACGCACTTGGCCGGTTTTATTTATATAGTTAGCCTGTTTTACAGAATCCACAAAAGCAAGGAAACCGAAATTTTCGAAACTATATTCAAAAAGTTCGGATCTTATACGGAGTCGGAGATGGTGCCACTTATTAAGTTTTTTATGTCAGCATACAACGCATCTGCAAAGCAAATCTTATAGGAACTGAGTAGATCGATCGAAATTTTATCTACTTAAAGAACATAAGAAAAATCATCATCATTGAAATCATTGTCTAGTTTTAGTATACAGGAAACCATAATAAAATTATGTACATTATTATGCGGGCGGGGGACCTGGTGGCCTGAAATACAGGCTTCAGCTTAGCTTAGGCACCAGTCTCCCGCAGTATTTTTCTTAAAGCCCATGACTAGACAATATTATTTTATAAGGATATTGTGGTGAGAAAAGAAATAAATATTACTTATTATTATTATAAGTTTTATCGGAAAAAATGTCAATGGATACACCTGTGGATCCAGCTGACCATGGTAAGTACCTGTCTATATCTAAGACAATTACAGTAAATTTCCTATTACATTATTTCACTACAATTTACATCTAGGTTTACAAGTTGGTCAATTAGTCTACCTTTCGACTTATTTTTCCATCACAGCCTCCTTTCCTTAAAATAAATAAATTCACCCAAAAATCCAAATTCAAACTTACCCCACTCCCGCGCACGGGTGTTGATCTAATTAAGCTAAGTTCACACTGACGCGGTCTCGGGCCGTTAGCGTTCGTAATCGTTAGCTGTTCACACTAATTGGTGTCAGCAGTGGCCACTAAGATTTATGAACAGGGATATAGACCACACAGGTTTTATTTTATTTGTTTGTTTGTGTGGTTAATGTTAATGTGGGGTTTAATTGCTGTCTGGAATAAGATCAGTAGAATCTTCTTAAATAATAATATTATCATCTCAGTCGAAAGTCATCCCTAGCTGGATTTATTAGGCTTCCTCTGAGAACCTCTGTGGGTTCTTGCGCTGCCGTTATACAGCGGATTCCTGCTACCTTTGCCAGTTCGTCGATAAAACATGACGTAGCCGTCTATTGGTCATGTCCCAGAACATGATCAGTAGATAATAATAATTATGAACATAATTATTACATTAAAATATTTATTATTATTATTTTGGGAACAAACTACCGGGATAAAAGTATCCTATATCCTAACCCTAGGTCATGGTCTGCCTGTGTGCCATATTTCATCGATATCTGTTCAGCCGTTAAGACGTGAGAGCGTAATAAACAAACAAACAGATTCACTTTCGCATTTATAATATTATCTAGTATGTATATCATAATTATGGTATAGTCCTACTTAAAGTAAGGATTATCAAAATTGTAAAAACGTGCACTTCCTCGAAACTACCGAAAACCATTGTTTGTATAGACAATTTCTAAAATACACTTTCCCGAATATACCATTTCCCGAATGAACAATTATTTCTTGTCGGTACGTGGAAATTGTTTTCCATAATAATTGGGGAAAGAAAATTTAAATTAAGAATTTTTCTTCGTTTTATAAACTCCGAATAAGCAGGTTTTTTGGGTATTTCCCAAGGTTTCTTATCTATAAGGTATGGTATCTTATATTACGATTATAAAAGACTTCTCAGAAATTTATTACTATTTAATCTTAATACTATGAAATATTTATCATCATTATTAATAACAATTACTATCATATTGTAAATTATTAATTCGATAATGATTACTAAACGATATAACTGTTGCCAAGTAATAAATAAAGGTCAGGTTTTATTGCTGTTTGTCGAATTTAATTTATGAACGATGTTTTTATAACACTTTTTAGTAAAAACAGGCTTTATTCTTTGATTTTTATCGAGGCCTCACTATCGGACCAAGTCATCGTAAAATCTAGAGTTCTAGACACGTGGGCTGTGACCGGGACAGACTGGATTGGATGTTGAAAGCGGAGAACTGGGTGTCGTGGCGCAACTTGGGGGAGGCCTATGTACAGCAATGGACTGATATAGGCTGAGTGGATAGAACATCTTCTAAGGAATGTACTTCTTCTGAGGCCAAAATGTAGTTGGAAAAATAGTCTGCTCCAGAACGGAAAATCTCCATTCTCAATTAAAATTTCCACACACTAAAAACATTACGGATGAAAGTGCCGAACGTTCTTTTGCAGTCTTCCAAATTCTATCATAAGCGATTTGGTAATTTAGCCAAAAAGATATCAATATGAGGGGCGTAATAGGATTAAGATTTATATAGTAAGTACGTCATGTAGGCTAGCCAAACGAGACATAGTTCAGCGCCCGCGCAAGCGTTAAAAGGATTATCATACATAAGTAATTAATGTATCTGTCATTGCTTCATTTTTAATTATTTTTACCTATTGTGGTACCTATAGTAATTTTATTTTAGGTACCTACATCGTCTTAACATATAATTATACATATAAAAAACTAGCTGCGCCCCGCGGTTTCACCCGCATAAGTCTCGATCCCGTAGGGATATCGGAATAAAAAGTATCCTGTGTGTTAATCCAGGTTATAAACTATCTGTGTGTCAAGTTTCATCCAAATCTGTACGACAATTTTTGCATGAAAGAGTAAAAAACACCCATCCATCCTCACAAACTTTCGCATTTATAATATTACTAGCTGTGCCCCACGACTTCGTTCGTATCGAAATCGTAAGATACACAATATACAGCCACATTTTAATAAAACTCCTTCGTCCCCCGACCCGCCGCGTGGCATCGCCTGCCCGCGCTATTACTTCGTTTTCTCTAAGCGTTCTTTCTGACTTTTTTTTCTTTTTGCTCGGTTACTAAGGATCGTAGCATGCTGTTAAATAGCCTATAACCATCCTCGAGAATTGGGCTACCAAATGCAAAAATAATTTTTCCAATCGGACTTTTTCTTCACAATTTCATGGGTTTTAATTTATTTGCGCGGAACCCTAATTATTTTTCTGAAATAAAAGTAGCGTAATTTACTCCCCGTATATCAGCTACCTGCCAGTGAAAGTCTCGTCAAAATCGGTCCAGCCGTTTCGGAGATTAGCCGGAACAAACAGACAGACAAATAAAAAAATTCTTTTTGTTATAAGTAGGTATCGTAAACTGGTATACGTTCATAATATGAATATATACCAGTATATGGTCAAAATAACAACTTTTTACTAAATGCATATCACGCATTTAGTAAAAAGTTGTTATTTTGATATTACAAACAGACACTTCAGTTTTACTTATTTGTATAGATGTATATATAGTGGGAAGTGGGATGTATACAAAATATTGTAAAGCATTATTAAAGAGTAGATACCTAACTGTGGAGTTTCTTGCCCATTCTTCTATAAACGAAACTACCTTTTGGAAGGGGCGACTATTTAAAGAATCAATTCTATTTTTAACCGCCTTCAAAAAAGAAGGAGACGCACACCTATATGATAATCTATTAGGGCTTTCAATCAAATATACAAAATTTTATAGGTGTATGTATGTATGTTTGTACCTATGTATGTTTGTCCACGCATTTCTCTGAAACTGTGAATCGGATTGAGACCATTTTTTTTATTGGCTTACATGTACTTCAACTTGGGGAACAGTGCAAGTTTCAACAAAATCGGTTCAGGAGTTTTCAAGATATGGACTAATACGTGTAAGTGTCGTCGTAAGGTTGCCTGCTTGTCGGTCTTCTACAGATTGTACTTCGGTGAGTGTGCTCGAGAACTCCACCTCATTCCGCCTGCCCCCTTCTACCATCGGACATCTAGACGCACTGCCAGTTACCACTCTTGCCTAATTACTTTTCTACCAACTCGCACTAAGCGTTTCCAAATGCCTTTTGTGATGCGCACAGCAAAGGGTTGGAACTCTCTACCTGCGTCTGTTTCCGAACGCATTCAACTCCGATCTCTTCAAAGTGAGAGTGAACAGGCTTCTTCTGGGTAAGCTCACTCCATCGTCGACTTTGTCTCTGTCACCTCTGAACCGGTGCTCACACCGGTTTCTTTAATTAACACTTAAGTCATTAAAAGGTTTGTAAAATGATTTGAGTGACTATGCTTATTTCATATTTTGTAATATCCAAACCTCATAAAAACCAACCAACTTTATCAAGAACCATGAAGACAGATTAGAAGCCATGTTGCCTAACGATGTTGTCTTTAAAACTAATGAAATTGGCCGACAGCCGTTCTATGTTAAACTAAATAAATAAAGAATTAGTAACACGTTCATCATCGTTGTTTGAAAACAATAATGTTTTAATATAATAGTAAATAGGTAATAATTGAAAAATCTTCGACGAAAAGTGAGGTAAGAAATTAACCTACATTGTCAAATGAAACAAATTTAGACCTAGTTTCACCCTATCATTTTAGTAAGTTTAATCTTCTGTTAAAATATAAACGGGACATAAGAGTTTAGTGAGTGTTTCACCAAGTGCTAATCTGTCTTAATCATGCGTTAAATTTAATTGCTGCCCTAGAGGTCCGTTAACTTACCGACATTTAGTCAGTTGTCAAAATCATCGAAATAATAAACGCGAGTCTATACTATACGGCTAGCTAAAATGACGCATTATCAGTGAACATGTGACATTGCGACTTTTTATATTGGTTGTTTTGACAACTGACCGATTTAAGAGTGAATGATATATTCCAACGCCAGTTTTGTTATTTTTTCTGGTGGAACGTAAATACCATTAACATGGATGTTAATTTTAATGGCTGATTTACTAATGTCTGATTATGAACAACTTGGTGAAACTAGGTGTTAAAGGGATATAAAATTAGAATTGTGGGTTTAAAGTAGGTACTTAGTTTTTCACATAATCAAATCAATGCACTCGATTTGAAAATGGCACTACAAATTGACATCCACAGTAATGCTTTTTGATATATTTTTTTACATTTTTACAGAGTAAGTACGTAAATATATATGTAGTTTATTTACAGAAAGCCAAACTACAATTTTCGACCATCTCCGTTAAATAAACAAATCTATATTTGGACAAATATTTATGAAATAAAACACTAAATGAAACAAAGCAAAATATTTATGTAAACAATGTTCAACATGATTAACAAAAACAATCAGATATTACAAAAAATTGAGATTCCAAATTACCTACCATTTATCTTTTACAATTCCGTCAATGAATTTTGTCCAGCGAATTTTGAATTCATGCACTAATTTGTCTTTTTCAGGATATGAACTATAATACAGAGAATTTAAAGCTAACTGTTTTAATAATTTGAGGTCTGCGTGCCGACTAGCAACTGCAACAAAAGTGACATAAAAATCGTGAGAAATTGGATCAGCCTCCCAGATTCCTGGATCATCGCTCGATAGCACTACAGGCATATTCTGGCTCAAGAATATTGCTAAAGGATGATTCCTCACATCTTCAACTAGTTTTAAAACACAATTTGATAGTACATTTATTTCCAGAGCAATTTGTCTTTTCTTCACTTCCTCCATCAAGAGAGGATGTTTTATGAGAGCAAATGCATGACCTATTCGTTTAGCACCCAGAACTACGGCGTCGAATAGATTCTCGTCAGAACTAGTGCCATACCAGTTTGTTTCACCAGCGTGTAAATATAAGTCAAGGGATTGTCGAACTTCTGCCAGTTCATGTACAAAATCTTTCAGCGGTACTCCCAAGTCTTCCTGACCAACCAAGTCAAAACCTACCAGAAAATCTGGCATCAAAGTCTGGATTTGCATGGCAATTCTGACATATTCCTGTAAAGTTGCTTTATCTACTAGTTTTAATGGAGCGTAAATCAATTTTGCTCCAAAGAAATCTGGATAATCATTCATGAATTTTTCAGTAACTCGTTTGTAACTCTCTGCTGTCGCTACAGCGTCGTAAATATTCCCTTCTAAGTCATACAATGACGGCAAAACACTTCTGATTTCAAGGTACATCACTTGGTCTTTCCTGAATTCCAGTAATGTATCGTAATAATATTGTTCCCAAACTGGTTTGTAAGTAAATAGGTTTCCGGTACAAATAAAATAATGCTGGAACGTTTGCCACACAGTATTCACATCGGTGTAAACTTCATTTGGATTATCAATCACCAAAGAAAAGTGTTTTCTCAGGTCCGCGTCGAATTTGGCAACGTCCTCGGAGGCATTTCTCGCATCCTTCATAAGTTGCCACTGAGCAGTACAAGGACAAGGAGTATGAGGAATAGTTTTAGAAAATAGGAACTCGATATCCGAATTGTCTTCTTTGAAACAAACCCATAGGTCATCCAAGTAAGTCAAACGCACCACGTAATCTGGGCTTAATAATCCCGTGTCATGGGCATGGAGCACTGCCCCCTTAGGCATACTCTTCATCATCTGGAACAACTTTGTATCTTTCACTGCGTCCTTATATTCGAAGAAATGCTTCGTCAGGTTAAAATGTTTTGGGTGAGCAAATCCCCGCGCAACCTCTTCATACTTAAGATCCATGATTATTTCATTAGCCTTCAGTTCACTGTCACTTAGCTCTATTGAGCTTCCGACCATCATAGCAAGTTCTCTTTCAAGGAGCTCATTTCTTTCTTCGAGCACTTTATGTATATTTTGGGAGTAAGTTACTATGATATTCGTTAACAAGAATATAGCTAGTGGCCACATTGTCACGGGTCGCGTTCGAACGCCGTACTATGCTATCTAGCAAGATTGGTATGGCAAAACTGATAACTCAGTAGATAAAGTGTATTTGTAGGTGAGATATGACGTAATAATCAATTCACTCAATGCCAACGATTATTATTCATAATATGGCCATACTTGTATTTTAAGCAATGTTCAATTCTGCTGCTTTGCTTAGATATTGTAAAAGTGTTAGTCGGCCATGTAGGAGCGAAGTCTAAAACAAAGGATAGACATCATTTGAAATGTTATTGCTTACTACACATGCTTTATAAATATGCTATAATTAAACATACATAACTCACGCCTTCTTCCCATGGGGGTAGGCAGAAACTACAGAACGCCACCTGCTACGATCCCTACATACTCTTTTTCCAATATTTATGTGCTGGAATCTTCAGAATATTGAAAAAAATAATCAGCTATTGCATACAAAAGTGTAATCTATACCAACGCGATCAAAATGTATCCTATTATGGAATAGCAGATTTTTTTTTTCATATTGATTTCCAAATTTCCGGAACAACTTTCACTATGGGGCCAAATTTAGATTAACTAAAACAAGCAAGTCATATCTTATAAACAGTATCCGCTTTTATATCAAGTTGCCAAAGTCGGTTACAGAACTTAGCGATGGAAAGTTCAAAACCAAAAAGCAAATTATAAGATTAAAGACGTTGAAGACAGGGAAGTTTGGCGCTAATTCCTTCTGCACATGTGGCTTCCCTGGTACCTCATTAACATCATAACTATTTATGTAAATGTCTATTAACTGCTCCCAAATTTCTTTAATTTAATTTTTTTTTAATCTTTTCATTATTTTACATTATATAGTCTTATCTTTTAAATAGATTCTTTTATATTTTGTGAATGTGACAACATTGTAGGCTTAATAGACAGTAGATTTGTAGACCATTTTCTATTTTGTTAAATACCTGGTACTTGTTGACAGGTCTACACTGTCCTCCCATACTTAATAACACTGTAATTTGAAAACATTGTAAAAGCCAATTATTTTTAAAAGAGTAACCGTGGAGTTTCTTGCCGGCTCTTCTCCATAGGAAACGACCAATTGGAACCGTGCACCTAGCTTCTGACGTTTCATAAGTGCCCATGTAGGCTTATGTGAAATAAAATATTTTGAATTTGAATTTAATCACCCATAGTGAAAGTTTTCAAACTCAGTAGTAGGTTAAAATGTGTCCAAGTATTTTGTTAGGACTTTTTTATTATATACTATTTATTCTACAAACAAATCAACAATAGTCGTATTGGGTTGAAGTGAAAGTTCAATACGATTCAATTCTGATAACAATATTGACAATAAGTCATGAACCAATTTTACGGTTGGTTACTTCTGGTTGAAAAGTGGCCACAACACAGGCAGATCCGAATTCAAATTAGCTATAGATACAAAATATATTTAATTCATGTGACTAAGGGCCGATTTTTCAATCGTCAGATAACTTTTATCTGAAGAGTAAATATGGCGGTTTGACATATTTTCTATACAAAAGCTGTCAAAACGTCAAACATATTCCCCATTTAAAAGTTATCTGATTGAAAATTCAGCCCTAAGGGCCGATTTTTCAATCGTCAGATAAATTTTATATGGGGAATATGTTTGACGTTTTGACAGCTTTTGTATAGAAAATGCGTCAAACCGCCATATTTATTCCTAAGGTAAAAGTTATCTGACGATTAAAAAATCTGCCCTAAGGAAATAAATCCGGAATAAACATGTGTTTAATATTTAAAGTGGACATTTTCTTGACCATTTTCTATTACACATTTCCTTGAATTTAAATAGTCTGCTCTGTGTGTACACCTATTGCTATTTTTGATACTTATCTAGATTTGTGATGAACCGCTGCAGTGAAAAGCCATGGCTGAGCTCGAGCATCGGTGCTTACAGACCATAGCATAATTTTCTTTTTTGGATTTTCAACTTTCGGCGCTAAGCCGAGCGTTGAAAAACCAACAGTGCGATTTTATTTAGGCATTCATTTAGGTGCCGCCTAGTGTTAGTGAAAACAGGCATAAATCGTTTTCCAAGGTCCTAAGGAGGAACCTAGCTTAGTGCACCCCTGGTGGAATGGCAGATTATAAAGGTGCAACTAGACTGCAGTCGTTCAGTCGATATATCGCAACCAACTAGCTTAATTAGCCTTTCAGTTAACAGCCTAGCCTTTTTACTAAACGGCGTCGTTCAACTAGCGGCCTGAACGATATTCACTGTAGGTAGCCAACCACGCGCGAGCCGAATTGGTCGCAGTAACTAAGCTAGGGCACCCCGACCAAATGGGTTAGATTAGGTAACAACTGTGAACAACTGCGCGCGAGCCGAGCGAGCGAAGCGAGCGGTACCGCGGCAGCGGCCGGCGAGCGTTACTTCCACAAAGGCTTGGCTGTTAACTGAACGGATAATTAAAGCTAGTTGGTTGCGACACGTATACAGGTATATAGGTAGAGGAGCTCGTGGCTAAGTAATAACAGCCGCACGGGTCGCTCCATCAGGTTAAGCTACGCTTGCCGGGGTTGGTTCGTGGATGGGTGACCATCTTTACATACCGAGACTCCTCCGTGCCTCGGAAAGCACGTTAAGCCGTTGGTCCCGGCTGTCATTCGTGGATCTTTGACAGTCGTTACGGGTCGTCAGAAGCCCGAAAGTCTGACAACCAGTCTTACCAAGAGGTATCGTACGAGTATTGCCCAGGTACTGGGTTGTGGAGGTCAGATAGGCAGTCGCTCCATGTAAAATACTGGTATTCAGCTGCATCCGGTTAGACTGGAAGCCGACCCCAACATAGTTGGGAAAAGGCTAGGCAGATGATGGTTGCGACAGGTATACCGGTTAACAACCAACAGCAATATAATTGGAAAAACTGTGACAAATCTGTGACATATGTCCCGGTATGCGGTCAAAGAAAAACTCGTTAGAAACGTGACACAATGTTTTACAAATATAGGTACAGTCACGACCATGAATACCTTACAGTTACGCAACAAACAAAAGCGTTTTTCTCGTGAAATAAAAATTGCAATTTTGAGAAAAGACCTATTTCATAATATTTCATAATATTATGGTTCCGAGAATACCATGTTCGTAACACCATAAAATATCTATCAATAGTTTAAGAGAAAATCTATTCGAGTCTTGCGTAATTGTATTTATGTACTGTATGTCATTGGTAGGTTAAAAAAAACGTGTGTAAATTATGCCATGTTCATGTTTAATGTAATCATTCTATAAATAATATCAAAGAACAGATTAATATACCTTTATTTCCAGCAATTTCCAATGTGTCGAATCCGTTATTATTCACATTCACCGCACTAATGGCTACATCTATTTATTGCGTACGATTTTATTTTAACAAAAGGTTTTTTATAAAACCGTCCATTTATGAATTAAGTAAGTATACAATGTTTTTTTTTATTATTTCTGTGCACTCAAGTTGTTGTGTTATTTACATTGTTGTAGGCGAATAAGAAAAATCCTCATGTAAGGAAAATCCAATAGATGAATATGGGGGATGAGCTAAGGTAGCCCGCGAAATTAAAAAATAATCTTACGATTTTTGCAATTAATACTGACCTTAAAATTGCAAAAAACGTAAGAAAATTTGAATTTGGCGGGCTACCCTGGCGCTTTCACCTTAAGGGTAAAGGTTTCATCAAGATTCGTACATTTTAAACGATCTAAGATGCTACCCTATGTTCAGCAATGGACACCATTGTATTTCATCAAGCCTACCATGAAACTATTATGTAGGTAAGTAGGAAATGTTCCATATGTTTGGACTTTCTGTGACCTCTCTGTGAGAGGGAGTGGGCCCTAGTCCACGACGCGGGCCTAGTACGGATTGGTGAATGTCTGGGTTGGTTCCATAGTAAGGAGGAAGCGCTAAGGTAGCCCGCGAAATTCACGATTTTTGCAATTTGCAGCTCAGTATCTGGGTGTATGTTGATTAAAGTATGATTCGCGATCGTAACAAATATGTATTTACAGAATTATAATCATTACAATCAGTAATACGATTCCATAAGTTGTATAATCCTGAAATGTTAAGATTTCATGAAATAGTCATTCAATGGAATTACTTGGTCTTAGAGAATTGTATTGATGATTTTAATGATTATAATTCTGTAAATACATATTTGTTACGGTCGCGAATCATATTTTAATCAAGATATAATCTAATGCTGACCTGCAAATTGCAAAAAACGTAAGAAAATTTGAATTTCGCGGGCTACCCTGGCGCTTTGGCCTTAAAGATTATCAGTTGTTTTCAATTACACCTTGTGCTTACTATTTTCGTCATTTAGAAATCCCATGCTATGCCACCTACAGCTTTAATATGCCAATTGAACCTGCCTAACCGTTAAATTATACTGTCTATCGATTATATTTCAAATTGCTTGTTATTTTTACCCGACCGCGGTGAAGTCAAAAAGGAGGGTTATGTGTTTGACCTGTATGTATGTATGTATGTCCGTCGTATAATAACTTGCGCAGTTGTGGCTACGAAATTAATAGTTTTCTGCTAAATTGTGCATACCTAAGGGCTACTTTTAGCATGAATTGAATTAATATTTTCCGGAAGATTAGACAAAATAAGGGGGCGCAGTTTTCTTAATACCCAATTATATTTTACTAGGGACTTGCCCTTGTTTCGCACTGTGTTCACGATTTCACAAAGTATCGAGATTTCTATACTATATGAAGTTTTAAGTATTCAGGGCTCGGAAACGTATAATGTTTTTAAAACGTTTCTAACAGTTCTTTGTACATTTTGTTCGAGACGAAAACGAAATTAGAACGTTTTTAAAAACTGGTTTATTATTAGATTTGTTGACTTTTACTACAGCTTATTTTTTCGCGATTTTAGGTTTGGTCCCAAAAGTTGTTCGTAATGATGAGTGCAATGACCCCTTAAGAGGATGCCTATGAATTCAATTTCATGTGCTAAACCCGTTAACGCCCGCCGTGCCCAAACGAGGACGCCTTCCAAATACATTTCATCATATTATCGATTTGAGTTATTATGACGGTTCATATGTGAAGTGCAGTAGTTAATCTTTGTAAAGAAGCCAAAACTATTCTCCATAAATAACTAAAAGTGATTTCATTGTTTGTTTCATTTTTATTATTGACGAATAAGGTGTTTCTCAGAAGTAAGTTTTTTTTTGTTAGTGTTCTTAAATATTTGTATGTATTTTTATACCCATCGTTTTGAATATATTCTAAGGTGGGCAATAAAATTTCATTTGAGAATAAAATTTAGTTTTACACAATTTGACTAGTATTTTTTTTTTTTTTTTGAGATAGATTTGCTCTTGACTCTAGTCTAGGACAAAGTCGACGATGGAGCGAGCTTACCCAGAAGAAGCCTGTTAACTTTCACTTTGAAGAGATCGGGGTTGTATGCGTTCGGAAACACAACACAACACACGATTTTTGTATGTTTTTAATGATGTCCCCATTTGGGGCCAATGGGCGCATTGGGGGTATATTTTTCTTTTTTTTTCTACAGGCTAACAAGATGGCAGGGAAGGCATTTTGAGGCTGTAATGAATTCCTAGGACTCCAGGAAGCAGTTGAAACTTTAATGAATGAAGACGATTTTGACACAGACGTAGATTTAGCTGCACTTCCTCCAGAACCAAGTACCTTAACCGACAAAGAAGAAGGCGATGATGATATTTATTTATTTATTTATAAAGGTTTACCAACAGTTTCTGTATACATTAAATTACATGTATAGGTAATAAATATTAGTCTTGGACTTCCACAGTCGCCAATTGTAGGTAAACCAGCATTCTCAAACATATTATTGAAAACAGAAAATAAAACTAGTGGCGCTAGAATTCAGTCATGGCAAAATTAAGACAAAAAGAAATATGAAATTAAAAAACTAAACTATACAGACAATACTGCAATTTTGCCCATTTACTTATAACTAGTAACTATGACATAAACAACATAGAATGCAATAAAAATGAGATTGAAATGAAAAGTGACTAATAGGTAATAATAATTTGAATAAAAGTTGGCTTACAATAAAAAAATAAATTATTTACAGAATATAATAACATAACTACGGTTACGTTTTTTGGGACTTTAGTATTTTAGTTTTAAAGATTTTTATGGAATCAAGGTATATATCGACATCTGGTACAGATTTTATAAAGGAATCCATCTCCCTACTGAGTCAGTTAAGTGGTGAGTTTACCCCAATATTTGTGTTGGACGCTTGAGTGTGGAATATACAATATTAGCTACAGGATATCTAGGTACTTTTAGTCCAATACGATCAACTAATTTATCGCAATCTAATTTATTATTGACTAGTTTGTAGAGGAACATCAGATCTTGTGTCAGTCGACGGTTACGGAGAGAAATGATATTACACAGATGAATGACATTACGCATAATATACCAGGGAGAGTTGAAGTATTGTAAACAGAAATGATGATGATGACTGGGATAGTAGTGATGAGGAACCATAGACTGCTGCTGCGGCTAAAAAGCCAAGATCGAATATGGAAGAGACCCGCTGTCGTAAATGTGACCCTATTTATGAACCTATTGGATCTCTTGAAAGCAATGTTCAGGCACGATTAGAAAATCAGAATTTAACAACCGATTTGACAATCTGAATGATTTTGAAGCAAATTGCTAGTCCGTTGCTTCATATGTTCGAAAAATATGTCTACTCAACAACGTAAATAACGCAATGAATGTTCTATGAAACTGATTCCTACTGCAAGTGTGTTACGCAAACGCCCCGCAGGTCATGTTTGTTCGATGGCTTGATAACAGTGTTTGTACAATGGGCACTAACTACGACAGCGTTCTTCCTTTGGGAAAAGTAAAGATGGAGTAACAGTACTCCACTGTACAGGGAGCCAACCGCCACCTCATAAAACAATATTATTTTAATGTCACTTCAGTGTGAGAAAGAGATGAAGCTATACAGGACATCTAGCTCCATCTCTTTCCCACACTCAAGTAAGATTACAATAATACTGCTTAAAGAGGTGGTGGTCTAGTTCCTGACATAAGTAGAATAGTTGATGTCGGTATCCCCATGTGTTTCAAAGTTACAACAAGGGAACGGGCGGAGTAGACCAAGCTGACCAGTCTTTCTTTATATAGAACCGCAATCCGAGGGAAGAAATGGAGGTGGGTTTTGTTCACCTATATGCTGGTCTTGTCAGTAGCTAATGCTTTGGCGTTTACATCTACTGACTAAAGAAACGAGGTTAGATCAACTACAATTTCGTCGGAATATAGCTCGCCAATATTTGAGACAGATCAACTCTCAAAATACACGTCCAACTGCTTCCATGGTGCCTAGCCTGCATTTCGATGGTGTTGGTCACTACCCTCAAAAGCTTGCTCAACAATTGCGATGTGCAGTGTATAAAAAAATACTTGAAAACTTCATGTGTTGAGAAACAATGTTTCGAGAATTTTCATACTGCATGATGGGCCCAGTGTCCCCATTTGAGGACGCCCTTTTTTTCTAATTTCCAAAAAAATTATTTTATATGTTCTTTGTTTTTTTTTTTTTTTAATTATTAGATGAGTATCCAGTTGAATACTCCCGGGTATTTTTATTTGGGCGTAAATGGGTAGTGCGCTAATGGGCAAATATTTCCCTACAAACAGACGCACTTACAAATTTATAGCAACAATTATTTTCTATAGTAAGATTTGGGATTTGCCTTATCAAAGTTATATCTCACTGTCGAAATCTAGAAGGTATTAGAAATAACCGATAAGGCGATGATTGAAATCGGTACTTAAGTATTATCTATAGAAAACTGATAATTTGTTTATTCTTTATTACCTAATTATATGTAGCAACTAAGATAGTTTCGTAAGAAAAATACACCTACCTATTTATAGTTAGTAAAGTAGTTGTTACCCACGACTTTCTCTGCGAGTACTTTTAACCCCCGACGGAAACAGAGGGGTGTTACTCGTATAAGTTTAACGTGTGTACTTACTTATCTGTGTATCTGTCTGTGGCATCGTAGCTCCCAAACGACTGAACCGATTTAGATTTTTTTTGTTTTGCTTAAAAGGTGACTTGATCGAGAGTGTTCTTAGCTATGATTTGAAGATTATCAGCTCTTTTCTAGTTGATGAACGGATGTGAGCATCTTCCACAGGTCTGATCGAGTCGAAATTTGGTATTCTGTTACTTGAATGATATTAGAACAACATAGTAACCTTGAACTGATGCTGCAGCATCACCTGGAATTTGCAGGATACCCAACTCCCTCACTAACTTACAGCAGAGGTATCGTGTTTGGGCTCGTTGGAATAGTCTCAATGAATAGGTTATAGATAGATGTGTAACGGGGGTTTTTAAAATTTAAAATTTATATTATTATGGTATTTCATAACTTTTTAACACAAATATCCAGGATGAAAAGTAGCCTATAACGAACTGTTCAGTGGTTTAGGTGTAAATCTGTAACAGACAGACAGAGTTACTTTCGCATTTAGTGGGTGTACTATAGGTACCTACACCTCTGGCTAACCCTTCCGGGATTACAGGAAAGATGTTATGTGTTATGTTATTAAGGTAGATGGATAGGGCATTGCTAAGTACTGATTGATGGTGAACGTATGAGAAAGAAAGAATTTGAAAGTTGTTTTTTTTTTTTGAGATAGGTTTGCTCTTGACTCTAGTCTAGGTCAGAGATGACAGATACAAAGTCGACGATGATGGAGCGAGCTTACCCAGAAGAAGCCTGTTCACTCTCACTTTGAAGAGATCGGGGTTGTATGTGTTCGGAAACACAGACGCAGGCAGAGAGTTCCTCAGCCAGGGTGCGGGATGTTCGAAAGATTTACCGTGGCCCCGGCACAGGCAACAGAAGGAACACGGGTGGGTTTTAGTCAGTAAAAGTCTGACACGCCCTCCCGCTCCGCCCAGAGCGGGGGAAGTCATTTGATGATTTCCCATCCACAAAAAAAAGGCAGAGAGTTCCACTCCTTTGCTGTGCGCATCACAAAAGACATTTGGAAACACTCAGTGCGAATTGGTGGGATAGCAACTAGGTAGGGATGGTAACCTGCAGTGCGTGTAGATGTCCGATGATAGAAGGGGGCCGGCGGAATGTGGTCGTGGAGTTCTGGAGCACACTCACCGATGTACAATCTGTAGAAGACTGACAAGCAGGCAACCTTGCGGCGATGAGCCAAGCTGTGAAGCTTGGCATCCACCAGTCTTACGTCGCCAATGAGCCTCTTAGCTCTGCGAATTTATCATGAATTCATGCCATGGGCGAAGTTACATTGGTCAAATGGTCTAATCAAATCTGCAAATCAAGTCTTAATATTGCTATAGTGAAGTGTAACTTGATGTCGCACTGTGCCACTTACCTACGCCAATATGATACATCTTAAGTCCAATAGAGTTTAGACAATGAAATACATAAATAGTAGGTATAGCACTGTGGCGGCATATCTACATCGCCACAATGGAACGCGTCACACTGACGTCACGCAAAATCCTGCATCGCGCAATCAGAGTTTACCGCGCGACTAGCATATATACAACATCCCGACATCAACCGTCGGGCAGTAGCCCACCAGACACAACACCCGTCTGGTCAGAGGATCCTCCCTTTTCTATGGAGGATGAGTGAACTTTACACCCTGTTTCTCATACCTCTATACTGGTGACCCCGAACATGAACGTCAGCGCAGCCTTCGTGCAACTACTAAAGGTAACTCATATTTTCAATTTTCCTAATTAAATACGCGTTATAGATTAGGGCGCATAACTCGAGACAGATGTACAATGAAACAGCCAAAACATACATTTTGACCAAGATGTAAGGTTTGTAGGGTTATAGGCAATGTAGAGCTAACTCTTCAAGGTCTAACTCTACGAACCGGGCTTGGCTCTACATTAGATAAGCGGGGCAACTGCGTAACACACTTGCAGTAGGAATCAGTTTAATTTTGACAGTTGAGTGGACATATTTTTCGAACATATGAAGCAATGGATAAGCAATTTGCTTCAAAATCATTCGGATTCTGATTGATAATGTGTTTTGCAATTAGGGTGCTGATTCCTAATTGCTAACATTGAAAGCGTTATGTGAGTCTTGGCAATCTACTTTACACGAAATGTTTTTGGTGGGATCATCTAAACTCTTAACTATAACAACTTCGAAGGGACCGTCGGATTACAGTCCTTATAGCCTATAATCAAAAACTATGTTAAGTAAACAAATGCTGGGACCTCAAAATTTCGTCATAATAACCGGTACGTCGTTTTAAGCGATGTCGTTATAAACGGTTTTATAACATCACGCCTTGATTCCCCGAAGGGTTGGGTTAGGCAGCGGTGCACCTACAGTACACCCACGTTTCGCCAGTTATGATTAAGTCCTATGTAATAGGAGTCGAGCCTATTGCCATCAACCGGGTACAGATCCAGACTCCGGGCTGCTACTGAGAAATTCCAGATAGAAAAACCCAATAACAGTTAGCCCGACCCGGGAATCGAACCCAGGACCTCATGCTCAGCAGTAACGTTTTGACGTATAAGTAGTTAAAGAGGTAAAATTGTCTGTTTGTTTGAAAGAGGTGATTACTTGAAATAGGAAAAAAAAATTATTTCACGATACAAAGCTACATTATTGCCGAGTGACATAGGATATTATGTTTTAGGTACTTACAAAGTGGATTTTCACGTGAACAGAAGTCGTGGACAGAGGCTAGTGTGAGATAAGGTTAGTTTATAAGGACAGCCATTTATCATCAGTTATCATTACAGAGAAAGACTTCTAGACACATATTTGAGTGCTTTGTTTTCCGATAGATTTAAGCCAGGCACAGTTTATATTTATAACATAACATCAACCTGTTTTCCTTGAAGGGTCAGGCAGAGATGTACTTATTGTAGTAAAACCCACATTTCGCCAGTTATATTTACATACATACATACACTTAGGTACGCCTTCCCATGGGGGTAGGCAGAAACACAGAACGCCACCTGCTACGATCCTTAAATACTCCCTTTGCCTCGTTCGCGCCAGCTATGTTTAACACACATGTAATAGGAGGCGAGGTTTTTGCCATCACTGGGCCACAAATCCAGACTTCAAGCTGTTATTTATTGAGAAATTTCTTATGTAAAAACTCAATATCACTTTGCCCGACCTGGTGATTAATAATATCATGCTCAGTAGTAGGTACTATATATATATATATATATATATATCCTACATTTTCGCAGATATCCTTCTAAAGAACCTGTAAACTTAGCATAAAGAGGATTTGTGATACCAGTCTTTGTCGTATTTCGCGCCTTTAATAAAATCCATTTTGTCCCACTGTTTAGTTTGTTGTGGTAATTGTAAACATAGTATAAACAAATGTGAAGTGTAAGAAAAAGGTATGAAAAGTCCACTGGTAAACGTTTTCTCTAAATAAAAAATTATTTTGGCACAAAGCTGAAATTACACAAAAAGTGACATTTGGAGAACAATTATTGTCAGTATCATTCAGAACAGATAATAAGGTTTAAAAGAATCAAATGAAGGAGGTCGAAATAACAGAAGTGTTATGCCTATTTCTTACGATTTTTGCAATTTGCAGCTCAGGGTCTGGTAAAGAATTTTAATCATTAGAATAAGTAATGCAACTCCCTTAACTTAGAAATGCCCTCAATCAATACAAAACTTACTTAATGAGGGGTGATCCAAAGATCCATTAAACCACTCCAAGCTAACATTAAACTTTTTTAGGTAGATATGGCCATGCTTTCAAGAGACGGTTTATAAGGCCTAACTGACGAAGGTACCATTTCAGCTAACTTACCGTTTTATTGTGGTTAAATCCCTGTAGACCCGAAAGTTATGTCTACTTAACCTTCCATAGCTTTACAGGAATTATCTGGGGGCCAACCACCACCTCTTAAAGCAGTATTATTTTAATGTTACTTCAGTGTGAGAAAGAGATGGAGCTATACAGGACGTCTAGCTCCATCTCTTTCCCATACTGAAGTAAGATTACAATAATACTGCTTTAAGAGTTGGTGGTCTAGCTCCTGAATCTCATAGCATTTGATGTTCATCCTCACAGCCCCCTCACACTTTCGTTATCTGTACTAAGGTACTCTATCTTGTCTGTCTATACCTAAGTTAGCAGAAAGTGTTGTCATTGTTCCACAGAAAATACAAGATAGCTGATACACAATACAAACTCAAGCTTATTTTTAACCGATGAAAAAAGGAGGAGCGCAAGTCGAGGCGTACCTATATTTTTTTTTTAATGTATGATCACGCAAAACTTTTTACAGAGTAATCTGATTTAAACGATTCTTGTTTTATTCGGGAGGATATGCCTCGAAGTTAGTCCCATGTAATATTTATTAACTTTGCTTGGGTAGCTTTTGAGTTAGCTTTAATAACACATATTTTTCCCACTTAGTATATGTGGATGATGTTCTAAGTTATTAAACTTCCTGTCACTGTAATTTACTTAGCAGGTAGTGGTATTCGAATTTGTGTGGGTTAAGTATCACAACTAAAAAGTGAAAAATAAAAGCTTTTTTACAAAAAATAAAACCGACTTCCAAAAAAAAAATAAAATCAAAGTCCGTGTCAAAAATCGAAAATACGAAACCAAAATCACCGACTTCCGAAATCAAAGTTATTTTTCACTTTGTAGTGTTGTTTTTTGGATGCCGGTTTTAAGTTTTGTAAAAAAGTTTTTTTTTTTACTTAAGGAGTCTGTACCTATCCAGAATCCCCGTAATTACTTCACTTTATGAACTCAAAATTCTCACTCCCCCATACTAAGAAACATTATACCCTCAGACGAATAAACGCCTTAAAAACTAAAAGAGCAAATTCTAAGCTAAGTTTCTCACAAAACCCTCGCGCAATTATTTAAAAACACACACGAGACGATATTAATAAAGAAAGAAAGAAAAATAAAAGTCCTAAACTCAGGTATACATTACAGAAATCGGTATCGCAAAAAGGGGGTTCGCTTTCAAAGTGGAGGAAAAAAAGAAATACTAAAGGCCGCCATTGCTCGCCTACTGATTTCCCAGCGAAAGGGTTGGATGGATATAAGTGGCACTTTATAGTACCGCCCTGCAGTTGAAAAAAAACATGGCGGCCTCGACATGAGACGGGGACCGTGTCACCTATCCCTTTAATCTTCTAATTGCGGCAGCTCGTTAGACGTTAGATGTATTAGGAATATTTTAAAGTAACGCCTAGTGTCATTCGTGGATTAAAAAAAAAACGCGGCTTTGAAAATAAAATAAGTAGTTTTCGTTTAAATGATGTTCTAGGAATAAATTAAAATGTAAGTATGAATATTTCGAAGCAAACTTTTTTACAATGCTTTCAGGTTAAAACCACTTAAACTTAAGTAACCATGACAATACCTTCGTACAAAATAACTTAGTGTAATTTTATATAAACCTTATTGTGTAGGTTGTAATTTTCGGATTCGGAGCACATCATATTTATCATCAAAAGCTCCATACAGTTTATTGCAGTGTGTTGAGAGTTAGTAAATATATCAACTTCTCATGCACATAATTATTTATAGTAAGCGTTCAATTCAGTACCTAAATTATTGCAGTTTTAGAAAATAGTAGCCACTAAGTTCCGTTTTAAGGATTATAATAAAACTTAACAATGTAAAACTAGGTACTAACTAGGTAATAACGAATAGTCTTGTAGAGCACAACGTAACATGCTTATTAATTGTATTCTCATTCTAAAATAAAAGAAATAACCAAACAAACGATGAGGGCGCCACTGCGCGCGCGGTGAACTTGTAGAATAATTTATGAATTGATGGCGGTGTCTAGTACCTACCTAATCTGTTTCTGGTATTATTTGTGTGATCTGGTAAGCAATGGACCCGTTCCTGTTTTTTTGTATCTGGTTTTGTTAAAAACACGTCTAAAATTGAACATACCATGTGTAACCTAATCATATCTAATTACACCAAACAAAACACGTTTCAGTTTCATAGCTCGCGAGTGCAGTCTGCTATTATGACAGACATTGTAATTCACAGATCAGATATCCTCTATAGGAATTTAGTATTCATTTGTCCTTGATAGTAAGCCTAACGACATTCATCCTAACAGCTATCAGCTACAATAACACTCTAGTTCTCACGTAGTAGGTACAATACAATAAATTGATATCAATTATTATGCCATTGTTAACAGAAACGTGGCTTATCGTAATGTCATAGGTCGACGCTCCTCAGTAGCGATTTGACGCCGAAGCGCGGCGAACGTGTGAAGCAATGTGGCATTTAATTTTTACATTACTATTTATTTACGCAAAATGTGACGACAATTACAGCAAGAGACGAAGCCAGTTAGTTGAACTTGAATTACGGTCAGCTCTCGGCGGGAATACAACGCTCAACGATAAAGAAAGTGCGGTGAACAATTGTTTGATGCAGCATAAGTTTAACGAGCTTGATTATGGATTTAACCACCCGGATCACTACAATCTGTCGCATCACTTCTTCTCTTTCAAGAACCAGATCCAGAAGTCCAAAGTTTACAAGATCATCAAGAGTATGCCCAAAGGAGCAGTGCTTCATATACACGACATGGCGATCATCGGACCTGATTATCTGCTGAACATCACCTACATGGACCATCTTTATGTTTGTTTTGGGGCACCTGTCAAGTTCTGGTTTTCAAACAACGTTCCTAACATTACATGTAGTGTCCCGTGGCAACTCATGAGTAAAGCTAGGGGTGCTGCTCCTAATGTTACCCAATTCGATGCAGATCTCCGGAAACATTTCACCCTGGTATGTGATAACCCTGACGTGGTCTACCCTAGCATCAAAGAAACTTGGACAAAATTTATGCAATATTTCAGCACGGTGAACGCTCTACTAACTTACAGGCCCAATTGGGAACAGTATTTCTACGACGCCCTCACATTATTCAGAGAAGATAATGTTATGTATGTGGAAGTCAGGAGCATATTGCCAAATCTATATGAGTTAGACGGCACTGTGTATGATAAGCTGATAACAGCAAAAGCTTACCGGAAAACCATAAGCAGATTCGTGAAAGATCATCCGGATTTTGTTGGCGCGAAACTTATATTTGCTCCTTCGAGAAAGGTGGATAGAGATGTGCTCGACCAGTACATACGAACAGCGAGACAGATCAAGAGAGATATGCCCGACCTCTTTGCAGGATTTGATTTAGTCGGCCAAGAGGATTCAGGGAATCCATTAATAGAATTCGTGCCACAGTTACTTGAAGCAAAGGATCTTAATTTCTTCTTCCACGCTGGTGAAACTAATTGGTTTGGGACACTGACTGATGAGAACTTGGTAGATGCTGTATTGTTGGGAGCTAAACGAATCGGTCATGCGTACGCGCTTGCAAAACACCCAGTTCTTATACAAGAAGTGATTAAGAAGGACATAGGTTTAGAAGTGAATGTGCTATCTAATACTGTGTTGTCTTTAGTCAGGGATGTAAGGAATCATCCTTTGAACATTTTCTTGAGTTTGAATTTACCTGTTGTTTTATCCAGTGATGACCCTGGTGCGTGGGAGGCTGATCCGTTGTCCGATGACTTTTATGTGGCTTTTGTGGCGGTCGCAAGTAAGGTTTCAGACTTGAGGATGTTAAAAACTTTAGCTCTTAATTCTTTAAAATACAGTGCTTTAGAACCAGATAATAAGGCGCGAGCGATCCGTGAGTTTCATAAGCAGTGGAATCTTTTCGTTGATAATTTTGACTGTAACTTATATTAGATTGAAAATTATGGTTTTTCATTTGTAATTATTATTTTTTACTAACTACTAGTGGCCCGCCCCTTCATCGCACGGGTTCAAGAAATGTTAAAACATCGAGATTTACGTATATGCCATTTCTAAGTTAAATATTAATGTATTTTACACATAAACCTCCTGGAATAACAGTTCTAATAATGATGGTGAAAATCGCATCAAAATCCATTGTGTAGATAGTAGGCATTAAAAGATCTAAGCAGAAACACGGACGGACACGAAAAGCGAGTTTGTATTATACTATATATTATGTGGGTCGGTATTAACTGTACAGTAGAACAATCAATTAAGTGTCAGTAATTAATTATTATATAACTACTAAAGCCTACAACAAAGCGGTTTTATTTTACCCATTTCCACAGCATTACCAACTAGCCTTTATTAGTTTCCTACTCACCTTTAAACTTAGGTGAAGTGTGCTTGAAGTGAACTGACATCCTAGACCTCCTCTATCTCTAGATTTCCTCCTTAACGTCACCGTCGTTCATTCTCTATCTACGCCGTCGTTGGAACTTGACGGTGACGCTAAGGAGGGATATTATGTATTATGTCATGTAACGGTCGAATTTCCAAAAATCCTTTCTTAGTAGATCCTTGCAACATAAAAGGCATCAACTGCCAAAATTTAAAGTTTGTAGCCGCAGCGGTTTAAGCTTTGCGTTGATGAATCAGTCGGGACAAGTAATTATATAAGGTGTATCTATTCATACACGAAATCTCTTAAGGGGTCATTGTACTCATCAATATGAACAACTTAATAAATAAATAAATAAACTTTTACTATGTCTTTTACTTTTAATATGTAATAAAAATCTGCTGGTCCCTACATTTTGACGAGTTATGCGAACATTAATGTACGGAACAGATGATTTTTTTTCGCGATTTCAGGTTTGGTCCCATAATAAAAGTTGTTCATATTGATGAGTTCAATGACCCCTTAAAAGATTACGTGTATGAATAGATACACCTTATATATAAATTATATAGATTACGGATTGTCGGGCACAGCAAAATAGTAGGAGAGAGGAAGCTTTGAAAAACTTATCAGTCTGCTGAACTAAATCTAATATAATGTTAGGGCTTTTTATACATATATTGATAACAACTTATATTTTGTCCTTTAAATATTCGTTTATACTATACATAATAGCATTTTCTAATTAAAAGTTGTTTAAGTTTTTTTATAAATTATACCGATCATTTTAATATTTTATTTGGGAACCTACCAACCAATAATCGTTTGTCAATTTTAATTTTACCATCTCCTATTCTTTACTTACGCGCAATCTCTGAAACTATAATTATTTAAGTTGTTTGTAAATGTGATTTTTTTTTTCTGTTTTTGGAAGGCGTAACCGTCCAGCAAAGATAAGCCTAACGCTTTTAGGAATTTGGCTTACCAAGGACTAACTGTAGTTACCAATATGTATGTAGTTTTAGGGCCAAGTTCACCAAGCTCTGATACAACATAACAGTAAACTGACAACCGTTATTGGTTTCCTAAGAAAGCGGTGAACAGTTACCCAATAACGGCTGTCCAAATACCTACAAAGCGATTTTGGCACCTTTTAACATCAGATACTGGTAAAAATGACAAATTTTCATGGCGGCCGATAAAATATTGACGGAACAGCACTTCAAGCTACGCGTTCTGCGTTCTTTATGCTACGGTTTCCGGTTATTGTGTGATCGTTCACCGCTTTCTTAGGAAACCAACCGTCCGTTTAATAAGCAACAAAATGTGGTGAAGCTGGCCCTAAATCTTAAAATAAACAAAATTAAGACTAGCCGGTAACATAATATTATTACTCGTATTGTGACGTCATCGAAGCAGTTATTTTCCCTTTCAGTCAAGCGTTTATAGCGATAGCATGTGCGCATGTGTGTTAACAATGGACAATTACGTCAACAATTTACCGACAACTACTCTTTTATAATTATTGTTATGAACAGAGGTCGGAATTAGGTAGAGTTATTTATGTACTTGCATCGAAATGTTGATATAAATTTTAAAGTTAATAATAATAAAAACCTCAGAGACAGACAGACAAATAAAACAAAGATAATTAACATACAATTTTTATTAGTATTTACATTAATCCACAATACAAATTATTAATAGTCTTAAGCAAATTCTCATACTTATACCTCGCCTTTTTTATAAATAAGAAAATACTTTTGCTTCTAGCCTAAACTCGTGAGGGTTTGCTTATTCAAACGGCC
The DNA here is from genome assembly GCA_947568875.1 of Fissipunctia ypsillon. Lineage (NCBI taxonomy): Eukaryota > Metazoa > Arthropoda > Insecta > Lepidoptera > Noctuidae > Fissipunctia > Fissipunctia ypsillon. The sequence continues at coordinate 16,570,113 of OX387662.1, forward strand.
CATCAGAATCATTATCCTTGTCCGATTCATTCAAACTACCACTAAGATTTGAAGTACCTATCCACTTTATTATTTCGCTGTATGAAATTAGTGTAAGTACATAAATAACTCTACTTAATTCCGACCTCTGGTTATGAAGATGAAGTATAGTATATGTTGAGGAAATCGACATGTCCTAGAACGAAAAATTTAAAGACATGTGACAGCTACCAACCCGCGCTGTGTCCGCGTGGTGAAATAGCCCACTCTCTCACACAGAGGCCTGTGTCTCGGCTGTGTGGTCGTTGCCTTCGTCCCAGCAGTAGGAACTTATGCTATAGTTTATGTTTAATAAGCTGCTGGGACTTCCACGTTTCTGCAGTGCGTCGACGATGTTCGCGGACGCGCACACTGATGGCTTCATGCCCTAATAAGGAAGCAATGTGCGTCGCTGCTGAGTCGTGTTAGGTCCAGCAGCAACAGCTTATTAAGCGTGTTCGCGGACTGGTGGGACTCTCCACTGCTGCGCCACTGGATGCGCCTGCACACTGTCTTGTGAGCAGTGGACATTTCCTACTAGCGCTAGTTTTTTTACGTTTTTTGCAATTCGCAGGTCAGTATTAGGTTGTATGTTGATTAAAAAACTTTTTTTATAAAAAAAAAAAACAACCGACCTCCAAAAAAAACACTATAACCTTAAAAATAACTTTAATTTCGGAAGTCGGTGTCTTTGGATGTGTATTTTAGGTTTTTGCCACCGACTTCCGAAATTAAAGTTATTTTTCATCTTGTAGTGTTTTTTTTTTTTTGGAGGTCGGTAGTTTTTTCTTTTTTTTGTACAAAAGTTTTTTACATACTTTTCACTTTTTAGTGGGCCTGTTTTTAATTTATCTAAGTTACAATAGCCTAATGACAACTGCTCCTCACCTTTTACAAAATATTGCTTTTCCCGATGCAGGGACGTTAATTGTTGAAGAGTTCTCCCGGTAATTCACCATCAGCTCCACTTCACCATATGCATTGTGACGAGCTTATATTGCTTAGTAATCATTTTACAGTAATCGAATTGCAACCCGTAAAATACTTATTATTGAGTTGTTCCGGTGGCCATCTTACCATCTGTGGTCTTCGTCATCAGTTCCGCTTCACCAAACGGTGCTTTCCGAGGGCAAATGCACAAGTTACTATAAAAAATACCCAAATCGCTATAGGTGTGCCTATAATATTTCCAGAGTTCCCTCGATTTCTCCAGGATCCCATCATCACATCCTGACCTGATGACTATGGGGCCACCTGGAGAGTATACCCTTTCAAACAAAAAACAATTTTTCAAATCGGTCCAGCGGTCTTCGAGTAATCGGGGAACACACTTAAAAAAAAAAGATTCCGACGAACTGAGTGAGAACCTCTTACTTTTTCGAAGTCGGTTAAAAATAATTTATAGCCAAAGTGCATCACATGACAATTCCAATAAGCCCAAACACGGCTAGGATACATTGTTTTATTACGGAGTTCCAGTGCCTACATTCTGGCTTCATCATCAGATCAGTTCGATGGTACCATCTTCATCAGCACTATTTATTTAAATTGGCTTGTTATTATCGCTTAACTATCTTAATCGAGATATCTTATCGCCACCCGTGGAATACTTATTATTGAGGAGTTCCCGTGGCCATCTGTGGACTTCTCCATCAGTTCCACTTCACCAAATGATACTTTCTGAATGCAAATGCTTGACTGGTTGTTGAAAATATCAAAATCACTATGTGTTTGCCTATAATATTTGAGGAGCTCCCTCAATTCCTCATGGATCCTGTCTTCAGAACTGGACGTTGATCAAAATGTGACCAATCTGGAAGTATGTCCATTCAAATAAAAAAAGAATTTTTCCAAATCGGTTTATAAATGACGGAGTGCTGAAGTAACAAACATTATAAAACAAAAAAAAAACATACAACCGAATTGAGAACCTGCTCTTTTTTTGAAGTCGGTTAAAAATATGACTCGCGACCGTAACAAATATGAGTTTACAGAATTATAATCATTAAAGTCATCAATACAACTCTCTAAGACCATGTAATTCTGCTGAATGACTATTTCACGGAATCTTAACATTTCAGGATTATACTAACTTAAGGAATGTATTACTGATTCTAATGATTATATTTCCGTAAATATATATTTGTTACGGTCGCCAATCATAATCAACATACACCCAGACACTGAGCTGCAAATTGCAAAAATCGTAAGAAAATTTGAATTCGCGGGCTACCTTGGCGCTTCCCCCTAATGTGTTGCTTCTTCTGTGTTGCCACTGATATTATATTGTTTGTATCTTTTTATGTGTTGTATTTTTATGTTGTGTATTTTGAGATTTTGTTATTATGTGTATTTTATTGTATGTTTTGTAAGTGTAGGTACCTACGGACAGAAAGTCTGAAATATACGTTTATTCACTTATTTATTTAATAAATGGTCTAACAGTCAAACACTGCTACTTAGGTGTTCGAAGCTCATTTCTTCTTTGTAAGAGAAGATGCCTTTGTTCTGCAGAAGGAAAATGGCAGATAAACTACCTAAATAATCAGTAGTTATGTGTCATAGTTGAAACGCCCACAAAACAAATCATATTTCATTGAATCGTAAATTAAAACAATGCAGTGAATAATATTTTGACAAACGAGTCAATGTAAGTTATCTTATGTTAATATGATAAACCCCCTTACTAATAAACGTTGTATAACGTCTATACAGGGTGTCCGCTTTCGGACCAGCGGAAATTAAAGGGGAGGTACAAACCATCAATCTGAACAACATTTTCCCACGACCAACATCGTACCTAATCGTGAAATAAAAATCCGTCGCCCCATACAAAACTTCAATACCTACTCGACCAAATGTATGGGACGACTGATAATTTTTTCTCGATTACGATGTTGGTCCCCGGGAAAAAGTTGTTCAGTTTGATGGTCTGTACCTCACCTGTAATTATCGCTAGTCCGAAACCGGCCACCCTGTATAGTTACACAACGCTTTGTCTTCTTCTTTCGAAAATTAAATTACTGACGACTGAAAGAGAGAAATCGGTGTGTAACTATTCACCTGATATAATACGTTTATTAGTAAGGAGGTTAGTGTATAGGTACCAATGTTGCCAATGACGAATTGATGACTTTACTGAAACAATGAATAGTTCAAACTTTTTTATTTAGACCCTTACATATTCTGTTCACCTGGTACTTAGCTGTTGGATGAAGACTTTTAAAGTAATGAATATTAATAAATCTGTTACTATTTTTTATTAATTTTACAGGATGTAATCTTGAGCCTCACAAAAGATAAGGGCAATTAAGGCCACACACCGCACATCGGCGGACGGCGCGCAGTGCAGGGAATTTTAAAAGACCGACCATGGAGCATCAAAGGGGATTTCTCTCTGCGGTATTGAAGTGCCCGCTGAATGCGAAGGCATGCGATGGTATCCACCGGAGTCCGCTAGCATACGATCGCGGGGGAGAGCCGCATGCCACAGCATCCGGTAGTGCGCCGGCGGCCGCTGGCGGCATCGCAAATTATCAGTGTGCGCTGGCCGGTGGTAAATCCTCCTCGTTGCCGTCCCCCTCCGTCCGCCGGAGATGCAGATATATACCAAAGGACTTTAGTGCATAGCTTGCGTGTTCTGTGCTGACTTGCTGAGCTCACGAAACGCGTCGTACGTCCACCCAGTAATAGGACTCGCCCATTAAGGAACGCTGTCCCAAATCAGATGCATTATTAATTTATTATATGTACTTAAAACAAAAGGTAATATATTAAAACACGTATACTAAAAGATAAATAATTAAATGATCTTTAAAATGGTGAAGGTTTCATAAAAATACGCTTGATAGTTTTTGCGTGATTCTCGGCTTTTTATCCACGTTAGACTTTTTTTTTTTTTTTTTGTGGATGGGAAGTCATCAAATGACTTCTCCCGCTCTGGGCGGAGCGGGAGGGCGTGTCAGACTTTTACTGACTAAAACCCACCCGTGTTCCTTCTGTTGCCTGTGCCGGGGCCACGGTAACTCTTTCGAACATCCCGCAATCCACGTTAGACTTAAAAGTTTACAAATTAATTACACTATGTAATATAAACATAATCTAAAAATTCACATATTAAGTTATTAAGAAAATGCTCTAATCTATAGGTATCTATATCTATACAAATAAATAAAATTGAAGTGTCTGTTTGTAATGTCAAAATAACAACTTTTTACTAAATGCATATGAAAGTATATACAGTAGGTACTTGTAACAAAAAGCAGTTTAAAAAAAATGTTGTCTGTCTGTCTGTCTCTCTGTTTGTTCCGGCTAATCTTCGAAACGGCTGGACCGATTTTAACGGGACTTTCGCTGGTAGATAGCTGATGTTACGGCGGGTAACTTAGGCTACTTTTATTTTAGAAAATAATTAGGGTTCCGGGCAAAATAATTAAAACCCATGAAATTATGAACAATAAGTCGGATTTGAAAAATTATTTTTGCATTTTTGGTAGCCCAATTCTCGACGATAGTTATTGGTTATTTAATATCACGCTATGACCCTTAGGAGCCGAGCAAAAAGAAAAAAAGTCAGAAAGAATACAACCTAAGCGAAAACGAAGCAATAGCGCGGGCAGGCGATACAACGCGACGGGTCGGGGGTCGAGGGAGTTTTATTAAAATGTGGCTGTTATTTTAGTATATTGTGTATCTTATGACTTGGGGACAGCTAGTTTAAAATATATTTTTTCCTCCAAACCATTAACACTACTCGTTTAGACGTGATCTTCAGTTTCAAATCAGTAAATGTCGGTTATCGTCACCTTAATTTATTAAAAACACTTGCAACTCTATGCCAAGTGCGACAATTTTCGAAATTATACTTAAATATTTTACAACTTATTTTGCAAAACAGCTTAACAAGTATATTTTTATGGAAGGTACACTTTTCTTCCCACCTATATAAATGTAAGTGTGGCCCTTCACCCTTCTTCGCTCAAACATGCATAAATGTAGGTATGTGGTACCTATTTATCTAATACTTCCTTTTTACTTTCAAGATTTTCATATCAAAAAAAGGTATGTATACGTAGAGATAGATGGAAGGCACTTTCATCTAGAGAAGCACTTTAGTTTTTCTCCAAGTACAAAACACGTTAAAATCAGTTTATAAACAATATTTTAACCCAAAATAGACTTTATTTCCTCTAAATAAAGCAGGCTGTGTATTAAAACGATAGTGAAATGTATTTGACGTGGTTTTCGTAATAAACTTGGAGTGACACCCTCAAAAGGAGGGTACTCACGCCTAACGAACTCATTGTCTGTTTCAACTAGCTCTTCGTACATTCTGCTAGCCTGGTACATAGATATATAATACACTAGCTTCTGCTCGCGACTTCGTCCGCGTGAAATTTCTTGTCTCCGCCGACCCGCCCCATCACATCGCAACGCCTGCCAGCGCAATTACTTCGTTGTTTCTGACTTTTGTTCATGTTGCTCGGCTCCTAAGGGTCATAGCGTGATGACAAACCGCCTATAACCTTCCTCAAGACTTGGGCTATCAAATGCAAAAAAATAAATTCAAATCCGTCTAGAAGTTCCAGAGATTACCCGCTACATACAAACTTACAAAGAAACAAACTTTACCTCTATAGATGTTATAATTAGTATAGTTATGTAAATAGTGAGACACTTGTATGTAATCTGGTGTTTTTATCCGACTAGGTATAACAGACAGTACGCTAAAGCCAGAAATTGCCAGAACTTATAAATTAATAATAAATTTATTTTGTGAGATGGGCATTAGAGATAGGATGATAGCCCAGTGTCTAATAACCAGTGATAGGAATAGGTAGTGCTAATTTGACTAAATTTCGAGGAAGGAAGTAACATAGAGTGGATAATACCTCCTCTAAAAACCCGGAATAATTTTAATGACGTTTAAATCCCGGGATTTAAAAACCACGAACTTTTTATCGGACTTTATTTGTTGTTACAAATCATTGATTTGAAAAATCATAACATTTTTTAGGGTTACACACACACACACACACACACATTTATATATGTAATTTTTATGGTGTACACATGAAGACAGAAGTGCATGGAGAGTTCCAAACCAAAATCGTTTGTACAGGGTTTCATCGCCTTAATAATATGTCTTGGATGACATAGATGGCGCTAGTATAGTAGTTGGATTGGAAAATATACAAGAACATTAACTTGTTTTTTGCTAGTTACAATATTACTCAATTTTAACACAAATTCTCCTACGACATTACAAACCTTATAAAGCAAAGCACGTAATAACTAGGATTCGAACTCGGTGGCATAAAATTTACCGATACCATTAGCCACTGGACCATTGCGTCATTACGCATTGAGTTGAAATTATCCTTCTCTTTATTATATTGAAGTTGTTAAGTGACTTTAACCCGTATCATAAATCTCAAAAGAATTGAGGGTAGTTTAATATTGACTGTGTAAAAATTAAATCTTTTTGTTCAATCATAATGTTCTTTACTATCTATGAGTGAGTTCAGTTACGATTGCGTTTACAAGTTTTTAATATTTATTTTTATCATGAGTTCGCGTTCAAATATTGATATGGCTACGAGGGCCCAAATAATAGCATTGCATAATCAAGGCTTAAATTATTCTGAAATTTCGAGAGAAACTGGCTTAAACGTAAGTAATGTTTTAAAATCACTGTTCGTTATTTATTTTATTATCCATGGTTATCGATACACGAAAATAATAAATAATATATTTCCCTTATAGGTAAAGACTGTCACTTTATGGATAAAGCGGTTTCAAGAAGAGGGTTCGTTAGAACACCGTAGTAGATCTGGCAGAAGACGCCATATTGACTCAGACCAGCGTCAACTTATGGTGCAAGGTTATGAGGAAAATGGCTTTACACCAACAAGATATTACGCAGAGTTGTTTGATACATCTTTGCGGACGGTGTATCGTGCTCTTCATAGTGAAGGTCTGCATTATCGTCGACATGCTATTAAGCCATTGCTAACCGAAGCTAATAAAAGAGCACGATTGGAGTTCGCTTTGAAATACAGAAATTTCGACTGGAGCAACGGAGTCATCTTCAGTGATGAAAAGACTTTCAAGTCTAGCCAGCATGGGCGAGTTAGGTTGTGGCGTAGGAATAATACGCGTTATGATAGTGATCACGTTGTGCCTAACTCTGAATCCGGTCGTATAACAGTGAACATTTGGGGATGGATGAGTGCTGCAGGACCAGGAGAACTTACTGTAATACCCAGTCGTGCAAACAGTGTAAACTACATAGATGTGCTGAATGACGTCATGTTGCCCACCGTACGGAATGTTTTTCCTGTAGAAGACATGCCAGTGATAACGTTCGTGCAGGACAATTGTCCTATACACCGTTCCATAATTGTGCAAGAGTGGTTTAGCCAGCAATCGGATATACAGATTATTCCTTGGCCTGCGAGATCGCCAGATTTAAACCCCATTGAAAATTTATGGGGCGTTATGGTTCAAAGGTGGGACAATAGGAACGAAAGGACTAAGGAAGTACTGAGTACTCACTGCATGCAGGTATGGGATTCTATACGGGGTCTAAATTTATGTGAAAAATTAATAAACTCCATGGGTTCGCGGTTGCAAGCTGTAATCGATCAAAATGGCGGACACACGAAATATTAAAAAAATAATATAAAGTGTTGACTATTGGATTGAGTAATAACAAAGACCGGGGTAGCTATAATTTATTTGATAAATTACAGTGATCAAACTTAGTGTAAGTGGGATAAATTTATTCACTACTTTATAACAACAAAATGTTTTTACACTAATGATTTTGATTTCTTATATAATATAAGAAATTAAAATAAAAACAATATAAATATAGATTCCTTTCTAATATAATTAATTATTTATTTATTATTATAAACAAATTGGTCCCAAAATGACAGCTATAACCCGGTCTTACAATTGTTATTGATTTGAGGTTTAGCTTCAATTTCTTCCTCGTTCTGGAACGAATACTTAAGCTGTGAACCTTAGTCATAACATAATGCACAAATCAATCATTATAGTCAATACCACTAACCATAATTATGCAAAACGTAATTTTTTTATAATTTGTGAGTAGGTAAAATATTTACAGAACTAAGGTTGCATATATAGTGTAAGGTATTATAACATTATGTAAATAAAACTAAATACTATAAGAATAGCACAACACAGTTTTGATTTAGAATACTTATAACATCTATTATACAGTTTTACTTTGTTAATGTCTTCCATTTTGTAATAGAGTTATTCAGTTATAAATTTTACTTGTATTTCTCATAACAAGTGAATTAAATAATTGTCAATTGGGTGTAAAACTGTTAGGTTAGGTTATACACTGTATAAGAAAGAAAGAAATAAATTGTATTCTTCTTTGAGAATTAAATGTCTTAATGTATAATATCACTAAAATAGTTTAATTTCTTATCCTTTACGAGAACTAAACTTAGTAAATCTTAATCTGTAAGAAAAATATATCTAAATCTTCTTACATAAATGTTTCTTACTAATAATACTAATACTTACCACCAATTACGAAAGTAATTTATATATATTTATTTATACAATGTTATATATAGTAGAGTAGTATATGTATACTTGTATATTATGCCTTTATTCATTTATACATCTTATATTATTTATAACAAAAAATAAAATAAAAAACGTTTAAAAATATAAAAAATAGAATATAAATTACATTATATAATAATAAAATTTAAAAAAACCGACTGTGAACTGGGTTTCGAACCAGTGCCCTGTGAAACGAGCTTTGTTATTCTGTCATGCTTATCCACCTGAGCTACGATCTACTTATTGTAGAATGCGAAAATGAGAGCTAGTTTGTGAATGTAGGGATTTTTATTATTTATGATCTACGCCATCTGTAGTCGAATTAACTAATATACCAATTGGTTTATTTGGTTTGGTTTAGATGGCGCTGTATTAAGTAGGGTCAAGTGTCCAACAATGAAACATTGGTACACAATAAAACATTGTGATATTTCTAAAATGTGGCGTTGCCAAATCGTGCATTATATCGCGTAAGAACACTCTCGAGAACCCCCCGCCCTACCCCAGTTTGCAGCGGCGCCGCGTGAGAGCAGACGTTTCTGCGGACCATTTTTTATTTTTTCGACAAAAATGTAAGTATTTTCAGCATTCTTTATAGATTTTTCATTAAACTATGGTTGCAAATTTCATATTTTTCATGATTACCTAGCATTAAACACATTTCGTAGATTACCGTGAAATAGATCATATGATAAAGTGTTACAATTTAGTGTTTTTTTTTTTGAGGTTTGTAAAATAAACCATAGATAGTCAACAATGAAACAGTTGCACAATGGACACAATGAAACACTGTTTCATTGTGTACCATATACCTTCATGTACTCTCCGTGCAAATTCATAATTTTTGTGGCTAGAAATAAATTTTAACATTTTATATCTGTTTTTATTTTAAGATGCCGCGTACTAAAGCACTTAAAAGAAAAAAGGGAGATCAAAAAGAAGCACGAAGCATACTTCAAAGCACATTTTCAAAAGAAACATATTTTCAACAAATTTTCATATACTTAAGTACAGAAAGGGAAAGAGCCTGAGAAAAGCTGCACAAGAGTGCGATGTCCAGTATCCTACGCTGTTTCGCTACCTAAAAAAGTACAACTCCTCCTGTAGAAGAAATTCGTGCAAGTTCTTCTGGTATTTATACAAATTTCAAATCACCTATGGAATTTATGGCTCCATTGAAGGCTGGTCCACGGACTGGAAAGCGCAAACCCAGAAAGCTCGGAAAAAGTATGCTGGCGACTGACACACCAGAAAAAACCGGATAGCTGAAGAACGAAAAAAAAAACAGAAGAAAGAAAATCAGCGGCCAAGACAACTAAACGGCCAGTTTTTATTGACAAAGGAGGAAAAAAGAAACCCGAAGTCGCAAGGATTGAACCAGAAACGAGTAGTGAGGAAGAGGAGGAAGTAGTCTACTCGGAAGAAGGTGATTCTGATATGAGCGAATTTAATGAAGAACTAGATGAGGATGAGTTACCTTTAATAACAGAAGATTTCAAAAAACTTTCTCGCTCACCCCAAGAAGGTGATTACGTGCTTGTTTTACTGGACTCAAAAAAACTGAAGGTCTACTATGTCACGGAGATTACGGAAGTCATAAATACTAATAAATTCGGAGCTTCGTTCATGAGACTAAAAGTCAAAGACAATATGAAATTTTACATGCCGTTGGAACCTGACCTTTCAGAAATTCACATGAATGAGATAAAAATGATTCTTCCTCCGCCACAAATAAATGGATCGAAATCCAGAAACTCATCTTACGACTTTCCTGTCCGTGTGACACCAAATATGAAGTTGCATTAATTATTTTTTTTTTGTTAATATTCGTATTAGTTCTCTTGTATTTTTCTTATTTGTGATTTTAATTGTCATAAGTTGGCATTAATTAATCGTTAGTCATTACAATATTGTCAATTATTGGTAACTTTCTCCTATTACTTGTGATTTTCGTAATTTTGAGACTTAATAGTCCTTAGGTGATAGTTTAATGTAAAGTGATCTCTGCCAATTTTTATGGGTAGTAACGTAATGTTTGTGATTTTATAATTCTGAGACTGATTAATGTAAGTGCCTAAAAAGTTGTAAGTCATTATTGCTTAACTAGAGTTTAATTGACGAGTGCCATAAGTGCATCACCCAAAGGTTGACTGGTAGAAAATGCCTATGGCATTAAGTCCGCCTCTGTACTTTTCTGTACATGAAGTATTAAATAAATAAATAAGTATAACATATTTAGTAATTTTGTTGCCAAAAGCTTTTTTATAAATTGTAAGACGTTATCTTAATCCGTTATTACTTATTATAGGTATACCTGAAGAGTCTGATTAAGGTTAAATTAAGAATTAAACCTTTTTTGATTGAACTCAAGCATTTTTTGGAATTAACCTACTCCATAAATTACACAAAACATGAGACAGACACTATTAATTATTATGTTTCATTGTTGAATTTGTGGTGTTTCATTGTGTACACCACAGTGGACCCAATGAAACATTTCCCATTTCTTAGTTTTAATTTTTTTTCTGATTGATTACATTTTAAATTAAAAAAATATAAATGAGATCCGATAACCTATAAAATTGCTTATATACCTGTAAAAAATTAGACTTATATCTGTGAAAACAAAAGGTGTATGAGACTTTGAATTTTTAGTGTTCCATTGTTGGACACTTGACCCTACTCGGAAATAAGAAAATAAAATAATTTATGTTTATTTGAATATAAATATATTATTATTTCTTAGTAATTATTTTAGGTATTAAAAACCTTATTATGTGCCTCTGCATAATAAGGTTTTTAAGCTTTGCGGTGTTATTTTCATGTTTGAACAGCGCCATCTAGTCGTCTCATGAAAGTCATGAAACGTAATGCAAAACCTCAGTCAAAAGTCGACCTTAGGCTCTCCATGCACTTTTGTCTTCAATAGTACATAGTAAAGAGAATTCTATCTATCTATAAATAAAGTCCAATAAATAATTCGTGGTTTTCAAATCCCGGGATTTAAACGTCATTAAAATTATTCCGGGATTTTAGAGGAGGTATTATCTACTCCACGTTACTTCCTTCCTCGAAGTTTAGGCAAATTAGCACTACCTATTCCTATCACTGCTAATAACTGCAATGAACGCCTTTGCTTTGTATCATATACCTACTTACTTATCTATCACTTTCATTAACTTCTATACTTACCTACGAATTATATTGAAAACTAGCTGTGCCCCGCGACTTCTTTCACGGGGAAGTCGTAAGATACACAATATACTAAAATAACAGCTACAGTTTAATAAAACTTCCTCGTCCCCCGACCCGCCGCGTTGCATCGCCCGCCCGCTCTATTACTTCGTTTTTGCTAAGCGTTCTTTCTGACTTTTTTTCTTCTTGCTCGGCTCCTAAGGGGCGTAGCGTGATGTTAAATAGAACCGTCCTCGAGAAATTGGGCTACCAAATACAAAAAGAATTTTTCAAATCAGACTTTTTGTTCACAATTTCATGGATTTTAATTTTTAGCGTGGAACCCTAATTCTTCTTCTAAAATAAAAGTAGCCTAAGTTACTCCTTATAACATCAGCTATCTGCCAGTGAAAGTCCCGTCAAAATCGGTCCCGCCGTTTTTTTTTTATCACTGAATGGGCCTGCTCTTGCTTGACCTCGATCACGCCTGATGGAAAGCGATGGATGAGGTTTATGACGGAAAGAGCGTGTCCAGAAGATGCCTGCTCACTCTTGATTTGAAGGCAGACGGGTTATATGTGGAAGGAAGGGAACATAGACGCTGCCAGAGAGTTCCACACTTTGGCTGTGCGCATAATAAATATGGAGCAGAAGCGCTTATAAGTAAGACTGGTAGTCCGGTAGTAAAAGGGCGATAGTGGGATTAGGTCGTGGAGCTCCTGCGCACACTCTCCGAAGTACAGCCTGTAGAAGACTGACAGGCAAGCAACATTGCGCCGATGAGCTAGGTTATGAAGCCTAGCCACCAACTCTCGTCGCCAATAAGTCTTTTTGCTCTGCGTTCCACCGGGTCAAGTGCAGCAAGTTGATATTTCGTTGATCCATCCCATAAGTGGCTGCAATACTCCATGCAGCAACTTAAAAGCTGTCCATATGTGAAATATCGTCTCATCTTGTTTAGGATGCCCAGCTTCTTGGCTGCAATATGTGCTTTTGACGCGATGGTAGAGCCGAAGTTGAGATCAGATGTCAACTCCAAGCCCAAAAGCTCTAGGCGGTCGCTAACTGGCGGAAAGTAGGAGATAACTGAAACTGGCTCATTTTGGCGGTGAAAGACACGCCTGTGTTTTCAAAGCATTGAATTTGACCAGATTGTCGTCATCCCATTGGGAAACGAGATTTAAGGTCAAATTCATTTGCTCCACCATGGCCTCTCCAAGAGTATGGGTTTCATCTCTGTTGGCTCTTGCACTGGACAGGTATCTTTCTGAGGCTGTGCTGAGCACCAAGCTGTAGAGCAGATCGTTGATATGCAGCAGAAATAGAGTCGCAAAAAGAATAGACCCCTGAGGAACACCGGCATCAATAGCCATATGATCCGATGAGCAGCCATCTATGACCACTCTGATCGATCGATCACTCAGGAAGTCGGAAATCCAGTTGCAAAAGTCAGCAGGGATGCCGAATGCGGAAAGCTTACCAAACAGACTAGCATGCCAGACCCTGTATCCTATACCTGTGTGTGTAGGCTGTATCAAGGCGAGAATTTTAGGCGAGGCAAATAGGTTTGCCCTCTCTTGCGCGGTATGAGCCTGCGTTCCATCAGACTTCAGCATAGGAGACAGCGAAGGACGGCAGAAGTTTGTCTCGACCGATTTAGACAGGGACCAGGGGGCCAACCACCACCTCATGGACAGTATTATTTTAATCTTACATCAGTGTTAGTAGAAAGAGATGGAGCTATGCAGGACGTATACCTCCATCTCTTTCTCACACTGAAGTAAGATTAAAGTAATACTGCATAAGAGGTAGTGGTTGGCCCCCAGAACTCCTTGCTACCCGAAGGGTAGAACGCCAATTGGGCCTCAATTCGTCGAACATGATCGAAACGCGACTTCCGAAACATCCGCCTGCAATCCTTGGCGGCAGAATTGTACGCTTTTTTCAATGCGCGAGCACCTTGACTGTCGCACCTGACATTGCGGGCCGAAGCCGGTTTCGGAGATTAGCCGGAACAAACACAGACTAAAATTTAATTTAAAAAAATTGTTATAAGTACGTATACTTTCATAAGCATTGAGTAAGAAACTGTTATTTTGACATTAACAGACACTTTAATTTTATTTATTTGTATAAATGCTTTAGTAGGTAGTTTACCTATAAGTAGGTACTAGGTACAGACTATAGGTATAGTCTGTTCCAAAGTATCTGATAAAAGTGTACCTAAACAAAACCGGTTAAATTATTATGCAATCAGTGCAATCACTCACTAAAGGCAATTAATTAGTAACACAAATGTGCACTTAATTAAGTATAAGTTGGTTTCAACCTTATATCTTAACACTTTTTCCAACAGTAAGTATTGTTTGAATATAATATTTTTTTATTTGAGATATGTTTACTCTTGACTCGTCTAGTTCAGAAATGACAGAGACAAAGTCGACGATGGAGCGAGCTTACCCAGAAGAAGCCTTTTCACTCTCACTTTGAAGAAATCGGGGTTGTATGCGTTCAGAAACACAGACGCAGGCAGAGTTCCACTCCTTTGCTGTGCGCATCACAAAAGACATTTGGAAATGCTTAGTGCGAATTGGCCATTGGTCATTATTATATAATTGTACAATCGTCGACAAATGAAACACAACCATTTCATAAAATGACCGAACACTTCATGAAATGAACAATTCTAAGATTTGAGCACGACATTACAGATTAACTAATACAACTTGTTTTATATTTACTTTTCGGTTCGTTTTTTGGCAGGACAGTCGTGTTTTTGACTAATAATAATGTATCTCACTTGTATGAACGATGATGCGGTCGCAGATGGCGCCTGGTTGCCTAGAAGCAGGTAGGTCACTAATCCATTTGTAACTTAAATACCCTCTGACTGATTCCTCTCTAATACTTCAAGTCTTTGGAATTGAGGACCTCGACTCTGGCTCTCATCTCTCATATTGTCCTTTAGGCATGCCTCAATTAGGTACAAACTACAATCTCTGTCCAACTCTATGCCTTTATTTCTAAGTAACCGTGCTTACTCAACGCGAAATAAGGCTAAACTATATGCCTTTTCTGATATTCTAACACTAGGTATATTTTGATAAAGAAATTAGCTGAATTAGGCATACTAACGGTCGTTTTATGAAACGAAAATCAAAGGCGTGTTGGACAAAATTAAACTCGTGTTGATAATTCAGTTAAACAATTTCAGCAGTTCACACGCGTTTGACCATTTGTTAAGTAGCTAATTTTTGAGTTGATTATCGTTGCTGAAACCGGGTTTCAATTAGGTACACTTGTTAGTGTTTCATTATCGTTATTGTTTTATTGTTTTTTGTGATTTGAAGCGAGTTCTTGATGATCTTGATGATGATTTATAACTTTCTGTTACTGTAATTTACATTTCCCCATTACCTACTAATAAACGTTGTATAACGTCTGTATAGTTACACGACGCTTTGTCTTCTTGAGAGAAATCGGTGTGTCACCTGATATAATACGTTTATTACTAAGAAGGTTAGTAAGTGGTGGTTTACGAATTTGTGTGGGGTAGGTACCATAACTAAAAAGTAAAAGGTAAAGTAAACAGGTAGGTATAGCTAAACCTACCTTACAAAAATATCTACCATGTGAACATGATACCGATACCGATATCTACATCCCATCGAACGGCTCTCAATCCTTGTACTCACGTCTACATATCAAGCTATACTTTTCCAGTATACGCTGACCTCTCATTGTACGGAAATCCTATGCAATGTGAGATCAGCTTACATTTGAAATGTGTAGCTTGATAAGTAGCCGCGTGTACATGGCCATGGCTATTGTTTCCTATCGACAATCGTAATTAACGATACACTGCACGTCATGCTGTAGAGCTAGTCTGGTGGTCTGTTACACCGTTTTGTAACACTCGATACGATTGTAGTGGCATGCGAAAACTCGCGGAAAATGTATCATCAAAGATTTCTCTCCGACATGACGCTGTGGATAAACCATAAACCTGTGAATAACTCTTGAAATAGAAATAGGTCGCTATTTTTGCAATTGCTGACTCAGGTATTCTCGTGAGAAGGCGTCTAGCAGGGCTAACATGACAAGCGCGCGAACGCTCTCTTTCGCGGTTTGTTCTTTGTCTACGATTTGACCGTTAGGCTCGAGTTAATTTGGGCACGCCACAATTGCGGCGATAAGTCCCCTCTTTGAGGAGTGGCTGGAGAGGCACCACGGCGTCTTCACCTTCCGCCTGACGCAGGTCCTCACCGGACACGGGTGCTTCGGGAGGTACCTGTTCCAAATAACGCGGGAGGAAACGCCCGGGTGTCACCACTGTGTGGATCGCCCGGAGGACACGGTGGAGCATACGGTGGAGGTCTGCCCGGCTTGGGCGGAGCACCGCCGTGTCCTCGCGGAAGCGATCGGCGGCGGCGATCTCTCGCGTGCGGCCCTGGTCCAGGCCATGGTACGGGGCGAGAGTACATGGGAAGCCATTACCTCCTTCTGCGAAGCAGTAATGCTCGCGAAGGAGGAGGCGGAACGCGTGAGGCAGAGGCAAGCTTTGCGCCCTCACGCCCCTAGTCGCCGCAGGAGACGCCCTGGGCGTCGGGAATTGACAGCCGATTCCCGGCCACCGTAGGCGCGGGCTTGCGGACGGCGAGCAATGGGTAGCTCGCCGTCCGGTAAGGACCAAGCCCGAGTCGACGGCGCGTTGTGTTCCACGCGCGCCTCAAAGAGATGTCAGCACTATTGACGGGGTCCGCTAGGGCCGATGCCAGCTAGGGTTGCGGGATGTTCGAAAGAGTTACCGTGGCCCCGGCACAGGCAACAGAAGGAACACGGGTGGGTTTTAGTCAGTAAAAGTCTGACACGCCCTCCCGCTCCGCCCAGAGCGGGAGAAGTCATTTGATGATTTCCCATCCACAAAAAAAAAAAGGCTCGAGTTAATTCAAAAAAGGAACTTTGACACTTCTTTATCTCGCGACGAGAGACCGAAGTAGCAAGTTATTAAAAACAAATCATTTTTATCGTAGCAACATCGGCGATTTTACGCATGGAATTATTATGTACTACAATAATTACAACAAGCAATTCCAACATCTCGGTATGTTTGCTCTTTCTGGTGGTAGATTTAAAAATCTGGTGCTCAAAACACTTAGTCACTAGTAATTTTATTTAAAATTTTCAGCGCTGATGACTTTTTCTTTCTTTGTTTGCTTTTCTTTTTGTTTTACTATTTAAAACAAAAATAATAGCATAGTTTGTAAAGATTATTTTTTATATGTATTCCGTGGAAAATGTTGTTGGTTACACATTTGGTCGTATCTTTTTGTATTTCTTCCTACAAAATGTAACGTGTCACTGTTTGTTTTCCATAATAAATAAAATAAAAAATAAAATAATGATATACGTCGACCTCTTTTAATTTATGTTTAGTTTTTTGTGTAACCGCTTTTTTGATTAAAATTATATATTTTTATTTGGTAAGCCGAAATTACAAAATGATGGAAATGAAAATTAGTCGCACATAATAGACTCACTAGATAATCACCACAAATGACAATAATTCGACAAAGCGAAGGAATTTTAACAATCACCATAAAACCCATGAATTTGCAAATTTTGTTAATCATCACACTTACTAAAAAGGACTTGCGTTCAGATAAATATGCAGCTGAGGTTGATTTCGCTGATAACCATAAAACACGTAACGTGGTTAATCATCACATTCATTGGGAAATGGACAAGCGATTTTGTAATTATATTGCAAACGTTTGATGTTGCCATACAGCCATAACTACCTAGATTTCTTTAATCTCCATAAATGGCGAAGTGACTGGTTATTACCGAAAGCGGTGCTCATCTACGTAATAGTGCTCCCCTCCGCCCCTTTTTCCCTCGCCGCCGCCGAAAGGAACTTCGTTCCAATATAAATAGTAGTTTATGGGCTGATTTTTCAATCGTCACATAATTTTTATCTGGAGAATAGGTTTGACGTTTTGACAGCTTTTGTATCGAAAATATGTCAAACCGCCATATTTATTCCTCAGATAACTGAAAAATTCAAATAAAATTAATGAATAAGTACAGACGCCAGCACGTCAAACTAACCGAAAGTGTAAAATTTTCCCAATCAACTTTGAACCTAATATTATAGCCATAAAGTTGAAAATCTATTAAAGTAATTTGACAGATTGTAGTAGCTCGATGTGCTGCCGTCCATACAATTATGAAACAGCCATGTTCATTTGGAGTTTTTTTTTATTATCGTATTTTTGTCTAGCTGGCGTGCTGCGTACAAGCTTAGCACAATCCTCCCTTGTAATGGCATGCCATTCTTGCACCAACGCATTTTTTAATACCGTTTTCGATGTAATGCTGTGCTCTTTAATCCTCCGCTTTAAAATGCCCCAAAGATGTTCGATTGGGTTCAGATCTGGTGACTGCGCAGGCCAATCCAACAAGTCAATGTTGTTTTCGCTAAACCAGCGCATCGTAGCAGCTGACTTATGACAAGGTGCATTGTCTTGTTGGAATATGACTCCATCTAAGTTGGTGTCGCCGTAAATACTCGTTAGCGAAGGCATAAGTGCAGTTTCAAGTACTTCTATGTACTTTTCGCTGTTTATACGACCTTCACAAACAAACATTTCTCCAACCCCATCAGCAGCCATGCAGCCCCAGATCATTATACTGCCTCCTCCGTGCTTTACAGTTGGCACGATGCAATCCGGATGGTATTCTTCACCCACATGTCTCCTCACCAAGGTCACATCTGGTGTTCCAAATACCTGTACGAAAGAAAAAAAAGACATTTTTTGAAGAGGCCTTAACTTTTTTTATTTAAGTGAAATAAATAAATCATCATTCTTATTAATAATAATAGCAGTAAAATTGACTTCCCTCAAAGTTAGATTCGTCGGACCACACCACATTTGACCAATCTTCCTCTGTGAAATGTTGGTGCCGTAGAGCCCACTCAAGCCGTTTCCTTTTGGTGGCTTCTGAAAGCCAGGGTTTCTTCCTGGCTTTGCAGCCTTTTAGGCCTGCTTCTCCTAGTCTCCTTCTGGCTGTTCGAGCACTTATTGACTTTCCAACCTCTTCGGACAAGGCAGCAGCAAGCTCAGAAGAAGTTTTTTTCCGATTTTTCATGGATTCACGTATTAATTTTCGATCTTCACGCTTCGTAGTAACGCGTTTTCTGCCTGTTCTTGGCTTATTTGCGTGAGTGCCGGTCTGAACAAACCGTTTGATGGCAGATTGCACAGCGCATCGCGAACATTTCACTAGGTCAGCAATTTCTTTTTGCGACTTCCCTTGTTCATGGTAAATTTGTATTTTCACTCTATCTTCTAAACTAATTTCACTCCTTTTTGGCATTTTTAACAAAATTAGGTGTCAATTTAATCACATCAACAGAAATGAAAGCTTGTTTACTTGTTAGAGTCCAGAACACAAGTAACCAAACATTGACTGATAAGACCGAAAGAAAATCGAATCCTTTGTTTTAGGTCACCAGGTGTTTTATGACCTTAACAAAGAGCCGCTTGATATTCTAAGAAGTTATTTATGACCCCGATAAGTCATTTAAGTTAAGCACTCAGTTATTGGTTAAGTAATAAACATGCATTTTGATTTTTTAAAGGTGCCTAATACTTTTGGCCAAGGTTGTATATTGACCGGTTATTGACATATATACCGGTTGACCGATCACTATAAAACTTGGCACATAATTATTATGTGCCCAAGTTTGTGGTGAAGGTGTGTTGGAGTATCAATCTATCATATAAACAAATAAATAAAATTGAAGTGTCTGTTTGTATGTCAAAATAACTTTTTACTAACAGCATAAGAAAGCATATACGGTAGTTACTTCTAACAAAAAAGCAATTTGTAAAATTTTTGTCTGTCTGTCTGTTTGTTCCGGCTAATCTCCAAAACGGCTGGACCGATTTTGACGGGATTTTCACTGGCAGATAGCTGATGTTACGGCGGGTAACTTAGGCTACTTTTATTTTAGAAAAATAATTAGAGTTCCGCGCAAAAAAATTAAAACCCATGAAATTATAACAAAAAGCCGGATTTGAACAATTCTTTTTGCATCTGGTAGCCCAATTCTCGAGGATGGTTATAGGCTATTTAACATTACGTTACGACCCTTAGGAGCCGAGCAAAAGAAAAAGTCAAAAAGAATACTAGGCGAAAACGAAGTAATCGCGCGAGCGGGCGATGCAACGCGACGGGTTGGGGGACGAGGGAGTTTTATTAAAATGTGGCTGTTATTTTAGTATATTGTGTATCTTACGACATCCACGCGGACGAAGTCGCGGGACACAGCTAGTATATAATATACAGGGTGTAAGGGACAGCCCTCCACAAACTAACAGGGTGAATTCAGCTCCTTATTTTGAACCATATTCCACCGGAAATATTCTCAGGAAAATTTTCATTTTTTCAATCGGTTTTCAGTTATTATTCCTTTATTTCAATGCAAAAATTAAATTCTCTGTACGCAGCACTGCATTTATGTAAATAAAGCAGCTAAAATCAAAAAATCAGCAATGGATGTTGAAATACTCGGCGGCCGAAGGCTCCCTGCGCTGCCGTTCGCTACGCGCGTTTTGCCACGATACATTGCGTGCGAGGTAATTAAACAAATCAGGTTTATTGGATTCCCATAACGCTCCTGAAATAATTTCATATACCGGTCATCTTGGTATGATATATTGAATGCACCCCATCAGCCTGCGGAGGACTGTCCCTTACAGCCTGTATATACCAACCAAAGGTAGAATTTATGTTCCTGCCGTAACGAAACCCGGAGGAACCTCGTCGTTCGGTGTAATATACACCCAATCGGTTGCGGCAGAATATCCGCGCATCGAGAGCAATCGAAGTCTCTCTTGTCACTTTGCATGTAGAAATAGAAACAATATACATATCCCCACTTCAATTTCTAGGAGTTGTGCTCGTATTGTTACGTTTTTTGTTAGATCTTCAGCTTTATCAGTTTGTGTTTGAGTTGAGAATTGATTGGGTTGTTTGTGAATTATGATGTTCAATATTTTTCTGTGTTGGAAATGGATTATGTTATTGTTATGAATCTATGGTGTTAGGTCTTTCTGAGCACCTATTAACCATAAATTGTATAGCATATTTTATTGCTAAATTGTCCCTTGAAATCAACGCCAAACAACTTACGAGCGTTTACGACGTACGGTATTTCATACAAACTTTCAAGTCCTTGTTTTTCGAAATGAATGAACCAGTTTTAATCTAACTTCATACGCATAAGCAGGATACATAGGTCTAAAAAGTTAGTTAAGAACATTTTTGAAATGTCTTATTTAAAAAAAGATAATTGGATATCTCTGTTCCAATGGAAAATTTAAAATCGGTCGAATTTAGCTGTACTTAACACTATTTTTCGAAAATGTTTTTAATTAACTTTTTAGACCTATGTATCCTGCTTATGCGTAGGAAGTTTCAATAAAATCGGTTCATTAATTTCGAAAAATAAAGACTTGAAAATTTGTATGAAATGCCGTAGCACAGTGTGTTATGGGAGCCGAGTTGCGGTCATCACCATTTTCAATGCTCATTAGAAAGATATTCTTAGAAAATAGCATTTAAAAAAATCCCCGTGACTTTATCTGTAGTAGTTTCTGAGATATTTAAAAAATCGAGAAAAGTCCATAGAAACCAAAAAAAATGTTTATTTCCATTCTATCTATTATTTTATAATAAACTTATTCGTGGTATAATAGATTACGACTAAAAGAATAAATTAACGTATAAATAACTGATTAATCAAGCTCTTACAAGCAATTTTTTAATTTTTTATATGATTCCGTAATTAATTTTTTTCTGGCGCAACTTTGCATGGTCGCATTTTCTTTCTGTGTATTTATATTTTGTACATTTATATGTGTATTCATACAAAAAATCAGACGCTACAAAGGCTTTGTTCCAGAGATATCGATTTTTTAAGATTTTCTTAGGGTTGTCAACAAAGTAAGTGATTGTAACATATATTTTTTTTTTTCAATTTTCTTTGATGATGGACATCGTGTGGTATTGGGAAGGGGTCCGCCCTCGTTAAGCTATGCTAAAACCCCATACTCTTACACGATGTCCGGAGAAGCGGGGGTGAGGCGTCATGGAGCCGGCAAAGATCCATGGCGCTGCTTTGCCTCAACAGGAGCTGACCCGTCCTGTTGGGGGATGTCATCTCGGGCCTTGACCGAGTGACATACTGCAAGAGGGACATGAGGGCGCCAACCCTCATGTTGGTCAGCGAGTGGCAGATATAGGTATTCTTCACTCTCCGGGTGTACCTGTTAATATACTAGGAGACCAATTATGCACCGACGATCAACCCGTAGCATTGACTCGTCTAGATTTATTTAGAATTTTCTAAAAAGAAGCATACAAACGAGGCCCGAAGGTGCGGCCTATGGACCTTTCTCTAGTTGAGAGGAAAGCCATAGTACTAAACGCCCTGTACCCTAAAGGCACCCCTGATTACTTTAATAGAGACTTGCATTCCTTGAGAAAAACTATCACAGCATTTTTGTGTAGATGTGAACAACTATATAAAGCAAGTTCTCGAAATCGTGTAAGGTTTCTGAAGAAAAACAAAAACTGGCTTTCGACAATTTTTAATCTTGGTATTTCTTCCGACATACACCGTCAAAAATGTTTAGAGACCCATATACTAGAAAATAAAGAAGTTTTGATGCCAGTAGAACAGAAATCAACGAGTTCCATACAAATATTAACAGCTTTGCCGTCTACATCAAAAGAACCTATTAGTTCACTTGATGCTCCTTCTACTTCTAAACACTATGAAGACCTAAGCAGTCGTAGTCAGCGACGTTTAAGGAAAAGTCTTGAACAAGAACTCGAAGACCAACCTATAGATAAACTGATTAAGGTTGTGTCGAAAATAGCATCAAATAAAATAGGTGTTGAGCTAACTAAAACTTCTGCCAGTGACTTTGAGTTTGTTATCAAAGAGTGCCTAAAAACTCCTACTCAATCAACAGCTATTGCCAATATGATTAGATCTGGTCAAGAAACTAAAGGTATACCGTATACTGCTGATGAAGCTCTTTGTTTTATGATAGATGGAAAATTATCTGTTGAAGACTATATAACTACACAACAAGGTGCCAAATCTCGAGGTTCAAATAAAAACTATGTTACCCTGATGTCGAAATTTCTATATCAGAACGAGAAGCAAAAGTTCCTCTGTACGATTTGCTTATGCACACATTCCGCCGAATTATTGATTCTTACGACGATCAAGTTTCCGAGTACTGCAGACAAAAACAGTTAATTACAATTAACTGTTTTTGAAGGTTCTTGGGGTTTTGATGGCAGTACTGGGAAATCTAACTATAAGCAGATATTTGCTGATGATAGCGATGACGAGCATTGCCTTTTTGCTACCACATACATCCCATTACGTGTAAAAACAGTTGATGGGTTTGTATTGTGGGCAAATCCTAGTCCTCAATCTTTTCGATATTGTCGACCAATACAGATCCAATATCGATCAGAAACCAAGGACTTAATTCAGAGAGTTAAACATCGTGTAGAAGAAGAAATTAAAGAACTTTTGCCATATTTGCAGAAAACTCCTCCGGAAATACTATAATTGGGGATCCAAAATTATATCTTACGATTATAGATGGCAAGGTATTTAATGTAATAACAAATACCAGCTCGCAATTACGGTGTGCATGTTGTGGAGCTACCTGCACGTAGTTTAACAAGCTTGATCTAGTAACAAAAAAGGCAATAAATAAAGAAGCTCTGTTACATGGACTTAGCCCATTGCATGCCTGGATCAGAATCTTCGAATTTTTGCTGCACTTAGGATATAAAAACGACCTAGGCGTACAAAAATGGAGAGTAGCAAAAAATTCTTCCGAAGCTGGTACCGTAGAAAGTAGAAAAAAACGTATCCAAGCTGACATCCGGCAAAAAATGGATTTGCTTGTCGATGTCGTACGACCAAATTCAGGTACAACGAATGATGGCAATACTGCGCGCACTGCATTGTCAGATTCCAACCGCAAAACCTTTGCAGAGATTTTAGGAATCAAGGAATGGCTAGTCGAAGATCTACCCACTATTCTAGTGGCATTGTCAAGTGGGTTGGAAATCGATTCCGCGCAGTTTCCAAGTTTTTTGCCTTAATCTTGCTACCAAGTATGTGGAAAATTATAACTGGTTCTACATGTCAGTCACCTTGCACAAAATACTGATACATGGTGCGAACATAATAGATTCCATTTTGTTGCCGATTGGTATGCTGTCAGAACAAGCTGGTGAGTCAAGGAACAAATTTTGGCAATACGACCGTGAGCACCACACACGTAAGTTAGATCGTAAAACTAAAATACTTGACTTGTTTCATCGAGCGCGAGCGTTAGAATCCTCAGATCCATTAATATCGACCATGTCCCTTGGAATACGAAAAATGAAAATGAAACATTTGACTCTCCCCGAAAAATTCATTTGTCTTTTAAAACCGTCAACGGAAAATGTTATGTTTCATGGTCAGTTACCACTAAGTTCCACAGATGGTGGTACCAGGGAAATGGTACCAGATGATGAACCCCTTTCATTGCCATCAGAAGAAACTGATGATGACATCATGGACTAATACTTTTGAATTTTATGTTATGATTTTTTATTACGAAATTATTGACAACCCTATTTCCATAGAAATTCCTCAAATACATAGAAACGATTTATCTCCTTTGCCGCATGGTTTTAGTTTGTGAAATTTTAGAATATGATTAGTAATATTAATGAGTATATTATAAGAAAAAAATAAAATGCTACATCACTATAGTTTTATTAAAAAAAATACATATGTGAAATTCTGAAAAAAAATTCTTACTCTTAAATAATTAAAGCTACAACCCTCTAATTAAATATTTAAATATATGAAATCCTGCAACATCATTTTCAATTCTAAAAAAAACCATAAGTTTTATATTTTTTGAGTAATCTTGAAATCAAGATTTTCTTAAGGTCATTGCCCTCTCACTGAAAAATTTATATCCAAATAACTAAGCAAAAAAATGCTCTCGGTATTTTTGGCAAGGCTGTATCATGACTAGATCTATTTAATAGACACATAAACGAGACATGACCGCAACTCAGCTCCTTTAACACACTGTGCGTAGGTACGTCGTAAAGGCTCTTAAGTAGATGTTGTTAGCCTGCCTTGGTGCCTGATGACCTTATTTTAGTGACGACAGGACAGGTGAAATTAAAAAAATCAAAGATACAAATAGGTATAAAAAACATTATTTATTACACAAGTTGTCACATTAATTTTGCAAATAATTCTCGTTCGAGAAACTGGCCCATAAAAGATAAGAACATTATTTTAATTTAGTTTTTAATGCCGATGACACATCAAAAATACAAAACGATAGTATTAATAATCTGCTTAGAATATTAAACTGTCGCATGTTAGGGCCTCGAATGAGAATTATCGCAAAATTTATTTATTTGGTGCAGTCGTGGGGCTCACAATACTATTTTAAGTTTTTTTTTCTTCTGTTTTTGTTTTTCTGTGAATATTGTGTGCCTGAACGTGGTTCAAATAAATTTATTTTCTTTCTTTCAAAATTTATGTGACAAATTGTCAAGCACGCGTGAATTGCTGCGAATGGATGTTGCCAATTTGCCACATTAATTTTACGATAATTCTCGTTCGAGAAAATGGCCCTTATTATTACACTAAAATGCAATAAAAAAAAACTATGTGCAACTAGCCTTACAGAACTAAGTATGACATAAATACTAATGCAAAGATATTAAGTAAACCTAACAATATGCTGTAAAATTGATAACATATCTGACATCGACATAATAAATATCATAATTTGTAAGACAGTACATTCTGTATGGACGCCAGCACATCAAGCTACCCGATACTGTCAAATTTTCGCAATCAACCTTGAACCTAATAATTTAGCAATAAAGTTGAAAATCTAGTAAAGAAATTTGACCGATTGTGGGTGGTAGCTTGATGTGCTAACGTATGTACATCTTATAACCAAAGAAATGATGGATGAAATTATAGCTAGGAAGGGAATAAACACTGAGATGACGGCTAATAGAGATGTCATCATCTGCCTAGCCTTTTCCCAACTATTTCGGGGTCGGCTTCCAGTTTAACCGGATGCAGCTGAATACCAATATTTTACATGGAGCGACTGCCTATCTGACTAATAGAGATGTATGGAAGAAAAGGCGAGCTGCGTCGAGCATAAATAAATTGAGATAACCTAAGGGCAGAAGAACGAGGATGATAGTGATGAAGATGACAATATCTCACAATAAAGATCTTTGACTTTGATGATGACTATGTAATAATTATGTTGAAAGTGACTTGACAAGTCATAAAACGATTGCTACTTAGCTTAGTTAGTAATCATAAAAACTTAAAAAAAACCAACCAACTTCAAAAAAAAACACTTCCAATGTATGTGAAGTCGGTGTCTTTGGTTTGTTTGCCACCGATTTCCGAAATTAAAGTTAATTTTCACTTTGTACTTAGTGTTTTTTTTGGAAGTCTTTTTTTTTTTGTAAAAATGTTTTATTTTTCACTTTTTCGTTGTGGTATGTGGTATATATGTAGTAGGTACCCCACACAAATTCGAATACTACGGAAGTTTTTATAGCATCATCCTAAGTGAGAAAAATACGTATTATTCCAGCTAACTCAAAAACTACCCAAGCAATAATTTATATGGGACCTCTGAAACAAAACAAAAAAAAATCCAAATCGGTCCAGCCGTCTTCGAGTAATCGGGGAACATACATAAGAAACAAGATTATGACGAACTGAGAACCTCCTCCTTTTTTTGAAGTCAGTTAAAAAGGGTAACCGTTGAGTTTGAAGAACCGTGAAGCGACCAATTGGAACCATGAGCCTAGCTTCTGACGTTTCATAAGTGCCCCTGAGGATGAAGTTTATTCGAAATAAAATATTTTGAAATTGAGTTGAAACTACTAAATTCAGCATAATATAATAAACGGTAAATATACAGGCCATTTTTTTAATCACTATCCAAATTTTCGCAGGGTGTTCTAGCCATGAATATGAACAACTTTTACTATGGGACCAACTCTGAAATCACGAAGAAAAAATCAGCTGATTCATACAAAAGTTCAATACCTACTCGACCAAAATGTGTGAAACAGCAGATTTTTTTTCATGATTTCAGAGTTGGTCCCATAGTGAAAGTTGTTCGTGTTCATGGGTAGAACACCCTGCGAAAATTTGGATAGTGATTAAAAAAATGCCCTTTATAAATTCTAACGTACCTACATAATATATTAAGCTTGTTTACGATGAATCAAAGTTATGTAGATACCTACCTAATCTATTTACCATTTATTTTATGTTGGGAAATTACCCGACTGAGTTAGGAGCGTTGGTTTTAGGGTTCCGTACACGAAAGGTGCCAAATGGAACTCTAATACTAAGCCTGCGCTGTCCGCCCGTCTGTCTGTAGGTAGACAGTTGAAATGTTCACAGATTGTGTACTTCTATTACCGCTATAACAAAAAAATTATAAAAATAAAATAAAGTTAAAATTAAAGGTACATACAAGAAGTTTCTATTTAATATTTGTCGTTTTATAATATTAGAGTAACTGTCATGCATGAACAGTTCACCTCCTAGTGACTTTATAAGGTTTTATTTATTAATGTTTAATCTGTGAACAGCGCCGTGGGCTACATTTTATGTTTTTCTGTTTGTAATATTGCATAATATAGCTTTTTGTTGTACCGATTTAATAAAAATGAAAATATATTTTACGGTGGTACCAAACCCTTCGTATGCGAATTGTTTATAGCCGTACAC
Source organism: Fissipunctia ypsillon (assembly GCA_947568875.1). Lineage (NCBI taxonomy): Eukaryota > Metazoa > Arthropoda > Insecta > Lepidoptera > Noctuidae > Fissipunctia > Fissipunctia ypsillon. The sequence continues at coordinate 16,597,822 of OX387662.1, forward strand.
CACCATCTTGTTTTTAATACATTTCACAAAATAATTGCACAAATGTTTACGAAGTGCCCCGGGGTGTCTACGTCATACGAGCGTCAAAACATACTTGAAGCAGTCAGCGTATGTTATTATTATGAAGCAATGGAGTTTGCCAAAATAAAGGGGATACCCACATTCTACGTTCTTCAAGCTATCTGGAAGAAGTAACTGTCTTCATATTATTATTAACATCTTGGAATGAATAACAATATAATATGACTAGTCTTCGCCAGCGGGCACTGCATCTTCTAATCTCTTGATGTATTTCACTCTCAGTTCAGTTACAGCATCACCTTTCAACTGGTCCTAGAAATAAAAGACTATTTATTAATAACCTTAGTTGATAATAATAATAAACAATTTTCTAAAAAAACAAAACGTTTTTTCGGAGGAAGATTTTGTTGAAATTTCGTTACACTGCCATCTGTGGTTTTGCAGCGATACTAAAGTTGGTCCAAGTTACATTACGTTTGCGGTTGGCATTGCTTCTTTTAGCAATTGCTAGATGGCGTTAATCTATTGTTTTCTTACAACAAATCGGTAATAAAAATATTATTGAACTAGAGATTTTGTGTCTAACACAAAAATATAATACCAAGTTTTGTTGCCATATTAAGCTTAGTAACAAATTCTAGATACTCATAAGAAATCAACTTATTTACAGAGCCAGCTTAGCCAACTAAGCTGGCCGCCTTTGGCGACTGGCCGCCACATTTCAATTTTAACAAATTTTATTTAAAAAAAAAACATTTTCAACATATTACCTGCACAAACCAGCATTGTACTTCAAGCTGCACCATTTGCAGAGCCCCCCTGATGGCTCCGGGTATTAGGGCGCAGTACTTGAGCCCATTATTGGGCATCTCAACCCACTCACTGAGGGCACACTGGTCCCAGACCAGAGAGAACTCATCCCCAGCACTGCTCCAACTTGTTACTGTTGGCTGCATGTTGAGGTATAATCTGGAAATATAGATTTAAATAACACATTAAATGGTTGACTATTTGACTAATGTGTTAAATAACTATTTTGATTGATGCTTTTGGCAGTGTGTGAAGAGCCTTTTACCTTGTGCAGGCTGATATAAAAGAGTGTAAATTATTATACAGCTAATATTATTGTCTCCTGATCTATGGATGTTGCCAAATAAGAATAAAATAATTATGTGAGGATGAACAGTAACTCTAATTTATTCATTAACTATTATGTAATATTATAAACTAATACTATTTTAAGTAAGCCAATTAATGTAAAAGGGTATGATGGGGCTGACATATCTTTGATAAAAGCCCCTAATCAAAATTAGATTTAAAAAAAAAAATTAAAAATAATAATGTAATCGGCCAGTACTAATTTAATAACAAACATAATACATGGCCACTAATGTTTAGTGAACACATCAACATTCGTTTATAACAGGTGAGATGAAGGCATAATATATTCATCTATACATATAAATAAATAAAATTGAAGTGTCTGAATGCCAAAATAACAGCTTAAATTACTAAATGCTTATGAAAGTGTGGCGGCATCGCCACAATGGAACGCGTCACACTGACGTCACGCAAAATCCTGCATCGCGCTAACAGAGTTTACCGCGCGACTATCATATATACAACATCCCGACATCAACCGTCAGGCAGTAGCCCACCAGACACAACACCCGTCTGGTCGGAGGATCCTCCCTTTTCTATGGAGGATGAGTGAACTTTACACCCTGTTCCTCATGCCTCTATACTGGTGACCCCGAACATGAACGTCAGCGCAGCCTTCGTGCAACTACTACAGCGTGACGTCATCAGCATCACTTCCTCGAGCTCTCGAGCGGCAAGTCACACAGCCAGCCAGCACCCACGGCTTCAACGGGTATCCTGACCACCAGCATGCAGCGACCGCGCATACCTGGTCATCACCCTCAGCCTCATCAGCAACCTTGGCACAGCACACTGCACTCTCGGCCGGTCAACAAGCAGAGCCCTTCAAACCTCTCCTGGTCGACGCCAGCAGTCAGCCTCAACCCGGCGCTGTACCACATCCGACGCACTGGAGCATAACGCAGCGCCACCCCGACTCACTGGGGGCATCTCCGCAGACAGTTCCGACTCACCGCGAACTATGCGGCACCCGGTTCCGACTCACTGGAACCTCAACTGGCTCTGGCAAGCATCGCAAGATACACGACTCGCCCACTATCGACCCTCGGTCTCCGGAGGGGAGTGATGTGGCGGCATCGCCACAATGGAACGCGTCACACTGACGTCACGCAAAATCCTGCATCGCGCTAACAGAGTTTACCGCGCGACTATCATATATACAACATCCCGACATCAACCGTCGGGCAGTAGCCCACCAGACACAACACCCGTCTGGTCGGAGGATCCTCCCTTTTCTATGGAGGATGAGTGAACTTTACACCCTGTTCCTCATGCCTCTATAAAAGTATGATGAAAAATCAATGCCTGTCTGTTTGTTCTGGCTAATCTCTGAAACATCTGGACCGATTTCGACGAGACTTACACTAGCAAAGGAGTAACTTAGGGTCCTTTTATTTGAGAAAATAATTAGGGTTCCATGCAAAAGAATTAAAACCCGTGAAATTGTGAATAAAATCTGATTCAAATAGGGAAGTATTGACATCCACGTGGGCGAAGCCGCGGGCAAAAGCTAGTCATAAATAAATTTGCAGGCAGCAGAAGATTAATACAGTTTTATTCGATAATAAAGAAGTAGCACATTATATGATTTTGGGTGGAAGTACCTAGGCTAAGTCTAGCTAGCAAACCAGAAGTTACCAGATATAAAACCGACCTGAAAGCCTGCTGAATCTTATCAGCGGTTTCCCTCATCTCCAGACACCTCGTTGACGTAGTCCTGGCCAGGAAATCTTCGATCAGTCTGACGCCCATGTTATAGCCTATTCTTTCCAACTGCTTGTTCACATCCTCTGCATTCTCAGTCTCTTTCAGCATTTGAGACACCAGAGCGCCGTATGTGAGCGTAAGTAGCTCGGAATTCTACAAAAATAATATACTCAGTGAAACCGTCATAAAACCTGTGCAGTACATTTTTGGCAATGTGTCACACTGCAACTTTACACTTACAACTTTTTTGGCGTCGAGTCTGGAAGTCTGTCTAGACATTTTGGATAATTTTTGTTTGCAGAAATTGGAATTAGGACAAAATTATCAACAAAAAACTCCCCTTTGCCGTCTCGCACACAATTTACAAATTGATTAATGTCACTGTCAACTCGTCAAGTAGTGTCAGTCAAGTGTCTTGTCTGTGTGTCAAATGCACAGAACACTAATACTCCTAGCGGAGGTCAAATGCAAAAATGCAAAGAATATACTACTCTCTGACGTGACCTAAGTGACGTCAATATAATGCGTTACGTTATTACATGGTTCAGTAGTCTGAATATTACGTGTCAACCCCATAATGTTGGACCACCGCCACATTCTTTTTAAGAAAAAAGATACATTGCTAAAAATCAATTTAAAAAAAACTTCAATCAGAGGGGCAATTACAGTAATAAAATAAATTACAGTAACTTTCGCATTCTAATCTCAGTCACAATCTGTCAAAAAAATTATAGCCTTTACCTACATTTCTGTCATTTGATTGTCGCTGAGATGAGATTGCGACGAGATTTTGAACGTTTTTAATTACGAGAATTGGCCTTCAGGAATTAATTTCATCACTGATAGTGGAACGATGATTCAAAACGTAGTTTAGCTCCGTAAAAGTTGGGTATCTACGCAAACTACGCAAAGTTTATGAACATATCTCAAAAACCTAGATTCCATGCTTAAAATTAAAAACTGTCATCATTTGTTTTGTTTTTTGAAAACGTCAAACAATTTTGAAAATGAACATCTGGAGCCGTTACACAACGTAGAATGTAATTATACAATCTATTGTGATGTTTTTATGATAAAAACAAGTAAAAACTTTATTCAGTTGCTTTAATGAATTATGGAAAGAGATGAAGTTGACAAAACATGTGCTGTGGGGACCTCCGACGATGTTGATTCCCGTGGCGCTGTAAATGCTACAATACTCGATTACTACAAAAAGTTTGGTAGGAAGAGGGATTTGGAGCAATTCTTCTCGTTATCGACAGCTCAGAGTGATATTAAAGACACGAGTGGCTTGTTTTGGCGTAAAATGAAGAGTGAAAATGACTCTTCGGATTCTGGCGGTAGGAAAAGTGATTCTTCGCACGAAGTTTGTCGAATCTCTATACTGTGTTCACTGCCTGATCCTTCTAGTTCGCAGGTAAACTTACGTTTGTTATTTATTCCTACTTCTTACTTTTGTTTTTTTATTTTACTTTCATATTTTGGCTTTTGCCGCTGTCATGTCATGTCAGTGACTCTGAACCATTTGTTCTGAAAAACTGTGCGTTCCTAAAGCTGTAGACGAGTTTATGACTAATACTATTTATTACTTTTACCTAGTTCTATTAATTATCTTCAATAAAATTGATTCACTATTATTGTTATTTAATAAACTAGGTATTGTATGTGAATAAGTGGCACAGTTCAGTAAATATTTTAAATATTTTACTACACAACAAAAAACAGAATAAGTATGGTGAAACAATGGTATTTTATAAATTATATTATACGATTTACCAGGAGATTTCCAAACTTTTTCAATTAACATAATTTCTTATAAATTTTCAGGATGATGATGATCAAAAAACTAAAACTGACTCTCCGAACACTGAATCCCCACCAATCATCACTGAGGAAGTGCCTGCTGACGTATCAGTGAGACACACAGATGATGAGTCCATCAATTTTGATGATAATAACTCACAGAAATGTAAGTTTATGTTGTTATCACTCATTCTATGTTCTATGTTACGGGACTTGGTTTCCGCACTTAGTCCTACATGTGGACCATTGTACGTGGTAGTTATCACTCATTACCAGAGGTCGGAATAAGGAAGAGTTATTTATGTACTTGCATCGAAATGTTGATATTAATATGGATCTTCCCAGGATTTCTAATGGACAATCCCGTGTGGCCAACAATATTACAAATAAATAATAATAAAAAGCTCAGAGATAGACAAATAAAACAAAGATAATTAACATACAATTTTTATTAGTATTTACATTAATTCACAATACAAATTATTAAGTCTTCAGCAAATTCTCATACTTATACGTCACCTTTTTTATAAATAAAAAAACACTTTTGTTTCCAACCTAGACCCGTGAGGGTTTGCTTATTAAATTCAAACTGCCCATCAGAATCATTATCCTTGTCTGATTCATTCAAAGCACCACTAAGATTTGAAGTATCCACTTTATTCTTTCGCTGTATGAAATCGGTGTAAGTACAGAAATAACTCTACCTAATTCCGACCTCTGCTCATTACCAGTGCTTGGAGTAGGTAGAGCTATTTTTTGTGTTTGCGATACATTGTCTTAATATGGACACTCCTGGAATCCTAGGATTTGAAATATATATTATTAAATAAGTTAGAAATTACTTTGTAAAAAGCTATTTACGTCTTAAGAAATTATGATCAAACACATTCCGTCCACCCCTCCGACGAGTATGTATAAGATGGGCACGTTTCAGGTAACCACGCGGCGGTGCGCAGCTACAAAGCAAAACTCATTTTACGCTTGTAAGGTTAGGTACATTTTCGTTCGCAGGGTCTAGCGACTCGAAGATGTAGGCTATTATAGCAGTAGGTATTGAAAATTTAGTATGGAGTGATTTATCTGGTAATCTGTGCCGTCGCGTTGAATCGCCCGCCCGCGCTATTACTTCGTTTTCGCTTAGTGTTCTTTCGGAATTTTTTCTTTCTGCTCGGCACCTAAAGGTCGTAGCGTGATGTTAAATAGCCTATAACTATCTTCGAGAATTGGGCTACCAAATGCAAAAAGAATTTTTCAAATCAGTTTTTGTTCATAATTTCAAGGGTTTTAATTTTTTTTTGCGCGGAACTAATTATTTTTCTAAAATAAAAGTAGCCTAAGTTACCCGCCGTAACATCAGCTATCGGTTAGTGAAAGTCTTGTCAAAATCAGTTCAGCCGTTTCGGAGATTAGCCGGAACAAACAGACAGACAGACAAAAATGTTAAAAATTGCTTTTTTGCTATAAGAACCGTTTATACTTTCCTGTGCATTTAGTAAAAAGTTGTTACTTTGGTATTACAAACAGACACTTCAATTGTATTTATTTGGATAGATTAAGCTTTCTTTTAACCTTGTTAATAAAAAATCAATTTATATTTTCGAATCCCGGAGTTTCAGTTTGAATCCTCTGGAATATCCCTAGTAACATCAATGTTTGTGGTTATTGAACCAAAATAGCTCTACCTATTCTCCAATCACTGCTCATTACCCAGTAAACAGTACTTATTACATTTAAATATGGAAAGTTAACACCTTTTGTTAGTCACCACAATTGTGTTTTATTTCTTAAAAGTTAATTTAGAATTTTAATATAAATATTTTATATTTGTCCATATTACAGAGTAGATTAACTCACAGCATCTTGGTAGCCAGTATAGATTGAAATGGACCAGGGGCTGATTTTCAATTGTTAGATAAATGTTATTTGAGGAACTAGCTCTGCCCCGTGACTCCGTTCGCGTGGAAGTCGTAAGATACCCAATATACTAAAAATAATAGACACATTTTAATAAAACTCCCTCGTCCCCCCCGACCCGCCGCGTTGCACCGCCCGCCCGCCCGCGGTATTACTTCGTCTTCGCTTAGTGTTCTTTTTGACTTTTTTCTTTTTGCTCGGATCCTAAGGGTCGTAGCATGATATTAAATAGCCTATAACTATCCTCAAGGATTGGGCTACCAAATGCAAAAAGAATTTTTCAAATCAGACTTTTTGTTCACAATTTCATGAACCCTAGTTATTTTTCTAAAATAAAAGTAGCCTTACTTACTTCCCGTAACATCAGCTATATGCCAGTGAAAGTCCCGTCAAAATCGGTCCAGCCGTTTCGGAGATTAGCCGGAACAAACAAACTCAAAAAAAAATTAAATTGCTTTTATGTTATAAGTACCGTATATACTTAAGCAAGTAATAACAGCCGCACGGGTCGATCTATCAGGTTAAGCCACGCTTGCCGGGGTTGGTTCGTGGATGGGTGACCATCTTTACATACCGAGACTCCTCCGTGCCTCGGAAAGCACGTTAAGCCGGTGGTCCCGGCTGTCATTCGTGGATCTTTGACAGTCGTTACGGGTCGTCAGAAGCCCGAAAGTCTGACAACCAGTCTTACCAAGGGGTATCGTATTACCCAGTTACTGGGTTGTGGAGGTCAGATAGGCAGTCGCTTCATGTAAAATACTGGTATTCAGCTGCATCCGGTTAGACTGGAAGCCGACCCCAACATAGTTGGGAAAAGGCTAGGCAGACGATGATGATACTTTCTTAAGCACTTAGTAAAAAGTTGTTATTTTAACATTACAAACAGACAGTACAATTTTATTTAATTGTACTTATAGATAAATGTAACAGTTTGACAGCTTTTGTATTGAAAATATGACAAACCACCATATTAAAGCGCAGGCCACACTGAGAACGAAGCGAAACGAAGCTATGTTCGTTTAGCTTTGCACATGTAGCTTCCACGTCTTTTCATACATCGGTCCAAAGTATGCAGTGTGAACCTAGCTTCGTTTCGCCTGTTTTCTTTATTCTTCATATAAAAGTTGTCTGACAATTGAAAAATCAGTCCTAAGCTAACTAGATGATTCATGAAGCATTATCTTACTTTCATATTTGCAAAAGGAATACCTTAATTATTATTGCAATTAATTATACTAATCGTCACAATTCTTAACATTTCAGCATTAGATGCACTGTTAGACTTATCAGCTCATAAGCCACTCTCTCCGACCAGTAGTATCACTTCTCAAAGAAAACTAGAATGGGACTCTCTCGCTGACGTAGGTTATGCTAACGAGAGTGACAGAAAAAACTCTGCATCTAGCCTTAGCACCTTAGAAAGACTTGCCTTAAAACAACAATACTCTAACAATGATTCAAAACAGGATATTGGATTCCCTACCTCACATTCCACACCTCTAGACGAAAATGATAACAAATCTAAACCAAAGAAAGGTTTGGGAAAGAAAACTACAAAAATTTACAAAAAAGATGTGGATTTTGTTGAAGTTAATGTACCACATTCTTCGGATAAAAATCAGGCTTCATCTATCAATGTTAATCTTACAAAGCACATATCTTTTAATGTTGAAAGAGATGGCGAAGTTACAATCGATAATGTGAAAAATGATATTAGTGTTTCTCCAGAAAAAGCAACTGTAGAAGCGACTCCATATTTGGGTTTGGATAAAGAAATACAAACTTCCTTGACTAAAGATAAATCTCCTAATGAAAAATTAAACAGTATGGATGAAATACCCAAGCCTATTAATCCATACCATCAGAAGATTCCTGTAATGATCAGCCTCAACACATTACGCAAGAGATTACGAAGAAAGAAATCCAAGAACGTGAGAAGAAAATTGAGACTTAAAAAGAAGATTGAAGAAAACAAAGATGTAACGCCACAAGAAAAGAGTGGAGAGCAGCTGTCGGAAGCAGAAAGTTTTGAATACATGCCTGGACATATGTATCACCAGAATCAAATGAAAGATAATGAACCTAGACCTGACAACAGTACAGCTGGAAATAAGTCCAGTTTAGAGTCCAGTGGACCTTTAACTACAGACTCAAGCAAAGGATCAAATCATTCACTAACCAAAGACTTAGAAAAATGTGTTGACTTACTGAAAGTTACTTTAAAAAAGCGTTATGACGATGGTAACACAAAGAAAAAGTTAATCAAAGATATAGTTCATAGATTAATCAATTCAAAATACAGAGATGATGAAACTACGACGGAATTTTTGTCTGGACTCACTTTTGACAGCAAGAAGTTGGGCAATAAAGAAAATACTACAACAACAAGTACATCTGATGCTAATAATACACAAGAAAGTGCCAATAAAAAGCCAAAGAAATCTATTCTAAGGAACGAAAAGTTCAACCCCAATGTAGTTGCTTCTACATCACAAAGTGCCCCAAATCTGTTCAGTGCTAGTAGCGAAAAATTCAATACTAATTTGATGAAGACATTAGCTTCTAACACAGACTCAGATGTCTCTAGCAGAGGAAAGACGTCTTCCGAAAATGCGTTCCCCAAAACATCTTCTGAAGATCTGTACTTAAAATATCTAGAAGCTCTCAGGCGCGAGGAAGCGTACAAAAGACACTTGAAAGACAAAGAAATGTTCTTGAAACAGAAACTTGTGAGTTCCGAAACAGCATTCAAAGTACCAATACGTCAAGAAGCCAAAATTAGCAACAGACTTAAAGATTTGATGAAAGACTTGACTCGGAACAATTACGATGACGGATCGGGTGATGCTAGCAAATTAGAAGGAGGTTCCTCCTCCAATATGGACTTAGAGAGATTCAGTGCAATGAGAAACCAAAGAAGCCACTCTGTGTTTACTCTCTCCTCAAGTCATTCGGAATACCAAAAACGGCCCAACTTGAAGAAAAAGATGCAGGCCGAAAGGGAGATAGGCGAAGCTGGTCCAAGTAAACACCATTACTGTTGCTGCCCACACCATTATTTAAACTCTAAAGTGGATTGTGTAGACAGTTCTGTGCAAGTGAGTATAAAACAGTGCGAAGAAGCAGCAACCAATGATAGGCCATGCCAAACGAAACCACAAGAGTGTACACTGAAGCCATGTGAATGTAAAAAGTGTAAACCATTGTCTCCTAGGAACACTCGCGTTGTCCCAGACAAAAAGACGGGCGAAATTAAGTACGTGTGCCTTTGTAACAGGAAAGAACTCTCTTCGTCAGATGTAGGTGACAATTTTATGATTTACAAATGCTGTAAATTGACCAACCGAGGTGTGCAACTCGAAGATCCTATGAGAATAGGCAATACAGGCATACAATGCGGGAGTATTTGCAACTCTGTCAAAGATAATAAAATAGAGCTAATACAATCCCCTTGCCAGATGTACACTGGAACAGAAAGCAGTAATTCGGATAACACTTCAAAACACGCAAGAAGGCATTCAAAATCGTCCCAAACCAACATGGCCGTGAATATGTGCATAGGCGTGAAAAATTACTGTTCTTCCGATTGTGAAGCCAAAAACTTGTGTGGAACATCAACCAAATGTATTCTGGGTCAAAGAAATACAGGAAAATGTTTTACAGTATGTGAGGCTACAAGATGCATTCAGACTGAAATAAGTATCAACCCCCAAATTGCCGATCCCTCACTATCTGATATTAATATCGTAAATGATTGCGCGAAATTGATCTGTGAGAATCGTAGAAAGGTCTCGATTCATAGTTCTGATTCTGAAGGAGGAAAGTCTTTTAGCGATGTTTGTACTAATAGCACGTCGTCTGAGAAGTTTCTAATCCAATCTGCGGGGAGCGTTTATAGAGAAGTGAAAGATAAAAGAAGTAAAGAAGAAAAAGAAGCTTCGAAGGAACCATCCACGTTGTTTGGAAAAGACTATACAATACCCATTAAAGGCACAAACATGACTCTAACAGTAAACTTGACAGGACCAGACATTAATAAGAAAGTCGAACAAGTGAACGAAGGTGTTGTCACAGAAAATATATGTTTTGCTGACGAAGCGACATCGGCCATTGAAGAGAATAAATCTACACAATGTTCCACCATCTTCGTTGACAAAAGCAAAATCTGCATGATAGAACCCTCAGTTTCTAGAAAATCTTGTTTGTCAAAAAAACATTTAATAGAAAGTAGCACTAATTGCAACACGTTCCCTAAAATCGAGGCAGCAAAGGAAAAACCGCCTTTTAAACGATCGAACACAGACACAGGGAAGTTATCAATATGTTCTTGCATCCAAACCGATTTTATAAAGACAAAAGATGTCGAATGTAATAAAAATCAGACAGTTATGATTTGTGATGAACCATTAACTCAAATTGTAACATGCGAGAACTCTTGTCAAGTAGAACAAAGTGAAGAAAAGATCACAAAAACATTAGAAAAAGAATGCGAATGCAAGGATACAAAAACCGACAGCATAAAAAGTAACAAAAGCGAAAAATGCAATAAAACTAACAAAGTAAATATAGGAATGCAAAAAGATTTTTGTCGCGAAGATGCTATAAGAGCAGCCGAAAAACCAAAAACTGTAATATTTTGCACTAATGATGTTGGAGTTGCGACTGAGATCGAAGCCAAAAGCGATAAAGGTAGCGTAGGCGTATGCGTAGGTTGCCAAACGGATGTCATCACAAAAGAGAAGCACGAAGAAGCTGATTGCAAAGCATCTTGTTCGGACAATGAACCAAAGGAAACACCAGGACAATCAGAAACATGCTGTTATAAGGTCTGCTTTCCAAGAAAATCGAGCAAAGGCCCTGTAATAGACATGATACAAGATATTACTCGACGCTATTCCAAAACAGAAATGGTAAAGATTAAAAAGAATAAATGCTTTTCGGAAATAATCACTGTTTTGAACTACCTTCTTGAGACTGACGAAAGCACCGATCCAGAACCAAAGACATGTGGCACAAGTACGGACACCAAATCAAGCAGTAACCAGATCAAACAGAATAAAATATCTGACGGCGAGTGCTGTTCAGACAAACTTATCGATAAAAGTGTCCAACTTTCGTGCACAAAATCTTTTAAGAACAACAAAGTATGCGCTGAATCTTCTGATCTTCCCTGCTCCTCGGATATGCCTACAACATCCTCAGATTCTGCCGCTTGTAAAGTACTCAACAAAATTAAGAAAGAATGTGAGAAATACCATCAGAAGATCAAATGCAGGGGTAGGAAATGCGAAGTTTCTAGTAGCACTTCGGTTAATTGCGAAAAATGCAAGAAAGTACATCATTGTGCTTGCAGGAGTCACAAGTGCAAACGCTCAAAGGCTTTTGAGAAGCTGCAAAAGAAATGCATAGCCTACAATCTAATAATACAGACTTCAGAAAGCATGCTAAGCGAAGAGACGGTTTGCGAGAAAAAGGGGCGTCCTTTAAAAAATATCATTGTGAAAGTCCCGAAACGTAAAGGCGAAGGGAAGAAAGAGGGTACATGTAGGGAGCAAGTATCGGGTCGTTCGAGCCCACGCTGTAGCCCTAAATGTAGAAAGAAAAGGTCGAGGAGTTGTCCCGACGAGTGCGAGACGTCTGATGAGTATGCCACAGTTAGAGAGTATTTGGAACAGAACCGGCCGGATTTCGTGGAGAAAGCCTCGCAGAGACAAAATTGTTTGAAGTTCATCTGTGAAAGGAGGTAAGGAATCATAAATAGTTTTAAAACATAATTTATTTTTGACGTGTAGAAGTGTTTTTTTGAACCAATTTACAGAAATAAATACAATTTATTTTGAAGTACATATGTACGCACACCGAGTATTAGCTTTAAAATTGGTTTACTTAGTTGTTTTCGAGTAATTGCTATTTGAGACGAAATGCATGATTAGGAGTTGAGTCGATTTGGTTGCTCGCAAATGTAGTTGAATCTTGTTTGAACGATAGTCAATTCTATCAAACAAGACACAACTAAAAAATCCTTGCCAAATAATAGGTATGTCTTGTCTCAGACGTCCGTCACACCTCTATCTATAGTCGACCTCGTAACTCTACCAGTTTTGACAAAACCTCCCAGTAAATTGAAACTTCACGAAGGTTGAACTATCTAAATGTCACATTGGTCTTGACAGCAAAAATAGACCTTATCGTTTTATGCCGTGAAGTGACATTCAACCTTATAGTAGTAGCAATTCTATGGTCGCTGGTCGACTATAATACTACACTACGCGACAATACTTAAGAACTCACCAAGTTTTCTCACTTCAGAACTCAAGCCCAATACGCTCCGAGTTTGAAAATGGTTGTTGTACACAAACCTAGATGCACGGGAAATGTAGCGACGGCCCCTGTGTACTGTGGAGGTACTTTGTCATTGTAAACTGAACCTTAAACTTATATGTTTAAGTGTAGATTTGGGCTAGATTATTTGCGTATTTTTTTGACATAAGCTGTTGAATTCTCTCTACTTGTAACCCAAATCACTAAAAACGTTTAGCGCTAAAACTTCATTCTGTTTCTGTAATCTTCAAACGGTTGACAGAAAAAAGAATGATGCTTTAATTTCGTTTAGTGCTAGACGGTTTTAGTGATTTGTGGGTACTAACCGGCCTTAATGCTAGACAATATTTCGGGTAGACCATCTAGTTTTAACAATTAGGTCTTCGCTTAACGAAGTTGCCAGTAGTATTATCTTTAATCTATTGACAATTATTAAGATGGATCCGCAGTTATAGCCCGCGAAATTCAAATTTTCTTGCGTTTTTTTGCAATTTGCAGGTCAGTGTCAGGTTGTATCTTGATCAAAATATGATTCGCGAATATAGCAACTATGTATTTACATATTATAACCATAAAAATCATCGATACATCTCTCTAAGTTAGATTTGTTATCTTTTGATCTAAAATGTCATGAATTTCCGAAATCAGATCATAAACATAACATCACGCCTTGTTTCCCCGAAGGGTTAGGCAGAGGTGTACCTATAGTACACCCACATTTCGTTAGTTAAGTTTAAGTCCCATGTAATAAGGGGCGACCCTTTTGCCATCTACAGGGCACAAATCCAGACTCCGGGCAAAATTCAGCTATTGAGAAATCAGATCAAAAGAGAGCAAATCTAAGTTAGAGAGATTTATTGATTATTTTTATGGTTATAATTATGTAAATACATAGTTGTTAAAGTCGTGAATCATATTTTGATCAAGATACAACCGGACACTGACCTGCAAATTGCAAAAAACGAAAGAAAATTTGAATTTCGCGGCTACAACTGCGGATCCACCTAAAACGGAATACTTTTGTAGGTGTATGCTACAAACGTTGTGAAACAGTCGAACCTTGCATTCCCTATGCAAGGGAACCAGGCAATCCATGCGATACCGACCCTTGCGTACCGTGCAAGTCTTGCAGTCCTTGTGAACAGAATACTTTCAACCCATGCATGGATCCTTGCAACCCATGCATAGATCCTTGCAACTCATGCATAGATCCTTGCAACCCATGCATGGATCCTTGCAACCCATGCATGGATCCTTGCAACCCTTGCTTTGATCCTTGTAAGCAGTGTTTCGATCCGCGTAACATGCGATCGGTACACAAAAGATTTGGTGAGTTCTTAAACGTTGACTATGACAATAAAATATGACTACTATACGCGATTGATTAATTCACAGCAGTAAACTGTCCGGGGCTGATAGGTGTTATGTCACATTGTAAAAGTAAATGGTCATTTTATTGTATTAGAAATCTTACACTTATTAACGACTATGAGGTCCTGGGTTCTATTCCCGGGTTAGGCAAAGTGATATAGTGATTTGTATATAATATATGTATATAATATAGGTATATATTATAGTAAATATGTATGTATGTGTATTATAAGTTTATGACTTATTTATGTACAAATTGTTCCATTTCTAACAGAGCACCTGCCATCTAATCTCTTCACCACCCTTGGTTGACTGGTAGAGAATGCCTAAGGCATTAAGTCCGCCTTTGTACTTTTTTAAGTGTGAAAAGTTTAAATAAATAAATAAATAAATATTGGGTTTTTCCATCTGGAATTTCTCAGTAGCAACCCGGCAGTCTGGATTTGTGCCCGTTTGATGCCAATATGCTCGCTCCCTATTACATGGGACTTAAACATAACTGGCGAAGTGTGGGTTTACTATTAGGTGGACCCCTGTCCAGCCCATCGGGGAGTACAGGCGTGAAGTTGTTTATTATGTTTAATATGAATAGATTATCTAAACAATCACTATTACAATAAATATGACCATTGTATTTTATACAGTGACATTAGCATCTGTCACTTTACCCCAGGGAATTAATAATTCAACTATCCGAACCCCCTCCCCATTCGACTATACCAGCCACCCTGTGAAGACTGTTGCTTAACCTAGCCGAAGGCCACTCTATCCTACGTTAAAATTATCATGTCTGGACGAATCATCTAAAAGGTCTTGGGGCGCAGACAAATATCAACATTGCGTCTCTTAAAATAAAGGAAATAATAATCTTAACCGCGTATCTCGGTCCGCGGCGATGCTGTCTCGGACTAATAGAAGTTTGCTTATTTTCAACAATCTTATTTCAAACACCGCTAGGTTGATATTTAATTTTGTCTGCCAGTGGAAACCACGCTGAGCAGCGTTTCGCCACATAAATATGGCTCTTATTCTCACTATGCTAACGTCTGAATTTACAGAGCAAACGAGCGTGCTGCCCAACGGGACCTGCTATCACTGCACGTGGAACAACAGCCAGACCTAACGAACCTCAGCTCGGACGAATTGCGACTACTGGCTAAACAGATCGGTCTCGACTTGCGAAGGAAAAAACGTATGGACTTCTCAATTCACCGGAGTTTTTCTATACATGCTCAGCGATAATTCTTTACCGCGTGGACCGATTTCGAAGATTCTATTGGAATAAAATTTATATGAGGCCAGTGGACCACTATTCCCATATAAAGGAGATCCACGATATTGTTCTTTGTCTAAGCATGTACATTGTGGAATTCAATAAAGAATTATCATACATTCCAAACAACAAATAAAAGTTATGCAATTACACATTTAGCCCAAAAATGTATGAACGGGTAATCTCGGTTAATGGTTCCTTTGGTCAAGTTCTGACGATGGGTTTTTGAGTTTGTTTTAATAACGTATTAAATCCACTTCGTCTATGTTGATGACGTTATCAAAATATAGCAGTTAAACTTAGTGGTAAACGAATTTGTGTGGACACCTAAAAACTACTCGGTCTTTTTAAAACTGATTATTTTAAGAGTAATACGGGTTAAATTACTCTGACATCACGGATCAGCTTTTTTCCTGTATCCTTTTCTGCCACTAAGAGGCGACACTCGCTAGAGCGAGAACGCGTTTTCAATGCGAATGAGTGCGGAGGTGCTTGCGATCCGTCTTCTCGTTCTAGCAATTGACGGCTCTAAGTGACAGAAAGAGTTAGAGATACAGAAAAACATGCTCTTGAATGTGATACCGATAGGGGTTTTAAGAAGACAAAAGTATTGCTCTCTAACACCACGTTTCGAAATATGTTGTGTTGTACAGTCTCATAAAGATACTTTTTTAACATTTCAGCTACCCAAAAATTTATGAGTGAACGTGAAATGAAGAATCATTCTGAGAAGATATATAAAACGTTGCCAGAAGTCGTTCAGAAGAAAGAGGAAAAGAAAAAAGAAAATATTAAAAAGACTAATTTATTGATGGCTAATATGTTTAAAAAGGTAAGCCTGCGGGGCAATTGCGTAACACATTTACAGTAGGAATCTGTTTCATTTTGATAGTTCAGCAACATTCATTGCGTTATTTACGTTGCTGAGCAGACAATTTTTTCGAACATATGAAGCAATGAATTAGCAATATGCTTCAAAATTATTCAGATTTTAATTGATAGTGTGTTACGCAATTAGGGTGCTGATTGGTCTATAGTAGGGGTCTCCAAACTACGGCCCGCGGGTCAGATTCGCCCCGCGAGCACCAACAATCCGGCCCGCGCCGTCGATATCTTACTCGCCGTCTAGTCCCAAAACGACAATTTGTGCGTAATTCAAAACTACAGTATGTTGCTATGATGAGCTAGCTAGGTCCTGGCCCTTGGGGGCTTTAGTATAGGAGTTAGTCTGGCCCTTGGGCTAAAAAGTTTGGCGACCCCTACTATTCCATGTCTATTCAACTCCTAGTTTCCAATTCATAGTTAATGCTATTTAAACAAATATAAACTTTATATCAGTATGAATTAAGCTGATTTCAGAATGACAAGCTACGCTTGCCGCGGTTGGTCCGTGGATGGGTGACCATTTTTACATACAAAGATCACTCCGTGCTTCGGAAAAGCACGTTAAGCCGTTGATCCCGGCTGTCATTCGTGGATCTATGACAGTCGTTACGGGTCGTCGTAAGCACGAAAGTATGACAACCAGTCTTACTAAGGGGTATCGTATTACCCAGTAACTGGGTTGTGGAGGTCAGATAGGCAGTCGCTCCATGTAAAATACTGGTATTCAGCTGCATCTGGTGAGACAGGAAGCCGACCCCGACATAGTTGGATAAAGGTTAGGCAGATGCTGATAATATCTTTTAAAATTTTCTGCATACTCTGTCTTAAAACTTTGTGCACGCCACTGCGATTGGACGCGCCGCGACTGACGTGTCTGCGGCTGACACGTCCGTCGTGGTGCGTCCGATCCGCGGCAAGTCGGTAACTTTAAAGATGCGGTGCAAGCTCCTCTTTCACTTTGCATTTTGGAATGACAAAATAGCTTCGAATGTCAAGACCCACACAGACTGAAACGCACCGTTGGAAGAGCCTTGTGTGTGGTGCGTGGCTGTCCGTGGTCGTCGGCCGTGCGTGATAATCCGCAGAATCACACACCGTGGGAAGCCAGCTTTAAAAATACGGGAATTGCGCCTCTGATTTACATAACACCAAACAAAATTTAAAAAATTATTCTCAATTCCTTTCAGAATCTCCAAAAGCAAGCGCTGCGTGGTTTCGTGAACCTGTCTAACTACAGCACAGTTATAAAAATGTGACGTGTATCAGTATTGTTTAATGTTAAATTTGACGAAATGAAGTGTTAAATGTCCGTTATTTATCAATTGTTGTGCTTTCACGTTGTTTCCAGAATTTATGAGGGTTGCTTACACCCTATTTTTAATTAGTATTAATAAATTTTCTTATTTTTAGTATGATGTTGGTTTTATTTAGGTCATTAAGTAGAACCTATGTGTAGGTCGTATTAGTTCCTTGGTTCCTTGCGAGAATCGAACCCGTAATAAGTACTTAGCGCTAAATCGTTTTGGTCGGGAATACGTTAGTCGTCGCTTGACTAATCGGGACGCCAGCGCCACCAAGCGGCGCTCGACAGAGTCTACAACATAACGCTCGTCGACTGGTGCAGAGTTTGTCGGTGGCTGTCAAGCAGTGAATACGTTTAGAAGCTGTCGCGCGTTCCGTATAGTTGTGTCGTGTACCTACAGTGTGTGAATTGCTAGTGTGATTAATTTGATCGTAAATTATAATTTGATTTAAACTGCAAACGGTTTTTCTATTGCGCAATAACCAAAACTACCCATAGCACGCCCACAGTAGTTAAAATGTAGCTGACGATAACTAGAGAGATGTACCTTCTCCTTCAAGTAATTACGTATTCGCACCACACCACGGCATGCCGTATTAGTTCTCTCCTTTTTTTTTGCATCCTGAAAATACTGTATTAACCGTCTGGCCAAGGGACATTCGCTGCAGCGAAAATTCTCGCGGTGCGAATGGCGAAGCGTCTAGCGACAAAAAAAAAATTATAGAAATGTTCTAATCATGCCACTCGTAGCGGCGAACGGCGCGGGCGGCGAGATGACCGACGTTTGCCGAGCGAATCGCACGAGCGTCTGGCGGCGCGGCAGGCGACAAAAAGAAATGACTGAATGAGTACGGCGCATGCCACGGTGTCGAGCGGCAGACGCGGCGAATAGTGCAGAAACCAAACTAGTCTTGTAGATGTATTCACCGCGATGTTTCCGTCCGTTTTCGTTCTTATTCAAATCATGTACTCCACAATCTCTTCCAAATATTGTCTTGAACCAAAAAATACTACTCTCCAAGCAATATAACTTTGATAAAGATAAATACATTTCGGTCTCGGTCTATACTGGTCGCGGCGGCAAACGCGGCTGCCCGTGGCGTGCAAACTGTGCCGCATGGATTGCTGCCCCGCCATTCACGACGCCCATTCCCGTGTTCAGGCAGTAAGTAATGCCAAAGTAGAGTTTGACAAATTCTGAACTTCAAATGTATCTCAAATCAGAAACCAGCACCCTAATGGGGAAGGTCGGGCAAAGCTAATTGTAGATGGCGTGGTCATAGCTAGGTCCCTACGGCCTAACATAAATTTGACATTTCGTTCATTCATGAGTTTGCTTTTATTTTGCTATTTCGTTATTTTCGGTGATTTTAATATTTTAAAACAAGTATTTGACATGGAAAGTGTCAGAATTTAAAACCAAAAATATATCCTCAAAGTCACTTTCTTCAAAATGTTTCTACTCTCTTTAATTTATAAAACATCTCTACGAACAGCTTTAAGCCACCATCTTTTAATTTTAGGGTCTCTCGGGAAATGGTAGACTCCAGTTTCGGAGTATTTAGTAACACAACAACGCATCATTTTCGCAAAAATAAAATAAAACCATCTCACGCCTTGTATTATTGGCTTGTGTTGGGAACTAGCTACGACAGCGCCATTTTGACAGTTGCCTTCCCCATTGCGTAACACACTATCAATCACACATTGAAAGATTTTGAAGCATAGGTATTGCTCGAAAAATTTGTCTGCTCAACAACGTAAATACCGCAATGAATGTTGTTGAACTGTCAAAATGAAACCGATTTCTACTGTAAGTGTGTTACGCAACTGCCCCGCGGGTGTAAATCTTTCTAGAACCACAAAATCGGTTCGCAACATAAATAAAACAACATTTTACCAAGTATCAAAACTATAATGAGACTTGTTCTCTCGCTCTAGCAATGACGATCTCCTTCAGCTTGCGTCTGTGCACCTTAGTTGATGTAGTCAGCGGTAGTTCATCGAGGAAGAAAACACCCCCCCGTAGTTGCTTGGAGTCTGTCAGTTTTTCTGCAAATATAACTATTATTATTTATACGTTTCTTACAGTTGCATCCGTTGTTTCTATCTATACCTACCTACTAATAATAAAGTAGAAGAGTTAGTTTGTTTTTTTTGTTTGTTAGTTTGAACGCGTTAGTCTCTGGAGCAATGGAGTGGAACTCTCTGCCTGCGTCTGTGTTTCCGAACGCATACAACCCCGATCTCTTCAAAGTGAGAGTGAACAGGCTTCTTCTGGGTAAGCTCGCTCCATCCGTCGACTTTGTCTCTGTCATCTCTGACCTAGACTAGAGTCAAGAGCAAATCTATCTCAAATAAAAAAATAAAAAAACTACCAGTAGGATTTAAAAAGTCTTTTTGCATTTTATAGCCTAATTTTTAACGAAGGCTATAGGCTATTTATCATCACGCCTTTAGGTGCCGAGCAAACGAAAAGTCAGAAAGAAATAAGCGAAAGCGAAGTAATAGCGCGGGCAGGCGATGCGATGTGACGGAGTGGGTCAGGGTACAAGAAATTTCACGCGGATGACGTCGCGGGCAGAAGCTAGTTAGTAAATAATCGTCACCCAAATAATTAACTTAACTTGAACTCTGAATCTTAGATAACTATCATGTTTTGGAACTACGAAGTCAATGTCGTAGATTCAAATTCTATTGCGACCAAAAAATTAGGTAAAAATTCAAGTATAGTTATCTCGATTCTGTTTCGGACATTCTAATCAGCCCGTCTATACCTTTAACCAAGTCCTTAATCTCCTCCTCGGTGACGTCAGCCCCTGGACGTAGTATGACGCAAGCCACGGGCAGGTCGCCGCACTCTGCGTCAGGCAAACCCGTCACTGCCACATCTAGAACACCAGGATGCTGATGGATCACAGCTTCTAGTTCCACAGGCGATATCTGGAAAGGATGATGAAAGAAAAAGATGATGGGTGAAAAGTTAGGTAAGTAGATCAAATCAAATAAAATGTTTATTTGCTAGAAATACATTGCTTTTAAAATGGTGAGATGTCATAAAGTCTACATAAATGTAACTTCATGTATTGTAACGTAGTAAAGTATGATTATTTGTCTAAGGCGTTGGTGCATTCGCTGATGTGAATCTGTGTGATAATCACGGTATTAGCATCATAATTATTTTGTCTTCTGCGGATTATGAGCGTTCTAATGATAAGTTTAAACGTTCGTTGCGCATATTAGATTAAAGTCGACCGTCGAATCTACGTAGAACGTACACGGAGAGGTTTGCTACCACAGAACAGATAGTGGTGCCGATTCAAATCCGTCTAAACTAGACTAAAAATCACAAAAATTTAATTTATTTCCTGTCAAACGACGATTTCCCATTCTGGGGGCCAACCACCACCTCTTAAAGCAGTATTATTTTAATGTTACTTCAGTGTGAGAAAGAGATGGAGCTATACAGGACGTGTAGCTCCATCTCTTTCCCAAACTGAAGTAATATTACAATAATACTGCTTTAAGAGGTGGTGGTCACTGGTCTAGCTCCTGAAATTGACTAAAATGACACAATCTAGCTCCATCTCTTTCCCACACTGAAGTAATATTACAATAATACCTACTGCTTTAAGAGGTGGTGGTCTAGCTCCTGAAATTGACTAAAATGACCTATATTTTAGTTTGACAACACTAAGATGGCACTGAGTTATTAGTTTAGTGAAAATGGTAATTTTGCTATTCTGAATTTGACGTTTTTCACCTTAAATTTAGATTTTCTAACTAAATCTGACTACATATTTTTAATTGCGATTAAAAAGGTGTGGAATAAAATTAGTTGGCATGAACTAAAATTGACACCAACACCCCGACTTCGGGTGCAAAAACAGTTCTGTATCTTTTTTTTCTTTTGCTTATATCTCGAAAACGGTATGTCCTATCGCAAAAATAATTAAAATTTTGACCCCCCCTTTAAAAAACTCGTTAACCCCTAAGACTCAACATGTAGGTACTAATTTTTCATATTTATCGTACAAAAAGTGAAAAATTCCATATAAAACACGTCGAGGCTGCCCCCCCTGCACACCTCCGGCTCAAAAAAAAAACACGGAGTAGGGCAATACCACTTGGAGTCGCGATTGTCAAATTCGATTTATTTGTGTCAAAATTGTTTTTACATTTAATGATATTTTTTTGCAGAATAGCTTTAAGGTTCTCATA
This sequence comes from Fissipunctia ypsillon, assembly GCA_947568875.1. Lineage (NCBI taxonomy): Eukaryota > Metazoa > Arthropoda > Insecta > Lepidoptera > Noctuidae > Fissipunctia > Fissipunctia ypsillon. The sequence continues at coordinate 16,619,802 of OX387662.1, forward strand.
GACAAAAGTAAGGAATTTTAGTGATAATTTAGTTCGGTGTACAAGAGAATCGGCACCATTGTTTGCTACGGTTCATTTGTTTGCAAGCATTTTTTTCGTGCGTATCGTGGCTGTGGGTCGCAGTGGACGTTCCCGCCTACATTTTCATACGAAGCGAAGCGAAGCTAAGTACACGCGCGTGGCTTAGCCGTGGGCTACTGTGGAGCGGCGCTTTAAAGGCAGGCTTCAGGTAGACCGGAGCATGGTGTTGCTCGTCTCTCCTTATCTACGTCATTTTCACACCACTCGCATGCCACAGTAACAGCGACAGCAGAACAGACTATTAGAAAGAGTGGCATCTCAAAAAAGTGGTGCAGCGTTGCCTAAACATTAGTCTTGTCGATGCTTAACTAGCGAATGCGCTTGTGTTTAGATGGGCAAACAAAAAACTGCTATAGGCACTCTCTGGCTCACCTGATGATTCTTATACTTGAGCAGCAGTTTGATGCGTTCAGTAAAGTAGAAGTTCCAGTTCTCATCCCTGTACATCATGTCGCCAGTCATAAACCAGTCGTCCTTGGATATAACCTCTGCCGTGGCTTGTGGGTTATTGAAATAGCCCTGAAAAAGAAAAAGGGTAGGTATAGTCGACCTCGTCATTGCTTTACCCCTTTTGACAACAATTCTCGGTAAATTGTAACTTCACTAAAGTGGGAAAAATCACTCAATAACGCGCTGTGTGTTAGATACGCTAACCGTATATTTGGAATTTTTTTTCTCTAAATTTGCGTCTTCTATCGATAATTTTCCTTAGAATTTAAACAAATTGTAATTTTTTTTTAACACCTCCGTACAAGTTAGGTTGTTGACACAATCGGAGCGAGCGAATTTCATCCCTTATCCCGCGGGGGATTCTTTTCAGTTTGGCCTGAGCTTTATTTACCATAGACTCTAGCATGTCTAAGTTATTAGTTCCGTAACTCTACATACCTTAAATCCACCGGCTGATTTTATCCACAACTCGCCGCGCTTGTTGGGCTCATTAATTTCCTCGCCAGTTTCTATATTTACCAGCTGAAAACATTAGGTACGTAACAATTAGGAGAGTAGAACCCAGAGCGCCCTGTGAAAGGATTTACATAGGTACCTACAGTCAGGAAATCAATTGTTTACCAAATGACACCCTACATCCATTGATAAGTTGTAGCCATCATATAAAAATGTACTCTGTGGTAGCCATTTCATAGAACTGTCAAAGAACAACAGTTGTGATTTCAGTCTATGGACAGTTTCAGTTGGTAATTAATTTTCTTTGACTTTATCTACCTACTTCAGTTTCGGTTTGAAAGTTATGGCTGATTTTAAAAACATTTATCAATGAGCTATAAATAGGTAGGTACCTACACTTATCAAGTTTGTAATCTGCACGTAAATAATGTCATTTAACCTACCTATAGATACCAATAATCTCCTAAATTATCATCGTTTTAGATTATAAATATTATCAATCTAACTAAATGTGTAATAGCGAGACTTTTCGTTGATTGGTTATCGATAAGTTGATTATCATATCTTCAACATCAAATGGTCCGACCGTGTTAGAAACACGGATGTCCTGCGAAGGGCTAATGTTTGCAGAATTGAAGTCTATCTGATGCGTCGTCAGCTACGCTGGTCTGGACACGTTGTGAGGATGCCTGACGGGAGGGCAGCTAGGCGCATCTTCTTTTCTGCACTCAAGGACAGCAAGCGGAAACAAGGCGGCCATTTCCTCAGACACAAAGACATTCAGAAAAGACATATGTATGTATGAAGAGTCGCAAAATAGACCTCTCTCGTTGGGAGGAGTTGACAAAAGATAGACCTGTTTGGAGGCGTTTGGTGAAACGAAATGTTTATGACTTTGAAGACGAGCGGAAGAGAAATCTCGACAGCAGGCGAGATCACCTCAAGAGTACCTAAACCACCCTCCAACATATAATAGGTACCATCACCACAATGGCATTGTAACATGTCTGCGCTGTGCACGTACCTTTACTATCGAGATAGGTTACATTAGCCACATCAGAGCACACGCCCGTAACATATAGACATCGAAAACAAAAACCCGTACTCCCTCACCGGACCCGTAGCCGAAATCGGCATGGGATTATGTACCATTATTATTATCATGTCCCATAAATATCTATAACATGTCCCGGAATTAACGCACGAGATAAGCCTGAAATCTCAAAAGCAGGTGCTCCCTACATCTCTTTGAGTGGCTGGAGAGGCGCCACGGCGTCCTTACCTTCCGCCTGACGCAGGTCCTCACCGGACACGAGTGCTTCGGGAGGTACCTGTTCCAGATAAGGCGGGAGGAAACGCCCGGGTGTCACCACTGTGTGGATCGCCCGGAGGACACGGTGGAGCATACGGTGGAGGTCTGCCCGGCTTGGGCGGAGCACCGCCGTGTCCTCGCGGAAGCGATCGGCGGCGGCGATCTCTCGCGTCCGGCCCTGGTCCAGGCCATGGTACGGGGCGAGAGTACATGGGAAGCCATTACCTCCTTCTGCGAAGCAGTAATGCTCGCGAAGGAGGAGGCGGAACGCGTGAGGGAGAGGCAAGCTTTGCGCCCTCACGCCCCTAGTCGCCGCAGGAGACGCCCTGAGCGTCGGGAATTGACAGCCGATTCCCGGCCACCGTAGGCGCGGGCTTGCGGACGGCGAGCAATGGGTAGCTCGCCGTCCGGTAAGGACCAAGCCCGGAGTTACCGTGGCCCCGGCACAGGCAACAGAAGGAACACGGGCGGGTTTTAGTCAGTAAAAGTCTGACACGCCCTCCCGCTCCGCCCAGAGCGGGAGAAGTCATTTGATGATTTCTCATCCACAAAAAAAAAAAAAAGGTGCTCCCTACATTTTGACTAGTTATGCGAACATAAATGTCGGCAACAGTTTTCTCGCGAATTACAAAAAAAATCTATTCGGGACCCCCACCGTAAGCCCAAACAACACACACACACATATACACACACACCCCCACAGCACAGTAAACCAAAGATAGCTATGGTTTCCATCAAGCGGTGAACGGTCACACAATAACGGCTGTCCGAATACAGAGCGTTTTTAGGGTTTCGAACTTTAAAAGGAAAAAAACGGCACCCTTATAGGATCACTCGTGTGTCTGTTCGTCTGTCTATCCGTCTGTCACAGCCAATCGATAACAACGTCCACTCACTACGGACTAAACGCGTACGTAATACGCGTCAAACTTTATGGCGACTCTGAAGTGCGCTACTCGCTGCGCAGTACCGCACCCCTCACCCCCGCTGACACGTGAATTTTGTTACTGCGCAGCGACTCGCCTCATGTTCCGAGCCGCCATAAAGTTTGAATCGGGCTGTACTAAGCTATCAAACTCGAAGGACCAATGATACCTACTTACTTTATGATATCCAAATAAGGCCTTGCTTGTATGCAAGGCCCAATATTGTTATGTCGCATCAAATAGTCAACTTGCAGTGAGTAAGAGTCTTGCAGTCAATTAGTTTAGTTATTTCTCTATTTGATCGAGACCTGGAGCTAGACCACCACCTCTAACGCAGAGTATTATTGTAATCTTACTTCAGTGTGGAAAGGAGACGGAGCTAGATGTTCTGTATAGCTCCATCTCTTTCTCACACTGAAGTAACATTGAAATAATACTGCTTTAAGAGGTGGTGGTTGGCCCCCTGTTATGCCTGCTAATATATGAATAAAGCGCTGGCCACATTGAGGCGAATCCCGCGCGGGTGGCGGGACGTAACTGCGTGCGTCGATTGTTTTAATAATTAGGAAGTTATGCGACTATTCACGCCAGTCTGAACACCTCCAGAGCGGATTTCGTCCCGCTTCTCGCACGGGATTCGCTTCAGTTTGGCCAGAGCGTTGAGTAGGTAAAACGGTAGGAGAAAGGAGAGAACAGTTACCAACCTTGTATTGTAAATGAGCAAATGGTTTCCCACACGACCCTACCGGGGCGTTAACGCTATGGAATACGAGGGAACCCACCTCACTCATTCCGTACACATCAGCCACGATTGCATTCGGTGTCATACTCTGAAAACATAAAATAAAATAAATATCTAAAGGGGTGCATAATGCCACATTTTGCCAGTCATTTAACAAAACATAATCATGCCTCTTTTCCCCGAAGGGGATAGGGAGGTGTATCCAGTTCATTCACATTTCGCCATTTATGTACGTACCGGAAACAAATCCAGGCTCTGGGCTGTTTTTATATAGGACATTCTTGAGGAAATACATGGTTGCTGGCCTAATCTCTTTAACCAGCAAACATACATAATCAGCCTATAATGTTTCCACTGCTGGGAAACAGGCCTCCTCTCTGTGAGAGGGAGTGGGCCGTAATCAACCACGCGGGCCCAGTGCGGATTTGTGGATGTCACATGTCTTCGAATTTTTGGTTCAAGGACATGCCGGTTTCCGCACGATGTTTTCTTTCACCGTTTTGAGAGCAGTGGTGATAAAATTAAATAGGTACACAAAGTAAAGCGCCTGCCTGGGTTCGAACTCATGGCCTACACCTCGTAAGTCGGGGCCGATACCAATGGTCCACCACTGCTCCAGGAGACATAATAGGATAAAATACCCTCAATTCCTCCACAAGGGTTCTGGGCACAGCGCTTCCTCCAAGGTATAATACCGCAAAGCAGGACCAATCACAGTTTTCTTTCTTAGCTGCCTTTAGCAACGTAGTCATCATGGTAGGACTGATTATCATGAAGGTTGGCTGGAAAAAAGAAATGATTTGGTAATGTGGCAATATCTTTCCCTAATATGTTTCTGCAACTAAAAATGATTCAGCGAGTTTCATCATCACCTTGCTGAGGAACCAAAACCATGGGCCCGGGGCCGTCGCGTCGGCGCTCCGGAGCAGACCGAATACAGCAAAGCAAGTTAACATGGACGCTCACGCAGTCGAGGCGTCCATGTTCCTCGCCACCCTCGCGTTCATATAGAACCTTTACCATAACAAAGTTTATATAATTCATTCATTTAAATTAGGTATTATATAGTTAATTTTAAACATGAATTCATTTTAGTAAATAAAGTTACTTAGCAACCTTCCTATCTCGTCCGGAAATAGGTATGTACATAAGATTGCATCGTACATTTATTTAGCGCGTCAGCATCAGCATTTTTATATAAGGTACATAATGAAAATTGTTTTTTTACTAATTTTAGTACACTTTTGACTGTTCTATTGCAAACACGTTGTTAGCATTAATAAATAACTTATTAAGAAGTCAGAAAGATTAGTTTTCTTCCATCTCAACTTAACACATGTATTGGCAAGCAAGTGCTCGTACAAGCCCAGATAGCCTGCTGTTTGATTATTCAAAAAGGTATGAAAAAAAGATATAAAAATGCTGAATGCATACCACGAGAATTGTTTTGAGTACCTATTAATGGAATGAGAAATGATAAATGATTTAATTTCTGTAAGTAGGTTTGTACAATCACTTTTACACGTCAATCATATTTTTTCAAAACTAGATGAGGCCGGCGTTTCCTATCTGACTACTCTGAGAAGAAAGGCCGAAACAAACTCAGAGGTCAGTCTCTTTTAAAGTCCAGACATAATCTTGGTCAGATCATGTGAAGACTACGTAGATTGGTGTCTGAAATAATATTTTGAGGAAATAACCACAAAGATTGAGTGGACCTGTCTAGTCAGTACAGCTCAACTCAGAACTTAACAACAAAACCATCTTAAAACGACGACATTTGTCACAAGACTGTTTTATTTCACGACGAACTATTAATTCCTATAATGAGGGAGTCTTTTGTACCCCATGATAATTGTTAGCAACTGTCTCCTGTACCTATGGTAAGGACAATGAGGTCTGTCCGTTATTTTGGTTTAAATATAAACAATAAGTACCTAGGTGGTTATAAGAACTGTGCCAACTGTCGTGTGTTACTTGATTGGCGAAGATGTAATTGTATGCACATTGATAGATATTATTTTGTAGGATTGTAATGTAATAGTATTACTTTGTAGGATTGTAATGGCCTACATTGATTTCAGCCGATAAATAAATGACAAATGATTTTATTTCTGTAAGTAGGTTTGTACACTTTTACTCATGAATCATATTTTTTTTTAACTAGATGAGGCCGGTGTTTCCTATCTGACTACTTTAAGAAGAATGGCCGAAATACACTCAGAGGTCACAGTCTCTTTTAAAGTCCAGACATAATCTTGGTCGGATCATGTGAAGACCATATAGATTGGTGTCGGAAATGGTCTTTTGAGGAAAGAACCACACAGATTGAGTGGACCTGTCCAGTCAGTGCACGCATTTGTCAGTAATCGTACAGCTCAACTCAGAACTTATGGAGCTCAACAAAAGAAAGGACATTTGGATAGGTCGCATAAATTAATGAAAATGCCAGACCATGATTAAATCTAACTAAGAGACAAATAACAAAAAACAATGATCCACATAGTCTTTACATTTATAATAATTAAAATAGTAGAATACTTTACAAAGTAAATATTCATGTCATTGTTTAAATAAAATTCATCGATGTCAGTGTGTACACATATACAAAGTGGAGCAGGACGATTGACATTCCTTTAAACCACGTAAAAAGAATCATGTTCTTATAGGTACAAAAAATCAATCAAATCTAATAAATACTTTAGCCACAGGACATTATTTTTCATTTTCTTATTTTTCAACATAATGTAGATCTGAGTCCATAATAATTTTAAAATGGTCTAAGGGGCCTCTGCGAGTTGGCTTCGGCCCCTCATATACCTTCCAAAAGTCCGGGACCCCAGGTCCGAGATATGTCAAAAAAAAGAATAATAGGTAAACATTGTAAGGTCAAGAACCTGTGCAAAACATATGATTCTATTCTTTGCGTTTGTATTGTTCTCCAACTAAAGTACCTGCGCCCCGCTTCGCCGCCGCCACGCCCCACACCGCACCGTTGGTCAGTGACTTCTCGTAGATAAAGCGTGTTTACTTTTAATGCAGAAAATTGCAGTTTTTAAACAAAATAAATAGCAGAATCGCTATTTATTTCGTTTGAAAACTGCAATTTTCAAATTTTCCATTAACAACTAATCTTCGTGTTTTAAAATGTTCGATGGATTGGTACTGTGCTCGTTTTCATTTACTGTCGTACATCCAGATCCACGTTGTTTAAAAAAAGAAAAGTTATCAATTAAAAAACAATACATTAAGTAGTGTATTTAAAAAAGGGGCCAAGTTCGTGTCGGACCACGCACAATGAAACTTTAAATGTAAGTTGGTCGACTATTACTCGTAAACTTGTAAATCCTACTTAGTTGTGATAGTTTTCCTTTTAACTTCGTTGTATATCCTACTACCGTGAATTTTTTCACATAACCAAAACTAACCGTTTAGCTGGCAGGGGGGGGGGGGGGGGGGCACACTTGATTTTAATAAAAATTAGCACATTTAGTGTGCTTAATATTTCAGAAACGGATCCCTTAATCAAAAAATTGTTTTCACAAACGCACAATATTTTTGAAACACCTATCCAACAACACCCCACACCATGGGGTAGACGAGAAAAAAAAATACTTTACATGTACAGGAGGCACCCTAAAATTTTTTCTTTTCATGATTTTATTTTACCACTTTATCGCCGTGATTAATATACCTATGCCAAATTATAACTTTCTAGTACTAAGAGTCTCTAAGCTAAGCTGCGGACGGACGAACGCGAAACTATAAAAATAGAGGATAACCAGAAACAATGGATAGATTGTGTGAAATATGAATGAAAAATGCTTCGCCCATCTCGAATAAGTTGGGTTGTAGGCTGGAGGATGTTGTCGATACGATTTTATTTTGAATTTTTATAATGACGTTGTAAACTAACCTCGTAAGTCCCAATCAACTCTAAAATATGTTCCGTAGTGACGGCATGAGAGGATTGTATCCTCGTATACTTATAAAATGGCGACATGACATAGTTGAGGAGTGCTGACAGCCATTGCAGAGGAGCCACGATAAGTACCGACCGAATAGCAGGTAATTTATTGGCAAAAGCACTAGAAAATAAAGAAAAAGTTGTTAATGTGGAAGAACTGTGTCCAAGTCCAAGAGAGCTTAAGAATCATCGCTGACTGTCTTGTGCCGCCCATTGCTGTGGGAGACGGTTCAGGAGCTAAACCACCACCTCTTAAAGCAGTAGGTATTATTGTAATCTTACTTCAGTGTGGGAAAGAGATGGAGCTAGACGTCCTGTATAGCTCCATCTCTTTCTCACACTAAAGTAATATTAAAATAATACTGCTTTAAGAGGTGGTAGTTGGCCTCCTGGTCTTTTCACAAAATGTTATTAACGTTTTGAAGAACACTATACGGCTACTGCAGTAATAACAATAAATCTTCTATTGTCTCTCGTTTGCATTCCGCAAAGTGATGATCAGGACCTACCAAATATAAAATCCATTGGTCGTCATGTTCTTATGAGTCAAAGCGGCAGATTTGGGCAGTCCTGTGGTGCCACTTGTCGATATTAGGTAAGCTATCGTCTCCTCAGGGTCGAAGTCTGCAGGCCTGAAAGAAATAACCAAGTCCAATCACTTCAAATTTTACAGCTGCTTAGTTAGATAGAGATAACCAATCAACTCATATATTACTTTATCTAGAGTTTTATAGACAGCAATTCAGCATCAAGTCTGTGAATGATTGCAGTGATCACTAAACCATATTTATGACAAGGTAGCTAGTTTGCTACTATGGCATACTATGTAGCATATGGCCATATGGCCATATTATGGAAGAAGGAACACGTTTAAAAGCAGATACGTTCACAGGCTTAGAATTGGCGTGCTTTGCCTAGCCTTTTCCCAACTATGTTGGGGTTGGCTTCCAGTCTAACCGGATGCAACTGAATACCATTATTTTACATGGAGCGACTGCCTATCTCACCTCCACAACCCAGTTACTGGGTAATACGATATCTTGGTAAGACTGGTTATCAGACTTTTGGGCATCTGACGACCCGTAACGACTGTCAAAGATCCACGAATAACAGCCGGGACCAACGGGTTAACGTGCTTTCCGAGGCACGGAGGGGTCTTGATAAGTAAAGATGGTTACCCATCCACGAACCGACTGTAGCTTTTAACCTGGTCGACGATCGAACCATGCGGCTGTTATTACTTAGCCACGAGCCCCTCTTAGCTTAGAATTGGCGTGCGCAGTGCGATAATATAACATAACTATAGTAACTCTTATCACCATTGGCAGCCGATAGGACGAAGAGAAAGGTATGGGACATTTTCTTACTTAAAGTTCTCGACATCAATTTGATCACCATGTTTCTCCATCATTTCGGAAAAGCAAGTCGTGTCTGGACTTTCATCGAAGCTGATAATTTTAGAGTCCAAACCTACGAGGGCTACAGCTTTTTGGACATCTTGAACTTTTTCACTTTGACAGAATATAATTTTCGGCTTGCAGACATTAAAACTATCATTCAACTCATCTGGAAGGAAAAAGTAATTATTAAAATAAAATCGATTGCTTGCTATTGCTAGTCTACGTTTCTAAAGTCTGATGGAACAGATCGGTAACAGAACTAGTGCCTTCTTGGTGTGACTTATTTCTATTACAACTGCACTTCTGCTACGCGATACCTCTTCAGCTCCCACCAAACGTGTCATTGCATTGTGTTCATCTCCTAGACTCCTAGAGACAAATAAATGATCATTATCATCAGCCGCAGGGCAATTGCGTAACACACTTACAGTAGTAATCGGTTTCATTTTGACAGTTCAACAACATTCATTGCGTTATTTACGTTGTTGAGCAGACAAAATTTGAACATATGAAGCAATGGGTTAGCAATTTGCTTCAAAATCATTCAGATCGTGATTGATGGTGTGTTACGCAATTAGGGTGCCGTAGCATTCCCCTATTCCATGGGCCTGTCCACGCACTAAGTTTTGTCACGCCACAGAGCTAGATTCTCGGCCACCCCCATCTTATACAGGGTGTAAGGGACAGCCCTCCGCAGACGCATGGGATGATTTCGGTATATCATACTAAGATGACAGGCACATGAAATTATTTCAGGAACCTCACACGCAATGTATCGTTACCGTGGCAAAACGCGCGTATCGAACTCGAACGGCAGCGCAGGGAGCCTTCGGCCACCGAGTATTTCATCATCCATTGCTGTTTTGTTTATTTTAGCGGTTTTATAAATGGAGTGCTGCGCACAGATAATGTAATTTTACATTTAAACAAAGGAACAGAAACTGAAAATACGAGAGAAAAAAAAATCCTGAGAATATTTCCGCTGGAATATGATTCAAAATAAGGAGCTGAATGCACCATGTTAGTTTGCGGAGGGCTGTCCCTTACACCCTGTATAATATTAAATACACCTACTATAGCCACGTCGTCTCACAAAAACAGTGAACCCAACATTCTTAGGATTTGATTATTAATTTATGCACTTACTAACTCCAAGAGTCCTGTCTATAGCAGCGGTGGCGATGCCAAGGTACATAGCAGCATAGAACGGAACAGCTTGGTCCAGATGGTTGGGCGCCATCAGCACTATGGCGTCACCGGTCTTCAGCCCTAAGTTCCTAAAGCTGGTTGCGCATTGTATGCTTCTTCTTAACATGGATCCGTTGGTTTCTGATTCACCGGTACCACCGTCAATCTTTTGAGAAAATTAGAACCTTACAAAACCTATAGAAACGTCATCCCATCATCAAATTCCTAGATCGTTTACAGTAGGTCTGTTTTTATTGGTGCCTTAATCTTGACGAAGGGGACAAAATAGTTTACTGAATAGATAAATTCGTAAAAAGTACTGCTACTATTTATTTTTTCTGTAACATTTCTCTGCTAGGTACGAACCGGTGCGCCTTCGGCAACATATCCTAATTCATTGTAACTGTCTCATATAGTCATAGATTATGCATGCAGTGTAATGTGTTCTTTAAGTTTATTTTTCATTGTACCTATGTGATATTATATTGTGTTCCCTGATTTGTGAACCTAGTCGGAATTTCGTTGCGAAATATCGATTCGGAATTTCGAAGCCAGCAAATCCATACAAAATCAAGGAATCACACACGTTCTCCGTTCGAAACTCCGATTCGAAATTCCGCTTGGTGATTATACCACGTGTAACAGGAGGATTGACATTTCTTTAAACCACGTAAAGAGAATCACGTTCTTTGTCCGTATACAAAAAATCAATCAAATCCAATGAATACTTTAGCCACAGGAAATTATTTTTCATTTTCTTATTTTTCAACATGATGTAGATCTGAGTCCGTAATAATAGGTAAACATTACCGCCGCCGCGCCCCGCACTCCGCACCGCACCGTTGGTCAGTGACTTTTCGTAGATAAAGCGTGTTTACTTTTTTATGCAGTTGATTTTGCTATTTATTTTGTTTGAAAACTGTTTTTTTTTATTTTCCATTAACTACTAATCTCCGTGATATAAAATGTTTCGATGGATTAGTACTGTGCTGGTTTTCATTTACTGTCGTACATCCAGAAACACGTTGTATAATTTTTTTATAAAGGGTTTTCCAATAGGGACGGGTCGATGTTGACAGTCTGTGCCATCCATGCTGTTTTGGTAGGATCTGTCAAATCTGTTGTTTCTTATTCAGTCTCTGGTGCCAAATCATCACGACAAGTTACATGAATGAGCAGCACGTCCTAATGATATAATCGTCTGTTTATCTATAATCCCAAAATGTTTTATGATAACGTAATCTAGGCTCGAATGATGTCTGGAAATATTTTCACACATGTACTCGTACATCACGATAACTTGATTCAGTTTGCTCTTTGTATTTGAAGGCTTATTTACCTATCTATGTATATCTTTAAGTATCTTAATTTTTATCTTTACCACCTTTCTGATTAGCTACAAAGGCTAGTCTAGAGCCATCTCAGGTGATTGATAAAATGCACGATTATCGATCTTGCAGAGCCAGAGAAATGTGACGAATCCACATACTTGACGTGATCATTAAAAGGTAGTTGAAGATCAGTACTGCCTCACTGGAGAGTTTAGTAAGTGGCTAGCAATAGCAGCAAGAGAATTGGGAATAGCATCTAGAGTCCTCTTGTTAGCTGATAACTAAGGCTCACTTGCGTGTTCATGGGTTATCCAATATAACTCGGAGTTAACAGCTAACTCAGGGATGATCAAATAATTCATCTTGCGCCACCAAGAGTTAGAGGTAAACCTAGAGTTAAACTTTTAAATATTAAACCCACCGATGTGGGAGAGTTACGTCGATAAACTCTGGGTTAGTGTAAGTAATGTCATGACGTTATGATGTCCCGCTGATAACTTATTTTGTATTTTATATTGTTCGACGTTATAGTAAGTGAAAATTCGGTACTATATCAGCAGGCAATATATTCATGAACTCATATAAAAAAGATACAAAATATTAAAAAAAAACTTAATATAATCTAAATCCTAATCGCAAAAAAATGTGATAAAACAAAACATTAAAGATTTTCATACTTTTCCTTTACTTTTTCATACTTGTGCTGTGAGACCTTGCTGTTTGCCAAATTTCATGATTCGAGGTCAACGGGAAGTACGGGTTTTGATTTATTTGCGAAGGATTATGAGCTCCAAGGGACCGTAGACCTACGTATTTGATATTAATTTCAACTTGATACCTCCACGCGTTCCTGAGAAAAAGGGTCTTTGACAGACTGATAGACGGATGGACAATAAAGTGATCCTATAAGGGTTCCGTAATAAAAACAAATGCTTACCTGCATAACAAAATCAGGGTCATCCTTGATACTCTGCAAGATAATTTTACCGAGATGGTGCTTATCACTAGGAATCCCAGTCTCTGAAACTATTCGCGACGTAAACTCGCTGACATAATTATCGATGATTTCGTTTTTGTAGGAAAATTCCGCCATGTTTTATATCAAGACGTGTTCTAACTAATACTATAGTTAAAAATGAAATAGCACTGCGGCCACCAAATATTATGTTATCACATATTAAAATTATTGTCTAGCGTTTAGAGTTTGCCCCTTCCCCCGTCTCTACACGATTCACACACACACACACACACACACAGCTTATTACTAGGTACCTACACTAGTGACCAGCCCCTGCTTCGCATGGTTTTTACGACTTTACAAAACATCGAGATTTATTTATTATATTTAAGTTTATTACTGGTTTATTATTATTCCGCAAAATTACCAGTATTAGCTTACCCGGCGTTCCTGTCCTCTGTCCACAGCACGGAAAAGTTGACCGAGAAAATTTTAGCCCCCTCCTTGGTTGACTCAGAAGTGCCGTGTTTGACTGACGCAGTGAACGCCTGGAAAGTGGCTTGCCCGGATACAGATCGGCCATTGAACCCATCTTCCCAGAGGCAGTGGGATGAACCGCTCTGTAGGTTGGTACGGAATAATCTAATTAATACGACCACTAATACTGCTGAGCGTGCCCGCCTGCTGGCTGTGGGGGAGTGGGAGTCGGGCCTCTGGCTTCAGGCGCTACCGTCACCCAACATAGGCACTATGCTGGGTGACACCACCTTCCGGCTCGCTACTTGTCTGCGTCTGGGCGCTCCTTGCGTGGCTCCGCATCGCTGCCAATGCGGTGTCGGTGTCGACTGCCTCGGGCCTATCCTGCAGTAAGAGCGCAGGCCGGATAGCACGGCACGCCAGCATCAATGACATCATCCGTCGTGCTCTTGTCACCGCCGGGGTGCCAGCTGTTTTAGAACCCAATGGCACGCGACGATGGGAAGAGACCAGACGGAATGACCATAATGCCTTGGACGGTAGGTAGGCCTTTGGTGTGGGATGCAACGTGTGTCGACACCCTTGCGCTATCCCATCTTCCTAGCACGGCAGGCTGTGCTGGAGCGGCTGCTGCGGGTGCGGAAAACCTCAAACGGCGCAAATTCTCCAATCTTATTGGGACTTATATATTCGAGCCGTTTGGGGTTGAATTGAAACACTTGGGCCATGGGGTCCGAGTGCCCACTTAGTTTTTCGAGACATCGCCAGGCGGTTGGTCGACTGCACACGTAACCAGAGGGCTGGCCTATTTTTTGGCCAAAGAATCAGCATTGCCATGCAACGTGGCAATGCTGCCAGCCTTCTGGGCACTTTTCCTGTTGACAGCGATGCGGATGAATTTTTTGATGCCCTCTGATTATTTCCCCTCCTTTTTTATATACTTATACATATTATTATTATTTTAAGATTGTTAGGTTTTAAGTTTATTATTAATTTGTTATAATCATAAACTGTCCGGAACAAATTCTCTAAATGATGGTAAAAGTGTGTGAAAATCCGTTGCGCAGTTTAGCAGAACAACGCGGTCATACACAGTCAGACACAAAAGCGACTTTAATTTATAGATAATATGTATATATATTATAAAAGATATGCCTATATGATTATGATACTTACTTCTAATGTGTGCCTACACATTATAAATAAGTATATAATTACAGGCCTATAACAATTGCCTAAAGGTGAAACCACAACAGAGTACTTATTAGCAACAGAACATGGAGCCCTTCCGATGTTTTGTTACAACTTGATTTTGAGCCGATTTGTGTCAGATATTAATTTCATTTTAAATGCACGAGAATACACGAGTTCTCTAAAAGTGCAGATCCCAAGCAACGAAGAGTTTTGACTGCCTCGGGGTACTGGTCTTAGACGCGACTGGTAACGTTTGGGTCCAGGGTTTGATTCTTAGGTCAGGCGAAGTGTCGTAGAGTTTCGCCTTCAAGAAGTTGTCTAAAGCAACCAGGAGTTTGGATTTATATAACATCATCACGCCTGTATTCCCCGAATGCAGAGGTGCTCCTATAGTAGCTACATACAAGCACATTTCGCCAGTTACGTAGGGTGTTCTGAAAGTCTTGAGACTTAACTTTATTTTTCACAGTTTTTCAAAATAATTACCACCACAATTATTACACTTCTGCATCCTTATAAACCAATCACTAAAATTGTCTTTCCATTTCTGTTCAGGAATTTCCGCACATATATTGTCCCAGGCCGAAAGTAAAGCTTCTTCGTCCCGAAATCTTTGCCCTTTCAATTTACTTTTTACGAAAGGAAACAGTCCAAAGTCACATGGCGCTAAGTCTGGGCTGTAAGGTTCAAGAAGTTTCAAGCCGGCATCTCGCAAAAATTGGCATGTAACGTCAGCACGATGTGCCGGAACATTATCATGATGAAGATACCAGGTGCAGAGTTGTGACTTTGTACGAAGCTTCTTGAATTCCTGAATAAGTTGAAGAAGGCAGACAGTGGTGTACCAAGCAGCGTTTACAGTCTTCTGCTCACGGAGAACTACTTGTTCAATAATACCCCGAATACCGAAAAAACCACGATCATTTTCTTTTTTATCGAATTAGATTTTTTACTTCAGTCGGAGTTTCTTCGCCTTCTATCACCCATATTTTATTTTGCTGCTTTGTGAGCACGTCGTAATAATAAGGTCACGTTTCATCGCCCGTGATGATTGAAATGATGTCTTTAGATTTTCCGTTTTCAAACTTTGCAATAATTTTTTTACACCATTTAACTCGCTGTTCCTTTTAGTCATCGGTAATTTTATGTGGAATCCAAAAAGTACAAACTTTTCTATAACCTAAATGATGGTGAATAATTGAATGTAACGCTGCTGAGCCAATCTGCAGTAAGGACTCTATTTGCCGGTAGGTTATTCGCCGGTCAGTTTCAATTAAATTTTTAACTGCAGAAATATTTTCTGGAGTAACTGCTTCCGCCGGTCGTCCTGAACGCGGGTCGTCTTCTAGGTTAAAACAGCCACGCTCAAACTGTTTGTACCATCTGTAGACGGTTGCACGAGAGGGACAGTCATCACTTCTAAGCAGTTTTCTGGACTTAATCCATGTAAAAAGTTATAACGCAAAATTGCGCGATATTCGATAGTCGTTCACGAAGCCATTATAGTGAACTTGTTCGAACACGATCTACGGCAATACTGAATGCAATCAAATGACAACTGACACTAACGTATATCATAACATAAACAATCAAACTACGTGCTCACGTCGGCCAATCGCCTTAGTATTATTAAGTAAAGACTTTCAAAACACCCTACGTATACTTAAGTCCCATGTAATAGCCTATTGCCATCAACCGGGCACAAATCCAGACTCCGGGCTGCTACTAAGAATTCCAGATGAAAAAACCCAATAACACTTTGACGACCCGGGAATCCAACCCAGGACCTCATGCTCAGCAGTAGCGCTTGCGACCACTAGACCAACGAGGCAGTCAAGTTTGGATCAGTCGACTTTAGATCAGTCGAGTTTGGATTTGTGCCTTGTAAACGGCAATACGCTGGACGCTATTACATTGACCGTATAACGAGCGACGAGCTCTGCCTTACTCTCTAATAAATGCAGGCGTTATGTTATGTAGGTACCATTCGAAAGCGCGTTACATTATAGAAATGCTGTAGTGTGTACCCACTCACCACAAGCTAAATATCTAAGAACACTATATTCAGGTGTTATCAGTATGTTTCTTAAAAAACATAACCTTGTTGTAGGGTAAACTCTACTGTTATTGGCGCTCCTATTTTTTTTCATGTACATACTATGCCTACAACTACAAACAATAAATAACTATGACGGCGCAGCAAGTGGCGCCCTCTAGTTTTGTTACGAAGTTACTAGAACCACCGAAAAGGTCGGATAAGAGTGACTCTGGCTGATGATAGTCACTCTAGCATGGATGGTTGCGTGGCGGCTGTCTTCTGATTTACTTTAAATAGTGTATTATCTATGTTTCTGATGACAGATGATGTCACCCGAGCCGCTGTTCATGGATACTACACTATATAAAGTAAGTCGTACCATGTCCACCACGAACTGCTATACTCCGGCACAACCCTGATGATATTGAAGCTGCTGAACTACTTATACGATGACCACTTCTGCTAAAGGCTATCCTGCGCCGTTAACTAAATAGATCAAATCGCCTCGCGAAGTAATGTCCAACAATTTGTACCTTGCCAACATACAAAATTAGATTTATCATTTTTTAGAGAAATCTCTTACATTGCCAATCATTGTGCTGTGTCACCCTATGATGTAACTTTAATATTATCTACTTGTAAACCATAAATTATATAAACATGTAACTGATAGTAATATTATTATCTACATTAAGCAACAAGTACCTACCTAAATATTTTTTTTCTTTCTGAATAAATGAAAAGAACACGTTTATTTCCTTTATCCGGTTTTGAAGGTCGAATGTTGGGTAGGTAACCTATCTACCTCCTCTTACGGCCGAACCCAGTAACCTATCTATCACCAGTTTTTGCATACTGGAGATATAAAAATCTATCCATCTATGGTTGTAACGTCCCAATAATCTATAAAAGATTGTGGAATCATACCGGCCTGACATAAGGACCGTGATTGCCGGGGTTGTCCGTGGATGGGTGACCATCTATACATACCGAGACTCCTCCGAGCCTCGGAAAGTACGTTAAGCAGTAGGTCCCGGCTGCCATTCTTGGATCTTTGACAGTCATTACGGGTCGTCAGAAGCCCGAAAGTCTGACGACCAGTCTTGCCAAGGGGTATCGTATTACCCAGTTTCTGGGTTGTGGAGGTGAGACAGGCAGTCGCTCCATGTAAAATACTGGTATTCAGCTGCATCCGGTTAGACTGGAAGCCGATCCCAACATAGTTGGGCGAAGGCTAGGCAGATTTTTATCATTTTGAAATAAACAGTTTTTGAAAAAAATGAGTAGTGAGTAATTTTTTTATGTCATGGAGCGACGCCATTTGACTGCTGATGAAATGCAGAGAGCTGTAGGAATGCTACAAGCGGGAAGAAATCAGTCCCAGGTATCTCGGTATTTTGGTGTCAATATGAGCGTGATTTGTCGTCTTTGGCTGCTTTACGTTAATACAGGGGATCCTGCTGAGCAGCACCCAGGACGTGGAAGGAGTACAACTGCTTAACAGGACCGATACATACAACTGACTGCTAGACATCGGCCGATGTTAACCGCCCGGGAGATAGGTTTAAAGCTACAATTCTCAAGCGGTGTTTTGTTAGCCACCAAACCGTGAGAAATAGGCCGCATTAATACGACCTACGAGCACGAGGCCCAATTAGGTGCCCACCTATACGCCATGGGAATCACGCCTATCGAAACGAATGGTGTAGGGAACACTTGACATGGACCCAGGAGCAATGGGATAAAATTTTATTTTCCGATGAGTCCCGGTTTGGATTTAGACCTGATACGAGAAGGGTAAGAGTGTATTGTCGTCCCTGAATTGCTGAACGGCTGAGATGCGCCCAGAAAGTGCACCCTTACAGTGGCTCCACAGTGATGGTATAGGCGGGTATTTTTTTAAATTTTTTATTTTATTTGAGATTGGTTTGCTCTTGACTCTAGTCTAGGTCAGAGATGACAGAGACAAAGTCGACGATGGAGCGAGCTAACCCAGAAGAAGCATGTTAACTCTCACTTTGAAGAGATCAGGGTTGTATACGTTCGGAAACAGACGCAGGCAGAGAGTTCCACTCCTTTGCTGTGCGCATCACAAAAGACATTTGGAAACGCTTTGTGCGAATTGGTAGAATAGCAACTAGGTAGGGATGGTAACCTCTAGTGCGTCTAGATGTCCGATGGTAGAAAGGGGCAGGCGGAATGAGGTCGTGGAGTTCTCGAGCACACTCACCGAAGTACAATCTGTAGAAGACCGACAAGCAGGCAACCTTGTGTATTATGAAGAACAAACGAACTGAGCTCGTTTTTGTAGATGGCAATATGAAAGCTGATAGTTACGTTGAAGATGTCCTCGGGCCTTACGTTCACCCATTCGCACAAAGTCTTGGCTCAGATTTCACGCTGATGCATGACAATCCACGTTCGCACGTAGCTCGGAGGACCAGAGAGTACTCGGCAATGGAAAACATCCGGGTATTGCCGTGGCCTGCACAATCGCCAGACCTCAATCCCATCGAGCACGCATGGGATATGCTCCAGAGACATGTTCTAGGGAACCTGGACGGAGTGTCGACAACCCAACAACTGAAAGACTTGTTAAGATTCCATTGGCCGCGATTGCCGCAGGATCAGATAAACAATCTTATAAATTCAATGAAAAATCGTTGTCGACAAGTTTTAAACAACACGTGGTCACGGTCACACATTGTATAGAATTATCAAATAATTAAACAAAATGTCTTTATTTAATTTTGTAAAACACAAAAAAATTAATTTCGTTTTAACCTTATTTTATAAATACGTATGTTACGGTACACATTGATAATTATTCTAATTAAATGAACAATTGAATGAAGGATTTCGTTGCTTTAGTTACTAATGCATCAAAAAATTCTTAGTCATTATATTAAAAAAAACCGGTCAAGTGCGTGTCTGACCACGCACAATGAAGGGTTCCGTAGTTGGGATGAGTTTATCCCCAGAACAAACTTAACATTGTAGTTGAAAAACATGTTCTCTCATACATTCCAAGACTATCACTCGTTAACTTATAAAGCCTACTTAGCTGTGATTATTTCAGAAACGGATCCCATAATCGAAAAATTGTTTTCACAAACCCGCAATATTTTTGAAAGAACTTTCCCTACAACACTCCACACCATGGGGTAGACGAGAAAAAAAAAACCTCTTATTACATTTTTATACTTCGTGAAATATTCCGGATTTTTTGTACAAATGGGCATAATTCTTTGATGTACATGCAGAGTAATGACAAAATATTATACTTTTTGAACAAGGGCTTACAGCTATCGGTATACCAGGCTCCACAGATTGCACGCACATATTTCTTTTTCGTACTCTGAGCTCCGTTATGATATCCACCGGATTTCCCCACATTATAAGTACCCGTGATATGCGCAAAGAGCAGCTTCTGTTCATACTGTGACTCTTATTCTTTTTAATGCATAGACAAATCGATCGAGCTTGTCACAAACGTGATCGACATGTGTCTTGATGACACATGATGACACATTGATGTTGGTGTCTTGGTGTTGTGATGTCATGTGTGATGTTGGAACCTTGGCTTGTATTAAAGGAAACACTGTTTGCAGTTTGGTGTCTTTTATTAGACTGAAACTTAAGTACATTATAAAAAGGAATATGAAGAAAAGTTGCTTACATAGCTAAGTGCGCGCACATATAGGTATTCGTAATAATATACTCACACTTCACCTCCCGGGGGCGAAGAGAAAAAAAAAAAATTTCGTAGTTACGATTTTTTTTTTTTTTAACTACACAATACTATTATTACGATAAGATTAAAATTAAAAAAATAAAACAACTTAAAATTAAACATGACAATGTTATACATAAAAAAAAAAAACAATAATCAATCTTTAATAAAATAAGGAAGAGAAAGTTCCGTTTACTTTTATTCATAAAATAGTTTAGTCCTATTTTTATGAATTATTTCTTCTTTATTTGAATTATTTTTTATCTTAACATTACATCCTAAGTCTTCTACAACTACATATGGTCCTTTATACAGAGGATCCAACTTACGTCCAGTTTCTATCTTAATTAATATTAAATCTCCTACCTGATATCTAACAGGATTCATTGCAATATCATACTTAGCTTTTCTCTTATGTTTTTTAGTTATCAAATTATTTTTAGCTTCAGATTGCGCCAACTGTAATCTGTATTTCAATTGCAATGGATAACTGTCTACATTGTATAATGGTTCTACATGATCAGACAAATTAGATGGTATATTACATAGTTTACCAAATACTAATTCATGTGGCGTGTAATTTGTTTCCGAATGTATAGTATTATTAAAACTGAAACACCAAAAAGGTAACCATTGACTCCAAGTTTCAGGATGATTGTCGCACTGAATTCTTAAAAATGAACCCAACACTTTGTGGGTATTTTCTAGAGCTCCTATTGATTCATGATGATAAGCCGTAGAGGAGAGTTTTTTAACATTCAAAATCTTACATACCTGTTCCATTGTAGACGAAATAAACTCCGTTCCTCGATCAGTGGCTATTACCTTAGGAATACCAAATATCAGAATAAAATTACGCACGAATGCATCAGCAATGGACGTAGTTTCTTTATTTGCAAGAGGAATTGCCTGTACAAATTTGGTCAATTCACATTGGATAGTTAAAATATAAGAATTATCATCTATGGACCTGTCTAGGGGTCCTACTATATCTAGATATACTTTTTCAAAGGCTGAAGATGCCGTACTGGTAATCTCCATCGGCTCTTTAGTGTAACGACTATGTTTCATTTTCTGACACTTCGTACATTTACGTACAAATTCTTGAACATCTCGTTCAATACTCGGCCAAAAATATCGTTTCTTAATAGTATTTATCATTCTGCGCATACCAGCATGTCCGCTAGATGGCAGTAAATGAAAATCGTTCATAATGAGAGTTTTCTCTTTATCGTCCGTTATTCTTTTAACACCTCGCAATATACATATGCGGGGTCCGGACCAATCGTTTAGTGACTTTATTTCACTGCAAATATGTTTAATAAATTCAACATTTTGTTCATCTTTTACAATGCAAACTTCTTGGATACCTATCTTTTTGCAAAATAAACTTAATTTCTGCACAAATTCGGCTCGCGAGAAATGCGCCTTGAAATTAAGATTAATGTATAAATGTTTTATATCTGATCTAAAAGCAAAACACTCTATTTCCGTAGTAATCATATTTCTCATTCTCAATTTATCTAATGTTTTGCCATCCATAAACATCATCTCAATCGTGTCACGCGGTTTTCTTAATATATCTACGACTTTTGGTTGATCAGGCCAATCGTCTTTAGATTTACTAAGATCCGCATTCCCTTTTAAAACGTTATTATCATTCATCTCATCTATCCTTTTTTTCTGTGCTCTAGTCATCACATTTACAACTTGTTCATGCATATTTTTTAAATCATCCGATGTCATACTAACTCTTGATAAAGCATCTGCTACAGTATTTTCTTTCCCCTTTACGTAAATAATTTTAAACCTATATTCTTCTAAAGCAAGTCTAAATTTAAGTAATCTATTAGAAGGATCTTTGATTCCAAAAAGATACACTAAGGGTTTGTGGTCAGTCATTAATGTGAAGTTTCTGCCGTAAACATATGGTCTAAAGTACTTCACAGCCCAAACAATAGCCAAAAGTTCCTTTTGGATGGTCGGGTAATTCTTTTCTGCCTTATTTAATGGCCTACTTGCGTATGCTATGGGTCTCAAGTCTTTGTTGCATAAAACTGCACCAATAGCTATTCCTGATGCGTCTGTTTGTATTACGAATTCATTGTCTCTCGAAAAATCAGGATATTGCAATATCGGGGGTGTCATTAACAACTTTTTTAAGATTTCAAACGCATTGTGACACTCATCTGTCCATTGAAATGGTTCGTTTTTCCTGCATAATTTATTTAAAGGTATAGTAATATTAGCGAAAGATTTTATAAATTTACGATAATAATTACAGAATGCTACAAAACGCTTGACCTCCTCTGAATTTTTGGGGATTGGATAATTTTGGAGTATTTTAGTTTTTTCTGGATCAGGAGAAACGCCTTTCTCTGAAACCACGTGTCCTAAATACAAAAGTTCTTTTTTTAAGAATTCGCACTTTTGAGGGTTTAATTTTAGATTTACTTTTCTGAGTCTTTCCATAACGCTTATTAAATTTTGATTATGAGTAGTCAAATTGCGTCCAAAAATGACTAGGTCATCTAAATAGACAAAACATTTTTCAAATGCTAGGCCCGACATAGCAACTGACATCATACGACTGAATGAACTCGGACTAATTTTAAGCCCCATCGGTAACCGTTTCATTTGATATTGTCCTGAACTAGTTGTAAATGCCGTATATTTACGACTCTGAGGATTCAAGGTCACTTGGTAATAACCTTGGTGAAGGTCAAGGTGACTAAAATAAATTGCGCCTGAAAGAGAATCTAATATTTCAGTGATATTTGGCAATGGAAATTTGTCATCAGCCAGGATTTCATTTACTTTCCTATAATCTACTACTAGTCTCCACTTCTTATTTTGACCTTCAACACTTTTTTTAGGTACTAATAATATTGGGCTTGACCATGCACTGCTACATTCTTCTATGATGTCATTTTCTTTTAAGTTTTTTATTTGATTTTCAATTTCGGGCTTTAATGCTTGTGGTAAACGATATGGTTTAACATATACTGGGGAAACATTTGGTTTAATAGTAATTGATTGTTGGTAAATATTTGTGGTTGTTAACCTGTCACCTTCTACGTAAAAAACATCTGCATATTTTGCGCATATTGTTTCAATACTTTTTTGCTCTTCATCGTGTAAATGAGATAAATTTAATTCGCTCAGTAGTTTTTGAACTCTATTTACGTTTATGCCAGTTTTATTAAATGAACATATATGATAGTCATTTAAAGATTGTAACTCTGGTGTAAACAATGGTAACTCTACGTCTTTTTCAGTAACATTTAAGATCTTAATAGGAATCCTATTATTTATTACTCTTGTAATTTCATTTGCTAAAAATATATCTTTGCTCAGCTCTTTTCCACACACAACAACATCACCATTTATGCAATTATCCACATAAATATGGTGTATCGATTCGGATCGAGCAGGAATAACTATGAAATTTTTATTTTTACTAGCATAATTAATCAATTTTAACGAATAACTGTAATTGTCTTTATATAAAGTAACTAAATTTGTTTGTAAATTAATATTAGCTCCATATTTCATTAGAAAATCTATACCTAAAATCCCATCAGCCGTTAGTGGTACCGATTCAAAAATTAAAAAGTTGTGATTAAAATGTATGTTGTCACAGGTTTTTAAAGTTAAATTAACCGATCCTTTAGATATGGTCTTCCCTCCAAAGCCATTTATTAATGTATTGTCTCTTTGCACTGGCGTATTAAAGGGAATTGCTCCATTTTTTATAACAGATACTGAAGCGCCAGTATCAACAAGCCAATAATATTTGTTGTTGTTAATGTTTAATATCACGTATTTAGTGTCGTTATTACATGATAAGATGGTATTCTTAAGATCGAAAAAACTGAATCTGACTGTTATTTGATTGTTCACTGCTTTGGGGCTCGTCTACATTGTGTTCCGCCGTATATAAGTTACGGTTTTGTGTGTTAAGTCTACCCCTGCTTTTCTGAAAACTGTTAGTAGGTCTACGATTACTATAATTTCCTCTAAAGTTATTATGAAAATTGTTTCCTCTATAGTTATAATAATTTCCGCGTCCTGTTCCACGTTGATATCCATTTCCACTATTGTGTCCTAGCTGTCTATGAGAATAATTATTTGAGTTTTGATTATAATTGTGTCTACCACCGCGACCGCGACTGTTACTATAGCGTCTATTGTTATAGAAAGTACGTCCTTGCTTTGATACATGCATGATGTTACCTTGTTGCTGTGTGGCAGGCCTGTCCTCGTCTTTTGCAGCCTGTATTGCTTCCTTCAAGCTGTTGTAATTGCGCGACGCGATGATGGTGGATAGTCTCGAGCTGCGTAGTCCGTCTGAAAATGTTTTTATCGCAGATTTTTCATTTATGAGTTTAAGTACAGAATAAGCACTGCAATCCCCGTCTGCTTGAGAAATCGTCATGTCAGTAAATAACTGCTCTATTTCCTTACCATATTCCTCAACAGTCTTTTGACCTTGTCTCATAGCCTGCATCCGCGATTGAATGGCTGTGTACGACTTTTTTGTTGTTAAATTATTCCTTAAATCTTTAATTAAATCTGAAACTTTCCCATATTTGTCAGAAATACGCAACTTTGCGTTTTCCGAAAGTCTACTTTTTAAGATAAAAATAATCAATAAAGAATTACCTTTATCGTCGAGCATATTAGCGTACATTTCGATGGCGTCAATCATTCTCTTAGTGGTGTTTTCAGTATCATCCATAACTGGAATTAAATTACATGCCACCTTTAAATCAAATTCCATTTTGTTAGTTTCTATTGATTTTGGAAAAATACATAAATTTTTTATTTCATCATACAATTCTTGGCTCTTAACAAAAATATCCTTAGCTAATCGAATTACTTCCGCATCGCTATTTTTACCTATAACTAAAAGTAATGATTTGCACTTCTCAAAAACATCATTTGCTTCTTTCAATTTTATTTCAATAGTCTGGCCTTTATATCTACTTTGACCTCTTTTTACCAAATATGTTCGTATTTCATATAACAACTTTTGGCATTCTTCTAAACTTTCTAACATAATGAATATAATATTTTTAAAATATTGCTATAATTATTCATAACTAGGTAAAACTTAACACTATTTCGTAACATACTGACAAAAGAATGGAATACGTAAGCACTATTCACCGCGAGGTATCATGTTCGATGAGTATCCGTGCGCCGTTTTATGAGTTATAATTTATTAGCGTAATGAAATTTGATCACTGGCTTTACACTTTATACTCAATATTGTCTTCCGAAACGATTTTAAACTGCTTGAATATATTCTAAACACTTTAAATAACACTTATTGTTCATTTGCAAGCACTTTTTGAGATTATTAATGTTTATAATTATAGGGTTTAAACACTCACGAAAAATGAAAAGTTTATTTGTTTACGCAGCAGTCTCCTCAACGCTGCGCCTGGCTCGCAGAGACGACCTGATGCGGGATATTGCCTGCATACCCATTTCTTCTTGAATAAGGCGTCGATGGCACGCCCTATATAACTTGCAACCAAAAAATAGTACAAGTACCAAAACCAGGGCCAGCAAAATATATGTTACCGTGCACATACTTTGAAGGTGGTTTCCAAAATCTTTCAACTGAGCCGCATTATCGCCCGCAGCGTTCTGGGTTAAAAACACGTCTTCCTTTTCCACTTTTGACTGACACATCTTGAGAACGAATTTGAAACCAGCTTAAAATTTTTTACTTGTGTAACTAGCACTTAAAAACTGAATCAAAAGGAAACAAAGTTCCTTGGCAGAGCCCTGGCAGGGTCGCCATGTGATGTTGGAACCTTGGCTTGTATTAAAGGAAACACTGTTTGCAGTTTGGTGTCTTTTATTAGACTGAAACTTAAGTACATTATAAAAAGGAATATGAAGAAAAGTTGCTTACATAGCTAAGTGCGCGCACATATAGGTATTCGTAATAATATACTCACACTTCACCAGTCACAATTCTGATCCAACTATATGCCTAGAAATTTAGTGCTTGCTACTCATTCTATATTAGTGTCTTATTATATATTTGACATTTAGCAGCAATTGTTTCCTTTTAACATAAACACATAACATCACGCCTTGTTTCCCCGAAGTGTTAGGCAGAGGTGTACCTATTAAAGTACACCCACATTGTATTGTATTGTTTCCTTTTATACGTTTGGAATTCGATCATTTTGGTTTTTTCCATATTAATCTTCAAGTTATTGCATTATAACCAGTGTATAATGTCGTTAATAGCTTTGTTTATTTCTCGTTCATATATACTTTCATTTTCACATTTGACAATGAGAGTTGTATCATCAGCAAGCAAGATTGTGTCATGACGGGTGTTATTTGGGAGATCATTTATATCATGATGAATAAGAACGGTCCTAACACGGTGCCCTGTGGCACTCCAAAATTGTTTTGCTGATAGTCACTTCTATGTACCTTTTTTTGTTATTTTGGATTTTCTAGATTTCCACACATTGCTTTCTGTCACTTAGATAGTATAATCGTTCGCTTTGCCTTTCATTCCATATTTTTTTAACTTGTGTAAGAGCAGCTTGTGGTCCACAAAATGGGTGCGTCTCATATCATATGAAGTCATTTGGTATATTTTCATTTCAATAACGTTCACAAGACGTATAATAAATTGAGTTATACCAACTGTTGATATAATTTCTTTAGATATAACATTTATAAACTCTAAAACTTATTTCGTATAACGTTTATTTAATCGAAAATCATTACGTATATCGTTTAAAATATACAGGCTTAGGGTATCAATATATATTGATACCCTCATTATGGTTAACACCCCGATTCAGAGCAATCCGACTCGGATAGGTTAGTTTAGAAGGCTAAGGCGGGATTGGAGCGGAGCCCCTTTTTTTTGTGGTTTGTGGTTTTTGGTTTTTTTTTTCGGGTTAGGTTCGGAATAAAAGGATTATTCCGAACCTGACCCGAAAATCCTAACCCTAGACAAAGTCAGGGGCACCCCGAGATTCGGTTTGGTTAGGTTCCTTTAAACCCTGTAGACAGAAACAGATCGGCGCAGCGGGGCTCCGTCGACTTGCTGTCAGTTTATGCTTGCATGCTGCATGCTTGCTTGCATGCTGCGTGTATGGTGTGATGTGGTGATAAATTAGTATTTAACTGAGCAAGATTATGCACACAAAGAGAAAATTAACAATGATATTTGTTAAGTTACATACATTTCACAACTTATTAATAATTAGACAATGTTATAATGTGTATAACTGAAATTTTGCTTTGTGTTTTTTATTAGGCGTTTTATCATATTAGACTAAATAGGTTTTATGTCTTTTAAGTGGTATATCAAACGATTTTATGTTCAACTAGCTTTTGCCCGCGGCTTCACCCGCGTGTATGTCGGAAAATATCAAATTAGTACCTACCCTACGTGTTAATCCAGGTTCTAAAACATCTGTATGTATCTGTGTATCTGTGTGTATGTCCTCTAAATTCAATCAACCGTTTTTGCGCCAATCCGGAACATACATCCCGACAAACAACAAACGGACAAAAATTCTAAAAACTATAGTGTGCGCAACAGACTCGTTCAATCACTTCTTTTTAAATATAATAGGTAGGGGAAAAAGTTTCTTCGCATTTTTTAAGAAAATTCAAAACATTTTTTAATATAGTTTATTCACATTTAACTAAAGTATGTAGACACCATTTTGTTCGATAACTTTTTGCCATCTTGTAGGTAGGGACATGATCCCATTGCTTTAGAAATTTTGGGACTTCTGATCAAAATACCGCGACAAGTGGTTTTGGCAGTCCTCTCGTGATGTTAACCTGACACTGCCTAAAGAATTCTGAAGAGACCGAAACAGGTGGAAATCTGAAGGTGCAAGGTCAGAAATATACGGCGGATGCATTAACACCCCCAGCCAAACTCTCTTAATTTTTGCTGAGTGGCTAAAGATGTGTGAGGTCTAGCGTTATCATGATGAAAAACCACACCCCTTCTGTTGATTAATTCCGGCCGCTTTCTCTCAACTTCTTGCTTTAATCTCATCAGTTGTTCGCAGTAGAGTTCAGAATCGATGGTCCTGCCTGGTGGTAACAGCTCATAATGAATAATGCCCTTCCAATCCCACCACACACACAGCATCACCTTGTTGCGAGTTAACCCGGATTTCGCCACAGTCTGTGAAGCCTGACCGGCCTTTGACCACGACCTTTTCCGCACGTTCTTGTCGTACGTGATCCACTTTTCATCACCAGTTATCAGTTTCTTTAGAAATGGTTTGGTTTCATTACGTCGTAATAAAGAATCACAAATGAGTACACGGTTCATTAGGTTTCTTTCAGTGAGCTCGTGAGGTACCCAAATATCGAGCTTTTTTGTGTACCCAGTTTTTTTCAAATGCGCCAAAACTGTTTTGTGGTCAATTCCCAGTTCTTCAGCTACGTCGTAACTACTGATATGCCGATCTTGCTCCACTTTTTCAAAAATGGCATCCATTTTATCCGTAATAGGGCGACCAGAGTGACGTGCATCTTTGACATCAAAATTTCCGGATTGAAAACGCTTAAACCAAATTTGTGCTACTCTTACAGACACTGAACCAGGTCCATAAACATAGCAAATTTTTTTCGCGGCTTACGTTGCATTTTTACCTTTTTTGTAGTAAAATTTTAAAATGTATCGAATTTCTTCATTAGATTCACTCACCTTGACAGTATGAAAAACAAATGAAAATCACACATTTTACTAATTTGAATTTGGAATTATGTTCTTTAAAATTTAAACTTTCAATGATACCAAATCCAGCCAGATACAAATAGTATAGCCAAAGAGATGTTATTACAAGTTCATACATACTATTTATAATGCGAAAAGACTTTTTCCCCAACCTAATATGCAATGCACAGTTCTGACTTCGTTACTATTTTTAACCGACTTCAAAAAAGGAGGAGGTTATCAATTCGGGTGTATGGTTTTTTTAAATGTATGTTACCGTTACTCCGTCATTTATAAACCGTTATAAAAAAATATTTTGTTATTTGAAAGGATTGGACTTCCAGATTGGTCCCATTTTTATTCAAATCCAGTTCTGATGATAGGATCCATAAGGAATTGAGGGAACTCCTCAAATATTATTAGCAAACACATAGTGATTTTGGTATTTTCGTCAACAAATCAAGCATTTGCATTCAGAAAGTATGATTTGGTGAAGTGGAATTGACGAAGAAGTCCACAGATGGCTACAGGAACTCATCAACGATAAGTATTTCACGGGTGGTGATAAGATATCTCGATTAAGATAGTTAAACGACTATGACGAAACAAATTTAAATAAATGCTTCTGATGAAAATGGTACCATTGAACTCAAAACAGTAATAAAACAATGTATCCTAGCCGTGTTGGGACTTATTGGAAATGTCATGAGATGCACTCTGGCTATAAATTATTTTTAACCGACTTTAAAACAGGAGGAGGTTCTCAGTTCTTCGGAATCTTTTTTTTTATGGTTCCCCGATTATTCGAAGATGGCTGGACCGATTTGGAAAATTCTTTTTTTGTTTGAAAGGGTATACTTTCCAGGTGGTCCCATTGTCATCAGGTCAGGATCTGATGATGGGATCCTGTAGAAATCAAAAGAACTCTTCAATATAGGCACACCTATAGCGATTTTGGTATTTTTTATAGTAACTTGTGGATTTCCTCTCGGAAAGCAACATTTGGTGAAGTGGAACTGATGACAAAGACCACAGATGGTAAGATGGCCACTGGAACAACTCAATAATAAGTATTTCACGGGTTGCGATTCCATTACTTTAAAATTATCTACTGCTAAGCAATAGAAGCTCGTCACATTGCATATGGTGAAGTGGAGCTGTTGGTGAAGTACCAAGAGAACTCCTCAACGATTAACGTCCCTGCATCGGGAAAAGCAATGTTTTGTAAAAAGTGATGAGCAGTTGTCATTAGGCTATTGTAACTCAGATAAATTACAAACAGACCAACTAAAAAGTGGTACAATAAAAACAACCGGCTTCCAAAACAAACACTACAAAGTGAAAAATAACTTTAATTTCGGAAGTCAGTGGCAAAAACCTAAAATACAGATCCAAAGACACCGACTTCCGAAAAAGTATTAGTACCGAGATTCGAGTTAATATGACAGCGCGTTAAAATTTTTCCTTACTGTTCCTTACTGTTCTTACGGTCCTAGTGTTCCTTACTTGTTTTAAAAAAGTAAGAGTGACAATTTGTATTATTTCCTGAGGCAAACATTGTCATGTTGCAAGTGTATTAACCAAAGGAATAAGATTTTTCATATTATCTGTATCCTCTTTTTTCACCCCCACAGGGGTGGAATTTCGAAAAATCGTTTCGGATTTTTCCATAACTGAAATCAAAGATTTCTTATACCAATTTTTGAGTTAATCAAGCCACACAGTAAAATCTTCCTCTTAAAAATCTAATTACCCCCTTTCACCCCGTCAGAGGTAGTTTTCAAAAACCAATAGTAAAAAACTTTATTGCTTACTTAGGCAAATATTCGTACCAAGTTTCAAGTTTATTAACCAAATGAATAAGATTTTTCATCTAAACTATTTATATCCCCGGTTTTCACCCCCACAGGGGTGGAGTTTTAAAAAATCGTTTAGGATATTTCCAAAACTTGACTCAAAGATTATTCATACCAATTTTCGAGTTAATCAAGCTACGCAGTAAAATTCTCCCCTGTAAATTTGACAACCCCTTTTGCACCCCGTCCGGGGTAGATTTTCGAAAAACCTTGATACAGGTTATTCTTTATTTTTGGACTTAAGTATAAATACTGAGTTTCGAGTTAATCGGACTGCGTGTTAAAATTCTTCCATACAAATTTTGACACACCCCAATCCCCCTAGGAAAAACCAAAAATTACGAAGTTCATAATTTACTAAGATAAGTATTTGGGCCAAGTTTCAAGTTTATTAACTCAAGGAATAAGATTTTTCATACAAACGAAATACTCCCTTTTCACCCCCTTAAAGTTGGAATTTCCTAAAACCCCTTCTTAGTGCTCCCCTACATTATAAAAGGAAGCTGTGTGCAAAATTTCACGTTCCTAGTCCCAGTAGTTTCTGCTGTGTGTTGATATGTCAGTCAGTCAGTCAGTCAGTTTCTCCTTTTATATAATTATATAGATAGATGTATGTTATGCTCATAAAAATTAGTGACTTTAAAATTATATCAATCGTTTTATATTAACTGATCATTATATCAAATAAAATTATAGATTCAGTTGTTAGATCTTATTAGAGATTTTGTAATTATATCATATATATTACTTACCCCCACAAAATTAAACGCTTTGCCCATGTCTAAAATTATCGCCGCTACTGGCAAACCATCATTTATAGCCTGAGTGACAATTTTGATAAAGTTGAAACATACTAACGAAGTGGTAATATCCTGCCTAAATCCAAATTGCTCATTTTAAGTAAATAATGATTGGTTAATAATAATTGCAGGATGCAATTACCTACTTTTTGCGTGAATTCCTCTGATGATCGTAGCGTTTTGCTGCAAACAAAGGAATAATTGTTTTATGCACTGTAGTCATAAGTTTGAGCTACCTAAGTTTGCGAGAGCTCGAAAGAGTTACCGCGGCCCCGGCACAGGCAACTGAAGGAACACGGGTCGGTTTTAGTCAGTAAAAGTCTGACACGCCCTCCCGCTACGCCCAGAGCGGGAGAAGTCATTTGATGATTTCCCATCCAAAAAAAAAATAAAAAAAAGGTGTGCAAAAAAGTTTGACGACTAGGAGCACCCCACCTCGAATAGATAAGGTTTTCTTTTGACTAT
The DNA here is from genome assembly GCA_947568875.1 of Fissipunctia ypsillon. Classification (NCBI taxonomy): domain Eukaryota; kingdom Metazoa; phylum Arthropoda; class Insecta; order Lepidoptera; family Noctuidae; genus Fissipunctia; species Fissipunctia ypsillon. Next base: position 16,651,910 of record OX387662.1, read on the forward strand.
ACATAAATCTGAGTTACTTTATCGACTTACACAGAAAAGCCTAAGAAAAACATACTTAACCTTTCCTTGGAAGTCGGGTAAGAAGAGAATTTAGGATGCAAGAGCGAGCGAAGTGAGTTCGAAAATTTTAAGTCCCTACGTTTATATTTACCTACGTATGGGGTCTCGAACTACAAACTGCCTTTTAATTACTGACCATTTTGGCCTTGGGATTTGATTAAAAAGTGTTTCTAAAGATTTGCGAATCCCCCAGGAACCGCCCGGGGTGGACCCGCCAGTTTCAGACAGGCTTTTAGTGTTTCCCTCCTGAAATTTATGACTAAGTAGGTATCAATGAAGCAAATAAGTCAAGCTCGATAATGTTATGAAATCATTACCATTTGACAACTGGCCCACCTGAGCTTACTATCAGATCACACCACACTACGGCCATACTTCTAGCAGCCAGGGGCGAAGCCTTCATACAACCCGATTCCTATCGACTTCCTTTCGGAACAACCACTCTTCTTAATGTATATTATTTGGCATCACATTACATAATAATTATTTTTAATAGCAGTTTAATACATCATAAGATTAAAAACCTACAGGCACTGCTCCACAGCAGCCCTTGGCTTCGCTTTGTATGACACCTACGTACATTGCATAGTTGACAAACAAATGAACTGATTAAAAACCGGCCAAAGCATGTCAGACCACGTACAATGAAGGGTCCGTAGTTGGGATGAATTTATCCCAAGAACAAACTTAATATTGTGGTTGAAAAACATGTTCTCTCATACATTCCAACTGCAAATGTATGTTGGTCGACTATTACTCGTTTTGGTAAAGCCTACTTAGCTGTGATAGTTTCCCTTTTAGCTTCGTTGTATATATGTAGGGTGGGGAGGGGGGGTTCGGGGTGGGGGGTTACTATTTCAGAAACGGATCCCTTAATGGAAAAGTTGTTTTCACAAACCCGCAATATTTTTGAAACACCTAGTCAACAGCACCCCACAACATGGGGTAGACGAGAAAAAAAACATCTCCACTTTACGTGTACAGGAGGTACCCTAAAAATTACCACTTTATCGGCGTGATTAATATGTATACCTATCCATGCCAAATTATAGGTTTCTAGTACAAAGAGTCTCTGAGCTAAGCTGCGGACGGACGGACGGATATGGCGTATCTAAAGGGTTCCTTGCTGACTACGGAACCCTAAAAACGTTGGTTTAAAAATATTTAATTATATCAACTAATTGTTTTCCCATCTTCGAGAATTTTATTTCTTGTTTTCGTCGAAAAACAGCACAAAAATGCGCCAATGTCAATGTGCATATGTGTGTTGCGCTATTTCCTTTGTGTGCACCAAAGAAATAGTTTATACAAGATTAGTTTTAGTTTAAGCAAAATCCGAAACACCTGTCTAGTATTTTAATGTAAAGAATCTATGTACAAAATTTCAAAACTGTATCATGAAAAATCACATAGATAAAAGCTTGTTATGTTATCTGGGTGTCCGTACAAAAACATGCTCACCACGCGGCAGCCCCGCGTCGCCCGCGCCTCTAGCGTCGTCTTGCGCTCATTGATAATAATTTGGCAGCAGGTACCTAACCGTACGGCGATTGTATTGTAATTAACTGGTACTAGTGGTTACTAACATTTTCCATCACACTTGCAGGCTTTGGACTCTCGTAATGGTCAAGTGTAGGTAGATATATTATGTACTTTAATCGTTAATGCGGCAGTAAGTGATAAAAGGAAGTTAATGCGATTTGTTGCACCTTATGCCAAGTTCAAAGTGGATGAAAAGTGTTAAACATCACATTACTTAACCACAGCAGGCTGTAGGTACAAATAATAACTTTCTACAATTAACCATCTTGGCGTGTTTAAAAATGTTAATCATCACTATTTTACAATAATTGACTTGATCACTACTTACAATGTCGTACCATTTTTGTGTACTGGACGTTTGTGTATGAGAATGACATGGTTGGACGATACTTTTTACATACGATAGGTACACGATCAAATGAAACACAAAGGCCCACGGCGACCGCATGCCCGCGCGGAGCGTGACACATGCGCATCAACCTGTAGCATCCAGGCAACTGAAGGGGTTTCTTTACCCCCGCCCCACTGCCTGTGCGTCCGCACCTACGCGCCTAGTGCTGCCTATGACTTGCCGTGACCTGTGTTGTGCGTGTATGATTGCGGATAGGGTACTTAGTGTCGCTCGGTGTCCAACTTGTAACCTTTTTAAAATATTTTTGGGACAAAATATAACATGATGTAAAAATTATTGGAACCGATTCAGTAACTTATTCTAATCAACTATATCCAGGTTTCGCAAATACTAAAAATAATGTTGTATATCTATCTACATAATAAAAGAGAGTGTTATTTTTGTATTCGCTGTGAACTTTGATCCATATATGCAACTAAACGATAGGTAATTTTTATTATCGTATATCGTGTAAAATTATCTCTAAGTAAAAACAAGGTATAAATGTGTTTGTTATAAGCATTTATGTATGTAAACGATTTGAGAACGGATGATAAACATTTAGCAAGGAGACCTTGCGTGAAGCACTCCTGTTTTAGAATACTGTAAGTTTGGAGGCATTTTGTTTTAAGTGTTATTGGATTCTTTTTGTTTGTGTTGTGTTGAGTTTTGATATTTAAACATAACAAAAAAGTGGTATTAAATGTATAGTTTTCGAAATGTTTTGGACGCAGTTATAGGTACACGCACAGATATACCAACTTTAATAATGTTATGAGAAGTTTCTTTTTTTATCGGAATCTTCTCTGCACAAAGTAGTCTGATTAACAGATAATGTTCAGAACAGACTGCCCCATTGGTCTCATGCGCGCGACCCCGAGAAGCCTTGGGTTCGAATCCCAAGTCGGGAAAAAGTTGTTATTTGGGTTTTTCTGTCAAGAAATTCTCAGAAGTAGCCCAGAGTTTTGAAGTTGGTGGTGTGACATCTTCGTGCCTCGGAAAGCACGTAAGACCGTCGGTTCTGCGCCTGATCCCACCCCGGCCGTGTCGGCTTGCCGTCATATAGATGAGGGTACGGTAAAAGAGAGTCTACCTGGGTTTTCGAAAAAAATATTTATAGGGCTCGACAGACAGTTTAAAGTTACCTAAGCTGTGCCTAAGCATCCGTAGTCCATATATAATGTATATAATAATGTAGGTATGTATCCATACTAATATTATAAATTCGAAAGTAACTCTGTCTGTCTGTATGTTAACTTTTCACTACTAAACTACTGAACGGATTTCGATTAAATTTGGCATCCTGGGGAAGGCATAGGCTACTTGTTGTCTCAAAAATATTTCTAAAGGGGGTGATACAGGGGATGAAAGATTGTATGGGTAACTTAGCATTTCTTAAGTTAGGGATATGAAAATCCAAAAAGCTTTTGTTAAGAAATAAAAAATTACGTATTTCATTGTTTTTGTTAAATCACTTCCCTAAGGGGTGAAATAGAGGATGATTATAAAACTCACATGATTATTGAAATTTTTGTGTACCTCTTTTTAAGAAATTTAAGGAATTGGAAATAGTCAGATTCCTTAACTTGAGGTAATATTTATTTAATTAAAATCGGTCCACCCGCTCAAAAATTATTACAATTTAAATTATAAAATAACTTAGCTAATAGGTATTTAAGTATTACGTGGTCAATGACAGCGCTAGAGTATTTCAAATTAATCTATATAAATAAAAAAAGAAAAGTCCTGACAGACTGACTGACTCATCAACGCCCAGCCCAAACCCTTACACCTAGAAAGCTGAAATTGTGCACAGAGGTTCCCTTTATAATCAAATCAAATCATTTATTTTTCAGACAGCATAAGTCCCTCTGTTAGTAAAACACACTTAAAATTATATTAGTACATACATATATCCTAAAACAACACACGACTTACACACAACTAGTACAGCATGTACCTGAGAGGCATACCGTGAGGACGACCACGTATCATGGAGTGTCCATCCTCTATCTCAGTCATCACTCGCACGAGATGCCTCCGTATAGGTGCATGCACTTCCTCAGCAACACTTTTCAGGATGCTGTTGTTACTTCCCATCACCCTCCTCACCAAAGACGTAACTTTTTTACGAATGACGGAATGAAAGCCATCTGTCCGGGTCTGCGCGAACATTTCGGAGGCACTACAAAAACGGGGAAGTCCCAACAACATCCTGAAAATGTTGTTAAACTGGATACGCAGGGTATTTTATAATGTAGACAAGGAAGGAAGGATTTTTTGAAATTCTACACCTGACGGAGTAAAACAGGGGATGAGAGTTTGTGTGGAAAATCGTCTTTTTTGTAGTTTAAACCATGGAAATTGGTATTTAACATTCTGGTTAAAAATTAAAAAACACGTGTTTTAGCTTTCTTGGGAAATCATCCCCTAAGGGGGGAAATTAGGGGATGAAAGTTTGTAAGGAAGAAATTGGTATTAAGCTTTTTGTTTAGAAATTACGAATGACGTGTTTTGGCATTTTTGGAAAAATCATCCCCTAGGGGGTTAAAAATCCTTACTACCCCATCATCCAAGATGGCGGCTGCGTATATTTTCAAATTTTTCGTCATGGGTGTCGTTTTCATAGTTCTCGAGTATGCTAAAGTCGATAGTGAGGTCAAAATGTAAATCCAAGATGGCGGCGGATACAATTTTATTTTTGTCTTATATCTTATGTGAGAAGAAACTTCGTTCCTGACGTCCCCCGACCGCACACGTTTTATGTCGTCCAGCAATCATATATCAATCCGCGCGCCGCTCCTCGAATACTATATAAGCAGTGCGAGAAGTCATTGTTTACCTGGATTAACACATAGGGTACTTTTAATCCTGGTAGTATGTTCCCGTGGGATATTTTCCGACATCCACGCGGGCGAAGCCGCGGGCAAACGCTAGTAGTAAAATAAATTATTAATATTTTTAAGTAAGACATTAGAAACATAAAAACCTGTTTAATTAAAAAAAAAAGATTATTTGCATTTATTATCTGTCCGTCTGTCTGTTATCTTTTCAAGCTTAAACGGTTAATAGATATACGGATTGGCCATGACCCAGATTTAGGATATAGTATACTTTTTTATCCTGCTAGCACGTTCGTGTGGGATAATTTCTAACAACCAGCGGGCGAAGCCGCGGTCAGAAGTAGTCTTTAATATTTGATTGATTTCAGAAATAAATAACAACAATCATGACCAGACGTGCTTTCGACGCAGTGCACTGGTATATGGCCGAGGTAGGATCCCGTGTGGTGGCGAAGACCGGGATCCCTTCAGACAGACACCATATCGGGAAGATCATACTACAGAGCTTGCAAGAAGACCCCGATTTTCTTATGCAGGTATTTATATAGCTCATAATGTTTTGCAACTTAGGCATTCAAATAACGGATGTAGAAATACTAAGGCTGGGTTCACACGGCAATACACCGCACGTTTTTTACAATATTCGATTTAAGCGGGCTGTTCACACGATACATTTTTCTCCGTATAAAAACAAATAGCTGCAGTGATACCGTATTTCGCCACACACAGACCGAATATTTACATTAAAAGTTCATTCGGTTTGCTTGACAAGTCTGGTGGGTATTCGATAAAAGTATTCAACTAGAGTCTGACCAACGAAAGCTGTCCAAGAAAAAAGGCGGGAATTTAAAAAAATCAAGAGCTGTCAACCCTGGCTATACACTGCTTAAACGGAGTTGATACTATTTATAATTCAAGACATATTATGCGATATTTAGATCAGTATTTCATATTTATATACTTAGACCATAATAACTTTATTACCCTTGATATTTACTTGGAACTGTTAAACCACCATTATGTATTCGCGCAATGGTGGATAAGCAAGTTAGCGTTACAATATTTCGCCGTGAGGATGATCATTATCAGTACCAAAGTTAAGCTCTAAACGAAACTAGCTTGGCATTTAACTTCTGCACATTGAAGTTCACAGCTCAACTTTCCTGGCACAGCCGTATACAGAAAAGGTTGAATTAAACAAAAAGTTATTAGGGCAAAACTTGGGTAATCGGTGATAGTTTTGTTTTTTACTTGTAAAATTCGATTAATTGATCAGACTATTTTTTAAATTTACTGTGATATAGTAGACAAAATAAGTTTTGCTAACTTATATCTAAAAATGTGGCAAATACTATAATGATTGAAAAATGTACATTTATCAAGTCAGTAGTAACTTGGTAATAAAACACAATTATCTATCACCAAATAGCTGCATATCACGAATTAGCCAAGTTTTGCCCTACTATACATTTATTTAATGGAATAGAGACCACTGATGTGATGAGGATGACCCAATAAAATCAAAACAAAACATAGTCGAAATCGGTTTCCAAAAACTCTACACCTATATATTGAATCAGCTTCATTGCTTTCTTCGCTGCTACTGCTACTGTCCCCAACATGTATTACGAATTGTTCTAGTTCGTTTTCAACAATACGGCCCCTTAATTTGTACTGATGTGCAACATTTAGTACCTACATGATTAGTGTACTTCTTCCAGTCATCAGCAGTTATGGATAGAAAATATTCTTTTATTAAATTTTGCTTTTCAGACCCTGGTATACCTATATTTTTTCTTGCTATTTTTCTTTTTGCCTGACTCCATACAAGCTCAATTGCATTGAGGTTGCAATGATATGGTGGCAGCAACAAAATTTCATGATTGTGGGTATGACTGTGTTTTTTCAGAAGTACTTCTGCTTCGCAAACAACTGCAGGTTTGTTATCTTTCACCAAACACTGAATTCAGCTTTGGTATGATATTCTTCAAAATGAATATTATTCTCTTGAAGCCATATTCGGAGATTACCTTTAGACTCAGACATAGTAGGGGGTTTGTTTAGTTGTTTCACATGGTAACTTGCATTGTCCATCACAAGTACACTAGGTTTAGTGAGATTTGGTATCAACATTTCCTCAAACCATTTCATAAAGTTTATTTATTTATTTATTTTAATATAGGCACACCAACAACTTATTTACAAATAAGACATGTACAGACATTTGCGATGGGATTCTGTGTAAATAAGTTACTTATAGGCATGCACATCATTCACAAAAAAAAGGAAGAATCTGAATTACAATTGAAATAATTGTCAAGAATAAAGAACTGTAAAAGTTAAATTAAAAATATAAACATAACTTTATTACATTGATATTACACAATAAATTAAAATTAAATTAAGTACTAATAACTAAGAAAGAAATTACATTAAAAAAAAAAACATTACCATTAAAAGTTACACATTATATGATTATTCTGAATTATATTGATAAAATATTATTATATTCAAAATTAAAATATTATTGAATTAAAACAGTAGAAGTGGGCCGAATCACAGGTCGATTTGAATGATTTTAGTTTTAAATTTTGGCAGACTATCAGCGAATATGTCAATGCTACTGTCAATGGAATAAGCTTTATTGTAGGAGATCAACATTCTGTTTAGGGAAGCATGGCGGCCCAGGTTTGTGCGACACGGTTTAGTTGCAAACGTTCCAATAGTACGCTTCGACCGGAGGTGAGAGTGACGAGGTACGTCCAGACTGATTTTGTTAAGCAAATCTGGGGTTGAAGTCATCCCGTTAACAATTTTATATAGTGTTGTCACGTCATTTAGGACCCTTCGTCACTTCAATGAGTCTAGTTCAAAATAATTTAGCCGTTCTGCGTAATCGGCTCTGTAAGGGCATTTGTGGTCTTGAAACCGCAAGCACCTGGTAAACTTCCTTTGAACGCGCTCAAGACGATCCTTATGGACATTGTAAGTCGGACCCCAGACTGGAGATGCATACTCTATGAGACTGCGCACAAAGGGGTTATAGAGCACCTTCAAAGCCAAGGTTCCTTGAAACTCTTTGCCAACTCTATTGATGAACCCAACCATTTTCATTGCTTTTTTAATAACGTTATTGATATGTGTGGCAAATGACAGATCGCTGTTAAGCACTACACCTAGATCCCGTATGTTTTTAACTTGTTGCAGTGATGTTCCGTTGAGGAAGTAAGTTGATAGCAGGGGGTGCTTTTTCCGCGTAAATGTTATGTGATAACATTTGCTGGCATTTAGAGCCATCCCATTTACCACACACCAATTCTGTATTGAGTTCAGATCTGACTGGAGCAGGGTTATGTCTTCTTGGGTTTTTATTTTGCGGTATATTTTAAGATCATCGGCAAACAACGAGCAATGGCTATGTTTGATGCAATTCACTATGTCATTAATGAACACAATGAAGAGGATAGGCCCAGTATGAGATCCCTGGGGCACACCAGAAGTTGCAACGTATTCGCGGGATTGATAACCATTTACCACCACTCTTTGTGTTCGCTTGCACAAATATGATCTGAACCACTCTAGTAAAGGTCCGTGTACACCATGATCACACAGTTTCAGCAGAAGAATTTCATGGTCGACCTTATCGAAAGCGCTACTGAAATCCGTATACAGAGCGTCGATCTGTTGGCCAGAGTCAATGCTCATACAGATCTCGTCAATATATGAAACCAAATGGACCAAAAAGTTGGTAGCATTCCATCATGGTAGTCAGCTGATTTGGATTTTGTGCTGAATACCAATAATGCACCTGGCACAAACCCTTCCTCCGATCCTGCATGCACAATAATATGTCTTTTCCTGACGATATATTAGTAGTGACACCACTTGTTGAAGGTCCTTGCCACGATTTTTTAACTTTATAGTTCTGATGTACATATGTCTCATCAAGGTAAACAATCTGTTTACCCTCTAGCCTCTTCTGATTTATTGTCCTCAAGAATCTGTGTCTCCATGCCGCAATATAATATTTTTTTATTTTATTTGTAATATTTTTCAGCTTACTGAAAAATATGATAAAATGAACGGGCTTTACTTATAAAGCCCGTTCATTTTTATTGTTTTGAAACTCAAACCCATTCTTATGTAAAATTTTTCTAAGGGTTTCACGGCATCCCGTAAATTCAATTGCTTCCTTCAGCTCATTGTGCAGGCTTCTCAGTGTTGGGACTTGTTTTTTCACTCCATAAAATTCGTTTATTTTGTTTCTTATAGCCGAAATATCAAAATTATCCAAATTGGAAACTGACAATTTTGACAGTCCTAAAATATTGCCATACTAAAACTTTTGAAAAGAATTCATGGTCAGCTTTCGTTGGCCAAACTCTATGTACGTTTTTTGCAGTACAAACGATGTGTGAACGGGTCTATATTCAATGTATGCGCCTCTACTTATTCGGTAACATTTTTCCTAAATACGTTTATCGAATACTCACCGGACTTGTCAAGCTAACCGAATGAGCTTTTAACCCTAGGGTCTAGGGTTAACGTATTCGGTCTGTATGTGCGAGTGGCTATGTGGTATTACTGCAGCTATTTGTTTTTACACGGAGAAATATGTATCGTAGCTCGCTGTTAATACGGTATAAATTGAATATTGTAAAAAACGTGCGGTGTATTGCCGTGTAAACCCAGCCTTAGTTTGAACTACAGAATGCATAAATAACAGATTTGTGATGGAATGGGCCATTTTACATCCTATATTCCTTTGAGAGAACATGTCATATCGGAAGTAAGCCGTTGTAATAATATGACTAATACCGATGCTTATGTTTTAAGCCACCTGAATGTGAGGCTTTGGCAGGTCTTCTGTGAGTCTTCGAGGAATTTAGATCTGTTAGGAACTGCTGCCTCTTATCCAAGGTCTGACTCCAGCAAATGCCCTATTTAATTTATGCCTGTCTATCTGGTTATCTCTCCGGCAGACTAACGATTTTTAACACAACCATATGGACATTGGATAAAAGGATAGCCCTGTATTTTATCTTTAAGAGCGTGTTTACTGAAAGTTGACAACGTTGCAAATAGCTGTCTAGTCTCCACGTAACGACTGTCAAAGATTCACGAGTGACAGGCTTAACGTACTTTCCGAAGCACGGAGGGGTCTTGGTATGTAAAGATGGTCACCCATCCAGGGACCACCCGCGGCAAGCGTAGTTCAACCTGATCGATCGACCCATACGGCTGTTATTACTTAGCAACAAGTCCATCAAAACAGCTAAAGATTTGACAGATATTTTCAACGTTGCACGCGTTCCAAATGCACCCTTTCATTTTATCCTACAGATCGATGGAGGAAATGGGAAATCTGAAACCTATGGCTCGGTGTTAGAGAGGAGCATCCGATGCGCTATCTCTCTCACGAACTTGGGACTGAAGAAAGGCGACGTCATGGTGCTGATGGGTCCGAACCATATAGATTTCTGCATACCCCACTACGCAGCGTTGTATCTTGGAATTATGATAGCATGTATAGATGTTACTTTGGTAGCCAGTGAGTATATTTTTAAGCCTCTTTATTATATTAGTTTTTGGAGTTTATTGGGGTTTAATCCTAAATAATCGATTTTTATAAGGTATGGAAATTTTATGAGGAGTGAAATGAATGCAAGCGTTAACTCAAAAGCGTTACGGGTTTCTGCGCAACGTACCTTGCGCACTTTCACGGAGTAAACTCCAGTCGTGCGTCAGAGCTGAAACATACACACTTTTTTTTTCAGAAGTAGAAAAGCTCACCTTCTATTGCATCTCTCCTTTTCATCATCATCTGCCTAGCCTTTTCCCAAGTCTGCTGATGTCGGCTTCTAGTCTAATCGGATGCAGCTGAATACCTGTATTTTAGATGGAGTGACTACCTATCTGACATTTGTCTCCTCTATATAATCTTACTAATACGGGCATGCAATAGGGAGCCCACTCAAAACTGAGATGCGATGTGAATTCGCAGTTTTGTGTGGGAGCCCTTAGTCTAACGGCAAGGCAAAGTCTTTTAACATATTGCTAAGGAATGACCATTGATAACCACACTTGCTCCTTGCGGGCTGTCAATGGCAGACCATTATAAATAAAGTCTCTTCAAAATGTCTTCTTTCACCATTAGTTAGTCCATGTCCAAGGTTAACCAGAAAGTATAAAGGGTGGCCCGTGAAACGAGGTCCAAAGGAAAATATTAGAAGCCTCTCTTCAAGGGCTTCTTGAAACACCCCGTATACGTATGTTCAGCGATTAGTTATAGTTTAGGAGCTGACGGTTTTTACTATTTTTTGGGAAATTGTCACTTGACTTCTGACTTTTTTATTTTCTCTTTGTGTCTTATTAAAAAAAAAAAATATTACAAATCCTTAAATTATGATCTACGATCGATAAAACATACTATCTGTCTAAACATTACCCAAAGTTACCAAAACTTAGCTCAAAGGGAAAATTTTTGTTTAACAAAGATTCGGTCTAGATTTTCAGTCATTAAAAAAAGAATAAAGAAGGGTGTGTGTCAATGACCCCAAAGTAGTTATAAAAACTTACTCTAATCCTAAGCTTTCAACACAATATAAATAATAAGTACTTTTCGGGACATTATTTGGTGAAATTGGAGTTCGAACATGGTAGGTAAGGCGAAAATCACCATTCTTTCATACTTGGTAGTACTGTTTTCGCTAGGAGTAATCCATTTGCCAAATTTAATTTTTTTTTTTTTTTGTGAAAAACCTTATTTTTTATGCTCTTCCTAGCATTCAGTTAAACCGAAATTTGACATACGTATTTAACTTTGGTTACAATGCAAAAAATGGTACCAGGGAGCTGGTCTGATAATGCTGCCGGAAGATTGCCATAGGAACTCCGTAACTAAATAAGAAAACCCCATCATGTTTGATCTCGTTGGATTTCTATTTACAAGTTACAAACGTGTATTATTTGTATTGCTTTGGAAAGCTGAGGGTTCGAGGAAGTTTTTAAAACTTTTTTAGAGGCATTTTTTTCTTTTTTTAAGCCAAAATTTTCCCTTTGAGCTAAGTTTTAGTCACTTTGGGTGATTTTTAGACAGATAATATGTTTCATCGATCGTAGACCATAATTTGAGTAACTATCTATAATAATAAAAAAAAATGCGACACAAGAATAGAAAAATAAAAAAGTTTGAAGTCATATTATAATATAATAATCGCTGAACATAGATAGAGGGTGTTCCGGGAAGACCTTGAAGAGAGGCTTCTAAAATTTTCCTTTGGACTTCGTTTCACGGGCCATCCTGTATATAATCCTTCAACTGGTGAGCTGTCAAAAGTCAAAATTGGCAAGTCTGGCAACGGCCGTGACCTTGACCCACCCCTTTTCAGACCACTTGAGTTGAAGGGATAAGATTCAAAAGCTTACTCTTGGTAGATAAACATCATAAAAATGTATACATACATTATATTTCAGATGAATTGAAAGATTTATTCCACACAAACCGTCCGAATATAATTTTCTGTCAAAGCGAAAAGACGGCAGACGTTCAGAAAGCGTTAGAAATGTCCAAAGTGGGTGCAAAACTCGTGACTTTTGATAATGATAGTAGATATACTACATTAGCGCACCTACTTGAAAACGAAAATCAGAAAAACATTAACGGTTTTATGTAAGTTTGTATTTTCTGTATTTTACTAACTAAATTATTGTGACGCTAGCCGATTAAAAGTATGGATGCTGTTCCCTAAAGTCGAGCAACGCCAGTCTGATGGAAAATACTTTTTACGACAGACAAAAGGTTTTCTGTGTATTTGAGGGGTTAGTTGACAATCCTTTTGATTGGCAAAATGCCATGCCAACCCTTATTCCAGTTTCATTATCACCAAGTTTATAACCAGCACAGTTATTGCAGTATCCAGGTTTTTCATCGACACCATTAGGTAAACCCCAGGGGGACAACCACCACCTCTTAAAGCAGTATTATTTTAATGTTACTTCAGTGTGAGAAAGAGATGGAGCTATACAGGACGTCTAGCTCCATCTCTTTCCCACACTGAAGTAAGATTACAACAATACTGCTTTAAGAGGTGGTGTCTAGCTCCAGGACCTTTTAACAATCCAACAGGAGTGCAATCTCAAAGATTTTGTTCAGACCTCAGACCTCCGCAGATTATGTTCTTATGTTCTAGCTGTTCCTCCTCCTTATACATTATTTTGGAAACATAAACAAATCATTGACTCAATTTATCATTGATTGCTAGAAGAGAAATAATTTTAATTGACTGAATGTTCTTACATTTCCAGACCAACAGACTTGGAACCCGTGGACACCGTAGCGTACCTGACATCTACAAGTGGAACCACAGGAGTGCCAAAAACGGCCATGCTTACACACAAGAACTTAACCATTTTAGTTCCTTATATGTGGTAAGTAATTAATTACTACGGACGACTAAAACTCTAAGGTGTTCTCGGGATGCTACCGATATTATCTGAAAAGTGAGGTTTCTGCAAAAGGAAGGATAATGCAGAAATACTCAAATGGAAACAGAAAAAATTTCTTTTTAACATCATGCAACATTTTATTCTTATTTTCAGGGCAAGTTTCTCCAACTTCCCAACTCCAACAAAGATGGTGATAGTGACCTCGCCAGCGCAGTGGCTGTCAGCTGGTTTCCATTACCTCTTCTCCCCGATCCTGAAGTATACGCGGCTGCAGACATCATCACCTCTCACTCCGGAACATTTCGCGGAACTAGTTAATAAATATAAGGTTGGAGCTAATACTAATAATAATCATGATTTTATTATCAGGCAACTGAGGCCCATAGACAAAATAATTTTAAACAACAATAAACTAATATATATATTAAAAACCATATTAAAACTAGTTAATGACTTTACACGTAATATTGTCGGCGTCGTGTTTCGCTGCGTAATGTCACGTAATCGACCTTGGAAACGTCGATATACAACATCCTTCGGCCATAAGTCCTCTTTCAAGAAGGTCTGTAGCTGGTGGGTTGGAACTCGTAGCACGAACGACTTAAACTTGATGTTGTGGCGCGACTCCAACCTTTCGACCCTCAGAGTACAGTTGGTCTTTACTCTTAAATACCACCCAAACCCTAATCTCCTAATATTTCTAATGAAACCCTGGCATTCCCCCATTCAGTAATAAACAGGGTTCTGGTTAGCGATGAACAATGAAGGAAGGCTGATGGAGCCGAATGGTTTTGGAGTAGTGACCGTGTACCGAAAGGCGTAGCGAGGGTAGGCCTCCCACAAGGTGGACCGATGACCTGGAGAAGGTCGTGCAAATCCGCTGGATGCGATAGGCACGGGACCGGTTGCTGTGGCGAAGTTTGGGGGAGGTCTACCGCCAGCAGTGGATACCTTACGGCTGAAATGATGATGATAAACGAACGATGATATTACCAAATAAATCATCACACTTGCATCGTGGTTCAATAGTACGTATTAACATTTCAGTCACAATTTCTTTTGATTCTTCAGTTTTAAGACTTGCTGTTGAGTTTCAAATTCACTTGAGCTTAAGCAGCCTCAGTTTATTACACTCGAGTCTATTTGGCTTGAGACAGTAAATTGTTGATTCATTGATTTCTTCTTCCCACAGCCTACCTACATCGCTACTAGCCCTACGATGATGAGGACCATGATGACAAGTGCTAAATGTGACTTCACTTGCTTCGAAACAGTCTTATTAGGTGGCAGCGCTGTGACGTCAGAGATCGTCGATGAAGTGAAAGTAATCATCTTTATTTTCTCTTATAAGATAAAAAATTTCAAGGACTGACTGGCTGACGGTAGCAATATTTAATTTGTAAAACATGTTCTCTATAAAGCGCCTGAGCATTTTAAACGGGGGATGGACGGATGAATGCGGTCGAAGCCGCGGCTAACAGTCAGTGGTTGCTTTAAGATAGATAACAATGAGGTGTTAATGCTATCATTGTTCTGTTGCGAAAAAGGATGTGAACCGTTGTATATATAGTTCCATGGGCTTGTGGCTAAGAAATAACAGCCGCACGGGTCAATCGATCAGGTTAAGCTACGCTTGCCGCGGTTGGTTCGTGGATGGGTGACCATCTTTACATATCAAGACCCCTCCGTGCCTCGGAAAGCACGTTAAGCCGTTGGTCCCGGCTGTCATTCGTGTATCTTTGACATACTCTTATATATATATATATATATTTAATGATTTTTTAGTATTGTATTGTTTTTACAACAACATTTTTAATTTTAATTTAATTTGTAATTCTGTGACCGCGACAATTTGTATCTTTTAATATTGCATTGACATGTTTTATTTTTATTTTAATTCTGCGGCAGTATTGTGACATTTTATTTTATTTTATTTTATGTAAGAAGGGTCTTACCTGAATTATTATTTTTTATTTTATAACAATGTTTTATTTCCAGCAAATTGCGAAAATAGATGACGTTTATGTCGTGTATGGAATGAGTGAATTGAGCGGGCTCGCTGTTCAACACGACTTCCCATCGGCACCGGGGTCTTGCGGTAGACCGGTTGGCTGCGTGGAATCAAGAGTAAGTAAATAATAATAGAATAGAATAGAATAGAATTTTATTTTGCAAATATGGGTAAATACATAATAGTTCTTAAGATTACATTTACCAATCGGCATGCAAACATTTGAAATTATTTACATTACTATTATTACACTTATTTAGATCAATTTATAAATTACTATTATAAAATTTTAAATCATTAACTTAATTAAAAATATATGTTTGTATTAAAAGGAAAATATAAATTAGTATCATTAGATTATATATCATGTCAATACTATTACAAATATCATTATCAAAATGTCAGAAATCAAAATCATGCAAATTTTTTTACAGCTTTGGTTGTATTGAATTGAAAGTAAGTAATAAAATTATCGATTGGTGGCCCAGTGGAAACGGTCGCGACTTACGAGTTGTAAGTCGTAGATCCGAAACAAGACAGGCACTTTAAGTAAATAATTTCATAGCTTTCACTGCTATCAAAACGGTGAGGGAAAACATCGTGAGGAAACCGGCATGTAATAGAATCACCAATCCACACTGGGCCCACGAGGTGGATTACTGGAGACTGGAGATGCCGATGCATTCCACCAGTTTTTAGTTTTTTACAGTTCAAGCAGTGCGGTTACCGTGACGATAAGGCGTGCTCAATCTTTGTCCACTTTTAAAATTCTGGTAATAAAACACTTTCTCTCTCCTTAAAACTCATCATTACATAACCCTATCCCTGTTTCATGTTTATTATTGTATATATATATAAACGTATGGTATGTATGTATTTATTGTGTATATAACTGGTGCACTACTGACTACCTACAGCCTTGGCCAAAAGTATTGAGCACCTTACAAATTTCGCTCGTACACGGTAAGTATGGGAAGAAACCAAATCAATTGCTTATGGATTATTTAATCGGCATCTACAAAGGTTTAAAAATAATCGGTCACGCCGCAGCTAGCAATAAAACACCTGGATGTCACAAAATTTGTCTTTTTCAATTTTTGTATTTATTAATCAGTTCGCTACTATCGCTCGTTGTGGACACAGCCAGTGATCTAGTGCGCTGTTGGTATTTTATTTCAGCAGATTTAAGTGATATCGTTGTAATATGCCAAAGCGAAACGAACTTTCATTAGAAAAACGTGTGCAGATACAGCTTCTGTATGAGCAAGGGAAACCTCAGGTAGAGATTTTCAAAACTTTGAAATGTTGGCGCCGATCCGTGCAATATGCTATTGAGCGATTCTCTGCTACCGGGTTACATCAAAATAGACCGAGAACCGGGCGCAAACGCATCACCACAGACCGTCAAGATCGTCAGTTACTGAGAGAGTCGTTAAGAAAGAGGAAAAAAACATCTTCAGAGCTCGCTGCTGAGTTGTCCGAACAAATTAAGAAGCCAATTTCTGCTCGAACTACTCGCAGAAGACTTCAAGAAGCTGGTCTGAAAGGCTGTAAAGCTAGGAAGAAGCCATGGCTCTCCGATAACAACAAAAAAGCTCGATTGAAATGGGCTTTAAAACACCGAACTTTCACCGCTGAAGATTGGTCAAATGTTGTTTGGTCAGACGAATCAAACTTTGAGGTGAGTAAGTCAATTTAATGCCCTGATACAATTTTATAAAATGTTTTAAAAACCAAACGCATAATTGAATTTATTTTAGTTTTACGGAACTCAATATTTTTCTCTTTATTGCAGATTTTTGGTACACCTGGTGTGACCTTTGTGCGTCGCCGTGTGGGCGAAGAATTTAAGCCAGAGTGTGTGATCCCAACCATTAAACACGGTGGAGGCAGCATAATGGTCTGGGGTTGCATGACCGATTCTGGAGTTGGCGAATTGTTCGTGTGTGAGGGTCGCATGGACTCTACTAAGTACATAAATGTACTAGAAACTGCATTACTGCCTTCATTCACGAAACTTTTTGGCGACACGAATATGGATGGTGTCAAATTCCAGCAGGATAACGCGCCATGCCACAAATCTGCACGCACTATGAGATGGTTTCGGGAAAATAACACGGAACTGCTTGACTGGCCAGCTCAGTCTCCAGATCTGAACCCCATAGAACATTTATGGGGTTTATTAAAGCGCAGGGTTAGGCGCCACACAATTAACAACAAAGAAGATTTAAAACGCTGCCTGCGCCTAGAATGGAACTCGATTACTGTTGACGACTGTAAAAAACTTGTTAACTCTTTACCAAAAAGAATTTCTGCCGTAATTAAGGCAAAGGGTGGACCCACAAAATATTAATTTTCTATTAATAAATAGTAAAATAAACCCATATAAAACGTTTTGTTTTATTTCTATTTGATACTCCGCATAAAACTGAAAGATATCATGGGTGCTCAATACTTTTGGCCAAGGCTGTACAGTACTGTCTCTCCTTCTCCCTTTAATCCATCCAAAGGTTGTCTGTAAAAGATCGCTTTTAACGATAAGAGCGCCCATTTTGTCACCCTATGTGTAAAATTTCTACATTTATATTATCTGTAATTTTTATGGTGTAAAGAGTATTCTATTCTATTCTATTCTATCCTATCCTATCCTATCCTATCCTATCCTATCCTATCCTATCCTATCCTATCCTATCCTATCCTATCCTATCCTATCCTATCCTATCCTATCCTATCCTATCCTATCCTATCCTATCCTATCCTATCCTATCCTATCCTATCCTATCCTATCCTATCCTATCCTATCCTATCCTATCCTATCCTATCCTATCCTATCCTATCCTATCCTATCCTATCCTATCCTATCCTATCCTATCCTATCCTATCCTATCCTATCCTATCCTATCCTATCCTATCCTATCCTATCCTATCCTATCCTATCCTATCCTATCCTATCCTATCCTATCCTATCCTATCCTATCCTATCCTATCCTATCCTATCCTATCCTATCCTATCCTATCCTATCCTATCCTATCCTATCCTATCCTATCCTATCCTATCCTATCCTATCCTATCCTATCCTATCCTATCCTATCCTATCCTATCCTATCCTATTCTATTCTATTCTACGGCGCACTCCGTCTCACAGAGAGAAGGCTTGTGCTCCAGCAAAGGGCTGATAATAAATAATTAATAATAATAATTTTTCGTGACCACGTCCGCTTTGTGGGAAGAAAGCAACAACACAATATTTTGTGACGTAAGTTCTCAAGTGGCAATCGCATACTGTTGGTAGAGAACACCATTTTGATATACCGACGACTCAGTGATGGTCGCAGGATATGGGCAGCCCTGGACTGGTCATTGTGGCGATGCTTGGAGTGGCCTACGTCTTCGGCTGAGTTGATGCTGATGAATGTACTCTGGAGAAGCTTTCTTCCATCCTTACGTTATTTATGTGAGGCATTCTGCCATTGACAACGATATTTGGTAACTCAGTAAATATAATCGTTAACGTCATCATTAGCAGTCTAGTTCCACCCACTGCTGTGTGTATAGGTCTCATCCAGAATGAAAAGTAAATAAATATAATGAAACGTGTTTCATATGCATCTCAGCTTTGTTTAAGTTGATGAGATGAATGGAAGACTTGCTGCACCTCCTAATTTTTTTTTGAGGATAAGGTCAGTCAAAGAGGATGATGTCAGTTCTTTTACGCGGCTTGCAGTAAGAGTAAACTGGCAGAAAATGTAACAAACGAAAAAGCGTTCATACTTGTATGTCCCCTCCATGCGACTTTCTTCTTTCGAATTTGGTCAAAATGAGAATCCAAGATGGCGGCAGCGAAGATTTTAAAATTTTAAAATTTTTCGTCATGGGTGTCGTTTTCATAGTTTTCAAGGGTGGTAACAGTCAAAATGTAAATACAAGATGGCAGCTGCGATATATATATTTTTTAAATCATACGTGAATAGGAACTTTTTTGTTTGTTTCAGTTGGTGGATCCAGAAACCAATAAAGATATCACTGAGCCTAACGTCATAGGAGAATTATGGTTTAGAGGTCCAACTGTGTTCAAAGTAAGATGTTTCTTTATTTATACATTTTACTATTGTTTGAGTAACCTAGCGAAATTAACAGATGGCTCACAATTGCGCATGATGTTTAGCGGGTACACTTCTGGTACGACGGCCATAAAAAAAAATGCAACGCTGTAGTAGGTTACTAGCTACTACAGCGAGCGTTGCATTTTTTGTTACTACTATCTTGAAACAAATCAAACTGTGTTTCACCTAAACTAATTCATCATCTTAATATATTTTTTTTTATTTTCATTTTTTTTATTTATTAAAGAAAAGTTTACAAAACTCTTAATTTAAGAACTATGCCCCACATAATAGGGCGAATGTGGTGAAACAGGCCACAATCCAACATGGTTGCAATAGGAAATTCTGAGTCTGGAGTAATTAAGTATTAATTTAAACAAAGTAACTGTATCACACAAAAACACAACTCCTATCCATTTTTGGGCGTGGTAGGTTCTGATAAGCATCATTGACTGGGATCTTTTCTGAATGATGTCCAATCTCCTACTACATTCAATTCCTGTATATTTTCAGGGATACCACAACAACCCAGAGGTGACAAAGAAGACGTTAACAAAAGACGGCTGGCTCAAGTCTGGTGACATATTCTACAGGGATCACTCCTGGAACCTGTTCTTTGTTGAACGATACAAGTTGTTGTTGAAGTACAGAAATCATCAAGTGAGTTACCTTACCTCGTGTTTTAAGGATCCGACCCCCGATTATTCAAACGCCATTTAACTTCTAGGTGTTCATGGTTGTCGGGTCATAGGAAGTTGGACGGGTCAAAATGTTTCTGTCACAACAATAAACAATAAGGTGACATAGCATGAGACCTAGCGGTGACTTAAAATTGAGTAGCGTTAAATTTGTACTCCACCGTCACTTTTCTACTACAATAGGTTTGTACCATCAGAGAAACGTGAAACTGAACACCGTGATAAAAAATCCCCACACACACACACACACGATGACCACGTCTGTTAGCAAGCGTTACTATAGCAGGCGTGTGCCGCAAGCAAAAATAGTCCTTACGGTGTTCAGTTTCACGTTTCTCTGCTAGTACCTATAAAGATGCCTCCCTCTCACGAAATCACTTCTGAGCCCAAAATCCTTCGCGGACATTTACCATCACCTCGAAAAGAAGAAGGGCGTGTTTGTGGGTTAGGACTTAAAACTATGACGTCCAAAAAGCATGTACTTTTTGAATATTTTATTATGTTTGTGTTTAACCAGGTTCACATCCTAAACCAAAATTGTGATTGCAGGTGTCTCCAGTAGAAATTGAGACGGTGATAATGCGACACCCTGGAGTATTCCACGTGGCGGTGACCGGTATACCTGACAGAGAGTGTGGGGACCTGGTAGTGGCGTGCGTGGTTCTTAAACCTGGATGCAACCCTACAGCACAGGAGATCAAGGACCTGGTTAAAGGTAAGGGCTGCCAAGACCTCCTTTTTAGTAGTAACTAGTAGTGGAGCTCTTGGTGGAGGAGCTCTTCAGGGAAGTACTGCCAGCATTCCTGTTTCACGATTGCTGTGCCTCAGTTTACAGGACAACAGGCACTTCACACAACTGTCTGGGATGACGCGCACCAGGTTTTGCAGAATGTCTATAAGCAGAGGTGACCCTTTAAAACCAGATGGGCCGCATCTTTGTTTACAGTATCCAAGAAACTTTAACAAATTAAACTAGATTTAATCATTTCTAAACGAGAAGACTTGCAGGAAGAAACATCAAACCTGTGAAAGTGATAATCAAAATTCGAATTCTCTTTCCAGAAACGCTGACAGACTCCAAGCAACTAAGAGGGGGCGTGATCTTCATGAAAGAGCTGCCACAAACCAGCACATCTAAGATAAACAGGAAGAAACTTAAAGAATTGGTCCTCACTATGCCACGAGAATGAAATTCGAATACCAAAATGTTCTAAAAAAGACTTGTCTATACAAATCTATACAAATAAATAAAATTGAAGTGTCTGTTTGTAATGTCAAAATAACAACTTTTTATTAAATGCATAAGAAAGTATATACGGTACTTATAACAAAAAAAAAACTATTTTTAAAAATTTTGTCTATCTGTCTGTTTGTTCCGGCAAACCTCCGAAACGGCTGGACCGATTTTGACGAGACTTCCACTTGTGGTGTGAAGTCACGTTCATCAGCACGTCACGTATAGTACATAGTTTAAGTTAAGGTAGATAAGCTGTGTTCGTAGCTTAAGTATTAGCATAGTGTCACATACGATCCATGTATATATATGCCACCAATTAAAGGAGAAGGTGCGGTTGACTCTCGGAGTAGTACACATCATGTTGTTTACTTAACCCCTCCTCTCCCCCATATCGCATGGCGACCCTGCCAGTCGGCTGGACGGCGTTATAGTTGCCCGATCGGGGGCTAGTCAGAGTCGCAGTTTAGTCGACTTCGGTCAGCTTCACGTCACGTCGGGTCACGGGCCATGGGGAGCACGACATCTAAGGAAGAGGTGATTATCGCTCAGACGGCAGTGGGTGGTTCGAATGCCGCAGCGGTTACGCAGGAGTAGCTGACAGCTATCAACACCGTGCTGTTGTATATTGCTGTGTGTTTGGCGGTTGTCATCGTTGGTGTGGCAGTCCGGATGTATAGAAGATGTCACCAGAATTGGATCGAAGAGAAGATCAATCAGCGGGAGGTTCGTAGAGCTGTGCAGATGGCCTGACCAGGGACCTCATGGTGGAATGGCCTGACCAGGGAAGTAAGTGATTCCAATGTGAGCTTAAGTGTTGTGGCGAGTGCTTGCGGTCATCGGTAAATTTAGAGACAATAGTTTTAAATGGAAGTGGAGTTAACGTCACTGTTTATACAACTTAAATTGTTAAGGGAATCTATTGTTAAGTTAGGTCCTAGTAGGCGGAAAGGCAAAAATTTTGATGGGAAAATTAGTGACGCGGAAGCCTTATACGGTAAATTTAAGAGTATAGTTTCAAGGTCGAGCAAATTTTCGGAAGAGTTAACGCAGTTGATAGGTAAAATATAAAATTTGTACGTAGAGACTATAAAGTTTGAAGGCGGGGGCAGAATCGAACAAGAGATGGCGGCGGAAAGGTTTTCCTTGAGGACGGTGGTTAGCTTGCTCCCGAAAATGAGTGGGGATGAGCAGGTGACCCAAGATTTTTATTTATTTATTTATTACCTCATCATCACTATCATTACAGGAATTTCCTAATTCAATAGTGTGGCTGTAATTACAGTTTTATTATGTAGTTTTATATCATATTCTGTACATCGTGGTTTTTGTGAACTCACTCAGAGAACAAGTAAAAAGATCTATGCTGTCTGCTACGTCATTAAGTACACGCAAGGTACGCGTTATAGGGGCTTTACTCAGCAGATTGGTCCTACTACTGGGCACCGCCAATAGACGTGGCTGTCGCCTTCGCAATACATAATTGTCGGGCACACACAAGTTTATTTCTTTTAATATACCTGGGTTTGAAGTCTTGCCACGCAATAATTTAAAAATATAGGTAGCAAGAGCTATGTCCCTCCTTGTTTCCAATTTATTGTATCCCACCATGCCTATAACAAACAAAGTTGGATACATCAATGGATAAAATGGATATACACCATACCACCTTAGGTACAAAAATCTAATAAATTTATTTTGTATACGCTCCAGCATGAGACTGTATTTATCCTCATGCGGAGCCCATATGATTGCGTTACATTCGAGCTGACTTCTTACCAATGCATTGTACAAAGAAGTCAGCGCGGCGATGCTTGTAAAACCCTCTGCTCTTCTTAGGACAAAACCTAGGCTCCTATAGGCTTTTTTACAAACATTTACGATGTGATTACGAAATGCCAGATCCGAGTCAAGGCGTACTCCTAAATCACGCACCATTTCCGTTCTTTTTAATAACGTGTTGTCCACTCTATAGTCATATCTCTTGGGCATTTTCATTCTACTAAAAGTTATTACCAAACACTTTGACGTATTAAACACCAACTTATTCTTCTTTCCCCATTCAACAACCCTGCCTATGTCTTCCTGTAAGCGCTCAAAGTCCTTTTGCTCTTTCACAGCTAGTAGTAATTTTTGATCGTCAGCAACCAACAGGCACTTGGCATTCCTGACGACATCAGGCAAGTCATTTATAATTACTATGAATTGAAGTGGTCCTAAATTACTGCCCTGACTTACGCCTGACCTCGTAAAATAGGGCTCAGACTTGTACACAGCATATTCTACATATTGTTTTCTGTTAGTCATGTGATCAGCAAAGAATTTCAGCAATTTAGGAGTGCATCCGACTGCCGCAAGCTTTGTCAATAAAATGTCATTATCGACCAAATCAAATGCTTTTTTAAAATCAAAGTATGCAGCATCGACCTGCACCCCTAAATCAATGCTAGGAACCACATACGCCATAAAATTCAGCAAATTTGTAGTCGTGCTTCGAGCCGGCCTAAACCCATGCTGTGAGTCGGACAACGTGACTGAAACCTGGTTTAAGACACAATGATGGATTACTGACTCGAATACTTTCGCTGGAACCGACAGCACCGCCACCGGCCTATACCCGCTAACTTCACTCCCTGCTTCGCCCTTAGGTACTGGAATTACTCTTGTAATTTTCCAGCGTTCCGGAAAGTATGACTGTTTCAAACATAAATTATAGACGTATGCTAGCGGTTGTGTTAAATAATCCCTGCAGTCTCTAATAATAAATGGTGGGATACCACCCCGCCGAACGCTTAGGTTTAAGTTTAGTCAGCACCTCCCTTACCTGGCTCCTGTCAATACTCCCTATATGCACTCGTAAACTACTTAATTGATGCCATAGGTTTATATATTTCAATGTTAGAGGAGGCTGATAGTGCTCTTTTAATTAAATTCGTGCTAACCACACGGCTTACCCAGGGGGCTAGGATTCGGTTGTCCTCCAATTACGCAACGGTAGACAGTCTGTTGGCTGACATGAGGAAGCATTTACTAACGGTGGATTCGGACGTGGCTGTGCAAGCTAAACTTGCTCGCGCTAGGCAGAATAATAAATCGGTCGCGGATTTTGGGGCCGAGATAGAGAAGTTGATGGTCAATTTGCCTATTTCTCAAGCTGGGGAAAGTTCGGAAGCCGTTGAACGAAAAATATGCGATTAGGAAGTTTGTTTGTACTGACAGATAGCTGATGTTATAATAAGTAACTTAGGTTACTTTAA
Source organism: Fissipunctia ypsillon (assembly GCA_947568875.1). Classification (NCBI taxonomy): domain Eukaryota; kingdom Metazoa; phylum Arthropoda; class Insecta; order Lepidoptera; family Noctuidae; genus Fissipunctia; species Fissipunctia ypsillon. The sequence goes on from OX387662.1 coordinate 16,676,498, forward strand.
TTTTAGAAAAAAAACTAGGGTTCCGCGAAAAAAAAAAAAATTAAAAACCATGAAATTGGGAATAAAATCCGATTCAAATAGGAAAGTATTGACATCCACGCGGGCGAAGCCGTGCGCAGCAGCTAGTCTGCTATATAATATTTGGGTGTATTATTTTGGTGATTACGGATATAGTAGATAGAGTATTATTTCTTTATCAAGAAGAAATGCTTAGAAGCATCAGCACACCATAATAAACGTTATTGTCTTTTGGCAAAAGAAGCAATTTGCTCTGCACGGATGCGTAGGTAAAAAACCAGGCTGTGTAACGAAATTAGGCTTAAGGCTCCTGTAAACAGGCACGACACGCGACACGACACAAAGGTACCGCGTGTCGCGCGATGAGTGGTGCCTTTGCGTCGCGCGTGATTCGCGTCGCATGTCGCGCCTGTTTGCAGGAGGCTTTACCTACGCCGAAACTTATCAACATCTTGTTTGTATGATATTATTAAATGATACTGGTTATTTTGTAAAAACATAACTTAACATCACGCCTTGTTTCTCCGAAGGGTTAGGCAGAGGTGTACCTATAACAACACCCTCATTTCGCCAGTTATGTTTAAGTCCCATGTAATAAAGGGCGAGCCTATTGCTATCTACCGAGCACAAATCCAGACTCCGGACTGCTACTGAGAAATTCCAGATAGAAAAACCCAATAACACTTTGCCCGACCTGGGAATCGAACCCAGGACCTCATGCTCAGCAGTAGCGCTTGCGACCACTAGACCAACGAGGCAGTACGGGGCATTAATTTTGTAATCAGGATATAATATTTCAAGAATCACAAATGGCAAAAAACACAGGTGATGTAGATGATTAGGCTTATTTGTGTATTTTAAATTAGATTAGTATTGTTTTAATGACATACCGTAATTTATTGTCACGTTCTTTTATCTATTATTCAGTGCGGCAAGAGTCGAGATGGTTATGCTAAAAAAAGGTAAGTATTTATTTATTTTAAGGATTACCAACGAGATACATTACAGTTATCTTATACATTAATAAATCTTGTATAATAAATGCGTTATCCCGTAATGTACACTCAATTACAGGTAACCACAGCTTACACATTATCGAGTAATTTCTCATGCTCTGAATACATAATTAAATTAAGAATACATAAATTAAAAAAAAAAACAATAAGTACACATGCTATTATAAAAGATTAAAATTTCTACAATACAATAAAACCAAGCGTTACTTGATTTTCAATATTATGTCATAGTTAATTAGTTAATATAAAAATAATTGCGTTCTCTTAAGATTTTTTTTGTAGTAGTAGAGAGGATGTAGAGCCGTTGGCGATACAACGCGACGGGTCGGGGGGCGAGGGAGTTTTATTAAAATGTGGCTGTTATTTTCGTGTGTGTATATCTAACGACTTGCACACAAACGAAGTCGCGGGGCTCAGCTAGAATATAATAAAGCTATCGGTTTCTTATCAGGACAAGGACCCTACGCAGCCTTCACCAGAGATATGCTTAAAGCCACCGCATCATCATCATCTGCCTAGCCATTTCCAAACAATGTTGAGGTGGGCTTCCAGTCTAACCGGATGCAGTTGAATAGCAGTATTAGCCGCCACTTAACCGTAACAATGCCAGTGTTGAATATTAACCTTTTAAAGGAGAATGGTCATCAAGTATGAAAAAAAAATCCAGAGCGAACAGATACAAAGTGTAGCTCAGAGTTTTAGTTTTATCATTTTCGGATATACCCAAAGCGAAGATATCTTTAAGAAAAAAATCACCTCTGATGAGAAACAAATAGCACAATATCACACATTTAGCCATCGAATCTAAGAGTGAAATATTTACAGAATAATATCACTAAATATCACTAAAATTCTGAGCTACGTCCTGTATCTGTTCGCTCTGGGTTTTTTTTGACAATTCTCCTTTGTTAATCATTTAATTGGAATTGCAATATGTTGATTGTTAAATAATTGCAGGATGCAATTACCTACATTTTGTGTGAATTACACTGAAGATCCTAGAACAATTGTTTTCTGTTATACATAACATAAACATAACATTAGGCTTTTGAATCTGAAGAGTTCGGCAGAGGTGTACCTACAGTACACCCATATTTCGCCAGTTATGTTTGAGTCCCATGTAATAAATAGGTGCCGGGCCTAGTGCCATTAACCAGGAACAAACCCAGATTCCAGGCTGCTACTGAGAAATTTGGGGTTAAAACCTAATAACACTTTGCCCGACCTGGGAATCAAACTCATGCTTAGCAGTAACACTTTGGGTTAGGAGGCGGCGTAAAAGCTAGTTCACAGAAACCATGTAGCTATGGTGCGGAACCCTTGTGCGCGATTCCAACTCGCATAACCAGCCTATAACGTTCCCACTGCTGGGACGCAGGCCTCCTATCTGCGAGAGAGAGTGGGCTGTTATCCACCACGCGGGCCCAGTGCAGGTTGGTGGATAAATAATAATAAATAAATATCTTGGGACAACTCACACACGGCCATCTGATCCCAAGTTAAGCAGAGCTTGTGTTATGGTAACCAGACAACTGATATACATACTTATATAATTTATAAATACATACATATTATAGATAAATTACACCCAGACACAGAACAAACAATATGCTCATCACACAAAGTTTGTCCTGGGTGGGAATCGAACCCACGACCTCCGGCTTTGCAGTCAGGGTCACTAACCACTAGACCAACAGGCCTGCCAAAATGATGTCATATGTCTTCGAATTTTCTGGTTCTAGGACATGCCGGTTTCCTCACGATGTTTTCCTTCACCGTTTAGAGAGCAGTGGTGATGAAATAAATTACACAAAGTAAAGCGCTTGTCTGAGTTCAACTCGTAATTCCGACTCGCACTTGACTGAAATTTTAATAAAACCCATTTTTACTGAATGATAATTATAAATTTATTTTTTATACTCATTGAGCTCTCCCCTTATTTTCTTCATGTACTTGTACATAATATAGGTTTTAGTGTTAGATTGTGTATTGTATTTAAGATTTGTGTTTATTACAATAAATATTTTTTTTGCTAAAATTATCCTATCGCCTTTATTATATTTACAAGTTTTAAGAACATTTTGGTATTCGAATTTCATTCTCGTGGCATAGTGAGGACCAATTCTTTAAGTTTCTTCCTGTGTATCTTCGATGTGCTGGTTTGTGGCAGCTCTTTCATGAAGATCACGCCCCCTCTTAGTTGCTTGGAGTCTGTCAGCGTTTCTGTAAAGAGAGTTCGAATTTTGATTATCACTTTCACAGGTTTGATGTTTCTTCCTGCAAGTCTCCTCGTTTAGAAATGATTAAATCTAGTTTAATTTGTTAAAGTTTCTGGGATACTGTAAACAAAGATGCGGCCCATCTGGTTTTAAAAGGTCACCTCTGCTTATAGACATTCTGCAAAACCTGGTGCGCGACATCCCAGGCAGTTGTGTGAAGTGCCTGTTGTCCTGTAAACTGAGGCACAGCAATCGTGAAACAGGTATGCTGGCAGTACTTCCCTGAAGAGCTCATCGACCAAGAGCTCCACTACTAGTTACTACTAAAAAGGAGGTCTTGGCAGCCCTTACCTTTAACCAGGTCCTTGATCTCCTGTGCTGCAGGGCTGCATCCAGGTTTTGGAACCACGCACGCCACTACCAGGTCCCCGCACTCTCTGTCAGGTATACCGGTCACCGCTACGTGGAATACTCCAGGGTGTCGCATTATCACCGTCTCAATTTCTGCTGGAGACACCTGCAATCACCATGAAGGATATAAAACTGATCAAACTTAAACATAGCAAATGGACTAGAAAAAAGTTTATTGAAGGAAAAAACCCTTAACACGCTCTGATTACGGCAGATACCTATATCCTTGAAATTAAAACATCTATTTCAAGCAGGAAAGACACTTTTATAAGACAAGATTCACATGAAATTATAATTGATTCTAGTTACTCCTTACAAAAGGTAATATTTTATGGAGCAGAATGGCCAAGAAACTCCATATAATTAACTCTTTTAAAATCTATACTAATAATAAAGTTGAAGAGTTTATTTTTTTGTTTGTTTGTTTGAACGCGCTAATCTCTAGAACCGCTTGTCGGATTTGAAAAATCTTTTGGCATTTAATAGCCCGATTCTTAAGGAAGGCTATAGGCTATTTGACATCACGCTAGGACCCTTAGGTGCCGAACAAAAAAAAAAGTCAGAAAGAACGCTAAGCTAAAACGAAGTAATAGTGCGAGCAGGCAATGCGATGCGATGGGGTGGGTCGGGGGAACAAGAAATTTCACACGGACGAAGTCGTGTGACCGAAGAATAATCTGAAGCAACTTGGAAGCAACTCAATCAAAAGTCACCGTTAAGTCTCAAGCTGTTTCGGTCACTATATAAAGGTTTATTGTAGTGACAGAAACATTTTGACCCGTCCAACTTCCTATGGCCCGACAACCATGAACATCTAGAAGTTAAATGGCGTTTGAATAATCGGGGGTCGGATCCTTAAAACACGAGGTAAGGTAACTCACTTGATGATTTCTGTACTTCAGCAATAACTTGTATCGTTCAACAAAGAACATGTTCCAGGAGTGATCCCTGTAGAATATGTCACCAGACTTGAGCCAGCCGTCTTCCGTTAATGTCTCCTTTGTCACCTCTGGATTATTGTGGTATCCCTGAAAATATACAGGAATTGATGTAGTATGAGCAAGATTGTTCAATCTATAATTCATTTTTTTTTATTCTGACGTTTCATATGCACCCATGTAGGGTTATGTGAAACTAGCACTTCCCACGCGATTTCATCCGCGTGGATTTCGTACTTTAATCCCCCTTTATCGTTTTTTGAAAATCTACCCCAGATTTTCAAAAAACCCTGATACACATTATTCTTTAGTGTATAAATATAATAAATTGAATAAGTTTCGAGTTAATAGGATCGCGCGTATTTAATTTTTTCCATACAAACTTTGACATTCCCCAATCCCCCTTTAGGGGGTAGTTTAGAAAAACAAAAAATGACAAACTTCATAATTTACTTAGATAAGTATTCTTGCCAAGTTTCAAGTTTATTAATTCAATAAATAAAATTTTTCATACAAATATATAAAAACCCCTTTTCACCCCCTTAAAGGCCGAATTTCCAAAAACCTTTCCATAATGGATGTTTACAACATAAAAGGCATCAACTGCCAAAAAAAAGTTTGTAGCCCCAGCGGTTTTTGTTCCCACGAGTGCGATTGTCGCAACCCAGCGCTGGGCACGCCACAATTGCGGTGATAAGTCCCCTCTTTGAGGAGTGGCTGGAGAGGCGCCACGGCGTCCTCACCTTCCGCCTGACGCAGGTCCTCACCGGACACGGGTGCTTCGGGAGGTACCTGTTCCGGATAAGGCGGGAGGAAACGCCCGGGTGTCACCACTGTGTGGATCGCCCGGAGGACACGGTGGAGCATACGGTGGAGGTCTGCCCGGCTTGGGCGGAGCACCGCCGTGTCCTCGCGGAAGCGATCGGCGGCGGCGATCTCTCGCGTCCGGCCCTGGTCCAGGCCATGGTACGGAGCGAGAGTGCATGGGAAGCCATTACCTCCTTCTGCGAAGCAGTAATGCTCGTGAAGGAGGAGGCGGGACGCGTGAGGGAGAGGCAAGCTTTGCACCCTCACGCCCCTAGTCGCCGCAGGAGACGCCCTGGGCGTCGGGAATCGGCAGCCGATTCCCGGCCACCGTAGGCGCGGGCTTGCGAACGGCGAGCAATGGGTAGCTCGCCGTCCGGTAAGGACCAGGCCCGAGTCGACGGCGCGTCGTGTTCCTCGCGCGCCTCAAAGAGATGTCAGCACTATTGACGGGGTCCGCTAGGGCCGATGCCAGCTAGGGTTGCGGGATGTTCGAAAGAGTTACCGTGGCCCCGGCACAGGCAACAGAAGGAACACGGGTGGGTTTTAGTCAGTAAAAGTCTGACACGCCCTCCCGCTCCGCCCAGAGCGGGAGAAGTCATTTGATGATTTCCCATCCACAAAAAAAAAAAAAAAAAAAGCCCCAGCGGTTTAGGCTCTGCGTTGATGAATCAGTCGGGACAAGTAATTATATAATATTAGATAAAACATTTTGATTTTAGTAATGTTAATCAATCGTGTTTATCAGAACCTACCGCGCCCAAATATAAATAGGAGTTATGTTTTTGTGTTGCAGTTACTTATATATCCTTTATTCCATTTTTATACATATATCTTACATTTTTAAATATTTTTATAAAAACATAAAAAAAAAACATTTAAAAATATAAAAAATAGTAGCCCACCGATATCGGAAATAGGATCCAAGCTACCGGTGGCCAGGGCTCCTGAGAGAGGAACCTCCTGACGATACGTGCCGTATCGAGAAGTACCGCTTTCTGGATCAAGCCCTTGATCCCGCTGCCTAACGAGAGCCTCCTCAGATGTTGGTCGTGACTCTTGGCAATTAAGCCATTGGCTGATACGACTATCGGCACAATGACTGCTGTATCCACATCCCACATGTCGACAACCTCGCGAGCCAGGTCAAGATACTTAATCTGCTTATCTTTTTCAGCTTTCACGAGGTTCTCGTCATGCGGAACCGCTATATCAATAATCATTGCGCTCTATTCGATCTATCACCACTATGTCTGGCTTATTGGCAACAATAGTCCTGTCAGTGATGATAGATCGATCCCAATACAACGTAATATTGTCATTTTCGAGAACTGGGTCGGGCACATACCTATAGTACGGTACTTCCGATTCCGCAAGGCTGTATTTCAGAGCAAGTTGCTGGTGGATAATCCTGGCTACAAGGTTATGCCTATGCAAGTAGTCTCCGTTAGCCAGATGAGAACAGACAGAAATAATGTGTCGGATTGATTCCCCGGGACGGTGGCATGCCCGACAGATGTCAACCGTGCCGTCCTTCACAATATATTTCCGGTAGTTGTTCGTCATCATAACTTCGTCCATAATCGCAAAGACAAAACCTTCGGTTTCCCCAAAGAGGTCTCCGAATCGCAACCAGGATACGGACGCTAAGAGGTCTACATCGGGCCCATGTAGGACCCGGTAAAAGCGCCCGTGAAGCGGTAAAAGCGCCCGTGAAGCGGTAAAAGCGCCCGTGAAGCGCAGTTATTGTTACTGATTACTCCAGACCCATTGCATTTCGATTGCAACCATGTTGGATTGTGGCCTGTTTCACCACATTCGGCCTATTAAGATAGGTGAATGGGTTCCGGTGAAACACAGTTTGATTTGTTTCAAGATAGTTACTTCCTACTATAGCGTTCCTTTTTTAGGGTTCTGTAGTCAACAAGGAACCCTTATAGTTTCGCCATGTCCGTCCATCCGTCCGTCCGCAGCTTAGCTCAGAGACTCTTAGTACTAGAAAGCTATAATTTGGCGTGGATATACATATTAATCACGCCCATAAAGTGGTAAAATAAAATCATGAAAAAAATAATTCTTTAGGGTACCTCCTGACCTCCTGTATACGTACAGTGAGTATGTTTTTTTTTCTCGTCTATCTCATGGTTTGGCGTGTGTTGTTGGATAGGTGTTTCAAAAATATTGCGGTTTTTTAAAAAACAATTTTTCGATTAAGGGATCCGTTTCTAAAATATTAAGCTCTAAAGTGCTAACTTTTGTTAGAGTCGTCCCTTGACAGCTAAACGATTAGTTTTGGATACGTGAAAAAATTCACGGTAGTAGTATATACAACGAAGCGCCATTTCTCTAGTTAACTCAAACAATGGTTACCTTTATGTAACGTATATAAAAGGAAAATATAACTGACTGACATATCTACGCACATCCCAAACTGCTGGGTCTAGGAACGCAAAATTTTGCACACAGCTTCCTTTTATAATGTAGGGGACTAAGAAGGGGTTTTTGGAAATTCGACCTTTAAGGGGGTGAAAAGGGGGATACAGTTTGTATGAAAAATCTTATTCCTTGGGTTAATAAATTTGAAACTTGGCACGAATACTTATCTAAGTAAATTAAAAAGATTGTCATGTTTTGTTTTTCTAAACTACTTAAGACCAAAAATAAGGAATACGAACGTGTGTCAGGGTTTTAAAAAAACTACCCTTAACGGGGTGAAAACGGGTAGGTAGTCAATTTTACAGGGGAGGATTTTACTGCGAGGCTTGATTAACTCGAAAATTGGTATAAATAACCTATAAGTCATTTATGGAAACGTCACAAAAGACTTTTCAAAAATTAACCCTTTGGGGGTAAGAAGGGGGATACATTTTGTATGAAAAAAATCTTATTTCCTTGATCTTATAACTTAAAACTTGGCCCGAATACTTCATCATCATTATCCTGCCCTTATCCCAATTTATTTGGGGTCAGCGCAACATGTCTACTTATGCATAAATAAATAATAAAGATCTTAAGCATTATTACTACCATTTAAATGGGAACAAAATGCACAACTACCTACGAGTTGTGAGACTTGTAGGGGATAGTATGAAATCCACGCGAACGAAATCGTGGGTGAAGTGCTGAATGGCTGGCATAATAACATCAGAAGTTTTGCACAAGGGTTCGTTTTATAATGCAGGTGAGCTCTGAGAAGGGTTTTTGTAAATTCGACCCTTAAAGGGGGTGAAAAGGGGGATTCCTAATGTATGAATAATCTTATTTTTTAAGTTAATAAACTTAAAACAGCACGAATACATTCATAAATGAGTAATTAAGTTTGTCATTATTTTTTTTAGTTTTTCAAAACTACCCGTCAAAAGGGATTTTAGGGGTGCTCAATTTTTTATGGAAAATTTTTACGTGTTGTCCGGTAACCTCGAATAACAGTATTAATACTTTTGATAAAACATAATTATAAACAAAAGTTTTTGGGTTTTTAGAATATCTACCAGCAAAAGGGGCCAACTAAGTTTTTGGGGGAGAATCTCACTGCGTGTCTGGATTAAGTCAAAAGTAATCTAAACGTTAAATGACAAAACACATGGTTAAAGATTTTTCATTAATCAACCTCTTTCGGGGTTAAAAGGGAGGAACAGTTTATATGAAAAATTTACATTTTCCTTTGATCAATAAATAAAATAATAAGTCTATAAATTAATCAATAAATTAGTAATAACTAAAAGGATCTTAATCATAAAATTTTCAAAACTACTGGTTAAAACGGCGGGATGGGGTGTCAACCCTTAAATGCATAGAGTGATGTTAATCTACATCGTATGTATAAAAACCTCATATCTCTTTATGTAACCACCTTTGGAGTGGTTTTTTTTCCCCCATTTCCCGAATGATTTCAATTTTTGTTTATTAAAAATAAAAATTCATGCATTTAAGGGTTAAATTTTGCAGGAGAAAATACGAAATCCACGCGGACGAAGTCGCGGGCAAAGTGCTAGTTTATAAATAAAGAAACATCTTACTTTGAACACAGGTGGGCCTCTAAGCCATAGTTCTCCTAAGACGTTAGGCTCAGAGATATCTTTATTGGTTTCGGGATCCACCAACTGAAACAAAAAATGTACATTAAATGTGTGAACATCATCATTCTCTTTGACCTGACCTTATTCGACTTTTTCCAAAAAATTGGGAATGAAGCAGCGAGTCTTCTTTCGACTGATACATGTTTTATTACATAAATATTTTCTTAGGCACTAAGTTTTTTGGATAGGCCGTCACTCCATGTAAAATACTGGTATTCAGCTGCATTCGGTTAGACTGGAAGCTGACCCCAACATAGTGGCACGAAAAAAGCTACTGTACAGCAGGATACCCCACATGAATAATCGTTACGTGTGTGGAATGAATTAGCACAAGTATCTGAACCATTTGGTGTTACGCAGACTTGCGCAAGCCTAAATTTGCGCAAGTAAATCGTAACGTGTGTGGCTAGCATACGGATGAAAGAGAGCTTCTCCACAGTACTTTCATCACCAACATCTCAGCTGAAAGACGTCCAAAGCTGGACGTAGGCTTCTCCAAGCACCGCAACAACGACCGTTTAGTGCTGGCCGTATCTTTTCTTATTTTTCGTTACGCTCTTGTCGAAGCGGTAATGGTTAGGTACTAAGAATCGTTGACAAATGTAATGATTACACTTATAAATATATAAACCTCACGCTTTTTCTCCATGACGGGTAAGTAGAAACTACAGAACGTCACCTCCTACATACTTCTTCACTTGCTTTGTCCACGTTCATGGTCATACATGCACGCCGGTTGCGAGTGATAACATCTGTCCTTTCTGAAGAACATTACCAATGATCATTGTTGTTGGATGGATGGAATGGATCATTGTTGTCTGATATTAAACAATTTTTTTTTTAAATTTAAAATGAGGTCAGGGCGTCCCTTGATAGTTATTATGTACTTACTTTCATTTCCATACACCCAATTGGTCGTCCGCAGGACCCCGGTGCCGGTGGGAAATCGTGCTGAACAGCAATTCCACTCAATTCACTCATGCCATACAAGGTGTAAACGTCATCTGTTTTCGCAATTTGCTGGAACAAACTTAAACATTATGAGCTTCTGCGGTATTAAATTCCATATTTAATTGTTTCAAGTTCGGTTAGCACTTCATCTGTAAGGCACTAGGCCACTTTTTTTTTCGTATAGCAATCACCAGCTGCTGCTCGTGGCTTCAAAGTCAATTTAAAAGGCCATTAAAAATGGTCGGAGGAGTATAAAGAACATTTGATTTCAGAGAAGATAAAGAAGATTACCTTTACTTCATCAACGACCTCTGACGTCACAGCGCTGCCACCTAAAAAGATGGATTCGAAGCAAGTGAAGTCACATTTAGCACTTGTCATCATGGTCGTCATCATTGTAGGACTAGTAATGATGTAGGTAGGCTGTGGGAATAAGAAATCTATGTTTCTAAAGAAGAATCAACAATAGAGTCAAGAGTCGGCCCTAGAGCGAGCAGACTCGAGAGAAATAAACTTAGCCTACTTGAAGCTGCCTAGTTCTAGTGAATATGAAACTCAATAGCTGCTTGCTAGCAGTCTTACAAATCGAAGAATCGATCAGGGGGCCTACCACCACCTCTTAAAGCAGTATTATTTTAATGTTACTTCAGTGTGAGAAAGAGATTAAGCTATACAGGACGTCTAGCTCCATCTCTTTCCCACACTCAAGTAAGATTACAATAATACTCCTTTAAGAGGTGGTGGTCTAGCTCCAGGCTTTAAGAATTGAAGTTTTATTGTGACTGAAATGTTATGTAAATCAAGACAGCGATTGAACTACGAAACAAGCATGATGATTTACTGGGCAATATCATCGTCAGCCGAAAGACGTCCAGTGCTGGACGCTTTCGCATCTAGCGGATCCCCGCAATCTTCTCCAGGTTATCGGTCCACCTTGTGGGAAGCCTACCCACGCTGCGCTTTCCGTTACGCGATCACCTCACCAGATTTTTTTCGGCTCCATCGGCCTTCCTTCATTGTTCATCGCTAACCAGAACCCTGTTCATCAATAAATGGGGGATTACAAGGGTTTTTTACACTCCTACCTTACCTTATATTTATTAACTAGCTCCGCGAAATGTTCCGGGGTGAGAGATGATGATGTCTGTAGCCGCGTATACTTCAGGATCGGGGAGAAGAGGTAGTGGAAACCAGCTGACAGCCACTGCGCTGGCGAGGTCACTATCACCAACCTTGTAGGCGTTGGGAATTTGGAGAAACTTGCCCTGAAAACAAGAAAATATACAGGTTGTAAAGGACAGCTCTCCTAAAACTAACAGGGTGCTCAGCTCCTTATTTTGAATCATATTCCACCGGAAAATTTCTCAGGAAAATTTTCACTTTTTTAAATCGTTTTTTCAGTTACTATTCCTTTTTTTCAATGTAAAATTACATTCTCTTTACGCAGCACTCCATTTATGTAAATAAAACAGCTAAAATAAATAAATCAGCAATGTATGTTGACATACTCGGTAGCCGAAGGCTCGCTGCGCTGCCGTTCGCTACGCGCGTTTTGCCACGGTAACGATACATTGTGTGTGAGGTAATAAAACAAATCAGGTTTATAAGATTCCCATAACGTTCCTGAAATAATTTCGTGTACTGGTCATCTTAGTATGATATACTGAATTCACCTCATCAGTCTGCAGAGGTCTGTCCCTTACACCCTGTATTATTGCATGATGATAAAAAAAATCTATGAGTTTTTCCTCTTCTGCGTAGGTTGTGCACGCACGGAGAGGTAACCACGTTAGCTGTGCGGCTGATTTGGCTACACGTCCGTGCGTAGCGTGACGTGGGTTTCAGTGGACGATCCCGCCTACATTTTCATACTAAGCGAAGCGAAGTACACGTGCAGATCTTACATTGGTTGCTGTGGAGGGGCATCCTAACTAAACTGTTGCTCTGTCTTCGTTGTTTATGAGTGAGTATGGCGCATGCTCGAGTATTATGTCCCCCGACTCGTGATAACAGAGAAACACCATGAAGCTTTAGGTGTTGGTAGGATTCGGAGACGTAAAGTTTGGAGGTTCGAGAGAGCAATGAGTTACTTACCATAAATTAGGCATTCCAATAGTTAAGTTCTTGTGTGTAAGCATGGCCGTTTTTGGCACTCCTGTGGTTCCACTTGTAGATGTCAGGTACGCTACGGTGTCCACGGGATCCAAGTCTGTTGGTCTGGAAATGTAGTAAGACTCAGTTAGTTAAAATGACTCTTCTTCTACCAATCAATTGTAAATTGAGGATATTTATTTTTGTTTCTAGGAGTGAATGCCGCTAACAAACGATCATCTATGTATGACTGGTACGGAAATTGACAAACTGAAGTCTGGCTCCAGTTTGTTTTTGCTGGTTAAGCCAGCATTTTTTATATATTAGCCCAGCCTTTTTAAAGACATCAGTCTTGCTAAAGACTGTGGAGAACTTACGCAGTCGACTGAAATGGTAAAGCTGAAATTTCTAAGCTGGTCATAAAATAATTGGGAATGGAAGTGGTCTTTATAATAATTGGCTTGGCAGTATGCCAATCAAAAGAGTTGCCACCAGAACCCTGGATAATGAAAAGCCTGTAAAGAAAAGCGTTTGTGTACAATATGGAACAACCTCCATGCTTTTAAATCGCAATGTCTCCGAATGATTTCGTTAAAATACAAAAAAAATATACAAGGAGTTACTTACTTAAAGTTTTTAATTGTTTTCTCATCTTCATTTTCTAGTAGGTGCGCTAATGTAGTATGTTTACTATCATTATCAAAAGTCACAATTTTTGCACCCACTTTGGACATTTCTAACGCCTTCTGAACGTCCGCCGTCTTTTCGCTTTGACAGAATATTATATTCGGGCGGTTCGTGTGGAATAAATCTTTCAATTCATCTGAAATGTAAAGACTTTACGTTGTTTATCTGCAAGAAGCAAACTCTTGGAACGTACCTACAGTAGGCAGCACACAATTCCATGAAAAAAACATCGTAAAGAAACTTACATTGACAGAACGCTTTTCAATATGTGAAGAAAGAAAAGAAGAACCTTTGCCTTGCCATGAGATTGTTACCTACATACCTGATATTATTAATAAGATCATAAAAAGGAGACAACTGCTAAAGGAGAGCTTTTCTTGCTTTCTTTCTGTCCACTGCTGGCTATTGATACCTACTGATTATGAGACAAAAACTGTTACCGTCTCAACGTCTCATTATAAACCGAGTTCTAACTTTGGTTTCTATTTTTTGTAATTATTTGTGTATAAATTTGAACCTTATTCCGAGAGAAATCATTATCATAATCAGCCTATGGTATTCCCACCACGCGGGCACATGTCTTCGAGTTTTTGGTTCTAGGACATGCCGGTTTCCTCACGATGTTTTCCTTCACCCGACCTACAACTTGTAAGTGGGGGGCATTACCAATGGCCACCACTGTTCCAGACAGAAATAAAGTTCTTAAATTATATTTAGTACTTAGACTCGGGTTTGAAATCAGATTTTGTAATTAGAACTTCAACGTTGTCGGAATAAACTTCGAAATTCAAAAATGGCTCGATGGTTTAAACCTGGGTAAACTTTTATTTATTTGTAAGACATTCGTTATAATTTTAATAAGACGGATAAAAATAAACTCACTGGCTCCCAAAGTAGCATCTATAGAAGCTACCATAATTCCAAGATATAGCGCTGCGTAGTGGGGTATGCAGAAATCGATGTGGTTGGGGCCCATCAGCACCATGACATCACCTTTCTGCAGTCCTAAGTCCGTGAGAGAGATAGCACATCGGATACTTCTGTCTAACACTGAGCCATTGGTTTCAGATTTCCCAGTTCCTCCATCGATCTGTTGGAATTAAGGTTCCAAGTTTTATGCGCTTTGTCTATACAGGGTAGATTTTTGAGATTGGGCAGTAATGGCGAATACCTTAACCATTGTAGCTACAGGAAAATGGTTTTAGAAGACTGTCCATAACTTTTTTGAGATATTAGGTCCTTCCCTATGAAATTACCGATTTTTGGCACTCACTAGTGTGAAGATCGATATAACATAACATCACGCCTTGTTTCCTCGAAGAGTTAGACAGAAGTGTACACCTACATTTCGCCAGTTATGTTTAGGTCCCATGTAATAAGGGGCGAGCCTATTGCCATAAACCGGGCACAAATCCAGACTCCGGGCTGCTACTGAGAAATTTCTGATAGAAAAACCCAATAACACTTTGCCCGACCTGGGAATCGAACCCAGGACCTCATGTGAAGATCGATATCTGTAATTGTATTTAGAATTCCAAATAAAAAAAATTAATTTTAAAATATAGCATGACATTTCTTTTTCAAAATCAGTTGTTCATTTGTTTTTCCGCCATTCGATTTTTCTTTGATATCGCTGTTTCTGTAACCATGGAAAAATACGTGGCACCAACGCAGCACAGACAGCACGCAATATTAACGACGTGTATGGAAAAGGTACCGCAAGTGAACGCACGGTAATAATAATAAATAGATACATTTTTATTTAACTTCAATTGTACAAGAAACACTTATCTAAACACTATGCAGCGTTACAACTAGGGAAAAAGAGTGTTTACGATAAACTCTGGCACCCAAAGTAAGATTTAACTTGTGTTTAGGATGCCAGCGTCCTCGCCTATGATTTGAACATGTATCAGTAGTTGTAAGATGAGCACAGTATATTTTTATTGAATTATAATATATTTCCTATCTAATGTATGATGTGGCCTATTTATGTACCTATGTATGGGTGCGTGTATGTGTGTGAGGGAACTGTGCGTTTTTGGTTTCATCGCTTCCGTTCTGGGAATTTTGATCTCAACAATAAGCTCCTTGGCCGACGGGAAACGAAAGTCCATGTTGGAACATGCAGCACCCTTTAGCGTAAGTGATAAATCTATACTGATTAATTTATGTCAAATTGGAAAGATAAAAGCTCAGAATTCATATGGTACCCTCATATGAACTCACTGAACAACAACAAAAAAATCGCGTCGAAGCTTGTCTTTAGTTGTTGAATAGGCACCCAAATGAGGGGGATACTGGAAACTCTCCGTCACCCACCATACTCACCAGACCTTGCTCCAACTGGTTTTAATTTTTTTCAAAATTTGGGTAACTTTTTACAGGGGAACAATTAACAATCCAACGAGGCGGTGATAAACGCCTTTAAAAAGTTCATCGATTCCTGTCTCCAGGATTTCTATAGCAGAGGCATCAACGAACTTCCATTAAAATGGCAAAAGTGCATCGACATAATGGCCAATACTTCGATTAATTTAATATATATTATTCTTCTTTAAAAAAAATTGTTTGATTTTTTCTATGTAAAACGGCAATTTCATAGGAAGGACCTAATATTTTGATCTGCATTCATAGATTTTTTTTTAAATTGATATAGTCTACTTTATAGAAGAAAATGGGAAATTTTCTCAAAACCTTTTTTTTAAGCCAATCGATCCTGTTTCTTATAAGGATCAAAACTACTGAAAATTATCCATTTTTTGCTAACTGTAATTTTTTCCCAAAAATCCACCCTGTATGTCCAAGGAAAGTTTTTTCTACCTACCTACGATTTGGGCATATTGTTAATCTGTTTGGTCTATTGGGTTGGTAACCATGGACAGGCTCGTCAACAGTGAACACTATGTTTGGTTGTTATGTAGGTTTAGCCCATTACTACTAAGGGCGAATTTCACCAAAGAAACTGAACGCGATAGCTCTTAAACTTCGTTTAAGGGCTATCAGTGCCATCATTGTTGTGGAAGATTGATGCTGAAAGCTCTTGAACTCACATAAAATGTGCTGATCGCGTTCAGTTTCATTGATGAAATTCGCCCTAATACAAAACGAATGATCTTTCTTTTGTTGTATTTTTTTAAGGATCAGTAGACAAGATCTTCCGTCTGCAGCACACATATTGCTCGACATTGGGTCAGGCTTAAAGTTAGGCCTTGAATTCAAAATTCAAATTATTTTGTTTCACATAAATCTACATGGGCACTTATGAAACGTCAGAAGCTAGGTGCACGGTTCCAATGAGGATAAAAACTACCACTTGCTCACTTCAGATGTCGCCATTGTCCGTCTTAAAATTTGACAGCTAGCTGTCAATATCCATACATTTTTTGTAAACAATCAACTTCTTTTACTCATAAATAATTAATATGCCCCGTTGCGCAGCTGTTGACAGCAAAAATTCGGGGACCCATGTATTCTCCAAAGATGTTAAAAAAAGAAAACTGTGGGAGAGAGCTCTCCGAAGAAAAAATGGAATCTCAATAATACGTCGAAATTCTGTGCTATCCATTTTAAACCTGAAAACTTTTATCAGAGAAATTCATAAACAGGTGATGCTTTTTGTCATAAAACAAAGAACTGTGTTTTCATTACAGGCACTTGTAGGTATTTATATAAATGCATTATTTAAGGGTGTGTGTGATAAGATTTTCTTTGAATCGACCAAAATATAATAATATCTAAGTTGCATCTAAGCAGCATTCCCTGTGTTGCATTGTATTTAACACCCTCATACCAAACTACCTATTGCCTAATATTAGCACATATCCTGCACCGAATCTCATAGTTATGTAGAATGTTTCGCACATAGATAGATCCTTTTTGTCTGTTCTAGGTGATAAAAATATCTATAAAAGGCTGAGGAAGTCTTCTGTACCCTCTATTTTCTCATTTACGAAAGTCAAACCAGTCAACCCGTCAGCTGAAGACAGATTCGTAGACATTTGGTCCCGTTTTCGTATATTTTGTAATTGATACAACAGTGAACACTTAAACAACAATGGCGGTTTGAAGACGGACAAAAGTGCTACCACCTATGACGAGCTTTCAGTTTTTAACCCCATTGGTGGTTTCCTATGGAAAAGAACCGGCAAGAAACTCCACGGTTACTCTTTTAAAAATAATTGGCTTTTACAATGTTTGACAGTACGTTACAGGTTACAAAGGACGTAATGTGACATAGGATGACTACACGTTAAATTAAGTGGTAACCATGAGCTTTGGTAGAGGTGTAACTCTAAGACTTCCAACTTTGGGCTTGACCTAGCAACGGAATCTTAGAAGGTTAGCAACTATTTAAAAAAAAAAATTGTTTATGAAAATTGAATATACCTGCATAAGAAAATCGGGGTCATCTTGCAAGCCGTGTAGTATGAGCTTCCCGATATGGTGTCTATCTGAAGGGATCCCGGTCTTCGCCACCACACGGGATCCTACCTCGGCCATATACCAGTGCACTGCGTCGAAAGCTCGTCTGGTCATGATTGTTGTTATTTACTTCTGAAATTAATTTACATTACGTTTTAAAAAAGATGTAATGTCTGTCTGTCACACCCTTTATATCTGCCTGACGGAATTTCGATCACGGCGGCCAATCTCAAAGGAGACTAGGCAAGTATGCAAGCGATATTATAGTGCACAAGTCTCATAGTCTCTCTCATAGTCCGATGGGACGGCAATACGACACGGCCGGGGAGGGAAATGAAACGAAATGAAATTGTTTATTCTGTAAATAGGATATCGGAATCACTTTTACACGTCATATAATTTTTTTTTTAAGCTTAATGACGACGACATTTCCTATCTGACTACCCCTGAGAAGAAATGGCGAAACGAACTCAGGGGTCAGTCTATTTTAAAGTCCAGACATTATCTTGGTCAAGTCATGTGAGGACTATGTAGATCCGTGTTTGAAATAGTCTTTTGAGGAAAGAACCATGGACCTGTCCAGTCAGTGCAAGCATTTGTCTGTAATCGTGTAGCTCAACTCAGGACTGAAGGAGCTCAATGACTCGACGAACAATATCACAGAAAGGACATTTGGGTAGGCCGCATAAAGTACTCAAAATGCCAGACCATCATTAAAACTAACTGAGAAAAAAAAATAGATGACCCACATAATGCACACATTCACAATAATTAAAGTAATATAATACTTTTCAAAGTAAATATTCATGTTATTTTGTATATTATATTCAACAATGTCAATATGTTATAAAATGGTACCTATATAATGATGATTTTGCATAATATTTAAAATGTCAAGTTTTACGATTTTATCACAAGGTTTAGCAGAGCGAGCAGCTCAATCCCAAGCTTTTTGCAGAACTTTTGCCATTAACATCAACCCTCTGAATTATATTGTTCAAATACGAAGTCAAAAGGTCGAGAGCCCTGTCCCTCATACCATAGTGGTACAGTTTCCTGACGAGTGTATCATGATGTACCTACATAATCGAAAGCCTCAGACAAGTCGCAGAAAATGCCAAGGCCGCGAATATGCTCTTCAGTAATTCCACGCCCGCGTCTGTAGTTGAACGACCCTTTGTAAAACCAAACTGTTTCAGATGAAGTAAATTATGAATATTGAAATGTCTTAACATTATTTATTGTTTTCAAATTATTTTTCATAGATTTTGCTGTAATGTCAAAATAACAGCGTTTTACGAAATGCATAAGAAAGTATATACGGTACTTAAAATTAAAAAAATAAATTTAAACATTTTTGTCTGTTTGTCGGTCTGTCTGTCTCTCTGTCTGTTTGTTTTGGCTAATCTCCGAAATGGCTTGACCTCTCGTCAGAGAGTAGTATATTCTTTGGGCTTGACTGATTTTGACGGGACTTTCACAGACAGACAGCTGATATTACAAGGACTAGGCTCCTTTTATTTTAGAAAAATAATTAGGGCTCTGTGCATACATAAAATGAAAACCCATGAAATTGTGAACAAAAATAATAATTCTGGAACTACCAGTCGGATTTGAAAAATTCTTTTTGAATTTGGTAGCCCAATTCTCGAGGATGGTTATAGACTATTTAACAACACGCTACGACATTTAGGAGCCAATCAAAAAGAAAAAAAATCAGAAAGAATGCTAAGCGAAAACTCTCGTTGCGGGATACAGCTAGTTACATAATAATTATGTATTACTGCATCTAAGATATTTCTTTACCTCCACTTACTTTTGTAACATATAAGTAGGTATCAAAACACAAAACTTATAGAACCCAAAAAAAAAATGTCTCCAAACTTACAGTAGGTATTTAAAAACACGAGTGCTTCACGCAAGGTCTCCTTGCGAAATGTTTATAATCCGTTCTCAAATCAGCTATCAACATTTATATAATGACTTGTTTTCACTTAGAGATAATTTTACACGAGATACCAGATAATAGTTTACGTGACTGCGGCGAAGCCAAAAAAGGAGGTGTTTGACCTGTATGTATGTATGTATCCGTCCTTATGTTTCCTCGTAACTAATAAAGGGCTGAACCGATTTTGTTAAATGATATGTCCTTAGATTCGTCTTTATTATGCGAGTGTCACTGGGTATATTAAAACTATTAAAACAAATACTTGAAAATGGTGTACAGTATCTACAACTAGTGAATTAGTGATAAGTGTAAACAAACTTGACAGCGATGCGGATGAATTTTTTGATGCCCTCTGATTATTTACCCCCTCCCTTTTTATATACTTGTACATATTATTATTATTATTTTAAGATTGTTAGGTTTTAAATTATGTAAATACAAAATAAATAAAATTCTTCAGTGTAAACATAATTTCGTATACAGGATAAGTTTAAAAAGAGTGCGAATATTTCAGGAGGTAATCAGGTGCATAAAACTGAAAAACTTTCCCCAAGGAATATTCAACTTCAACTTAAAACTAAAATTCAACTTCTCATACAAACATAAGTCACGTGACCAGTCACTGTATGAAAATTCGATTTTCAATTTTAAGATTTCGACCTATGTTCCTTGGGGAAAGTTGTCCAGTTTTTGCACCTGATTACCTCCTGAAATATTCGCACTCCTTTTAAACTTATCCTGTACATTTGGCAGGTCCGGAAACCCTGACTGTATCTCAAACCAGCCATGTTTAATTGGCCCTTTTGCACCTAACATTGAAGTAACTGCAGTAGGCAAGGTTTCTATAGTACTCGTAGGTAGGTACGGATCCATACGAATGTAAGCAAACATAATAAAACGCGATCACGATCAATCGGCCATAATGCAAATCATCATGACAATGTGCAAAGTCAGAAATTAATGCATTTTTATATCGGATCAGTAAGACAATCAATTCTGCCTAATAATCTTAAAGGCTCCTACAAACAGGAGCGACAAGCAACGCGACACAAAGGCACCGCTCATCGCGCGACACGAGGTGCCTTTGTGTCGCGTGCAATTCACGTCGCGCGTCGCGCCTGTTTGCACGAGCCTTAATTAATTATATCAGTCTTATTGCTATTAGTATTATTATTCTGTCAGTGTTTGTTGCACATTGGCCAATGCGATAACTGATAGTATGGCCTTAGTGTGCTGTGATTTGATAGTAAGTAAGCTTCGGGTGTTCAATTGTCAAATGGTAACAATTTTATTACATTTTTGCGCTTGGCTGGGGCTCGTGGCAAAATAATAACAGCACACGGGTCGTTCGAAGGTTAACCTACGCTTGCTGAGGTCGGTCTGTGGATAGGTGACCATCCATTACCCGTTATGGAGTTTCTTTGATAGATAAAATCAGGAATGAAGCTATCCGGAAAAGAACAGGAGTAACCGACATAGCTTGCAGAGTAAGCAAACTGAAGTGACAGTGGGCTGGCCATGTTTGTCGAAGGACTGATGGCTGGTGGAGCAGACGAGTCCTGGAGTGGAGACCACGTATCAGCAAGCGTAATGTGGGACGCCTCCCAGCTAGATGGACCGACGACCTTAAGAAGGTGGCTGGGACAGACTGGATGCGGGAGGCGGAGGGCAGGGTGTTGTGGCGCAGCCTGGAAGAGGCCTATGTCCAGCAGTGGACTGCAATAAGCTGTTGATTGACTTCTTTCATTTCCGACGACTATAGGTTACGGGCGTGTGCTCTGATGTAGTTAATGTAACTATCTTGACAGTAAAGGTACGTGCACAGTGCGGACATCTTACAATGCCATTGTGGTAATGGTGTTGTATGTTGGAGGGTAGTTTACTCTTGAGGTGATATCTCGTGCTGTCGAGATCTCTCTTTCGCTGGTCTTCAAAGTCATAAACATTTTGGTTCACCAGACGCCTCCAAACAGGTCTATATCAATTGCCAACTCCTCCCAACGAGAGGGGTCTATGTAAAATCTCTTCATATGTCTTTTCTGAACGTCTTTGTATACAAGGATCTGGCCGCCTTGTTCCCGCTTGCCGTCCTTGAGTTCAGAAAAGAAGATGCGCTTAGCTGCCCTCTCGTCAGGCATCCTCACAACGTGTCCAGACCAGAGTAGCTGACGACACATCAGATAGACCAGATCCATTACATATTGAGAGATCGAGACCCCTCCGTACCTCGGAAAGCACGTTAAGCCATTTGTCCCGGCCGTCATTTGTAGATCTTTGACAGTCGTTACGGGTAATCGGAAGGCCGAAAGTCTGACATCCAGTCTTACGAAGGGGTAGGTAACCCAGTAATTCGGCTGTGGAGGTCAGATAGGCAGTCGATGTAGAATACTGGTATTCAGCTGCATCCGGTTAAACAGGAAGCCGATAATATCTGCATCTGGTTCGACTGGAGGCCGACCCTGGACATAGTTGGAAAAAGGTTTGGCAGGTGATGATGATGCGGTTGCTACATGTCTCTGGTGAAGACTGAGTAGCGTCTACAAGAGAAACGGGTGGCTTTTTATATATATGGTATCTTTTATCGTACCTAGATCGCTCTTAGCAATAAGCCGCGCATTGTGTCACGCCTTATAAAATTTCAACTTTATATCTATAATATTTATGGTGTGCATAATAAAGTGTATTCTAACTATCTAGCTACTTATCATAATCTTTTAATGTATTATTTGCTTTTATTTTTATACTAGCTGTGCCCCGCGACTTAGTTCGCGTGGTAGTCGTAAGATACACAATATACTAAAATAACAGCCACATTTTAATAAAACTCTCTCGTCCCCCGACCCCTCGCTTTGCATCGCTCGCCCGCGCTATTACTTCGTTTTCACTTAGTGTTCTTTCTGACTTTTTCTTTTTGCTCGACTCGTTAGGGTCGTAGCGTGATGTTAAATAGCCTATATCTATCCTCGAAAATTGGGCTACCAAATGCAATTGAATTGTTCAAATTCGACTTTTTGGTCACAATTTCATGGGTTTAGGTTTTTTGCGCGGAACCCTAATTATTTTCTAAAATAAAAATACCATAAGTTACTCGCCGTAACATCAGCTATCAGCCAGTGAAAGTGCCGTCAAAATCGGTCCAGCCGTTTCGGAGATTAGCCGAAACAAACAGACAGACAAACAAAAATTTTAAAAATTGCTCTTTTGTTATAAGTACTGTATATACTTTCTTATAGTAAAAAGCTGTTATTTTGACATTACAAACAGACACTTCAATTTTATTTGTTTGTATAGATTGCTCCTAGTCAACTGCTTGTCGTCGTGTCTTGCACAATTTTTACAACGTCTCGCGATAAGGCCGCCTATGCCGCCGAAATATGGTCTGTTCAAAGAATATCTGATGAAAATTTATTTATTTACTTATTAAAATATCCCTTACAACTACCATTACATATGTATGCACCCAATGTGACAGTGCGGTCATTCCCAAATATATACTTACTTAATTAGGTACAATTTAAATATAAAATATAAAAGGACTGAAACAACTTGTAACACGATAGGAACTATAACACAATACAACACAATAACATTTTACCTACATTAACCTATATTAATTTACTTATAACATAAAATAAATAACAGTGTCCTTGCGAATATATTTATTTATTTATTTATTTAAACTTTTCACACTTAAAAAAGTACAAAGGCGGACTTAATGCCTTAGGCATTCTCTACCAGTCAACCAAGGGTGGTGAAGAGATTAGATGGCAGGTGCTCTGTTAGAAATGGAACAATTTGTACATAAATAAGTCATAAACTTATAATACACATACATACATATTTACTATAATATATACCTATATTATATACATATATTATATACAAATTCAAGAGAGAGAGGTTTTGAGATGACTCTACGCTATTTATTTTGAAAATAACTCCGCAATCTCCATATAATATTTAGGTTCATTTTATAACCTCAATTGTAAATGTTTTTCAAACAATATTCGTTGGGAAAAGTGGTATAATGTAAAGTTGAAACCTTCGAAATACAGATGAATGTGTTACTAATTCCCTTTAGTGAGTGATTGCGTAGGAATTTAACTTGAGCTATGTTGAAACTATCATAAGCTACTTTTGGAATAAACTAGAGGTATTATTATTGATGAAGATGTGGAAAGGCGAGTAAAAGCGGGAAATAAAGTGAATGGTGCTATACATGCGATTGTGACCAACCAGTCAATGCCCAAAAAGGCCCGACTGGCTGTTCACAATGGTGTGCTGGTGCCTACGCTTATGTATGGAAGTGAATGTTGGGTGTGGCAAAAGAAGCATGAAAGTAGAATTATTACTGTGGAAATGCGTTCCTTGCGAAGCACATGTGGTGTGACTATGAATGATGACTGAAGAATGATGTGATAAGGCAACGGTGGGTTTAAAAGAAGATGTAGTGACAAAAATTGAAAAGATTATGCTTAGATGGTTTGGTCATGTTGAGAGGATGAATGAAAGTCACTAACAAAAGGTATTTACACGTCAGATGTGAGTGGAAACGCCGGAAGGGGACGCCCTAGGAAGACATATAGTGATTTCATTGGTGATGTTCTTCAGAAAGGTCAGGTGCGTAGTACTCGCAACCGGCGCGCGTGTATGACCAGATGTATGAACGTAAACGAGGCAAAAGGAGTATGTAAGGATCGTAGCAAGTGGCGTTCTGTAGTTTCCCCCCATGGGAAGAAGGCGTGAGTTTATGTATATATGTAAAGGTATTATTATTGGTCGTCTGTTTGTAAACTTACGTTAGGTTTTGCTGTTTTAGTGTACCTTACTTAACCTATCCTATTCTCAGCCGCATCGATGGGCAGGCAATTCAACACGACCATAGAAAGATCAGGCGCAGGACCTACGACGGCTTTACGTGCTTTTCGAGGCACCGGGGCGGGGTGTCCCACCACCAACTTTTTAACTCTGAGCCTTTTTTTTTTAATAACCGTCTTGCTACTCTGAATAATAGCGAAATAACAACATGAAAATAAATTACTGTATGTTATTAAAACAATATTAATCTAAGTACTTAAAGATACCTAATATACTTAATTATCTATATTACCTATGTTTTTGTCATTAGGATAGAATATTTTTGTAATTGTGATTACATAATAATCAGGGGGCCAACCACCACCTCTTAAAGCAGTATTATTTTAATGTTACTTCAGTGTGAGAAAGAGATGGAGCTATACAGGACGTCTAGCTCCATCTCTTTCCCACACTGAAGTAAGATTACAATAATATTGCTTTAAGAGGTGGTGGTCTAGCTCCAGTATCACTTAATTACTATAATAGTAAATTATTCAAACAAATTATTACCTATGTACTAAGTTTTGGCATTGGTAGAGCTTAGACAAGTTGCAATCGCTTTCAAAGCATTCCGTATTTCTACAAGGACTTTCAACGATTGATATAAAATGTTGACGTTTCGAACATCGTTTTCGCATAGTTATAGAATGTTACTTTATCTAGACCCTGGTTACGTTACACAGACTGATTTTTTAACCCATGAAAAATAAAGAAGGAAGTACAACGCGTATATATATTTTTTGTATGTATGACCACGAAAAACTTTTTTCAGAGTCGTCCGAATTGAGCGATTCTTATTTTATTCGGAAGAGTATACCTCGAAGTTGGTTCCGTGTAAAATTTATTAACCTTGCTTGGGTAGTTTTTGAGTTTGCTTCAATAATACGTCTTTTTCCCACTTAGTCTATCTATGTGGATGATGATAAATGATAAATGATTTATTTTCTGTAAGTAGGTTTATACAAACACTTTTACACGTCAAACATTTTTTTTTTAAACTAGATGAGGCCGGCGTTTCCTATCTGACTACTCTGAGATGTTATGTATGTATGTTAGGTATCTATGTTATGATAACTTCCTGTCGCTGTCATTTACAGATCCAGGAGCAGCAGTGGAATTCGAATTTGTGTGAGGCAACTATACAGTAAAATAAAAACGTTTTTACAAAAAAGAAAAAAAAAACACTAGAGTTCCAAAAAAAAACAGTACAAAGTGAAAAATAACTTTAATTTAGGAAGTCGGTGGCATAAAACGAACATACAAAACCAAAGACACCGACTTTCGAAAATAAAGTTATTTTTAAGTTTGTAGTGTTTTTTTTTTGGTGAAAAAGTTTTTATTACCTAGATACCTATCCGTGCTGAGCAAATTGCTTCTTTTACAAATCCTCGCACAGTGCGGAATCAGGTGTAGCTCTGATAAAATTAATAAACCTTGGTTTTCTTTACAAACACCGTTGCGAGCTATGATGTTGCTATACTTACTAAATGGGGTGTGACAGAGCAGCTCCTTGCCCTCCACTAAAGCGTTTGTATTTTAAAAGCAGCCTGCAGGCCTCGCGTAAGTTGGATGCAGCTCGACAAGTGGAAATGCAAAGCTGCATGTAAGCTGCTGGTTTCATACAGGTTAGTTTCAAACTCAAACTCAAAATATCAATCTGCCTGCCTTTTCCCAACATGTTAGGGTCAGCTTCCAGTATAACCGGATGCAGCTGAATACCAGTATTTTTCATGCTCTGACATGCACAACTTGGTATCATACCCCTTGGTAAGACTGGTTGTCAAACTTTTGGGCTTCTAACTACCCATACGTAACGACTGTCAAAGATCTACGAATGACAGCCGGGACCAACGGCTTAAGCCGCGTTTACATGATCAGAGTTCACTCGGTTCGAGTGGGCTCGTACGAGTAAGCTAGATACTAATACAAGCATAGTTGGCACTGACATGGACTTGGATCATTTTCTTCATTATTTTACCTTTTCATCACTCTCAAGATCGAAAAATGACGGATTTGTTGCAAAATTGTTATAAACCGCCATTTTGTTTCTGTACTCCTATACGAGTTAGCTAGTGACAGCAGTAGCTAGAGTCTGCACAGATTGGATGCCGTCATCCGAGTGCGCTCGGATTTTTTAAATTTTTTTTAATTTTTTTTTTTCTGAAAGTAGGTTTATACAAACACTTTTACATGTCAAACATTTTTTTTTTAAACTAGATGAGGCCGGCGTTTCCTATCTGACTACTCTGAGAAGAAAGGCCCAAACAAACTCAGAGGTCACAGTTTCTTTTAAAGTCCAGACATAATCTTTGACTTTGATTTTCCCTATCATTGACTATGGTGACGTGTGCTACTTTGACTTGAATGCGGTGTTGCTGGATAAGCTTGACAGACTGCTTAACAATTGTATCCGGTTCATATTCAACCTCAGAAAATATGACCATGTGTCGAGCTACAGGTCTGAGCTCAAATGGATGACCATTCGCCAGAGAAGAAATTTGCGTGCTTTGACCACGCTTTTCTCCCTTCTTAACTCTCCCACTCCTCCTTCTTATCTAGTGTCTCACTTCCAATATCTATGTTCTTCACACGCTAAGAATCTTCGTTCTTCTAACAATCTTCTCCTACTCTGTCCTTCTCATACTTCTGACTTTGTTCATTCTTCCTTTCATATTCAGTCCATTCTGCTTTGGAATGCGCTACCTCTTGACATCAGGACGGCCACCAGTCGGTATGCATTTAAGCGGAGATTGTGGAATTATTTTCAAAATAAATAGCGTAGAGTCATCTCAAAACCTCTCTCTCTTGAATTTGTATATAATGTATATATATAATATAGGTATATATTGTAGTAAATAATTATGTATGTATGTGTATTATAAGTTTATAACTTATTTATGTACAAATTGTCCCATTCCTAACAGAGCACCTGCCATCTAATCTCTTCACCACCCTTGGTTGACTGGTAGAGAATGCCTAAGGCATAAAGTCCGCCTTTGTACTTTTTTAAGTGTGAAAAGATTAAATAAATAAATAAATCTTGGTCAGATCATGTGAAGACCATGTAGGTTGGTGTCTGAAATGGTATTTTGAGGAAAGAACTACACAGATTGAGTGGACCTGTCCAGTCAGTGCAAGCATCTGTCAGTAATCGTACAGCTCAACCTAAAAGTTAAGGAGCTCAACGATTCGACGAACAATACCAAAGAAAGGAAGGATTACCATTTGCCACAATACAAGGTGCGTCCGAGTAGGTATCCGAGTGCATACTTTGATCGTGTCACCGTGGCTTTAACGTGCTTTCCGAAGCACGAAGGGGTCTCGATATGTAATGGATGGTCACCCATTCATGACCCGACCGCGGCAAGCGCAGCTTAACCTTAGATTGACCCGTGCGGCTGTTATCGTTTAGCCGCGAGCCCTTCAAACTCAAACATATAGCATTTAGGTACAAATAAACCAATTAAAGCATAGTAGGTTCCTATTAAAAAGAACGGGCAAGAAACTCCACGGACACTCTTGTCCAAAAGACACAAGTGTAAATTGATGCAACTCTTGTCTTGCACAGTGGAAACACAGGATTAGTTCCAGAAATGCTCGCACATCCTAGGTGGGTACCTTCCTTAGTTACACCGATCAGTTCCTTTGGGAATAGAAGACAAAATTAAGTATGTTGAAAGCCTAACTTTGCTTCCTCGTCCGATGGGTCATCGCATACAGAGCATCAAAAATGTCCGAGCATGATTTTTGGTGTTAAATTTTGAATGAAAATATAGGCGAGCATGCTCAAACACAATATCTCAGAGCTCTTGCACGCTAATTTGAACTCTATTTTGGTTGCGATTTAGTTCATTATTAATTCATCTATGCAAAACTGCTAAGTAGTAAAAGTGGTAACGCTACTGTGGGGCTTTTCCAATATAAACACAACAAATGAATGAATGAATGAATGAATGAATGAATGAATGAATGAATTTATTTGTAAGAATATAGGTAGCTAACATAAGTTCTTAAGATATATGGGTTTCACTATATTCGGCATTTCCGCCGTACAAATATTTAGATTTTACATCTTGGTTATACTTATAGCATGCAGTACACATTTCATAATTTAAATTTAGATTACAATGCAATTAATAAAATTAAAATTAAATACAATTCTATTCATTTAAAAGAATAATTTATATTAAAAATAGCGATCAGTAATAATGATGTCATGTCAATAAAAATAGCAATAATAATCAGAGTATTTCAATATTATTTATGTAATGTTAATATGTAGATGCCATAATAATTATAGTAAATAAGTTTTACATTTTACACTCAAAATATTCATTGATGGAATAAAATCATCTGTCACACAACCAGTTATATAGTTTTTTATTAAATTCTAAGTCTGTGGCATTTCTAAATTCTTCGGCTAAGTGGTTATATATTTTCACAGCCATGGTATAACAATTTTTGTTGCATAATTTTAGTCTATTACGCGGAACTACTAGTGGCTTTTGTGTTATTTTCCTCTTTAACTTAGCTTTTTCATCTTTTTCAAAAAGCGAGTAATTGTTTCTTACAAATTTACAGGTTTCAAATATATATAGAGACGGGAGGGTAAGCAGCTTTTGCTTAATAAATACAGGTTTACAAGAATATGTCCACTTAAGATTGAAAATTGACCTTACACACTTTTTTTGGGCTATGAATGCCCTCTGGGCATCTGTTGAATTCCCCCACACAGTTATTCCATACCTTAAAACAGAACAAACATGGCTATGGTATACCAATAAGGCTGTTTGAATGTCTGTAAAATTTTTGATCCTTCTAAGTGCAAATACGAATTTGTTTATTTTCTTACATACATTATCTACTTGAGCTTTCCAATTGCAATGTCTGTCCATAACTACTCCTAAAAATTTGATATTATTAACTTCTGCTATGTCATTATTATTGTATTTTAAATTTAATTTAATTTCATTACCTAATTTTTTGTGGTTATTATATGGCAAAAATGTTATAAATTTAGTTTTATTTGTATTTATTTTTAAGTTATTCCTCTCTAGCCAATTGATTAAATCTGTCAATGCTTTATTCGTAACTATTTTACTGTTATCTAGAGTTTTCTCTTTTGTCAACACAGTAGTATCATCTGCAAATAATATAGTATATTGGTTCGTGGAGTTGGGCAGTTCGTTTATATATATTATAAACAATAAGGGGCCAAGGACACTCCCCTGTGGTACACCATAGCAGTTTGCTAAGTACGGTGACCTAAAGGTTTTCTGGGTGTTAGTTTTGAAACACATTTTTTTAATCTCCGTGCATTGTTGTCGGCCTCTTAAGTAGCTTTCGAACCAACTATAAGCAACGCCTCGTATACCATATTGCTCAAGTTTACGCAATAAGGTTTCATGACATACCATATCAAACGCCTTACTCATATCCAAAAATACTGCTACTGGGATTTCTTTTTTATTGATAGCATCCATAATTTCTTTTACTAGTTTAAAACATGCCAAAGTTGTAGACTTTTGCTTTATGAAACCATTCTGTTCACTACATAATACATCATGTCTCTCTAAGAAATGAATAAGCCTTTTGCTCATTACCTTCTCAAATATTTTTGAAAATATGGGAACCAAAGTAATTGGTCTATAATTATTTGCCTCAGATCTAGGTCCATTTTTGTGAAGGGGTTTTACAATAGAAAATTTTAAACTGTCGGGGAATACACCCTTTTCCAATGATAAATTAATTATGTAAGTCAGGGGTTTTGTTAAAGTTAATAAATTTTCCTTGATCATATTAGTACTAATGTTATCATATCCGACTGAGTTGGTATTTCGTAATTTCATAGCTGTCATAAATATTTCCATACAAGTAGCTGGTTCTAGATAAATTGAGTTCACAACCGTTTTATTGCAAACATGATTATTTTTTGGATTTTGAGTGTTTCCCTTTTTAGCAATGTTGATAAAGTAATTGTTAAAGTATGTTGCTATATCATCACCTTTTTTTAATATATTTTCCCCGTCCAAGATTTCTCTAATTTCATTGCTAGCATTGTTCTGTTTAAGTTTATCATTTATTATTTTCCACGTAGCTTTACATTTATTGTCTGCTTTTTCGATGTATTTTTTATTATTATCCCTTTGTATCGTGTTTACACATTGCCTTAGTCTTTTGCTATATTTTCTAAATTTTTGTTTATTGTGGGTCGTTTTATTTTTATAATAGATAACTTGTAGTTTTCTCTTTGTTATAAATGACTTTTTTAGACCTTTAGTTACCCATTTTGGGTTATGAGAGTTAGAGTTCATCTTAATTTTAATCAATGGGAAACACAGTTCATAGAATAGACAAAGTTCATCGTGCAATAATGAAAAGGCTTTATTTACGTCTGTTTCCAAGTATACTTCTGAAAATGACAGCTTACTAATATAGTAAATAAATTTTTCTATATTTTCATTACTTAGGTCCCTTTTGTATGCAAACCAATGCTTTCGAAATATATTATTTTCCGTTTTCACTTTTATTGATAATGTTTGTCCAGTATTGTGATCTGACAGTCCTAATTCATGTGTTTGACCTTTTGCTTCTTTGATGTTACTTATAATATTGTCAATGCAAGAATTTTGCCGAGTTGGTTTACTTATGTGTATTTTTAAGTCATAATTGTATAAAATATCGATAAATGTATTCTTATATTTACTATCGCTTAGAATATCTATATTAAAGTCGCCACATAAAATATTTTTATATTTGTCTTTGTTACGTGTTTTATCTAATAATATTTGTAATTTTCTAAAAAAAATATTTATGTCAGAATCTGGTGTTCTATAAAGACAGAATAAGTTTAGGTTATTAAATTATAAATATAATATAAATTGTGTAAACATAGACAATGTGACGACAGACTCTCTTTAGCCTGGCTTAATTTACGTCCTATGATTTGCAAAGTAACCATAATCATCATTGTTTGAAGAGCTATTATAATGATTGATATTTTTTATCTCCGTGATATTAATTATGGAACCGGTTCAATCTGGCTCCCAGAAGCTATTTCACGATATTTTCCTATAATTGAGTTTTTAGTTATTGCCATACAAATTGGTCTTTCGATCCGAAAAAAACTGGATGACAACCAAATACAATTAAATTCGTTCGAGGCTTGAATACTGTTTTTTTTCATAATATTACACTGTAAGTTTTACACGGTTCATAAAAAAATATTTATGACAGTAATTTACAAGCAGTAGTAGTATTGGAATAACTTGCTTATAGGTAGCCCGCCCCTCTTAATAATAGATGAAACTAAATAAGTAAAGAAAAACGTTAAACATTTTCCATTAAGAATTCATACTTAGGTATATTTCGTGTTTTCATTATGTAGGTCGTTTAGAGGTCAATACAAAATAAGGACAGACGATCTCGTCTCCGAAAGAATTTCCGGCACGTGTGTGCCGGAAATTCTTTTTAAGGTAAGATAAGATAAGATCAATCAATCTGTCTAGCCTCTTCTCAACTATGTTGGGGTCGGCGTCCAGTCTAACCGGATGCAGCTGAATAACAGTATTTTACATGGAGCGACTGCCTATCTGATCTCCACAACCCAGTAACTGGGTAATACGATACCCCTTGTAAGACTGGTTGTCAGACTTTCGGGCTTCTGACGATCTGTAACGACTGTCAAAGATCTACGAATGACAACCGGGACCAACGGCTTAACGTGCTTTCCGAGGCACGGAGGAGTCTCGGTATATAAAGATGGTCACCCATCCACGGACAACCCCGGCAAGCGTAGCTTAACCTGATGGATCGACCCGTGCGGCTGTTATTACTTAGCCACGAACTCCTCAAATATAAAGTCATAGATAAAGTATGATAAGATAAGATAAGATTTATTTATTTGTTTAAACATTGTGCAAAATTACATCGTTTGAGTCCAATTATGGTTAGCCGTAGGTATCGGCCTACAAATATTTCCATAGCATTGAAAAGAATTAACAATAATAAAAAAATCTAAAAATTACCTAGAACGCACTTACAGAATTTATAATTTAGAAACTTTTTCAATTAGAAATTATTTTTTAT
Organism: Fissipunctia ypsillon; assembly: GCA_947568875.1. Lineage (NCBI taxonomy): Eukaryota > Metazoa > Arthropoda > Insecta > Lepidoptera > Noctuidae > Fissipunctia > Fissipunctia ypsillon. The sequence goes on from OX387662.1 coordinate 16,709,030, forward strand.
GTTATAATGCCCAAATTCAGAATAAGTCAAAAACTGTCAAACAAATACAAGAATAATGTCAAAGTTACTACATGTTATGTCAAAGTTAAAAGATTTATGTCAAATTTACCAGATTAATGTCATTAAATTACACGATTTATGTCAAAAAATACAACCATAAATTTAATGTTAGTGTCAGAAAAAGGTACAATTAGTTAATCAAAAACTTTTCCGGCTAGAAATTCAGAGACACTATAATATGCTTTTTGCGAAAGAAACATTTTTAATTGACGCTTAAACGCATTACTATTCAGCTCCTTCCAGCGTTTTGACAATTTTGATGTTATACTATCTCTTTTTCGCTCTCGATGGGAATATACTTGGGACTTACGACCTTACAAATTTTATTTTATTTTTTATTCCTATAAATAAATGGCCAAGTGCGAGTCGGACTCGAAGGGTTCCGTAGGTACTACCGTACAATATTTAACACTTTTTTCTTTAGTAAAATAAAAACACGTTTCTTGTGTGGGGTCCTATAGAAGAAACACAAAAAAAAATATTTGTACTCTACTCAATCAGTTCTAGACAATGACAACCCACATGTCAGGGTAAGAAAGAAAATTTTCCAAAATTAAAAGTTTATTATGGGGACCCCCCCCCCCCTTTAATTTTTAACTTTATGTTATTTTTATTATTTATTGTTATAACGGCAATGAAAATACACAATCTGTGGAAAATTCAACTGTCTACCTATTACGTTTCATGAGATACACCCGCCCGCCCGCTGACAGACGGACGGACGGACGGAGAGCAGAGGCTTTGTAATAGGTTTCCGTTTGGCACCCTTCAGGCACGGAATCCTAAAAACAACTTTTTACATATGATTATGATACTTTGCTACATCACGCCACGAACAAGGTCCATGTTTTAATGTTATTTCATCTTAACTACACTGTAGATTCTATAGCGTTGGTACTTCCATTGCTAAGTACCACGGACGAGACCCTTCCCACGGTGTGTCGTGCGAGCTGCTCCGCGTCCGTCCGCAATATCACGCACCGTGGGAAGCTAGCTTTAGGTACTGACGACAGCCAACAAGTTAGTGCACCTGCCATCACCACGTCTTGCCAATCTCTTGCCCTCTTTCAACCTGTACCCACCCAATATTGAATGTAGGTCTACTCCATTGCATGCCAATTTCCCGGTCTTGGACCTCCCCTGCATCCAACTCCAGTCTGCTACTTTAACCAGGTCGTCGGTCCACATGGCCTGCCTATTCTCCCACGGCCAGTTCTGGGTATATATTACAGTACCTTTGGATTGCCATCGTGGTGAAAGGATTAGCAAATCAGCGTGGAGACTCGCTGATTGCCCAGGGTGACGTATAGTGGCTCTGTAGATACGTCGCTTGGGGAATCTTCTGGTCTCCGACACACGACACCCTTTGCACGACAACATCCTTGTGCCACAAAAGCAGAAAAGCCGAAACAGTTTTTTTAAGTATGTCGTTCCACTCACTGGCAAACGATCAAAAGAAAGACTGCAGCTGTGGCGAGACAGTGCTTCTTTACCCAAACCATTTGCTCCACCTGCTGAAGATCTCCCGCCCGGACATAAGTTGCCTTAGGTAACCTTTTTTTTTTTGTGGATGGGAAATCATCAAATGACTTCTCCCGCTCTGGGCGGAGCGGGAGGGCGTGTCAGACTTTTACTGACTAAAACCCACCCGGGTTCTTTCTGTTGCCTGTGCCGGGGCCACGGTAACTCTTTCGAACATCCCGCAACCTGCCTTAGGTAACCTGGAAGTCTTTAAACAGACTTCGGACTCAGGTGGCCGAAGCAGGGAAAACCTATTTAGGTGGGGATTCATTGACAACTCCGCCTTGGAGTGTAAATGTGGTGCTGTTCCATAAATGGGACACTTAATATTATGTCCTGCGTGTCCTGTCAGCTATTCTGGAACTTAAACATAACTGGCAAAATGTGGGTGTACTATAGATACACCTCTGCCTAACCCTTCGGAAATTACAAGCGTGATGTTATATTATGTTATTTTTCCAGAGTATATCCATGTACTCGTATGATGATTACTGATTACCATGTAGGTCAGCATTGTTTGTATTCAGTTCTCTGCACGTGCTCAATGGAACCCATTCGCTGTTCACATTATTAGCCGTTACAAGGGGAAATTTAATACACGTCCTTGAAAACAATTGTCAAGCAGAACTAGTAATTTTGTGCCACAAAGAGCGGCCATTATCTACGAAATAATTCATATCCACTACTACATATTTGAACGAGAACGACTAGTCGAACGTTTGTTGAAAATAAAGATGGTGGCAGACTAGAGTTGCCGACAGTAAGTGGATACGATATTATATAAGTTAATTTTATTAGGTGATTGAAAAAGATGATTTCGGATTAAAGCATCGTGATAGGTAGATACACACTTTTACCATGGATTAGGGGCACGATTCTACCCCAAAGTTGAAAATTCTGGTCGCTTACTAGAAAAAATACAAATTGAAGAGCAATGTCACACGGTCAAAATGTATGGAACAGCAGTTTTTGTCACGATTCCACCATGTTTATGCTTATTTGTAAACCTCTTTGACTAACCAACTAGCAACTGACATTAACAACTTGTCTTTGGCTATTTATCATTAATAGTTTCCGTACTTATTTATAGTACGTCAGCCTTGAATGGTTCTTGCCCATAGCTGTCTAGCTAGTTTCTTCATATAGGCAGGTTTCGGAAGCCAATTGCAGCCTATCTGTTTCAGCCGGGGTTGCGGGATGTTCGAAAGAGTTACCGTGGCCCTGGCACAGGCAACAGAAGGAACACGGGTGGGTTTTAGTCAGTAAAAGTCTGACACGCCCTCCCGCTCCGCCCAGAGCGGGAGAAGTCATTTGATGATTTCCCATCCACAAAAAAAAAGCCAATCTGTTTGTTTGTTTTGTGTTTGCATGCGGTGCTAACCTATAAGAAATTGTTATACTAACCTTTGATGTAAAAACCTTTATTACAGTATATACAATTGTTGGTTGGGCAGAAATAATAAATAAATACATAACAGACTGATTAAACGTACGACCAAAACTGGCAATTGACATAGGATCCTGCCAAGCTGACAATAGTTTATCTTTCTAAGGGTATTTAACACAAGTGGATGAAGTGGAAAGGGCAAAAAAAGCAGATGGTTAATTGCATATCTCCGTACTATCAGGTTCCATCTAGTTGACAGCATGGTTTAATTGAAGGAGCTGTATCAAATTGACTTGTACGCAGTGCAGGTTTGGGCCTCGCAAATTGTTGTACTAGATAAATGTCACAAGTGAATCTGCAGTAACAATAATAATTGTAGGCTAGGTTCTAGTGTGTTCGAAGGAGTTTGGTAAGTTCCCAAGATCTAAAAATAAAGTGACTATAATCTTACAGTTTTATGGCGATTCACGTTTCCAATAAAAAAAGAACTAGCGAGCCTTACAGTAGTCGCATTATGATGTGTAACTTTAACTGGCATGCGCAAATCGTGTAGAAATTGGCAAGTCTGGTGACGGCCTTGGCGAGGCCCCGTCCCCTTTCGAATTACTTGCGTTTAAACCCCGATTTCTCGCTATTTTACTAAGAAACCCATATAAAACTATAACTGATTCGTAACCTGTACAATATTTCCTATTCGTATAAAACTATAATAAAGCTTAAAACCATTTAAAAATATGTCCAAATAACGAATCGAAACACATCATAATTCTCGGAAAATGGGTTGATACCATCTGCCGGCCAACTCTAGCACCGCGCGCGCTCATTGGTCAAATCAAATAGCGCACGCTTCCCCGGCTTCCTGTAACACAGTTCCGTCCTTTGTCACGAAATCACTCCCACAGAAATCTGGAAAGCGAGAGGAAAGATGTTACACATCAAAAAATAGTTAGAAATTTTTTTTTGCAAAAAAAAAACAAACGAATTCCAAAAATAAAACACTACGAAGTGAAAAATAACTTTAATTTCGGAAGTCGGTGTCTTAGGATCTGCCTAAGACACCGACTTCCGAAATTAAAGTTATTTTTCACTTTGTGGTGTTTTGTTTGGAAGTTGGTTGTTTTTTTTGCAAAAGAGTTTTTTATTTTTCACTTTTTAGTGGGTCGGTTTGTAATTTATCTAAGTTACAATAGCCTAATGACAACTGCCCATCACCTTTTACAAATCATTGCTTTTCCCGATGCAGGGACGTTAATTGTTGAGGAGTTCTCCTGGTACTTCACCATCAGCTCCACTTCACCATATGTACTGTGACGAGCTTATACTGCTTAACAATCATTTTAAAGTAATCGAATCGCAACCCGTGGAGTACTTATTATTGAGTTGTTCCGGTTGCCATCTTACCATTTGTGGTCTTCGTCATCAATTCCACTTCATCAAATGGTGCTTTCCGAGAGCAAATTCACAAGTTACTATAAAAATACCCAAATCGTTATAGGTGTGCCTATAATATTTGAAGAGTTCCTTCGATTTCTCCAGGATCCCATCATCAGATCCTGACCTGATGACAATGAGACCACCTGAAAAGTATAACCTTTTAAACAAGAAAAAAAGGATTTTCCAAATCGGTCCAGCCGTCTTCGAGTAATCGGGGAACACACATCGAACTGAAAACCTCCCCGTTTTTTAAAGTCAGTTAAAAATCATTTATAGCCAGAGTGCGTCTCATGATAATTCCAATAAGCCCAAACACGGCTAGGATACACTGTTTTATTATGGAGTTCCGGTGTCTACCTTCCGGCTTCATCAACAGGTCAGTTCAATGGTACGATTTTCATCAGAACCATTTATTTAAATTGGCTTCGTCATAGTCGCTTAGTTATCTTAATCGAGATATCATAACGCCACCCGTGAAATACTTATCATTAAGGAGTTCCCGTGGCTATATGTGGTCTTCTTCATCAGTTCCCCTTCACCAAATGATACTTTATGAATGCAAATGCTTGATTTGTTAATGAAAATACCAAAATCGCTATGTGTATGCCTGTAATATTTGAGGAGTTCCCTCAATTCCTCATGGATCCTATATCATAAAAGAATTTGCCAAATCGGTTTATAAAGGACGGAGTACTGAGGTAACAAACATTAAAAAAAACACAACCGATTTGATAACCTCCTCCTTTTTTTGAAATCGGTTAAAAACAAGGTTAGTTCATACATATTTACTCATCGACGCTAAGAAATACTGACAACTTTACAAGACTCAAATAATCAAAAATATGTTTTTATGTATTAAGCAAAAATTAATGCACAACCATTATATAAAAGCTTTATTATTATTGAACATCAAAAAACTTTAATCTTAAAATTACAATAGTTTTCAGTTTTGCATAAAATAAAATTTACTGCACTCTTTCTCTCCCAGTGTATCAGTTACTTTATGAGTTGTATTTACTGTAACTTATATAATAAGGCTTGATGTCTTGTGTCTACGCGCAGACCTAATGACGGAACAGAATACTTCGGAACTCATAACGGGTAGCACATCTTTAACTACCATTATTATAGTAAAGTCAGGTTCAGTTAATATTAGTAGTATCAAAGGACCAAAACTTCCAAGAAGTTTGGTAGTTCCGGAGTTGGACTTCAAGTGATTTTCTTTTCGTGGGAAATTGAGGCTGCTTCTCTAACAGTAAGTAGTTCGTCAATTTTATTTTAGGATATCGGTCGCGTAAATATTTGATTAAGATTTTAATAAGAAAAAATGTAAAGGTATAATATTAATTAACCGTTAAAGTATTTTAGGATATTAGTCGTGTAATTCAATTTAGATTTTGATAAAGGAAAGTGATAGTGTTTAATATTTATTAACCGTTCAAGTTTAGTTTCAAATTATACTAGATATCTATTAATTATATCTTCGCGGGGTTTTTTTTAGGGTTCCGTACCCGAAGTGTGCTAAACGGAACCCTATTACTAAGCCCCCGCTGTCCGTCCGTCTGTCTGTCAGCGGGATGTATCTCATGAACCGTTGTAGGAAGACCGTTGATTTTTTTACACATTGTGTATTTTTACTGTTGCCATAACAACAAATAATAAAAATAAAATAAAGTTAAAAATTAAAGGGGGGGGGGGGGGGGCATACAATAAACTTTTAATTTTGAAAAAGCTTTTTTTTACCGTGACATGGGTTTAGAACTGATCGAGTAGAGTACAAATATATATTTTTTATTTTTGTATTTTCAAAAATGAAGAAATAGGGGGCCGCAAAACTTGTCAGTTTTAGACCATTTTTGTACGACCTCCATCGCAACCACTATCATGTATCATATACTGTATTTAATCAACAAATACTAAAAACGCTGATTCATAAGGTATTTTGTTTAAAAAAAAACAATTAGGTATTTCAGACAAAAAAAGTAAAAATAATAATTATACTTTTTTGCCCATATTATGGGGGATTTTTTGCAACTGCAAAAACGAACTTTGTAATTCAGTTATCTTTGAGATTGTTAAAATTAAGATGAAAAATATTCTTCGTTTTTATTTTATTTTTAAATAACTATTGTTAAATTATACGATGGTACGGAACCCTTCGTGAGCGAGTCCAACTCGCACTTGGCCGGGTTTTTTTTAATGAAAGCTCAGTGCCTAAATTACCTCAAAGCTTTTTTAACCTGACCTTGGCAAAACTGTTTTAGTGAGTAGGAAGCTTGGCTTTAAATCTCTTTGCACGATAACACAAACAATCATTTTCATTGCTAAACTAGCTTACAGTAACGATAGTAAAACTAATCCTTAAAGGATTGATAACTTAGATATTGACACCCATCCTGGAGCTAGACCACCACCTCTTAATTATAATTTAATTAAAACATATAACAAAATAAATACATAATTTCAATGATTATTATCCAATACTTAACTTACTACAAATCCACGAGTCACGAATCACGATCCTGGACTAAAACTTCTTATAATGTTTTTTTCAACGTAATTTAATTCACATACGTAAAAAGCTTCAGTCTACCTTTTAATCTCAAAAAAAAAATAGTAGCTCGAGGATTTCGATTTTCGTCTATCAATATATAGCTATCATGATTGTTATGTATCATTTACATAATATTATGTATGTTTATTCTCGCTTCGGCTAAAGTCCAACATGTGTAACAAATTGAATTTGGTGCTTGGAGGCCAAATTTATTATTGGTCTTCATCTATCGGCCCCCAGTCTAGCAGATTTGTAATGATAGAAAATTGAAGCAGCCAGTTGTTATGACTAATGTTTATATGCTATGTTTTGTAAAAAAAAAAAATGTGATCACTATCCATATTATGTGATTGAAGCCATGCTCGATGGGATTTGCCACCAGCAAAAATGACGAATTTCCATACAAACTTCCATCCCCTATTTAACCGAGTTAGGGGATGAATTATTTTCAAAAATTCTTCCTTAGGGCTCACCTCTGTTGCTTATGGAACTTTTTTGTAAAATTTCATAACTGTCAGTGAGATTAATTTTTTTTATTATGTAGGTAGATGTGATGATACATGCTGTCAGCATCATCAATACAGAAAATAAGACGTAAAGAATACTTTTAAAACCTCAAGCAAATGTATTTATTAAAGTTTTGCTATCTGTTAAAATAAATAAGTGAAGTGATTCAATATGAGACCGTTATTGTAAATGAAAACATTTCATCAAATTTTAATTCAAAGACTATTTTATACGCTCGTACTAATACAAGGTGTAATTTTAATCACCGTTAATCTCTTAAGGGGTCATTGTACTCATCATTATGAACAACTTTTACTATGGGACCAAACCAGAAAGCGCGAAAAAAAAACCGCTGCTCCCTACATTTATGTTCACATAACTTGTCAACATGTAGGGAACAGCAGATTTTTTTTTCGTGATTTCAGGTTTGGTGCCATACTAAAAGTTGTTCATAATGATGAGTCCAATGACCACTTAAGAGGTTAACGGTGATTAAAATTACACCTTGTATTAGTTTTTTCCAAATACTTACTTATTTAGCTAGTATTACTACGCACGAAGGGCAAAGACCAGTTTTTTTAAGAAGTTACATGACAAAATATAAAGGAACGCAGCAGGAGTAATTTTTCCCCCGGGGCATATCTGTGGGTTCTGGCCAAAGATGTGATTATTAACACCAAGCAATGAAATAAATACGATCGGATTACGGGCATTGCCCTACAATACAATTATTTTGTTTATGTAAGCGATAATATTATCAATGTAGATACACTCATTATTTACTCGTAATTTTATCAACTGTCACATAAATTATACTGATTATATTTTATTCATATTAATTAGAGGAGCTCGTGGCTAAGTAATAACAGCCGCATGGGTCGATCTATCAGGTTAAGCTACGCTTGCCGGGGTTGGTCCGTGGATGGGTGACCATCTTTACATACCGAGACTCCTCCGTGCCTCGGAAAGCACGTTAAGCCGTTGGTCCCGGCTGTCATTCGTGGATCTTTGACAGTCGTTACGGGTCGTCAGAAGCCCGAAAGTCTGACAACCAGTCTAACCAAGGGGTATCGTATTACCCAGTAACTGGGTTGTGGAGGTCAGATAGGCAGTCGCTCCATGTAAAATACTGGTATTCAGCTGCATCCGGTTAGACTGGAAGCCGACCCCAATATAGTTGGGAAAAGGCTAGGCAGATGATGATTAATTAGTAATTTCTGTACTAAAGTTGCGATTGAAAACGTACTAATGTGACTTTTTAATTGCATGTTCTTTCTAAGCATTCTTTTTTTAAATCTTACCAAACACTGACCTAAGGTATTTGGTCCTATATTACACATTTAAATTCCGTATCAAAGCAACGCACTCATCTCCAAATCAAATGAAGTTGTAAACAACGTCACCCTCTTTAGAAATTTGACTGACTCAAGCGTCAATTCCACTTCCCCTTGTCACTTCTATAAGGTGCGGGATCTAGAAACATGAGCATGTTGTATTTAATTAAGCATACATAAATGGTAGCCACAGGAATGGATTACCATCTACTTCTAATTCTGAACTTTATCTTAAGAGCCATTAAAATTCAAAATATAAAGGCATGTAGTATTATATTTTGACGTCACAATAAAGCATTGTAATAAATAATATTGACAATGATAATTATATAATTATGTACATTGTTTACGAACTTCACACTTCCTAAGATACTGATATATTCGAACGTAAACCCATCATTGTTGTTTATTAATGAACTACTGATAAAATGTCTCTGACTCTTATATAATAACAGACAAAGATTCTAATAGAAAGCAACACGTTTTAAATAGTCATGTTTCGGAGTTTACTTTTGTCTCCTTTTCAAATTCCTATATTACTTAGCAACGTTAATCTCGGCAACGATTACGTAGATGACATTAACATTACTTAAACTTAGTTATGATAATCGAAGCACAACTTGAGTTAGTTTGTGCTTCTTTCAACACACAGATTTTTTTTTCAGGCTGAACAAACCCTTTAGGACCAAAACCCGAACTCAAAGGACCAAACATGACGCTCCGTAGGATGGCCAATGACTCTGTCCACTGGTTCATGGGGGAGCTGACCTCACGAATAGTGGCCGAGTCAGGGATCCCTTCAGACCGATACCATCTTGGCAAGATTCTTCTACAAAGCTTTAAGGATGCCCCAGAATTTGTGTTGCAAGTAATTTATCATTTCATGCAAATGATTAAAATAAAAGATATATTTTGCAAAAGATGATGATTTTATTATATGTGTCGCAGTATGACGGTTCGAGCCGTGATTTAGTTATATATCGTAATATAAAAGCGAATATAATTATGTAAGCGGTTCATAACTCTAATAATAATCTAATCTTACTAGGAATATAATTATGATACGAGCACGATCTAGTAACATAGCTATTAGGGCACTCCAACCAAATATGTTAGAGAGATAAGGTTAGGTTAGAACTATGACCAACTACGCGCGAGCCGAGCGAGCGCTACGCCGAAATTGGTCGCAGTAAGCAGACGTACGCACGGACGCAAAAATAACGCGGCGGGATTTTATTGCGCACTGGATTTTAAACTCTCGGTGTTGAGCCGAGCATTGAGAATCCAACAGAGTGCATTCCAATGCGTGGAAAAACACACTGTTGGATTTTGAACTCTCGGCGCTAAGCAGAGCGTTGAAAATCCAGTGCGCGATAAAACCCCGCCGCGTTATCTTCGCGTCCGTCTAAACGTCGGTAAACCATCTTACTGCGACATATACATATAATAAAATAGTAACGAAGAATTTTTGTCCGTTTGTCTGGATGTATGTTCCGTATTGGCGCAAAAACGGCTGAACGGATTTGGATGATATAGTGTACTTTTAATTCCTGTAGTACGTTCCCGTGGGTTATTTTCCGATATCCACGCGGGCGACAGCCGTGGACAAAAGCTAGTCTACATTACAATTTAAAGACAATTTCATTGATAAGACTTACCAGCTGTTTCATTTTGTGGACTACAAATTACCTGATTATACAGGATGTGTATTTGGAAATAAAGTCAAGGAAGGTTTCTTTGTTGTAAATCATCTCCACAGATCGATGGAGCAACAGGCGAATCAGAAACATCCGCTTCTGTCCTAGAGAGGACAGTGCGTTGTGCCATGTGCCTGAAGAACCTCGGCCTAGAGCATGGAGACGTGCTGATGCTGATGGCTCCCAACCACTTGGACGTGGCCATACCTTTGTATGCTGCTCTTTTTCTTGGAATTACTGTCGGTGCTATTGACAGGACTTTGACTACAAGTAAGTATGATTTAGTTTTGTTTGACAAAGAGTGAATGTTGGCTTTCCAGGGGCGAAGCCTTCATACAACCCGAATCCTATCGGCTTCCCTTCAGAACAACCACTCTTCTTAATGTCTACTATTAGCAAATAATATGGTACACCTGTGTGTGTAACTGTATATCACATCACATTACACAATTATGTTTAATAGATCATAAGATTTAAAACCTACAGTTTTTTGTCTGAGTTTATGAGAACTGAACAATTTTTTCTTCGGCTTCCCTCTAATGATGTCTGTATCTGTGCGACTGTGGCCTTCCTACTCTCTTTTTATAAGCGTGTACGGTTGCCAAGGGATTATGTCTAGATTTGTATAAATCGATGAACTGGTGAGGGTTGCCGGAATCTGCTGTATGCGAGGAACACAGCATCAGTCGTTGTGGTGACGCGACGACGCTTGGGGGAGGCCAATGTGTAGCACTGGGCGACCTTCGGTTTCATTGAAGTGCTGACGATGATGGGTAAATGCTGTTGGAACCGAACCGAACTGGTCACCAATCTTTTTGCTAAATGTCGTGATTATGACTGCCAACAATAATGATCAAAGAGTCATCCTTCTGTAGATGCTTTCGGAAGTTAATAGAAGAATTAGTAAAACAATGTCTTGTAACCCTTATCCTAATTTAAATGTGAAACGGAGTTTGTTTGTTACGCTTTCATGCTAAAACGGCTGAACGGATCTGGATGAAATTTGGTATCACCATGTAGGTAGACCATGGTAGATGGTGATGGTAGACCCATAACCTGGATTAGGACATAGGATACTTTATCCCGGTAGGTGCGTTCCCGTGGAATAATTTGCGACATCCACGCGGTTGAAGCCGCTGGCAAAAGCTACTTAGTACTTTATATAATGGATAAGGAATTTTCCGAACGATTGTGCACTTTGCGCAGTCAATTTATCGATGTGCATTCTTAGGTCTAAGAACTTAAGTAGCTTTCTTCTTCTAGATAAGTAAATAGTTCAAAGTTTTGTGTGCCTCATTGGTCTAATGCAGCCTTTCCCAAAGTGGGCGATAACGCCCCCTTGTGGGTGCTGCAGGCCTAAAGAGGTGGCAGTCAGAGACCCAGAAAAAAAATGAGGGCGTTGTGTAGAGGCTTAGGGGGTGATTTGTAATTTCATCTAGGTATAGTGGTTTTAAGTAGGTGAATAAATGGGGGCGCTAAAAAATAATTTATTCTCAAAGTAGGCAGCAGACAATATAAGTTTGGGAACCCCTGGTCTAATGGTCGCAAACGCGAGTGCTGATCCTGGGTTCGATTTGAGCAGAGATATGGGATTTTCCTTGAGGTAATTCGCGGTAGCAACCTGGGAAATAGATTGATGCTCAGTTTATGGCAATATGATCACTCTAATAATATTGGACTTTAAATATAGGAAGCGTAATTTACGCTTGTTCAGCCAGGCTTAAGAGCAGTTTTGGCCCAGTGGTAACGGCCCCGACTTACGAGTTGTAGGTCGTGGGTTTGAACCCGCTTTGCTTTGTGTAAATAATTTCTACACCACTGCTCTCAAAACGGTGAAGGAAAACATCGTGAAGAATCCAGCATGTCCTAGAACTAACAATTCTATGACATGTGACATCTACCAACCCGCACTGGGCCCGCGTTGTACATTATGGCCCAATCTCTCTCGAAGAGCGGATGCCTGTGTGTTAGCAGTGGGAACATTATAGGCTGATTATGCTAAGCCAAGCTTAATGTCAAAACGTGAAATGTGTGCAAATAAATAGATAATGTGGTTTTATGTCCTAGATGAACTACAACAAACTTTCGCTTTCTCAAAGCCAAAGATAATATTCTGCCAAAGCGACAGAGCGTCTGATGTGCAGCTGGCCCTGAACAACTTGAATTTGGACGCTCAGATAGTCAGCTTCGATAAGGGAGATTATCTCTGCAGCTTTAAGGATTTCATGGAGCAGTATGGAGATGACTCACCAGTGGAAGATTTTAAGTAAGGAAACTTTTGTAACACCACATACTTCCCGTTATCCTTCCAAAATTTTGGTCCTTTCGATCTTTGCCTAAAGGACCACTCTACTCAAGAAGAGTGTTATTTTTAAACTGAATTACATATTTATGTTTTTAGCCCACTTCAAAAAGGAGGTTCTATGTTCGACTGTATCTTTTTAATTTTTTTTTAATGTATATTCAGCTATTTCTCTCTCAATCGTGGACCGATTTAAAAAAATATATTGAAAGCGTATGCTCTCGCGGTGGTCCCATTGTCACCAAGTCAAAATCTGATGAGGGAATCCCTTGAAAATCGAGGGATATCCTCAAATTTTATAGGTACAGCTATATAGAGATTTGCGTATTTTTTATAGTATCATACATTTGCTCTCGGGAGGCACCGTCATTAGGTATGATGAAGACCACAGATGTCCGCCGGAATTACTCAATAATATAATATTAGCATTTCACGGGTTTTTTTTTTTTTTTTTTTTGTGGATGGGAAATCATCAAATGACTTCTCCCGCTCTGGGCGGAGCGGGAGGGCGTGTCAGACTTTTACTGACTAAAACCCACCCGTGTTCCTTCTGTTGCCTGTGCCGGGGCCACGGTAACTCTTTCGAACATCCCGCAACCCTAGCTGGCATCGGCCCTAGCGGACCCCGTCAATAGTGCTGACATCTCTTTGAGGCGCGCGTGGAACACGACGCGCCGTCGACTCGGGCCTGGTCCTTACCGGACGGCGAGCTACCCATTGCTCGCCGTCCGCAAGCCCGCGCCTACCGTGGCCGGGAATCGGCTGCCGATTCCCGACGCCCAGGGCGTCTCCTGCGGCGACTAGGGGCGTGAGGGTGCAAAGCTTGCCTCTCCCTCACGCGTCCCGCCTCCTCCTTCACGAGCATTACTGCTTCGCAGAAGGAGGTAATGGCTTCCCATGCACTCTCGCTCCGTACCATGGCCTGGACCAGGGCCGGACGCGAGAGATCGCCGCCGCCGATCGCTTCCGCGAGGACACGGCGGTGCCCCGCCCAAGCCGGGCAGACTTCCACCGTATGCTCCACCGTGTCCTCCGGGCGATCCACACAGTGGTGACACCCGGGCGTTTCCTCCCGCCTTATCCGGAACAGGTACCTCCCGAAGCACCCGTGTCCGGTGAGGACCTGCGTCAGGCGGAAGGTGAGGACGCCGTGGCGCCTCTCCAGCCACTCCTCAAAGAGGGGACTTATCGCCGCAATTGTGGCGTGCCCAAGCATTTCACGGGTTGCGATTCGATTATTTCAATATGGTTGCTAAGCAATTTATGCTTGTCACAATGCATATGGCGAAGTGGAGCTGATGGTGGCTTTACCATCAGCTCCAGCTCTCCTGGTTCTTAGGGCAGATGACATTGGGCTATTGTAACTTAGATAAATTACAAACCCACAAAAAAGTGAATAATAAAAAAAACTTTAAAAAATCGGAAGTCGGTGGCAAAAAACTAAAATAAAAGACGAACTAAAATCAAAGACGCGGACTTCCGAAATTAAAGTTATTTTTCACTGTGTAGTGTTTTTTTTTTGAAGTCGGTTAGTTAATAATCCTCTATAATCTATCTTTATTGTTATTCAAGAGCGTATAGTGTTCTCGCTCCATTGACCCTAACAACCTACCCAAGATCTTGTGACAAAGTAATGTGATAACTTTAAATTATGCGGAAGTCGTTGTATGCTGTAACTTATCAAGATGATTATCGCGATCTCGTCTCATACTTACACTTTTCACACTAGTATGTTTTCCATGACACAATGCACGAAGTGTGCAAAAATTTGAAACTTAATTTTTTCCATGGAAGATATAATTTCTTTTGGGTGTTTTGTGAAAAGAGATTTTTGCATCATAAAATAAATTGGCACACCCTTATATTAATAATATTTTTATCAGAATTCGTATCGGCCATGTTGTTAAAATTTCCACTACGCAGTGACGTAGAATCCACATTTTGCAAACTGGCATGCTTGTATGACCAGATAAATGAACGTAACCGAAGCAAAAAGAGTATGTAAGGCCGGCCACACACATTCGGAGTTCCGTTTCGAAAGCAGCGAATCCATTCATAATCTAGTAATGTCTAGTAGTAGTAGATTATGAATGGATTTGCTGCTTTCGAAACGGAATTCCGAATGTATATGGCCGGTTTAAGGATCGTAGCAGGAGGCGTTCTGTAGTTTCTGCCTACCTCCATGGGAAAAGGCGTGAAATGTAGGTTTGTATAATATGTTAACGATCAATATTTCGTTGTGGACTACAACTATCTAGTTGATTTCCAGGTGTACAGACTTCGACCCTGAAGACTCCCCTGGGTTTCTTATAGCTACGAGTGGTACTACTGGTCTGCCTAAAGCTGCTGCTGTTACCCATAAGAATTTCGCTATCATTACGCCTTATGTGTGGTAAGCGTTGTTGATCTTACTACATATTTGCTATTATTGCATATATACTATTGTCGACTAAGTAATGTTACGGCCGAGCCCAATAACCTATCTACCACCAGTTTTGGCACACTGGAAATAGAAAAACCTATAACATATATATGGTTTTAACGTCCCAATAATATATATAGATATTATGGAATCTTACCGGCCTGACAAAGGACAGATATAATTATACTGTCTACCATCAATAGCGATCTGTCTTTAACAGAAATAGGTTATTGAGTTCGGCCATTAGACTTGACAGGATTGTAGGAGGCGGTGTTATCGGTTGTGAGAAATGGGCGTTATCACGTGTGTACATATCTACTATAGATTCGATTAATTTTACTTCTCGTGTAGGTTTCCAATATCACATCCACAGTCTCGATTGGTTGTGAAAAATAAGCGTTAGCGCAAATACGTATATGCTATATTATATGCGATTTAATATCCCTTTAGGATTTCCAATATTGCACCAAGTAGTCGGTCTTGGGAAGTCAGGAACCACAAAATTTATAATTTTCATCAATCAGTTTTAAATTAAATATTTCCTGTTTAGATTTTTATTAGCAAGTGTAGTAGGTATAGCTTCATCAACTAGGTACCCCAGGAAAAGACTCACAAGTTCACATCCGACATAGCTGCATTTAATAATAAGTTATATATGGTATGGGATCCTACTTATGTTACTTGCGTTAATCGCATTGAAAGTGTTCAAAGGAAGTTTTTAAGGTACATTCAATATAGATCTAAAATCTATTTACCTAATTTTAATAGTCGCTGCAGGAAGTTTCACATTCTTCCACTATTCGAGCGGAGAAAAATTGCTGACATGGCATTTTTGTTCAATATAGCCAATGGTTCAACCGATTATTCTGAACTACTTCACAAAATTGGGCTACTTGTTCTATCCTTTACCTTTAGGAAACATCGACCTCTGCATGTTCCCTCTGTGCGGTTTATTTATAGACAAATTTCTTATACGATAAAAGCTAGCAGAGCGTACAACTCAATGTGTCAGAGTGTTGATGACCTTGATTTATTCACAACCAGTGTCACTAAATTTAAAAAAAACTCCGCTGCTTCGAAGATCACTGATACTTCACGTGTTCTATTATTTTATTCGCTTCGAGTTCTCTTACTTCTTACTTTCTCATACCTGTCTACTGTCTCTTATTCAATCCTAATTTTGTCAGTGGAAACTTGTAATTGGCCTTCTTTCATTAATGTTAACCTATTTGTAACCTAGCTATACGTTTTTCCTAAGATAATAAAATAAATAAATAAATATCGGCACGCAACGGGAACAGAAGAATATTTAGTTAACAAAGTAAATGTTATATGGCAGTATAATACTTTAACTGGAGAGGTCATACATAGTGATACTGTTGGTACCTAATTAAAAAAAAAACAGAAACATTGTCAATAATAAAACAGGCTTCCTTTTTTTTAAGTCAATGACAGTCTTGTCAAAAATGTTTATTTCTTCCCAATAGGTCTAGATTCACAACATTCCCAACACCGACCCGCCTGGCCATGATTGGATCACCACTACAATGGCTGACAGCCCTCTTGAATTTCATTATATCACCAATATTGAGGTTCTCCAGACTACAGACTTCGCTGACCATGACACGGGACCATACCTATGATCTGATTAACACGTATAAGGTAAGAGAAATAATTTCAATAAATGAGAACGAGCCTTACTGATTGTGACTTTTAAACACAATGTAAATTAGTCAGCTATTGTTTGACTTCTGACTCTTGTATTCTGCGCCGTCATCGATGGCTGTTAATTTTGACCTTCTTATTGGGACACTTGTTATAAACAAACTTTATTATTAATATATGTGGCCATCTCATCTCAATGTAGAATTCAGAATTTCGTAGCAATAGTTTTCTTTACCACAAGTAGTTATATCGCCTTTGCAGGCTGGCCTGATTGTACTGCTCTCACTAAAACATTTTCTGGCAGCCCACCTACACAATCTTCAGCCCAACACTGATGACGTCACTCGTGAACCCTGATGAACGTGATCGGTGTGACTTCACGAGCTTGGAACTCCTCATGTTAGGTGGAAGTGCTGTACCACAGAACCTTATTGATGAATTGAAGGTTTGTATTGAATTTGCTGGTTTACGAAGTTAAGGGCCTATGCTATCTCAAATGGCTTAGCATGATCCTCCGTTATCTCGAAAATACTGCAGCATTAATTGTGAAATAATATTAATTGTGTATATTATGTATGGTAAAGTTGAGGATTATTGTTAAGTACTATGTTAGGCAAAAACACGATTCCATAAAACTAGATATAAAAAAATTCCAAAGTTACCTCGAAGCCGAACAATAAACCGCTACTATTCAAAAAATCCTTCAAATTAGATCATGAAACTTTGCATACTAACTGAACTAACTATAAAGCAGGTCTTATGTTTTTTATTTTTTTTTATTATCATTATATTCACCGTTAAAAAGCAATTACCTAATCTATCGGCGCTTCCGGCCTCCCAGCACAGCACTCAGTCCCGCTCTCACTTAGTCCGCGCGCAGTATCGTGCGATCGAGATAAAGAGTGAATTTTAGCTGAGGTAGTATAGGCTCTTAATCAGTTTTCACATTGGATTGGACTGATCTTTTCCCATTTTATTTCTTACTTACTGGTTAAATAAGTAAGAAACAATCAATTCTCTAATGTCGACTCCATCATCGCTTATCATCCAGGTAAGATGATGGTCAAATAAAAAAAAATATTCCAGCCTATTATTCTGCCTCTTCAGGGCAAAGGCCTCTTCTCATACAAAGAAGGCACGAGCATTGATCACCACGCTTGCTCAGGACGGGTTGGCGATTTCAGTCCTATATTAACTGTAAGTCCAGGTTTCTTCGTGATGTTTTTCCTTCCCCGATGTCAGTAATAACCAAAATAAACTCGGAATACAAGAATGTCAAATACGAGCCTATAAATACAAATAAAAATTAGAGAGATATCTTCTCCAAGTATTTGCTAACACACTGCGATCAACACTGTCTTTGCTAACTTTAGTGATTTTGATAAATGATCATTACTTTGGGTAGCCATCTTCGAGTCAGCGACGGTAAACTAAGTTCGGTATAGAATATTATTTTACAATAACTGGCCCAGTGGTTCAAACCTCGTCTCTCATGCATGAGGTTGTGGGTTCAAATTCGGTCAAGTACCTACTAATGTGACTTTTTTAGTTAATATGTAGGTGCTTTCTAAGTTTATCTTGGACTTTATTTACATCGGTGCAGGAAAATCATCGTAAGGAAACCTGGATATAGGTAAGTCTGAAAAACCTAAATAAAATTTTTGCAATAGGGAATATGCATGTGGTTTTTCATTTTCTTATTCGATAGTTTACATCGCCATGTATTAATAAGAAAATATTTAACGCCAAAAAAGCAATTGAAAGTACTTTAAAAGAAAAGTTAAAATAGCCAACCGACACGGGCACCTTAAACGCCCTCCATTTTGGCGCGTTTGGTGTGACGTCATAGTCTATAACAACAAACAAACAAGAAATCGCAAACACTCCTACAAAACACAATGACATTTTATTTTATTGTTGTCATAGACTTTTACGTCACATTCGCTGTGATTGATGACTCTCTGAAGTAATACAGTTTATTAAAAAAAATATTTGACCCTTATTTAAATCACATGCATTTAATTCGGCAAAGTTCGGTTTTTCCGAAAATAAACGATGGAACCTTGAAACGTTGTCAAACTGTAGATGGATAAATACAAGGTGGAACAGGACGATTGACATTCCTTTAAACCACGCAAAGAGTTCTTTACCCGTATACAAAAAATCAATCAAATCCAATGAATACTTTAGCCACAGGAAATTATTTTTCATTTTCTTATTTTTCAACATGATGTAAATCTGAGTCCGTAAAAATAGGTAAACATTGCCGCCGCCGCGCCCCGCACCACGCACCGCACCGTTGATCTTTGAATTTTCGTAGATAAAGCGTGTTTACTTTTTATGTAGTTGATTCTGCTATTTATTTTGTTTGAAAACTGGAATTTTCAAATTTTCCATTAACTACTAATCTTGGTGTTTTAAAATGTTTCGATGGATTAGCACTGTGCTCGTTTTCATTTAATGTCGTACATCCAGATACACGTTGTATGCATATATTATTATGTATATAGGAACAAGTTTCTAATCACCACATTATCGTTTTGGAAATGCTACTTCATGTTGACTGGTGATTTTTACATGATATTTTTTTTTAAACTGGAATTTTTATTTATTTTACTATTGACATAATTTAAAACCTAACAATCTTAAAATAATAATAATAATATGTACAAGTATATAAAGAAGGAGGGGAAATAATCAGAGGGCGTCAAAAAATTCATCCGCATTGCTGTCAACAGGAAAAGTGCCCAGAAGGCTGGCAGCATTGCCACGTTGTATGGCAATGCTGATTATTTGACCAAAAAGTAGGCCAGCCCTCTAGTCACGTGTGGAGTCGACCAACCGCCTAGTGATGTCTCGAAAAACTAAGTGGGCACTTGGACCCCACGGCCCAAGTGTTTCAACCCCAAACGGCTCGAATATATAAGGCCCAATAAGATTGGAGTATTTGCGCCGTTTGAGGTTTTCCGCACCCGCAGCAGCCGCTCCAGCACAGCCTGCCGTGCTAGGAAGATGGGATGGAATTAATTTTGGAGAGTCTGTCCGAAATGTCGTTGAAGTTTTTGATTTTTTCGTTGATAAAAGGAGAAAAGCTGTCTTCTAAAATTGGGGAACCTAGGAGGTGCAGTGAACTTTTTTCTAAAATTTTGATTTGTGGGGCTATTGCATTAAATTTTTCTAGGGTCAGTTGTCTGTCGGTAATGTCAGAAAGGTAAATTTCACACTTTGATGGGTTAAGGTCCAAGCCAATAGCTTTAAATTCCTGTTTGAGAAGCTGTAGGTCTTTCAAAACGGTGTCTACATCACTTCCTAGCGTTCCATCATCTAAATACCACACGTTAAATTTTGAATTTAGTTTCTGGATAACTGGATGAATAGCCAAGCTAAAAATAACTGGCCCGAGAGGGTCACCTTGTTGGCATCCTACTGCAGATTCCAATACATTGTCCTTAATTTAGAAGGGTACCTGTAACATTGCCACATAAAACCATAAATTTCGGGTATTTCCTTTTTGACTTCAGCCAACAAAGTGTCCCTGTTGACAGAGTTAAAGGCATTCTTAACGTCAACCTGGAGGACGACCTCACCTTTGTTGGAGTTTAAAAAGGTGGAAAAGGCATGCACGGCAGCCTCACAGCCCCCTTTTGAGCCAAAACCAAGCTGTAGGGGCTGAAACTTAGCTGTAAGCGATTCGCTATACAGCTTACAGCATATTTTGGCTGCCGTACGCCTGTACGTGCACCCAACGGCGATGGGACGAATGCCGCCGTCCTTCTTGCGCAGGGCACATAGGTTGGCCCCGTACAAGACATCGATGACGGCCTCGTTCACACCGCCGGTGAGCATGAGGTTAATCAGGGCCGCAAGCTCCTTCAATAGTGACTCACCAGCTTCCCCGGCGCCTGAACTCAATAGGTACTTTAGATGTTGTGGAGTCAGGCCGTCGAGGCCGCCGGCGGAACCACTTCGGAAGGAGCTCACGGCTGCAATCAACTGGGGAGCCGAAACGTTTAGGAAGGTTGAATTTAGGTCGGGAGGATCGGGCGGGTCGGGAAAGGTGAGACCATCCGCAGGCGCGGGGTGTTTACTCTCTAGAGCTGTTAGCGTTTCTGGAGAGTAAGGCGCCACCACACCGCTGCTAAACAGTATCCTGGCCGCTCCCCTGATGTCACCTTCACCTAATTTGGATTCCACATGTGAACATAAGCTTTTTTGTGATAGGTTATTGAATGCAGGTAATTTTGGATCTAAAATTGGGGTCGAATTGTTACAATTTTCTTTAATTAGATTCGTTAAGGTTTTTTTAGTTGCCAGATTTTTTTGAACATGCAGAATCCTATAAGGGAAGGTAAGTAACTGCTCCCAGGCACTTTGTGAGTTCTCCTGGGTCGCAAGACGGAGACATTGCGCCAAACTCAGTGCAACAGATCGTCTCGCGCCCCGGGGAACTCTCTTTAGCACTGGGGTACAATTTTTGAATTTAGCTAGCTTTTTCCACAAGGTTTGTTCGAGAGGTGTTGATGTTGGGGATGTGGCTGGGGGGCCCAGTGGTACACTATGTGATTTGTGGATCTTGCCATAGTGTATCCTCAGCCCCCGTTCGCCTTTAAAAAAGCGTGCCTGGGAGTAATGTGGACATCTCACCAGCTGCACATCAAGCGATGTGACAGGTTGACTGGCACAATTTCCTTCTTCTTTCTGGAACATATAATAACACTTAGACTTACAGAGTTAAACTTACCTGAAAAACAAATTAAAAAACCTATATATACACGCACTCGTACTAAAACAGAAACACAAAAAATAAACTAAAAATACAATTTTTCACTTTACGTATAAATGTCACGGATGAAACTGTCATTTCACTGACGACTGCGGCTCAGTCGCGCTCAGAAACTGGGGCGCCGCGCATGCAGGGCGCAGCGTTCGCGACCGTTGCCTTGGCTGCTGGCGTCGCGTCTTCGTCGTTATTTCTGATTTTATCCTGATGATGGAGCCGAAAGACAGGCACCGGAACTCCGTAATAAAACAATGTATTCTAACCCGGTTTGGGCTTATTGGAATTTTCATGAGATGCAATATGGCTATAAATGATTTTAATGGTAATATGCTTCAAATTGCTCTACTTGAGTCGTATGTTATGTGTGGTCTTGATTGTCAGACGACAGCACAGAACACTAATACTCCTGGACGACAGATTCTTGCTGGAATTGTTTCTCTTGAAATATTAAAAAAACGTACAATATTATTTAAAACATAATATACAGCGAATCAATGTATGAGAATTACATGATATTAAGTAATAGGTATTGTTCAGCTACACTTATGTAATTAATTTGATAGGTGATACTATGAATGAAGAGCTCGTGGATAAGTAATAACAGCCGCACGGGTCGATCTATCAGGTCAAACAACGCTTGCCGGGGTTGTCTGTGGATGGGTGACCATCCTTACATACCGAGTCTCCTCCGTGCCTCGGAGCCGTTGCCGTTGGTCCCGGCTGTCATTCGTAGATCTTTAACAGTCGTTACGGGTCGTCAGAAACCCGAAAATCTGACAACCAGTCTTACCAAGGGTTATAATATATAAATCGTAATACCCAGTAACTGGGTTGTGGAGGTCAGATAGGCAGTTGCTCCATGTAAAATACTGGTATTCAGCTGCATCCGGTTAGACTGGAAGCCGACCCCAACATAGTTGAGAAAATGCTAGGCAGATTCATTGACTATGAATGAGGATTTCATTGACAGTCTAGTTTATATTGAATATAATCAATTTAATTATACTGATAAACTTAGCGTACCTGAGGTTTCATGCAAAGAAAACATCGTAAACGGTTGATTAATCGTACCACCTTCCGAATTCTAATAGGTAGATACAACTTCATAAAAACAATTAATAAGATTTTTTTGTATTCAGCCAAAGTCCAAGGTAATGTAACTGGATCTTATCACGAAAAAAAAATGGTAAAGTCATGTCTCATAATATATTTAGATTTTACTGACTATGACTTTACCATTTTAATATTTTTCTTGATAAGATCCAGTACATTCTATTTAATAAAGAAGAAGAAGAAAATGCTTACCTGTTCTTGTCAATCAAGTTACTTCATGCCATATTTGAATTTAGAATCTCAGATACAGTCATCAAGTTTTGGGAACATCCTCTCAATGTCATACAAGACAAAGTTCAGATTCCATTGCAGCCAAATATTTAAGACTCCTTTTATTACCAACGTTTAATCAAAAATCAAATTATTTCTTTAAAAAAGTACAGCCACATTACATACATTCAACTTATGCTGGATGACTCTTCGTTTCGGCTCGCTACGTGTCTCCGCTTGGGCGCACCTTATGTTGCTCCGCATCGGTGTCACTGCGGTGAAGCTGTCGACTACCTCGGACACCATGGCCTGTCCTGCTGCAGGAGTGCAGGCCACATAGCACGGCACGCCAGCATTAACGATATTATTCGTCAAGCTCTTGTCACCGCCGGCGTACCAGCGGTATTAGAACCAACCGGCTTGGTACGTGACGATGGGAAGAGACCAGACGACATGACGTTGTTGCCTTGGAAGGTCAGTAGACTTCTGGTGTGGGACGCAACCTGTGCCGACACCCTTGCGCCATCTCATCTTCCAAGCACGGCGTGCTGTGCTGGCGCCGCTGCTGCGGCTGCTGAGACCCTAATGCGGCGCAAATACTGTAACCTTATCGGTAACTACAGTTTTGAGCCATTTGGGGTCGAAACGCTCGGGTCATGGGGCCCGAGTGCGCGTCTCCTTTTTAAGGAAATTTCTCGCCGACTGGTCGACACTTCACGTGACCAGAGAGCTGGCTCGTTCTTTGGCCAAAGAATTAGCATTGCCATTCAACGTGGCAATGCTGCCAGTCTTCTGGGCACGTTTTCGGATGACAGCGATGCGGACGAGTACTTCCACGCCTAAGTTTCCTTGTGTTTTGTATATTTATTTGTATAGTTATTTAGTTCGTGGAAAAACATATGCTAAAAATAATATTAATAACGAAAGGACTAATGTACCATCGCGGACATTTGTGCAACTGCAAGTGACCGCGATAGTACATCAAAATTAAGGCTACACAATGCCAAAGCCAACTTAGACTACATTATGCTAAAGTAGATATTTGATTTAGAGGCAATACATGTAAATCATATTATTAAGTAAGTATTCAAGTCATCATTTGCCTGCCTTTTCCCAACTATATTGGGGTCGGCTTCCAGTCTAACCGGATGCAGCTGAATACCAGTATTTTACATGGAGCGACTGCCTATCTGATCTCCACAACCCAGTTACTGGGTAATACGATTTATAAATTATACCTCTTGGTAAGACTGGTTGTCAGACTTTCGGGCTTCTGACGACCCGTAACGACTGTCAAAGATCCACAAATGACAGCCGGAACCAACGGCTTTATGTGCTTTCCGAGGCACGGAGAGCTCTTGACGTGTTGGCGATTACAGACTTATATTAATTAAAAGTCCAGTAGATTTCCTCTCGATGTTTTCCTTCACCGATGTCCAAGAAAACCTTAGAAAGAACATATAAATTGAAAAAGACACATTGATTGGCCGGATTTGAACCAACAACCTCATGCACGAGAGGCGAGGTTGGCATTCAAGTATAACTTTATTTCATTTTATTATGTAATACTAGCTTCTTCCCGCGACTTCGTCCGCGTGAAATTATATCCTATGACACTCGGCAATACTGTAGCTTCCTATTAGTGAAAGAATTTTCGGAATCGGATCAGTAGTTCCGGAGTTTACCCCCTATACACTATATAAGGGACAGCCCTCCGCAAACTAACAGGGTGCATTCAGCTCCTTATTTTGAATCATATTCCACCGGAAATATTCTCAGGAAAATTTTCATTTTTTTAATCGAATTTTCAGTTACTAGTCCTTTATTTCAATGTAAATTTACATTATCTGTACGCAGCACTCTATTAAAATAAAAAAAATCAGCAATGGATGTTGAAATACTCGGCGGCCGAAGGCTCACTGCGCTGCCGTTCGCTACGCGCGTTTTGCCACGGTAACGATACATTGCGTGTGAGGTAATAAAACATCAGGTTTATTGAATTCCCATAAGGTTCCTGAAAAAATTTCATGTACCGGTCATCTTAGTATGATTTACTGAATTCACCCCATCAGTCTGCGGAAGGCTGTCCTTTACACCCTGTATACAAACTTTGACCTCTTTATAATATCTATTAGTATTTATGGGTTTCATCTGAATTTTAAATTAATTTTAATTAGGTATATAGCTCTTCTTTAATTTGTTTCTAGATTATAATGCCAGACACAGAAGTCCTGAACGTGTACGGTATGAGTGAGCTGGGAGGTGTAGCGTTCCACGGAGACAATCCTGCACCTGGATCTTGTGGCAAGCCAATGGGATGCTTTCAATATCGGGTAAGGAAATTATAGATTATTGTTTTTGACCACGTCCAATCGTCCATGGCGTCCAAAGTAACACGGAATAGTGACTGAAACTAAAAGCATTTATTGCTTAAATAGGAAATTTTGAATTGTCAAGGAGTCGGTCAGTCAGACAGATGAAGCTAGTTGCCAATTTCAAAGCGTAGTAGGTTCCTTTGGAGAAGAATGGGCAAGAAACTCCATGGACGCTGTTTTAAATCAAGAGAGACGATAGATATTCTTGAAATGTCTTAGCAATTATTAACTTGAAGACTTATAATTGCTAGGGTTGATAATTATTTTCCTCTGTTGGTTATAGATTATTGATGTTGAGACACAGGAAGATATTTACGAGGCCAACGTTCCAGGCGAGTTGTGGATCAAAGGACCAAGTGTTTTCAAGGTAAGATTATTAGGGCCAAAATGCTTATCTGACATAAAATCGTACTCACAAGCTAACTAACAATTAGGAAAAGAAGGAATGTTAGACAGCTGCAATAAAGTAGGTATATTAGAGTAGCCACCTGTACCTTTTATATTCCATACTAGCTTTTGCCCGCGACTTCGTCCGCGTGAAATTTCTTGTTCCCCTGACCCACCCCGTCGCATCGCATCGCCTGCCCACGCTGTTACTTCGTTTTCGCTTAGCGCTCGTTCTTACATTTTTTTTCTTTTTGCTCGGCTTCTAAGGGTCCTAGCGTAATGTTAGATACCTATAACCTTCCTCAAGAATTGGGCTATAAAATGCAAAAATATTTTTTTTAACCGTTTACGCAGCGCACGCAACGGAAGCTCTCAAAAAGGATACATTTTCCCCGTTTATACAACATTTTTCATTGATGCTCCGCTCCTATTGGTCGTAGCGTGATGTTATATAGCCTATAGCCTTCCTCGATAAATGAGCTATCCAACACTACAATAATTTTAAATTCGAACCAGTAGTTCCTGAGATTAGCGCGTTCAACCAAACAAACAAACAAACAAACTCTTCCTCTTTATAATATTAGTATAGATTCCATATTTTATTTTATTTCCTACCCATCTCCCACATTAGCTAGCCAGTCAAACCAGCTTACAATAGGAATATAAGGATGGCATTATGTTTATGAATTTTATTTTGTGTAAGTAATTGGAGAGACCCCTTGCCGTTAATCGATGTGTATAAGTAGTCATATAAATAAATAAAATTGAAGTGTCTGTTTGTAATATCAAAATAACAACTTTTTATTAAATGCATAATTATATACGGTACACATAACAACAATTTTTTTTAAATTTTTTGTCTGTGTCTGTTTGTCACGGCTAATCTCCGAAACGGCTGGACCGGTTTTGACGGGAGTTTCACAGGCAGATAGCTGATGTTACGAGGAGTAACTTAGGATTCTTTTATTTTAGAAAAATAATTATGGTTCCGCGCAAAAAAAAATAAAACCCATGCAATTGTGAACAAAAAGTCAGATTTGAAAAATTCTTTTTGCGTTTGGAGCCTAATTCTCGAGGATGATTATAAGCTATTTAACATCACGCTACGACCCTTAGGAACCGAGCAAAAACAAAAAAAAACAAAGAACGGTAAGCGAAAACGAAGTAATAGCGCGGGCGGGCGATTCAACGCGACGGGTCGGGGGACGAGGGAGTTTTATTAAAATGTGACTGTTATTTTACTAAATTGTGTATCTTACGACTTCCACGCGAACGAAATCGCGGGGCACAGATAGTCTATTATAATTATCGTTCTGTAGTTTCTGCCTACCGCCATGGAAAGAATGCGTGAGTTTATGTATGTAGGTATTTATGTAATAATTATCTTTTGTAATTTATGGCGCTGGCAAGGTTAGCTTCTCAATAAAATCTAAAAAGGCATGCTAATTAGTTTCCTGGATATGAATGTATGTAAGTTTTGTAGAATGAATGAACCTTCAAATAACCACACGAACCATAAACTTAATTAATGAAAGCAGCTAAAGGCCGAACCAAATAACCTATCGATCACCAGTTTTGGCATACTGGAGAGAGAAAAACCGATCTATCTATGGTTTTAACGTCCCAATAACCGATAAGAGATTATGGAATCTTACCAGCCTGACTAAGGTCAGATAGAATTATACTGTCTACCATCAATAGCGGTCTGTCTTTTACTGAAAATAGGTATTGCGTTCGGCCGTTAGTGGACAAGACAGAAGTTTGACCCTATCAACTAACAGATACAAGGCTGGCAACGCATCAGGCTATCAAACTGCTGTAGGTACATAACCTTAGCATTATACCATATTTACATGGATTATAATAGTACGCGTCAAACTTAATGGCGGCTGTGAAGTGCGCTACTCGCTGCGCAGTACCGCACCCTTCACCCCCGCTGACACGTGAATTTGTTACTGCGCAGCGACTCGCCTCATGTTCAGAGCCGCCATAAAGTTTGAATCGGGCTGTACCGCTTGTCATTAAGCTGTCAAACTGGTGTAGTACAATCCCTAACATTACGCCATTTTTAGTTGGATCACCACTTGTGCAGTGTCATTGGAACAGGCTGACATTATGACTATTTAACAGGAATACTACAATAACGTCGAAGCCACAGAAGAGACTTTCGCCGAAGGCCGCTGGTTCAAAACTGGTGACACTTTCTACAGAGATGAGAACTGGAACTTCTTCTTTGTGGAAAGGATCAAATTACTGCTGAAATACAAAAGTTATCAGGTATGAATTCGAACTCACCTCACACACAACCTCGACTTTGGACTGTACCCAAGTAATAACAAGAAGTCACTAAGGCTGAGATTATTAAACGTTATAGTTCAAGATCCCAGAGCCCCCAGAGACCTACGTCATTTTAGGAAAACTATAATTTTGAAGATTAATAGTCTAATATGCAGTTAGGGCGGTATGCATACTTGCTAATTTGAAAGCGGGGCCATTTTAAGCCATGTAAGTTCTTTTAAAATGGTATGGACGCCAGCACATCAAGCTACCCGATCCTGTCAAATTTTCCCAATCAACCTTGAACCTAATCCTTAAGCAATAACGTCGAAAATCTATTAAAGAAATTTGACAGATTGTAGTACCTTGATGTGCTGGCATCTGTACCTAAACTGTGTTATAGTAGAAGATTAGAAAGCCTAAATTTTATATATGACGGAGAAGGTTATCGTCAGCCATATTTTAACTACCGTGAGCGTGCTATGGATAGTGTTGGTTATTGCGCAATAGAAAAACCGCTTGCAGTTCAAATCAAATTATAATTCACGATCAAATTAATCACACTAGCAATACACACACTGTAGGTACACGACACAACTATACGGAACGCGGGACAGTTTCTATACATGTTCACTGCTTGACAGCCACCGACAAACTCTGCACCAGTCGACGAGCGTTATGTTGTAGACTCTGTCGAGCACCGCTTGGTGGTGCTGGCGTCCCGATTAGTCAAACGACGACTAACGTATTTCTGACATGTTGTTTATGGTACTATTTTAAGACCCCTTGTAAGCAGCCAAACCAATCCGATGGGCCAAACATCCACCCCGACACGACACTGGAATCTCAGTCTATAGAACAGAATAGAATGCACTTATTTGTCAGAATATTGCACAAAGCTGTTATGTGCATTATATAATATGATCATAATATTCTGTCGTTTACGGCGTACAAATATGGTTTGTAAAATTATGAGTCATCATTACATTAAAATTAAATTATTAATCATTAGACCACCCTAACCTAACCATTTACGAATTACAAATAAAATTTAAATAAATTGAACAATAGGTGTAAAGGAGATTAATTATATAACTAAAAATTCAATGAAGTCAAGGAGATGAAATATGTTTTATGGACAATAATTTCAAATATTCAGGTAATAGGTAGGTATAATAACATTAGCACGGCCTTTGGCTAAGCATTATTCCTGTCACTGTCGCAGAGCTGACAAAATACACGTGCCAGATAGAGACGGGAATATAATCTAACCCAAAGTAATGTAAAGTAATTGTGCTAATTAACGTTCAATAATCGTAATAACATACTTTAAAGAAACATAAGTAACTTAATGTCCAATTTAAAAAAAAGGAAAAATGTCGTAATGGCTGAGTAGTTAAGACCTCGCCCTCTCAGGTTCAAATCCGAGCAGATACTACCAATGTGACTTTTCAATTCATATAAATGTACTTTCTGAGTTTATCTCGGACATTACTGACATCGGGGAAGGAAAAACATCGTGAGGAAACCTGAGGGCCTAGACAAATGGCATTCGCTTCGGAGCGATTCTATTTCTACACTCGCTCAAAAGTCAAAAATGGCATTCGCTTCGGAGCGATTCTATTTCTACACTCGCTCAAAAGTCAAAAATGGCATTCGCTTCGGAGCGATTCTATTTCTACACTCGCTCAAAAGTCAAAAATGGCATTCGTTTCGGAGCGATTCTATTTCTACACTCGCTCAAAAGTCAAAAATGGCATCGCTTCGGAGCGATTCTATTTCTACACTCGCTCAAAAGTCAAAAATGGCATTCGCTTCGGAGCGATTCTATTTCTACACTCGCTCAAAAGTCAAAAATGTATGGGGTTGAAATAAGCTATCGAAATCAGCTGTTCCCTACGTTTTGACTAGTTACGCGAACATAAATGTAGGGAACAGCAGGTTTTTTTCGTGATTTCAGGTTTGTTCCCCTATTAAAAGTTGTTCACAATGATGAGTACAATGACCCCTTAAGAGGTTTCGTGTGTGTATAGATAGACCATAGATAAGTCTGAAATCGCCAACCCGTCTTGAACGAGCGTGGTGATCAATGCTCGTACCTTCTCTGTATGAGAAAGGGCCTTTGTCCTACAGTGGGACGATAATTATTTTATTTAATGCCAATTTTCCTTCATCCAGATATCCCCAGTAGAACTGGAATCAGTAATCCGTCAGCACCCGGGCGTTTTGGATGTTGCGGTGACGGGCGTTCCAGACGCGGAGTGTGGCGACCTGCCAGTGGCATGTGTAGTGCCACGACCAGGAGCTGAACCTAGTGCCGACGAGATCAAGGACTGGGTCAAAGGTACCGGTTACAAGAATGTTTTAAAAAGCATTAAGAGATTAAGTTTTTTTTTCGCGGGAGGGATGTCAGACTTTTACTGACTAAAACCCACCCGTGTTCCTTCTGTTGCCTGTGCCGGGGCCACGGTAGCTCTTTCGAACATCCCGCAACCCTGGCTGGAAGAGATTAAGCTTAAGAGCACGAAATTCTTAAGGTCATCAGATAACTTGAAGCTTAAAATGCCAGTGCATTCCACAACTTTCCTTGACAAATCCTTTACTGTCCAGGGGGCCAACCACCACCTCTTAAAGCAGTATTATTTTAATGTTACTTCAGTATGAGACAGAGATGGAGCTATACAGGACGTCTAGCTCCATCTCTTTCCCACACTCAAGTAAGATTACAATAATACTGCTTTAAGAGGTGGTGATCTAGCTCCTGGCCGCTCGTTTGTGGAATGCATTACCAGTTCCAATAAAGCACGCGCAATCGTTGCCTGTGTTTAAACGACTCGTGAAAGAACATTACTTGTTGTTGTGTGTGTGATAATCAAGAAGTTCAACTAAGTCTTTTGGTCTTGGACTCGACCAGCTAAATGGAACAATGATCTTACGTACCCCTCTCTTCACTGCTGGACATAGGACCCCAAGCAAAGCCTCTTGCATACGAAAAAAGAAAAGTTATTAATAACTAGCTCTTGCCCGCGGCTTCACCTGAGTGGAGCTCGGAAATTAACCCACGGAATCGTATTAACGGGATAAGTGTCCTGTGTCCTACCAATGGTCTATCCGTGTGCCAAAATTTAACCAAATCTGTTTAGCTGTAGAGGCGTGAAAACAGACAGACAGAGTTACTTTCACATTCATAACATTATGGATGATTGTAAGTACAAACTGGTTGAAATGGATGGTGCTGATCCACGCGTCATGTTCGTGAACGGGCGCTGTTAGTTGAATTGTTTTAAATTTTTTTTTACATTGTTCTCACTTAAAGAAGCAACAAGAATAATGTACCCAGGATTTTGTAATAATCTTGATTTAAAAGAGTGTCCTTGGAGTTTCATGCCCGTTCTTTTCCGTAGAGATCTACGTTTTGGAATGGGCAACTAGCTTCAACTTTCTGACTAACTGACAGACTCTTTGTCAATTTAAAAGTACAGTCCTACCAACTTATCTGTGAACTGAAAGAGGACGGCACCGTCGATTCAGTGTTGCTATTTAATATAAGGTGCCCAAAATTGAGTAAGTTTTCAAGAAGGAAAATACACTTTAGACATAATCGTTTAAAAAGAATTACAGTTTTTACAAATTAAAAACAATGATACATATAAAAATAATAAAATAAATAAAAAGAATTTGATAATTTACAGTTACGTAGGTACGCTAACAGTTTAGTCTCTCAGCAATAAACAATGGCTTTATCTAAGAAGTAATCCAATGAAGTGGAAATTCAGCAGATAAAATGTTTCACTTTCACAAATGTTTCATACTACTTTCATTTAATGCGAAGTTAAGTAGGTACCTACCTTGCAAGAGGTACCTGGATGTCTAGCATTTAGTTATGACCGTACCTAACCCCTAACACCAGATTTGACTAATTATAATTAGCAGTGGTACTGTGGTAACCTGCCACTATACTATAGGCAGATCACCACGTATATTGTATGTTTGGTCTCGATTCCGAGGTGTGTGTTGTGGATATATCAATAAAGAACACGGAAGCACTGTTATTCTTATTTATTTGCTTATATGAAAGCACATTACATACACTGTTAGGGGCAAGGCTAGTACTTCACTGACTCGATATAAAACAATATAACTATACGTCATAGTTTTTACCTATTCTAAATTCCAAATAAAAAAAAATAAAAAAAATCAGTGTTTGTCTTATCAGCCAATGTCACAGTCCGAGGAGGATTCAAGCGGAAGGCAGGCTCAACTAAAGCCTCTACACCTAGTGGTAGTGTAGTGTAATAAAAAAAAAAACAAATTGCTTTACAATGATTTACTGAAAACCAGGTTTACAGTAATTGTGATCTTAGATGAACCTGCATACACAACTTCATCCTGGTTGTGAGGCCATACTCCGCTTATTTCCGTACCACTATCATCATTATCACTATCGCTTTCGGTTTCAGTATCACTTACCACTTCGATCGTAAAAGGTTTATCTAAATACGAATCATGTTTTAAGTATTCTCCTTCTAACCTGCGAACGTGTTTACAATGCTGTGTCCACTCATGAACTGTAATAGCGTCAAAAGCTTCTCTAACTAGGCGGGGAATTTCAGCATTTTTGTGCTCAATATTTACATCAGCAACTTTTCTTTTCATTGTGCTCCAAATGAGTTCAATGGGATTGAGATCACAGTGATAAGGTGGTAAATATAAGCATTTGTAAAGTAAAGTAAAGTAAAATTAAAAAAAAAAATCAGCTGGTCCCTACATTTTGACGAGTTATGCGAACATAAATGTAAGGAAGAGCTGATTTTTTTTTCGCGATTTCAGGATTGGTGCCATAGTAAAAGTTGCTTGTTATCATGTGTAAAATCATGTGTTTAAGTATCGGTCACTAATTACCAGTCACCCTATATATTTGCCCTTTCGATACAGGCTCCAATACTCCGTCTTCACCCTCTCCTTGCCAACATTTACCCGATGTAGGTATGCGAAGAGTGAATATAGGTCTCATCTAAATAAATTATGGGCCGGGGCTGGGGAGATTTATTATTTTTATCCACTGCATGCAAGTACTTAGCTCTCCAAGCTGATATTTCATTACGCTCCATAAGAACCTTCCGATTGGATTGAGATTTTTTAAAACGAAATCCCACCTTGTGAATCAGCTTTCGCAGACTCTCTCGCTGTCCTGTGTAATTTATTTCTGTCTTGACCTCTAGAAGCTTTTTAACAGTAGGGACCTCTTTTTTAGCAGAATAAAATTCATGTACTTTCCTCCGTATGTCAAAATCATCAACATGCACAAATTCACTTTTACGTTTTCTCTCCTTGCCTGGTGTCCGAATTTGTGTACCAGTTTCTTCTGCTGCGTGCCCTTCCTTAACTATTTTTGAAATTAGTCCTTGACTCACACCTGAAATATAAGATAATAAAATAAATGTTAGTAGAAATTTGAAATCTGGCAGGTTAGTTTGCTCACTCACTTAGCAGGTTACCTATTAGATGTAAGTTACTGTTACGCTAACCTGCAGCAAAAATAGAATTAGTTAAATAAAATAAAATAAAAATAAAAAATAAAATTCTTTTAATTCAGACAGGTCCATTTGGTTAGTACAACACACAACTTAGAAACTAGTGTTAGTACTTACATCTACCAGAAAAAACAAAACAATTATTAATTATACGCCACAGTGGCATGTAGGCGTATCCAATGTCCCAGTATGGGACTGTCCCACCTGTCCGCTACAGTGCTCAGGATGCTGTTGGGGCTGCCGCGCACCCTGCGCATGATGGCGTGAAAGCCATCTATGCCCGCTTCTGCGAACATGCCGGAAGCACTGCAGTAGCGCGGCAACCCCATCAATACCCTGAATGCATTGTTGTATTGAACGCGCAGAGTGCTGTATGCCCTCTGCGTGTAGTTGACCCACAGACCGCATGTATAGAACGACTGACAGTACGCTCTGAACAGTGTAGCCTTTACATCAGTCGAACATTTCGCAAATCTGCGAGCCAACATATTGCAGCGGACAGCCAACGCTCTGCGCTCACGCTCTACGTCCAGGCTGTCTTTAAGGTCCTCGGACACCCAGTGGCCCAGATACTTGAACGATGTGACCTGGTTTAAGGGGCTTCCGCAAAGTTTCAAGAAGTGTACCTATAATGGGGAAGGCAACTGTCAAAATGGCGCTGTCGTAGCTAGTTCCCAACACAAGCCAATAATACAAGGCGAGAGCAAGGTTGAGATGGTTTTATTTCATTTTTGCGAAAATGATGCGTTGTTGTGTTACTAAATACTCCGAAATTGGAGTCCACCATTTCCCGAGAGACCCTCAAATTAAAAGATGATAGCTTAAAGCTATTCGTAGACATGTTTTATAAATTAAACAGAGTAGAAACATTTTGAAGAAAGTGACTTTGAGGATATATTTATGGTTATAAATTCTGACACTATCCATATCATTTGCTTGATTTAAAATATTGATATCACCGAAAATAACGAAATAGCAAAATAAAAGTAAATTCATGACTGAACGAAATGTCAAACTTATTGTAAGCTATGATCACGGACCTAGCTATGATCACGCCATCTACAATTAGCTTTGCCCGACCTTCCCCATTGGTTTAATTGAAATAAATGATTTGAGTTGAGTTCAGTTGAGTTAGCCCTTCAATATTCAGATAGGCACATCATCTTAGTCTTACATCATCATCACTTATTATTATAAAAATCTTTCAGAATCTCTCTCAGACGCGAAGCAACTCAGAGGCGGCGTGGTATTCGTTGATGCTATACCGATGACTGCATCCACCAAGGTGCACAGGAGGAAACTAAAACAAATGGCTTTAGAAATGCCTAGAGAATAAATTATTTTTGTTAGTAAATATTTAGCTCATATTTAGTATAATACACATTGTGAATATAGCCTGATTTTCACGTTACCTAGATTGCAGCTTTAATAAAACGGCATCATGGAGCTTAATATCTCGACTTAATTGTCATGTTCACACGTGTTTAGTGAACGATGGAAGTGATGTAAATTAGGCTACTTTATGTAATAATCTAATACAGTATGACACAACTTAAATGTAGGTACCATTGGCACAATTCGTAAAACCGATCACCGTGCGCCTTCAAAATCACCAATCTTTATTACAGCTTCAGGCGAAAATTATATTTACGCAATCGCAATAACTTCTAAAGTCATGTAACCAAATATATTTGTAAAATTGAAATAAATGAATGCAAATCAAAGTGTCGTACTGTATTGATGTAGGTAATTGTATAATCAAACTCCGTCTTAAAAGTGGAAAACAGGTTTGAAAACATAATTATCAAAAAGTATTAAATGCATTTTGAAATAATTTATTATGACAACGGTGTCAATCACTACCAAGTGACAGAAGATGTAATTGATGTAATTCTAACGTTTAGTGGTACACCTAAAATATGGTTATATAGAACAATAATGCTAATTCTTCTTCAGCTTTTAGTTGCAACTTATAACTTGCACTGATACCGTTAATGTAAGTAGAAAAATATGTTACCGTTGAGGTAAAACCAATAATATAGATAATAATACAGAGTATACCAGTCGTAAGTAAGGATCAACGTTTTGTAGAGGAAGCTAGTTTAATAGGCTTAGAAAGAAAAATTCGAAAAGAATGTTGAACTAGACGCCTGTTAATCAAACAGTTTTATTCACAGCTAGATGGTTTTTAAACAATTAGTTAAGCTTCCTCTAGTCTAATGTTGGACAGTGACCAAGCTATTATGTCATCTGACTACGATAGATTAAGTATAAAATCTTATCACTGGTAGATATTATAAATTGTAGTTACCTACTTGAACTAAATTAGGGTGTTCACACGTCTCCAGTGTTTAGTAGAGTGCGAGTTATCGAAACCGTGAAAAAACTAGGTCCAAATTTACTTTATATTATGATTATTAGCCATAAAAGCTAGCTGGCTTTTATGGCTAACGATTCGCACTCTACTAATGACTGGAAATGTGGCAAATCGTCTTTAGAAAATAAACTCAATCTTAGATCAATTACTATATTTTTAGATGTATTGTGTACTTTGTGATTTTCTTTATTAGTTGGGTTAGGTAAATAAACGTTATTCTATTAGACTTGCTTTGATCACTTTTAGATTACCTACCCTACTCCTTGCGCTAACATGGGCGTCGCCTAAAGGTGAACGTCCACTGGTCCACACCGGCCGCAACGCACGCATGGCACGCAACGGATTTTGGTTTGCTTTGTATGAATTTATACAGCACTGCGTCCACTATCGGTACCACCCTCACCCGGTTCATTTATTCATACAAACAAACTAAAATCTGTTGCGTGCCGAGCGTGCGTGGCGGCCGTCGCGGACCAGTGGACGTCCACCTTTTGTTAGGGACATTAGGGTTAAGGTTTTCTTAGATATTTAAATGGTGGAATAAAAGATAAAATTACCCAAAACTTTTATAGGCCAATAAGTAAAGCTCTACTTATTTTTGAGACTCGTATAAAGAAGCGCCTAATTGCATGTCCTACGTACTTGTATTGTACGCCTAGCTAATATTTAATAGCAAATCGAAGGCAGGCGTTTTGAACGTAATTTATCAACAGGCCATAAAAAACCACACACACCCACACATTCTGGAAAGCAATAAATATATTTAGTATTGATCATTCAAAAGTAATGCATAGATTTGTGGTTGCATCTACATCACCACATGCGAACTACGCATCACACTGAGATCACGCAAAATCTGGCTTTCTGCATCGCGCAAACAGAGTTTACCGCGCGACCAGCATTTATACAACGTCCCGACATAAATCGTCGGGCAGTAGCCCACAAGACACAGCACCCAATCTGGTCGGAGGATCCTCCCTTTTCTATGGACGATGAGTGATCTTTACACCCTGTTCCTCATACGTCTAAAGATTATGTTGCGGAATTATTATAAATGGAAAGGGAGTGAATAATCCGAGAAGGTGTCGGAATCTGAACCAAATGGTTATGCTGCAGATTGCAAAGTGGCAACTCATTTTCATCATTTGATCATTTAGTTTACTATACTCAATACTCACTATTTACTCAGACCTTATCAAGTGCGTCATCTATCCATTTAAATAAATTACAGTACTGTAGGTAGTTACTAACATTCTAGTATAAAGTAGACAAATAGGCGCGCATGACTGGCTCTAAGCAAACTAGTCAAACAACATTCTACGGTAAGCTACCTAACTGCACGCTTGGACATTTTGTTTTTTCTTGTAATAAAGTACATTCAGTTAAAAAGACGTTGTTTTCTAGCTATCAGTTTAGTTACTGCTCAACTTGTATGTCATGAGTTGTCGACCCTATGAAATGAAACTCATGTCAAAACATACGCTTCAGGTGAGCCTTTCCGTAGTGATGTTTTGTTCGGGCCCCATAGAACGTTTCAAAGCAAGAATCGTATCTAGTTTAGTTCTTCTCTTTGTACCGTTTTGAGGTTTAGAGATTCCAGATTCGGTTGCAGTTCAAAGATTTAGGCCAGTTTGCACAGTGATTGACTGCTCATATCATCACCATCATCTCAGCTGAAAGGCTTCCACTGTTAGTCATAGGCTCTCCTTCGAGTGCAGCCAAATCGATCAGTCCTGTGCTTCTAGCATCATTGACTGCTCTTAGTTCGGCTAAATATTTGAGCATCATCACTCTGGCATTACATTAAGTAGATCAATAACATACCTAATGGTAAAAGTAGAGTCCCTTGCCAGACCTTCGTGCTACAAACCCTCCCATTCCTGAACACATACAGTAGAAAGTAGCAGAAAACCCAGGGTTTGTATGCAGTTCCTATGTCTGTCATTTATATATATTTATTATTATATTATTATATATTTATATTTATTATTTTTTATTTGGATATATTCCAATGAATCGCTTGACAGCGCGGACGTATCTGGCTTAGCTTATTATGATACTATTAATTAATTACAAATAAAATTGTTAGAATCATTTGCGTCGTCAGTGATATAAGTGTGTCGCGAGTGATTATTACGAGGTTACCGACTTTGTGTAAGAATGAGCTAAAGTATTTTTAAAGACAAATAGTGTTTCTGTGTTAGATATGTCTAACACAGGATCTAGCCCGTTTGGCCGTAGCCATCTAGTACAGCGAAGTCCTCCGCCGACACCAACTCAAGATTTCCAGCCTATAGCCCCAAATCCACCACCTCCCTTGGAAAATGAGCTTCCATCTGAAGTTATTTCTACGCCGGAGATACAGAAATGGATGGGATCCATAGAAAAAATCCTAAATGAAGTATGCAGTTTAGTCGCTGAGGGAAAAATGATCTCGGACCAAAAGGTTCGTGTAGCCAATCTTTGCCGTAGCGTCTCAAATGGCGCATCACAGATGGCTGTTTTATATCAAGCCTTAAAACAAAAAACCATTCAAGCCCATAGTACCATTCAGCACTTGCAGCAACAACAGAACATCTCGAACTCTCTCCTACAGTTCAAAGAAGTAGTTGAAGGCATTTCTAACCCTCCAGAACCTTTTTCGTACGCTAATGTCGTCAAAAAAGGCTCGGATAACTTTGTGCGCCCAGCAAATTTAAGCTCAGTTGCCATATATCCCAGTGACAAGACCAAATCCAGTGACGATACCAAGTCTCTCGTACAGAAAATTATTTCGCCCGGGGAACTTAAACTACATGTTCGTGGCCTTAGGAAAGTAAAAAATGGAGGTGTTCTCATCAGTACCGACTCCAAAGAGGACATTCAAAAGCTCAAATGCTTAGAAAAACTTGCTTCTTCTGGCCTTAAGGTTGAAGAACCATCAAAACGGCGCCCAAGAATCACTGTTATTGGAGTTCCGGTAGCCCTAACTGATAAGGAGGTTTTTGACTGCATCTATGAGCAAAATCTCTCAGGTAAGATGATTACTCGTGAGTCGTTTGAAGAACAAATTAAATTGAGCCATAAATCTGGAAAAAAAGACCTCCCTAATTGCAATTACATACTAGAAGTGCCAGCTAGCATCAGGAAGATTCTAGTGAATCAAGGACGAATATTTATCAATTGGACGTCATGCCCCGTACGAGAT
The DNA here is from genome assembly GCA_947568875.1 of Fissipunctia ypsillon. Classification (NCBI taxonomy): domain Eukaryota; kingdom Metazoa; phylum Arthropoda; class Insecta; order Lepidoptera; family Noctuidae; genus Fissipunctia; species Fissipunctia ypsillon. The sequence goes on from OX387662.1 coordinate 16,748,153, forward strand.
TTCACGATCGTTACTCGGTGCTTTAACTGCCAGCAGTTCGGTCACGCGGCCAAATTCTGCCGTGAAACTAGCCCGACGTGCAATCACTGCGGAGAGACTGGCCACTCTTTTAAGGAATGTAGCACAAAAATCAGTCCACCCAACTGTGCGACATGCAAACGTTTTAAGAGAAAAACGGATCATAAAACTGGTGATGTAATTTGTCCAGCACGAAAATATGCCGAGGACAACTATATCCATTCCATAGATTATGAAGGCGCCTAAGAGCGCTACCTATTAACCTATCTATTAAGCACACTAGTAGTAGTTTTTGTTTGTTTGTATTTGTTAGTTGTTTATTTATCATGACTGATCAATTACTTAGTGATCTAGATCAATTTTCTGTGTCTGAAGCTATAAATTGTAATGTTGATGACTGTAAACACCTCTTTCCATTGGGAGAGAAATCGCTGATCCTACTCACACAAAACATTCGTAGCATAAATCGGAATATAAATGGTTTTGAAATATTGCTACAGAACCTGGGTATAAGTTGCGACATTATAGTCCTAACAGAATGTTGGTTGTCAAACCAAACAGCTGTTATACCATTATTAGACGGATATGTTTCGCATAAAACCAACAGGCACATCAACCAAAATGATGGCTTAGTTGTATATGTTAACAATAATTTAAGTACAACTGTAGAAGAACCATTGCTACAAAATAGTAATTGCTTACTCATTAAAATTAATTCAGATACGGTAGTTATGGCTATATACAGACCTCCTTCTCAAAATGTCGCAAATTTCTTAGATTCACTAAACGTGCAGTTACAAAGTCTTACAACTTTTAAGCACATAATACTAACGGGAGACATCAATATCAACATTGCTTCCGGGAAAATGGATATACATGCACATAACTATCTTAATATCTGCTCATTCCACGGACTCTTGCCAGCTCATTACCACCCCACGCATCAAAGCGGTTCTTGCTTAGATCATTTCATTATAAAAACAAATAACCCAACCAAAACATTTGTTACGAACTCTTCGCTTACTGATCACCAAGCAGTTTTACTAACATTGCAAGTTTCTTTACCCAGAAAAAATTGTTTACGTAGCTATACTAAAGTCAACATGACACACCTCGAAAAAGACATACGTAATATTAATTTTGACCCAGTTTATAATTCTACCGATGCAAACATTTCTATTAATTATTTTATTAATTCACTTCACTCGGCAATAATAAAACATACAGTTGCTAAAATAACGCCAAGGAAGTATAGGTGCATTAAACCTTGGATTACATCTGGACTTGTTCGATGTATTAGGCATAGAGACAAACTTCACATAAAGTCCAAACTTGAGCCTGAAAATGAAATTCTTTCCATTACGTATAAAAGATATAGAAACTTCTGCAACAACCTTCTGAGAAAAATAAAAAATGAATATGATAGAAAAGAACTACAGAAAGCAGGCAAAAATAGTAAACTTATTTGGAAATTTATAAAAACAAATACATTTAGAACAAAACAACCTGAACCTCCACTTGACTTATTGACAATAGAGAACAACCCAATTGAATCAACAAATAAAGTTAATTTCTATTTTTCTAACGTAGGCAAAACTTTAGCAGAAAAGACCATACAATCTAGAAGTTCTTTCCCTCAAAGCCAACCTAAAACTTTCCCCACACTCAAATCATTTGTCTTACTAGATACGGATGTCGATGAAGTACTAACAATTATTTCTGGATTAAAGGACGTTTGCGCGGTTGGGTGGGACAACATATCAAACAACATACTTAAACATTTCAAATACCTACTTGCTCCGCCACTAACTCATATTTTTCAGTTATGCTTAACTAATGGTATATTCCCTAAGTTGCTTAAAAAAGCAGTGGTTACTCCTATATATAAATCTGGTGACAAAAAATGTGTTAACAACTACAGACCCATTTCAGTTTTAACAGGGCTCTCCAAAATCCTAGAGAAGATCATTAATATTAGATTAATGAAATACCTAGAAGATAACAAATTGCTTTCAGATAGACAATTTGGCTTTAGGCCCAATAAATCAACTAATCAGGCAGTTCATCAAATGACGGATTATATAACAACTAATTTGGATAAGGGCTTGCACTCCATTGGGATCTTCCTAGACCTCGCCAAAGCATTTGACACAATTTCCTGCACTTTATTATTGGACAAGCTTGAAACACTCGGAATAAGAGGAATAACGCTCTCACTACTTTCTGATTATCTTAGTGACCGCAAACAATGTGTCAAAATTGGTCAGTACGTTAGTTCTGAGCTTCCAAATAGTAAATACGGAATACCACAAGGTAGTATTTTGGGTCCTACTTTATTCCTAGTATATATAAATGACCTGTGCAGCTTAACACTCCACAATGGTGTCATAATGTCTTATGCAGATGACACAGCTCTATTGTTTTCAGACAAATCTCGAGATGAGGTGTATAAACAAGCCCAGAACGGTTTTAATATAGTGTCTAATTGGCTATATGAAAATCTCCTAACACTAAATGCAGAGAAAACCAAACACATTTTATTTACTATGAAAAATACTAACCTGCTAACTACTAACATAGACATTTATGCGCATAAGTGCAGCACGTATGCTGACGTTGCTTGTAATTGTCCTACTTTAGCAAAAGCCGATCATATGAAATATCTTGGTGTAACGATTGACACAAATTTGAATTTCCGTAAACACATTGATTTGTTATGCACTCGAATGCGTAAATTGATATACATTTTTAAGAATTTACGATATATATCGGACTACAAATTGATTAAACAGGTCTATTTAGCTTTGTGTCAATCCATTCTCACTTATTGTATAACTTCATGGGGTGGGGCTGCTAAATCAATTCTACTGCCATTAGAACGTGCGCAGAGAGCTATCCTTAAGGTAGCCACCTTTCGCCCATTTAGATTTCCCACACACGAGCTTTACACGGCATGTAAGGTTTTAACCGTGCGACAACTATTTATATTGAATATAGTACTGCACCAGCATAGCAGACTTCCTTATGTCCCAATACCTATAGATAAGAGAAGAAAAGACTTAGTTTGCATAAAGCCTCAAACTAGACATACTTTTACTAATAAGTTTTATGTATTTTTAGGTCCGTTCTTGTATAATAAAATCAATAAGTCTCTAAGTATATATAGTGTAAATTGTAAAAAATGTAGTGAAATGTTGAGTGAATACTTAGCGAAATTTAATTACTCAGACACTGAAAAATTGCTAGAAGTAATGCAATAAGTTTATTAATGTTAAGTCAATTTTTATTTTAAAATATAATTATTATGTATCAATGCTAGCTCTATGTTCAGTAACATAATGGTCCACTAAAGTACTCAGCGTTGTTAAGTGATGGCCTGAAACACAGGTTTGAATAAACCTACATCAGGCAGGTCGCTATTGAATTCAGTAGGCCTTTAACCAATATACTTATAAATAAGTTATACACTAGATTTATTTTAGGCATAGTTTAATATTTTCTTCATAATATTAATATTTAACTTTGTAATGATATAACTTCTATGTAATTTATACTTATGTCAACTTATGTGTGAACTTATGAATAAAATTATTCTTATTCTTATTCTTCTTCTTATTTAAGTGGCTGATTGACTTTGATCATGAACCATATTATGAAGTATTAATGCCATTATAATTCCAGTCCGAAAAGGGATGGTGTTATCGATCATGTATAAGCTCTGTCTCTCTCGCACTGGAATCGTAATGGCATGAAAACGTCATAATATGGCACCAGTTATAATACCGCTAGAATCAAGTGACACTATACTTTTTCAATTAAGATTAGAAAGGAGATGTTTGATTTTGGGCAAACACTATGTACACTATATAGATAAATAGGGGAAAAATAAGGGACTTTCATAAAAATACAAACAAATTAAATTTAAAGAAGAGTATTGGCGTACGAATATTATTATTTGGGAAGGTTTTTATTATGATAACGCCATTTTTATGGCAGCCATGACAGTTGTTTGACATGACGTTTGACGACTTTGACACTTATGTTTCGTGACGTGTTGACGTCTTTGGCTCTGATTCGTTGTTAGGGTATTTATATTCTGTGAGACAAACACAGCAATCAAATGTCATTATCAAAATGACATAATGACATTTCTCCGCTGATCCACCATATTTATGTTGTGTTGCTCTCCTTGACCGAGTTAATTTGAATGTAGGTACATTAAAACGAAGTCAAATGAAAGAAAATTAACATTAAAAAACGGTTACTATATTATATAGCGATATTTACATATAGTGTACATAGTGCTAGCCCAGGCTCCATACATTTCTGGAAAATCTCCTTTAAACAAACCTTTTTTACAGTCCGTTCAACCGTTTAGACTTCTATTCCTTAGCCTTAAGGATGGCATTAAAAGCAAAAACGACGTTTCATTACCAACTATTTACTGCAGGTGCCATTTGTCATGCTACCAACGCAATAGAAGTTAACATCGGTTGAACGAACTGTAAAAAAGTTTTAGTTCAATTTCTAATCTTATTACACATGAAGTTTAGATTGATATTAAATTGGTCAATATCGATCACTAAACGTAACACATTTCATTCCAGCCCAGAATCCAGTACTTAGTGCTGGATTGAACAGAGCAGCTGTTATTTTAACACGCTTTTATTAGCCTCATTATTGGCCGATATCCGATCCAGTGCTACTGGATTCAAACGCAGAATTGAAACACTGGATCGACGTAAATTAGCCTTTATGGCTTCAAACAATGCAGTTTCCGTAATTTAGATTGCAACGAGATAACTGTTTTGAACGAAGATCAATCTTGTTCTGTAAGTAATTATCTCATGTTATGGCTTCAAACAATCAAAAGAATCAATGAAGTTTTTTGTAGTGAAATATACACGGTGTAACATAAATAACGCACAACCTCTTAAGGGGTCATTATACTCCTCATTTTGAACAACTTTTACTATGGGACCAAACCAGAAATCGCGAAAAAAAAAACGGCTGCTACAAACATTTATGTTCGCATAACTCGTCAAAATGTAGGACACAGCAGTTTTTTTTTTTCGCGATTTCAGGTTTGGTCCCATATTAAAAGTTGTTCATAATGATGAGTACAATGATCCCTTAAGAGGTTGTGCGTTATTTATGTTACATCTTGTATAGGCATCTTTGAAAGTTGTAGTTGGTGTTAGTTATAATGACTGAACCTCCAAGATTTTCCTTCGATTAGGTACCTAAAACAGCCGGAGTTTTTATGATATGATAGGTAATTTAAATAAATTTTGCTACAACATGTGGTTGATGATCTACGTTGCAGGTCATAGGTTGTTTTAAACATCGTAATTTTCATCAGGTAAAGGTTTTACCCAAATCAATATACATATACAAATAAATAAAATTTAAGTGTCTGCTTGTAATGTCAAAATAACAACTTTTTACTAAATGCATAAGAACGTACCTATATACGGTATTTATAAAAAAAAAGCAGCCGTTTCGAAATGGCTTGACCGATTTTGACAGGACTTTCACTGGCAGATAGCTGATGCTACGGGGAGTAAATTAGGCTACTTTAATTTTAGAAAAATAATTAGGGTTTCGCGCAAAATAATTAAAGCCCATGAAATTGACAACAAAAAGTCTGATTTGAATTTTTTTTTTTTTGCATTTGGTAGCCCAATTCTCGAGGATAGTTACAGGCTATTTAACATCACGGTACGACCCTTAGGAGCCGAATAAAAAGAAAAAAGTCAGAAAGAACACTATGCGAAAACGAAGTAACAGCGCGGGCGAGCGATGCAACGTGACGGGTCGGGGACAAGGGAGTCACGAGTAAAATGTGGCTGTTATTTTAGTATATTGTGTATCTTACGACTTCCACGCGAACGAAGTTGCGGAGCACAGTTATTATAATACAATAAAAACACTCAATCGTCAAAAGAAAGAAAGAAATAAAATACATTTATTTAGCACAGACTGAAAGGCACACAACTTATTAAACTACATTTAAAACAAAAAAATAAAAAATAAAAATCAAACTCAAATGAAAAGCATCTGTTCTAACCAAAATAAATAAATAACTGACGTAACAATGTGTAATTTGTCTTCTGTCGTTCTATCTTTAGATAAAATCAATAAATATTACGTACTCAATGTACCTAGTTAGTAGGTACTCCCAATCACTAAATAAGTGCGTTGATCTCTTATTATCACTGCTAAGTCTGTGTCCACATCGACGCACACGCAATTACCCAATGTCACGAACGTAATTCGTGAACCACTTCGATTGTCATAATCCAATGCCATATACCTATTCAGTAAAGTAAAACCATTATTCATATTACAGTTTTGACGCGCAGCAGGGATTTATAAATTTAAACGATGAAATGTATGTGTAGGTACATACTTACATAATACACCTGTGCGACGTAAATAACGCAATGAATGTTGTTGAACTGTCAAAATGAAACTGATTCCTACTATTTAGTGTGATAATGTGCTGATAAACTCATTTCACTTGTAATGAGCATTTGTGCGAATGTTACATCACAGAAAAATACGAGAACATTTTAGCGAGCATTCTATCGAGCGTTCTAAAATGTTCGAAAATGTTCATAGCAATGTTTGGCTCTATGCTTGGCTCGGCTCGTTGTTCAGTTCGACAAATATAAAAACGGCGAATGCTCGATGTTCTGTTACAAGTGAATGCTCAAGTCTATCAGCACCTTTACGCAATTAAGGTGCTGACCTTGAAAATTGGTTCAAACTTCACAGTGATGTGTTCCAGCACAACCTGGCAGCTGTTATTGATTTCATTGATTTTTTTATCTTTTGCATTTTTGACAAACTAAACAGCTGATTGATCAAAATTTTGGCGCTATTTTAGCGTTTGGTTTGGTAATATATGAAAAGTTGTTCATATTCTTTCTTTATATCCCGTTTAAATGAAGGTCTGTACAGATCGAACGTGAAACGTAAACAATGCTAGTATTTTTTAAACGCGTAAATAGTACAGTCAACCGCAACTTCCATGGTAACAATTTGACTTTGACAGCGCCTTCATTTCGCTATACTGCGTTACTTTCCAAACATGTTTACAAAAGTATGTTTTTGGAAAACCAACTTTAAAACCCACACACAAACTTCAGTTTGCGCTGCAACTCAAACATTTTTATGACCTTTTCATTGTACTAGTCAATCTGAAATCAACTTTCACTTGCGCGTTATAAAGCTGATATTCGTTTAAGTGGAAATAACACCAATTGAAAACATTTTAATAGACTTTAGTAGCAACATGTCATGCGCGCGGTTCTCATGCGCGTGGGCAGTGTAGTAACCGCTTTATTATAAATCATACCTTCTTACTACACTGTTGCGTTGCGTACACAAATGATTTAGTAGCCATTAGTCAATAGATTGGTATAGTGCGTACAATTCGTGTGTGGTTTTAGAGGGAAAAAAAAAATTAATATTGTTGTTTTGAATTGGTGAGTATTTTTGGATTATTACCTAGTGTATTGGATTGGAATAATGTGTAGAATTTACTGTGTATTTCATTGGTTTATGTGAAAAAAAAAACCTAAATAGTTATGTAAATACTTTGTCGCCAGTGTCGTTTTTAAAAGGTAGATAATTATCAGCTATTTATTTTTTGTGTAGAACGAGTTGAATTTTGTAATGGCTTAACATTATTTTTGGAAGTGTTTATTAAATTCGAATAGTGCGTATTCGTCTTGATGTTGTTTGTTACTGTAAAAAAACTTAATAATAAGTTATTTTTATTCGTGGTGGTTACATGAATTGTATTGTAATGATAAACGTAGGTATTTATTTTACTGTGTACCTATAATTGAAATGGCTCCAATGGAATTAGTTAAATTAACAACATGGAGCAAAACTGCTAATTATAACTACACGCCTGTAATCCCCGAAGGGTTAGGCAGAGGTGTAGGTACCGTATTGTACACCCACATTTCGCCAGTTATGTTTAAGTCCCATGTATTAGGGGCGAGCCTATTTCCATTAACCGGGCACAAATCCGGGGTGCTACCGAGTTTCTGGTGGAAAAACCCAATAACACTTTTCCCGATCCGGGAATGGAACCCACGACCTCAAGCTCAGCAGTAGCGCTTGGGACCACTAGACTAACAAGGCAATCTGCAAACTATAACATAGATGGAAGAAAAAACACGTTTATTTGCGAAAAACATGACGCAAAGAAAGAACACAAACACGAAAAGAACAAGTGGAACAAGAACAGCGTATGCTGTGCTCATGAAATAACAGGATAAAGATACGTTACGTTTAAAGGCTCTTGCAAACAGGCGCGACACGCGACGCGACACAAAGGCATCGCTCTTCACGCGACACGCGGTGTCACCTGTTCGCAGGAGCCTTAAAGCTTGGAATGTATGTATACCTACTGTGTGTGAGGTGCAGTACAATTACGGAGGAATAATTTGGACACTGTCAGATTTGTTTCCACGGTAAAGACCAAGCCCATAACATACAACATTTCCCTGAATTAACGCACAACCTCTTAAGGGGTCATTGTACTCATCATTGCTCTGCATCGTAGTGACAGAGAGGACTCGGCAGCACCTGGAGTGACAGAGCAGCCCTATTTAGGGATGGCACTGCTATCCTTGCTCAGCCTTGGAGGGGGCTAGAAAAGGTGCCCTAAATAATGCTCGCCCCAACTCGTACCGAATGTAGTAATCGCGGCTGTCTTCGTTAAAAGTTTAACCTTTGTTAAAAGTTTATATAATAAATTACAATAAATAGAAAACTAGGCCTTGATGTCGCGCATCATGATATAGGCAAGACTCCTAAGAATGTTTATACATAATTAATTATTTACTTAGTATTTAATTTAAATAATAATAAATTAACATAACAGGTGTGTTGCAAGTGTAGATACACGTCTGTATAGACAACTAGATGTTACCCGCGACTTCGTCTGCGTGGATTTCGTACTTTTCCCATTTTTTTTTTTTACTTTTTGATTATTTCATTATACTCAGCTCCTAAGGGACGTAGCGTGGTGTTAAATAGCCTATAACCTTCTAGAAATTAGCAACTGGTAGTTCCAGAGATTGCACCGGAGCAAGCCGGATTTGTGAAAGGGAAAGGTACCTGGGAACATATATTAATTGTTCGTCAGGTTATTGAGAAAGCCCGAGAATTTAACAAACCGACCTATATCTGCTTCGTCGACTTCTCCAAGGCGTTCGACTTAGTAAAATGGCCAATGTTGTGGAATATTTTACTAGGAATGGGCACGCCAAAACACATAGTGCATCTATTGAAAAAGCTATACGAAACAGGCACAGCTTCAGTTCGAACCGACGAAACATTATCGAACAGTTTCCATCCTAGAGCAGGTGTCCGTCAAGGTTGCATAATATCACCGCTCCTTTTCAATGTTTACACCGAACTCATCATGCGCATTACTCTGGAGGGCTGGAGAGATGGTGTCGCAACCGATGGCTACAAAATTTCAAATCTGCGATTCGCTGATGATACCACGCTGTTTGCTACTAGCGCAAGTCATCTAGAACAGATACTTCCTAAGATAAATTCGGACTAAAGATTAATCGCAAAAAAACGAAGGTGATTATCGTGGACCGCGCTAACAACAACTCGCCCGAAGTCTATCTCCTCTAAAATTGCGAACTGCGACGTGCTTCATTCCTACATCTATCTTGGAGCGTTAATCATAAGCGAGAGTGGATGCATGGATAAAATTTAGAGACGTGTGGCGATAACTATATCATCGATGGACAAACTGAAAAAAGTCTGGAGGAACAGAGATCTTAAAAAAGCCACCAAGAATGATGCTTGTAATTTGATGTTCAAACACTGGTTTTCCTATACGCTGCTGAGACGTGGACGCTGCGTGACATTGAGAAGAAGAAAATAGACGTTCTAGAAATGTTAGTGCTGGAGAAGAATGCTTGCGGTATCGTGGATCGAGTTTCGCACCAACACCTCTATATGCCAAGAACTCGGCATCAAAAAGCGTCGATCTGTTCTGGCTCAAACGCGCATCCTCAAATAATTCGGACACGTTTCGAGGCGTGAGGGTGAATCTATAGAGCGAGTGGAGGGCACTAGACCACGCGGACGCTCACCCATGAGATGGATTGCCCCTTGTATGAGTGCACTAAAAAATTAAAAATACCAAAAATCGAAATAGATGGCGAGAAATCGTGAGGCTAATCGTCAGTGAATAATAAAACCAAATTGAATAATGTGTTGTAATGTGACCATTTGTGGCGCACCATGAAATAAAATAAATATAAAAAAAACATGTAAAAATATAAAAAATAGTAGCCCATGAGCATCAGGAATAGGGTCTAAGCTGCCAGTGGTCAGGGCTCTAGAGAGGAACCGTCTCACTATACGTGCCGTGTCCAGGAGTAATGCCTTCTGAATAAAGCCCCTGATTCGAGTCGACTTATTAGTATTCAAGTTTCTCTTGAGAAACCGATTATCAGTCTAGTGCAAGTTAACCCTAAAGAATTTCCTATTACGCTAACCGAGATCTTTATTTACTTTCAGAGCTTCAAGTTGATTGCTAAGAAGAACTACTAAATCATTTTACAACTGTACAGTTAGTTTATTTAAAAGCGTTTAGTCGTCAGCTGACTGCGTTAAAGTGTGGTCTACAAAATGGCCAGTCCTATAGACAAATTTGTAAATGTCAAATACAAGTTGAAGTCTTCCAAAAACTTTGAAGAGTATTTGAAGGTTATTGGTAAGTTTATATTTTACATTATTTTTTGTTATTTTTAGATGCTTTGTAGAGTGGCAGATGTTATGGTTTGCCTGCGACATGTGTTTGGAGAGACGGGAAAAATAGTCTTATGTTCATCTGCATTGTAAAATAAATGTTACAGTTAGGTACTTGATTCATTATGCGAATTCGCTATGTAGGTATTGACTTTATCGAAAAATACACTACTGGGTGAAGTCGAAACTAGCACCCTAATTGCGTAACACACTGTCAATCACAATCTGAATGATTTTCAAGCATATTGCTAATCCATTGCTTCATATATTCGGAAAGTTTGTCTGCTCAGCAACGTAAATAATGCAATGGATGTTGTTGAAATGTCAAAATGAAACCGATTCCTAGTGTAAGTTAGTTATGCAATTGGCCCGCAGGTTTAAGTTACCAGTTTTGACAATAGTTGGGAATAGCATTGAGAATTTATTTATAGGTCGGTTTAATTTATCATACCATTTTATGTTCCATAATTTTTAATTAAAATAGATATTGTCGACAAATTAAAAAATATTACGACCGTGGTGTAATTAAAATTAAAATAATACGTTAGTATAATTTGGGCGGGAACTAGAGTTTGGACTGTTAATTAAAAATTCATTTATTGAATGACGCAGGAACCTGCGTCGTTAATGAATTTTTACATACACACTTCTTTTGTTGTCTGTAATTAATTCTCACATACATAATAATCAATCTGCCTAGCCTTTTCCCCAACTATGTTGCGGTCGTCTTCCAGTCTAACCGGATGCAGCTGAATACCAGTATTTTACATGGAGCGACTGCCTATCCGACCTCCACAACCCTGGGTAACACGATACCCCTTTGTAAAACTGGTTGTCAGGCTTTCGGACTTCTGACGACCTGTAACGACCGGGACCAACGGCTTAACGTGCTTTCCGAGGCACTGAGGGGTCTCGATATGTAATGGATGGCCACCCATCCATGAACCAAACGCTTGCCGCCGTCGGACCAATGGGGCCGAAAGGTTCTGGAGTGGCGACTGCGTACCGGAAGACGTAGCGTTGGAAGTCCTCCCACAAGGTGGACCGATGACCTGGCGAAGGCCGCAGGAATCCGCTGGATGTGAGAAGCTCAGAACCGGTTGAAGTGGCGGTGCTTGTGCCTATGTCCAGCAGTGGACGTCTTTCGGCTGAAATGATGATGATGATCGACAAGATTCAGCTGTTTGTTAGTTTTTGAGAGTAAAGAGTAAATAAAATCGTTCGAATTAGGTACACATACATAGGTCATAAAAACTTTTCGGTTGAGAAAAAGTTAGAAGTTTTCTGAATCACATAACGTAACATCTCGCCTGTAATCCCCGAAGAGTTAGGCAGAGGCGTACCTATAGTACACCCACATTTTGCCAGTTATGTTTAAGTCCCATGTAATAGGGGGCGAGCCTATTGCCATCAACCGGGCACAAATCAAGACTCCGGGCTGCTACTGAGAAATTGCAGATTGAAAAACCCAATAACACTTTGCCCGACCTGGAAATCGAACCCAGGACCTCATGCTCAACAGTAGCGCTTGCGACTACTCGACTGGCGAGGCGAAATTTTGCAGTTTTCTGAAACACCTTACTCCAAAATAAGCAAAAAAAAAAAAAAAAAACACATGAAGCAGTCGAATCTGTCTGTCGTAAACAAAATTAATGCGAAGAAAAAACTGGGTAGGTATTTATTTGTATTAATAAAAAAATCCAGTGTATTCAACATATTCTTTCTTGGGAGTTAATTATAGCGCAACCTTGAATAAACAATGTCTTATAAGATGTTGTTTCATCTGCAAGTAATTATTATCGCTATTATTAACGTTAGAAATCTATTGTGCTAGAATTAACAACACGCATCTTATTCATTAAGACGTAGTTATGTACTTACATAAAACGTTAAAAATATCTACTTTCCTATCGCAGGTATGCTGGAAAAGATTTCTTTAGAAATAAGCATCACCTTTGTACGTATTTTTCTGTTCCTTTCTTCTTGTTTGTTTATGTGTGTGTAGGTACATAAACTGTTAAATAAATAAATAAAATAAAATATAAAACATAATATAACATAAATCATGATGCCTGTTATCCCCGATGGGTTAGGCAGAGGTGTACCTATAGTACACCCACATTTCGCTAGTTATATTTAAGTCCCATGTAATAGGGGGCGAGCCTATCCAGACTCCGGGCTGCTACTGAGAAATTCCTGATGGAAAAACCCAATAACACTTTGCCCGACCCGAATAGAACCCAGGGGGTCGACTCTGAAGCAATAAACCGAAGTATCGGCCGAATGTTCGGATGTTTCATAATACACTTTTTCTATTTCGTTCGGTCGGTTCGAATCCGAACTAACTTCATTTTGAGGTTTTTCAACGAATTTCATATTGAAGTTTGGTCAGATCCGAACCGACCGAACGAATCGCTGGTCCAAGCTACCAAAGGTCAGGGCTCCAAAAATAGCGACATCCTTATAATAGCATACATATTTACTAATGGATCATAAATAAATAGAACTAGAAATTAATGATTTTTATTTGCCTCTGGGATAAATAGATCGACATCAGTCGCCAGCTATCAACGTTTAGGAGCATAAGGTCAAAAGCGCGAAATGACAAATGGGTTGGAAATTGTTAAAAGCGCAGAATGTCAAAAGCGCAGAATGTCAAAAGCGCAGAATGTCAAAAGCGCAGAATGTCAAAAGCTCAGAATGTCAAAAGAGCAGAATGTCAAAAGCGCAGAATGTCAAAAGCGCAGAATGTCAAAAGCGCAGAATGGCAAAAGCTCAGAATGTCAAAGCTCAGAATGTCAAAAGCGCAGAATGTCAAAAGCGCAGAATGTCAAAAGCTCAGAATGTCAAAAGCTCAGAATGTCAAAAGCTCAGAATGTCAAAAGCTCAGAATGTCAAAAGAGCACAGCAGCACGGCTAGCAAAAATAATAATATTTGTAGAATGCATTGTAAGTTGCCTTTTAAAATTCAAAATTCGAAATATTTTATTTCACATAAGCCTACATGGGCACTTATGAAACGTCAGAAGCTAGATGCACGGTTCCAATTGATCGTCTCCTATGGAGAAGAACCGGCAAGAAACTCCACGGTGACACTTTTAAAAAAACTGGTTTACAAAAAAAAAAAAAAAACAACCAACCTCCAAACAAAACACTACAAAGTGAAAAATAACTTTAATTTCGGAAGTCGGTGTCTTTGGATCTGTATTTTAGGTTTTTGCCACCGACTTCCGAAATTAAAGTTATAGTGTTTTTTTGTGGAGGTCGGCTGTTTTTTTTTTTTTTTTTGTAAAAAAGTTTTTTATTTTTCACTTTTTAGTGGGTCAGTTTTTAATTTATCTAAGTTACAATAGCCTAATGACAACTGCTCATCACCTTTTACAAAACATTGCTTTTCCCAATGCAGGGACGTTAATTGTTAAGGAGTTCTCCTGGTACTTCACCATCAGCTCCACTTCACCATATAAATTGTGACGAGCTTATATTGCTTAGCAATAATTTTAAAGTAATCGAATCGCAACCCGTGAAATACTTATTATTGAGTTGTTCCGGTGGCCATCTTACCATCTGTGGTCTTCGTCATCAGTTCCACTACACAAAATGATGAAAAAAGAATTTTTCAAATCGGTCCAGCCGTCTTCGAGTAATCGAGGAACACACTTAAAAAAAAGATTCCGACGAACTGAGTGAGAACTTCCTCCTTTTTTGAAGTCGGTTAAAAATAATTTATAGCCAGAGTGCATCTCATGACAATTCCAATAAGCCCAAACACGGCTAGGATACATTGTTTTATTACGGAGTTCCAGTACCTACCTACCTTCCGGCTTCATCATTAGATCAGTTCGATGGTACCATTTTCATCAGCACTATTTATTTAAATTGGCTTCGTCATTGTCGCTTAGTTATCTTAATCGAGATATCTTATCGCCACCCGTGTAATACTTATCATTGAGGAGTTCCCGTGGCCATCTGTGGTCTTCTCCATCATTTTCACTTCACCAAACGATACTTTCTGAATGCAAATGCTTGTCTTGTTGTTGAAAACATCATAATCACTATGTGTTTTGGATTGGATTTTGATAAAAATGGGATCAATCTGGAAGTATGTCCTTTCAAATAAAAAAAGAATTTTCCAAATCGGTTCATAAATGACGGAGTACTGAGGTAACAAACATTAAAAAAAAAACATACAACCGAATTGATAACCTCCTCCGTTTTTTGAAGTCGGTTAAAAATAGGGCAAGATTCATAGACCGCTCTTTGACTTTGCGAACTAAAGGAAGCGTCTCGTCGGAACTTCGAATATCGCCGTCTACGGATATCTGCAATACAAGAGAGTCATCTCAGAAGCAGAGCTTGAATGTCTCATAAAGGTATGAGGAACAGGGTGTAAAGTTCACTCATCCTCCCTAGAAAAGGGAGGGTCCTCCGACTATACGGGTGTCGTGTCTGGTGGGCTACTACCCAACAGTTGATGTCGGGATGTTGAATGCTAACCCAACAGTTGATGTCGGGATGTTAAATGCTAGTCGCGCGGTAAACTCTGCTTGCGTGATGCAGGATTTGTGTGATGTTAGATATTTGGTACTTAGTTTGCATGCGTTGTAGATGCCGCCACAGTGTCATGGCTTGTAATTACACTGACAGTCAAACCCTTCAAATTGGAACACAACTACGCTGCTTGACAGCAGAAGTAGGTACGGTGTAGTACAACCCCGGCGAGCTCCTTTACAAAGAGCTCTTATCATCATCATCATCATTGGCAGCCTTGTCTGCTGAGTATAGGTCCTTTTGTGCCATGCTTTCCTGGTCTTCGGGTCTATTCTGTAAAAATCTCCGTGTAAACTTGGTGAAATGAACCGTCTTTCCACTTGATGGAGCCGTCTTTCCACTTGATGGAGAGCGGTTTGTCCACTGGATGCTAGTGATTGAAACTATTGACAGCTCACTTCACCCTAGTTTTCACGATGAGATTTTTACAGAAAAGGTTGGCAGGTGAAAGAGCTCTATTACTCTCAAAAACTAATCATTTTCTATCTCTACCTTCCAGGAGTCGGCCTGATATCCCGCAAAGCCGCCTGCGCAGTGAACCCGATCGCGATTCTGACCAAAGAGGGCGACACCTATACTTTCACCATGAGCACCACCTTTAGAACTATCACATTTACCTTCAAGTTTGATGAAGAGTTTATTGAGGAAAGGCCCGATGGGGTCAAGGTGAGAACGCCTTTTCTTGTCTTTATTTTGCACCACATCTACCTGAGGGTATTGTAAGAGACTTATTAAAGCGCTTGCTACTCGATCGTTAACTGCGTTTCCGACAGAGGTGACCTTGGTTGGCGACCGGCAGAGCTGTTTCAATGTTTGGTCAAAAATCACCATCTACACGGTTGTAAACCACCAAGGTCACCTTTGTTGGGACACGGTTGGCGACCGTGTAGTAGTTGCTTAAATCTTGAGAGGTTTCGTTCTGCAATCGTAAGCTAGTGCGGGCCTGCACGAGCTAAATTGATTTTACTAACGACTTTATAAGTATTGCATTACAAACCAAACCGTAGATACACTGCAATGTACAGTTTGGTTATAACAATTTATTGTAGGATTTGTCCACAAAGCTTTTTGACCAGAAGATGGAAAACGTCCTCCTCTCTGCCAATACGAAACGCCATTAGCTAACCGTCTACCAAGTCCCATTTGTTCGTTGCAGTTTTCAATTGCCGTTGCCTTTAATAATTATCTCGTTGTAAAATGCATGTTAAAGAACTAACAAAATAATGAAAAAGCTTGAACTTTCTTCAAGCAGCCTTGACCTTCAGTGCATTTTCTACCATCTTTAAGTGGCTGTCATTATCTACGCTGGTGCATATTTTCCCAGCAATTTTCCTTTCTCAAACTGGCAAGCAGCGATTATGCGAGCTATATTGCTTTCGAGGAAATTGCCCCTCGTATATCAATCACAGCCTTGTTCCTTTTGAATAATAAATGAAGAACTTCAGAAACAAAGAAATTGGCATTTTTATTACAGTTTACTGGACTAGTTTGAATATTTGATAACTTTGTATGAGGTCGAGGAATTCTGAAAAAGTTATCAGTGCTTAGGCTGATAAATTGATTGATTTGTTTCATATTTTTGAAAAAAATGTTTTTCATAATGATAGTCATAGTAATACTTATCTAAAACTAGCAGCGCTCCGTGGTTTCACCCGCATAAGTCTCGATCCCGTGGGGATATCGGTATAAAATTAGTAGGATAGTAGGATTAGAAGAAAGTAGGATGCATAGAAATATAAAAAAACAGGTAGGATATATCGCTCAATGACCACAATAGTGGACTATAAAATTGTAATAATCCCAATAGCGAACGAATACCTGATTGCAGTTTATTGTTGTTTGCAAGGTGCAGAAGGGAAGTTTTATTTTACCATACACATTGACGAAAAAAACACCCTCGTTGGGATGGACGAATTATTTCCTTTCAAAACCGGAAAATCGAGAATTCGCAAGTTTCTGTGATGAATCTTCAAAGAAGACCCAGCAATTCTACTTGCAATTCTTCCCTGGGTCTTACCCTTTTTAACCCCCGATGGAAACAGAGGGTGTTATAAGTTTAACGTGTGTATCTGTGTATCTGTCTGTGGCATCGTAGCTCCCAAACGCCTGAACCGATTTTGATTTGTTTTAGTTTTGTTTAAAAGGTGATTTAATCGAGAGTGTTCTTAGCTATGATTCAAGAAAATCTATTCAACTCCCTCACGAACTTACAGCAGAGGTATCGTGTTTGGGCTCGTTGGAATGGTCTCAATGAATAAGTCATAGATAGATGTGTCGCGGGTTTTTAAAATTTTAATTAATATTTTAGAAGTATCTTTATTATTGCTTTTTTTGCATTATTTCTTTATTTGTATTTTTATTAATTTCCAGTTAAAATCTCTAATGGAGCTCGATGGAGACATAATGACACAAACTCAAACAGAGGACAATGGACGAAAATCGAAACATGTGCGAACTTTCACACCGGAGTTATTAACTGTGGTAAATTTAGACTTGATAATCATAGACTTCAGGCTAATAACACTATACTTAAGGCTGTCATTATAGACTAAGGAGCATTAAATGATTTAAAGACAGTAGCCTCGGATGGAATTAGTAATTATAATTGGGGGTTAATGGGAACGGTAAGTGGCTTCTCTATAAAACGATCGATGGGTGAAGTTAGAATTATGATGAATATTTTATTAATGAAGTTGGTACGACTTAAATAAAATATATGAAAAGTATTAGGCGTTAATGTGCATGGTTAAAGAAAAGAGATAGAATAAAGAAAGGTTGAAGATAGGGCTAAGAAGGAAGTGAACTCTGAGACAATAGCTAATATGTAGATATGAAACTAGTTCATATATCGTATACTAGTTCAGGTATATTTGTTCTGTTTGTATTGCGCTCAGCAATGCAAGCCAGTGAAAGACAACATTTGAAATAGCACGTGATTGATTTGTTAACACCGATAATCTATTGATTACACCAAAGTTATTAATATTGTTAAGTCCGATAAGCTATTTTACCAATTTCTTTAATATCTGTTTTTGTATGCTTTTGATTACATTGATTCGTGTTGCTAGATGCCCTGCTACTGTGAATGTTTACATAATCCGCTTGATGTTGAAAAAAGATTCTCTCGACCTGGATTTCCCTGTTACGTTAACTCTCATACAAATCTCAACATGTCTGTCAAATCTGAATCACATCTACTAGATAAATATCTAACTAGCAGTGCCCGCGACTTCGTTCGCGTGGATGTCGGAAAACAACATCCCTATTTCAATCGGGTTTTGTTCACAATTTCATCGGTTTTAATTTTTTTTTTTGCGCGGAACCCTAATTCTTTTTCTAAAATAAAAGTAGACTTAGTTACTCCTTATAATATCAGCTTTCTACCAATGAAAGTCCCGTCAAAATGAGTCCAGCCGTTTGGAGATTAGCCAGAACAAACAGACAGACAAAAATGTTTAAAAATTCAGAATAAAAGTCAGAATGGACGCTAAGTGAAAATGAAGTAATAGCGCGGGCGGGCATTGCAACGCGGCGGGTCGGGGGACGAGGGAGTTTTATTAAAATGTGACTGTTATTTTAGTTTATTGTGTATGTTATGACTTCCACGCGAACGAGATCGCTGGGCGCAGCTAGTTTTAATTAAATCAGGTACTCGTAAGCAAAATTTCATGCTATTCATGATTTTAAGATTTTTTGAAGTAGGTACCTAATCTACTTCATAAAAATCTTAGCTTATTTTTGCCGCCAAATGCTGTGTTCCGGTTTTAAATTATGAGTTTCAGTAAAATTTAGCCTTGTCTTGTTTACTAACCTTAACGGTACCATTACCTACTTTAAAAGTGTTTTTCACCCACATCCTGAGGTGTATACACCTCCTTCCTTTTTGTAAAAAGCAGGGCCTTCACGATGACCTCTGTGGGTCTCCTCAGTCTCCTCAACAGATTATAATCTGCCAATATTTTAAAATACCAGTCACAGTACACACAGTATTTCAACATGAGTTAGTCGGGGCTGTCACTTTGAGACAAATTGTTACGCTTTAAACGTGTAGTGCATTGTAATTAAAACGTTTGGTTGACAACCCTAACATCCGTTGAAGCGTAGCTTTTGTTTTACAAAAAAGGCCAAAATGTATACTAATACTGGCGAAATGTGGGTGTACTATAGGTACACCTCTGCTTTTAACCTTTCGGGGAATACAGGCGTGATGTTATGTTAAGATAATAATAAAGCTGAAGAGTTTGTATGTTTGTTTGGACACATTAATCTCTGGAACTACCAGTCCGATTTGCAACGTAATGAAACCACGGTTGGAGTCTAACTGACTTTATTAGGATCTACCGACACCTCACAATATTATTAATGTACCTACATTACACATCCCCCCAATAAACCAAAAGTATACAGTTAAAAAGACACTTAACAATAACTAAATCTACACCAAATAAAAGATATTATAATAACACGTTGACAAAGTTTAATATTTATTCTTAGACCTGTTGTACGCTCTCTTGGTACGGGCGGAGGCGTCTGGCGGCGGCGATGGAGGAGGTTCCGACTGAACCCGACCGAAATCATTACCATCAAACGCGTCCCTAAACTCATCTCCTGAATCTACTACTTCCGACACTGCCTGCGCAGCACACATATCTGTCGCGCCAGTCACCTTCGCTTCTGTAGGTGTCTCTTGACCGTCAGACCCCTCGGTTTCTTCCACTATCGGCTGCGTGCTTGTACGCGATAGTGAATAGCGACTTGGTCCACGAAGCGGGACAAGTTGGTCGTGGTGTCTACGCCATTCCACCCCTTCCCCAATGTTTATTTTACAAGAAACTGGGCCTGTTACCTCTGATACGTAACCCTTCGCCCACTTGTCCCCTTTCTTGGAATAATCTCTCGCAAGTACATGGTCGCCCACCGCGAGTTGTTTATGACGACCGCCGGCGGCCGCCACCTGCCTGTCCTGTGCGGCGCGTACAACAGTCGCACCGTCCGGACGTAGCGCATCGAGGCGCCCGCGCAAGCGACGTCCGAAAAGTGCCACTGCCGGCGACACCGCTGTAGTGGCGTGCTCACAATTTCTATATTGAAATAAGAAGCGATACAAAGCTGCTAAAATATCCTCTTTTTGAAAAATTGCTCGTTTAATCGCTTTCTTTACTGTTTTTACGGCATTCTCTGCCTCGCCATTACCTTGGGGTCTGTATGGCGCCGATGTTGAATGTCTTATTCTATTTCTATGACAATATTGTTTGAATTCTTCCGAGAAGAAAGGCGGACCATTATCGGTCACTAGTTGTGATGGAAGACCGAACCGAGCAAAAATAGATCGTAAAGTGGTAATAGTGGCACTAGCTGATGTACTTCCCATGACCACTGTCTCTATCCACTTTGAGTGGGCATCTATTATAATTAAAAATCGTTTACCCGCACAATCAAAAAAATCGGCATGAACGCGCTGCCACGGGTGTAACGGGTACTCCCATGGATGTAGCGGAGCGTGCGTAGGCGCGTCTCGCACCGACCTACACGCGTTACAAGCCCGACAAGCGTCCTCTATGTCCCTATCAATATTGGGCCAGTAAACGTAACTACGAGCAATGTTTTTCATTTTATTCATGCCTAAATGGCCACTATGGATCTCTTTTAAAATAACTGGTCGTAACTTTTGTGGAATTACCACTCTATATTGATAAATAATACAACCACGATCTGTGAATAAATGTTCTTTACGAGCAAAAAATACCTTTTCTTCATCACAACTAGGCGATGCCGGCCACCCTAACAACAGGTAACCTATCACTTTACAAAGCAGCGGGTCCCGCTGAGTCTCTTTAGCTACATCATTAAAATCTAAAGGTAATGATTCTTCGACATAATGTAAATAATCTATGTGAGTAGTGGGTTGCCGCTCGTGTGCCAAGGGCAAACGTGATAAACTGTCAGCCGGACCATTATCCGCTGACTTCACAAATTCTATTGAAAAATCGTAACCCGCCAGTCGTGCGGCCCAGCGTTGCAGGCGACTGGCTGCCGTCTGCGGAATACCCTTCTTTTCATGAAAAATATATGTCAGGGGCTTGTGATCAGAAAGCAAAGTAAACCGCCTACCAAAGAGATATTGATGGTGTTTTGTAATGCCAAAATAAATTGCTAAAGCCTCTTTGTCTAGCTGACTATAGTTGCGTTCCGCACCGTTTAGCGTGCGCGAGGCGCAACTGACTGGCCGCTCGCTACCATCCTCATACCGATGTGCTAGGACCGCCCCCACACCGTACGCACTGCTGTCCACCGACAACACGAGCGGCCGCCCCTCCTCATAATGAGCCAACACCTTATCGCTTAACAATATCTTCTTTGCTTTCTCCATTGCTTGTGCACAACGCGAATCCCAATTCCACTTAACACCTTTACCTAAAAGATAGTGCAACGGGTGGAGCAATGAACTTAAGTTAGGGATAAATTTCCCGTAGTAATTTAAAAGACCGAGAAAGCTTTTTAATTGTGTCACATCAGTAGGTGTGGGTATTTTGGCAATCGCGTCGAGCTTAGCGGGGTCGGGATGCAACCCGTCCCTATTGATAATAAACCCTAAGTAAGTTACACTTTTTTGTAAAAAAGTACATTTTTCCAACTTGACAGTGAGGCCCATTTGACGTAATCGTTCGAGGACAGCCCGTAAACTGCGCATGTGTGAGTGTCTATCTTTGCCCGTTATGCAGATATCGTCAAGAAATACTACCGTGCCCGGAATGCCGCGTAGTGTCTCCTCCATCATTTTCTGAAATTGCTCTGGTACACAAGATAAACCATACGGCGTTCTCCTATAAGCAAACGTCCCTACATGTGTTGTAATTGCCGTAAATTTTTGTGATTCCGGATCTAAAAGCACCTGTTCGTATGCATGTCGTAAATCAACTTTAGTAAATTCCTCCCCGTTACTTAAGTTCGCAAATAACTCTTCTATACGGGGAAGTGGATAAAAATCACGTTTCAACTTGGGATTAAGGGTGATTTTATAGTCACCACAAATCCTGAGTTCCCCATTACTTTTGACTACAGGCACTATAGGTGTTCCAAACTCTGAGTGCTCGACGCGGTATATGGAGCCGTCCTGCTGGAGACGCTCGAGCTCGCGCTCAACCCGCGCCCGCAGCGCTAGCGGCACGGGCCGCGCGCGCACGTATACCCCGCTGCTGTCTACGAGCTGTAACTGTAACGATTTCTTACAAGTGCCTATCTGATCTGTAAACACTTCAGGAAATTCTTTAACCAATTGACTGATTAATTTATCCTCTTCAATTAATTTATTAATGTTTATTTGTGTTACATTTAAAGCAGCGAGCCAGTCTCGACCTAGTAACGGCCTACTGCCGCCTTTTATTACATACAATCGAACATTAGTAGCCATTACCTTATTAAATTTAATATTAACTAAAATATATCCGAGTGGTTCGATCTTTGAGCCTGAATAGCTGCGCAAAATCAAATTATCTGTTTGCAAGGGTCTGTCACTAAATAAACACTCATAGCAACTGTCATTGATCGCAGAAATACGGCTACCGGTGTCAACCTCGCACTCTAACATTTCTGAATCCACTTGCACATTTATAAAATAAGGTTGGTTACCTTGAGCCGAGGATACCACCATGTTGAAAGTCATCGTCTTCGGAATGTTCACCAACAAAATTTTGACGTTGAACATCAACACTTTTACGATTACGCGCTTTCTCACACATCACACGTAAATGGCCGCGTTGATTACAATTATCGCAATTGTAATTCGTGTAACGGCACCTGTTAGCCGGATGACCTTTGCCGCACCGCCAACATGCCGTGCCTCCGCGGGCTCCGCCACCGCCTGCGCCTGCGGGCGTCGTTGGTCCCCCCGCGCGCTGTTGGCGCGCGCCGCTCGCGCTCGGCCGGGCGCGCACCGCGTGCAGGCCCTCGCCCGCCTCGCTGCCGCCCGCGTTCGCGCCCGCGCCGCTGCCAGCGCCCGCGCTCCCCGTCGCGGCCGGGCCGCCGCCGCTTATCTCGGCGTGCCGGTCCGCCGCCTCCAGAGCCAGAGCTAGCTCCACCGCTTTCTGGTAGTTGATCGACCTCTCAGCGAAAATCCTAGATCTCATCACTTCACTCGCAAGCCCCGATACAAATTGATCTCTGAGATCCTCCTCCAGTCGGTTGCCAAAATTACAAGTGACCGCGAGATGCTTTAAACTCTGTAAGTATGCGGTCAACGATTCGCCTGGTCGTTGTCTCCTTTGTCGAAAAATATGTCGTTCGGCAATATCCGACCGTTGTGGCTCGAGGTGAGCTCGCACTAATTCAATTAGCTCATCAAACTTTTTATCCTCCGGATTTGATGGAGCGCATAAGTCACACATCAAACTATAAGTTGCATCGCCGACCACTGTAATTAACATTGACACTTTCAATTCCGGTTTGATCTCGTTAAGTTTTATGAACTGATTGACACGTCGTACGTACGCCGGCCATTGCTTGGATGTTAAATCAAATGGTTCGATTTTACCGATTGGCATGGCGAATTTACTTTGTTTTAGCAACAACACAACACAACGAGCGAACTTAAACAATATTTGGTGCACCGTACGCGTAGATTCTACGTAAAAATATATTTTACGTCGGACTCGTCGCCAGTGCAACGTAATGAAACCACGGTTGGAGTCTAACTGACTTTATTAGGATCTACCGACACCTCACAATATTATTAATGTACCTACATTACACGATTAAAAAAAAAATTGCATTTCATAGTCCAATTAATGAGGAAAGCTATATTTAACATCACGCTAGGACCCTTAGGAGCCGAGCAAAAAGAAAAAAAATCTAAAAGAACGCTAAGCGAAAACAAAGTAATACCGCGAATGAGCGATGCGACGCAACGGGGTGGGGCGGGAAACAAGAAATTTCACGTGGACGAAGTCGCGGCCAGAAGCTAGTCATAAATAAATGATTTTATTACTGTAAGTAGGTTTGTACAAACACTTTTACACGTCAAAAATAAATTATGTTTTAAAACTAGATGAGGTCGGCGTTTTCTATCTGACCACTCTGAGAAGAAAGGCCGAAACAAACTCAGAAGTCACAGTCTCTTTCACAATCTTGGTCAGCACCCTAATTGCGTAACACACTATCAACCACAATCTGAATAATTTTGAAGCAAATTGCTAATCCATTGCTTCATATGTTTGAAAAATTCGTCTGCTCCACAACGTAAATAACGCAATGAATGTTGTTGAACTGTCAAAATGAAACGGATTCCTTCTGTGAGTATGCATAGGACCATGTAGATTAGTGTCTGAAATCGTCTTTTCGGAAAAGAACCACACATATTTGAGTGGACCTAAACTCCATTTGTAATAAGATTAGAAATTTAACTAAACCTTTTTTACAGTCCGTTCAACCGAGTTTAACTTCTATTGCGTTGGTGGCATGACAAATGGCACATGCAGTAAATAGTTGGTAATGAAACCACGTTTTTGCTTTTAATGCCATCCTTAGGGCTACGGAATAGAATTCAAAATGGTTGAACGGACGGTAAAAAAGGTTTGTTTAAATTTCTAATCTTAATTCAAATGGAGTATAGTTGAGGTACTGGGTCCTCTTTATATTTTGTTTTGACGGGTTATGCGAACATCCCGCGCGGTCGCACCGAGCTAATGGCCAAGGCCCCGCTCGCGGACATTGCGCACACTAAACCTGGTTGCTCATAAGATAGACGTACTCTCTTGTTCACTGAGCGAATTCGCAAAAGTTACGTTACACGTTATATGTTATGGCAATGAGTTGATTGTAAAAAAATGTATTGTATTGTTTTGTTTTATTAATTATAATCTGTGAATTGAAATGTATTTATAATTATCGTTATTATTTTTTCCTACACTATCGCATTGGGTTACTGTAATGATAGCTGTATGTATGTCTGTAATAAATAAAATAAAATAAAAATAAAAAATGAATGTAGGGAACAGCTGATTTTTGTTTGCGATTTCAGGTTTGTTCCTATAGTAAAATTTGTTTGTTACGATGAGTATAATTATGTCAATAATTAACAGTCACCTTAAATAGTGTGGTACCTACCAGTAAACAGAGAAGCTGATTCAGTGATGTCACTGATCAGATTGTGTTGTTGACCACCATGCTTATTATTTATTATATTGTATTAATTTCAGACATTTTTGTTTCAGGTAACGACAGCCGATGGTTGGGACGGCGAGTGCGTCAGAATTTATGAAGCAGTTAAAGATTAATGTTAAAGATTAATGTACTTACGATTTAGATTTAATAAATTTTGTTATACATATTTGTTATACGGGTGGCTGTCATACGTAAATATTATAATACAGCTGGTTCTGATAATTATTTGTTTTACTTTATGTTATTAAATATCTATTTTTTTGAGGAGGTCGATCGATCTGGTTAAGCTACGCTTGGCACGGTCGGTCCGTGGACGGCCTTAACGTGCTTTGGAAAGGCCGTTGGTCCCGGCTGTGATTCTTGGATCTTTGACAGTCGTTACAGGTTATCAGAATCTGGAAAGTCAGACAACCAGTCTTACCAAGGGGTATTACCCAGGGACTGGGTTGTGGAGGTCAGATAGGCAGTCGCTCCATGTTAAATACTGGTATTCAGCTGCATCGGGTTAGACTGGAAGCCGACCCCAATGTAGTTGGGAAAAGGCTGATGATGATTCTGAAAGTTGGCAATATGGCAAATAGCTGTCAAATATTTCGCTGTTTTGATTGATTTATCAATATTATTAATACACACATAACATAACATTACGTCTATAATCCCCGAAGGGTTAGCCTGAAGTATACCTCTATAATACACCGACAATTCGCCAATAAATTATGCTTTACATTCTGTGATAGGTAGGGGGCGTTACTTTATTCTGTCCACAAAATGTCTTTATCCTGTACACATCAAACATACATGTTTCTATAAACATCAAGCTAAAACTTCACTCACTGTAGTTGAACCATTATTACATGAATGCTAAAATCAAAGTTGTCGGTAAGCTGGATAGATGGCGTTGGCGTCGTATTAGATCTCAATATGGTTTCGTTCACAAAACGGAATGATGAAGCTTTTCTGAAAAAAGAATGGCAGTTTTCTGGTGTCGCTTACTTTCAAAAGCGTTCATGAATGAAAGTATGTACAATTGTACATTATATGAAACAATTACAGGGCTTTTATTTTTAGGTAAGGACCAGGCCCGAGTTGACGGCGCGTTGTAATCCACGCGCGCCTCAAAGAGATGTCAGCACTATTGACGGGGTCCGCTAGGGCCGATGCCAGCTAGAGTTGCGGGATGTTCGAAAGAGTTACCGTGGCCCCGGCACAGGCAACTGAAGGAACACGGGTGGGTTTTAGTCAGTAAAAGTCTGATACGCCCTCCCGCTCCGCCCAGAGCGGGGGAAGTCATTTGATGATTTCCCATCCAAAAAAAAGGCTTTTATTTTGTACACATTAGCATTTTAGGGTTCCGTAGATCCGAATGAAAAAACGGAACCCTTATAGGAGCACTCGTGCGTTTGTCTGTTTGTCCGTCTGTCACAGTCGATTTACTCCGAATCTACTGGACCGATTAATTTGGTACCTACACATATCAAATTCTGTGACCCAACACGAACGTGTAACGTAAATAATTGAATTTTGAATATGGGGTTCACTTTTGGGGAAAAATTTGAAAATTAAAAAAATAGTTTTACTAACTGTACCGTGTATCAAATAAAAGGGCATGTTATGAGGATTTCAAACATATATCTTATGTATATATAAAAATCTCGTGTCACGACGTATGTGCTGAATGAACTTCGAAACTCCTGAACCGATCTTGATGAAAGGTCACTATGTGTAATTTGGTCCAACTTAAAAGATAGGATAGTTTTCATCTCGATTATTGACCTCAAGTAACAGCGCGGACAGGCGATGCGATGCGACGGGGTGGGTCGGGGAAACAAGAGATTTCACGCGGACGAAGTGCGAGCGGAAGCTAGTTTTTTTATAATTTTAAAATAAATAGTTTTAAAGTTATCAAAGAAAATTTATGAAAATTTACCATATCTCCGAGCCTAAAATTTTGAAAATATACAAAGATTAATTCTATACTAATAGATTACAGGAAAACCTATAAGAAGTGTATGGCCTTAAAATAACATGGTAAATCACTTAGTATGGGGAAGGCAACTGTCAAAATGGCGCTGTCGTAGCTAGTTCCCAAAACAAGCTAATAATATTAGGTCGTTTGTATTTATTTTTGCGAAAATAACTCGTTGTGTTCCTGAATCCTCGGAAATTGGAATCCTCCATTTTTGGAAAGACTCTAAGCTTAGCAGATTGTGGCTTAAAACTATTGGTAGGGAATTATTTGAATTAAACAGAGTTCGAGGTTATATCGGAAACACTTGGAAGAAAGTGGAGGAAATAAATAATATTTAAGGCTTTTAATTCTCACACTTTCCTTATCGAATAAATATTGTTTTAAAATATGAAAATCACGGAAAATAACGAAATAGTGGAATACAACCAAACTCATGAATGAACACGAAATGGAATTAATGAACAAAATGTTAAATTTATTGTAGGCCGTAGGGGCCTAGCTATGGTCACGCCATCTACAATTATTTTCGACCGACCTTCCCCATTGTGATAATACGAACAAAATTGAGTGATTTACATTTGCAGTTAGAAGTTAGAAAGTATGGAGAAACATGTTTTTCAACTACAATGTTAAGTTTATTCTTGGGATAAATTCATCCCAACTACGGAACCCTTCCTTGTGCGTGTTCCGACACGCACTTGGCCGTTTTTTTTTTCTTAAGAGTAGTCTGAACACATGTCAAAACGTTAATTACTGTTGTGACAGCTCAGTTCTATTCTATCAATCTATGTAATTTTGGAGAAGAATACTTATGTTCTTTGAAAGACAAGAATATAATTGTTAGCTTTGGTACCAGTTCCTTTGTATTTGCAACATGTCGTATGTTAAAGGGCTATGGTAGCCCGCGAAATTAAAATTTTCGTAAGATTTTTGCAATATGCATCTCATTGTCTGGGTGTATGTTGATTAATGTATGATTCGCGAGCGTAACAAATAAGTATTTACAGAATTCTAATCATTAGAATCAGTACAACTCCCTAAGTAAGTATAATCCTCAATTGTCAAGATTTCATGAAAAAGTCATTCAATAGGATTATTTGGTCTTAGAGAGTTGTATTGATGACTTTAATGATTATAATTCTGTAAATACATATTTGTTACGGTCGCGAATCATATTTTAATCAACATACAACCTAATACTGACCTGCAAATTGCAAAAAAACGGAAGAAAATTTGAATTTCGCGGGCTATCCTGGCGCTTTCGCCTTAAGTAATAAATAAGAGGATACCGCGCGCGCAGTGGCACCTTCGTCGTTTGTATGTTTTTTTTAAAATTTATTTTAGAATGGAAATGCAGTATATAAGCATGTTGCGTTGTGCTCCACAAGATCATACGTTATTATTATTACAAACAGTAGTTTTATATTGTTAAGTTTTATTATAATCCTTAAAACAGAGCTTAGTGGCCACTATTTTCCGTCTTACTACTACTTACTTACTACTTACGACTACTAGTATTATTTCAAAATTTTCTTTCTAGATTATTCGTTTAGTGCCAAATTAAATTATAGCACTCACATTTTTGTTGTATGTAGGTACTATCAATATTGAATTGTTATCATGTACATGTTGATAAGAAATTATGGCTTCGATAAAAATGCAGACTTTATACAGATATAAAGTGCATATCGCGCCCCCTAAGAATAAAAAGATAACTTTGATAAAGGTATCTTCCATTCATACATAATAATAGGAGTTTAAATCTGAAATTCCAGTTTTAACGTACTGGCCACTTTGAATTAAAATTAAACCTGCATGGTGTGAGATTCCAGAGTGAACCTTTTTTCACACGATAACTATAACATTCCGAATTTGAAAAATGTACAACATTCGATTGTTTGACTTTCAATTGTTTTTTCATTCAACTTTAAAAATAAAGATGGATACTTTGAAAATTAGAATAATTTTTGAATACGAGTTCCGACGTGGAACTAACGCAGCAGAAACAGCTCGTAATATCACTGCTGTGTGGAGAGGATACCGCTAATGAACGCACCGTGCGTTTTTGGTTTAATCGCTTTCGTAGTGGAAACTTCGACTTGAAGAATGAACCCCGAGGAAGACCAGGCACTAAGGTAAATAACGATGAATTGAATGCGATAGTGGAATCCGATCCGTAACAAAACTACCAACGAATTAGCGGCATGGTTTGATTTTAGCGTACCCACAATATTAACCCATTTGCATCAAAAAAAGCTTGAGAAATGGGTGCCCAGTGATGTGACTGATCTGCAGAAAGAAGCACGCGTTGAAGCTTGCCTTACCTTGTTGAACCGGTAACCTTGAATTTTGAGGCGAATTGTGACGTAAGATAAAAAGTGGATTCTTTACGACAGTTGCAAGCGAACAACGCAATGGCTGACTCCAGGTCAAAAGCCGCAACAATAACCTAAAGCGAAGCTTACGCATAGGAAAGAGATGGTAACTGTTTGGTAGTCTCTTCATGGAGTAATTCACTACAGCTTCCTCAGATCCGGTCAAGCAATAATAGCAGATGTCTACTGTAGAGAATTTCGAACAATGATGGTGAAACTCGCAGCGAGACAGCCCCGACTCGTCAACCGGTCTTCACCACTATTGCTCCATGATAACGCAAGACCTCACACTACTCGAGAAACCGTTTTAACACTACAGTTAGAAACCATCCGTCATCCTCCATACTCGCCGGACCTGGCCCCAACCGACTACCATTTTTCCGGTGATTTGGACAAGTTTTTAGATGGTAAAAAAATGTATTCCCAGGAAGCAATTCAAAATGCCGTCACACAGTTGGTCGAGTCCAGCGGGGTAATTGCGTAACACACTTCCAGTAGGGATCCGTTTAACTTTGACAGTTCAACAACATTAATTGCGTTATTTACGTTGTTGAGCAAATAAATTTTTCGAACATATGAAGCAATTGATTAGCAATTTGCTTCAAAAGGATTCAGATTCTGATTGATTGTGTGATACGCAATTAGGGTGCAGGTCCCCAGAGTTCTACCGCAAAGGGATATATGACCTTCTCATGTGATGGCAGAAATGTAAAGACAATGAGGGTACATACTTTGATTAAATAAATATATCTTACCTTAGAAAAAAAATTGTTTGAATTCTTCCGTACAACTCAAACTCAAAGCATTTATTTCAATTAAACCAATTACAGGCACTTTTGAATTGTAAAAGAGTCAGTCAGTTAGTCAGAAAATTGAAGCTAGTCGCCCATTCCAAAATGTAGATCTCTATGGAGAAGAATGGGCAAGAAACTCCATGGACACTCTTTTAAATCAAAATTATTACAATATCCTGCGTACATTGTTCTTGTTGCTTCTACCTATATGTGAGAACAATGTAAAAAATAAATAATCAAAAACAATTCAAAATATAAGATTAAAAATAAGCCCTGGCAGTTAAGAAATGACCAGTCTCCAGTGACAGCGCCCGTTCACGAACATGACGCGTGAATCAGCACCATCCAGCTCAACCATTTTGTAGGGAACCGAATGATCCAACACACAAAACGGCAATTTCATATTTAAAACCCCCGAACATAAATGTAGGGAGCCGCTGATTTTTTTTTTCGCGATTTCAGGTTTGGTCGCATAGTAACAGTTGTAATATAATATTACAAATGTTTTGCACCTACCACTGTTTGTCTCTGCATCACCCAAAGGTTGACTGGTAGAAAATGCCTATGGCATTAAGTCCGCCTCTGTACTTTTCTGTGCATGAAGTATTAAATAAATAAATAAATGTGAAAGTAACTCTAGTCTGTCTGTTACCTTTTCATGCCTTATCGGCTGAACGGATTTGGATGAAATATGGCACACGTGTAGTAAGTAAGTAGTAAAAAGCATCCCACGTCCTAACCTAGTTCATGACCTGGGTTATGACGTGGGATGCTTTTACCTGGGATTGGTGCTCGACAGCCGGTGAGACTTCGGACCCCACTTCCGGCGGCTGGTTCCCAAGTTGATGGGCGCGGCTGGGGCGCTGTCAAAGCTGCTTCCCAATCTGGGGGGCCCGAGCGCCGCCTGTAGGCGACTCTACGCGGGGATCGTGCGACCGATGGCCCTGTACGGGGCCCCGATCTGGGTGGCTGACCTGACGGCCAGTAGCATCGCTGTTCTGCGGAGGCCGCAGAGAGCGATGGCCGTCAGAGTCATCAGGGGGTATCGCACGATCTCCTACGAGGCGGCTTGCGCACTGACCGGATCCCCGCCCTGGGACCTGGAGGCGAAATTACTCGCGTCACTGTATCGGTGGCGCGAGGAAATGCAGGCGCGAGGTGAGCGACCGATGCAGCGACAAATGGAGCAGCGTCGGTCGCAGCTTCGCGAGGTCCTGGTGGCGGAATGGCGGGACAGGCTCTCACGCCCTACCTCACCACCATCGCCTCGACACCATCGAGGCGGTCCGGCCGGTGCTCGACCTTTGGCTCGGGAGGAGGCACGGCTTCCCGTCGTTTCGGGTGACGCAGGTGCTCTCGGGGCATGGTTGCTTCGGGAAGTACCTGTGTCGCATAAACAGGGAGCCGGACGCCCGGTGTCACCACTGCGTCGACTGTCGGGAGGACACGGCGCGGCATACGCTAGCAGAGTGTGCTGCTTGGGAGGAGCCGCGCCGTGCCCTCATCTCTGGAGTAAGCAGTGACCTGTCGCTGCCGGCTGTCATGAATTCGATGGTCGGGAGCGAGGAGTCCCGGGACGCGGTGGTTTCCTTCTGCGAGACAGTCATCTCGCAGAAGGAGGTTGCGGAAAGGGAGAGGGAGATCACATCCTCTCACCCGGCCCGCAGCAGGCCCACCGGGCGTCGGCGGAGGGCGGAGATCACCCTCTTCCAGCCTCCCTAAATGGGTCCAGGGGCGACGGACTCGGGGACGTCCCGTCGCCCCCCATACATCGGACCCGAGGTGGCGGCGTAGTGTTCCACGCGCGCCCCTCTTAGACATCGCGGGAGTAAACACCTCACTCCCCCCCTCGACACGAGAAGAGGCCCGCCGTGGCGGGCCGGCACCAACCGGGGGTTGCGGAAGGATCGTAATTTCCCGCGACCCTCAGCGTAGGTGTGAGATGGAACACCGGAAAGGTTTTTAGTCAGTAAGAGTCTGACAGACCTCTCCGCCCGCCCCAGGGCGGAGGACATCCATGAAGATTTTCCACCCCGAAACAAAAAAAAAAAAAAAGGACGTAGTATCGGTATTACATTCCCGAGGGATAATTTCTGAGTTCATTCACGTGGGCCAGACCGCGGAAAAATCATTTTTTTAATGCGAAAGGGTATTTCTCAAATCAACCCCAAGTGTGAAATGGAGTGGTCAAGTTTGTATAGGAAAATTCAAAACCCACGCGAAAGAAGTGGCGGGCAAAGCGCTAGTTTACCCATAATTATCAGTCAGGTCCTATACTGTTAGCGTTCATAGCAGGGAATATCCGGCGCTGATAATGAACTTTTTCAGATAATTGCACTGCAACATTACGTAAGCCAACTGCCAATATCTCCAAACAATTTTTAGGTCAATTTTAGCATCCAACCTGGTGAAGAGATCCGTAGGAGAACCAAGGTAACCGGAAGTTTTATTAAATGCCATCGGCCATTGGTCGAAGGGGCCAAAAGGTTCTGGAGTGGCGACTGCGTACCGGAAGACGTAGCGTTGGAAGGCCTCCCACAAGGTGGTCCGATGACCTGGTGAAGGCCGCTGGAATCCGCTGGATGTAAGAAGCACAGAACCGGTCGAAGTGGCGATGTTTGGGAGAGGCCTACGTCCAGCAGTGGACGTCTTTTGGCTGGAATGATGAATCTGGTGAAGTATATAATATATTTCTTAAGGATATCTAACAAAATAATATATATACAAAATACATGAAACATAAATAATGGACAACATTAGGTATTAAGTAGGTGTACTCCTTCACATATAGGAGACCACAGTATGCACAATAAAATCAAAAAATCAAAATATTTTATTTCACATAAACCTACATGGGCACTTATGAAACGTCAGAAGCTAGGTGCACGGTTCCAATTGGGCGGTTCCTATGGAGAAGAGCCGGCACGAAACTCCACGGTTACTTTTAAAAAAATGATTGGCTTATAAAATGTTTTCAAGTTACAGTGTTACCTAATAGGTATGGGAGGACAGTGTAGGCCTGTCAATAAGTACCAGGTACTTACATAAAGTTTACAATTAAGCTAAGTTAAAATATTACCTAACCTTAGTTTAAGACAGAATATAATATAAGACGCTTTATTATGTACATCATATAAATTACACATATAGGTAAATGTAGAAATTTTACACAGGGCGACACAATGAGCGATCTTATCGCTTGAAGCGATCTTTTAAAGACAACCTTTGGATGGAGAGATTGATGATAAAATATATTGATTGTTTGTTTTTTAGGTATTACATATTGCAGCAGCAACAGCCCGTGCAGTTTTAGGATTTCAAATCACAAATCCTACATATTATTTATATTAAAAATGTCTTAGTAGGCAAACTGTTCTTTATAATAAATCGCTTTCTGATACTTATTTTGAAGTCAAAAATATGACATAATTTTCTTACGCAAAATTAAAGTACATTCTCGTAATGAAAATGGAATCAAATGGATTATCAATAGGATACTTAGTGCTCAAGCATACATAATTATAGACATAATATATTAAAATGACTATAGGAACACCACCTGACATGGTATTATTAATAGCAATCTGATAACGTATTGAACGAACAATAACACAATTGCTGAAAATAATGTAACAATTATGTTTTGTAACAAGAAGTGCTTCAGTAGTATTTATAATGGACGTAATGACTATGGCAATGAAAATAATGTAACAATTATGTTTTGTAACAAGAAGTGCTTCAGTAGTATTTATAATGGACGTAATGACTATGACAATGAAAATAATGTAACAATTATGTTTTGTAACAAGAAGTGCTTCAGTAAACTCAAACTCAAAGCATTTATTTCAATTAAACCAATTACAGGCACTTTTGAATTGTTAAAGAGTCAGTCAGTTAGTCAGAAAATTGAAGCTAGTCGCCCATTCCAAAACGTAGATCTCTATGGTGAAGAATGGGCAAGAAACTCCATGGACACTCTTTTAAATCAAAATTGTTACAAAATCCTGGATAGGTACATTGTTATTGTTCTTGTTACTTCTATATGTGAGAACAATGTAAAAAATAGATAATTAAAACAATTTAAAATATAAGATTAAAAATAAGCCCTGGCAGCTAAGAGATGACCAGTCTCCACTGACGGCGCCCGTTCACGAACATGACGCGTGGATCAGCACCATCCAGCTCAACCATTTTGTAGGGAACCGAATGATCCAGTAGTATTTATAATGGCCGTAATGACTATGGCAGTCCCAAATCATTGTCACTAAACTTGTTTTTTTTTTGTCATCTTTAATCGTCCGCTATAGAGAGCGGCCAAAAAGATGAAAAAGTCCAGCAAGCATAGCTTAGGGATGTTGTATGTCCATTTTACATTTTCCAGGCATTAAGTATCTCATAATCGCCTATTAAGACACCCACGGGTGAACCTCCAGTTACTGCTCACAGACAGCCTTCAGCATCCTAGTGTCTGGATAAATGCCTCCTCCCTTGACTTCGAGTTGTTCCTGGTTGTTACCTTAATTTTATTGATCAACTCCGGTAAAGAAAATGAAAATAATACCGAGGCACCGGGGCAAAGGGAAATAGTTTTCGGTCGAGATAGACTACGGTACAAAATATTGATGCTTAGAATAACAATGAAAGTCTCTATGAAGTTACCAGCAGTAATGAAATACACAAAGCGAGAGCTCAATGTTATTATTATCTCAAGAACAATGAATATTTTCCACATACTGCAGATGATGTTGATCTTAATCTAAATGCAAGTATGATTCACTCTTGAACTGATAATATGGATAACTAACCAACTCTATACGAAACTGTAGTAGATGTTCCTAAAGCCAATGACATAAAACACACCTTAACACTCATTAAAAAAGCCGACAGTGCCGTGAGATTGAAATGTAATAAAACTTATCATTTGTATCGCGAACGTTATCTAAATTCAGGGGATTACTGCCCAGCTATATAACACACTCGTAGCCCTTGCACCTTCAGTTTGCAATTCTCCCGAGTCATCAAACCACTAAAAATGGCATTCTTTGGAAAGGAATACAAGTTTGAGAAGCAAGAGAACTTCGAGGACTTTGTTAAGGCTTTAGGTAAGTAAAATTACAAAATATTGATCAAAGGGCGTTGCAACTTAGTGTACCAAATTTGCCCAGCTATGCGACCAATGCAATAGTAACTTTTACAGTGGCGACCAAAAATCTATTCCGGCTAGAAAATTACATAATCATTCAAAAGAAAAAAATCGCATCTCATTCGCATCTCTGGGTAACATAGGGCTTTTTTGTAACCTAAATTTCACTATTACATCATGTATGGATTTAATTTTTAGATATATGTTTATTGACTATTTTTTTAATACTCTGACAGAAGGAAAACGCAGTTGGGTTAAATGTCCTCGATAGTAATTTCGTTGCAAATTGCATTCAAAATGTGCGTAATAAGTAATTGAAAATTCTGGCTGAAAATATTTTTGATAGATAGCTTAATTTATTTTTAAACAATTTTTATTTCGTTTGGCGCTTACGTTTTTTATTTTTATTTTGGTTCCTGCGCGTTGTTGCGCTCTCTTTTTTCGCATGTGGAATGTAAATGACTCTGTCACTTTCTTATTTCTGCCCAGTCCGGTGTTCCCAGTTTTTACATATCAACTTATTAGAATACATTATATCGCCATATAACTTACGTACGTAGGTATATTTACTGCACATTCTATGATAAATATATTTAGCGAGCGATGTTATTGAAATTTTTTGATAAAAAGATCCCTGTAATTTGATTTCGAACTATTTCTAATTCTCTCATAATAAGTACTAAGAGCTGTTCATAACTGGACATAAGTAAATCAGCTATTTAAATAAACATCGATGTTAATACACACATCAAAAAAATATAAGCAACGTGTACGGTTTTGAACTTTTGAACGTTGTTTACTATTGTAATAGATATATTTATATTTCTTTTATAAGTAATAACTAAGCATTTTGTATGCATTAGTGACAAAAGCAAAAAAATCCTTCATTCAGTAGTTCATTTAGTCACAATAATTAACAATGTGTACCGCAACATACGCAGTATAAAATAAAGTTAAAACGAAATTAAAATTTTTCATATTTTACAAAATGAAATAACGATTTTTTTTTATTATTTGGTAATTCAATACAAAGTGTGACCGCTTCTGTTGCTTAAAGCTTGTCGGCAATGATTTTTCATTGAATTTATAAGATTGTTTATCTGATCCTGCGGCAATCGCTCCCAATGGAATTTTAACAAGTCTTTCAGTTGTTGGGCCGTCGATACTCCGTCCAGGCTCTCTATAACACGTCTCTATAGCATGACCCATGCGTGCTCGATGGGATTGAGGTCTGGCGATTCTGCAGGCCAGGGCAATACCCAGATGTATTCTATTGCCAAGTACTATCTGGTCCTCCGAGCTGTGTGCGAACGCGCATTGTCATGCATCAGCTTGAAATCTGAGCCAAGACTTTGTGCCAATGGGTAAACGTAAGGCCCGAGCACATCTTCAACGTAATTTTCAGCGTTCTTATGCCATTTATAAAAACGAGCTCAGTTCGTCTGTTCTTCATAATACCCACCCATACCATCGCTGTGGAGCCACTGTACACTTCCTGGACGCATCTCAGCCGTTCAGCATTTCCGGGACAACGATACACTTACCCCTTGCCCTTGCCCTTCCCACTTGCCCTTCTCGTATCAGGCCTAAATCCAAACCGGGACTCATCGCAAGAATAACATTTTATCCCATTGCTCCTGGGTCCATGTCAAGAGTTCCCTACACCATTTGTTTCGTCGTTCGCGAATCCCATGGCGTATAGGTGGGCACCTAATTGGGCGTCGTGCTCGTAGGCCGTATTCATGCAGCCTAATTCTCATGGTTTGGTGGCTAACAACAACACCGCTTGAGAATTTTAGCTTTAAACCTATCTCCCGGACGGTTAACATCGGATGAGGTCTTCCAGTCAGTTGTATGTATCGGTCCTGTCGAGCAGTTGTACTCCTTCCACGTCCTGGGTTGCTCAGCAGGATCCCCTGAATTTACGTAACGCTGCCAAAGACGGCAAATCACGCTCCTATTGACACCAAAATGGCGAGATACCTGGGACTGGTTTATTCCCGCTTGTAGCATTCCTACAGCTCTCTGCATTTCATCAGCAGTCAAATGGCGTCGCTCCATAACATTAAAAATGACTCACCACTCAACTTTTTCAAGAAATGTATATCTCAAAATGATAAAAGTGGGATAAATACCATACCAAATTTATCAAGCAACGAAAACATATCGGAAAAAAATTATTTGCTTTTATTTTATTGAAAACAAAACAATCGAAAAGTTTCTATTTTTTCAAATCAGCCAGTATTTTTTTACACTTCATTCTATTTCGTTCGGTCGGATCGGATCCAACCGAACTTCATTTTGACGTTTGTTCAACGAACTTCATTTTTTCGTTTGATGTTTATATTATTGTTGTCAACACTTGCTCGTAAAGTGGCTCTTATTGAACCGCTTTTAGGTTCATAATGCAGTGTATTAAACCCACCTGCTTTTTTACTTTATATTACCGCACTACTGTGGTAATGTGCGACACAGAAAACTATTTACGGAGCTGTGTGCTTTTTAAATCTCATCAAAAATACTTCATGCCTTATTATGCCTATTGTTTACATAAATAAAATATGATAAATTAACTTATTATTTCATCAAATTATTTATTTTTGTCAAAAAAATAACGTTCTTATGTGTTCTACATCGAAATAACATAAAATATTCAGTTTTTATGCTTTTAACACCTATTAGACTGTTCGACGGCTTCGTGTCTTTGCCTCTCTTTCAACTTGCGAAAACACCGCGATAAAAGGAATCCGCGGGCCATGTTTCATATTTATTTTTACATAGGTAATTAGTTTATGGAACTTTATTTATTTTTTGCCTCGAAAGTGTGTTGAAAAACGTCGTATGTAACGCGTGTGCATTGATCATTACACACTTGTACCATAATGTACTATTATATCACCAATTGCATTAAGATATCTCTACAAAGTATTATGATAATCTAATGGATGGCTTTTCTGATTAAAGGCGATAACGTGATCGTATCTACCTTTATCAGAAAAGCCCTGAGCTTGACCGATTGACATTGAAACATACAGTTCAAGTAGTTTAAATTATATCATAATTTTGTTGTTTTATGATAAGGTTATGCCACAATACTTAATGATCAGGTATCGTGACATTATCATAATTTAAATGCTTATGTTAGGATAAAAGCCAGTTTCATAGTATCCGGATTGGCACTTCATCTACCAGATAAGTTAACTGGAACATATTCAAAAGTAAGGGCTGATTTTTCAATCGTCAGATAACTTTTATCTGAGGAATAAATATGGCGGTTTGACATATTTTCTATACAAAAGCTGTCGAAACGTCAAACTTATTCCCCAGATAAAAGTTATCTGACGATTGAAAAATCAGCCCTTACTTTTGAATATGTTCCAGTTAACTTATCTGGTAGATGAAGTGCCAATCCGGATACTATGAAACTGGCTTTTATCCTAACATAAGCATTTAAATTATGATAATGTCACGATACCTGATCATTAAGTATTGTGGCATAACCTTATCATAAAACAACAAAATTATGATATAATTTAAACTACTTGAACTGTATGTTTCAACGTCAATCGGTCAAACATAATAACTTCAAATCAGATATCATCATCAAACTTCTGCCCTTCTCCCAACTTATTCTGGGTCGATGCAACGTGTCTTCTTCTCTCATACATCTTCAAACTGACACTAAATGTATAACATAATTACCAAGTCTAAATCCCATACCATTGCCTCTTCAGGTCTGAACGCAGAGCAAACTCAGATTTACCTCAATTACGCACCCTCCATCAAGTTCACCAAGGATGGAGACTCCTACACCGTGACCAAGACAACCCCTCAGCACAAGAGCGAGACCAACTTCAAGTCTGGAGTCACTTTCGACGACAAAGTCGCTGATCTCGCCGTGAGTAAATTTTATTATCATTTTGACGATTGATCGAAGAGTTTATTAGTAGGTACAGTACTCGCTGAGAAGGATTTCTGCCACCAAAAAGCATTGATGGTGTTCCTGTTCGGCTGCGGTTTCCTAGATGAGCGGTGGCTGCCACTAACGGTCGCATTGACAGCTGTCATAAAAATGATGGCAGTGGCAAAGATTTAAATCGTTAGATTCGCCCTACCGCGTCAATAGATTGTCGCTTTTCTGTTTCGTTTTGACACCTCTCACAAGCGGTGACTTCTAATGTGCACTCATCTCAGTATTTGCTCACTCTTCTCAGTATGGACACTTTTTCTTGTGACTAAGTACGGTGAGGGCAAATCTAGCGATTTAAATCTTTGGGGGCGGGGTTTGACTTATTGTAAAATACTGGTGAAAGTGACAGATTTTCATGACGGTTGTTATAATATGACGGAACCGCTTTCCTAGCAAAACAAAGATGGAGGGTATGGAAACAGGTGAAATCAAAGACATAAGACATTTCTGCTCTATTTCTGGAATGGCAACGCATCTGCCAATCTACGATGCCTCTGGTTATGCAGATCTCTCTATAGGCGCCAGGACTTACCATCAGATGGGCCGTACAATTACTTGCCACCCAATGGCAAACAGCCTATAATGTCCCCACTGCTGGGATACAGGCCTCCTCTGGGTGAGAGGGAGTGGGCCGTAATCCACCACGCGGGCCCAGTGCGGGTTGGTAGATGTCACATGACTTCGAATTTTTGGTTATAAGACATGCCGGTTGCCTCACAGTGTTTTCCACTTTCATAAAATGATTCGTGGACTTAGAAAGTACTACGTATTACTATTGCAATATCGACTAAAATGGAAGCACTACAAGTATGATGAAATATAGTGCAGGATCCACACCTGCTGTTTTTACGGTTTAATAAACGGTGTGCTTGATACACCGGCGGATTATTAGCGGATAACATAAAATACGATACTGTTAGACATTCAATTCTCAAAGATTAAAAAAATCGTATTGCATCGAGAGATCATTTTGTGATTTCTATGAGTTTCTTCTGTTTTCCCTACATATATTTGATGTTCTTTCTTGGTATGAACTCCATCTGTTTTCTTCACATACATTTGATGTTTTTCTAAATCTGAGTGTAAAACGTAACTATCTTTAACGGTTTCTTGATGTCTCCTTTCAGTGCAAGACCACCGTCACCGTTGACGGTGACAAAGTCACCCGCGTGCAGAAGTACGAAGATGGCACAGACGTGACCATCGTCAGGCAGTTCTCTGGCAACGAGATGAATGTGGTAAGGATATATGTACATTTTATTTTTGGTAAATCTCGAGGTGACTAGTAGTATTAGTTGCCTAAAGAGTTCTTGCCGGTAAGAAGTTTTACTGAAAGGTGACCGAACGTTAGTGGTAATACTTTGGCCTTGAGGTGGCCTAGCGTAGAAGGTACGGTACGGAGTATCAATAGAATAGGGTGATGTCTGGGTAAAAAAAAAAAGAATTGCTATTTAGTCCGTCAGTCAGTTAATAAAAAAATATTAGGCACGTATTTTTTGCTTTATCATATTAATAAAAAATGACTTAGATAAAACGCATTAATGTTGGGGAGTCCCGCTCGCTACGTCACAACTCGGTATAAAATCTAGCAAGGCGTCATGCCACATTTGAACTCAATGTATCACCGTAATTTTATGATTACGTTAAAAAAGAAAAAATACGTGTCCAATATTTTTTAATAGTCTACCTGATGGACAAAAAAAAAATTTTTCGTCATCATCCCTTTATGAGGCCAGCTTACTTATACTATAGTTTTCGTTACCACTGACTTGCGGCCGACCGTACCTTTACCTACCGCCATCCGGCATTGTCTTATCTTGTCTTTATTAATAGCATCGGTAAACTTGTAGGGTCTAAGGGCGCTTTCCATTTATGCGTTTCTTGACGGCCTGCTGCGGTGCCGAAGCGGTGCGTTAGTCGTACAGCGCACGGACGATCCTTTTTTTTTACACAAAACGCGCGGTGCGGCAACAGTGCGGCGCCGGTACCGCGAACGCTCGACAACAGGACGGCAACGTCGCAAGCATCACGTGTTCATTTCGGTGTTCAATAGTGCGGTGAATAGACGTCAGAGCAGTAAAATACGCTTTCAATTTAGGCGTTCGGTGCCGGACTGCTACCTATCGTACTGCAGCGGCCCGACAGCGAGATATAACCTGCGGCACGGTAAGCGTGCGTCAGCGGTCCGACACGAAACGCATACATTGAAAGCGCCCTTAGGACTTCGCAATTTTGTCCTAAACGGTCGGTAACTCATCTTTTAAATCTTTGATCAGTGATACAGTCTATTATGGTAGGGGCTCGTGGCTAAATTATAACAGCCTTACGGGTCGATCGAAGGTTAGGCTACGCTCGCCGCGGTCGGTTCGTGGATGGGTGACTGTGAAAAATTGGCCAGCCCTAGTCTGGTCACGTGAAAACTGAATAATATTGAATTTCTCCCTCTTTTCAGACCCTCACCACCAGCAAATGGGACGGCGTCGCTCGCAGATATTATAAGGCTTAAGTTATTTACCTACAGTATACCTATAATAAGTATTTATACTATCTACAATATTTTCGGACCTAAAATAATTAAAATTTACACAGATATTAACGTTGTTTTATTTGTGACAGCGCCTGTATGTGTTAACACAGTAAGGCCGTTTGTACACACACGTGTTTCTTGCTGTGAAAAACTACGGTTGATTCGCCGTGTGTAGGCACGGTCGTCAGTTCTGTGTGGGTCACTATGGAAGCTTGTTGACAGAAACGGTGGCACTATGGCACGGTGCCGTTGCCGTAGTGCATTACAAGCTCACTGAACACGATTTTTCTACCACGCCGTACTGTAGAAAAACCGTCGACGGTGCCGGGTACCACAGATCTAACACATACTTTACTGCCGAATGGAATCAATATCGGTTCGGCAGTTTAGCACACGACGCCAAACCGACCAACTCACTTTCACATTCACACAAGTGCGAATGAACGCATGACATGACTGACTAAAATAACAACATGATCAGAATGTCAAATTGATTGAATGAATTAGCAACGGCACGACAGTACAGGTGTACCTTTAGAATTTTAGATACAAATAAACCTATTTAATTATGTACAGTTTACTTCGAAACTCACACAATTGACGAAACACATATTTAGAAAGCGAACTTTTGCTTGTATTATTTAAGTGTTAGTTTTTTTTAGTGACTGCCTCGTTGGTCTAGTGGTCGCAAGCGCTACTGCTGAGCATGAGGTTCTGGGTTCGATTCCCAGGTCGGGCAAAGTGTTATTGGGTTTTTCTATCTGGAATTTCTCAGTAGCAGCCCGGAGTCTGGATTTGCGCCCGGTTGATGGCAATAGACTCGCCCCCTATTACATGGGACTTAAACATAACTGGCGAAATGTGGGTGTACTATAGGTACACCTCTGCCTAACCCTTCGGGGAAACAAGGCGTGATGTTATGTTATTTAAGTAATTCAAAGGAGATACCTATTTTCCAGTTCCCGTATATTCGTTTTGGTTTTTTGATTGCATTACAAATTCTGATTTGAAGCTGTACTATCGACAAAACGGACGCCTTTACACCTTAAAGTTGCTTTTTGTATACATTGTTCCATTGAAGAAACCCTGCCCCTATGGTCCTATACCAAACAAGGCGTGATGTTATGTTATGTACCAAAAAAGGGAAAAATGTATAACATTTGATTACGCTGTCATTTTCAGCAGTGGTGGCCCAGTGGTAACGGGCGTGAGTGCAAGTTGTAGGTCACGGGAGGTGGTGTTCAATTTATTTCATCACCTCGCTCTCTTAAGGATGCAGTCTCGCAAAAGACCTACAAAAAGATTTTATAAACAAGAATTTTGAGGGAAATTCCTTAGTTGGTCGGAGCGTTTTGTACGTCTTTTGAGATTAATAATTGTTAGATTAAGGTGACTTCGGTGCTATATTCTTTATTATTTGCTTTATTGAACTCTTGGCATTAAATAAACTAATTATTACATACATAAGATGCAATATTATTATGAAACAAACCG
Source organism: Fissipunctia ypsillon (assembly GCA_947568875.1). Taxonomy (NCBI): domain Eukaryota; kingdom Metazoa; phylum Arthropoda; class Insecta; order Lepidoptera; family Noctuidae; genus Fissipunctia; species Fissipunctia ypsillon. The sequence goes on from OX387662.1 coordinate 16,791,952, forward strand.
TTTATTAAGAAGTAAAAACAGGGAAGTTTGATGACATTATGACCTCCGAATTAAGAAAATTCAAGATAATTAGAAAAATCTAATCAACGCATGTTGATGACGAGAATATTGAGCTAATTGTGCACTGAATAGATTTTGTAATTTAACTCTTTATTCCCATATAGTAAGCACACACACATAACTTTGTTGGGCGCGAACTTCGATCAATAATCGCGAAAGAGTTGTATTTATCGCTTGATTTACCTAACATAATCCACCTAGATGAACATAAAAAAAATTACTTGTATTATGGTTATTTATTTATTTCATTATTTATTTCATTACTTTTGTTTAAAAAAAAAATACAACGCTGCGGAAATATAATAATTCGCCGCGAGTGAATTTTGCAAGGCTGTCGTCTTACACGGTGAAAGAAAACGTCGTGAGGAAACTGGGATCACCTGCGGGGCAATTGCGTAACACACAGTACGGAATCTGTGACATCCAACAACCCGCACTGGGGTAAAGTAAGTAAGCAACGTTCCTGCTGGGACAGTCCCAGCAGTGGGAACGATATAGGCTGATTATGCTTATGCTATCCCGTCATTCATGATACCTGCAATGTTTATTCATTTCGGACGAAGCCTACGGGGACAAGAGACATAGACTTTACCCCTGCTTATCAGGGTCTGCATTGATTAAATTATCATCTGTCTTGATAATAGTGATTAATTGTTTACACAATCACATCTGATTGGATGTCAACACTGCTCGTACGATTCTTAGATCTTTTTTAATACGACATAATTAAAAATAAAAACAACCGACTACCAAAAAAAAAAAACACTACAAAGTACGTAGTTAGCTGAAAGGACTCAACCCACACTATGGTCAAAAATGAGTTATATATGCCAAAGAGGTCCTAAAGGTTGGTTCTTTCACTCAGCAAAAAAGATCCGTGATACTACTAACATAAGGATGATTTTTTAATGACGCGAACCAACCCACATAGGGACGGGTATTTTTCTACAAACCACTGTAATAACCCAAACTACTTGGGTCGTTTTTAATAAATCCAACTTGAAAGAAGCAGGTCTATATTTAATATAACAGAATTGTCTCAAAACACTTGAATCGTTTCAGTTAAAATACCTTCATAGAAACCAGTACATTTTTTTATTCAACTAAAAGGACTCAAACTGTGTGGATCATTTCTGATAAATTGATTTACGAAGAAACGAGCCGATTTTGTATTCAGCTAAAATGGCCAAAACTATTAAGTTGTTTCAGTTAAATTAAATGTATATAATAAGGTGATTTATTATTATCCTTGAATATTATGATGAACAGTAAAACTATAACCAAAGTTTAGTTGCTCTGAAAAGAGGAAATTTTATTTTATTACATAAACTAGTTTTAACACTTTTACAAAAAATTCTTTAACATTAACTATGCACTAGTTTTACCTGAAACGAGAAACAACATTTAAAGCTATTGTTTCACCAGTTCTTATTAATCACTATTAATATTCTAATTACATTAAAATTCTCACTAGTATAACCTCACATAACCTCTATATTTTCCATGCTGTATCAGTCATTCAATATGACAGCTCACTCCACAGAATCAAGCAATTTCACAGATAAATTATACATCAAAGTTATTACGCGGCAAATTCAAACTGTACAAACTAAATGAAGTGTCACGCACTTTGTTTACATTTATATGAATTCAGTTTATTTTTGATTGATTACTTGCTGTTTGACAGTGAATACACAGCTCAAAAAGGTATTAAATTATTTTTTTATAAATTTGTATTTGGCAACACAAAATTATATTTTTTATACTTAAAATACTGAGTTGCTGACATTCTTTTCTTTCACGTATCGCGCGTAAAAACTTTCTCCGACTAAACTTTTTTAGTGATTGTGTTGTGAAACGGCCGGAATAATGAAACGGATTGATAGAATTATAGTTAGTGCGTTGAAGAATAATAATAATTTTGATAGGATGGAAGAGTTCCTACAGCGTAAGTTATTTTCATAACCTAAAATATTTATCTAACATTAAGTTCAATTGAATGATTATGCTTATGTACCTACTTTCAGATGATAAGCACTTTCCTACTACTTCTTTGGCTCCTCCAATGAATGAACCTGTAATGGACCAGCTTGAAAGTAAAAATTTCATTTAATAATATTTTGTTTAACCTACTAACTAACAATATCTTGCCATTAGCTTAAGGTGGTTGTGCTTGTTGACACATGCAATCAGTGTGATACTTTCACACAAAAAATTAAAAACTGCACATCGGACGATGAAAAGTTGAAATTGGAGAAAGAAATGGAAGATCATTTAAAACGAGCACAAGATCTGCGACAATACATGAATGAGGATTTAGCACGAGCCAAGACAGACAAAACCTTTGAATGTTTAACATTCGACCTTGAGAAAACTCTCAAATTGCCGCGCATCCCTACCAATATTGTTTTTTTATAAGCGCCAACTATGGCTGTACAATAGTGGCATACATGCTGGCTCAAATGACACCGGCCACTGTAACGTATGGTTGGAAGGTGAATCCAGTCGAGGAGCATAAGAGGTCGGATCGTGTCTGATACGATACATAAAACATTATGTGGACCCAAGAGTTGAAGAGCTGGTACTACTGAAATTGTTTTAATGCTTAAGGCTGTACTAAACTCACACCCTAGTCTCCAAACTATCACATTCAAATACCTAGAGTCCGGCCACACATTCTTACCGAATGATACCAATTTCTCCAAAATAGAATACCAGCTAAAATTCCATGAAAGAATATGTACTGCCGAAGATTACATTAACGTAATGAAAAGCTGCAGAAAGAAGAATCCACTTAAAGTTTACAGAATGCAGATGAAAGATTTTGTGTCAACGTCTAAAATTGAAAAGAAAATAGTAAACAGAAAAACATTTATTTTGAAAGAAAAAGTGAATTGGTTAAAGACAAAAGAAATTTGTATTAAAAAGAATTTTAAACATACCATTTTTATGAAAATAGATGGAGTAGTTATAGAACTCAACATTGAAAAAAAAGTTAGAGGAAACGTTTTAGATATTTCTGAGGATGATTTCGGTTTTCTTTGGCCTGATGGCTAAGAAATTGCACAGGAAAAATTGGACGATTTAACATCAATGTTTCACCTTATCCCTAAAGGCTGTCTGGACTTTTACAAGTCGTTAAAAGGAAAAGAATCTGAGGAAGATGTGGATGGGTTCGGAGCGGAACCAGATTTCGAGGTGGAGCCGGAGCTGGGTGATGATGAGAAAGAATAGAAATTAGATTTTTAGAACATTGTAATTTTTTAATAAATACGTAATTTGCTAAATAATAAATCTTTTTGAATTAAATATCGTGTGTTCACAATTTTTTGTTACTTGGATCTTTTTTGAGAAATTAAAAGAAAGACTTCCTAATGTTAAAACCAATTTAGCAGAAACGACTCAAACCCACATTTTTCCCAATAGCTCGCAAATAAGTTGGTCTATGTTACTACAACTTGACTCATAAAATTTGTGTATATTTTGCCCTTACGTGATTATATTTCAAAATATTCCAAATACAACATCATTTTACAGCAATACACACCTAAACTTAAAACCTCGATAAGGCAAAAATGACATATTGTGGGGTGAGTCCTTACTGCTAAACTACGTCCAATTGCTGAAAATAATGTAACAATTATGTTTTGTAACAAGAAGTGCTTCAGTAGTATTTATAATGGCCGTAAAGACTATGGCAGTCCCAAATCATTGTCACTAAACTTGTTTTTTTTTGTCATCTTTAATCGTCCGTTATAGAGAGCGGCCAAAAAGATGAAAAAGTTCAGCAAGCATAGCTGAGGGATGTTGTATGTCCATTTTCTAGGCATTAAGTTTCTAGTTTAGTTTAGTAAAGTTTCTGGGCATAATCGCCTATTAAGACACCCACGGGTGAACCTCCAGTTACTGCTCACAGACAGCCTTCAGCATCCTAGTGTCTGGATAAATGCCTCCTCCCATGACTTCTAGTTGTTCCTGGTTGTTACCTTAATTGTATTGATCAACTCCGGTAAAGACAATGAAAATAATACCGAGGCACCGGGGCAAAGGGAAATAGTTTTCGGTCGAGATAGACTACGGTACAAAATATTGATGCTTAAAATAACATTGAAAGTCTCTATGAAGTTACCAGCAGTAATGAAATACACGAAGCGAGAGCTCAATGTTATTATTATCTCAAGAACAATGAATATTTTCCACATACTGCAGATGATGTTGATCTTAATCCAAATGCAAGTATGATTCACTTTTGAACTGATAATATGGATTACTAACCAACTCTACACGAAACTGTAGTAGGTGTTCCTAAAGCCAATGACATAAAACACACCTTAACACTCATTAAAAAGCCGATAGTGCCGTGAGGTTGAAATACAACAAAACTTATCATTTGTATCGCGAACGTTATCTAAATCTAGGAGATTACTGCCCAGCTATATAACACACTCTTACCCCCTTGGACCTGCAGTTTGCAATCTTCCCGAGTCATCAAACCACAAAAAATGGCATTCTTTGGAAAGGAATACAAGTTTGAGAAGCAAGAGAACTACGAGGACTTTATTAAGGCTTTGGGTAAGTAAAATTACAAAATATTGAATTTCCTGCACCAAATTTTTAAAATACACTGCTCAGATATGCGATCAATGCCAATTGAAAGATCTCATCGTCAATAGCAACTTTTACAATGGCGACCAAAATCTAACCCGGCTAGAAAATTACATAATCATTCAAAAGAAAAAAAATCGCATCTCATTCGTATCTCTGGGTAACATAGGGCGTTTTCGTAACCATTTATTTCACTATTGCAGCATGTAATGATATAATTTTTTGATATATGTTTATTGACTATTTGAGTAATACTCTGACTTAAACATACCTGCTGACTGTTTGTGGGACTTAAACATAACTGGCGAAATGTGGGTGTACTATAGGTACACCTCTGCCTAACCCTTTGAGGAAACAAGGCGTGGTGTTATCTTATATTATTAATACTCTGACAAAAGGAAAACGTAATTGGGTTAAATTTCCTAAATAGATTTTAATTCCGAAAAAACCCCTTTTTTTATATATTTTTCTGTCTATTTCTAAAATCCTAAGTAATATCATTGCAAATTGCATTCAAAATGTGCGTAATAAGTAATTGAAAATTGGCTGAAAATATTTTTGACAGATAGCTTAATTTATTTTTAAACTATTTTTATTTTGGTTCCAGCGCATTGTTGCGCTCTCTTTTTTCGCATGTGGAATGTCACTTTCTTATTCCTGCCCAGTTCGATTTTCCCAATATTCAACTTATTAGACTTGGTCCAATCTTCTTTATTATATTTTTAAATGATTTAATGGAGTATATTAAAAAACGCGTAAAGGACACTAAACTAATAATCTTTGCTGACGACACAAATCCGATAGTTACTGCAGACGATATACTGCAATTAGCATCTAAGACCAATGCTCTCTTGAAAGCTTTTGAAAACTGGTTCATTACTAATAATTTGAAACTAAATGAAAATAAAACAAAGTGTGTCTTATTCAAGCCCACACGGTACGAAATAACGTTATGTTGGATATTGTATCTTGTGGCAACAAGGTAGAAATAGTTGATAGTGTCAAGTTCTTAGGTGTGCACATTGATGCATTGATGAATTGGAAGGTTGAGACATTGTCTATAACAAAGTCTATTAGCTCGGCATGCTATGCGATTAGAACACTGAGGAAAGAATTAAATTTACCTCAACTTAAAAATGCTTTTTGCTTTGGTGGAGTCCAGGCTAAGGTACAGCATTGAGTTTTGGGGCAATAGCTACAAGTACAACATACAACTGGCATTCGTGATTCAGAAAAGAGCTCTAAGGACTATGCTCCGCCTGAAACAGACGGAATCATGTAAAGACCATTTTATTAGCTTAAAAATGTTGACAGTGCCATGCCTTTACATTTTAGTGTTGCTAACCAGCTTAGTTAAAAATTTGCACAAAATTGAGACTGATGAGCAAAGACAAATTTGAGCTAGCACACGTAGGAATGATTTGCCCAACACTATTCAACCGAAATTAAAAGTTGTCAAACATAACCGGAGATATTAGTCTGTATTTTTATACAACAAGTTACTTGTAGAATTCAAAACCATATACAATGTATTTAAAAACAATTGACCGTAATTGTTTTTATTGACTTTTCTAAATGTATTTAATAAATTTTATTTTAATTGCAATTGTAATAGGTTATTTTTAAAATTTTCAACACAATGTACTTACATTGTTATGAAATAAATTACTTATGGCTTATGACTATATTATATGCCGTAACTCACATATAACTCACATACCTGCCTATGTATACAGATTTACTGTACATCTATACAAAATAAATAAAATTGAAGTGTCTGCTTGTAATGTCAAAATAACAACTTTTTACTAAATGCATAGGAAAGTATAAACGATTCTTTCAACAAAAAAGCAATTTTTAACATTTTTGTCCGTCTGTCTGTCTGTTTATTCCAGCTAATCTCCGAAACGGCTGGACCGATTTTGACGGAGCTTTTACTGGCAGATAGCTGATGTTACGGCGGGTAACTTAGGTTACTTTTATTTTAGAAAAATAATTAGGGTTCCGCGCAAAAAAAAATCAAAACCCATGAAATTAGGAACAAAAAGTCTGATTTGAAAAATTCTTTTTGCATTTGGTAGCTCAATTCTCGAAGATAGTTATAGGCTATTTAACATCACGCTACGACCCTAAGGAGTCGATCAGAAAGAAAAATAATATCGCGGGCGGGCGATTTAATATAATACTAAATTCAATAACATCGCTCCCTAAATAGACTTATCATAGAACTAGCTGTGCCCCGCGACTTCGTTCGCGTGAAAGTCGTAAGATACACAATATACTAAAATAACAGCCACATTTTAATAAAACTCCCTCGTCCCCCGACCCGTCGCGTTGAATCGCCCGCCCGCGCTATTACTTCGTTTTCGCCTAGTGTTCTTTCTGACTTTTTTCTTTTTGCTCGGATCCTAAGGGTCGTAGCGTGATGTTAAATAGCCTATAACTATCCTCGAGAATTGGGCTACCAAATGCATAAAGAATTTTTCAAATCCGACTTTTTTTTCACAGTTTCATGGGTTTTACTATAATACTAATTGTTTTTCTAATATAAAAGTAGCCTAACCTACTCGCCGTAACATCAGCTATCTGCCAGTGAAAGTCCTGTCAAATTCGGTCCAGCCGTTTCAGAGATTAGCCGGGACTAACAGACAGGCAGACAGACAAAAATTTTATAAATTGCTTTTTTGTTATAAGTACCGTATACGTACCGTATACTTTCTTATGCATTTAGTAAAATGTTGTAATTTTGACATTACAAACAAACACTTCAATTTTATTTATTTGTATAGATGTATAGATTATGCCACGATACATAATAATCAGGTATCGTGACATTATCATAATTTATATGCTTATGTTAAGATTAAGATAAAGGCCAGTTTCATAGTATCCGGATTGGCACTTCATCTACCAGATAAGTTAACTGGAACATATTCAAAAGTAAGAGTAAGTCAGACAGAGTTACAAAGCAGACTAACTTTAAATCAGATATCATCATCAAACTTTTGCGAATCTCCCAATTTATTCTGGGTCGATGCAACGTGTCTTCTTCTCCCATACATGTTCAAACTGACACTAAATGTATAACATAATTACCAAGTCTAAATCCCATACCATTGCCTCTTCAGGTCTGAACGCAGAGCAAACTCAGATTTACCTCAACTTCGCACCCTCCATCAAGTTCACCAAGGATGGAGACTCCTACACCGTGACCAAGATAACCCCTCAGAACAAGAGCGAGAACAGCTTCAAGTCTGGAGTCACTTTCGACGACAAATTCGCTGACCTCGCCGTGAGTAGATTTTATTAATATTTTAACGATTGATCGAAGACTTTAGTAGTAGGTAGGTACAGTACTCGCTGAGAAGGATTGAGTTTGTCCGAGTAAGTATAGTATGCTAACATACCTATTTCTGCCACCAAAAAGCATTGATGGTGTGTCTGTTCGGCTACGGTATCCTAGATGAGCGATGGCTGCCACTAACGGCCGCATTGACAGCTGTCATAAAAATGATGGCAGGGGCAAAGATTTAAATCGTTAGATTCGCCCTACCGCGTCAATAAATTGTCGCTTTTCTGTTTCGTTTTGACACCTCTGACAAGCGGTGACTTCTAATGTGCACTCATCTCAGTATTTGCTCACTCTTCTCAGTATGGACACTTTTTTTGTGACTAAGTACCGTGAGGGCAAATCTAGCGATTTAAATCTTTGGGCAGCGGTGTTTGACTTAATGTCAAATACTGGTGAAAGTGGATAAAGTGGAAGAAATACAGCAACGTAAAAGACTATAATAACTTCTCCGAATGTAGGTCTATCTTCAAACATATGTGTAAAACTTGTTATTCTAGTTATATTAATTCAGTTGAAGATAGCCTCTCTAGTAACATAAAGCATTTTTGGTCCTACATTTCCAACCGTAAAAATAAGTCAGGCATTCTGTCCATGATGCAGTACCAGAATGTCAATTCAAGTGATCCTGATGTTGTCTGCAATATGTTTTCGGACTTTTTCTTGTCCGTATTTGAGCCCGTGTCACCAACGCTCACCACATGGTGTCCACCGCAGCAGTGCGCAGAGAATAGTAGCTTAGTTAGTAATTTGCATATTGGTAAATCAAAGATACTCAGCGAGTTGAAACGGTGAGACCCCTCTAAGGGGGCTGGACCTGACGGTCTTCCGGCGGCCTTTTTAAAGGCTACGGCTGACAATATTTGTGAACCGATCTATATCCTTTTTAATAGATGTCTGCATGAAGGTGTGTTCCCGGTGGTGTGGAAGAGAGCTAACATTACCCCAGTGCATAAGGGTGGCTCAAAGCATGACGTTGAACAATATAGACCCATCTCGATTCTGCCGACCTTGTCAAAGCTTTTTGACAGACTTGTTCACAACGAGATTTACCCTCTTCTGCATAATATTATCATTCCTGAACAACATGGGTTTGTTAAACGCCGATCTACGACATCTAACCTCTTAATATTTGCTAATTACCTTTTTGAAAATGTTGATATGCGATTGCAAATAGATGCGGTCTACACTGATTTCAAAAAAGCTTTTGACAAGGTCGATCATGAGATTCTACTGAATAAAATAGCTTACAATGGAATACGCGGAAATCTATTGCGTTGGTTTGTGTCATACCTCGAAAACCGGTCACAAAAGGTTGTGGTTAATGGTCACCAGTCTGTCTCTGTTAATATTACTTCCGGAGTTCCACAGGGCTCCATTCTGGGACCGCTATTGTTCGTTATTTATATCAACGATATTAGGAAATGTTTTAAAAAGTCCAAATTCTTAATGTACGCTGATGACTTGAAGGCGTTTAGGGTGATACGTTCTATCGACGACTGCCAGTTCTTTCAGGAGGACCTAGACAGACTAACTGCCTACTGTATTGAAAATAAGCTGCATCTTAGTATCCCCAAGTGTAACTATATACACTTTACTAAGAATAATTCCATTTTAAATTTCAATTACAACCTTAACTGTATCCCCTTAAATAATATTTCTATAGTGAAGGATTTAGGTGTTCTCTTTGATGGCAAACTGTCCTTGAACCAGCATATCGAAGCCATAGTCAATAGTGCTTTTAAAATGTATGGATTTGTGATAAGATCTTCAACAGAATTTAAGCGTACCTCAACCTATCTCTATCTGTACAAGACGCTCATTCGCTCTCAGTTAGAGTATGCGGTCCCTATTTGGAACCCCTTCTACCAAAAGTATGTAGTTGGAATAGAAAGGGTCCAGCGCAAGTACCTCCGTGCTATGTGCTATAGATGTTATGGGACTAAGAATTATCTGTCATACTCCCAACTTCTTGATAAGTACAAGCTTATCAGCTTAGAGAACCGGCGCAAATACCTGGAGGCCAACGTGCTCCATGATATTGTTCACAGCAATTTTGATGCCATTGATCTAACGAGTAAGCTGTGTTATTCTGTCCCCCGAACGGTTCATGTACGTCAGGTTCGTGCGCGTACTCTGTTCGCGCTAAATTCTTGTCGTACGAACTCTGGCTTACGCTGCCCTATTCATAGAATGTTGGAATCCTATAATTCGAATTTCATTGATATTGATATATTTGTATGTTCGAAAAATAAATTTAAATGTAATATTATAAAAATTTTATCTTAATTGTAATCTTATTATTATTTATTTATTGCATAAATTAGGTAAATTAAATTGTTTCTGATCTGATTTGGTTTTGTAGCTATTGCTGGCTTTATAGTAACTTATATATTTATTTCAAAGTAGGTATTGTTAATTTTGGTAATGCTCGTTTAATGATATATTTGCATGCTCGAAAAATAAATTTAAATCTAATATTATAAAATTTTTATCTCAACTGTAATCTTATTATTATTAGTTATTTATTGCATAATTTTAGTAATTGAAATTGTTTCTGATCTGATTTGGCTTTGTAGCTTTTGCTGGCTATAAATTAACTTATTTATTTATTTCAAAGTAAGTAAGTAAGTAAGTAAGTAAGTATTGTTAATTTTAATTTTGATAATTTTAATTTTGGTAATGCTCGTCTAGTGGCAACCACTGATCTATAAATAAGTATGTCTTATCTGCGGATAATGCAGTGGACTGCAACATTACTACTTTAAGTTTTGTTAACCTTATGTGATAAATATGTTGTAGTTGTTTATTATCCCTTAATAAATAAAATAAAAAAATAAAAGTGACAAGTTTTCATGACGGTTGTTATAATTATGACGGAACCACTTTCCTAGCAAAACAAAGATGGAGGGTATGGAAATAGGTGAAATCAAAGACATAAGACATTTCTGCTTTATCTCTGGGATGGCAACGCATCTGCCAATCTACGATGCCTCTGGTAATGCAGATCTCTCTATAGGCGGCGGGACTTACCACCAGATGGGCCGTAGAATTATTTACCACCCAATGGCAATCAGCGTATAATATGCCCACTGCTGGGACACAGGCCTCCTCTCGGTGAGAGGGAGTGGGCTGTAATAATCACCACGCGGGCCCTGTGCGGCACCCTAATTGCGTAACACATTATCAATCAGAATCTGAATCATTTTGAAGCAAATTGCTAATCCATTGCTTCTTAAATTCGAAAAAATTGTCTGCACAATAACGTAAATAGCGCAATGAATGTTGTTGAACTGTCAAAATGAAACGGATTCCTAACGGATTACTGTAAGTATGTTACGCAATTACCCCGCGGGTTGGTAGATGTCACATGTCTTCGCATTTTTGGTTATAAGACCTGCCGGTTGGCTCACAGTGTTTTCCACTTTCATAAAATAATTTACACATAGTAAAGTCTGCCTGGCCGGGTTCGAACCTACGACCTACTCTGTAGCGGCCGTTTCCACTGGGCCACCACTGTTCTGTTTGCCACCCAATAACATAAAATACGATAATGTTAGACATTCAATTCTCAAAGATTGAATAAATCTTATTACAGCGAGAGATCATCTTGTGATTTCTATGAATTTCGTCTGTTTTTAACCGACTTCAAAAGAAGGAGGAGGTTCTCAATTCGGTTGTATTTTTATTTTTATGTTTGTTACCTCTTCGTCATTATAAACCGATTTGGAAAATTCATTTTTTATTTGAAAGGATTTACTTCCAGATTGGTCACATTTTTATCAAATTCCAGTTCTGATGATAGGATCCATGAGGAACTGAGGGAACTTCACAAATATTATAGGCATAAAAATAGCCATTTTCATCAATAAGTCAAGCATTTGCATTCAGAAAGTATCATTTGGTGAGGCGGAACTGCTGATGAAGACCACAGATGGCCCCCGGAACTATTCAATAATATAATATTAGTATTTCACGGGTTGCGATTCGATTACTTTAACATGGTTGCTAAGCAATTAATGCTCGTCACAATGCATATGATGAAGTGGAACTGATGGTGAAGTACCAGGAGAACTCCTCAACAAATAACGTCCCTGCATTGGGAAAAGCAATGTTTTGTAAAAGGTGAAGAGCAGTTGACATTAGGCTATTGTAACTTACATAAATTACAAACCGACCCACTAAAAAGTGAAAAATAATAAACTTTCTTACAAAAAAAAAAAATATTTTGTACAAAAAAACAAAACAACCGACTTCCAGAAAAATACTACAAAGTGAAAAATTATTTTAATTTCGGAAGTAGGTGGCAAAAAACGAAAATACAAAATCAAAGAGATCGACTTCCGAAATTAAAGTTATTTTTCACTTTGTAGTATTTTTCTGGAAGTCGGTTGGTTTTTCCCTTCATACAACGTGTATCTGGATGTACGACATTAAATGAAAACGAGCACAGTATTAATCCATCGAAACATTTTAAAACACGAAGATTAGTAGTTAATGGAAAATTTGAAAATTGCAGTTTTCAAACAAAATAAATAGCAGAATCAACTGCATAAAAAGTAAACACGCTTTATCTACGCAAAGTCACTGACCAACGGTCCGGTGCGGGGTGCGGGGCGCGGTGGCGGTGCGGGGCGCAGGTAGGTGCCTACCTACAGGCACTTTAGTCGGAGAACATTACAAACTCAAAGTTGCGCGTTGTTAATTAAAAGATCACTGATTGAATAAAACAACACACACACACACACAAAAAAAAACACAGGTACACAATCACATAATATCAAATCACATTCAGAATTTACATCGTCAATAGAGTAAAATTTTTAAATTTTCAAAGTGTCCTTTGTTAATTATACACAAGCGACATCGTCTTATTAAATTTTGACCGACTCGTAACGTAACAAGTCCCCCATCTGCCATTATTTTTAGTTTGTCGAAGGCATTAATTATTTTAATTTTTAAATCGTCCACAGTGTTTAACTCTCGTGCATACACCTCGTTTTTTACGGCCAAAAGAAATTAGTGGTGTCAGGTCAATAGTAACAAAAACTTTCCATAAAATCACGACAATGCGCGCGCGGCTCGTCTCGTGATAAAAAAAAATAACTCGTGCCTCGTCAAAGGCACTGACTGACCTAATTACGAGTCCGACACTTTTTGCCGAAAAAAATCCGCTCACACACACATTCGCAAATTGTCTATGCACCACTAATGCATAATTTGCATAAGTAATATTTCTTTTTCTTTCTAATAGTAACATTTTGTGGGAATGGGCGGGGCGTGCCAGACTAGTACACCTTTCTCTGTCTTTCAAGCATATTGAGACGCAGATAATAGAATCATATGTTTTGCACAGGTGGTTGACCTTACCGTGTTTACTTATTATTTTTTTTTTTTATATATTGAGACGCAGATAATAGAATCATATGTTTTGCACAGGTGGTTGACCTTACTGTGTTTACTTATTATTATTACGGACTCAGATCTACATCATGTCGAAAAATAAGAAAATGAAAAATAATTTCCTGTGGCTAAAGTATTCATTGGATTTGATTGATGTTTTGTATACGGGTAAAGAACATGATCCTCTTTACGTGGTTTAAAGGAATGGCAATCCTCCTGTTACACGTGGTATATTTGATGTTCTTCCTTGGTATGAATTCCGTCTGTTTTCTTCACATACATTAGATGTTTTTTCTTTAATCTGAGTGTAAAAATCTTTAACGGTTTCTTGACATCTCCTTTCAGTGCAAGACCACCGTCATCGTTGACGGCGACAAAGTCACCCGCGTGCAGAAGTACGAAGATGGTACAGAGGTGACCACCGCCAGGCAGTTCTCTGGCAACGAGATGACTGTGGTAAGGATATAATGTACATTTTATTTTTGGTAAATCTCGAGGTGACTAGTAGTATTAGTTGCCTAAAGAGTTCTTGCCGGTAAGAAGTTTTACTGAAAGGTGACCGAACGTTAGTGGTAATACTTTGGCCTTGAGCTGGCCTAGCGTAGAAGGTACGGTACGGAGTATCAATAGAATACGGATGATGTCTTGGTAAAAAAAATAGAAATTCTATTTAGTCCGTCAGTCAGTTAATAAAAAAATATTAGACACGTATTTTTTGCTTTATCATATTAATAAAAAGTGACTTAGATAAAACGCATTAATGTTAGGGAGTGGGGGCTCGCTACGTCACAACTCGGTATAAAATCTAGCAAGACGTCATGCCACATTTGAACTCAATGTATCACCGTAATCTTATGATTACGTTAAAAAAGAAAAAATACGTGTCCAATATTTTTTAATAGTCTACCTCATCATCATCATCATCTTCCTGCCCTTATCCCGTATTATTTGGGGTCGGCGCAACACGTTTTTTTCTTCCATTCTGTCCTGTCACTCGTCAAACTATCACTGACTCCCTTTTCTTTCATATCACTTCTCACACAATCCATCCATCTTTTCTTTGGCCTCCCTCTCCCTCTCCATCCATCCACATGTAAACTCATAACTCTTTTAGCAACATGCGTTTCATCCCTCCTCTTCACATGACCATACCAAGACAAACGATTCCCTTTCAATTTTTCAGTCATTGGCGCCACTTTCAAACTTCCCCTAATATATTCATTTCTCACTTTATCCATTCTCGTCACACCACACATCCATCTTAACATTCTCATCTCCGCTACGTGCAATCTTTTTTCATCTGTCTTTTTCACAGCCCAACATTCTGATCCATACAGTATGACAGGCCTTATCACGGACTTGTAGATTTTACCCTTCAACTTGAGAGGCATCCGTGGGTCACAAGTTGTTCCCGTGACCTGTCGCCATTTCATCCATCCTGCGTTGATCCGATGTGTTACATCCCGGTCTACCTCACCATCCCCTTGAACAAGCGACCCGAGGTACCGAAAGTCGGGACAGATTGGTATGGGCGTTCCGGCGAGAGCTAAAGGCACTGGATTGGAGAGACCGCCGAAATCGCAGAACAAGTATTCCGTTTTGGTTCTACTCAATTTCAGGCCAACACTCTCCAGTCTGTGCCACCACACCTCCAATCTGTTCTGGACCTCTAGGCCACTTTCAGAAACCAGCACAATGTCATCGGCAAACAGCATACACCAGGGAGCCTCTTCCTGAATGTCCGACGTCAGAGCGTCCATTATCATCAGGAAGAGGTAAGGGCTGAGAGCCAACCCTTGATGTAAGCCGACCGCCACATTGAAGCTGCCAGTGGTGCCCACTGTAGACCGGACTTGGGTACTGCATCGACTGTACATCGCTCGGATCAACTGCACATACTTCCCAGGTATACCTTTCTTCTTAAGGGCCCACCACAGAACCTCACGAGGTACCCGGTCGTATGCTTTTTCGAGGTCAACGAATACCATGTGCAAGTTTTTATGCGCACCTCTATATTTTTCGCACAGCTGACGTATAGCGAAAATGGCATCCGTTGTACCCCGACCCGGCATAAAACCGAATTGGTTCTGTGAAATTTCATTCTCTTCTCTCAGTCGCCTTTCAATAACTTTCTCCCAGGCTTTCATCGTATGTGACATTAGCTTTATCCCTCTATAATTGTTGCACTCCAAAACATCACCTTTGTTTTTAAAAATGGCACCAAAGAGCTATTGCACCACTCATCAGGTATGGCTTCTTCCTGCAACAACTTATTGAAGAACAAAGCTAACCACGTCCATCCATCCACTCGCAATAGCTTCCACACTTCAACTGGTATTCCATCTGGACCAATGGCTTTACCATTCTTCATTCCATTTACGGCTATTCTAACTTCATCCATACTAACCATTCTCACTAACCCCACATTCACTGGTTTATTCTCTAAAACCCCACTCCAATTATTTTCCTCATTCATCAATCTTTCAAAATATTCCTTCCACCTCTTTTTGATTTTTTCATCATCCGATAGAACCATTCCATTTTCATCTCTTATACATCTTACCTGGCAAACATCCCTCGCCTTTCTCTCTCTTATTCTGGTAAGCCGATATAGCTCTTTATGGCCTGCAGGACTATCCAGTGCGTCATATAGTTTGTCCTGGGCTTTTGATTTTGCTATTGCCACGGCTTTCTTGGCTTTCTTCTTCAAAGCGTCATACTCACTCTTTTTTTCAGCTCTTAAACTAGCGTTTCCTGCCTCTACATGCTGCCATTCTTTGAATTTTCTCTTCTTTTCTTTCAATACATTCTGAACTTCTGTCGACCACCACCATGTATCCCTATCTATTATGCCCTTTCCTCTCGTCTCTCCCAAAATATCTTTCGCTGCTTGCCTGATACACTCAGCTATTTCATTCCAGCTTTCATTTATACTTCGATCATTCATGTCTCCCATCTCTATCATTCTGTCCACCATTCGTTGTTCTCTTTTTAATAGTCTACCTGACGGACAAAAAAAATTTTTTTAGTCTTCATCCCTATAAGAGGCCAGCTTACCAGCCAGCCTATTGCCATCAACCGGGCGGTTGAAGGCAATTGGCTCGCCCCCTATTACATGGGTCTTAAAACATAACTGGCAAAATGTGGGTGCACTATGCAGGTACACCTCTGCGTATCCCTTCGGGGAAAACAGGCGTGATGTTATGTTATGTAAAAATGCCTTAGATACAGGCCTACAGGTTCTTCTGCAGGTAACCATTTTCCATCAGATGGGCAGTCAGCTCACTGCTAACGTAAATGTCGAAGGGTTTAATAGAATTCAGATATGGATTTTACATTACTTTAGATAGATAGAATCTACATAATTACTTGTCACGACGGATTCATCAACGCAGAGCCTAAACCGCTGGGGCTACAAAATTGAAATTTTGGCAGTTGGTGCCTTTTATATTTCGTAAACATCCACTAAGGATGGATTTTTGGAATTTCGACTTTTATGGGGTGAAAAATAAAAAAAAAATGTAAAAATAACTTATAAGTCAAATAATGAAAACATCACAGATATTAACCTCTTTGCGGATGAAAAGGGGGATACAGTTTGTATGAAAAATCTCATTTTTTAAGTTAATAAACTTGAAACTTGGGACGAATACTTATCTAAGTAAATTATGAAATTTATCATTTTTTGTTTCCCTAAACTCCCCCTTGGATTGGGGGTTGTCAAAGTTTGTGTGGAAGAATTTTAACGCGCGGTCCGAATAACTCGAAACTCAGTATTCATACTTAAGACAGAAAATAAAGAACAACGTGCATCAGGGTTTTTTTGAAAATCTATTCCTAACGGGGTACTAAAGTACGAAATCCACGCGGACGAAGTCGCGCGGCAATTGCTAGTATATTACTTATGTAGGTGCCGCAAGATATGGCAAGGGACGCACCTTGCCGCGTTGATAAATACGTATACAAACTGTTTCTTTTCGCAAATAATTATTTCACTATTTATAGCACGGTTATCTAGCTACAATTAGGCTGTCTTAATTGAGTTTTCTTCATGTGCAATAGCGGGATTCAAATCCTCCTAATCATTATTATATTATAGTCTGTATTGTCTAACTGCAGGGAAAAAGCCTCCCCTCCCTCTTTCATTTCTTGCAATCATTAGGTACACAACATAAATAAAATTGTCTTCCCATAGCTGTTCCATAAACAAGATATCGATACCAGAAGTATCAATTAACGTAAGGGACATTTTGGCGAAAATGAGTTATATATACTCGTATCATTGGATTCAGAATTTCCTGCTCTATCGATTGGTATTGTTAATATTTCTCTATCATTAAAAAAATGTCCCTTAGAGTACAAAATTTTGGACTGCGTAAAACGATATAGGACAAAAAAGTATTTAACAATCATTAACATTTTTTCTTCTCAGAAAAATAAAGTAAGTCACCTTATTAAATAATTTACACCCTTACCTTAAACCTCAAATCAGTCAATTTAAAAATCTGTGATAGCTAAGCTGTAAAACCTGAAACTAACGTATAGATTTGACAGACTTATTTCCATGGTGTTAAAATACCATCAGTTTTAGTAGATAATCTATAGTAACATCAATTTGCAACACTATAAAAGTCCTTAGTAATAGACTATTTGTCTTGCTGCTTACACTATGCTCGACGGTTTACACATAAAATATTAGTAACGTAAGGCACAACTAAACATCTTTTTTTATTGTAAGGGACATGCTATATTTTAAACCACTGGGCATTCCTAAATCTTTCGTTTATAGCATTAAAGAAGAGGAAATTCCAAGAAACTTTGCTCTAGACATAATTAAAATTGGAGCAGACAGTAAAAAGTTATAGACAGATATAAAAAAAAATAAAATCGTTTTTTGGCTCTCCTGAAAAACCGTGGTTTGTCCCTTACATTAATTGATACTTCTGGTATCGATATTATTATTAGGCCCAGTTACATGTTTAGTCGGGTTAAATTAATAAATGTAGAGTTTGTAAACTCCGAGTTAAAACTGACATTTTAACTCTTCTTACGCGTTGCGCCACTAAAAAGTAACACCGGGTTAGATAACTTAACAATAGTGTTTTTTTGAGTTAGGAACATTGCAGTTCAATCGATGAAACATAAAATAGTATTGCAGTGTCTATGGCCTGATATGTAATCCGACCAAAGATGAATTAACGAACTACTATAACGTCGAACAATATAAAATACAAAATAAGTTATCAGCGGGACTCATAACGTCAATTTATTTTGACATTACTTACACTAACCCAGAGTTTAGCGACGTAACTCTCCCACATCGGTGGGTTTAATGTTTAAAAGTTTAACTCTAGGTTTACCTCTAACTCTTGGTGGCGCAAGATGAATTATTTGATTATGCCTGGGTTAGCTGTTAACTCCGAGTTATATAGGATAACCCAAGAACACGCAAGTGGGCCTTATAGTCTGTATGGTCCCTACTGTCCACTACAGTAGGGAAAATACATACTTTCAGAAAATACAGAAGAAAGGTTTCTCTACTCTCCTTCCTTTCCTCTCTAACTAGGGCTACCATAAGGACCAGTTTTTATTAAAGGCCTCCCGCACTCTCCGTCTGGACCTACTTATTTATGAGTTCAGATTGGAGCAGATCAATTCTTACAGAAAACCTTTAGAAATAACGTAACATCACGCCTGTGTTTCCCGAAGAGTTAAGCAGCAACAGAAAAGCACACCCATCATTCGCAATTATGTTAAAGTCCCATATAAATATAGTAGGGGGTGAGCCTATATTGCCTTTGACCGAGCACAAATCCAGACTCCGAGCTGCTATTGAGAAACTTGTAATGGAAAATCCAAATGGCTCATTGCTTGGGGATTAAACCCAGGATATTCAACAGTCGCGTTTGTGACCATAATACCAATGAGGCAGTCCAGTATTAGGAATATTTTATTAATATAACATATTTTATTTACATATTTTATCTAAAGATCGCTCTTAGCGATAAGACTACCCATTGTGTCACCTCTTGTAAAATGTCTACTTTATATCTGTAATATTTATGGTGTGCATAATAAAGAGTATTATTTCTTCTATATATCTATCTATTTATTGTAATATACACAAATCTTAAATACAATATATAAGCTAACACTAAAATATATAAGTATCAAAGCAAAAAAGATTGGAAGATCGGTAGTTTATTATTATATAAACAAATAAATATAGAAAAAAAAGGGACAGCTCATTGGGCATCAAAAAATTCGTCCGCATCGCTGTCAGTGGGAAAAGTGCCCAAAAGTCTGGCAGCGTTGCCAGGTTGGATGGCAGTGCCGATTCTTTTACCTAAAAATTGGCCAGCCCTCTGGTCACATGAAGAGTCGACCAACCGCTTGGCGATATCCCTAATAATATTGAATTTCTCCCTCTTTTCAGACCCTCACCACCAGCAAATGGGACGGCGTCGCTCGCAGATATTATAAGGCTTAAGTTATTTACCTACAGTATACCTATAATAAGTATTTATACTATCAACAATATTTTCGGACCTAAAATAATTAAAATTTTCACAGATATTAACGTTGTTTTATTTGTGACAGCGCCTGTATGTGTTAACACAGTAAGGCCGTTTGTACACACACGTGTTTCTTGCTGTGAAAAACTACGGTTGATTCGCCGTGTGTAGGCACGGTCGTCAGTTCTGTGTGGGTCACTATGGAAGCTTGTTGACAGAAACGGCGGCACTATGGCACGGTGCCATTGCCGTAGTGCATTACAAGCTCGCTGAACACAATTCCACATTCACATTCCAGACCGCTTCCCATGGTCTACTCCCTACCCACCTCCTACCCACAAGACTGGAAAACTGTCTTGATCGTATTTTACTAAAGTCCAAACTACCTTCCACCACAGTAATTCTTGAATCGTACATCACCGACCATAAACCAATTATACTTGCGTTAACGAACGCGAACCCAACTTGAAAGCAAAAACACACTATCTCCCATCCTAATCTAGATGACATTAAATCTGAATTAGAAAATATAAGTTTTTCTGACATTTATGAAATTAATGAACCAACTCAAGCCTTGAATAAGTTTGTATCAATAGTTACAACCGTAATAGCTAAACACACTACCGAAATTACGATTCCTAAGAAACATAGAACCATAAAACCCTGGATTACACCAGGCTTGTTAAAATGTATTAAAAATAGGGATAGGCTGCACATGAAATCAAAGAATTCACCAAACAACTTAATTTTAAAACTAACATATACACGCTACAGAAACTTGTGTAATAATTTGCTCCGGAAACTTAAAATAGCCTTTGACAATAGTGAACTTGAGAAATCAAAAAATAATCCCAAAGCTCTTTGGAAAACCATACAAGAAATCACTAATACTCGTAAAGTACGCACCAGTCCTGATGAATTATTAAAACTGGATGATAATCCTCTCTCTTCCGTGAACCAAGTATGTTCCTACTTTAGTATTATCGGTAAAAATTTAGCGGCAAATATATTAAAATCTCATGATCCTTCTAATATTTTCTCGGGTAGTGATCGCTCCAAAAAGTTCAATTTTGCACCTCCAGTTGGCCCCCTCGTTTTACTAGACACTGATGAAGGTGAGGTAGAAACAATCATCTTACAACTACGTAATGATTGTGCTGTAGGTTGGGATGGAATACCGTCAACCTTGCTGAAAAATTGTCGCCAAATGCTGGTGCCACCAATCACCTACATCTGCAATCTTTGTTTACATTCATGATATTTTACGAATAATCGTAAAATGAGTGTAGTTATTACAATTTATGATATTTTTAACAACTACACTCATTTTTACTGAACATTGTCGGTGGTCACTTGTACCTATTGTTTAAAAACAGGTGTGCTTCCAAACTTTTGTACGGTCGTGTACTTCGCAGCAACACTCGATGGTCCCAGAGAGCGTAGAGTTCGACGACGTTATTGGACAAGCGACGATCCCCGTAAGTATTTAGAATTCTGCATCGGATCAAAAAAAGTTACATCGCTACGCAGCATCTTAATAACTTCAACAATATAAAGAGGGACATGCCTGATCTTAAATAGAACATAATGACAAAAATATATTTTTCATTTGCAGCATTGGGCTCTTGTATAGACAGACACAGGAGGCCATTGGTCCATTGTGCTTATTTATGTTAATATACAGGGTGTCTGAGAAAGGTGTAGCAAAAATTAAGTGGTACAGATCAATAAACTGAACAACTTTAATATCGTCCCATACATTTGATCGAGTAGGTATTGAAGTTTTGTATGGGACGACAGATTTTTTTTTGGTCCCCGGGAGAAAGTTGTTCAGTTTGATGGTCTATAATACCACACCCATAATTTTGGCCACATCTTTCTCAGACACCCTGTATACTTTACCATAGATTGTTTTCTACCTCCAGTTCAAAACCACCCACGTCGTCAATGTTAACACACTGTCGCAGACCATCAAAGCTCCCCAAAGTTCAGCCATCCTTTTTACTTTTACAGGGATGTGCCAACTACATGGGAAGCCATTACCTCCTTCTGCGAAGCAGTAATGCTCGCGAAGGAGGAGGCGGGACGCGTGAGGGAGAGGCAAACTTTGCGCCCTCACGCCCCTAGTCGCCGCAGGAGACGCCCTGGGCGTCGGGAATTGGCAGCCGATTCGCGGCCACCGTAGGCGCGGGCTTGCGGACGGCGAGCAATGGGTAGCTCGCCGTCCGGTAAGGACCAGGCCCGAGTCGACGGCGCGTTGTGTTCCATGCGCGCCTCAAAGAGATGTTAGCAGCATTGAAGGGGTCCGCTAGGACCGATGCCAGCCGGGGTTGCGGGATGTTCGAAAGAGTTACCGTGGCCCCGGCACAGGCAACAGAAGGAACACGGGTGGGTTTTAGTCAGTAAAAGTCTGACACGCCCTCCCGCTCCGCCCAGAGTGGGAGAAGTCATTTGATGATTTCCCATCCACAAAAAAAGGGATGTGCCAACATTATTTCAAGAACAACATCATAATTTTATTAATTACTGATTATAGCCAACGACAATAATAATAACCTAATAAGATTACCTACGGCCAGCATTGGACTTTAACTGGTTGATAAAACAAAAATTAATCAAAATTTACAGGATCTTACGCCACAGATTAATAAACACACGTAAGTTTATTTTCAAAGATGATTCACTTTTTTAATCTACTTACCAGACAGTCATAATTTTCGCATTACCGTTATCATATCGGACAGATTACGGTTCAGTTATAAGCCTGTGTGGGCCAATTCCATTCCATTACATCGTCTGTCGACACAACAGTCAATATGTCTTTCATTGGCAAGAACTACACATTCGTGAAGCAGGAGAACTTCGATGGATTCCTGAAAGCAGTCGGTATGTACTTGTTACTATGAAATATATTCATATTTTTTTATTTATTTTCTTCAATTATCTTTGCTCGTAGTTACCATCGGTTTTAAAATAAGTGCAACAGCAATAAGTAAAGTGGTAATTTTATTACTAAACTAGAATACTTACGTATAGAATCCGAAAAGAATTTCATTGGCATTAATGAAAACAGATATATTCAGTTTCGCAAAATTAATCGACTGTTGGAGTCGATTTTAGCAATCACGTTTCACCTAATTACCGTAATGCAATTAAAAACTTATAATTTGGGAAGTATTGCAAAATTGAGGTGTCATAAACAGGAACGAGAAAGAGATGGAGCTATACAGGACGTCTAGCTCCATCTCTTTCCCACACTGAAGTAAGATTACAGTAATACTGCTTTAAGAGGTGGTGGTCTAGCTTTAGAAAACGAAGTCGGAAAGCGCTGCCTAAAATCCTAAAATTATTCCAAATAACTTGTCATTGATCTAGGTGTCCCCGACGAGAAAATTGAAAAGGTCCTGAAGTTCTCCCCTGACCAGAAGCTGGTGAAGGATGGAGACACCTACACATACATCACAGCAACACCCGAAGGTCCCAAAGAGGTCAAATTCAAGTCCGGAGTTGAGTTTGATGACGTCATTGGCACTGACAGGACCCCCGTAAGTATTTTAGAAATCTGTACCTTGGGACCAATAAGAATTTTGCTCATTTTAACACTATCAATAGAAATGGGCCAGATCTTCAATAAAAAATATTGGCACGCTTATATTTGAAGATGTTTGCAATTGAAAATCGCTTTTTACAACTCTGGTCTATTCATTGATGGCTCGACTAACGTCAGCAGGTTACACTACATTATTTACATATATTTTGTACTAAAGACAATGTTTTTCTTCCAGATCAAGAGCACCTACGTAGTCGATGGCAACACAGTGACGCAGACCATCACTAACCCTTCCGAATCAGGCAAAGCCACCTTCAAGCGGGAGTACAACGGCGATGAACTTGTTGTTGTAAGTTCCACTTGTATCAGCTATCCTAAAGTTCGTCTTATGAGAATAATTCATAGCCATTCAAGCCAGACAGCAAGCTTCAGAATTTAGAACGAAGCAAAATTCAAAGATGTCACGACATGACATGTGAAATCTACCATTATCGATTCGCATGGTAGATTGCGACCCATGCGACTACTTCGGCACAGAGCCCCGAATCCCAGCATTAGGAAAAATATATGCTCATTATGATATGTGATAGAGCGAAATACCTTTGTATTAATGAAAGAGTAAATGTACATATTATCTCTTCGGATTAATGGATTCATTTAATCTTGTTTTATACTTGTGTTATTTCACACAAGAACTAGGTTATGAAAAGTATGAAAGTGATATTATAAAAATAATATCTCTCATCTTATTAGTTTCTTAAAAATATGTTTTTCTTTTTTCAGATTATCACCATGGACAAATGGGAGGGTGTTGCCAAGAGGTTCTACAAGGCTGCATAAGTTTATGTTTGAGTATAGTTAATATTTTAATTTATTTTTGGTAATAAACTTAATTATTGAAATTTTTTACTTTTATATATTCGCATATCTCACCCCCTCTTCCCCTTACCACAAAATTTGCACCATTAAAATTAAAATAATCTCAAACTAACAATGAGATGACTATATTATGTAAATATCTGTATACTTAAAACAAAATAATAATAATGTTACTTATTAAATTTTGTCGACTGAGTTAGCTTAATATAATAATATCTTATCGATTGCCTGCAATCTGTTGAACAATTTGATTATAAGATCTCCGAATTTCCCAGATTAGTTAGAATTAGATGAACAAAACTTGATTATTTTAAATAAAAAATTACAAACCGACCCACAAAAAGTAAAAAAACTTTTTTGAAAAAAAAAAAAACAACCGACTTTCAAAAAAAAAACACTACACTAATAACTTTAATTTCGGAAGTTGGTGTCTTTGGATCTTTATTTTAGGTTTTTGGCACCGACTTCCGAAATTAAAGTTATTTTTCACTTTGTAGTGTTTTGTGTGGAAGTCGGTTGTTATTTTTTTTGCAAAAAAAGTTTTTTTATTTTTCACTTTTTAGTGGGTCGGTTTGTAATTAATCTAAGTTACAATAGCCTAATGACAACTGCCCATCACCTTTTACAAAACATTGCTTTTCCCGATGCAGGGACGTTATTTGTTGAGGAATTCTCCTGGTACTTCACAATCAGTTTCACTTCACCATATGCATTGTGACGAGCTTATATTGCTTAGCAATCATTATAAAGTAATCAAATCGCTGAAACACTTATTATTGAGTAGTTCCGGTGGCTATCTCACCATCTGTGGTCTTCGACATCAGTTCCACTTCACCAAATGGTGCTTTTCGAGAGCAAATACACAAGTTACTATAAAAAATACCCAAATCGCTATAGATGTGCCTATAATATTTGAAAAGTTTTCTTGATTTCTCCAGGATTCCATCATCAGAACATGACCTGATGACCTGGAAAGTAAACAAAAACGAATTTTCCAAATCGGTCCAGCCGTCTGCGAGTAATCGGAGAACACACATAAAAAAAAACATTTCGACCAACTGAGAATCTCCTCCTTTTTTGAAGTCGGTTAAAAATCGTTTGTAGCCAGAGTGCATCTCATGACAATTCCAATAAGCCGAAACACGGCTAGGATACATTGTTGTATTACGGAGTTCCAGTGCCTAACTTCCGACTTCATCATCAGATCAGTTCGATAGTACCATTTTTATCAGAACCATTTATTTAAATTTGCTTCGTAATAGTCGCTTAATCTTAATCGAGATATCGCCACCTGTGAAATGCTTATCACTGAGGAGTTCCCGTGGCCATCTGTGGTTTTATTCGTCAGTTCCATTTCACCAAATGATACTTTCTGAATGCAAATAATTGACTTGTTGATGAAAATACTAAAATCGCTATACAACGTGTATCTGGATGTACGACATTAAATGAAAACGAGCACAGTACTAGTCCATTGCAACATTTTAAAACACGAAGATTTGTAGTTAATGGAAAATTTGAAAATTGCAGTTTTCAAACAAAATAAATAGCAGAAACAACTGCATAAAAAGTAAACACGCTTTATCTACGCAAAGTCAGAGACCGACGCGACGGTGCGGTGCGGGGTGCGGGGTGCGGGGCGCGGCGGCGGCAATGTTTACCTATTATTACGGACTCAGATCTACATCATGTTGAAAAATAAGAAAATGAAAAATAATTTCCTGTGGCTAAAGTATTCATTGGATTTGATTGATTTTTTGTATACGGGCAAAGAACATGATTCTCTTTACGTGGTTTAAAGGAATGTCAATCCTCCTGTTCCACGTGGTATATTTGCCTATAATATTTGAGGAGTTCCCTCAATTCCTCATGGATACTATCATCAGAACTAGATTTTGATTAAAATGGAACCAATCTGTCCGATTTGGAAAATTATTTTTTCCAATCAATGGACAAAATAATTTTCCAAATCGGTTTATAAATGACGGAGTACTGAGGTAACAAAGATTTTAAAAAATACAACTGAATGATTTTGTCAAATCACAAATTTAATCTGGGTCAGCCATGCCTGCTAATGGAGCGGAGCCATGACAAATAAAGATGAACAATGAAATCTTTGAGTGGAGACCGCGAATCACAAGCATATCGTGGAATGCCCTTCAGCTCGATAGACGCAAGAACCGGCGACCTTATAAACAAGCGGCTGGAACAGACAGGATGAAAGGCGGAGAAATGGGTGTGTTAGCGCAAATCCAGGTGATAGGTTCGGCGACGTCGCGGGCTTGCGGACGGCGAGCAATGGGTAGCTCGCCGACCGGTAAGGACCAAGCCCGAGCCGACGGCGCGTCGTGTTCCACGCGCGCCTCAAAGAGATGTCAGCACTATTGACGGGGTCCGCTAGGGCCGATGCCAGCTAGGGTTGCGGGATGTTCGAAAGAGTTACCGTGGCCCCGGCACAGGCAACAGAAGGAACACGGGTGGGTTTTAGTCAGTAAAAGTCTGACACGCCCTCCCGCTCCGCCCAGAGCGGGAGAAGTCATTTGATGATTTCCCATCCACAAAAAAAAAAAAAAGGTTCGGTGACGTCACTCATATAATTAGTGTCATTCTATTGATAAACAAGTTCTACGAACAAGAAACAAATAATTCGAATTAACCCAATAAGGAAATCAATTTACTAACATCGGAGTTATCGAAAAACAAGTGACGTAAAAATAGAAAGCCTATTGAGAACCTTCTTCTTTATCAAATGCCTGTCATTAAGATAGCCTTATCATGCTGTAGTTGTATTACGATAAAGTGGCCGATGAGCTAGTGAAGGTCGAGGGAATTTCATTAAGCATATGTCCAGAAGTGGGCAAAAGCCTCCCCAGGTACATGTCCAGCATTGGAAGTCTTTTTTTTTTTTTTTTTGTGGATGGGAAATCATCAAATGACTTCTCCCGCTCTGGGCGGAGCGGGAGGGCGTGTCAGACTTTTACTGACTAAAACCCACCCGTGTTCCTTCTGTTGCCTGTGCCGGGGCCACGGTAACTCTTTCGAACATCCCGCAACCCTAGCTGGGGCATTGGAAGTCTGACGGCAGAAATAATGTTGATATAGATAAGCTTATCGAGCCGTTTGGGGTTGAAACCCTCGGGCCGCGGGGTCCGAGTGCTCATGGTCGCTTTAAGGAAATCTCGAAACGGCTGGTTGACACTTCCAGTGACCCAAGGGCTGGCTTGGCCAGAGGCTAAGCATTGCCATACAACGTGGCAATGCCGCCAGTCTCTTGACTACATTATCAGTCGACCGTGATGCGGAGGAATTTTTCGACGCCATGTTTTAGTTTGTTAATAGTTTTAGTTAGGTGTGGTTAGGTTAGGTTATTATATATTTTTATAAATAGTTTGTTAGTTAATTTAGTGCCTGTATATACAATAAGCTTATCTAAATTGGATGTTATGTACATAAAAGTTAAGTACAGTACTGGATAGACGTGAAGATGGCCAATAAAGTAAACATAGTTGCAATGAAATCCTGGCCTTTTGAACGGATACCTCCTTGGCCTGATGACACCGTCAAGCAATGAATGAGTTATGATGAAGGACGCCCCGCATCATGTAGAATGGCAGAAAAGAAAACAGGTGTAGGTACCCAGCAGTGGGTGATTCTATGCTGAAATGATGATAATGAACAGTACTTGATTGGCTGTGAACCCATTCTCGTGCCTAAGAAGCAAACCCTCTACGACGATTTGGAATTTAAGAACCGGTGGTGCAGTGTCCATGTCGAAATAGATTAATCGAAACTTATAAGCAGGTGAGTAATAAATATAACAACACTCCTTGTTTCCCCGAAGGGTTGCAGAGGTGTACTTATTATGTTATGTTTAAGACCCATGTAGGATGAGCCTATTGCCTTAAAGCCATATATAAAATTCACCTGACACGCATACAAAAGCCGTCTCGTTGCGTAAGCAGTTTAGTTCAAAGTTAATTGTTTTGTTGCAACTATCAGCCAAATCATAATTTTATCATAACTGAACGAAGCCAACCATACTCATATGCCATAGAACTCATATGCCAACCTGGAAGGTATTGGCTCATCGAATGCTACACATAAGTACCCAACTCCCGCGCACCATCTTCGTAAGGCCCCAGTGGGGTATTTGCGTCACACACTTACAGTAGGAATCGGTTTCATGTTGACAGTTCAACAATATTCATTGCGTTATTTACATTGTTGAGCAGACAAATTTTTCGAACAGCAATGGATTAGCATATTTGCTTCAAAATCATTCAGATTCCGATTGATAGTGTGTTAGGCAATTAGGGTGCTGGTCCTCCCGATTTAGAGGTGCCTAACCCTGATTTGGCTGACTCTTATGAAAATATTGCCTTTAATCAGCAATAGGTTTTATTAAAACTAATAGACTGTTTACTGTATTATATTAAACCTGACTCAAAAGATTGCACATCATGATGAATCGAAAGTAGTATTTTGTCATAAATGAATTAGGTGGTCATAATTTTTCTTATTATCGTATCGGAAAGATTAGCTTTTATTTAACAGCCTGGATTCGCTGGTTTCTCGTCTCTGACTACACAACAGTCAACATGTCTTTCTTCGGCAAGAATTACACCTTTGTCAAACAGGAGAACTTCGATGGGTTCCTGAAGTTTATCGGTATGTACTAGTTCTGAAAGTATATGAAAAGTTGAATCTTCTTTTCTTTGCTCTAGAAATTTATGCAATGAATTTCGTTTTGAAGAACAATCAATGACGCAGTTTTGAACAGTGGTGAACGTAGATATTTACTGTGCACCATGTGATAGTATGAATTGCTAGTCCAAAATCATTTGTGTTTGAATTAGGTATCCCCGACGAAAAGGTCAAAAAGATCCTGAAGTTCTCCCCTGACCAGAAGCTGGTGAAGGATGGAGACACCTACACGTACATCACAGTAACACCCGATGGTCCCAAAGAGGCCAAATTCAAGTCTGGTGTGGAATTCGATGACGTCATTGGCAGTGATAAGACCCCCGTAAGTGTTTTATAATTTCGTAACTTAGGACCAATAAAAGTTGCATCACTAATCTCCTTAAAGTTTCCACTACCTCAATGAAAACATTTTGGTATCAGTGAGAATCAATGTTTTAAGCCTGTTTTATAAAAACGATTTTCACGATGACTCTATAATAATAATATACCTAATTCATTATTTACATCATCTGCCTAGCTTGTTCCCAGCTAGCTTCGGGCTGGCTTCCAGTAACCAGATGCAGCTAAATATTATATATATATAAATATAATATTATATTTATATCTATTTATATAAAAATGAAATGCTGTTCGTTAGAAGCATCACTTGAGAACAGCTGGACCGATTTAGCATTTTTTGTTTGTTTTAAACGTTATTATTAGTTCGAATAATGTTTATAGGGAAACAAAAATTGGAAAAGTTGTCCGGAAAACCGGAAAATGCGGGAAAATCTGAAAATATTTTTCTATGGGACTTTTGTATGCTTTATTGAAATTTGGACAGCACTATGTCTGTCGGTTCAGCTAATTTATAGTATTTCGTACTAATGACCACTTCATTACCTTCAGATCAAGACCACATACACAGTCGATGGCAACACAGTGACACAGAAGGTCACTGGCAAGTCCGAGCAGGGCGTAGCCACTTTCAAGAGGGAGTACAACGGCGATGACCTTGTTTTAGTAAGATCCACCATCTCCCTTACTTCCACATAATGAAGAAACGACCTTTCAAATTATCATGAAAAGCAATCCGTTAGATTTAATTTTTAAATCACTTTAACCGTTTAACGAAAGATAGCCACTTGGGATGTCGCAGGGTTCCATAATAGGACCATGATGTCAAATTAGTTCCGTCTTTGTTGGACGTTATTGATCCCTAAGGTTTAAATGTTAACTGGAGCTAGAACACCACCTCTTAAAGCAGTATTATTTTAATCTTACTTTAGTGTGGGAAAGAGATGGAGCTAGACGTCCTTATATAGCTCCCATCTCTTTCTCACACTGAAGTAACATTAAAATAATACTGCTTTATGAGGTGGTGGACTTTCCTACTTCGAAGGCGTTAAAGAGAAAGTTTGTAATCCGTCATAAATATATATATATTTTATTTTTTCAGACTATAACCGTGGATAAATGGGATGGTGTTGCCAAGAGGTTCTACAAGGCTGCATAAGTTAATGTTTTTGAACAATACCTAGATAATATTTTAATTTATTTCAGTAATAAAATACTTATACTTTTTTAAAGTTTAATATTTTGTTTTTTCGCATTAGAGTGAATGAATGTACAATCAACGGTCTTAAGTGGACTGCCACCGGAATGATCATTTAGGCCTGCACGTCAGATCTGCGCCTATCTCTGTGTGTGTGATGTTTTAATGCAGGCAGTAACGCGCACACAGTATAACTTCGAAAGCGCGTTGTTGGTTGGTCAGATGCATGTGTGCTCAACACTAAATAAAGGTACCTACAACTACCTACTTATATACTTGTTTTTTTTTTTCTTAATAAATTATCGACCACAGCGCCTATTTAAAAGAAATGCTGAGCGATGGCCGTTTTGAGTGGATGTGACGCATATTTTCCCCCAACTTGTTTCTTTTTGTGTTTGTGTTCTCTTTTTGCGTCATGTTTACCGCAAATAAACGTATTTTCTTCTTCTTCTTCTTCTTCAATGCTAAAATTCGAAGTGAAAATCTCCCCTCTTCCTCAAATCTCCTCACCCAACGTCTCACTGCATCTCTCTAAAAAAAAAATCCTTATTACACATTTTGAAGCCTTACTTATGAGAACAATTAAAATCAAAAACAACAAAATAACTTACACAAAATCCGGTATCATTGGATATTTCAGATACACGCATTGTTATGCAGGGCTACAATGTTCGCCCTGGCTTCAATATTTATATTTGCTTGCATTTTCAATAAAAATCTTCAAACTCAACAACTCTTATATCAATAACACAAACACTCGTAACTAAATTCACCAACCAACAACGTCATACCATTCTAACTGCAGTCAGAAAATTGATTTTGTTTCAAATCTACCCTCAACGTTTATGTGACTAGTTTCAAATATTCGCTGTCTTTTTCTCATTAGCATAATCAGAAAAAGACTGCGCGCCGCGACAGGCCTATGATGATGACCATATATCGCGCTTGTTCTGTTTGGTTCGTGATGAAAAGTGCAATAAACGGGTGTATATGTGTGTGTGAAATGCCTAAATCACTATACGACTAAACGCCGACAGACACTACGCCGACAGACTGAACACCGACAAGACTTTACTTCGACGGGACTCTTCGCCGTCAGGATACTTCGCCGACAGGGCATCCTTACTTCTGATTATTCCGAACCTGACCCGAAAATCCTAACCCTAGACGGTCGACGTCAGGGGCGCCTCGAGGTTCGGTTTAGTTAGGTTCCTTTTAACCCTGCAGACAGAAATAATGTATATCCATGGATATACATTTTAATCACGCCGATAAAGTGGTAAAATTAAACCATGAAAAAAAATTATAGGGTAGGTAACTCCAGTACACGTAAAGTGGGGATGTTTTTTTTCTCGTCTACCCCATGTTGTGGGGTGTTGTTGGATAGGTGTTTCTTCACGGTAGTAGTATATATGTTACGGCTAAAACCCGAAGTGCGGCTACAACTAGTTTTAGCCGGCTACAACTAGGTGTGTTGTGTAGTCACAGTACTAACCTAACTTAACCTACCTTTCAGCCCACACCTAGTTGTAGCCGGCTAAAACTAGTTGTAGCCGCACTTCGGGTTTTAGCCGTAACATATACAACGAAGTTAAAAGGAAAACTATCACAGCTAAGTAAGCTTTACAAGCTTACGAGTAATAGTCGACCAACTTACATTTACAGTTGGAATGTATGAGTAAACATGTTTTTCAACTACAATGTTAAGTTTGTTCTTGGGATAAATTCATCCCAAGTACGGAACCCTTCATTGTGCGTGGTCAGACACGCACTTGGCCGGATTTTTAAGCTAATGGCGGTGACGACAGGTCTCCAATGACAGGAACACCATAACAATGTGCTATATCAAATAAATCTTATTCCAAGTATACGTTACGACAATCGACACAATTATAGCCGAGTCCACATTCCACATGACAAATGTCGACAGATATTTCAAACTGGTTGAAAAAATGGCGAATAAAGGCAAATGAAACCAAATACATACACGTGACGCTCACGACCAGCACCCTAATTGCGTAACACACTATCAATCACAATCTGAATGATTATGAAGCATATTGCTAATCCATTGCTTCATATGTTCGAAAAATTTGTCTGCTCAACAACTTGGATAACGCATTGAATGTTGTTGTACTGTCAAAATGAAAGCAGTTCCTACTGTGTGTGTTTCGCAATTGCCCCGCAGAAGAAATATGTGCCCTCCAGTACAACTAAATGATGTTGAAATTCCACACAGGCAGAATAAGCTAAATACCTTGGAATGTACCAAGACCGTAGACTAATTTGGAGAAAAGTATATTCATGAAGCATAAAGCACTAAACCTACAACTAAGAAATACTAATGGCTACTATGAAAAAGTCAAATTATATACTTGTACACGGTGTAGGGGACAGCCCGCCGCAGACTGATGGGGTGAATTCAATATATCATACTAAGATGACCGGTACATGAAATTATTTCAGGAACGTCATGGGAATCCAACAGTGGTGCACCTACAATTATCATTATCATCATCTATCATTAGCCGAAGGAAAATTTGTTCATATCTCATAAACTCAGACAAACAAATTTTAGACATTTTTGTAATATTTCTAATCTTATGATGACTATATTAAATTGGTATTAAATATATGTAATGTGATGTGATACACAGTAACACACACAGGTGTAGGTACATTATTTGGCAATAGTAGACATTAAGAGGAGTGGTGGTTCCGAAGGGAAGCCGATAGGAATCGGGTTGTATGAAGGCTTCGCCACTGGAATCCAAAAAACCTGATTTGTTTTATTAGCTCACACGCAATGTATCGTTACCGTTTCAAAAGGCGCGTAGCGAACGGCAGCGCAGCGAGCCTTCGGCCGCCGAGTGTTTCAACATCCATTGCTGATTTTTTTATTAACTGTTTTATTTACATAAATGGAGTGCCGCGTACAGATAATGTAATTTTACATTGAAATAAAGCAATAGTAACTGAAAATACGATAAAAAAAATGAAAATTTTCCTGAGAATATTTCCGGTGGAATATGATTCAAAATAAGGAGCTGAATGCACCCTGTTAGTTTGCGGAGGGCTGTCCCTTACACCCTGTGTAACACACACAAGTACACACACAACATACACAACACACACACAACCAGTACATATACAAGGTGTAACATAAATAACGCACAACCTCTTAACACTCTTAAGGGGTCATTGTACTCATCATTATGAACAACTTTTACTATGTGACCAAACCTGAAATCGCTAAAAAAGAACAGTTGTTCAGTACATTTATATTCGCACAACTCGTCAAAATGTAGGGAACAGCTAATTTTTTTTCGCGATTTCAGGCTTAATCCCATACTAAAAGTTATTCATAATGATGAGTACAATGACCCCTTAAGAGGTTGTGCGTTATTTATGTACAGATGATGTGGATGAGCCAGTGGGCGCATACCACAGAACACTAATACTCCTAGCGCATACTTAATAACACAAAATATCCTTAATGTCAATAGATGGACAGATTATAACAGAATAATTTATTTAATTTAAAAAAATGATAACTGCCTCGTGCGCATAGACTGAAAAGAGACATTAAAAGACATTACTGAAAAACATGTAAATAAACAAAGAATTTGAATAAAAACAATCAGTGAAATCAATTTCCTAAAATATTATTATAGTAATGAGATATCGCACATCAACATCTACAAAAAAAAAAAAAAAAACGGATCAGATCACTTAGACGAACTCCAAGCATAACCATTTCCATGACTCTATGAACGAATTTAAGGGCCAACCATGCCGTAAGTTTCCACGAATAATGAAATCTGTGTAAACATGTTTCAGAATGTGGGTGCCTATATTCAGTAATTGACTTTAATTAATTTGCTATTAAAGATGACTCCACACCTTATTAATTACCCATCATGACAAGTCAGCAAATTTTCTCTAAAATTAATTACATTTTCTAATTCGTACGGACATGAATTACTTTTGTCATATCAGGTAGATTGGTTTCTATTTATAAGCCTGTGTTAGCCTATTTCTTGTCATTAGATATATCGCCTGTTGAAACAACATTACAATCAATATGTCTTTCCTCGGCAAGAACTACAGCTTCGTCAAACAGGAGAACTTCGATGGATTCCTGAAGTTTGTCGGTATGTTCTTGGTTGCTTTTATTTACTTTGCTCAGAGTAATTAATAAACGATGTCCATTATAAATTAGAATTAGTGTTTCCGTTCTAAACAGTGATGCGTTTTAAGTAATATCTTGTGATTTCCACCTAAGAATCGGCTCCATTGCATTGTGATTTGGTGTCCGGTACGCGGTGTTGGTTTGAAAATGACTTAGGGCTGATTTTACTAAAGTCAGATATTCTTTTATCCGTCTAATAAAATAGACGTCTGACAGTTTTTATATGGAAAACTTTCAAAGATTCAGTCGAATTGACCCTTAATAGGAATTTTAAGTGCATGACTTTTTTAATCAAAAATACTACTCCTAAATAATTCATCATTGATCTAGGTGCCCCTGCCGAAAGGATCGAACAGATCGTTAAATTCTCCCCTGACCAGAAGCTAGTCAAGGATGGTGACACTTACACAAGCATCACAGCAACACCCAACGGTCCCAGTGAGACTAAATTCAAGTCCGGCGTGGAGTTCGATGACGTCATTGGCCCTGAAAAGACCCCCGTAAGTATTTTTAGAATTCTTTATCTTAGGACCAATAAGATGTTTTTTAGTATTCTGTATCTAAGGACCAATAAAGTTTCATTACAAGCGTTGTTAATTTAATTTTTCAATATTATTAAGAGCTGTCGCTCTCAGTTCGATCTTAGAGAAAATCTTAAAAAAAAAACGGTTGTCTGTAATTTATAATAATTGCTCTTTAGAACTCTGATCTAAACAAACTCTATTGAAATGTCGTATCTACATTAGAAAAACCAATTTCAGATCAAGACCACATACACAGTAGACGGTAACACAGTGACCCAGACAATAACAGCCAAGCCCGAACTAGGCACAGCCACCTTCAAGAGGGAATACAACGGCGATGACCTCGTTGTGGTAAGTTTAGCTATCTCCCTTGCCTTTAACCATGAACAAACTCCTAAAGCAAACAAGACACTGAAATTGAACGTAGTCCTGAAATTTCCTTAGACATAATCAGGCCTTGTATAGTTTCGTTAAAATCCATCTGAATCTAATCTACTTTGAAAATTAGTGGTTCTTTAGGGCAACTCTACACCTTTATTGATTATAAAGTAGAAAAGGTGTCGCAGGGCTCCATACTAGGACCATTCCATCTTATAATGTGATTGTTTTCCAGCGTCTTATTAATTTCTCCCGATCTTAATTGATTGGTCTGTAAAATCCCCCTTAATGTTTAGGTATCCAACTAAGAATAATAGCATATTTCCTTGCTGCAAAGGCGTATTTCGTATAGTTATACATAGTGACTAAAATGTTTACCTATTTTCCGTTTTCAGACCATCACCATAGACAAATGGGACGGTGTTGCCAAAAGATTCTACAAAGCTGCATAGTTATATTTTCGTTTAAGTTGTTATTATTTTAATTTATTTTTGTAATAAATACGTTTAATATTTCATCATCGTTGCTTCAAAGCCCTCTACCTTCCTTGTCTTAAAAGTAGGTACTTAAACTTGAGATTAATATAAAATACGATATAACACAGTACAACGCTGAATTAATTGAATTTTCATTCTGTGTGACCTCATAAACGAGTTTAGTATAACAGATTAAATATTAAAAAAAACTTTTTTACAAAAGAAAAAACAACCGACTTCCAAAAAAAAAAAACACTAGGTACATACAAAGTGAAAAATAACTATAATTTCGGAAGTCGGTGTCTTTGGATCTGTATTGTAGTTTTTTGACACCGACTTCCGAAATTAAAGTTATTTTTCACTTTGTAGTGTGTTTTTTTTTTGGACGTCGGTTGGTTTTTTTTTTTTGTAAAAAAGTTTATTCGTTTTTCACTTTTTAGTGGGTCGGTTTGTACTTTATCTAAGCTACGATAGCCTAATGTCAACTGCTCATCACTTTTAACAAAATATTGCTTTTCCCGATGCAGGGAAGTTAATTGTCGTGGAGTTCTCCTGATACTTCACCATCAGCTCCACTTCACCATATGCATTGTGACGAGCATAAATTGCTTTGCAACCATATAAAAGTATTCGAATCGCAACCCGTGAAATACTTATTATTGAGTAGTTCCGGTGGCCGTCTTTTTTTTTGTGGATGGGAAATCATCAAATGACTTCTCCCGCTCTGGGCAGAGCGGGAGGGCGTGTCAGACTTTTACTGACTAAAACCCACCCGTGTTCCTTCTGTTGCCTGTGCCGGGGCCACGGTAACTCTTTCGAACATCCCGCAACCCTGGCTGGCATCGGTCATAGCGGACCCCTTCAATGGTGCCAACATCTCTTTGAGGCGCGCGTGGAACACAACGCGCCGTCGACTCGGGCCTTGTCCTTACCGGACGGCGAGCTACCCATTGCTCACCGTCCGCAAGCCCGCGCCTACGGTGGCCGGGAATCAGCTGCCAATTCCCGACGCCCAAGGCGTCTCCTGCGGCGACTAGGGGCGTGAGGTCGCAAATATTGCCTCTCCCTCACGCGTCCCGCCTCCTCCTTCGCGAGCATTACTGCTTCGCAGAAGGAGGTAATGGCTTCCCATGTACTCTCGCTCCGTACCATGGCCTGGACCAGGGCCGGACGCGAGAGTTCGCCGCCGCCGATCGCTTCCGCGAGGACACGGCGGTGCTCCGCTCAAGCCGGGCAGACCTCCACCGTATGCTCCACATGTCCTCCGGTGGCCGTCTGTGATCTTCATTATCTTAGCTTTCCAAGCTTGATGCTTTCCAAGAGGAGTTACTATATAGATAACCAAATCGCTGTAGGTGTGCCTATAATATTCGAAGAGTTCCCTCGATTTCTCCAGGATCCCATCATCAGATCCTGATCTGATGACAATGGGACCACCTGGGAAGAACCACACCCCCACCACCCCCTCCACCTGGGATCTCTTTCAAACAAAAAAGAATTTTCCTAATCGGTCCAGCCATCTTCGAATAATCGGGACCACACATAAAAAAAAAATTAAAAAATATTCCGACGAACTGAGAACCTCCTCCTTTTTTAGAAATCGGTTTAAAAGCATGAACTGAATGAGGATATCACCAGATGGCACATCTAAAGTCTTTTGATAATGACGACCAAGATGGAATACCTGCCTACTGAGTAACAGAAATGCACCCTGGACAAATTGCATAATTCCATTACAAAACTGACCCAAAATATCCGAGTATTTTAACCACAACGCCAAATATCTAGATATGATTTTATTTCGTATAACTATCCGAAGTTCGTATCTAATTATATCTTTGAACGGGGATTTTCGGAAACAGCATCTATCGATCGCCCAGTTTCTGAAGAGGCAGTCAAGTCAAAAATTAATAAGACGCTATCAAATCACGTGCTTTGATTTTTTGCCCAAAATAACAATATTCAAACTACGTATTTCAGAAAACCAAGGGGTGACAAAATTTTGAATTACCATGATGAAGTCTTCAACTGCAGCTTCCCATCGCAGTAAAAGTCTGGTAGGACATAGCCACTTAAGGCATAGGCACAAAAGTATTCTGTAAATGCCTATCTATACAAATAAACAAAATTGAAGTGTCGGTTTGTAATGTCAAAATAACAACTTTTTATTAAACGCATAAGAAAGTATGGTACTTATAACAAAAAAGCAATTTTTAAAATTTTTGTCTCTGTCTGTTTTTTCCGGCTAATCTCCGAAACGGCTGGACCGATTTTGACGGGACTTTCACTGGCAGATAGCTGATATTACGGCGGGTAACTTAGGCTACGTTTATTTTAGAAAAATAATTTGGGATCCGCGCAAAAAATTAAAACCCATGAAATTATGAACGAAAAGTCGGATTTGAAAAATTCTTTTTACATTTGGTAGCCCAATTCTCGAGGATAGTTATAGGCTACTGAACATCACGCTACGACCATTAGGAGCCGAGCAAAGAGAAAAAACGTCGGAAAGAACACTGAGCGAAAACGAAGTAATAGCGCGGGCGGGCGATTCAACCCGACGGTTGGAGACGGGTCGGAGAACGAGGGAGTTTTATTAAAATGTGGCTGTTATTTTAGTATATTGTGTATCTTACGACATTCACGCGGACGAAGACACGGAGCACAGCTAGTATATAATTAAGCGGACATTATCGTCTTAGAATCTTTTCTAATTTGATAATATCTGCTTAATTATAAGCTATCGCTTGATTATTTCAAAATAAGTGCATAATAATGATTGAAATAAGTTATATTCTTCATATTTTTAAGGCGCCTTTGTGGAAGAGAAATAAAATGTTTGTTTATATTATTACTTATTCCGGGACCCTGATTATTATTATGCGTGTCAATATTTTGTTGATATTTGGCGGTCAATTTTATATTAGTCTACAACAACATATCCCGGAATTAACGCACAACCCCATAAGGGGTCTGAATATAACATTGAATATACAGGCGTGCTTCACCCAGACATTAAAAACTTCATTACATACAATCCACTCATTTAGCTAATAAGTTTATGTCTGTGTTTTTTTTTATAAATGTCATGTACTTTGACAGCTGTCGTTGGATTGATCTCATACAATACAAATCTACGAGTAAAGACGCAAAACAGTTCCTTTTATTTTTCTCACCACACAAATAGAAAAAGACAGTTATTGCCCTCAACAGGGTCATTGTACTAATTATTATGAACAACTGTCAGTTGTTAATATGGGACCAAACCTGAAAACGCGAAAATAAATTCAGCTGTTCCCTACATTTATGTTCGTACTAGCTTTTGCCCGCGGCTTCGCCCGCGTGTATGTCGGAATATATCAAATTAGTACCTACCCTACGTGTTAATCCAGGTTCTAAAACGTCTGTATGCCAAATTTCCTCTAAATTCAATAAACCGTTTTTGCGCCAATCCGGAACATACATCCCGACAAACAACAAACGGACAAAAATTCTAAAAACTATAGTGTGCGCAACAGACTCGTTCAATCACTTCTTTTCAAATATATGCAATGCACAGTTCTGAGTTCGTTACTATTCTTAACCGACTTCAAAAAAAGGAGGAGGTTATCAATTCGGTTGTATGTTTTTTTTTAATGTTTGTTACCTTTACTCTGTCATTTATAAACCGATTTGAAAAGTTATTTTTTTGTTTGAAAGGATTGGACTTCCAGATTGGTCCCATTTTTATCCAAATCCGGTTCTGACGATAGGATCCATGAGAAATTGAGGGAACTCCTCAAATATTATTGGCAAACACATAGTGATTTTGATATTTTCGTCAACAAATCAAGCATTTGCATTCAGAAAGTATGATTTGGTGAAGTGGAACTGAAGGAAAAGACCATAGATGGCCACAGGAACTAATCAATGATAAATATTTTACGGGTGGCGATAAGATATCTCGATTATAGTTAAACGACTATGACGAAGCAAATTTAAATAAATGCTTCTGATGAAAATGGTACCATTGAACTCGGATCAGTAATAAAACAATGTATCCTAGCCGTGTTGGGGCTTATTGGAAATGTCATGAGATGCACTCTGGCTATAAATTATTTTTAACCGACTTCAAAAAAGGAGGAGGTTCTCAGTTCTTCGGAATCTTTTTGTGTATGGTTCCCCGATTACTCGAAGACGGCAAGACCGATTTGGAAAATTCTTTTTTTGTTTGAAAGAGTATACTTTCCAGGTGGTCCCATTGTCATCAGGTCAGGATCTGATGATGGGGTCCTGGAGAAATCGAGAAAACTCTTCAATATAGGCACACCTATAGCGATTTTGGTATTTTTTTATATTAACTTGTGCATTTGTTCTCGAAAAACAACATTTGGTGAAGTGAAACTAATGATGAAGACCACAGATGGTAAGATGGCCACTGGAACAACTCAATAATAAGTATTTCACGGGTTGCGATTCCATTATTTTAAAATTATTGCTAAGCTCGTCACAATGCATATGGTGAAGTGGAGCTGATGGCGAAGTACCAAGAGAACTCCTCAACAATTAACGTCCCTGCATCGGGAAAAGCAATGTTTTGTAAAGGTGATGAGCAGTTGTCATTAGGCTATTGTAACTCAGATAAATTACAAACAGACCCAGTAAAAAGTGAAAAATAAAAACAACCGACTTCCAAAACAAACACTATAAAGTGAAAAATTACTTCAATTTCGGAAGTCAGTGGCAAAAACCTAAAATACAGATCCAATGACACCGACTTCCGAAAAAGTATTAGTACCGAGTTTCGAGTTAATATGACAGCGCGTTAAAATTTTTCCTTACTGTTCCTTACTGTTCTTACGGTCCTAGTGTTCCTTACTTGTTTTAAAAAACTAAGAGTGACAATTTTTATTATATCCTGAGGCAAATATTGCCAAGTTTCAAGTGTATTGACCAAAGGAATAAGATTTTTCATATAATCTGTATCCCCTCTTTTCACCCCCACAGGGGTGAAATTTCGAAAAATCGTTTCGGATTTTTCCATAACTGAAATCAAAGATTTCTTATACCAATTTTTGAGTTAATCAAGCTACACAGTAAAATCCTCCTCTTAACAATCTAATTACCCCTTCTCACCCCGTCAGGGGTAGTTTAAAAAAACCAATAGTAAGAAACTTTATTGCTTATTTAGGCAAATATTTGTGCCAAGTTTCAAGTTTATTAACCAAAAAATGAATAAGATTTTTCATCTAAACATTTTCCCTGGTTTTCACCCCCTCAGGGGTGGAATTTAAAAAAATCGTTTAGGATATTTCCAAAACTTGACTCAAAGATTATTCATACCAATTTTCGAGTTAATCAAGCTACGCAGAAAAATTCTCCCCTGTAAAATTGAAAACCCCTTTTCACCCGTCCGGGGTAGATTTTCGAAAAACCTTGATCCAGGTTATTCTTTATTTTTGGATTTTAGTATAAATACTGGGTTTCGAGTTAATCGGAATGCGTGTTAAAATTCTTCCATACAAATTTTGACACCCCCCAACCCCCCTCGTGGGGGTAGTTTAGAAACACCAAAAATGACAAAGTTCATAATTTACTTAGATAAGTATTTGGGCCAAGTTTCAAGTTTACTAACTCAAGGAATAAGATTTTTCATACAAACGAAATCCCCCCTTTTCACCCCCTTATAGGTCGAATTTCCAAAAACCCCTTCTTAGTGCTCCCCTACGTTATAAAAGGAAGCCGTGTGCAAAGTTTCACGTTCCTAGTCCCAGTAGTTTCGGCTGTGCGTTGATATGTCAGTCAGTCAGTCAGTCAGTTTCTCCTTTTATATATATAGATAACTCGTCAAAATGTAGGGAACGCCTGATTTTATTTTTCGTGTAAGAGGTTGTGCATTTAATTACGGGACATGTTGTATATAGGTACCTATAATTTGATTGTGCCACTGCTAAAAAGAAGGCTCTATCGCGTTTCCATTACCTGCAGAATTTTATAAAGCAGTCGACTATTCAACAATAAATAAAAATTGGGTGACCCATTTTCAGCACTGGACTTTAAACCTACTGATAACCCGTGTACTGTCCACCTACTAGAAGCCGTTTGCAAGTGAGCGTTCAACGGTTTTCACGATTATATAGCGTGACTGGTAATTAGTGACCGATACTTAAACACATGATTTTACACATGATAACAAGCAACTTTTATTATGGCACCAATCCTGAAATCGCGAAAAAATAATCAGCTCTTCCTTACATTTATGTTCGCATAACTCGTCAAAATGTAGGGACCAGCTGATTTTTTTTTCGCGATTTCAGGATTGGTGCCATAGTAAAAGTTGTTTGTTATCATGAGTACAATCATGTGCTTAAGTATCGGTCACTAATTACCAGTCACGCTATATATTTTATCAGTATCCGCTCGCGACTTCGTCCGCGTGAAATTTCTGGTTCCCCCGACCCACCCCGTCGCATCGCATCGCCTGCCCGCGCTGTTACTTCGTTTTCTTACTTTTTATTCTTTTTGCTCGACTTCTAAGGGTCCTAGCGTAATGCTAGATACCCTATAGCCTTCCTCAAGCATTGCGCTAAAAAATGCCAAAATAATTTTTCAAATCCGACTGGTAGTGAGAGAGATTAGCGCGTTCAAACAGACAATAAAAAGTGTCGGTAACTAATAGACTACGCGAATTTTTCTTACTTTAAGCATTTTTATACTCGTCGTAATCTCTAAACGGAAGGACCGATTCGAA
The DNA here is from genome assembly GCA_947568875.1 of Fissipunctia ypsillon. Taxonomy (NCBI): domain Eukaryota; kingdom Metazoa; phylum Arthropoda; class Insecta; order Lepidoptera; family Noctuidae; genus Fissipunctia; species Fissipunctia ypsillon. The sequence continues at coordinate 16,834,851 of OX387662.1, forward strand.
CAATTTAAAAAGGAATTTACATGTACTTCATCAACCTTGATTATGAAACTATTTATTTCGATAAGGATTTGTAGCGGACAGTATTCCCAAATGACTTGCTTGATAGGAACAGTTTCTATCGAGTTTGGGAAGTATTCATTGAACCATGTTTTCATTTCAAAAAATGTTCTTTTACACGTGTAAATATTCACGTGTCAATATTCATAAAGAAAAAAAGAAAAATGCGTTTTTTACATTTAGGTAGAAAATTTACAATTTTAATGAAAACACCTTCGCAAATAACGCATTATTTTGTAACAAATTTGATTACCATTATAAAAGTTATAGTGAGCCAACCTTAAAAGACAGACATATGCTATCACGGACTTTTTTTTTTAGAACGTTTTAAGAGGAACAATCTCGTCATACATTATTGTTGCGTAACTTTAACCGTTTACGCAGCGTACGCGACGGAAGCTCTCAAAAGGAATAAATTTTCCCCGTTTTTGCATAATTTTTCATTGATGCTCCGCTCCTGTTGGTCATAGTGTAATGTTATATAGCCTATAGCCTTCCTCGACAAATTGGCTATCCAACCCTAAAATAATTTTTCAATTTGAACCAGTAGTTCCTGAGATTAGCTCATTCAACCAAACAAACAAACTCTTCAGCTTTATAATATTAGTGTAGATTGTATCGAGAGTATTTTGCTTAAGAACCTATGGGGGGGGGGGGGGGCGCATACGACATTTGATAGGCAAACATAGCTTCCAATAAAATAAACATGACCTGTATCTATACACATCAGCGATTTTTTTTTCTATATGCATCAGTTTTTCGTCCAGGCGATTATATTTTTTCCTATTGCCCATATCATATCAGGTAGATTAGCGGTCAGATATAAGCCTCGGTTGGCCGGTGTTTCGTCATTCGATTGCCAAGAGTCAACATATTACCATGTCTTTCCTCAACAAGAACTATAGCTTCGTCAAGCAGGAGAACTTCGATGGATTCCTGCGCGCAGTCGGTATGTGTACCATGCTATGTATTAAGTGGTAGTTCAACAGTTTGGTCTCGATTTTTAAATCTACTTTGCTGGATATGTGTTTTCCGTATGGGATTAAAATCAGTGATTCGGTTGCAGTGGTGATAGGAAAGATTTGAAAAACTCGTTCGATTACTTTTAATCAAAGCTGTTGTTTTGGAATTCCTGTTATGTAGTGATTAGTATGAATTAATATTGAGTAACTGACATTTTTCTGAAAGGAGGTTAAACCGTGGGTTAAACAACCACCATTACCAAATAAAATAAATAACCGAAGTGAAATCATATTTCTTGCTTCTTTAATTGAAACTGCTATACCCAGCACTGGGACATCACCGGCCTCATAATTTATTTTCCCCTTATTCTAGGTATCCCTGAAGACAAGATCGAACAGATCTTGAAGTTCTCTCCGGACCACAAGCTGACCAAGGATGGTGATACCTACACATACCACACAAGTGGGTTCGACGGTCCCAAAGAGGTCAAATTCCAGTCCGGTGTAGAGTTCAATGACGTCATCGGCGCTGAAAAGACCCCCGTAAGTATTTTTTAGAATTCAGTACCATAAGGACCAAAAAGGTTTGGAGGTGCCTAACTAATGTCTATAATTGGTAAATGTGATACCCATGCCCATACAATGTCGTGTGAATCGGTCGTGCATGTACCGTTCATAAAGTAAACTATACCTACATAATATATTAAAGGGGAAATTGCCAATATCACTGGCATAAAACAGATACATAATAATGTCACTGCTCTTACTGCAGTTCCATATTTCTCTTCACGCGTAGTATGAACACCAAGAAACAAAAGACAAAATGATAGATTGTAGAATAATTTCTACGACGCCATATCAGGGATGAAGAAAAGAAATGTCACTTTGTATAGAGATGTGTCTATTCTTCGTAGATTGGAGATAGAACTGGTCATGCTACCTACCACGAAAGACCATTTTTTTTTTAAATGTAGGATTGCTACACTAACTTCGTTTTGTACTAAAACAAATTCTTTTATCTCCAGATCAAGACCACCTACGTGGTCGATGGTAACACTGTGACGCAGACCGTCACCAGCTCCCAGGGAAACGCCACCTTTAAGAGGGAGTACTCTGGCGATGACCTCGTTGTGGTAAGTTCAGCATATAGTTTAAAAACTGTAATTTAGTTCACACTAGCTTTTGCCCGCGGCTTCGGCCGCATGTAGGTCGGAGATTATCTCACGGGATCGTACTACCGGGGTAAACATATCCTACTCCTAGATCAGGTCATGGTCTATCCGTTTGCCAAGTTTCATTCCAATCCATTCAGACGTTAAGGGCGTGAACTGATAACAGACAGACAGAGTAACTTTTGGATTTATAATATTAAATATGGATTGCATCACATATTACCGCAATCAGACACGTCACTTAAAAATAATCAATCATTAACTTCAATAGACCAGCTTGTCTTATCACAATGTTAACAAAATTGAAATGTTTTCAATCGGTCATATTTTAGGATAAATTCCAATTTAAACTTCTCAATGAAAGTTAATGATTTACCTATTAGTTTTAAGTAACGACTCTTGAGTATCGGTATTATGTTTTATCGTTCACTGCAAACATAAAATATACTGAAATTTATGGCATCATCATCATTATAATCAGCCCAAAGCATAGCTCACGCAAAGCCTCTTCAACCATACGCCAATGAGTTTGATCTTCACTTATTTATTTATTTAATATGTAATATAAAAATAAATCGGATATAATCAAAAGAAAAGTGGTCCGAAGATGGAACCCTGCTTGCTTTTGTAAAATACCTACAGGAGTGCCTATAGAAATGGGAGTGCCACAAGGTTCCATCTTGGGGCCATTACAACCACATTAATTTCGTTCATGGTAGTAATTATCTAACCTACGGAAATATTCAACAACAAAATAATAATAATATTATTGATGATTGATTGTACTGAACATTTATTTTATTGTCGTCACTGCATAAAAGATATAATTTCTGTAAATGATTATTGCAGTACAATTATTGATTAATATTTTATCTATGCACGTCATTTCACGCCAGTTGTGATTGAGAAGCATGAAAATGAGCATTGCTAAAAAATAATTTTATTAGTAATGTACAACCACCCCTTAATAAAGGTTGCGGCTGTACATGAATATATGGTAAATTAAAAGAACCTAAACTAAGACCTATAAGCCCTACAGTCCCTACGACCCTAAGCCCTATAAGCCCTACAGCCCTAACCTACCATATAATTTGTAATAGATAAATATATAAATAAGTACAGGATGTCTGCACCAAGAGACCTAAGGTAACAGACGGATAGTGGTTAGGAATTCCAGGTGAGGGTGAAGGGTAAACTCACTGCCAGTCCAGCAGACTCACAGGACTGATCAGAGATGGCGAAAGGTGTCTTGGCCACAGTGAGGGGTAATGAGACAAGAATAAATTCTAATCTGATTTATTTTACAAATATTACAGCTTATATACTACTTTTTCTTAATACACACAAATGTACAAATATCTTAGTATTCTATGCGTGTAATATGCAACTATGACAATATTTGAAGTAGGCCGCGCGTCCACCGGCGAAGTGCTGAATCAATGGTCAAAGGTAGCATTGAACAAGTAACAAATCATCAATTCATAATATCAAATTATCTGCTCATTTTGATAAGCCGATTACTGTTAACAGCAGAATATACTTTGGGTTCTATTATCACCCGATACCTACCTACTGATAATCATCAGGTAGGGTACTTTTAACGTTTATTTTCTTTATATAATAATATTAGTTTTCTTTATTTTCAGACTATCACTGGTGACAAATTCGACGGCGTTTCCAAGAGATTCTACAAGGCTGCATAAGTTAATGTTTAGTTAATATTTTAATTTATTTTTGTAATAAATCTAATGAATATTTAACATTGCTTTTAACTCATTACCTACTTATTTACTACGAGTAAGTCATGAACTACTTAACCCAAGTTTATTGCTTTGTGCATTAATAGGTACTCTCTCCGTACCATAATGGGTGGCAGGGACATCGGCGCGCAAAATATTACAGTCCGCGAGGCCTAAAGCTGTTTTGCATTTGTTTGAGTGATTACCAGTGATAGGAATAGGTAGTGCTAATTTGCCTAAACTTCGAGGAAGGAAGTAACATAGAGTGGATAATACCTCCTCTAAAATCCCGGAATAATTTTAATGACGTTTAAATCCCGGGATTTAAAAACCACGATTTTTTTATCGGAATTTATTTGTAGTTACAAATTATTGATTTGAAAAATCATAACATTTTTAGGGTTACACACACACACACATTTATATATGTAATTTTTATGGTGTACATAGTAAAGAGTATTCTATCTATCTATAAATAAAGTATAAATAAATAAATAAATAGTAGTATCTATAAATAAACCTAGGTTTAAGACACTACTTCTGTATGTTGTAAAATGTGATAGTTCTGTAATAATGTTTTTACTTTTTTGAAACACAGAAGAACAAAACGAAAAGTGCAATTCTCCTGTTATTAAAAAATATTGAAAACCGTACCTATTAGTCAATGTTATAACATAACATAATATCACGCCTGCTCCCCCCGAAGGATTAAACAGATATGGGGTCTACAGACTATTCGTACCTAATAGCACGCGCAGAACTTTATGAGCCCTCTGAACGTAGGCCCGAGTACGAAACCGCGCATGGTACAATGAGTGTACAGTCATTATTGTAAGATGTGAAACATTTTTTATAGTATCTATATGCCTACCTACAGCATTGATTTGTTCATGGCGAAAGCGCCAGGGTAGCCCGCGAAATTACAATGTTCTTACGTTTTTTGCAATTTGCAGGCCAGTATTAAGTTGTGTGTTCATTAAAATTTGATTCGCGACCGTAACAAATATGTATTAACAGAATTCTACTCATTAAAGTCATCAATACAACTCTCAAGACCAAGTAATCCTATTAAATGACTATTTCATGAAATCTTGGCATTTGAGGATTATATTAACATAAGGAGTTGTATTACTGATTTTAATTCTGTAAATACATATTTGTTACGCTCGCGAATCATACTTTAATCAACATACACCCAGATACAGCTGCAAATTGCAAAAATCGTAAGAAAATTTGAATTTCGCGGGCTACCTTTGTGCTTCCCCTTAATATACTTTGCAGCCACTCGCGTGTAACTTCAGATGGCCCATAAAGTTTTGCGCGTACCTAATACCTACATTTCTAATGTCGGACCTGAATCACTGCACCTACCTACCACTAAAAATGGTATTCTGAATTCCCGAACCATTACAGCTTGAAATCAACATAACATATGATCACGCCAATGTTCCCCGGAGGGTTAGGCAGAGGTGCACCTACAGTACACCCACATTTCGCCAGTTATGTTTAAGTCCCATGTAATAGGTAGCGAGCCTGTTGCCATCAACCGGGCACAAATCCAGAATACAGGCTGCTACTGAGAAATGATAAATATAAATATGATATAAATATATGATATATGATAAATATGATAAATGATTTATTTCTGTAAGTAGGTTTATACAAACACTTTTACATGTCAAACATTTTTTTTAAACTAGATGAGGCCGGCGTTTCCTATCTGACTACTATGAGAAGAAAGGCCGAAACAAACTCAGAGGTCACAGTCTCTTTTAAAGTCCAGACATAATCTTGGTCAGATCATGTGAAGACCATGTAGGTTGGTGTCTGAAATGGTCTTTTGAGTTAAGAACCACACAAATTGAGTGGACCTGTCCAGTCAGTGCAAGCATCTGTCAGTAATCGTACAGCTCAACATAAAAGTTAAGGAGCTTAACGATTCGACGAACAATACCAAAGAAAGGACATTTGGGTAGGCCGCATAATTTACTCAAACTTCCCAATAACACTTTGCCCGATCCAGGAATCGAACACAGGACCTCATGCTCAGCAGTAGCACTTGCGACCACTACACCAACGAGGCAGTCTTCATCGGGAGAGCGTTAATTAATTAGGAATACTTATAATAAAGTAACACGGACAGTGTTCTTTAGGGCTATAGTGATTCGGCCTTCGTTTTTGGGAATGGTGTAGTTTAATTTGTGTACCTATCCGTTATTATTATTATTTATTCAGATAACATGATCTCACACATACAATGTTTGAAGAACGGACAGCTATACCTGTCCACAATCACGCTTAGGATGCTGTTGCTACTCACACGCACTCTGTGCAGCGGTGACGCCGCCGCCTATTAGATATCTACTATTAATTTTATCTATAAATAACATAGTATGAGTTACTAAAGATTGCTAACATTAATTTAAACATTAAATAACATCACGCCCATTTATTTATTGTTAAAAGTTATTTTGATTCAATGTTTCATATTTTTTTCTACATTTATATCCCCCTGGGGGCCAACCATCACCTCTTAAAGCAGTATTATTTTAATGTTACTTCAGTGTGAGAAAGAGATGAAGCTATACAGGACGTCTAGCTCCATCTCTTTCCCACACTGAAGTAACATTAAAATAATACTACTTTAAGAGGTGGTGGTCTAGCTCCTGTTCCTTATATCCCTACTGATATATCTCCACTGGTAGGGATACTTGGAGATTTTTTCCAATTATCGCCACCAGTAGGGATATATGAAACCTTGTGCTCTATATATCCCTACTGATCCGCACTAGTTGGGATAGTTGGACATCTGTAATATTTATGGTGTACATAATACAGAGTATTCTATCTATCTATTTTTTTTTATCTTATGATTGTAACAAAACCATAAACGAATTGAGGTTATAGGGACACGCAATCTCGGCGCTCAACGTTAAAATATTGTTGCTATGGGTTTCTTGATATCAAGTTTATTTGCACCCATAATCATTGAACTGACTTACTATCAGTCGTGACCGCACCTCACCTCGTGATAATTTCATGCAGGTGTTTGTCTGATTACATTTTTTATCTTCAAGTGGGTAGAATTTTAAAATTAAAACAATTTTTCTTTTTAATGTGGGTAGGTGTGTATACCTATCTACAAAAGTTAAAACGGTGGCAAGGCGTGGACAGATTATAATCTTGATTTATTTAACGAACGGTGGTAAGTAGGACACTATAATAGATAATTATTACAGATACCTAGATAATTTTGTGTGGCACTATGGATAGATTAGCATTTTTAGTCCTAAAGAAATGTGCTTGTATAGAGAAATGAATGAATCCTAATGAACTTATAATTTGAAGCTGAATTCACCACAGAAAAAGAAAGAAAATATATATTTATCAAATAATAATAATTGGAAACTCATTATGTTTTCGCTGTAATCTACTATACAGTCACCACAATTTTATAGCTAATAAATTTTTTGCTAAATAAAATTGATGACAAGTTAGGAGTGACGAGTAATCAGTTTGATAAGATAAACCTACATGGAACAATATTAAATCATCGTTTAAAAATAAGGGCTTGACTGTTTTTTACACGTAAACCTCACGCTTCTTTTTCCTGATTTTCGTTATACAGAGTGTTCGGAAGCTGGGTGCAAATCCTTAAGGGGGAAGCGCTAAGGTAGCCCGCGAAATTCAAATTTTCTTACGATTTTTGCAATTTGCAGCTCAGTGTCTGAGTGTATGTTGATTAAAGTATGATTCGCGACTGTAACAAAAATGTATTTACAGAATTATAATCATTAGAATCAGTAATACAATTCCTTAAGTTAGTATAATCCTGAAACGTTAAGATTTCATGAAATAGTCATTCAATAGAATTACTTGGTCTTAGAGAATTGTATTGATGACTTTAATGATTATAATTTTTATAAATAGATACTTGTTACGGTCGCGAATCATATTTTAATCAACATACAACCTAATACTTACCTGCAAATTTCAAAAAACGTAAGAAAATTTGAATTTCACGGGCTACCTAGCGCTTTCGCCTTAAGGTGGTGATAGTTGCCATTTAGAGCATTTTGAGCCATACATGTCTTAAACGAAGTGTGTTTTTTATTTATTGTTAACTGCAAACTTAAGTTAAAAATAACATACCAACTTTAACTGGGGCGAAAATAAAATAAAAACATACTTTGAGACATGTTTGGCTCAAAATGCTCTAAATATCCGACTGGTAGTTCCAGAGATTAGCGCGTCCAAACATACAAACCATCAAACAAACTCTTCAGCTTTATTATTATAGATAAAGTCGTTATCATTTCAAATAACATTTATTTACAATATTTACAGGAAGCCATATATTTTTCACTTTATTACTATTTCAAAGGCGGCCAGTACAAGCTAACTTCGTTGTGTGCAGACTCTGGCACCCATTTTAGATATTCGTCGAGAAGAACTGAAAGAAATAACATAGAATATTATTTATTTCTGCCGCAAGAAAGACCAAACTATTATAGTTTGTGAAAAGGTTGACTGTCTTGTAAAACCTTTTACGGTTAACCTTTTGAACGCCAGAGCATAAGCGCACGCGCGTGCCCTCCACGCCAAGCCACAATTTTACCCCCTTAATTTCTCTTTTTTTGTCATCAAATTTCTCTATATCCATGGTATAATTTAATTCGTTTCAAGCAATTAAATATGGACAAGAGCTTAAATATTTAAGGTATACAAATAAAAACACACAAAAGTAATGATTTAATTGTTTATTTCGTGATAAAGTGCACCGCATTTTTTGTCACATATTTGTGTCGTTGGCGTACAGGGCACGCGCTTGCTTGTCACGTATATGTGACAATAGCGTTCAAAAGGTTAAAAAGTTACAGTCCTGTGACAGACGGACGGGCAGAAACAGGCCGGCAGCGTTGACATACTTTGGATACAGAACAGTGACGCAGCTACAAATATAATTAGAGGCAAGCCGATGAAAAAAATGTTCAGTTCTCATAAACTCAAACAAAAAACTGTAGGTTTTTAATCTTATGGTGTATTAAACTGGTATTAAATATAATTATGTAATGTGATGTGATACACAGCTACATGCACAGGTGTACCATATCATTTGGCAATAGTAGACATTAAGAAGAGTGGTTGTTCGTAAGGGAAGCCGATAGGAATCGGGTTGTATGAAGGCTTCGGCCCTGATACAGAACAATGCTAAAGTAGAGTTTGACAAGAAGTTCTCAACTTCAAAATCTCATTTCAGAAACCGGGTATAAGCGTCATAGTGAAAAAAATCACGAGTCGTTCTTTATCAGTGGAACACACTATCAATCACAATCTGAATGATTTTGAAGCAAATTGCTAATCCATTGCTTCATATGTTCGAAAAATATGTCTACTCAACAACGTAAATAACACAATGAATGTTGTTGAACTGTCAAAATGAAACCGATTCCTACTGCAAGTTGCCCCGCAGGTAGGCATGCATTTTACTTCGCGCAAATTCTACACACTCTCTGCTGTGTGCTACTCTCAAAACGGTAATGAAAAACATCGTGAGCAAACCGACATGTCCTAGATCCAAAATGCGAAGACAGGTGACATCCACCAATCCAGAGACGAGGCCTGTATCCCAGCAGTGGGAACAATTATAGGCCGAGTATTTATTTATTTACTAGGAACACCAACTACATATTTTCATTACGTTTTAATTTCATGTTACATAGGATCTTCGTTCTGTGTAAATGCTTCCTTCCTTAGACCTTCAACTGTCATGATATTAGACACAATTAAATTTCTATTGTTTCTGTTGTTGTCCCTGTTTGTTGTTGTTGTTTATGTTGTTGTTGTCGTCGTTGTTTCTGTTGTTGTTGTTTTTTGTTAGAGGTCGGTAGGCGTCTTGAAAGCCGGTCGACAGCGGTGAGGTTAACAAATACTTAATAAATAAATACTTACAAGTACTCTGTTTTTCCCATATACTCTTCAAAGCTTCTCTAGTCCCGGCGCGCTTTGCTATGAGCGCTTTTAGAAGCACTTCCGTCCTAGGTTGAAGCTTGGCCCAACTCTTGACCATAGTGGATGGAGGCGACAGAAGGGAACTGGTGTATTTCTTCAGTTTCGGGAACACAGCGCCCTCTAGGAGGTAACGGGCGAACCATCTGTAAGAGAGAAAATGTTTTTTTTTTTGCCGGTGTTAGTCGTGATTGCGTCTTGTTACTAAAGGTTTAAAGGCTATTCAAATACTCGTTAGAAACGAGTATTGACGTTATATCCACTGAAACAAATACATATCAACTTTAAGGCCCGCTTTCATCATCAAATGTTTAGCGCTAAAAGAATTTAAAACATCGTCCTATTTCTGTCGTTTGAAGATGACAGGGACAGAAATATATTTTAACCTAAACGCATTTAGAGATTTGTGCTAACCTTATCATCTATGGGATAATCATAAGATTGTATTATTCCCAGATGACACTTCCCTCATTTTTTAAATCAAACGTCATTTAATCAACTTTGAACAAAGTTAATGATGCACTCTCTAAAGCTGTCCATTGGTTTAATGTAAATAATCTTCTCCTGAACGAAAAAAAATACTAAACTCATTAAATTTTCAACGCCAAATGTTAGACAGCTAACTAACAATATCAAACTTAATGGAATGGAGTCAGTTAGAGAGAGACAACAATACTAATAATAATTTACCTGTATCTCTCAATCTTTTCGGGAAAGTCGACTTCAGCCATAGGTAGCTCCCATCCTGCCTTCCCGAAGGTGCCTTTGAAGTGACACTTGACTCGGCCTGACATCTCGTCGTATCTCGGAGGTGGATCGTCCAGGGGATCACCTAGATATAAGATAGGATGAGCATCAATGTAAATCACTAGCAGTGATCACGTAAACTGCCTTGTTGATGTAGTGGTCGCAAGCACTACTGATGAGCATGAGGTCCTGGGTTCGATTCCCAGCTCAGGCAAAGTGTTATTGGGTTTTTCCATCTGGAATTTCTCAGTAGCAGCCCCCAGAGTCTGGATTTGTGCCCGGTTGATGGCAATAGGCTCGCCCTCTATTACATGGGACTTAAACATATCTGGCGAAAGTTAGGTGTACTATCATCATCTGCCTAGCCTTCTCCTAACTATGTTGGGGTCGGCTTCCAGTCTAACCGGATGCCGCTGAATACCAGTATTTTTCATGGAGCAACTGCCTATCTGACCTCCACAACCCAGTTACTGGGTAGATAGTACTATACCTCTTGGTAAGACTGGTTGTCAGACTTTCCGGCTTCTGACGACCCGTAACGATTGTAATATCCACGAATGACAGCCAGGACCAACAGCTTAACGTGCTTTCCGAGGCACGGAGGGGTCTTGATATGTAAAGATGGTCACCCACTCACGGAGCAACCGCGGCAAGCGTAGCTTACTTAACCTGATCGATCAACCCGTGCCGCTGCGGCTGTTGTTACTTAGCCACAAGCACCTGTCTGTAAATCTTTTGTGCAATAAATAAACAAAAAATATTACCTAAGTTACAAAGCTGCGGCACCAACAAAGGCAGCCATTCCGGTTCAATAGCAGTCACATTCCTCATCACCATCTTCCTTCGGTCCTCGCCACCAGTCTCATACAACTCCTGGAACACCACCCATTCTGGTATCGTCTTCCGAAGAATGGACTCTGAATGGAGGTGCACTGGCTCTTCTAATTCGCCACAGTGGTACGCGTATTTGAATTTGCGTTTGTCTTCGCCTGTCGAAAATAACATTAATATTATATCAATGAAAACCGAGAAGTGGGAGTCAGATTTGCACACTATGGGTGCTAGAAAAACTTTTGCAAAACAATGGTTTCTTTACATATAAAGTATACAATAAAAAACAAAAAAGGGGGAAGAGCTCATAGGGCATCAAAAAATTCGTCCGCATCGCTGTCAACGGGAAAAGTGCCCAAAAGGCTGGCAGCATTACCACGTTGGATGGCAATGCTGATTCTTTGGGCTAAAAATAGACCAGCCCTCTGGTCCCGTGGAGAGTCGGAAATTTTTCTTTAGATAGGATTTAAATTATCGAATCAGTTTTATATTAAGAACTTTACCTAGATCGGAAAACAAAAACTGGCTAATGTGATATCTCGGTTTATAATAAAACGGTTATAGTTTACCTATTTGTATGTGTATATTTTAACGGGCGAAATGTGGGTGTACGTACTATAGGTACACCTCTGCCTAACCCTTCGGGGAAACAAGGCGTGATGTTATGTTATGTGTTATTTTAACGGGATAGACATTACGGTTATAAAGACCCAGTGACATACAGACGGACAGACAGATCAACAATCGTCAGACAGACGGTGTAGGCTTAGTAATAGAGTTTCGTGGTCATCTTTTGAGTACCCTAAAAAGTAGTATAATTCTCAAAAAGATATCACTATGTGTGATTTAAATAATGTAAACCTCTTTAGGGGTCATTGTACTCATCATTATGAACAACTTTTACTATGGGACCAAACCTGAAATCGCAAAAAAAATCTGCTGTTCCCTACATTTTGACGAGTTATACGAACATAAATGTAGGGAACAGCAGATTTTTTTTGCAATGCTACTGGCTTAAAACTGCCTAGCATCGTGTAAACAGCTCTAGCATGGGCCAAGCCAGGATATTACTCGCTTGCTATCCTAGCTACAAAAACTAGCCTCGTGTAACTCGTGTAATTAGGGTGGTAAAAGCACTTCTGTGGTCGACTAAACAATTTTATGCAACATCATCAATGGTGCCGATTCTCTTGTACATCGAACTAAACTATCAGTAAAATTCCTTACTTTTGGCTATGTGAACCTTAAAGCTATTCTGCAAAAAAATATCATTAAATTTATAAATAATTTTGACAGAACTAAATCGAATTTGACAATCGCGACTCCACGTGGTAAGTACTTGTATGCCCTACCCCGTATTTTGTTTTTGAGCCGGAGGCATGCGGAGGGGGGGCAGCCTCGGCGTATTTTATATAGAATTTTTCACTTTTTCTATAGAAAATATATAATATCCAAAATGACACGAATTAAAAAAACAATGATTTTTTTTTTAAGTAGGTATATTACTTTAATTATTGTGTAATAATTACACGATCCTCACATGATTTGACCAAGATTATGTCTGGACTTTAAAAGAGACTAACCCCCTTTTTTTTTTTTTTTTTTTTTTTTGTGGATGGGAAATCATCAAATGACTTCTCCCGCTCTGGGCGGAGCGGGAGGGCGTGTCAGACTTTTACTGACTAAAACCCACCCGTGTTCCTTCTGTTGCCTGTGCCGGGGCCACGGTAACTCTTTCGAACATCCCGCAACCTTAGCTGGCATCGGCCCTAGCGGACCCCGTCAATAGTGCTGACATCTCTTTGAGGCGCGCGTGGAACACGACGCGCCGTCGACTCGGGCTTGGTCCTTACCGGACGGCGAGCTAAAAAGAGACTAACCCCTGAGTTTGTTTCGCCATTTCTTTTCAGGGGTAGTCAAATAGAAAATGTCGACTTCACCTAGCTGATTTTTTTTAATATGACTTGTAAAAATGTTTCCGATATCCTATTTATAGAATAAACAATTTCATTTCATTTATCAGACTACTAAGTTGAGGCTATTTGACTTGCAATGGAATTTGAACTTTATCACGTATGACATTAAGTTTACTACTAAGTGGATACTAACCTTGCTTGACCTCTTCAAGAGCTACCTTCTTCCCGACCTGGTCTCCCAGTCCACTGAGCACCAGTTGACGTAGGAGACGAGCCTGGTTATCATCAGGAGGTCTCATCTCTGGGTCCACGGCCACATCCACCCCCGCCACACTGAGGTTTATCTCCGAGGTTAACTGTTTGCGGAGCTTACGGATCTCTTTGACACCCTGGTGGTTGAAAAATTTGGATGACTATCGTGTCTTTATGCATTTGGACCTAGTTCTGCCATAATGAACCAACTAATGTCAAACTAATCTCTTCTTGGTGCCCAACAACAAAATATTTAGTTGGTACATGTTAGTAGGATGTACCTTTTCTCTGAGCCCATATTTGGCACAGAACAGCTCTTCCTCCCCCTTCACGTAGGCGAACTCCGCCGCGCCGATTGCACGTAACAGCACGCCCGGGTCACCCAGTAGTAGCACGTTGCCAGTCGCCGGCCAACTGCTTGGTTTACCCGACATTACCTGCAAACGATAAATAAATGCATCAGCATAGTATAAGAAAGGCCTGTTGGTCTAGTGGTTAGTGACCCTGACTGCAAAGCCGGAGGTCGTGGGTTCGATTCCTACCCAGGACAAACTTTGTGTGATGAGCATATTGTTTGTTCTGTGTCTGGGTGTAATTTATCTATAATATGTATGTATTTATAAATTATATAAGTATGTATATCAGTTGTCTGGTTACCATAACACAAGCTCTGCTTAACTTGGGATCAGATGGCCGTGTGTGAGTTGTCCCAAGATATTTATTTTATTATTAAAGAAAGAAAGAAAATAAAAATATGTTTATTTGGCACATGGCACAAGTGTGTACATACACAATATTAAACAGAGAAAAAATTCAAAACTAAACAAAAAATGTGGGCCTCACGGCTGCACCAAATATCAGTTCAGCAAAGCCAGACAACCAGCAGCCTGTTCCCACTGTTGGGACTCAGCCTGAGATCTATAAAGCGTACCTATTTGGGATTAACTTAAGCTAAGTACAAATATGAACCTTATTCGTAAAAAAATAATGTTCATATTCGTATGAATTTTTGGATCACATTCGCTTATAAAAAAGGATTAATTCGTATGAAACGCTTACTGTGATCAGCTTAAGAGGATTGTCGCATTTTGTCACCTCTCTCGCTCAGACGGGACCAAATTTTTAAGAATGTTAAATGAAACATTGTTTTTTGAAAAATGTAATCAACTGGCAAAGTAATAAATAATAATTAATTTAATAAGTAATTATTAAAAACACATTTCTATATTTTTTTTCAAGATTTTATTTTACCACTTTATCGGCGTGATTAATATGTATAGCCATGTCAAATTATAGCTTTCTAGTACGAAGAGTCTCTGAGCTAAGCTGCGGACGGACGGACATGGTGGAACTATAAGGGTTCCTGGTTGACTACGGAACCCTAAAAAGCATCTTTTCATTTAACCTTTCATTTGGTCCCATGTGAGCGAGAGAAGTGAAAAATGCGATAGCTCTCTTAAGTAGTCTTAGCACCTTCGTCTTGTGAGATAGTGAGCCATGATCCACCACGGGGTCGGGGCCCAGTGCGGGTTTGTAGATGTCACATGTCTTTGAATTTTTGGTTCTAGGACATGCCGGTTTCCTCACGATGTTTTCCTTCACCGTTTTGAGATCAGTGGTGATGAAATAAATTGCACGAGCTGCACGGGTTCGAACCCACTACATACAACTGGTAAGTCAGAGCCGCTACCTATACACACTATTGTGCGTAACACTAGCTCACACTAGGGTAATACTGCATAAACTAGGGTAAAAACAACATACCTCAGGCACAGTTAATGCAGAAACGAGCGCGATAGTATAAGGCAGTAGGTTCTGTTGATGACTCAGCGCTAACATCTTGCCGTAGCGGGGAAGCAGGGGGAATGCGGACACTGCCTTGCCTAGAGGTGTCACTTTTAGTACCTGGGGAGAAAATAAGTTTTAAAATGCTCGAGTAATGCTAAGGATAGATTTTTCAATCATCAATTACTTTTACTAAAGGAATAATTATGGAAGTTAGAAAGCTTTTTTCTAAAACTGCCACATTTATTCTACAGAAAAAAGGTTTTTGCACGGTTGAAATATCAGCCCTAAATTAATTATCGGTCCTTTGAGCCGGATAGTTTATGATGTTCTGGAATAACTTTGATTTGAAAAAGAAAATCTAGTTTATTTTTAAGCAGCTAATATAAATAATTTTAAAATGTTTTCTTATTTGACCAAAAACCAGTAACGTTTTTGATAATAATGGAACTGATTTTTTATTCAATTAATATTTAAAACAATTTATAATAATATTTACATAATTTAAAAGCTAACAGTCTTAAAATAATAATAATAATATGTACAAGTATATGTAAAAGGAGTGGAAATAATCAGAGGGCATCAAAAAATTCGTCCGCATCGCTAATGGAACTAAGATTAAATTCGGTTGATTGGGTAAAGTTGCAGATTAAACCAAGGCCTATGATAAAACGAACAAACCAGCATTCAGATCTTGTATAGTTATCACTGACTAGCAATCCGCCCCGGCTTCGCACGGGTAGTAGAGCATAATATGCCTAGTTCTTTAACACGGCTTGTGGTAGGTGTAAACTGGCAGAAATTGTCACGTAACAAAAAATCGTTATGTCGTATTAAAAAACAAAGACCAAAACTTTTGACACTTGAATCTTGAGACCATACTAAATGGCTCTGTATTAATACATAATATACAGCGTGCGGCTTTATTGGCAATATTAATTTAACACGCATATACGGTTTCGCGTTTTCGCTATATGAAGATATTTTAATTCCATTAAACGTTATTATTTATTAATTAATTTACAATTTTTATTTGCATAGATTTTCTAAAATAGCATCTTGGAGCAACCTGTACTTAAAATACTGTAGCGGAGAGGTCATTTGCCGGGGTCACGGATCATAATATCGCATCAATGAAATTAAAACGAATAACGTGCAAAGAGTAGGCAAATTGAAGGAAAGAGAGAGCTTTATTGTTTAGTTTGTTGGAAAAATTAATTTTTTCAATTTACGAATTATTTTTTATCTTATTACAATTTTTTATGATAACCGGCTACTAGCCCCACCCGTTTGTGAATGTCGCCATTGTAGCGGCACGTTGTACAGCAAAAGGAACTTCGTTCCAACCAGTATCCCAGGACACTTTTTTACTGTGGTAGTGTCGTATCAGCCTGTTGGGTCGAGCATGTGGGTTAGATTAAAATGTGACTGATGTTCATCCTACTTGGAGTATTTTACATCGTCATATTTCAGCCAATTTACACAAAACCGTAATGAATTATACACCTAAATCTTCTTCATGAATCACTTCGTTCATTGGTGAAAACCGTATGAAAATCCGTTGGGTAGTTTTTGAGTTCATCGCGTTCAGACAGACAGAACGCGGCGGGGGGACTTTGTTTTATAATGTGGTGATAGTACATAATCAGCTTATAACGTTCCCACTGCTGGGACACAGGCATCCTCTCTGTGAGAGGGAGTGGGCCGTAATATATCACGCGAGCCCAGTGCGGGTTGGTAGATGTCACATGTCTTCGAATTTTTGTTTCTAGGACATGCTGGTTACCTCACGATGTTTTCCTTCACCGTTTTGAGAGCAGTCGTAATGAAATTATTTACACAAAGTAAAGCGCCTGTCTGGGTTAGAACCCACGACCTACAACTCGTCAGTCAGGGCCGTTACCACTGGGCCACCACCACTGCTCTCCTGTAGTGATAGTAATTATTTTTAAACCTAAGCATGAGTTTTGGCATAAAGGATAGTTTTTGCTGAATAGGATAGTAATAAACCACATTGAGAATAATGGATTTGTTTGAAATTATTAAGAGATTGTGGGTTATATCAAAACGAACCACGTTTTGGTATAACTGGGGCCAAAAACAAAGGCAGTATTTCAATACTTCGAACTAACCTCCTCTTCATCTTTCCGGATATTCTTCATGGGAGGCTTCTCAAGTATACCGAGTGCTTCCAATCTCTTTTCAGCCAATCGCAGCTGCATTCTGTCTGGGGCCGTCGGAAACGGGAAGTTCACTACCTGTGTGTAACAAATAATAAAAACAACGTTAACAACAGTATAGCAGTATTTTAAAAAGGACTAACAATGTCACTTTGCAAATAAGTTGGCATACTATAAGGAACCGGCGAAGCGCAGTAAAGCGCGGTTTTCTCTGCCGCACAAATATCAACATTGCGTCTCAAAAATAAAGTCAAAAATAAATAACCTTAGCCGTGTACTTCTGTCCGCGTTGATGCTTTCTCAGACTGATTTATTTAATTGGAAAAAAAAATATTTTCAACATTATTTAAACAATCGTAAGGTTGATTTTGTGAAAACCGCGCTGCGTTCCCTGCGGTCTACGTCAGTCCTAATTGATGTAAAAATGACAAACCTACTTTTTTTGGTACCAGGCCGTTCCTGGAAACCGAATGGTTATGGGATACAGAAGGTCAAAGTCTTATTTTTTTACACTACAGGACATTCATACTAGTTATACCACAAATTATATTATTTACCTTATCAATGCCCATACACTTCATAGTGAGCACGAGATCGTCGACGGGCCGCCTGCACAGATCCGGCGGATGTTGCTCGGGACACTCGTGCTGATACACCGCACTGCTGTACAGTCTGTACGTGTGTCCGGAACTAACTCGCCCCGCTCGACCTGCGCGTTGTTCTGCACTAGCTTGAGATGTCCACACTATGCGCCAAGCGCTTGCGCCGGTTACGTGGTCGTATACGCTATAATAATTAAATTATTTAAGCTTTTTATTTAACTTTTTGAACGCCAGAGCATAAACGCACGCGCGTGCCCTCCACGCCAAGCCACACTTTTTAAACGTTTAATTTTTCTTTTTTGTCATCAAATTTCTCTATATCCATGGTATAATTTAATTCGTTTCAAGCAATTAAATATGGACAAGAGCTTAAATATTTAAGGTATACAAATAATAACACACAAAAGTAATGATTTAATTGTTTATTTCGTGATAAAGTGCACCGCATTTTTTGTCACATATTAATTGTGTCGCGCGTTGGCGTACCTACAGGGCACGCGCTTGCTTGTCACGTATATGTGACAATGGCGTTCAAAAGGTTAAGTTAGGTTTCCTAAGAAAGCGGTGCTGTCATATAACTGCCGTAAAATGACGGCTGTCTGCTGTCAATACCTTTTAAAGTTTATGCGACATGTCAGGCAGATATAACATCGAGTTCTGGTGTAAGTAGGTAAGCGTAAACTTTGGTCGAACGGAAGTATGGCAAAAACACCTAACGCCAACGTATGGCCGGTGTTTTTTTTTTTTAAGTTTATGTATTATTTTTATATCCTGTGCATTTTAGTCTGTCTGTCCAATAAACGTATTTTCTTTATATTATTGCACATGATACATTATACAGGGTCAAATTAAATTAGCTAGCGAAACTTCGCAGACGTGATCGGTTTCGATATCTAAACATGATAAAACAAAAAAGAAATTTTGACGCTGTTTCTTGTGGGGTCATCGACCGCAGTTAGTGTAGTAACTCGAAATATCAGTTTTCTATGTGTAAACTTCACAGACGTGATGGGTATCGATATCTAAACATGATAAAACAAAACAAAATAAAACATATTTTCTCAACTCTTACTTCAAGTAACAACACTACAGTTCGTTCGCGTTAAGAATACAGTAGTCATCAGTGCAACTGCAAGATATTGGTGTATTCACAGTGGTGTTAAATTCAAACAAATTATATTTTAAAAGATTAAGTTTAATGAATTTATAAAAATACACTTAAAAGTTTAAAATCAAAATTAAATCATTAATATCATATTTTAATCACTATCACTAGTATCCTCGTTAGTATTTATAACAAAAGTATTTTCTCCAGCGAGTACCAGAGTCATCTAAATTCCACATAGTATTTTCTTCTTATAAGACGTGGTCGCAGCATTTCTTCCATCGATCAGCGTCCACTAGGCGAATTGCGTCATAAAATATTTTTTTCACGTCAGACATCTTAAAAGTTTTATTGTCGAAGCAATGCCTTCAACTGTCATTGTGAACTTGACTTTGTAATTTGAAAAGATTTGATTGGTTAGGGGGCGGGGCTAGGCCGACGGACAATGATGACTCACTGCATTCTTAACGCGAATGTACTATAACTGCGGTCATTCCCCCCCAAAAAAAAAAACATCAAATCTTTTTTAATTTATCATGTTTAGATATCGATACCCATCGCGTCTGCAGTTTCGCTAGCTAATTTAATTTGACCCTGTAGCTTCGCTTGTGGCAGCTTAGTATTGCATATATCCACGTCGGTGACCATTGACCATCAAGTGGGCCGTCGCGTCGGCTTGTTTTCCATTTAACCTTTTGAACGCCATTGTCACATATACGTGGCAAGCAAGCGCGTGCCCTGTACGCCAACGACACAAATATGTGACAAAAAATGCGGTGCACTTTATCACGAAATAAACAATTAAATCATTACTTTTGTGTGTTTTTATTTGTATACCTTAAATATATAAGCTCTTGTCCATATTTAATTGCTTGAAACGAATTAAATTATACCATGGATATAGAGAAATTTGATGACAAAAAAAGAGAAATTAAACGCGGTGAAATTGTGGCTTGGCGTAGAGGGCACGCGCGTGCGCTTATGCTCTGGCGTTGAAAAGGTTAATAACATAAGTAAAGCCCCATTAACGCGATGCAAATTTAGGCAACAGCTGTAGTACATTTAAATTTTTAAGTTCTAATTTGTACTGTTAATTGTATAATGGATAAATTTATAATTAATTGATGTTTACTTATTTATATTTGTGCACCGTTGGGCAAAACATGACTGATTGAACTTTATGTAATATCTTGCATGCCTTGTGTATTATACTCATGTTTTGAACAAATACATGATCTTATCTTATCAAATGCAACAGGTAAATTTAAATTGCACCGTGTAAATCAGGCTTAAGACTTACCGCATCTTCTTCTTCCCGCTATCCACAACGTATCTAACAGCTGGTATAGTAATGGATGTCTCAGCGACATCAGTACTGACAACACACAGCCTGGCCCCCGGGGGGGCCGGGTTGAACACCCGCGACTGCTTGCTGTGACTGAGCATGGAGTATAGAGGAAGTACCCATAGTGGCTGCCGGCAGGATTTTATAGAAGGGGTTAGGGAGGCTTCTTCTGTATCTGGAGAAAATATAGATAAAATTTAGCTTTATTACCCCTGTATTTCGCAAAGGGGTCGGCAGAGCGTATATTTTTAACCGATTTAAAAAAAGCACGATGTTCTCAGTTCGTCGAATTTTTTTTTTCTTTATGTATGTTTCCCGATTACTCGAAGACGGCTGGGCCGATTTGGAAAATACTTTTTTTTTGTTTGAAAGGGTATATTTTCCAGGTGGTCCCATTGTCATCAGGTCAGGAACTGATGATGGGATCCTGGAGAAATCGAGGGAACTCTTCAAATATTATAGGCACACCTTTAGCGATTTGGGTATTTTTTATAGTAACTTGTGCATTTGCTCTCGGAAAGCACCATTTGGTGAAGTGGAACTGATGATGAAGACCACAGATGGCCACCGGAACTACTCAATAATAACGGGTTTCACGGGTTCCGATTCGATTACTTTAAAAAGGTGATTAGCAGTTGTCATTAGGCTGATAAATTACAAACCGATCCAGTAAAAAGTGAAAAATAAAAACGCATGCAAACAACCGACTTCCAAAAAAAAAAATTATTTCGGAAATCGGTGGCAAAAACCTAAAATACAGATCCACACCGACTTCCGAAATTAAAGTTATTGTCATCGTGTGCACGGGATTTTGTTTTATTATTATTATTTATTTATATATACTTTATTGTACACCAGATTACACATTACATAAAGATACATCTTAAACTACAAAATATACAATTGGCGGCCTTATCGCATACTGCGATCTCTTCCAGGCAACCTTGGACCATTCCAAGGTTGCCTGGAAGAGATCGCAGTATGCGATAAGGCCGCCAATTGTATATTTTAATGCCCCCCATCACATAAAATCACTGTCCATACAGTGATTTTATGGACATTAAATGGGGTTGTTCTTGGTGCAAATAAAAAGTATATAAGTACAGTATACTATAATAGATACACAGATACATACATATGCTATATAGTAGATAAATATGCCATATAATATATACATAGATACATACATACTAAATATATAAGAGACGAAAACAAAAGAAGACTGTCAGCCAGCAACGAGAATAAAATCACAACGACAAGTAATGTTCCTTCACGAGTCGTTTAAACACAGGCAGCGATTGCGCGCGCTTTATTGGAACTGGTAATGCATTCCACAAACGAGCGGCCTGGACAGTAAAGGATTTGTCAAGAAAATTTGTGGAATGCATAGGCATTTGTCATTTTGGCAGTTTTCAAATTGATCAGATGTAAGTTTCCTCGTTAGTACATCAAACTAAGTAACTTTGTGCAAGAATAATTGCTGGGAATCTATTTTAATTGTTGGTCTGAAAATTCACTGTTTACTAGTGCGCAACGTAACGCACCCAGAACATTGTGAACAACAGCGTGCTGATGATGACAGCGGACAGGCTCGACTGTCCATACATTAGACGCTGCAGTGACTTGCACGTCACAAAGTCGTCGGATACTAATGTAAGTGTTGATAGTGCGGTGGTTTTTGTTTTGCATTGTATTGTAATGTTAATATTTATATTATCTGTTGTATGCATTAAATATTGTATATGAGCCATGTAACTTGAGTGAATAAATGAATAATATTCAGCGTGTCTCAAACGTAGTGGTCCAAAGGCAAATGGGGTAAAGCAAAAGTGGCCACCTATCATTTAAACATTTAAAAGTTGGGGTATTCTTCTTCTCCCTTTAATCCATCCAAAGGTTGTCTGTAAAAAATCGGTTTCAGCGATAAGACCGCCCATTATGTCACCCTATGTGTAAAATTTCTACATTTATATCTGTAATTTTTATGATGTACAATAAAGAATATTCTATCTATCTATCTATCTATCTATCTATCTATCTATCTATCTATCTATCTATCTATCTATCTATCTATCTATTCTCAACCTTTTTTTAATCTGGGCTTAAAAAGTTTCGCTAAAGTTTAATAATAAGTTAGAAAAGACAAGTAAAAATAAAATCTAAGCAGAGCCACTCTGAACGTAAATATAGGAACACAATCTTGTACCTCCACTATCAAGGCATCTTCCAGCCAGATTTGAGCTCGCTACATTGAAAATTTTGTTTACAGAGTCGAAAAATCCAAGTGAAAGTGTAAAATTTCTTGATAATGATTTCTGAACTGTTGAGAATATCTCAACTTTTAATTTTTGATATGTAACGTCTTTCCTCTCGCTTGCCTGCTATCTGTAGGAATGATTTCGTGAAAAGGGACGGAAGTGTGTCTCAGGAAGTCAGGATACCAACCCATTTTCCGAGAGGTTGGTACTCAGCCAAGTTTTTTTTTTTTTTTTTTTTTGTTGTAATACGGGGAATGACAACAGTTTTTTTTTTTGTAATATATTATTATTATATTATTTATTTATATATATGTATACAACGTGTATCTGGACGTACGACATTAAATGAAAGCGAGCACAGTACTAGTCCATCGAAACATTTTAAAACACGAAGATTAGTAGTTAATGGAAAATTAAAAAATTGCAGTTTTCAAACAAAATAAATAGCAGAATCAACTGCATAAAAAGTAAACACGCTTTATCAACGAAAAGTCACTGACCAACGGTGCGGTGCGGGGTGCGGGGCGCGGCGGCGGCAATGTTTACCTATTATTACGGACTCAGATCTACATCATGTTAAAAAATAAGAAAATGAAAAATAATTTCCTGTGGCTAAAGTATTCATTGGATTTGATTGATTTTTTGTATACGGGTAAAGAACATGATTCTCTTAACGTGGTTTAAAGGAATGTCAATCGTCCTGTTACACCTTGTATACATATATTTTCCTTTCAAATGATAGGTGGCCATCTCCGCTTTACCCCATTTGCCATTGGACCACAACGTTTGAGACACCCTGTATAACATAATTGTTCTTCTGAATGTATGCAACGGGTACAGGGTTCGTGGTAGTACTTAAAGTTAAGTTATACATTTAAAACTTGTATTAGTAAAAAAAATATTTAAAAAAGTTGGACCTTCACGTAACCAGAAGGTTCCCAGGTAGGGTTCAGTACAAAAAATAATAATCATAATAACGAGAAGGACAAGTGACTCGGTTTCGTTAAGGTGAAAACGCCGGGGAAGCCCGCGAAATTCAAATTTTCTTACGTTTTTCGCAATTTGCAGGTCAGTATTAGGTTGTATATTGATTAAAATATGATTCGCGACCGTAACATATATGTATTTACAGAATTATAATCATTAAAGTCATAAATACAACTCTTTAACACCAGGCAATTCTATTGAATGACTATTTTATGAAATCTTAACATTTTAGGATTGTACGAACTCAAGGAACTTTATTACTGGTTCTAATATTATAATTCTGTAAATACATATTTGTTACGGTCGCAAATCATACTTTATTCAACATACACCCAGACACTGAGCTGCAAATTGCGAAAATCGTAAGAAAATTTGAATTTCGCGGCTACCTTAGCGCTTCCCCCTTAAGGGTATTTTTACTCCCGTTATAGCTACAATTAAAATCGTACCTGAATCACTTAGATGCCCTTCACTATCGTCATCGTCCTCCACTAGGTCAGCCTGACCATCATCTTCGGGCATGTCATAGTCATCCAGGTTGATCTTCGGCAGAGCTTTAGATTTTTGTTTCGCCTTCCTACGCGCTTTGCGGGCGCGTTTCATTTCTATTTCTACCTGCAACGGCAAGTCAGTTACGGAGTGGTAATTTTGAATACAGTAAAATAGAACTGCCTCGACTTGACTGACAGAAGTAGAAAGAAAGAAAAACTGTTTATTCACGTGAAAGTGACGCACATACAAAAAAAAATGTTGTTTATCATAAGCCTAATAAAAACAAAACAAGTGGATATACATTCTAAAAATTAATAAATTAAACCTAGACGGAAATATGCGTCACTAGCGCACGAAACGGCCACCGCTCAGCATAATGCCGTGGCCCGTGCCTGAAGACACGAAATCCACGGCGCTGGTTTTCAGCGCAAGCCGCTCGACTGCCTCGTTAGTCTAGTGGCCGCAAGCGCTACAGCTGAGCATGAGGTCCAGGGTTCGACTCCTGGGTCGGGCAAAGTCTTATTAGGTTTTCCCTTCTGGATTTTCTCAGTAGCAGCTCGGAGTCCGGATTTGTGCCCCATGGATGGCAATAGGCTTGCCCCCTATTACATGGGACACCTTTGCCTATCTCTTCGGGGATTACAAAAATAGAATATCATTTTATTTATTGTTGCTGCAGTAAATAGAGAAAAAGTATCTCTACAACATACATCTTTGGTGTACCACAAGAAAATACATAAAAATAATATTCTAACATGGATGAACCAAACAAACGGTACTAAACTATGTACACGCGGCGACATATCAAGCTATACATTTCCAGTATAAGCTGATCTCGCATTGTATAGGATTTCCGTACAATGAGAGGTCAGCTTATACTGGAAAAGTATAGCTTGATATGAAGCCGTGTGTACAAAAACTATTCAAAGTCAATCTGCCTAGCCTTTTTCCAACTATATTGAAGTCGGCTTCCAGTTTAACCGGATGCAGCTGAATACTAGTATTTTACATGGAGCGACTGCCTATCTGACCTCCACAACCCACTTGGATAATCCTAACTAATAATATATTATAAATGCGAAAGTGAGTTTGTTTTTTTATTTTATTTTTTTATGTATAGACGGCAGTACATCAAGCTACTACAATCTGTCAAATTTCTTTAATAGATTTTCAACTTTATCGCTAAAGCATTAGGTTCAAGGTTGATTGGGAAAATTTGACAGTTTCGGGTAGCTTGACCTGCTGGCGTCTGTACACACAGTGAATTACTTATAGATACTACATAATTATAATTTTGAGAGGGTACAAAGATGCTGCTTATTTCTTAAGAAATTTCTTCCAACAGATCGACGAAAGGAGACGTTTGTTTGTTTGTTACGCTTTCAAGCTAAAACGGCTGAACGGATTTCGATTAAATTTGACACAGGTGTAGACCATGACCTGGATTTGTAAGTTGTCCAGCAATTTTGTTTGAACCTTACATTTGCTGCAAAAAGGTAATGTTTTCATGAAATCTGTCAAGTCATATTATTTCCCAAAATGAAAATGTGTATTTCGTGGACTACCTTATAAGCATTCACCTTAGCCCACGTTCGCGCATTGGATTTTCAACTCTCGCCGTTGAGCCGAGCGTTGTAAATCGAGTGCGCGGTAAAAGAAACCAACGTCTGTGTCTCCGAACGCATACAACCCCGATCTCTTCAAAGTGAGAGTGAACAGGCTTCTTCTGGGTAAGCTCGCTCCATCGTCGACTTTGTCTCTGTCATCTCTGACCTAGACTAGAGTCAAGAGCAAACCCACCTCAAATAAAATTTAAAAAAAAAACGTCGCGTTATAAAAACGCCCGTGCGGCCGTGGGCTTAAACTGTCCTATGTTTACCTCATCATCATCAGATTCAATATCCTCAGGCTCTGAATCCAGTGCAGCATCAGCGTCAGACACGGCCTTGGTCTTCGTTATCAGCTTGGTGTAGTCCACGTCTTTGCGGTATGGGAAGGCTGCCCTCAGTTTGCGAACTAGGTAGTGTATCTAAAATTATTTAAATCATATACAATACATACATACATAATATCCCATAATATTTCATGTGTGTTCCTTTTGATATCCCGTAACTCTAAGGGGTCATTCATTGTACTCATCTTTAGAAATAACTTTTATTATGGGACCAAACCAGTCAGACCAAAAAAAAGTCAGGTGTTCCCAACATTTGATTTTGCATTTGTGCCCGGTAGATGGCAATAGGCTCGCCCCCTATTACATGGGACTTAAACATAACTGGCGAAATGTGGGTGTTACTATAGGTACACCTCTGCCTAACCCTTCGAGGAAACAAGGCGTGATGTTTTATGAATGTGTTCCCAACATTTTCACGACTTATGCGAACATAAATGTAGGAAACAGCAGATGTCTTTTTCGCGACTTCAGGTTTGGTCACATAGTAAAAGTTGTTCATAATTATGAGTACAGTGACCCTTTAAGAGGTTGAGTATTAAGTCCGGGACCTTCGCTCGACCTGTTCGGCTGTTATTATTTACCCACGAGCCCCTTCATTGTTTTCTGGGCTGATATATTTGCCAATCTATGTATAAACCTCGTCTAAAGGCTTACTTCCTTACTAATAAACGGTGTATAGTATCTGTACACAACGCTTTGTCTTCTTCTTTCGAAAGTCAAATTACTGACGACTGAAAGAGAGAAATCGGTGTGTAACTATTCACCTGATATAATACGTTTATTAGTAAGGAGGTTAGCCTAAAAAGCCCAACTCAAAATTAAGAGGGCCCTTCCCGTTTCGTCTATCGTCAACGCGAGTATGGTCGAAAAGCTTGTTGTTTCATCCAGCGCAAGTGAGAACTACTAACAAGCAAGTGAGCACGCGATAACATTGAACGAAAAATAGTGTGCAGAAACATAAAACTTGTTCTAGGAAATACGTGTTTTTGAGTAAGCCTTAAAAGTTTGTGAAATAAATGTTTATCATTTAAAATATCCATTACATGTGCGAGGTTTCTTTAAAAATGTTTTCTTTACTTTTTCAATTTATGAGTACAATAATATGACCAGTCAAAGTTCAGGTAAAATTTATGCAAAAAAGCAGATTTTTGGCGTCTTATACTGAATTTGTTTCCCCAAATTTTTATTTTTTGCTTTCATAGAAACATAAATATAGTGCACAAGATACCTATTCGTTTACAAATTTTAAAGAAAGATGTGTTACCACGCCATAATCACGTACGAGCGTTTGTATGAAAAGTGTGACGGGTTGGCCGCTCTTAAAGAATTACCTCTTGTTGTCCCGTAACAAATATAAGTATTCCTCCCTCTGGCAGCCTGGTGTGTATTTTGACAGCTTTCTTATACGCTTCCTTTAAATAGTCACTGTTCGTGTTCTTGTTGAAGTGCGTTGTCACTGGGAACTGCCTGGAGTCTATCTGTAGACATGTATACAGGGTCAAATTAAATTAGCTAGCGAAACTCCGCAGACGTGATGGGTGTCGACATCTAAACACGACAAAATAAAAAAATAAAAGATTTGATGATTTTTTTTGGGTCAATGACCGCTGGTTGTGTTTTTACTTGTAGTGTGAGTTGATAAAATCTGTTTTATCGTGTTGAGATACCGATACCCATCACGTCTGTGAAATTAACACGAAAAATTAATTATTTTAAGTGACAACACTATCCGCGGTTGATGACAAAAAAAAACGTCAAAAAATTACAACGTCACAGTTATGTATAACAGAAATAAAGGAAACATAATGTTTTTTTTTTTTTATTCGAGATAGGTTTGCTCTTGACTCTAGTCTAGGTCAGAGGTGACAGAAACAAAGTCGACGATGGAGCGAGCTTACCCAGAAGAAGCCTGTTCACTCTCACTTTGAAGAGATCGGGGTTGTATGCGTTCGGAAACACAGACGCAGGCAGAGAGTTCCACTCCTTTGCTGTGCGCATCACAAAAGACATTTGGAAACGCTTAGTGCGAATTGGTGGGATAGCAACTAGGTAAGGATGGTAACCTGCAGTGTGTCTAGATGTCCGCTGATAGAAGGGGGCCGGCGGAATGAGGTCGTGGAGTTCTTGAGCACACTCCGATGTGAATTTTGAAGCATATTATTTATATCCTTCCATCTGGGTAGCAATAAAGCCACTAGGAACACACAGATCACATTGTGACTATGCAAATAATGTTCATATTCGTATGAAACACACACACATACACACATTCGCTTGTATAAATATGAACATTGGCTTAATAATAAGGTTCATATTAGTTTGAAACGCTAACTTTACTTTGCACAGTAAAGTTAAAGGGCGGTATATGAATGCCGCTTTTACGAATCAAGTCAATAATCAATCTTTATTGTTATTGAACATTTTGGCTAAGGACTGATTTTACCAACTCCATTTATCTGTAGCCAAGGAATCATTTGGAATTTTTGTCAGGTTTCAAAAACAGAATATTTAAACGTCATAATATATTCCACGGATAAAGATAGAATGACGGGTATTATTTAGTAAAATCAGCCCTAATAATGCTAAATGATGAAATTGGGCGAAGATGTATCTAGCAAGTTCCAGAGACAAAAAGGTTTCCTTCATACGCATGAAAAAAACTGAAACACGGCGAAGGTGGTATGACGATCTGTTATTACGTTTACAGGGCCAACATGGCATGTATCTCACAAGATAGGGAGGTTTGGAAGAAAAAAAGGGAAGCCTTTGCCCAGCAGTGGGACACAAAATAGTCTAACAAAAAAAGTGTGTGTGTGTCAGCTCCGACGCACGACTGGAGTTTACTCCGTGAAAGTTGCAAGGTACGTTACGCAGAAAAACGTAACGCTTGTGTTAATTTCACTCCTCATAAAAAATACGCGAATTGAAACTCGGGTACATAGGTAACAGCTTAAACATAACTTTATTGTCACTATTATCCACTTGAACTAAATAAAACCAATATTTATACACCCTACCTTTATAACGGGAGGTGGTTGCTTAAACAGCCTGGTATTCTCAGTAAAATCCTCGACCCTGAGGGTGGCAGACATGATGATAAGCCTCAAGGGGGACCCTCGCTTCCTCCTCAGAGGCACTATCCTGGAGAGAAGACCAAGGAGGATGTCGGTATACACACTCCTTTCATGAGCCTCGTCTATGATGACCACGGAGTATTTACTTAGGAGGAAGTCTGATTGGATCTCTTTGAGAAGTACACCTGGAAAGCAAAAGTAAGTAAGTTTTCTTTTAGTGTTTAGGTTCTCTAACAAAAGGGCCAACGAGACTTTACTGCTAAGTCCACGCCGTCTATTTGTTAGATTTCAAAGAATAACTAGTACCGAAAAGAACCTATATTTAAAGTTGTATTTTTGATAGCATAAAAAAATGGAAAAAATATAAAATATATAAATATAAAAATGTTTTATTCAATAACAAACAAAGTTCGTTCAACAGTATTGAGGTTGACCTCTCCTTTTAAGTGTGAAAACACTTGTGCCAGGAAAGGCCGCTCTCCCTTAACTTGATTACATTTATACATATTTATAACTTATATAATAAATCTATATGGTATGCAAAAGAAAACTAAGTAAATCTAACAAGTAAATCTATGTGAGCACGCATGCAATGTGCGCGCATGTGAGTAGAAGCGTGAGTTAGCGTAGGCTTTGTAATGGGGTCCTGTTGGCACGCTTCGGGTAGCAAAGAAGCTGAGAAATCATCCTAGCTTAAAATATCAGATACGTCTTAATACATGATAGTGATCAAATACTACGGAGGACGTCTTCAAGACACTGGACTGGGCAGGGTATCAACGTGAACGGCGAGTACATCTCACACCTTCACTTTGCCAATGACATAGTCATAATGACAGAGACGCTGGAACAGAGACGTTAGACCAGATGCTGCACAGCCTAAATGGAGCCTCTCGTCGGGTTGGCCTCGGCATGAATTTGGACAAGACGAAAGTCACGTACAATTCACACGTCTTGCCGAGACCAATCCGCATCGAAGGGTCGCTTCAAGTTGTGAAAGAGTATGTGTATCTAGGGCAAGTCATCCAACTCGATAGACATAACTTTGAGAAAGAAGCCTACAGAAGGATCCAGTTGGGTTGGGCAGCGTTTGGAAAACTACGTCAAGTCTTCTCGTCACCTATCCCGCAATGTTTGAAGATTAAAATCTTCAACCAGTGCGTCCTGCCCGTTATGACATACGGTGCCGAAACGTGGACACTGACAGTTGGGCTGGTCCACAAATTCAAGGTCGCTCAGCGCGCTATGGAGCGAGCTTTGCTTGGAGTTTCTTTGGTGGATAAAAATCAGGAATTAAGTTATCCGGAAAAGAACCGGAGTAACCGACATAGCCTGCAGAGTAAGCAAACTGAAGTGGCAGTGGGCTGGGTATGTTTGTCGAAGGACCGATGGCCGGTGGAACCGACGAGTCCTGGAGCAGAGACCACGTATCGGCAAGCGTAGTGTGGGACACCCTCCAGCTAGATAGACCGACGACCTTAAGAAGGTGGCTGAGACAGACTGGATGCGGAAGGCGGAGGACAGGGTATTGTGGCGCAGACTGGGAGAGGCATATGTCCAGCAGTGGACTGCGATAGGTTGAGTTAAATGATTGATTGAATCAAATACTAAAACATATTTTTTTTAAATATACATTATTTAGACAAAAAAAAAAAAAAGAAAATTGATTTTTCTACTCACCATCAGTCATAAACTTGATCTTAGTGTCCTTAGTAACGTTTCCCTCGAACCGCATGAGATACGAAACCTCTTTGCTACTCAGGCCCAGTTCGTACCCCACTCGTGCCGACATAGCGACCGTCGCGACTCGGCGTGGTTCGGTCACGGCTATCATTTTGTGTTCGGCGTACCCCGCTTCATACAGAAACTGGGGTATTTGAGTGGTTTTGCCACTGCCTGGACAAAAAACGAGGCTTTATATTAGGACCAGCCGTATGCGCTATGGGATTTCCGGTAAAAATGACGTGATACAAAGTTTCATCCCTTTTTTAACCCTTTTAGGGCATGAATCTTCAAAAATCCTACCTTACAAGATCCGCACTAGAGTTGCTATTATAAGGAACTCTTGCGCAAAATTTCATATTTCTAACGCACTGGTTTAGGCTGTGCGTTGTCAGTGAAAGAATTTGGAATTTTTATTAAGTAGATGTAAGAAAATCTACAGGGTGTATCAGAAAGGTGTGGTCAAATTTAAGGGTGTGATATAGACCATCTAACTGGACAAGTTTCTCCGTCGGACCAACATCGTAATCGAGAAAAAATAACCAGCCGTCCCATACATTTGGGATATTTTTTCCTCGATTACGATGTTGGTCCGACGGAGAAAGTTGTTCAGTTTGATGGTCTGTACCACACCCTTAAATTTGATCACGCCTTTCTGATACACCCTGTATAAGGGCAGACTCAGGGCTGCTATGTAAACTAGTAAGTTAAGTTTTAAAGCTTTCTCTCTCCTACTACTTTGCTGTGTGCGACAGGATCCATAGTGATCTCAACATATATTTTAAGTTACCACCTAAGTACACATTATGGAATGCAATATAATTATAATTGAGTATTGAGAAATTCCTGATGGAAAAACCCAATAAGACTTTACCTGACCTGGGGATTGAGCCGAGGATCGTATGCTCAGCACTCGCGCTCGCATACACTGGTAGGTTCTTTGAATAAAATAGTGCTTTCCTGCCACTTTTTTTTTCACCTCTATTCTTAAACTAGTTCTATTGTAAATACAGATAAATATAAATGTTGATTACCTGTTTCACCAGCAACAATAAGAAATTCATTCTCATTGATCAGCTCCATAATCCTTTGCTCCTCACCTAGTATTGGTAATTTCAACCTTGCCACCTGAATCTTAGGGTCTCTTTTCACTTCTACATGAACTGTAGGATGTTCTAGGAGTGGCTTCTTTTCGACTTTAATTTCTTTTTCTACCTTTTTATTAAAATCTTTGTTTTTCTTCGTTCTGTTTGACTTATTTTCATCTTCTATTGATATGACGTCATTTTTTGAAGTATTAACTTCTGATAACTCATTTTTGTTTTCCGTCTCAGTAATTTCAACCTTATTATCAGTGTTTAGAATCTCATTTTTATTGCTAACGTGACCATTTACAATTTCCGGTTCATCGTCACTTGCTTCGTCATCAGATTCGGAAGAACTTTCTTCAGAAGACTGTTCAAGACCAACTACGTTGGGGTCATATTTCTTCTTTTTAATTTTTTCCGCATTATCCATTTTTAGGAGGCGTAGGCGTTTTTTAGCTCCTGCGAAACAAAATTTATACATTTAAATTTTTTACAGCATATTAATGTGCTGCCAGATTTATTTACTTGATACAACAAAACCCCGGTATTCGGCAAGGCGGCTCATTTTTATATACTGACGGATACAGGACACTAGATTAATATCCGGCGGATTCTGGATACTGATCAAAATAAAAATTACAAAAAAAAAAAAAAAAACAAGAATCGATTTTTATTAAATTCATAAACAAAAGGTATCTATTGCTGTTTCGGTCCAAATTTTATGTATTTTCTTCGCTCTTCCTCTTTATGGAAACCGACACCTTTTAGGCAAAATCGATCATATTATTCGAAGTACTTTAACATCCATTTTAAATGTGGCATTGGACGACCGCACGTGGCTGCAAGCCACACTACCCATTCGTTTTGGTGGGCTCGGCGTCCGCAAAATTTCTAGTGTAAGCCTACCGGCGTTCCTGTCCTCGGTCCACAGCACCGAAAAGTTAACCGCAAAAATCTTAGCCCCTTCTCAGGTTGACTCTGAACTGCCGTGTTTGACCGATGCGATGAACGCTTAGAAAATTGCTTGCCCGGATACGGTTCTGCCCGAGAACCCGTCTTCCCAGAGACAGTGGGATGAGCCGCTCTGCAGGTTGGTACGGAATAAAATCATTAATACGTCCACCAATACTGCTGAGCGTGCCCGCCTGCTGGCTGTGGGTGAATGGAAGTCGGGCCTCTGGCTTCAGACGCTACCGTCACCCAACATAGGCACTATGCTGGGTGACACCACATTCCAGCTCGCTACATGTTTGCTTCTGGGCGCTCCTTGCGGAGCTCCACATCGCTGTCAGTGCGGTGAAGGAGTCGACTGCCTCGGACACCATGGCCTATCCTGCAGCAAGAGCGCTGGTCGTATGGCACGGCACGCCAGCATTAACGACATCATCCGTCGGACTCTTGCCACCGCCGGGGTGGCAACTGTTTTAGAACCCAATGGCTTGGCACGCGACGATGGGAAGAGGCCAGATGGAATGACCATAATGCCTTGGAAGTTGGGTAGGCCTTTGGTGTGGGATGCAACCTGTGTTGACAACCTCGCGCCATCCCATCTTCCTAGCACGGCGGGCTGTGCTGGGGCGGCTGCTGCAGGTGCAGAAAACCTCAAACGGCGCAAATATAACAATCTCATTGGGAGCTATAGGTATGTTTGAGCCGTTTGGGGTTGAAACACTAGGGCCGTGGGGTCCGAGTGCTCATCGAGTATTTCGGGATATCGCCAAGCGGTTAGTCGACTCTTTACGGGACCAGAGGGCTGGCCTATTTTTAGCCCAAAGAATCAGCATTGCCATTCAGCGTGGCAATGCTGCCAGCCTTTTTTGGGCACTTTTCCCATTGACAACGATGCGGACGAATTTTTTGATGCCCAATGAGGTCTTCCCCCTTTTTTATTTTTTATTGTATACTTGTACATAATATATATATATATATATATTAGTGTTATCTTGAACCTATGTAGTAATTAAGAATTATAAATAAATGTCAAATTAAATTGCTGGTTTCTATTTAGTAAATATAACCTAAATTGGCTATCTTTTCGTTCCTGATTATATTTTTCGTAATTTATACAAGCAACAAATTATTTTCACTAATAAATAAAAAAGCCAATCAATCAATTAATGTAATCGGGTCTATTTACTCGTGAACTGCGATGGCAGAATCCACTCGCTATTTCGGGCCTTACCTCTGCACACTTGCTCAGATTAGGCTATCGTTCCCGTGAGCGAAGTCATTAAGTCGTAAAGCCCTGTTTTGATTTAATGAAAGTTCAAGTTTTTTAAAATATAAATCATAATAATATGGGCTTGCCATTACATGCCTTCACGTTTATAGCTTTATTTTAAAGGAAATAAAATCAAGTTTATATTATAAGAACTATAACTTGAGAAAAACTTCTAACTCTTCTTTTTAGACTTGTGACTTTTCGCTCTACGGGGATGATATGTTTATTTATATATTTCAATTTTGTGTACAGTAGTAGTACATAGGCAGACTATGTTTGGTCAGATATCTGACCAAACGGCTTACAGGACAACTGGATATTCGGATTTTGGTATCTGGCCAAACAAATAGCTCACATTCCACAAACCAACAATAATACAAAAACATACCCGCTATACTGCTAAACTTCTTATTCTCATTTTCCTCAGAAACATCCTGAGTTGCCAGTTCCAATTTCAGCTCGTTCAACTTCCTCAGGCCAATAGTCTGGACCGCTGATATACCAGTCAACTGCCTCGCTTCCTCTGCCGTGGCTTGCACTTGTGATAGAGATTCTAGGAGGGAGGCTCGCTGAGGAATTAGAAAAAGATATGGTATTGAGTAAAAGAGTTTAATGATAAATTTTATTTCTGTACATAGGTTTGAACAAACACTTTTACATGTCAATCATATTTTTTCAAACTAGATGTGGTTGGTGTTTCCTATCTGACTATTTTGAGACGAAAGGCCGGAACAAACTCAGGGGTCACAGTCTCTTTTAAAGTCCAGACATAACCTTGATCAGATCATGTAGATTAATTGATTGTCTGTAATTTTTATGGTGTACAATAAAGAGTATTCTATTCGTGTTTTCGTTTCAGTTTGGCCAGAGATTAATAACACAATTACATTATTTTCATTTATTCTTAGTTTATTGTAGTTAGTAATGTATTTATTGATATTGTAAAACAAGTAGGTATGAGTGGACTTTCAAGAAATTATAATAATATGGTTGGTTTGAGAATGTCTACAAACATTTGGATGCAAGATTCGTAGCTATAGGCTTGTCTCAATATAATATATAATCTTACTTAAATTGTGTACAGAACCCATTGTGCCTTTGTTCACCAGTTTAAAAAAAAAACTTACATTTTCCTTCTTCTGTTTCTTCTCAACGATCTTTTCTAATCTTTTCCTCTGTGCTTTGGACAGAAACCTGGTCTTATCTTTCTTTTCCTTGACAACTTGAGTGTCTCGCTTCTTTGAAGGCAATGCCAGCAGATTGGTAGCATCACTGGCTCCATACTCATTAGTAGAAAACTCTAATTGAATCTAGAAAAAAAAAAATAAAACATAATCCTTTCTTCTAGGAAACATACTGATGTTGATGATACATACTGATCTATATCTATTATAAAGTCGATTTTCGTGTTTGTCTGTGTGATGTTGTTGTTCTTTTAAACTACACAATGGACTTTAATGGGGTTTTTACCATCTTTAGAGAATTTATTCCAGATGGTTGTTTTGTCAAGTCGTAAAAACCGTGTGAAGTAGGGTCGGAACGCTAGTATAAAAGATATTGTCTAAAAGCAACATATTCATTCTAATAGCCAAGAGAAGTGGAAAGTGCAGACATAAATTAATAGAATTTGTTATTTATTAATAATCTTGATTACCTTAGGTAGGTACCTTATAAACTGTATGCTGTAGAAAATTTTTAAATTGAGTACCTACAGCTCTTCCGACGATCGTAATATAAAATTTGAGAAATAATATAAAATTGTATTTTTCTTAATTCTTGTTGTTTGGTCTAATAGAGAAAATGTTGACAACTGACTGGGCTGGGACAGACTGGATGCGGAAGGCGAAGGACAGGGTGTTGTGGCGCAGCCTGGGGGAGGACTATGTCCAGCAGTGGACTGCGATAGGCTGAGTTGATTGATAAACAGGGAAAACCTAATTTACAGTTCTAATATTAAAATACCAACATGGAAATTGGTTACCTCATTTGTTTGCGAATTATCGATATTCGTTTTCACGACTTGCCGCGCTTTAGCATTGTAGCGTCCTTTCCCCATTTTTGTAGATTGGCTCCACCTCCAAGACTTCCAATACCATTAATAAAGAAAATTATTGGATAAAATAACTTTTTATCACACGACACCAACAAACCAACGTGTTTTTGTTATGACTTTATTTTTTTTAATAGTTTGACTTGACTTGTTTTTGATACAGATAGAATGTATCATGAATGTTTGTGATACAGATAGAATATTTGAATTCTGATATTCTAGCATGGATGACTGAAGCATGTTTGATAACGTTCAAAATGTTAATAACTTTTAGAAGCGATAAAAAAAATATTCATGCCAAGCAATTTTTACCAGTTTTCATTAAGGGGGAAGCGCCAGGTAGCCCGCTAAATTCAAACTTTCTTATGTTTTTTGTAATTTGCAAGTCAGTATTAAGTTGTATGTTGATTAAAGTATCATTCGCGACCGTAACACATATGCATTTACAGAATCATAATCATCAAAATCAGTAGTACAACTCCATAAGTTTGTATAATCCTTATTGTCAAAATTTCATGAAATAGTCATGCAATATAATTATCTGGTCTTAAAGAGTTGTATTGATGATTTTAATTAAATATTATAATTCTGTAAAAACAAACTTTTTACGGTCGCAAATCATATTTTCATCAACATACAACCTAATACCGACTAGCAAATTGCGAAACTCGTAACAAAATTAGAATTTCCCGGGCTACCTAGCGCTTTCGCCTTAACTAATCTGTCACCAAGGAAAAGCTATTAAAAAGGATATTGTAAAAACGCATATTGTAAAAAAATTGTCTCTGAACATTACTAACGTAATATACACTGAACCATTGAGTGCACCGACTGGCACCGACACCGACATACCACAAAGATATTGAGTGATTGAGTGTCAATCAATGTCAATGTCAATTTCATGTCAGACTCACATGCTAACAAAACTATTTTTTGAAAACAATGTGCGTTTTTAAAACTTTACATTGAAAGACAATAACAAAATGGCACACGAAACGTACTTCGAACTAACCAAGCGATCTGTACCCATAATCAAGAATGAAACTGCCTACTTGTCATGGTGTAATTCAGTTATAACTGTACGCACTACAAAGCGTGTGAATTTTCTCGAGTACTCCTACAATTTGGAGTGTTTGGAAAGAAATATAGATTTTACAGAAAGTTCAATACTTAGTCCTAAGAACAGTCCCGCGTCAGAAGTGTGTAATGCAAATTTTTTGAAATCAGAAATGCGGAATGTCGACTATACGGAAATGATAGTGAATCCATCATTTTGGCCGCACAATTCTGCTCTGACTCAAGAAATGACCAGTGTGATTATGTGTAAGTGGTCGCCACAAAATTTTAGTAAAAGTGAATGTGTTCTCGCAGTGCTAAATAACATTGGAGGTGTTGAATTATTTGGTCAAAGACAATTACAATGGAAAAGTATTCTGAACTTGTCTCCTTACGTCACAAAGCTTCTACAGTACAATAGAACTCCAGTATTCTTCGAAGACCTAAAAGAATCTGTGTTTATCCTTGAAACATTGGCAATATGCTGGGCACCAGAATTAAATTCGGACAATTCTTGCTTCTTCGTCACTGCACAGAAGAATGGTACCATATTGTTTTGGCAGATATTTAGCAATATGGATGCACCAAAAGTGAGAGGCCGTATTTTAACTGATATGGGGGAAATAATGGGAATTAAATGGATACCGAAGCATGGTAATAACTTTTACTTAATATGTACTGATGTTTCAGGACTAATACATGCTTTGGATATGAAAATAGAGAATGGAATTATAAGTCTTCTACGGCCCCATGTACTCTGGGCCCACAGAGATATGATGATGGCCATTCGCTTAAAGTACACAGTTATAGATAATCATATTGTGTTCTTGTGCAGTAAACATAGACATTTATTAATACAAGTTATTGATTATAATGGAAAAATTCTGTCCCAATATCTGAACAATGTGAATGATCACCGCATTACAGACATTGCTTACACAAAAAATGGCATTTATTTATCAACAGTAAATGTCAAAATATACAAAATTAATATGACTTTACTAAATGGCAATTTAAATGTGGAACTTGATCAATTAAACATTAAAGATCCATATTCAAATTACGAACTGCATGGTCTCCGGTTTTCAACAAACAATGTGGTGTGTGCTTTAGCTATGGTCAACAGAAGAGTGCTCTGTAGAAAAGAAGCCCATAAAATGGAAGTGATTTTCGTAAGCACAGATTCTAAGCTAGAATCAATACTACCAACGCTTATGAACAATCCAACAAAGAAACTAACTTATTACTGGGACTGCATAGAACTTTTGAGATTTCAAGTAACAAAGTTGAAGGTATTTCCGAAGCTAGATTATGATGAATTATATGCAACAGCATCGCAAGATGTGTATAAGCTTAAGATCTATCTTATTCTTATGACTTACCTTGCTGGCTTGAAAAAAGTTTTGCGAGTATGTTCTGATGTAACTTTACCTGAAACTTCACCAGAAGTCGTAAAAGAAAAAATATTATATTTACATGCAAAGTCATTGCTAAATAGTCTTTGTGAGAAATGTCAAACAGAGGGAAGTCTAAGTGATTTGGACATGGAATCTTTGTATGGCAGTAAAAATTATCTAGAATATTATTCCAAAAAATATAAAACTGAAATAGAGTTTGACCAAAATGTACTGAGAGCTTTAGAAAATAATTGTGAATATGTGTGTCAGTGCTGTGATGATAAAATTCAGGGGTTTTCATGTAAAAAGGGACATTTGAACATGTTTTGTATGGAGAGTTTTTCTCCAATTATGTCAGATGATTATTTATTATGCAGGAGTTGCGGTTCAACAGCCCGGTCCGATTTAGAATTAGAGAATCCTGTATGTGTATTTTGTGATTTAAACTTGGTTAAACCTGATTGATGGTGTTTTCTACTTTTGTTTGTGAAATAAAAAGATGATAAGACATGATTTTTATATTTAAACCAAACAAAACACTACACAGTAACATACCATAACATCACGAGGTGTTACGCGTTATAGGTACCTATTCGTCATTGGTATTTATTTCCCCCATACACATGCTTAATTTTACTCGACCGAAGGTTCGGTTTCGGTTTCGGCCAGAAAATTAGGTTCCGGCCGCAATTTCGATTTCTCCCAAAAAGTGGCCGAATCTTCGGTCCGGCCGAAACGACGGTTTTGTTACCTAGAATACAAACGACTGACAGATAAACAGACAGGGTGGACTTAGTAATATGGTCCCGTTTTCGGACTGAGTAATTATTGACGGTGACGGTACTGAGTACTTACATAGCAGTGTCAAAATATTTTTTACGTATCTTAAGGAATTTGAGGCTTGAAATAAGTAACAAAACTAGGTTAAATGCTCTAGGAAAAAAACAGAAAACACTAAATTCGTGCCATGATTAGATGATTCCCTCACAAAACAAAAAATATCAGACTATTTTGATTGATAGTGCGTTACGTTGTTTTGTTTGTGTTTGATTTGATCGTTCAGTGCCGAAAATAATTGTGAAACAATCATGAAGTAAGTTTATATTTGTGGTTGAGAAGTTTAAAAATAATATTAATTAAAATAGTATATTTATATTGTTTTCTACATACATAAACTCGCGCCTTCTTCGCATGGGGGTAGGCAGAAACTACAGAACGCCACCGATCCTTACATACCTACTCCTTTTGCCTCGTTTACGTTCATACATCTGGTCATACACGTACGCCGGTTGCGAGTATTGTTTTCTAAACCAACAATAATGTTTCAGTCCAAATGAGACACGTTCCTCTCACCCATCGTCGGCTCAGTTTGAAACTCTGGTAAGTAGGTACCTAGAGTTTATGGAAAGAAACGCTGGCATGGCGAAGGGTTTCTTGAGAACTCAAAATGCCAGAGAGCGAAGTCATGCCATTGGGAGGAACTAGCCGTGCGCCTAAATAGTAGGTATAGATCAATAGGTGGCACAATCAAAAATTACAAACAGTGGACTAAGGTTAGCATCGCTTTTTTTACTACATGTTAGTTAGAACCACATAACATTCCTCAAAGCAAACCACTTAAAATGTGCGACGAATCTTGGTTTGGAGTGTGTTTCCTGGTTTCATAAATTTTATCTTGATTGTTAATTTTACTCAATCAATGACTATTAATAATAAAGAAAATGGAGTTTTTCAACCTGTTTAACCCAGGGACACCTTTTGGCTTCAGCGAATTCAGCAGGTCAAGGGCTCCCACACAAAACTGCGAATTCGCGTTGCATCGCGGTTTTGTGTGAGAGCCGTAAGGGTAGTTTGAAAAATACGTGTATATTATAACAGCAATTTTTTATAATTTCTTTAATTATATGTCTGATTGTAGTATTGGTCTGACAAAAAAGCGCCATTAAAAAAAAGGACTGGTGGTGGGGTGCAGGATGAAGTGGAGCTATCAGAATTTGAAGAGTTATTGCTTTGTGTGATGGTGAAAGTTTTTCAACAGGAGATGCACATTTAGGCATACACACATTTCTGTTAAGAAATTTAGAAATGCAATAGGTACTATAATAGCTTTTTTGCATCAATCCTGTCTGGCTGGTTGTAGCCAAGAATTGTGCAATCTGTCTGTTCAAAATACATATAATGTAAAGTGTATTTTTATTTAAAACATTTGGCAAATTTATTAATATTACGTTAATGTCTTTGATATATCTCGGGACCCTGGGGTCCCGGACCTTTGGGAGGCATACGAGGGGCCGAAGCAAACTCGTAGAGGCCCGTTAGACGCTTTCAATGAAAATGATGCACCAACCGATGATTTATCCCTGTACGCACTATGCAAGTGCACCCAAGGACAACCCCCGGTTGGTGTAGGACTATTGCAGGATATGGGAACAAAAATTTTGGACTATGGATTGGGGTGGCTGAAGTGTACTGGTTATCTAGGGCTATGGAAAGACTATGGCCCCTGCCTGATCAATGTTTTATATAAAATACACAGATAAAATGGCAGGGGGTTACTTCGTTTTCGTTTAGCGCTCGTTCTTACTTTTTTTCTTTTTGCTCTGCTTCTGAGGGTCCTAGCGTAATGTTACATACCCTATAGCCTTCTTCAAGAATGGGGCTATAAAATTCAAAAAGAATTTTTAGCGCGTTCAAAAAATCTGTTGGTCCCTGGGCTACATTTTGACAAACTTATGCTAACATAAATGTAAGGGACCAGCTAATTTTTTTTCGCGATTTTAGGTTTGGTGCCATAGTAAACGTTGTTCATAACGTTGAGTACAATGACTCCTCAAGAGGTTGGCAGTTATTTAATTTACACCTTATATGTACCTATATGTCTTGGCCAGATCTTAGAATAGATCGTTTAATGAAGTGTTCGACCATTTTAAGAAATGGTTATATTTCATAAAATAGAACGTCGACCGCTGGTCACGTCATGTGGTTTGGCCAGATCATTAAATACTGAACGTTTGACGATATGAACAGTTAAACGCACGACTGCTTTATGATGTGACCAAACCCTAGTGATCATATCGTACAATAGTTAGATTATCCACCGGTAGAGGCGTCACGATGTTTTCCTTCACAGTTT
The DNA here is from genome assembly GCA_947568875.1 of Fissipunctia ypsillon. Taxonomy (NCBI): domain Eukaryota; kingdom Metazoa; phylum Arthropoda; class Insecta; order Lepidoptera; family Noctuidae; genus Fissipunctia; species Fissipunctia ypsillon. The sequence continues at coordinate 16,876,985 of OX387662.1, forward strand.
TGAGAGCAGCAAAGACACAAAGTAAAGCGCCTGCCTGGTTTCGAACTCACGACCTGGAACTCGTAAGTCGGGGCCGTTACCACTATTACTTTGTATTCATTTGACTTAATACATGAATACTTCGACTGTCTGGTTGGCCTTAGTGAAAAAACACACAAAAGTGCTTTTTGCTAACTGGTTTAGAAGAGGCGTTTCCAAAACCTCCACTTCTGGAAACGCCATATAGCAAAAAGTATTAACTAAGCGAATAAAACACAAACAAGAAATTGACAGGCGATTACAACTGGTAAGGTGTAAGGAGCACACAACAATCATACTCCTCAAATGTCAACCTCACCTGCGCGCGCCGTACACCCTGCCACTGACGGACGAGGCGCTGGCGACCGATTGATGGCGGTAAACCATCCAACAGGAGCGCAGCCTTCATACAACCCGATTCCTATCGGCTTCCCTTCGGAACAACCACTCTTCTTAATGTCTACTATTCCCAAATAATATTGTACACCTGTGTGTGTAACTGTGTATCACATCACATTACATATATTTAATACCAGTTTAATGTCATCATAAGATTAAAAATATTACAAAAATGCCTGCAATTTTTTGACTGAGTTTATGGGAACTGAACAATTTTTCCTTCGGCTTCCCTCTAATGATAATTGTAGCTGCGCCACTGCCATCCAACAAGCCAACCTAAATTCTCCAGAGCGATGACGGGCAGCAGCGTCACCGTTGCGAAAGGTTTGGCTCTGCGGTCACCAACCGCTTGCCCAGCGTGGTGACTACGGGCATAAACCTCCCATGATTAAAGTGCCAAAACAACGGCCCCCAGTTCCCGGTGGTCCCGCTATTCCTGCTCAAGGTAGCGGGGTGCGAAGAATCCCCGGGTTACGGCAGGCTACCAACGACGACTACATTTGCCTACGTACAATGGATATTTGATGAGGCTGGACCAACACCCTGCCGAACTTGAGGTGGAGTTAGGTCGCATTAACTGGCATAACTGGAGTTATCTGAAGTCTGAAGACATGGGGAGGACACGATAAACCTGGAGTCAGACCACCGTTTTCCGTGGACAGATGGACAAGCATTATTTATATTAAATTTATTCCGTAGATATTGAAATAAGTACCTGTGACAGATAAACGGACCGACAGACGAAGTAACACCATGTTTTTATTTGTATACAGGCTGGTCCAAAAAGTCACGTCTAAAGGAAAAAAAAGAAATGAATTTTTGAAGCTCCACCGGCAGAAAAAATAAAACTTACTGTTTATCTTACTCGAAAACTACAAAAAAGTCGCGGAACATACATGGGGTAGTTTCGAATACCCCTTTGTATGAGGAATTCAGATGTTTCTTTTGGACGTCACTATTTGGCCCAGCCTGTATGTGTATGTTACTTTTTAAGGTTACATACCCAACGGGACCCTATTACTAACGCGCTGCTGTCCGCCCGTCTGTCCATCCTTCCGTCCGTACGTCTGTCGCAAGGCTATATTTTTTGAACCGTAACGGGTAGACACTAGGAATTTTTAGACAACAATTTAAGCCTCCAACCACAAATAGACAGCGGCACTTCGAGAATTCGCAAATTAATCTTCCTTTTCAAAAATCTTCGTCACGTAGCTGACGCGGAGGTTATTAGGTGGGTATATTATGCAATGTGTCAGTCTCTTCTAACATACTGCATAACATCATGGGGTGGTGCTCCAAAATCGAACATTTTAAAATCGAAAAGAGCCCAACGGGTGGTGCTGAAGGTGGCCTGTTAACTGTCATACGTATCCTACTGTAGATATTTACAAACACTTCAAAGTCTTGTCAGTGAGGCAACTTTTTGTTTTATACACTGTTCTCAAAAAGCACTCCTCCTTAATTTTTGTTTCCTCCTTAATTTTTGTTCCCTCCTCTATCTCGGGAAAACGCAGAAAATATGCTGTCTGCGTTGCTGTTAAAGGTTTAAGAACGATGATACGAAAAATTTTATACTTTCTTGGGTTCCCACTTATATAATAAAATAAATCCTAATACCTCGGTCTATCGCCTAACATCAAAGGCTTGTAAAAATGATCTGGTTGCATGGCTCCAGAACTTAGATTATAAAGCAACTGAGGAATTACTAACATTTCCAAAGTAGTCCATACCGCTAATTTCCCTACACATAATACATCGCTCATTTTTCCACTTTATTACTTCTATTCTGTTTTATTGCTTTTATCCTGTTGAGTTTATCATTGATTTTTATATTATGCCCTATCAAACTCAAACTCAAAGCATTTATTTCAATTAAACCAATTACAGGCACTTTTGAATTGTTAAAGAGTCAGTCAGTTAGAAAATTGAAGCTAGTCGCCCATTCCAAAACGTAGATCTCTATGGAGAAGAATGAGCAAGAAACTCCATGGACACTCTTTTAAATCAAAATTATTACAAAATCCTGGGTACATTGTTCTTGTTGCTTCTATATGTGAGAACAACGTAAAAAATAAATAATTAAAAACAATTCAAAATATAAGATTAAAAATAAGCCCTAGCAGTTAAGAGATGACCAGTCTCCACTGACGGCGCCCGTTCACGAACATGACGCGTGGAACATGACCCTTCACATTTACTAAATAAATGATAATGTTTACATACCGTGTGTTGGGACCCTGGTGATCTGCTATATATGTAGGTACTCCTAGTGCAGACACCAGTCTCTCACAAACTAGTGTTACATAGTTTTTAAACTTGTCTAATCCATAAGATGCAATTGTTTGTGAAGAGAAAATAAGTTATTTGAATTTGAATAAAATAATATTAAAAATTAAAGGGGGTCCCTTAATTAATACAAGAAACGTGTTTTTTTTTTTACTAAAGTATTTAAAAGAAATTAAATCTTGTATGCTGGTACGGAATCTTTCGTATGCGAGACTCGCACTTGGCCGCTTTTCTACCATTTTGATACGGAACCCTGAAAAGCTTGTTTAATTCATCCTCGTGTTTTATAATCACCAGAGGTCGGAATTGGGTAGAGTTATTTATGAATCGAACAAGGAAAATGATTCTGATGGGCCGTTTGAATAAGCAAACCCTCACGAGTCTAGGCTAGAAGCTCCACCTCAAGTTCGGCAGGGTGTTGGTCCAGCCTCATCAAACATCCATTGTACGTAGGCAAATGTAGCCGTCGTTGGTAGCCTGCCGTAACCCGGGGATTCTTCGCATCCCGCTCCCGCCGTTACCGTGACCGCTACCTTGAGCAGGAATAGCGGGACCACCGGGAACTGGGGGCCGTTGTTTTGGCACTTTAATCATGGGAGGTTTATGCCCGTAGTCACCACGCTGGGCAAGCGGTTGGTGACCGCAGAGCCAAACCTTTCGCAACGGTGACGCTGCTGCCCGTCATTGCTCTGGAGAATTTAGGTTGGCTTGTTGGATGGCAGTGGTGCAGCTACAATTATCATTAGAGGGAAGCCGAAGGAAAAATTGTTCAGTTCCCATAAACTCAGTCAAAAAATTGTAGGCATTAAGGTGGAAAATCCCTTTCTGTTTATATATATTGAGCACTATCGATGTGTGCAATCAATAGCGCCAATCACATTTCTGAAGCCATAAATGTTTCTAAATCCAGAAACTACTTGTTCTTGCTCTTCAAGAGTCCCAGGCACGGTTACGCGCTCACTAAACAAGGCTTGAGGACTAAATAACAGTTGCGTAATTTCTCATACAGTAAAAACTCCCTCTGTAACAGATGTATACAACTGATCTGTCAAATATCTTTTATCGGTAAAGTAACCGTCAGTGGCGCAGCTACAATTATCATTAGAGGGAAGCCGAAAAAAAAATTGTTCATTTCTCATCAACTCGACAAAAAACTGTAGGTTTTTAATCTTATGATATATTAAACTGATATTAATGTGACGTGATACACAGTTACACATACAGGTGTACCATATTATTTGGCAATAGTAGACATTAGGAAGAGTGGTTGTTCCGAAGGGAAGCCGATAGGAATCGGGTTGTATGAAGGCTGCGCCCCTGGTAACCGTTATAACTCCGGTATACGTCATCTGTAATTCTTTATTAGTAAGGCTGTTAGGATTTTATGTGAGTCTAACCATGCAGGGCCATGGCTGGAAGGGCCTTTTGAAGAGAGAGCCATTGCAGCTTTGAGTTGACCTGTCCCAACAAATGGCATGCATCAGTCATCGTGTAGCTCAACTCTATTTTAGAGAGCTCAACGACGCGTCATACTACGCTACCAGATCTGCAGGACATTTGCGTAGGCCATATACAAAATACTCAAAACTGCTAGACAAAGATAAAGTCATGTCTTGAATCTAGCTTGCATGGTACTCACATTCGCAGTCAGTTTTCTCATTAAATGTCGCCAAAAATATCATGAGTTATGTCACGTAAATCAATAAAAATCAAAATGCCAATATTAATTCTAAATCACTAAGGGTGAATTCGACTAAACTTTTATACCTAGTATAAGTCTAATCCAGCAAATAAATTTTTAATGTTTGACAGATTTTCCATACAAAAACTTTCAGACGTTATTTTTTTTTTCCGCGGATAAAAGATATCTAAGTTTGGTTAAAACAGCCCTGAGTATAAAAAGCTTTACCGCCCCTTGAAATACAGGCCCCCTGACCCGTCCGCGAGGTTGAAAACTTATTGAAAATATAAATGCTTGTAAGTACTTACTTTAAAACCAACGCGTATACTAATAAATCTTGTTAAAATTTACAACAAATTTTATTTTCACACGCTTTATTTACTAAGAAAAACCTTTACTTTAAATGAGCCCTCGCAAGGGCTCCCGTTATCCCAAATGCGACGAGAGAGAGCCGTCTCGGCATTGGTGTTAAGAAAATGTAAGCTTCATTGCCGACGGTCACAGACCATGCACTAAGAGATAATGGTCTATAAAGTGACTGACAGTAATGAGTCTTACATTTTCCAGGATTTTCTCTCATGGCCCTTTAGTGTTCATAGAAAATCGGAAAATTCTGATTTGCTCTGGAAATAAATACAAATGATTTTTTCGGGGAAAATAGTAAAATATCCGAACTGATCGAACGCTAAAACGATTTTCGGCGTTTTACAAACAACTATAACTTTTAAGTCCATTTCATTACCTACCTAATTACCTACCTATTATCTATTGATAGTTATGAACTTTTAAGGCTCCTACAAACAGGATCGCGCGCGACTTAAAGGCACCGCTCGTCGCGCGACTCGCGGTGCCTTTGTGTCGCGTTGCGTGTCGCGCCTGTTGGCAGGAGCCTTTAAGGATCGCAAAGAAAGCTTTTTTTATATGGAACGTAGATTTTTGTATAAGAAGAGATCAAAGCGTGGGTCAAAGTAAAAGCTAGGTAGGTACTATTTCAATGAACCTTTTTAGATTCTGCGCGACAGAGCAATGTCAACATTTTTCGGGCAATGTCATTAGAGTTGGTTCAACCGTGGGGAGTAATGTATTGAACTAATGTCCTCAAACAAGGAAAATGTAGGTCAAACGTTCTATCCTAAAAAGTTTTCAGTAAAATCCAATAATAGACCACCAGTCCACCAACGTCCGACGGAAGGTTACATTGTAGGCTGTAACCCACTGTGGCATCGATCGATACATGCCACAATATCCCAGACGTCGACCTAGGAAGCCAGCTACATAGGAAGAGGAAAAAGATATCCTCATTTTCATGCCTGTTGCATACATAGAACAAGCACATCCTTGCGCATTTAGAAAATTACATCAATAACTGGTGCGTTCGCCCCACCTAACTTAACATCAGTACTCGATTAGGTGTGGAAGGAGCCGCACGCGCGCTCGCTATGTGAAAATAAATAAATAAATACAGAAATAAACTCGATTGTTAATAACTGTAAAATGTTTGTTTTGTGCTATTTGACGTTCCTGTTTGGGTACACCAATGGATTTGCGTTGCCTTTCGAGGGATTGTACAAATTGGATATAATACATTATAATGATTTTCATGCTAGGTAAGTATTTTTTTTTTTTTAATTTTTGTAGGTTTCAGGATTTTTCAGGTCTATATTATTGTTATTGTGTGAATATGAAAAGTGAAATTCAGGGGCTGTAGGCAGTACGCACCTTCGACACAACGGAAACTTCAGAAAAACTCTCAATTTCCCTTTGAAACTGGAACACAGAAATGTTGTTTGGGGGCTGAAATGGGCATGGTGAACTTCCTCGAATGAACCTTTATAAAGGCACTTCCATTATCGCACTGCCAATAACTACTTATCAAATCAAATAAAAAAAATCAAATAATTTTTATTCCAGGCATTATATAAGTACAAATACATTTCACCCATAGTGACTACATGTCATAAATAAGTAAACATTAAGTATTATTAAGTTATATGTATTACAAATTAAATTAACTTATGTAATGAATTATATTTGCTTAAATAAATAATAGTAGATACCCACTCAACATTATTTTATACCAGTTTTATCGATTCCGATAAGTGTTATGAGTTGGGTGAGTGCTATTTTTTAATAATAATAGAGTTTTAAGTCAACTAGGCACTTATTAATAATCTATCTATTTACTTAAAGACCCGTTTCAGAATCTGTTGCCTTACTAATGTTATAGATCGACATTGAGCTGCAAAAGACAGTGAAGCTACTAAATACTAAATTCTATGTCTTTTTACAACTCTCGGCCAGTGGGTCGTCTGAACTCTGTACGTCTGTACTACAATTTATTTACCATTTTGATATTTCTCGGGACCCTAGGGTCCCGGACCTTTGAAAGGCATATGAGGGGCCGAAGCCAACTCGCAGAGGCCCGTTAGACGCTTTCAATGGAAGTGAGGCACCAACCGACGATTATCCTTGTTCGTACTATGCAAGTGCACCCAAGGACAACCCCCGGTTGGTGTAGGACTATTGCAGGATATGGAGACAAAAAAAATATTGGGCTATGGGTTTGGATGGCTAAAGTGGACGGGTTATCTAAAACTATGGAAGGACTATGGCCCCTGCCTGACCAATGTTTGATAAATACAATACACGGATAAAATGGCAGGGGGTGACTTGCACACTCAACAATGGGCCCCCGGAAACGGTCGCTAGTACATAGTGTCGTAGCGACAAGGGGGCAACATGTCTTGAGGTGCTTAAGAGGAGTGGAGAGGTATTCCACGGCTATCAGGACAATCCCGGAAGTACGGTCAAGATCCCTACCAGCATCTTACTGGACTACTTCCTTCCTCCGAGCACGTTTGCTCTTGCGAATCAATCTCTACTCAAGCCAGCCAATAAAGGCAAGAATGAGGTGGGAGGTCAGTTCTCGTCAGTGTTACTCCAGCCGGCCAATAAAGGCAAGCCAGAGATGAGGAACATGACTTCTCCCAGGAGATAGGGTACGTGGGGTCGCAACTGCCCAGCAGCTCGCCACATGCTGCCCTACGGGTTTCTGTATCTCTCTTGGTCTGGCTCTTCATCCTAGACCTGTTCCGGCAAAGTAACCTCTACCGGCACAGACCTAGTGTTCGGAGCGCGCAAGCCCCATCACGACATCAACGTAGAGATACGATCAATTATTATCGTGTCCAGCTTGTGCTGTTGCCTGCACTTTTCATGAACTGATGGACGCTAGTGAAGGTGGCAAACTCGTAGCCAAATGCTAGGCTGGCGCTATCTAGATTGCCATCGACACGCTAAGAAGACTGAATCGTCTGATAGAACCTGACAGAAGTAAGATGTGGCACAATTAGGGAAATAATTCTAGAATCGCTTTTTCATTCTCCCTTGTTGGTTTTCTGCTGAAAATTTACAGATTATGATAACAATGTGGACCAAAAAATTCAACATACTCCGATCACCAATCTGTCTGCTAAAATAGATAGATAGAATAACTCTTTAGTATATAGTTCCACCATAAATATTACATATATAAAAGTAGATATTTTACAAGGGGTGACACAATGGGCGGTCTATTCGCTAAGTTTGGTGATATTTTTTTTTAAAGTTCCTCAACCTGTGTATTAAAAAGCCTCCATACTAGCGTATTACTCAGTTGGGTTGTAGAGGTCAGATAGGCAGTCCCTCCATGTAAATTACTGGTATTCAGCTGCATCTGGACAGACTGGACGCTGACCCCAATATAGTCGGGAAAAGGCTAGGCAGATTTCTTGCTAGCAATTGGAACTTTGCTTGCTGAAATTAAGAAAGTCAGTAATTTCAAGCATTTACGGTCTGAAAATCACGGTGTTGATGCTAGAGCGATTACACACTAATAATGGGAGTCATTAAAATATATTTTATAGTAACAGAATTACAAATAACAGTCAGTACCTACCATTCATTTGACTTCCTCGTTGATCTTGTGGTCGAAAGCGCTGGTTCTGAGCGTGAGACTCTAAGTTTTATTCCCGGGTCAGGAAATTGTTAAGTATAGAGTTGTTCCTTCAAGAAATTAAGAGCGTAGAAATACTACGCTACTAATTTATTTATGGAACAACTCTATAGATTAGGTATAGGTTAGTCAGAGTAGGTTATGACTTATCACATGGAAATTTAAACATAAAAATCTAGCGTAAATATGTGTGTGCACTGTTATTATAAGTAGGCAAATTACTGGTAGGTATAGCTATAAATAAATAAAATTATATGTTTCCCTTCGAGGAATACAAGCGGTTGTTGTGTGGGTATGTCGGTAACATTCAATGTTACGGTTACACACTCTTCTATAAATAGTTTGATCCCATCTCTACATTGATAACGACGGTTTATCAAATAAAGTCTTATCTAGGGATACGTGAAACGCATATTATGATGTACAGTGGGTGTTTGAATTAATATTGTTTGTGTGTGAATGAAAGCGCTCTGTAATCTCATTTGTCTGTGTTGATATTTACTTAAATATTAAACAATATCTTCTTTTCATTCTTGTTGTTGTTCGTTATTTTGACAGAGCATACTGTCCCGAATATTGTGTAACTTTTTATACACACATTATTTCCTTCTCCAGTCGTGACTTCGTGAGTTAAAGTCTAAAATTACTGAACAGCCTTTAAGTCGTGGTTGTAAAAGATTAGCTTCAGCAAAGATGTTAGTGGGGCATTTTTTTTGGGTGGTAAATCATCAAATGACTTCTCCCACTCTGGGCGGAGCGGGAGGGCGTGTCAGACTTTTACTGACTAAAACCCACCCGTGTTCCTTCAGTTGCCTGTGCCAGGGGCCACGGTAACTCTTTCGATCATCCTGCGACCCTGGCTGATATTAGTGGGGCTAAGACTATCAGATTGATGTGTGAGGTAAGAAAGTAAGGCGAGCTGCACCTGTTCGGGTAGGCATGATTCGGCACGATTCGGTATAAACTCAAACTCAAAGCATTTATTTCAAATAAACCAACTACAGGCACTTTTGAATTGTCAAGGGGTCAGTCAGTCAGAAAGATGAAGCTAGTTGCTCATTTCAAAACGTAGTAGGTACTGTAGAGGTTTGCACTTAGCATAAAACCTTCGCAAGCACATTTGTTAATTTAAGACGACAAGCATTGATTTTAAAATTGGAAGATAGAAAAAAACAAAATAGGTTGACAGTCCGCCTCCCGGCCCTGACTGATGTAGATATAGATAGAAAATCGCGGCGTCTTGAACATGTACCATTACTATGTTAAAATATGATAATATAATGCTTTAGTGAGTTTAAACTCTAGTAGTGTTGGTGTCCCCCACACATTACAATCGACACCACATAAAACACGTCATAATCCGCTCGGTTTCCGTAAGTTCCTTGTGGATCATTACAGTATCTATGGAGAAGATCGAGCAAGAAATTCCACGGACACTCTATAAGCGTCCATAATAAAGATTAAAACAAAAACAATTAAAAAATTAAATTAAAATAAGTCGTGGCAGCTGAAAGTCTTAGCTGCCACGGCTTATTTTAATTTAATTTCTAAATCTTTATTAAGGACGCTTTTAACGTTCTACCAGTCCCTACTGACGGTTCACGAACCTGCTTTATTAGATTAGCACCATTCAGCTCAACCATTTTGAAGGGAGCTAAATGATCCGACACACGCGCCACCATGCTAATTGATTTATATTAATCTTACCCGAACATGTGTACCCACCACCTCTAAGTGACCTCTAAGGCGGCCAGTTCATCGATTAGGACCGAGACAGAGCCGATCCTGGCGCTGCTATAGGACTCGAGGTCGTTGTAGTTTTTAGGACCACACGGTGACGGTGCCTAGAAATGACCAGTGAGATGAAAAAGGATCAAGCGCCATTGACTATACTAGTAGTAGAAAAGAGTAGCTCGCTATGGGAGAACGGGAGCGTGTTCTCAGAAACTGATGGAGGGCTCCCCCAGCCCCGGATCCAAATTTTTTCAACAAACAATATGACGTTTCTTTTTTATATCGAATGTTACATTGGGAAAGGAAATGACGGATACAGAGTGAAATGCCGAGCCAGGCGGCGTAAACGGATTTTGTATTTTGTCATTTTCTGAATTTAATTTATATGAGGAAGAACTAGCTGGTTGCTGGCCCAATCTTTGCCGACCAGTGCAAGTGTACCCTCTGCACCCCCCTAGATCCAGGCCTGGGCTCCCCAGTCTTCTTCTTCCCAGACGTGTGCACGTTATAATTCAAGTTATTAACATTTCATAAAACATCTTGTACATAAATGTCTTTTTCGCGTGGGAGCCCTTCTGCACGTATAACTCATTCTGATAATTAAATGTCACGACGCGACGTTAATACATTATTACTTTCCATACGCGATAAATATTATATCTAGTACTTAGGTACTCATTGAAGTGAACACTTCTTTAGGTGCGTTGAGCTCTTTTTGGTAGGGGAAATTCTTACGGGTTCGCGACATGCGACATGCTTGCGTCACCGACATGCTAATGTGACGTGTTGCGCCGGACTGGCGACGCGCAGCGGCCTGTGAACAAGTCTATCGGGTGTCCCCATGACTGCCTATTTTTATCTCTTCTGTGTCTCTAGCTGTAATTGCGACTGTCTCGGGCAAAAAACCCATATATTTTCCAAGTGCATTAAAATATGAATCTACCAAATAAACAACAAAATCACTTTGTAATTTATTCGCAACGTTAAAATATCAAACAGATCAACACTTTCGTTTTTATTATAGTCACGGAATAAAATATAAATGTTAATTTAAAAAATAAAATCAGCGTCGAATAGCATGCTGATTACGTATTCACGCCTTTCCCTTCCTTAAGGGGGAAGCGCCAAGGTAGCCCGCGAAATTCAAATTTTCTTACGATTTTTGCAATTTGCTGGTCAGTATTAAGTTACAGGTTGATTAAAATATGATTCGCGGTCGTAACAAATATGTATTTACAGAATTATAATCATTAAAGTCATCAACACAACTCTCTAAGACCAAGTAAACCCCAAGAATTACTATTTCATGAAATCTTGACATTTGGGGATTATACTAACTTAACAAGTTTTATTACTGATTGTAATGATTATAATTCTGTAAATACATATTTGTTACGACCGCGAATCATATTTTCATCAACGTACAAGTTAACACTGACCAGCAAATTGCAAAAAACGTAAGAAAATTTGAATTTCGCGGGCTACCTTAGCGCTTCCCCCTTAATCAGCTGTCATCGTAGGAGCACATGAGTAAATAACCAACAGAGACACAAGCCTCAAACAATTGCGATGCGATAGATTAGGTGCCCCTAATAAATAGCGTTTCATATACTTAAATGGTTAGTTTCTCTTAATCAAATTAAGCCATCAAAAAAAGCTAACTTTTGTACGTATACTACTAACCAAAGTCCTTCACTTATTTTATATCTTTTATCATTATGTGGACAATGGTGTGGGTAACGTGCTTGTTATTTAGTTTAAGGATTTCTTCTATTTTCTTTAGCATGTAGGTAACTGTTTTTTTGTCCCTAAGGAATAAAATAAAATAATAATGAGGGCGAAGGCCGAGAAACGAAATGACAGACCTGAGTCATAACAAAATAAACTTCAAAGAAGTACAATATGGTTTGGCAAGGAGTATTGATTTCAATGAAAGACACTGACCCGCCACGGAGAAGGACGTACAATCGGAAAAAATTGCTTAATTTTCCAGGCTAAGCTACTAAGGTCACACACATTCTACGCAATCGAAGCCGTATGTGGAAGCTAGATGATTATTTTTACTTTGACTTTGCAACGCGATTGTTTGAATCTTCGTCTCTGTCAACTATTTACTCATGTGGTACAACTCAGTACAAGTTTGTTTTGGTTCAATACGACCTTGATACCATTCTCACTGATTGTGTGATATAATGTCAAGATTCTGTGACGAAACCGGTCCGGTATTTTGTGACAATTTGATTTCGGATTAACGGTGACAGGAGCTAGACCACCACCTCTTAAAGCAGTATTATTGTAATCTTACTTCAGTGTGGGAAAGAGATGGAGCTAGACATCCTGTATAGCTCCATCTCTTTCTTTTCTAGGTACTGCTTTAAGAGGTGGTGGTTGGCCCCCTGTACTTTTATTGACATGTCATGTCAATAGAAAGGTAGATTAACACCGCGCTTGGCAGATGAATTGCTGATTATACAAAGATAGCTATTTTTGTTTACCTTAACTAAACGTATTGTATGTAGGTAGACACCTACTCATCATTAGGTACAACTTTTACTCTGGGACTAAACCAGAAATAGCGAAAAACAAATCTGCTTTTCCATATATTTTGTCATGACAAAATGTAGGAACAGCAGATTTTTAAAATATTCAATAAAGAAGAAGCTACAAGGGTGAATCAAAAAGTTCTTGGAATCAATATTCAAAAAATGCAAAAAATGAAACAAAAATATTTTATTTTACTACATAATTTCCCTCCAATGCAATGCATTTAGAATAACGCGTCTCTAACTTTCTTATTCCTTGCGAAAAAAAATTTTTTTCTTGACTCGAAAAACTCCTCTACGGCAGTCATAACCGCATCATAATTGTGAAATTTAGTTCCACGAATTTCCTCTTTTAATTTTGGGAATAAATGAAAATCACTTGGGGCTAAGTCCGGAGAATATGGTGGGTGGTCAAGGAGATTGAAGCCAGCACAGCGGATTGCATAGAGCGCAACTTCCGATCGATGAGCAGGAGCGTTATCTTGAAGAAACAACACGCCCAACGACAGTTTTCCACGACGTTTTTCTTTAATCGCTTCACGCACTTTCAGAATTAAAATTGCATAATAGGGTCCAATAATCGTTTGGCCTTTTGACATGTTATCAATAAATAGGATTCCTTCACTATCCCAGAACACTGAGGCCATAACTTTGCCAGCGGTAGGAGCAACTCGAAATTTCTTAATGGCTGGAAAGGAATGGTAGTTTCCAAGACATGCTTTGTCTCTCAGTTCCAGGATCGAAATGGTGGTTTCACGTTTGAATCTCGTTGGAACATTTCGAGATTACGCTTACGTCGCATTTTGTTTTCGTCGGTTAACATTCGTGGCACCCATCTTGCCGATACTTTTCTGAACCCCAGTGAATCAATTAAAATGGATTGAATGCTACCGAATGATATCTTCAGAAACTCAGCTAAATGTTTATAGTTATTCTTCTGTCTTCCAAAACCAGATTCTCAACCTTTTTGACATTTTCTTCCGTAACGAAGGTTGAAGGCCGTCCAGAACGCGTGTCATCTTTATAGCTTGATCTGCCTCTTTTAAATTCAGCCACCCAGTACGCAACCATAGAATAGAGTCCCCTAATGTCTGTTGAATGTCCGAAAAAAAATTCTTTCGTAGACATTTTTTTCAGGCTGAGATACTTTATCACCGCACGTAACTAACTTTTATCCATAATTTTGCGTTCTTAGCAACTCGTTGCACAAAAGATTTTATTATGTGCGAACGAACTGACGAAAACAAGTGACAGTTTGCATAAATATTGTGTAATTGACTCACTTTAATTCAAATATCGAAGTTCCCCAAAAAAGGTATATAAGCACTTCTAAGAACTTTTTGATTCACCCTGGCATTGCCCATTTGCTTTTTCGCTTTACCCTTTTCCTGTAACTAATGAGCACACAGGTGGGTATTTAATAACATGTTTTTCCTGTATTTATTGTTATTCTACTTTTAAACAAAACGGAATTATACACAATGAATTTACCTACCTATAAATTATGTATGTTCAAATGTTACAACAATTGTAGAATCCGAGAAATTAATTTATTATTAATATTGGCACTCTACGACTATTTGCTGTGTAATAGCCAAGTGCCCATGTGATACAGTATTTTAACTCACGAAGCGACGCGCTCTATACTAGTGGTGTACAATTACGCTGTGTGTAAGCGCAGGAGCTCTCGGTACCGTGCGAGACACTGGCGAAGTCGCGTGTGTCTTATGTGCTGACGCTACTCGTCTTCACGCACACATTCACAGCGTGTTTGTACACTTGGTAAACACAAGTGAAGCGCGCGTCGCTTCTTGAGATAAAATACTTAATACAACTTTTAAACAATGATAGTAGTGACAAATTAAATAGGTAATCGATTTACTAAACAATTAATTTCCCTGACTTTACATAAGGTGGACTTAAGAGCGTTTACGTCTAGCGCGGGACATCAAGTTTAGGTAATTCTTTGCAAATTTCACTCACACAGATGCGTGCGTAACTGTGTGCGTAGAGTTGGCGCGTACGCTCTCTTTATAGTCGGACTAACCCACTTAGATCCGTTTGATTTAGAGCAATAATATTGTTATAATAAATATTTAATTGAAATTTAAATCCAACTTCAAATTTATTGTCATAGGTACTTATGATTTATAGATTTATGATGAATAAATAATTTTATTATATTTCAATGAAACAGTGTATCTTTACTCGAGTTTATTTTACTATAGCTTTTTCCTGCGGCTTCGCCCGCGTAAAGGTCGCAAATTATCCCACAGGACCGTGCTAGTCATGGCGTATCCGTCCGTATGCCTTTCAGAAGATTCTTCGCTAGACTGTAGGTATTTGTATTTAATAAACTGATTCTGTAATATTATGAACATGTTGCTGAATAATAAACCAAGATTATGATGAGTAATTATATATTAAGCGATGCGGTTCAACTCTCATGTAATTAATAAGACAGCTTGTGATATAGACGGCAGACTTACTGATAAGGAATTTTGCGTTTAAAAAATTCCACTTAATTAAGAACATCAATTGTAAATCGGCAATCAAAAATCTTACACTTAGGCACATTTAATACCAGCCTGTTACTGTCCCACTGCTGGGCAAAGGCCTCTTCTCATACAGAGAAGGCACGAGCATTGCCATCACCACGCTTGCGCAAGACGGGTTGGCGATTTCAAACTTAGTTTTCCTCACGATGTTTTTCTTCATCGGTGTTATTGATGTCCATGATAAACTTAGAAAGCACATATGAATTGAAAAAGTCACATTGGTACTTCTCCGGATTTGAACCCACAACCTCCTGCATAAGGCGACGCCTTAACCACAGGGCCATCAGATTTTAAAAAGTCCCAAATGTTTGTCTACAACTAGTCTAATGTATCAAACCCCTTGACCTTTAACTTTTAATTGTTTTATTTATGTATGCTAACTGTAATTGTAATTTTAATAAATACTTTGATTCTAGTACTGCAGTGCTGTAGTTCTGTAGTGCTTTTTACTGTCGTAGATGGTGTGAAAAGTCGAGTATTCTCTTCTTGTCTTGGGAGAGCTTGAATTCCTCGCTACAATCAGGACTCTTGTAATCCTCGCTCCCCTCGGGAATTAACACTAGAATCCTTCGTTACGCTCGGGATTCAATACGGTGCCCGCGACATAAGACACTACTTTATCCCCTTGGTGCATAATCTACTATTAAACCCAAAGGTTGTGTAACAATGAACATTTACTTAAAATTCTTTTTACAAACAGTACAATTCAGCTTTACAAAGCTTTACTTACTTAATATTCATAACTATCTATCTGCGACATTTTGCATGCTTAATTTTTAGGGTACCGTAGTCAACAAGGAACCCTTATAGTTTCGCCATGTTCGTCTTTCTGCCGGTGTGAGGTATCGTTGGACAGGCCGTTCAAAAATATTATGGGTCTGTGAAAAGCATTTTTCGATGATTCAGGGATCCGTTTGCGTAGCTTTAAAATGCTATTTTTTGGAGAATGGTCCCCCCTCGCCGCCAGCTGAATGGTTGTTTTTGGATAGGTACCTGTGTGAAAAAGTTCACGGCAATATAATATACAATAAATTTAAAAGGAATACTATCACAGATAAGAAGGCTTTACAAGTTAACGAGTAATAGTCGACCAACTTACATTTGCAGTTGGAATGTTTGGGAGAACATGTTTTTTCAACTAAAATGTTTAGTTTCTTCTTGGAGTAAACGCATCCCAACTACGGAACCTTTCATTGCATGGTCCGACACCAATTTGGTTGGTTTTTTTTTAAATTTATTTTTAGAAATGTTGCAAAGTGACGTAACAGCTCTTGATTTCAAATCAAGAAATTATTTATTCTGTGTATTATTATATAAGGACATAGGTTACACTTGTGTTTGAAAGCTTCCCTTGAGCCACGTTTAGCATAATCAGCCCATAATGTTCCCACTGCTGGGACACAGGCCTCATCTCTTCGAGAGGGAATGGGCTGTAATCTACCACGCGGGCCCAGTGATGGACTCACGTATGTGTGCCTTGGCTTCTCCTCGGCCCACATTTTCACGTTCGTCCATCACATAGAAAGTCCATCAATTCCCCTTTTGCAGGTCGTAGTACTAATGTACTATTTATAGTTTTATCTTCAAAGTTTCGCCATTTTTTTTAGGATATAAATTATCATATTTTATGGACAGGGCGCTTAATTTTGATTGGACCTGACCTTGACATATACATATTTATAATGACTTGTTTGTATTATATTGTATTGTTTTTATATGATTTAAAAAAAAATAATTTTGAATCCGGTGACAATTTGTATCTTTTAATATTCGTTTATTTTATTTTAACTGCATTGACATTTTAATTTTTATTCTGTGGCAGTATTATGAAATTGTATTTTATGTATGATATTAAGGGATTTGGAACCTGGATTCAAATCAAAATTAAATCAAATATTTATTTTTGGCAACTAGGCCCAATTCTTAGTAACATTGTTCTTAAAAAAACTATTGTTAGTAAACAAACACAGAAACAAAAAAAAAAAAAGAAAACTGCAAGGTTAGCTGCGGGGTCTTCTGACCAGCACCTCCACAGCATACGACAACCAAGGTGCGTCGTACTTGTCTATCAACATACCGAGGAATTAAATGTTTTATTTTTATTTTTTTTATTCTTCGGTTGGCGCTAAGATAACAAGTATTTAATGATGTCATATCTCCTTTCCAGATTCGAAGAGACCTCGGTAGACACACCAACCTGCCGGTATAACAACAACTCCTGCATAGGCGGCTTCCCTCGCCTTTACCAGGAGATCCACACCCTGCTGGATCAGAAGCCTGACTCTATAGTCCTGAACGCTGGAGATAGTTTCCAGGGAACCTACTGGTATACGTTACTGAAATGGAATGTCACCCAGGAGTTCATGAATTTGATACCGCATGATGCTCATGTAAGTTGATAATGTTTTTGTTATTTCTGTATCACGTATCGACATGACACTAAAATAATTATAGTTAAAGGTATGAGAATGTCTCATGATTCATGGCATGACGTGATCAAAAGTTTTATGATGTTTTAGATCAGAAGTCCAATTCCCGTAACTAAAAACGTTCAAAATCTAGTCGCAATCTCATCTCAGCGACAATCAAATGTCATAAACTTGTCAAAAATGTAGGGAAATTATAGGTATTTTTGACACATTGAGACTGAGATCAGACTGTGAATGTTCTTAAAATTACGGGAATTGCGTTTCTGATCGGATATACAAAAGGAAACGCCGTTGACAGAAATAGCACAGATTATATAACGGTTACGAAATAGTTCTGTTTACCAATACTACCGCTACGCTATAATATCGTAACAGTAGGTACAATAAACCAGAAGCCCCCAGCCACCTTTGGGATGGCTCAGCTAAATACCAACTTGTCGCGCTTGACTCGGTGGAACGCAGAGCTAGGAGGCTCATTGGCGACGTAAGACTGGTGGATGCCAAGCTTCACAGCTTGGCTCATCGCCGCAAGGTTGCCTGCTTGTCGGTCTTCTACAGATTGTACTTCGGTGAGTGTGCTCGAGAACTCCATGACCTCATTCCGCCTGCCCCCTTCTACCATTGGACATCTAGACGCACTGCAGGTTACCATCCCTACCTAGTTGCTATTCCACCAATTCGCACTAAGCGTTTCCAAATGTCTTTTGTGATGCGCACAGCAATGGAGTGGAACTCTCTGTCTGCGTCTGTGTTTCCAAACGCATACAACCCCGATCTCTTCAAAGTGAGAGTGAACAGGCTTCTTCTGGATAAGCTCGCTCCATCGTCGCCTTTCTCTCTGTCATCTCTGACCTAGACTAGAGTCAAGAGCAAACCTATCTCAAATAAAAAAAGCCCAATTCCCGTAATAAAAAATGTTCAAAATCTAGTCGCAATCTCATCTCAGCGACAATCAAACGTCAAAGACTTGTCTAAAATGTGGGGAAATTAAAGGTATTTTAGACATATTTAGACTTATTTAGACTGAGGTCAGACTGTGAACGTTTTGATATTTACGGGAAATGCCCCTCAAACTGTGAATGTTCTTAAAATTACGGGAATTGCCCATCTGATACTATAAGTATACAGGGTAGCACGGACATCGACGTGCAACCTGTTACCATGGATTCAGTACATGATTCTGAACCCCCCTGCGTTGAAATTTTTTGTCGGTTATTAACAAAATAAATTGCTGTTTCATAGGTACATTTTGACCGCGTAGGTATTGCACTTTTGATCCCCCTCCCCCAGCTAAGCGGATAGTTTTGTAAATGT
Organism: Fissipunctia ypsillon; assembly: GCA_947568875.1. Lineage (NCBI taxonomy): Eukaryota > Metazoa > Arthropoda > Insecta > Lepidoptera > Noctuidae > Fissipunctia > Fissipunctia ypsillon. The sequence continues at coordinate 16,895,941 of OX387662.1, forward strand.
GAAAAAATTCACGGTAGTGGTATATACAACGAAGTTAAAAGGAAAACTATCACAACTAAATAAGGCTTTACAAGTTAACGAGTAATAGTTGACCGACTTAAATTTGCAGTTGGAATGTATGAGAGAACATGTTTTTCAACTACAATGTTAAGTTTGTTCTTGGGATAAACTCATCCCAACTACGGAACCCTTCTTTGTGCGTGGTCCGACACGCACTTGGCCGGTTTTTTAAGTAAAACTGTTTTTAATTTCGTCATAATATTTTATTAAATCCAGCCGTGCCAGTCTTAGTGGGAAAAAGTGAACTCGAAGTTTACTGCTCCCAGCTAAAGTACTAGGAAGTGGTGAAGAGCGGGCGTTTTGGGAGATTGTTTTATGTAATTTTTGACGTTCGAAAAGTGTTGATTCTCAGTATTGTTGATCGAAGATTCTCGGCCTAGTTTGAATAAATGACTTTTGATTTTATGAGAGTATAATTTGCCCCACCAAAATCACACAGGCACAGTGGACGACAAGTCCCACTGGTGGGACAGATTGGTGAGGCAAAGTGAAATAATCCGAACAGTAGTTATCGCATTACCTAGCCCTTGAAAATCTACTGCTGAACACTCGTAAATACCAAAGTAGATGAGCATTATCGAAACCCTCATGTCAGAGCCTAGACCACCACCTCTTAAAGCAGTATTATTTTAATCTTACTTGAGTGTGGAAAGAGATGGAGCTAGACGTCCTGTATAGCTCCATCTCTTTCTCACACTGCAGTAACATTAAAATAATACTGCTTTCACAGGTGGTGGTTGGCCCCCTGTACCTATGAGGGCTACATAACGTTGGTATATATTAAAAGAAAGAAAGTTAAATATTTTATTTGGAACACGCACAGTAAATACAACAGTAAAAACGAACATTAAGGGCCGATTTTTCAATTATCAGTTATCTTTTATCTGGGGAATATGTTTGACGTTTGGACAGCATTTGTATAGAAAATATGTCAAACCAAACAAAATATTTATTTCTCAGATAAAAGTTACCTGACGATTGAAAAATCAGCCCTAAAACTAACAATATCATGAAAACAATTAATACAAAAAAAAAAAAAAAAACAAAGAAGACCTGTGCGAGGCCAAAAAGGCAGATTTACACATTTACATCGTTCTCTTTGCATTTTTGGGATCGTCTATTAATCTCACGGTATATTTTAATTCCAACAGTTCATTTTCACAGGCAATCGGCAACCATGAATTTGATGACGGCCCCGAAGGTCTTGCACCTTATCTCTCAGCCTTGAAGGCACCAGTACTAGCAGCCAACATGGACACCAGCGAGGAACCAGTGCTGCAAGGACTGTACAAGCCTCATCATATCGTGGAGAGGCAGGGAAGGAAGATTGGACTCATTGGGCTCATTACACCTGATACTGCGGTAAGCAATATAGGAGAAGCTTGTGGCTAAGTAATAATAGCCGCACGGGTCGATCCATCAGGTTAAGCTACGCTTGCTGGGGTTGGTTCGTGGATGGGTGACCATCTTTGCATACCGAGACTCTTTCGTGCCTCGGAAAGCACGATAAAAGCCGTTGGTCCTGGGTGTCAATCGTAAATCTTTGACAATCGTTACGGGTCATCAGAAGCCAGAAAGTCTGACAACCAGTCTTACCGAGGGGTATGGTATTAATTATAATAATAATGTTTATTGTTGCCATAGAGCTTTACATTTCCTTATAGTCGACAGTTAATAGCTAGGTTTACTTTTTTTAAATAAGACGCAAAGGAAGTACATACTTCGCTTGTGAACTTCACACTAGTTCGAGCCTGTCTCGTGGAGTCCTTGGGTGTTACTGCTGGAAGAAAATACGCATTACGTTAATGAATTGCTATTGGTACAATCGAGAAGCATATGAAAAAGTGTTTTTGTTTATAGCAATTAAAACGTCGTCTAGATTATGAATGATTAAATTAAAAGGATAAAGACGGAAATAATATTTTGAACGCAGTGCACTATGTGTAAATATGTGTGTGTATATGTGAGAGTGTGCGTATTATCCAGTAGCTGGGTTGTGGAGGTCAGATAGGCAGTTGCTCCATGTAAAATACTGGTATTCGGCTGCATCTGGTTAGACTGGAAGCCGACCCCAACATAGTTTGGAAAAGGCTGGGCAGATTGACTGTGTTCAGCAATATAATCTTTGTATTAATAAATACTAATAGAAGTATTTATTATTGATAGGTTCATACGTATCTACCTAAAAGAATTTGAGTTGAATATTTTCCGAAATCCACAGCCATAACCCATTTTGGGCATAAGTAATAATTTTACCATGTTTTATGCCAATATTCTACGTCTTTCTGACAAGCTATTCTTAAATATTTATTGACTTTAGGTCCCCAATCTCGTTCTCTATTTCGTCAACCGTCAGCACTATCAAAGTTTTCCCAGTCCTCTATCCAACTTTCGAACTTTACCAACACTGCCAAGTGCTGTCCGGCAGTTGTTCATTCTCATGACATTATTAAAAAAATACTCTGAACTTCCCTTAGATCACGATTTACCAACACAAAATAGACGGTCAACAAATGTTGTTCAATCGTCCGTTATAATAACACTTGTGCTTAAGCGCCACATGAAGCGGTGTGATCTAGAGACGTCACAATGGGAGGCAATGGCAGCAGACCGGTCACTGTGGAGGCATACCGTGAGCACTAAGGTGTTTGCGTTTGAAAGGCGACGTAAAGAGGAGCTCGATGCTAAACGAGACGAGCTCAAGGCCCGACCACCCGCGGCCATCCAATATAATTACATCGGAGGGGTGCTGACTTGCCGTGAATGTGGACGCACTTTTACGGCAAAAATTGGTTATATCAGTCACCTGAGGGCACACCAGCGATGTCATCAATAGGCAGTTCCGAGTCGCTGTGGCTGAAATTGGCCAGGATCATAGATATGTATATATAATAACACTAATTTCTCCCAAAAGGTTTTCTGTTTTCTGGGCACTTTTCTTTCAAAATATCTGTTCTACACGCATATGAAATCTATTTTTAAAAGAAAATTACGCATTTGGCTGTTAAATGTTGACTACATTACCCTGAAAACTTATTAAAACAGGTGTCTTAACACCCACACATTTACACTCACACACCTACATTTACAAACATTCATACACACAACATTCTTCATTTCCCCATTTCCATTCTTCTGGTTTTGTTATATTCATTCTTATTTTATTTTGTTATGTAGATATATGTAGATTTTCATACAAATCCGTTCAGCAGTTTTTGCGTGAAAGGGTAACACACATCCATCCATCCATCCATCCTCACAAACTTTCACATAATTTTAGTAGGATTACTAGGATAGTAGGATTGTGAATTTATTAACATGATGTTGAGATAAATAAATATTTATAATTATGATTATCAGTACTATCTCTGTATTCTGTAAGTTCACAACGAACATTTTTTCAAGTGTTGGCACATAGTAATTTGGAAACAAACTCTTCTTTCTCCAAATCGTCGTTAATTTACACCTTAACATCTTTCTAATTTCGTACAGTACGACACAACTTAGATGGTAGCATCGGCAAAATTCGTAAAACCGACCACCATCCGAACTGAGTGTGCCTTCAAAATCACCAATCTTTAATACTGCTTTAGGCGAAAATGACCTTAATAACTTGTAAAGTCATATAACCAAATACATTCGTAAAATTGTAATGAATTAATGCAAATGTTCAAATTCATGCTACATCAAAGTTGTGTCGTAGGTACTGTAGTTTGTAGTCGGCACATATGAAGAAAATAAGACTTCATACAAAGTACCTATCTCCATCACAAGTTTATAAATGAAAGTTTTATTATAATATGATAGTCTCCATTGTAACTATGTTACAATAATTATCTACATTGTGTAACTTATTATGTCTATCCTTAGCTTGCTTTGTTGCAATCCTCAAGAATGTGTCTTATATGTCACAATCTCACAATAGTTCCAGCACCTGCGTAACACACAGTAGGAATCGGTTTCATTTTGACAGTTCAACAACATTCATTGCGTTATCTACATAATATAATGTTGTCGGGCAGATGAATTTTTCGAACATATGAAGCAATGGATTATCAATATGTTTCAAAATCATTCAGATTGTGATTGATAGTGTGGTACGAAATTAGGGTGCAGGTTATATTACAAACATTTCTAAGAATATAACACATCTAGATATCAACGGATATTATCTATCTCAGATTTTCAAGTGAGCACGTTTTATTTACTAACATACACATACATAAATTGCCATACGATTATTTTTGGTTTAGAATTATTTATTTGATGAGAATATTTTCAATACCATAGAGTAAAACCGACAGCCGATATAAGACTTAATTATAGTAATGTTATCCGCGCGTGAAACGCGCGAGTCACCGGCGGCGAAAAGGCGCCGGTGGGGCTGGACGGTTAGTCGGCACGCGGCGCCGGAAAGGCGCCGGTGGGGCTTTCCCGGTTAAGCCTTCTTCCCATGGGGGTAGGCAGAAACTACAGAACGCCACCTGCTACGATCCTTACATACTCCTTTTGCCTGCTTCACGTTCATACATCTAGTCATACACGCACGCCGGTTGCGAGAACTACGCACCTGACCTTTCTGAAGAACATCACCAATAAGGTCACTATATGTCTTCCTAGGGCATCACCTTGCCACATCTGCCTTGTAAATACCTTTTGTTAGTCGCCTTTATTTATTTATTTATATATACTCCACTTTATTGTAGTTACACTAGAAAATACATAGCAAAAAATAAATTGAACACTACAAAACATACAATGGGCGGCCTTATCGCTAAAGGCTCCTGCAAGCAGGCGCGACACGCGGCGCGAATCGAGTGCGACACAAATAATAAATAAATAAATAAAATTAATTTAGTTTATTTCAAGTAACATTAGACTCATAATACAAACAGATACAAAAAAGAATACAGACGGGATAACAAGCATAGACAAAAACGAACACTCACAGACTAACAATATGTCTGCTACAGCATTGCCGGATATAAGGGCAATCCAGTCTGTTGGCGATCATCGCCAGGACAGTGTTGGCGCTGCCCCGCACTCTGCGCACCAGAGACGCGCACCGCTTGCGCATCGTCGCGTGAAAGCAGTCGGTGCGCGCCTCCGCGAACTTGCCTGAGACGCTGCTGTGGCGGGGCAGCCCCAACATCGCCCTGAACGCGTTATTGAACTGGACGCGGAGGGCGCTGTAAGCCGCACGAGTATACTTTGCCCACAGGCTGCACGTGTAGAGGGATGTACAATAAGCTCTAAAGAGCGTTATTTTTACCTCCCTCGAACAACGCACAAACCTACGCACTATAGTTTGACCGATACCGCTGTACCGTGCCTTATGCATGTGCGCGGCGAGACGGGAGGCAGTGCGGGCCGCTCATTCGTCAACGCTCACGGCGTCCCGCCACTCATTCGTCAGTCCCGCCCCCCGCCTCGCCGCGCATTCCTAAGGCGCGGTACAGCGGTATCGGTCAAACTATATCATATTAACTCTGACTGACAACGCCCTCCGCTCCCGCTCAACGTCCGCATCGTCTTTTAGGTCAGCTATGACCCCAGTATTTAAACTGTTCCACTTTCTCAAGCGGTACATTATTTATACACAAAGGGTGCCATTGTGTCGCGCCTGTTTGCAGGAGCCATAACGTGGCACGATAATGTGCGATAGCTACTTAGTACCTACTTAGTTATTGAGATGTCAAAACTGTCTTTATCTTTCAGATTTTATCAGTCTCGAGTCACGATGTATGACGAAGGCTGTCTCGTGTCAGTAGTTATTTCATCATGATACAATAATATCTTCACACATTATAAATGCGAAAGTAACTCTGTCTGCATATCTGTCTGTTATCGTTTTACGTTTTAATGGCTGAAGTGCTGAACGTATTTCGATGAAAGCTGGGTGAGGACTTAGGTAGGATACTTTTTCTCCCGGTAGTAGGCACATTCCCATGGGATAATTTTCAAAACCCACGTGTGGAGCCGCACGCAAAAGATAATATGTCTACTAATATGGGCTAATTTCTTTATTAACTCGGAAAGCTGTACAATATATGCGTTTGGCCGTGGAGTTGCGGACAAAAGTCCGATATACATAATTATAATACAATTCGTAATGATGAAAGGCTATACAAGGTGTAATTTTAATCACTTTTAACCTCTTAAGGTCACTGTACTCATCAGTATGAACAACTTTTACTATAGGACCAAACCCGAAATCGCGAAAAAAATAGGTTCCATTTTGACGAGTTATGCGAACGTAAATGTAGGGAAAAGCTGATTTTTTTTTTGCGATTTCAGGTTTGGTCCCATAGGAAAAGTAGTTCATAATGATGAGAACAATAACCCCTCTGGAGCCATTTCGTAGACGGATGGCGAAAGTATGTCTACTTCTGCTTGTGGTGGCATACTACATCGCCACATGCGAACGCATCACACTGACTTCACGCAAAATCTTGTATCGCGCAATCAGTTTACTGCGCTACTGGTACATATATTAAAACGTCCTGACATCAACCGTCGGGCAGTAGCCCACCAGACACAACACCCGTCTGGTCGGAGGATCCTCCTTTTCTATGGATTATGAGTGAACTTTACACCCTGTTCCTCATACTATTATTAATAGGTAGTTACATTGCTAATGCTCAAAATAGTGGCAGGCTTTTATCGAATTATATTATTATAAGAGTTATTAAAGTGAAAGCGCCAGGGTTGCCCGCGAAATTCAAATTTTCTTACGTTTTTTGCAATCTGCAGGTCAGTATTAGGTTGTATGTTGACTAAAATATTATTGGCGATCGTAACAAATATGTATTTACACAATTATAATCATTAAAGTCATCAATACAACTCCCTAAGACCAAGTAATTCTGTTCAATGACTGTTTCATGAAATTTTAACATTTCATGATTATACAACTTAAGGAATTGTATAACTGATTCTAATGATTATAATTCTGTAATTACATATTTGTTATACTCGCGAATCTTACTATAATTAACATACGCCCAGACACTGAGCTGCAAATTGCAAAAATCGTAAGAAAATTTAAATTTCGCGGGCTACCTTGGCGCTTCCCCTTTAAGAGGATACCGCGCACGCAGTGGCGCCCTCATGATTGGTTTGGTTATTTATTTTATTGTAAAATGAAAATCCAAAAAATAAGCTTGTTACGTTGTGCTTTACAAGACTATACGTTATTATTAATACAACCAGTAGTTTTATATTTGCTTGTTAGGTTTTATTATAATCCTTAAAACGAAAAATAGTAGCCACCAAGCTCCGTTTTAAGGAAAACTACTGTTTGTAATAATCAACTCAGCCTATCGCAGTCCACTGCTGGACATACCTCTCCCAAGCTGTACCACAACACCCTGTCCTCCGCCTTCCGAATCCAGTCTGTCGCAACCACCTTCTTAAGGTCGTTTGTAATAATAATAACGTACAATCTTGTGGATCACAACATAACGTGCTTATTTTCTGCATTTTCATACTAAAATAGAAGAAATATCCAAACAAACGATGAGGGCGCCACAGTGACACATAAACGGAAGTGCGTGAAAGGTCCGTGCAAGTTAGTGGCATGTTTAGCACATGCGTAGCGTGACTCCAATTTGACGTGTAAACCTCAAAGGTCACATTTAAAATCTCTTTAATGGTGTTCGTGTTTAAAGACATTCGTTTGAATAGCCATGCAGATATTGAAGGTGTTAATGGTCTGCGTGTGAAATATATACTAAGTTATGTAATAGGAAGGACTAACTTTTGAACTTCTTAGCATGAGTGTTAGTAAAAACTGTATTATTTATTACTCACTCATACCTCTGTTTTCATTTGGCAACTAATAGACGGTCGTGTCTTCGACTCGAAGTTATTGTGTGTTTATATTATTTCTTATACAAGATGTAACATAAATAACGCATGACCTCTTAAGGGGTCATTGTACTCAACACTATGAAGAACTTTTACTATGGGACCAAACCTAAAATTGCGAAAAAATATATATATTATATATAAATATATATATAAAAAAAAACCATTTTTTTTTTGAATTAAAATCATCAAAATCAGTAAAACAACTCCATAAGTTGTATAATCCTAAATGTTAAGATTTCATGAAAATATGTAGTTATTCAATAGAATTACCTGGTCTTAAAGAGTATTGTATTGATGACTTTAATTATTATAATTATATAAATAAATACTTTTTACGGTCGCGAATCATATTTTGATCAACATACAACGTAAGACTGACTTGCAAATTGCAAAAAACGTAAGAAATTTTGAATTTCCCCGGCTACCTGGCGCCTTCGCCTTAACAGACTCTAGTGAAAATGAAAAATAAAAAAAATATGAAATAGGTTATAGTTACAATCAGTAATTGTCTTACTAAGCACAGCTGAGCCCTTAAATCCCACGACACGGCTCTCTTTCCGAACAGACTCTACCTTTCTATTTCTATACAAATAAATGAAATTTAAAGTGTCTGTTTGTAATGTCAAAATAACAGTTTATACGACACTAATAACGAAAAAGCAATGTTTAAAAATTTGTCTGTCTATCTGTCTGTTTGTTCCGGGTAATCCCCAAAACGACTGGATCGATTTTGACGGGACTTTCACTGGCAGATAGCTGATGTTATTACTAAGGCTACTTTTATGTTAGAAAATGAATTAGGTAGGGTTCCGCGCAAAAAAATTAAAACCCATGAAATTGTGAACTAAATCCGATTCAAATAGGGAAGTATTGACATCCAGGCGGGCGAAACCGCGGGCAACAGCTAGTAAGTTAATATATTTTATACGACGTAGCAACAGAATGTGTACAGACTTCTTGCAAACAAATTAAAGTATTTATTTGCAAGTCATGTTGCATGAATTTCTTATTTTGTACAGACGCCAGCACATGAAGCTACTACAATCTGTCAAATTTCTTTAATAGATTTTCGACTTTATTGCTAAATCATTAGGTTCAAGGTTGATTGGGAAAATTTGACAGTTTCGGGTAGCTTGATGTGCTGGCATCCATACAATTATATTATTTATACCTACAATGTCTAAAGTGCAGTTGAGTAAATAATACAAGTTATGACTAGACAGAAGAATAAGTAATAAATGACAAAGTAACTTAATTGTTTTTATGAGACAGGTATTAAATTTAAAACAGAATATAATATGCTGACGGAAATGTTGTAATGTAACATATTATACTTCAAATATTGACTGATACCTATAATTTTTAATTTTTATTTGCAGTTTCTGGAATCATGAGGTTCTATCGACAAACTTCTATCAATTAGGCTTGCAAACTGCAATTATATGCACCTACATACTTATGACAAAGTAAAACCATGGGTATAGGTTATGACTATTGACAGACCTACATTGTCCTCCCATACCTATGTACCTACACTAATTTGAAAACATTGTAAAAGCCAATTATTTTTAAAAGAGTAACCGTGGAGTTTCTTGTCGACTCTTCTCCATAGGAAACGACCAATTGGAACCGTGCACTTAGCTTCTGACGTTCATAAGTGACCATGTAGGTTTATGTGAAATAAAATGTTTTGATTTTGATTTGAATTTGGGCAGACCTTTTTTAATTAATCAGTGTTTACAAAAAGCAACTTTAACATGTAAAGGCGTCCGTTTAGTCGATAGTACCTTGGTACGTATAGCTAAAAATATTTATTGGGAGTTTGACACCTTTCGACTCTTTGAAAAACAAAGTTATGAACCAAAACACAACTACGACCAAAACGTCAATTAAAAAAATATAAACAATACATCGTTACGAAATAACATCGGTTTTCACATAACCGGAGTCACACGCCATACAGATTAGGTGTATTCTGTACCTGCATCAAACTAAATTATGGTTTGATATAGGTACACACGGCTTCATATCAAGCTATACCTTCCAGTATAAGCTGATCTCGCATTGTATAGGATTTTGCTACAATGAGAGGTCAGCTTATACTGGACATGTATAGCTTGATATGAAGCCGTGTGTACAGAATGTAATGGGTCTTTTTACCCGACTCCCCCAGAAGGAGAGTAATGTTTTTCGAGAGTATGTATGTATCTATGAATGTTTATTTCTTTGGCACGCTCTGTAGCCTAAACGGCTTGATGGATTTTAACATATGAGGTGTTGTTAGATTCGTCTTAATAGTGGAAGTGACATAGGCTATATAATATTTATACAAGATTTAACATAAATAACGCACAATATATAGGACCAAACCTGAAATCGCGAAAAAAAATGAGCTGTTCCCTACATTTATGTTCACATGACTCGCCAAAATGTAGGGAACATCTGATATTTTTTTCACGATTTCACGTTTGGTCCATAGTAAAAGTTGTTCATGATGATGAGTACAATGACCCCTTAAGAGGTTGTGCGTTATTTATGTTACACCTTGTATATTGCATCTGCAAATACAAAAATAAAGAGCTTGAATTATAGCAAATTAATGACTGTGTTTTTGCAGTCGGGTTTTTTTTTTTTAATAATTTGCTTTATTACAACCTGTATGCATAATTTGTAAACTTCCCGAATCCCTGGTAAACTCTGGTCCAAAAATGCTTATAAAAACAATAAATTACCATTTACAGCAACTATCATCCCCTGGCAAGGTGAAGTTCACTGACCCCAAAGAAGCAGCGAAACGCGAAGCAGAAGCGCTGTATGAGCGGGGAGTGGACATCATCATACTGCTGTCACATTGTGGACTTGAAGTTGACAAGTAAGTGGAAAAGCAAGGCTTTTGGAACTTTTGGACATATTATTTTGTCAATACAATTTCTGTGACAATTTCACAAATGTTTACCAACAACGCCCCCTGTCAATGTCATTCAGGCGACAAAAGATCAGAGAGAGAGAGAAAGAAGAAAGACACTTAAGAGCGCGTTCATATGATACGATTTCAATGTGTTGATCGCCTTTGATAAGAGCACGTGTCGCGTCCGCTCAGAGTCAACAGCCGCTCTATCTGGTGACCACCAAAAATCCTTTGCATATGATCCGCTGCAGTAAACAAAATCAGAAAAATATATGATAGTCTTCAGGATATATGCTAGTTAGATAGTGTGTTGAAAATATAGTAGGTAAAATTAATTTGATACGATAGAAAAAATCACGTAGTTAACTCTAAAAATATATTTTAACGATTAAAAACCATACTATATACACGCAATCATTCTGGCTTTTGTCAGATTATTCTACAAGCAACAATAACGTGATAGTGTTTTATTTTTTTATTCCAATCAATAGATTTTTTGTAGATAGATACTTGCTTCATATTTTGCAATACATTATTAGCGTTGTGTCATCGCGTTTCTCTTTTTTTTCTATGCAGTCCGACAGTGACCGCGCTTTAGCTGTTGTCAGCCTCTGCGCCAGATTATCTTTTTTTTTATATGGGAAATCACCAACTGACTTCTCCCGCTCTGGGTGGAGCGGGAGGGCGTGTCAGACTTTTACTGACTAAAACCCACCCGTGTTCCTTCAGTTGCCTGTGCTGGGGCCGCGGTAACTCTTTCGAATATCCCGCAACCCTAGCTGGCATCGGCCCTAGCGGACTCCGTCAATAGTGCTGACATCTCTTTGAGGCACGCGTGGAACACAACGCGCCGTCGATCCGGGCCTGGTCCTTACCGGACGGAGAGCTACCCATTGCTCACCGTCCGCAAGCCCGCGCCTACGGTGGCCGGGAATCGGCTGCCAAATCCCGACGCCCAGGGCGTCACCTGCGGCGACTAGGGACGTGAGGGCGCAAATATACTGCTTCTTCCTCACGCGTTCCGCCTCCTGCTTCACGAGCATTACTGCTTTGCAGAAGGAGGCGGTGGCTTCCCGTGTACTCTCGCTCGTTATCATGGCCTAGACCAGGGCCAGACACGAGAGATCGTCGCCGCCGATCGCTTCCGCGAAGACACGGTGGTGCTCCGCCCAAGCCGGGCAGACCTCCACCGTATGCTCTACCGTGTTCTCCGCGCGATCCACACAGTGGTGACACCCAGGCGTTTTCTCCTGCCTTATCCGGAACAGGTACCTTCCGAAGCACCCGTGTCCGGTGAGAACCTGAGTCAGGCGGAAGGTGAGGACGCAGTGGCGCCTCTCCAGCTACTCCTCATAGCGGGGACTTATCGCCGCAATTGTGGCGTGCCCAGCACTGGGTTGCGACAATTGCGCTCTCCATGACGCCATGAGATCCCGCCGGAGCTCTGTCCGCCGTGCTGCGATTTCTCGCGGCAGCAGAGTTAAGCGAGTTTTGCCTCCAGCGCCAGGGTAGCCTGCGGAATTAAAATTTTCTTACGTTTTTTGCAATTTGCAGGTCAGTATCAGGTTGTATGTATATTGAACTGAATAATAAGATTCACGACCGTAACAAATATATATTTATAGAATTTTATTATAATCAATACAACTCTCTAAGTTGATATTACCCTATCGAATGGCTATTTCATGAAATCTTGACATTTGAGGCCAATTTTAATGATTAAAATTCTGTAAATACATATTTGTTACGGTCGCGAATCATACTTTAATCAACAGACACCCAGACACTGAGCTGCAAATTGCAAAAAACGTAGAATTTGAATTTCTCGGGCTACCTTAGATCTTCCCCTATAACGTCATAATTTTTCTTTCTGACCAACCAATATTGGCTATTGTCGCGATAGTTCGGGCTGCGTAGCACTCGAAAGGGTTGTAAAGTAAATTCCTTTACTTATCGTTATTAAAAGTTATATCTTTACAACTCTCTCGCATAGGGTCGCAGCATTATGCTGAGCGATGGCCGTTTTGCGTGGATGTGACGCATATTTTCCTCCAACTTGTTCTTTTTTGTGTTTGTGCTCTTTCTTTGCGTCATGTTTACCGCAAATGAAGGTATTTTCTTTCTTTCCTTTTCTTTCTTTAACTACCTACTTAACTAATATTTTTTGTTAATGACGTAGAATTTTTTTTATACCTATAATAACCCTATCTATACTGATACCTCTTAGTAAGACTGGTTGTCAGACTTTCGAGCTTCAGACTACCCGTAACGACTGACGAAGATCTACGAATGACAGCCGGGACCAACGGCTTAACGTGCTTTCCGAAGCACGGACGGGTCTCGATATGTAATGGTTCCTGCACCCCAATTGCGTAACACACTATCAATCAGAATCTGAAACATTTTGAAGCAAATTGCTAATCCATTGCTTCTTAAGTTCAAAAAATTTGTCTGCTCAACAATGTAAATAGCGCAATGAATGTTGTTGAACTGTCAAAACGAAACCGATTCCTACTATATGTATGTTACGCAATTGCTCCGCTGATTTACGTCTCTCTCTTCATGAACTTATCCTCAACAAGACATGATAAGAAAATAACTTCCCATTCTAGTTAAACGTTTTTAATGGTTTTTATCAAGCGTTGGATCTGGGAATCCATTGTTCTGTCCACGTTAACGAGACGAGACGATAAAATTGCTCAATTAGACCGTAAGTACCGGACTTTATGCTGTTGTATGAATTAAATAATGGAACATTGTATCTTTGTTTAGTCGAAGTCGAGTGATAGCTGATGATGCAACGGTCTGTTCTTTTTAGATGGGTTCGTTGTAATTATGAGATAGCCCACCTTATCAATGCTTCATTCAGTCAGGAAACATTTTTGATGATTACCTACCCACTTACTTTACAATCCGACTGGCTGTCACAAGATGTAGAAGTAGGTATGTCTGTAAAAATCTTTAACCAGATACCCAAACAGATCAGAGAATTACTTTAAAAAGAAACTTAAGTTATGGCTCTATAATAATGTGTTCTACACAATAAGTGATAATTTTTTAAAATCATAAGCAAAGTTACAAATAATAATATGATCTCACAATTATATAATTACAAAAATATATTTTTGATTTTTACCACGTGATGTCAAAAATATTTTTGTATAAACTTATTTTTATTTTTAAGGTATTTTTTGCATGCTGAAACTAAGTAAGCAAAATATGTGGAACTACTTATATTTATGTTTAAGACCTTTTATGTACCATGTTTTATGCAAATAAAGATATACTGTACTCATATTGCCCTTGGTCCGTACATTCAGATCACAACTGTCATTCTTTGACAATTGTATGAAATGGCAAATTGATGTAGGCGTCAAATTGCTTAACAATTAATTTTCCCGATTGTAGTTATGAAAAGAAATGTCCTGACTCATTCACTAATCGATTTATCAACGCCAAGCTCAAAGCCTTGGACCTAGACAGCTGAAAATTTACACACTTGACAACCTCTGTGCAAAGGACATGTCCAAAAATGTATGGACCAAAAACCCAGAATCGACAGGAATGAAATGTATACCAGTGGATTGACATTTAAATATAATATAATGTTACCAAGGGGGCAACCCTGAAATCGTTATAGTATAGGAGCTAGGAGCAAAATAAAATAAGAAAAAAAAATAGTTTAAAACAATAATAAAATAAGTTTACGTCATGTTGTGGCTTAATATGACGTTGTTTTAATGTTGTATCACTTGTGATAATTATCATCAACACATTTCACAAGCAACAGCAACATAATAACAACATCATATTAAATCACAACATAACAAACACTCTGTTTTTTGTATATTTTTTTTCTTTTGGCCCATAGATACTACAATCGTTACAGTACTGTGTGTATTATTGGTAATTCTGTGGCTAAAGATTGCAAATATAAAAATAATTGGTATAGTATAGGAGCTAAGAGCCATGTTGTGGGTGAGAATATCGTTGTTAATCATTTACATAATTTCATAATGTAAGTCTTATTGTGATAAGTTTTAATGATATTTCCTATAACAACAACGACATTCTAATCCACAATAACTTGTGTTACACATGAATGTACATATAAGCAAAAGAAATACTCTAACTTTTATACTTATTTTTGTTCGCTCATAGATACTACAATCAACGTATTGTGTGTTATTGGTAATTATGTTGCTTTGGATAAAAAAAAAATCAACAATTATTATCATAAAAACTTTATTGCCCAAATAATCAAAGAAAATACAGTTTGGAACTATACACAAACTATACACGAACTAAAAATATGTACGCGGTTTTGTTGTAATTGTAACAGTAATCTCTTTTATTTATTAATTATTTTCTATGTCCAAACATACTAAGTCTAAAAATCCCGCAGGTTGAATCAAATCACCTTCGTTCCTCGCCCATGCAAGATAATATATGATACTTATAATATGGGCACAACTACCTCAAGTGCGACGCCCATGTATACAACTACAATAGTGCTCAGTGACCGCGTGACTATTATATGCTATATAACAATAGTATGTTCTTGTCGTAATGTGTCTTGAATGTATTCTGCATCGCATTAATGTGTGTTCCCTCTCTTCATTAAAATTCACTCTTTCAGGATGCCTGTACACTTCTATTGAGTACACACCTGTTTCTCTTATATGTTCGTAGCAGTACGATCGAGCTAGTTTCACATGATATGTACCGATGGCAAAAATAAGCAGCTCATCAAATGTCATTCTTGGGAAATCTACAACATCCGTTGCCTCCATCCTGGTAAACGCAATATTTCTTTGTGCGTTCAAACGGTTATGATCGACATATTCGGCCAGTTGGTTTTGTCTATTTATGTTTCTTTCGATCATTTCGATGAAGTTCGCAGTCAGGTGACTGTCCCCATATGGTTCTTGCGTTGCGTTAACAAGCGCTGCAGCTATTCTGAAGTCTGTCATTGCCGTGGTTAAAGTGTTATTAAAATATTTATTTCTAAATATTTTAAAATCACGTTTCATTCTTCCGTTTATTGTTTCTACCACCCATCGAACTAGCGTCACTAGTCTCGACTTATTAGCAGCTTCAGTGCTCAGCTGACTTTCATGTCTACTTAATGTCTGTGGCGTGTAGACCCTGAATCCACATTCCTCTGCATCTGGCAGAGCGTCCCGAAACCCCCTATCTAAAACCATGACGTCGTCGGGTTCAAAAAACCATCTTATCGGAGCTTCTTCCATAGGTTCGCTGTGATTATCCAAGATCTGTTTCAATATTGTTGCATCGGACGTTCTAGCATTATAAGGTCCTGTCACTTCTATTATATATCCATCGCAATATACAAGCAAAAATGGCTTTACTAGATTGGAATATTTATATAAACTGTAACTCAATCTCTGAAATAAGAAGTTTGAGCTCTTTTGTATGGCTCCGTCGCAGAATGTCCACTTCTCAAAATGTATAAATATAAATGTATAAATATGTCCCATCCATAATAACAATGGCTTTTGTATGATCTTCAGTTCCAAAAATATAATTAGGTATAATTCTATTTCTTGCTATAACTTCATTCCGGGTAATATGGTCAAATCCAAGATGGCGTGGAACATAGTCATTATTGAGACATTCTCTTGCTTGTTTCATTTTTTGACATATTGCTGACTTGGATAGGCCAAAAACCGTCTCCAGTCTTCGGTAAGGTGCACCGCTTCTCAGTTTAGATAAATAGATACCCAAGATTGTGTTTCTGTTGGATCGTTCTTGTAAAGAAAAGGTTTCTTCTAATATGCTATAGAATTGCTGGTGACTTATACCGATCCAATTATGAAGTTCGTCCGGACTTATTTCATCAATTTTTTCAAAATCCAGCAGCTTTTTTTTTTCGAGAGCCTGAGTGTATAACTCTACTATATCGCGTAAGTTCTCGCCTCTGAAATCGTCTTAACGTCTGGCGATGTTTCCTGGTAAGTCCTCCCAAGTAGTATTCCTTAAGTGGTGTGAACATATCCGTGCAAGAGGTGGTATGTAAAATGAAAGTAGCTTAAAATATATACTTTCATTGAATTGGGCACAGCGCGAAGTTCCAAACTCCTACAAACGTCGACAATACATCGTCTTGACGTGTTTGCTGCGCGTGCGAAGCCAGGTGTAGATATCGATGCAGTTGGAGGTCTGGGTGGTGGTGGAGGAGGTCGTCTTAAGCTATAGTCTATGCGCTGCCAGCACGGATGACAAATAGCTCTGGAGCCATCAAATGCAATCTGAAATAAGCAATAACATTCCCTCGTTAGTCTCACATTCATTTTAAAGTACCTATTGTTTATGGTATACTATCTGATATGTATACAACGTGAGTTTTACATCTATAGCGAACACATGAAAATACGCGAAACTAGACTCATTATTATACCATACCTAATAGGTTGTGGATGAATCGACGACGAATATTACTCGTAGTTATTGTGCGTTGTCAGTTGTGTTAGTTTAATTACTATTCTATACTAATCCAAATAAAACATGACGCAATATGATAACACGCCGTGTCGAGCGACGCCGCTGACATGGGGGTGTCGCCTTGATTATAAGTTAAGATGAAACTACATACTATATTATATGTAATTGAGTAACCATAGTACTTACTTCTTGTGGCGCTTGTAAAGTGCTGAACATATGCTCCACGAAGTCCCGGTGTGACTCCAGAAACTCGAGGGACAAAACATGATGCCGCCTTTGTAGAACAGAACGGGGACAAGTCACACAACGGTTACGTTCATCCATTTTAAACAATATCAAGTCGCAAAGAAAATCGAAGTCCGGTTTAACGCGCCACAGTTTCGAATCAACAAGAAAAATCAGTGTCCAGTATACAAAAGCAGAGGTCAAGTTAAAATCCACGAAGTAAAACAAAGCACACAGATCACAACGAAAACAAACGAAGGACTGCGACGGGATATGGTCGTTAGTCGTTACCTGCCTGCCACACCGCCCCGCCCCCCACGTCACCCCGTCCGCCGCGCCGCACCCGCGCATAATAGCCAGTAGCAACTGTGTATTTTTTTATTTGCAATCCTTAGCTACAGAATTACCAATAATACACACAGTACTATAACGATTGTAGTATCTATGGGCCAAATAAAAATAAAAAAACATAAAAAAAAAGAATTTTTTACTTATTTTATTTTGCTCTTAGCTCCTATACTACAACGATTTCAGGGTTGCCACTTTGGCAACATTATATTATATTTAAATGCCAATCAATCCATTGGTACACAGTTCATTTCTGTCGATTCTGGGTCATTTTTTGGACATCATCTTTTATGTTTATAATTTAGACAAGGAACAAGGATTTATCGAAATTCCCACAATAGAATGAACGAAGTCTGGCAAAGTGCTAAAGATCAGAGGGGCAATTCTCGTAATTTTAAGAACATTCAAAGTCTGATCTCAGTGTCAATATGTCAAAAATACCTATAATTTCCCTACATTTTTGACATTTCATTGTCGCTGAGATGACATTGCGACTTTTGAACGTTTATAATTACGGGAATTGGGCTTCAGATTATCGTACTTACGTTACACCTAGTAATATTCACAACTAATTTTGGCTACCATAGGATGACTCAGCGTTCTGGGGGCAATTCCCGTATTTTTAAACACATTCGCATTCTAATCTCAGTGTGAATCTGTCAAAATTACCTATAATTTCCCTACTTTTTTGTCGTTTTTGACATTGATTGTCGTTGAGATGAGATTGCGACTTGAATTTGAACGTTTTTTAGTACGAGAACTGGCCTTCATTGAACGAATATTTTAATAAAATATTAGTGTAAGGCAAACCCACCTATTTATTAAACTCAGATGAATCTCAAATATGTGGTATTTACTGTACCCGCCTGAAGGGCTATTTTCCCTGACGCTTGGTTTCATTTTCTGTTAAAATGTTTTTATAGTACCTACATAAGTAAATCATTAGAAAAAAAAATATAGTATTTATTTTCAAACAAGATAATATTTACATATAACCTCACAGACTTAAAATAATAATAATATGTACATATATATTTAAAGAAAGGGAAAGAATCATAGGGCATCAAAAAATTCGTCCGCATCGCTGTCAACAGGAAAAGTGCCCAAAAGGCTGGCGGCATTGCCACGTTGTATGGCGAAGCTGATTCTTTGGCCAAAAAATAGGTAAAAATATAACATAAAAACATAACATCACACCTGTAATCCCCGAAGGGTTAGGCAGAGGTGTACCTATAGTAACACTCACATTTCGCCGTTTCGTTATGTTTAAGTTCCATATAATAGGGGGTGAGCCTATTCTCATCAACCGCTACTGGGACACGGTGGAGCATACGGAGGAGGTCTGCCCGGCTTGGGCAGGGCACCGCCGTGTCCTCGCGGAAGTGATCGGCGGCGGCGATCTCTCGCGTCTGGCTCTGGCCCAGGCCATGGTACGGAGCGAGAGTAAATGGGAAGCCATCACCTCCTTCTGTGAGGCAGTAATGCTCGCGAAGGAGGAGGCGGAACGCGTGAGGGAGAGGCAAGCTTTGCGCCCTCACGCCCTAGTCACCGCAGGAGACGCCACATCTTGGGACAACTCACACACGGCCATCTGATCCCAAGTTAAGCAGAGCTTGTGTTATGGTAACCAGACAACTGATATACATACTTATATAATTTATAAATACATACATATTATAGATAAATTACACCCAGACACAGAACAAACAATATGCTCATCACACAAAGTTTGTCCTGGGTGGGAATCGAACCCACGACCTCCGGCTTAGCAGTCAGGGTCACTAACCACTAGACCAACAGGCCTGTCATTTGCAGCCGACTCCCGGCCACCGTAGGCGCGGGCTTGCGGACGGCGAGCAATGGGTATCACCGCCCGGTAAGGACCAGGCCCGAGTCGACGGCGCGTTGTGTTCCACGCGCGCCTCAAAGAGATGTCAGCACTATTGACGGGGTCCGCTAGAGCCGATGCCAGCCAGGGTCACGGTATGTTCGAAAGAGTTACCGCGGCCCCGGCACAGGCAACTGAAGGAACACGGGTGGGTTTTAGTTAGTAAAAGTCTGACGCGCCATCCCGCTCCGCCCAGAGCGGGAGAAGTCATTTGATGACTTCACATCCAAAAAAAAAGGGCTGCTGCTGAGAAATTTCAGATGGGAAAACCCAATAACACTTTGCCCGACCTGGGAATCTAACCCAGTACTTCGAGCTCAGCGGTAGCGCAAAAAAAAATAACAATTCAATTTCTAATACACTTAACTTTGCCACACTCGTTGCAAGGTTCTAGCAAAGGCAACTCTATTGGTATTTGGGTCGTCTCGGTTGATAGACTAGCGCACGACGATTTTATTCTGTTATCTGTCTTAGAAAATATGCTATACAAGCTACACCTCATTTCGAACAGTCTTCGGTATACCTACCTGATAACACATTATCACAAATACATTTCGCTAGTTATATTTAAGTCCCATGTCCCATGAATGCAGGTCGATTGCCATGAACCGAGCATAAATCCAGACTCCGGGCTGTTACTGAGAAATTCCCTATGGAAAAATAATCTAAATAAGACATACATTTGTTTGGTATTAAAACGAATTCGTTTGATACGAGTAGAATAGAACAATTTACTTGGGATTCTGGAATACACAATTAATGAATACCTGTCTGAAAAAAAATTGTGTGTATAATAATAATAATACATAGGCTGATTTTATCCGTATATTGTATTTATCAAACATTGGTCAGGCAGGGGCCATTGTCCTTCGATAGTTTTAGATAACCAGTCCACTTTAGCCACCCAAACCCATAGCCCAATTTTTTTTTGTCTCCATATCCTGCAATAGTCCTACACCAACCGGGGGTTTTCCTTGGGTGCACTTGCATAGTGCGTACAGGGGTAATCGTCGGGTGGTGCCTCATTTCCATTGAAAGCGCCTAACGGGCCTCTGTGAGTTGGCTTCGGCCTCTCATATGATTTCCAAAGGTCCGGGGCTCTAGGGTCCCGAGAAATATCAAATACATAGGCTGAATACTTGAGTCCAATTTATTTTATTAAAATTATTTTATTTTTATTGCTAATCACGTGTTGACTGTGTTGGACATTACTTAATTATTATGACATTTATGGTATTATTGTTGAGTTTGTGAAATTGGTATAATTTTAATAATAATTTTACATGCCTGAATTGGTGCAACACAGTGGACTGCGCATTCACTTGACATCTAGAAATGTATGAGTGTGCACTGTGTTGAGCAATAAACATTTTGAATTTGAAATTTGAAAAACCCAATAACACTGCCCGACGCGGGAATAAAGCACACGTACATAACCCACGCTGACTGTCAGTTTAGCATCAGCATAATCAGCCTATAATGTTCCCACTGCTGGGACACAGGCCTCCTCTCTACGAGACGGAGTGGGCTGTAATCGACCACGCGGGCCCAGTGCGGGTTGGTAGATGTCACATGTCTTCAAACTTTTGGTTCTAGGATATTCCGGTTTCCTCACGATGTTTTCCTTCACTGTTTGGAGAGCAGTGGTGATGAAATTATTTACACAAAGTAAACCGCCTGCCTGGGCTCGAACCCACGACCTACAAAGTCGTAAGTCGGGGTCGTTACCACTGGGCCACCACCAGTGGCGGTAGCTTCATAGAAGCCAAAAAGCCGGGCTTGCCTTAATAAAATCATAATTTACAACAACAAACGTAAGCCTATCAATAAAAAAAATGTACTCATCGTATCTTAAAGGTTTTCGTACTACTAACAACCATGAACAACACAAGAAAATGCCCGTGCCGCTGTTGCCCGTTTTTTTTAATCGTAAAAAATCGTCGGCTTGCCCTAATTTTCATCCTTAGGCACGCCACTGGCCACCACTGCTCTCAGTCAGAACTGCTGTCAGTTTATTAACATATTTTATATTTTGTTTTTAGGGAGATAGCCCGTGACGCTGCGGAGCATATTGATATCATAGTAGGAGGACACACTCATTCTTTGCTGTGGAACGGAGCCGCTCCTAGTGGGGAGCCAGTCGCCGGAACTTATCCAGTCTTCGTTGAGAATTCCGCTGACAAGAAACATCAGGTAAATAGCAATAAGCTGTGAATATTGATTTGGTGGCTGTAAACAGTATTCGACATCATATTGACGCCCAGCCAATGTAAGGCCCAGCCCGCCCAGCATCCATGACTAAAATCTGACGCGTCTAAATATACCTGTTTCTCTCAGCAATACAATCAGATTAGGACACATTTGTCGCCATGGTTGTCGGTTGACGCATTGGCTGAAAGATGGTTGACGTAATGGCTGAAAGCAGGGCTCGGATACCGGTATATCGAAACGGTTTCGGCCTAAATACTTAAGAAACGATTTGTTTCCGTTACGTTAGAACGAAACGTTTTTGAAGAAGAACATAAGTTAAATCGTTCTCGATCAATAAAACGTTTTTTACCGTTTTTTTTTGCTTTTTTTTGCAATTTTCAGGTAAGTGTCAGGTTGTATTTTGATCAAAGCATGACAAATAGGTATGTATTTAGATAATTATAACCATAGGAATCATCAACACAGTCATCTCTTTTAGACAGATTTATTCTAAAATGTCATGATTTCCAAAATCAAACTTAACGAGAAAAAATCTAACTTAATAAACCGGTTTTTGAAAACGTTCTCATTTCGTTTTCGTTGCAAACAAAATGTTGTAGAAAGAAACGTTTTAGGTAAATACGTTATTTAAAAAAAAAAAAACGTTTCCGAGCCCTGACTGAAAGACGGTTGACGAAGTGGCTGAAAGAAAGCTGACGCAGTGGCTGTGGCTATACCAGTAGCGGTTTCGATACTCTCACAGAATAAAATATTGGTACGGCCTTTGAATAGTATCGTGGGAGTTTTGTACATGGCCACGATCCAATATAAATTCCTAGTGTGTAGCACTAAAACAAGAGGTGGATATGCTTTAACAATGTTCTCATTATATTCCAGGTGCTGATAGTCCAAGCTTCAGCTTTCACCAAGTACATGGGAAACCTGACGGTCTACTTCGACTTTCGGGGAGACTACGTCAAGTGGGAAGGCAACCCGCTGTTCCTGGACCGGTCTATACCTGAAGGTAAGCTCTCTTGTCCTAGTTCATAGTTCAGGCCGAGCACACACGCGCGGAGGAAACGTTACGTAAATTCGAACGAATTTAAAATTGAAAGTACTGGTTTTGCACACAGTATTTCCTTAGTTTTAAGACTTTATACATATCAATGGGTAATACTTTGTGCTTTTCGTAAAAAATTGAAAAAAAAAAATGCCAACAAAAATCGATCGAATTTTTGTTACGTTGCTGCGCGCGTTGGTACACGGACGTAAAAATATCGCGGCGATTTTTTTTCGCGCACTGGATTTTCAACGCTCTGCTTAGCGCTGAGAATTGAAAATCCAACAGTGTGATTTTTAGACGCGTTGGCAGGCGCTCTGTTGGATTCTCAATGCTCGGCTCAACGCCGAGAATTGAAAATCCAGTGCGCGATATTTTTACGTCCGTGCAAACGTCGGCTTACCCATTGGTCGATTTACTTTTTAACCGAATTCAAAAAAAGAGGAGATTCTTAATTCGGTTTTATTTACTTTCTTTCTTATCTATTTACATTTATAAATATTTCCAATAAAAATATATACAAAAAAAAAAAAAAAAAATAGAGGTCCGCCGTTAAGTTTTTTGCAATCTGCAGGTCAGTATTAGGTTGTATATTGATTAAAATATGATTCACGGCCGTAACAAATATGTATTATATAATTCGCGATCGTATTCAATATATATTTACAGAATTATAATCATTAGAATTAGTAATACAACTCCTTAAATTAGTACATATAATCCTATAATAAGGATTACTTGGTTTTAGAAAGTTGTATTGACGACTTATATTTGTTACGGTCGCGAATCATATTTTAATCAGCATACAACCTAATACTGACCTGCATATTGCAAAAAAATAAGAAAATTTTAACTTCGCGGGCTACCCTGGCGCTTTCGCCTTAAGTTGTCACAGGCGCCGTTATACAGTGCTATTATAGTGACTGCTAAGTGTGGTGGCGATCCCCGGGCCCGTAAAAGTGTTATTCTGTATTCTCCAGTCGTAGCCCGGAGTCTTGATTAGCACAGTTAATTATGGCAATAGGCTCGCCCCTATCATATGGAACGTCTAAAGGCTCGTGCAGACCGGTGCGACGCGACACGCGTTGTGCCAGTCTGCACGAGCCTTAACTAATAATACTGGAAATATGTGGATACGCCAACATCCTTTTCCCTTTGGGGTAAATACAGGCGTGATGTTGTAAAACAAGACTGTACATCGTTACTTAAGCAATAGTTTGCAAAGTCAAAGTCAAGTCAAAAGTCAAATTCAAGTCATTTATTTCAAATAAAAGGCACTTTTGAACGTCAAAATTTACAAAAAATAAAATAAAATTGATTCTAGTCCAAAAGGTAGTTTCGTATGGAGAAGAATGGCATAGTATAAAGAGAGGAAGTACGTTATCTTCATACAAACGCACCGCGCGCGGCTTGTATGTGTGCGCCAAAGTATCTATGCGTCGCCGCACGCACACTTAAACAAATCTCGGCCCGTTTCGCAGCGCGCCAGTCGGGGCTAACATCGCACGAGGTTCGCGCGTCACGGCTTTTCGGCACCGCTAAATGAATGAAAAATGTGTGATAATCGCAGGAGAACGTATTGCTGTGTGTTTGGGTGTCTTAATAATTCATCGATTCCAGAATTGTCTCTGTTCAAATTACCTATTGAACAGGAAAGAAGTCACTTTTTCTAGCATATCATTTTTACTTGATGATGAGATACCTACTTACTTATTTTTTGTTGTATTAGTTTTCTATCAGACAGAGGAAGTAGGTAGGCCTACATTCCCACTAGAATGTACTAGGTAGTTAGGTACTTTCGATCTGTCAATTGATTTGCCGCTATTGCTTTGTTTATGTTTAGTCATGCCGATTTCTCAGTACCTATTGTAGGTATAGTAACTAAGTACCTACTTACAGTTATAAAATCGTACTTAAAAAATAAGTAATTGACTAATTGTGAATCAGATAAATAGAGCAAAGTTCGAATCACCTACCGTTTACTCGTGCTCATCACCGCCCCGCGCCGCCCGTCTGCTGGCCCGTCGCTCTTTCTTTCATCGTGAAAGGTTTCATCATCGTTTAGGTACCCAGACAATACAAGTAAAAAATACAACTTCCCGACCCTTGCCAATTTATTGGCACTGAATTAAAATTTAACTAAAAGTGACAATTCTGAGACAGTAGGCAATTATATCGCGGATTGTGCCGGAGATAGCCTACTTCCTCTCTTTATACTATGAGAATGGGCAAGAAAC
Organism: Fissipunctia ypsillon; assembly: GCA_947568875.1. Classification (NCBI taxonomy): domain Eukaryota; kingdom Metazoa; phylum Arthropoda; class Insecta; order Lepidoptera; family Noctuidae; genus Fissipunctia; species Fissipunctia ypsillon. The sequence continues at coordinate 16,921,194 of OX387662.1, forward strand.
TCGCACCGGTACTCTTTTAAAATGTTATACAATATTTTGCATACATAAATTATATAATTATATGTGAAGACGCCACCTAGAATAAAATTACTATACCACAATGGGTAAAAATACTGCACTTAGATTCTCAGAATAAAATCAAAGACATTGCCATTGTTGTTTTTTATTTACAAATTACAGTTGCAATGATATTGATAAGTCGAAGGTTATTTATAATTAGAATAACCTTAAAATAATAGCTTGTGTAACTATTAATATAAATTAAATCGTTGATAACCTTTCGCGAGAGGCGAACTTGACATTTGTGACACTGAAATAAATGCGCATGTTTACAAGACTAAACTGATTTTAGTGACATTTTACTGAGATGTAGTTACATTATTTTTTAGGGCTTCGTAAACCTTATATATAGGATCACTTCTTGGTGTGTCTCTCTTCTTTCTGTCTATCAGTATGTCAAGACCCTTTCTCAAAAACGAGTAGAGACATCAAGTTGAAATTAATATCAAATACAGTCCCTTGAAGCTCTAAAAAAATCAACCTTTTAAGTCAACGCAATCAATATAACTATTGTTTAAGTCAATATTATGTAAATGTCTACAGACATTTACATAATATTGACTACCTCTACTTTTGAACAAATAAAATTATTGTTATAATAAAAAAATACGGCCATTTATGCGACATGTTTTGATACTCGCAAATAAATCAAAACCTATAGGGACCCCGTTGACCTAGAATTATGAAATTTGGCAAGAAGCAAGGTCTTACACCTTTTCGAGATACATTTATCCGAACTACGGAACGCTTCATTGCGCGAGGTCCGACACGCACTTGGCTGGTTTTTTTGTATCTGTTAGTTTAAACTACTCAGGCTCAGTCTTCGAAGCAGTAATGCTCGTGAAGGAGGAGGCGGGACGCGTGAGGGAGAGGCAAGCTTTGCACCCTCACGCCCCTAGTCGTCGCAGGAGACGCCCTGGGCGTCGGGAATTGGCAGCTGATTCCCGGCCACCGTAGGCGCGGGCTTGCGGATGGCGAGCAATGGGTAGCTCGCCATCCGGTAAGGACCAAGCCCGAGTCGACGGCGCGTCGTGTTCCACGCGCGCCTCAAAGAGATGTCAGCACTATTGACGGGGTCCGCTAGGGCCGATGCCAGCTAGGGTTGCGGGATGTTCGAAAGAGTTACCGTGGCCCCGGCACAGGCAACAGAAGGAACACGGGTGGGTTTTAGTCAGTAAAAGTCTGACACGCCCTCCCGCTCCGCCCAGAGCGGGAGAAGTCATTTGATGATTTCCCATCCACAAAAAAAAAAAAAAAAAAAGGCTCAGTCTTACCAAGGGGTACCGTGCTACTCAGTAACTCAGTTGTGGAGGTCAGATAGGCAGTCACTCCATAAAATACATAATCATCTGTATCTGGTTAGATTGGAAACCAAACCTAATGTATTTATTTATTTTTCAACTTACATCTATCATTACACAGTGAACTATTGCGATAGTGTACATATTCCTAACTTATCCTAACTTATTAGGCCCACTTGCATGTTCAGTCGGGTTAAATGAATAAACGTAGAGTTTGTAAACTCCGAGTTAAGTAATTAAACATAACTGGCGAAATTGGGTGTTCTATAGGTACACCTTTGCCTCTGTATTACCCTTCGGGGATTACAGGTGTGATGTTATGTTTTATGTTATGACTTTCTATATTTTTTTTACTTTCAAAAAGTGTTAAGTCTCAGTCTAATAAAATTTAAAAAAATTAAAACTTTTTTGCAAAAAACCAACCGACTTCCAAAAAAAAACTACGAAGTGAAACATAACTTTAATTTCGGAAGTCGGTGGCAAAAAACTAAAATGCAGATCCAATGACACCCTACAAGGTGTAGTGTTTTGTTTTGGAAGTATGTTGTTTTATTGCAAAAAAGTTTTTATTTTTCACTTTTTAGTTGTGGTACCTACCCCACACAAAGTCGTATGCCATTACTTGCAATGTAAATAACAGCGACAGGAAATTATTATAATATCATCAATATACACTAAGTGGTAAACATACGTATTACTGAAGCTAACTCAAAAACTACTCATTAGAACTTGACCAAATTCATATGGGACCAATCTGGAAGTATATCCTTTCAGATAAAAAATAAAAAATATAATCAGTTTATAAATGACGGAGTTCTGAGGTGACAAACATTTTAATAAAAATACAATCGAATTTAGAACCTACTCCTTTTTTGAACTCAGTTAGTAAAAACGGTATAATAATATAAGTATATTTTCATTTTGAATTATCTCTACTAAGCCTTCTTCTATACATTCCAGACCCCACAATCAAAGCAAAGCTGGCACCCTATGCTAAGCGAGTGCACGAAGCTGAAAACGTGCCGGTGGGCTCCACAGAGAACACCATGCGGTTTGATGACTGCGTGTTCGGGGAGTGCACCATTGGGGACTTGCTGGTCGATGCCCAGCTCGAGTTCGTGAGTAAAATTAATAACCTACAAGTAACTAAGTATACAGGGTGTAAAAGACCGATCACATAGCCCTTATCCATTAACATTGAGCAAAAATTGCTTCTGGGAATTATCTTTTATTTTTGGTGTGAAAAATCGCTATTTACAACAGATCGCTACGTAGCGTACGCAAAACATTTTGCTTAAAGGTGCATGCAACGATACAAGAGTTGTGGGTATTTAACGGTCGGTACTAGGAACATTTGTTATGGGTTAATATTAATTAGGTGACTTTTTACTAACACCAAAGTTATCAAAATATGGCAGTGCTTTTTGCACCATCATCTACAAGGTTTATCCTCAATCCGATTTTTTCATAGAGTGGTGAAACTCTTGTGCTAGACAGGCGTTTTTTTTTCGTGGCTACTACGGTAAGTTTTCTATATAAACTTATCAAAAACCCATAACACATTTTCCTGGTACCGATCCTTAAAGTTATAACATTTAAAATTATGATAGTTATAGTGAAAAAAAAAAGTTGGAACTTCGTAAACAGAAGGTTCCCAGGTATTGGAATATCACAAAAAAAATATCACAATGACGGAGATTACAAGTGACTCGGCTTCGATAAGCGTCTTTGCACCCGATACAGCTGATGATTGCTCGTGCCTCCTCTGTATGAGAAGAGGCCTTTGACCTGCAGTGGGATGGTAATAGACTGGTATTATTATAGCTGATTGCAATGAACGGAAACCACAGCGTTAACAACCTCGGAATAGATGCAATCGAAACCGATTTTGGAATGATTTTTGAGGAAACTTAAATCTGAAGCAGGCTGTGGCCAAGTAAGATCGAAGATGTCTGCATAGCAACTGAATAATGACTCTGAACAGTTCGTTTCCTACTGGCCCATATAAATAACGTTGACACTCAAAATTGTTTCTTTTTTCAGGCTAAAAAGACGGTATCTTCATCCTCCCACCATTATTTATCGTTCATCCAACGCGGTAACATTAAGTCTTCAATTATGCAAGGAAGTAAGTATTTTTCTTGTTACGCGAATCAGTTAAATATTGACAGTCTAAGACCTAGTTTCACCAAACTGTTCATATTCATAATCGGAGATTAGCAAACCGGCCATTAAAATAAACATCGATGTTAATGGTATTTACGTTCCACCAGAAAATAAAAATAAACCTGGGGTCTACTCCGAAGCGTAAACCCGAAGTATCGGCCGAATGTTTGGCCGTTTCCTACTACACTTTATTCTATTTCGTTCGGTCGGTACGGATTCGATCGTTCAACAAACTTAACTTTGACGTTTATTCACTCATAAATCGGTCAGTTGTCAAAGCAACCAAAATAAAAAGTCGCAATGTCACATGCCAATGTTCACTGACAATGCATCATTTTAGCTAGCCGTTTAATATAGACTCGCGTTTTTCATTTCGATGATTTTGACAACTGACTAAATGTCGGTTAGTAAGTTAACGGACCTCTTGGGCAACAATTATTAACGCCTGATTAAGACAGATTAACGCTTAGTGAAACACTCGCTACTCTTAATGTCCCGTTTACATTTTAACAGAAGATTAAGCTAACTAACATGGTATGGTGAAACTAGGTCTGAGCAAATTCAAAGCATTTGTCTTGAGCATTCTTGGCCAGTTAAGTTTTACAAATTTAAAGTGATCACTGCAACCCTTACCATCCGAGCTCATAAAGTAACACTTATGTGACTGATAGTAATAACAAAAGGACTTAAAAATATTATGAAACAATAGGTATGATGACTAACATTTTTTTTTGTCCGTCAGGTAGATTATTAAAAAATATTGGACACGTATTTTTTTCTTTTTTTACGTAATCAAAAGTTTACGGCGATACATTGAGTGAAAATGTGGCATGACGTCACGCCTTGCTAGATTTTATACTGAGTGTGACGTAGCGAGCCCCCACTCCCCAACTTTAATGCGTTTATCTAAGTCATTTTTTATTATTATGATGAAGAAAAAAATACGTGTCTGATATTTTTTTATTAACTGACTGACTGACTAAATAGGATTTCTTTTTTTTTAACCCAGGCATCATGCCTATTTTCATTACCATAATTTTCTGTTATTTTGCAGCAATAACAGAAGGTTCGATATTCGAGCTGTTGCCTTTCAACGACCGCGTCGAGTTATACGAGCTGGAAGGCAAGTACGTGCGACAAGCGCTGGAGAGGAGCGTCAGCGACGCGTGGGCAGCTACTCCTTTCAAAGGACCCTGGTTGCTGCAGGTTGCTGGTATGTTTCTCCTGATTATTTTTCTTACCTTGAAACGTTCGTCTGTGAGGCAAAGACCATTTAGTGGGGCAACACGTTTGTGGCTACAAGCATTGATCAACACGTGTGTTCAATGAGTGTTGGTGTCTTCAGAACATCACCCAAGTTAATGTGGCGATATTTTCCTCCATCGTAAGTTAGTGATGCCTCCAATTAATATGTGGGGATGTGTGTAATAGTGGATCTTGCAGTAAAAGGAAACAGCCAGTTCTTCAAATTAAGGAAGTATATTCTCACCAATCACCAGTCACCATCAGTCTAGTAGGCAGGGGCACGTTGTCGGCCTGTCGCTACCCGACCCGTGTGGAATGTGTGCATGTCATTGCGAAAGTACAATTAGTACATGGATGGCAAACAGACGGCACGCCACATGACGCACTTTCATTTTCTATCAAAAGCACCCACGATGTTAAAAAAATATGCCGCACAGATTATTGTCAAGATGTGTTTAACTAGGATCTGTGCATGTGTGACTTTCTTACCGTTTCCTTGAAACTTACCATCATATTCCACCTTTTCCAGGTCTCCAAGTGACGTACAACATATCCCTCCCCGAAGGACAACGCATGACGTCCGTGGCGGTCGGTGACCACGCTGTACCGCTGGATGACAATGAAGTATATCTGGTGACGGCACCAGCCTATCTCTCTGATGGAGGCGATGGCTTCTCTGTAAGTATTTTCTTGATCATTTATTATTATAATATTTTCCGCCTGTTTTTTCCTTCTTATCCACTCTACAGGGTATACCAGAAAGGTGTGGTCAAATTTAAGGGTGTGGTACAGACCATTAAACTGAACAACTTTCTCCATGAGACCAAAACTGTGGTTGGTCCCATGGAGAAAGTTGTTCAGTTTGATGGTCTGTACCACACCCTTAAATTTGACCACACCTTTCTGATACACCCTTTATATTGGGCTAGTGTGGATTTGGGGACCAGGTATTTAGACTACAAAAAGTACATGAGGTGGGTTAGACAGATGACAGCAGCAGCAAGAGGAAAAAAAATAGCGCCGACCCTAAATAACGTGGGACAAGGGAATACAGAAGAAGAAAAAGAGATGTAGAACTCCTTCTGAATTATTTTCTCAAAGAAGGTCCTATGCAGAACAATATAGCTGTTTCGATTTAAAGGTTATGTCTGCTTGAGAAATACCGCGGTTATTGGTGATCAGATAATTATATTGAAGGAGGACGCTGCTACCCGTAATCATGGCCATGTCTAAGCTTTTTGTGAGACCTATATCAATAGATTTTCCTTCTTAACCACAGTCTCAGTTATCTTAAGCATCAAAATAACATTGATTTCTATATAGAGGTATGAGGAACGAGGTGTAAAATTCACTCATTCTCTATAGAAAATGGAGGATCCTCCGAGTAGACGGATGTTGTGTCTGGTGGGCTACTACCCGACGGTAACTCTGTGGATGTCGCTACGTCCCCGTCAGAGGGCGCAACTAGCGGTGCCGGGACATAGCCCCCCGCCCGCGGAGGGGCTGTAAAGCGGGCCCCTCATTGTGGCGCGCCTTTAGTGGCCGGCGTCATTTGGGCATGCGTCGCGCCCATGTGAGTGGTTGCTATGTGTTTTTCTGTAGGCGCGTTACGACGTTGGTCAGCCCCCGCCAGGTGAGACCCCCAGTTACCTGGGGGAGGCCCGACGAGGACGACCAGCGACGGAGGTGCCGACTCAACGCTCCTACAGATAAGATATGTAGCCCCCGCCCGCCCTGGTCTCAGAGCTAACCGACGGTTGATGCCGGGATGTTTATATATGCTAGTCGCGCGGTAAACTCTGCATGCGCGATGCAGGATTTTGTGTGACGTTAGTGTGACGTGTAGTTCGCATGTGGCGAAATAGATGCCGCCACATCTATTTAATATGTTGAATTCTCTCTTTTATTTGCAGATGTTCAAAAACAAGAAGAACTCAAAAGACATCGGACGCGACCAGAAGATTCTAGAAGCCTACATCAGAGGTCATTCACCTTTGAACATCAAAACTGACGGCAGAATCGTTATAAACAGTTGACTGAGTTAATTTGTAATTTAATTTGAATCACACAGAGGAGTTAAATAATGGAATACGAAGGTACACAATCGATCTCTAAACTTTAGTAAAAGCTCAAGAGGCTCACTTTACTACTTATGATTTTGTGTGTTTGATTTTAAGGAGTGTGCGTTAGTGTTCCAGTTGTTTTCTCCTCTGTGGTAAATTATGACTCATGAACACAGTGTGTTTGATTATAAATATGTGAAGTCTACTTCTGCAATACGGTCTTTATGGTCACACTTTGAAGGATGGAGCATAGAATTATACTAATAGTAAGTAATCCCTGAGATGAGGGCTAGACCTGGAGTCAAATAAAAGTTTGCAACAAGGTTTTCTTACAATAATATACAGCATAATATACCAAATTAGAGCTTTTTTTTATGTGAGAAAGACTCTGTCTCTATCTATACAGCCGCTTACTATAATTCTAAGTCACTTTTTAACACAAATATAAAGCATAGATGATACTTGTGACTCCTATCAAATGTACCTTCGGTGTTTCTTCCTCAAAGTCAAATCATTTAATTCAAATACGCAGAAAAAAAACCTCGTCTCATAGACCAAATACGTAGTTACCACAACCATCTAGTCTATGATATTAGCATTACAATGTAGGTAGAAGTAACGTTTCCAATCGGTCATGGCACACTGTGTACAAAGGTCTCTTTAGGCACCTGATTTTAAACCTAGCTACATTAAGACAAAGTATGATTTTAAATATTGTGATATTTTCATCTTTTGGTACTGAGATTTTCATGGAGTCGCTGTCAAACAGTGCCTTTAACTCTTTTCTATTTGATCTTTCTATTTATTTCTTTTATTTACGAGTATAACTCGTGATTAATTTCAAATTTTGACAACTTTAAATAAAGATCATTACATTTTAGTTTTAATCAAAACGAGGTGTAAAAGCAATCTGTGGTCTCCATTTGCACTTTGCACTGGCACATTTAATTGGTTAACACTACTAACTACTGTTGTTTGATTGGGCAATGCAGTTTGATTGGCTGCTGCAGCTAATTTAGTTGAAATTTTTAAGGTTGTATCCTTTATCGAATTATTTTTTTTTATTTGTTTTGTCTTCAATGTATGTACAAGTATTTTAGCTTTTAGGAATAAACTTTTTCAATGTCATTCTTTGTCAATAAACATTAATTAAATTAAAGTAAATTAATCAAATGTGCATTTTCTTCTTTCTTTAAATAATCTTTTTATTTCTACTTTCGGTGCCATTTTTAGTCAGTTGCATGGCTTTTGTTACCTAAAGGGAGTTTATTTAAAATTATTGTTTTTGTATCCATTAATAATTGTTAAAAAATAAATTCATTTGGAAATATTAATGTTGTTTATGTATCAATATCCTGTTACCGAAAAAAATATAAGATGATGAGAGACGAACTAACGGCTCCGACTTACGAGTTGTAGATCGTGAATTCAATCCTTTGTGCTACTTGTTTCCTTAGAACAGCTTTCAAAACGGTGAAGGAAAACATTGTAAGAAAACCGGCATGTCTTAGTACCAAAAACATCAAAGGCATGTCAGCATGTGACATCACCAACCCATACGGGGTCCACGTGGTGCATTACACCGACACCCTACTTTCTGTCACACAGAGGTCTGAGTTCAAGCAGTCGTGACCACTATCAGAGCCGCTGCTAACTAAGCCCAGGTACCTAGGCACTGGCGATTTTTTTTCGCGCACTGGATTTTCAACGCTCTGCTTAGCACCGAGAGTTGAAAATTCAACAGTGTGTTTTCTTGACGCGCTAGGATGCGCTCTGTTGGATTCTTAATGCTCGGCGCAATGTCGAGGATTGAAAATCCAGTGCGCGAAAAAAAATTGCCCGTACGTACCTAGGCTAACTGTAAAAGAAATCGGTTTAAATCTGTCATTATCGTTTCTGTTATTTACAGCCATTGTTACCAAGATCCTCTTGCAATGCCATCAAAAGTAAATTCAGAGGAATCTCATTATCTCATAAGATCAAGAATATATTCTCACACTAGCTGTGCCCCGCGACTTCGTTCGCGTGGAAGTCGTAAGATACACAATATAATAAAATAACAGCCACATTTTAATAAAACTGCCTCGTCCCCCGACCCGTTGCGTTGCATCGCCCGCCCGCGCTATTACTTCGTTTTCGCTTAGTGTTCTTTCTGACTTTTTACTTTTTGCTCGGCTTCCAAGAGTCGTAGCGTGATGTTAAATAGCCTATACCTATCCTTGAGAATTTGGGCTACCAAATGCAAAAAGAATTTTTCAAATCCGACTTCAAATTCAAATTCACAATTTCATGGGTTTTTTTTTTGCGCAGAACCCTAATTGTTTTTCTCAATTAAAAGTAGCCTTAGTTACTCCCCGTAACATCAGCTATCTGCCAGTGAAAGTCCCGTCAAAATCGGTCCAGCCGTTTCGGAGTTTAGTCGGAACAAACAGGCAAACTGACAGACAGACAGGCAAAAATTTTAAAAATTGCTTTTTTATAAGTACCGTTTATAATTTCATAATGTATTTAGTAAAAAGTTGTTATTTTGACATTACAAACAGACACTTCAATTTTATTTATTTCTATAGATTTGTTTTTAGGTTTGGAGGCCTAATCACGGTACACCGTGTCTTAGAAAATGACAAAAAAAAAGAAAATGAAATTAATCATTTACTATTTCCTCTGAACTAGTAGATGATTGTCATCTGTTAATTCCGTTATTGATATAAGTATGAAAGTCAACGAAATTACCTATAGGTACGTAGATATTCTTTAACATAACAACCTCCCCACCTCTCTGCCTCGTTGGTCTAGTAGTCGCAAGCGCTACTGCTGAGCATGAGGTCCTGGGTTCGATTCCCAAGTCAGGCAAAGTGTTATTGGGTATTTCTATCTGGAATTTCTCAGGAGCAGCCCGGAGTCTGGATTTGTGCCCGGTTGATGGCAATAGGCTCGCCCCCTATTATATGGGACTTAAACATAACTGGTGAAATGTGGGTTATAGGTACACTTCTACCCCTTCGGGGAAACAAGGCGTGATGTCATGTACATATTCTTCCTGACAATAAACTCAACGGCGACTCATGTTTTATCTACCTCCTCCTATCTACCTCCTATCTATCTACCTCCTAGTGGTCCACCCCGGGCAACGGCACCACGGGCTTGCCCGTGGTACGGCTGAACGATCCCACTTAGCGGTGGTAGGCTCCGCAAGGGGCCACCTGGCTCGCGACCACCATCCCACTGGAGTCTGGTGCCAAGCAGCTTGCTGTGTTCCGTCGGTATGTGGGAGTGCCAGTGCCTTCTGGGTAAGCTCGCTCCATCGTTGACATTGTGTCTGTCATCTCTGACCTAGACTAGAGTCAAGAGCAAACCTATCTCAAATAAAAAAAAAAAAAAAATGTTGCGACACATACAGAGTGGTGATTGAAACCACGTATTCAGTACATGATTCTGGACACCCTGCGTTGAAAACGACGGTTATTAAAAAAAATTACTGGTCCATAGATTTTGACCGCATAGGTCACTTTTGTCGGCAACAGATATGCAAAGAGTCAGGATCAGAACGGAGTCAGGATTTGTGCCCGGTTGATGACAATAGGCTCGCCCCCTAGTACATGGGACTAAAATATAACTGGACGAATGTGGGTGTACTATAGGTACTGTAGTGACCTGCCACAATACTAAGGCAGATCACCACTTTGTATGTGTAGTCTCGACTCCGAGGTGTGTTGGTGGATACATCAATGAGACACACAGAAGCACTACTCTTACTATTTATTGGCTTATATTTATTTATTTATTTTATTTATTTTCAAATAATCAGATAACAGAGATCCGTAGTGTTAGTAAAGTACCTTAAACCTAGTGTTAGTACATACATAAATTAAGAAACACAATTTGGGTATGAGTTACTTTGTAAAGAAGACGAAACCAGTTTCTCAACCGGTCATCTTCTCCACAAAATGCCTCATAAAAGGGGAAAACACATTCTCAGTCACTGTTTTTAGAATGCTGTTGCCCCCGGCCCGGGTTCTAGCTGCCACAGACGCTATTTTCTTCCGCACAATTGCGTGGAAGCCATCAGTACGGTTCTGCGTAAACATCTCTGACGCACTACAGAACCGGGGTAGTCTCAAGAGCATTCTAAACACATTGTTGTACTGGACCCGCAGGGCATCTAGCGACCTTTTGGTGTAGTTGATCCACAGACCACCCGTGTACAGACCCTGACAATACGCTTTGAAAAGCGTTATTTTTACTTGGTCCGTGCAGCGGGCGAATCTACGAGCCAACATATTACCGCGGACCGCCAAAGCCTTGCACTCCCTCTCAATATCCACATTGAAAGCACATTACCTTGTCTATCGTATAGCTCACAGAGTACTATTTTATACTGGATGATTTTTTTTACCGTCTCGAAATTCTTACAGGGTGTTCTAACAATGAATATGAACAAGTTTCACTATGGGACCAACTCTGAAATCACGAAAAAAAAATCAGCTGTTTCATACATTTTGGTCGAGTACCTAGGTATTGAACTTTTGTATGAATCAGCAGATTTTTTTTTTCGTGATTTCAGAGTTGGTCCCATAGTGAAACTTGTTCATATTCATTGTTAGAACACCCTGTAAAAATTTCGAGACGGTAAAAAAAATCATCCAGTATAATTATATGGTATAGCTAGCACCGCACTGACTCAATATAAAACAATTTGACTATACGTCATAGTTCGAACCTATTCTTAATTCTACTTGGCGTTCGAATGTTTCCATAGGCAAATGCCTAGCGGCCTGTCCCGCGTGAGGTTGCCACTGGCATTAAACCTCTACAGTACACATCTGTTTAACACCTCCACACCTCTGTTTAATCTTTCGGGATGTACAAGCGTGATGTTATGATATTTAGCTATGCAAAAATCGCGCGTTGCATTATTTAAAAGTATGGAATTAATATAAAAAAAAAACTTACCTACAAATAATTAGGTAATGCAGATAAGCCTTTATGATTCGAAAACAAAAAGTATAGGTACCTCCAGATTCTCTCTCAACGATTTACTCAAGTAGGAATTACAAAGATAAAAAAGGTTTTATCTCTTATCTCTGTATTTTTGCTTAAATTAATTCACTCCCGTCCATTGTTTCTGCTTCCAAGTTACAAGTTGTTACAATTTTAGATGGTTTTATTTTTGGGTAATGTGCTCTAAGCCTATATAAAAGATGAGGTTTTAATATCTATACATACATACATACTGCAGCATAACTCTGCATGTCAAAACTTTTTGGTTCTTTATAATCAACCTTTTTTCCGTTTGTATTTGAGCCTGGTCGATTTTTTTCTTTTTATTTCGTGATTCGAATTATTTTTCTTCTGACAGATGGGTCCCTATTTTTTCTTGAGTTGAAAAAGTTGAATCAATTGATACTGACCCAGTTTGTGGAAAATTAACGAGTTTTTTTTCATCTGAAGCACACTATATCCCTGCCGAGTACATTATGGCAAAGCAATATTGAGTATTGTATATTAAGTACGAGTCTAACTTTTCATCTTTATTTTTTCTGGTACGTATCTTTTAACAGTTTTCCTCAATCGGAAGTTCAGTCTGATCACGCTGGTCTAACCCTAATTCATTTTGTCTTAGGATTGAACAGCTTTGAACAGGCCGCCTTTCGGCCTCCAGGTTTTGGCCTAAAATAACGCTGGACCTCCTTGGCCAACGTCGAGAGTTGGACCGCATTTTGACCGCTGAAGGTCTCGCAACCAACGCCAGTTCCTGAACAAAGAACTACGACTCCCTACAGTCTACGTCACCTCGCCGGACGCAATTACTTATGCCACGGTTTTTTTTAATGATATTTTACGTTCTAATTTAATAGTGTAGATAGTAACCCTCTGCAGATTTTTTAATTCATTAACTACTTAATTTTATTTTCAAATATGTAAAATGCGAGATACCTTGGTTCTCTGATCTTTTTTTCATAACGATATGTTTTGGTAGCGTTACTTATTAGTGATTGCAATCGACTAGTTAGTACGTTTTATTTCTCGTTCGTTATTCGCGTACCTATCGGACCAAAGTTCTCTATTTTATTCCCTTCACACAAGTCAACCTGCATTTTTTATACCATAACGTTCATTTTTTTTACCTTTTAATGTTTTTTTTCTATTTTTATTTTAAAAACAAAATTAAACGTGTCGTAGCAGAAAAGTGAATCTCTGTCTTTTATTTTTTTTTTCGCTACTGTTACGCCTTCGTCTATTGATGGCAAAAATTATTTTGTGATTTTTGTGGATGAATACACTCATTATTGTGCGACCTATTTGTTAGCTCGTAAATCAGATGTATTTGTTACGTTTCGGGATTATGTAGCAAAACGTTTTTGTCTGAGGATTATTTAACTTATATTGTGATATTGGAGGGGAATTTGTATCCAATTAAATTAAAGAGTTCTGTGCGCAGAAAGGTATTGGTTACCACTTAACAGTGCGGTATAGTTCGGCTTTGGATGGTATTGCCGAAAGTATGACAAGAACAATAACTGAACGGAGTCGTACAATGGTACAAGGGTCTAAATTAGATCAATAGATCTGGGGTGAGGCTGTGTATATCAGTCCCACAAAAGCACTGAGGTTGGATAACACACCTTATGAGTTATGGCATAATACTAAGCCACAACTGAAGTATTAAAACATTTTTGGTTCTACTGTTTATTTTGTTAATAAAAGTAATAATAAAAACGAAATTTGACAAAAAATTGTCAAAGGAATTTTCGTTGGTTATAAAGTGTGGGATGTGGTAGATGAAAAGTTTGTGAGGGTCAGAGATGTGGTAATGGATGAGATTAATTTCTTATCAAATAGGCCAGTGAAACCTGAGCCGGAACGGATTATGGCTAGAAATAGTAATAAATCTGTTGACAAGTCTGACTCTGTACACCCTTTTGGAAAAGAGGTGTGAATCTGATTTAAAATAAAAAAGGGAATCAGAGATGTGGTAATGGATGAGATTAATTTCTTATCAAATTGGCCAGTGCAAACTGAGCCTGAACGGATTATGGCTAGAAATAGCAATAAATCTGTTGACAACTTTGACTTTGTACACCCTTTTGAAAAGAGGTGTGAATCTGATAAGAATCAATCAGATTGTATGAGTAAACAAACGGATGCAATACCTGCTAATAAATCTGTATATGATACAGTGGCGCTGGTCTTCATATCACAATGAAAAAGAGAACTTTATCTCAAGACAATACTGTTTCTTATAATGAAAATGATGAGTTCGGAAAACACTTGAAGTATAAAGCGAGATTAATGGCTCGTGGTTTTAGTCAGAAATATCTGATTGATTATAATGAAACGTTTGCACCTGTCGCAAGGATCGCAAGCTTTAGATTAATATTAGCTTTAGCGAATCAATTTAATTTGTTTGTTCACCATATGGATGTAAAAACAGCATTTTTGAATGGGAAACTGAATGAGGAAATCTATATGAAAATTCCCGAGAGTATCCCGGCTGCAAATGATACGGTTTGCAAATTAAATAAGTCATTATATGGATTAAAACAGTCTGCACGCTGTTGGTTCCAAATGTTTGAGCAAGCTTTGATAAAGAGGGGCTTTCAATACTCATCAGCAGACCGGTGCATTTACATTTTTAATGCAAGTCATGTTTTAAAGAATATTTATATTTTACTTTATGTTGATGATCTTGTGATTTCAACCGCAGATATAAATACTATGAATAATTGTAAAACATACATAATGAACACTTTTAAGATGGTAGACTTAAAAGAGATCAAATGTTTTCTGGGAATCAAACTTACCAGGCCAGAAAACAAAGTTACTTTGGATCAGGAAATATACATAAAATCAATTCTTGAAAAGCTTAACATGAGTGACTGTAATTTCGTCACTACACCCCTAGAAAGTAAACTAGATTATGAAGCATTAAATTCGTGTGAAATAACAAGTGCCCCTTGTAGAAATCTTATCGGGTGTTTGATGTATATCATGCTATGCACTCGATCAGACCTAAGTGTTTGTGTTAACATCTTGAGTCGATATGCAAACAAAAACAACCATTCATTATAGTCACACTTAAAAAGGGCCTTGCGTTAAATCTCAAGTTACACGAAACCGAAACCGGTCGGTTTACGAAATGATTACCTACAAAATATTCTAAGTGGATTTGTTGATTTTGACTGAGGTAGTAGTAATATAAAAGATAGAAAAAGTACTACGGGTTATTTGTTTAAACAATGCACAATATGCTGACAAATAAAGCAAAGCAAACAGTGGCAACATCATCTACTGAAGCAGAGTACATGGCTCTATATGAAGCAGTAAAAGAAACTCTTTGGTTAAAGTAATTATAAGCATTGGCATTGCGAAACCAGATTCTATTTGTATTTATGAGGATAATAAGCATCACCTTTGTACGTATTTTTCTGTTCCTTTCTTCTTGTTTGTTAATATGTGTGTACATAAACTGTTAAATAAATAAATAAATAAATAAATAAATAAATAAATAAATAAATAAATAAATAAATAATTATTTATTTATTTATTTTCAAATACTCAGATAACAGAGATCCGTAGTGTTAGTAAAGTACCTTAAACCTAGTGTTAGTACATACATAAATTAAGATACACAATTTGGGTATGAGTTACTTTGTAAAGAAGACGAAACCAGTTTCTCAACCGGTCATCTTCTCCACAAAATGCCTCATAAAAGGGGAAAACACATTCTCAGTCACTGTTTTTAGAATGCTGTTGCCCCCGGCCCGGGTTCTAGCTGCCACATACGCTATTTTCTTCTGCACAATTGTGTGGAAGCCATCAGTACGGTTCTGCGTAAACATCTCTGACGCACTACAGAACCGGGGTAGTCTCAAGAGCATTCTAAACACATTGTTGTACTGGACCCGCAGGACATCTAGCGACCTTTTGGTGTAGTGTATAATGATGGATGCATAAGCATCGCGACCAGTCCTACTAGTCACGAAAGATCTAAAAACTTCTAGAGGAAAGGTTGAGAAAAATGTGATTAAAATAGTTTATGTTTCTACAGATAACCAGCTGGCTGATATCCTGACAAAATCATTACCCGCGGTGCGTTTCACAGAGATGAGAGTGAAACTCGGGGTGACGTTGTAATTATATACAACGTGGATAAATAAATAAGGATATGATAATAATAAGAGCTTGGTTATAATATGTAGATGAATAACATTAATAGTATCCAATTATAATAATGGATGAATTGATTGATGATGCTCTGATTAGGTTTTTCTGGGTTTCCCTAATCCTGCGCAACGAATGTTGGACCATCTTGGACGCTACGCGTTCGGATAAAATCGTGGGTCCGAGTTTTTCAAAGTCGAAATGACCAATCATAATTTCTCCGTAAGCTAACGTTACTATCGCTACGCTAAAACAATTGTTGCTAGGTTACGGTTGCTAGACCTGCAACGTATGACTTTCTGTTTCTGAATGCACGAGTCTATCCGACTAAACCCGATTTGCATTACACGGCTAAAATACGAACAGTGGCAAGTGGCTCATCAATTAAAGTCCGTGACTGTACCTAGCTATATCTTGCATGCTCTTGTATGTAGGTATACACATGTTCCAACAAATAATGAAATCTTATTGTGTCTGGACACCCGTTTAAACATATAATTACTTGTCCCGACTGATTCATCAATGCAGAGCCTAAACCGCTGGGGCTATAAGCTTGACATTTTGCACACGGCTTCCTTTTACAATGTAGGGGAGCACTAAGAAGGGGTTTATGAAAATTCGACCGTTAAGGATTTTGTTTGGATGAAAAATTTTATTCCTCGAGTTGATAAACTCGAAACTTGGCACGATTAAATAAATATCTTAATAAATTATAAAGTTAGTCATTTTTTGTTTTTCTTAACTACGGTTAAAGGGGGATTGGGGGTGTCAAAGTTTGTATGGAAGAATTAGGTATAACGCGCGGGGCGATTAACTCGAAACTCGGTATTTATAATTAAGATCGAAAATAAAGAATATTGTGTATCAGGGCTTGTGATAAAAAAAAATTTGGTTTTAAAAAAAAATTGCGGAAAATACGAAATCCCCGCGGATGAAGTCGCGGGGAAGTGCTATTATTTGATATAGGTCTGAAATCGCCATCCCGTCTTGAGCAAGCGTGGTGATCAATGCTCGTGCTTTCTCTGTATGAGAAGAAGCTTTTGCCCTGCAGTGGGGCAATAATAGGCTGGAATTATTTATATCGTATCTTATCGAATGTTTACCTAGTTGGTAACGACGCTGATCTATGATACCGCTGTACTTAAAACTAACCCAAAACAAAATTCCACCAATGATATTTTATAAATAAAGAGGTAGATATCGCACTAGCGCACGCAAATTGTTGCAGACAAATTCAGACAATTGTTGTAATTTGATTTAGTCGGCTAATAGCAGCGAGCGAAACGAAACGTGTCAAGCGCAACACAATACAGATATCTATCTCTTTCTCTAACATAGGTACGTTCCGTATTATCTATCGCAGTCGTAGTTGATAACTACTATCTATCATTATGAAAGTACATACAACGCAACGATATCTGAACGCCGCTCAGTATGAACCTAGCGCATCTTTCCTTTATAATATCATTGTAATTACAAAAAAAAATCTAACACATCAAAATCGACGATGTCAAATATTTAATTTTAACACACAATGTTAACGACGCCGAAAAATCTGTTAAAACTAAAATCCGCGATAAACATCCATATTCCGTAAATTACCGAATCAGCGTCCATCCAGTATTTAGCCAGTACACGCATAAAGGCACAACACGGATCTCACATCGCCTTTATTATCCAAAAAAGGGAAAAAATAACACCACGTCCCATCAAAAATGTTGGCCATTACCGTAAAAAAGAATCTTTTAAAAGGTCTGTTTCAGGTTTTTCCATCACAACCGAGGTTGTGAGGTTAAGTACGGCTTATATTTATGCAAAAAATACAAAAAAAAAAAACTCCATCAGGTAAATGGTGGGTGTCGCGTCTCTAATGAGAGTGAAGACGCATCCATATTTGACACCTTTCCCCGTTGTGTTTTCTGAGAAAACTGGCGTACGGAATGAGAAATAGGCTCCGATGGAACGGAATTTTTAGGTAGCAAAGAAAAGGTAGATCGCGGTGATAATCAATGGTGCTACTGTGAAATGTGGGTTAAAAGTGTGAAACTTACGTATACAACCCCGATCTCTTCAAAGTGAGAGTTAACAGGCTTCTTCTGGGTAAGCTCGCTCCATCGTCGACTTTGTCTCTGTCATCTCTGACCTAGACTAGAGTCAAGAGCAAACCTATCTCAAATAAAAAAAAAATTAAAAAAAACCTAATTATCTTATTATCTTCAGTAACTTAAAAAAAAAACTTTAAAAAAATACAACAGACTTCCAAAAAAACACACTACAAAGTGAAAAATAACTTTAATTTCGGATGTTTTGCCACCGACTTCCGAAATTAAAGTAATTTTTCACTTTGTATTTATTGTACCTACCACACACCAATTCGGAAACCACTACTTGCTATGTAAACAACAGTGACTGGAAGTGCTTATTATAATATCATCAAGATCACAAAGTGGATTAAATACGTATTATCGAAGCTAACTCAAAAACTATTAAAGCAAAGTCAATAAAATCAGTCCACAATAAATTGACGATAATATCGATGAACATAAAAAAAAAATAAAACGTACATACAGACGAACATATTTATAACCTCCTCCTTTTTCGAAGTCGGTTAAAAAGTGATTTAATTGCGTCCATTATTATATCTACCTATGTAGTTACCACCTCTTTACCAGTCCCAATATTCTCTACAAAGGCGCTTCCAAAGCACATTCGATACTGTGCGTCTAGAGCACATTCAAACAAAATGTATCTACGTATATCATAATAGCTTCTGCCCGTGACTTTTTTTTAACATAAAAAATATCCTATGACACTCGGCAATACTGTAGCTTCCCATTAGTGAAAGAATTTTCGGAATCGGATCAGAAGTTCCGAAGATTACTCCCTGCTTAAAAACTCACAAATTTTACCTTTTTCTAATATTAGTACCTATAGTTAATAATATAAATTTTACGCTTTCGTAATTAGATGAGGTAGCGTTACTATCGAAACCTTTAACAAAAACCCAGTTTTAGGTAGGTAAATTGTTGCTCCTTCGTACGGGGGGAGGGGATTATTAGGGTCGAGCTGGTCTAAAAGCAGCTGATTATGAGCATCCTATTTCAATGAAAATTCGGAGGAAATTGTGAACAATTTTCCCCTGCTTACCCATAATAAAAACTATTTTTAGCTCACAACTTTTTAAGAGCCGCTTAATAAATACAATGTTAAACTCCCGTTTCATAAGGAAGCTCTCGCCAGTATATTTTCTTAGGAATTTTAATTTTAAAGCATAGTCCCTAGTGCGCGACTCGTAAAAATCCACACTTCCTTCTAAAATTTAATTATATGTTGCAATAAAGAACAGTTCTGGCCCTGGAGCATAGAAAGGAGGATACGCCAAAGAACATCAATCTAGTTACAAAGAAACACCAATACCTATTCGAAGGTTCAGTTACTGCAGTCAGGGTCGCGGGATGTTCGAAAGAGTCACCATGGCCCCTGGCACAGGCAACTGAAGGAACACGGGTGGGTTTTAGTCAGTAAAAGTCTGACACGCCCTCCCGCTCCGCCCAGAGCGGGAGAAGTCATTTGATGATTTCCCACCCAAAAAACAAAAGTTCAGTTACTGAGAACACCGATATTCAAAGGTTCAGTTACTGAGAAATACAGATATTCGAAGGTTCAGTAACTGATAAATACAGATATTCGAAGGTTAGGGTGGATGTTACCATCATTCAGTCTTCTGTCAATGAAGATCGACTGAGTTAGATACGGAACAGTGGTGGCCCAGTGGTAACAACGGTGACTTATGAGTTGCAGGCCGTAGGTTCGAACCCTTTCTTTTTTTTTTTGAATGGGAAATCATCAAATAACTTCTCCCGCTCTGGGCGGAGCGGGAGGGCGTGTCAGAGTTTTACTGACCCACCCGTGTTCCTTCAGTTGCCTATGCCGAAGCCACGGTAATTCTTTCGAACATCCCGCGACTTAGGTTCGAACCCTGACAGGTGTTTTACTTTGTGTACATTATTTCATCACCACTACTCTCAAAACGGTGAAGGAAAACATTGTGAGAAAACCGGCATGTTCTAGTTCCAAAAAAATCGAAGACATGTTACCGGCACTAAGCTAGCGTAGTGGAGTACGACCCTTTCCCTCTCACAGAGAGGAGGCCTGTGTCCCAGCAGTGGGTCAGTATAGGCAGATTATGATTATGATGATTTAGATACTGCTCCATCACGACAGTCATTTCTTTAGGTTTGACACCAATCACGCCATAGAGCAATTAATTACCAATAGGTTGGTAATACTCAAAAATTACTTTTTGAAGGTCAAAGCTACAAAAGACATTGCCTGAAATGCTCTTCCTTTCACCATAGGATATTAAATGCTGCTATGACACATGGTGGTGTAGACAATCATGGAGTTTTCAGGTGTTTATGTACCACATCTTCCATCTTTCTAACCTCCAAGCTTTTTTTTAGGGTTCTGTACTGTACGTCCGAATGAAAAAAACGGAACCCATATAGGATCACTCGTATGTCTGCCTGTCTATCTGTCTATCACAGCCAATTTGTTCCGAATCTACTGGACCGATTAAGTTGGAATTTGGTACATTATATGAATTTGTGAGCCAAACACGGACATGTAACATAAATAAGTAAATGAAAAACTTTTGGTGGCAAATAAAAAATTTAAAAAAAGTTTTACAAACTGTACCGTGTGACATATTAATTGAAAGGGCTTGTTGTGAGGGTCTCAAATATATTTTTTAATAATTTTAAAATATTTATTTTTAAACGACGCTCGAGCCCCGGGAGAATTCCGATGGCGCGGTACGTTTGTGACTGTGCTCACAAAAATTGCCATATGATTATTTTTGGTTTCGAATTATTTATTTGACGAGAATATCTTCCATACCATAGAGTAAAACTACCCACAGCGGATATAAGACTTAATTATAGTAATTTTATCCGCGCGTGAAACGCGCAAGTCACCGGCGCCGACGAGGCGCCGGTGGTGCTCTCCCGGTAAGAAAATAATTCTTTGGTTATCTAGATTACAGAAAACCTATAAGAAGTCTAGGGTCTTAAAGTAAAATGGTAAATCTCTCAACATTAATGAAGTGCGTAAAAACTTGCATTTGCAGTTGGAATGTACACAGAACATGTTTTTCAACTACAATGTTAGGTTGGTTTTTGGGAGGAATTATTGGTACAAAACATGGTATAATTAACGCACAACCTCTTAAGGTGTCATTGTACTCATCATTATGAACAACTTTTACTATGGGAGCAAACCTGAAATCGCAAAAAAAAATCAGCTGCTCCCTATATTTATGTTCGCATAACTCGTCAAAATGTACGGAACAGCTGATTTTTTTTTCGCTATTTCAGGTTTACTCCCATAGTAAAAGGTGTTCATAATGATGAGTACAATGATCCCGTAAGAGGTTGTACCTACGTTATTTTTGTTACATCTTGTGTAAACATATTCATCGTACGGAACCTGCCCCATGCGAGTTCAACTCGCAATTGTCTGGTTTTAAATGTCTACTTATTATTTTTTATTCGCTTTATTATATGGACGTGGATGGCGGCAATGTCTCTTAGTGCTCTCCGCTACGAATTTTGTATGAAGTATGAAAATTGCATTCATGTTTTTAAAAGGAGCCTGTTGTGGCTGATCTTCTAGATTTCAACGCAAGAGGGAATTGTGCAATGTAGGGTTGCTTCTAAATTTATTTCAGTTCAATCTTCTTGATTTTTCAATTGACTTTTTGTAGCTTCAATAACCGACTATGGCTACGTCAATTTACCAATAAAAACTTAGTCTCCATCTATACTAATAATAACGCTGAATAGTTCGTTTGTATGTTTATTTGAACGCGCTAATCTCTGGAACTGCTAGTCGGATTTGAAAAAATATTTTTGAATTTGATAGCCCAATTCTTGAGGAAGGCTATAGGTTATTTATCATCACGCTGGGACCCTCAGGAGCCGAGCAAAACGAAAGAACGCGAAGTGAAAACGAAGTAATAGCGCGGGCAGGCAATGCGATGCGACGGGGTGGGTCGGGGAACAAGAAATTTCACGCGTTTTAATATAAAAAGAAATAGCTATATTCCTCCTACACAACATAATTATCGCGGATGTGTTTTTGCCTATTTTTGACGCCCTCGTGATTTTCTTTGGGTTTTCTAATATACCCCAAGTTATATAATTTTACCAAAGTCAAGTAGTGACTTAGACAGTTTTACATCTTGTCGCGATTACCCTTAAATTTTATTTTAAATTTACACGGCTGTATTGTTGTAAGAAATTATCATCGGAAATGAAAAACATCGTTAATTAGCAAAGAAAAAACCCTTTCCTGTAAAGAGTGCAAATTGTCGCTTACGATGTTCTTCCTGGAAAGGCTCGATATGTTCGTAAATACGTAAATCACCACGCACGCTGCGATACCGATATTTTTTTACAGGAGCCACTGAATTTAAAACCCTGGTGTTATTTTCATAAGACTGAAAAACCAGCCAAGTGCGTGTCGGATCACGCACAATGAAGGGTTCCCTAGTTGGGATGGATTTATCCCAAAAACAAACTTAGCATTGTAGTTGAAAAACATGTTCATCCATACATCGATGGACGTCACGGTCAATTCTCCAACTGCAAATGTATGTTTGTAATCACAATAAAATGATTTTTTTATGTGATAATACTATAAATTAACGCTTTTCGGACTTTTTCCTTTACTTGTGCTGTGAGACCTTACTTCTTGCCAAATTTCATGATTCCCTATACGTTTTGATTTATTTGCATCAAAATATGTTGCATAAATGGCCGTTTTTTTATTGCGTTGATTTAGAAGCTTGATATGTTTTAGAGTTCCAAGAGACCGTAGACCTACGTATTTGATATTAATTTCAACTTGATACCTCCACGCTTTCCTGAGAAAATGGCTCTTGACAGACTGACAGACAGACAGACGGACAACGAAGTGATCTTATAAGTGTATAGTTTTTTCCTTTTGAGGTACGGAACCCTAAAAACGTACAAAATGCAATAAAATGTATTTCTAAAAATCCTCGTTGGTAATGCAGAGGTTTTTAGCCCAGAGCGTCTCTTGTTTCTAAAAGTACTAAGTATATCCTTTGTGACGTCACCGCAGCTATTCGTGAGTTAGAAGAAATGGTTTGTAAATGCAATGTGTTTATTTAATTTACGTCCTACATGGACAGTGACAAAGGAATGGGTTTTTTATTAAAATTAAATTTTTTATAATGTCTTTAAACTTTAGTTTTAAACACATTATTTGAAAGAACATATACATATATTATTTAATTGACGGTTCACAGAATTAAAGGGCAATTTTTGTTTCTGATGTCCCACAGAAATTATAGTTACATAAGTATTCTATGTTCATGAAGTATTTTGTTATATACTTTTTGCGTTTTAACTTCTTTATTAACGATTCTACATTGATTATTATATTCATCATGCAAATAGGTATGGCATCATAAAATATGACATAGGTACGTTTTTTTCATCTTTTCATACGACTTAGGAACTAAGGCTGAGGAGAAAACAAATGATATATTAAAAAAAATTAAAAATCCCCGACACACATCTGTCTATAACCTCTTCATTGAGACCATTCCAATGAGCCCAAACACGATACCTCTGCTGTAAGTTGGTGAAGGAGTTGGGTATCCTGCAAATTCCAGGCGATGCTGCAGCATCAGTTCAAGGTTACTATGTTATTCTTATGTGAAGTAACAGAATACCAAATTTCGACTCGATCAGATCTGTGGAAGATGCTCACATCCATTTAACAACTAGAAAAGAGTTGATCATCTTCAAACGCCTGAATAGATTTTCTTGAATCGATCAAGTCATCTTTTAAACAAAAATAAATCTAAATCGGTTCAGTCGTTTGGGAGTTACGATGCCACTGACGGATACATAGACAAAGATACACAAATACAGAAATAAACAGATACACACGATCCCTCTGTTCCCGTCGGATGTTAGAAGGAGCTGCTGATTGAACTCTATTTAATTTTAGTTATCAGTAGATTAAGTAGGTATAGAGTTATAGACTGTTCATAAAATACGGAAGTTATGTCATCATGACATCAAACTAGGTCACAAAAATATTGCACGCTTCTCCTGATAACTTATCAGTAGTTTATCGCAAGTCAAAAATATGAAGATTCTATATAGAACACATTGTGTATTCATCACGGCCATCAGTTTGTATCAGCGGTCTTTGTGGCTCTTTTCTCGTTTTTGTCCTTTAAATGCACGTGATCAGCAAGATAAATGTGACAGGAAATGATTTTAGGTTTGTTGCCTTTGGTTGGAGTCATTTGTAAAGGTTTGAATTGTGAAGGAGGGTTGTTGGTGACTGAATTCTGAAGTCCCGTATTAAATCGTTCAAAATCTAGTCGCAATCTCATCTCAGCGACAATCAAATGTCAAAAACTTGTCAAAAATTTAGGGAAATTTTAAAAATAGTAACCGTGGTGTTTCTTGCCGGTTCTTCTCCATAGGAAACGACCAATTGGAACCGTGCACCTAGCTTCTGACCTTTCATAAGTGCCCATGTAGGCTTACGTCGTGAAATAAAATATTTTGATTTTAGATCGTTGACTTTGTCTCTGTCACCTCTGACCTAGACTAGAGTCAAGAGCAAACCTATCTCAAAAAAAAAGATCAGAGGCACAATAATTCTCGTAATTTTATGAATATTCAAAGTCTGATCTCAGTCTCAATATGTCAAAAATACCTTTATTTTCCCTGCATTTTTGACATTTGATTGTCGCTGAGATGAGATTGCGACTAGAATTTGAACGTTTTTAGGTACCTACGGGAATTGGGCTTCAGACTGTGAATGTTCTTAAAATTACGGGAATTGCCCCTCTGGTTGCATTCGAAAATATGACGTAATTTCTTATACCATTTTGTTATACTCTACTTAAGCCAGCTTACGTTGAAGACAGGGAAGTTTGGCGCTAATTCCTTCCGCACATGTTTCCCTGGTACCTCATTGACAGCATAACTATTTATGTAAATGGCTAGTAACTGCTCCCAAATTACTTTAATTTAATTTATTTTATTGTTTTTTTACATGCTTCCATGATATAATCTTTTCATTATTTTACATTATATAGTCTTGTCTTTTATATAGATTCTTTTATATTTTGTGAATGTAAAAACGTTGTAGGCTTAATAGACTGTAGATTTGTAGACCATTTTCTATTTTGTTAAGTACCTGGTACTTGTTGACAGGCCTACACTTTCCTCCCATACTGTAATTTGAAAACATTGTAACAGTCAATTATTTTTAAAAGAGTAACCATCGAGTTTCTTGCCGGCTCTTCTCCCTAGGAAACGACCAATTGGAACCGTGTATCTAGCTACTGACGTTTCATAAGTGCTCATGTAGGTTTATGTGAAATAGAATATTTTGAATTTGAATTTGAAGTCCCATAGACACGATGCAAGTTTCTGGCCTGTGGCATACAATTTAAATTGAAGCTACTTCTGACTTGCATCGTCTAAACACTGTTTAGACGATGCAACTTTTATTGTTGCTTCAACTTATGGTATGCCACAGAGAATTAAATCGCACCGTGTAAATCAGGCTTAAGCCTACGTCATCTGTTTGTTTGTCTGTCTGTCTGTATATTTAGAACCGTAGTAGGTAGCCAGTTGAAGGTACGTTTGGCAATTTTGTGACGGAACGACGACGTCACTACCGACTATCTACTTTCACGTTTTAGACCAGCGGGTTAATTGTGTTACATATATAAAAGGCAATCGTTCGCAATGCCTTTTCATTTTGACAGTTCAGCAGTAATGCAATGAACGTGATTGCAATATTTATGTTGATAAGCAAACTATTTTTAATGTAGCAATGGATGTCAAAATGAAAGGCATTGCAATCGGTTGCCACTTCATATCTGTTACGCCAATTACCCCGCGGGTAGCATAAGCATTTGTTCTTTGACGATTTACGAAGGTCTAACACAATGTCATTGACATACACGCAATTGAATCCGTGATTCGTGCTGCTATCATACGTATTTTAGACTCCATTAATTTCTAAATGATTGTCCAGCTAACACCAAGGTCCAAGCGCAAGGTTGATTTCTATTTCAAATGATATCAGAGGACGTGACATTGAGAAAACATTGGTGGTGTGGACGTACGTGCTTCATTATAATGTAGTTGCTTAATTATGACATATTGTATTACAATTAATTGCCTGGTGATTTATCTACTACAGAGCTATAGTTCCTACTCAAACAGAGAAGGAACAAGCTTTGAACATGGCGAGATTACCTACGAATCCCTGAGTATGAATTAGTTAAAACATCTTTTCCCAAATTAATCGTGGTGTTGGTGGTTAGTGGTTAGAGGATTTAGACTTGTTAGCAAGGAAGGCTTGGTCAGACAGCTGTACAACTGAAGTGCTTGGATGATAGATCTGTACAAATAAAAGGTTTAGAAGGTAAAACAAGAGATCAGCATTAGGATTTTAACATCACTTTATCTGTTTGCACTGTGTAACATTTGCAAAACCGACGATAATTTGCTTCATGTATATCTAAGAGCACAATGTGGAATGTGAATATCATAATGAGTTCTCGGACGGAAGCCATTTAAATCGCCAGATATTTTCCCGAGTCACGATATTGCGCGATATATTAAAAGTGTATTATGCCTTTGTAGATATTATGTTAGTCTACGGAATTTGTATATTAATTTCAAATCTTTAAACAAGCCTACTACTAACAACGTACAAGCGTACTATGTATAGCCGGCATAGCCGCGCGATTTAGTTCCACTTTTCTAACGAGATGGCGCTGTACATTTACGTCACGTTTCTGAATCGCGGTGTTAAGAATCTCCGCCGTTGAATGACCCTCGCGAATGTTTGTAAAGAAATCATACTTACCTGGCATAGGGGACACCGTGATCAATAAGGCGGTTCCCCCAGGGCGAGGCCTTCCCATTGCACTGCGGTTGGGTTGACCCCTGCGATTATCCCTAATGTGGATAACTCGGATGCGTAATTTTTGGTAGTGGGGACTGCGTTCGCGCCGTCCCCCTCAGAATCTCTGAATCTCTGAATTGATAGTAGAGTAACGATGAACTTCTTTTCGTTAATCGTTTTAGCCTTTAATAAAATTATTGTTGTATCTTCAACTGTTGCTAGATAGATAATGTAGTATGGCCTAATGACCTATGGTTTTCTCAAATAAACATTAATTAATATTCACAGTAGGAGTGGGTCGTTCACGTATTTGACGTCGACGAAACGAAACTGGTTTACCGCCTACAATAAAAAACTAGTTCATAAAACAGTTTATTTTTCGACTAATTTACTTAATAGGCTGAAAAGCGTTCATACGAATGTAATGTTTACAGAGTTTATCCACCGTTTAGTTTACGATCAGATTAGATTGTTTAGTTGCAACTTATAATATTGTAACATGTATTTTTAAGTGTCAAATATTTGGCCTTGACCGACAAGCGATGCATTGCGCATTTCAATCAGGACTAAAAAATAAAAATACGTAAACAAAATTCAAAAACATTATTATTCAACGAATATAGAGAATCGATTTTTATAGCTTTGTTATAGAGTCTATTTTCATTTAACAGCGTTCGTTCAGTGAGATGAACGTTAGTTTCTGCATGAGAGAGAGAGAGAATCAATAACATGCGGTCTTCGGCCGTGTTCGTGTTCACTCGTTCCGTTCCGTCGAGCGTCGACTACCATGTTCGGCGAAATCGAGTCGCCGCCGCCGCCGCCGGTGGCATGCGGAAAATGTCGTTCACCGAATAAACTGGTTTATCTGTGGTCAGTAAACTAGTCGAACAGTTCAGATCGCATAAACCGTCTAAAAAACCAGTTCGTTCATTCAACGCACATCTCTAATTCACAGTTAACTTTTTGCAATAGAGTTTACTTAGAAGTATCCAATTTCTACTCGGTGATTATTATAGAGCCCCATTTTGAGTTTTACAATACATCAATCAATCGGCCTAGCCTTTTCCCAACTATGTTGGGGTTGGCTTCCAGTCTAACCAGATGCAGCTGAATAGCAGTATTTTACATGGAGCGACTGCCTATCTGACCTCCACAACCCAGTAACTGGGTAATACGATACCCCTTGGTAAGACTAGTTGTCAGACTTTCGGTCTTCTGACAACCCGTAACGACTGTCAAAGATCTACGAATGACAGCCGGGACCAACGGCTTAACGTGCTTTCCGAGGCACGGAGGAGTCTCGGTATGTAAAGATCCACGGACAACCCCGGCAAGCGTAGCTTAACCTGATGGATCGACCCGTGCGGCTGTTATTACTTAGCCACGAGCTCCTCAGTTTTACAATACATAATTACGTAAACGAAGTTGAAGATGGTATTGGTCGTGGTGTTTTAAGAAGAAAAAAAGTACTTACAAAGATGATGACTGAAAGAGATGTAGGTACCTATGGAATTAATACATGAACCACTAAATAAAAGGATATTAAGAAATAGAAGAATGATGATTTGGGTTTGTAAACAGCGTGGTCACGCTATTAAAAGATTCGTCACATAAGTTAGCCGATATTTAGAAACAGTTATTCAATAACTTACCTAATGGTTGATGCTTAGCTATTAGAATTATGAGTATATTGCACAAATATTAAATACCTGTTAGGTACTTCCAGAGAAGGGACAAAAGGGTTTCACAAGGTTAGTCAGATAATCATTATTATTTTATCTGAGAGTATCCGTTAGACCTTGGTTTACCAAGCACTCGTGGTAATTGCATATTGCATTATTTATTACATTAAGTACGTACAATACATGTCCCGGAATTAACGAAACAAAAAAAACGTACTCCACCAAACACCCCAATTAGAATATTATGTTATAATCATACTTAGTACATAAGTACACGGATTTTTAACTATTATTTATAATGATTGTGGGAGATAACTGTGGTAACATTATAAATCTACGCACGCGCATAGTCGCACACGTATGAGGGTCTAGCGTAATAGGTACTTCTTCCTTTTGTGAGGCTTTGTGAATTTTGATTTTGCTAATCGATTATTTTCATCGATATTCGTATCAATAGAGCTTTCATTTTAATAATTGATACTGGCAACTTTATCCTTTTTTATATTCGTGGTCGCTCTGTGATTGGTTGACGAAAAATGGCGGGAAACAATGAGAGAACTCGCTCCTTCCCGCTAACAAGAAAAATGGGTAGTTAGAGGCGTGAAGGGAACGCTTGGCTAGTTGCGCGGGCTCTTGAATTTTAGGACTCGACGCGATAGGTTTTTTAGAGTTATTATGTACCTAGTGCTAAGTATTGATTTTTGTATGTGCAGTTCAATTGAAATATAAGACGGTTACGTAATCCTTGAATCATTATTTGACTACGTCCTGATCCTGTCGGTGTTTCTCACACTTTTTTGTTTGTTTTGACTGTACAGCGGAAGTGTGGCTGTAATTTACGTAGTTTTAATTATTTTCGGGATAAAAAATGACAGAAATCGATTCAGTAAACGATTCTGAACAAACTACTTTCATAAAGCGCTTTAGCGCTTTCAAAACGTAGATCTCTATGGAGAAGAATGGGCAAGAAACTCCATGGACACTCTTTTAAATCAAAATTATTACAAAATCCTGGGTACATTGTTCTTGTTGCTTCTACAAGGTGCAACATAAATAACACACAACCTCTTAAGGGGTCATTGTACTAGGTAATCACTATGAACAACTGTTACTATCGGACCGAAACGTGAAATCGTGAAAAAATATCAGAAGTTCCCAACATTTTGGCGAGTCATGCGAACATAAATGTAGGGAACAGCTGATTTTTTCTTCACGATTTCACGTTTCGGTCCCATAGTAAAAGTTGTTCATAGTGATGAGTACAATGACCCCTAAGAGGTTGTGCGTTATTTATGTTACATCTTGTATATATGAGAACAATGTAAAAAAAAATTAAGATGTCTCAACTGACGGCACCCGGTCACGAACATGACGAACATAATTCAGTTACACGTGTCATTGCACAGGTAACCAATAAAGGTCAGTCCACGGTCAGCCCACTGCGCCGAATAGCGTGATGTACCATCGTGGACATCCCGATATCCGCCATGTACATTCAAGATTTGATCGCGAATGTTAAAATCCGTTGGCGTAAAACTCTGAATGTCCAATCGCTCCATTTGACTTTAGCCGTTTGGAGCCACGCCAAATGCCACGTGAGTGCAAGGCTGTGCTGGACTTGTTATATTTTACTACACTTCAGTGATGGATTTTGTTCACTGCTCGCTCATTGCCTACTCTTCTACCTTCGAACCCACAACCTCGTTCTTGAAATTATTCTCGCATAACCTCCGAAGCATCACGATATTACTTTTTACTATCGCGACATTATTGTGTCACAGGGAAGACAAGATAATTCAAGACTAGTTTTCTATGTCCTTTCCTCGAATAAGCCTCGTTTCCGTGATGTTGTGGTCATAAACTTCCTTGTCGAGTCGATTTTAACAATTTTACAGTTTATTGTATTGACATTCTCCTGAGCTGTTAGGTGTCTTAGTGTGACAGGTATTTCCCCTATGGGGGATGAGAAATATTGCATTATATTCGAATTCTTCTATAGTTTACCACAAATCGTAAAAAGACGAGCCAAAAGGTTTAGATTATTGTAGATAATTGCAAATTAAATCTTTTAAATGATTAACATTATGCTATATCTTTATGGAGCTAAGCAGTAAATCATGACCAGAGATCGGAATAGGTAATATATATTTACCTAAACTTCGAGAGTGAATAATACCTCCTCTAAAATCAAGGAATAATAATAAGGACGAAACAAATAAGCACATAAACCAGCCAACTTACTTTTATTTTACCTTCTTAAAACGAAACATTTGAGTTTGACACGATTTTAGTACGGAACCCTAAAAAATGTAATATTATTCATCAAATCAATCATTTTTAACTGTATAAAAAGTCCAATAAATACTTCATAATTTTTAAATCCCGGGTTTTTAGTGGAGGTATTATCCACTCTATATTACTTACTCCCTCCCTCCCTCCAAGTTTAGGTAAATATATACCTACTACCTATTCCGATCTCTGATCATGACATAATATATAAGAACAGCGATTTTAGTAAACTTTCAACCTATCAAATAGCTTAGCGGTTCGACCACTGCTTTGCAAACCAGGAACTAGATATACCACCTGCAGTATTATTGTAATCTTACGTCAGTGTGGGAAAGTGATGGAGCTAAACGACCTGTATAGCTCCATCTCTTTCTCACACTGAAGTAACATTAAAATGATACTGCTTTAAGAGGTGGTGGTCTAGCTCCAGTCCACACAGTAAGTACAATCTGCCAGAGTCAATTTGACAGTATTCGTTAACTACCTACTCATGATGTCAAAATATTCCGTTTCTATTAGACATGGCCATGTCTAATAGAAACTAAATATTTTAAACAAAATTAGCAACACTTTTTGTTATTTCTAAAACAGTTAGACATAGGTATTTAAATACTTCTGTAAAGGAAACACAAAAGATTTTTTGTGCATGAAAACTGCGCTGTCTTGTTACGGTTCGGACAGCATTAGTTTAAAATTACCAATATATACTTTTCAGAACCAAGGCTAACTATTTTCAGACAATACAGAAGGTACGGTCTAAAGTAAGAATTAGTTCTTCAGTTCGGTCAATAGTTGCTCGTTTAAATGAAACATTCAAACAAGAGACGGCAAATGATATCCTCTTGAAAACGTCAGGAATTCTACTCCGAAGCGTAAACCCGAAGTATCGGCCGAACATTCGGACGTTTCCTACTACACTTTTTTCTATTTCGTTCGGTCGGTTCAGATCCGACCAAACGTGAAAATGAAGTTCGGTCTGATCCGAAACGACTGAACGAAACAGAATGAAGTGTAGTAGGAAACTTCCGAACATTCGGCCGATACTTCGGAGTAGGCTCCCAGGAAGTAAGAAGACACCAGCCAATCTACTCTGTAAAAATCTCACCATAAAATATTAGGTGAAGTGAGTTTGAAGTGAGCTGTCAATAGTGTCATCACTAGCATCAGGTGGAATGACAGCTCACTTCAAGCTCATTTCAGTGAGATTCGTCCAGAACTAGCAGCACCCCGCGGTTTCACCCGAATACGTCTCGATCCCGTGGAGATATCAGAATAAAAAGTATTTTATGTATTAATCCTGGTTATAAAGTATCTGTGTGCCAAATTTCATCCAAATCCGTTCAGTAGTTTTTGCGTGAAAGAGTAACAAACTTCAATCCATCCATTCATCCGTCCATCCTCACATTCTTTCGCGTTTATAATATTAGTAGGATATGATATAAGGAAGTAGGATAGTGGGATAGACCAACTGGAAGATTCGCAAAAGTTAAATTGAGTGAACCAATAACTGAAACCTAAGTTTAAATCATTTATTCTCATAAAAGACAAAAAAGCCACTTACATGAGAACAGACAAGATACATTCAGTAAATTTATTTTAGGTAAACGTCACCAAAGTATATGAGTATTATAATTATTCTATACTCATTCAGCAGTTCAACTCTCAGCCATTCAAACACATTGGAGGAGTCAAGGCAGTTTTCAATTATGTGTTTGGATAGCCGAGACCTAAAACTGCTGAGAGAGCTAACACTTTTTATGTAAGTGGGTAGATTATTAAATAGCTGTGCTCCTTCATATGTAATGTTCTTTCTAGCGTAATTAGTGCGTATTCTTGGCAAAACAAGTAGACTTGGTCGACGAAGACTGCGTTTAGTAATTTGAGATTTTTTAGTAAATGATAAGTTAGTGTGGATGGTTCTGTCTACAATTTTTCTAATTAGAACGCAAGTATTATATGTGTAGAGTTGTTTGATATTCATTAGTTTTGTTTCTTTATAAATTTTACAGGTTGATGTTAGATATGGAT
This sequence comes from Fissipunctia ypsillon, assembly GCA_947568875.1. Lineage (NCBI taxonomy): Eukaryota > Metazoa > Arthropoda > Insecta > Lepidoptera > Noctuidae > Fissipunctia > Fissipunctia ypsillon. The sequence continues at coordinate 16,954,173 of OX387662.1, forward strand.
AGCGAAACAATATCTTTATGACCTTATTTTGTACTCTTTGTAATTCTTGCAACTTCGTTTTTCCGACACTTCCCCAAATTTTTATGAGATATAATAGATGCGACTTAATAAGGGAATTATAAATAGTATAACGTATCTTTTTAGGTATGCACTGGTTTATACTATGAAGTGATCCTGTAAGTGCTGATAGTTTATTTTTAATATGGTCTATTTGATTGTGCCATGTTAAGTGATGATCTATTCTCAAGCCAAGATACTTTTCGCAGGTTTTTTGATCTAGTGGGGTGTTATCAATAGTTAGTGTGTCGTACTGTGGAATTTTTTTATTTTGAGCTCTGAAGACAACGTAACAAGTTTTAGAAATATTTGTGGTTAGTAAATTAATTCCAAGAAAGAAACCTACATAATTCCAAGGAATTAGCGCCAAACTTCCCTGTCTTCAACGTAAGCTGGCTTAAGTAGAGTATAACAAAAATGGTATAAGAATTTACGTCATATTTTCTAATGCAACCAGAGGGGCAATTCCCGTAATTTTAAGAACATTCACAGTCTGAAGCCCAATTCCCGTAGGTAACTAAAAACGTTCAAAATCTAGTCGCAATCTCATCTCAGCGACAATCAAATGTCAAAAATGTAGGAAAATTATAGATTATTTTTGATTTTTGACGTATTGAGAGACTGAGATTAGACTGTGAATATTCTTAAAATTACGAGAATTGTCCCTCTGATTAGAGAACTGAATATGCACCCAAAAAGGGGATGAAATACTTCCACCTCCTCATGACTACGTTAATAAACTAGCTGGCTTTCCTTCAAAATATACAAAAACACCAATAGGTAAGTTTTTTTTATTTTATTTAAAGTCTTCACTCAGCGATGGTCGAAAATGCGGGGCTTTTTAAGGTTCCGTACCCGAAGGGTGCCAAACGGAACCCTATTATTAAGCCGTCCGTCTGTCTGTCAGTGGGCTGTATCTCATAAATAGACGTAGACATAGGTAGACTGTTGAAATTTTCACAGATTGTGTATTTCTATTGCTGCTATAATAAAAAAATAAAATAAAATAAAAAATTAAAGGGGTGTATACAAGAAACGTGTTTTTTAAAAATTAAATTAAAAAACGTAGCGTTGCACTGTGGTACGGAACCCTTCGTAAGCGAATCCGACTTGCACTTGGCCAATTTTTTTACTAAGCTGAAATGCTGCTAAATGGTGGATGCGACATGCAAGCGACATCATAGGTATTTGTGCACGAGTCCAGCACACTTTGACTGTCTCCACAACTCGCTTCTTTCCGCACCCGTCCTTGGACATAAGGTGTTCTATTAATAATTCTACAGAGGCAACCCGGAGTCTGGATTAGTGCCCGATTATTACATAATCATCAGTCTCCATTCATAATCTAGTAGTCTAGTAGTAATTTAGTAGTAGTATTGATTATGAATGAAACAGCTTATTGCACCTTTGAATATAGTAGAGCATTGCTCGAAGTACCAAGCTGTAGAGATAATTAATAAGTTGCCTTCTGAGCTATTAGAACCTGATTTATAACACCCACTTGTTTAAAGCAAAGTTAAAAGCCTTTTTATTAGAAAAATGTCTCTATCATAATCGGAACGAATGTCGCATAAATGAATTACAATAAAACTGCTCGACGTTATATTTAAAACTATTTGACATGATATTTGAAACTGTTTGACACTATATTTAAACTTGGAAAGTTAACTAAAAATTCATAGTTCTTTGTAGTTGTATGTTACTTGCATTGCATTCAACAAAATGTAAATTGTTTATGAATAAATTAAATGGATTTGCTGCTTTCGATACGGAATTCCGACTGTGTGTTTCCGGTCTTATTTGCGGTCGGCACAACATGTATTTATCTCCTAACTTCTCTATCAGTCGTCATCTCGGTAGTCACCCTCTTTCTAGCCTTATCATCTTTAACACAGTCCATCCATCGTTTGTTTGGTCTTCCTTTCCTCTTATAGCTCCCCTGTTGAAACTTAAATATAACTGAAATGTGGGTATATTCCTTTTTGAGTAAACAGGCTTGGTTTATGGTTACTGGTACACTTTTCGCTTAGCTGTGATGGGAAAAAGATACCTAACATTCACAATTGAGGACCTTACAGCAAAAAGTAGCCAAGTCCAAGTTTCAAAACCTCCCTCGTTCATGCATCAAACGATAGCCCTTTTTTTGGTTGGGAAATCATCAAATGACTTCTCCCGCTCTGGGCGGAGCGGGAGGGCGTGTCAGACTTTTACTGACTAAAACCCACCCGTGTTCCTTTAATTGCCTGTGCCGGGGCCACGGTAACTCTTTTGAACATCCCGCAACAAAATTTTTTGTTTAAATTGTAGGTGAAAAAAAGAGCAACGGAAAAAATTTGAATCGGGCAGATCCAAATTTTTGCGGTTTGCTTTTTGCTGCAAGGTCCTCAATTTCTAACAAATTTCACTCTTGTAAATAAAATGATTGACGCATTCTAAATTCTAGTAACGTACGCTTATGTGCAAGCGAAATTTAAAAGTGAAATCGCAGCACTGCCGCAATGGGCACGCCACAATTGCGGCGATAAGTCCCCTCTTTGAGGAGTGGCTGGAGAGGCGCCACGGCGTCCTCACCTTCCGCCTGACGCAGGTCCTCACCGGACACGGGTGCTTCGGGAGGTACCTGTTCCGGATAAGGCGGGAGGAAACGCCCGGGTGTCACCACTGTGTGGATCGCCCGGAGGACACGGTGGAGCATACGGTGGAAGTCTGCCCGGCTTGGGCGGAGCACCGCCGTGTCCTCGCGGAAGCGATCGGCGGCGGCGATCTCTCGCGTCCGGCCCTGGTCCAGGCCATGGTACGGAGCGAGAGTGCATGGGAAGCCATTACCTCCTTCTGCGAAGCAGTAATGCTCGTGAAGGAGGAGGCGGGACGCGTGAGGGAGAGGCAAGCTTTGCACCCTCACGCCCCTAGTCGCCGCAGGAGACGCCCTGGGCGTCGGGAATCGGCAGCCGATTCCCGGCCACCGTAGGCGCGGGCTTGCGGACGGCGAGCAATGGGTAGCTCGCCGTCCGGTAAGGACCAGGCCCGAGTCGACGGCGCGTCGTGTTCCACGCGCGCCTCAAAGAGATGTCAGCACTATTGACGGGGTCCGCTAGGGCCGATGCCAGCTAGGGTTGCGGGATGTTCGAAAGAGTTACCGTGGCCCCGGCACAGGCAACAGAAGGAACACGGGTGGGTTTTAGTCAGTAAAAGTCTGACACGCCCTCCCGCTCCGCCCAGAGCGGGAGAAGTCATTTGATGATTTCCCATCCACAAAAAAAAAAAAAAAAAAAAAAAAAAAAAAAAAAGCACTGCCGCAAACACCTTTTAAATAATTAATTAATAAACATTACGTCGATTGGGTACTTTATTTTTATTGTTTTATGAAAGTTTGTTTTAAAAAACTCTTGAATAATTTGGTGCTTGTCTGTTTTTTGCTTCCAGTTAAAATTTAATAACCTTAAATTTAATTATTTATAGATCTTTATTGGATCTTAACAAGTCTTCTCTTGGTTTATAACATTGGATCGGCAGTTATTTTCTTTTTTACTTATACAACGTGTTTTTTTTTATATGTCATAACTCTAAGGTTATAATAAAAAAGTAAAAATAATACAAACAGTTCTTGGCACGCGACGATGGGAAGAGACCAGACGGAATGACCATAATGTCTTGGAAGTTAGGCAGGCCTTTGGTGTGGGATGCAACATGTGTGGACACCCTTGCATCATCCCATCTTCCTAGGACGGCGGGCTGTGCTGGGGCGGCTGCTGCAGATGCGGTAAACCTCAAACGGCGAAAATATTCCAATCTTTTTGGGAGTTATATGTTCGAGCCGTTTGGGGTTTTACTACGGCCATGGGGTCCGAGTGCCCACTTGGTTTTCCGAGACGTCGCCAAGCGGTTGGTCGACTCTTCACGTGACTAAAAGGCTGGCCTTTTCTTTGGCCAAAGAATCAGCATCGCCATACAATACAACGTGGTAATGCTGCTAGCCTTTTGGGCACTTTTCCTGTTGACAGCGATGCGGACGAATTTTTGATGCCCTATGATTCTAATCACTCTTTTTTAATATACATGTAAGTACATATTATTATTATTTTAAGTCTGCTAGCTTATGTATTATGCAAATATTATATTCCGAAATAAAGAACCCATTTTCAAGTAAAAAAATAAAATAAAAAAAGTCCTAGAATATGTGGTCCAAAAATGCATAGTTTCGAAGATATCATCAAGACTCTCGATGTGTGTAGGGATCTAAGTTTCATTGCGGAATAGGTACGAGTAATTAATTTTCATTCATACCAATCATTCATAATTAAAGCTAAAAAAAGCGACGTTGTCATATTTCACGTAAGGGTGTTTTACATTAATAATCGTGACTTTGTCGAATTAATTGTGCACTAAGCGTTTCCAAATGTCTTTTGTGATGCGCACAGCAAAGGAGTGGAACTCTCTGCCTGCGTCTGTGTTTCCGAACGTATACAACCCCGATCTCTTCAAAGTGAGAGTTAACAGGCTTCTTCTGGGTAAGCTCGCTCCATCGTCGACTTTGTCTCTGTCATCTCTGACCTAGACTAGAGTCATGAGCAAATAAAAAAAATAAAAAATTTTGTATAAAAAAAAATGATAATTGAAAAATAATTCATATGCCAGTTGATTTTTTGATATGGTCTCATTCATACCCTAGAGTTATGACATATCAAAAAAACACCTTTACAAACACCTACCACCCATCTTTGTTTCAGTTAGACAGTGACTGAAGGGAAACAAATTACATAACACTGGTAACCAGGGGCGCAGCGTTCATACAATCCGATTCCTATCGGCTTCCCTTCGGAACAGCCATTCCTCTTAATGTCTAGGTACTATTGCCAAATAATATGGAACACCTGTGTGTAACTGTGTATCACATCACATTACAAAATTATGTTTAAAACCAGTTTAATACATCATAAGATTAAAAACCAACAGATTTTTGTCTGATTTTATGAGAACTGAACAATTTTATCTTCGGATTCCTTCTAGTGATAATTGTAGCTGCGCAACTGCTGGTGACTGAAATAAATGTACCTTGACAGAACATCAACTTGAATTAACGGTTTTCAAAAACATACACTTCAATGAACATTTTTGAACTTGTATAATGAAATGTATTGTACTTACTATATTCCTACCTACCTATTTAAAATTTAATATTAAACTTATTTTTTAATTTTAGTTTGTTTTGAATATTTTTATCTTATTTTTCATTATTAAATTTTTAATTCATTTCTTTTCAGTTCACGCCGTCTTACACGGGCTATGAACCAATGAATGAATACCTATTTTCTAATATACTGCCTCCCAAGATACAGGCTTTTGCCTAGTTTGGGAGACAGCTGGCTATGTACTTATGTTAAATTAACTGTCCTTGTTCTAGCTATTAAGACACTGTAATTTATGGTGGTGTTCCAAATAAAAATTATTATATTATATATTTCGCATTGCAGAATGCATGATCAAGCCTACAATGTTCCCACTGCTGGGACACAGGCCTCTTCTCTGTGAGTGCCAGTGCGGGTTGGCGGATAGCATATGTTTTCGAATATATAGTTTCCTCACGATGATATCCTTCACAGTTTTGTGAACAGTGGTGATTAAAATAATTTACACAAAGTACCTACCTGCCTGGGCTCGAACCTACGACCTACAACTCGTAAGTCGCGGCCATTACCACTGAGCCACCACTGCTCATTCCTTTCACATTGCGATAATGTTACGTAATTATAGTCTGGTGTAAAAAATACGGTTAGTGCAAAGTGTGTAAAAGTATGACTTTCTCTTGATGTGGGTACGTCAAGATGCGTGCAGAGGTCGTGCTTGTGCTACATAGTACCCGCCGCTTCTTTTGTTTTTGTATACTAACTGACTATGTATGTTGTACCATCGCGGACACTTGCGATGAACCAATTTTCAACCTTATTACACATTAGTACATTGTATATTATAGCAAACACATAATATGTTGTACAGTAACTCAGTAAACTATCGTAAACACACAATAATGGCGCATTCCTTCATACCTTTTCACGCCTAAACTAAATTAAAAATTTGGCTAGGAGATAGATGGCATCCTAGGGAAGGACATAGGCTACTTTGTTGTCTCAAAAATAATCCTACAGGGGGTGAAATAGGGGATGAAAGTTTGTATGGGCAACCCAGAATTTCTTAAGTTAGGGACATGAAAATTCAAATTGATGCTTTTGGTAGGAAATAAAGAATTATATATTATGGTTCAGCGATTTTGAAAAATCATCCCCTAAGAGGGTAAAATAGGGGTGGATTTTAAAAATCACAAATAATAAATTTTTTGTATACCTCTTTTTAAGAGATTTTAAGGGATTGGAAATGTTGTCATAGTTCGTATCTGGACTTCTTGAGGTAACATTTAAGTCTTTATTTTTAACCGATTTAAAAAAAAGGAGGAGGTTCTTAATTCTGTTGCGTTTTTTTGATGGCCACGGTAACTCCTCAATGATTAGTATTTCACGGGTGGCGATAAGATATCTCGATTAAGATAGTTACGCGACTATGACGAAGTAAATTTAAATAAACGGTGCTGATGAAAATAGTACGAATCGAACTGATCTAATGATGAAACCGGAAGGTAGGCACCGGAACTCCATAGTAAAACAATGTATGCTAGCCGTGTTTGGGCTTATTGGAATTGTCATGAGATGCACTCTGGCTACAAATGATTTTAATGGTAATATGCTTCAAATTGCGCTACTTGAGTCGTACGTTATGTGTGGCCTTGATTCTCAGAAGACAGATTTCGTCAACGATCTGTCGTCGTGTGGTTGATTTAATCATTTGTTGCGACGGCGCGGCGACCAAACCTGATAAAACTACGCCTTCCAAACTTCTGACACGACTTAAACCTGATAAAACTACGCCTTCCAAACTTCTGACACGACTTAGCGCGACTTATATTTGCCTTTTTGCAAAGTTTTTATTTGAAAGGGTATACTCCTGAATTGATCGCATATTTTGGTCAAATTCTGATGAGTGATTTTTGAGTAAGCTTCTAATACGTATTACCTAATAATACGTATTTTTTCATTTAGTGTATATAACTTATAATTACAATAACTTCCTGTCTCTGTTATTTACTTACCAAGTAGTAGTATACGAATTTGAGTGGGGTAGGTACTACAACAAAAAAGTTGAAAATAAAAACTTATAAAAAAAACAACCGACTTCCAAGAAAAACGCTGTGAAACGAAGTGAAAAAAAAAACTTTAATTTCGGAAGTCGGTGGCAAAAAACGAAAATATTAAACCAAAGATACCGACTTTAGGTTTAGATGTATAATTCAATAAGGTTTTGTATAAATTGGATGAAATATGACGATACGATGATTGTTGAAGATGTCGGAAAAAATCATGCCGACGCGGAGCTTTCTGGCGTAAACAAATAGTATTACGGAACTTAAGGTACTTTTAATCCCAGTATAGTAAGTTTCCGTGGAATATTTTCCGACGTACACGCGGGCGAAGCCGCGGGCAAAAGCTAGTCAATAATAAAACACAATCCAGCTTTAGGCGCAGTAGCACGCAAATGTTTAGGTATTTCAGGAGGTAGACCAATACTTCATAGCCTGCCTAACTGCGAGCAACTTGGATGTAGCGCTCGCTCGGCTCGCGCGCTGTTGTTCACAGCTCTTACCTTGTTTTTTTAATCCCATCCGTGTTCCTTCAGTTGCCTGTGCCGAGGCCACAGTAACTCTTTCGAACATCCCGCGACACTAGCTGGCATCGGCCCTAGCGGACCCCGTCAATAGTGCTGACATCTGTTTGAGGCGCGCGTGGAACACAACGCGCCGTCGACTCGGGCCTGGTCCTTACCAGACGGCGAGCTATCCATTGCTCGCCGTCCGCAAGCCCGCGCCTACGGTGGCCGGGAATCGGCTACCAATTCCCGACGCCCAGGGCGTCTCCTGCGGCGACTAGCGGCGTGAGGGCGCAAAGCTTGCCTCTCCCTCACGCATTCCGCCTCCTCCTTCGCGAGCATTACTGCCTCACAGAAGGAGGTGATGGCTTTCCATTTACTCTCGCTTCATACCATGGCCTGGACCAGAGCCGGACGCGAGAAATCGCCGCCGCCGATCGCTTCCACGAGGACACGGCGGTGCCCCGCCCAAGCCGGGCAGGCCTCCACCGTATGCTCCACCGTGTCCTCCGGGCGATCCACACAGTGGTGATACCCGGGCGTTTCCTCCCGCCTTATCCAGAACAGGTACCTCCCAAAGCACCCGTGTCTGATGAGGACCTGCGTCAGGTGGAAGGTGAGGACGCCGTGGCGCCTCTTCAGCCACTCCTCAAAGAGGGGACTTATCACCATAATTGTGGCGTGCCCAGCGCTAGATTGCGACAATCGCACTCTCCATGCCGCCATGAGATCCTGCCGGAGCTCTGTCCGCCGTGCTGCGATTTCTCACGGCAGCGGAGTTACGCCCCGGCGTTTTGCCTCCTCGCGCCACTTTCACATGTGCGCGAGGACTTTTGCCTCCTGATCCCATGGCGGTAATCCGGCAAGGAGGTTCGCCGCCTCACCGGAGACCGTGCGGTATCCCCGGGCTATCCGGATGGCCATGACCCTCTGGGACGCGTTCAGCCAGCCGCAGCGGGCCGGTCGCCGCCTCACAGCTTACCTAACCAACCCATTTCACCCAGTTCACAATTTTTGACAGTTTCTAATCTAACGGAAATAATACCGGTAGATTATAAACTAGCGGTTCTCACAATCTGACGGTGACAAGATACACGGTGATATTTTGTATGCCCTTTATCCCTACATTATACCTATACTATTTTTTGTACTCGTGCCAAATTTTAAATTTAGTGTTTTGGCATTGCTCTCGTCGTCGCTTTCGCGTCATAAGAAGACGTTTTCTGCGTGATCTAATTTTTCCAGTTACTTCCTAGTTTCACTGACCTAATACTGTCAAAATGAAATACTTAATAAAATTATTAAAAATAAGAAAAAGTCGCATTTTTGTTACTAACGCGTTAACTTTCTTAAACTGAGATTTTTTGAGACCAGAAAAAAATACATAGATTATAACTGCATCCGATCATTCTTAGCTTAGCATTTTTAATAACAGATAATAAACGATTTTCAATAGTACCGAGTAGGTACGATAAAAATGACTAAATTTTACTACGTAATTACAGAACAAATTTGTTCTCGATTTTCAACTTTATGAGTATCGTTATAGAGTTGAAAAATGGCGTGATCAGCTCTGTTTTTGCAAATACTATCGAGTAGTGGTATATTGCAGGTTGGTCGTGCAGTAGTATTTAAACTTCGAATGGCGAATGTCGTGGCATAAATAGTACCTACTTCAAATTAAAAATAGACACGAAACATTCTTTTTTCAATTTTTACTTTAAAAAAAAATACTTTATAGTAAATATTTTTTTAGTTTTAATCCTTTTGGAAATTTATTAAATGTTTTCGTTGTGTAATTATTTGTTATGTGTGAGTTTGTTAGCAGTTAGTGCAAATGTTTTGCGCGGGAATGATTTGTATCGATTGGATATTGTGCATTACAATGATTTCCATGACAGGTGAGATTTATTTACGTTATATTTTTTTATTACATTTCGGTTTTACGTGTTATTCTTTATTGGTATATTTATTTATGTCAAAAGAAGAAAACCAATTGTGTTAATATTTTTTTGCTCTTTATAATTTACACATTTTAAACTGAATGATTGGATTAAAAGCACCACAATGATAATAATAGTCGGTTTGTATTATCAAAATATTTTAAAAATTGGTTATTCCGCCAGACTTTAATAATCAATTAAACTGATATTTGCATATTTTTGTACAGAAACCGTTGTAGACATTTAAAAGTCAGTAACGCCAAAAATCTCGACAATATCCTTAGTACAAAATGTATTAATACAGCAAAAAACAACAGGAAATAGTGAAAGGCTGAAATGTGTCTGTATGTACAATCTTTTACTGACGGCGTTCTAAAAATAAAATGTGCTTAATTCTATGTCGAATGAACGAGTCTCTTTTTTTAGTTCTATCATTCATTCACGAAAGAACATCAACGGCCTTAAGCGCCTGCTACACGGTCGCCAACTGAGTCCCAGACAGAGGTAACTATGGTTGGCGACCGGTAGAGCTGTTTCAATGTTTGGTCGTAAACCACCATCTACACGGTTGTAAACCACAAAGGTCACGTCTGTCGGGACGCGGTTGGCAACCGTGTAGCAGTCGCTTCAGTCACATGCGTTCTGAAGATGACCGAGTGAGCTCGGCCTTGACCGCGGGTGCCCCGTCAGGCGCCCAATGCCAAAAGCAGGCCAACTTATTTTTTTCTTTGATATGATGTCACAGTTCAAACTCTGTTAATCGGTCAAAACAATATTTTACTGCAATAATTAGAACATTACTTACTTTTGACCGGTTAAAACTGTTCAAATGTAATTTTTTGGTAGGTTTTTTTTTGTGACCTTGTAAACCTAATAACGATTTTGAGTGATCAAGAGTTTTGACTGCAAGTAGGTACTGTAACAGATGGTAGACAGATAAATTTATAATAATCGTAAACTAACTTTGTTAATTTTATTACCCACTTACTAGGTATTCATAGGATACACGATTATTTGTTTATAGTTTTCTCGGTAAGCATTCACGTTGCAGTTTTGCCCATTGACTTTAATTTTGGAATAATTCCCAGCGATCAGTCACCATTATTTTGAAACTAAAACTAAAAATGTCTAGTATGTTTTTGTGTTTTATTTGAACGCTTTCGCGGGCGGCTGACGTCTAACAGACGTCATAACGATAACACTTCTATTGTGTCTCGTGTATCTTCCGCGAACCGATTACACTGATCATCCTCGCTGTAGTAGTTAATATTCACAGCTGTAGGTATTAGTTCATAACAAACACAGAGTATGGAGGAGAATGGAGTACGCAGCAGATTTTATATTATAAACACTCGTCGAGAAGTGACAAATTCAAAACGAATTTGCAATTCGCGGAATCACGAATCTTCTTTTATTTATCTTCGTGTCACAATGGAAATTATAATGTAGGTACCTATCTACTTTAAATAAAATAAGTACAATAACAAATTGTTTATGTTTTATACAAAATAGTAACACAACGGCAGTACGTCACAACGATTTTTTAGCACTATGTTTGTTGAACAATGCCGTGGAAAATTAACATTAGATTTGAATGTTGAACGGATCGATTGAATTGAAATTGTTTATAAGATTACTACTTATTTACTACTTACTGATTTGATATCTTTGGTCTTGATTCGTCAAAGTCACTGGAACAAAAACCTTGCATTGAATTTTATGTTACGGAACAATGAGCCAAATAATTATGTAGTTATGTTTTTCATTTTTCATCATCATTACAGTCAACCCTTGATAATTTTACGGCACAAATTAATAGCCAAGCTACATTTACATCCCACCCTGTATGGTTCCATAAGACTTTTTTATTCAGCCACATGACAGGCCACAGAGCATTATAATGATAGAAGCATTGGCAATCTAAATACTAGCTACTCTGTGACAGGGAAATAAAAACGTAAAGGCGAAAGCGCCAGAGTAGCCCGCGAAATTCAAAATTTCTTACGTTCTTTGCAATTTACAGGTCAGTATTAGGTTGTATGTTGATTAAAATATGACTTGCGACCGTAACAAATATGTATTTACAGAATTATAATCATTGAAGTCATCAATACAACTCTCTAAGACCAAGTAATTCTACTGAATGACTATTTCAAGAATTCTTAACATTTCAGGATTGTAATAACTTAAGGAATTGTATTACTGATTCTAATGATTATATGTATTTCTGTAAATACATATTTGTTACAGTCGTAAATCATACTTTAACCAACATACAATCAGAAATTAAGCTGCAAATTGCAAAAAATTTGCGGGCTACCTTAGCGCTTCCCCCTCAAAAAATACTTTACAAAATCGGTCCACAATTGACAAAAATATGAATGAACATACATAAAAAAAAAAACATCCAGAAGAACTTATAGCTTCCATAATTTTCGAAGTCTGTTTAAATGTCAAGCCACTTAAAACCGACTCTGGATTGATTAAAGCTCAAATGGATTATCTGCATTATTACTGCAACGGCGGAAAATGCCTTTTAATTTATGATCCACAAAAATACACTTCTTAATATAAGTAGCACTAGAGATTTACAAAGTCATATACGACAGTTTTTTCAGAAGTGTTGTTTCTGTGTTTTTTTTTAAATTATACAAGGTGTAACATAATTAACGCACAACCTCTTAAGGGATTATTGTACTCATCATTATGAACAACTTTTACTATGGGACAAAATCAGCTGTTCCCTACATTTTGACGAGTTATGCGAACATATATGTAGGGAGCAGCTGATTTTTTTTTACGATTTCAGGTTTGGTCCCATAATAAAAGTTGTTCATAATGATGAGTACCCCTTAAGAGCTTGTGCGTTAATTATGTTACAGAATAAAGAAATCTTAGGGATAGGAACCCCTTCACCGGTATAGGCTTCTCCAGCTTATTCTAGTTTTCTCAGTCAGTGGCTTCCTTTGTCCATTGTTTTCCTGCTACTGCTATTATGTTATCTGTCCAGCGGTTCGCCACAATAGTCCGTGGTTGGTATAACGGGCCAGGTGTCCGGCCCATTTCCACTTGAGTTTAAGGAGGATACGCTAAAGTAGCCCGCGAAATTCAAATTTTCTGACATTTTTTGCAATTTGCAGGTCAATGTTAGATTGTATATTGATCAAAATAAGATTCGCGACCGTAACATATATGTAGAGCATCATGCTGAGATAGGAGCCTTTTTGGCCTCGCACAGGTCTTCTTTGTTTTGTTTTTTTTTTCTTTCCTTTTATTTGTGATATTGTTGTTTTAATGTTCTTTTTATTGTTGTATTTCCTGTGCGTGTCCCAAATAAAATATTTTTCTTTCTTTCTTTCGTATTTACAAAATAACAATAATTAAAATACACCTCTCTCCTTCCCACTCTTGATTCCTTGTAAGCGAATAGTGTCTCTGACAATTCCTTGATCTGTTGGAAATTCAATTGTGTTCAATATCTCGATATTTTCAACAATCTTGGGGTTGTTTGATAAAATGTAGTCGATTTGGTTTTTTGTATTCTGATCGGGGGATACCCAAAATTATTTTGCTGTTATTTGTCTTTTTAAAACAGATATTTTTACTGTTCCCGCCACCGCCCCGCTCGGCCACCGCTCCTCGTCGCTGGTTTCGTGCTCGTAGTTGCACGATAATGTGTTCGTAAGCATATTGTATAAATCTCTCTCCTCTTGCGTTCCTAGATCCGTAGCCATGTATTCCCATTATACAGTTTTCATATTTCTTCGGTTGTCCAATAATTTTTACATTAATATCCCCAATAACAACACTATATTTACCGGCAAGGTTGTGGGCTACTAAAGTGTCATAAAAGCTATGAATTTCCACTTGCGTTGTCGGTTGGGGCGTAGACTTGGACCTCCTTACTAATAAACGTTGTATAGCGTCTGTAGAGTAACACAACGCTTTGTCTTCTTCTTTCAAAAGTCAAATTACTGACGACTGAAAGAGAGAAATCGGTGTGTATTCACCTGATATAATATGTTTATTAGTAAGGAGATTAGTACGGACAGTTCTTATTTGTATTTCATTTGGAGCAAGCTACTCGTTCAGATAACGCTATATTTATGATGTTATTTTTATGTTTTTTCTTGATCAAAAAGCCCACTCCATGTAATCCAATTGTTTCTTCTTTACAACAGAATATATCATATTCATGTTCTTCAATGTTGCAGCCCATTCTTCTAATTTCTGCTAATCCTATTATATCAAGTTCTATTTTTTTCACTTAGTACATAAATTCTAAAAATCTTTCAGTTGATGCAATAGATCTCACATTATACATTATAATGTTGTTTTTATTCGGGAATTGTTAATTTATCCGTCGCTGGAGGGTTGTGGTCATTTTCTCCCACGAAGTCCAGCCGGCTTGGGAGAGATTTGATTGGTGTTGTTTTTGGTTAGTTATTTTGGTTTGTAGATTGGTTTCCTGTTTTTTCATTTAATTGCTAGCTAACGACTAAATGATAGCTACTTCTATATGGTAGAATCTGCTATGCAAAGCTCGGTCTTTGCTTCATTATTGATACAGATTATAAGAGTCTTAATATTAACCAATGACGGTCCGTAAATTATAGGAATCGGCCATTAACCGTGCAAAGCAAGGGTGGGCCGCTAGTAGGTATATAGAGATAAGATAAGGAAGAAATGGACAGGGAGGTAACCACCAGCAGTATTAAGTTAGAAAGAAGAAAATAAGAAAGAAAATACATATATTTGCGGTAAACAGGACGCAAAAAAAGAACACAAAAAAGAAACAAGTTGGGGGAAAATATGCATCACATCCACACAAAACGGCCAATTTAATCTTACTTCAGCGTGAGAAAGAGATGGAGCTATGCAGGACGTATAGGTACCTCCATCTCTTTCTCGCACTGAAGTAAGATTAAAATAATATTGCTTAATAGGTGGTTGTTACCCCCAGAGGGGCAATTCCCGTCATTTTAAAAACGTTCACAGTCAGAAGGGCAAGTTCCGTAATTAGAAAAGTTCAAAATCTAGTCGCAATCTCATCGCAGCGATAATTAATGTCAAAAATGTCATCAAATTTTGACGGATTGAGACTGAGATTGGAATGTGACCGTTCTTAGAAATACGGGAATGGCCCCTCTGATCTCAGTCTCAATATGTAAAAAATATCTTTAATTTTCCTACATTCTTGACTAGTTTTTGATTGTGGCTGAGATGAGATTGCGACTAGATTTTGGACGTTTTTAGTTACGGGAATTGGGCTTTCTGATCTAAGACTTCTTGTCGTTTCGACGATACATCAACGAGTAGGTATGTTAAGATACATAATATTAATTGGGCCCAGTAGCACAGAATATCACAATAGCCATTAGGTGACCACATTTATTGCAGCGTCAGTGTAATTTGATGAAATTTCCTCAATCCCCAGAATAGGATTATTTAACATATTTTATTTATTAACATTTAAATTGTAAAAAATACCGTACAAAGGCTGACTTAATGCCTTAGGTATACTCTTTCCTACTAGTCTATGTACCTACCTGACGGTGATGCAGAGACAAACAACAACAAAAAAAAATATTTCTAGTCGCCCCTTCCAAAAGGTAGTTTCGTATGGAGAAGAATGGACCAGAAACTCAACCATTATTCTTTTAAAAATGTTTGCAATATTTTGTATACATTACACGTTATACAAATTTATATGTGAAGACGATGCACACATAATTAAATTATTATACCACAATAGGTTAAAAGAATTAAAAATGGAGCAATGACAGATAAATTAATTGTGTGATAGATACATTAATTAATTTCAAGTTTTATTATTTATAGAGACAATACAAAATACAAAATTATTATACCACAATTGGTTAAAAGAATTAAAAATGGAGCAATGACAGATAAATTAATTGTGTGATAGTTACATTAATTAATTTCAAGTTTCATTATTTATAGAGACAATACAAAATACAAAATTATTATACCACAGTTGGTTAAAAGAATTAGAAATGGAGCAATGACAGATAAATTAATTGTGTGATAGATACATTAATTAATTTCAAGTTTTATTATTTATAGAGACAATACAAAATACAAAATTATTATACCACAATTGGTTAAAAGAATTAGAAATGGAGCAATGACAGATAAATTAATTGTGTGATAGATACATTAATTAATTTCAAGTTTTATTATTTATAGAGACAATGCAAAATACAAAATTATTATACCACAATTGGTTAAAAGAATTAGAAATGGAGCAATGACAGATAAATTAATTGTGTGATAGATACATTAATTAATTTCAAGTTTTATTATTTATAGAGACAATACAAAATACAAAATTATTATACCACAATTGATTAAAAGAATTAAAAATGGAGCAATGACAGATAAATTAATTGTGTGATAGATACATTAATTAATTTCAAGTTTTATTATTTATAGAGACAATACAAAATACAAAATTATTATACCACAATTGGTTAAAAGAATTAGAAATGGAGCAATGACAGATAAATTAATTGTGTGATAGATACATTAATTAATTTCAAGTTTTATTATTTATAGAGACAATACAAAATAAAACTTGAAATTAATTAATGTATCTATCACACAATTAATTTATCTATCATTGCTCCATTTTTAATTCTTTTAACCAATTGTGGTATAATAATTTAATTCTATGTGCATCGTCTTCACATATAAATTTGTATAATTAATGTATACAAAATATTGCAAACATTTTTAAAATAGTAACGGTGTAGTTTCTTGCCCATTCTTCTCCATACGAAACTACCTTTTGAAAGGGGCGACCAGATTTTTTTTTTTGTTGTAAATGTTGACGTTCAAAAGTGCCATATATGTGCCTATTTGAAATAAATGATTTTTGAATTTGAAGTTCATTTCATACCACGATAATCAACATTCATAAGCGAACTCACTTTTTTATTAGTCTACTAATTCTAAATTATACTGTCCTGAATTTAGACGTAGGTACCTACTTACTTGGTTCTTATAAGTTTTAATTAAAATAAAATTACAGAATAAGCAAGTTGAAATAGCAACGGGTCGGCTGCATTAATCGTAGCGGCGATAATCTTTCTTGAGGAAGATGATGGCTTCCTATTGAAGACGCCTATAATCCAGTCGTAGACTGCTATAAAATAATATATACAAGGTGTAACATAAATAACGCACTACCTCTTAAGGGGTCATTGTACTCATCATTATGAACTACTTTTACTATGGGACCAAACCTGAAATCGCAAACAAATCAGCTGCTCCCTACATTTATGTTCGCGTAACTCGTCAAAATGTAGGGAACAGCTGATTTGTTTTTCGCGATTTCAGATTTGGTCCCATAGTAAAAGTTGTTCATAATGATGAGTACAAAGATCCCTTAAGAGGCTGTGCGTTATTTATGTTACATCTTGTATATAAAATTTTTTTACAATAAAAAAAAAACACTACAAAGTGAAACATTACTTTCATTTTGGAAGTCGGTGTGTTTGGTTCTGTATTTACGTTTTTTGCCACCGACTTTCGATAAGAAAAGAAGTTAAAATGCTACAACTTAAAACGTATTTCAAAATTTTAGTTTTTTATATTTCGTTTTTGCTGGTGTGTAGGCAGGTATTTTAAATACCTGGAAACTATTAACAGAATCATCAACGCCGCTTAGATTCAGTCATCCATTCCATCGTTACATAAGTGAGTTCAATGACATCTTCAGCTTCAGCCTGTTATATATATGAATACCTATGTTACAATGTTTTTCTTATCGTTAATTTTATGCATAGAAAAGTAATTATTCGTTAGTTATATGGCGTATTTTTTATCACGTATGTTCAATTGTTTCTATAATTTGTCTTCAGTACGATCAATATTTAATTCGCTACTAATATAGAACAAGTTTTAAAGTGTCATTCAACTTTTTAATCGAAAATTCAGGTTCATTTTATCTTATGTTTCTACCTAAGGCTTTGACGCGACAACTGTTCATTTGAATATTAAATTCGAAATTTTACTCCTTTTCAGTACGAATATTGCTGTATTTATATTCTCACACATATACAAACTTGATACTACTTACTACTCAATTTAACAGTATAGACCTTAGACTTCTTAAAGATAACCTTTAGGTTCCGAGGCTCGAAGAGAACTAACTTAGCAAAACCGGCGCCACGCTCCAAACATCATGTTTCCATTCCCCTTTCGTTTAAAAAGCAGTAATTTTACGGTAACTGTCAAATGAGATACTTTTAAACTTCATGACTACCCGGATATAAAAATCATTTGAGGCAAATCACATACTTTCAATTTTATATTTAGTATTAGAAGTCACTACAAATTATTAATACTTGGAAATCATGACAAACTAACATCTCTATGTCTATGGCTGTTATGAGACACAATTTAATTTCTATTGTTATCGACCTCTAGGAGGTCGGTCAACAGCGAAGAGGTGTCCCCAAAACGATCTATTGATACACCTTGATGCACAAATTGATCTTCTACCAAATGCAATTGAAGCGATTGACAACATTAATACATTATAAATTGATGGCAATTTATCAATTGCGATTGATAGTTTTGGGGACCTAGCATAACATAACATAAAATCACGCCTGTATTCCTCGAAAGGTTAGGCAGAGATGTACACCCACATTTCGCCAGTTTCGGGGACCTCTTACAGTAAAAAGATTTTCACAAAAAAAAATATCATGGCCAATAATAAAATGAAGGTAAATTCTAATATTCCCGAAGGTACGGAACAATTAGGGTAAGATACGATAGAGATAAACTTGGCGTAAACTAACCTTGAATCTGTCAAAATGACGCCAAAATGCACTGATTTTGACAGATCGAAGCATAAAGTGTATGCACGCTAATTTTCGTCTCAGGATTATACCCATAGAGCGTATTTAGCTGTTTTTTTTTAACATTTCTTCTATTTATCTTGCTTAAAATTAGATCAGCAATTCAGCACCCTAATTCTTGAATACACTCTCAATCCGAGGGCTTTGAAGGAATTTCCTAAACCATTGCTTCATAGATTTGAAAAATTAGTCTGCTTACAACATAACACATAACATCACGCCGTGTTTCCCCGAAGGGTTAGGCAGAGGTGTACCTATAGTACACCCTCATTTCGCCAGTTATGTTTAAGTCCCATGTAATAGGGGGCGAGCCTATTGCCATCTACCGGGCACAGATCGAGACTCCATGCTGTTATTGAGAAATTCCAGATAGAAAAACCCAATAACACTTTGCCTGACCTGGGAATCTAACAACTACTCTGCTTAACAACGTAAATAACGCAATGAACGTGGGTGAACTGTCAAAATGAAAGACATTGCGATCGATTGCAATTTTATGTATGTAACGCAATTACGCCGCAGTCTTTTTTTCTATTTCTTGTACATTTTTAATAGTAGTCGAATAAATCGGAGAACAGCTTCACTTATGTATCTACAGTTGCCACACCACGCATGCGCGGTGACGACAAAAATTCGAGTATTGACCTTCACGAGTATTGTGTTTCTCACCATTGTGTATGAATCCAATTTTGTTATGAATGTTGCGGGAAATTTTTAAAATTCCTTTGGTCGCAACTGACTTAGAATTCAATTGACGTCGGTATTTCAATAAAACAATTAAAATACATATTTTTTTGGAATTTGTTGATAAATGTCTACTCTGTGAATTCGCCTTAAGGTAACCAATTACACATGCAAAATGACAAATGATAAATTGAAAGCTTTCCTTGTTTCTGCTAAAATTCTAGTAATTATTTTATCGTTTTAGTTTGAGGATTTAGTGTAAACCAAAAAACAATAATTATTAATTTATCCCTAGTGTTGCTAAATAGAGCAGTGGTGGCCCAGTGATAACGGCTGCGACTTAAGAGTTGTAAGTCGTGGGTTCGAACCCCGACAGGCGCTTTACTTTGTGTAAATAATTTCATCACCACTGCTCTCAAAACGGCGAAGAAAGAAGTCGTGGTCAAACCGGCATGTCCTAGAAACAATAATTTGAAGACATGTGACATCTACCAGCCCGCACTGGGCCCGCGTGGTGGATTACGGCCCACTCCCTCTACCAAGGTGAGGCCTCTGGCTTAGCAGTGAGAACATTATAGGCTGATTATGATGCTAAACAAGCGCAACGATATTTTTCCCACATAATATCGCCACGCTGACCTTGAACCAAACTGTAGGTACAAATGATGAATGGCACCATTCATGCAGAAACAATTGTTAAAATAAAATGTACCAAGTGCTGGACTTTGTTAATTGAGTGATCATTGACACAAATAGTAATAAAACCTTTAACATTTTTACTTTGCATAACCAAATGATACTTTCTGAATGCAAATGCTTGACTTGTTGATGAAAATACCAAAATCGATATGTGTGTGCCTATAATATTTGAGGAGTTCCCTCATTTCCTCAAGGATCCTATTATCAGAACTGGATTTTGATAAAAATAAGACCAAATATGGAAGTATGTCCTTTCAAATAAAAAAGAATTTTCCAAATCGGTTTATAAATGACGGAGTACTGAGGTAACAAACATTGAAAAAACACACACAACCGAATTGATAACCTCCTCCTTTTTTGAAGTCGGTTAAAAATAATCCATATCGAGTGTGATGCACATCACACATATGGTTATTTCAAATCACCATTCAATTACTATTAGGCTCCTGCAGGGCTAACATGGCACACGCGACAATTACATAGTTACTCTCGCGTGAGTAATTGTCGTCTATTTCTGTTACTTTTCTCGTTTTCTGACAGCGCTGCCATACAGCGCTGCCATACAAAACACTCGACCCGTTTTGTCGAACTTGATGTTTTCTCGACAAACCCTAACATGGCAATGGCACCACAGTTATCTCGAATTTTGACAATTCAACACGAGATAATCTCCGATTCTTCTCTCATTTAGTCGTATTTAGTCGTCCTCGATTTTGACAACGAGAAGAGTAGACAAAATTATTTAACAAAAAAAAAAAAACTCGAAAATAACACGGCATTTTAGTCATAACTTTATTTTACAATATAAAACAAGTATTTTCATTATTTATATAATGAAAATACTTAGTTTGAAACCACTGTATATATTGGACGACCGAGAAGAAAACCGAGGAGTACAACCAGCCGCTGTGTATGGCATTTGTGGACTACGAGAAAGACTTCGACTCCATCGAAATATGAGCAGTTGTGGCCTCTCTGTAACGATGTCAAATTGACTAGCGCTACATTGAAGCGTTGAGATGTCTGTATGACGCTGCCACGATGACTGTCAAGATCCAGAATCAGAAAACGAGAAAAAGAGGGTGACACAGGGGATGTGGTATCCCCGAAACTGTTTACCAATGCATTGGAGGACGTCTTCAAGATACTGGACTGGACTGGACAGGGTATCAACGTGAACGGCGAGTACCTACATCTCACACCTTCGCTTTGCCGATGAAATTTTCATAATGACAGAGACGCTGGAACAGTTAGACCAGATGCTGCACAGCCTAAATGGAGCCTCTCGTCGGGTTGGCCTCGGCATGAATTTGGACAAGACGAAAGTCATGTACAATTCACACGTCTTGCCGAGACCAAACCGCATCGAAGGGTCGCTCCTCGAAGTGGTGAAGGAGTATGTCAATCTAGGGCAAGTCATCCAGCTCGGTAGATACAACTTTGAGAAAGAAGCCGACAGAAGGATCCAGTAGTGTTCCACGCGCGCCCCTCTTAGACGTCGCGGGGGGAGTCAAACACCTCACTCCCCCCTCGACACGAGGAGAGGCCCGCCGTGGCGGGCCGGCACCAGCCGGGGGTTGCGGAAGGATCGTAAGTTCCCGCGACCCTCGGCGTAGGTGTGAGATGGAACACCGGGGTGGTTTTTAGTCAGTAAGAGTCTGACAGACCCCTCTACCCGCCCCAGGGCGGAGGACATCCATGAGGATTTTCCACCCCAAAACAAAAAAAAAGGGCAAGTCATCCAGCTCGGTAGACATAACTTTGAGAAAGAAGCCGACAGAAGGATCCAGTTGGGTTGGGCAGCGTTTGGAAAACTTCGTCAAGTCTTCTCGTCACCTACCCCGCAATGTTTGAAGACTAAGGTGCGTCCTGCCCGTTATGACCGACGGTACCGAAACGTGGACACTGACAGTTGGGCTGGTCCACAAATTCAAAGTCGCTCAGCGTACTATGGAGCGGGCTATGCTTGGAGTTTCTTTGATGGATAAAATTAGAAATGAAGTAATCCGGAAAAGAACCAGAGTAACCGACATAGCCTGCAGAGTAAGCAACGAATCGGTCGAAGGACCGATGGCCAGTGAAGCAGACGAGTCCTGGAGTGGAGACCACGTATCGGTAAGCGTAGTGTGGGACGGCCCCCAGCTAGATGGACCGACGACCTTAAGAAGGTGGCTGGGACAGACTGGATGCGGAAAGCGGAGGACAGGATGTTGTGGCGCAGCCTGCGAGAGATCTATGTCCAGTAGTGGACTGCGATAGGCTGAGTTCATTGATATATATTGGAACGAAGTTCTTTTCGGCGGCCGCGAGAGAAACTGTGGCGGAGGGGAGCACTATTACGCAGATGAGCATTACTTTCAGTAATAACCAGCCACTTTGCATATTATGGTGATTAACTAAATCTAGGGAGTTATGGCTGTATGGCAATATTAAACCTTCGCAACATAATTTAAGGTTGACTGGTAGAAAATGCCTATGGCATTAAGTCCGCCTCTGTACTCTTCTGTGCATGAAGTATTAAATAAATAAATAAATAAATAATTACTAATATCGCCAGTTCATTTTCCAATGATTGTGATTAACAACGTTTAATGTTTTATGGTAATAACAGCGAAATCAACCTTAGCTGCATTTTTATCTGAACACAAGTCCTTTTGGTAAGTGTGGTGATTAACAAAATTTGCAATATCATGGGTTTTATGGTGATTGTTATGCTACGGCTACATTGTCACAATAACGTGAACTACAGTTCGTGCGCTCTCTGTTGCACAGTCTGTGAGCGGTGTGCGAGAGAGAGCGCGCAAATTGTAGTTCGCGTTATCGCGACAATGTAGCCGTAGCATTACAACATCAACCTTCGCTTTGTCAAATTGTGATCGTCGGCCCATTTGTCGTGATTATCTAGTGAGTATAGTATGTGCCACTAATTTTCATTTCCGTCGTAATTCTGAATTTTAATTTCGGCATACCAAAAAAAAACATTTAATTTCCATCAAAAATGTCGGTTACACAAAAACCTAAACATAAATTAAAAGAGGTGGACGTAAAATAATTACTATAGTACATACTAATTCCATGCGTAAAATCGAACAAATGAAACAGAACCTCAAGCCGATGTTGCTACGATAAAAATGATTCGTTTTTAATAACTTGATACATTGGTCTCTCGTCGCGAGATAAACAAGTGTCAAAGTGCCATTTTCGAGTTTACTCGAGCCTAACGGTCATGTTGGGCATTAGAATGACGTCATAATCGTAGATAAATTTCGACAAATCGAGAAAAAGAGCGTTCTCGCGCTTGTCATGTTAGTCCTGCTGCAAACAAGCGCGACACGCGACGGTGCATCGCGATTCTGCGCTATTATACAGGGTTATTTTGAATTGGCTAGCTAAACTCCGGAGATGCGATGGGTATCGATATTATCTAAACATGATAAGTCATTGACCGCAATTATTGTAGTCACTTGAAATATTAGTTTAAAAATCAGTTTTTTTTTTTGTGTAAACTTCACAGACGTGATGCGTATCGATGTCTAAATACGATAAACCACAAGAAAACAGACGTCCGTAGAACAATTTCTATGAAAACGCGCGCGACACTACCCACGTCATTTACGCTATTCTTTCGTTCATAGTTAAATAGTTTAAATTAGCAATACCTATCACTGATGATGTAGAGAATAGTTTCCTTACGAATTTTATGTAGCATAGTCCTACTCGTCATCCGCCTAGCCTTTTGCAGATTTGTAGGGGTCGGCTTCCAATCAAACCAGATGCAGCTGAATACCATATCCTTAGAAATTCCTATTTTACTATTATACCAATACATGTGAGTGAAGTCGCGGGCACAGCTAGTTTACGCTTTTGTTACAGCTAGCTAGCCAGACAAATTTTTCGAACATAAGAAGCAATGGATTAGCAATTATGCTTCAAAATCATTCAGATCGTGATTGATAGTGTGTTACACAATTAGGATACAGGTCAATAGATAGATGGATATCTATTACTCAAAAGTTTACAGATTATTAAAATAAAAATATAATAGGACCGTAACCTAATCATAATAACCGTAATCTAACTGAAACTATTAACAAACTAAAATATGGTGTCGAAAAATTTCTCCACATCGTTGTTGACTGATAATGTACCCAAGAGACTGGCGACATTGCCACTTGTATGGCAATGCTTAGCCTCTGGTCAAGGTAAAAGTCAGCCCTTGGATCACGGGAAGTGTACACCCGTTTGGAGATTTCGTTGAGCAAACCATGAGCAATCGGACTCCACCCCGAGGGTTTCTACCCCAAAGGTTATTATACTTTCGCCGCTTGAGGTTTTCCGCAGCCGCAGCAGCAGAAAATAGACATATACAGCATATAAATTGTAGATATTAAATATAGGTCAAATACTTAGGGTGACACAATGGGGAACCTTAATCAAAAGAGATTGGTAATTATGAGAGAAGTCCTTGGCTTAGCTTGTTGAACAGCTATCAATAACAATATTTCCTTTTACCCAGATTCGAAGAAACCTCAGTAGTCTACCCAATATGCAAGTCCAACGATACCTCCTGCCTGGGTGGCTTCGCACGCCTCTACCAGGAGATCCATGCTTTACTCCAGGAGAAACCAGGGGCTCTTCTCCTGAATGCAGGTGACACCTACCAGGGGACGTATTGGTATACCCTGCTGAAATGGAATGTGACGCAGAGGTTTATTAATATGCTGCCCAATGATGCTCATGTAAGTAAAGGAAGTTTTGATGTGGAATTTGATACTTTGTAGTGTTCGATTCTCTTGAGAAATAATTAGTGTCCCATGAATCATAGTCGTAAATGTATTTCGTTACTCATTGGTCTAAAAAAAATATTTGGTAGTAAGGTATGCCGTTACTTACAAACATAAGAAATGTCTTACTTTCGTAGTCCTCATTTTGCCCGTGGCTTGACCTCCATAGATGTCGAAAAATTTTCAACGGGAACGTACTACCGGGATTAAAAGTACCCTAAGTGTTAATCTAAGTTATAAATTATCTGTGTGGCAAATTTCATCCAAATCCGTTCAGCCTTTTTTGCGTCAATCCGGAACACAACCAGACAAACAGTCAAACGGACAAAAATTAAAAAAAAAAATTGGCATCAGACTCGTAGCAATTACTTTTTTTTTTTCAAAAATATTCCATGTACAGTTTTCTATTATTATAATTATTTAGATAATATAGAAGAGAAGTTGTGCACTGCTGTGAAACTATTTCCCAGAAAACACGGACCGGACTGTATGCGACATTTACATTCAGAATGTGCTACATTTTGTCAGAATTCGACCGGTCACCTCTGACCTAACAACAAAATAAATTCACTCTTTTTGTTCTCTCGTTTTTTCTCTGTTTGGAAGTCCAACATTGTACCCAATCACAAATACCTAATATTTAATTTCCAGCTTCAATTCTTATGAAACCTTTTTATTTTAAGGCTTTAGGCAACCACGAGTTCGACGATGGCGTACCAGGGCTGGCCCCATACATTAAGGCTCTAAAAGCACCAGTAGTCGCTGCGAATCTGATCAGCAACAAGGAGTCGCCACTGAACGGCTTGTACCAGCCTCATGTGGTGGTGGAGAAGAACGGAAGGAAGATTGGAATCATAGGGCTTATCACTAAGGCCACAGAGGTGAGATTAGAATATGTTTACTGCAGCGCGTAGATATCTTTTTCAATTAGTTACCTACGACACGAGCGTTGATTATCACTCAGTAACAGTAGAGCTGTTTCTGAAGGAATTCGTCCTGGGAAGTCATCATTTCAGCCGAAAGACGTCCACTGCTAGACATAGGCCTCCTCCAAGCACCGCCACTTCAACCGGTTCTGTGCTTCTCGCAATCCAGCGGATTCCTGTGGCCTTCACCAGGGCCTCATCCACCTTGTGGGAGGCCTTCCAACCCTACGTCTTCCTGTACGCGGTCGTCACTCCAGAAGTACTACCACCGTAATTGTAACCCTATTTCTATGCCAAGCATCAACTCTGTATTCCGGTTTGAGTGTCAGTGTAATTTTACAGGTACACGAGATTTTGTCTCTGGGGTTGTAACGCATCACATCGAAGGGTCGCTTCTCGAAGTTATGAAGGAATATGTCTACCTAGGGCAAGTCATCCAGCTCGGTAGCCACAACTTTGAGAAAGAAACCGACAGAAACATCCAGCTGGACTGGGCAGCGTTTGGAAAACTTCGTCAAGTTTTCTTGTCATCTATCCCGCAGTGTTTGAAGACTAAGGTCTTCAACCAGTGCTTCCTGCCTGTCATGACATACGGTGCCAAAACGTGCACACTGACAGTTGAGCTGATCCACAAATTAAAGGTCGCTCAGCGCGCTATGGAGCGGGATATTCTTGGAGTTTCTTTGATGGATAATATCAGGAATGAAGTTATCCGGAAAAGAACTGGAGTTACCGACATAGCTTGTAGAGTAAGCAAACTGAAGCGGCAGTGAGCTGGCCATGTTTGTCGAAGGACCGATGGCCGGTAGAATAGACGAGTCCTGGAGTGGAGACCGCGTATCGGCAAGCATAGTGTTGGACGCCCCCAGCTAGATGGACCGACGACTTTAAGAAGGTGGCTGGGACAGACTGGATGCGGAAGGCGGAGGACAGGGTGTTGTGGCACAGCCTGGGAGAGGCCTATGTCCAGCAGTGGACTGCGATAGACTAATTTTATTGAATGTATACGTAGTTATTTATCAAAATCCTTGGTCCGTGACGTCAAAATGGCATCGAGTTACGTCAAAAAACACGGTTGACCGCACTTATATTTTTAACGTATGAGAGGAATATCTCCTTTACCATAGGAGATTTTCTCAAGGTGTTCGCAACTCAAGGCAATGATGGATATTTAAAAAGCACCAATATTGATGTTTGTGTACCATTTTTTTCACACGGCAAATGTCATAATATGAAACAGGCTTGAAACGAGTAAACACTAAACATGGATTTGTTGTTATATCAAACAGTAGGATGTATAATTCGGGGAAAAATCTACAAATGCTTTGCCTGAGCGTGGTATTATGTATGTTAGAGAATACTGCCTTTTAATAGACCGTGAAGATCGCAGATATCTGCTGAATGCGGAAAGTATGGGACCGGTCGAAATAAAAAATCCATTTATTCAAATTAGGTTGAGATTCAAGACATTTTGAACGTCAAAGTCCCATAAAGGCCCGCCCTTTACCACCACTGGCCGTACCGTTGCCGTTTTAGCTGGAAAGAAGAAGAGGCGCCACAAACTCCTCAGCATCAGCAGCAGGTCATTGTGGCGACGCTTGAGAGAGACTTATGTCCAGCAGTGGTCGTTTTTCGGCTGATGAGAAAGTATTCAGCAGAAGACGTAGACCGCAGTGGTAACAATGACCGTTTTAATTAACAATAAACAACAAAACCAGTATAAGCTGGCCACTTGTTCCATTGAATCAGTTCTACGATAGGCCAGTTCAAAGTCAATTTCTTGGTAACGTCTTGACTGACGTGTGGCCCACTGTACCTCATTTGTTTTATATTAAGGCGCTACCCCGAGCAAAACTTTACTAGTGTGTTATTCAGAGGATATTATTTCATTAATTAAGAGAAATAAACTATATCTAAAAGCACATTATTAATATTTGATATCCTATCATCACATTGCACGTTCTTATTAGTTTTTATGTGTTATAAATAAATTTAAAATCTTCTTGTTAAAAAATTACTAAAATTATATATTAATTTGAGGATTACACTATCATCATCTGCCTAGCCTTTACCCAATTATGTTGGGGTCGGCTTCCAGTCAAACCGGATCCAGGATTACACTAATGGACAGATAATTTAAACATCTTAGTAATTCATGTTTTATATATTTCACATTTATATATTTTTAATAATTCACAGAGAAGGACCGAACGCTCACGGTCATTCGGTCGGGGAAGCGCCTTAAGTACTTACGTTTATGACCCTCCAAAGTCAATCTTTAAATTAGAACCTTTGTTTCAGTTACTATCAAATGCAGAAGGAGTCACATTTCTAGAACCAATTCCGATAGTACAGAAAGAAGCAAAGCTACTAACCGAACAAGGGGTCGATATTATTATAGTGCTATCTCATTGTGGACTGAGTGTTGATAAGTAAGTATTTATTTCTTTACATTCAGTATTCAAATCACATACATTTTGAGAAATATTAGAAGAAGAAGTTGGTATTTATTTAAGGCGAAAGCGCCAGAGTAGCCCGCGAATTTCAAATTTTCTTACATTCCGCGTTCTTTGCAATTTGCAGGTTAGTATTAGGTTGTATATTGATTAAAATATGATTTGCGACCGTAATAAATATGTATTTACATAATTATAATCATTAAAATCATCAATACAAATCTCTAAGACCAAGTAAGCCTTCATGAAATCTTGACAATTGAGGATTATACTAACTTAAGGAGTTGTATTACTGATTCTAATTATTATAATTCTAAAAACACATATTTTTACGGTCGCGAATCATACTTTAATCAACATACACCCAGACACTGAGCTGCAAATTGCAAAAATCGTAAGAAAATTTGAAATTCGCGGGCTACCTTAGCGCTTCCCCCTTATGAAAAAGTTGTTGAACGGTAAGCTAAATTGAAGGTAAATAGTAGGGCAAAACTTGGCTAATTCGTGATATGCAGCTATTCGGTGATAGATAATTGTGTTTTATTACCAAGTTACTACTGACTTGATAAATGTACATTTTTCAATCATTATAGTATTTGCCACATTTTTAGATATAAGTTAGCAAAACTTATTTTGTCTACTATATCACAGTAAATTTAAAAAATAGTCTGATCAATGAATCGAATTTTACAAGTAAAAAACAAAACTATCACCGATTACCCAAGTTTTGCCCTATTATACTATAATAACATAGCACATGAATGTCGTACTGAAATACCTATAGTCGACCTCGTAAATGATTTATCGCTTTTCGAAAAACTCTCAGTAAATTAAAACTTCACTAAGGTTGAAACTATCTACAGGGCACAGTTATGTTACCCCTGACAGCAGCAACCCAACAGTGACCTTATAGTAACGAAAATAAAGATCATTGTAACTTTGATAGGCTTATGTCAGTAGCATCAACCTAACAGCAACCTTAGTGTGCCGACAATAAGGATCACTGTGATTTTGACAGTAATGCAATATCAGAGGTAAGTTCGTTGAGCTCCTTAACTTTTATGTTGAGCTGTACGATTACTGACAGATGCTTGCACTGACTGGACAGGTCCACTCAATCTGTGTGGTTCTTTCCTCAAAAGACCATTTCAGACACCAACCTACATGGTCTTCACATGATCTGACCAAGATTATGTCTGGACTTTAAAAGAGACTGTGACCTCTGAGTTTGTTTCGGCCTTTCTTCTCAGAGTAGTCAGATAGGAAACGCCGGCCTCATCTAGTTTAAAAAAAAAATGTTTGACATGTAAAAGTGTTTGTATAAACCTACTTACAGAAATAAAATCATTTATCATTTAAGTGTCAAATAAATAAATCGAACTTGTCGTCTTATGAAGTGTAAGTGACATTCAACCTTAGTGGAGTGTGGTTAAGCAATGACGAGGTCGGCTATACTAATAAAAAGCATGTTTTAACCACAGCTCTGCATAATCTCATAAAAAAAAATCGCGCTGAAACGAGACGATGAAGATTCAGGATATAATATGATAACTGTCTCGGTCTCGCTGTCCTGAACTCACAAAAAAAAAAATTATGACAATTGTTAAATGGATAACATTTAACTGCTCCTCTAAAAACATTTTGCGCTCCTAATGATGCACACTTTTTTAATAATTTAGCCTTTGCTCACGGTTAGACGCAGTAACTAAGTTAGGGTACCCAGACCAAACGGGTTAGGTTAGAACTATGACCAACCACGCACGAGCCGAGCGAGCAAAGCGAGCGGTGCTGCGGGTTACATACTTGGCTATTTTATATTTTTAGAGCCCTAAAATGGGAATTACTTGAGGTTCACAAAAAGAGGCGCAATCATTATATTAGAGTGTTCAATAATACTTTTACGAGTAGGCGCAAAATGGGAGCTATCAAACTCAAACTCAAACCATTTATTTCAAATAAACCAATTACAGATACTTTTGAATTGTCAAGTGGTCGGTCAGACAAAAGGATGAAGCTTGTTGCCCATTCCAAAGCGTAGTAGGTTCCTATGGAGAAGAACGGGCAAGAAACTCCACGGACACTCTTTTAAATCAAAATAGTGTTACAAAATATTGGTTACATAATTTATGTTGAAATTAAGTATGTGCAAACAATGTAGAAAGACGTGCACGTTAAAAGCGTCCGCGTCAAAAAGATAAAAACCAAAAACGATTCAAAAATTAAAATAAGCCGTGGCAGCTAAGAGATGGCCAGACCCTACCGACGGCGCCCGTTCACGAACATGACGCATGGATCAGCACCATTCAGCTCAACCATTTTGAAGGGAACTTAATGATCCAACACACATTATAAATGTCAATCTAATCAATACTTAAAATGAAGGCCAATGGAATGCTCTTGAATGCGTGTGTCCAAAACGAAATTACATTATTATTTGTGGTTTTGTGGCATAATACTCGTATGATTAACCAACACAATAGAATAAAAACCGCATTTGTCATTTGAAATATGTACTTGCACACAATTAGTAAATTAATTTTTAAATACAATTAAACATTTCATACCAGAATTATTTGCTTCACGTCACTTGAAATTGTTTGAAGTTGTAGTAAACTGGTAAACCATTAATTAAGTTTATTAATACCTGTAAATCGAATTAGTTCTAATAATGGTACATTTAAGTAGGTGCTTTTATCGTTAATTAATTCGGTGAATATATACATAATTCCATGTTAATTTTTATCAATTTTGCGTTTCGCAGTCCACAGCTGCTGGAGCTGCCTTTGTGTTTCTTCTCCCACGAAAAACCAGATATATCTACATTTTTTGTTAGAATCTATTCAATTCTTTTTAATTTGGCATTTTTTCTAATGTTGTAGCGCTTGTGCAATCAATCCAACATACCTACCAACATTTCGATCACAACAAACAGCTTCGAGAAAATAATACTTTCAGCTCAATACTAGATACTTCAGCTAAACAGCACTAGTGGACACAAGAATCCACCAAAACAGATCAAATCATTCCTCAATATCAAACATTTTATCTTAAAACGATTTCCTGAACACTCGCAGTAGGTACCTACAGCCATAAATAGTATGTTATTTGTACATCTATACATAATTACTGGTCCCGACTGATTCATCAACGCAGAGCCTAAAACCGCTGGGGCTACAAACTTGAAATTTTGGCAGTTGATGCTTTTATATTGCAAGGATTTTTGGGAATTTGTCCTTTAAGGGGGTGAAAACGGGGATTTTGTTTGTATGAAAAGTGTTATTCCTTGAGTTAATAAATTTGAAACTTGGCACGAATACTTATCGAAATAAGTTATGATGTTTTTAATTTTTAGTTTTTCTAAACTTTGACACCCCCCAATCTCTCTTTAGGCTACCCCTTAAAGGGGGATTGGGGGGTGTCAAAGTTTGTATGGAAGAATTTTAACGCGCGGTCCGATTAACTCGAAACTCAGTATTTATACTTAAGATCGAAAATAAAGAATAAGTGTATCAGGGTTCTTTGAAAATCATTTGCCAGTTATGTTTTAAGTCCTTTTGGGTTCTTGTTTTTTTTTCTTCTTCTTTTTTCTCTCTCAGTTTTAATCATACAATGGCAGTTTGAGTAAATTATGCGGCCTACTCAAATGCCCTTTCTTTGGTATTGTTCGTCGAATCGTTGAGCTCCTTAAGTTTTAAGTTGAGCTGTACGATTACTGTCATATGCGTGCACTGATTGGACCGGCCCACTCTACATGGTCTTCACATGATCTGACTAAGATTATGTCTGGACTTTAAAAGAGACTGTGACCTCTGAGTTTGTTTCGGCCTTTCTTCTCAGTAGTCAGATAAGAAACGCCGGCCTCATCTAGCTTAAAAAAAAAATTGACGTGTAAAAATGTTTGTATAAACCTACTTACAGAAATAAAATCTTTTATCATTTAAGTCCCATGTAATAGGGGGCGAGCCTAATGCCATCAACCGGGCACAAATCCAGACTCCGGGTTGCTACTGAGAAATTCCAGATAGAAAAACCCAATAACACTGCCCGACCTGGGAATCGAACCCAGGACCTCATGCTCAGCAGAAGCGATTGCGACCACTAGACCAACGAGGCAGCAAACCCGATTAAACCTTAGAAATGAGCTATACATCATGATCATACACAGAAAGAGTTACTTTATCGAACGATTTAAATGCATAGCTAGCGAGAAGCCACTATATTTTCTAATAAAGATGTCACGAGATGAAGCACTGCATAAGACGGGTGTTCCAATATTATACTGATAAAATATCACCTAGAAGTGAATCGGGTGGATGGTGTAAATAATGGGTTGAGATGACGTTTGTATTATGGAGGATTTTAATATCTAGGATAGTTTATCATGATCGAGGTCGGAATTTGGTGGCTTTATAGAGTGCATTATGACGGAGAATACGTAGGGTCTTTTCTTAGAATGTGACAATGGGTTAAATAACGCCACTGGATAAGAGAGAGTGAGAGAGCAGATATTTGGTTGGTTTTTACTCAATAAGTGGCCTACCTATGTGTAAATTCATTAAAAAAAGTTTTGAGTTTTCATACCTGGTTGATGTATCTTTGAAATTATATTTAAAATAAACAGAACTGCAATCAATCACACACACACACACACACACATACACATCGGGGTCGTTGGAATCGACCCAGAGATTACAATAGGATTATTTGCCGGAGTTTCTTAGGTAGGAAGTAAAGAAAATAAGGTGGAAATAAGCAAGTTTTTAATGTTTAAGTTAATGTGGCTTAAAGTCGTTAAGGTACAAAAGTATTATTGTGAATTGCACCATTAAGTTGGAGAAAAAATTAAAAGTAACAAGGCTTTTATTTCCAAAAGTATTTCTTCCTAAGTAGGTAGCTTGTGTGTTAAATAAACAAAAATATTCTTTGTTTCTCCAAATATTCCAAGTTGGTTTTAAATACGGAACTTAACCTATTTTTTTTTGAGGAGTGGTCAACTGTATTGGAAAACTAAGATTATTTATTTCGGAGAAATGTAGTTTTTTTTTTCTACGTGATTGGATTGAGATTAGCATTGTAGAAAGAACAGAATACCTTTATTGTTGGTGCAGTCCAGATACTCCAGATTAACCAAATATTTTGGTAAACCACGATAAAACTACCGAGTCACCATAATTATTTTGATTTTTGTAGATACAAAATTACATAAGTACCTAATTATTGTTCTCTCTTTCAGGCAAATAGCTGAGCAGGTCGGAGAGAATATAGACATAATAGTAGGGGGTCACACACACAGTCTCCTCTGGAATGGAGAGGCACCCAGCAAGGAAGAAGTGGCTGGACCCTACCCAATAATAGTTGAGAGCAAAGCGAAGCCCGGACATAAGGTCAGTCTTCTACAGGATGAAATTTAATTCATGGGCATCCTCTTAAGGGATCATTGTACTCATCATTATGAACAAATTTTACTATTGGACCAAACCTAAAATCGCGAAAAAAAATCAGCTGCTCCCTACATTTTGACGAGTTATGCGAACATATTAATATAGGGAACAGCAGATTTTTTTTCGTGTTTTCCGGTTTGGTCCCGTAGTAAAAGTTGTTCATAATGATGAGTACAATGACCTCTTAAGAGGATGCCTATGAATTAGTTATGTATCCGTCGAATTTAATAAATAGAAGGCAAGTCATTGCCTAATTGCGTGAAACACAATCACAATCTGAATGATTTTTAAGCAAATTGCTAATCCATTGCTGCATATGTTCGAAAAAATTGTCTGCTCAACAACGTAAATAACGCAATGAATGTTGTTGAAATGTCAAAATGAAATCGATTCCTACTGTAAGTGTGTGTTGTTATCCAGATTCCGGGCAGCTATTGCAAAATTCCTAACTTAAAACTGAATGACCTACACTTTGGCCAACCTAGGGATCTAGCCCATCAATACACCTTGAATGGAAGCGCGCTGGCGACCACTAGACCTACGAGCCATTCATCAGTTTCTACGTTTGGGAGTTTGTTATGCCACTTCCTCTTGCCAGCTTGAACTCTAGGAACTGGTAAAGAGTTATGAGCTCCATTTTGTGACTTGTGATGGTCAAAAATTTATGATTTTGTATTTTGAGATTAGTAGCATAATCAACATATAACGTTCCCACTGCTGGGACAGAGGCCTCCTCTCATCGAGAGGGAGTGGGCTGTGTACCACGCGGGACCAGTGCGGGTTGGTAGATGTCAAATGTCTTCGAATTTTTGGTTCTAGGACATGCCGATTTCCTCACGATGTTTTCCTTCACCGTTTTGAGAGCAGTGGTGATGAAATTATTTACACAAAGTAAAGCGCCTGCCTAGGTTCGAACCCACGACCTACAACTCGTAAGTCGATGCCGTTACCACTGGACCACCAATGCTCTGGCTTGAGATTAGTAACCTATGAATTTTGTGATTTGAGCTCCTTAGGCGCGAATAGGTAGGTATAAGCGAGAGAAATTTCGTTTTGGTTTTTCACTCATGATAATGTCGTGATGGAGGTTAAGAGCCTATACTACCTCAGCTAAAATTCACTCTTTATCTCGCTCGCACGATACTGCGCGCGGACTGAGTGAGAGCGGGACTGAGTGCGGTGCTGGGCGGCAGGGAGCGCCGATAGTTTAGGTAATTATTTTTTACAGTGAAAATAATAGTAATTTAAAAAAATAAAAAAACATAAGACCTGCTTTATAGTTAGTTCAGTTAGTATGCAAAGTTGCATGTTCGAATTTGAAGTATTTTTTGAATACCAGCGGTTTATTGTTCGGTTTGAAGGTAACTTTGGATTTTTTTTCTATCGAGAAAATTTTATGGAATCGTGTTTTCGGCAAACATAGTACTTAACATTAATCCTTAACTTTACCATATATTTATTTCAAAATTAATGCTGCAGTATTTTCGACGTAACGGAGGATCATGCTAAGCCATTTGAGGTAGTATAGGCCCTTAAGGTCTCGCCTGTCATATACGAGGTTGTGGGTTTTAAATCTAGGCACTTGCCTTCAAAAAGTCACATTGTACTTACCAATGTGCCTTTTTCAATTCGTAATTGCACTTTCTGAGTATATCTTGGACATTTCTGACATCGGTGAAGAAGGAAGTATTGGGACTGGTGATCTCTTAGCTGCCATTTTAATTATTTCATTTTTGAATTGTTTTTTGTTTCAGTTTGCAATTCTAAACGCTTTTAACGTGTACCTACGTCTTTTTTACACCGTTCTCATCTTTAGTTATAAATTCAACAAAATTATGTAACTGTCTGTCTGGCATTAATGCTGAAATGAACCTTTTTGGCGCAGCCGTGAGGCACACACTATGGTCCATTAAATCACAATGAAGTGATTATTTTTATAATTTGGTTGTCCATTTTCTGTTCTAAGCTTTTATTGTCTTTACGCTATGTAGAGTTGAACAATCCTCTTTAAGACATACTGTGGTTGTTAAAACCATTCTGTGTCCAAATAACCATTATTCTTTCTTTCTTTGTAACTAATATTTTTGTAACAATTTAATTTAAAAGAGTGTCCATAGAGTTTCTTGCCCGTTTTCTCCATAGGAACCTATGCTTTGGAATGGGCAACTAGCTTCATCTCTCTGACTGACCGACTCCTTGACAATTCAAAAATGCCTGTAAGTGATTTAATTTAAATAAATGCTTTGAGTTTGAGTTTTAAAAACTTCGCGAGGAAACCTGGACTTATAAGACTCAAAGCGCCAACCCGTCT
Organism: Fissipunctia ypsillon; assembly: GCA_947568875.1. NCBI lineage: Eukaryota > Metazoa > Arthropoda > Insecta > Lepidoptera > Noctuidae > Fissipunctia > Fissipunctia ypsillon. The sequence continues at coordinate 16,990,057 of OX387662.1, forward strand.
TGAGCAAGCGTCGTGATCAATGCTCGTGCCATCTCTGAATGAGAAGAGGCGTTTGCCCTGAAGTAAGACAATTAAAGGTTGATGATATAATACTTCCTTGTCCATAGTCGTACACACACACAAAATAACATCACGCGTGCATTCCCCGAAAGGTTAGGCAGAGGTGTACCTATAGTACACCCACATAGTTGTACACGTTATGTCAATTATTCACAAGTGACGTGACTGCATAAATTTGCCTTTCATGGTGGCTGCTTGTAAGGACATCGACATTCTCGTGTCAAGTTCAGTGCATTTAAAACTAAGTACTTAATACCTACCGTGTTTTGCCGCAATGCACATTTACATGGTAACACGACCGCCATTTTTTATGCTTAAAGTTTTTGCGTCTATGTTAGTACTTTTTATATTTGGAATTGTATAGCTGAAAAACTGATTAATTACTTGATTTTTTACTAAAGCAGGTAAGGTCATTACAGATGTAGGACCTCCAAGTGACCGCCAGAAGGTCGCCATGAAGGTTACAAGGAATATTTCCACAATCAGTAGGTACCATTGGTAGGCGATGGGTAGGTTAGACAATACATATTGTGATGATTATATTCGGTAATAGTTATAGACACAGAGTGTATTCAGCGTATTTTAAGCTCAATTAACAAAAGAAATCGATCGCAATCACATTTGTGGTTATAAAATATTCCATTTCAGTGCTGTTCGGGGACTGAAAATAATGTTAATGAACTGTTCCACCGAATCGCACTTTACTAAATTTTGTTTCACTGCGGTTAGTGGAAGTGCTCAGGTGCTGTTCGGGCAAGTGCTGTTGAAATCAGTGCTATGAGTGGAATACCTCGGTATTTTGAAAATAAGAGACATATTAGTTTAACCGAGAATTAGAATGGGTAATTTTCAAATAACTTTATCATTTGCTTAATGAGAGTTTTCATGAAAATTCACGCCATCAGTTGGCGCCACTTTGACAAGAGGTCTCCATTTCAACAATGAATGTAAAACATATGATGACGTTCATCATTAGTTTCATTCATTCGTTCATCATTCAGTTACGACTAAAGAAAATATAGGCGCTTTGACACTTTTGACAGATGCCCGGACCTGAAGTCTCAGTGCTGCCACCTAGTGAACGTCATATCAAAAAACCCTCATTAGTGAGTGGCAGGTTCAATACAACGTGTTCGTTCTTAGATTATTTTAAACTAATTCGACACGTGTCACGTTTTACATAGTCAAGCTATAGTAAGGTTAATCACCCATTTTAAAACTGATGGTGATTAGATATGCTATATAAACATGCCACTTCCTACGCGTACTTGTACGTCGTCGTTATGTCAATTTTCATTGTTGAAAATGAATGTATACCTACTAAAAGCTTGACATACTAAGAATAGAGGTAATGTAGCAGACAGATTCCCCTATCATTTAGGTATTGGCAATCACTTATTTCAATAACATATATGTATATTAAGATATTAACGTATACAACATAACAGGTTTAAATAAATCTAAGGCGTTGTACAGCAAAATTTAACAAAACATAACTTAAAAAAATAACACACGAGAAATTAACAAAATTTACAAAATAGAACAATGTAAATATAAAAATGCAATCAATAGAAAAGTAGAACTTTTTACTTATCTGTCGGAAATACATAATTAGTCGTCGTTTGACTAATCGGGATGCCAGCGCCATCAAGCGGCGCTCGACCGGAGTTAAGCAGAGTTTGTCGGTGGCTGTCGAGCAGTGAACACGTTTAGAAACTGTCCCGCTTTCCGTATAGTTGTGACGTGTACCTACAGTGTGTGAATTGCTAGTGTGATTAATTTGATCGTGAAGTATAATTTGATTTGAAGTGCAAACAGTTTTTCTATTGCGCAATAACTAACACTATCTTGTACCTTCTCCGTCATATCTATCTTTCATCCATCCAGATAAAGAGCAAGTATTTAAAAGATTTCTTGATCTATGAGTTTCTTCGGAAAAGCTCTACCATCAGAATTATTTTAATAATATTGTAAGGTCTGCTAATAAACAGATTCGTGAGAATTTTCAGTTTAGGTCTTGTCTGGTCTGGTCTGGTTGCTGGTTGATTGATGCACGATTTTGCAGATCTCTTATATAATTATGTATATTTCACTGAAATAGGCGTGTTTGCCTATCTTTAATAATAATAATAATAACCCCATCGCCGTATCTCTACGTTGACGTCGTGATGGGGCTTGCGCGCTCCGAACTCTAGGTCTGTGCCGGTGGAGGTTTCTTTGCCGGAACAGGTCTAGGATGAGGAGCCAGACCAAGAGAGATACAGAAACCCGCAGGGCAGCATGTGGCGAGCTGCTGGGCAGTAGCGACCCCACGTACCCTATCTCCCGGGAGAAGTCATGTTCCTCATCTCTGGCTTGCCTTTATTGGCCGGCTGGAGTGAACACTGACGAGAACTGACCTCCCACCTCATTCTTGCCTTTATTGGCTGGCTTGAGTAGAGATTCGCAAGAGCAAACGTGCTCGGAGGAAGGAAGTAGTTCAGTAAGATGCTGGTAGGGATCTTGACCGTACTTCCGGGATTGTCCTGATAGCCGTGGAATACCTCTCCACTCCTCTTAAGCACCTCAAGACATGTTGCCCCCTTGTCGCTACGACACTATGTGCTAGCGACCGTTTCCGGGGGCCCATTGTTGAGTGTGCAAGTCACCCCCTGCCATTTTATCCGTGTATTGTATTTATCAAACATTGGTCAGGCAGGGGCCATAGTCCTTCCATAGTTTTAGATAACCAGTCCACTTTAGCCATCCAAACCCATAGCCCAATATTTTTTTTTCTCCATATCCTGCAATAGTCCTACACCAACCGGGAGTTGTCCTTGGGTGCACTTGCATAGTACGCACAAGGATAATCGTCGGTTGGTGCCTCATTTCCATTGAAAGCGTCTAACGGGCCTCTGCGAGTTGGCTTCGGCCCCTCATATGCCTTTCAAAGGTCCGGGACCCTAGGGTCCCGAGAAATATATAAAAAAAATAATAATAATAATACCGGCCCCTTACTGTCCCACTGCAAGGCAAAGGCAGAGGGCTTTCTCTGTGTGAAAAAAGTCTCATACAGAGAAGGTGAGTAATGATCAACATGTTCGCTCAAGACGGGTTGGCGATTTCAGACTTATAAAAATAATAATAATTTATTTTATAGAAAATACAATCCAATTTATTATTAATTACATAAATAAGTTAAACACTAATAAGCAACACTATTAGTGTATTAACAAAACACTTAGTCACTAGTAATTTTAATTAAAATTTTTCAGTGCTGATGAGTTTTTCTTTCTTTGTTTGCTTTTCTTTTTGTTTTACTTTTTTACACAGAAATGTTTTCTTGACTTAAATTGTTGTAGTTTATAGGTTTTAGTTTAAATAGCATAGTTTGTAAAGATTATTTTTTATGTGTATTCCGTGGAAAATGTTATTGGTTACACATTTGGTCGTATCTTTTTGTATTTCTTCCTACAAAATGTAATGTGTCACTGTTTGTTTTCCCTAATAAATAAAATAAAATAAATAAATTAACTATAAGCCCAGCACCCTAATTGCGTAACACATAATCAATCACAATCTGAATGATTTTAAAGCATATTGCTAATCCATGGCTTCATGTGTTCGAAAAATTTGTTTGCTCGACAACGTAAATAACGCAATGAATGTTGTTGAACTGTCAAAATGGAACCGACTCCTACTGTAAATGTGTGACGCAATTAGGGCGCTGGTTTCCTCACGATGTTTTCGTTACAAAATTACCAAAATTTTTATATATTAACATTTTCATAGAAATCTCCAATTTCATAGGTAAATACCTTATTTATACTACAGTAATAGTCTCACGTTCTTATACCTAATATTTGAACTATTACTATAAAAAATCTAATTAAATTGATAATTTTATCTGCGGAGGCTTGTAATTAGCAATTTACTTATATATTATTGTTATTATACAAAAACTGACACAGAAACACATGTAAAATCACACGTACACACCTTACACGACTACACACACGCCCACATAACACCCCCTCCCCTCTCGTACTCCACACCACACCTCATCCCACTCACACAGCCTACTGCCCTTTACACACATACTCACACATTCATGTTCATAGTTAAATCAGTTCACTATGGGTTTATTAACACACGTAAATAAATAAATTAAGGCTTCTTTTGTACACGAAGTTACGGTAGAACACTGACTCCTAGGTCACAGGGTTCCCCTAGTTTAGGTGGCAGGGTTTTCCACTATTCGTGCAGCCTTTTCACAAAAATCCAATGTCCTATTTGAAATGTATGGTATTGTATACAAAGGTGTATTGTGTCAATAAACTTATTTTTATTTAATTTATTTATTATAATGACAGTAGTCTGTAAGCTTTCCGAAAATAAAGAAAATAAAATAAACTGAATATTTTAACAAATTGCTTAAGGTTGCTCCAGGTAGCCAGGGAAATTCAAATTTTCTTACGTTTTTTGCTATTTGCAAATCAGTACTAGGTAGTATGTTGATTAAAATATGATTGGCGACCGTAAAAAGTATGTATTTACATAATTATTATAATTGAAGTCATCAATACAACTCTTTAATACTAGGTAATTCTATTGAATGACTATTTCATGAAATCTTGACAATTCGGATTACACAAACTTATTGAGTGGTATTACTAATTTTGATGATTATAATTCTATAAATGCATATTTGTTACGGTCGCGAATGATACTTTAATGAACATATAACTTTACTTTATTTAACTTGCAAATTGCAAAAAACATAAGAAAGTTTGAATTTCGCGGGCTACCTGGCGCTTCCCCCTTAACAATAATACAAGAAAATGAAAACTGTTTTAAATATAAGGAGTTTTCAAAAGCTATATTTTTAAGTTCGGCCTAGACAATTTTAGACAAGGTGACGGTGGTGGAATGGAACGATGATGGAAAGTCAAAAATATACCTATTGGATTAGCTACAGCTACTGAAAAGCTTATGTCAGTCCTGTTGAAAGTCGTTGAGGATATACGAAATGCTTTGAAAGCGATTCTCACTTGTCTCGGCCCTCAGGTACCCTTAAGTACAATAATTTAATTACCTACTAGCAGCGCCCCGTGGTTTCACCCCATAAGTCACGAATCCGTAGGGATATTGGAATAAAAAGTATCCTATATGTTAATCCAGGTTATAAACTATCTGTGTGCCAAATTTCATCCAAATCCGTTCAGTAGTTTTTGCATGAAAGAGTAACAAATATCCATCTATCCTCACAAACTTTCGCGTTTATAATATTAGTAGGATAGTAGGTTTTATCCAAAACAATGTGCCCTTGAGTAGGTACTTAAATACAAGTCAGAGGTATTAATTGTTAAGCAAAGTATATTCAAATCACTGAAACCACACTGTCATTTTTTGACAGTATAAAACGCCAAATCGACCTTAGGAGTCAACTGCTTAACAATTAATTTCTCTGACTATTTTTACGTTTTTACAAACCTTAAAATAACCTCCTGTGGAATTGCTAAGAAGGTTCATTCCCAGAGGTCTTAGGTACGACGCTTCTTCCCTTCTGTGCGTTTTAGAGAGTCAGCAGAAAACCTCAATTTCGTTAGAGGTCCACAAAGAATTAAATTGGATAGGCGCTATTGGAATATAAATGCAGAAGGTGAACTTCAAATTACTTTGAAAAAGAGATAATAAAAAAAATTGATCATGGTTAAACCACAATAGTAGGAACTGTCGTAGGTCGGTAATGTTTTAGACTTTTTAGCCAATGAGCTAAAACTAAAACTGAAAATTTTCAATGCATTGAAAAAGAGCTCAATACGCAATCATTTATTGCATTCCACAATGTGTACTTAGGTGGTAACTTAAAATATGATGAGATGATTATTGACCCTGTCCGGCACAGCAAGGTCTTCTACAGATTGTACTTCGATGAGTGTGCTCGAGAACTCCACGACCTCATTCCACCGGCCCCCTTCTACCATCGGACATCTAGACTCACTGCAAGTTACCATCCTTGCCTAGTTGCTATTCCACCAATTCGCACTAAGCGTTTCCAAATGTCTTTTGTGATGCGCACAGCAAAGGAGTGGAACTCTCTGTCTGCGTCTGTGTTTCCGAACTCATACAACCACGATCTCTTCAAAGTGAGAGTTAACAGGCTTCTTCTGGGTAAGCTCGCTCCATCGTCGACTTTCTTTCTATCACCTCTAGACTAGAGTCAAGAGCAAACCTATCTCCAATTAAAAGAAAAAGGTATAGGTAAACTGCTGCAAGCTTGGCCCTTCCGCAAGTTGTCATAAGGGCCAAGTTTAGGCCGGTTTACTTAGAGTAGGAAAGACGGTGCTTTAAAACTTATTAGTCTACAGACCTATACCTAACTAATTAAACTAGAAGATAATTTGTATGAATTTGAACTGTGTGTTCTTCAGCTGTCAAGAGTGTCAAGAGAAATGGTTTTTACTAACCAACGTATAGCTACGTTAGTTAATAAAAACGTCCACCTGGCCGGTGCTGTTAATTTTAGGCAATTCTTCAATTCTTCCTTCGGAGGACCCATTCGTTCGTAACGACTATATCAATCTAATCACTACAATGTCAAATAGCTCATCCGAAGTGCGTTCAGTCGTTCGGACTGTTGTCATTGGATAAAAAAATCTGAAGCTGACCTTCTGATTTTTTTATCCAATGGCAGCATTCCGTTCAATCATGAGAACCGCTTTTTAGGTCATACACCTTGGCTCTATAACCGTCTTTGACAAAAAAGTGGTTTTTAATGGTTTTTGTTCAAGTACAGGTAATGAGTTGACTTGTTGAGTAACGGCTGAACCCAATAACCTGTCTATCACCAGTTTTGGCATACTGGAGATAGGAAAACCTATCTATATATGGTTTTAACGTCCCAATAATCTATAAGAGATTACGGAATCTTACCGGCCTGACATAAATAAGGACAGATAGAATCATACTGTCTACCATCAAATAGCTATCTGTCTTTCACTGAAAACAGGCTCTTGCGATGCACCTGTTTTAATCTGTTAGGGCTTCTAATCAAATATTCAAAATTTTATAGGTGTATGTATGTCCACACATTTCTCCGAAACTATTGATCGGATTATGATTGTGTATTTTTATTGGCTTACATTTACTTCAATTTAGGGTAAGTTTCATCAAAATCGGTTGCCAAGTTTTCAAGATATGGACTAATACGTGTAAGTGTGACGGCCTGGCTTATTGATACGAGCTACGGGTGTGTGTCAATGGGAAAACATCTCAAAACCTTGGTCAAATTCTAGTGCAATATTTACAACAAAACTATTAACTACTTATTACAAACAAATATTTAGGTTTTACTTAGAACTAAAAATTACGAAATAAAAAAGTACCTAATTTTAAATCGACTTCCAAAGAAATTGACTCAAAATTATGTATTAACTTTAATTTTGGATGTCGGTGGCAAAAAATACAGATATCTCAAGACTTCCGAAATTAAAATTATTTCATTATATGAGTTAATTTCTTTTTGAAGTCGATTTAATTTTTTTAAATTACTTTTTTATTGTCATTTATAAAACATGAAAAAACTTATTCATTTTCTTTCTTGCAGGTCTTAGTAGTAACAGCAGCTGCCTACAGCAAGTACCTCGGGAACATGACTGCTTACTTCGATAAACATGGGGAGCTGCAGTCCTTTGAGGGGTCACCAGTCTTCTTAAACAGGTCTATACCTGAAGGTATGTATTATTGTGGACTGACATACACACATGCATAAACTGACGCCTTCTTCGCTTGAAGGTAGGCAGTACCGGCGTTAGGGTAGGGTGCGGTTGTGCGACCGCCCAGGGTTGAAGGGGTGCCGAAGGCGCCGTGGTGAGGCGCGCCTTCACCTCTGGCGCCTGCAGAGTACTTTTTTAATCAAATCGCTAACAAGTACAACATTCATGTTCAGTAAATAAAAGGCAGTTTGTTGGTTTAGAAAACCTCGCCTGTGCACACCGACTCGGCTAGGTTGAGTCGGTGTGCAAACATTTCCGAGCTCACTGCGCTAGCTATTGCATTCTGCATTCTTCCATACGTCGACAAAGTATCTCATGTTTCTGTACAAATAGACCAAAGAACGCGGAGTGCAAACATTTTTCGCCCGTCTTTACTCTCCATAAGTGGAGAAATCTTGCCCAGAGCATCTATAATGCTAAAACTGGCACTGGGGGTAGGCAGAAACTACAGAACGCTACCTGCTACGATCCTTACATACTCCTTTTGCCTCGTTTACGTTCATACATCTGGTCATAGACGCATGCCGGTTGCGAGTACTACCGACCGTTCTGAAGAACATAAATGAAAATGAAAGGAAATGATGTTTGAGTCAGATATTTATAATGTTCTGTCTTCATGTTAATCAAAAAAAAAAACAGCAGTTCACTGTTAGGAAACCGTAGGTAGAGTTAAAGATTATAGTCTGCCAGGCAAATATAAATAATGGTAACTTAGGAACGCCCCTCCTCAATCTTTAGGTGCTGTAAAAGATGATAAACGGAAAACTTCAAGAGGATTGCTATATAATATATAGCAAGATACACATAACTGCTATTGGATTGTTATATAGCTATTTTGTGCTTAACTTCTCTAAATCAAATTATCTATCTAATTATATTTATAGTGTCCACCTGTCTGTTAATCTCAACGTGATCACCAATCTGTGTGCTTACCAATTCTTTTAAGCAATTTTCTTTTTTAACCGTTCAAAGTAGCGGTGTTTCGAACGCCTGTGTTCAGCAGTAGACTTTAACCTGTGTTCAGCAAAAAGCTTTAACCTATGTTCAGCAGTAGGCTTTAACCTATATTCAGCCGTAGGCTTTAACCTATGTTCAGCCGTATACATTAACCTGTGTTCAGCAGTAGACTTTAACCTGTATTCAGCAGTAGACTTTAACCTGTGTTCAGCAGTAAACTTTAACCTATGTTCAGCAGTAGACTTTAACCTGTGTTCAGCAGTAGACTTTAACCTATGTTCAGCAGTAGACTTTAACCTGTGTTCAACAGTAGACTTTAACCTGTGTTCAGCAGAAGACTTTAATCTATATTCAGCAATAGACTTTAACCTATGTTCAGCAGTAGGCTTTAAACTATGTTCAGCAGTGGACTTTAACCTGTGTTCAGCAGTAGACTTTAACCTGTGTTCAGCAGTAGACTTTAACCTGTGTTCAGCAGTAGACTTTAACCTGTGTTCAGCAGTAGACTTTAACCTGTGTTCAGCAGTAGACTTTAACTTGTGTTCAGCAGTAGACTTTAACTTGTGTTCAGCAGTAGACTTTAACCTGTGTTCAGCAGTAGACTTTAACCTGTGTTCAGCAGTAGACTTGAACCTATATTCAGCAGTAGACTTTAACCTATGTTTAGCAGTAGACTTGAACCTATGTTCAGCAATAGACTTTAACGTAAGTTCAACAGTAGAGTTTAACCTATGTTCAGCAGTAGAGTTTAACCTATGTTCAGCAGTAGGCTTTAAACTATGTTCAGCAGTGGACTTTAACCTGTGTTTCGCAGTAGAGTTTAACGGACGTGGGTTTTAGAAATTAGATGATGATGTTATTATCTTTGTCTCCAGATCCAAAAATTAAGGCTCTGCTCGAGCCATACGCAGAGAAACTCCACAATTTGGTCAATGAAGTAGTCGGGTATGCAGATGGAGATCTTGACATGGAAGTGTGTACATCACGGGAATGTGAGCTTGGTAACTTCATCGCCGAGGCATTTTTAAATGCTGTAAGTATTTTTAAAATTAACACACAAAACACACAATACTTTTCAGAATAATGATGGTATTACTTCGACCATAGAGCACGGAGACGCCTCGGAGGCCACTGCTAGAGGCGGCATTGTCAACACTTTCCATACAAACCAAGCGCGTCACAAATAACATACAAGGTGTAACATAATTAACGCACAACCTCGTAAGAGGTCATTGTACTCATCATTATGAACAACTTTTACTATGGGACTAAATCTGAAATCGCGAAAAAAAAATCTGCTGGTCCCTACATTTTGACGAGTTAAGAGAACATAAATGTAGGGAGCAGTTGATTTTTTTTTTTGCAATTTCAGGTTTGGTCCCATAGTAATAGTTGTTTATAATGATGAGTACAATGACCCATTAAGAGGTTGTGCGTTAATTATGTTACACCTTGTATAGAAACTGACGGCTATGAATGACAATCCGTGACAGAAGTTGTGCGCTCATTGCACTTTTGGCGCCACGAATTTTATTAGTACTGCCGACTCTAGACGCTGCCGGCGATTCTGTGTTCTGTGACTAACACAATATTACATAAGTTTTAAGTATCTTGCTGTACAATAGAAAAAAATTGTTTTTTGTAGAAATACCTACTTCTTTAACTCTTATACTAGACTAGCACCCGCGTCTTCGTTCGCGTAGATGTTGGAAAACAATTTCCCTATTTGAATCGGACTTGGTTCACAATTTCATGGGTTTTAATTTTTTTTGCGCGTAACCCTAATATTTTTTCTAATATAAAAGTAGCCTATGTTACTCCTTATAATCTATCAGGTATTTGCCAGTGAAATTCCCGTCAAAATCGGTCTAGCCGTTTTGGAGACTAGACGGAATAAACAGACGGACAAACATTTTTTTTAAATTGCTTTTTGTTATTAGTACCGTATATATTTTATTAGACCTTCAACTGTCATTCATGAGACACAATTACATTTTTATTTTTACCGACCACTAGGCGGTCGATAGACAGCTGAAGCATTTAGTAAAAAGCTGTTATTTTGACATTACAAACAGACACTTCAATTTTATTTATTTGTATAGGTATAGATTTTTTTTATTAATTATACCTCTGCTAGAGTTAATGAAGAAAAGACGAAAAGATGTATGTTATAAAGTACTTTCAAGATCTGTTATTCACAGATTTGTTGACGATAATTTATTTTTAAACAGCTTCTCTTTACACAGTCGGAAAAATAAATTGCTAACCAAATTAAATTGTCCGTTTATTCAAATCGACATGAAATGAAATGAACACGGCAAATTGGCGTAGTGTATTTTTTATTTTTCCTAAGCCTAGTACACAAGGAGTGAAACTGGTTTAACAATGCATTACTTCAGTCATTTAGATCCTTATAGTAATTAGACTAAGTAGGTACATGCTCGATTTTGTGAAACTTCTGTCACCTAAACTAGGACGCGTCCTTATTTCAGGTATCAGACATATCAAATTGATAAGCAATCATATTCCCTGAGCATACTTATTACCCTGAAACTAATACTGAACTATTATTTTTTTTACATTTTCAGTCACACGAGTTACACCCAACAAAGCTTCCTTCCATCTCTTTCATCCAAAGATCAATGATACGCAGCTCAATGCTAAAAGGAGGTGTGTGAGTACGTTTTTATTTAATGAAACCTTAACATTTGGGGGTCTATGGTCAGTAGCAATCTTCCCAAATTATAGCATGGTCTTGCTAGTCCTTGGTATCGTGTTACCCAGAAACTGGGTTGTGGAGGTCAGATAAAATCTTCTGGTTCGACTGGAAGCCGACTCCAACATAGTTGGGGACAGGCTTGGCAGATTCTGCCGCCAAGCCAGGCAGTTTTCCTGTTAGCATCCATAGGTGCTGGTGATATTGCTGACCCATAAGAAGTTTCTATTTGTCTCTGAGGCGACGCCTATAATATTACTGAATGGACATGCTCTTGACTCGATCTCGTCTGATACAAAGCAATGGATGAGGTTTAGAATGAAACGTGCTATGTATTTACAAACCCCAGTGTTTCAGAAGGTATGGGGGCAGGCATTGATACCTTTGACGGGGTCCGCTAGGGCCGATGCCAGCTAGGGTTGCGGGATGTTCGAAAGAGTTACCGTGGCCCCGGCACAGGCAACAGAAGGAACACGGGTGGGTTTTAGTCAGTAAAAGTCTGACACGCCCTCCCGCTCCGCACAGAGCGGGAGAAGTCATTTGATGATTTCCCATCCACAAAAAAAAAAGAAAAGGCATTGATACCTAACCTCTTTCTATAAGTAGCATCGACAGGCTTTTAGCCAATGTGTTGATTAGTTGAAATGTTCCATCTGCCTGTTTCATCAGTACCAAGGTAGCAGTTCTGTTTGGTGACATCAAAGTCCTCTAAAACTACATTTTTGTATTTTTATGTTTACAGACATCACAAAGGGTTCCGTAATAAATATGTCACCGTTTACGAATAAAATTGTGACTTTCGTGATCGCTGGGAAGTACATCATAGAAGCTTTGGAGCACTCGGTCCTGCATCCTTGGAAGACTAAACCTTATACTGGTTCCTATACACCACATTTTGCAGGTTCGGGCTTATTTTTGTTCATCACTGATTTTGAAGCGAGAGTGTTCAAGAGAAGGTGTAGGGAAATGTTAAACTCCCATTGGATAACGAAACATAATAAAATCATACTGGATGAATTTTTTTACCGTCTCGAAATTTTTACAGGGTGTTCTACCCATGAACATGAACAACTTTCACTATGGGACCAACTATGAGATCACGAAAAAAAATCAACTGTTTCATACATTTAGGTCAAGTAGGTTTAAACTTTTCTATTAAACAGCAGATTTTTTTTTTCGTGATTTCATAGTTGGTCCCATAGTGAAAGTTGTTCATATTCATGGGTAGAACACCCTGTAAACATTTCGAGACTGTAAAAAAAATCATCCAGTAGATTTATCATTGGACCTTTTACCTACCATCAAAGCAGTTTGTTTACCTGTCAGTACAAATATGTCTAAAGAAAGTGTAAGGGTGCTTACATAAACAAACAGGGTTCCGGTGCAGGCGAGTCTGTGCGGGTCGGTACCGATCGGTGCAGGTATAATATTCCCATGTTATCTTATGTGCTCACTTATAAAGAACCAGGTTTAAACTTGTCGGTGCCGACTACTTTAATAATCCTGCACAGATCGGTACCGATCGGAAGCACCGTTAGGGTGCTTACATGATGATTTCCCATCCACAAAAAAAAAAAAAAAAGGTGCTTACATAGGTCGCGGGATGTTCCAAAGAGTTACCGTGGCCCCGGCACAGGCAACTGAAGGAACACGGGTGGGTTTTAGTCAGTAAAAGTCTGACACGCCCTCCCGCTCCGCACAGAGCGGGAGAAGTCATTTGATGATTTCCCACCCAAAAAAGGGTGCTTACATAAAGAAACAGGTTTCCGATGCAGGCGAGTATGTGTGGGTCGGTACCAATCGGTGCAGGTATAATATTTCCATATTATCTTATGCGTTCACTTATAAAGAAACAGGTTTAAACTTGTCGGTGCCGACTACCTTATTAACCCTGCACCGATTGGTACCAACCCGCACGGGTTTGTCTGTGTCGGAAACCTGTTTCTTTAGGTAAGCCCCGTAAGCCAAGAAGACGGGTAGCAGAATTCTTTGGGTTAAGCCAACATCTGCGTTTACTACTGTTCTTGCCGCGCGTGGCTATTCAAACATTATTTATCCTCGACTGTAAACTATAGGAGGTTCAATAAACACCTTAACTCACCCACTAACAGACAACCCACGGCCTAAATCGCTGAGTCTAGAAGCATGAAATTTAGCACAAGAGTTCCTTTAACGAAACTGAGGAAAGATTTAATGAGGTTTCATCCCCTAAACGGGTTATAAATAGAGAATAAAAATTTGTATGGAATTTTGACATTTCTATCGTTGGGAAATCTCACCGAGCGTACGCACGGGTTGTCTTTAAATAAACTGTAACAGACTGATATAAAAATAATATTTTTCAAGGTCTCAAAGTGACAATCGACACGACGATACCTAAAGTGGTCGAAATTCTGCTGAAAGAAGGAGACGAGCACAAAGAGTTCAACCTGGATAAAGATTATCAGGTCACTACCCTGGACTTCCTGACGAGAGGAGGAAATGGATTTACGGTAAGCGTAGGACCTATCTTATTCAGAATATGTGGCTGGTTGAATTTTAGAAGCTTCCAGACGTGAAGATACTGAGTAGATCCGGCAAATGCTGGGCATACAATTATAGAAGCAATGGTGACAGGCTGATATTTTTAACACGATAAAACAGGTTGTTCTCGACCTCCTGTCTTCACGCGTCAAACAAGGGACAACTAGACAGTTTTCTGTGGTCTTTTGTTCGTGAATTGGCAAGTCTCGCAACGGCCTTGAACTTGACCTGCCCCTTTTTGAATTACTTGCGTTTAATTCAACTCCGATTTCTCGCTATTTTACTATGAAACCCATAGAAAACTGTAATGTGCTTATCGCTAAATCTCGGGTTTGACTTATCCCGCGCCAAGCATGAGTTATTGGGATTTTCTGCTGGAAAATATTCTTAAGCTCGATACTTATTTGGAGTTGAGACCATAAAATGGTAATAGTTTCACCCTTACCTAATAAGATTGAACACTAGCAAACTCTGTGTACACCTTTTCTGGGAAGACATAGGGTCACCCGGGGCTATTGTAGCCAGGGGGCAAATGTAACTGGTAACTCGTTATTGTTTCATATGTTTTATAATGAGTTACCTCAATTAGTTACGTTTGCCCCCTGGCTAGAATAGCCCCAGGTGACCTTACTTGATGTTTTATGCAATCTTGCTGCAAGAGTCTTTTGTTTTTTCAGATGTTCAAAGAACACGGCCGTAACCTGACAGTGCTGGGCCTGGACAGTGCCGTCATAGAAGGCTACATTAGGAAAGCGTCACCAATCATACCTCATCTAGATAACAGACTAACTTTACTTAGCTGATAAGAACAAAATAAAAGTACCTACTTACAAATTTTAATAAAGTATTTTCTATGAAAGTTTTTAATTTTTCTTTGCACCTCCTTCTGCACCTTTTGAGGTGTCGTCTTTCCTGAAACTTGACGTTTTAATATACAAAGAATAGAATAGAATAGAGTAGAGTAGAGCAGAGTGGAGCAGAGTGGAGCAGAGTAGAGTAGAGCAGAGCAGAGTAGAGTAGAGCAGAGTAGAGCAGAGTAGAGTAGAATAGAGCAGAGTAGAGCAGAGTAGAGTAGAGTAGAGTAGAATAGAATACTCTTTATTGCACACCATAAAAATTACTGATATAAATGTAGAAATTTTACACAAAGTTTGGTTTTAATTTATCCTACTACACATCGGATTCCCCAGTTAGTGATAAGCGTGTCCTGTGACATGCCTGCGACACGTAGGCCTCTTCCAGCTGCTTCCATTTTGTGCTGTTGTTCGCTCTTCCAGACCAGATTGTAGCTCCAGCTTTTTTTATGACATCAGTCCAACTCTTCTTTCTTTGTCTATGCATAATTCAGTTTATAACCCGAATCAAATAAAACTGGAGAATTCAAACTCCCTCTTGTAGGTATTGAAGCTGTAATTTGTATTTTTAGGGTTCCGTATCTAACCCTATTACTAAGTCTCCACTGTTCGTCCGTCCGTCCTTCTGTCTATCAGCGAGCTGTATCTCATAAACCGTAATAGGGTGGGAGTTGAAATTTCCACAGATTATGTATTTCTATTGCCGTTATAACAACCAAAAATAAAATACAGTAAAACAAAGGTCCCCATAAAAGAAACATTTGTTTTTTTTTTTTACTAAAGTAAAGAACATAGTGTTAAATATTATTCGGTGGTACGGAGCCCTTCGTGTGCGAGTCATTTTAATTGCATGTTTTAAAGAAGATGTTCTTCTGTTATAGTAAGCTATTATTATACAGTGTGAGTCTTTATAATGTGCACATATCGAAATGAGGGAATCTATGCTTAATTTTATCGACGGAAAAAATGTTAAAAAAAAATCTAAATATTTATTTATATTTTTTATGGATTTTTAAAAAAAATTGTTTGCTTTTGTGACCCCAGTGTATACAAAACTGTGTAACTTTTAAACTAAACGATTTATCACGATGAAACAAACTCTATAATGTTTGGAAGTAATTAGGTGTCGTCATAAAATAAAAATTATGGAAAAAAAATAGCCACATTTAAAAATAAACATTTTTGTTTGGCAAAAATCTGATTTTTTTTCATTAATTTTTACAAAAATTGTAAAATTTCTCAATAACATGCCCCCATCACCTTCTTTTTTTATAACTTTAAGTTATTCTTCATTGTATTAGGAACCTAACGGTAAAAATTGCATGTTTTTAACTCAACCCCAACATTTTTTATCAACTGTCAAAGAAAGGCCCAACGCATAGCTATTGTTTAGCAGGTAGATAAACTTTCTTTTGAATGTGCGCAGGTCGGGGAGGTAGGGCCAGCCAAAGGAACTTGAATTATGACAGATGTCAGACTGGCAGTCGCTCCGAATTATTCGCCGCTGCTACATGTGTTTCGGTACTTTCGTTCGCTGGACTTTCATAACTTTCGTTCGCTGCTACATGATGCCGCGTTTAAATGAATTTTCCCCGGCACACATCGCCGACATACATTTTTATTATGGAGTGGGACAAGGAAGTGCCAGAGCTGCGCGCGCGGCTTACATAGCTGCGTATCCTAACAGGCAACCAGTGCCATCTGCCCGAAACTTCCAGGAAGTTCACAGAAGGTTGTCGATCACTGGACTTGGATCAAGTAGAGATCGTCGCGAGCCACCTCAAGTAATTATTGATGCGGCTACTGAACAAGCAGTATTAAGTGATTTGTTTGCTGATCCATCCATAAGTACTAGACGACTGGCTCTTCGTCACGGAATATCCCAAAAATCAGTGTGGCGTATTTTAAAGAAAGAAGGATTGCATCCTTATCACTATCAAAGGGTGCAACATCTACATGAAGACGTAGACTGGCGTCCAAGGTGTGTGATGTCCACATGGATTCAAAGAAAAACCAGAGCAAACCCAAACTTTCCAAGAAAAATACTATGGATGGACGAAGCGACATTCACTAGAGACGGTATTACTAACTGTCGAAATTTACACAGATGGTGCCGTGCAGGTGAAAACCCGAAACTGAAACGGTCATCTACTTTCCAAGTAAGATTTTCGATAAATGTTTGGGCTGGTCTTATCGATAACATGTTGATTGGACCAGTCATATTGCCGAGAACGTTGACTGGTGAAAGATTTTTAAGTCTATTGAGAGATGATATGCCTCAGTTATTGGAAGATGTCCCACTGGCTGTGCGTCAAAGGATGTTTCTTCAGATGGACGGATGTCCTGCCCATTACGCTACAAATGTAAGAAGATTTTTAAACGAAAATTATCATGACAAATGGATCGGCCGGCAAGGACCTGTAGGGTGGCCTGCGCGTTCACCCGATTTGACGCCCCTTGATTATTTCCTATGGGGGACCATGAAGCAACGCGTCTACAGTACCCCCATCAACAGTGAGGCCGATTTGCGTGACCGCATAATAAACTGTGCGAATGATATTCGCAATGATCCCGAAATGATAAGGAGAGCGACACACCAAATTCTAATTCGCGCGGCTTTGTGTTTACAACAACGAGGTGGACATTTTGAGAACCTGATGCATTAAATTTTGTATTTAATAATAAATGGGTTTCAATTGAACTCTTTTGCATTAATTATCATCCCAAACAAACCACCCTTATGAGAACAATACGATTCCGCGTTCGGAGTGCCATCTTTGAAACGACCCGCGCGCATTCACAACAAAGTTAACAAAAAAAAGTTCATCTACCTGCTAAACAATGTGCGTAGCTATGCGTTGGGCCTTTCTTTGACATTTGATAAAAAATGTTGGGGTTGAGTTAAAAACATGCAATTTTTACCGTTAGGTTCCTAATACAATGAAGAATAACTTAAAGTTATAAAAAAAGAAGGTGATGGGGGCATGTTATTGAGAAATTTTACAATTTTTGTAAAAATTAATGAAAAAAAATCAGATTTTTGCCAAAAAAAAATGTTTATATTTGATTATGGCTATTTTTTTTCCATAATTTTTATTTTATGACGACACCTAATTACTTCCAAACATTATGGAGTTTGTTTCATCGTGATAAATCGTTTAGTTTAAAAGTTACACAGTTTTGTATACACTGGGGTCACAAAAGCAAACAATTTTTTTTAAAAATCCATAAAAAATATTAATAAATATTTAGATTTTTTTTTAACATTTTTTCCGTCGATAAAATTAAGCATAGATTCCCTCATTTCGATATGTGCAGATTATAAAGACTCACACTGTATAAATTAAGTAAGCTATTTTGGTGAAAAAAATCATTTTATCGACCAAAATTTCTTAATAATTTAGCATTGTCAGGAATTTAATTTCTCATGTAGGTAACCTAAAATGAAAATTCCTTTTGACAAACTATTTACCTAAGGATCTTTGTAGTTACATGAAAAAAAATATTGTTTAATAAGTTGATCAATGATTTAAGATATTTTAAGCTTCTAAATTGACGCTCGAAGTGAAATTAAGAAAACCTCTGTTCAGTAATATTTTTCGAATTCACAAACACTCCATTAAACTTAAAATCTTCCTTACTAACTATTTAGATAACAACATTAACTAAAACGATTAGTAATTAATATGTGTTCAAAATAATGTTTGATGGACATTAACCTTATAACCGCCCCACTTCATATCAGTTGTCGTGCCCCCAGCGCCGGGCAACTTGTATCATTACGATATTTGGTCGTAAATATACGACCCTGGCGAAATGGACACGAAAATATTTGTCGGATTAATCCGTCGTACGCGGTTAAAGGGTTAACTGGTTCGAAAAGTACTGTTTTTGAGTCAAACAGCGCACAAATCGCGTAAACGCTCTTAAGATGACTTTCAGATTATAATATGCAATCCTTCTGTAGTAAACTTACCAAGTGTGAGTTTGGCCAGTGCCTTGACCGATAGCAGTAATAAAGATTACCTTCTCTAAATCTTTTCATATTTACTGGGTATACTTATAAGTTTCAAACTTCACAATATATTACCAAGTCAAGTGCCCAATCTTCTTTATAGCCCCAAAGATGACTCAACTTCTGACCAGTAACCAGTAAATCCGGAGTACAGACGTTGTTAGCACTTAAGAAGTCTACTTTAGGGTCTGTCTAGGTCAGAGTGTAAGTTTAACACCGAATGTTTGGAAGTTGATTACAAATTCTGTGAACACTTACCTACGTCAAATCTACTGCTGAACATGATTTTCATAATAATACAGGGAGTATCGCTATAATTAGGCAAAAAGCTTTGTGGCCGCATAACCTTTTTTATTCATCAAATGACTTCTCCCGCTCTGGGCGGAGCGGGAGAGCGTGTCAGACTTTTACTGACTAAAACCCACCCGTGTTCCTTCATTTGCTTGTGCCGGGGCCACGGTAACTCTTTCGAACATCCCGCGACCCTAGCTGGCATCGGCCCTAGCGGACCCCATCAATAGTGCTGACATCTCACACAAGTGAACACAACGCGCCGTCGACCCGGGCCTGGTCCTGACCGGACATTGCTCGCCGTCCGCAAGCCCGCGCGTGGCCGCAAGACTTACTAGCTAAATAATTTAGCAAAATAATTTCTCCGACCGATAGAGGTAGTGGTTAATTTTTTGACAGGAACTGCTTTCTTTTCTAGACCATTTGCATTAATTGATCTCTTGAGATGGAGATAAAGTACCCACTAGTAATCAAAGTCTGGGAAAAATTCTTGAAAGCAACGATGCTAATCATTCTCTTTGGGATAAACAGTGTTTGGTATAAGATAAACAGTTTTACAGTGAATGTTACCACGAAACACGAATGCTCGCTACGATATAATCTGAAAATGCTCGCTACTCTAGTAGGGAGAAACCATTAAATTAAAATTCGCTGAACACAATTCCAATCGGATTCCATTGATTATCTAATTTATGATTCATTGAGTTGAAAACTTAAATCATTTTAAATAATCTCTGCCTCGGGACTTTTGTGGATTTCATTGCGATTCTTTTTCAGCATCAGCGATTCTATAGTGAGTAAAAGTAAATGAGATGTTGAAAGTATTTATTTGACATTCAGTAAATACAATAATATTTTATCGAAATGATTTGAACTAGTAAATTATGAGCTTTAATTTGAACAGCGTTCTTGAAATTATGTTCCATATCTTTACTTTTTTTTTTTACTGATCAACGAAATTATAATTAATAAAATAACAACATTATATCCTAACTTAACTAAAACTATTCACAAACTAAAATATGGCGTCGAAAAATTCCTCCGCATCGCTGTCGACTGATAATGTACCCAAGAGACTGGCGGCATTGCCACGTTTTATGGCAATGCTTAGCCTCTGGCCAAGGTAAAGGTATCTTTACTTTGGTACTTATCTGTTACCAGGTGTGTTATATAAGTCAAATGAGGGCTTAGTAATACTAACAATGAATAAAGCATAATTATGTTCATAAAGGAGTCCAAACTCAAGGTTTGCCAATGCGCGATGGAGAGTAGCATCTTAAAAATCAAACTCACTAATGTTATTCATCTCCTATTATGCTCAGACCAGACAGCGCAGGAGAAAAAGAAAACAATATAAATACAAGCATCGAAATTAAATAAAACGTTTTCAAGAGTGACCGAATGTTTCCATCAGTCGTGTCCAACTGGTACGTACCTATATAAATATCAGGCGCTGCTAAAAAATGGCGCTGCCAATCCAAACCGAATGGTGCTTTAGTAGTGATCGTTTAAACTTTTCGACTTTTTCCCGCAGGTGAACCACCACTTTGCTCAATGCCCAGTTTCAGCGGGAACAAACGGCCTGCAATGATTCTATTTGGTCCTGGGAAAATGCCACGGTATTCAAGCGGTGTAGTTACTAAGGGCAACTCAGGGATGTCAAGACAATAGAAAACAAATCCTGTTTGTAGCCTCTTGCTTGGGAGAACAGTGGCTCAGTGGTATCGACCCGACTTACGAGTTGTAGGTCATGAGTTGGAACTCAGGCAGGTAGTTTACTTTGTGTACTTAATTTCATCACCACTGCTCTCAAAACGGTGAAAGAAAACATCGTGAGGAAACTGGCATGTCCTAGAACCAAAAATGCGAAGACATGTGACTTGCACCGCACTGCGCCTGCGTGGTGGATTAAGGCCCACTCCCAGCCTGTAGCCCAGCAGTGGAAACATTATAGGTTGATTATGAAAGTTATACATCCTCTTGCCTGCTATGAAGGAACACCATACTGGATTCACAAATCCATTTGATAGGTATGGTGCTTCTAATTGACGGGGTCCACTAGGGCCGATACAAACTAGGGTCGCGGGATGTTCGAAAGAGTTACCGTGGCCCGGCACAGGCAACAGAAGGAACACGGGTGGGTTTTAGTCAGTAAAACTCTGACACGCCGTTCTGCTCCGCCCAGAGCGAGAGAAGCCATTTGATGATTTCCCATCCAAAAATTAAAAAAAAGTATGGTGCTTGATAATTCTTCATCTAAGACCTTCAACACTTTTCATAATCAGTGTATTTATCTTCTAGCGGGAATTTCCTTTTATAGGAAAGCCGAATTCCAGTGATTTCCCTCATCTATTCAATTACGTCTTAGGGATGCTTCTGCAGTCCTCAAGTGCTTCGGGAGGTGCCTGTTCCGGATAAGACGGGAGGAAACGCCCGGGTGTCACCTCTGTGTGGATCGCCCGGAGGACACGGTGGAGCATACGGTGCAGGTCTGCCCGACTTGGGCGGAGCACCGCCATGTCCTCGCGGAAGCGATCGGCAGCGGCGATCTCTCGCGTCCGGCCCTGGTCCAGGCCATAGTACGGAGCGAGAGTACATGGGAAGCCATCACCTCCTTCTGCGAAGCAGTAATGCTCGCGAAGGAGGAGGCGGGACGCGTGAGGGAGAGGTAAGCTTTGCGCCCTCACGCCCCTAGTTGCCGCAGGAGACGCCCTGGGCGTTGGGAATTGGCAGCCGATTTCCGGCCACCGTAGGCGCGGGCTTGCGGACGGCGAGCAATGGGTAGCTCGCCGTCCGGTAAGGACAAGGCCCGAGTCGATGGCGCGTTGTGTTCCACGCGCGCCTCAAAAATATGTCAGCAGCATTGAAGGGGTCCGCTAGGACCGATGCCAGCCAGGGTTGCGGGATCTTCGAAAGAGTTACCTTGGCCCCGGCACAGGCAACAGAAGGAACACGGGTGGGTTTTAGTCAGTAAAAGTCTGACACGCCCTCCCGCTCCGCCCAGAGCGGGAGAAGTCATTTGATGATTTCCCATCCACAAAAAAAAAAAGAAAAAAAAAGGGATGCTTCTGTAGCGTAACTCTTTAAAAGACATATCAAAAGAAAGAAAGGTCTACATTTTCGCTCTCATATCTAGCAATTGACGATTTTAGATGTCCTAACGAAGCTCGTTTAACGGCTAACCCAATAACCTATTCTCAGTAAAAGACAGCTCGCTATTGATGGTAGACAGTACAATTCTATCTGTCCTTATGTCAGGCTGGTAAGATTCCATCTCTTATAGATTATTGGGACGTTAAAACGTTTTTCTATCTCCAGTATGCCAAAACTGGTGACAGATAGGTTTTTGGGTTCGGCCGTAAGGCAAACGCTGATATTACAAGGATATTCACGCATTTTTAATATTAGGACATGTTGACTTTATAATGAGACGAATCTAACTAGTATTAATCAAACAAAAACAGATGGTGACCACTAGAGCGACCAAGATTTTCGGTTTGTTAGGATAAGTGAAAGAAAATATGAATGGTGACGAAGGACCATTGAGGTTCAGTGTGTTTTCATTGAACCTTAATGGTCGCATACCTAGAGCAGACATTGCGAACAAAATTGTTGCGCAACGTTAAACTAAACCATCTAACCATACATACTCTTTTTAATTTTTGTCACTACATGTTTCTACATGTTATCTTTATCCTCCAATCCCAAATTCCTAAGAGGGACCTGGCATCTCTACTTTACCCCTCATTACTATTCCTTTCCTTCAAATCTGTTGGAAATCTAATTCTCTTTTAGTTTTAACAATTAATTTTAATATATGGTAATGAGTTCTTGGTGTTTCTGAGGTAATCAGGACCGGCTGTCGTACTGTCCACCTGGCTACAATTTTCAAATCCAGTCAGGTAAGAATTTGTTTGGATCAAAGGTGATGGTTTGCTGGATGTGCTCAGCTTATGCGTTTTCATGTTGAAATATGGCGTCCCATTAATGGGAAAATGGTCGCCTAATGAACATTTGTAGTTTAGTTGATTTTATGGCCCTAAGGTTACTATTAAAATATGAATTTTACGGTTCCGTACCTGAAGAGTCCAAACGGAGCCCTATTGCTGTCACTCACGTGTCCGTCTGTCCATCGTCTGTCATACATGTTTTTACAGCCAAACGGTTAGAGCGACAGTCTTTAAATTTTCACAGTATAAGCATCTTGTTAATCCAAAGCCATAAAAATTGTCAAAAATATTTTCAAATGTTTTAAAACTTAAAGGGCGCGAAAAAAATTTTTGACCTACCCCATTAAGTGGGATATCGTTGCTTAGAGCTTGTTGAGTAGATAAATACTGTGTTTTTTATTTTAAAACATATTGGAAAACAAAGGAATGAGAAGCCACCAGAGTCAGCTTTTTTTTTACAAAATTTTATTCCGAAGAATTTTTTAACTTCCCATCGACCTATGAACTAGTTTGGTGATAATGTTTATTATTACGTATATTTTACTAACGAATACCAATATATTGTTAAATCAAAAAGTGTTACTAAGTTCACTCACCTACTGCTTATGTCCAAAGTCCGACACGCACTTGGCCGGTTTTTTATTTCACTTTTCACCAAGCTTATACCTTATCACCTCATGTATTACCCATATTCAAGCAAATAAATGATTTGATTGGATTTAATTCAATAGTTTTAGACTTTTACAAAAAAAAAAAGAAATTGCTTTATCGCGAAGAGAAAACCTTTTTGCCAGACACATAGGGTAGATAGGATACAATTAAATCAACGAAGAAATCAAATAATATAATATTTTAGCTGTATACTTCTGCATTGTACCGAGCAAAAACCTCATCAGCGTTTACTTAAAAATACCTCATCTAGGAACTCAACCTCTTCGATTTCGAATTTTTTATCACGAAACTTGGGACACGGCAATGGGCGAGTTCCTTCAGAAGATTCAATTGAACACGCCAGCTTTGGGGAACGGTCCGCAAACTTGTTGGAACGACCGAGTCTCTGATTATGCTAAGTAAGCCCTTGTTTCTTGTGTATTTTGTTTATACTTCATTAAGTAGGATTTATTGGTTAGGTGGAGCTTGGGAGAGCGTTTTGAGAGCAGCAAAAAATGTTTAAAAAGTATATTAACGTAACATAGATAGATAGTATAGAGGCATGAGGAACAGGGTGTATAGTTCATTCATCCTCCATAGAAAAGGGAAGATCCTCCGACCAACGGTTGATGTCGGGATGTTGTATATATGCTAGTCGCGCGGTAAACTCTGATTGCGCGATGCAGGATTTTGCGTGACGTCAGTGTGACGCGTTCCATTGCGGCGATGTAGATATGCCACCACATCACTCCCCTCCGGAGACCGGAGGTCGATAGTGGGCTGAGTCGTGTATCTTGCGATGCTTCCCAGGGCCAGTTGAGGTTCCAGTGAGTCGGAACCGGGTGCCGCATAGTTCACGGTGAGTCGGAACTGTCTGCGGAGATGTCCCCAGTGAGTCGAGGTGGCGCTGCGTTCCAGTGAGTTAGATGTGGTACAGCGCCGGGTTGAGGCTGGCTACTGGTGTCGACCAGGAGAGGTTTGAAGGGCTCTGCTTGTTGACCGGCCAAAAGTGTAGTGTGCTGTGCCAAGGTTGCTGATGAGGCTGAGGGTGATGACCAGGTATGCGCGGTCGCTGCATGCTGGTCGTCAGCATACCCGTTGAAGCCGTGGGTGCTGGCTGGCTGTGTGACTCGCCGCCCGAAAGCTTGAGTTGCACGAAGGCTGCGCTGACGTTCATCTTCAGAGTCACCAGTATAGAGGCATGAGGGACAGGGCGTATACTTCAATCATTCTCCATAGAAAAGGGAGGATCCTCCGACCAGACGGCGGTGTGTGTGTGCGGGTGCTGTGTCTGGTGGGCTACTGCCCGACGGTTGATGTCGAGATGTTTCTTTAAATGCTAGTCGTGCGTTAAACTCTGATTGCGCGATGCAGGATTTTGAGTGACATAGAATATGCCGCCACAATAGAATAATCTTTATTATGTACACCATAAATATTAGAGGTATAAATGTAGAAATTTTACAAGGGGTGACACAATGGGCGGTCTTATCGCTAAGAGCGATCTTTTAAAGGCAACCTTTGTATGGATAAGGGAGAAAGGAGAGACAGTACTGCAGGTAGTCTGTGGTGTACCATTTACATAATTATATACAACAAATACATACAAACATGAAACATTTACTTATCTATATAAATATATATACAATAATAATCATAAAAGACGTGCAAAGAACATAAAAATGACGTTGTAGGAGAGAGATAGTGTTTTACGTAGACATATGAAAGAGACATCTTCACCGATCATTTCAAATGCTTAATTTAGACCTTCGACATAACATAAATTGGGTCTTGTTTCGATACTTGCTAATCTCATTATGGCTATTTTTTAAAAGTAAAGAAGGTTGTGTTACCTACTTAAATGTATCTATCAACAATATAATAAAATTAAAAGTATTAAATGTAAGCCAAGAAGTGTGAAGTGGGTTAATAAATCCCCCGCTCGAAATTATGGCCCGTTTTTTTCAATTGTAAATAGTATTATATTATATAGTTTTGGAAAGTCGAAAGATTATGTAGGACTACCAAATAAAACCACATGGTAGGTGCTGTTTCCTCAGCACTTTCCTCAGTACTTTTGGACGCTCCGGGCGTTACATTCTTTGCTGTGCAGTTAGTTCTTCTTACGGGAATACTCTAAACTAGTTTCCAAATAAAATAAGGAAACGATTAACAAGCGACAATACTAAAACCCTCTCAGCACATTCTTTTTGTGTTTGAATTATGAATTCTGTACACCCACCCTCAACAAGCGTCACGTAAGGCCGCAATACTGTTAAGGGTGCGACGAGACATGAAAATATATGATACGTTAAAGGAATCTATTAAGACCTATAAGCCCTACAGCCCTAACGTACCATATACCTAGTACGTGATAAATAAATCGATCTATAGATACATGTACAAATAAATAAAATTGAAGTGTCTGTTTTTAATGTCAAAATAACAACTTTTTACTAACTGCATAAGAAAATATATACAGTACTTATAACAAAAAAGCAATTTTTAAAATTTTTGTCTCTCTGTTTGTTCCGGCTAATCTTCGAAACGCCTAAACCGATTTTGGCGGGACTTTCACTGGCAGATAGCTGATATTACGGCGTGTAACTTAAGCTACATTTATTTTAGAAAAGTAGTTACGGTTCCGCACAAAACAATTAAAACCCATGAAATTGTGATCAAAAAGTCGGATTTGAAAAATACTTTTTGCATTTGGTAGCGCAATTCTCGAGGATAGTTATAGGCTATTAACACCACAGTACGACCTTTAGGAGCCGAGCAAAAAGTCAGAAAGAACACTAAGCGAAAACGAAGTAACAGCGCGGGCAGGCGATGCTACGCGACCGATCGGGGGACGAGAGAGTTTTATTAAAATGTAGCTGTTATTTTAGTAAATTGTGTATCTTACGACTTCCACGCGAACGAAGTCGTGGGGCACAGCTAGTATATAAATAAGTTCAGGATGTCTGCACCATGCGACCAGACGTTACAGACGGATAGTAGACAGGATGTCCAGGTTCGGGAAGGTACACTCACTCCCGCAGACTCCCCAGATTGATCAGAGATGGCTAAAGGTTTCTTGGCCCCAGTGACGGGTAATGAGACAAGAATATAAAATTCAAAACTGATTTATTAGGTACACTATGTTACATCTTTATTTATTGTTTCTAATTAATCAATAACAAATAAAAAAATATAAACATAAAAAATATGATATCCTAAACTAACTAAAATTATTAAAAAACTAAAATATGGCGTCGAAATATTTCTCCGCATCGCTGTCGACTGGTAATATATCCAATGTTACAGCTTATGTACTGCTTTTTATTATCACACACACACACATTGTACACACACACATTGTACACACACACACATTATGGCATTGTATCTTTGTATCCTATGCGTGTAAGATGCAACCAAATCATTATTTCCGCCGAGTGCTGAGTCAACGTCCAAAGATAACACTGAACAAATTCAAAAACAAAAAGAATGTGTCGATGCTGTGTGGAGATAGAAAGATTGCAATGTTATTTTCAAGTTAATTAATTGAGAGACCGCGTTTCTTACATCCTAGGTACACTGAAGCTGTGATAACACTTTTATAAATAAAGTGATAAATGTACAAAGTAAACAATTTTTACAACTAAAAAGTGTGAAGTTAACACATTCTAAGATTTCAAAACCTTTCATACAAACGCTACTTCAAAAAATGCGGTTCAGAAGCCAAATAAACCAGCTATTTTACCTCTTAGTACCTCGTACGTGATTTCTAGAGATTTTATACTTGTTCCTTAGGATACAGTCGACTCACTAGTACCCTCGTTACACACTTACGTGACGTCATTTTGATACTTCCTGGCTCCGTAGTACTTCCTTCCATGTAAAAGGAGTATCGTTTGGAATGTGTGTGTAAAATATTCAACGCGAAGGAAATATGAAAATTCTTTTGTACTTCTTCAGACATTCCCAAGCAGTGTCTTCACTCTCTAGTGGCTTAAATTAGGAACATTATCTATACTAATAATAAGCTATACCTTCTAATAATAAAAATGGAGAGTTTGTTTGTTTGTATGTTTGTTTGAACGCGCTAATCTCTGGAACCGCCAGTCGGATTTGAAAAAATCTTTTTGCATTAAATAGCCCAATCAAACTCAAACTCAAAGCATAGATCTCTATGGAGAAGAACGGGCAAGAAACTCCCCGGACACTCTTTTAAATCAAAATATTGTTAAAAAATATTGGTTACATCATTCATGTATGTCAGAACAATGTAGAAAGACGTGCACGTTAAAAGCGTCCGCAACAAAAAGGTAAAAACCAAAAAAGATTCAAAAATTAAAATAAGCCGTGGCAGCTAAGAGATGACCAGTCCCTACTGACGGCGCCCGTTCACGAACATGACGCATGGATCAGCACCATTCAGCTCAACCATTTTGAAGGGAACTTAATGATCCAACACACACGCCACCACCAGCGAGACATTTGACAATTCTTGAGGAAGGCTGTAGGCTAGGTTTATCATCGTGCTACGACCCTTAGGAGTCGAGCAAAAAGGAAAAATAAGTCCGAAAGAATGCTAAGCGAAAACGAAGTAATAGCGTGGGCGGGCGATGCGATGCAACGGGGTGCGACAAAGTAGTGTGCAGAAGCTATAATAGTGTATTTTTTTGCTATTTTTGCAATAGGTAATAACACCATACTATGAACTGCATTGTGATGGTTGAAATATCGACCCAATTGTCGATGGCAAAGGCATATATGCGTGCATCGTCATAGATTATTTGAAATATCCAGGGAAAATTTTGCACGTGCAACCGACACAAGGAAAGCCGCAGGGAATACCTAGTCACAGTATAATTTAGTCTAACCTTGTCTCATAGTTCTCAATGGCAGATGTCAATGTTTCCTGAACCGACAAAAGCATTCCTAAAACGTTGCTATTTGACTAATAAACAGGAAGCTGCGGGCTGAGTGACAGACAAAGAATGCAGCATATTAAGAGCTATGCGTAGCGATGGTTGCATGAGACATTTTTACGCGCGTGTCGAGAGTGTAGGGATTTTCGTGAAGGCTAGCTTGTCCGGGGAAGTACTGTCACTTTTTTCTGCCACCATACCTCGTTGCTGGGTTCCGCATATGATATGTTTCGCCGGTATAAATACACGTAGGTACTTAAGAGATTTGAGCTTTGCCTCTGGGAACAGCGCACCTGCTATACTTTCGGAAAAAATCCATGAGACGTAATTAATTTGCTTGTGCCAATTAAAACTACAGAAAAAGAGCAGTGGTAGCCCAGTGGTAATGCTCGCGACTCAAGCAGGCACTTTACTTTGTGTAAATTATTTCATTGCCACTGCTCTCAGAACGGTGAAGGAAAACATCGTGAGGAAACCGGCATGTCCTAGAACAAAAAATTCGAAGACATGTGACATCTATCAATCCGCACTGGGGCCGCGTGGTGGATTACGTCCCACTCCCTCTCGCCGAGAGAAGGCCTGTCCTAAACATGAAATCTGATGAAATGGCTGATTATGGAATTAAAACTTCGCACTACCACTGCTGCCTTCGTTCACTAGCGGATGAAGCGAGGTGGTGGATCCTCAGAATAATGTCCATATCGCATTTCAGGCCAATTGTTCGTTTTTTAATCCCAGATAGTAATTTGACATTTCAAATGTTCCATGTGCACCATGTTTTTAATTCATAGTTTGACATTTGCACCTGTCAAATTATTCTCTGGGATTAAAATACGAACTTTTTGTATAAATACTGCACTGCTGGGTCCAGAAGCATGACATTTTGCGCAAAAGATTAACGAAGGTGAGTACTAAGGAAGGATTTTCGAAAAAAATTCCCCTAAATGGGTTTAATGGGGGATTAAAAATTGTATGGACATTCGTAATTATTGAACGATGCCGATGGGAAATTCTTGTTGTAATTTAATAAAAAATGCGATAATACCTATCCGAAATACTGTCTCACAAACATCGCTTCTCACTGTCCAACATCGCATCGTTCTCCGTACACCTTGCACCTAATTCTAATTGATCGCATCACGGACTAATACCCGCGGGTGCAAAAGACCAGCTGTCAAATAAGATCGTAGTTACACGAGGGACCGCTGTGTAGTGTACTTACTTATGTTTGGCTTTACGAAGCTTTTGAAGCAAAAAGTTTCATGTGGTTGATGAACTGGGCTTTTGAATATAATATGCAAGGCATGTAAGTAAGTGAACTTTGGCTAGACATGGTGTTGCCGAGATACGGTAGAAGGAGCGTTGGCTGATCACCAGCCATTTGGGTGGATGACACAGAAGATCACGGCGAAGACCTGGATGAGACTCGCACAGACCAGGGAAGCTTGGCACAAAAGGGAGGAGCAATATACTTAGCAGTGGGTGGAACAAGGCTGCCAATGATGGTGATGATGATGGTGATATAAGTGAACTGACTCCTCAAGCAGATTTTGCTTAATTGGTAAGGTTTATGTGGGTGTTACTGTGGCGGCATATCTACATCGCCACAAAGGACCGCGTCACACTGACGTCACGCAAAATCCTGCATCGCGCAATTAGAGTTTACCGTGCGACTAGCATATATACAACATCCCGACATCAACCGTCGGGCAGTAGCCCACCAGACACAAACAAACGTCTGGTCGGAGGATCCTCCCTTTACTATGGAGGATGAGTGAACTTTACACCCTGTTCCTCATGCCTCTATATTCCTATAGGTACACCTCTGCCTAACCCTTCGGGGAAACAAGGCGTGATGTTATGTTATGTTATGTTTACGTTAAAATGCGTCATAAGTATGCGCGTTCCCACTCATGGTTTTAACACAATTACAAGACAAGACTTAATTATTTCTACTTTTTATTTAGTAAATATGACACTATGTTATGGTTTTAATATTTCATTCCATTATGTCCCCCTGCTTTGTGCACAACATAAAAATAAGACGTCGTCTTATTTTGCATACATTACGATCCTTTTACGAAACCGTCCCGTATCCAATACAGTCACACATATTATCATTTTACTACGTCAATTTTAATTTTCCACACATTTTGAGAAATAATAGCACTCTACACAATGCTTCTTGAAAGCCTCGACAAGAGAAAATAAGGGAATATTCAAATGTATAGAAATATTCGTCAATATACAGGAATTATGTAGGTAAGAAAATAACACATAGCACAACATAAAATCAAGCCTGAAATCTCCGAAGCGTTAGGCAGAGGTGTACCTATAGTACAGTGTATACCCACATTTCGCCAGTTTTTTTTTAAGTCCCATGTAATAGGGGGCAAGCCCGTTGTCATCAACCGGCCACAAATCCTATAAAATCCAATATCACTTTTCCCGACCTTTTTTTTTTTTTTTTTTTGTGGATGGGAAATCATCAAATGACTTCTCCCGCTCTAGGCGGAGCGGGAGGGCGTGTCAGACTTTTACTGACTAAAACCCACCCGTGTTCCTTCTGTTGCCTGTGCCGGGGCCACGGTAACTCTTTCGAACATCCCGCAACCCTAGCTGGCATCGGCCCTAGCGGACCCCGTCAATAGTGCTGACATCTCTTTGAGGCGCGCGTGGAACACGACGCGCCGTCGACTCAGGCCTGGTCCTTACCGGACGGCGACCTACCCATTGCTCGCCGTCCGCAAGCCCGCGCCTACGGTGGCCGGGAATCGGCTGCCGATTCCCGACGCCCAGGGCGTCTCCTGCGGCGACTAGGGGCATGAGGGTGCAAAGCTTGCCTCTCCCTCACGCGTCCCGCCTCCTCCTTCACGAGCATTACTGCTTCGCAGAAGGAGGTAATGGCTTTCCATGCACTCTCGCTCCGTACCATGGCCTGGACCAGGGCCGGACGCGAGAGATCGCCGCCGCCGATCGCTTCCGCGAGGACACGGCGGTGCTCCGCCCAAGCCGGGCAGACCTCCACCGTATGCTCCACCGTGTCCTCCGGGCGATCCACACAGTGGTGACACCCGGGCGTTTCCTCCCGCCTTATCCGGAACAGGTACCTCCCGAAGCACCCGTGTCCAGTGAGGACCTGCGTCAGGCGGAAGGTGAGGACGCCGTGGCGCCTCTCCAGCCACTCCTCAAAGAGGGGACTTATCGCCGCAATTGTGGCGTGCCCAGCGCTGGGTTGCGACAATCGCACTCTCCATGCCACCATGAGATCCTGCCGGAGCTCTGTCCGCCGTGCCACGATTTCTCGCGGCAACAGAGTTACGCCCCGGCGTCCTGCCTCCTCGCGCCACTCCCACATGTGCGCGAGGACTTTTGCCTCCAGATCCCATGGCGGTAATCCGGCAAGGAGGTTCGCCGCCTCCCCGGAGACCGTGCGGTATCCCCGGGCTAACCGGATGGCCATGACCCTCTGGGACGCGTTCAATCGACGTACCGGTCGTCGCCTCACGGAACGCGCCCACACCGGAGCTCCGTAAAGGGCCATGGACCGCACGACCCCCGCGTAGAGCCTCCGGCAGGAGGCGTTTGGACCCCCCAGATTGGGCAGGAGCCGCCCCAAGGCAGCCCCGGCCCGCTCCAGTCTGGGAGCCAAACGTCGGAAATGCTCCACGAAATTCCACCGGCTGTCGAGGACGAGTCCCAGGTACTTCATCGTCGACTCGACACCGATGAGAACCCCTCCTACCGTTATTTGGGAACCCGATGGTGGCGCGTTCCGAGGATCATGAAAACACATGGCCCCGGACTTGTGCAAGGCCACCTCGAGTCCCAATTGCCGGATCCTCTCTACGATTGTCGCAACCCCGCGTGCCGCTAATTCGGCCGCCGCCTGGTGCGACCTCCCCTGCGCCAGGACCAGCGTGTCGTCAGCGTAGCAAACTACGCTGACGCCACCAGGGAGGTCGGCGCGCAGCACCCAGTCGTACCCGATGTCCCACAGATGCGGTCCCAGAACCGATCCCTGCGGGACACCGCACGACATCTCTCGCCGGTTCCACTCTCCCCGGTGACCGGGGTAGATGACGGCCCTGTCCGTCAGATAGGCCTCGACCACGCGACAGAGGTAGGTCGGCACTCGGTGATACCGGAGTGCCTCCCTGATGCAACTCCAGGGCAGGGTGTTTAAGGCATTGGCGATGTCTAGAGACACCGCCAAGACGACCTCACCCCGGGCCACTGCATCCCCCGTCGTGAGAGCTCGAAAGCGCATGATGGCGTCCACCGTAGAGCGCCCCTTGCGGAAACCAAACTGGCTGTCCGCCAAATCCGGCCCCACCCTCACCAGCCGCCCGACGAGGCGGTCTGCAATGACTCTTTCAAAGATCTTGCCCACCTCGTCGAGCAGCACGATGGGCCGGTAAGCGGACGGAGAGTCCGCAGGGCGCCCCGGCTTCTTAATGAGGACCAGTTTCCCCGTCTTCCATTGAAGTGGGAACCGGCCCCTCTCCAAGCATGCGCTTAGGAGCCCCCTTAGTCGAGGCCCGAGAGCCTCCAAGGTCAGGACCCAAGCTTTTCCAGGTAAGCCGTCGGGTCCTGGGGCGGTATTCCTGGCATTCAGCCTACGCACCGCCACTCTCAGCTCTACCTCGGTCACCTCAGGAGCATCGTCGTCATCGTCGGCTGTGTGGTCCGCATCGGACACCGCAGGAGACGGAGCCATGGGCGGGGGAGTATGTTCCCCTCGCGAAGGGAACAGAGCGCTCACCACGTCCTCCACGAGCTGGGGCCGGAGACTCTGCGTCAGCGGGGGAGCCCATGGGCGGAGTTTGTTCCGCACCATTTTATACGGGCGTCCCCACGGGTCCCTGTTCAGAGCCTCCAGCGACTCCTCGCGGGCCAGTCCCTTGGCCCGCAGGATCTCCGCTCGGAGGGCGGTCTTCGCCGCTCTGTATCCCTCGTACAGCTCCGCCTGAATGGCTTCCGTATCCGGAGGGCGGATACGGAGCCTGCGGTGCCTGGTGTACCGGCGTCGCGCAGCAACGCACGCGTCGCGCAGAGACGTCAACTCCGGCGACCACCAGCACACCTGGCGCCGGGCGCGTCCGTGCCGGACCCGGGGCATTGCCACGTCGCATACTTCGGACATGGCCTCCCGGAACCACCCCGCCTCGTCATTGATGTCAGCAGGCCTGTCCGGTGGTGACACCCAGGCCTGTACGATCGAGGCTTCCAGGAGGAGCTCCCGGTCCAGCTGCTTCAACGCCCACCGCGGACCACTCGGGGCCTGTCGGACCAGCGCTCTTGAGGTCTGGGCGGAGACGTCAAACCGGATATACCGGTGATCGGAGTAGGTCTCCACCCCCTCCATGACGCGCCAGTCGACGACACGCGGCGACAGAGCGGGGCTGGCGAACGAAATGTCCACCACTTACTCACCCTGCATCCGCACACACGTGGGGACAGAACCCCGGTTTAGGACGACCAGGCCCGTCTCCAGAGCCCAGTCCTCCACCATCCTGCCCCGTGTGTCCGTATGCCGGGAACCCCAAGCCACATTCTTGGCATTGAAGTCCCCAAGGACGAGCACAGGGAGGGAACGGAACCCGACGACGACGACTCTCAACTCCGTAAGGGAGTTGTGGAACTCAGCGAGAGTTCGGTTCGGGGAGAAGTATACCCCTACCACGACAATCTCCCCGAACCGTGCTGCCACGCAACCCCGTCCCCTCTTGACCGCCTCGAGGGACGGGGTACCGGCGGCGGCCGATGAAATTAGAGTCACTGAGCCGCTCAGGTCCTCCACCCAGTCATCCCTGGGCGGGACAAAGTACGGCTCAGCGACCACGGCGATGTTAATCGACCACTGCGCCATGCTCTGGAGCAACAGATCCTGAGCGGTGGCGCAGTGGTTGATGTTCGCCTGGAGGAGGCGTAATGGGGCCATTATTGGCACTCCATATCAGCCCCCTCCCGAACCCCCTGTGAGGGCCCTGCCGCGGTGGTTGCGGCGGCGGCGACAGTGGAGGCGGCGGCGGCAGCGGTGGCAGTGGCGGCGGCTGCGGCGGTGACGACGGTGGCGGAGGGCTTGCTGGCCCTGGGTTTGGCGGGTGGAGTGCAAGCCTTGCTCCCAGCCCGGTGATTGGCCGGCTTGCCAGCTGCCGCACACGCGAAGCAGTGCGGCGTGGCTTTGCACGAGCCGGCCTTGTGACCGGGCTGACCACAGCAGAAGCAGTGGCTGCTACGATCCACCTCCGAGGTGCATTTAGCTCCCACGTAGTTGCCTACGTGGCAGCGGAAGCACCTCAGAGGTCTGGGCTCCAGCAGTTTCACCTGCGTGGAAACCCAGCCGACCTTGAGCCTTTGGCCCTCCCCGGTAATTTTTTGGGCCACCGCCACGGGGCAGCTCACCGTAACGGTTCGCATCCCCGTGAAGTCAGGACGGATGGTGCCTACCCTAACCTGCTCGGCTGAGCACCCTCCAGTCCTAACGACGGCGGCCACCACCTCTCCCTCCGTCGCTGAGTCGTCCAAACCCAGTATGCGCATATCAGCGCGCTTGGTGGGTCTGGACACTCGGGCCTCGTCCGCATTTAGGGACGCCCTAAGCCTTTCGGCCAGAGCGTCAGCGGTCGGGCCGCTGGCCGCACCAGGGACCTCCAGCATCCGGGCCCCAGTCGCAGTGACCTTTACTCGGACGCCATCTGCGATACCGAGCTCGTCGAGGTTCACCGCCGCCCTCGCCTTGGCAAGCACGTCGCGGTAGGACACGCCCTTCTTCTCCGCTTCCGGCTGTAGTGTGATCACTACAGCTGCGGACTTCGGGGCACGGAGCCTAGCCGCGACGCTTCGCTCCTTGCGCCGCTGCCGCCTCTCCTTTTTTTTGGCCGCCCTTGCTGCCTTACCCGCCTTCCTCTTCTCCCCGGCTACTTGCCATTCGGCGTCAGCCGGAGGGGATTTAGGAGGCGGGGGCGGTCGTTTCGCCGCCGGGGCTGGGGCCCTCGCGGGTTCCGGGACGGCTCCGCCTTTCACCTGCCCCGATGACCCCGGCTTGGCCGTGGCAGCCGCGGCGGCGGCATACGACGCCGCCTTCCGTTGGCCCGAGGCCGGCTGGCTCGCCGCTAGCGGGGGCCGCAGGACTATAGCCTCCAGGGCGGAAAACCGGCTCCCGAAGGCAGCCAGTTCCCGTCGGACCAGGGCCAGAACCCGGTCCTCAGTAGGCACGGGCCTGACCTGCCCATGCCGCGCCTCCTCCTGTGACACCTCCCGGGGGCCGGCTTCTCGAAGCCTAGCCAGGTCCGCTCGGAGCTCCGCGTTCTCCTTTCGGAGAAGCTCCATGGCGGCTGTCAAACGGGCGACCTCCGCCCGCATTTCGGACATTGCGTCCGACGGGGGCCCGATGTGACTGGCCTCCGCTGCCGCCATAATGGAGGCGGTGGCTGCGGATATGGCCTTGTCTTTAGAGGACTGAGTCCTCTTCAAGGCCACACTTTTAATAGCGGCTGCCACGACCTCTGCGAACCTGACCGTTCGCTCCGATTTCGAGCCGCCAGTGACGTCCGGCTCACCACCTGACGACTCCGACCCGGCCGAGACCGGCCCTAACTGCGACTCTAGCTCGGCCGGGCCGGCTTGGCTCGGCTTGCTGGTCTCCTTCATGGTGAGCCCTCTGCCCACACCACTTTCATGGGTCCCACCCCGCTGGCTGATCTTCTTCCGGGCCGAGCTCACCCATCCGTCCGAGGAAGACTCCTGGCCATCCCCTGGTTTGGGGCGCTTCTTTAAGAACTCTAGGTTCTTCTTAGCCGCCCCAACCACTTCGCGCCCTTGGCTCTTATACGAGCCCTTCGCGCCAGATACGGCGTCGGACTCCGACCCCGCATCGCTTCCCTCCTCTTCGCTTCGGTTTTTGTTTTTGTTTTTATAATCCATTTTTGTTCCCACGAGTAAAATACTTTTTATTGTCTCAAAATCTAGTGGTTCGCACTAGCGACTAATTTAGCTACCCATTAGTCAAGCTATCAACCTCCCTCACGGTGCGCCGCCGCTTGGAGGTTTGGGGTGATTTTTTATAGAGGTTTTCTTCCTCGCGGCCCGGGCGGTTAAGCCAAGACCCTCGACCCCCGTCAAAAGTCAGAGACATGACCTTGACAATCTTCGGGGCTACGAGAATAACGGTGGCAGAAAGAGAAGGCCTCTTCCTGCCTGCCCGGCGGCAGAGTTAGTGCACACCGAGCCCGCTCTTACTCCGCCGCTGTGCGTCTCTGCTTAGAGCGCAGAGAGACACACGTTGGAGCGTACTTCTGACAGGATATTGGCATACGGGCAACAAGACCCCTTAGGCACACAGTACCTAATGGGGAGTCATTGCCCGTACCCCAGGGTGCACCGTCCCGGTGACTGGCCTTCCCCCCGGACGCATCCATAAGGGAATTCCAGCCCACAGGCACACGGGGAGGTTTCCTGTCCAAGCACCTCACTTTTCCCGACCTGGGAATCGAACCCAGGATCAGTACCAATCATGCTCAACAGTAGCGCTTGTGACCACTAGACCAACGAGGCAGTAGGTAACATAGTTAACTAAATTATGCTTTTCATAATTGATGTTTTCGAATGCCTTTTTGTCAGCGGAAATTCGGCATACTCTAGGGATGGGGCACATTTTATTGCTAGGCCGAATATTCGGCTGATTTACTATTCGGCCATTTGGAAATTAATTAGTTTTGGTACTCGATGCAATAGGTTTTAACTCATTTAACTTATTTTCATTATTCACTCTTATTATTATATCGCCAATTAGGATTGGGTTTTTAAATTTTACAGTTCAAAGTTGTTCCCAGTTTCATTAAAAGTTGACATCTACACAGGATTGGAACATTGCATGAATGCAAATTAACTTTTAATGGCAGTTTGAGTAATTTATGCGGCTTACCCAAATGTAATTTCTTTGGTATTATTCGTCGAATCGTTGAGCTCCTTAAGTTCTGAGTTGAGCTGCATGATTACTGATAAATTCTTGCACTGACTAGACAGGTCCACTCAATTTGTGTGGTTCTTGCCTCAAAAGACCATTTCAGACACCAATCTACATGGTATTCACATTGTCGTGATCTGACCAAGATTATGTCTGGACTTTAAAAGAGACTGTGACCTCCAAGTTTGTTTCGGCCTTTCTTCTCAGAGTAGTCAGATAGGAAACGCCGACCTCATATAGTTTTTAAAATGTGATTGTATGAACCTACTTACAGAAATAAAATCATTTATCATGTTTAAATGTTACTGGATGGTAATCAGTGGTTCACCTGATAGCAAGTGGGTGCGAGAGACAGCTGAAATGTTTATCTTGTTTTTAATAACACTGGTAGCCATTCCCTTCAAATCAGACCCACCAACGGCAGCATAATTATATTAGCATATGCAAGTTCAGCTGAAAACCAGTGTCTGGCATTTTTGCTAAACTGGGTCTATTTGGCGCAGCCGTGAGGCGTGCCTTTCCTGCTAATTTCGCAATTTACACTTTTCATTTGTTTTTTTACCATCTGCTGTATATTATATTACCTATGCTGTATATTAAGTGCCTTTTAATCTGAGCTAAATAAACGTATTTTCTTTCAGAATCAGAATCAGAATTTTTTTTTTCTTCCTTTTCATATCGTGGATTTCTTTCCTGGATGATCTCCTTTACAAAGAATCTAAGTCAAGGCGCTGAATTTTAAATGAAAACAGAAATTGAAAGGTACACAATAAAAAAAGGATACTTACCTATTAATATTTTTAACTGTCACATTTAACGTATTATGAACATGGATATATCTCGCCGTTCATCTACCTTTCAATCTACCTGGCTTATAAAAGGACAAAGGACATCTAAACTGCGTAGGCGGTGATGTAATAAAATAATAACTTAAGGAAAATTGGAACCTTTTTTAAGGTGTCCTAGGCCGAAAAAGCTTTTGCGTGGGAGAACTAAGAGGCAGTGAAATGATTACATTATAGGCTCTTCGATAATATTAGGTATGCAAATTCCTTGAAATTTTTGAATATTCTATAAGCGTTTACGATGATGAGAGAGCGATTTTGGTCTATGGACGAAAATAGACTGAAATCAATGTTTTCGACTGCCTCGTTAGTCCACCGCTGAGCGTGAGGTTCTAGGTTCAATTTCCAGGTCGGGCACACATAACTGGCGAAATGTGGATGTACTAGAATAAGTACACCTCTGCCTAACGCCTTTGGAGATTACAGGCGTGGTGTTTTGTTATGTTATATTTTCTGCCAAGTGCCAGTCGAATCGCAAATTACTAACTCGTTCATCGAATAAGGAATGCCTTGTGCAATAATATAACGTAAGAATTTTTAAAAACCTCCTGCAGAAATTCTGTCGAAGACCGTTTGTACGGGTAGCTGAAATGGTTTTTGGTTTTAACAAATAATGACCAAGGCACATTATGGCAATTAAACTATTTAGCGGTCAAAACTTTTAGTGTCCCTCCCGAGTACCCATCACTAAAGTATCAAGATTGGGATACTTATGGAGTTGTGAAACAGTTTTAGTACAGATGTTTACGTTTTGAGAATGAAGACGATTCGGATTGCAAAGATACTCCTAACGTTGACAGGTGATCACTACTTGTAGGAGGAGAAGAATATGGAGCAGTGGTGGCGCAGTGGTAACGGCCGCGACTTACGAGTTTACGAGAGGGTTCGAACCCAGGCAGGCGCTTTACTTTATGTAAATTATTTCATCACCACTGCTCTCAAAACATCGTGAGGAAACCGGCATGTCCTAGAACCAAAAATTTGACGTGCGAGATCTACCAACCCGCATTGGACCCGCGTGGTGGATTACAGCTCACTCCATCTCAGAGAGAGGAGGCCTGAGTCCCAGCAGTGGGAACATTATAGGCTTATTCAGTCACCATTTTACTATTTTTGGACATAGGCTTTGCATTTTGTGCATGTACCATCATCCTGCTTGGCATAAGATTGATTGACCGAGTTCCAAACGTCGAGATCCGAAGACGAACAAAAGTTTCGATATCGGAAAACGAGTTCTGGAACTCAAATGGAGTTGGGCAGGATATCTCGCAAGGCACAGTGATGACAGGTCCAAGGACTGGAAGACGAAGCGTCGGTCGTCCCGCGGCGAGATGGGCAGACGACATTGTTACCATCGCGGGTAGAACCTGGATGAGGTTGGCACAGGAGCGTGGGGATTGGCACATGAAAACAGAGGCCTATGCTCAGCAGTGGTTGAAAACGGGCTGTGGATGATCATGATGACCGTCATCTATCTACAGATAGGTGCAAGTACTTATTGTCAGTCACACCCGGGTATATGTTTGATAATGAATTGACTACCTACAGAATCATAAAAGAAAAAAACTGCGTCCAATTGCGTGTCGACCCACGCACAAGGAAGGGTTCCGTAGTTGGGATGAATTTATCCCGAGAACAAACTTAACATTGTAGTTGAATAACATGTTCTCTCATACATTCCAACTGCAAATTTAAGTCGGTCGACTATTACTCGTAAACTTGTAAAGCCTACTTAGTTGTGATAGTTTTCCTCTTAACTTCGTTTTACATACTACTACCGTGAATTTTTTTACATGTCCAAAACTAACCGTTTAGCTGGCAGGGAGGGGGGGGGACGACGACACTTGACTACAACAAAAATTAGCACTTCAAAGCTTAATATTTCAGAAACGTATCCCTTAACCGAAAAATTGTTTTTACAAACCCGCAATATTTTTGAAAGACTTATCCAACAATACCCCACACCATGGGGTAGACGAGAAAAAAATAAAACACCCCCACTTTACGTGTACAGGAGGTACCCTAAAAAAATTTTTTTTTTCGTGATTTTATTTTACCACTTTGTCGGCGTGATTAATTTGTATATCCATGCAAAATTATAGCTTTCTAATACTAAGAGTCTCTGAGCTAAGCTGCGGACGGACGGAGGGACATGGCGAAACTATAAGGGTTCCTTGTTGACTACGGAACCCTAAAAAAGGAAAGGAAAATGCTTTATTGTTGCAACCATTTTTAACGTTCTTTATACATTCTTCATTCTTTAATATTCATAAGCTTCGAATTTCGAAAAGACCGGTGGCCGCCACACAACGTCCGGCCGTAGTGACGGCTGTCATGAAAATGATGGCAGCACGGTTTGACGTTTCAGTGACGTCATTCATCGGTATATTACGGACGCTATGAGGCGGTTTCCACTCTTCTATGAAATCTAAGATTTATACACTATTCCGTAATGATTTTTATCATATTCTATTCAATACCTTTTCCCTTCACCTTTTCTGTAACTCTTCATAAAATAAATATGAAGCGTTACAGAAAATTAATGCATTATACAGCTTCTTTACAGCGTCGTCAATTGTTTGTTCAAGTCAAGAAAAAAAAATAGCTTCACCAGATTTGATGTGGTAGCTGTCCAAATATTTGTGATGTCTTTAAAGAAGCGGTAATGATATCATTAGGGCTACATTATAAGGAAGAAGACGGGGAAATTACGTTCCCTTGTGGTTTGGGGAGTGATGAAAAAATATAAATAAAGTGAATTCGTTGTAGAGCTACGTAGCGAAGCAGGTTTTTGAAAAATTGACTTGATTTTTCATTTACGAAAAAATGTTAAGAAAGGTATTTTAATTTAAAATTACTTTAGCAAATCTGAAGGCATAAATCTATATATAAATAAATAAACATAAAATGCTATTCCTTGGTAAGCGCATTACTTTTTTAAAATGTTTGTCATAGTCCGAATAAGGTTTTGAGGTAAAGAAGAATAAAATTGGAAACGTGACTTGGAAAATAAGAAAACTCGGAACAACTGAATGTGCTTTTCCTATACATTGAAACTTAGACAGGACAATTTCTGTCAGGTCAGCTAGTAAATAAATAAATGCAAACGCCATGAATATTTCTCATACCTACATTACCCTCGATTTGGACTTGACCACAGTCGGGTAAAAAGGAAACGAGCATTGATTATCATCACGCTTGTTTTGTGATCGTAACCAGTAATAAACCCCAGATAATATAACATACCATCACTTTGTAATCCCCAAAGGGTTAGAAAGAGATGTACATGTAGTACACCCATATTTCGCAAGTTACGTATAAGTCCCATATAATAGGGGGCGAGCCTACTGCCTCTCCACTCACTGCACTCTTCCTTCTTCGTTCAGTCTATCTCTCTGTGGAATGCGCTCCCCCTGGAAATCAGGATGGCTACCAACCGATTATCCTTTAAAATAAAAGTTCGCGAGCACATTCGTAAGAAGCTGGCAGTATCATCACAACGTTAACGTTTTCCCATTGTTTGTCTTATTTGTTTTAGTATATTCGTGTATTTATGTATATATTTATTTGCGCTTATTTATATATAATTAGGTATATATTATTATATTTATAGTTTGTAATAGGTATAGGTGTATCTTTATATTTAAATAAATATTTATTCCACAATTTCTCATAATTGCACCTACCACTGTTTGTCTCTGCATCACCCAAAGGTTGACTGGTAGAAAATGCCTATGGCATTAAGTCTGCCTCTGTACTTTTCTTTGCATGAAGTATTAAATAAATAAATAAATACTGCCATCAACCGGGCACAAATCCAGACTCCGGGCTGCTATTGAGAAATTCCTGATGGAAAAAGCCAATAAAAAGAAAGAAAGAAAATACATTTATTTAGCACAAAGTAAAAGGCACACAATATAATATTCAGCAATAAATAAAAAATTAAAATCAAATAAAATGTGTTAAGTGCGATTTTAGAAATTAGTAGGAAAGTATGCATCACGGCTGCACCAAAAAGGCCCGGTTCAGCAAAAATGCCAGACAACTAGTGCCTGGCGCTGGTTTTCAATAAACCCCAGATATTAAAAGCTTTTATTTAACTTCACTTGTACGTCCTGGAATTTTGCAATCAATATTATTTTTCTTCGCTTAATAAAACTAACGGTCGAGTTTCATGTAGGTTGGCCCATTTATAGTGGTCCAAAATTTTTTTTGGGTCTAGGACATCCCAATGATTCATCTAAACGCAACATTTTTTTTTTGATATTTCTCGGGACCCCAGGGTCCCGGACCTTTAGAAGGCATATGAGGGGCCGAAGCCAACTCGCAGAGGCCCGTTAGACGCTTTCAATGGAAATGAGGCACTAACCGACGATTATCCCTGTGCGTACTATGCAAGTGCACCCAAGGACAACCCCCGGATGGTGTAGGATTATTGCAGAATATGGAGACAAAAAAAAATTGGGCTATGGGTTTGGATGGCTAAAGTGGACTGGTTATCTAAAACTATGGAAGGACTATGGCCCCTGCCTGACCAATGTGTGATAAATACAATACACGGATAAAATGGCAGGGGGTGACTTGCACACTCAACAATGGGCCCCCGGAAACGGTCGCTAGCACATAGTGTCGTAGCGACAAGGGGGCAACATGTCTTGAGGTGCTTAAGAGGAGTGGAGAGGTATTCCACGGCTATCAGGACAATCCCGGAAGTACGGTCAAGATCCCTACCAGCATCTTACTGGACTACTTCCTTCCTCCGAGCACGTTTGCTCTTGCGAATCTCTACTCAAGCCTGCCAATAAAGGCAAGAATGAGGTGGGAGGTCAGTTCTCGTCAGTGTTCACTCCAACCGGCCAATAAAGGCAAGCCAGAGATGAGGAACATGACTTCTCCCGGGAGATAGGGTACGTGGGGTCGCTACTGCCCAGCAGCTCGCCACATGCTGCCCTGCGGGTTTCTGTATCTCTCTTGGTCTGGCTCCTCACCCTAGACCTGTTCCGGCAAAGTAACCTCTACCGGCACAGACCTAGAGTTCGAAGCGCGCAAGCCCCACCACGACGTCAACGTAGAGATACGGCGATGAATTATTATGTTCCGCGAAAATCAGTAATTTATAAATTGTAACGGTGCCGTATATGCATTGAAAATCGAGGCAGACATTTCGGAAACTTATTGTACCTAATTGTATTTTTCTTTATTTTGATTTGTTAATAAATTATCTTTTCTTAACAAACTCCAGTGTTTTCCTTTTAATAATTAGGCAAAAAAATATCACAACTTCTAAACTACTGATTTTTGTGGAATATAATTATGTTGCGTTCAAATGAATCATTGGGATGTCATAGATCCAAAAAAAAATTTTGGGACCACTATAAATATATTACCTATATAATAAATATATGAAATATATATAATATATTACCTTGTATTAATACCTGCATGTAGACTTAGAACTATCTAAAGTCAGCCAGTCCTAATGAAATGACGTAATCAGGTAATAATAATGACGAATTAATTTATCAAATAAATATAAGTATATAATAATAATAATGTGTAATAATAATAATGTATGAACGTATTAATTTCATTTAATTTAATTTTAATTTAATTTGTAATACATATAAATTAATAATAATAATGTTTACTTATTTATGA
Source organism: Fissipunctia ypsillon (assembly GCA_947568875.1). Classification (NCBI taxonomy): domain Eukaryota; kingdom Metazoa; phylum Arthropoda; class Insecta; order Lepidoptera; family Noctuidae; genus Fissipunctia; species Fissipunctia ypsillon. The sequence continues at coordinate 17,034,224 of OX387662.1, forward strand.
CATGTAGTCTCTATGGGTGAAATGTTATGTACATAGACAATGCCTGAATAAAAAATGATTTGATTTGAAATGGGTCCTTTACCTTGTAACCTTTTAGCCCGCAATAAATATTTTCTTAACATCAAAACAAGGACCCCAGACACATGGCGCATTCTAAACTATCCGTTAAATATGTAAGTAAATACAAACATTTCCTTTCATTACGCGTACAACGGTGAGTTTAGAGAAGGATACATTTTAAACTAAGCCAAGCTTAAAACTAAAGTTAAGGTTGTCATTTTAAACATAGGTGTGTTTAAAATGACAACCTTAACTTTAGTTTACAACCCTGAAAGTAAGCTTAGGTTACGTCATGCGAAGTGACGTTACCCCGTGGCCACCAGCTTCATGCACGCGACACGCGTCTTGCGGCAGCAAATGCGGAGAAAACAAAATATGAAAGAGCATGCCACTAGTGACCGCGATCCAATTTGCGGAGCGACGGAGGGAACAAGAGATGCGCGCGAGTGTCACTTGACGCAAGTCGCGTCGAAAGTCGTATTGCTCAAGGCCGTGAACAGAGCCTTGTTGTAATTAGGTGGGCGGGTGACCGAGGCTTCTACGACCGATAATATTTATGTTACATCAATTTTGATGAGTGAAATGCATCATCTATATCTACCAGGGGCGAAGCCTTCATACAACCCGATTCCTATCGGCTTCCCTTCGGAACAACCGCTCTTCTTAATGTCTACTATTGCCAAATAATATCGTACACCTGTGTGTGTAACTGTGTATCACATCACATTACACAATTATATTTAATACCGGTTTAATACATCATACGATTGAAAACCTACAGTTTTTGAACAATTGTTTCTTCGGCTTCCCTCTAATGATGATTGTATCTGTACCACTAACATCTACTATACAAACAAAGTCGCTTTCCGTGTCTGCCTGTGTGTTTGCTTAGATTTATTTATTTATTTAAACACACATACAACTATCATCACAGGCTTAACCTAATACAATAGTGTAGTTATAATTATGAGTTTAGGACTAGCTATATTATTATTCTAAACATGAAGCTACAACACAAAATGCGGCCCGTGTGAACTCACTCAAAGAACAATTAAAACAGTCAATCCGTTGTGACACCATATTGAGCGCACGCAGCGCCCGCGTCAGCGGCGCGTGCTGCAGCAGGTTGGTGCGCGCGGGCGGCTCCCACAGCAGCGGCGGCCGCCTCCGCCGTCCCACGTACCCATCTGGTACACACAGCCTCAACGTGTTTACAACGCCAGGGTTGTGTATTTTACCACGCAAAATTTTAAATAAATAAGTGGCTACAGCTACTTCCCTTCTTGCTTCCAGTTTATTATATCCTACCATGCCCAGCACAAATAGTGTAGGATACAGAACTGGATACCCTGGATACACACCATACTGCTTTAGGTACAAGAATCTCATGAACTTGTTCTGGATACGTTCTAGCATTAGCTTGTACTTGGTTTCATGTGGTGACCAAACGACAGCATTACATTCCAAGTGACTTTTTACAAGCACTTCGTACAACGATCTCAGAGCCCTGATGTTCGAGACCTGATTTCCTAGCCGTAAGACCAACCCTAAATTGCGGTATGCTTTTTTACAAACGTCGATCTGCTAAAGTCTAAGACTACACAATCGATTTTGATACAGGTTTCCCCATAGTTTTGAGCATTTATTCCGGAAGGTTTATATGTATAACAAAATAAGGGCTCGTGACTAAGTATAATAATTAAAAATATTAGCCATTCAACAATGTGATAGAGGTTGTGACTGTCCAGAGTGCGCTGTGGACGTGAAGCATCGCTACTGTGGCCAGTATTTTGTGACCACAATGAACATAATATATAACATAGGGGCTTGTGGCTAAGTAACAACAGCCGCACGGGTCTACGCTTGCCGCGGTTGGGCCGTAGATAGGTGACCACCTTTACATACCTAGACCCCTCCGTCCATCGGAAAGCACGTTAAACCGTTGGTCCCGGCTGTAATTCGTGGATCTTTGACAGTCGTTACGGGTCGTCAGAAGCCCGAAAGTCTGACAACCAGTCTTACCAAGGGGTATCGTATTACCCAGTTACTGGGTTGTGGAGGTTAGATAGGCAGTCGCTCCATGTAAAATACTGGTATTCAGCTGTTTCCGGTTAGACTGGAAGCCGAACCCAACATAGTTGGGAAAAGGCTGAGCAGATAATGATGATGTCGCTAAATAAGTAGATTGCACCCGAGTGAAGCTGCGGCGGTTAGCAATAGAACATGTAATGTGTGTAAATTGTAACAAAACTAAATTAAGCTTCGCCGTTGTTCAAAGTATATTGAAGACGAATCAAACTTCAAAGGACACATTATTTTTTTTCAATTGTAGGGCAAAACTTGGCTAATTCGTGATATGCAGCTATTCGGTGATAGATAATTGTGTTTTATTACCAAGTTACTACTGACTTGATAAATGTACATTTTTCAATCATTATAGTATTTGCCACATTTTTAGATATAAGTTAGCAAAACTTATTTTGTCTACTATATCACAGTAAATTTAAAAAATAGTCTGATCAATGAATCGAATTTTACAAGTGAAAAACAAAACTATCACCGATTACCCAAGTTTTGCCCTATCGCTTGGCTGCGTTTACAGAGAAAAATCTGAGATATTTTTTCCGGTGTTTACCCGGACCCGGAACGGAATATTTGTTTGATGAGCGATTCAAATGATGTTATTAAATCAGGAAAACCATTCAAGCAAGTTCATTCCACAGTGTTGTGAAAGTACAAAAATGTTTTTCCGAAAATCTTGACGTTCTTCGTATTATTCTTTCAAAACTGTACCCAGTTTTTTGAACGTAGGTATATAATATTTTCCAAAAATTCAGATGTTCTTCATTTTCCTTCAAAAACCTATTTTTAAACTTGGATTTTCTGTGCTCACAAGTTTAATAAACTGTTAACTAAAAACACCTTGTTGTAAATTCTGCTCAAGATTTTAGAGAATGTTTTGAGAATGTGAAGATGAGTAAAATGCAACAAGTTGGCATGCTGTTGCTCAAAATTGCATTCAAGCTGCTTTGGGACGAGCATAAAGATGTAATATTGAGAAAGTCTGAAATAACGTTACAGCAGACTTAATTTTAAACATTCCATATTGAAAGACTGCCAACAGATTTATAGAAAGGATTTCGTATTACCTAATTACAACGAAGGCTATTGTCTAATGGCTATGTCACGCCTATACAACACGTAGGTATCAAAAAGGTGTGCTCATTAGGGGTGTGGAACAGACCATCAAACTGAACAACTTTCTCCATGGGACCAACATCGTAATTACAAAAAATAAAATATAAGTAAAAATCTTTTTAAAAACAAGCTATTATTGAACTAAAAAAGTACTAAATAAAACTTACTTAAACATAGAACTTCAATATTTTCTTAAAAGATTATCTATAAGTGTAAGAAGGACGTTCACGCCTCAAGCTTTCCTTCGTCTGAAGCCAATTCTGGGTGTAAAATCAAGTCATGTTTTTCATAAAAATGCATTGTCTTTGGAACTGAACCAACATGTAAAATGTCAACTCCGTAGGATAAGAGGAAGTGACTTTAGTTCAGCTTGCAAGATTCGACCCAAACAAACTCAACTAACAAACAAACAAACCTTGCAAGTTAAATAAAGCTTGAAATTAGTCGTCATTTTGTGTCGAGTTGATTGACGTTTTGTATGGGACAGCTGATAATTTTTACGCGATCACAATGTTAGTCCCATGGAAAAAGATGTCCACTTTCTGTACCTATAAATTTGACCACACCTTTCTGATACCTGCTGTAAATAATTTCCACCAAATTTTTATTAATCAACCCTGTTGCACTTACCGTAACATAAGCTAACTGTATCATCAACCCCTCGTCTACCAACTCTTTTGAGAGTACATAATTATTCATACAGTGCGAAACCTATTGCGTTTGTTAAACACTCATCAACCCTCGTTGGGGGTCTCAAAGGCCCCGGACAGTTGCGGTTTCACATCTTTGTGACCCTGTTTTTGCAGCGCTCATATGGTTATACGGGGTACTTTAAAAATATTAGGAACTAGCTGGGCCCCGTGGCTTCGTTCGCGTGGAAGTCGTAAAGTACACAATATACTAAAATAAAGCTGCATTTTAATGAAACTCTCTCGTCCCGCAATCCGCCGCGTTGCATCGCCCGCCCACGCTATTACTTCGTTTTCGCTTACCGTTCATACTGACTTTTTTCTTTTTGCTGAGCTCCTAAGAGTCGTAGCGTGATGTTAAATAGCCTATAACCTTCCTCGAGAATTGGGCTAGCAAATGCAAAATGAAATTTTCAAATCCTACTTTTTGTTCACAATTTCATGGGTTTTAATTTTTGCGCTTTACTCTAATTCTTTTTCTAAAATAAAAGAAGCCCAAGTTACTCGTTATAACATCAGCTATCTGTCAGTGAAAGTTGCGTTAAAATCGGTCCAGGCGTTTCGGAGATTAGCCGGAACAAACACACAGACTAAAATTTTAAAAATTGTTTTTTTTTTGTTATAATTACCACGTATACTTACAATGCATTTAGTAAAAATGTTATTTTGGCATTCAAACAGACACTTCAATTTTATTTATTTGTATAGATTTCTGGTTGGAAAGTGAGCAGTTTAATTTAGTGGGTGGAGAGGTCGGGAAAATAGTTTAACCTAACATTGTTAATACACACCCTGTATAAAATGTCACACACAAAACTGACCCGTTGGTCTCGTGGTCCGGAGCGCGACTGTTGAGCGTGGTGTCCTAGGTTCGATTCCCGGATCGGGCAAAATGTTATTGGGTTTTTCCATTAGGAGTTTCTTAGTAACAGCCCGGTGTTTGGAAGTTGGCGGCGTGATACCCCCTTGCCTCGGAAAGCACTTTTTTTTTTTTTTTTTTTTTAACATTTTTTTACATTAAGCCGTTGGTCTTGCGCCTCATCTCTCCCCAGCCGTGTCGGATGGCTGTCCCATCGAACTATGAGAGTGACGGAAGAGAGAGTGCACCTGTGTCTGCGCACACACTTGTGCACTATAATATCTCCCGCGCCGAAGGCTGGTCTCCGCTGAGATTAGTCCCCGTGGTTGAAATTCGGTCTGGAGGGCTATATAAATATACATACATATACAGGATGGAAAAAATCAATGGGCCCTTAAGGAAAACCACTTTAAATCCTTAAGATATATTATTTTACTTAAAGGAAACATTACTTTATTTTTACAAAGAAACAAAACTGCATTCAGAGATTTCTCGACAAGCTTACCTAAACCGGGAATCGAACTAGCTAAAAATTAAAAAAAATAATTACTCGCTATTTTATTCTCCTAATCGATAGGATTATTGTTCAGGATAAAATCTCTCTAATCAACATTTGGTCTTAGAAATAAAACATTAATCATCATGAAACCTAACATTACTTTTATTTTATCATCAATTCTAATACGAAGGACACGTAAACATGAAAGAAAATTATTACCTAGCAAGACATTGATACGTGAACTATTTAAAATTACAATTTTGTTTCACTTTAATAATTTAGCTGTTAAGTTGTTCGAAATGAGATCCCACGTTACGGATACACAAATTTAGTCTTTTTCAAATGCACTTCGTGTAGCAAAGAGTTGTGGTGTATGCTCCTAATAACATTTTCTACCTCACCTCTTCTACAGTCTCATAAGACTGTTTATAAATAAATAACATTTTTTACATGGCCCCATAAAAAATAGTCCAGAGACGTCAGGACTGAACTTCTTGCAAGCCATCTAATCGTCCCGTTTGTACCTGTCCAGACATTGAAATTTTATTTTTTTTTTCAATGTGGGTACTTAATGTTTCTTGGAGAAATTTTATCTTTAAGAGGGCCATTTATTCAGGGGGTTCATTTTGTCACCTCTCTCGCTCACACGGGCCCAAATTTTTGAGAATGTTAAGGAGGCAGCGCTAAGGTAGCCCGCGAAATTTAAATTTTCTTACGATTTTTGCGATTTGCAGCTCAGTGTCTGGGTGTATGTTGATCAAAGTATGATACGCGACCGTAACAAATATGTATTTATAGAATTATAATATAAGAATTAGTAATACAATTCCTTAAGTTAGTATAATTCTGAAATGTTAAGATTTCATAAAAAAAAGTCATTCAATAGACTTACTTGGTCTTAGAGAGTTGTATTGATGACTTTAATGATTATAATTCTGTAAACTCATATTTGTTACGGTCGCGAATCATATTTCAATCAACATACAACCTAATACTGATCTGCAAATTGCAAAAAAACGTAAGAAAATTTGAATTTCGCGGGCAACCCTGGCGCTTTCACCTTAATGAAAAGATGCTTTTTTGAAAAATGTAATCAACTGGCGAACTACTAAATAATATTAATTTAATAGGTTTTAAAAACACATTTCCATTGTATTATCTAAAAACCTTAGCTCAATAAGTATTATGATCTGTTCTTCAGGTGAGTTAAATAAATGCCACAGTAAAAATGTGTTTTTTTTTATTTGGTCCCATGTAAACGAGAGAGGTGACAAAATGCGATAGCTTTCTTGACATTGACTATATCAACTAGTGAAATAAAATTGCGGGTGTTTATTTTTTTTATTTTTTGCTGTTTCGATTCCCATTTAGTTAAGCATAATCAGCCTATAACGTTCCCACTGCTGGGATACAGGCCTCTGCTTTGTGAGAAGGAGTGGGCCGTAATCCACCACGCGGGCCCAGTGCGGGTTGGTAGATGTCACATGTCTTGTTTGTCGAATACTTGGTTCTAGTAGGACATGCCGGTTTCCTCACGATGTTTTCCTTCACCGTTTTGAGAGACCTACATACAACTCGTAAGTCGCGGCCATTGCCACTCGGCCACCACTGCTCCGTCTGCTGATTTTAGGTACGCTTGTCGAGAATTCTGTGAATGCAGTTTTTTTTCTTTTTAAAAATAAAGGAATGTTTCCTGTAAGTAAAATAATCTATTTCCGGGATTTAAAGTGGTACCCTTCAGGGCCCATTGATTTTTTCCACCCTGTATATATGTCGTGGCCAGATCTTAGGATTGATCATTTCATGAAGTGTTCGACCATTTCATGAAATAGTTGTACGTATTTCATGAAATAGAACATTGAACGCTGGCCACATCATGATACGGTCTGGCCAGATCATTGAATACTCAACGTTTGACGATATGAACAGTTAAACGTACGACTGCTTCATGATGTGGCCAAACATTAGTGATCATATAGTAAAATTGTTGAGATTATCCACCGGTAGAGGCGTTGATGTCGTTTTGTTTTTGTTGTGCATCTATTTCTACTCGAATAATTCCTAATTAACTGCAACCAACTTTGATGTAGCGCTCGCTGGCCGCAACCGCGGCACCGCTCGCTTCGCTCGTTCAGCTCGCGCGCGATTTGTCACAGTTCTAACCTAACCTAACCTCTTTGGTCGGGGTGCTACTAGCAGCGTAAAACGCACCTACTTTGCGATATGCCCAGTGGTCAGCTGGGAATATCGATAAATAGGTTGCTTTCGTCACCATATGGGCATTTTCTGCGATCGGATTACGACAGATACCCTACATTAATGATGTGGTCAAACGTCGACTGACATATCATTAAATGTCGACGTTTAAATGATATTGCCAATTTTAGCTGGCAATTTCATGAAATTCTAAGATCTGGCCACGACATATATATAATGTCATGATTTTAGAAAATCATGATATTTTAGAACAAATCTAACATAGAGTGATGTATTGAGGATTCTTTTGGTTATAATTGTGTAAATACATATTTGTTATAGTCGCGAATCATAATTTTGATCAAGATACAACCTGACACTGACCTGCAAATTGCAAAAAACACATGAAAAATTTAATTTTGCGGGCTACCTTCTCGCATCCACCTTAACAGGCAAACTCAAACTCAAAGCATTTATTTCAATTAAACCAATTACAGGCACTTTTGAATCGTCAAAGAGGCGGTCAGTTAGAAAATTGAAGCTAGGCCGACATTTTAATATAGTAAGTTGATATATTTTGTATAAGTTCACCTACTTATTAATATTTACTCACTCTAATGAGAACCGCATTATTAATAGCAATCACTTAACTAAATATAACAATAATAAAAAGATGCGGTAGAAACCTAGTAACATCATAATAACTCAGTTGTATGTCCCCCAAATGGACATTCAAAGCTGCTTTTAGTCTCATTACTCAATGAATCCTTTCACATAACCTTTTCTAGATCTCCCTCAAAAGACCCATCTTGTATATTCACAGCGAGATGTGCATTTAATCTTTCATACACGTGTAACCAAAAACAATGCGATTTTTAATATTTCATTTCATCCCTGCACGCATGCGTTAGCTCCCGATTCAACGCATGCGTACTACGCCAAGCAACATGGCCGTCTCTCCCAGATTTGAGAACAGCAACTAAAATATTTTGCTAATAAAACTTGAATTGCGTTCTGGAATCCGAATTTGAATTTAAATAAACACAACTGAATGTTTGTTTGATGACGTAACGATGACAGTATTTTAAGTGTTCAGTGTTAAATGGATTTGATTGTGGATTTCTCAGTGTTGACAGTTCAGTGCAAATTATTAAAGATGTGCAACCACGGAATTTTATTAAAACACTCTTTGCTATCTTTATTTTGATGTAAAACTATTGAAATTCGAGTATACTGAATACGATTCGTATAAAACATTGATGTTGCAAAGGATAAATGATAATGTAATCAAGAATTGTTTCTTGGACGTGATCAACCCAGACTATGAGATTATAAGGTAAGTTCAGCTTCACTATTCTGAAAGTATTAGATATTATATTTTAAGGATATGTTAGTAGTACGTACAAACTTACTACCTAATAATGGATTCATTACCTATTCAAGATTTTTTATTATTTTTTTTGTGTTTTTGTGTGACTTTAATTAATAGCTTTTTTATTCATTACAAAAGTGGTCACTGGGTTGTCTCAGGGGCAGATGAGAGATGCATAGCAATAAAAAGGAGGCAAAGTAAAGATTTTGTCCTATTTACATTTGTCTACAAAATTAGAGATTCTTTTCGCCTTGACAACAAGGTTTGTTGACACCATTTTCAGCCCTTCACGAATATCAATGATCAATTTATGTTCTCACTTACGAAGATACAACTGGTTGTACGTCATAGTAAGTGAAGATACACCTCGTACATATAGTATAAACTTCTGTTTTGCTTCTGGCAGAAATAGGCCACCCTTTGTGTTGTAAAAGGTGACAATGGGATTATGTCAAGGGTATGATTAGTCTCTTGACTGTGAGTAACAACATCTGTCATTAGGAGGACTTAAAACTAATGAAATAAAGAAAGAGGGGTGGCGGTAGATATGTTTTAAATTTTTTTTTCTATTGAAGTTCTTTTACGCGGCTGTCAGTAGGAGTAAACTGACAGAAATCGTGATTAACGAAAAAGCGTTCATACTTGTATTCCATGCGATTTTTTTCTTTCGAATTCACATTTTCTCCTCCCTTTTGGGGCGAAAAATTAGTTTTTATTTAAACATACCTGAGAAGGAACTTCGTTCTTAACTGGGATCCCCCGACCGCAAACGTTTTTTTTTTTTTGTTTGTTATCTTACGAGAATTCTATGCTTGCCACTTTTGGGGATGTGACGTTCATCATTTTCTTATACCAGCACAAAATATGAACATGGACATAGCAATGACGTGGGGGTAAAAGAGATGTGTCTCCCATAATCCCTAGCTGTCAGAAGGATTGGTGAGCGCATTATTTATCAAATTGGTATTACCTATTGCCGTTCATACCTACAACTATTAAAAGAATGACAATTGTGTTATGAATATGAATTTGAAGAGAGGATGCTAAATAATAACAGCCGCACGGGTCAATTGAAGGTTAAACTACGCTTGCCGCGGTCGGATATTGGATGATTGACCATTCATTACCTATATATCGAGACCCCACCGTGCCTTGGAAAGCACGTTAAGCCGTTGGTCCCGGCTGTCATTCGTAGATCTTTGACAGTCATTACGGCTAGTCAGAAGCTCAAGTCTGACAACCAGTCTTACCAAGGGGTATTGTGTTACCCAGTGACTGGGTCGTGTCGGTCAGATAGGCAGTCGCTCCAAGTAAAATACTGGTATTCAGCTGCATCCGGTTAGACTGGGAGCCGACCCTAATATAGTTGGGTTAAGGCTTGACAGATTGAGTTGTGTTTTGAATGTGTATTACGGACAATGTAAGTTTATAGACCTTTGCTGTGACTGTATAAACACATGCATATGTGTGCACATAATCTTGAAAGAGACACCTATTCGCCTGTAAAAAACCTGTAGGTAGGTAAGGGATGACCTATTCCCCTGTGTAGTTAAGGCTCCTGCAAACACGTGCGACACGCGACGTGAATTGCACGCGACACAAAGGCACCGCTTGTCGCGCGACTAGCGGTGCCCTTGTCGCTCGCGAGTCGCGCCTGTTTCAAAAAGCTTTTGTAATGCTAACCTCATATAGAGTCAAACACCTTACTAACATGATCTAGATATTCATGAAACAGGTCGTAAACGTGATCATAAAATATTTCGTTATAAAACAATTTTATGAGATTTTTTATTAAATCAGAAACATCTTTATGCTTTTCCATGGTTTTTAAAAGAGTGCGCACCTTATTAAAATTTTAATTTAGTGCTTCTCTACTCAGAAAATGAATAGCTTTTATTGTGTATCGTAAGGCACCTGCCCACCGCCGACGAGGAGGCCTCTGCTATCAACGATTTTCTCGCTTAAAATCATACAAAAGATTACAAGTCCCGTATAAGTAAAAGAGATACATGTTGACTCGCCTGGCGGGCAGAACACTCGCCGAGACTCACGCTTGGTATATACGCATACCAGCGAGCAATCGCTTGTTGCCGTCGCACACTCGCTCGTTGCTTGCCAACTCGTTTTTAGTTGCTAGCTCTGTTCACTTCTCATTAATCGGGGGCAGTGGGCAGATGCTTAAGGCAACTAAGGGATCCTATCAAGAAGCTGTCGACAATGTCGGTTAATTGCAACATTGTTCACTGAAGTAGAATATGGCTTTGTTCTGAAATCAATACAATAGGTACAATAAGTAAAACTTTCCAACCCTTGAATATATACCTTATTACTTCATTGTGACGGAACAGCGTGTTCAAAGTTGAACGCATTGATTTGTTTTTGTTAGAGTTTACTCTTTAAGAATCGATTTTCATTTATAAGGCCCTCGGTATGGAAATTTAATGAGGAGGGAAATTAATACAAGCGTTAACTCAAAAAAGCGTTAAGTTTTTCTGCGTAACGTACCTTGCGCACCTTTCACGTAGTAAACTCCAGTCGTGCGTCGGAGCTGACACACACACACTTTTATTTTGTACACATCGATTTTTCAGAATTTAGTTTGTTATGGAGGTGTAACATGACATAATATCACGCCTGTAATCCCCGAAGGGTTAGGCAGAGGTGTCAATGTCGTGATGGTCCAGTGGTTAAGGCCTCGCCTCTCATGCACAAGGTTGTGGGTTCAAATCTGGGCAAGAACCAATGTGTCTTCTTCAATTCATGTGTACTTTCTGGGTTTATCTTGGACAGTACTGACAAAGGTGAAGGAAAAACATCGTGAAGAAGCCTGCCACCAGAAAGAGATGTAGCTATGCAGAAAGTATGTCCTCCATCTCTTTCTTACTATGACATAAGATTAAAATAGGAGCCCCAAGGGTTAAGAGGTGCCGCCGTAGGCGCGGGCTTGCGGACGGCGAGCAATGGGTAGCTCGCCGTCCGGTAAGGACAAGGCCCGAGTCGACGGTGCGTTGTCTTCCACGCGCGCCTCAAAGAGATGTTAGCACCATTAAAGGGTTCCGCTACGGCCGATGCCAGCTAGGGTTGCGGGATGTTCGAAAGAGTTACCGTGGCCCCGGCACAGGCAACAGAAGGAACACGGGTGGGTTTTAGTCAGTAAAAGTCTGACACGCCCTCTCGCTCCGCCCAGAGCGGGAGAAGTCATTTGATGATTTCCCATCCACAAAAAAAATGGGTTAAGAGGTGGTGGTTTAGCTCTAGCAGGATTTTATAGTTAATTTAATAAAAGTGTGAAACCGCCAACCCGTCTTGAGCAAGCGTGGTGATCAACGTTCGTGCCTTCTCTGTATGAGAAGAGCCCTTTGCCCTGCAGTGGGGCAATAATAGGCTGGAATTAAAAGGAGCTATCTTACTGACTGAAACTTAAAAGTATTGTTTTTATTAACGTAATATAACTTTATTTTCATCATGGTGTATATAACTGAAAAGTAGGTATAAAAGCTCACTTGGCACAAAAGCTCTATATTCCACAAAAGCTCTGCCACTTCGAAGCATTACAATCAAATTACACCCGCGCGTGTTCCCTAGCGAAGCAGTAATTAACAATAAAGCATTCCCTTTCATAATGTTATGAATATGTCGCAGCCGAATTGTATAATACGCCCTAATACATAACGTCTAGGCGAAATACATAAAGGCGCTTTTTTTTTTATTACGGCTGATTGACGTTCAGCTGGATTGTCATTGCGTTACGTTTTACAATACAGCTACCCACGTTTAGACGTATTGCAGAATGGCTTATCTGCAGTCACAATAAGCGTCAAGTGTGGATTCTAATGTCAAATCGGTCGCAATAACTAAGGTAAGGCATTTTGATCAATTGGTTTAGGTTTGGTTAGGTTAGAACTGTGACCAAACACGCGCGAGTCGAGCGAGCGAAGCGAGCGGTGCCGCGGCAGCGGTCGGCGAGCGCTACTTCCAAGTTGGTCGCAGTTACTTGGCTATTTAGTATTTTTAGGACTGACTTTCTTAAAACTCTGAAAACTTTATAAGTATTAAAATTGCCCAATCATTGTTTTCACTCTAGTTAGGGAAATTTTCACTCATATTACTAGTTTTATTTATTTTTGTTTCTGACGCCATTACCTACCTATTGTTGTCATGACACAAAGAGCCACGAGCGTCAAATTTATAAATAAAATCTACAATCTGACGTTTTATTTTAAACTGTTTTACATAACGTCTAATCGTTGAGACGCCGCATTGATAAACGCAAAAAGTTTAAACAATCTAGCGTGTTAAAGTTCAGTCATTATGTAAAACGGCTAAACGCCGTTTAATTGTTTTACATAACGGCGCTGTTTTGAAAAACGACTAGACGTTTTGTAAAACAGCGGATTCTACAATCTGCCTGCGACAAATACATTAATTAATATAGGTACCTACATGTGAATGATTAAAACAAATCTCTGAGTGACAACTGAGCAAAGGTGTGGGAACAGGAGTATTTTAAACTGATTGTGATACTGTACTTAACACAACGTTGGTCTTTTACGACTGCAAATGGAATGGAATGGAATGGATGCAGGACAAAGACCTTTTCTCGTTCAGAAAAAGAAACTTGTATTGATCACCACATCATCTGCCTAGCCTTTTGTCAAATATGTTAGGGTCAGCTTCCAGTCTAACCGGGTGCAGCGGATTACCAGTCCTAGTTTTACATGGAGCGACTGACCTCCACAACCCTTTAACTGGGTAACACGGTACCCCTCGGTAAGACTGGTTATCAGACTTTTGGATTTCTGACAACCCGTAACCGCGCTAGTCTGTAACATCGTGTTGGCGATTTCAGATCACTTCGTACGGGTTTCCTTGCAATGTTTGTTTTCTTTTTAACTGACTTCGAAAAAGGAGGAGGTTTTATGTTCGTCTGTATGTATGTCCGCCGATTTCTCCGTTAATTGTGAACCGATTTTGAAAATTCTTTTTTGTTTGCAGCCACTGATATCCAAAATAACACAGAAAGAATATTTGTGAAGTCAGAAGGATTACCTTGATACCTGTCAGGTTTCGAAAATAATATCTTGCACTGACAAGTCTCAGAAGTGGCACAATTCCGTGCAGAGTTATTATCTAAGGAAATAAAAGGCTGGAATAAGACGATCGATTTACTTATCAAATCCACTCAATACATGGAAAAGCTCTTTCCCAACAAGCGACCTTTGTCCAACAAATTACGTTACATGTCACGCTAACATTTTTTCACAAATAATTTGCAAAGAAAACTCTCACATGTAAATCCCCCATTTTCCTTTACCAGTAAAAGCTATTACGCCCATCAATTTATATCATCAACATTAATATTATAAATAGGGAAAGTTTGTTCGTTCGTATCGTTTAAACGCGGAAACTTTTAGTTCAATACAAAACTCCGGCTTACCTGTATTTTATTTGAATGATGTACATTGAACATGAAAGTTTAGGAACGGCTCGTTTATTGTGCCTTTTGATGTTAATAGCCGATGCTGTAAAGGATTTTGGAGAGACCTGGGAATTTCAGAATTTGGTTGGTGGTAATTTTCTCTAAACTAGTGCAAGAGGGTTTTAAACGTTTTTCGGCTGAAATGATGGACATGACTGTCTCGTTGGTCTAGTGGTCGCAAGCGCCACTGCTGAGCATGAGGGTCAATCCTGGGTTCAATTCCCAGGTCGGGCAAAGTGTTATTGTGTTTTTCCATCAGGAATTTCTCAGTAGCAGCCCGGAGTCTGGACTTGTGCCCGGTTGATAGCAATAGGCTCGTCCCTTATTCCGTGGGACTTGAACATAACTGGCGAAATGTAGGTGTACAATAGGTACACCTCTGCCTATCCCTTCGGGGATTACAGGCGTGATGTTATGTTATGAGTGTGTTATGATGGAGATAATGCATAGAATTTTAGTTAATATGTGCTTAAATCTGACATTCATTTTGTAGTACCATAGGCTCAAAGTAACCATTGAATAAGTAGCCATCTTAATTACCTATTTCTGTTCTCCAATATTGGAATGGATATCGCCCGTATCAAGACAGTAGCCACAATCAACGGCTGCTTTATTAATTATTATCGTATTATCTGGAACGTTTTTGTATTAACCTATCAATTATATCGACTAAAATGAGATAGAATTTATTATTCATTGTTGCATGACGTTTTTTTTTCATTTTGGATGAGAAATCATCAAATGACTTCTCCCGTTTTGGGTGGAGCGGAAGGGCGTGTCAGACTTTTACTGACTAAAACCCACCCGTGTTCCTTCAGTTGCCTGTGCCGGGGCCAGGCATCCTTATTTTACTTTGTAGTGATTTCAAATATCTTCACCAATCCCGTTTCCCGAGCCATGTATCGCATGTTTCGCCTCACTCTTTCGTCAACTGCCATGTCTAATAATTGTTCCAGAAGTAGGTATGGTTATTCTTATGTATATGTCGCGGCCAGAGGGGCAATTCCCGTAATTTTAAGAACGTTCACAGTCTGATCTCAGTCTCAAAATGTCAAAAATACCTATAATTTCCCCACATTTTTGACATTTGATTGTCGCTGAGATGAGATTGCGACTAGATTTTGAACGTTTTTAGTCACGGGAATTGGGCTTCTGATCTTAGAATTGATCATTTCATGAAGTGTTCGGTCATTTTATGAAATGGTTGTATTTCATGTAATGGTCAGCTAAAATTGACCATACCGTTTAAACGTCAACGTTTAAAGATACGAGTATGTCAGTCAATGTTTGGCCATATCATTAATGTAGGGTATCAGTCGTGGTCCGATCGTAGATATGGCCATATCGTGACGAACGCAACCTATTTATCGACATTCCCAGCTGACCGCTGGGAATATCGCAAAGTAATTGCATTTCACGTCGCTGGTCAGTGGCACCCCGACCAAACGGGCTAGGTTAGGTTAGAACTGTGACCAACCGCGTGGACGCGAAGCGATAATGCCGTGGTAGCGACTGGCGAGCGCTATATCAAAGTTGGTTGCAGTTAATTAGGAATTATTCGAGTAAAAATAGATGCACAACAAAAACAAAACGATATCAACGCCTTTACCGGTAGATAATCTAACTATTTTACTATTATGATCACTAATGTTTGGCCACATCATGAAGTAGTCTGCGTTTAGCTGTTCATATCTTCAATCGTTGAGTATTCAATGATCTGGCCAGACCACATCATGGTGTGACCAGCGGTCGATGTTATATTTAATGAAATACAACTACTTCATGAAATGGTCGAACACTTCATGAAATGATCAATTCTAAGATCTGGCCACGACATAAATATATGATTGATATAAATCAAGCTAGCATGATACTGTATACAGTGAATGAAGTACACAGTTAACTACTAATTTAATCCACGGCTTCGCCCGTGTGTAGGTCTGAAATTATCCCACGGGAACGTACTGTCGGAACAAAAAAGTATCCTAGCCCTAATTAGGTCACGGTCTAACTGTGCCAAATTTTATCGAAATTCCTCCAGCCATTATGGCGTGCAAAGGGTAACAGATAGATGGAAAGACAGAGTTACTTTCGATACAATATTATTTCTATTACAGTCAACGAAATCTTAATTTTCCACTATATTACATACTTACTAGTATTTCTACGTATTCTTAAAATCGGATCTTACGTCTCTGCATTACTTTGAGTTTGTTCAATCCTATTTAGAGTGGACTTAGGGCTTTAAAAGTTGTGCACCTATTTTAAACGCGCAGTGGTGCCCTCATCGGAAAATAGTGGCCACTATTAATTTTAAGGATTATAATAAACATTAACAATGTAAAACTACTGTTTGTAATAATGATAACGTATAATCTTGTGGAGCAGCTCGTGGCTAAGTAATAATAGCCGCACGGGTCGATCCATCAGGTAAAGCTACGCTTGCCGGGGTTGATCCGTAGATGGGTGGCTATCTTTACATACCGAGACTCCTCCGTGCCTCGGAAAGCACGTTAAGCCGTTGGTCTCGGCTGTCATTCGTAGATCTTTGACAGTCGTTACGGGTCGTCAGAAGCCCGAAAGTCTGACAACCTGTCTTACCAAGAGGTATCGTATTACCCAGTTACTGGGTTGTGGAGGTCAGATAGGCAGTCACTCCATATAAAATACTGGTATTTAACTGCATCCAGTTAGACTGGAAGCCGACAGCAACATAATTGGGAAAAGGCTAGGCAGATTGAGGCTTGTGGAGCTCAACGTAACATGCTTATTTTCTGCATTTGCATTCTAAAATAAAATAAATAACCAAACAAATGTTGAGGGCGCCACTGTGCGCGCGGTGTCGTCTTAAGGGGGAAGCGCTAAGGTAGCCCGCGAAATTCAAATTTTCTTACGTTTTTTGCAATTTGCTGGTCAGTGTTAAGTTGTACGTTGATGAAAATATGATTCGCGGTCGTAACAAATATGTATTTACAGAATTATAATCATTACAATCAGTAATAAAACTTGTTAAGTTAGTATAATCCCCAAATGTCAAGATTTCATGAAATAGTAATTCTTGGGGTTTACTTGGTCTTAGAGAGTTGTGTTGATGACTTTAATGATTATAATTCTGTAAATACATATTTGTTACGGCCGCGAATCATATTTTAATCAACCTATAACTTAATACTGACCAGCAAATTGCAAAAATCGTAAGAAAATTTGAATTTCGCGGGCTACCTTGGCGCTTCCCCCTTAACATGGTATTTTGAAGCACAACTGTTTTAAGAAAGAGTGCTACGGAAAAGTTTAAGTCAATTCTGTTGAAACTCGTTGTAGTTAAATATGAAACGCTTTGAAAACGTTGCATCTTGTTTAAGTCCTCAGCTTCTTCATCGAATCCGACGATTTTCATGAAATTACGAATGGTTAATTTACGAAAATGTCTGACGATAATTCAATACTCAATACATTTATTTGCATTCCACAATGTAAACTTAGGTGGTAGGAACATTATAAAATATACATAATTTTAGATCATTGTGGACCCTGTCGGCACAGCAAGATAGGATAGAGGAAGAGGGCTAACCCATCTAAATAGATAAGAAGGTATCCTCGTACTTTCAAGTAATTAGGTCCTGTTCTATTGACGGCTCCAATTTTCAATCAGTGAGAAACCACGTGGTTAATTTAGGGAAGTTGATCTTCTATGCTTGGCGAGCTGCTTGTGGTGACTGGTCGTCTTGCTGACCATGTTTTTTTTTTTAATTTATTTTACTTCGATGGTCCTAGCACGAGTATATCATTTGTGACTTCGAGTTACAGCTGTAATTTTAAACAAGTGTGACTGTACAAGGTGTAATTTTAAACAGTGTTAATCTGTTAAGGGGTCATTATACTCATCATTATGAACAACTTTTACTATGGGACCGAACCTGAAATCGCGAAAAAAAAATCAGCTTTTCCCTACATTTGTGTTCGCATATCTCGTCAAAATGTGATTTTTTTTCGCGATTTCGGGTTTGGTCCCATAGTAAAAGTTTTTCATAATGATGAGTACAATGATCCCGTAAGAGATTAACACTGCTTAAAATTACACCTTGTATAGCTGCACGCCCTTTGTGCCTGGAGGCTTTTATTTAGGTATAAAGTTCCTTTACGTTTTTAGTTTTTATTTCTACTTGAGAATGCTTTTCGATGTCTTTTTTGTTAGTATATTGGCGTGTGCTAGCTGATACATGGCAAATCATTTTATTTAATGTTTTTGTGTAGCGTAATGTAAATAATTTTGCATACTATGTCATAGAATCAAGTTTTTCTAACAAAACAGGTGCTGCTGGGGAGTTTGTTGCGCCACTTCTTCTTCCCAACTAAAGCACTAGGAAGTGGCGAAGGGCGGGCGTTTTGGGGGACTGTCGTATGTAAATTTTGACGATCGAAAAGTGCCGATTCTCAGCCCAGTTTGATTAAATGACTTTTGATTTGATTTGACTTTCACCGTCCAAAAAAGGTTCCTTGCATTAATTTGTGTCCTTGGAATCCTTATCCGTGGCACCAAATGACACCCAATAATAATAACCTCTCCAAAATGACAATCCCATATTAATCACCGTCCACCCTTTCAGCGACAAGGATAACCGATCACCATCAACATTTACGATCCCCACACACTCTCCCTGATACCCGTCATCCGCCATTTTAAATTTACACACCAGTAACTCTATAAAAAGTAACGACCTTCCCAGACTATCAGAGCGACCTCGCGCGTCTCGAACCGGTGAGAGATTATCAATTTGACTTTCATAACAGCCCAAAGTAATGTCCTTAAGCTGAGTAAATGGACCGAAATTGATAATAAAATTAATTTACTTGCTCCCTAAAACGAGTTTTGGAGGAACAGGACGAAATTTATTCGTCTTTATTTTAGCGTTGTCGTCGATACAATAGCTTTTGTTGCGTGCCTGTATTGTTTTTGGTGGCTGTCTGATGCTGCCTTTATAGATTGTGTGCTCTCCTAATAATAAATCGCGTGTTTCATTTTAGTGAACAATGGGTTTAATATTGTGTTCTGAAATTATATTATCATCATGTCAAAATTGGAAAAGTTGAGGTGGAAATTTTCCTAGCAAATACTCAAGAATCACCATCAGATAATAATCTATTTGCAGAATCCTGCCTTTTCTTAATAGCCATGTCTCACCTCGTTTCACTACCTACATGTATGTTCAAGCTTTGGTATGTCCTGGGGGAATCAAAGTCGTTACCACAACACGTGACGATTACCTGCTTCACACGGTCATCTGATGGAAGGCTATACTTAATATAATATTTAAGTAAGCGGTAGATTTTGGTCTTAATCTTAGAGGGTTTTCATCCGTCATAAGTGAAGCAGCAGCGTTTTTACACAAAGTAAGGTAAAAGGAGCTTATAGCCGTTCCAAAAAGTGACCGATTTTTATATTGTGCCTACAATAAAATCATTTGCAATAATCCCTAACATTGCTTTTTGTTTTTTTTTGTGGATTCAAATGACTTCTCCCGCTCTGGGCGGAGCGGGAGGGCGTGTCAGACTTTTACTGACTAAGACCCACCCGCGTTCCTTCTGTTGCCTGTGCCAGGGCCACGGTAACTCTTTCGAACATCCCGCAACCCCGGCTTGCATCGGTCCTAGCGGACCCCTTCAATGCTGCTGACATCTCTGAGGCGCGCGTGGAACACAACGCAGCGTCGACTCGGGCCTGGTCCTTACCGGATGGCGAGCTACCCATTGCTCGCCGTCCGCAAGCCCGCGCCTACGGTGGCCGGGAATCGGCTGCCAATTCCCGACGCTCAGGGCGTCTCCTGCGGCGACTAGGGGCGTGAGGGCGCAAAGTTTGCCTTTCCCTCACGCGTCCCGCCTCCTCCTTCGCGAGCATTACTGCTTCGCAGAAGGAGGTAATGGCTTCCCATGCACTCTCGCTCCGTACCATGGCCTGGACCAGGGCCGGACGCGAGAGATCGCCGCCGCCGATCGCTTCCACGAGGACACGGCGGTGCTCCACCCGAGCCGGGCAGACCTCCACCGTATGCTCCACCGTGTCCTCCGGGAGATCCACACAGTGGTGACACCCGGGCGTTTCCTCCCGCCTTATTCGGAACAGGTACCTCCCGAAGCACCCGTGTCCGGTGAGGACCTGCGTCAGGCGGAAGGTGAGGACGCCGTGGCGCCTCTCCAGCCACTCCTCAAAGAGGGGACTTATCGCCGCAATTGTGGCGTACCCAGCGCTGGGTTGCGACAATCGCACTCTCCATGCCGCCATGAGATCCTGCCGGAGCTCTATCCGCTGTGCCGCGATTTCTCGCGGCAATGGAGTTACGCCCTGGCGTCCTGCCTCCTCGCGCCACTCCCACATGTGCGCGAGGACTTTTGCCTCCAGATCCCATGGCGGTAATCCAGCAAGGAGGTTCGCCGCCTCCCCGGAGACCGTGCGGTATCTCCGGGCTAACCGGATGGCCATGACCCTCTGGGACGCGTTCAACCGACGGACCGGTCGCCGCCTCACGGAACGAGCCCACACCGGAGCTCCGTAAAGGGTCATGGACCGCACGACCCCCGCGTAGAGCCTCCGGCAGGAGGCGTTGGGACCCCCCAGATTGGGCAGGAGCCGCCTCAAGGCGGCCCCGGCCCGCTCCAGTCTGGGAGCCAAACGCCCTAACATTGCTTGCCATCAAGTTTTAATCATGTACTGTTCAAAAACTTCACGACCTTATTCCGCCGGCCCCCTTCTATCAGCGGACATCAAGACGCACTGCAGGTTACCATCCCTACCTAGTTGCTATTCCACCAATTCGCACAAAGCGTTTCCAAATGTCTTTTGTGATGCGCAAAGCAAAGGAGTGGAACTCTCTACCTGCATCTGTGTTTCCGAACGCATACAACCCCGATCTCTTCAAAACGAGAGTGAACAGGCTTCTTCTGGGTAAGCTCACTCCATCGTCGACTTTGTCTCTGTCACCTCTGACCTAGACTAGAGTCAAGAGCAAACCTATCTTAAATAAAAAATAAAAAATGGTCTGGCAGTTTGAGTAATATATGCGGCCTACCCAAATGTTCTTTCATTGGTATTTAACTGCCTCGTTGGTCTAGTGGTCGCAAGCGCTACTGCTGAACATGAGGTCCTGGGTTCGATTCCCAGGTCGGGCAAAGTGTTATTGGGTTTTTCTATCTGAAATTTCTCAGTAGCAGCCCGGAGTCTGGATTTGTGCCCGGTTGATGGCAATAGGCTCGCCCCCTATTACATGGGACTCAAACATAACTGGCGAAATGTGGGTGTTACTATACTATAAGTACACCTCTGCCTAACCCTTCGGGGAAACAAGGCATGATGTTATGTTTATGGTATTTTCCGTCGAATCGTTGAGCTCCTTAAGGTCTGATTTGCTGTACGATTACTGCAAATGCGTGTACTGAATGGACAGGTCCACTCAATCTCTGTAGTTCTTTCCTCAAAAGACCATTTCAGACACCAATCTACATGGTCTTCACATAATCTGACCAAGATTATGTCTGGACTTTAAAAGAAACTGTGACCTCTGAGTTTGTTTTTCGGCCTTTCTTCTCAGAGTAATTAGATAAGAAACGCCGGCCTCATATAATTAAACAAAAATATGATTGACGTGTAAAAGTGTTTGTACAAACCTACTTACAGAAATAAAATCATTTATCATTATCATTTATCAAAATATGTAAAGCAAAGGACAAGACACAAAAACACATTGCTTTCCAAAAAAGTCAACACACCCATTTGAAATATTATCAATTTTTACAAAATCCGATCATAAAAGGCTGTTTAAAGTCGTTTTTTTGGCATCCGGCATCGGCGGTCCGAGTTCGCACGGATAACGAACGGACGCCCGGGTGGCCCTGTTAAAACTTCGGCCTATCCCCTTTAATATTTCTCTTTCGTATCGGGATATTGCTTTAAATGTACGACTATGGTAGTTAAGTGTAAATTGGATTACTTCATGTTCCGTGTCGACGAGAATTTTCTTTGAAATGAATGTTAGAAACGAACTGAAAAGTATTTTACTAATTACGAATATTGCGATAATTATATGATAACAATTATTACCCAATTGTGGAACCAACTTTAAAACCACAACACTTCTATAGGTATAATAAATATGCAGTAAAGTCCGAAACTATAAAATGAAACGCCCATTCAATACGCCATATAGTACGCAATAATACGAATCTATCTCGTTTTACAGTCCATTTAGGACCAAATTAACCAATATCACTTCATTAGGACCATAAAATCTATCCTGATAGGTCCTATTTAGTTTGTGTGTAGCTTAAGCTTTACTGTTGTTGTGTATTGCTTCAGTTGGGATGTACTGATTTAGATTAATGTCAACTGATTTAGGCCCACTTGCACGTTCAGTCGGTTTAAATGAATAAATAATAGAGTTTGTAATTTGGGATTAAGTAATTAATTAATAAGTAAGTAATTAATTAATTTAGTGTTTTTTTGAATTGGGACATTGGAGTTCAATCGACGAAACATAAAATATAATTCTGTTATGTAATCTGACCAAAAATGAATGAACGAACAATGAACGGAAATTGTATACCCATCTCTTTTACACTACTACTTTTACATTACGATACGTAATACTTTCTTGTCTTTGAATTTCATAGCATGACCTTTCATTTTAATCGTATTTTATGTGGTTTCCATGGAGATTTAGTTTAATAATTGACGAAAACGTTAGATAAGGAAAATTAAAGTTTAAGTTTTTTATAATTTGCATTTATTTTTATAGGAGTTCATGAATATACTGCCTGCTGATGTAGTACCGAATTTTTACTTACTATAACGTCGAACAATTTAAAATACAAAACAGTTATCAGCGGTACCTCATAACATCAATTTATTTTGACATTACTTACCCAGACCAGAGTTTAGCGATTTGACTCTCCCACATCAGTGGGTTAAATATTTAGAAGTTTAACTATAGGTTTACCCGTAACTCTTGGTGGCGCTAGATGAATTATTTGATTAACCCAGAATTAGCTGTTAACTCCGAATTATTAAGGATAACCCATGAACGTGCAAGTGGGCCTTAGAGTAATGCCCACTAATTTGTGTTAAACCCCTAAGTTGCGGTTAGGCTAAAATGTCAACGTGTGTAGAACACTTTATTTTTCTGGACATAAGGTATTTTACAGAAATAAACGTTCATCGGATTAAGATCCTTCGGTCCGTTAATAATAGTTTAATATACTTTGCCACTTTTCATGAACTTTTTCTGATTTAATTGAAATTAGCCGTGTATAAAGTTGACTGTAGTTTACTTATTGGTAAAAACTAGAGATATGATATATATTTGAGACATCTACATCAAAACGGAATCTACCCAAATTGGGATGTTTGACCTTTTAAGACTTCTCAAAGGTCACTGATCAGAAATAAATTAAACAGCAGAAACTAATGCCATTACTTTTTACGGAAACAAAATAAAATAAGGTCATTGAGTGAAACTTTGACAATTTAGTCCATCTGTGACAGCGACTGAAAGTCTTGAGTAATTTGAATAATATTTAACATTTGCCTGAAATGACTTTGTTAATTCATGGAATGTGGATTTGACATTTAACATTTGCATGAAATGACTTTGTTAAGTCATGGAATGTGGATTTAACATTTAATATTTGCCTGAAATGACTTTGTTAATTCATGGAATGTGGATTTAACATTTAACATTTGCCTGAAATGACTTTGTTAATTCATGGAATGTGAATTGGATTAGGTTTGGTGTTACTAATCAGTAATGCCTATCCGCCTTGAGCAAGCGTAGTGATCAATACGCAGGCCTTCTCTGTTTAAGAAGAGGCCTTGGCCCTGTAGTGGGACAATAAGAGACTGGTATTATAAATGTGCAATTTACATAGTGAATTAAAATTTTATTTCAACACCAATGCTCTCTGGAAAACATCGTTAGAAAACCGGCTTAGAACTAAAAAAATCGAAGACAAGTGACAAGCACCAATCAGCACTGAGCTTGCGTGGTGAATTACGGCCCTCTATCTCACATAGAGGAGACCTGGTGTGCAGTGGCAATATTATGATATTCTTTGTACTGCAGGTCTGCAGGAGCTAGACCACCATCTCTTAAAGCAGTATTATTGTAATCTTACTTCAGTGTTCAGTGTTTACTTCAGTTCTTGCACTGAAGTAACATTAAAATAATACTGCTTTAAGAGGTGGTGGTTGGCCCCCAGATCTTTAAAGTATTGCATGAACAAAAGAAGGAAAAAACAGTTTCACAATAGCTAATAGAATTAATTAATTAATTAATTATTCATTTTATTTCAGACATAATTCCTGTCCATAATTAACACATACAATACATTCAAAATAAACACAAATAATAAAATTGAAATTAATTAAATTTAAATATTGAACAATTCACAATAAAAATAATAATAAAAAATAAAAATTGTATTTAAAAAAAGTCCAATAATTATTAAAAATGTCAAAAAAAATAAATAAATTACAAAAATGTCAAAATAAACTAAGTAGGTGTACAAAATTTCAAATAATTTTAAAAATGTCTGTCGTATTATTGGAACTTTATTTTAATTTACTTTTACCTGCCCCACGCCCGATATACGGGTGCGTGTAAGGCCTGCCAGTGCTGCATAAAAGGGCCGTCCAACCTGTTGGCAACAATGGTAAGAAGACTGCTACCGCTGCCCCGCACCCTACTCGCTATCGATGTCGCCCTCTTGCGCATGCTGGTATAAAAACAGTCAATGCGGACGCTAGCGAACATTCCCGATGCGCTGCAAAAGCGAGGCAGCCGCAGCAGCGCCCTCAGCGCGTTGTTATATTGAACGCGGAGGAGATTAAGTCCTTTTGATATCCTAAACCCAAAGGTGCTAAGACTTCACGTCCTTATCTGATAATATTTTACTACGCAGATTCTCCTTAAAGTAATAAAATTGAATAATACTATGGTTAACGATGGTATGTACTATAAAATGAACATTCAAATCGGAGTTATTGACCGAGATTTAAGTGGTCATAAAGTAGTTGTTAATCTCAGATTATATTGTTCGCTTAATATTTTTCGTACTGATTAGAGAAATCTTAGGTTGATGTTTTTTTTTACTACCTACGTGATGTGGCTCGTTCTTGGCCATCTGATGATTTGAGTTTTCCTTCATGACTTTAAAAGCTGCTTTCGGAGTTGTTTTCCTACTCATGATAGTTGTTTTTAAATTTCGAATGATTGTTACAACTTACTTCATGTTTTCTAATATTGCACAAAATTGTTACAATTTTCTTTTGCTAGTAAACTGCTGACGTTCTAAGCTTAACTTGGTGACTGTCACAGTAAATTCTATCGCACTGTCCAATCTCAGTTTGTCATTGTCAGACAGATATCCAGAACTATTTCTTAAAATTCTTCTACAAAACAAATGAATAAAAAAAGTACCGTACTTTGACTCTAGGGCATAACTTTGGCCCAAATCGAGACAAATATTTAGTGTTATTAAACCCACACAACAGTTCCGCAAGTACGCGTCTATGTCGCCATTAGTTGCCGAAGGAACACGACGTACGGTTGTGTGGTCGCGAGACGGCGGGCAGTTCAAACATCAAGTCTAGATTTGGGCTAAAGTTATGCTCTTGAGTCAAAGTAAAGCTTGACGGTATTTCAAGTCTAACATCAAGTTTAAAACTGTCACTTAATTTTAACCTTCTAATTCACATAATAGTCAGAGACACCCATTTTCCTATCTCACGGTTCAATACTAAAGGGCTTCAGAAAGTCGTTTCCTTTGATTTTGATCCGAAAGGTTGAACATGGTTTGAATTTTGACAATAGGCATGTCAAAGGGATTTAATTAATTATAGTCGATATCAGTGATTCGCGTTAAGGTTTAAGTTCGGAGGATTACAACAATGGGGAACTAAGAGCTGGGGGCCAACCACCACCTCTTAAAGCAGTATTATTTTAATGTTACTTCAGAGTGAGAAAGAATACAATAATACTGCGTTAAGAGGTGGTGGTCTAGCTCCTGGAAGCAAGGAGGAAAGAATATAATTAATGGGTAATCGTAAATATAATTAGTAGGTCATGTTATAATTAATAGGTAATCGTCTTTGTGAAGCTTGCTGATTAATTATTTTGTTTTAAACGGGAATCTATTTTAGGCATTATACATAATTGTATTCATCAGATAACCTCAAAAATCGAAGGAACAAAGTTCCGCTTTGCCGGAACTAGTGATAGTATAATTATGCATGACAAAGTTTATGGTATAAATACATCAAATAACCCTCATATAAAAGGTAGGTCTGTGAAATCAGAATAAAACCAAGCTTTTTCATATATTATGACTGAACAAATTATAGAAAAAGTTTTACTGAAATAGAATATCCGATTCAAAATACCTATAGTAAATATTAAAGCAAACTTCATCCACTATTCCATTTTTAAATCCACATCCGCTGAAAAAAAATTAAAATAAAAAAGAAAAAAAACTTGAAACGAACCCAATAGCTTAATACTCCAGGCCCCACTTCCACGAGTCCAATTTCAGAATACTACACAGTTTCAAGTGTCCGATGGCTACTGTTCAATTAAATTGAACCCTGTCTGGCATTCCGACGCCGCTTGTCTAACATGAGACTTCGTGCATCGCCACGCGAATATTCCGCAAGGTATAGTCCGGAATTTCTGCATTTAAACGGTCCGTGTTTTCCGGGAGACATCGTCTGAGGGGGACTTTACACTGATATTGTGGTAATTGAAATAGTTGACATTTTTGGAGTGGTCTTATGTCTGATTTTCTTTTGAAGTTTTTTTTTTTTTCATAAATGGCCCTTTGCCCTTTAGTAGGACCAAAATACAGACTGATTTTCGATACATCTAATAAATATAGGTAATACCTACAATATTATTATTATATTATATTAATATAATAAAGCTGTGGGGCTTGTGGCTAAGAAATAACAGCCGCACGGGTCAATCGATCAGGTTAAGCTACGCTTGCCGCGGTTGGCCCGTGGATGGGTGACCATCTTTACATATCAAGACCCCTCCGTGCCTCGGAAAGCACGTTAAGCCGTTGGTCCCGGCTGTCATTCGTGTATCTTTGACAGTCGTTACGGGTCATCAAAAGCCCGAGTCTGACAACCAGTCTTATCAAGGGGTATCGTATTACCCAGTAACTGGGTTGTGGAGGTCAGATAGGCAGTCGCTCCATGTAAAATACTGGTATTCAGCTGCATCCGGTTTGACTGGAAGCCGACCCCAATATAGTTGGGAAAAGGCTAGGCAGATGATAATTAATATAATAAAGCTGAACCGTTAGTTTGTTTGTTTGTTTGAGCGCGTTAATCTCTGGAACTACCAGTCGTATTTGAAAAATTCTTTTAGCATTTGCCAGCACAATTTTTGAGAGAGGTTTTAGGCTATAAACTTAACATTACGGTCAGCAGAAAGAACGCTAAGCGAAAACGAAGTCATAGCGCGGGCGGACGAGGAAGCTTTATAAAAATGTGGCTGTTATTTTAGTATATTGTGTATCTTCCACGCGAATGGAGTCGTGACCAGAAGCTAGTCAAAATATAAAGAGGTAAAGTGACTTTGTATATAAGTAGGGGATAATCTTCGGATCCGATTCCAAAAATTCTTTCATTAAAGGGAAGTCAACGGCAATAGTAACAGCAGCTAAAGGTATATATTGCCGAGTGTCATAGAATAATAAGTTTAATAATAATAATAAGTTTATTGCCAAAGGAAAATACATGACGTGTTTTCCATGAATTCTTTTTTTTTTACACTTAATTTACCTATTTTATGAAAAATGTCCCCTATGCTAGGAAATTCCTGTATTATAGGGGACATCTCTTCGTCCGTTGTTACAATACAAAAAAATACGGTGAAGCAAACGTGTAACTTTAGTTATAATTTATGTACGTGTGAGGAGCGCGCGTGCTGAGTAGTGTGTATGTATGAGAGAGAGTGAGTGTGTGTGTGTGGGAGGGAGAGTGTGATATGGTGTATAAGTGATGGTGTGTGTGTGATAGTGTCTGGTCGTGTGTAAGTTTGTATGGTGATTATATTAGGTGTTTTATGTGGATGAGGGTTTTACCAGTGCTTCTGTCTCGTCATAATCTAGGGTAAGTAGAAAAGTTTTGAGTATTTTTTTACATTTGAATGTATTTTGGGAGTGGATGTCTAGCTTTTGGTGTATTTTGTTGTAGATGCGTGCACTGAGGTAGAATATATTTTATGTTAAGGGGGAAGCGCTAAGGTAGCCCGCGAAATTCAAATTTTCTTACGATTTTTGCAATTTGCAGCTCAGTATCTCGGTGTATGTTAATTAAAGTATAATTCGCGGCCGTAACAAATACGTATTTACAGAATTATAATCATTACAATTAGTAATACAATTCCTTAAGTTGTATAATCCTGAAATGTTAAGATTCAATGTAATAGTCATTCAATGGAATTACTTGGTCTTAGAGAGTTGTATTGATGACTTTAATGATTATAATTCTGTAAATACATATTTGTTATGGTCGCGAATCATATTTTAATCAACATACAACTTAATACTGACCTGCAAATTGCAAAAAACGTAATAAAATTTGAATTTCGCGGCCTACCCTGGCGCTTTTGCCTTAAATTAAGAAATTTCATGTAGACGAAGACGCGGGCACAAATAGTAACTGTGTTTGATAAAAGACAAGAATCGATATAAATAAAATCAGCCTATCATCATTGGGACATCAAAAATGATAAATATTTTAACAGTAGGTACAGTGAAAATAGGGAACTTAGCCTACCAAAAAAATCTATATAGGATACTAAAAATGAAATGGTGTACGTTTATATGCGCATAACTTAAGAACGGCGGGACCGATTTGGCTAATTTTGGTTTTAAAATATTCGTAATAGTCCGAATTAGGTTCTTACTGAAGAAATATTGGAAAAATGTAACTATTGAAAGGAGATTGAGCAAAAGTAGTCTAGCAACGTTTCATGTTACAAAATCAAAATGATATAGAAATCATTTTCTTATTTTGTACAACCTTTTCACTTTAGAAATTTTATTTTCGTATCCGGAATTATGACTTTAAGAAAATAGTAAATTAACAATTGCTACGTATTATTTCCGTTTAAAGTCATGATACTGACGTTTCTTTTTCTTCATTTGTACGAGTTACGTAAGTATGAGCCTTTAGACACACGGTTTATGCATTTAGCCAATGTCACGTTTAGTTAATATATTGAAGTTGTTTTATTTCGATGTCGTCACACCAAAACGTCATGAAAAGGTAATAGGTATAAATATTATTATGTGTTGTTTTTCAAATATGATAGAAGCTGGTGACTGGTTTTGTTTTTAACCAACATTGTTTTTTAATTTTTGTACGTGAGTGATCTGTGGTGGTGGGTAAGTTGCGAGTAGGTTAACATAATTTGTCGGTTATCTCCGTTTGGGTCTAATTACATAAAAACCCGGACATTTGTGGGAAAATTAACATTTTTATTAAATCATATATAAAACGTGGTTTATAATAAATAAAGATTTATTGTGTAACAACTTAAGACGGAATTCCATACATACGTGAACATTGTCCTTTGGACAAGGCAACGTCTGTCGGTTTAGCTAGTTCAGAATAATTATCGGTGTTCAGCTTCTTTGGCTGTGAATTTTCACTACCACTTGAACTAAGCCTGTAAAAATTGTATTTTAGCTAATGAGTAGGTACCTTAATACTAAATAATTGAACTGTCATAAATAGACAAAATTCCTCGTTGGTCTAATGGCCGCAAGCGCTTCTGCTGAGTATGAGGTTCTGGGTTCTATTACCAGGTCGGGCAAAATGTCATTGGGTTTTTACCATCAGGAATTTCAAGTTAGCAGCTCGGAGTCTGGATTTGTGCCCGGTTGATGGCAATAGGCTCGCCCCCCTATTACATGGGACTTAAACATGACTGGCGAAATGTGGGTTTACTATAAACGTGTACAACTCTGCCTAACCCTTCGGGGATTACAGGGGTGATGTTATGTTATGTTATGTTATGTCAAGCCATTTCCAAGAAAATTTATCTCAATTTCAACTCCAACAAAATAACGTAACTACTACTCTAAATAAATACAAAAGTGGATGCGTTGAGAAGTTGTGTGTCAGAAAACACAATAGGCTTTGTATCTTGAATACATAATGTTCCCGTTGCGCAGTCTAGCTACAGGCAGCCTTGCTACACCCTGTATACGTATTGCATGTATACCTAAGTAGCATAATGGTACACCCTGTATAGTGTTACAATGATACATTTGTGCTGTCGGATGGTTTATAGTGTTTGTGTAGGTGAATTATTTTAGACAGTAAGTAAGCTAAAGGTATTTTTTATATTACATTTCTTGAGTAGACCTTTCTACTGTTTACAGAAGAAAATTTTAAATTAAGACCTTTGTAGAAATCTGGGAAAACAAATGGGACTAATTTTAGTATTATTGAATACTAAAATGCTTTCAATTGTGAAAGCATCAAATAATCTGTCTAGCCTTTTCCAATTAATTATTTATTTATTAAAAAAAAGGACAGCCACATAACATGCATTAAACTTATATTAGAAATAATCTTAATAACTAAAGGACTAATGTACATGACAATTATTAAGGTGTACAGTTACGAGCACTAATATGTATACACATAGCACTTTCGATTTTCTCGTGGAATTACGACTGCAACTTTGAGATACACTCGCATTTATAATAGTATGGGTTTCAAAATACTATGTTCGTAACAACATAAAATTCAATCAAAACAGTAGAAGAAAATGACTTTTAAAAGTTGCTTAGTGCTCATGACTGTACATAGCGTTGATTACAATAACTTAATGCCTTAAAATTTAATATACTAAACTAAAACTAAACAGACTAAATTAAACTATGTTGGAGTCGGCTGTCTAACCGGATTCAGCTGAATACCAGGGGCGAAGCCTTAATACAACCCGATTCCTATCGGCTTCCCTTCGGAACAATCACTCTTCTCAATGTCTACTATTGCCAAATAATATGATGCACCTGTGTGTGTAACTGTGTATCACATCACATTACATAATTATATTGAATACCAGTTTAATACACCATAAGATTAAAAACCTACAGTTTTTCGTGTGAGTTTATGAGAACTGAACAATTTTTTCTTCGGTTTTCTTCTAATGATAATTGTATCTGCGCCACTGCTGAATTTTACATGGAGAGACTCCCTGTCTGATCTTTACGAACCAGTTGCTGGGTAACACGATACCCCGAGGCAAGAATGACTGTCTGACTTTCGGGCTTCTGACGCGAAGCGACTGTCAAAGATTTACCCGTGCCCGTGTTGCTAGCGTGGTGATCAATATTAGAACTTTTCTGTAAGAGAAAGCTTATTTGAAAGATGCATTCTGCCACTTTTAAATAGAGCAAGAATAAAGTCTGATTTGCACGGTGCGATTTATTTGCCTGTAATCTACCATGCCTTGAAGTGAGTTCGCCCCCTATTAAGTGAGACTTAACTAGAGAAATGTTGGTGTACTATAGGTACACCTCTGCCTAATCCTTCAGGGAATACAGATGAGATGTTATGTTATGATATACCGTAAGTTCAAGCAACATGACATTTGCACCGTCATAACAGTGTTTATGCGCTGCAATTCATTTGTTGCTACAATTTTATTGTATGCCACAGGGAAAAAACAGCATCGTGTAAATGGGGCTTATGTCATTACCTACGAGATTCATCAGAATAAATTAAATAAAAATAAACTTCCGACACACATCTATCTATAACCTATTTATTGAGACCATTCCAACGAGCCCAAACTCGTGTTTGGGCTCGACCAACCAACCACCAACTTTCAGCAGAGGTATCGTTACCTCTGCTGAAAGTTGGTGAGGGAGTTGGGTATCCTGCAAATTCCAGTTGATGCTGCAGCATCAGTTCAAGGTTACTATGTTGTTCTAATATCATTGAAGTAACAGAATACCAAATTTCGACTCGATCAGACCTGTGGAAGATGCTCACATCAACTAAATTTAATTTATTCATCAACTAAAAAAAGAACGATCTGTCCTATACAAACAATACAATTTAGTGTTGTCTTTAGATTGAACTTCATATAAAATTATAATTATAATTTGTACTACCTGAAAAGGATGAAATTCATTATTACTGACATTTAATTCTGACATAACTATAATCTCTCAATTTAATTGTACAATTATAAAAGAAAAAATAAGTAATAATAATGTTTAATGCATGCTAATTTAGGATGATAAGGGCAGGCGAATTATAATTGCAATGCTTGTAAAAGGCTGCTAAGTCATAAATACTGACATAATATTACACCAACATTGTACACTTAGTTCGCAATAAACGTTTTGACTTTAAGAATAAGAATAATCTTTATTGACATAATATGAGGTTACAGAATCAAATGAAGCCTCTGAAACCCAAACTAGGTAAAAACCTGTATGTCAGGAATCAGCGCCTTCTCCCATTTTCATTACACTAAGATTGTTATGCCAAAAAATACTTTTTAGATTTACTCTTAAATGAACAAAAAAGAAAAGAATAATAAAGTTTGAGGATGAAAGCATGCAAAAAATATAAGAAATACAAATAAATATATATCTTAAATTTAGCTACGGTAGTGTGAAAGTGAGTGAGCGGGTGGGTGGGCGTGTGTGTGTAGGATGTGCGAGTGTGTGTTGTGTAATGGTGTATGTGTGTGTTTGTGTGTGAGTGTGGGGGTGTGTTCATATATGTTTGTGTGTTTTTATCTTATCTTATCCTTTACCTACTGAAGAACTTTTTCGGTTTCCTCGTAGTTTAGCGTTAGAAGATAATTTCTGACTTTGACTTTGACTTTGAAAAGAGCTGATAATCTTCAAACGGCTGAATAGATTTTCTTGAATCATAGCTAGGAACACTCTCAATCAAGTCACTTTATAAATAAAACAAAAAAAAATCTTAATCGGTTCAGTCGTTTGGGAGCTACGATGCCACAGACAGATACACAGTTACGTTAAACTTATAACACCCCTCTGTTTCCGTCGGGGTTAATAAAGTATTGCTCTATTCATTCTACATTCAAACAAGAAACCGTGTATTCAATTGTTTTTCTTCCATCACATCCAGATGACTGATGGATTCCTTTCACAAAAATTACAGTCCTTTTTGCTCAACACACGGAGTAAGTAAACAATGTGTGGGTCGCTCCATTTTCACTAAGTGGATTATACTTGGATGGGCGCCTGGGCAAGAAGTTATTTATCGATGTTAATGGGAGGCGCGGGAGTTTGACAGGCTATGATTACTATTTTTGTTGTTTTATTTTTATCTTTTTGTTGTATTTTTCATACATATGAGAAGAATCACTTCCTTGAATTTTATGATAGTTTAACAATACTGAATTTTGTGTATGTAACTAGAAGATCAAGTTTGAAGTTTGGATTCAGATACAAACTTCAAACTTGATCTTCTAGTTTCATCCTATATGAACATATGTGTGTTTGTGTTGTTTAAGTGTGTGTTTATGTTTGTGTTTGTTTGTTGTTGTTATGAATAATTGAAGATCATGAGTTCTTTACGGAATTGGTAAAAACTGTCGGCAAAGATGTCAATGTTGCTGCCGTTGTGCATTATATTATAATTAGCCATGAATCGGTTCATAGGGGCACTGCAACCAAGGTTTGTTCTTGATGATGACATAGCAAGTATATCTGTTCTATGTACAGATCTAGTTATAGCGCGCCGAGGTACTGTAATGGCCTGTCACGATACTAGGGCAGACCACTACTTCTGTGTATGTGGTCTCGACTCCGAGTTGTGTTGCTGGATATATAAATGAGACACACAGAAGCACTGCTGTTACTATTTATTGGCTTATGGGAAAGCACGTTACATTGTCAACCGTAAAGCTAGCACTAGCACTGACTCAATATAAAACAATTTGACTATATGTCATAGTTCAAACCTATTCTGTTTTTTCATTTGGCGTTCGAATGTTTCCATAGACAAATACTTAGCGGCCTGTCCCACGTGAGGCTACCACCGGCATTAAACCTCTACAGTACAGTGATATTAAGTTCAGATAATAGCTCTGGAACATCGGACCGATACGTATATAAAACATCATTCCGCTTCAACTAACTTTAAACAATTGACAGAGATAAAATAAAAACAGCTGAGAGATGTCGTAGGACACCGATTGGAACGAAGTTCCTTTCGCTTTTGCACGACTTTTTCAGTGTCGTGACGGTCAAAATGTTACGCTTTTTTCGGTCTAGATCTCATTCGCCAAGTGGGCAGAGTACTGTAAAGGTTTGAGGCCGAAGGCGACCTTATGTGGCACAGGCTGTTAAATAATTGCCTATGGTCACATTCGAACATTCACAGATGTAGAATATAACATAACATAACATCACGCCTTGTATCCCCGAAGGGTTAGGCAGAGGTGGACCTTTAGTAACACCCACCAACATACTGTAGAATATATTTGAATTTGAAGGATAGGCAAATTGTTTGTATAGAAGTCAGGTACAGAAAATCGTGGTGTCTTGAACATGTACCATTACTATGTTAAAATATGATAATATAATAATATAATGCTTTAGTGAGTTTAAACTCTAGTAGTGTTGGTGTCCCCCGCACACATTACAATCGACACTACATAAAACACGTCATAATCCGCTCAGCTTCCGTAAGTTCCTTGTGGATCACTACAGTATCTATAACGTGTGATAAGAAATTTTGTTCCAAGAATGTTGTTATAAAAAAAAAAAAAAAAAACTTTAATTCGGACCTTGATCCATATTGTGTTAGTATGATACAGACTTATATACTATGTTAGTACATAGTTATAATTTTTTTAATTCATATATCTGTTGCACTCACCTGACGCACCGGGTACATGCACATGAGTACATGCACCCAATGCGCCATGATGGTGCAACACGGCTTATCACTGATGACCCCAGAATGCTGTTGCCGCTCCCACGCACTCTGCGCATCATGGACGCAATCCTTTTTCGAAGAATGGTGTGGAAACCATCAGTACGTGCTTCGGCAAACATTCCTGATGCACTGCAGTAACGTGGAAGCCCCAACAGCATCCTGAAGGCATTATGATACTGAACCCGGAGGGCGCTGTATGCCCTTTGCGTATATCGAACTCACAGAGTACACGTGTACAACGATTAGTAAAAAGCCTTAAAAAGTGTTATGACATTTAGTTCCAAATCCATCGATTTGTAGTGCAAGAGAGCTTTATGAAACCACTGTAGATATTCGTTAATCGCTGCTACAATCCATCTATTTTCGGTACCTTGTTTAGCAACACAACCGCATCAAACTCGTTATGAAACCGCCCGAAGTTTCCGCGGAACTTCGCTACTTGTCGGAAAACCGTTTTTACTTCAGTTCCGGATTTGAGCTCGGAACTAATCGGCAAGTTCCGCAAAACTTCGGATGCTGCTCCGTTTAATACGTGTGAGGAAAAAGTTGTTCACTGTTTTATGTTGTAGTTTGGGAGACGGGAAATTAATCTATAATGCTAGATGAATTTGGTATCAGAACTCCTTCAATAACCAGATCTTAATCTGTGGATGCAGTGGTAGATTTTATTTTGAAAAACAGATTGAGCATCAGACATCACCTACGAAATTGATTGCGCCTATAGGAGATAGAAAACTATTTTGTGATTTTCAATAGGTTAAATAAATGAGCCTCTTTGTAATTTTTTGGCCTTTTTTCACAGTTGGTCGCAGTAACTAAGTTAGGGCACCCTGACTGAATGGGTTAAGTTAGGTTAGAACTGCAACCAACCGCGTGCGAGCCGAGCGAACGATGAGCGGTGCTGTGGCAGCGGACGCCGAGCCCTACATCCAAGTTCGCCGCAGTTACTTGGCTATGTAGTATTTTTAGAACCCCAAAGTAGGAATTATTTGAGGTTCACAATGAGAAGCGCGATTCATTATTATTAGAGGGTACAATAATATTTTTTAGAAAGCAAAATGGGAATTATTTGAGGTTCGATATCGTACATGCCTTTCTGAAACGAATTTTTTTTCTAATTTGCATAACTTAAAAATGAAACGACTTTCATGCCTTTGTCTGTGAACCGACAACAAAAAAGTATTTTCATACACTAAGTTGTACACGGTGACCTTAAGTTTTTTCACCAAAAGAAACCAGGACTCGAGATTATTAAAATTTTGTTTAAAGAAATAGAATCTTAGAAAATCGTTTAGTCGCAATAGAGAAATTTGCTTATTCAAGTCCTTCTCTGGCTAAGTATTTTTTTAGAATGAAATAAACTGGTAACAAAGGTATTGTTATTGTGAAAAAAAATATATTTCTTAGGTCCTTAGAAAAAAAAATAAGAAATTGTTTATTTTTTGATGAAAATAACAGTTTTCTCTGAAACGAAGCGATCGGTGGAGAAAACGCTTACCTAACGAGTTTTAAAAACATTGTTGAAACTGAATAAGGGCCGATTTTTCAATCGTCAAATAACTTTTATCTGGGGAATATGTTTGACGTTTTGACAGCTATTGTATAGAAAATATGTCAAACCGCCATATTTACTCTTCAGATAAAAGTCATCTGAGGATTGAAAAATCGGCCCTAAATCGAAAAATATTATATAGCCAAAAAATAATTTACCCCAGCTGTTTATTTAAGGGCTGATTTTTCAATCGTCAGATAACTTTTATCTGGGGAGTAAGTTTGACGTTTTGACAGCTTTTGTATAGAAAATGTGTCAAACCGCCATAATTTTATCTGAGGAATACCTCAGATAAAATTTATCTGACGATTGAAAAATCAGCCCTTAGACAAACAAGGTCCCAACTAGTCACTCAGTCAAAGAACCAAACTCGGCAATAACACTTTTTGTAAAAAAACTATTAGGAATGAAGATCACCATCTCATAATCTTTAAGCTCTAATCCCATTTTACTTGGGGTCGGCTCAACACGTTTTC
Source organism: Fissipunctia ypsillon (assembly GCA_947568875.1). Classification (NCBI taxonomy): domain Eukaryota; kingdom Metazoa; phylum Arthropoda; class Insecta; order Lepidoptera; family Noctuidae; genus Fissipunctia; species Fissipunctia ypsillon. Next base: position 17,071,605 of record OX387662.1, read on the forward strand.
TTCTCCCATTCTCCCCTGTCAACCATTACGCTATCATTCACTCCCTTCTCTTTCATATCATTATATCGAATGAAGATACTAAATAAATTAAAAACTCGACCCACGTGAAGTAGTTACCATAAACATTCAATAAGAACCGTTCAATATTAAATCATCTTCAACCAGAACCAATTTAATTCAGAACCAAAGAATCACCCAGAAAAATCCATCCAATCGCCAGAGAGTAATGTAATTCTACCCAAATCCAATTCCAGGTGACATCGATAAAGATTTTGCATAAATCAGTGATTTAATCCTATAATACCGCATTTTACCTACAGCCATACCTAATGTTCAGCAATTGAATACTCTATATCAATTTAAATGACTTATTTCATTACGCTCTGTGCGAGAGGATTCTCTGGGATCTGCGAGCCGTGAGCTACGAGCATAAATTCAGAAATTGATAATAAAATTTTAGTAGGACCGCATTATGTTCAATGTTATATTCAATCGTTTGGATTTGTGGGTAGGTAGGTGCTGTTTGTGAATGTGTATTTTCAGGGGTTGAACAAAGGGTTTTGCGGCTAGTGGAAGGAATTTGGAAATTTTCTGCATTGTACAATTGAATTTCGAAATTTGTTTTTTTTCTAAACCGGCCAAGTGCGTGTGGGACCATGCACAATGAAGGGTTCCGTAGTTGGGATGAGTTTATCCCAAGAACAAACTTAACATTGTAGGTGAAAAACATGATCTCTCATACATTCCAACGGCAAATGTAGGTTGGTCGGCTATTATTCGTAAACTTGTAAAGCCTACTTAGCTGTGATAGTTTTCCTTCTAACTTCGTTGTTTAAACTATAATACTACCGTGAATTTTATCTCATATCCAAAAATAACCATTTAACTGCCGGGGTCACTTGTCTTTAACAAAAAATAGCACTTTAAAGCTTAATATTTCAGAAACGGATTTCTTAATCGAAAAATGGTTTTCTAAATCCGCAATATTTTTGAAACACCTATTCAACAACACCCCCACACCATGGGGTAGACGAGAAAAAAAACATCCCCACTTTACGTGTACAGGAGGTACCTACCCTAATTTTTTTTTTTCATGATTTTATTTTACCACTTTATCGACGTGATTAATGTATATCCATGCCAAATTATAGCTTTCTCGTACTAAGAGTCTCTGAGCTAAGCTGCGGACGGACGGACGGACGGACATGGCGAAACTATAAGGGTTCCTTGTTGACTACGGAACCTTAAAAAATGAGAAACGTGCTGAAATACCATTGGATATAATCTTAGATAGATAAATAAGATTTGATGGGATTCAATTGATTTGTCAATACAAATCTCAACCATTTGCACCCAAAATATTGTAAATGACTTCTTCACCAAATTAAAAAAAAGTGTGCACCATTAGAAGCCCAAAAGTTTTTGAGTCACACTAATTAAAAAAAAAACGTACTTACTTCATTGGAAAGTATTTTTTTTGTGGATGGGAAATCATCAAATGACTTCTCCCGCTCTGGGCGGAGCGGGAGGGCGTGTCTGACTTTTACTGACTAAAGCCCACCCGTGTTCCTTCTGTTGCCTGTGCCGGGGCCACGGTAACTCTTTCAAACATCCCGAAAATCATTTGAAAGTCTACACTTACATTTTTAGAAGAGCAGTTAACTATTTCCCTTATCAAATTCGCGTCTATTATAATCATGGTTTTTAGTAAGTTGTCTTGAAAGCCTGCCTAAGGTACCTGTTTCATCGCCGATTAACGGTTTTCTCGCTTAAGAAACGTACAAAAGATTGTAGGTTCCATGTAAGTAAAAGAGATACAGACAGACAGACAGATCTCGGCGATAAGCGTAAGTCCAGGGATGTGTGGCCGGCTTTGAGTTTCATCTCGGTGGGTCTCTTGAACGCAAATAATGTCACAGTGAGTTTTGTGGTAGACGTCGGAAAGAATTTCAGATTTGTCTTGAAAGAGATACATACTGGATGATTTTTTTTACCGTCTCGAAATTTTTATAGGGTGTTCTACTCATGAATATGAACAACTTTCACTACGGGACCAACTCTGAAATCACGAAAAAAAAATCTGCTGATTCATACATTTTGGTCGAGTAGGTATTGAACTTTTGTATGAATCAGCTGATTTTTTTTTCGTGATTTCAGAGTTGGTCCCGTCGTGAAAGTTGTTCATATTCATGGGTAGAACACCCTGTAAAAATTTCGAGACGGTAAAAAAATCACCCAGTATATTAATAGTTGATCGTTGACTGTTCACACTACCGGCGAGTACTCGTTTGTCGCAGCGACAAGAGCTATCAAAGAGAGCTGAACGACGTTCGCTTGCCGGACAGATCACTCGCTGTGAGACTCACCCTTGGTACATACGTAAACCAGCGAGTAATCCGCGATGCGGATTGCGCGCGACAAGCGGTGCCTTTGTGTGGCATCGCGGGTCGCGTTTGCTTGCAGGACCCTTTACTCGTTTTTAGTTGCTAGATCTACTCGCCTCTCATTGATTGTCGGCGGCGGGTGCCTCAATAGCGAGTAAATGGTCAAATTCCTGTCGCCACTTAGTTTTCGATAAAATAATGACCCACATAGCTTCGTTTTTAACAAACAAATTCTTCCCACAAGGATTTCCTGTTTAGCGGTACACAATAGAAACACAAATCTCTTACATAAACACCTTTTACCGATTCGGAACAAAAAATAGGTCAAACAAATATTTGTTTTTATGTGAACATTACAAGCGGACCTGCGGGACAATTTTTAATTTTTTTTTTAATTTTTTTATTTTATTTGGAATAATACATAACACACAGTAGGAAACGGTTTCATTTGACAGTTCAACAACATTCATTGCGTTATTTACGTTGTTGAGCAGGCAAATTTTTCAAACATATAAAGCAATGGATTAGCAATTTACTTCAAAATCATTCAGATTGTGATTGATAATGTGTTACGCAATTAGGGTGCTGACCCGATTCGGAGCTACATAATTATTTGATTCGCTTAGAAATCGTCTTTTTTAAACAATAAATGTTTAAAAAACAAAAAAAAAAAATGTGTAATAAATGTTTGTTTGTTTGTTTTTTTTTTAATGTTTTGTTGTGTGTTATGTAGCATCACGTCTGTATTCCCCGAAGGGTTAAAGCAGAGGTGTACCTATAGTACACCCACATTTCGCTAGTTATGTTTAAGTCCCATTTAATTGGGGGCTATTGCCATCAACCGGGCACAAATCCAGACTCCGGGCTGCTACTCAAAAATTCTAGATGGGAAAATCCAATCATATTTTGCCCGACCCGGAAATACGACCCCAGAATGCAGCTCAGCAGCTCTGCTCCCTACATTTATGGTCGCATAACTCGTCTAAATGTAGGGAACAGCAGATTTTTTTTTCGCGATTTCAGGTTTGGTCCCATAGTAAAAGTTGTTCATAATGATGAGTACAATGATCCCTTAAGAGGTTAAGCGTTAATTAAGTTACACCTTGTATACTAGCGACCCGCCTCTGCTTTGCACGGTTTTTACGACTTGAAAAAACAACGAGATTTCCTCACTATTTATAAGTTTAATATTAATGTATTAAACACATAAACCTGCCGGAATAAATTCTCTAAATGATGATGAAAACCGCATCAAAATCCGTTGCGTAGTTTAGAAGAACAACGTGGTCGCACAGACAGACATGAATAGCGACTTCAATTTATAATATGTATGTATGTATATATATATATATTATACCTTTTGCCGGTACAAGTGGGTATACTCAGTTTTCCAATCCATATGTACTACGTCTAAGGCAATCATTATGGCGCCTGCATCTTATTCACGAGAAGGGCTCTCGATATGCCAGGAGCTAATGGTTTCGTTGCCAACCTCTACGATTATTGCCCTCTGCCACCATGCTGAATTGCTCTTGAGTTGGCTTAATCGCAATCATTGATTTTGGTATAGTTCAAATTAGTCCAAAGCTGAAACGGATTAAGAATAATTTTTAAGAAGTCTTTATACGTTTTTAAGATAAAATTTGTATGTTTTCGCCCTGTTTTTAACAAATTGCTCGTAAAAGTAAATAATATTAATAGTTATTTCCAAGCTCGAGAGAGACTCATGTATGAATTAATCAATAAATTGTTAAGTCGCAAAATTCTGCATTCGAATTCCTCGCAGTAAAGTCTGAAAAATATCATACAATTTTTAGTGCGCTTTTTGCCCAATTTCTAATGAGTTGTGTGTCCTGTCTCTTTCTTTTAGTTGCACAATACATGAACTTAGTCTGGATGCCCCAAAAAATTTCCTTTTCCAAAATTCTCTCTCTAACTTTTCCAGAATAATCTTCTCCAAAATTTAATTTCCCCCAACAGCAACAAAACTGTCCACTTAAAATGTATGTATGTGCAGCAAAAATAAGCTTCGCCGTTGCAGTTTTAAAAATCCAGGAGACTAGCCGTGTTGGTTATAGTACATTGAAGAGATAGTTTGGACTTCTGTGACGTCTAATAGCTCTCGATAGAGGGAGACACGGTAGAATGTGGGGAATGGTCGCAAGGTATTCGTAGTTACTGTTGGTTTTGTTACGATGTAGTGAGTTCAGAATGTCTGGTAATGATAGAAGTTTATCCACATAAAAGCATGCAGACTTTGCAAATCAATGTCGTATGTGCGATAAGCACATTCACAGTTTTCTTCGTTATAAATGGAAGTATTTCTTAGTTAATTAATCTTATTACTTGCCTTGTGTCTTCGTTCTTAAACCTTAATAAATAAATTATGTCTATTTTAGGCTTTTTATTTTGGTTATTTAGTCCCCATTGTCCGTAATGGTAGTCGTCTTGCTAATGTCATGTTAAAATATTTAACAAACTCTGCTTTTCATTTGTTTTTTCCTTCTTCCAAATCTTTTCGTGTGATTTTTTAAACTTTGTGCCTTTCCTCCTTTCTGATCCTCCTCTGTATTTTCCCCTTTTCCATTTTTAATTTATCCTCTTTTCTTTTATTTTATTCGTGACTTTTGTAAAGTGGAATTTCTGCACTATTCCTTTGTACTATCCTGATATTTTGTTGTGTACTCTGGAGAGGTAATGTTTCCGAGGGTGCTTAGCTGCGGGTGGGTGGTGTTATTGTGATCTAGGAATGCAACACCGTATTACTACTACATGCGACGTTGTTAGGGAGCTTAGTTTACGTAGTGTTGATATTGTTAGTCATATTAGAGTTTAAGGAAGAGATGACTTTGTAAACTGTCTTTTTATTTACTTCCACTCTTATTCTTAATTACTTCTTATCGTCGTCTATTAATATGAAAATTACATTTTGTGCTTTAATATTATCAATGTGTTGTTATTACGTTACCTTAATGCTGGTAGAATTGCAGTCAAAAAAAAGTTAATTAAATATAAATTAAAGCAATATAGTGGGGCTCGTGACTAAATAATGACAGCCGGACGGGTCGGTTGAAGGTTACATAAAGAAACAGGTTTCCGGTACAGACAAACCCGTGCGGGTTCATACCGATCGGTGCAGGGTTAACAAGGTAGTCGGCACCGACAAGTTTAAACCTGTTTCTATATAAGTCAGCACATAAGATAACATGCGAATAATAAACCTGCACTAATCGGTACCAACCAGCACAGACTCGCCTGTACCGGAATCCTGTTTCTTTATGTAAGCACCTTTACCATACCATTAAAAAAAAAAAACAAATATTTATATAGATCCTGGCCGATTTCGGCCACAGCGACTTGGATCTGCCTATTGATGACATCGCTGGTGTGCCCTCAGGTGACTGATATAACCAATTTTTGCCGTGAAAGTGCGTTCACATTCACGGCAAGTCAGCACCCCTCCGATGTAATTATATTGGATGGCCGCGGGTGGTCGGGCCTTGAGCTCGTCTTGTTTAGCATCGAGCTCCTCTTTACGTCGCCTTTCAAACGCAAACACCTTAGTGCTCACGGTATGCCTCCACAGTGACCGGTCTGCTGCCATTGCCTTCCATTGTGACGTCTCTAGATCACACCGCTTCATGTGGCGCTTAAGCACATCTTTGTATCGAAGGAGTTGGCCGCCTTGTCTCCGCTTGCCATCCCGCAGTTCTGAGTGGAAGATGCGCTTCGCCACTCTGTCGTCAGACATTCGGGAGACATGGCCAGCCCACCGCAACTGCCGCCGCATTACATAAGCCTCTATTCCACCGACATTAGCGAAAAAAAAACAAAATAGAGCACTTAACCAAGGTACTAATACAACAGTACAATATACTACCTAGAACACATTTGACATAAACTTAAAATCAACTTTACCTTAGATCAATGCCACGTAATTTTTGCTTCTTTTAACCGTTTTCTTGGTTGTCACTCACGACACCAATACGATTGAATGTGGGCGCGGGAATGTCAGGGACTACGTTTTGCCAATAAAAACAACTAGATGTCGCTGTTAGTTTTGTTGCAACAAAAAAGGTTCATCTCACCGGATCATCTCGTACACCTTTCCCTATTTCCTCTGATCTATTTTCGAGAAGTGAACTGAAATAGTCAAGACAACTTTTACCTAAGTGACATCCCTCATATTTATTTCTTCAGAATCCCTGAAGGTTTCAGGCAAAGGGTCTCGGGTGTTGGATGACGCTGAAAGATGATATTATTATTTCTCATGAAAATATGGCACGGTAAAGTTTCTTACTTTATGTGTCAAGGATGTACCTACCGTTTCGGGGAAAAGCAAATGTGGTTTTCAATTCAATGGAATAACATTTTCAAGTATTTCAGTAGATACCATATACTTGGTCTTAGATATTATCAGCCAACACAACTTTCGTTTTAGACGTTCTAGGCAAAGGCCTATTGCAATGACCTACAAAACATCTGCCTGCCCCATTTAGTCTACCTCTTTTTTTTTTTTGTGGATGGGAAATCATCAAATGACTTCTCCCGCTCTGGGCGGAGCGGGAGGGCGTGTCAGACTTTTACTGACTAAAACCCACCCGTGTTCCTTCTGTTGCCTGTGCCGGGGCCACGGTAACTCTTTCGAACATCCCGCAACCCTAGCTGGCATCGGCCCTAGCGGACCCCGTCAATAGTGCTGACATCTCTTTGAGGCGCGCGTGGAACACGACGCGCCGTCGACTCGGGCTTGGTCCTTACCGGACGGCGAGCTACCCATTGCTCGCCGTCCGCAAGCCCGCGCCTACGGTGGCCGGGAATCGGCTGCCAATTCCCGACGCCCAGGGCGTCTCCTGCGGCGACTAGGGGCGTGAGGGTGCAAAGCTTGCCTCTCCCTCACGCGTCCCGCCTCCTCCTTCACGAGCATTACTGCTTCGCAGAAGGAGGTAATGGCTTCCCATGCACTCTCGCTCCGTACCATGGCCTGGACCAGGGCCGGACGCGAGAGATCGCCGCCGCCGATCGCTACCGCGAGGACACGGCGGTGCTCCGCCCAAGCCGGGTAGACCTCCACCGTATGCTCCACCGTGTCCTCCGGGCGATCCACACAGTGGTCGTTTCCTCCCGCCTTATCCGGAACAGGTACCTCCCGAAGCACCCGTGTCCGGTGAGGACCTGCGTCAGGCGGAAGGTGAGGACGCCGTGGCGCCTCTCCAGCCACTCCTCAAAGAGGGGACTTATCGCCGCAATTGTGGCGTGCCCATTTAGTCTACCTCTTGGTAATAAACTATGAGAAAATGGGAATCTCATTCCTTCCACCTTACTGATTTAAAAATTATTAATTCCTTACCACTGGGTTCGTAAAAATGTATCACGCGACGATTCCACCGCGCGTTTTCCACCCGGAAAACGTAAAAGACCCCGACGTTACTGAAATGAACGAGCAAATTGATAGCATTAATGAGTAAACCAATTAATTATAAAAACGAAAGTATCAACTTAAAAATATTCATTCCAATAACCTTTTAATAAAATGCTTTTGAGGTGCGACCATACCACGACCGCGCGTGATGAGCATTCGGTAGTGATATGAAGATTCGAATGACGTTATTACGACGCACGCTATTTCGAAAAACTTTACGAGTGGTACGCCAGTTCGAAAACACATTGAGTCGAAAACCGTTAAATCGAATGACGTTCTCGCGATCACGCTGATTCGAAAAACTGTATGAATGGTACGCTAGTACGAAAGTCTTGGTATCGAAATCCACTGTTGCGAATAGGACCAGGACTCAAAAAGACTGTTAGTAAAAGTTACGACTATGTTAGTAAGTACAGACATTAAACAAACAAAAAAAAAAGAGGAAAACAAAACAATAAATTAAATACTGGACGATCACTGCTGTGACATCCCATGAGAGACGGCACAACAGCGGCCCACATAAAAACAGTTCAGGCGACTCGCAACCATGTCTAAGTCACTATTGGAGCTGCCCCATACTCTGCGCACCAGGAATGCGCAGGTTATGGCATATTCCAAAATGAATTTGTCTAGCACTCGTACAGATTTTTGAAATAGCGAGCATCGCAATTACGTCATTCGAATCTTCATACCACTCCCTGAGCATTCGGCTACGAGCTTCTTAGTAGTGGGTACTTGAATCAAGCGGTAGGTTTTCAAGCACCATACCATAGAGTAGTTTTTTGACATAAAGTCAAACACACCATCAGTTTCATGGCAACCATTGCGTGATAGCATTATTTTATTAGGGAAGCTTATAGATGATTCCTGGGGAACAATGATTTTAAAAAATCCTGACTCCTGGTGTCGTTTGAGAATTCAGGACTTATCCCGAATTAGTAGTGTGGCGGCATCGCCACAATGGAACGCGTCACACTGACGTCACGCAAAATCCTGCATCGCGCAAACAGAGTTTACCGCGCGACTAGCATATATACAACATCCCGACATCAACCGTCGGGCAGTAGCCCACCAGACACAACACCCGTCTGGTCGGAGGATCCTCCCTTTTCTATGGAGGATGAGTGAACTTTACACCCTGTTCCTCATGCCTCTAAAGTAGCTACGTTTAATTAGTTCTCAAACAAATTGTCTCGAAATGTCCTCTCACTTCCGAATGCTTACAAACGAATGCTCGGGTTGTAGACGCACGTTTACAGAAAATATCTTCTGAATGTAATGTAGTGGAATCAAAGAGATTCCCAGGACATTGATATAAAGCGTTTAATGGTTGAACTTGGTAAATTAGTTGCCTCTTAATAAATACCGGTGATTAAATAGGTTTTATTTATGACCGCGTTCTACTAAGTTATGGTCTCAATTTGCAGGGAAATGTAGGATTTTCAGAACTATTTACGGCAGATTGTGTAGGCTAATGAAAGTTACTGTTATTTTACTACAGTTTGCAATTTTAATTTTATCAGTAATGTGTATTTAGGAAGTGTCTTTGTGAATATAAAATGTTAGAGAATTGCCCGACTACTACAGTCTTTCAATTGTTTAGTAGAGAGCAAGTGTTCTATAAAACCATATTTATAAATAAAGCGTGTCAATTTTTAATTACAAAGCTGGAAGTTTACTTAGATTCAGATACCATTAAAATAATTATGTTCATAAAACGCAGTCTTCGAACTAAAGACATCTAAATCACAAACTTCTCCGTACTACATATCTCCAAGACATCTAAATATAATTATTTGCACAGTATAACACAGAACACACAGTCCGCACAGAATACATAACTTGGACGACAATCACACAGTTCTGTAATTGTGGCGCTAATGCAGATACACGCGGCGTTATCGTGCTAAATTGTGCACTATGCAATTACTTATTACGCCTTGTAATATAGTTGTGACTGTCAAGCTATGTAGTGGGAATCTGTTGTTTTTATTATTATAACACCTATTGTTAATTAATTGTGTGAAGTCAGGTTCGAATTTATTATCTATCTTTCTTTCTTTCTCGTTATGACAAAGCTTTTTCAACAACTACTGATAAGTTCTGTATCTGTAATCTGGCTATCAATTTCATTCAAGTTTAGTTCCATTTTTAAATTGGCAGATAGTGTCTATCCGGACACTGTGAATCAAAAGGCTCCTAAAGTAAAAAAATACAGTCACGACCTTTTTCAATGTTATTTCTACTACGCCTATAAACTCTCGGAATCTTATTTAGAACACTGATCTGTACACTTAAGCCATAAAATAGACCTAAGCCTGTGCCGAAATAAAAGTAGACGACAAAAACAAATCCACTACAATGTCAGTTCAAAGCTCGATACACAGTCTAGCAAAACATTAACTCTAACGGGAAAAAATAAGCAGTATAACAACGGAAGTTTTATCTATATAGCTACTCTATCTAGATATACAATACTGTGATCACATACTTTGATATAATCAAAAAGGGCTAAAACATTCGGACGTGTTTCCTACATATTTTTCTAACATATGCTAATATATCTTACTTTATATTTACCGTTTTTACTTTATCTTTTATTTTCCGTTTATTACGCCCGCCTTTTTCTGGTAAAGCAGTTTTATTCTGTCGAATTTGGGTTTATATAGACCTCCGAGCCGAAAGCTCATTCGAAACTAATAAAAATCCAGGAAAAGTAAATAAACGTGGTCTCCTTTGTTTCAGATGGATTTCTGTTTCTGCCTCTCCATACGGGTCACGAGGAGATTTTTTAAAGTCAAAGTCATCTTAATCTTCTTTACGGAACACGTACATTCGCACTCATGAAGACGAACATGGACAAGAGTTTAAAGAAAAAGAACCATGCGAACGGAAAGTACAAGAAGAATGGGAAATCTGAGAACTACAGGATCGACGAAGACGTCATTACGACGTGCTGTCTCTGTGTCAAGACTAAAAAGAGCAAGAAGAAGAGCTTCATCGCAGGATGTGTGACAAACCTGGGCATTTTCACATTACTCCTAGCTTACACGCTGGTTGGAGCTTTTATATTCTTGGCTATAGAAGGTGGAGCAGCAAAGATCCACCAGAAAACTCTTGCCACCACATCGTATCAAGCATCTGAGAATCAGAAGTCAGTACCTCTGTCAAAACTTAACGCGACTTTAAGCCAGGCGAGTGCAGAACTGAGGTCACAGACGGTGGAAAGTATTTGGGAGATCACGGTGTCTTTAAACATTTTGTATAAAGAGAATTGGACGAGACTGGCTGCTCAAGAGATAGCCAGATTTCAGGAGAAGTTAGTGGCAAGGGTAGCAGCTGATGTGTCGGCGCAGTATGGAGGGGCGAGGGCACTGGAGTCAGCGCCTGCGTTGGTGGTGGATGACTATGAGTGGAACTTCGCGAAGGCGTTTCTTTATTCCCTGACTGTTCTCACTACTATAGGTAAGATTTTAATTACTTAGATATCACTTGATATAAATAGGTAACCATTTTGTTCTGTACAACGTACATACAGCTAATCATTGAAACATCTTAATTTTTGTAACAACATGACTTTTTGATCGTTGTCATGCTACACAGAATGATTGCTGCAATAACTATGTAGAACGAAGCGGTTCTATCAAAGGAGGTTAAAAGCAGCAGTATTTCATCAACCACGCCGAATTAGTTACTCTGATAACAGTCCAAAACACGCACACAACAGTGGCCGTGTCTACAATGGCGGCAAGATCTACAATCACCCTTTCTAGAGAAGCCCATGTATCAGCAAGCGCATCTTCTTTAAAGAATATCCACTGTTCTAGAAATATTTTCTTATTTCACATTTTGTTCGCAGGTTACGGCAGTGTGGCGCCAAGGACAGCTTTAGGAAAAGCAGTCACAATAGGATATGCTGTAATAGGCATACCGCTAACACTCCTCTACCTCTCCGTAGTAGGAGCTCTTCTATCAAGACTAGCCCGAAGCGTGTTCAGCAGAGCATTATGCTGCTGTATATGCACAAAGTGCGGGTACTGCTGCCTCGATGAACGAACCATGACAAGTAAAGAAAGAAAGGAAAAAGTCAGAAGGCAGGATGATTACAGACATCAGACGTTACATCTTCAGGAGCCATACTACGTCAGGTCTCCATCAGGGACAATAATATCAGCATCACAAGCGCACAGTGTAAGCACAAATTCAATCAAGGATAAAACTCAAGGGTTAAGCTTCCTAAGAGACTGTGATTCCATGAGTTGCACTGATACAGATTCTAAAGTGTCTCTAAGAGGATTCTCCATTCTAGCTCCTATTTCATTATGTTTGGCGGCGATTTTTACTTACATTTTCTTTGGAGCATTAGTGTTGTACCAATTGGAAGGTTGGAGCCCAATTGACGGTGTTTATTTCTGCTTCATGAGTCTCAGTACGATTGGTTTTGGGCATTTGGCTCCTGGTGCCACGCAGAAGAATGGAGCCTCATCTGGCACCGTGTGGTTCTGCTCAATATACATCATGACCGGCCTTGCACTCACTGCGATGTGTTTCAATGTTCTTCATGACGAGATTGTGCATCGACTAAGGCATCATGAGAAGGTTCTCAAAGCGAATAACCAGAAGGTCCTTACTTCGGAGTTTCTTCATAGATCTTGACGAGACGAAAGCGGCAACTTGACCGATGAAACAATGATGCATTCTGACGGGGAATCATTGCCAGAGGTATTGCACCATGTCTCGAATGCCCGGTACGAAGGAGGTGCGATACGAAGAAGTGTGTATACCTTAAAGGAGGTGAAGGAACCGGAAAGAGTGACTCCTATGTAGGTAGGCACACCTAATTTCGTTCCCGACAATGTAGTACAGTATGATTTTGAAGACACTGTAGAAGTAAAGGATTTGATATTTGATAAACAGTCTCAACCAAAACTTAAGTAAAAGAAATGACTGACCTTATGTGTTAATTATTTTAATTAGTTGAGTAAATATGAAATAGGAATTATATAGGACAGTACTTGTTAAAGTAAGTTATTACTAAGTGATGGTACGGAAGTATAATTAAGATTTAATAATAATTAAAAATGAGAGGTTTTTTGTACGTAGAGATTATACATTAGAGCGTTTGAATGATTTATTGTATTGTTGTAATAAATAGAGTTATGGAAATATGCCAAATTATATTGTACAACGTATAATACTGATAGTTTGTATATCTAATGCGTATCATATAAAACTAAATTATATGAGACAGTTGTTAAACGACTGTTAGCTGTTCCTGAAAGCTGCCTCGGTTTGAGCAAAATGGTTCGCAAAATGTAGATAAAGTTGCCTTTGTCGAGGCATATACAAGGTGATGTATATTCGGGCGTGCGTTTAAAACTTATATCGAGGCAGCCTTGAAATAAGCAACAGCTCTAAAAGTTTTAATTTAATAATGAAGTGGTAATTTTATTATTAATTCTATACTTTTTATGATTTGTAAATGAGAGTTTGCGTGACTATAAAGAAAACCTTTGCCATGAGTAAAAATAGAGTGTTAATTAATAAAGTGTGAGATAACTATTTGTCAATATTTATTTTATTTGTGAAATTGTATGAAATGTAAAAATAACATCTTGAAAATAGAAAAATAAAGAATTTAAAATTATTTGCTCGCATCATTGATCCTCAGCCTTTTGTTTGTTGTGAAAGATCCTTTTAACATTCACACTCCATTTGGGAAGAATTGGTGGTTATTTTGGACTCCTACCGACTATCATGGACCACTGTACCCTTAAAATTGTTGGTCCTTAGCCAACGAATTAATCACATCACAGATTGATCAGCATTTTTCTTTGGAACCTAACATCAATTGGACATTTACGCAAGAATTAAGATAGATAGAATACTCTTTATTATGTACACCATAGAAATCTATATACACTTCTGGACACATCTATTGGCCCACCTTAGAGTTTAGGTTTCGATGGCCCCTACCGTAATATGATAGCTAGATTGAACAAAAACTGTTGATGCAGTTTTAAACCTGATACATTTTACCATCTTTTTCGATCGTATTGTTTTAAAATTTGAATTCAGAATACCATACGACATGGAGCTACGCCTAACAAGTCAGATATGCGCCTTGTTAAAGGCAATTGATTTTTGAATAAAAAACATGTTTTATCAAATAAAGGTTTAATTTAATAACGCGTGTTGCCTCCATGGGCATCTACCACAGCTCTCATACGATTAGGCATAGAGTTTATCAACCGCTCTATGAAATTTTGAGGGATCATCTCCCATTCCTCTTCTATGGCAGTTTTCAACTCCTGCATCGTCTGGGCAACTGGCTGACGAGCCCTAACACGTCTTTTTAGCTCATCCCACATGTGCTCAATGGGGTTCATGTCTGGGCTTCTGGCTGGCCAGTCCATAACTGTGATGTTCACATCCCGAAGATATTCCCTGACGATGCCGGCCGCATAGGCTCTTGCATTATCATGCATAAAAAGGAAATTTGGGCCCACATAGTCCGCGTATGGTATCACGTGAGGTTCTAAGCACTCACGAATGTACCTTTCAGCATTTAATGTTGGCAGCAGTGGTCCTGTAACAACCTCAAGTTGAGTTTTGCCGCTCGCGGATATACCGCCCCAGACAGTCCATGAGCCACCGCCATAAGCAACCCTCTCTTCAAAGCAGCATTGTGCGAAACGCTCTCCCTTACGTCGGTAGACCTTCTTCCTTCCATCATTGCCATGTAACACAATTTTAGACTCATCAGAAAAGAGTACACGGCTCCAATCTTGCTGTGTACAATTTAAATGACTGCGTGCGAAATGAAGGCGCGCTGTTCGGTGGGCTCGCGTTAGTTTGGGCCCATTAGCTGGCTTGTGTGGTACCATATCGCGTTCTTTTAACCTTCTCCGAACAGTTCGAGCGCTCACAGATACTCCGTGGAAGTCGCGAAGTTGGTTTTGTATCTCAATGGAGGTAAGGTGACGATTTCTCAAGCTGGTCGTCACGATGAATCGATCCTGCCTTTCAGTTGTGACCCGAGATCGTGGCCTTCCTTGGCGACGAACAAAGCCGCCAGTCTCTAGGTACCTCCGATAAACATTTCGGACCGCAGATCGACTTAAATTAAGTTGAGCACTCACGTTTCTTTGGCTGTGTCCGGCCTGAATAAGTGCCACAGCTTGGGCGGCGACTTCAGGTGAAGTATCCATAGATTATTGATAGAACCTCACCTTAATGTTAAGAATAAGTAATGTTTGTTGCAAAACCAAAGATATCAATCACTTTTTCAAGAATTAAATCCAAGTAAACCAATAAAACCAAGTTTTCTTAGTATTCGATTGTTTGATATCAACAAACAGGCTCCAAATTGTCTTTTGTTTCTTTAAATTCTGTGTTCGAAATTCAAAAAAAGACTATTGAATGAAATTGTGACTGTGCCAGGTTCAAAACTGCATAAAAACTTTTTGCTCGACCTAATATAAAATTTTAGCTAGGACCAAACGAAACTGAAAATACAAGGTGGGCCAATAGATGTCTCCAGAAGTGTATATAAAAGGAGAAACTGACCGACTGACTGACTGACTGACTGACTGACATATCAACGCACAGCCGAAACTACTGGGACTAGGAACGTGAAATTTTGCACACGGCTTCCTTTTATAATGTAGGGGAGCACTAAGAAGGGGTTTTTGGAAATTTGACCTTTAAGGGGGTGAAAAGGGGGTATTTCGTTTGTATGAAAAATCTTATTCCTTGAGTTATTAAACTTGAAACTTGGCCCAAATACTTATCTTAGTAAATTATGAACTTTGTAATTTTTGGTTTTTCTAAACTACCCCCACGAGGGGGATTGGGGGGTGTCAAAATTTGTATGGAAGAATTTTAACACGCAGTCCGATTAACTCGAAACTCAGTATTTATACTTAAGACCAAAAATAAAGAATAACCTGTATCAAGGTTTTTCGAAAATCTACCCCGAACGAGGTGAAAAGGGGTTGTCAATTTTACAGGGGAGGATTTTACTACGTGGCTTGATTAACTCGAAAATTGGTATAAATAATCTTTGAGTCAAGTTTTGGAAATATCATAACGATTTTTTAAAATTCCAACCCTGTGGGGGTGAAAAGCGGGGATATAGTTTAGGTGAAAAATCTCATTCATTTGGTTAATAAACTTGAAACTTGGCACGAATATTTACCTAAATAAGCAATAAAGTTTATTACTATTGGTTTTTCAAAACTGCCCCTGACGGGGTGAAAAGGGGTAATTAGATTTTTAAGAGGAGGATTTTACCGTGTAGTTTGATTAACTCAAAAATTGGTATATGAAATCTTTGAGTCAAGTTTTCGAAATATCCAAACGATTTTTTTAAATTCCACCCCTGTGGGGTGAAAAGCAGGGATATAGTTTAGGTGAAAAATCTTATTCATTTGGTTAATAAACTTGAAACTTGACACGAATATTTGCCTAAATAAGCAATAAAGTTTCTTACTATTGGTTTTTCAAAACTGACCCTGACGGGGTGAAAAGGGGTAATTAGATTTTTAAGAAGAGGATTTTACTGTGTGGCTTGATTAACTCAAAAATTGGTATAAGAAATCTTTGAGTTAAGTTTTGGAAATATCCTAAACGATTTTTTTAAATTCCTCCCCTGTGGGGGTGAAAAGCGGGGATATAGTTTAAATGAAAATCTTATTCATTTTGTTAATAAACTTGAAAGTTGGCACGAATACTTATCTAAGTAAATTATGAACTTTGTATTTTTTTGTTTTTCTAAACTACCCCCAAGAGTGGGGTTGGGGGGTGTCAAAGTTTGTATGAAAGAATTTTATCGCGTAGTCCGATTAATTCGAAACTCAGTATTTATACTTAAGACTAAAACTTAAGAATAACCTGTATCAGAGTTTTTCGAAATCTACCCTTGATGGGGTGAAAAGGGATTGTCAATTTTACAGGGGGTGATTTTACTGCGTGGCTTGATTAACCCCAAAATTGGTATAAATAATCTTTGAGTCAAGTTTTGGAAGCATCGTAAACATTTTATTTAAATTCCACCTCTGTGGGGGTGAAAAGAGGGGACAAAGTTTATATGAAAAATCTTATTCATTTTGTTAATAAACTTAAAACTTGGCAGGAATATTTGCCTAAATAAGCGTAAAGTTTCTTACTATTAGTTTTTCAAAACTACTCGTGACGGAGTGAAAAGGGGTAATTAGATTTTTAAGAGGAAGATTTTACTGTGTGGCATGATTAACTCAAAAATGCGTATAAAAAATCTTTGATTTCAGTTATGGAAAAATCCAAAACGATTTTTCGAAATTCCACCCCCGTGGGGGTGAAAAGAGGGGATACAGATTGTATGAAAAATCTTATTCTTTTGGTTAATACATTTGAAACTTTGCAATATTTCCCTCAGGAAATAATAAAAATTGTCACTTTTAGTTTTTTAAAACAAGTAGATAAGAACACTAGGACCCTAAGAACAGTAAGAAAAAATTTTACGCGCTGTCATATTAACTCGAAACTCGGTACTAATACTTTTTCGGAAGTCAGTGTCTTTGGATCTGTATTTTAGGTTTTTGCCACTGACTTCTGAAATTAAAGTTATTTTTCACTTTGTAGTGTTTGTTTTGGAAGTCGGTTGTTTTTATTTTTCACTTTTTAGTGGGTCAGTTTGTAATTTATCTGAGTTACAATAGCCTAATAACTACTGGTCATCAACTTTTACATAACACTGCTTTTACCGATGCAGGGACATTAATTGTAAAGGAGTTCTCCTGGTACTTCACCATCAGCTCCACTTCACCATATGCATTGTGACAAGCTTCTATTGATTAGCAATAATTTTAAAGTAATGGAATCGCAACCCGTGAAATACTTATTACTGAGTTGTTCCGGTGGCCATCTTACCATCTGTAGTCTTTGTCATCAGTTCCACTTCACCAAATGGTGCTTGCCGAGAGCAAATGCACAAATTACTATAAAAAATACCAAAATCGCTATAGGTGTGCCTATATTGAAGAGTTCCCTCGATTTCTCCAGGATCCCATCATCAGATCCTGACCTGCTGACAATGGGACCACCTGGCAAGTATACCCTTTCAAACAAAAAAAGTATTTTCCAAATCGGTCCAGCCGTCTTCGAGTAATCGGGGAACCGCTTCGTCATAGTCGTTTAACTATCTTAATCGAGATATCTTATCACCACCCGTGAAATACTTATCATTGATGAGTTGCTGTGGCCATCTATGGTCTTTTTCGTCAGTTCCACTTCACCAAATCATACTTTCTGAATGCAAATGCTTGATTTGTTGACGAAAATACCAAAATCACTATGTGTTTGCCAATAATATTTGAGGAGTTCCCTCAATTCCTCATGGATCCTATCATCAGAACTGGATTTGGATAAAAATGGGACCAATCTGGAAGTCCAATTCTTTCAAATAAAAAAATAATTTTCCAAATCGGTTTATAAATGACGGAGTAACGGTAACAAACATTAAAAAAACCATACAACCGAATTGATAACCTCCTCCTTTTTTTGAAGTCGGTTAAAAATAGTAATGAAGTCAGAACTGTGCATTGCATATTTGAAAAGAAGTGATTGAACGAGTCTGTTGCGCACAGTCGTCGTTTGTCCGTTTGTTGTTTGTCGGGATGTATATTCCGGATTGGCGCAAAAACGGTTGATTGAATTTAGAGGAAATTTGTCATACAGATGTTTTAGAACCTGGATTAACACGTAGGGTAGGTACTAATTTTATATATTCCGACATACACGTGGGCGAAGCCGCGGGCAAAAGCTAGTTACAGATATAAATGTAGAAATTTTACATAGCGTGACACAATAGACGGTTTTATCGCTAAAATCAATTTTTTACAGACAACCTGCGATATAAAGATATTAGGCCACGAAAAACAACAAAAACAGAACGAAATATCACACACGATTTGTACAAGAAACCGAAACATTATGACACCATTAGAAAGCACGGAATTGATAGCTTAAATTAGTAAGGTCCTGTTATTACATGCCGGGGTATTTTCGACCCGGGGTTGAAATGACGGCCATAAGCGCCCATTGTCCGGAACCCCAGTGTTTTGATTTATCTTTCAAGGGTAGTACGCAGTTTATAATTAAGGGTAGTTAATGTTGCTGCGTTTTGAAGGATTTCGGAAAATGGCTATTTAGAATTGTAGCTTTAGAGAAACTGGCTGTTGCCCGCGGCTTCACCCGCGTGGATACTTCCCTATTTGAATCGGACTTTGTTCACAATTTCATGGTTTTTGTGTTTTACCCGGAACCCTAATCTTTTTCTTAAATAAAGGTACCCTAAGTTACTGCTTTTAATATCAACTTTCTGCCAGTAAAAGTCCTGTCAAAATCGGTCCAGCCGTTTTAGAGATTAGCCGGAACATACAGACAAACAACCACCGCTCTTCGGAACCACCACTCTTCTTAATGTCTACTATTGCCAAATATGTACTGCCTGTGTATGTAACTGTGTATCACATCAGATTATATATATTTAATACCAGTTTAAAGCAGTCATCATAAGATTAAAAACATTACAAAAATGCCTAAAATTTTTTTATCTGAGTTTATGAGAAATTAACAATTTTTTTTTCGGCTTCCCTCTGATGATAATTGAAGCTGCGCTACTGCTGTTTAGTAATGTAAAGTCAGGGAAATTGATCGTACACTCCAATCACAATATTATTGTCATTCTCTGACAGTTGTATGAAATGGCTATAACACATAAATGGACCTAGGGTGTCAATCTGCTTAACAATTAAAATCCCAGACTGTGCATGCAGTACTAGAGTAATTAAGTTGATCTTATCTCTTTAGGTCGTACCTGATTATGGACTGAAAAGCTGATGTTTCAGAGATTAATACTTCTGTGGATGATAAAAAGCTTTTAAACCCGAAGCACGGTAACACAGAGTTTGCTGCTCCCGACGTAAGTATCATCTCTAAAGCCTGCCCGTGGAAGCCTGTGGAAGCCTTCTTGTCACAGTCACGACGTGCAGCTGCCGACTATTTCCATTTTGTGCTCGTGATTATAATGTAGATCTATTTTGTTTTATTTTTCTGATTACTTTTATGTTTTTAGTATGCTTCGATGGTTTGGTCGTGTTGAGAGGATGAATGAAAGGCGACTAACAGAAGGTATTTATTACACGGCAGATATGAGGGAAAACGCCGGAAGGGGACGCCCTAGGAAGACATAGCATGACCTTATTGGTGATGTTCTTCAAAAGGTCAGGTGCGTAGTACTCAATACTCAATACTCAATACATTTATTTGCATTCCACAATGTAAACTTAGGTGGTAGGAACATTATAAAAATATACATAATTTTAGATCATTGTGGACCCTGTCGGGCACAGCAAGGTAGGATAGAGGAAGAGGGCTATTATTATATTATTATTTGAAAATAGTAAAATATACATGCTTTTCTACTACTCACTTCGACTTTGATTTTATTTATTATTCATTTTTCATTCATTATTCATTTTTAATTAGTCATTTAATTTATCATTAAAATATTCATTAATATTATAATAGCATTTATGGATTAGGTATTGTTTTAGTTTAATTGTAAATATATTAAATTTTTGTTCATTTTTAATTACTTCCGGTAATTTTTTATATATTTTAACTGACATTACTAAAGTGCTTGTTGAGTGCATTTTCAGCTTAGAGCCACCAGGTAGGTTTAGCCTATTTCTGTGTCGTAGTGTATATTTAGCTTGTATGTTTTCTCGTGTAGTGAATAATTGTTGGTTGTTTCTAACAAATTTGCATATTTCTAATATATACAAACAGGGAAGTGTTAAAAGTTTGTGTTCTTGGAAATGTGGTTTGCAGCTGTCTGTGTCTTCTATGTTAACTAGGATTCTGATTAGTCGTTTTTGTAGTGTGAAAAGTGTAGGTGCATGTGTACTGTTTCCCCATAATATTACGCCATAGCTTAACCATGCGTATGCATAGGCATAATACGTAACCAGGGCTGTCTGAAGGTTTGTGGTTTTTTTGATTTCGCGAAGGGCATAAGCAAATTTAGATAATTTCGACTCGCAACCGGCGTGCGTGTATGACCAGATGTACGAACGTAAACGAGGCAAAATGAGTGTGTAAGGATCGTAGCAGGTTGCGTTCTGTAGTTTCTGCCTACCCCCATGAGAAGAAGGCGTGAGTTTATTCATGTATGTGTCTTATCTTTTGTATGCACGTGTTTTTGTGACAAATAAACCTAATTTTCTTTCTTTCTTTCTCCCAAAATGCTAAATGCTCCAGTGAAAACAACATCGAAATTATCACGTTGAACCTAGCTGCACCCCATTGCATTTCAATTCTGCACCTTTAACGCACAAAATAGTAATTGGTAACTTCAATAGCCAAAGTACTAGTTGGGGTTATCGCTTCACGAACCTGGATGATCGAAGAATGGGCAGAAGCTAATGACCTTAATCTATGACCCAAAACAACTTGCGCCATTTAACAGCGGACGATAGAAGCGCAGGTACAATCCAGACCTGATATTTGTCAGCTCAAATATTAGTACCCAGAGCAAATAGATCTTAAACCGATTACGTGCAACATCCAATCAGCTGTTCACCCAGTGGTAATGCCATTTAAACGCCGCTTTAATTATTTGAAAGTTAACTGGGACAATTTTCGAAATCCTTCGATACCTACTGAATATCCCGCCTATCTCACAAAATTAAGACAAATTCATAAGAAGTGTAGTCTCAGTAACATCGCGAAAATGTATCCTCCGAGGATGTCGAACATTTTATATTCCCGACCTATTCCAAGACTCCGGTGAGCTCTTAAAGGCGTACGAGTATCTTTATGATAACGACCCTTTTTCGGAAGAGACCGGTGATGCTGGAGAAAAGCTGCCGTCACCGATAAGCGAGCGACGCCAGGAAAAATTAATAGAAGCCGTCACTACAATTGACATGACCCACAATAGTAAAAAAGGTTGGAACACTATCCGCAAACTCACCAGCGAACCACCACTGCCTAATACATCCAGCATGGTGACGGCTAACCAAGTGGCTCACCTTAACGGCAAACCACCTAAACGCCTTGGCAGAACTCCCAAAATTAACAACTTCTCTATCCTTTCCAAGTCCATGTGTGTGAGCTAAACGATGTCCGTTTAATTCATTTTAGCTGTCCAAAGTCTGAGCTGGAGTTAGGCCTCCAGAGTGAATGACACAGCGGTGGAATAAATAAAACATCTCGGCCCTGTATGTGTGTCGTAGTTGCTACAACTTTTTAACCACTGTTTAGAGTCTGAAAACATACCTCGGCTTTGGAAGAAATCAAAGGTTATTGCTATACCAGGAAAACCACATGACGACCCTAAAAACTTCCGCCCTATATCCCTCCTATGGCAAACTTACAATCTATTCGCCAGACTACTGCTAGCTCGTCTTACAAGCCTCGTAGACCCAAAACTTACTCCAGAGCAAGCTGGACGGAAGCAAGCTAAGCAAGCCAGGTCAAGCAAGCAGCGAGCAATCAGGCAGTCAAGCAAGTCTTGCTGCAGCCCGATCCTTAATCTCTCGCAACATATCGAGGATGGGTTTGAAACGAGGAAAGTGACGGGCGCAGAATTTGTAGACTTGTCAGCAGCCGACGACACCGTTAACATTCAGCGCTTGTTGTGGAAGGTTACCAACTTAACAGAGGCGCTAAAATTTACTCGAATCCTCCGAGATGCTGTAACCACTGATCAGTATCAGCAGCCAATGCTGCTCCCACGAATCAGGTGTAAATATATTATTAGAATTTTGAATTTGGTTGACATTTATTATCAACAAAATTAAAAATTACCGCAGATTCGTGAGGCAAACATCATTTACACAGACTTTGACATCGTCGTCGGCTTTGGGTTTTGATATTTTTTTCTGATTCGACGTTATTATCTATACAAATAAATAAAATTGAAGTGTCTGTCTGTTCCGGCTAATCTACGAAACAGCTGGACCAAATTTGATGGGACTTTCACTGTCAGATATGTAGCTGATGTTATAAGGAGTAACTTGGCTACTTTTATTTTAGAAAAATAATTAGGGTTCCGCGCAAATAAATTAAAACCTATGAAATTGTGAACAAATAGCGCGGGCGGGCGGCGCTACGCGGCGGGTCGGGGGAGTTTTATTAAAATGCGGTGTTATTTTAGTATATTGTGTAACTTACGGCTTCCACGCAAACGAAGTCGCGGGGCACAGCTAGTACGTAAATAAACTGGTTAGATATTAGTGTAAAACGTAATTTGGTGTTAGGTAGGGAGGTATATTTGCCTAAAATGATAATCGTGTTTTCGCACACACGTCTCAAAGTCAGAGATTATTCACACTCAACACAAAAACAGCACAAGTATAATTTTCTCTTTGACAATGCACAACAAAATAGACAATTTAAGACAGAACACACAAAGTTCTGGGAGCCTTGCTTTCAAGCCAGCCACACGTATCTAATTATTGCACCAGAGGCCTCGCTCAGGGTGAAGAGCTTGCGCCGGTGCTGAGGCGGGCGCGACATATTAAATACAAAACAGTCGATTGCGGCGCTGTGGCGGCGATCTATCGCTTGTAGTGGCCACCTAGCGTGACAAGAGAGGGGTACACTACACACAATTTTCGGCTCGGCATGATTTGGCACAGCCGAGCGGCAAAATCATATATATATGTAGATATACAAGGTGTAACAGGAGGATTGACATTCCTTTAAACCACGTAAAGAGAATCGTGTTCTTTACCCGTATACAAAAAATCAATCAAATCCAATGAATACTTTAGCCACGGGAAATTATTTTTCATTTTCTTATTTTTCAACATGATGTAGATCTGAGTCCGTAATAATAGGTTAACATTGCCGACGCCGCGCCCCGCACCCCGCACCGCACCGTTGTTCAGTGACTTTTCATAGATACAGCGTGTTTACTTTTTATACAGTTGATTCTGCTATTTGGCACAGCCGAGCAGCAAAATCAGATATATATGTAGATATACAAGGTGTAACAGGAGGATTGACATTCCTTTAAACCACGTAAAGAGAATCGTGTTCTTTACCCGTATACAAAAAATCAATCAAATCCAATGAATACTTTAGCCACGGGAAATTATTTTTCATTTTCTTATTTTTCAACATGATGTAGATCTGAGTCCGTAATAATAGGTTAACATTGCCGACGCCGCGCCCCGCACCCCGCACCGCACCGTTGTTCAGTGACTTTTCATAGATACAGCGTGTTTACTTTTTATACAGTTGATTCTGCTATTTATTTTGTTTGAAAACTGAAATTTTTAAATTTTCCATTAACTACTAATCTTCGTGTTTTAAAATGTTTCAATGGATTAGTACTGTGCTCGTTTTCATTTAATGTCGTACATCCAGATACACGTTGTATGTTCGGGAAAGAATAAATACATGTTGCACCCCCAAAAAACTGGGGTAATGATGAATAATGAATTATGTTCGGGAAAAAGCCTCTTGACTTAGCCGAATTGTGCCGAGCTGACTCGGTCATTATAAAAGAGAGCTTATGCTTAAATTCGGGTCGGCATTGTAGTTAAAAAAATACTGCCGTATCGAATGTGCTGACGCTTACATGTGTAGAACCCCTGAGCGACGGTGACGTAACTAGTGAGAGACCGTCCATTGTTTTACCCTGTGGAAACACGTCAACAGTTACCCTATTGTAACGAGAATTAGGAGGCCTATTACATTTCGACCGTGATTTTTACGTTATATGGCGAAATTTGGCGTTCTTATTCTGAGAAACTGAAAGACTTCGACAACTTTGACTTATTGAGTAATGGAGAATAGTTATTAGTGTAGTTTATAGCTTCCTCGTTTTTCGCATTTTTTCTTATCTATTTGTATAAAGTCAAAATTCCGAAGCTAGTTTTTCATAAAATGCGCGACGGCATTTTCTCGAGCTCGTGGATTGAACTACTTACATAAGCCAATGAAATGAAAAATATATACGAGTAATAATAGCTCTTAAATAGTGGTTTAATTCTTAGCGGCCTCATGATTTTGAAAATTATGTATGGAGTATCTTTAAATAAAATCCCATTCAAAACCATAATAATACTACTAAAAACCCTCAAAATTAACTGTAAATTTCTCCTTACTACTTTAATTTTATTACGTAAAATTTATACCAATATAAACGTTTAGAGTCTTTGGTCAACTGGACCCACTTGAAATGGACCCGCGGGATCACTCAACCCAATCACTTTTTAAATAGATCGACTGGACCCACTGCCCAATTTCATTATTAGTACAGTCACGGAATAAAGCCGAATCTTTTAGTTTTATTTTTATCAATACCAATATTATTCCATTAGGTATTTACACTTACGCATCACACTTATTATTATTATTGTTGATTGTTATATGTAGTTGATTTATGCAACTACTAAGTTGATTTGTATAATTTTATTCGTGAATGTACTTTTATCTGTCTGTGATTTTTAAATAGCACTTATTTTTTTCTGTGTTATATTTGAGTATCACATTTAGTTAATATTCTCGTTATATAAAGGTTTATCTTGATTCTAAGTACAGGTAACTAATTTAAAACGATTTTAGATTTTGATCAAGAATAAACGCTTAAACCAAATTGAATTGCGTTTTATTATATTTTGACTAACCAATTTTGAGCTCGACTGTATCCACTGGTACCTTTAAACTCAAGTGTTTTCTTTAAGTTTGAATGTGGGTCCAGTTAACCAATAAAAATACAGGAATTAAATTATGTGGTCAAGTGGACCCACGGGTCCAGTAGCTAGCGGGTCCAGCTGATCGAAGACTTGTTAGTTGTTAGTTCATAAGAAATAAACTTCATACAATAAAAAAAAAAGCACATCTCTCACTTTACCTCTAAGTTTTCACGATGAGATTTTTACAGCTCATCTTAACGAGAGTAAAGAACACGATGATGTTGACAGTGATACAAAATCTGAGATAGAATAACGATGAGAGGACTGTTCTCTCTACTGCCCGCTACAACAATTCGCGAAGCACTGTGGCCACCTTTTTTTTTATTTGAGATAGGTTTGCTCTTGACTCTAGTCTAGGTCAGAGATGACAGAGACAAAGTCGACGATGGAGCGAGCTTACCCAGAAGAAGCCTGTTCACTCTCACTTTGAAGAGATCGGGGTTGTATGCGTTTGGAAACACAGACGCAGGCAGAGAGTTCCACTCCTTTGCTGTGCGCATCACAAAATACATTTGGAAACGCTTAGTGCCAATTGGTGGAATAGCAACTAGGTAGCCCAGGGATGGTAACCTGCAGTGCGTCTAGATGTCCGATGGTAGAAGGGGGCCGGCGGAATGAGGTCGTGCAGTTCTCGAGCACACTCACCGAAGTACAATCTGTAGAAGACCGATAAGCAGGCAACCTTGCGGCGATGAGCCAAGCTGTGAAGCTTGGCATCCACCAGTCTTACGTTGCCAATGAGCCTCTTAGCTCTGTGTTCCACCGAGTCAAGCGCGGCAAGTTGGTATTTAGCTGAGGCATCCCAAAAGTGGCTGCAATACTCCATGCAGGATCGGACTTGCGCTTTGTAAAGAATTAAAAGCTGTCCAGGCGTAAAGTATCTCTTCACCCTATTTAGGATGCCCAGTTTCTTGGCCGCAGTTTGGGCATTGTGCACCTATCATCTAAACGCGCCACCCACCGCGCCCGCTACCGCACCAGTGACCGCGCTTCCACCCTGACCGAGGCCAGAAAGTGTGTAGCGGAACAAAAGTTGAGTTAAACCAGACGCTTTGTTTATACCAACGTTTGTTGGGATATCTTACCGGGAACATGAAACAGTCCAGTGATTTAATAAGGCTATGCAATTATGTTTTCTGTGTGGGAATTTTCATGGAAAATGAATATTCGTTGGGAATAATGGTGAAAGAAAGTGTTCTAAGATATACAGGGTGTAAGGGACAGCCCTCCGCAGACTGATGGGGTGAATTCAGTGTATCATACTAAGATGACAGGTACACGAAATTATTTCCGGAATGTTATGGGAATTCAATAAACCTGATTTGTTCTATTACCTCACACGCAATGTATCATTACCGTGGCAAAACGCGCGTAGCGAACGGCAGCGCAGCGAGCCTTCGGCCGCCGAGTATTTCAACATCCAGTGCTGATTTTTTGATTTTCGCTGTTTTATTCACATAAATGGAGTGCTCCATACAGATAATGTAATTTTATATTGAAATAAAGGAATAGTAACCGAAAATACAAGAAAAAAAAAAGAAAATTTTCCTGAGAATATTTCCGGTGGAATATGATTCAAAATAAGGAGCTGAATGCACCCTGTTAGTGTGTGGAGGGCTGTCCCTTACACCCTGTATAGTATCTTTTGTTTTGTGGATTAATCCTCTTTGTTTAATTTTTTAATACCTACTTTGAATACGTATTGTAGTATAGTAATTTTATTCTAGGAACATCGTCTTCACACAATTTAATAAATAATTATAATAAATGCTTTATAATTACTGTTTAACTAAAACATTGTAAAATAATTTTAAAAGAGTAACTATGGAGTTTTTTGCCCATTCTTCTGATTACAAAACTACCTTTTGGAAGAGGTGTCTAGTATCAATTCTATTTTCTTGTAAATGTTGACGTTGAAAAGTGCCTTTTCATGGCATTTTTACTTGAAATAAATGATTTGACTTTAACATTTGTTATTTGATTTGTAAGGTGAGCCGATCCCCATTTTAGATAACTTAGTTTCAAATAATCAACAATACTCATTCGTGGATCTTTGACAGTCGTTACGGGTCGTCAGAAACTCGAAAGTCTGACAACCAGTCTTACCAAGGGGTATCCCAGTAACTAGGTTGTGGAGGTCAGATAGGCAGTCGCTCTATGTAAAATATTGGTATTCAGCTGCATCTGGTTGGACTGGAAGCTGACCCCAACATAGTTGGGAAAAGGCTAGGCAGATGATGATTACTATATCTTGCATGTTTAAATTGTTGGGTAATGATCTAATAATGAATGGATTATGTAATAGTTGATTATGGCTAGAAAAGGGCCGACCCCAAATCACTTAATAGGGATAAGAGGCTGATTATGAAAATGATGTTTAACTCATAAGGGGGAAGCGCTAAGGTAGTCCGCGACATTCAAATTTTCTTACGATTTTTTCAATTTGCAGCTCAGTGTCTGGGTGTATGTTGATTAAAGTAAGATTCGCGACCGTAACAAATAAGTAATCGTTGAGCTCCTTAACTTTTACGTTGAGCTGTACGATTACTGACAGATGCTTGCACTGACTGGACAGGTCCACTCAATCTGTGTGGTTCTTTCCTCAAAAGACCATTTCAGGCACCAACCTATATGGTCTTCACATGATCTGGCCAAGATTATGTCTGGACTTTAAAAGAGACTGTGACCTCTGAGTTTGTTTCGGCCTTTCTTCTCAGATCAGTCAGATAGGAAACGCCGGCCTCATTTAGTTTAAAAAAAAATGTTTGACATGTAAAAGTGTTTGTATAAACCTACTTACAGAAATAAAATCATTTATCATTTATTTACAGATTTATAATCATTAGAAACAATAATACAACTCCATAAGTTAGTATAATCCTCTAATGTCAAGATTTCATGAAAAAGTCATTAAATAGGATTCTTAGGAGGTCTTAGAGAGTTGTATTGATGACTTTAGTGGTTATAATTCTGTAGGTTATTTGTTTGTTACGGTCGCGAATCATATTTTGATCAACATACAACCTAATACTGACCTGAAAATTGCAAAAACCGTAAGAAAATAGGAATTCATATGGGTTACCGCACTTTCTTGTGATGAAAAAAGTACTTGCATTTGTTGAAACGTCCTGACGATGGCGCTCCCAATAGCTTCACAATGCGCCTCAAAGATTATACTTTAGCATCGATTAGGATGCTGCAAGTGGAGGATGCATCGCTGCTCTCTGATCCGTGATCCCACGCGAGTAGTTAAGTGATTACCTTCGTACGATTATTAAGGATTAAATTGTGTACTTCAGGTTTGGTTGGTCACGACGCATGTCAGAAGTCAAATATCTATTCAAAACAGTAATTTTTAACAGCAAAAAATCAATCCGAACCCCATTTTTCCCAGTTCCACGCCATATCCTTAAAAGTTCACCATTTTTCGGCTCCCAAAAACGCAATAATTGCGCATCCATCAAGCTTAATATCAGAATAATATCCTCAATATTTTTTTACCCGAAAACCGTAAAAAGCACAACAATTAATGGCGGTATACGTGTAGGAGATAAAACGCGAGGAATTAACGAGAGCGGACGTCCATCATTATCGGAATCACCTTGGATTAAAGAAGTAAGGGAGAGGCGCCAAAACAAGAGTTGCTTGATACTTTCGCAGATCATCTAAACTGGTCAGGAACACGTGGCAAATGAAAAAAAAAACAGCCAAGTGCTTGTCGCACCACGCACAATGAAGAGTTCAGTAGTTGAAAAGAATTTATCCCAAAAACAAACAACATTGTAGTTGAAAAACATGTTCTCCATACATTGATTTACGTCACAGTCAATTCTCCAACTGAAAATTTAAGTTTGTAATCGTACAAATTTACGATTTTCGAAACTTTTCCTTTACTTGTGCTGTAAGACCCTGCTTCTTGCCAAATTTCGTGATTCTAGGTCAACCTTGATTTATTTGCGAATATCAAAATAAATATGTCGCATAAATGGCCTTATTTTTTTATTGCGTTGACTTGATGATTTTTTTAGAGCTCCAAGGGACCGTAGACATACGTCTTTGATATAAATTTCTATTTAATACCTCCACGCGTTCCTGAGGGTCTTGGCAGACAGACAGACGGAAACGAAGTGATCCTATAAGGATTCCGTTTTTTTAAGGTTAGGCAGAGGTGTACCTATAGTACACTCACAATTCGCCAGTTATGTTTAAGTCCTTGTCCTTGAGAGCGAACCTATTGCCATCAACCGAGCATAAATCCAGACTCCGGGCACTACTGAGAAATGCCAAATGGAAAAAGCCAATAATAATTCGCCAGACCCGGGAATCGAGCCCAGGACCTCATGCTCAGCAGTAGCGCTTGGGACCACTAGACCAACGACGCTAATTATTGAAACAAACCATACTTTAACATTATCAATGCGAAAATAACGCTGTCTGTCTGTTAACTATTTTCATCTAAAATACTGAACCGGTCGAGGTGACCTGGAGAAGGACATTTCTGGGCTACTTTTCATTCTGGACGTAAATTGTTCCGTTATGGTTGTTTTGTAATTTATAAAAAATGTCCCGGAATTAACGCACAACCTCAGGGGTAGGCTTACCAGAAAAAAACATGAAAATTCCGGAGTAAATTCCGACCATTTAAAGAAAATTCCTGAATAAAAACACGACTTGTAAAATGTTTTTATAAAATTATTATTAAAGAACCGGAAATCTTAAACGGTATTTTCGGGAGTAATAAATATAGGTAAAGTGATCATAATGAATAATAAAGGGCATAATTTTATGTAACGTTGATTTTTAATACACATATTGAGTGAAATTTTTATTTTATTTTTACTTAGATTGCAGAAATTCCGGACGGCTTAGAGTTCCCCCGCATAGACTTATATTACCGTACATGTCCGGAAAATTCCGGACGTATAGCTACCCTACGCAGGGGTCATTGTACTCATGATTGTGAACAACTTTTACTATGAGACCAAACCTGAAATCGCGAAAAAAAATCTGCTGTCACGCTACATTTATGTTCGCATAACTCGTCAAAATGTAGGGAACAGCTGATTTTTTTCGCAATGACCTTTTAATTATGTATTATTAATGTACGTTCTGAGCAATTTTTTATCACTACCCAAATTTTCGCAGGGTGTTCTACCCATGAATATGGGTACAACTTTCACTATGGGACCAACTCTGATATGATAAAAAAAATCTGCTGTTTCATACATTTTGGTCGAGTAGGTATTGAACTTTTGTATATGTAGTGAAATAAAAGGTAAGGTAAGTAAGGTAGTGAAAAAAAATTGCCCAGTATAACTTATTTGCATGCCATAGACAGGCAAAATATGGACTGGCATAAACCACCAATTTTTACATCTGGTAAAACCTGAATTTTCAACAAATACATCATTCTTATTCTTTCTTTTGACATTCCAAATGTTCCGTGTATCATTTTTCCATTTAAAAGTTTGACATTTGCACCTGTCAAATTACTATCTGGGATTAAAAAACGAACTTTAGCACAGAATAATTATCTTCATTAGCAAATTAACTTTGACGTAATAACCTTGGCTCAAAGGTGGGTTAAGCAGGCTGAAAGTTACAATAGCAATTGTCCAATTTAAAATATTATATCTCGGAAAAAAGTTAGAAAATCGGGTTCTCGTCAGATAACACTAGTTTAAAAAATTTCGCAACAGAGTAACCGCATATACTTTTTGATTAATTAGGCATTACTGATTACTAATATCATCATCTGCCTAGCCTTTTCCCAACTATATTGGGGTCGGCTTCCAGTCTAACCGGATGCAGCTGAATACCAGTATTTTACATGGAGCGACTGCCTATCTGACCTCCACAACCCAGTTACTGGGTAATACGATACCCCTTGGTAAGACTGGTTGTCAGACTTTCGGGCTTCTGACGACCCGTAACGACTGTCAAAGATCCA
The DNA here is from genome assembly GCA_947568875.1 of Fissipunctia ypsillon. Classification (NCBI taxonomy): domain Eukaryota; kingdom Metazoa; phylum Arthropoda; class Insecta; order Lepidoptera; family Noctuidae; genus Fissipunctia; species Fissipunctia ypsillon. The sequence goes on from OX387662.1 coordinate 17,103,117, forward strand.
CGAATGACAGCCGGAACCAACGGCTTAACGTGCTTTCCGAGGCACGGAGGAGTCTCGGTATGTAAAGATGTTCACTCATCCACGGACCAACCCCGGCAAGCGTAGCTTAACCTGATGGATCGACCCGTGCGACTGTTCTTACTTAGCCACGAGCTCCTACTGATTACCGTAAATTGGGGTTATTTGAATCACGGGATGACTTTGATTGAAACTTCCATTTCATTTATAATCGCGAATTGCGTAAAACGAAACGCAATTTGGTAGTTTTTTTTTCTAGGTTAGCAACACTGAAGAACTGTCAAACCCTTTTCTGAGGACACGTTAGGAATTCACCAACAATTTTAATTAAAAAAGGTAAATATATTGTTATTCTCTATTTATAGCTAAATAATTGTGCTGCAAAACTTCATGTGTACTTAATCACGTGAAGGTCTATTGAAATTTCTAGATAAACTCTATTATGTGGCTTAGGATCGATTAACCAGTACAGTGATTATTGGTTTTCTAACCTCAAAATGAATGCAATGACATGAGTTTGTTTAATGCGGGGTGTCATTGATCGGGTATATGGTGTGAGATTGATCAAATGGTCAAATTAACCCCAGAGAGTGTAGTCTTTTTATATGCTTTTCACAAGCTTTTAATGTTGTTTTGCTAAATGAATAAATATTTTATTATTCAGGAAGATGCCGCGAATATATAAAAAGAAACTTGGGTCCCGGGAATACAAAAATTATTCACAAGCGCGAATAGATGACGCGCTTAGTCAAATAGTGGAAGGAAGTTTAAGCATTAGAGATGCCACTGAAAGATATAATATACCCTATGGGACTCTGTATAATAAATACAAAGGCATAGGTACCTACATGTCAAAAAACCTGGAGCACAGACAGTTTTCTCCGAGACCGAAGAAAAGATTATGTTGAAATCGGTTGCAAAATGTTCTGACTGGGGATATCCCAGTACATTACTTGATTTCAGATTTTTTGCGAAAGCATATTTGGATAAGCAGGTGCGGGTGGTCTCCAAGTTCGAAAACAATCTTCCCGGTGTGGAGTGGGCCATATTCCCTTCTCCGACGTCTTAATAAAGAAATGTTCATTATTTGATGACTTTTATTAGATCAAAGTTACCCCATATGACAAAAATGACAATATTTATTTTTCCCGCTGGCAGATTTTGATTTTTTAAATTTTACTGACATTATAATTCGGGTTACTTTGTAGTTCCGCAATAAAATAGGGGGGTATCAAAGTAACCCCATCCTTTTTATAACTTTGATCAGGCAGGTTTTATTTTTTTTCTCAAAATCAACCCAAATTTTTTCACATATTATAACAGGAATCGAGAGTAATAAAAAAACCGATTAATAGACTTTTTTTGTTTTTTTTTTACACCCACAAATTTAAAAGATATGGACCATCAAAGTTCAATTTGATCGAAGTAACCCCGGTCTACGGTACTAATATAATCATCAAATATTGCCATCATGTCAATTTAAATTGAAAAAAATTAAAACAAAAATACACTGTTTATGGTCAAGTTACATACAGTACAGTATTTTATTATTTTGTTTTTGAGGGTACATAGAAAATTAAATGTTTGTAGTCATTTATTACGTTTTATTGCTTGATCTAACTACACAATATTTTGTTTCTTTTCTATTTTTGGCTATTTTATAAACTTTCTAAGTACAAAATGCGTAAAATCGCTAAACGTGATTGTGTTAATTCTCCAGATTTTTTTTTTAAATTTAGTATTTATTGTTTCTTTAGAAATAGCTTTTTTTTAAATAATTATAGTTTTTTGTAAATTTAGTCGTAATATCAATTTATTTTTTCCAATAAACAACAAGACGTACGTAGATATTCGAGGAATAAAAAAATAAGAATAATTAAAAATCCTGACGTGATGGCGAAATTCTGTTATCAGATTTAGCTTCAGCATTAGCCTTTTACCCAGGATACAATATTTTCGTTTCCGTTGCGAACCAAAACTGTTTTTTTGTAGAGTAGTGTAATAAAATTATAATAATTATGAAGAAGAAGAAGGGGAAGAACACTTGCCAATGACTACCAAAAAATGTTTTGGTATTTTGGGTTTTTTCATGAGACTATTTGACGGTTGACATTGCTCGCAGAACAAATGGCCGATGGGCCCAAAAAGTTCAGGAGCTAGACCACCACCACTTAAAGCAGTATTATTGTAATCTTACTTGAGTGTGGGAAAGAGATGGAGCTAGACGTCCTGTATAGCTCCATCTCTTTCTCACAATGAAGTAACATTAAAATAATACTGCTTTAAGAGGTGGTGGTTGGCCCCCTGGAGTGGAAACTGCGTACCGGAAGACGTAGCGTTAAAGGCCGCCCACAAGGTGGACCAATGACCTTGCCGCAGGAATCCGCTGGATGCGAGAAGCACAGAACCGGTCGAAGTGGCGGTGCTTGGGGGAGGCCTATGTCCAGCAATTGACATCTTTCGACTGAAGTGATTATGATGATGAAATGAGAATCTTTTGCATATGTTCTATGAAACGTGGACAGTGAGGTCTCAGACGAAGCAGGAGACAATTCACAATATGTTAGCGCTGAATAAAACCGATTATACTACATGCCAGCAGCTTTATGCTCCAGAACACGTCTCCAATTTTTCTGTAATCCTAGGTAACAACGCCCATTGAAAATGTGTGGCAAAAATATTCGAGTACAGCGTTTATAAATTGAAAATACAGTAGCGTTATTGTTGGCACGTCACGTTGCAATTTTGAAAATCAGCCGTAGTGTGGCGTTGTAGATGCTAACTGTACGACACCCCTACTTACGGTCAACTGCTTGAATTCGGGAACCAATTTTGGTGGATATTTGAGGAGTGTACGACTAAACGCCGATAGACTGAACACCGACAAGACTAATTCGACGGGACTCTTCACCGACAGGACACTTTGCCGACAGACTGACCGCAGGCCGACGGAACCCCGCTAAGCGGGGCTCCTATTTCTGTCTGCAGGGTTAAAAGGAACCTAACCAATCAAAACCTCGAGGTGCCCCTGACGTCGACCGTCTAATCTTAGGATTTTCGGGTCAGGTTCGGAATAATCAGAAGTAAGGATGCCCTGTCGGCGAAGTGTCCTGTCGGCGAAGAGTCCCATCGAAGTAGAACCTCGTCGGTGTTCATTCTGTTGGCGTTTAGTTGTATAGTGATATTTGAGTGTATTGTAACGAAGCAGGAGTTAGGCCGAATAAAATTCTTTAATACTTTTAACACAACGGTATACTTTTGAACAGTCACATTATTAGAAAAGTATTTTCCAAGACTGTCAGAATTATGTTCTACCCTATTAAAAACATTCACAATTTTAGGCAAAATACAATCAAGTAATTATTGGAAGTTGTATACATATAATATTGAATTAACTATTTAAACGTAAATGTAAAATAATCGAATCAAATACAGAGAATTCCTTAGTCTGAATTCTAATGTGATACTATCAATTACAGCACAATACGTCATACCCGGCGGATGCCTGCTTGGTGTTGCCAGCAGTCGTTAACAGTATGCAGTGTGTGTGTGTGTTATGTGTTTTTTTTCTAATCTCTATGTATGATTGAAAAGTACTCAGTGTATAAATTCAAACAAGGGCAAAAATAGTATTCTCTAATGATGATCCTTGCAATGCCACAATCAAGAATTCACCTACCGTAAAAACTAAGGTACTTTTTGGCATTTCAAGTATATAACATAACATCATGCCTGTAATCCCAGAAGGGTAAGGCAGAGCTGTAGGTACCTATAGTACATCCACATTTCGCCAGTTATGTTTAAGTCCCATGTAATAGGGGGCGAGCTTATTGCCATTAACGGAGCACAAATCCAGACTCCAGGCTGCTACTGAGAAATTTCAGATGGAAAAACCCAATAACACTTTACCCGACCTGGGAATCGAACCCAGGACCTAGCGCTTGCGACCACTAGACCAATAAGACAGTCAAAGTACCTAAGAACCTAACCGAGTAAACTAGTTTTTGTTACTATCTGGTGATGTACTCGTAAATCGTTAGAGGCGCTAATTAATTTCGTCTTATAAGGGCTTGGGAAATGCGTTCCTTGCGAAGCATGTGTGATGTGACTATGAATGATAGACTAAGAAATGATGTGATAAGGCAACGGTGCAGTTTAAAAGAAGATGTAGTGACAAAAATTGAAAAAAGTATTCTTAGATGGTTTGGTCATGTTGAGAGGATGAATGAAAGTCGACTCACAAAAGATATTTACACGGCAGATGTGAGTGGAAACGCCGGGAGGGGACGCCCTAGGAAGACATATAGAGATCTTATTGGTGATGTTCTTCAGAAAGGTCAGGTGCGTAGTACTCGCAACCTGCGTGCGTGTTTGACCAGATGTATGAACGTAAATGAGGCAAAAGAACAATGTAAGGATCGCAGCAGGTGGCGTTCTGTAGTTTCTGCCTTCCGCCATGGGAAGAAGGCGTGAGTTTATGTATGTGTATGTCATAAGGGCTTGATTCATGATGATGATGTTCATACTTTTGACAGCCTGCTTCCAATTCCTATGCTATCGTATACCTTTACTTTTTTGCAAACTTTTTTTTTAATATACATTCATATTGACATTAGTGATTATTAAAAAATACAATGTGTTTTTTTATACATATAAAAAAAAACACCTTGTATTTTTTAACATCATAATTCTCATTATGACATCATAACTCTAGGTTATGAATGAAACCATATCAATGAATCAACTGGCATAATAATTATTTTTCAATTATTATTCTTTATTTGTTTTCATAGAAAGTAATTCGACAAAGTTACGGTTAATAATGTAAAACACACTTACGTGAAATATGAAAATGTTGTATTTTCTTAGCTTTAATTACGAATGATTGGTCGGAATGAAAATGTTCTCATATTTATCAATGAAACTTAGAATGAATCTAATTTAATTACGATTGATGATAATGATGATATCTTCGAAACTATGCATTTTTGGACCACATATTCTAGGACTTTTTGTATTATTTTTCCTATAGAATATAACCCTAGAGATAAGATATATAAAAAAATACGTTGTATGTACAATGACATGAATATTTACTTTTTAAAGTATTATATTATTTGAATTATTGTGAATGTAAAGACATGTGAGTCGTTGTTTTTTTTCTCTCAGTTAGTTTTAATTATGGTCTGGCAGTTTGAGTAATTTATGCGGCCTACCCAACTGTTCTTTCTTTGGTATTGTTCGTCGAATCGTTGAGCTCCTTAAGTTCTGAGTTGAGCTGCACGATTACTGACAAATGCGTGCACTGACTGGACAGGTCCACTCAATCTGTGTGGTTCTTTCTTCAAAAGACCATTTCAGCCAGTCTACATGCTCTTCACACGATCTGACCAAAATTATGTCTGGACTTTAAAAGAGACTGTGACCTCTGAGTTTGTTTCGGCCTTTCTTCTCAGAGTAGTCAGATAGGAAACGCCGGCCTCATCTAGTTTAAAAAAAAATATGTTTGACGTGTAAAAGTGTTTGTACATACCTACTTACATAAATAGAATCATTTACCATGAAGACTATTTCCATTTAGAAAATGTCCTGGGACAGTCAACCGCACTTCAGTGGTAATACTTGCACTACGAGAATCACATATATGTACTGCTAATTAGGTGCTGTCAATCTCAAATTGTTACCACTGGTGTGCGGTTGACTATACATACTGTTCTACTTTTAAAGTACATTGTAATGAACCTTGTAAGCAAAACGACCACAAGAAATGCACTAAAAATCATCACAACCTTCGTATCAAAACACAACACACGTTTTCAAACCGCTTCTCCGCCAATAGTGTGTTCGAGCACAAATAGTACGTGAAATGTGGATTTATTGTAAACTCGCTGGCGATTTTCACGGCGGAATAGCCTCAAATTGCTCCACCACCGATGTAATAGCTTTCTGAGCTCTTGTTATTGCCCCGTTTTGGATATTGTGCCGTGTTATTAAAACATACCCTTGTTTTATGCTGATCTCGGGAAGCAGCTGGTCTAGTTTGAATTTTAAGAAGGAAATAAAATAAAATAAAAATGCTGCTGGATAATTTGTTTGGTTAGTTTGGTATAATTATTATTGCAGAATTTCTTTAAACATAGTTTATTAAGAAATAATTATAGCTATTTTAAGAGACGCGCAGTTGATCGAAAAATTCGCAGTGATTGTAAACTCCGAATGGCGAGAGGATTCATGGAAATTCTAAGTGATTTCAAAATACCGATCGGTGAAGACTGATTACTTGGTTTTACGAGTTTAAAGGTCAACATCATCTGCCTAGCCTTTTCCCAACAATGTTGGGGTCGGCTTCCAGTCTGACCGGATGCAGCTGAATACCAGTATTTTACATGGAGCGACTGCCTATCTGACCTCCACAACCCAGTTACTGGGTAATACGATACCCCTTGGTAAGTCTGGTTGTCAGACTTTCGGGCTTCTGACGACCCGTAACGGCTGTCAAAGATCCACGAATGACAGCCGGGACCAACGGCTTAACGTGCTTTCCGAGGCACGGAGGAGTCTCGGTATGTAACGATGTTCACTCATCCACGGACCAACCCCGGCAAGCGTAGCTTAACCTGACCGATCGAGTTTAAAGGTATGTATCAAAAAACATTCGTAACACAATGCAGATGTTACTTATATTATTATATTGTTATTATATTGTTATAGTTGATGATAAACTAAATATTTAAATAAAAATAAATAAATAAGTTTGTAAACTACTTATTCTTTTAATTTTGAATTAATCAGCCGAGCTAATCAACGCAAGAGTCGAGAGAGTTGTTTTATCACAAGAGTTGTTTTATCAGCCTAACGGCTGTCTAAATACGTACAGAGCGTTTTTTGAAACCGTAATGCTTATTAAGCGTGTTCGCGGACAGGTGGGACTCTCCACTGCTGCGCCACTGGATGCGCCTGCACACTGCCTTGTGAGCAGTGGACATTTCCTCCTCCTCAAATTGAATGTGTTGCTTCTTCTGTGTTGTCACTACTATCTTATTGTTTGTATCTTTTTATGTGTATTTTTATTGTACGTTTTATTCTGTTTTGTAAGTGTACCTATGGACGGAAAGTCTGAAATAAATGTTTAAAAAAAATGTTTAATGTCAAATACTGGTGAAAATTATAAATTTTCACGACGGCCGTTATAATATGGCGGCCACCGCCCTTCTAGGAAACCGTAGCTTTAGTGAAGTTTCAGTTTTCTGGGAATGGTTGTAAAAGTGACAATAAAGCCAAGAAAACAGCAGCGTTCAAAAAGCGAGAAACGCTACCAAGAACCGACTCGACAATGTTAATAATGACCTTAATAATAATACAGTGAAAATTACAAGAAACACGATAGTACCTACCCACTTGTTTTGAAAGGAAATATTCCAAGAAATACGTTTAATTGAAACAAGTTGGGTAAAGTAACGTTAATTAAAGAAAGCTATCCTATCTCTTGAAGCCAATGGCTGTTAGCAGTGGTCTTTTGTTTAAAAACTTGTGATCAAAGTTAATTTAGTGGTATCTTCGTGTTAGTTATTTGATGACACGTTTAGATATTTTAATTTGTTGAAAAATTATAAAAAAGAAACCATACGAATTATAAAATCCCAGCATCATTTTGTGTGTAGATAACTTGGTAACCTTCTAAGGTTTTTTCTGTGGGTACATTCAAAGAAAAGCATACAAATATAATAAAAGGGTGGATAATATATATATCTCCCGTATATTTGTACACCTACCTTTTAATGCATGCACGCACTCTAACGTGTCTCATTTTTGTCTATCGCGCTTCTATGTTCTATTCTCTGTAAATTGAGAGGCCTGGCTCTTGTGATACAGGAACTCCTAGTACAAGAACCAGGGCTACACTGATACTTGTGTCTTGAAGTGGAAATAAATAAATAAATATAGGCTACTTGACACTAAGAACCTTTTAAATTTTGCACTGCAGAATAGTTGTGAACTAAAAAATATCAAAAACCAACTTAATTTTGTAAATGGTTTTGGATTCATTTATATTTTTGAGAAATAACTGCGTAAAAATAAAACCATTGGTCACGTGACATTGAATGCGAATCAGAGCGCGACACGTCACGACTTTTAGACGACCATACCCTGATTGCGTCATACACTATCAATCAGAATCTGAATGATTTTGAAGCTTATTTGCTCAACAACGTAAATAACGCAATGAATGTTGTTGTTGAACTGTCAAAATGAAACCGATTCCTACTGTGAGTGTGTGTTCCACAATTACCCCGCAGTTTCAAATTGTAAATAGAAACAAACTTTAAACGTCAGACATAAAATTTCTCTTGCAATACCTATAGAAGTTTGAAAGGAATGGTGTTAAAAAGAAACAACACTGATTGTTAATATCCCTCTCGAACAATGCTAATTATTTATCTACTAAATTAGTAGTATTTATTTATTCATTTATTGTGTAATAATTAGGAAGTGGAAATCGTCTATCTATGACATGTCAAAGTAAACTTTCACTCAAGTGTTTGTAATTGTATGCTTTGCATATTATTTTTTAAATATTTAAAAACCATAGTAATAAATCAAAGTATTCCGACAGAAGTAATAAATAAAGTTAGTATGCGAACAACACTGTTAAAAAATCTAGCAGATTTGACAGAATGAAAGTCTTGAAGTCATTTGAGCCGCCATGGCAGAATGCCTCGTTATGATAATAAAAATTAAATTATGTTATAAAAATGAAAAATTAATTCTGCTTATGTAAATATTTCGCTGAAATATTCATATTTTGAGTAAGTAAACCACTAGGAACATTACTAATTGGTTTTTCAAAATCCGTCAACTAGCCTATTATGAAGAATCATCGTTTCATGATTATGAACAATGAATTTCAGAGGTCGCATCTAATTCTATTTTTTTTAATTTTTTTTTTTTAAGATAGGTTTACTCTTGACTATAGTCTAAGTCAGAGATGACAGAGACAAAGTCGACGATGGAGCGAGCTTACCCAGAAGAAGCCTGTTAACTCTCACTTTGAAGAGATCGGGGTTGTATGCGTTCGGAAACACAGACGCAGGCAGAGAGTTCCACGTTTCCACGTATTTACACGTTTTATTTAATCATTTTGTTTAACCTTCGCGACAGGGCAAAATCAAAATCAATTTAAGACTACTGTATTTCAGTGAAACCATACAACACAAAACCCGCCTAAAAGGTGTTAAATTCAGCGATTTAAAGCTCGGAGTTTTTCAAGTGTAAACTTTAAATATTGTTTTGAACGTAAACGCATGAGTTGTTACAATGAGATTTCGCCTATTCTGTTGTTTGTAACGCCTTTGTTAAGTTTAAATGTTAAAGGTTATTATCGTTTAATATTTTTTTTATTTAAATTTTTTTGGCTAGTTTTTGCGTATGCATTATTTACTTCGTCTTTTAAGTAGGTTAACAGAATTTTAATAAAAACTCCTGGCTAAACACTTACCTACCTAATATCATCATACCTATTGCTTTCTGAAAATGATGAAAAAGACCCATCACAAAGTCCTCATCTACACATTCTGTACTTCAAACTAAGTAACCCAAGGGAATCCTCCTCTTGGCATAAAATTTTTAGCCATATTATTGTTTGGCATAACGTTTTCGCATAACTTTTATTAGCGTAATAATACTTTGGCATAATAATACTAATACTTTGGCATAATGCAAAGGTTAGCATAACTATCATTTGGTCTAATTTTTTTTGGCATAATTTGGAGTTGCATACATTTTTCATGTTTATTTTTATATGAGTTATATAACATTACGCTTTATAAAATTATGCTTCATTATTATTATGCCAACAATGTTTATGGCAATAAATATTATGTCAAAACATTTATGTCTAATAATATTATGCGTACTGATCATTATACTGAATTTCGTTATGCCAATGTAAATTATGACAATATATTTTATGCTTAACATTAGTAAATCCAAACAAAGTAACTTCCTGCAAAAATTATTGCTGGGAAACAACTTTTATTGTTGGTGTGAAATTCGCTGTTTACGGAAGTGCGCAATGTAACGCACGTACAACATTATGCTTATGGGTGAAACGTCAAAAAAGCTGGAATTTTGACCTTTAATATCTCCGTAGGTAACCAGAAAGTTCCAAGGTACAAAAAGTACCAGTACAAAAAAATGTATCAAAACAACGGGAAGAAAATGTGACTCTCAGCTTCGATCAGGGGTACTTTTACTCCGTTAAATCCATCCTCCTAAAATGCTTCCCAAAATCAATCAAATTAATTTCCTAAAACCCTCCTTCAATTAAAACGTTCCTAAAAAGCCAATACTTATTAGAGAATTCTGTTAGGACTCGGATGAAAGTAACAAAAAGGGTTGAAATTATCTCAGTTCAATAATGATGGCCGCCGGACCGTGTGTCGAGTATTTACAACCATTTCTCGGTTTAATAATAAAACGTGTCGATCTAAATGATTTGGAATGTAATAGGACAATTAATTATAATGACAGAGTCTGAAATAATGAATGAAATTATGTTTTGTTTTCTTCAAACAAATACACAGGTGGGCACTTCTTTAATAATTTTATATTTTACCGTTTTAATTGTGTTTATTTACCTTTCAATCTCAAAATGCATCAAAACTGACAGTTTTTTCTCACAGAAATTCTTAATCAAACTAAATACTTAGCTATATTACTAGCTATTTTTAATTATTACATAACATACACACTTAATCAGCCTATAATGTTCCCACTGCTGGGACACAGGCCTCCTCTCTGTGACAGGGAGTGAGCCGTAATCTAGCACGCGGGCCGAGTGTGGGTTGGTAGATGTCACATGTCTTTGCATTTTTGGTTCTAGGAAGTGACGGTTTCCTCACGATGTTTTCCTTCACCGTTTTGAGAGCAGTGGTGATGAAATAATTTACACAAAGTAAGGCGCCTGCCTGGGTTCGAACCTACGACCTACAACTCGTAAGTCGCAGCCGTTACCACTGGGCCACCGCTGCTAAATTATCGCTTTAATTATTATTTTTCGGTAATCACTGAAAGGCAAGTATAGTTTACGACGTAAATAATGAGTTTTCAATCATACACTCCTCATTTTACCAAAAAAAAACTTGCTTAAACTGAGAACCAGTCATATTTCACTTGAGAACCCAACTTTACTTAGAAATAACTTGAAGAGAAACTTGGTAGCATTCTTGAGCTTTGCATATCGTATTCCGTTCAAAAGTTCTACGCTCTAACTTAAGTACTAAGCAGGTAGATTGAAATTCACTTAACTGGTCAATTTATGGCTTCATGAATTTTAAGTTATTGGCTAGTGATCTTCGGGTTAGGGATTGGATTTTAATGTGATTTTAGAAAGCTAGTGAACGGTTAAACCTTTATACATGCTAATAATTTAATTATTTTGATGATGATACTTAGATGTAACTTAGAGGGGTTCATAGCTAAAATAACAGCAACACGGGTCATCAAAGGAAAAACTTCGCTTGCCGCAATCGGTTCGTAGATGGGTGATCCTCCATTACATACCGAGACTCCTCCGTGCCTCGGAAAGCACGTTAAGCGTTGGTCCCGGCTGTCATCCGTAGATCTTTGACAGTCGTTACGGGTAGTCAGAAGCTCGAAAGTCTGATAACCAATCTTGTCAAGGGGTATCGTGTTACCCAGTAATTTAGTTGTAAAGGTCAGATAGGCAGTCACTCCATGTAAAATATTGATATTCAGCTGCACCCGGTTAGACTGGAAGCTGACCCCAACATAGCTGCTCCTATCGTAGCTACGTCAATCTTAAAATTCATCAGTATCTTTTTAATTTTAGTTGGTCGTTTCGGGGTCCTATGAGGTGTCAAATACAAGTCCTACTTTTGGTCGGTTTCCAGAAATTATTTTCCAAACATAAATAAAAAAAAATATGATTATTGTTCCTACATGTTGCTGTTGCTAAAATGAACTTCAAGAGTTCTTAGAGATATTATTTATCAATAGAAAACAAGCCAGCCAAGTGCGAGTCGCACGAAGGGTTCCGTGCCACCAAAAAAATCTTTAGTTTAAAAAATATTATCAGTTTAAAAAACATGTTTCTTGTATGGGGACCCCTTTAATTTATAAATATAATTTATTTCTATATTATTTGTTGTTATAGTGGCAATAGAAATACACAATCTGTGAAAATTTCATCTGTCTACCTATTATGATTCATGAGATACAGCCCGCTGATTGACAGACGGACAGCGGAGGCTTAGTAATAAGGTTCCGTTTGGCACCCTTCGGGTACGGAACCCTAGAAATGACTTGACTGAGTGAGGTCTAGTGATCGCAAGCGCTACTGCTGAGCATAAGGCCTTGGGTTCGATTCCCATTCTAGATTTCTCAGAAGCAGCCCGGAGTGTCCATTTGTGATCGGTCTATTACATGGGACTTAAACATAGCTAGCGAAATGTGGGTTTACTGTAGGTACACCTCTGTCTATCCCTTCGGGGAATACAGGCGTGATGTTATGTTATTTAAAAAAATACAATTATATCAAACGATTCTATTATCGCTGCAACATGATCACTGACCAACTACTGCTACTTTTAGCTTACCAATTAGCTCCACCTCCGTTCCCGGGAATATATTTAAAAAAAAAATCTTTACGCAAACGGTAAAAAAATTCACAACTCGCTGTCATAGCCAACCCTTTCAATGCTATTCAAAACCGTTTGTCGATGCCATCTGATTATGTAAAGTTCTTGGTACACGGTGGCAGAAACGCTACGGGAAACAATAGCATTCGTTCTTGAGCTTAGGATACATGAGAGGAAAGTCAACATGGTTAGGAAAATCTTTAGGAAGAATTTTTAGTAAATTTTGTGGAGATTGGGTCTGAACATTGTGAGTGAAGTTGAGAATTGTGTTGGAGATGTGGAGTGAAATGAAATGAAATTGTATATTCTGTAAATATCGGAATCACTTTTACAAGTCATATTAAAAAAAAATTAAAGCTATTATAGATGGATTAGACATTTCCTGACTACCCCTGAGAAGAAACGGCGAAACAAACTCAAAGGTCAGTCTCTTTTAAAGTACAGACATAATCTTGGTCAAATCATGTGAGGACTATGCAGATCCGTGTCTGAAATGGTCTTTTGTAAAGTAATGAACAGAAAAAACTACTGTTAAGGTAGATATATTTTATAAATTCGTCTAGAAACTAAATTTAATTATGGATAAGTAGACGATGACAACATTATAAACAAAATTAATTTATAAGTACACTCGAAGGTTTCTGTAAAAGCTTCATTGAAAAAAGATAATAAAGGTAATTAGTAGTTAACTTAAATCTAATTATACCAAAGTGTTCTACTGTAATAAGTTCTTAGTAAAAGCTTTACATAAATTTATAACAAGGTTAGTCAGAGGGTGTACCTAATACATTCACATTCCGCCAGTTATATTTAAGTCCTATCTAATGAATAGCATGGGACTTAAACATGTTGTATTTATTTATGTAAAAGCATTAACTGCTATATAAACAGAAAATATTAATTGGTTTACATTTATTTACATATTCTAACTAAGCCTAGTTTAAAGTACTAGCGTACTACTTCAATATTTACTATCCTGCAAGGCTAACCTCGCTTCGCTGGCAACTAAAGCATCATAGACTATTCTAGGCTAACACAGCCCGTGTATCCCAGACTTTACGGATTGTATGAGCTCCCACCCGAGCTAGTGGTTTGTGGGACGAATATTTTACCGATAAATATCTTTAAGACGTTTCTTTTCTGTTTATCGTTTGGATTTTGCTGATTCTCTTAACAGTTTTTCTTTTAAACCGCTTTTTATGGAGGAATATTGTCTGCATTGAGCAAGATTGCGATTCGCGAACTTCCTTTCTAGTTTTGTTTCTTTCGGGAATGGCCACATTAGTGTTACCGTTTAGGTAAATTGCTGATTTCTGGTATTTTGTTTTCCTGTCACAGTGGAGGGTTGAGTGAGATCGGCAGTACCTAAAAAATAAGCTAGATTTTGTTTGTTTTGTCAATATGGGTAATTTTTTTTATTAGAAAGAAGATAGAAAATATTTTATTAGAGAAATAAATTAATACTAAGGTATATCTACCAGAAATAAAATTAGCGAATTGAAGGAAGTAGAAAGTATAATACCTATTACTTGCAGCGCTCGTGGAGCTAAGTAATAACAGCCACACGGATCGATCGATCAGGTTAAGCTACGCTTGCCGCGGTCGGTCCGTGGATGGGTGACCATCTTTACATGCAGATACCCCCCGTGCCTCGGAAAGCATGTTGAGCCGTTGGTCCTGGCTGTCATTCTTGGATCTTTGCAAAATACTGGTATTCAGCTGCATCCGGTTAGACTGGAAGCTGACCCCAACATAGTTGGGAAAAGGCTAGGCAGATGAGATGAACTTGCAGAACTCTGTAGAGTGATTGAAATGAAAGACTTTTTAATAATGATCTACTTATTATAACTTAAATAAACTTATTACGTGTACATTTATGTATTAATATTATATAATACATTTTAGAAGGCTGAAAGTCACCAAAAGGACAATGTAGAGAGCTACACTTTTTTTTTTGGGTGGGAAGTCATCAAATGACTTATCCCGCTCGGGGCGGAGCGGGAGGGCGTGTCAGACTTTTACTGACTAAAACTCACCAGTGTTTCTTCTGTTGCCTGTGCCGGGGCCACGGTAACTCCCGCGACCCTAGCTGACAGGGCTACACTTGGAGTTTCCCTACGTGATAGAATCAGAAATTAAAAGATCCGTAGGAGAACCAAGGTAACCGACATAGCCCGCGGAATTGCCAAACTTAAGTGGCAGTGGGCGTGGAACATTGATCTCAGGACAGCTGGCCGAGGAGCTGAAAGGTTCCGGACCAGCGTTTACCGGAAGACGTAGTGTTGTAAGGCCTCCCACAAGGTGGACCGATGACCTGGTGAAGGCCGCAGGAATCCGCTGGATGCGAGAAGCATAGAACCAGTTGAAGTGGCGGTGCTTGGAGGAGGCCTATGTCCAGCAGTGGACATCCTTGATGATACATTTCACTGTAAGTAAATGAAATAATGGTTATACCTATTAGGCTTATTTACTATACAGCAGAGGCTAATTACTAGCTGTGAAAATTACTATATCTAATCACATCTAAATCCCGTCGCCGCCATTTTAATTAATTCACCCTCCATATTTTAGGCCGAAAATTAGACCGAAAAATTAGTCCCTAAATATAATTTAAACTAAAGCCTAACACATCGGTAGATAATCCTTTCAAATCCAGCCGAATTAATTAATTTTAGATTGAGCATCAATAGTTATTAGCAACCAATAGTTTATTGTTACAGCGCGATATAAGCCTGAATTACGTTCGTAGTATAATGTCGTGTTTAATACGATTCAAGGTAATATAAAGTAAGGCTGTTGAAAATTTTAAGGTTAATTTTCTCTTAAATAAAGTTTAATTTTTGTGAGACTTAAAAATCCACCAGAAGGCCGATTTGCTGGAAGCTTTGTTTGTTTTAATTTACAAACGTTCAATAGAATGTCAATTTGTCGTTGGTATATTGATTTTGCATGGACATAGATGGCTTGTCGTAATTAACACTATCACAAAGCTCTAAATCGGCTACCTACTGAAAAATACCAGATCTGTAGGTATTTTATACTTCTTCCAGTTTAACGCCATGGCTTGAAATCTAAACTAACTACAGGTCTTCCTAAGTTTTATGACAGTTAGAGGATAATTAGAGGGACTAATCTTATACTATATTTATTTATTTATATATACTTTATTGTACACCAGATTATACATTACTTAAAGATAAATTTATAAACTACAAAACATACAATATTAAAAATAACTATGTGATAATATTTTTATTAATAATAATGTCATTTGTCCAAGAGGATGGTGAAGTAGACCGAGACGTAACGCACCGGATCAACTCAGGATGGATGAAATGGCGACAGGTCACAGGAACAACTTGCGACCCACGGCTGCCCCTCAAGTTAAAGGGGAAACTTTACAAGTCCGTGATAAGGTCTGTCGTACTGTATGGAACGGAATGCTGGGCCGTGAAGAAGACGGATGAAAAAAGATTGCATGCCGCGGAGATGAGAATGTTGAGATGGAAGTAAAGAATTAGTATTTAATAGGAAGTGAAAGTGAAAGTGGCGCCAGTGACAGAAAAGTTGAAAGGAAATCGTTTGGCTTGGTATGAGCATGTGATGAGCAGGGAGGAAGCGCATGTGACTAAAAGAGTGATGAATATAAATGTTGATGGATGGAGAGGGAGAGGAAGGCCAAAGAAAAGATGGATGGATTGTGTGAAGATGTTATGAACGAAAAGGGAGTGAATGATAGCGTGAGTTTTGACAGGGGAAAATGGAAAGAGAAAACGTGTTGCGCCGACCCCACGTGACATGGGACCAGGGCAGGAAGGTGATGAATAATATCATTCTCTGCCATTCATATTTTGCTGTGTATTTTGTTATTGGCGTATTGTTTAGAATAATAATAATATTGTGGACTGTATTTGGTTTTCTTCTTGGCTTGAGGGGTGGAGGAATGAAAGACTTCTTGATTTTCTTCCCTTTATTCTTCCTTGTGGTTCTTCTAGTAGAGCTGGAGGGCGACTGTGTCCTACCACTTTTTTTTTTTTTTTTTTCCTAACAATGGCATCTCGTAGTTGGCCAAGAGTGGCCGTGACTACTTAACCGGTCAATCCTGTGGCTGCCTTAAGCTAACTCAAAGCCTCCAGCCAGGGGCGTGTTACTTACAATACTAAGTGACTGCGCGCGAAGGGCACCCCCTGTGGGTTACGAACCTCGGCTTAGGGCGTCACTGGGGGGACAGCAAGTTGGGACAGGCTGGATCAAGCTTGGATAATTATTATTATTGTCTGGGGAATTTAAAGCTACATGTCCTACCAGCCAAATGTTCCTACTTTTATACTTTAAAATCTCCTACATTATTTGATTCTCGGAAATAATTATTCAATATTCTGAGAAGTTGAACAATGCCTCGGACAAATTCTCAAAAATAGCTCAAAAGTTTCAACCAATCAGAGCGCAGCACGAAAAGGCGTCCCGAACCTTAACTATGACGAAACTTTACCGTAACGGGGACCTTTTCGCAAAAATGAATTATTTCTACTTTTATCTTAACAATTTCTTATCCTAAACTTATGTACTACCGCTATATAATTAAAATATGTGCCCACCTAATATAAATAAGTTAAAACTATGCCTATTTTATGTCTATCCTAATACAAATGGGTCTTAACTTATATCTACGTATGGCTAATGCTCGGCGTCCGTTACAAATAATGTTGTACTAAATGTCAGCTGTGTAGATACCCCGTATAAAATAAATAAATAATTAACCTTTAAAAACTTCAACAGATAAAATTAGTTTCAATTTCTTATCCTAATACTAAAAACAAATTAGTGGAGCTCGTGGCTAAGTAATAACAGCCGTACGGGTCGATCCATCAGGTTAAGCCATGCTTGCCGGGGTTGGTTCGTGGATGGGTGGGTGAGAGACTCCTCCGTGCCTCGGAAAACACGTTAAGCAGTTGGTCCCGGCTGTCATTTGTGGATCTTTGACAGTCGTTACGGGTCGTCAGAAACCTGAAAATCTGACAACCAGTCTCACCAAGGGGTATCGTATTACCCAGCTACTGGATTGTGGAGGTCAGATAGGCAGTCGCTCCATATAAAATACTGGTATTCAGCTGCGTCCGGTTAGACTGGAAGCCGACCCCAACATAGTTGAGAAAAGGCAGATGATGATGATCCTAATACTAAAAACTGGCCAAGTGCGTGTCGGACCACGCCCAATGAAGGGTTCTACGGAACCCTTCATTGGGCGTTGGGATAAGTTTATCCCAAGAACAAACTTTAACATTGTAGTTGAAAAACATGATCTCTCATACATTCTAACTGCAAATGTAAGTTGGTCGACTATTACTCGTAAACTTGTAAAGCTTAGTTGTGATAGTTTTCCTTTTAACTTCGTTGTATATATGAGTACTACTACCGTGAATGTTTTACATATCCAAAACTAACCATTTAGCTGGCAGGAGGGGGGACACTTGACTGACAAAAAATTGAACTTTTAAGCTTTACTTTTTCTGTTTCAGAAACGGATCCCTTAATCGAAAAATTGTTCCGACCTTTCCAACAACACCCCACACCATGGAGTAGACGTAAAAAAAAAACATCCCTACTTTATGTGTACAGGAGGTACCATAAAATAATTTTTCTTTCATGATTTTATTTTACCACTTTGTCAGCGTGATTAATATGCATATCTATGCCAACTTATAGCCTCTAGTACTAAGAGTCTCTGAGCTAAGCTGTGGACGGACATGGCAAAACTATAAGGGTTCCTTGTGAACTACGGAACCCTAAAAAGTTAAACCAGTCACATGATATAGGTACGAAATGGTTTAAGGAAAAAATACGAAAAACTACCTCACTATTACTGCTTACCCCTGATGGTCGAAAATCACGGAAAAGGCGGCTTATCTAACAATGAACATCCCCGTCCTATGACTGTATCTTTTCAGTTTTTATTATCTGTTGTTTTCCGTTGTTTTCTGGTTAAAAGGAAAAAACACGGTTTTACGAGTATATCCCATGAACATAATAGGTATTATGAACTGTAAAAAATTTCGTTGAAACATGAAAAATACTAGAAATCGACTTAAAGGAAATTGGAAAAGTGCTGAGTTAATGACGTTCTTAAGGTGAAAGCGCCAGGGTAGCCCGCGTAATTCAAATTTTCTTACGTTTTTTGCAATTTGCAGGTCAGTGTTGGGTATTATGTTGATTAAAATATAATTCGCGACCGTAACAAATATGTATTTATGGAATTATAATAAATAAATAAATATCTTGGGACAACTCACACACGGCCATCTGATCCCAAGTTAAGTAGAGCTTGTGTTATGGTAACCAGACAACTGATATACATACTTATATAATTTATAAATACATACATATTATAGATAAATTACACCCAGACACAGAACAAACAATATGCTCATCACACAAAGTTTGTCCTGGGTGGGAATCGAACCCACGACCTCCGGCTTTGCAGTCAGGGTCACTAACCACTAGACCAACAGGCCTGTGTGTGTGTGTGTGTAATAATTAAAGTCATCAATACAACTCTCTAAGACCAAGTAATTCTATTGAATGATGTTTCATGAAATCTTAACATTTCAGGATTATACTAACTTAAGGAATTGTATACTGATTCTAATGATTATAATTCTGTAAATACATATTTGTTATGGTCGCGAAACATACTTTAATCAACACACACTCAGACACTGAGCTGCAAATTGCAAAAATCGTAAGAAAATTTGAATTTCGCGGGCTACCTTTGTGCGTCTCCCTTAAAGATTAAGGTATAAAAACATCATCATCTGTCTAGATTTTTGCCAACTATGTTGGGTTCAGCTTCCAGTCTGACCATATGCAGCTGAATACCAGTATTTAACATGGAGCGACTGCCTATCTGGCCTCAACAACCCCGTTACTGCGTAACACGATACCCTATTTAAAGACTGGTTGTCAGACTTTTGGGCTTCTGACTACCCGTAACGCTATCAAAGATATCGATATGGTCAACCATCCACGAACCGACCGCGGCAAGCGTAGCTTAACCTTCGATCGACCCATTCGGCTGTTATTATTTACTTTTAGCTACTAGCACCTCATAATAGAAAAGCATATAATAGACAACATATAAATAAACATATAATAATATATTTAAAAACATGATTAACTTTTGCTTAACCATACATTTTTTTACGTTTAAACGTCTCTAAACTTTAAAGCAACGTTTTTAAATAAACCCCAAAGAAAATAATATATAATATATATTATTATTTTTAGTTTCATTGAGTGTGTATACATTGTTTGGTTTTCTTTAATCTTGTGGCGGCATATCTACGAGTACATCGCCACAATGGAACGCGTCACACTGACGTCACGCAAAATCCTGCATCGCGCAATCAGAGTTTACCGCGCGACTAGCATATACATATACAACATCCCGACATCAACCGTCGGGCGTCCGAAGCTCCAAAGTCATTCTCTCGCTCGTCTCCGCTGTGGACGGTCGTGCCGCTGACGCATTCCGCTCGCTGCACCGCTGACTCACCGCTGACTCACCGCCATCGACGATCGTTCGTGACGTCACGTCACGGAACGACTCCTGTAGTCTCTGACTACACCGCTGTATCAACCATTGCCTTTTTCAAGGCGATCGTTGATAAACTATTTCTTTAACGTCGTCCGTCAAATAAACGTTCGGCGTGTCTCCTTGACCCCCTCAGGGTAAAAACCACAGTTTCGTGGTCCTTGACGGATACCTCACGGTGACAACCAAGTCAAGGGGGTGTTGACCCAACACACCCGCTGAGCCCCTTCAGGGTAAGGCAGTCAATTGGACGGGTCCCAGAGTTAACCGGCCTTGGGGGGTCTCCTAGTCGGCTCTGGTGACAGTTTTCCTTCCACAGTTACTCACCTAGTGTCTTTAGGGTGTGTCTACACCCTTCGCGCTAGACTGGTCAGGGCCCTGTCGCACATTAAGATTGGCGACAGGTTTCAGCTCTAGGGCTCACAAGTAGGCACACACCTCCCTGTCTGCACCCGACAGGGAGGGCCACACACCCCCGGGCCCATCCACCCGGGGAGTAGGATCTTTTAGGTCCCCTTAACTTTTCTATTTTTAATACACTATTGCTGCGATGTCTGACGCCGACATCGTAGCCTTCGCAAGAGAGGTCCTTTTTAAGGACCCCGACTTCTTATTGAAATATGGGAAGGCTTGGCGTAGTCGCCACCTCGACCCAAGTGAGGCTCTAGAGAGCCCGCTTTCCCCCCCTGTAGCAGATAGGGGCACCCCTCTTACGGCGGTTTCGATGCCGTCTGTAGTCTCCCCCCAGCCCGAGGTGATGGACACCTCCACCCCTCCTTCGGACTCCGAATCAGAGGACGCCATCTCGCTCACTTCCTCCTCCTCCTCCTCAGACGACTATCAAGTCGTCGGAAAGGGAGGGAAGAGGAAGAAGAGCGCCTCCTCAAAGGCCGGCAAGGCCAAAAAGCCTCTGGCGGCAGCCATCCCCTCCGCCCCTGACTGCGCCCCTGCCTGCGCCCCTGCCCCTGCCCCTTCCTCTACTTCCGGCTCGGCACCCACCCGATCACCCACCTCAGCCAGTCCTATCCCAACGGACTCAAAGAGGAAGGTGCGTCCCCCGCCCCCCTTATACATCCAAGATAAGTCCAAGTGGACAGAAATTTCTAAAGTTTGCGTGGATCGCAAGATCCAATACACCAACGCCCGATCTACCCAGCAGGGCATCAAGGTTACTGTCCCCTCGTCCTCGGACTACAGGGACCTTGTCCGAATTCTTCGTGAAAGGAAGTACTCCTTTCACACATTCTCCCTCCCGGAGGAAACTCCGACGAGGGTAGTCATTAGGCGTATCCCGAAGGAGATCGCCACCGAAGAGATCAAGGCAGACCTGATCTCCAAGGGTATCCCAGTGTCTGCAGTCCACTGCCTTCACCGGGCGAAACAGGGCCTTGTATATGACATGGTCCTGGTGATCTGCGACCCCGTTGAGGGTCATCACCCGATCTTCAAAGTGAAGTCGGTGTGTTCACTGTCGGGCATCTCTATTGAGAAGCCCAGAAAGTCCAATATCGTTGGCCAGTGCCACCGTTGCCAATTATACGGCCACTCCCAGTCGCACTGCTACGCTACTCCCAGATGCGTTAAGTGTCTGGGCGGGCATGGCACCGCGGACTGCCCTCGCCCCAAGGACAGGACTCTGTGCACAGAACCTCCAAGTTGTGTGCTCTGCGGGCAAGCTGGTCACCCAGCTAACTACCGGGGATGCAGTAAAGCCCCTAAATCCTCCTCGGCCAAGCTGGCGAAGCGTGCCAGCGAGCGCCAGCAAAGGGAAAGCCCGAGCGTAAAGCTCCCCTCTGCTCAGTTGCCCGAGCGCCTCGCTCCTCAGAGACCCTCCCCATGGGTCAACTTTAAGGCAGCTTCGGCCTCGGTGCCGCCCTCTCAACCCATCCCTGCGCCATTGGCCATTGCCACGCCGGTCCCGGCAGCAGCCCCATTGGCTCCTGTGGCCACCGCCGCTCCCAAAGCTGCGCCGGTTCCCACGGCAGCAAACAGGTCCCCTTCTTCAGGCCATCAGCCTTCAAACCCACAGGTGCTTCTCAGCGTATTCGCTGTTTTCTACACCCCGGCGGCCAACGCCATGGTGAAGGAAATCCGTGCCGCTCAAGGAAACGCTCTTCGTCTCCTTGAGATCTTCAATGCATACCCTGAGGTATCGCAAGCTCTCGAAAATCTAACTTTTTAAATTCCATTATGAATTTACAAAAGATTAGATCCCTCAAACCCCGCTCCCTTAAACTAGGCGTCTTCAACGCCAATGCAATTACCGGTCAACGCGATGAGATCGCCACCTTTCTGCGTGATCATCAGCTTGACATTATGCTCATTCAAGAGACCTTCCTGAAGCCCCATCAGCGGGACCCGAAAATCGCCAACTATGACATAGTTCGCAATGACAGGTCCCGCTGCCACAAGGGTGGCACCCTTATATACTACAAAAGGTCTCTTTACTGTAGTCCTATGGACCCTCCTCCACTAGTCTCTCATCTTGAGGTCTCAATCTGTCGGCTCGGCATGACTGGTCATCAACCAATCACCATCATCTCTGCCTACTTCCCGCCTGCCAATGGTGCGGAGGATCCCACCGCGATCACCAAGGACCTAACTGTCCTCTTCGGACTGAGTGACTCCGTCATCTTGGCGGGGGATCTCAATGCCAAGCATCCCGCCTGGAACAGCAACACGACCTCCACCAGAGGTAGGATACTGTTCAACCTAGGTGCCTCCCTCAACTTCGATGTCATCGCTCCGATGAACCCAACCCACTACCCTGGCGTTCCCAGCCAGCTTCCAGACGTGCTCGATGTTGCGCTACTCAAGAATGTAAACCTTCGTTTGCACTCTATTGAGACGCACCACGAGCTCAACTCGGATCACCGCCCAATTACCATGCTCTTCGCCCCTTATTCGGGCCCGCTCGATCCTAACCAGCCCCCTCGAACCAAAGTGATAACCGACTGGAAGAAAGTAAGCGAACAGCTGAAATCCACCACGTCGCCTCACTTGGATAAAATCCCCGACCACATAGTGTCAGTCGAAGACACGACGGGTGCGATCGACTCGTTTACAGAACACGTTCAATCCGTTTTGACGGATTGTTCGCGGGAGGTTCCGGCGATGGATGATCATCGCTGGAAGTTACCGATTGACGTACGTGAACTGATAACCGAGAAGAACGCGGCCATTCGTGCCTACGACTCCTTTCCCTGCGACGCGAACAAAGCCCACATGCGCCATTTACAGCGTGCTGTAAAGAAACGTATAACGGAGTGGCGTTCCGAGGGCTGGGACAAGATGCTCAGCGAGCTCGAGCCCAACCATCTGGCCTTCTGGCAACTCCAACGCAAAATGCGTACCTCCACTGGGGAGGCTTCAATGCCCCCCCTCATTCGCCCTGACAAGAGCATCGCATTCGATAATCCCGAAAAGGCAGAATGCCTAGCCGACAGCCTGGAGTCTCAATGTTCTCCTAGCTCCCAACCAGCTGACCAAGCGCACGTTGCCAAGGTCGACGCCGAAGTCGAACGCAGGGCTGCTCTTCCCCCTGTGGAAGACCCTGATGATCCGTTGCCTCCCGTCACTCCAGACGAGGTGCACGACATCATTAAAGGGCTACAGGATCGGAAGGCCCCTGGCTCGGACGGTATCACCAATAAGGTTTTCAAACTCCTCCCCGCCCCCCTGATAATGCTAATGACCGCCATCTTCAATGGTGCTCTCAGCAACAACATCTTTCCGCAGACGTGGAAAGAGGCCACCGTCATCGGTATCCCCAAGCCAGGCAAGCCCAAGTCTGAGCCCGCTAATTACCGCCCCATTAGTCTCCTCAATGTCCTCGGCAAAATATACGAGAGGCTTATTTATAAACGTCTCAAAGATTTTGTCGAGGCTAAGAGCCTTATCCCTAGTGAACAGTTTGGTTTCAGGACCCATCACTCTTGCATCCAGCAAGTTCATCGAATCGTTGAGCACCTAAGCGCTGGCTTCCAGCGCAAGGCAACGACAGGCATGTTGTTCTTCGACATAACGAAAGCATTCGACAAGGTCTGGCACAACGGCTTAATATATAAGCTGTACCAACTCGGGGTGCCTGACCGTCTCGTGCTCATCTTACGAGACTTTTTGTCGAACCGCACCTTTCGCTATCGCATTGAGGGTACACTCTCCTCCCCTCACCCCTTACGCGCCGGTGTCCCTCAGGGCTCGGTGATCTCTCCCCTCATCTTCTCGCTCTTCACGAGCGACATCCCCAAATGTAGCAAGACTCATTTGGCGCTTTTCGCCGATGACACAGCTATCTACTACACAGGGCGGTGCCAGAACTCTATCGCCAGAACTCTCCAAAACTCCGCAAACGCTTTAGGCGTCTGGTTCCGGAAGTGGAGGATTGAGGTCAATCCCGATAAGAGTCAGGCCGTCCTTTTCATGCGACCGCGACTCCGCGCTTCCGCACCTCCTAGCCCGATCACCATGTATGGCAAGCCGATCCCTTGGGAGAAGCAAGCCAAATACCTTGGCGTGATCTTAGATCAACACCTGACCTTTAGAGAGCACATCAAGACGGCGCGTTCGCGTGCCGCTTGCGCTCTCGGCAGGCTTCATTTCATCCTGACCGCGCGTAGCAAACTATCTCTTAAGTGCAAGCTGCGCATCTACACCGCAGTCATCCGTCCCATCATGACGTATGCTTGTGTTGTATTTGCGCACGCTAAGCCACACTTGCTCCATAGGATGCAGACCCTACAGAACCGTTTCCTCAGAAAGGTCACGGGGGCACCCTATTATGTACGCAACGAGTCTCTTCACGTTGATCTAAAAATCCCAACCGTCCAGCAGTTCATGAAACGCCTCGCCAAGCGTTTCTTCGAATCTGCCTCCAAACACCCGAATCCCCTGATTGCGGCGGCCGCCCGCTACACACCGTCGCGCATAAGTCGCATCCGCCGTCCTAGGCATGCCCTAACCGTCCCGGATGACGCCATAACTCTCCTCCAGGAGAGTAATCCCGCCACCAGCACGATCCGGAAACTCAAATCGAGACCGCCGTGCTTCCGTCCTCGCCGCCGAGGGCCACCGCGACGCCCCCGTCCATACCCACCCCGACCCTTGCTCGAGCCAGCCCGCGCAGCTGAGCCCGTAATTCTAAATTTGCCCCCAAATAATCCGATCCAGCATGTCCCATTGCTGTCCTGTCCCAGCGACGCCCTAAGCCGAGGTCCGTACCCCACAGGGGGTGCCCTTAGCGTGTAGTCGCTTAGTTTTTAGTCTTAGTTTTAAGCCTGGCTGGAGGCCTTAATTTATTGAGGCATCCACAGGAAAGCCCGGTTAAGCAGTCGACAACCTCCTATAGGTTGAACTGCGAGATGCCATTCCCCAAAAACAAAAAACATCAACCGTCGGGCAGTAGCCCACCAGACACAACACCTGTCTGGTCGGAGGATCCTCCATTTTCTATGGAGGATGAGTGAACTTTAAACCCTGTTCCTCATACCTCTATAATCTCTTTAGGCTCTTTAGGTGCTTTTTTGTGTTTTCCAAAGCAAGCAAGAGATTATCAAGGAGTTGTGGCTAAGTAATAACAGCTGCACAGGTCGATCGATCAGGTTAAGCTACGCTTGCCGTGGTTAGTCCGTGGATTGGTGATCATCTTTACATATCCCTCCGTGCCTCGGAAAGCACGATAAGCCGTTGATCCTGGCTGTCATTCGTGGATCTTTGACAGTCGTTACGGGTCGTCAGAAGCCCGAAAGTCTGACAACCAGTCTTACCTAGGGGTATCGTATTACCCAGTAACTGGGTTGTGGAGGTCAGATAGGCAGTCGCTCCATGTAAAATACTGGTATTCAGCTGCATCTGGTTTGACTGGAAGCCGACCCCTATTAGTTGGGAAAAGGCTAGGCAGATATTGAGAGATTGCCAAGTTAAGCCTGGGAGAGAAGACGATTACAATTCATTAAAAAAAACTTTCTGAACGAGTAGCTATAGTTTCTTTCCCATTTTTGAAAGGGGCGTCTTCCATCAATTCTATTTTCATGTAAATGTTGACGCTCAAAAGTGCCTTTTAAATTGTGGCCTTCTTGAAATAAATAATTTGACTTTGACGGATTAAGTTTTTTAAAAGTGTATATGTGAAACCTTTGTAATGTTTTTAGCAATAAAGTTCTTTAAGGTAACAAAAGTTCGCGAGCACATTTGCAAGAAGCTGGCAGTATCATCACAACGTTAAAGTTTTCCCATTGTTTGTCTTATTTGTTTTAGTATATTCGTGTGTTTAAGTACATATTGATTTGCGCTTATTTATATATAATTTGGTATATATTATTATATTTATAGTTTGTAATAGGTATATAAGTATCTTTATATTTAAATAAATATGTATTCCACAATTTCTCATAATTGCACCTACCACTGTTTGCTTCTGCATCACCCAAAGGTTGACTGGTAGAAAGTGCCTATGACATTAAGTCCGCGTCTGTACATTTCTGTGCTGTGAATAAATAAAATGTTCGATTTACGTATCGTATTTACACCACAAAACAATGCTCTTCTTGCCCAAGTCCCTACATCAATTATGTGACTTCAGACCCTGAATCTTACACAACTGCCATCAATTCCTGGCTCAATTGATGTCAATGATTGCAAATGACCGTTTTGTTTTATTCAACCTTGCTTCTCCCGTCTCTTTCCCACCACCAAGTTTTAGTAGGAGTAAGCAAGATGGCACGATTTCTCACTCCCATGTAAGGACTGTACTGGGTATGTCTACGGTTCCTTCCAATTATGGCGATTTACGACCGCGGCGAATTGTTCCGTGGTGAATGTTTTTGTGTAGAGTTACTAGAAGAGACAGTAGCTTAAGCATAATCAGCCTATAAATCCTATAATGTTCCCACTGCTGGGACACACGCCTCCTCTCGGTGAGAGGGAATGGACCGTATTCTACAACGTGGGCCCAGTGCGGTTTGGTAGATGTCACATGTCTTCAATTTTTTGGTTCTAGGACAAGCCGGTTTTCTCATGTTGTTTTCCTTAACCGTTTTGAGAGCAGTGATGATGAATTTACACAAAGTATAGTGCCTGCTGGGGTTCGAACTCACGACCTACAACTCGTAAGTCGCGGCCGTTACCACTAGGCCACCACTGCTCAGAAGAGACAGTAGCTTGACCTTCATTAATTTATTTATGGAAAATTGGTGTGTTAAAGCGTGGTTACCACCTATAAACTTGTCTGACTGAAAGATCTTTATCAAACCCTGATAGAAAATCTTACCAACCCAGACGATTAAATAATATTAATTCTTTATTAATTTCAAGAAAAATTGTTGAAAATGGTGCCAGGGTGAACAGTGTATCTCTTACTTTCGTCTAATATTGCTAACGGAGGAAGCTGGTAAGATAAGCAATTTTCACATTTCAATTTTCACATAAAAAGGGCAGTCAAATTACAGGTCAACTATGTTTTATTATTATCGGTAGGTAGGCGATAATAATATATTTGTAGACAATTGATTTGAAATTATAATAAATTAGAATAGATTTTTAGAAACGTTAGAAAAAACAGCTTCAAATGTGTTACAGCTTATTTGCATCCGTCCATGGCAAGACATCTCATGCAAGAATCTATGGTGAGATGAGAGTCTGGACCGTATGAATTCCTATGTGAATATGAATCGTGATCAGTTGTCATTTTATATGACAATTGATCGCAATTTCTTTTATTTTGACAGTTCAGCCACGTTCATTGCGCTATTTACGTTGCTGAGCAGACGAATTTTTAAAACCTAAGAAAGTGATGGATTAGGAATTTCCTTAAGACGCAGATACATGCCAACAGCCTTGAGTGCGTAGCTTGCGTGTTCTGTGCTGAGCTCAAGCAACGCGTCGTACGTCCACCCAGTAATAGGATTCGCCTGTCAAGGACCGCTGTCCCAAATTAGACGCATTATTAATTTATTATACATAAAACTATTATAATTAAAACATGTATACTAAAAGTTAATAATTAAATTATCTTTAAAATGGTGAAGGTTTTATAAAAATATGCTTGATAGTTTTTGCGTAATTGTCAGTTTTTTATGCGCGTTAGACACAACACTACACAACTAACACAAACAAACACAAACACACAACACAAAACTACAACATAACACACAACTAACACAACACTAAACACATAACACACAAACACATACACAAACACACAACACAACACACAACACACACAACATACTACACACACACCACGACACAACATAACTAACACGACACAACACACCACACACACACCACACGACATAACATTACAAATTAATTACACTATGTAACATAATCTAAAATATTCACATATTATGTTAATAATAAAATGCTCTAATTAAACATTATATTTTTCCAAATCATTAACACTACTCGTTTGGACGCAATTTTCAGTATAAAATCATTAAAAGTCAGTTATCGTCGGCCTAAAAACACTTGAATTTTGTTTAAGTGTTACGCAATAAGGATTTTGGTGAGTTTCACTCTGAGATCCTTCCAGTACAATCTAAATCTCCGTAGAATGCCAACAGCAGGTACAAATTAAGAGGGCGTTGCGGTGTACAGGTTTATTTATTTACTTTAATTTAAGGATACGATACCATAATGACCACTTGGATTTTAAAAGGTATTACCTTGGTTTATAGCTCTTACATAAGCGGAGTGGTGTTTACTAATAAATCTTCGATAAATGGCGAGGAATAATCTGAATATTTCGATTTTAACTAGATTCTTTTTTGAGACATGATTATAATGAAATCAGAAGTATCTTTAATCTTAACAGCTGGATCGATTTTGACGCGACTTTCACTGGCAGATATGCAGATGATGTTATAAGGAGTAATTTGTGCTACTTTTATTTTAGGAAAATAATTAGGGTTCCGCGCAAAAAAAAACCATGAAATTGTGCTAATCTCTGGAACTACCAGTCGGATTTGAATACATATTTTGAAACTTGGTAGCCCAATTCTGGAGGATGGTTATATGTTATTTAACATCACGCTACGACTCTTAGGAACCAAGCAAAAAGAAAAAAAACTCAGAATGAACACTAAGCGAAAACAAAGTAATAGCGCGGACGGACGATTCAACGCGACGGTTAGCAACGGGTCGAGGGACGAGGGAGTTTTATTAAAATGTGGCTGTTATTTTAGTATATTGTATATCTTACGAAATCCACGCGAACGAAGTCGCGGGGTACAGCTAATTCATGAATAAAAATACAACTAAGAAGATACAAAAAAATTATACAGTCTACATTACTTGTTTTATAGAGCTGTTATAAAATGCAATAAATGTAAATGCTGGCATGTAATATAAAGTATATTGTGGTGCTTTTAAAATCAGTATCAGTTTCGCATTCTATTGCCAGACTGCTCTTGTGCCGGAGGTTATGTGCTGGTATAGGGATGATAGTATATATATATTTAGTATAGGAATGGCGATAAAAGATTTTTGATATTTACTAGCTATCTGCTTGATTTTCTTGCTTTGTCATACGATTTTACTTTTATGTGAAGAATAGAGTCGGGTTATGTTTAACACATAAACATAACATCACGCATTGTTTTCCCGAAGGGTTGGGTAGAGGTGTGCCTATAGTACACCCACATTTAATAAGGGGCGAGCCTATTGCCATCAACCGGGCACAGATTTAGACTTTGGTCTGCTACTGAGAAATTCCAGAAAGAGAAACCCAATAACACTTTGCCCGACCCGGGAATCGAACCCAGGATCTTATGCTTAGCAGTAGCGTGTATGCTCAGTACAAGGATATGTTTAAAACACTAATAATACTTGTTACCTACTGTACTTCATAACTCCATAGAGTTTTTACTTAATTTTTAAGGGTTAACCCTTGAAAAGACATAAACGCAATTTGTACAGCGCCTGTAATTACTCGACTAGTCTGACTTTAAGGTCGATTTTTGATTGACAAAATCTAGTAAACTCCAATTTTCATAATTATCTGCCCTATTTATAGGTTAACAAAGCAGTATCAGAAGAATACTTTTTGCAGGATATTACGCCAGTAGAATTGATTTTGCTGTGTGCAAAATTATAGTTCATGCCATCAACGTTGAAATTAAAAAGAACGCTATTATTTTGATAATTATTCAAAATAACAGCGTTCTTTTTATTTATTTTTTTATGTTAAAAAGTAGGATGTTACCTAAAGAATGAATTTCCGAGAACAACGCAGAAAAAGTCACACACATTGTATACAGCCGACATATTCTATAAGCAAAATTTAAATCGCAAGGCATCCCTGCACTCTCTGATATTGAAACCCACATACTTAGATGACGCACGAGAGGTTTTATTCTTATAGTGTTTGTCTTTAAGGTCCCGTTCACGGCCTCGAGCGATACGACTTGCGACGCGACTTGCGTCAAGCGACACGCGCGCTCGTCGCTTGTTTCCGTCCATCGCTCCGAAAGTCACCCCGTGACTCGTGGCAAGCTCTAAACAAGTTCTTTCATTTGTTTTCTGCACAGTTGCTGTCTCAAGCCGCGTGTTTCTTGAACGTGCATCTAGTAGCCAGACACACGAAGGTCGAAGACACACAGCTAAGAGCTTTGCTTGACGCTACGTTGGGTGAAAAGCGTAGCTCGAAAAAGTGACAAATACAGCGTGGCGTTAGTGTCACCATTGCAGAATAGTAAACACGCCTAAGAAACGCAATTGAGGGGTTGAAAATCTAAGGGGTCTAAATTCCAATTGTATTGTTTGCGGGTATAACAAAAAAAAAACTGGCTGTTTCGAAGCGCAAATACACTGGTATTTAGACAGCATGCCTACTTTAATCCTGTGTATGTAAAAATTTCATAGAAATAGGCACTTGGACCCATTTGGATATTGTTAGGCTTGGTATTTAGACTGTTTTTTCGTAAAAATATTGATTTGTGATTTTTTGGCACATAGACCCTCTAGATTTTCAACCCTTCAATTGTAAGTCTTGTAGATTCGTTTTGTATGAATATGTAGACAGGGTCGTCCATTGCGACCCACGGCACCGCTACGTACGAATGCCTTTTTTTTTGTGGATGGGAAATCATCAAATGACTTCTCCCGCTCTGGGCGGAGCGGGAGGGCTTGTCAGACTTTTACTGACTAAAACCCACCCGTGTTCCTTCTGTTGCCTATGCCGGGGGCCACGGTAACTCTTTCGAACATCCCGCAACCCCGGCTGGACGTACGAATGCCTGGCTAGCAAACAACAAATGAGTCGCATAGCTAACATGGGCAATCTCTTCGTGCATATCCAATATAGCAGTGAACGGTCGACTTACTCTAGCAGCACAGCGATGCGCATTAAGACGCTACCCCGAGCAAAACCTTGCGATAGTACGTTATTCAAAGGCTATTAACTCATTAGTTATGAGAAATAAACTACATATAAAAGCACATTATTAAGGATCGATATCCTATCATCACATTGCATGTACCTTATTTGTTTTTTATGTGTTATAAAAACATTTAAAATCTCCTTGTAAAAAATTACTATAATTCTCGATTGCATGCATCTTTTGCTAAAGGTGACGTTCTATTAATTTGAGGATTTCACTAATGAATAGATAACTTAAAAATCTATACAATTCACGTTTTAATAAATTAATAAATGATTCCAAAAATTGTGTGAATTCTATGATAAATGGGCTTGCGGAGGGAGTGGGACAGAGCGGGTCAGAGCGGCGGCGGGACAGATGGACCGAACGCTCAAGGTCGTTCGGTCGGGGAAGCGCCTTAAGCACTAAGCTACCCTAGCTGTACGTCTTCTACCTAAGAGATTCTCCAGTAGTATACTCTTAAGTGCTTGCGGACAAAATTTCATTACATTTGGACTTGAAGAATTTTACTGACATAAAGTGCTTACTGCGCGAAACGTGAGTGCTCGGAGTATTTGCCGTACCGATGGAAATATGAATTTTTGATTATTGGATTTTAGACTTCGGTATGTACTTAAAGAATTGAATATTTAGTTTTGTTTTTTTTTTTAATTCTGTTGTTAATTGATGACTTTTTGTGAGAGGTTGACGATATTCTTCCGGCAGGAAAATTACGACTGCCATTTGCAAACACCTGAAATAATTGGTCAAGGGTTAATTTGCAAATATGCGTTAATAATAATGATAAAATTTATTGGTATTGGTAGTACATTGTAACCTGGATAAGTGAGATTTCAAGGGACCTAGGATTATTTTATCACTTAACACATTCGCTGCGTTATGGGAAGTATTTGGCCGTAATTGAGTTTCGCCGTGTGCGGCAGCTAGTTTTCCCTGTCTGGCCCCCCCGGTGCGGAGGTTATAAAACTAAGTTCCCGGATGCCTATACATATTGCCGACGTTCTTGCTTTAAGTGTATTCAAATTTAGAAGGAAAAATGTACGGGAAGTATTTTTGCGTAACGCACAGAAGGTAAGTTGGCTTCTAGCGCTGCCGCAGCGAATGAGTTAAAGAAGTTTTCATTTGCCCAGTTTCCAAAGAGTCAGGTTTAAAATGACAGTTGTCTTACTTACAGAGGCCTCTGCTAAGACAGGTCGAAATGTACCGTTTTTCATTTATAGACGTGAAAATGTTGTAAAACAAACGTGTCGAGACTAATACTCAAATTGATAAACTATTATTAGTTTTCTTACCTATACCGGTTAATGAAATACAAAGTCCCAATTTTAAAGGTAAAAATCTAACTAATGCATTCTCAGTTGTTATAAAGGTTTATTTATTGCTCTCATTGTACCTCATTAGCAGTATTAAGGTTTCTCACATAATATGAATGATGACTACATCTTTTTTTGTCCATCAGGTTGATTATTAAAAAATATTGGACACGTATTTTTTCTTTTTTACGTAATCAAAAGATTGCGGCGATAAATTGAGTTAAAACGTGGCATGACGTCACGTCTTGCTAGATTTTATACTTAATTGTGACGTAGCGAGCCCCCACTCCCCAAATTTAATGCGTTTTATCTAAGTCATTTTGTATTAATAATGATAAAGCAAAAAATACGTGTCTAATATTTTCTTATTATCTGATTGGCGAACTAAATAGAATTTTTTTTTTTTTACTCAGGCATTATCCCTATTATCCAGGTCCAACTAAAACAATACAACAGTGTGACTTTGTGACATAAAATTAAATTGTTTTTTTTTACATAACATAACATGGAATTGTGAATTAATTAGAATGTTGGGTGTGGCAAAAGAAGCATGAAAATAGAATAAATGCTGTGGATGCGTTACTTGCGAAGCATGTGTGGTGTAACTATAAATGATAGACTGAGAAATGATGTGATAAGGCAACGGTGCGGTTTAAAAGAAGATGTAGTGACAAAAATTGAAAAGAGTATGCTTAGATGGTTTGGTCATGTCGAGAGGATGAATGAAAGTCGACTAACAAAAGGTCCGACACGACAGATGTGAATGGAAACGCCAGAAGGGGACGCCCTAGGAAGACATATAGTGATCTTATTGGTGATGTTCTTCAGAAAGGTCAGGCGCGTAGTACTCGCAACCGGCGTGCGTGTATAACCAGATGTATGAATGTAAACGAGGCAAAATGAGTATGTAAGGATCGTAGCCGGTGGCGTTCTGTAGTTTCTGCCTACCCCCCATGGGAAGAAGGCGTGAGTTTATGAATGTATAACATAATATGACGCCTGGAATCAAAAGCAGATCAAAGGCAGAGGTGTACCTAGTACACCCATATTTCGCCAGTTATGTTTAAGTCCCATGTAATAGGGGCGAGGATGTTACCATCAACCGGGCACAAATCCACTCTCCGGGCTGCTACTGAGAATAAAAATTTCCTGTTGGAAAAACCCAATAACACTGCCCGACCTGGGAATCCAGGACCTCATGCGACCACTAGACCAACGAAGCGGTCAAAATATTTTTTATTCTGTAAAAAGTAGTAGTTATTATTCAGTAAAGTGAACTTCTGAAATACTGTTTCACAGAGAGTTCTACTACAGCTTTAACACATTTTCAACAACTTTAAAGCCATAATTTATGCCACACGCATGACGGCGTGATATCAAAACGATTTGCAATACAGCAACTGACAAAAGTGCTCTAATGTGATTTACTGTTTAAACACAGATTAAGTTTGGAAAAAACATAATTATTCAGGAAGACACAGTTTGCGATTATCACAGAAACCGTGTATCTGATCTGCGGATGTCCTAGGTCATGCAGTGAAATTCATTTTCTTACTAAAAACATATACATACCTAACAAACAACCAAACATACGAGTACATACTAAAATAACCAAACAAACGACGAGCGCGCCACTGCGCGCGCGGTGTCATCTTAACTAATAATACGTATCTACATATACAAATAAATAAATTCAAGTGTCTGTTTGTAATGTCAAAATAACAACTTTTTACTAAATGCATAGGAAAGTATAAACGTTTCTTATAACAAAAAAGCAATTTTTAACATGTTTGTCTGTCTGTCTATTTGTCTGTTTGTTCCGGCTAATCTGGACCGATTTTGACGGGACTTTCACTGGCAGATAGCTGATGTAACGGCGGGTAACTTAGGCTACTATTATTTCAGAAAAATAATTAGGGTTCCGCGCAAAAAACTAAAACCCATGAAATTTTGAACAAAAAGTAGGATTTGAAAAATTATTTTTGCATTCGAAAGCTCAATTCTCGAAGACAGATAAAGGCTATTTAACATCACGCTACGACTCTTAGGAGCCGAGCAAAATGAAAAAGTCAGAGTTGTGAACAAAAAGTCGAATTTGAAAAATTCTTTTTGCATTTGGTAGCCCAATTCTCGAAGACAGTTATAGGCTATTTAACATCACGCTACGACCCTTAGGAGCCGAGTAGATAGGAAAAAGTCAGATACAACTCTAAGCGAAAACGAAGTAACAGCGCGGGCGGGCGATTCAACGCGACGGTTGGCAACGGGTCGGGGGACGAGGGAGTTTTATTAAAATGTGGCTCTTATTTTAATATTGTGTATCTTACGACATCCGCGCGAACCAAATCGCGGGCACAGCTAGTAGGTATATAATATGTATACGGCATGTATCAGAAATGCGTGGTTATATTTATAGGAATGTGGTACAGACCATCAAACTGAACAACTTTCTCCATGAGACCAACATCGTAATTGCGAAAAAATATCAGCTGTCCTATACAAAACTTTAATACCTAGTAGTAGCTACTCGACTCAAATGCACGGGACAGCTGATTATTTTTTCGCAATTACGATGTTAGTCCCATAGTAACGATGTTGTTCAGTTGATGGTCTGGACCACACCTGTAAATATGACCACGTATTTTTGATACAACCTGTACCTATACATGCATCTTCTTCGTGTTAGTTTAAAAATAAAATAAAATAACAATGTTTATTGCATCATCTTGCATAACTTATTTTAGTTACAATGGGGAGAATCCTTTTAAGCAAATAGTTTGCTTGTGTTAGGATGATCCGTCCTTCCCCAGGTTATATAATTGTTATTAGGTTATTAAGCCTGTTCAAGATATTATGTAAAATATACAAATAAAAATAAAAACAAAAGAATGAAATGAAAACACATTTTTTTTATTTTTATTTTTTTTAATGAAAGACAAGAAGCGCTCTGGGATGTGTGTGTTTAGTGAGTAAGAGATGGTGTGGAGGTTATTTCCATTATTTCTAGTTTAGCTGCCAATCGGCATTGTTGTATTCTGTTTTGATAAGACAATATATTTTTGTCTCAGGCTTGCTAAATACGAACTAATTTTCGTTAATAAAGGGTGTCTCAGTAAGAGTGCACTTTTTCATTTTAAAATAAAAACAAGTATTTTATGACAGAGTTGTGATATTTTTATTGTATTGTAAAGAAGACATGTTCCGATTAAGTATGGAATAAAATATCTGGCAAATGACCCCCACGGCTCCGATGACAGGCCATTACTCTTTTAATGAAAATTTCCATGACTTTTGCACAGAGATGTAGCTGTATCTCACCGATGACGCGTTGGATTTCCGATTTGAGCTCAGGAATTGTTTCGGGTTTATTTCACAAAACCCCTAAGAAAAAAATCGCACGGCGGTAAATCGCACGATCTTGGTGGCCAGTTGACATCAGAATTTCGTGAGATAATGTGTTCTGGAAATTGTTGCTGCATTAAGTCGATTGTTTCATGCGCGGTGTGGCAGGTTGCGCTGTCCTGCTGAAACCACAAGTTGTCTAGATTGATACCGTCCAGTTGAGGCCACAAGAAGTCCGTTATCATATTCCTGTAACGAATGCCGTTCACCGTTGTAATGAGTTTTCACAATTTATAACGCGTTGTTCTTTCGAAAAGCGCTCCATTTTTAATAATCGGAATAAACAGAGGTGACAGCTGTCAAATTTCAGAGTTGCCACTTGCATGAAAAAAAAATATATCCCAATTTTAAAAAGTGCACTCTTACTGAGACACCCCTTATTTCGATTGTCTACTTTTACAATGTTTGTAAATATGTGAGCGCCATCTATCTATCACATAATTAACTTATCAGTCAGAGCTTTTACACGAGCAATCTATGGGTCAACCACACCAAGAGATCGCTGGATGTCCTGCGCGTGCAATATAACAATGCTTTCAGGATGTTGTTGCGACTGCCCCGATTCTGCAGCGCCTCGAAAATGTTTACAGAGACCCACACCGATGGCTTTCAAGTCATAATACGCAAAAAAAAAACGCGTCGCTGCTGTGCAGAGTGCGAGGTAGTCGCAACTATATCCTGAGAGCTGTGGCGAAGAGCTATACTCCTAATATTTATTAGGCATTTTATGTGGAGGTTGCTCAGGTACGAAACATGTTTCCTTGTCTGGTCGATCTCTGCGTGGACTGTGCTGTTTTTTTTCCCAACCTTATCTATTTTGTATCTGTACAACTAACACTAGAATATAAGTTGTTTTGTCATACTAACACAATATGGATCACTGTTGTCGGAAATAAATAAATTTTAATTTAATTGCTTCAGTTTTCATTGTTTTATCTATTTTGGTACAGGAATTTTATTCTAGATACATGAACAAATTAATTTTATTCTTCTCCATATGAAACTACCTTTTGGAAGGGACGACTAGAATCAATTCTATCCCTTGTTAATCTTTGACGTACAAAAGTACCTTTTGTGTGCTTAATTGAAATAAACGTTTTGACTTTGACTTTAATCACTAAGTCTTACAGCACTCTAACACTTCAAGTTAATATACCTTGTATGTTTATAAATCATTCTGCTTCTAAAATTTAACTCCATCCAACCACGTACTCCGAATCTTCTCGAACATTGCAATTTGCCAGCAGAGCCGCTAAAATGTAGCTAAGTGTCCAAGCATACTAAATCACTAATTGATACTAAAGCTTACATGGCACGATGGTAACGACATTGTAGCGCCCTTAATGCACTTGCTGAGCAAATAGCTTGGACCTATTTAGTAATTAATGGGGAGCTCGAGCCAAAAATAAAGGGAGATTGCTTTTTGCACTTTGCTGGGTGGAAATGAAGACAATTCTTTAGGAAAGGTGGCGATTGGTACAGTAAAAGGGAACTCAATTATTTTAAAGTGACCAATTAGCCAGGTTTTATTAAGTTCCGAAGAATTGGATGTTCCTGTTCCAATTGAAAATTTGGTTAAATGATAAATGTTTTTATTTCTGTAAGTAGGTTTATACAAACACTTTTACACGTCAAACATTTTTGTTTTAAACTAGATGAGGCCGGCCTTTCCTATCTGACTACTCTGAGAAGAAAGGCCGAAACAAACTCAGAGGTCACAGTCTCTTTTAAAGTCCAGACATAATTTTGGTCAGATCATGTGAAGACCATGTAGGTTGGTGTCTGAAATGGTCTTTTGAGGAAATAACCACACAGATTGAGTGGACCTGTCCAGTCAGAGCCAGCATCTGTCAGTAATCGTACAGCTCAACATAAAAGTTAAGGAGCTCAACGATTCGACGAACAATACCAAACAAAGGACATTTGGGTAGGCCGCATAATTTACTCAAACTGGCAAACTATGATTAAAGCTGAGAGAAAAATAGAATAAAGAGAGTTTTTTATGCAGAAAGCGAAGAAATCCATCTGGATTTGATTTTAGATCAAATCCAGAATAGGCTGATCCCCTATAACATGAGTCGTAAAACATAAATGACGAAATATAAAACTTCCCTTAGAGAAAGTCTCAAGTGGGGGTAAAGTCAGGGAAATTACTATTTAAGCAAATTAACTACCAACTTTAACTGTCCATCCATTGTGTCATCCTATTTAAAATGTCTACATTAATATCTGTAAAGGCTCGTGCAGACTGGCAAGTCGCGCCGTCGCATCACACCAGTCTGCACGACCCTTAATTCGAATAGTGATCTTTTAGAGTAGGTATTCTTTTTTTATCATATCCATTCAAAAAGAGCTAGTTTATTCTTCGTAAATAGTGACTAAAATAGCTCTATAATCGCTATGGACTAAAAGTGATTTGAATTTGGAATGTGGATATTATTAGTAAAAGTTCGAATCACCAAAGAGATCAATCACGAAAAATGTGTAAACCCACAGGCTGTTTGATAAAGTAAACCGCGCGCGAGTCAAATAAAAAAAAAAAAGTTTGTGAAAAAATAAAAAAAACGCACGAAATGCATTCCGCCTTCATTCGTAATTGTTTACTCAAATTCGGATTTTACTAAATTTTATAAAAAAAAATATTATTTCTATGATATGTCTTATTGTTCCTAATTGTATGTAAATGAATAAACATACTATTCTCATTCATAAGTTGTAGTGTCCACCTCGGGAGCAATACTATTTTAACCTTGAGTACTTTGAATCCCTCGCTGCGCTCAGGAGAAACACTCTCGCCTTTAAAATAGTTGTTTGCTCCCTTGGCAAACAATCTACTATTTCTGACCTCCCTAAATAACAACAAAACCATCAATACAAAATGGCCTATCTCCAAATTCATGACTACTCTATGCCCGATCACAGTTCATTGGCAATTTGGGCATATAAATCAAATTTTGCCGAACTGTCTACCGTGATGCGGTTTAATGTATCCGATAGAATTATCGATGATAATGCTATATCACTGGCAGCAAAATGTGAGCTGTTTAAGTTGAATTTAGGTAATAATGTTGGAAGTGTCGGTGTGTTGGTATCATAATTGTGCTTACGCGGCGTTTGTTTATGAAAAAACTTAAGGTCTATACGCGGCAATATATAAATTAGGCTACAGTGCTAGAATCAACATACTTAAATATAACATCACGCCTGTATTTTCCGAAGAGGAAGTTGAAACCCAAGCAAACAATATGGGCAAGCAAAAAAAAACACCCTACTATAATTACCCAATAACGTTTCATGTTATGCGCAATTGAGATATACATCGTTGTTTAAACCTCGACAAACGTTGTCACCATAATTAAGAGTACAGTGATACAGGGGGGGGGGGGGGGGTGTACAGGAGGGTGTGTGTATAGGGATGATAACTAAATTATTTTTTATGTCCGTCAGGTAGACTATTAAAAAATATTGGACACGTATTTTTTCTTTTTTTACGCAATCAAAAGATTACGGCGATACATGGAGTTAAAAGATGGCATGACGTGTAGATTTTATACTGAGTTGTGACGTAGCAAGCCCTCACTCCCACTTGAATGCGTTATATCTAAGTAATTTTTTATTGATATGATGAAGCAAAAAATACGTGTCTAATATTTTTTTTAATAATCTGACAGACGGACTAAATAGAATTTCTTTTTTTTTTACCCAGGCATCGTCCCTATTAAAAGTCACCATTAATCAACCGATTACTATAAACTATCTGCGAAAAGTACCAAAAGTAGTGTCCGTAGCAAAAAGTATCATTATTTGCGAAACAAATGCAGTGCGCGGGGAATGATTTATAGTCGGAAACCAGTTTTAATATTGTTTGTAACAATAAAAATTATACAGCGAGCTATTTGATGGTTGGCGTTTTAAAATATGGTCTGTATTTACTGTGGTTTATGAGGAAAATATGTTTTTACTTAGTTAGTTTGAAATACAAACACAGATTAAGACCTAGTTTCACCATACCATGTTAGTTAGTTTAATCTTCTGTTAAAATGTTAACGAGAGATTAAGGTAGCGAGGGTTTCACCATGCGTTAATCAGGCGTTAATAATTGCTGCCCTAGAGGACCGTTAACTTACTAACCGACATTTAGTCAGTTGTCAAAATCATCGAAATAAAAAACGCGAGTCTAGATTATACGGGTAGCTAAAATTATGCATTTTCAGTGAATATTGACAAGTGACATTGCGACTTTTTATTCTGGTTGCTTTGACAACTGACCGATTTATGAGTGAATGATACATCCTAACGCCAGGTTTCTTAATGTGGTGTTATTTTTTTTTTCTGGTGGAACGTAAATAAATACCAATAAAATATCGATGTGTTTATTTTAATGCCTGATTTACTAATGTTCGATTATGAACCTTTTAGTGAAATTAGCTCTAAATATAATTAATACAAATTGTTTCGTGCGTGTCGGCTCTAGCTATACCGCTATAGTGTAAAAGTTTGGGAAGTATTTAACTGATCCTCTAAAAACTTTTTGCGCTTCTAATGATGCATACTTTTAAAAATAATTGAGCCTCTTTTCGACTTTCTGACCTTCTCTCACAGTTGGTCACAGTAACTAACCTAGGGTACCCCGACCAAACGGGTTAGGTTAGGTTGGAACTGTGACCAACTATGCGCGAGCCGAATTTTTATTTTATTTTATTTTAAAGAAAGCTTACAGACTAATAACAATTATAAATAGTAACATTTGCTAATTACAAGCTTCCACATATATATATCTAAATAGCAAAAGTTACTTGCGTTGACCAGTAACAGCGATTTGAGCAAGTAAACCGATTGCGATGTAGACATATTGGTATATACGTCGAGATAATAAATATTTGGTATGTCAAGTCATGCAACATCAAAATCTAAATTAAAAGCTATTTATGGCTGTCACCAAAATATTCCTTGTTTAGAATCTTTCTAATTTTATGTGCGCTGGTGCAAAATAAATCAATTTCCAGATGTGATGGTAAACTATTGAGAGCTATAACACTACGTATGAAAAAGGCGTTGCGCCTGTAACTTTGTCGATGCGAATGGTACATGGAGTAGAGGCCGTTTTCTCAAGTTGCCTATATTAGTGCGAAGAAGTATTTTGCTGAGTAATTCGGGACAATCAACCGAGCCGTTTGCGATGTTCACTAAAAAACAGATATCACTGATATTACGTCTTACTTCCAACGGTAAGAAATGATATCGCTTACAACGGTGTTCATAGCGAACTGCCCAGCCTTGAAGTCCAAGTACCGCAAAAACCTCCTCTGAACGGACTCAATACGAGATTGGTCGCAATATGGCACCCTGATCAAGTGAGTTAGATTAAGTTAGAACTATGACAAACCGCGCGAGAGCCGAATTGGTCGCAGTAACTAAGCCAGGGCACCCAGACCAAATGGGTTAGGTTAGAACTGTGACTATGACGCTATATCCAAGTTGCACGCAGTTACTTAGCCACTCCCTCTCGAAGAGAGGCCTGTTTCCCAGCAGTGGGGATATTATGGGCTGATTATGATGACTTAGCCTCGTGGCTAAGTAATAACAGCCGCACGGGTCGATCCATCAGGTTAAGCTACGCTTGCCGGGGTTGTCTGTGGATGGGTGACCATCTTTACATACCGAGACTCCTCCGTGCCTCGGAAAGCACGTTAAGCCGTTGTTCCCGGCTGTCATTCGTGGATCTTTGACAGTCGTTACGGGTCGTCAGAAGCCCGAAAGTCTGACAACCAGTCTTACCAAGGGGTATCGTATTACCCAGTTACTGGGTTGTGGAGGTAAGATAGGCAGTCGCTCCATGTAAAATACTGGTATTCAGCTGCATCCGGTTAGACTGGAAGCCGACCCCAACATAGTTGGGGAAAGGCTAGGCAGATTGATATGATGACTTAGCCATTTATGTAAGTTTTATTAGGATCCCAAAATCGGAATTAGTAGAGGTTCGATTAATTACATGCCTAAAAGTTTGTTAGTCAGCAAGGATATTGGAGCTGACAGTCCAGAGCACGTAGAAAGTACTAAAGCACCTACGAATCATCAGTCATGTCAGCTCTCTACACTGCAAAATGGTTATTCGTAAGTCATCATCTGTCTAGCTTTTTCCCAACTAAGTTGGGGTCGGCTTCCAGTCTAACCGGATGCAGCCGAATACCAGTAATTTACATGGAGCGACTGCCTATCTGACCTCCACAAACCAGTTAGGTACTGGGTAATACGATACCTCTTGGTAGGACTGGTTGTCAGACTTTCGGGCTTCTGACGACCCGTAACGACTGTTAAAGATCTACGAATGACATGCCGGGACCAACGGCTAAACGTGGACCAATCGTGACAAGCGTAGCTTAACCTGATCGATCGACCCGTGCGGTTGTTATTATACTTAGCCACAAGCCCCTCTCATTAAGATGCATGTAAGTATTTTACTAAAAGTTTTTCAATATTTAGGGCAGTTATTACTACTGTAGGTATAAAGATATGTCATGTTCGTGAACGGGCGCCGTCAGTGGAGACTGGTCATCTCTTAACTGCCAGAGCTTATTTTTAATCTTATATTTTGAATTGTTTTTAACTATTTATTTTTTACATTGTTCTCACATATAAAAGCAACAAGAACAATGTTCCCAGGATTTTGTAATAATTTTGATTTAAAAGAGTGTCCATGGAGTTTCTTGCCCATTCTTCTCCATAGAGATCTACGTTTTGGAATGGGCGACTAGCTTCAATTTTCTGACTAACTGACTGACTCTTTAACAATTCAAAAGTGCCTGTAATTGGTTTAATTGAAATAAATGCTTTGAGTTTGAGTTTGAGTACTATTCTTTTTCGACTTTGTCTCTGTTTCATAGCCTCTAGAACCGTCAGTCAATAAGTCAATGTATTCACCATGCTTAAAGCTTATTTAGCAGAGATAGCCTAGTGGCGTGACCGTCAGTCTGCCAAGTCACAGGCCTCGAGTTCGAACGCAAGGCACGCACCTCTGACTTTTCAGATTCATGTGCGTATTGTGTAATTAACACTAAACTTGTTTAAAAAACGGTGAAGGAAAACATTGCGAGGAACCGACATGCCTGAGTGATATTTCTCGACGGCTTTTCAAGCCAAGTCAGAGGCCCATGGACGGCATAAAAACTTTGACACCAGGTTAGTCACTCACCATACGAAAAAGAAGAAGACCATTGAGGTTCAATGTAAACACGCAGATATATGTTTTAAGTGACTTCTAAACCTGTCACTACGCCTTCAAGTAATGCAAGACATTGGAATGTTATGCAAAAAATGTATGTTAAACTTGAACGCGTACACATCAATTCTATATGTGAATATTTAAGTATTGTAAGTACTTAAAAACGATATTACTTTCAAACTATTTACGATATTTTATGGTTTTTTTTTTGTATATGATAACATGACTATTTTATTATCTATAATTATATCAGTGATTTTTTTCAAATATTCATATTTTTGTTGCTAAATATAAATATTACCTTATTTTTAGTAATGAAAACTACGGGTTAGGGAAACACACCGCCCTG
Source organism: Fissipunctia ypsillon (assembly GCA_947568875.1). NCBI lineage: Eukaryota > Metazoa > Arthropoda > Insecta > Lepidoptera > Noctuidae > Fissipunctia > Fissipunctia ypsillon. Next base: position 17,147,049 of record OX387662.1, read on the forward strand.
TCGCACAAGCCAGAATTGAGCTAGGACCTTACATTATACTGCAAATTCCACATGAATGATCATCTCTTATTAGTATTTTTTTTCTATTACAGTAGTAGTTTTTACAATACAGGGTCGAATTGAATTAGCTAGTGAAATTCCGCAGCCGTGACGGGTATCGATATCAAAACTCGATAAACCAAAAAATAAATTAATTTAATGAGTTTTTTTTGGGGTCACCGACCGCAGGTAGTGTAGTCACTTGAAATCGCTATAATACAATGATAATTACAAAAAAAAACGCAACTTTTTAGGAAAAATAAAAAACATGTTTTCATCGATTACATTATCTGCATTTATCATTATCTAGTCGAATATTGTTTCACGAGAAAATAATTCTATGACTGTTTGTCATTCTAACAATTGGGAATAAATTTTGATAATAATAAATTAACACTTTATTCTCGTAATTTAAGGCCTGTGTTAAATCTTTTAATATTATTGTAATATTTTGTAACTTCGTAAATAACTGCATGAAAATTAAGAAAAAAATTGAGCAGATGTATTAGCATCCACAGATCCCAAAAATGACATAAATAGCCATAACACTAAGATAACGGCAGTTTTTTATTCTCCGGGGACGGCGAAATGATAGTTTAGAAAATCAGTTTTTATTTTTGTGTAAACGTCACAGACGTTATGAGTATCAATATCTTAACAACAAAACAAACCGAATTTCTCAACTCATTCTTCAAGTAACAACACTAGCGATCGCTGACCCTATAAATAGTCATCAAATCATTTTTATTTTGTCGTGTTTAGATATCGATAACTATTACGTCTGCAGAGTTTCGCTAGCTAATTTAATTTGACCTGTGATAAGTTTACAAACTTCCATCTTCACAGACGCTTTAAAAACCCATCTTGCTCCGCAACCAACAATTCCTCAAACACATTCCATCCATATGTAAGTCGGGGTAGCGAGCAATTACTCTACCCGTCTGGGCCCACCTTGCCAGTCCCAAACAAGCTAGCAAGCTATTCGTTGCCAGTCCTGCCTGACATTTGTCACTGACCATTGGCTTTGTTGGCGATATTTATCTTTATCTTGAACAAATCTGTGTATGGTTGTCGTGTTTTGTATGATATTTATAAAATTCACACGAAATACGCAAGAAATGTTATGTGTGCAGCAAAAGGCATTCAACTCTTAAACAGTAGGTATCTACACATGACCAAATTCTACGTCTACATTGAAACATGACGCTTTTTAACCGACTTCAAAAAAGAAGGAGGTTCTCAATTCGGCTGTGTATTTTTTTAAATGTTTGTTACCTCATAGCTCCATCATTTATAAACCGATTTGAAAATCATTTTTTTATTTGAAAGGATTTACTTTCAAATTGGTCCCATATTAATTTGGTCAAGTTCTGACGAGTGGTTTTTCAGTAAGCTTCAATATGATGACGATGTTATAATAATTTCCTGTCACTGGTTATTTACATTGCAAGTAGTGGTATACGAATTTTGTGTGGGGTAGGCACCACAACTGAAAAGTGAAAAGTAAAAACTTTTTGCAAAAAAAAAACAACCGACTTCCAAAAAAAAACACTACAAAAAGTCGAAAGTCGGTCGCAAAAAACGAAAATACAAAACCTGCATAAGGATAAGACACTGGCTTCTGAAATTTAAGTTATTTTTCACTTTGTAGTGTTTTTTATTTGCAAAAAAGTTTTTACTGAACATTTGTACGCAATTTTGGACCACATTACATTATGCACTGAACCAATACCGAATTTTTTAAGAACGCTGAAAACTAATAGAACACATTGTCTCCCCTGCAGAACTTAGAACTAAAGACGATATCAGCACTTTCTTGATACCATAAGAAAACCAAGACAGAGTAAAAAAAATACCTTTTAAAGAAAAAAGTGGTTCTCTATTTGTAACACTGAAAAAACTCCAGTAAATAACTCAGGCGGCCGCAACAAAGTTTAATAAACACAGGTTGGACAGAGGGGTCGTCGAAGTCAATTGATTTATATCTGATCTTTGTGCCTCGTTCGACAGTATTGACAGATGCCCTACGCGAATAGGTTCAGCTTCGAACCACAGGGCTACCTCAGAAAATAATATCTACTTCGAAGTACTGAATATTCACTATAGGTAAAAATATTTTCTACTTATCATGAAGGTATTACACCATTGTAGCGATTCTTGAATGTGTACAGCATTTTACAATTCTTTCCCTTTAGTTTAGTTCTTCTTCCTAGACTTTCTACTTCTCATAATTACAGTGCAATCGTCCCTTGTTTTTTTTTTCATTTGAGTATTGAAGATCTGCTTGGGACAATTCCTTCATTTTCTATGCCTCTTCTTCTCTTGTCTTCTCCATGTTTCTTCTTTTTTGTATCTCAATTACATGTAAGAAATATGGGGGAGGGGGACGTCCTCATAATTAGCACAATTCCTCTTGATTTTGTATACCATTTCTCATGACGATGGCGTATTAGGTGGCCTTCATCTTCCCACTCTTATATTATCTACATTGGATACCAACTGTCTTTTAGGCATTAGACAAAAATCTGCAATTAAATATTGATTCTGCAAATCTACAATGAAATAAGTTGAAACTGTTTACTAAAAAAAGTCATTTAAAAAAATTAAATCGACTTCAAAAATAAATTACAAAACGCAAAATTATGAAATAACTTTAATTTCGGTAGTCGTTGTCTTGGGATCTGTATTTTAGTTTTTTTGCCACCGATTTCCAAAATTAAAGTTATTTCATAATTTTGAGTTAATTTATTTTTGAAGTCGATTTAATTTTATTCAATTCCTTTTTTTTTTTTTTGAAGTCGGTAGAAAAGCACCACTCGCCAGCCCTACTCCTAGGTGCGTGTAAACGCAGCACGCACTCTGTTGGCCGTTGCTTATCGCTCGCGAGCCAACTTCATGTTTTATGGACCAGACCCGTTGGCGTACTACGCGTATTGTCGTTTTTTTTTGGCTATAGGGGCACATGACTCTGGTGCTCAGTCATGTGATGGAGGTTCACTAGTCAATGAGTTGTTGCAATGTTTGTTAGTAAAATGGAAACACTGCAGAACTGCCTTTCTAAAAAAGTAAACTAACATTAGTTATCACAGTTTCTAGCTGTGTCGACATGCAAAGAGGCTGTTACCCATAATACCCGTTACTCGATAGAAACTTTTCGCCGTATTTTTTTTTACCTTAAAAAAAAACAAGCACCAGTATAATCAGCCTATAATATTCCCACTGCTGGGACACTGCCCTCCTTTCTTCTTCAACTTCAATACAAAATATAAATTATCAAAGCGAAATCAAAAGACTTTATTGACATCGGATCATCCATTTTGACGATGCCATAGATGCCATAAATTGACAGGCAAAAGCTTACCTACCTAAGGCCCGGACTACAGCAAAGCGGAGACGAGAGGAGAGGAGATGTTTTTTTTAACAACCAATTAAATTTCGTTATTCACACATCTCGTCTCCACTCAGCTCCAGGGGATCCTGGGCGTGGAGTCCGGGACGGCCCGGACTCCACCAAAGAGATGTGCAGAGATGCGTACTGGCTAGACTAGAGAGGAGAGGTGTGCTGGCTAGAGCGGAGATGCGTACTGGCTAGACTAGAGAGGAGAGGTGTGCTGGCTAGAGCGGAGATGTGTGCTGGCTAGAGCGGAGATGTGTGCTGGCTAGAGCGGAGATGTGTGCTGGCTAGAGCGGAGATGTGTGCTGGCTAGAGCGGAGATGTGTGCTGGCTAGAGCGGAAATGTGTGCTGGCTAGAGCGGAGATGTGTGCTGGCTAGAGCGGAGATGTGTGCTGGCTAGAGCGGAGATGTGTGCTGGCTAGAGCGGAGATGTGTGCTGGCTAGAGCGGAGATGTGTGCTGGCTAGAGCGGAGATGTGTGCTGGCTAGAGCGGAGATGTGTGCTGGCTAGAGCGGAGATATGTGCTGGCTAGAGCGGAGATGTGTGCTGGCTAGAGCGGAGATGTGTGCTGGCTAGAGCGGAGATGTGTGCTGGCTAGAGCGGAGATGTGTGCTGGCTAGAGCGGAGATGTGTGCTGGCTAGAGCGGAGATGTGTGCTGGCTAGAGCGGAGATGTGTGCTGGCTAGAGCGGAGATGTGTGCTGGCTAGAGCGGAGATGTGTGCTGGCTAGAGCCGAGATGTGTGCTGGCTAGAGCCGAGATGTGTGCTAGCTAGAGCGGAGATGTGTGCTGGCTAGAGCGGCTGACGATGTGCGACGCGGGGGAAACTAGCGGCACAGCTCACATCTCCACTTTGTACCGCCGCCCAGCTCAATCTTGGCGAGGCGCAACTCACATTTCCGCTTCGAACGCGCCATACAAATTATGACACATCTCCGCTCAGTGGTAGATTAACACCAGCGGGGGGTATCTATCAATACGACAAGGATTAAAATAATAAATTTATCTTTTAAAATCTGTGTATTATCTAAGTGAATATTTTACGAGCAAAAATATATAAAATAGTAAGTTTTTCTTACTGGAAGCGCTATAAAATTCCACGTACCGTATCGGGAACAGCCCGCTGACGTGATATAGGAGGCCCCACATTTCCCCTATCGAGAAAGGAATTTAAAACCGACTCTTAACGTTTTATTTGTTAAGAGTTCAGTTTTTATTCGAGAAAGAGAAAATGTGGAGGAATTAAAGGAGAATTAAGAGATCATTTACTTATGTTGAAAAGATTAGATAGTAAGCAATGACCGCAGAACTGACAGTTACCATTTCGTCAGTCACGGTCACAGATACTATATTAATGCCAAATTTGTCACGTTTTTTTTAATTTACCGTCTAAGTCTAAGATTAAATTGAATATACAGTCAAGGAAATTTATTGTTGAGCAAATTCACTCCCAAGTCCCAACAATTAGCCGTGATAAAGAAATTTCAAACAACGTTCAACTAATGACAGCTGTGATTTGAATAAACAGACAATGTAAGTAGGTTGGTAATTGGCTTAACAATTCCCTGAGTTTACATAAAACATTTAAAAATAGGACTTAAAATCATTGACTTGCCGCCAGGTTATCTCATGAAGTTACCCGTTGCCGAATGCCTACATAGTTACACTTACAAGCTAAGCTAACAATACAAAATTGTCGCTGAGATAATAATATGACAAGTTGGCCACACAAGAATCGACCGAAGAAACTTCAGAAATTAATGAATGAAACGATTACTTCGAATGAACCCAAAGATTCACACTAGCCCCTGTAGCCTCATCCTTCATGGTGCAATAGAGACTATTGCATATCAAGCAGTAGACATGACAAGTAGAGATAATGGTAAGGAAGAAGTACCCTTATGATATAGAAGGATTGCTAGAGCCTACCGGGTATGCATCCTAAAGTAGGCAATGGAATTGTGAAGAGACGGGTGATACTTGTCTATGGATGGGCATCTTTTAACGATGTCGCCGCGAGGATGTTTCATGTCCAGCTTCACCGGTGAAATAAAAAAAAAACTTCAATCATAATTATCTCCATAACTAACCAAACTAAAGCAAAGCAACTTTCTTACAAAGAACAACGAAACAAAGGAACCGCAATTCTTTTAAAAGAATAGCGGAAATATCTCTGAAAGTTTCAGCGGTATAAATATTTATAGACGGTCCCGACTCATAACGACTATTGTTTATTGACCAGATAAGGGCGGAAGGTGATGTACGCGGGAATGGACTGTGATTGTACCTGCGTAGTGGAAGTGGGAATATATTGTCCGAATATAAATATGGTAGAGAGACCGAAAATCGTAGTCATCAAAAAATATCGTTGGTGATTTGTTTATTATATTAATATACAATATCTATAGTATTATTGTTCACGTAGTGCAAATTTTTAATAATAATGGTAAATGATAAATGATTTTATTTCTGTAAGTAGGTTTGTATGTACAAACACTTTTACACGTCAATCATATTTTAAAAACTAAATGAGGTCGGCGTTTCCTATCTGACTATACTGAGAAGAAAGGCCGAAACAAACTCAGAGGTCACAGTCTCTTTTAAAATCCAGACATAATCTTGGTCAGATCATGGGAAGACCATGTAGATTGGATTGTATATATTTAAAGTAATTGTTCGTCTACTCATACTCTTTTAAATTCAATAGTTACCTATTTATATTAGCGTATATTGCAAAAGCGACATTCTGAACAACCAACTTTTGGTTAATATTATTGGTACCACTGTTCCTTAGAACTGTCGTACCAATATAATGCATGCATGAAACAACATGCATGTATTTTTATTTGCACAAAATTAGTCCATCACCACTGCACTCATAACGATGAAAGAAAAAAATCGGGAGGGAATCGGCATGACTTAGATTCATAAATGGAAAACAGACATGAGATATCCACTAACCCGCACTGGGCACGTGTGGTGGATTACGGACACGGAGCAAATACAAAGATTACGGCCCACTCACTCTCACAGCGAGAGAAGGCCTGTGTCCCAGCAGTGGGAACGTTATAGGCTGATTATGCTTACTGCTTAAGCACGGTTCTTAAATGCGCTTTTACGACCGACCCCAATAACATATCTATCACCAGTTTTGGCATACTGGAGATACAAAAATCTATTTATCTATGGTTGTAACGTCCTAATTAATCGATATGGAATCTTGCCGGCCTGACATAAGGACAGATAGAATTATACTGTCTACCATCAACGTTCGACCGTTGATGTCAAATCATTTACCATGAAATGAACAGAGTAGATATTTATGTAGTTTTGGACTACGTGATTATTCATGATCTGCTCATGTAATAGTACCCTCGCTAACTTTATACAGTTTAGATCTCAGTGAGTGCGACACTACAGTCCGGCCATCGAGAGAATGCGTTCCTAACACCTGTCAGTTGAATAATTTCTAGTTATATAAGGATCAAATTCGCAAAACACATATTCGTTAGTATGAAACTGGCCAGACTGTAATTTGGCAAACCTGAAAGTATGTGAAACTATACCTACATTCTTAACATTTGTATGAATACTCAAATGAAAATGGTTAGTGATTTCTGCACCCTAACTGCGTAACACACTATCAATCGGAATCTGAATCATTTTGAAGCAAATTGCTAATCCATTGTTTCGTAAGTTCGAAAAATTTGTCTGCTCAAACGTAAATAACGCAATGAATGTTGTTGGACTGTCAAAATGAAACCGATTCTGATTGATAATGTGTTACGCAATTGCCCCGCTCGTCAGATTTTGAAACCAATGCAACTGTGAATAAGTGGCGTGAAAGAAAGAAACGAAAACGGAAAAGAAAACGATGTACTCACAAAACGTTGCAAAACGTTATAATACCTTTCAGCTGTCTATCGACCGGCTAGACAGTTGAAGGTTTATAGAGATCCTTGGATACTCTCTTGAAGTGTTCTTAAATCTTGAATTCCAGTCAGATGGTCAGTCCTGTCCTACATATAAGGTATCCTACATTTTTGTTAATTGATATGAGATATGTGTGATACATATCTGAGTGAATAGGCGTATTTAATTTGCGTCAAAATCAAAACTCTCTAATAAGTACTGTTTGAAGTACCATTGCAAGGTTTTAAAGTTTCCACAATTTCTTCGTGCTGAACTTATTCCATAATCCTCGTTGCAACACCATTGTATACTGCACACATCTGTATTCATCCTTAAAAAACCAAAAATGGCAATCACCATTACGGAACGACGACCATGTCCTGTGAATATATGGGCTGAAACCTAAAATGGCGGCTCTGTCACAAATTACTATCGGCAAGTAATGATCGAAAATATTCGGAGTATAACTTGAGGCTATTTTAGTATTTTACCTTTTTCATAAGGTATTGTTTGTTCAAATAATACGATATAGTAGCCTTGAGGGAGGCTCTAATAAGTTTCTGTCAAGTCCTGCTAGCGGCTAGTTACGATGGAATTTATTGTTTCTTTTCTTAGTCACTAAAATTAAAGTGGCACAAAAATTACCATTTTTGACAGAAATCTACTTCTATATTTTGATAGTAATGCTTAAGAAATAATCATAAATCAAGGTTATTTTACAATTACATAACATCACGCCTTGTTTCCCCGAAGGATTAGGCAGAGGTGTACCTATAGTAGTACACCCACATTTCGCTAGTTATGTTTTAAGTCTCATGTAACAGGGGGCGAGCCTAGTGCCATCTGCCCCCTCTGCCTCGTTGGTCCAGTGGTCGCAAGCGCTACTGCTGAGCATGAGGTCCTGGGTTCGATTCCCAGGTCGAGCAGTGTTATTGGGTTTTTCTATCTGGAATTTCTCAGTAGCAGCCCGGAGTCTGGATTTGTGCCCGGTTATTTTACAATTAATGTTGTTTCTAAAACGAACAGCTCGGATTCAGGTCGAAGGTCGCCGCTTGCGATATCAAATCTATGACTATTTGGTTAATTTGACACTTCATAAGTTACTGGACACAAGATTTTATATCTGTAAGTAGATTTGTACAAACACTTTTAGGGTGAGGTCGGAGTTTCCTATCTGACTACTTTGAAAAGAAAGGCCGAAACAAACTCAGAGGTCACAGTCTCTTGTAAAGTCTAGACATAATCTTGGTCAGATCATGTGAAGACCATGTAAATTGGTGTCTGAAATCGTCTATTGAGGAAAGATCCACACAGGATGATTACCTACTCATCATCATCTACCTAACCTGTTCGCAACTATGTTGGGGTCAGCTTCCAGCAGCGGCAGGATACCAGTATTTTACATGGAGCGACTGCCTATCTGACCTCCACAACCCATTTACTGGGTAATAATGATACGCCTTAGTAAGACTGGTTATCAGACTAAAAATGATCGATGATCGAATGATTACCTACTATGATAATATTATGTTATTTTGTTTAACCAATCAGAATAGCTTTAAATGAGTATAATGATGAACATGGAGATTTGATACAATTGAATGGTAGGAGATTAGCTAACTTAGTACCATATACAAGATGTAACAGAAATAACGCACAACCTCTTAAGGGATCATTGTACTCATCATTATGAACAACTTTTACTATGGGACCAAACCTGAAATCGCGAAAAAAAAACAGCTGTTCCCTACATTTTAACGAGTTATGCGAACGTAAATGTAGGGAGCAGCTGATTTTATTTTCGCGATTTACAATGACCCCTTATGAGGTTGTGCGTTATTTATGTTACCCCTTGTACATATATATATAAGAACGTTTGCATTTAAATCTCAATTTCAATTTATAAAAAAATTACATACATTTTACGATTTTGGACAAGTTTTTGACATCGATTGTCGCTGACGTCATTGTCTCTTAAATTTGAAAGTTTTTTAAGTACGAGAATTGGGATTAAGGCCGTTTGTTCAATGCCACGTCAACGGGACGTCAAAGAGAACGAGATGACGGCGCTGAAGTAGCGATACATACATTTACTATGGCCGCGTACCCACTGCACACCACCACCATGACGTCACTTTTGGTTCGAATAACCTCGTTTCCCGTTGACGTTGTGCGGTGGACAAACTGTCTCAGGCTCTCTGAAAGCGCGACGCAAATCTAAGAAAAACCCCACCTCAAGAAGCGCATTACGAACCAAAGTAAAGTTATTCAAGTACATAGATAGACCAAGTACCAGACTATATAGGTGTTGTCTGGCGGTTCAATTATAAGAATTTAGTAGCCCCCCGGGCTTCGCTGACGGGCCGCTAGAAAGTCATAAATTTTGCATCCCTAAGAGATAGGTAGAAAATCTATTAAGTTTTCCCATTTCTTTGTTATAATGAGATGGGAATTTTTATGCGGTTTTTATTATGAAACTATTTTATCGTCTTCTTTCTGATAAAAACTTGTATGTTAAAACGCGTATTTCTGGGTGCTTCGTATTAATTGTACTTAAGATTCAAATTGAAGATGGGTTGTCAACAATACAGATTTTAAATAAATTCAAGTAAGTGATTCGCTAAATACTTAGTGAGATTTTGTTCTAATAATAACATAATAACATAAATGGATGACCGAACTTCATTTTGACGTTTGGTCGGATCTGAACCGACCGAACGAAAGAGAATGAAGTGTAGTAGAAAATTTCCGAACATTCAGCTGATGCTTCGAATTTCCGCTTCGGAGTAGGCCCCCAGGACGCGTATCGTGAGGGTTGGTTCCTAGAAGGACTTGGGGGAGGCCTTTGCCTAGCAGTGGGGCAGTGTAGGCTACAGGGCTATATCCAAAAACTGCTTATTTCCGATAGTCTTTCTTCTACAGTTCTTATTTATTTTTAAAGTGACCAATTTCCAGTCTATCGCTTTAAGATCATCGAATATGGAAAGCAAAAAAAAAAACTTTATGATATGAATTACAGTTACTACGCAATAAATCTCAAACTGTAAACTACTACACTCAAACCGATCACCACTTTTGTTACCGAAAAAGCTTCAATAACTCAATTTATTGTTACCATTACTGCATCAGTCCGAAAAGGGGAATATCTATGTATACATCTATACATCACATCTATATATATATATTTATATCTGTTTGTAATGTAAATAAATGCATACGAAAGTATAATACGGTAGGTACTTGAATTAAAGAAACAATAAAAAAAAATGTGTCTGTCTGTTTGTTCCGGCTAATCTCCGAAACGGTTGGACCGATTTTGACGGGATTTCCACTGACAGATAGCTGATGTTATAAGGACTAACTTAGGCAACTTTTATGTAGAAAAATAATTGGGAATTGGGGATCTGCGCAAAAAAATAAAACCATGAAATTATGAACAAAATCTGATTCAAATAGGGAAGTATTGACATCCACACGGGCGAAACCGCAGGCAACAGCTAGTTTTCTATAATACGAGAAAAAAGTAAGTTAGTTCGACCGACTTTGACTAATGACCGCACATTCGGGAGGTCCGACGCATATTGCGCTGATGTGTTGAAGGATGCTATGGAGTCGACTTTGGTTAGTAAAGAATTGTAACTGGCCATTTGTTGGTTTTATTTTTTTCGTGAAGAAGAAATTTCAAAAACAGTTTTTTTTTTTTAAGAATATCTTCTGTTTGTTCCCTAGAAATCTCTTACCGGCTTTCCAAGCGCGTAAAGAGAGCTCTCCTGCCGATCTATTCTGTAAACATCATACCGTGAGCACTTAGGTGAAGTGAGTGTGAAGTGAGCTCAATTCCCAGTTGAGTAAGGTGGGATGACAGTTCACATGACGCTCACTTCACCTAAATTTTCACGGTGGGATCTTTACAGAATAGCACCACTGGTACCGGGCGGTGCCCCAATCTAGCTATCTATATCTCGAACCTACCTAGGTTCGAGATATAGATAGCTAGATTGGAACAAAAAAACAAAGAAAAAAAATCTAAACAAACTAACGTTTAAACGTAAGTTTTTTTTTTCAATATATCAACGAATTTGATTGAATATTGTATTTTTTTTTTTGTCAAATACCGATTTTGGGTACAAATATACGGCAACTCTACCGATCTTGCTCTATGACGTTCGAGACCACTGCTATTAGCTACCTTTAATGTAGCTAAAATCATTAATTATATTTATCTTGTAAATTGGATAAAAATAACACTTTACACGTCAATCAATTACAAATCAATATGACAAGACAAATAATTAATGTTTTCTTGTACTGACATACCCAATACCTTGAGCACTTACGAAGTATTTAGCTTCTCAACTGAATAAGAACAAAAACTCAGGCTAAAGCAATCTGTTTCAAGACATTTAGATATAGGATATTTGAAAGAATGACTTCTGCACCTTAATTGCGTAACACACTATCAATCACGATCTGAATGATTTTGAAGCAAATTGCTAATCCATTGCTTCATACTAACGAAAAATTTGTCTGCATAACAACGTAAATATCTCAATGAATCTTGTTGAACTGTCAAAATGAAACTGATTCCTACTGTAAGTGTGTTACGCAATGTCCCGCTGGCCTAGTAACGGAGCTTAGGTACTATAGCGACCAGCCACGATACTTAGGCAGGTCACTATCTATTTTGTGTGCGGGGTCTCGACTTCGAGGTGTGTTGGGGAAACTTTGTCGTGATTTATAAATATGAAGACCGTTGCGCTATACGAACTGGTTTATTAGCTATGGCGACGCTATAATAATACATTCAAACACTGGGGCTAATATTACACTGACTCCATATAAAACAATATGACTTTATGTCATCACCTATTCTTGTTCTAAGTTTTTGAATAAAAAGTCAAAGTTTGTCTTATCAGCCAATGTTAAAATCCAAAGAGGATTCATGCGGAAGGCAGGCTCAACTAAGGCCTCTACAGTACCTACTTACCTAATATCACAGCAAATGAGTCAACGCCTCTTATATTTCCCGCAATTAGATAAGCGAACTCGACTCTATGCCATCTCCTGTTCTATCGGAACTTGTATAAGCAGAATTTCGAGCCACGCGTGCTATTTTCATTTTGATCAGTCATTCCATTTATCAATCTCTATGTTATTGTCTTAAAAAGCTTTTTCTGTTCGATTGTTATAAATATAATGTTACCGTTATAACAATTTAGATGGATCTAGAGTGGAAGATTTCTTATTGGTCTCATTAGTAACGTATTGGCTCTTTTTTGGGGAAAAATAACTAAAATCTGAGCGAAAGCGAAAAACTCATTTGCTGAACATGGACCTTTTAGAATTATTTCAGATCTTAAGCGATCGTTTTATCAGCTGTCATGGTTGTTACCAGGGCCTTACTTTTTCTTATTTTATTTATTTATTTAAAAAATGTTGTACATACACACATATATGTGTATAGGAATACTATTAAATCCCTCTCGCTCTTCTCTCAGCTTTTTGCACTTCAACTTCATCTTTATTGAGGAGTTTCTCGGAGCAGCCCAGAGTCTGGATTTGAGCCCGGTCGATGGCAAAAGGCTCGCCCCTTATTGTATGGGACTTAAACATAACTGGCGAAATGTGGCGGAGAAATACAGGTGTGATGGTTATGTTCATTTTTGGTAAAAAATACTGACCACAGTAGCAATGCTTCACGTCCACAGCGCACTCTGTTCCACACCACACTCGCTGTGAACATGAAGCATGAAAGCACGTACACCAAACCTAAAATCGCGAAAAAAAATCAGCCGTTCCACACATTTTATGTTCGCATAACTCATCAAAATTTATGGAACAGATGATTTTTATTTTCGCGATTTCATGTTCGGTCCCATAGTAAAAGTTGTTCATAATGATGAGTACAACACTATTGTGGCAGTTTCCTAGCCAATAAAAATGCAGCGTGTATACTACTGCCGTGATTTTTTTCACACACTTGGTTCTAACAAAAATTATCATTTTAAAGCTTAATATTTCGCACACGGATCCCAGAATCGAAAAATTACATTCACACACCCGCAATATCCTTGAACAGCCTATCCAATGACACCCCACACCATGGCATAGACGAGAAAAAAACAGCACCCCACTTTACGTGTAGGGGAGTCAACCCTAAAAAAAAAATTTTTTTCAAGATTTTATTTTACCACTTTGTTGGCGTGCTTTTATGTATACCCGTGCCAAATTACAGCTTTCTAGTACTAAGAGTCGCTTAGCTCTGAGCTAAGCCACGGACAGACAGACAGACGGACATGGCGAAACTATAAGAGTTCCTTGTTGAATACGGAACCTTAAAAAAGAAAAGAAAAATGCGTTTATTGGCAATACATTAAAAAAATACACCTTAAAACTATATACAAAACAGAAAACAATGAGGGCCGAAACTCAGCATAATTTCAAATGACACGGTGTACCAACTGATGCTAATTTTATCGCTAATACTACACTTCTGGACACATCTATTGGCCCACCTTAGAGTTTAGGTTTCGATGGCCCCTACCGAAATATGATTGCTAGATTGAACAAAAACTGTTGATGCAGTTTTAAACCTGATACATTTTGCCATCTTTTTCGATCGTATTGTTTTAAATTTGAATTCAGAATACCATACGACATGGAGCTACGCTTAACAAGTCGGATATGCGCCTTGTTAAAGGCAATTGATTTTTGAATAAAAAACATGTTTTATCAAATAAAGGTTTAATTTAATAACGCGTGTTGCCTCCATGGGCATCTACCACAGCTCTCATACGATTAGGCATAGAGTTTATCAACCGCTCTATGAAATTTTGAGGGATCATCTCCCATTCCTCTTCTATGGCAGTTTTCAACTCCTGCATCGTCTGGGCAACTGGCTGACGAGCCCTAACACGTCTTTTTAGCTCGTCCCACATGTGCTCAATGGGGTTCATGTCTGGGCTTCTGGCTGGCCAGTCCATAACTGTGATGTTCACATCCCGAAGATATTCCCTGACGATGCCGGCCGCATGGGCTCTTGCATTATCATGCATAAAAAGGAAATTTGGGCCCACATAGTCCGCGTATGGTATCACGTGAGGTTCTAAGCACTCACGAATGTACCTTTCAGCATTTAATGTTGGCAGCCGTGGTCCTGTAACAACCTCAAGTTGAGTTTTGCCACTCGCGGATATACCGCCCCAGACAGTCCATGAGCCACCGCCATAAGCAACTCTCTCTTCAAAGCAGCATTGTGCGAAACGCTCTCCCTAACGTCGGTAGACCTTCTTCCTTCCATCATTGCCATGTAACACAATTTTAGACTCATCAAAAAAGAGTACACGGCTCCAATCTTGCTGTGTCCAATGTAAATGACTGCGTGCGAAATGAAGGCGCGCTGTTCGGTGGGCTCGCGTTAGTTTGGGCCCATTAGCTGGCTTGTGTGGTACCATATCGCGTTCTTTTAACCTTCTCCGAACAGTTCGAGCGCTCACAGATACTCCGTGGAAGTCGCGAAGTTGGTTTTGTATCTCAATGGAGGTAAGGTGACGATTTCTCAAGCTGGTCGTCACGCTGAATCGATCCTGCCTTTCAGTTGTGACCCGAGATCGTGGCCTTCCTTGGCGACGAACAAAGCCGCCAGTCTCTAGGTACCTCCGATAAACATTTCGGACCGCAGATCGACTTAAATTAAGTTGAGCACTCACGTTTCTTTGGCTGTGTCCGGCCTGAATAAGTGCCACAGCTTGGGCGGCGACTTCAGGTGAAGTATCCATAGATTATTGATAGAACCTCACCTTAATGTTAAGAATAAGTAATGTTTGTTGCAAAACCAAAGATATCAATCACTTTTTCAAGAATTAAATCCAAGTAAACCAATAAAACCAAGTTTTCTTAGTCTGTTTGTTGATATCAAACAATCGAATACTCGATTGTTTGATATCAACAAACAGGCTCCAAATTGTCTTTTGTTTCTTTAAATTCTGTGTTCGAAATTCAAAAACAGACTATTGAATGAAATTGTGAATGTGCCAGGTTCAAAACTGCATAAAAACTTTTTGCTCGACCTAATATAAAATTTTAGCTAGGACCAAACGAAACTGAAAATACAAGGTGGGCCAATAGATGTGTCCAGAAGTGTACTTTTTCTGTAGTACAAGAGGTACATAGTATTCGTACTGAGTTTAGCTACACGATTACTGACAAATGCTCGCACTGCCTGCACAAGTCCACTCTTTGTGAGGTTATTTCCTCAAAAAACCATTTTAGTCACGGATCTACATGGTCCTCACATGATCTGACCAAGATTATTATGTCTGGTCTTTAAAAGAGACTTAAGTCTCTCTTAAGCACAGGGGTCAAATTTGAGTTTGTTTCGCCATTTCTTCTCAGGGGTAGTCAGATAGGAAATGTCGACTCCACCTAGCTTACATAATCAGCCTATAGTGTCACCACTGCTGGGACACAAGCCTCCTCTCTGTGAGAAGGAGTGGGCCGTAATCTACCACGCGGGCCCAGTGCGGGTTGGTAGATGTCACAATTTTTGGTTCTAGGACATGCCGGTTTCTTCACGATGTTTTCCTTCGCCGTTTTGAGAGCAGTGGTGATGAAATAATTTACACAAAGTAAAGCGCCTGTCTGGGTTCGAACCTACGACCTACAACTCGTAAATCGCGGCCGTCACTACTGGGCCACCACTGTTATAGCTTTTTTTTTATGACGTGTAAAAGTGATTCCGATGAGGGGCTTGTGGCTAAGTAATAACAGCTGCACGGGTCGATCGATCGGGTTAAGCTACGCTTGCCGCGGTTGGTCCGTGGATGGGTGACCATCTTTACATATCAAGACCCCTCCGTGCCTCGGAAAGCACGTTAAGCCGTTGGACCCGGCTGTCATTCGTGGATCTTTGACAGTCGTTACGAGTCGTCAGAAGCCCGAAAGTCTGACAACCAGTCTTACCAATGGTTACCGTATTACCCAGAAACTGGGTTGTGGAGATCAGATAGGCAGTCGCTCCCAATATAGCCCAATATAGTTGGGAAAAGGCTAGGCAAATGATGATGTGTAAAAGTGATTCCGGTATCCTATTTACAGAATAAACAATTTCAATTCATTTCATTTCACTACCAGGTACTACTTCTCAAATACCTCGTGCCTACGCCTAATAATACGAGACAGACGAGGTCATTGCTCTTCGTTATTTAAATTCAGTAGGAAATATACATTATTTAGCTTAGAGCCTTGTAGAGGCAGTCCTTAGTCTCTTCAGAATATCTATGACGAACAATGTAACTTTAGAATATTTAGTATCAGGTTCCTAATTAGCCTGGAGAGGTAGCTGTCTCTGTCGCTTTGTATTTTATTAAAATATCTCACTAATTTTGTTAGTTATAAGTAAGTTTTTTTTCCAATACCTATATTTATCCCTGTAATGTAAATGTACTTTGTCAAATTATTACTGGAGCTTACAGTTGCCTGTGCGACGTAACACCGAATATAATGCTTATAAAAATGTTATTTAAAAAAAACTTTTTGCAAAAAAAAAAAAAAACAAGCGACTTCCAAAAAAAAAAACACTACATAGTGAAAAATAACTTTAATTTCGGAAGTCATCGTCTTTGGATCTGTATTTCAGGTTTTGCCGCCGTATTCCAAAATTAAAGTTATTTTTCACTTTGTAGTGTTTTTTTTTTTGGCAGTCGGTTGTTTTTTTTGCAATTTTTTTTTCACTTTTTGGTGGGTCGGTTTGTAATTTATCTAAGTTACAATAGCTTTATGACTGCTTTTATAAAATATTACTTTTCTCGATGCAGGGACGTTAATTGTTGAGGAGTTCTCCTGGTACTTCACCATCAGCTCCACTTCACTATATGCAATGTGACGAGCTTATATTGCTTAGCAATCATTTTAAAGTAATCGAATCGCAACCCGTGAAATACTTATTATTGAGTTGTTCCGGTGGCCATCAGTCTGTGGTCTTCATCATCAGTTTCACTTCACCAAATGGTGCTTTCCAAGAGTAAATGCACAAGTTACTATAAAAACACACATGGGACACAAACCATTACATGGGACTTAAACATAACTGGCGAAATGTGGATGTAGTATAGGTACACCTCTGCTTAACCTTATGTTATGTACTATAAAAAATACCCAAATCACTATAGGTGTACCTATAATATTTGAAGAGTTCCCTCGATTTCTCCAGGATCCCATCATCAGATGCTGACCTGATGACAATGAGATCACCAAAAAAGTATACTCTTTAAAACAAAAAAAGAATTATTCCAAATCGGTGCAGCCCTCTTCGAGTAATCGGGGAACACTCATTAAAAAAAAAAGATTTTGACGTACTGAGAACCTCCTCATTTTTTGAAGTCGCTTAAAAAGGCTCTCAATCGTAGTATTTTTGTACTAAAAACATATTTCCAATAGATTTTTAAACCATTATCCATTAAACTCCTTCCTGAGATCTACCAGCGGTTCTTAAAGCTCCTAGCTACAGGATATCCTTTGCCAGTCGACCGTGTATCGTAGAAATTGACCTACCTACCAATATATACTTATATATATGTAGATACATTGATGCATCGCCTCTCGTCAGGGTCCATTGCTGGCTCGTAAGACAAATGGGCTAAGCACACGCGTGGTTTAACCGCCTTGGTATAGGTATATAGGTGATAGTGATTGCTATATATTGTGGATTGGTATTTCAAAGGATTTAATACCTATTATGCTCTTTTAGTACAGAACCGGTTGAAGTGGCGATGCTTGGGGGAGGCTCATGTCCAGAATTGGACATCTTTTGCCTGAAAAAATATGATGATGATTATGCTCTGTACATTTTATGGATATTGATAATGCTATTTTATATTTAGAAGTCAAAAGTTGGTCGTTAATTGAATCGGGGATAGGTAGGTGTTGGGGTTTCTGTGTCAGCGTCGTTCGATGAAATCATACACAAGGCTCCTTATGATAACGTGTAATATCGTTTTACAGTATGTCGACGTCTTTTTCATAATTTGCGTGAGATCATTGGCGTGTCACTAAGACAGTGAAAATCCGCAGCACGTCGCGCCGTTGTGTCGGTCCTTCCCCGCGCGCCGCCTTCGTCCCATCGATTGGTTTCATTTGTCGCCAGTAGATGGCGCTGTGGTCCTCAACAGTAGGTATAGTGTGATCAGAGTCCTAGGTATGTTGTCATAAGCACATACATAAAAGACGTTACTGATAATCACATTCCCGTCATCCATGACATTTTCCAACCCCGACAAAAAAATAGAGATGATTTCCAGATTCAAAATAACAGTTCCAACAAATACTCTTTTAACAAAAAAAGGTAATAATTAACTTTGAAATACTCCCCGCTTTATCCCATATCCCGGGCTGCATTCAAAGACTACAGAAAAAGATATTACTGTTGTATTAATTAAGTCTCCGTTGTTATGATAATAGTGTGCAATTATTAAGATGCAGGTATTAAAGTATTACTTCAGAATGGTAATATGAGCTTTTGTTACGAGACATTTTCATAATTAGCTGGGATATTGTGTTGTAAAAATGGTTTGTGATGCAAATACAACGGGGAATACTTACGAGTATGTCTGTAATGTATATACTAATAAAAGAAAAGTGAAGAGTTTGTTTTTTTTGTTGAACGCGCTAATCTCTGGGACTGCCAGTTGGATTTTAAAAATTATTTATGTAATTGATCGCCCAATTCTTGAGGAAGGTATTTGTAAGTATATAACATCACGCT
Source organism: Fissipunctia ypsillon (assembly GCA_947568875.1). Classification (NCBI taxonomy): domain Eukaryota; kingdom Metazoa; phylum Arthropoda; class Insecta; order Lepidoptera; family Noctuidae; genus Fissipunctia; species Fissipunctia ypsillon. The sequence goes on from OX387662.1 coordinate 17,166,155, forward strand.
ACGACCCTTAGGAGCAGAACAAAAATACAAAAACGTCAGAGTTAATGCTAAGTGAAAACGAAGTAATAGCGCGAGCAGGCGATGCGCATATACAGATGTAATAGCACTTTGGGCTTTTTTTGTTCGTTTTTTTTTTAAATATTTTTGCATCCTTGTAAAAATATTTTTCAAGCTGACTGGTAGTTCCAGAGATTAGTGCGTTTAAACATACAAAAAATAAACTTTTTAGCTTTATTATTAGTACATAGATAAATACTGGGTTTATTTGGTGTCAAAACTTGAAAGTTTTAGATCTAAAAAGAAAAGATTTAGTAAACAGCAACTATCAACATTATTAAACTCCCAACATCGACTTCACTTTTTTTTAGAACTTCTATCCTTGTATTCTTATATCAATCCAGAAAAATAATACTTCTAAAAATAAACATCAACATAACCAATACCGACACAAATGAATGAAGAAACATCACGGAGCCAACCACTATATCAAATTGCTTGCTCTGAAAACTTTATAAGGGGTGCTGAAAATATTTACCGTTATTTTTGAACTGCCTACCTAGTATTTTTTGAACAGTTCTTCGAGTATTTTGAACGGTTACATCATTCAAACACTCGAAGTACATACATTGAAGTACATACAGTATCTAACTGGTACTTTACTAGTACTAAAGCTCTTTGTGGATATCCTTGTTTGAAGAAGTATCCATTTCTATTTGACAAAAGAGATATTTCAATTTTATCTTTGAGTCAGAGAAGTATCAACAATCTTCTTGGTATTTGTAGTTTTTTTTTTGGAGGCTATCATAATTTTTTATCAAGTGGACCTTTAGTTGTACTTTGGCTATAGCGGAAAACTTTAGTCCGAAGTATTACTTACCTAAAACGTCGTAGGTAAGCATTTGAAAATCATTGAATTAAATAATTTAAATTATAGTAGCATTTATTAATATTAGTACGTTATTTTTCTGTACTGTAGGTACTGTAATGGCCTGCCACGATACTAGGGCAGACCAGTACTTTTATGTTTGTGTGGTCTCTTCTAGAGGTGTGTTATTGGATATATGAATGAGACACACAGCAGCACTGCTATTACTATTTATTGGCTTATAGAAAAGCACGTTACATTGTCAACCGTAAAGCTAGCCCAGCACTGGCTCAATATAAAACAATTTGACTATATGTTATCGTTCAAACCTATTCTGTTTTTCACTTGGCGTTCGAATGTTTCCATAGGCAAATGCCTAGCGGCCTGTCCCACGTGAGGTTGCCACCGGCATTAAACCTCTACAGTACTGTTCCAGAAATGTATCTGTTATTCCTATCCCTACTGCTACGTTATGGTATGCAATCTAAAACATATCCACGATAGCACTGCAGGCAGTTGCAGGTTTTGCTTTGATTTTTATTGCCTGAGATACTGCGGTAATGTATATGTAATATTTAGTTAGCATACGTTTCAGATAGAAATCGGGTTTAAGATTATTTCCCACTGCAATTCGAAGAAGGAAATTGTAGGTTAGATAATCTATACTAATACATATTATAAAGCTCAAGTTTGTTTGTTTGTTTGGTTTAACGCACTATTCTCAGGAACTACTGGTTCGAATCAAAAAATTCTTTTAGTGTTGGATAGCCCATTTACCGAGGAAGGCTATAAGTTATACAAAATCACGCTACGGCTAATAGGAGCGGAGCATCAATGAAAAATGTTGCAAAAACGGGGAAAATTTATTCCTTTTGAAAGCTTCCGTTGCGTGCGCTGCGTAAACGGTTAAAGTTATGCAAAAATCATGTATAGCGGAATTGTTCCTCTTAAAAAGTTCTAAAAAAATCCGTGATAGCATATGTCTATCTTTTAAGGTTTGCTCACTATAACTTTTTCAATGGTAATCAAATTTGTTATAATTTATTGCATTATTTGCGAAGGTGTTTTCATAAACATTGTATTGATCCTTATCAAAATAAATAGTTTTACAATCAAGGTTGATTATGTAAATTCCTTTTTAAATTATTCTAATCGGACCTTTCGTTTAGAAATTACGACGGGTATAAAAATGCGCTTAGTCTATTAGTTACCTACACATAAAATTTTTTATTGACTGTTTGAACGCGCTAATCTCTGTCACTACCAGTCGGATTAGAAAAATTCTTTTTGCATTTTATAGCCCAATTCTTCAGGAAGGCTATAGCCTTCCTTATTGAGTAAGTAACATTACGCTAGGACCCTCAGAAGCCGAGCAAAAAGAAAAAAGTAAGAACGAGTACTAAGCGAAAACAAAGTAACAGCGCGGGCAGGCGATGCGATGCGACGGGGTGGGTCGGGGGAACAAGAAAGGAGAATGGCGAGATTGCATGTTGTTTGGGATCCATTGATAGGGGTAGCGTACATAATGGAAACTTATAAAAAGTTTAAGAACGATATAAAAATAACAAAAATCAAATAGAAAGAAAGTTATAGAAATTGGGAGAAAAAAGATATGCAAGGTAGAAGATTATCTATACAAATAAATAAAATTGAAGTGTCTGTTTGTAATGTCAAAATAACAACTTTTTACTTATTGCATAGGAAAGTATAACCGGTTCTTATAACAAAAAAACAATTTTTAACATTTTTGTCTGTCTGTCTGTTTGTTCCGGCTAATCTCCGAAAACGGCAGATAGCTGATGTTACCGCGGGTAACTTAGGCTACTTTTATTTTAGAAAAATAATTAGGGTTCCGCGCAAAAAAACGAAAACCCTTGAAATTTTGAACAAAAATCGGATTTGAAAAATTCTTTTTGCATTTGGTAGCCCAATTCTCGAGGATAGTTATAGGCTATTTAACGTCACGCTACGATCTTTAGGAGCCGAGCAAAAAGACAAAGTCAGACAGAACACTAAGCAAAAACGAAGTAATAGCGCGAGCGGGCGATTCAACGCGACGATTGGCAACGGGTCGGAGGACGAGGGCGTTTTATTAAAATGTGGCTGTTATTTTAGTATATTGTGTATCTTACGACATCCACGCGAACACAAAGAACGAAGCGAGGCCAGGTGAAGTCGCGGGACATAGCTAGTATAACCTTAAAATAATCCAAATGTACTTAAGGACATTATTTAATAGAAGAATCTCTATAAATAGTATACCTAAATAGTATAGTACATGTTTCTAGCCAGGGACACCTAGGTGTATATGCACAGTGTAATAGAAGAGATGAATTGCTGTGGCATTTTCTGTAAACAGGAGTCTGTAAGGTGAGTTTTTTTTTTTGCACGTAGGCTTGTACAAACACTTTTTGTGGCGGCGAAAAAAACGCACCGCAAGTCACGCCGATAAAATACAGACAATGGAAATCACAGAACACATATACTGATGGAAATTACACTGACATGAATTGACACTGACAGCCAGCCTATGTCGACAGCAAAACGTTCCGTTTTGAGTTATCACAAAATAATCGTAATTATATTTTTTACCGGCTTTTTAAATTTTATTTTATTGTTTGGTTTTATATGTTTTTATGTTATATTTAACAAGATTTAAGTATAAAAAGCGGGTTAAAAAGGAAAACTCTCAAGTAAAAATGTACATAAGTGTAAAAAAGTGAACCTGTTGTAATCACAACTGTAGATTGATATCTGAAACACCTTGCGTTTCGTAACTGCACGATGACTTATTTTTTTATAAATGAAAATCATTCATAGCTTTTATTTCTCAAATATTTTTTTAATAAAACTTTTATATACTTATTATTATAATCAATATAAACTTCCACGTGAACGGCGTTTCCATAATTTTTTAATTATGTGGGTCCAACCTCGCCATTCTCCTTTCACGCGGACGAAGTCGCGGGCGGAAGCTAGTAATAATTATAAAGAAGGAAGGAGCCAGAACAAGAGAGATACAGACACCTGCAGGGCAGCATGTGGCGAGCTGCTGGGCAGTAGCGAGCCCACGGACCCTATCTCCCGAGAGAAGTCTTGTTCGTCATCTCTGGCTTGCCTTTATTGACCGGCTGGAATGAACACTGACGAGGAACAGAGCTCCTACCTCACTCTTGCCTTTATTGGCCGGCTTGAGTGGAGATTCGCAAGAGTAAATGTGCTCGGAGGTATTCCAGTAAGATGCTGGTAGCCATGGAATACCTCTCCACTCCTCATACGCACCTCAGGACATGTTGCCCCCTTGTCGCTACGACACTATGTGCTAGCGACCGTTTTCGGGGGCCCGTTATTGAGTGTAAAATTCAGCCTTTGCCATTTTATCTGTGTATAAAACATTGATCAAGCAGGGGCCATAGTCTTTCCATAGTGCTAGATAACCAGTTCACTTTAGCCACCCAAACACATAATCCAATATCTTTGTTTCCATATCCTACAATAGTCCTACACCAACTGCGGGTGGTACTTGGGTGCACTTGCATAGTGCGAACGACGAATCGTCGGTTGGTGCCTCATTTAATTAGAAACATCTAATGGTCCTCTGCGAGTTGGCTTCGGCCCCTCGTACGCCTTCTAAAGGTCTGTGACCCAGTGTCCCGAGATATATCAAAAATATTTTCAATTGTAACGAAAATTATTATCAATGTGACATGCAATGACAATAATTATATAATGTTATGTTATGCTATGTATTATATTTTAACATTTCAATATCCATTCAAATGTTCATTTACGTATTGGCTGAGTTGTTTTTTTTAGGCACATAGCGAGTGTGTCTTTACTTAAATTATTTATTGTTTCATGTGTAATGGATTCGTCATTTACATAATACAAACAAAACACCCATAGAAACCCCGTTAATTTGTAAAACAAAGGGATAGTATGATAAGTGTTCAGTACAAAGTAGTGACCATTGGGCCTTCAACGCAAACACCGGCGACAAACTCGACACTTAGAAAATGAAACTCAAATAACTGTACCCTCATTTACACAGGGACACACTGCACGATAAATTGTCTGACAGTTTTCGGACAGGAGTTTATTATAGTATAGTTACCGGCACGAATCATGAGCACAAATTCCACAAACTGTTGTTGCCGTCGTCAGCGGGCTCTTGTGTTTTGTTTTCTACCTGAACACAAATAAGCTTGATTTTATATTTACCTCATTGCCCCTGCCCGTGTACGAATTGCCGTAATAGGAAATAAGATTCGTAAGATTTGAAAGTGGAGTTTGTGCTCACGACTCGTGCCAGCAACTATAATAACACGTTTGGCGCTCTCGTCAGTGAAATAAGTATGTTTTCATCCCGAAAAATAAAGAAAAAAAAAATGGTATACGTTACTCACTGTTGGGGCAATAGCTGTACTAAAGAACATGCCCCGAAATTAACGCACAACCTCTTAAGGGGTAATTGTATTCATCATTATGAACAACTTTTATTATGGGACCTAACCTGAAATCGCGAAAAAAAAAAGCGGGTGTTCCCTACATTTTGACGAGTTATGCGGCCATAAAATAAATGTAGGGAACAGCCAATTCTCTTTTTGCGATTTCAGGTTAGGACCCATAGTAAAAGTTATTCATAATGATAAGTTCAATGACCCCTTAAGAAGTTGTGCTTTAATTCCGGGACATGTTGTATATACTAGTTGGGACAAAATAATATTCTTTTACTCTGATTTTTAATTTGATAGACTAAAATTACCTAACATAACATGACTAAAATGACAAAATAAGTCAATCGCAGCTGTCATTTTGATCTAGCAAATTAATAATATAAATTAAAAAACCCCGACATACTCGTATATCTACCTATATCCTATTCATTGAGACCATATAAATTAAAAAACCCCGACATACTCGTATATCTACCTATATCCTATTCATTGAGACCATTCCAATGAGCCCAGACACATACCTCTGCTGTAAGTTGGTGAGGGAGTTGGGTATCCTGCAAATTCCAGGTGATGCTGCAAATCAGTTCAAGGTTAATAGGTTATTCTTATATCATTGAAGTAACAGAATACCAAATTTAGACTCGATCAGACCTGTGGAAGATGCTCACATCCATTCATCAACTAGAAAAAAGCTGATAATCTTCAAACGGCTGAATAGATTATCTTGAATCATAGCTAAGAACACTCTCGATCAAGTCACCTTTTTAATCGGTTCAGTCGTTTCGGAGCTATGATACTACAGACAGATACACATATACACACGTTAAACTTATAAGACCCCTCTGTTTCCATCGGGGGTTAAAATCAGAGTATAGGTACCCTATTTTGTTTATTACCTATTTTTTTCATTGACACTGGTAAAAGGCTACTACAGTGGATGGTCAAGGGTCAGGGGTCCTAGTTTGGGGTTAAGGTCGGTTTGGTGGTAAGCAAGGTGCTTATAAACAAAATTACCTCACTGAGGATGCGATGATTGCACCAAACTGTGTGATTTGTGTGTTTAATTTCCCTTGATCTAATTATCTATTTTAGTCTAAAAGGTTTTTTTTTCTTTCAACCTTTGTTGTCCCACTGCTGGGCAAAGATCTCCCCCATATTTTTCCAATTTTCTTTGTGCTGAGCCTTTGCGTCCAATCGGTTAGGAACGAGTCCAAATCATCACGTCAGCGTTTTTTAGGCCTACATCTGTTGCGATCTTGGCCCATCTGTCTGGATGCATCCTATAAGTGTGACCCGCCCAGTACCATTTCAACCTCGCAGACTTATCACCAACATTGGCGACACCTGTCTTGGAGCGTATTATGGTGTTGCGAATTGGGTCGGTGAGTTTGATTTCTAAGACGCTACGCTCCATCGCTCTTTGGCCAACCTTGAGTTTGGACTTTTGAGCCTCGGTCAAAGACCAAGTCTGAGCGCCATAGGTTAGGATATGCAGGACACACGTGTCTAAAAGGATGAATTAAAAAAATATATGTTACAAGTTAGTATTTATTACAAGCACATTCTAGCATATTTGGAGGAGCTCGTGGCTAAGGAGGAGCTCGTAGCTAAGTAATAACAGCCGCACGGGTCGATCCATCAGGTTAAGCTACGCTTGCCGGGGTTGTCCGTGGATGGGTGACCATCTTTACATACCGAGACTCCTCCGTGCCTCGGAGAGCACGTTAAGCCGTTGGTCCCGGCTGTCATTTGTAGATCTTTGACAGTCGTTACGGGTCGTCAGAAGACCGAAAGTCTGACAACCAGTCTTACCAAGGGGTATCGTATTACCCAGTTACTGGGTTGTGGAGGTCAGATAGGCAGTCGCTCCATGTAAAATACTGGTATTCAGTTGCATCCGGTTAGACTGGAAGCCGACCCCAACATAGTTGGGAAAAGGCTAGGCAGATTGATTGACATTCTAGCATATTTATTAGAAATAAAATTTTAAAAAGAAAACTAATGTTTATTTGACATCCATTCTCACCGTATATCCCGTCCACTCGTACGATATTTGCTCTGCGTATCCCCATAGAGCAAATTAACAATTGAAACTAGAAATTAATTACAGCTAGTGGACTTATAACTGGCCAACCCATTCGGACGGACCTTTGGACCTCAGACCCTGGACCTTGTTTGTTTTACCCTCGCCGAGTCCGATACTAGAAAGTTTAGTTGTTTAATAAAAGGTGAAACGTTTTATTGATTTACTAGCTTTTGGAGTGTAGTTATTTAATTTAGGGACAAATAGATTTGAGAGTATTTAGATGTTAAAATCGAGGGTATTTTTGACATGGACTTTGAATTTAGTTTGACACCTTTTTACTTTATGAAATATTATACTATACTTTATATACAAATATTATACTTTATATATATTAAATGAAATAAATTAGTCATTTATATAAAAATGCGATATATAACTACAATATCTAACACAACTAACTATCTAAAAACACCAATAAAAGCCTTCTGCTTCAAGCAGAGCGTGCACAAAGGGCGATCCTTAAGGTTATGCATTTTAAGCGTAGAGATTACCCAACTTCCCAGCTGTACTCAGAATCCCAAGTCCTCACCGTGCGCCAGCTGTTCATTTTGCGTGTAGTCCTACGCCGTCATTCCATGCTTCCACTGGACTCAAGCATACTTCTTAGACGTCGCGGTTTTCCGGTCAGTGACTGCCTACACTGCCGGACCGCTTTCGCAGGTGGGCAATTCGTTATCTTAAGCGCTCGCATTTATAATAAGATTCACCACCTGATCAATATTTATACATTAAACAAATATACACTAAAAACCAAGTTATCTAAATGGTTACAGAAACTGTCTTATGATTATACCGAATCATTACTCACAATCATCGCATAACTATTCCCCAATACTGTTACACGTCTATATACAAAGGCTATCTTAATTGTACCTAACATCCTATTTTTGATCATCTGCAAGGAGGAACTGGCTCCTGAGATACAAGTATTTATTATACTTAGTTTAGGAGTCAAATGTTAATTTTATTTCAATGGATCAGTGTTTGTACAACTAATGTATCTGCTCATGGCATTATATACCATAACTGTGTGTGTAAAATGTACAAAATAAAGATTTATTATTATTTCCTTTATTACAATAAATAAATACAAATACATCTACACAAGACAACTAACTACGAACCCTTGTATCGGTTGTTTTGGGGTTATCTTTTAAGTTAGAAATGGCTTATAGTCAAAATGTATCTCAGATGATTCTGAGATACATTTACTTTCGCAGCTAGGACCATTTACTAAAAAAAAAAATTAAAACACTTATGTTAATTATGTTGCTTGTAGAATAATCTGACAGAAAATCAGAATGATTCCATGTATATTATTAGTATGGTTTTTAATCGTTAAAATAAATTTTTAGTGTATTATGTATCTTATCAGAATAATATCATACATTTTTCTGATTTTGTTTACTGCAGTGGATCACATACTTTTGGGCATTATATTTCTTAGATATTATGAATACTTCATCATCATCATCATCCTACAGCAGTCCACTGCTGGACATAGGCCTCTCCAATTGTACGCCATTCAGCTCAATTCTCAGCAACGCTCATCCAGCTGGTACCAGCCACTCTGCGACGATCGTCGCTCCACCTAGCCTGAGGGCGTCCTACCTTACGTTTACCGATTTGCGGTTTCCACTCAAGAACACGTCTACCTCAACGGTCATCGGTTCTACGGCTAATATGGCCGGCCCATTGCCATTTCAGCTTGCTTATTCTGTTAGCTATGTCGATATTTTGGGTTATCTGCTAGATCACCTCGTTCCGGATTCTATCCCTCAGAGAATCTTATGAATACTTGTTCCAAATGCATCATTCGTGCATGACAAATTTCCATACAAACTTACATTAATATTTAACCCCTTTAAGTGATGAATTTTCCAAAACCCTTCCTTAGTGCTCACTTTCGTTAGGTAAGCCACTGTTGTGCAAAATTTTATGCCACTATGCACAGTTTAAGCTGTGCGTTGTCTGTCAAATTACATTTTTGTACAAACAAACGTCATACAGAAAAACTTACCAATTCACAAAACAAATCTAACCCTTTTAAAATTCAGCTTAATCCTCAAAGCAAATATCGTTTTCCATTGCCACTATCACATTCAATATCAAACGGGGCTCCGCTATAAAACAGGCAATGTATATCACGATTCAGCTCCGTTGTGTGCAAACACGATCCGTTCAGCTTATTTGTATTCTAACTGTTTTGCGCGATTCAAATTGTAGTATATTGAAAAATAAATGGTCAAGTGAATATAGGGATGTATTTGGGTTCTGTAGGTTTAGGAATGGATGTTTTTGTTTTTGAATTGTGCTTATTGTTATATGATGGGATTTAGTATGGATTAATAAGACATTTATTCTAAGGACGATTTTTAATGATGCCCTCTACAGCTCTTTTCTTGTTGGGTTCGACTTGTCAGAAAAGATTACCGTTGCTGATAATGTGTTAGTACTAAAGTATCTAGTGAAATCAGCTCAATATCATGTCTATTATAGTCAGGCGTGGATCTAGGTTCTTCCTCAAGGGGTAGCAAATATTTCTCTCTGGGAAACGGGTTGATTTCTCAAGCCGTGAAAACCTTTTTAAAAATAAACCTTCGGCACCTATTTTCCGTAAACTCAACAATGTACACCCTTTTCGATGATGACTACGATTGATCTACATAATATACCTTAGTAATATGCTGTGTACAAATTAAAAATGAAGGTTATAAAACTTATGTTTACGTCTTATTTAGAGTTATGTGGTAGAAAAAATAAAGTATCCCCCCTTGTATCCACGCCTCACTGTAGTAACATTATTATGTCTAGAACACTTGCTACTAAGCAAATGTTCCTAGACATAATAAGCTCTATTTCGACTAAATACCGAAAATTGAAAATGATCAGTACGTATGCAAACGCTGTTACCATCGCAAGTAGAACCTGGATGAGGCTGGCACAGGAACGTGGGCATTGGCACAAGAATAGAGAGGCCTATGCTCAGCAGTGGATGAAGTCAGGTTGTGGATGCAGAAACAAGAACACCATCATCGAAGCAAGTTGATTTCAAAACATTCAAAACGTCTTATTTGTCCAGGTTCCGGAATAGATCCTTATTAAATTAATGAGAGAGCAATTTACCAGTCAGGTGCCAGAGTTTCTCTGAGAGATTTTTTTAAACATATCGGTATTCTCATGGTGGCATCACAATTCATATTTGCCGATATCATAATATATTTGGCAAAATATACATACATTTAAAAACAGTGATATTCACAACATTAACACCAGAAATAAGAACCAATTACGCGATCCATTTCACCGGCTTCATAAGGTTCATAACGCATTTGTTGGGCTTGGTATAACCTTTTATAACAAGCTACCCTCTTCCTTGCTAAATTTGCCCTTTCATGCGTTTAAAGCTAAGTAAAATCCAACCTTTGTTCAAAGGCAGACTATTCTATCAACGACAACTTAAACGACAAGAATAGTTGGTCGCTGTGATTAACTCAAGACAATGTTTATGTTCTTTCTCCAGAATTAGCTTACCTACTGACAGGATATATGACTTCTATAATTGTTTATTTTATTTGACTGTATAAGTCAATTTATTTTCAATTATTATTGACTTGATCTACTCATTACAATGTTTTTTTTTATGAGTTGTATTGCAGTATGTGGTTAGCTAGCGACCTCGACAATTGATCATATTATTCTTGCCCGAGCAACCGGCAGCAAGTTCGTCGTGCTCCCTTAGATGTCACTGCTTGCGGTAGCGTCGGGGGTCAGGTTGCCTCCTTCCCTCAAATATGGCGAGGGGCGTAATGGCTGATCTTTGCGTTATGCTAGTGAACGGGTGCTGCTTGTGGTGAGTGGTCGTCTTGATGACTATGGTTTTTTTATTGTTATAAGTTATTAACTGCTTATTTATTTTACTTCGATGGTCTAGTTTATATATAGCTATGTGTAAGCGGCCAAGACCTTTATGCCTGGAGGCTTTTATTTAAGTATAAATTTCTTTTACGTCTTTAGTTTATAATTTTTATTTCTGCTTGAGTATAATTTCGATGTTTTTTTTATTGATATATTTGCATGTGCTAGCTGACACATGGAAAATAATTTTATTTAATGTTTTTGTGTTGCGTAATGTACATAATTTTTCATACTGTTGTATATAATCAAGTTTTTCTATCTAAACAGACAGCTGTGCTGCTGGGGAGTTTGTTGCGCCACTTCTTCCCAGCTAAAGCACTAGGAAGTGGTGAAGGGCGGGCGTTTTGGGGGACTGTCTTATGTAATTTTTGACGTTCGAAAAGTGCTGATTCTCAGCCTAGTTTGAATAAATGACTTTTGATTTTTGATTTTTATTATACGTCACCAATTGTAAAAAAATGTCATACCAAGGGGTATTGTGTAACCCAGTAACTGGGATATGGAGGTCACATAAGCAGTCACTCCATGTATAATACTGGTATTCAGTTGCATCCAGATAGACTGGAAGCTGACCCTTAGGTACATAGTTGGGAAAAGGCTGGGCAGAAGATTTGTGTAGAAAATTTACTACAAAATACTACCGTCCGTATTACAATACCTACGGCAACCTATAGAGGGTTCTTACTCTTTCACAGTTTGATAAGGAACCCTAAAGTACATACAGAATTAAATACGACAAGGCAAAGCGCTGACCAAATCAATACGATAGCAAATGGTTACATTTTATCTTTTATTGTTACTCTTTAGTGCTCGCGTCGGTTTGCTTCGGGATATTATGTTAGCTTAGTTTTTAATCTGTATTTTTTGTTTACACACTTTTTTCAATTGGTATGTTAATGGCAAATGGAAATAATAAAATATCCTCCAATGGAATAGTGACAGGCTGACACTTAATTGTAAATCAAGTTATAATAATAATAATAATCAGGGCTTGCGCGCTCCGAACTCTAGGTCTATTAGACTATTCTCTAGGTCTATTAGTAGAGTTTACTTGGCCGGAACAGGTCTAGGGTGAGGAGCCAGACCAAGAGAGATACAGAACTGACGAAAACTGACCTCCCACCTCATTCTTGCCTTTATTGGCTGGCTTGAGTAGCGATTCGCAAGAGCAAACGTGCTCGGAGGAAGGAAGTATTCCAGTAAGATGCTGGTAGGGATCTTGACTATACTTCCGGGATTGTCCTGATAGCCGTGGAATACTCCTCTTAAGCACCTCAGGACATGTTGCCCCCTTGTCGCTACGACACTATGTGCTAGCGACCGTTTCCGGGGGCCCATAGTTGAGTGTGCAAGTCACCCCCTGCCATTTTATCCGTGTAATGTATTCATCAAACATTGGTCAGGCAGGGGCCATAGTCCTTCCATAGTTTTAGATAACCCGTCCACTTTAGCTATCCAAACCCATAGCCCAATATTTTTTTTTGTCTCCATATCCTGCAATAGTCCTACACCAACCGGGGGTTGTCCTTGGGTGCACTTGCATAGTACGTACAGGAATAATCGTCGGTTGGTGCCTCATTTCCATTGAAAGCGTCTAACGGGCCTCTGAGAGTTAGCTTCGCTCCTCATATGCCTTCCAAAGGCCCGGGACCCTAGGGTCCCGAGAAATATCAAATTCAAATAATAATCATTTTATTTCAAGTTTCACAGACTCATTAACTTAGATATTTATATCACATTAAATATAATCAAATACACAGTTAAATATAGAAATTGTTAAATTATTCAATCAACAAATGACTCAAACAAAACAACAAATAGGTACTTACTTAATAGACTTGTTGCAGTGTTGCCACATTACCTGCGCTCAATGTATAACCTTCAGCAGTGATTAATGTAGGCATAATGGACCCTTTCCGCGAGCGCGGCCTACATGCTGTTAGAGCTCCCTCCCACTCGCCGAACCAACGAGGTGCCTCTCTTGCTCATTGTTGTATAAAAACAATCTACGCAATGTTATGTTGTGTAACTTAATTTGTAAATCTAAAGTGCGCTCTAATCTAAGTTCACTATAGCGCCATTTGTCGTGGCTCCAAATGATTAAAGTCAAATGGAGCGATAGGACAACCAGCGAGTTATCCATCACGCCAACGGATTTTAAGATTCACGATCATATTTTGGATGTCCAACACGCCATTTGACGCGATGGACTGACCGTGAATACCCACCTTAAGGGCTGATTTTCCAACGCCAGATATCTATATCCCAGGAATAATTTTGGACAGTTAATAAAAGATATCTGGCGTTAGAAAATCTTTCCTTAGATAAATACTTAAATACACACCTACCTCACTATTACAACGTTGTACACGAGACTATCTAGGAATGTGCGAACGTTTTAGGCTTAATAGACTGTAGATTCGTAGACCATTTTTTATTTTGTTAAGTACCTGGTACTTTTTGACAGGCCTGCATTGTCCTTCCATACTTAATAACACTGTAATTTGAAAACATTGTAAAAGCCAATTATTTTTAAAAGAGTAACCGTCGAGTTTCTTGTCGGCTCTTCTCCATAGGAAACGACCAATTGGAACCGTGTATCTAGCTACTGACGTTTCATAAATGCTCATGTAGGTTTATGTGAAATAAAATATTTTGAATTTCACACACAATATTACACTTAAACAAGAAACCAGCACCCTCATTGCGGACACACTATCAATCACAATATAAATGATTTTAAAGCAAACTGTTAATCCATTGCTTCATATGTTCGAAAAATTTGTTTGCTCAACAACGTAATTAAAGTAATGAATGTTGTTGAACTGTCAAAATGGAACTGATTCCTACTGTAAGAGTGTTACGCAATTGCCCCGCTGGTAATATTACTTTTCTCGCTCGTGTTTATTTTAAAAATGTGGGGCTTGTGATAACAGCCGCACGGGTCGATCGATCAGGTTAAGCTATGCTTGCCGCGGTTGGTCCGTGGATGCGTGACCATCTTTACGGGTAAATCTTGAGATTGAGAATATTCAGTTGACGCATTTTTATTATTTTTTTTTACAAATTATAGTTTAGTATGATTTTTAGCCGAATTATAATTATACACATTTATCAAATAGGGGTCAGTTTTAAACGACGCATTACAAAGATATTTGAAAACATATTTTTTGGGCCAGGGGAATCAAAATACGATGACAAGGAAATCAAAATTAAAACAAAGGTAAGTAATAAAACATACCATTTATTTAATAATCAGTCTCTTGTTCTCAGTTATTGGCACTTTTACACCTAATTAACAATCACTTTATTCCTAAGTAATAATGATAAAATGTACATACTAAATAATAAAAATTGAAAACAAAACTTTTCTTTTTAAACGAACGAGCGCGAAGTTCAGGATCACTCTTGATTCGCAATAATCTACGGCGCTCAGCAAGTCGTTTTTTTTCTAATCTCTCTTGTCTCGTTTGTTTAGGAGGCATTGTAAGAATCTAAAACAGAAACGTACAATATTTTGAAATTAGATACCTAATGCAATAGGTACTGCTAATCTTTATACAAAATGTTCTTATTAACAGGAAATCTGGGGGCACGGCACACGTAGGTCCTTTTTGGTAATCCCTGCGTGCAATAGGTATAAATCGCATAAAGATGCGATACAAACGGATTATAACTTATTTGAATATATACCTACTTAGATAACCAGGCAAAACTAAACACTCAACACTGTCTGAGCAGATCGTGCAATTTGGAATGAACAAATAAATGTACTACACGAACTAGAAAATATTGATTACCCTGGCAAAAACGCCAAGGGAATCAACACCAAGGTAATCAACAAAAGTTTGTTTTTTATCGATTACGTAAAAAGTTAAAAGTTCTAAGCAATAATAATAAGATTAGTAAATCAATAATGACAAGATTAGTAATAATAATAAAAAAGATTAGTAAAGACATATCCGAGAAATAACTTATACAATTTTTTATGCAGTCAGGGTAATCAATGACCTAGTGAAACAAAACCAGGGGAATCAAATATTTACCTTCGTAATTTTGTCCACGGGCAAAGTGAGACGCGACCTTCCACCACGGCGTTTTAAGCGCGACTAGAGCTCGCACGAGAACGAATAACTGCGCTTCGCGATCGCTCCACTAGCGATCTATGTCTAGTTATGTAGCGCGCCATAGGAATCACTGTTTAGCTCTGGACAAAACTTTAAATCTATTTCTATGTAAAACTATGCGATAAAATAAAAGCTGTTTATTTTTATTTTCAACACATACTAATCTAGTTGTTGAAAAACTACATAAATTGATCATTTTACATTTATAAATTGGCGACTTCGGGTTGTTTTCATTAAAAAACGTGTAAAGGACGCGCCAGGGTTATCAATTTTAGTGACGTTTTGTTTTTTTTTTTCGATAATTACACCCAAATTAAAAAGAGTAACTATTGTGCATCAATTAGATACCATAGTGATAAGACGTAAAAAAAAATACTTTGGGTCTTTATTTCAATATTGCGGGTACTTTATACCTCCGGACATCATAAATTGAGCCTCTCAAGATTCACCCTTACACATCAAAATCTCTCCGTGCCTCGGAAAGCACGTTAAGTCGTTGGTCTCGGTTGTCATTCGTGTATCTTTGACAGTCATTACGGGTCGTCAGAAGCCCGAAAGTCTGACTACCAGTTTTACCAAGGGGTATCGTATTACCCAGTTACTGGGTTGTGGAGGTCAGATAGGCAGTCGCTCCATGTAAAATAATGGTATTCAGCTGTATCCGACTAGACTGGAAGCCGACCCCAACATAGTTGGGAAAAAGCTAGGCAGATGATGTTTATTTTAAAAACATTTTATTAAATATTATGGCTTTATAATTTAAATAAAATACAGGCATATTTTCAAAACACTGCTTAAAATAAAATCAGCGATTTCCAAAATTAGCAGTGATTATTTTAAGTTAGTTGGCACTTTTACGCCAGAATTACTTTTGTATATTGATTTTCTTCGTTTTTTTTTCTCCTTATTACGAACAAGTAAAACTCTCATGATCAGTTTACTCTCCAATTTTATTTGTATAAAGGCTCACACAACATGATGACATAATTTACAAAATAATAATAATCATAAATCACTTTTATAATTTAATAAACAGCCATGAAAGCAAAATAATTACTTAAATGTTACTTTCCCTAATTTAGCGAGTGCTGCAAGAATAACGCTCAAAAATGCTTCTACGCTAAATTGTAGCGTGAATTCTAAAGCTTATTCCAAATGGACAATATGTAATAGAATGCTTTTATATATTCAACAAAGAATTGCACTTCTTTGTGCTCAAAGAAACGTAGAATATATTATGTATAATAATAATATTGTACAAGATAGTGATTACTTTATGAATAGCTTTTAGATACAGAAAATGAAGGTTGTATTTTTAACGAGAAATACATTAGAAATTGCATTTTTCTCATAATGAAGTGAATTGGGTTCAAACTGAGAGAATCAGCAACATTCTTCTGTATCTTTTATTTCTTTTCGGCGGGTGTAATGACCAGGGGGTCTACTTCCTAACTCCGTCAACAAAGATACGGGCCAGTCCGAAAGTAGTTAATCCGTCAGAACAAGTGTAAAATTAAAATTTTTCGGACGGGCAAAAACACATCGGGCGTAGAGACCACTGTAAAGTCGTGTTGTCATTCATTCTTAGTTCGGGAACTGAACTAATATTATGTCCGTAAGTGATACGGAGTAGGAAATGCGCGCAACTACGGCCGAAACTACGGACTTCGTGCTTAGGGAGTAGACCCTCAGATGTTTGAACGTAAACGAAGCAAAAGGAGTATGTAAGGATCGTGGGCATTCTGTAGTTTCTGCCTGCTCCCATGGGAGGAAGGCGCGAGTATAGTGTATAGCTTAAAGGTGAACACATACACGTGTTCACCTTTAAGCGGTGAAATTAAGACACACTTATTGTAATGTTTGACCCGAAGGACCTTTCAGAAACCAGGGTTAGTGCCAAGACCAATAGCTTAAAGCTTCGCCAACAAGAATTTGTGGGTTCAATCCCTCCTAAAACATATTTCATAGTATATTGAACTCAGTTGGAGGGACAGGAATATTGCAAGTAGGTCCTTGAGATTGAATTTCGGCAATCATGGCTAAAATCAGCGGAGACCATGCTATTCCACCAATTCGCACTAAGCGTTTCTAAATGTCTTTTGTGAAGCGCACAGGAAAGGAGTGGAACTCTGCCTGCGTCTGTGTTTCCGAACGCATACAACCCCGATCTCTTCAAAGTGAGAGTTAACAGGCTTCTTCTGGGTAAGCTCGTTCCATCGTCGACTTTGTCTCTGTCATCTCTGACTTAGACTAGAGTCAAGAGCAAACCTATCTCAAATAAAAAAAAAGACCAGCCAGCGACGCGGGAAATATTGTAGTGCACAAGTGAGTGCGCTGATTCGCTTCTTCCCTCACTCATAGTCTGATGGGACGGCATTCCGACACGACCGGAAAGAGATCAAGCAAGTAACCCCGCGTCCTATTTAAAAACGAGCACCACGCGAGTACCTACGCGATCGTCGCGTGCAGGCACTTTTTGTTCGGAAAACTGGAAAACGCCCTTTGTCGGCGCGACCACGCGTTCTGGTTTACCGAACAAAAAGTGACTTATGATCGCGACGATCGCTTTTAAATAGACCGCGGCCTAAAGCGTTACAGTATTTTTATCTCACGAAGCGACATACGCTTAAAGGCTCCTGTAAACAGGCGTGACACAAAGGCACCACTCGTCGCGCGACACGCGGTGCCTTTGTGTCACGCACGATTCGAGTCGCTTGTCGCGCCTGTTCGCAGGAGCCTTTACTTGCGTTTACCAAGTGTACAAACACGCTGTGAATTTGTGTGTAAGCGCAGGAGCTCTCGGTACCGTCCGAGAGACATTGACGAAGTCGGAAGAGTGGTGGTGTGTGTGCGTGTGTGTTATGTGCTGACGCTAATCGTCTTCACGCACACATTCACAGCGTGTTTTGTACACTTGGTTAAAACAAGTAAAGCGCGTGTCGCTTCGTGAGATAAAAATACTATTACATATCATCATTCTTAGAAAAAAACATAACCCTTCTTTGCGGTCGGGTAAAAAGTGGAGTTGTCTATTAAATTGACAAAAATATTTAATTACTCCCAAAAATAATTCAATAAATTATTCCCATCAACACGGAGATGATTTGTAAAAATAGAATATTTCGCAGGCACGTGAAAGTCTCTTCTTCACCGTATCATCAATCTTCACTGCGCTAAGGGAATTAATTAAATTTGCCACTGACTCAGTTACGTGTGCAAGAGTTTAAAAGTTATGGAAGGGACATGCGTGTAGATTAAGCAATTTATTTCGGTAAAGTGTTTCTTTCAGGTGTGTAGTTTTACCGAATTTTTTTCGATGACAAATTAGTACCTATTATCGAAATTATGGGTTTTAGTAAAGGCAAACAGGTGCGATACGCGATACGACACAAAGGCACCGCTTGTCGTACAACACGCGGTGCCTTTGTAGCGCGCCTGCTTGTAAGAGTCTTAACGGTTTTGCCTTTAAGAAATGCAACAGTCAAGCAGGTAGTACAGACGATGCGTTTCCTATAGATTTTGGAGCCACGGTGTGGTTCTATTCAGTATTAGTCATCCATATTTTGTACATCACTCTCAAGGAATGACATCCAAAACACTACCCATCCTCCTATACATTTTTTTTTAAATTTTCTACGACAACTTCAAACATACAAAATATGGTAGGTACAAGTACCTACATATATTCGGCGGCTTGTATTGTTCAAATAAAGTATCATTTCGATTGATTTGGCTTAAATTTAGAACGTGTTCTTAAAAAAATGACGTCACAAGAAATCAATCAGACACCAAGACACAATTTTTCGTTAACAAGTTTTCGTTCGAAGATATTTATTTAATACTGTAAGCACACATAGGTCGAGGCGGACAGCGGCAGATATCTCAAGTTTTTTTATATTTTTTTTTTTTTGCGAAATGGATCTGGCTCTTGACCTTGATCCAGTCTGGTAAAAATCGATGGATGAAGTATACGATGGAACAAGCAAGCCCAGAAGATGCCTGTTCAATTTAATGGGCGTAGTGCCACTTCCAGTAAATCTTACGGCACACACGAAGGGCTTACAAAGTACCCACCTTAGTAACGCTGTAATTAATTTAAAAATAAATTAAACTTTATTAGACAGGAGTGCGACAGTCTGGTTCTAGTAAATTGTGTAACGCAATCCGAACTTACTGAAATAATGTGCGGTGATTACATTGAGAATTCAAGACGTGTTACTTGAGTACCTAATTGTCTGTGGTGTGAGATTTTTGAGTAGAAATTGAAGTAAATTGTGATTGAATATCGTTCTTTTGTTTCAGCCAAAATTAAAATAGAAAGTGTACGTAGAAAGATATATTTTAATGTATTTTATTTTAATGATACTAATGAATGTTACGTATTGGTGATTTGTATATTGGGACTTATTACCTTAGTAAATAGCTTAAATAAATAAATGTAGAGTATGTCAAAATTGCATAGGTGTGTTTCAGTTCTTTAATATCTCATATTTTTACCTGTTATAAGTATATTAAATTATACAAGTATGCTTTGTTATTCAGGTAATTTTTTTTAGTATGCCAAGAAAAATAAAGTATTTAGAATATTGCGAAAAAGCCCAGAAAATAAGATTATTCTGGCGTAAAAAATGCTGTGTACAAAATGATCATGTAAATTCCAGTATGAACAAATACTGTCAATTGACTTTTAATATACTCAATGTTTTGGCCTATTTGCAGATAGTCTTGTAATATTCATAGGTGATATAATTCTATTACAGATTTAATGTAGAAGACACCATATACACCAAAAATCTACAACCAAATAAATACATATAAAAATACTCTCAATTTCAATTAACACAACCGTAAAAATCCCCTTTGAACTCACTTTTCCACGTGCCTGTACGTATACAAAAGCAATCCATCCTGCCAGCCTCCAACCTCATCGGTACATTCATCAACAGTTTACTAACGCTCTCATTAGTCACAAATAATGTAATGTACTTACGGCAAACATATCTGCTATATTAATTTGCGCGGAAGAGAGAGACGTGCTTCGTTTGGTACCTAATCCTGTAGCAAGGAAATGGTTGTTTTTCATAATAATATGCTGACATCTCATGAAGAAATGTATAGAAAATCTGAAAAAATTGTTTTATAGAAAAAGTTAAGGCTTAAAATAATGTACGACTAATAGCTGGACTAAGACTCACTTGCACCACGAATCAATAAATGCATATAACGCTAAAATTTAAAACATTATTCGTCTCTGTCATCTTCAAAGAGTGTACGACTAAACGCCGACAGACACTGCGCCGACAGACTGGCAGCAGGTCGACTAGCGGCACTATTGTCTACATTTCTTTTTTAATTTCTCCTTTCGCAGGTCTGCTGGAAGAAATTTCTTAAGAAATAAGCGGTACCTTTGTACTCAATGATCATAATGTCCTAACTATATAATGTTTCGTTGTGTGTACATAAATAGTAAAATAAATAAATAAATAAATAAAACTTCTTATTTTCGAGGTCAAGCTGCACCGCCAAACTAGAACAAAAAAAAACAAACATTAAAAATTACGAAGATGATGTATTATTATAGTTTATTAACTTGAAACTGGGCACGAATACTTATCTAAGTAAATTATGAAGTTTGTCAATTTTTGTTGGATTGGGATTGGGGGGTGTCAAAGATGGTATGGAAGAATTTTAACGCGCAGTCCGATTAACTCGAAACTCGAATGTATCAGGGTTTTTTTGGAAACCTACCCCTTTTTCTTTTTTTGGATGGGAAATCATCAAATGACTTCTCCCGCTCTGGGCGTAGCGGGAGGGCGTGTCAGACTTTTACTGACTAAAACCCATCCGTATTCCTTCAGTTGCCTGTGCCGGGGCCACGGTAACTCTTTCGAACATCCCACGACCCTAGCTGGCATCGGCCCTAGCGGACCCCGTCAATAGTACTGACATCTCTTTGAGGCGCGCGAGGAACACAACGCGCCGTCGACTCGGGCCTGGTCCTTACCGGACGGCGAGCTACCCATTGCTCGCCGTCCGCAAGCCCACGCCTACGGTGGCCGGGAATCAGCTGCCAATTTCTGACTCCCAGGGCGTGTCCTGCGGCGACTAGGGGCGTGAGGGTGCAAAGCTTGCCTCTCCCTCACGCGTTCCACCTCCTCCTTCGCGAGCATTACTGCCTCACAGAAGGAGGTGATGGCTTCCCATTTACTCTCGCTCCGTACCATGGCCTGGACCAGAGCCGGACGCGAGAGATCGCCGCTACCGATCGCTTTCACGAGGACACGGCGGTGTCCCGCCCAAGCCGAAAATCTACCCCTAATGGGGCAATAAAGTAAGAAATCCACGCGGACGAAGTCGCGCGGCAAGTGCTAGTTTAAAATATTTTTTCTGAAACACAATAAATAATAGAAAAGACTGCCCTCACCAATTTCTCGTAATTTCCGGCTGGTCCGACAAATATTTTGATGGAAGCCTTTTCACAATTTCTATTGAAATGCCGTAAGAAAAAGGGTTTAGTTTAATTTTTTCCAATAATTAATGTAATAAAGAACACAAGGTAGAAATGATATAAAAAATAGTAATACAACACATTTTGTAGGACGTCTATTATATACAGGTATTGTTTAACCAATGCATTAAAAAGTTTCAAGAATTAATTACGTATATGTTTAACGTGTCCGGCCGGTCGTGGCCTTAGCCCAGAAGCTAGACCACCACCTCTTAAAGCAGTATTATAGTAATCTTACTTGAGTGTGGGAAAGAGATGGAGCTAGACGTCCTGTATAGCTTCATCTCTTTCTCACACTGAAGTAACATTAAAATGCTTTAAGAGGTGGTGGTTGGCCCCCTGCAATGGGACAGGCTTTTTTTTTTAAATTAACCTATTGTCTCCCACTGTCGGGTAAAAGTCTCCTCCGTATTTTTCTAGTTCGATTTATGTGTAGCCTTATCCGGCTATTCTGGCTAGATCGAGTCCAGATCTTCACGCTAGCAGCGTATCCAATGCCTACCTCGGCGACGATGCCTAACTTCGGACACTCAATGTGTGATGATCCTGCATCAATCCCACTTCAGCATCGCAGAATTATCGCCTACTCAGAGTTATATTAAATAAATGTTTTATGACTTACCCGCCATCCTTATCTCCTAGCTGGCTGGGATAAGGAACGCGAAACAATGCGGAATTGAGTCAAGCATCGGAACTATGCCTGCTGCGTTGCCTTTTGTCGTGTATTATTGTCGATCTCTCATCATCGTATTGTACGGCAACTTCTTGTTTGAATTCCATCATTCATTTGTTATTCTGTTGTTCTATTTGTTGTTACAACTTAAACTTTTTAATTTGATTCACTTGACTGTATTATTAGATACTGATTAATTAGATTTTATCTCCATCGCCGTATCTCTACGTTGACGTCGTGGTGGGGCTTGCGCGCTCTAGCTCTAGGTCTGTGCCAGTAGATGTTACTTTGCCGGAACAGGTCTAGGGTGAGGAGCCAGACCAAGAGAGATACAGAAACCCGCATTTGGCGAGCTGTTGGGCAGTAGCGAAGTGGCCATAATTAAAATCTGGCCGTCAGTTTGAGTGTTAACTAGCGTTGCAAAGACACAAAGAATGAATATTGTAATAATGAAATTCATTTTTCTAACACGTTGTAGACTCGTGTGTCGTAAAACCAATGTGCCTTCTTTGCAATGAAATTAAGTTTCTCACTGCAGTAGTACCTACTCTCTTATACCTATTCCTAAACCCAGTGTCCTATGTGTCTGATAAATGCGACGCGATACAATGCTATGAAATGAACCGACTCGTTATGGCAAACAGTACCCAAGTAATATACAAGGTGTAATTTTAATCACGTTTAACCTCTTAAGGGGTCATTGTACTCAGCATTATGAACAACTTTTACTATGGGACCAAACCCGAAATCGCGAAAAAAAATCAGGTGTTCCCTACGTTTTGACGAGTTATGCGAACATAAATGTAGGCAAAAGCTGATTTTTTTTCACGATTTCAGGTTTGGTACCGCAGTAAAAGTTGTTCATAATGATGAGTACAATGACCCCTTAAGAGATTAACGGTGTTTAAAATTACTCCTTGTATAAGAAATCGTACTACGAAGTAGTGAACTCACCAAACAACTGTTGCAATTAATAATTGTCACTCGTGGCGTTCTGTAGTTTCTGCCTACCAGTGGCGCAGATACAATCATCATTAGAGGGAAGCTGAAGAAAAAATAGTTCAGTTCTCATAAACTCAGACAAAAAACTGTAAGTTTTTTATCTCATGATGTATTAAACTGGTATTAAATATAATTGTGTAATGTGATGTGATGCATAGTTACACACACAGGTGTACCATTTTATCTGGCAATAGTAGACATTAAGAAGAGTGGTTGTTCCGAAGGGAAGCGGATAGGAATCGGGTTCTATGAAGGCTTCGCCCCTGCTGCCTACTCCCATGGGAAGAAGGCGTGAGTTTATGTATGTATGTAATTTACTGGTATTTACAAAAACTTTAAAATATTAATAAACCCGGAGTAAATCTCCGCTTAAACCTCTAAAAATTTTCTTTTTTTACTTGGTAGCAGATATTTACGAAGCAAAACATAACACACATATATGTTTGTAATTTTTTTTTTTTTTTTTTTGTAACAATGTAGAAAACTGTAGTGCTAAAGGATATGAAAGAGTGTCAGGTATCCGAAGACGATATCGAAGATAGAGCACAGTGGAAGAGAAAGACGAGGAAAACTGACCCCACCACCATGTGGGATACTTAGCCAGGAAGAGAGAGAGAGCTTGGTAACAGATATTTATTTTATTCCTGTCGTCTCCTACCTGCCTGAATGACTAAATACTTGGAGTCTCCAAATTAAGTGCACATTACCGAATCTTCCTCGCCAATATTATAGCAGAAGGTGTGAATTTTTCCCCAAGCAAGACAAAGTCTGGCGGCCCTGGGATCTTGTTCTGAGGGTTTCTGATCTAATCTGGGTGACGCCTGTGCATTCAACGAACACATGCGCAACAGGTTCCTCAGCCTCCATGCATGCTCTGCACAGAGGACTGTCCGTTATGCCTAATGAGTGGAAGTGTTTGTTAGCGAGTAGTGTCCTGTGATGGTCCCCGTCACCAAGCGCAGGCCGTTCCAGTCCTGGCGTAATAAATGCCTGGTTAGCCTGCCATCTAAGGATGGCATAGCTTACTTGGACTGCCTGCAGGCCGGTGTCCAGGTCTACCAGCTCTCCGCTTGTGTGTGGGTCAACTCCTGTAGCCACCTGCGTAGCTGCTCAATTAGAAAGTTTCAACCTTATTATTGAAGTTTCAATTTACTGGCAATAGGGATGATGATTAAAAATTTCATTTTCCGTCAGGTAGATTATTTAAAAATATTGGACAAGTATTTTTTTCTTTTTTTACGTAATTTACACGGCAGATGTGAGTGGAAACGCCGGAAGGGGACGCCCTAGGAAGACATATAGTGACCTTATTGGTGATGTTCTTCAGAAAGGTCAGGTGCGTAGTACTCGCAACCGGCGTGCGTGTATGACCAGATGTATGAATGTAAACGAGGCAAAAGGAGTATGTAAGGATCGTAGCAGGTGGCGTTCTGTAGTTTCTGCCTACCCCCATGGGAAGAAGGCGTGAGTTTATGTATGTATGTATGCAAAATATTAAGGCGATACATTGATTTAAAATGTGGCATGACGTCGCGCCTTGCTAGGTTTTATGCTGAGTTGTGAAGTACCATGCCTCCACTTCCCAAATTTAATGCGTTTCATCTAAGTCATTTTTTATTAATATCATCTGTCTAGCCTTTTCCCAACTATGTTGGGGTCGGCTTCCAGTCTAACCGGACGCAGCTGAATACAAGTATTTTACGTGGAGCGACTGCCTATCTGACCTCCACAACCCAGTAACTGGGTAATACGATACTCCTTGGTAAGACGGGCTGTCAGACTTTCGGGCTTCTGACGACCCGTAACGACTGTCTAAGATCCACGAATGACAGCGGGGACCAACGGCTTAACGTGCTTTCCGAGACACGGAGAGGTCTCGGTATGTAAAGACGGTCACCCATCCACGAACCAACCCCGGCAAGCGTAGCTTAACCTGATGGATCGACCCGTGCGGCTGTTATTACTTAACCACGAGCTCCTCATTTTTTATTATGATAATGCAATAAATACGTGTCTAATATTTTTTTTTATTATGTGACTAATGGACTAAATAGTTTTTTTTACCCAGGCATCACACCTATTGTTGTCGAAAGTGGTTCAGTTGACTATTATGTACATTGCTCAACCATTTTGATATTTTTGCTGCGTCGGCATCACATTATCGCTTAGACAGCTCATGTTGGACTGACACCCTTCTTAATGCAGTAGGTGTTATTGTTTTACAATATACAATAATATGTTTTTACATAAGTACAAGTATTTGTTCGTTAATAAACATTTTTATTATGTTTTCATTCTTAGGTGTTTTTCGAAACCACTTGTGTAAATATTTAAACACTTTTTATTGAATGACCTACAGTCCTACACTATTGTAGATATTTATTTATCGATTTATCTTATTATTATTATTATACTATTGTTTTTTTTTGTTTTGTAACAATGAACTATACAATGAGTTATACAATATTACAGTATTTTAAGCAATGAGGTTATATAATACATAACATCATTGATTGTATGTATAACGATTCATAGATACGAAACTAATAAAAAAAAAGAATATTGTTCGGGTTGCCACACCATACATACGTGCTGCAGCATAACTCTGCATGTCAAAACTTTTTGGTTCTTTATTGTCAACCTTTTTTCCGTTTGTCTTTGAGTCTAGTCGATTTTTTACCTTTTTATTTCGTGATTCGAATTTTTTTTTTTTCTGACAGATGGGTCCTCATTTTTTTTCAGTTCCAAAAAGTTGATCAATTGATACTGACCCAGTTTGTTGGAAATTTACGTGTAATTTGCGAAATCTGAGTTATTTTAATTATAGCAAGTTGCTATCCGTGCCGTCCTATCTATTAGTACACATTATGGTAAAGCACTAAAGATATTGAGTATAGAGTATTTCCCTCGGAACGATTTTTTCAAGTACGATTTCAATACTTCATGGTGTTTAAGTCAGGAGATTTCACCTTTATTTTCCTGGATTGAACAGCTTAGAACAAGCCGCCTTTCGGCCTCCAGGTTTTGGCCTAAAATAACGCTGGACATCGTTGGTCAACGCCGAGTGTTGGACCGCATCTTGACTGCGAAAGTTCACGCAACCAACGCCAGCTCCTGAGCAGAGAACCACTCCCTACTGTCTACGACACCTCGCCGGACGTAATTACGTTATGTCATCGATTTTATACGATATTTTTACATACTAGTTTAATTATGTAGTTAGTTACTCTCTGCTGATTTTTAATTCATTCACTAGTTAATTTTAAATTTTCAAATCTGTAAAATACGAGATACCTTGGTTGTCTGATCTTTTTATTATTACGGTTTATTTTGGGAGCGTTACCTAATAGCGATTGCAATCGACTAGTTAGTACGTTTTATTTTTCTTTCGTTATTCGCGTACTTCACCCTATCGGACCAAAGTTCTCTGCTAATTATTTTTTCTCTACATAAATCAACCTGCAACTCTTTTTATACCTTAAATATTCATTTTTTTTTATTTGTTATACTAAATTGCTATGTTTTTTTCTATTTTCTTTAATATAACAAAATTAAACGTGTTTCGGCAAAAAAGTGCATTTCCTTTTTTATTTCTTTCGCTACAGTGCCTAAATAAGAGATAAAATTAGTGCACAAAAGCGTCTGAGGTAAAATTAGAAGATGATTAAAATAATAAAGAGGTTCCGAAATGACTTTTTTAATGACCAACGTGTGTGTATGACCAGGGGGCCAACCACCACCTTTTAAAGCAGTATTGTTTTAATGTTACTTCAGTGTGAGAAAGAGATGAAGCTATACAGGACGTCTAGCTCCATCTCTTTCCCACACTCAAGTAAGATTACAATAATACTGCTTTAAGAGGTGGTGGTCTAGCTCCAGGACCCTAATTCTGTAATACATTTTCAATCACAACCTGAATGGTTCAGAAGGATATAGTTAATCCATTGCTTCATATGTTCGAAAAATTTGTCTGCTGAACAACTTAAATAACGCAATGAATGTTGTTGAACTGTAAAAATGAAAGTCATTGCAAGGTAAAGTATGTTGTGCAATTACCCCGCAGATGTATGAATGTAAACGAAGCAAAAGGAGTATGTAATGATCGTAGCAGGTGGCGTTCTGAGTTTCTGTCTTCCTTCCTTGTATGTACTATCGAGGAAACTTACATCTGACCAATTTGAAAACAAAATACCGTGCACACAATGAACACATCTGTTAGCCAAGTGTTACTGTAGCTGTCGAGTGCTGCAAGGAAGAATAGTGCTTACGGTGTATAGATGATCGTTTCTCCCATGATACGTCTAATATTGAAAGATCTACCTAATACATCGTTCAACGTAATTTAAAATGCAAAGTACGACTTTGGGGTCTCCCCAGATAACATACAATGAATGAAAATGCAAGTCACGAAAGGTCGTTCTAATACAATTTGGTTTTTATTTAGGTATTATTTCCCCTCTTTTTACCTAATTAAGGGGTAAACTAAGTACCTCGTGGTTTTATCAATTTGCATAAGGATCTCTTGTTATTAAAGTATTCATTCTTCTTTCTTTGTCCAGGTGGTCTTTCTTTGGAATACGCTCCCTCTGAACATCAGGACGGCAACCAATCGGTTGTCATTTAAAGTGAAGGCACGTGAGCATATACGTAAGAAGTTGGCAGAAACATCCCAGCGCTGATTTGCTGGATTCGTTTTGATTGTCATTTCTCATGACGAAGTTTATTCCATTTCTATGTATATATGTATTAATTCTAGTATTTTATAGTTATTTTCATATTATCTGTGCTTTATGTTGCACCTGCCATGTTTTCTTTCTGCATCACCCTAAGGTTGACTGGTAGAAAATGCTTCAGGCATTAAGTCCGCCTTTGTACGGTATTCTTTTTTACTTGTGTATAAAGTTTTGATAAATATATAAATAAATAAAGTGCAACAAGTAGGTATTTTTATTTTAATCTTACTTGAGTGTGGGAAAGAAATGGAGCTAGACGTCCTGTATAGCTTCATCTCTTTCTCACACTGAAGTAACATTAAAATAATACTGCTTTAAGAGGTGGTGGTTAGCCCCCGGTACATACTGTTCAACAACCACTGCCTTGCTAAAATAAAAGCCCCGTAACTTTTAAAATCTCTCCTCTTCATCAGACCCAAATAGTCAATATTGACATCTTACCATCTTACCCCTTATTCATAATCGTTGAATAAAGTTAAATGATGTTTAAACGCCAAAAAAGTCTATGGAAAACCAGTCGTTAAACATTAGGTACTTAACTTTAAGCAGCGTTTATGAATAAGGGGGTTAGTATTTTATAGAAGTCAAATAACTTTTAATTTTATCAAATACAATTTGTTTGTGCTGTAAACATCTGACGAAATATTGACTAGTTATTTGATAAGTTTTCAGAGAAAATAGTTTAGCACACCTACTTCGGGCATTTTTTTTGGAAATCATCAAATGACTTCTCCCGCTCTGGGCGGAGCGGGAGGGCGTGTCAGACTTTTACTGACTAAAACACACCCGTGTTCCTTCTGTTGCCTGTGCCGGGGTCACGGTAACTCTTTCGAACATCCCGCAACCCTAGTTGGCAGCGGCCCTAGCGGACCCCGTCAATAGTGCTGACATCTCTTGGAGGCGCGCGTGGAACACAACGCGCCGTCGCGTCGACTCGGGCCTGGTCCTTACCGGACGGCGAGCTACCCATTGCTCGCCGTCCGCAATCCCGCGCCTACAGTGGCCGGAATGACAAGCTTATCATTCCATCAAGACGAGCTGATCTTAGGACTACGTCTGTAAGCGGAATTCGCGCAGCTGAATTTAGGGTCAAACATATTTGGACTTTTTGACATCGATACGCTAACAAAAAAAAAAGAAGCTGGTATACATATTCATACAGTGGTGCATGTTGTGAACCTAATATTCTAGCAAATAAATATATAAATTAATCACAACAATTTAAACCGTTAGATTTGCCTTCACCGTATTAAGGGGGAAGCGCTAAGGTAGCCCGCGAAATTCAAATTTTCTTACGATTTTTGCGATTTGCAGCTCAGTGTCTGAGTGTATGATGATCAAAGTATGATACGCGACCGTAACAAATATGTATTTACAGAATTAGAATTATAATATTAGAATTAGTAATACAATTCCTTAAGTTAGTGTAATCCTCAATTGTCAAGATTTCATGAAGGATTACTTGGTCTTAGAGATTTGTATTGATGATTTTAATGATTATTATTATGTAAATACATATTTGTTACGGTCGCGAATCATATTTTAATCATTAGGCAGAGGTGTACCTATATAGTACACCCACATTTCGTCAGTTAAGTTTAAGTCCCATATGGAGGCGAGCCTATTGCCATCAACCGGGCACAAATCCAGACTCCGGGCTGTTACTGAGAAATTTCAGATAGAAAAACCCAATAACACTTTGCCCGATCTGGGAATCGAACCCAGGATCTCATGCTCAGCAGTAGCGCTTGCGACCACTAGACCAACAAGGCAGTCTTATTTAGTATATACGAGTATATAGTCACTAATATTTAAATTTTCTCTCCATTCCTGAATGTATCCTACGTACGTGTAGACCGAAGTAACATTTTGCATATTAATGTATGTAAATAATTGGTGAATTCAATCGGCACATATTGGAAGGCAGACGGCGTGCGAGTGATAATGCACCTCAATTAGAATCAACTGGTATTGTGCAGGAGTTCTTTTGTGTCAGGAAGAAAGGGGTTTCATTTTATTAGATAGATGAATGATTTGCGAGGTTTTGTGTGCTTGATTTATACAGGGCAATTTTTTAATCACTAGCCAAATTTTCACAGGGTGATCCACCCATGAATATGAACAACTTATATTATAGGATCAACTCTGAAATCGCGAGAAAAAAATCGGCTATTTCATACATTTTGGCCGAGTAGGTATTGAACTTTTGTATGAAACAGCAGATTTTTTTTTCGTGATTTTAGAGTTGGCCCCACAGTGAAAGTTGTTAATATTCATGGGTAGAACACCCTGTGAAAATTTGGTCGGTTATTGAAAACTAACCCTGTATAATATAAATATATTATATAAATAAGCCAAGTCAGAGGCGACATAAAAACTGACACCAGGTTGGTCACTAACCACACGTACAGAAAGAATGTTATAATAATATGTGAAGATACATATATCTTTCAATTATTTATTTTTTTAATTCTTTTCGTTTTGCATATCTCGGGGCCCTGGGGTCCCGAACCTTTGGAAGGCATACGAGGGGCCGCATCCAACTCACAGAGGCCCCTTAGACAATTTTAAATGATGAGGAGGCACCAATCGACGATTATCCCTGTATGCACTATGGAAGTGCACCCAAGGACAACCCCCGTTTGATGCAGGACTACCTACTGCATAACGTGGAAAATAAAACATATTGGGCTATGGGTTCAGGGTGGCTGTGGACTGATCTAGCACTATGGAAAGACTATGGCCCCTGCCTGACCAATGTTTTATATATAGGTACAATACATAGATAAAATGGCAGGGGGCGACTTGTACAATCAATAATGGGCCCCTGAAAATAGTCGCTAGCACAGTGTCGTAGCGACAATGGGGCAACATGTCCTGAGGTGCTTATGAGGAGTGGAGAAGTATTCCACGGCTATCAGTACAATCCTGTAAGTACGGTCAAAATCCCTACCAGCATCTTACTGGAACACTTCCTTCCTCCATGCACGTTTGCTCTTGCGAATCTCCACTCAAACCGGCCAGTAGAGGCAAGAATGAGGTAGGAGCTCTGTTCCTCGTCAGTGTTCACTCCAGCCGGTCAATTAAGGCAAGCCAGAGATGAGAAACAAGACTTCTCGCGGGAGATAGGGTCCGTGGGGTCGCTACTGCCCAACTGCTCGCCGTATGTTGCCCTGCGGGTTATTTTTTTTTATGATCCTCAAACATACATTATTTTGTTTTTACAATCTTTAGTCGTCAAACTTTCTAGTTTGATGGCGAGTTTTTGTTTATCTGCTTATAATAATAATTATGTATACTGCCGTCACTAAGTCATCTCCATCCCTGATAATTACTGCAATTTCACTAGTTCAGTCATTGAGAGGCCAATGTTTGGCCTTCGACGCTAATCTCATCTTTCTTTAAACTTCACTCAGGAATTTTTTGAATAACTTACCAGAGGACCAATTCTCGTGATTTTAAGAACATTCTTAGTCTGATCTCAGTGTCAATATGTCAAAAATACCTATAATTTCCCTACATTTTTGACATTTGATTGTCGTTGATATGAGATTTTTTTTTTTTTTTGTGGATGGGAAATCATCAAATGACTTCTCCCGCTCTGGGCGGAGCGGGAGGCGTGTCAGACTTTTACTGACTAAAACCCACCCGTGTTCCTTCTGTTGCCTGTGCCGGGGCCACGGTAACTCTTTCGAACATCCCGCGTTGATATGAGATTGCCACTAGATTTTGAACGCGTTTATTACGGGAATTGGACTTCTGGTTGTAATTTTACTTCATTTCTTTTTTTAAGGCGAAAGCGCGAGGGTAGCCAGCGAAATTATTTTTGTTTAAGTATTTTGCAATTTGCAGGTCAGTATCAGATTATTATGTTGATCTGAATATGATTCGCGACCGTAACAAATTTGTATTTATAGAATTTTATTAATTAAAACCATCAATACAAATCTCTAATTTCATATTACCTTATTGAATGACTATTTCATGAAATTTGTCATTTGAAGATTATTCTTATGGAGTTATATTACTAATCCTAATGATTATAATTATGTAAATATATTTGTTACGGTCGCGAATCATACTTTAATCAACCAGGCATTTTTTTTGGGTGGGAAATCATCAAATGACTTCTCACGCTCTGGGCGGAGCCTGAGGGCGTGTCAGACTTTTACTGACTAAAACCCATCCGTGTTCCTTCAGTTGCCTGTACCACGGTCCTGGGCTACCTTAGCGCTTCCCTCTTAAAAAAAAAAAAACAAAGAAAATACTTCCCTGCAATAATTCCCACACATCCTTTCCAGGTGATTGTTGCCGGTGATCAGACAAATGGTTCGCTTGCCTGATTACTTACTGCGAAACCCGGCAAGAATGGAAAATACATGCATCTGGGGCACAGCGGCTACTGAATATTTGTTGCTTCGAAGAGAGGATTGTCGCTTTGTGGAAAGCATAGTAAACTTGCAGTTTTATAGTTCGTGTATATTATGTGTCAATAAAACTGCAAGTTTACCTACTCAGCTAGGAAGGACCAATGTTAGCTCGGGGAGCAATAAAAGAGTGGACTATATTTTGCAATGGTTTATTGCCGTCTGATCTTTACAAATATATAACTTCCCGGACAAACAATTACTTAGGGTGAATTCAACCAAACTTTTATAAGTGTAATCCAGGGAATAAATTTTCAATTTTTGACAGCTTTTCCATACAAAAACTGTCAGACGTCAATTTTATTCCGCGGATGACTTTGGTTAAATCAACCCTTAATAATAACATAACTTGCCTTGTTTCCCCGAAGGGTTGGGCAGAGGTGTACCTATAGTACACCCACATTTCGCCAGTTATGTTTAAGTCCCATGTAATAGGGGGCGAGCCTATTGCCATCAACTGAGCACAAATCCAGACTCCGGGCTGCTACTGAGAAATTCCAGATAGAAAAACCCAATAACACTTTGCCCGACCTGGGAATCGAACCCAGGACCTCATGCTCAGCAGTAGCGCTTGCGACCACTAGACCAACGGGGCAGTCAACCCATAATAATACATTTTATTTCCTTTTATTTTATATCTTCTTTATTCAAAATCGATGTTTGTCTTTTTAAAAGACTGCCTGCACACCTCAGCGACACCCGACTTAACATTTCTCACCACATGCACATCCAGAGAGCTGCAGACGAAGTAATCTAAGAACTTTACACTTATCATCACTTAAACCCATAAAGTTTGCAATCATAAAGCACTATCGGTTAAAACCTCTACATTTAGCCAGTTATGTTTAAGTCCCGGCAAGTTGTGGCGCCGCACCGCAAAGATTTCGCCGTTTAAACGCCGCGCATCGCATCGAGTGCATAGGCCCTTTGTAGTGCCTCTGGCATGTTCGCACTGGTGGGGAGAAAAACAGCATCTATATTAGAGAGAACGCGTTCAAGCATTCTTAAGATGTTAGTGGAAAAATCTCGGCGATAATGAATCATTTCATGTAGATGTTGGTTAGGCAGAAGTGATTCATTACATCCAGTGTATGTAAATATTGTTTCTATGAGCTAACTCGTACTTAGATATAAACTTATAATTGTTCCACACTAACATAGCTCTGAGGTTTTTTGTATCTAACTAACTAACATAATGAATCATCATAATCTGCCTAGCCTTTTCTCAACTGTGTTGGAGTCGGCTTGCTGTCAAACCGGTTGCAGCTGAATACCATTTTTTTTATATGGAGCGACTGCCTATCTGACCTCCACAACCCAGTAACTGGGTAATACAATACCTCTTGGTAAGACTGGTTGTCAGATTTTCGGGCTTCTGACGACCCGTAACGACTGTCAAAGATACACGAGTGACAGCCGGGACCAACGGCTTAACGTGCTTTCCGAGGCACGGAGGGGTCTTGATAAGTAAAGATGGTCACTCATCCACGGACCAACCCTGGCAAGCTGATCGATTGGCCCGTGCGGCTGTTATTTCTTAGCCAAAAACCCCCACTAACATAACCATACCATTGTTGTCTAAGTGAATAAATAAATTTAATTTTCCCCGACCGCGACCCGGGAACCAAACCCAGGACTTAAACTCAAACTCAAACTCAAAGCATTTATTTCAATTAAACCAATTACAGGCACTTTTGAATTGTCAAAGAGTCGGTCAGTTAGTCAGAAAATTGAAGCTAGTCGCCCATTCCAAAACGTAGATCTCTATGGAGAAGAATGGGCATGAAACTCCATGGACACTCTTTTAAATCAAAATTGTTACAAAATCCTGGGTAGGTACATTGTTATTGTTCTTGTTGCTTCTATATGTGAGAACAATGTAAAAAATAGATAATTAAAACAATTTAAAACATAAGATTAAACTAATGACATACCTATATTGTCATCACTAGCATCAGGTGAAATGACAGTTCTCTTCAAGCTCATTTCACCTATGTTTTCCCGGTGAGTTACTTACAGAATAGAACTTCTGGTCGCAAGCGCTACTGCTGAGTATGAGGTCCTGGGTTCAATTCCAAGGTCGGGCTAAGTCTAAGGTATTTCTCAGTAGCAGCCCGAAGTTTGGATTTGTACCCGGTTGATGGCAATTTAGGCTCGCCTGGCGAAATCTGGGTACACTTATGTGTGTGGGTATAGGTGGGTACACCTTTACCTAACCCTTCGACAAATACACCCGTGATAAATAAAAAAAAGAAAAAAAGGAATACTTTCGTAAGTATTGACCAGTGGTGCAGCTAAAATTATCATTAGAGGGAAGCCGAAGAAAAAATTGTTCACTTCTCATAAACTCAGACAAAAACATTTTAGGCATTTTTGTAATGCTTTTAATCTTATTATGACTCTATTAAACTGGTATTAAATATATATAATGTGATGTGATACACAGTTACACACACAGGTGTACATTATTTGGCATTAAGAAGAGTGGTCGTTCCGAAGGGGAGCCGATAGGAATCGGGTTGTATGAAGGCCTCGCCACTGGTGTTGACCATATTCGTAGCTGTAAGAGTCGCACCACAGACATACCAAGTCCTATTCTCCACGTTCCAAGTCCATACTTGTAGATGAAAGTAGTACCTAAATACATACTGACAATAATTATGATTTCTAATGCGCCTGCTACACGGTCGCCAGCTGCGTCCCCGACAAGAGTGACCTTGATTGATGACCGGCAGAGCTGTTGTAAACCACCATCTACACGGTTGTACACCACCGAGGTCACCTCTGTTGGGACGCGGTTGGACCCTGTGTAGCAGGCGCTTAAAGTAATACTCAAGTACAGTACAATAAAGCTGTGACTCAAGCCAGGCAATAAACAGATGCATCTGGGACATGCATCACGCCCGGTCGAGCTGTGAGTTATACGCACGTGACTGTAGAACGTTTGTCGCTTTTCAGACATAGGTACCTACCAATCGAGAGGTATTCAGCCATATTTGTAAAGTTTAGAAGCTAGTAAGGCTGTTTATTGGTATGAAATGTGCTCATGGTGGAATGAAATATTAACGGCCGAACCCAGTTGTATTGATTATTGTTTAAGCTTGAAAAATGTGGCCTCACTTACCCGCCACCGACCAGCTCTGCGCCCAGGATGTTGATGCTGCTCCGATTCGTCCCGGGACGCGCTGATAGTTTTACGGGCTTCACAAGGCTTAGGCCGTGTTATTGGGAAGTTATATGGGTCAGGCACTCAGGTTTTGTTAGGTTTTAGTTAACTTTTAGCGTGTACAACGACGGCGTTGCAGGCTCGACTCGTTCGTTGTTGTGACTGACGTTAGCGCCACGTGCGTGGGCGCAGGTGCGCCGGGAAGTTTACAACTCGCGCCCGTTGATTGGCGCCGAGATGAGCCGATGGTGTTTTTGGCGGGATTTATAGTGGAAGCCAACGCAAAACCCAACAACATTAATCTATTTTCAGTAAAAGACAGATCTATTAATGGTAGACAGTATAATTCTGTCTGTCCTTATGTCAGGCCGGTAAGATGCCTTAGATAAGTTCTTCTATCTCCAATATGCCAAAACTAGTGATAGATAGATTATTGAGTTCGGCCGTTAGATAAGCAGGTATGCACAGCTCGATTCAAACTTTATGGCGGCTCTGAACATGAGGCGAGTCGCTGCGCAGTAACAAATTCACGTGTCAGCGGGGGTGAGGGGTGCGGTACTGCGCAGCGAGTAGCGCACTTCACAGCCGCCATAAAGTTTGACGCGTACTTTATCAACAGTTAAAAAAAAAACAAAACAGTTCAAAACAAGATGTTTTCAAGCAACTTGACAGGGATCTGGGGGATCTAGGGGGTCTGGGTTGGTGGCAGTTATTTTAGTTGAATCTTAGATTTATTGCACCGCAAACTGCAATCACAATGTTTTCCTTGGAACACCGTAGTTGAGCAGCTTTATAGATCAAGCCGTGATAAAAATATGCAGCTAGACATTTTCAGGGCTCCACTGCTGGGCTGACTTTTCATGCAGCGCAGAACGTACTATCGACAAAATGGACGCCTTTACACCATAAAGTTGCTTTTTGTGTACACTGATTCAGTTGGAAAATCCCTCCCCGTGTGGTCTTTTGTTTTAATTTGTCATAAGTACAATTGCAGCTTGCAAGTAAAATTGTTTCAAAATTGGAAAGGCCTGGCGTTTCTCGATAATATCAAGAAATTATGGTCGAAATGATCCATTCAAATTGCCATGACATGACAGTCACAAAAATTGAGATTCATGGAAAATTCATCGTCATCGGTTTTGCATGTATCTATTCGGGAGGTTTCAGGCTATTACAATTGCGTGCTGTAAGTAGGCACCTATATGATCGAGTTAAAATTATAGCTAGTTTGCTTCCATATGCGTTGGCGCAGTGGCTCACTAATTATGTAGGTACTGAATGCGTGTTTGAGACTCGCACGCTCGCACGAAACAAATATTTTTCTGGTTCGAAAAATAGAAAGTTTGTTCGCGACCGCAATGTCTTGAAACAAAAATTTTTATAGGGAACAGCATGGAAAACAATCTAGATGAAGATTCCTGACGCTAGAGCCTCCTGTCAAGTCATAACCAATAAAAAAAATTGCCACCTGTCTCTCCGAGAGCCTCCAACAATTTGCAAAAGCGCCTATTATACGACATGAACAAGTAGCGCGTGCGCCTTTTCCTTTATTCTAGCAATCAATTGCATCAACGTGCGCGAATACAGCATGTTTGTTGTGCATTTACCATAAATTATATTTATTTCTTTAATTTCTAGAAACATTTAACACGTAATTTTTTTTAAACTACTTAGATGAGGTTGGAGTTTCCTATCAGACTACTCTGTATGACAGAAGTCCAGTCATTATCTTGATTAGATATGAGGACCATGCAGATTAGTGTCTGAAACGGTCATATTTATATTTTGTTCGCTATTTCATAATTACTCTCACCCCCTGAAAAATTATCAATAAATTCAAAGTTGCCCTGTATACAACGCGAACCATCTTCCCTCTCTCTCGGTCATCATCACCAACCATTCACCAACCGCGGTGACTACTCACTGCACGTCAAACTGTATCTTGCATGTTTAAAAACTTCATTACGAAATGGTCTCCAAACGATTTTCACATAAACTACGAAGCTACCAACGGAATTGGAATTTAATATTAATTTGAAAATGCACTGGCGCGGCGTCACAGATTTTGCCATTGTTTTTCTGTGACAAACTGTGGTGAATATTTAAAGGAAAGTGACTCACCGAAATTAGTTTAGTTTTACTTCCCTCATTTTCTTGAGATGCATCTACAGTACTAGGTACAATAAATCAGATTAGTGTATAGGGTAGGGTCAATTTACGAGGATTACTCACCACCGAGGTCCGCCGCGACGTGCCCGTCCATCCTCTTGCTCGAACCAGACCGCGCCATTGAGCCTGTAGCTTTAAATTCGTCCCTAAATAATATCAATTCAATCCAGCCGGTCCCTTGCTGTTCTCCCATAGCAAAGCTCTATGCCGAGTTCCGTACCCCACAGGGAGTGCCTTTAGCGAGTGGTCAGTTAGTTTTTAAGTTTTATGCCCTGGCTGGAGGTGTTGTTAATCTGTTGAGGCACCCACAGGAGAGTTCGGTTAAGCAGACGACAATCTCCTAGGTTGACCTGCGAGATGCCATTCCCCAAAAACAAAAAAAAAACTTACGAGGATTAACGTCCTAACCTTGCCAACATTTATTATAGAGAAACAGTAATTCAAGTCTGCAGACCCTCAGGTGGTTGCAGCTGG
Source organism: Fissipunctia ypsillon (assembly GCA_947568875.1). Classification (NCBI taxonomy): domain Eukaryota; kingdom Metazoa; phylum Arthropoda; class Insecta; order Lepidoptera; family Noctuidae; genus Fissipunctia; species Fissipunctia ypsillon. The sequence goes on from OX387662.1 coordinate 17,204,760, forward strand.
CAGCATCTCTACTTCATGGATCCCGACTTTAGATTTAGAAATTGGCTGTAGAATAGCGATGGTGACAATTTTTTTTTGTCCGTCAAGTAGATTATAAAAAAATATTGGACACGTATTTTTTTATTATTTTACGGAATCAAAAGACTACGGCGATAATTATATTGAGTTAAAATGCGGCATGACGTCACGCCTTGATAGATTTTATACTGAGTTGTGATGTAGCGAGCCCCCCACTCTCCATTTTTAATGCGTTTTATCTAAGTATTTTTTTTTACTAATATGATAAAGCAAAAAAAAAACATGTCAGTCAGTCAGATAATATTTTTTATTTATTTATTATCTGACTGACCGACTAAATAGAATTTCTTTTTTTTTACCCAGGCATCATCCCTGTTCCTGAGTTGCATAACACCCCTAACCCATAAATGGCTTTGTGCTCGAATCCCTATCTCTTCATCGAAAACAGGAAACAGTAGAATATAATTTAATTTTACTGCTTTTGTAAGACCCATATTACTCAATCACATCTATTCCCATAAAACAATTTTTCGTAATTAATTATAATTTATGCATTGTGTTTAAAAATATATCTCACGTCAAGACTTTTTAAACATTGACGCAAAACGTTCTTTGTACCCAGAATAAATTAACTATGAATAATAATATATTGACTTTTTAAGTGTTTAAATAGAATTAACGAAGTAAGTAGGTACTACAATAAGGCTCACTTGCACGTTTAGTCGGGGTAGATAAATAAATATAGAGTTGTAAACTCGGAGTTAAGGAATTAACATTTTTACTCTTATTACGCGTTGCGCCACTAAAAAGTAACACCGGATTAGATAACCTGATATTAGTATTTTTTGAGTTGGGAACATTTCAGTTCAATGGACGAAACATAAAATAGAATTAAAATGTCTGTGCCCTGATATGTAATCCGGCCAAAAATGAATGAACGAACAATGAACGGAAATTGTATACCCATCTCCTTTACACTACATACATAACGATACGTAATACGTTCTTGTCTTTGAATGACATTTCATTTTAATCGTATTGTATGTAGTTTCCATGGAGATTTAGTTCATTGATTGATGAAAACGTCAGATATGGAAAATATGTTTTAAGTTTTTTATTATCATCATCTCCCTGCCCTTGTCCCATGTTACTTGGGGTCGGCGCAACACGTTTTCTCTTTCCATTTTCCCCTGTCAAAAGTCACACTATCATTCAGTCCCTTCTCTTTCATATCAATCCTCACACAATCCATCCATCTTTTCTTTGGCCTTCCTCTCCCTCCATCCATCAACATTTATATTTTTATAATTTGTATTTATTTTTATGAGTTCATGAATATTTTATTGCCCGCTGATATAGTACCGAATTTCCAGTTTCTATAACGTCGAACAGTATAAAATACAAAATATGTTATTAGCGGTAACTCATAACGTCAATTTTATTTTGACATTACTTAGACTGACCCAGAGTTTAGCGACATACAAGTCGCTAAACTCTGGGTCAGTGGTAAACATCGGTGGGTTAAATATTTAAAAGTTTAGATTTATATGTAACTCTTGGTGGCGTAAGATGAATCATTTGATTAACTCTGAGTTAGCTGTTAACTCAGTTATATTGGATAACCCATGAACACGCAAGTGTGCCTTAGTGGTGCAAGAATTATTTGATTATCCCTGAGTTAGCTGTTAACTCCAAGGTTATATAGGATAACCCATGAACACGCAATGGGGCCTTAATAGCATTTAACAACGTGCTACTTAGGAAGGGTGGATTTTACCGATTAAACTGAACGCGATCAGCACATCTTAACCGCGTTCAAGAGCTGTCAATATCATAATCAGTGATCGGATATTCGGATGCATATTTACCTAAAGTTGAGGTGTTGGCTAATATGGAATGCACTTTTGTATCGATCGTAAAAATTTCTCGATTCAGGAATTGATAAATTTAGTACTTTTTGACTATAGAATCGATACGCACTACTCTTCCTCTTACACCCTACATACACATATATTTGCATCGGGGGTTAAAAATGAATTTCAAGTAAACAAGCAAAAGAATATTTGATCCCGGTGTCTCGGTATTTTTTAAATAAATAATACCACATGTTTTAGAAGTCGTTTCCATACCATGTATTCGATTAGTTTTGCATTCCCGGATTTTCTGGAATCCCGGGATTTATATTAAGAAAGAAAAAAATAAGAAGCCGCTTCCATAATTTCTTAGCATAAAATTAACTTTAGGTAAATATGCATCCGTTTATCCGATCTCTAGTCATAATTCAACAATTTATGACACTCACAGCTCTTGAACGCAGTTTCGATGTGCTGATCGCGTTCAGTTACTTTGGTGACATTGGCACTAATTCACAACGCTTGGCCGGAAGTTATAGTCAACCTCGTAATTCCTTACCACTTTTGACAATAATTGCCAGTAAATTGAGACTTCACTACCACTGGCAACTATCTAACTACCTATGAAATAATCGATGCCCAGAGATTAAACTCTCTTCCGTAGTTTAAACTTCAATTGATCTTACGGCCCTAAAGCTACGGTTTCCTAGAAGACCGGTGACCGCCATAAGCGTCTGCAATTTACCGGCAAATGACGACACTGAAACGTTCATTATGAAAGTAAGGGCTGATTTCTCCAATGAAACTGAACGCGATCAGCACATAAACCACGTTTAAGGGCTGTCAGTGTCAATATTTTTGTTGGAATAATGACACTCTTGAACGTAGTTAAGATGTGCTGATCGCGTTCAGTTTCATTGGTGAAATCCGCCCTTAGTTGGTGTGTTTTCCTAGAAAGCGTTTTTTGACACCGTAAAGTCAAACCTCTGTACTACCCTTTTCACGGCGTTCATCACTGTGACCGTTATAAAGCGACCACCGCTCTTCTAGGAAACCGTAGCTTTAGGTTGAAAATATCTAATTGTCGCATAGACAAACAGACCTTGTCGTTTTATGACGTGCGAGTGACATTGAACCTTAGAGTGGTATCGTAATTACGAGGTTAACTGTACACCTCATTTTTTGGTCCACAAAAATATTGGGTGTTTATTTTAGAGGAGGAGAATTTTAAAATGAAATAAAAAACAGAAAAAGTAATTCTAATATTCATGAAATTGGCTTTACTTAACAGATAATTTTATGGCATTAATGTTTGTAATATGATTGCGGGCATGTGACCGCCGAGGCTGACTCGGAAGGCTTAATTTACTGAAAATTTTTATTGGCTTAATTAACTAAAGGAAACATTTGACGAACGACTAATTTCACGAAATCTAGCCACCTCGATCGTGCGATTTAACTCCATTATATTAATTTTTCTGGGGTTATGTAAGTCGCATGTCTACGCCGATAAATCAGATACAATTGAACACTAGGATGACAAAATTCCACGCATTATTGCCGAAATACAGCCTGATTTACTGCAAAGAGTGTGAAATTTTGACCTCCAGATTACGCCATGTACATTGCCATATTCAAACATTATAAAATTACCTGTCAAATAAAGCCAATTTCATAGAAATTAAAAATATTTTCTGTGATATTTATATTCAGGGATATTTTACAATTTTTTTTTTCTTTTAAGATTACAGTAATAGAGTTTCTTTACATTCTTTTTCATAAATATTTTGACCATGGCACTGGGAATTGAAAAAAACAAAGCAAAGGTATTACAAAATTATTGTTTATTACAAAACAGTGTATAGAATAGGTAATGTTTTTACTGGTAGACTGTGTTACACATTTTATTTCTTATTTGAAGACTTTTGTCTACTTTCCGTTATTTATGTGTGACACTAAAATATGTATTGAGAGATGATCCCTGTATCTGCACGGTCAATCATTGTCACTAAAACGAAACATGATGAAGTCTAGACAAGTCTGACGCATCATGTTACTTAATCATTTGAAAAATATATATTTTAAGGAACCTGATAAGTGAAAATTTTTAAAAGGTTTCACGTTTTTGGACAAGTTTATGGTATTTATAGTACATTGTTTTTAGTAATTGAAGCATTGTCATGTTTTCAAAAATGCGACGTTACAATATTCGATGGGGTACTGCAGGGCCGTGGACATCTACTTTCTTTTTACATTCTCTTCTGTAGCTTTGTCTCCTTTCCAGAATACGTCAAAACCCTCGAAGGAAGGCTTTTTACGCATGCGCTGCATCCGTTCAGTTTGACTATACGCAACTCATTTCAGCTCCATTCTTGTTTGATGCAACGTCCTGTTTCCACTCGACGTCATAAATCTACGCCGGGAGGCTTGTCAAGTATTTGCACATATACCCCATAATTATCAGCCAAACGATAAACGTAAATGCGGAAACTATCACTTGCCCAGTATCTACGTTTATGGTTTTTATGTCAAGAAGCATGTTGCTCAACAGCCACACGCCTTGGAAACAACGTTACAGATGATGTAGAAGCAAACGATCAGAAGGACGGCTGATCCAACAATTGTCAGAAACTGATGCAAGTTGAAGGATAATCCACATGTACTGTCTGGTGCCTGGGCCATGATTGTAGCTTACTGCACCTCTATGAATCCTCAAAATATCTTTTAGAAAATTCTCGTCTACGTGCCTTGAAAATACTTGCACATCCAACTCATAACAACAAGTAATGTAACAAAAGCGAACGCGATCAGCAGCAGTTGTATGACATCAATGTTATAGCATATCGGACTAGGGTCATTAGCTGCAGGTTTGGCCATATCCTCACTTACCACTCGTTATATGGCAGACGACTAGAAGCAGTAGAACTAATATCACGATAGAGCCTATGGCCATGAGAAGCTGGTTCAAGTTGAACGTGAGTCCACACGTCTCAGTACCACCACCAGCTGGTTTAGCTGCCATTCTTTACCTTCTTAACGCAAATCATCGTCGGTGCCGAAGTAGTTCAGTCCCATTATTCCAACATTTTACGTGGTTTTTTCGTTTGTATTTTGTATGACTTTTAATTTTATTGTTTTTCTTGATTTCACAATTTTTTGAACGGAAGATTGCTTTTTGACATTGTCGATGTTTAAAACGAATAAAAAAGATTGACACATCTCCCTCTTTGGTTTAGAGGTTAAAAGAGTTCTTGCTTAAAAAACTTTGACAAAATAAATTAAGGAGTTCATAAAATTAAAATGAATAAATCTCGATTTTTGGTAAAACAAACATTTATTGGAAATAAATAGATTGGTGAAACGAAATTAAATTAAACTTTGTACATCAGATTCCAGACAGGCCTAAAATTTCCCTAACATTAAAACAACGTCAAGCCTCCAGTTTGGTTTTCCTGTAAAAGAAATAAATATATGAGTTTTAAACGCTAATCCGCTATCCCGTATTAGCCCTTATGCCTTCTAAATAAGGCCTACTATCGTGTGTACATTTGTGTTCCACCTGTGGTACGCTGGTCATTTAGCGAACTCAAATACACTACTTCAAGGATGTTTTGGCGTTCGTTCTAATGCCGTTGACAGGTAGGCGATGGTATATAACAGAGCATAGGCATGATCATCAGCCTAAAGTATTCCACTGCTGGGACACTGGCTGTTTGTATACGTTTGTGCAATTGTTTTGTGAAATGTCACTTAAGATCTTGAAATCCAATCAAAAAAGATGGCGGCTTTTGATTTTTGCAACTAGCCATAATAACCTTATATCCTAAGTACGGTGTAGATTACAATTTTGTAATCCAATTGAAATTATTGTTGTAAAAAAAAAATGCAAACAATTACCAAGTACTTTTTAGGTAAAAAGGTTTGAGGGCCCTATTCAAACGTATATTTATGAACTATGTTCATTAGGGTTCCGTAGTCAAAGGGGAAAAACGGGACCCATATAATTTCTTCATGTTCGTCTGTTAGTCTGTTCGTCTGTCCGGATGTGACACAGCCATTTTACTCAGAGACTATTGACTATGTCGATGAAGATTGATTTAATATTTTTTGATTTTGAAAGAAAACCAGCAATTTATTTCTAACTTAACATTTACTATTTGAAGGACTATTCCCATTATTTTTTATTGCTCAATTCAATAAGTTCATAAAACAATAAAATGATTCAGTAAGTAGATAATACAGGATGTAAGGGACAGCCTTCTGCAAACTAACAGGGTGCATTCAGCTCCTTATTTTGAATCACATTCCACCGGAAATATTCTCAGGAAAATTTTCATTTTTTAATCGTATTTTCAGTTATTCCTTTATTTCAATGTAAAATTACATCCTCTGTACGCAGTCCTCGCATTTATATAAATAAAACAGCTAAAATAAAAAGATCAGCAATGAATGTTGAAATACTCGGCGTCCGAAGGCTCGCTGCGCTGCCGATCGCTACGCGCGTTTAGCCACAGTAACGATACATTGCGTGTGAGGTAATAAAACAGGTTTATTGGTTTCCCATAACGTTCCTGAAATAATTTCTTGTAACAGGCATCGTTGACTAATATAGTAAATATACCCTATCAGTCTGCGGAGGGCTGTCCCTTACACTCTGTATGATTTTAAGGCAAAAAAATCAATAACACCAGATTCAATTCTTGATTTTTTTGCACTAGCATCTGCCTGCAATTTCGCCTGCATGATAGTCAACTTTAGGTACCATCAAACATATACTATTCTATTGTAGGCACTCGGCAATAGTGTTGTTTTCTGTCACTGAAAGAATTTTTGTAAACATATTAGTATTTCCAGAGATTACAATCAAACAATATCACCTTTTTATACAAGATGTAACATAAATAACGCACAACCTCTTAAGGGATCATTGTACTCATCATTATGAACAACTTTTACTATGGGACCAAACCTGAAATCGCGAAAAAAATCTGCTGTTCCCTACATTTTGACAAGTTATGCGAACATAAATCGCGAAAAAAAATCAGCTGCTGCTGATTTTTTTTCGCGATTTCAGGTTTGGTCCAATAGTAAAAGTTGTTCATAATGATACAACATAATGGTACAACGACCCCTTAAGAGGTTGTGCGTTATTTATGTTACACCTTGTATATGAAATTATTCTGTAAATAGGATATCGGAATCACTTATACAAGTCATATTAAAAACAAAATAAGCTAGATGCGAGTCGACATTTCCTATCCGACTACCCCTGAGAATAAATGGCGAAACAAACACAGAGGATAGTTCTCTTTTAAAGTCCAGACATAATCTTGGTCAAATCATGTGAAGACCATGTAGATCCGTGTCTGAAATGGTCTTTTGAGCAAAGAACCACACTTTGAGTGGACCTGTCCAGTCAGTGCAAGCATTTGTCAGTAATCGTGTAGCTCAACTTAGGACTTAAGGACTTATAATATTATTATTTATATTTAAAAAGCCAGCACCTCTTACCTTTATTTATTTCATACATTACTGCTACTACTCCAGTTTAGTAAGACATAATAATATATTTACAATAAAAACCGTTGTAGTGTTTCCTGAAGAACGTTATTCATTAAAAATAAGATCATTTCAGTTCAACTTCATTATTTATGAACTATTTAAGACGACACTGCGTGCGCAGTGGCGCCCTCATCGTTTGTTTGAATATTTCTTTAGAATGAAAATGCAGAAAATAAGCACGTTATGTTGTGCTCCACAAGATTATACATTATTATTAATACAAACGGTAGTTTTACATTGTTAAGTTTTATTAGAATACGGAAAATAATGGCCACTAAGCTCCGTTTTAAGTAATATAATCAAAACAATCTATAACTACCGTTTGTAATAATAATAACTTGTTAGGAGTTCCTCTCGCTGGAGCCCTGACCGCCGGTAGCTTGGACCCTGTTCCCGATACCGGTGGGTTACGTTTGTAATAATAATAACGTATAGTATTGTGGAGCACAACGTAACATTCTTATTTTCTGCATTTTCATTTTAAAATAAAATAAACTATCAAACGAACGATGAGGGCGCCACTGCGCGTGCGGTGTCGTCTTAAAAACTCTTTCATTTCAACTATTTGTATACCAACTTTACCAGCATCTAGAGCATCGTTGCCATCGCCAGTTTTCGTATAGATTGTTGTAGGTATACGGTAGGCAAGGCATAATAAAAAAGTTAGCTCTTTCAATATCGAAATCGAAGGTTAGTTACTGTTTAAAGCTCTGGCCAAACTGAGGCGAAATCGGTGCGGGACGAGAGACACGACTTCGAGCCTTGATTGTTCTAACGATTAAGAAGTCCTGCTGCGACTATTCGCGCCAGTGAACACTTCAGGTTTGGTCCCATAGTAAAAGTTGTTCATAATGACCCCCTAGAGTTATAAGATATCAAAAGGAACACGTTGTACATTCGCCGTCAGATATATTGTAGCTGACAAGGTGACCAAATACTTCTGAACAATTTAAAATCTTAATAAGTTCCATACACTACAAGTTATCATTAATATCTGAACATTCATTCCTTCATTAATATCTGAGCAGATGCTTGTCAATAATTTCTATACAAACAACTAACCAAAAATATCTGAACACTTACAACGTCAAGTGTATCTACGCAGATGTGGGTAGTCTTAGATATCTGAGCAGTTGACGAAAAATTGGCTGAATTTATATGACGAAAAATTGGCTGGGATGAATCTCATGGGATGGTCATTTATGCCTTTGCGGTAGAACTCTGGGGACAATGTGAAAATTCGAAGAGAGCACGTGGACCTCAATAAAATCACCAGTTTAAAAACTTTCCAGGTAAAACTACCAAATGACTGGACTAATCACAAATAGTCAAGCCGATGATAGCCGTTTCTGGTTCGTCCTTTATATCACGCAGTAACGAATTAGGTAAGCTCAGTGTTTGTCTACGTAGATACACTTGACGTTGTAAGTGTTCAGATATTTTTGGTTAGTTGTTTGTATAGAAATTATTGACAAGCATCTGCTCAGATATTAATGAAGTAATGAATGTTCAGATATTAATGGTAACTTGTAGTGTATGGAACTTATTGACATTTTAAATTGTTCAGAAGTATTTGGTCACCTTGTCTGCTACAATATATCTGACGGCGACTGTACAATGCCGCTCATGGGCATGTGACCGCCCGTATTTTTCTGAATGTTCATGAAAAAATATCAGAAATTAACTTTAAAATGGGGGTTTATCTTTAATATTTACCACGTTATTTAATTTTATAAATACTGATTTTTTTTTAGAAAAAAATGTCTTCACCTCCGTTTTTTTTCATTGTCGATAAATTTTAATAAAAATTTTTAGTTAATCCGATAATCCGCTAAAAAACGGAGGTGAAGAAATTTTTTTCTAAAAAAATCAATACTTAAAAAATTGGATAACATGAAAAATATTAAAGATAGACCCTCCCTCCCTTGTTAAAGTTAATTTTCGATAATTTTTCGTGAATATTTCGAAAAATAGGAGCGGCATTGTATAATCAACAGGTTTATATTTACACTAACTACATCCCACAACCAAAGGTTAATTAAACGCAAGAGATATTAATCACCAAGTTTATTAAGATCCAAATATCCCAGTCTACTACACCAATATTGTATCAGTCAGCGAAATATACAGCCAACGCCATCTTGTAAGTTACTTAATAACAATTTCGCAATCACAATAATTTTGAGTACAGTTACCGTACATGACTAAATAGTACCACGCTTACACTTAAAATTAGCTGTGACACAAAAGTCGAGCATTGAGCATTTGAAATACTCAATAGTCGGTGTATTCACATGAATAAGACCAACGTGACAATGACTACAATTTGGTAAAATTAGAAATCTTTGGTTTTACTGCAGTATATTACTACTAATAATAAAGACAGAAAATAATAGAAAAATAGATATACAGCGCTAGAAGATAGAAGAAGAAAAACTAAACTTAAAGGATTTCTGTGGTGTGAGATTTGATGCCAGAACGATTAACTGGAAACGATATAGAAATATGCAATAAAAAAACAACTTAATCCCACACCACACAGAAGTATATAAATTCATGCGCTGCAATGGAAAAAGCGTTGAAATCAGAAAGCATACATTAAAAGAATACCAGAAACCAGAATACCAGAAACTGTGTCAATTATTTACTGAGTTTTGCTCCTCTTCAGATGTTTACGACGGCTATTCTCCATTGACCGACTGACTACCCAGACGGCAAAATTGTTACACGCACTCTGCATGAATCGAATGACATTTATGAAGACAGCATGTGGGAAGTAGCCAGTAGTTTTGTCGACAATTCCGACCAGACCGATAGCAGACATGACGAAGTCTTTAGCGGTCGGGGCGAAGACGGTACTTCTGCGGATCCCAGACATATTTGAGCAGACAAAACCAGGCATTACGCATTGGATAATGATGTTCCCTTTTTTGCCGTATTCCATTTGTATGCCTTCGGTGAACTTGTCGACGTAGGCCTGTGGGAGAAAAGGTTATTGTATATTTTATGTTTGTCATATGGCTGGATAAAGTTCTCCAGTGTCCTAACCGAGATATAGATTCGAACTTTGGAGCTTTTCTTGTTCGCACCCTATGATATTCTTAAACAAAATAGTCTCTTTTTCTTTAAAACGACACCGCACGCGCAGTGACGCCCTCATCGTTTGTTTGGTTATTTCTTTTATTTTAGAATGAAAATGCAGAAATTAAGCTTGTTACGTTGTGCTCCACAAGACTATATGTTAATGATAAGTTTTATTATAATGTTTAGAACGATAAAAAGTGGCCACTAAGCTCCGTCTTAAGGATTGTGTGTGCGTAACATGCCTACTTTCTGCATTTTCATTCTAAAATAAAATAAATAACCAAATAAACGATGGGGGCGCCACTGCGCGAGGTGTCGTCTTAACAAATTCTCTACAGAACGCATGAAAACTTTTATAATTATTATATAACTACATAGTAGGAAATGACAGAGGACTTGTATATCCACTAGACAAGCGCAATCGTAGTTAGGTCTCTTGAGATATAAGATGAAATATTGCTTGCGTTTGTGGCTTGTTAATTCTGTACTGACTTTAAAAATAAATCTGTATGTGAGCAATTTGTTAGCATTTCTATCGTATTCTGCTAAGAATACTGGTGCCATTTTATGACGTTCTAAAACAATCATGATTCCAAAGCGCGAGAGAGACCTAGCAATACACGACCGAAAACACCTTCCCTTTTTCGGACTGGAATCATGATCGCAATAATACTTCATAATACATCTCCTGGCTATTTATTTGTAGTCCACAAGCTTAAGTGGACAAGTTAGATTTTGCAGCGTCAGAAATGTTTTGGCTGAACTGGCGTTAGACTCACAAATGTCAACTTTGCTGTACTGTTTGGTGTCTCAACGCATATCAACAGCGTTACTATCTAGCTTAGTAGGGCAGGGCATACAAGGGACACAGACAGCTACATTCTCGAACAATACTCCAACATTGTTTGCAATATCATTTCTACACAATTATGTTGAAGTCAAGGCTTTACAACTCTCGGCGGCGGCGATCTCTCGCGTCCGGCCCTGGTCCAGGCCATGGTACGGAGCGAGAGTGCATGGGAAGCCATTACCTCCTTCTGCGAAGCAGTAATGCTCGTGAAGGAGGAGGCGGGACGCGTGAGGGAGAGGCAAGCTTTGCGCCCTCACGCCCCTAGTCGCCGCAGGAGACGCCCTGGGCGTCGGGAATTGGCAGCCGATTCCCGGCCACCGTAGGCGCGGGCTTGCGGATGGCGAGTAATGGGTAGCTCGCCGTCCGGTAAGGACCAAGCCCGAGTCGACGGCGCGTCGTGTTCCACGCGCGCCTCAAAGAGATGTCAGCACTATTGACGGGGTCCGCTAGGGCCGATGCCAGCTAGGGTTGCGGGATGTTCGAAAGAGTTACCGTGGCCCCGGCACAGGCAACAGAAGGAACACGGGTGGGTTTTAGTCAGTAAAAGTCTGACACGCCCTCCCGCTCCGCCCAGAGCGGGAGAAGTCATTTGATGATTTCCCATCCACAAAAAAAAAAAAAAAAAAAAAGGCTTTACAACTCAGACCCTTAAACGCTCATGGGACTTTTTATTTCATTGTTATAGTCTGCCCCTAGTCTATTCTATCATCCACCTTTTCTTTGATCTTACCTTAGTAGCAGCATACACAGTGAGCAGGGGGCTAGGAATCATCGATGAACCCGATCCCATGTTGATGAGGACGCCCTTCTTCCTTTCCACCATGCCAGGTAGGATGAGACGAGTCATGCGGGTCACTGACACCACGTTAGCCTTGATCAGGGTTGTTGTTAGTTTGTCCCTGTTGAAAGAGAAAAGCTATTCAAGTATTTAAAACCAGGGGGTCTACTCCCTAAGTCCGTCAACGAAGATACGGGCCCGTCCGAAAGTAGTTAATCCGTCAAAACAAGTGTGAAATAAAAAATTTCGGACGGGCAAAAACACATCGGGCGTAGGGACAACTGTAAAATCGTGTTGTCATTCATTCTTAGTTCGGAAACCGAACTAATCTTATGTCCGTAAGTGATACGGAGTAAGAAACACTCGTAACTTCGGCCAAAACTAACGGACTTCGTGCTTAGGGAGTAGACCCACAGATCTTGGTCTTTTGAGGTTCTTGGTGTTGTTCTTTGATTTTAAGTGCCCGTTTTATACGTATATTTAGTGGGTTAAGACTTTACTAGTTTCTTTGTGAATTATTAACAACTAACTTTTGCTTACGATTTTATACGACTACAAGGGGAATTTCTTTCTGTACCTACCCGGGTAAAAGTATCATAAGTGTTAATCAAAGCCATGCAAGCAAGAAATCATCCGGAAGTCGGTGCCTGAAAATTCAACTTGTTCACCTTCGATTTGGCAGTATTTATTGGACAACAAAGCTGTCCCGAAGCAACGACTACACATATTACGCTTTCATTCATCTCTCGCCGATCGGCATACTCAATTCGGCATGTACAGAATGTTACTATGGGACCAAACCTGAAATCGCGAAAAAAAATCAGCTGTTCCCTACATTTTGACGAGTTATGCGAACATACATAAATGTACGGAACAGCTGATTATTTATCTATTTCAGTTTAGTAAAAGTTGTTCATAATGATGAGTACAACATATTACACATACATATTTATATATAATTAGGTATATATTATTATATTTATAGTTTGTAATAGGTATATGTGTATCTTTATATTTAAATAAATATGTATTCCACAATTTCTCATAACTGCACCTACCACTGTTTGTTTCTGCATCACCCAAAGGTTAACTGGTAGAAAATGCCTATGGCATTAAGTCCGCCTCTGTACTTTTCTGTGCATGAAGTATTAAATAAATAAATAAATAAATACAACACTATCGTGGCAGCTCCCTAGCCAATAAAACAGCAGCGTGTATATCTACTACATAGACTGTCTAAATAATGCATCTACATATTTATGTAAGCACATTATCAGCTTATCACCGTACTTTAGCATAGGTAGGTATATATAACGTAGAAGCCATCTGATGCGCCGATTAAGCTCAAGCCATTAGCTGTGACGTCACGGCTTGCTACTATAGAGAAACTATGTTGGCTCTCCTGCAGGGTAATTGCGTAACACAGTAAGGCTAAGATCTCACGGAGCGATTTTCACCCGCGCCCGCCGCGGTAGCGGGACCGCAACACTCGTACGAACATGTAGGGCAAAACTTGGGTAATCGGTGATAGTTTTGTTTTTTACTTGTAAAATTCGATTCATTGATCAGACTATTTTTTAAATTTACTGTGATATAGTAGACAAAATAAGTTTTGCTAACTTATATTTAAAAATGTGGCAAATACTATAATTATTGAAAAATGTACATTTATCAAGTCAGTAGTAACTTGGTAATAAAACACAATTATCTATCACCGAATAGCTGCATATCACGAATTAGCCAAGTTTTGCCCTAGTACATGGAAGTGTAGATAGTAAATTTCACGATGCGATTTATGCCCGTTGCGAGCGCAATTGTTTGCGGGTCCCGCTGCACCGGCGGGCAACTAGTAGTTGCGGTCAACCGCGACCTGCCCGGGCTTAGCCCGCGCGCTCTGCGATCGGTTGGTAGGCGTTTCTAGTGTGTGTCCATGGCTGTCTGGGCCTTAACTAAATAACCTTCTTGCGATCATCGCCCGCCAAGTTTGTGGGCGATGATCACAACCGCGACGGCTGCGTAACCCGCACAAACAACAAGTCTCGGTGAGTTTAGAAATAAAACAGCTGTTCCGCCACAGCGGCGGGCGCGGGTGAAAATCGCTCCGTGAGTTCTAAACCTTACAGTAGGAATCGGTTTCATTTTGACAGTTCAACAACATTCATTGCGTTGTTTACATAGTTAAACGGACAAAGTTTTCGAACATATGAAGCAATGGATTTGCAATAAGCTTCTAAATCATTCAGATTCTGATTGATAGTGTGTTACGCAACTATGGTGCTGTGAAGTTAGGATAGATACATTATGATTAAGTATACTCAGTCGAGCTTACAATGGCTTCGACCCTCACAAAGCAGGCACAGGATCTTGTCACCACCCTTGGACAACTTTTGCGATTCGCAAAGTCAGAGAAACTAATTGTTTAGTAAATTGAGTATTAACTTAAAATGTCCGTATATTCTAAACACATCGGTCATTGTTTTAAATTACCTAATTTCCCACGATTGCACCAGGCACATGTTTTTAAAGTATTCTTTCATACCTGATACAACAATGGTGTATAAACTATCTAATAACGCCGTCCCCAGGTGTTCCAATTTTAAAACCCTGCATTTTGCTCCAAAATTTTCACTTCCAACCCTTCAAAAATATTTCTATTACTCCAAATGTCATAGTCAAACCAATTCTATGCTATATCAAATCCACCGCCCTGTCACAAATAATCTTATACCAATAGCGTAGGTTCGTAGAATATTTCAATCCTGCAATATAGCACCTGCCATTGAGCCGGCTGCATTCGGTTCACAAATGTTCGGGTTTCCGCGATATTAGCCCAGCCAAACTCCCGACTATTGAAGTCGCGTCGACTTTGAAGGCTTCCACCGATATTATTTTCTTGAAAGTTGCTCTTGATCGTTTTTGAAAAGATATTCGAAGAGTTTTGTGTAGCTTTGGAGAGTCACGTTTAGCGGTGGTTTGTTAATTTGATATTATTTAAGGAACAGTTTTAGTTGCGATTTACTTTTATAATAAATTACTATTATGGTTTTTAGGGTAAAACTCTTACCTCCTTACTAATAAACGTATTATATCAGGTGAATAGTTACACACCGATTTCTCTCTTTCAGTCGTCAGTAATTTGACTTTCGAAAGAAGAAGACAAAGCGTTGTGTAACTATACGGACGCTATACAACGTTTATTAGTAAGGGGGATAGACATGTTAACGGTTGCACAAATAATCAATGTTTTTATGTGAGATAATTATCATCAAATCCAGCCCGTAAACAAAATTTTCCTGTCCCTACTGTGATTGAGGTAACACCCCTTACTACCTGATCTCAATATCGTCATCAATCAATATTGTCATACCTAGTAAAAACAACAACATTTCGGATTTTCCTGATGCTAGCCGTATTCAACGCAATTTGAAATCAAAGCCCCGGTATTTCCAGCATTTAACTTGTCAAGGGGAATAAAACGGGTGCCACCGGCCGCCATGTTGGATTAAGTCACGTCAGGAATTTTATGATACGTCACTAGTGGGATTGGAAACTGTTCCGTTTTTGAATTGGTGTTAGAGCGCAACCAGATTACGGTCAAACGACGATATTGCGACATATTTTGAGGTTGTATGATATTTAAAAGGTGACATAATTTGGGGCGACGCTTGACGACAACTGACCTTGGTATGGTTGCACCCTAAATAAGGAGAGAGCATCGCTTTTATTTTCTGTTGGGAAATCCTTATAGATTCCGTCTGGGAAGTACGGAGGGTTATGTCAGACTCCTACCGACTAAAACCCCACTGTTCCTTCCAGTACCATGAGTCGGGGGCGCATCTCAAATAATGATCAGCACCTCCTGGAGCCATTCCTCCTCCTCGTTAATATTATCAAGCCTGTTCGGTACCTACAGACACCCAGGCCTGGACGGTTGAGGTTATGCGTTATTAACCTGATGTATACTGGAATTTGTTTAATATTTTAAGGTTTATTAGTATCGTGTTGTGACCCTGATTTTTGAAAACTTCAAAATATTGTTTGTCTTTAAAACAAAAATAATGCGATATAGGATAGCCAGAACCCAAATGACTAGTTCTTTAGCTCGCTAGACATTATATGTAATCCACTTCGCATCATTTTTACAGTTCCGTACCCGAAAGGTGCCAAACGGAACCCTATTACCGTGCGAACCTCATGAACCGTAATAGGTACACAGTTGAAATTTACACAGATTGTGTATTTCTATTGCTACTATAATAAAAATAAAATAAAGGGAGTCAGTCCCCATACAAGAAATGTGTTTTTTTTTTTACTAAATTAAAAAAAAACGTGGTGTTAAAATATTGTACCGTGGTACGGAACTCTTCGTGTGCGAGTCCGACTCGCACTTGGCCACTTTTTTTTAATTTCAGATTTACTTTGGCCGTCTATTAATAAAATATTTTTCATAAAAATGCAGTTCCATGACTGATTTAAGTGAAAAAAAAAAACAATTATTACTGATACAAACGAACATTGTGTTATCGAAACCATACTGTTATGAAATAGGTCTTATCGAGCCTTTTCAGGAAGAACATCGTAAGCGACAATTTGCACTTTTTACTGGAAAGGGTTTTTTCTTTCCTAATTAACGATGTTTTTCATTTACGATGATAATTTCTTACAACAATAAAGTCGTGTAAATTTAAAATAAAATTTAAGAGCAATCGCGACAAGATGTAAAACTGTCTAATTAAGAGGTTACGAAGAAAAAATAGTTTTGTGATTTTGGCGCTTACGATGTTCTTCCTGAAAAGGCTCGTTATCTTAAAGTTGCAATTTTTATTTTTTGAGGAAAACGCTGTACTGATTCCGCAGATGACTGTGATGGACTAGTTAATTATTTACTCACACTTCTGGTATGTCAAGGAAGTACTCTGGGTAAGAGTATGATATTCCCACATTGTTCACTAGGGTTCCGATCTCCAGCCCAGCGATCTCCTTCTCAATAGTCTCGTATATCTCTTCTCCGCCACAGAAGTCTACTTGGATGATCTTGGTTGCCACGTTGAATTCTTTTTCTACAGGAAACATGAGTTATTTAGATTTTTAATAGATGGGTATATAAGTAAGTAGCTTTTCGTACCTAATTTAAAAAAAAAACTCAAGTGTAAATCTATATCTACATCTAGGTATACATACAAATAAATAAAATTGAAGTGTCTGTTTATAATGTCAAAATAACAACTTTTTACTAAATGCATAAGAAAGTATATACGGAACTTATAACAAAAAAGCAAGTTTTAAAATTTTTGTTTGTCTGTCTGTTTGTTCCGGCTAATATCCGAAACGGCTGGACTGATTTTGACGGGACTTCCACTAGCAGATAGCTGGTGTTACGAGGAGTAAATAAGGCTACTTTTATTTCAGAAAAATAATTAGGGTTCCGCGGGAAAAAAAATTAAACCCATGAAATTGTAAACAAAAAGGCGGATTTGAAAAATTCTTTTTTCATTTGGTAGCCCAATTCTCGAGGATATTAAAGGCTATTTAACATTACGCTACGACGCTTAGGAGCCGAGTAAAAAAAAAGTCAGAAGGAATACTAAGCAAAAACGAAGTAATAGCGCGGGCAGGCAATGCCACGCGACGGGTCGGGGGACGAGGGAGTTTTATTAAAATGTGGCTGTTATTTTAGTATAATGTGTATCTTACGACTTCCACGCGAACGAAGTCGCGAGGCACAGCTAGTGTCTCAATAAAGCAAATATCAGACGCTTCACTTTTTCTATTTTTTTTTTCTTTTATTCTGCATCGTTCACTCAAAATAAAACGTCTGAACACAAAATTAATCAAAAGTGAAAAATTCATTCATTAGTGAACCGGTCCAACGATGTTGTATTTCGGCACTCAACATTTTTCGAACAGATGAACGGTAATTCCTATGTAATTTTGCCGGTTTCGTGTGAACGTGGAGTGAAACAAAAAGGAACAGTCACTCGAGTGAAGCGTCTGATATCATAGATAAAAAGATGACGGCACCAAAGTAGTGACAGTACATTTACTATGGTCGAATAATCTCGTTTCTCATTGACGTTCCGTTCTCGGCGCATTGACAAACGGTCTTCAAGGTGCTGACGCGGAGCTGGGCGGAGCGGAGAAGAGCAATGAAAAGTGGCCAGTGTTTCCACTGAAGCGAAGCGGAGTGGAGCGGAGCTGAGTGGAACTGTGGAGTTTCACGTGCAATGTCGATGACGTGTGAAGCTTATGACAATATTGTAAACTAAAATGCAGCGCGCGAGTCCTCTTCTGACAAGTCTACCCTCCGCTACTGCGCCTCACCGCCCAGCTACCCTCCGCTCGACTCCGTTCTGTCCGGCTCGGTGCTGCGTGTTCATATATTTTATTTGAAAGTCCGATCAGCACCGCTCCGCTCCACTAACATCGCTTCGCTCGAAATCTCCACTCCGCGTATTGACGCGGAGTGGAGATTTCGAGCACTGTGACTAGTCAATTCACGGTCCGCTCCTCTCCACTCCACCCAGCTCCGTGTTAGTGGAAACGCACCCTTAGGATGCGATCAGACCACGATAAATATCGATCAATCGTGGTCAGATTAGCAACATTGCGACATAATATTTTAAGCCAATGATGTATATTAGGAGATGACACATTTTGAGTCGACGGTCGACTTTGACAGACCGGGCTCTAGTTGCACCCTAATTTAGTAAAGAACTTTATAAAAAGGGAGACATTATCTAAAATGCTTTTCATTGGCAAGGCGACAATTAAATTTTAGCAAAAGAAATGATGCATGAATATTCGATAATAATAATGTGTGCGATGGACAAGTTAAAATTAAGTAAGTAAGTAAAAACTTATTTATTTTTGTTGAAGAAGAAATATTATGAGAAAAAAAAATTGTAGAATAGAACAGGAACATTTGTTATTATGAAAGAAAATAATGCTCAAAGATTACTCATGCCCAGATAAGGGCTCCCACACAAAACTGAGAATTTGCATCGCACGTGTGTTAGGTTTGACAAAAGGCACAGTTTTGCGCAAGTTTTGCGTGTGATGCGAATTCGCAGTTTTGTGTGGGAGCCCTAAGCTATACGACATTAATAAAGAATCATGTTATTTACCTATTTCCTGCGCTGTTGCTTGCAGTTTTTCCATAGAACGGCTGACTAGAACAATATCACAGCCACGGGCGGCCAACTGTAACAAAAACATTATGTACATAAGTAAGAACAATCCTTATATACTTATTGACTGTAAATAATAACATGTTATTGTACTTTTACTACGTTCGGAGGGAAAGAATAATCGGGAGGTAACATGGGGCACACGGTTGGAATAAAGTTCCTTCCACTGTATATCATCATAGCAGTGGCGAAAGCACCATATAACAAGATTCCTACCCTACGGCTTCCCTTTGGACGTTCGCATCAGGAACTCTACCGCTGTGTCTACTACTGCCAAAAATATAGTTACACTACGAGTGTTTATTTCACTATAACATTCAAACAACAAAAACGCCACTTTTTAAGTTAATTATTTAATTTTTATTTTATAAATATGTAAGTTAAAACCGGCTTCGCTTCGGCTTCTCTCATACAAAAAAATCACACCTCGCCGCTGATAATATGCCTAGCCTTTTCCCATCTATGTCGATTTTAGTTGCTGGCTCTACTCGCTTCTCGTCAGTCGCCAGTGGTGAGACACGTGGCAGAAGACCCCCCTTTCAATAATCAATTTTTATGTGAGATTAAAATATCCCAATTCATCATCAGCCTAATCTTTACCCAACTATGCTGGGGTCAGCTTCCAGTCAAACCGGATGTAGCTGGACACCAGTATTATACATGGAGCGACTGCCTATCTGACCTCCAGAACCCAGTTACTGGGTAATACGATACCCCTTGGTAAGACTCATGATTGTCAGACTTTCGGGCTACTGACGACCCGTAAGATTGTTAAAGATCCACGAATGACAGCCGGGATCAACGGCTTAACGTATTTTCCGAGGCACGGAGGGGTCTTGGTATGTAAAGATGTTCATCCATCCATGGACCAACCGCGGTAAGCGTAGCTTAACCTGATCGATCGACCCGTGCGGCTGTTATTACTTTCCTTTCGCTGTATACATTATGTATTAATACAGAGCCATCTAGTATTAAGTTTTTAGAAGCTAAAAACTTGTACTAGATGGCTCTGTATTAAAAAATAAAAAATTTTGACACTTGAAACTTGAGACCTTGAAACTAATTTTATTGGACATAAAGCTTTTTCGTTACGTGACGATTTCTTTCAGTCAACTCCTACCGCAAGCCACGGTAAAGAACTTCGAGTCAAAGAGTTGAACGACGAAAGGTTTCTATAATCTTCGCTGAAATACAAATTATTGTGGAATTTATTCTATTGTACACACATGTATGTAACAATCGAATCGTCTTAATGTCCGTCATACTTTATTCATGTTTCACCAAGGTGTTAATTATTAATTTGTTTAAACGGCTATCGATTTATCACATGCAATGGTTTAAATTTGGTGGATGTTTCACCTGCCATATGGAACCAAGTTTTCTATGACCTTTTTGGATCCGCATAAAGTCTCAAAAGTGCTTAAATCAGCAGCCGGTATAAAACAGTGAAAGAGGACTCATTAAAGTACATTCATGTCAAGGCGATTCTGTCATCATAAAAGGGTCACGTCGTTATTGATACCAAACCAGATATTTGTCTGTAATTCTGCCTCTCTACTTGTTAATACTGAATAAACAAATACTTGTGCAGATTGTCATGTTCGAGTCTCGGTATTCAAACATTAAATATTTGTACCGCTTCGGTAAGGGTTGTCACTAATAGCTCGAGAATCGTCGAAATTAATTACTGAGCATCTACGTAGTTGTATTAATTTGTAGGTACAGTACTGCGTCGATTCTGAACAATTTATTGCTGATAAGTACGGTCACCTAGTGCTTCAATGTGCGATCTTACGACCCAATTAATTATATTGGATGTTGAACGTCAAGTTTATAATTAGAGAATAAAATATTGATGTAGGAAAGTGCTAATTGGAATCGAATTATTAAATTTCTGTACCTTGATAGGCAGGCTTTGTTACAGCCTAACCCTTTTGTTGATATCAACATTCTAATAGCGTTTCGACTTTATCTAGTTAAAGCCAGTGTAGGTCTATCGTTGCCCGAGTTTTTGGATAGAATTTTTTGTTCAATGTGTACATTATATAGATTGAAGTCGCTTTTCATGTCTGTGACCACATTGTTCTTCTAAACTACGCAATGGATTTTGAATCAGTTCTCACCATCATTTAGATGTTGCATATATGAAGGTTCATTTGTACAATTTATTTATTTTAAACTTACATTTGATACAGAAATTTCCATGTTAAGGCAAGTTGCAAAAATCGCGCCAAGCAGGGGCGGGTAGTATGAAATACAGACATAATTTAACAAGCATTAAGGGGGAAGCGTCAGGGTAGCCCGTGAAATTAAAATTTTCTTACGATTTTTACAATTTGCAGCTCAGTGTCTGGGTGTATGTTGATTAAAGTATAATTCATGACCGTAACAAATATGTATTTATAGAATTATTATCATAAAAGTCATCAAACACAACTCTCTAAGACCAAGTAATCCTATTAAATGACTATTTTTTTTCATGAAATCTTGACATATTATGATTATAAATACTGCCTTAGTAAGTTGTATTACTGATTTTAATTATTATAATTCTGTTAATACATGTCTGTTACGGTCGCGAATCATATTTTAATTAACATACAACCTAATACTGACCTGCAAATTGTAAAAAAAAAGTAAGCAAATTTGAATTTCGTGGGCTACCCTAGCGCCGTTGAGGCTCAGAATGTCAACTTCCCAAAATGTCTCCTGGTACCAAAATGTTAACTTCCCATAATGTCCCTTTCCCAAAATGTCCCTTTCCCAAAATGTATCTTTCCCAAAATGTCTTTTTCCCAAAATGTCCCTTTCCCAATAGTCCCTTTCCCAATATTTATATAATAAACCTTACCTTTTGACTCTGAATGCCGATACACATGTTGTGGAAATTCTGCCAATTGTCGGTCAGTGAGAGGTAAATCCATCAAATTCAAAGGTCAAATCTTGGAATATTACCTTTTGACAAACTCTGAGGTCAAGGGCATCAAGGCCAATAATATATTTCTCGAAGTAAGGCGTGGTCGACGGAGCCCCGCTTCGCGGGGCTCCTACTTCTGAGAGGTTTAAAAAAAATGACCAACCTAACCTGTCCGAGTCGGGGTGCCCCAAGTCCCAAACTCGCTTTACTCGCGCTTGCATCCTTATTTTTTAGTTGGGTTATAACGCTTAATTCTAAGAATGGGGGACATTTTGGGAAAGCGGCATTTTGGGAAAGGGACATTTTGGGAAAAAGACATTTTGGGAAAGAGACATTTTGGGAAAGGGACATTTTGGGAAAGGGACATTATGGGAAGTTGACATTTTGGGAAGTTGACATTCTGAGCCTCAACCCCTAGCGCTTCGTCCTTAAAGTAACAAGCACTGTATTTCAAGAAGACAACCCCTGAGGGCGTATTATTAACATTATAATGGATTGGGTGTTTGTGATACTTCGAGAATTAATCTCACTGAGGGTAAAGCTATGGGTGTACATAGGAACTAGGAAGAGATTATGTCATTGTGTGATTGTGTACAGTATTTTTATGAAGCGACGCGCGCTTTACATGTGTTAACCAAGTGTGAATGTTTGCGTGAAGACACGTAACACACACACGCACACTTCTGGCACAGCTTCTGACTTCGCGATTGTCTCGGACGGTACCGAGAGCTCCTGCGCTTACACATACATTCACAGCGTGTTTGTACACTTGATAACCACAAGTAAAGCCCGCGACGCTTCGTGATATAAAAATACTATAGATGGTTTTGTTATAGGAACTCTTCTAAGGGCGTTAACGCACTGGCGATTTGTGAGCGTCTTTCCAGGGAGCGATTGTTACGTTTGCATAGCTGGCCAATCGTCAGTGTGATAACGCTCTAAATTAAGTGACCAATAGCAATAAAAGCCGATTGTTTTTGAAAACTTCTACGAATCTGTCATCAAGAAGTACCTATGGTAACTACCAACATTTAGCGCTAGACTCCTGCAAAAAAGCGTGACACGCGACGCGAATCGCGCGCGACACAAAGGCACCGCTCGTCACGCGACACGCGGTGCCTTTGTGTCGCGCCTGTTTGCAGGAGCTTTAAAGCAAAAAGCGGTTTCTGCATTTTTGGCGAGCCATCAAGCTCCTCCCAGAACTTGATTAGACAATTTATTTATAGAACACTGTTTTAGTATTTAAATTGGTTTTCGCTATTAGTAAATAAGATTTTTGTTTTCTTATTTTAGTAAATTTTCTATAAGAAAATTGAAATAATTACTCAAGTTGTGTTTTCTAAGTTGATTTTGTGAAAGAAGTTAATAAAAGTTGATTTTGTGAATATTGGAATTTTGTTATTCAAAAAAAAAAAAAAAAAAAAACTCAAAGCATTTATTTTATATAAACCAATTACAGGCACTTTTGAATAGTCAAAGAGTCGGTCAGTTAGTCAGAAAGTTGAAGCTAGTTGCCCATTCCAAAGCGTAGACCTCTATGGAGAAGAACGGGCAAGAAACTCCACGGACACTGCAGCTAAGAGATGACCAGTCCCTACTGACGGCGCCCATTCACGAACATGACGCATGGATTAGCACCATTCAGCTCAACCATTTTGAAGGGAATTTAATGATCCAACACACACGCCACCAACAGCGAGACATTTGACTGAGCATGACATACTCTCAGTCGCCAGTGCAAATTCAAGTCAATGAAAGACGTACCCAGTTAATGGTAGCTTTATAGTAGGTAGGTACATAGTGCTCACACATGTGCATTATACCCAGTAAACAACAACACAAACTAATATATGAATAATTAAAATAGGCTGTTATCATTACATAACATTTTGAAAAATGCTGATAAACTTCGGGTCACCATAACCCGGTGTCATAGTCCACGTAATAATTTCAGGTCATTGACGCCGAGTTCAATAATTTTAAACCTCACCAGCGACCGCCAGTCCGGTATAGGTTCCTACTTATATTGACAACAAGCAAATAGGTATTTTACCTGCCCACTATTACGTTTATTTGCTGTTTAATTCAAGTAAATACCGTATCCTTCAATAAACGTAGGTAATAATATAGCAGAATATAAATATGAATAACGAATAATTAACGCTCTTGGTCAGATGTCGTAATAGGAGATGGCTTCAGCTGTCTTTACGAGTTTTCATTGTCAGGGTCAGAAGGCCAATCCCCGTAATTAAAAACGTTCAAAATCTAGTCGCAATCTCATCGCAGCGACAGTTAAAGTTAATGTCAAAAATCCCATGACTGATTAAAATGCGACTGTTCTTAAAAAAAAACCCTTCTCCCCTTCCCCCTCTTCCCTTTGTACTTTTAACCCTTCGGGGAAACAAGGCGTGATGTTATGTTATTTGTAGTTCTTAAAAACACGGGAATTGCTCCTCCAGTTGTCAGAGAAGACACTTGTGTAGACAAAAGTAACACGCACCAGTAACCAGTAAGATAGAAAATTATAATTAACAATCTTAAAGTCTTATATGAATTTAACACTTAAGTTTAAGTTGCGTCTAAATGTGGGTATCCCGCCTTTTGACCGAAATTTTTTTGGCAGATTATCACTTGCCAACCAACGCTTCACCGATGTTTCATTTTGACAACTAACGATTAGAAAATTTTTGTATGACAACGTTTCATTTGGTAGAATTATTGTTAAGCTGATTATTATAATGACACAAAACGTTTGGGACATTTATCATTTGTCAAACATTTCACTAGGCCACACAACTATTAGACGAATGACGTTTTATCCTGTTTAGAAGAAAGTTAGTATAATCCCACTGATCATATGTGAGTACAAAAGGCAGTTATTACTGTTACTAGGATAACTTAAGATGCAAGAGCGAGCGAAGCGAGCTCAAGACATGGGGGCACCTTGACTCGGACAGGTTAGGTTAGAAGGAGGTGGCGGGGTCGTAGTGATCGAGCGAAGCGAGCGAACACAGACCTCGCCACCTCCTTCTAGGTTATTTTTTTTCAAACAAGAAGTAGCGGGGCTCCTTCGACTATGCCAAAGTGTTATTATGAAAAGCAGACCAGACGTACAGTTGGTAACTGTGAGGTTGGGAAATAAAACTAAATTATATGATAAGTTGGCAAATGATTATTCGGCGAAATAAAATTCTGCGAAACGTTAGTTGGCAAGTGAAAATTTGGCAAACAATTTTCCGCGAAAAGGCAGAGAACCCTAAATGTGAGAAGAGGCGTTCACGAGTTCACGGGGCTCATATAATCGGGAAGCACATACATACATACCAGGGGCGCAGCCTTCATACAACCCGATTCCTATCGGCTTCCTTTCGGAACTACCACTTTTCTTAATGTCTACTATTGCCAAATTATACGGAACACCTGTGTGCAACTGTGTATCACATCACATTACATAATTATATTTAATACCAGTTTAATATTAATAAGACTTAAAACCTACAGTTTTTTGTCTGAGTTTATGAGTACTGAACAATTTTTACTTCGGCTTCCCTCTAATGATAATTGTAGCTGCGCCACTGATACATACTTAAGTACATGTGAGCTAATAGTTCGTCTCGCGACCGTATAGTTCATTTGCCAAAAATAGAATGTCCATATTCCAAACCCTTTACAACTGAGCCTAGGGCCCTCACGTCCCTCACCTCGTGAGCACGAACGGCAAAAAAAAATGATGCCCTCTGCACGCTTGCCTAAGTATGTTGAAAAAAAAAAACTAAAGTTTACAAAACAACATGAGAGGTAATAAAGATGTTAGATTTATGACTTTTTTATGAAGTGCTGTGGGAAAGGATCAAATTAGGTACCGTTTGACCATTTTAACTAATTGACAAAACTTAACAAAGATAACGTTATGAGATTTACGATGACACTAGCTGTGCCCCGCGACTTCGTTCGCATGGAAGTCGTAAGATACACAATATACTAAAATAGCAGCTACGTTTTAATAAAACTCCCTCGTCCCCCGACCCGTCGCGTTGCATTGCCCGCCCGCGCTATTACTTCGTTTTCGCTTAGTGTTCTTTCTGACTTTTTTCTTTTGCTCGGATCCTAAGGGTCGTAGCGTGATGTTAAATAGCTAACTCTCCTCGAGAATTGGGCTACCAGATCCAAAAAGATTTTTTCAAAACAGACTTTTTGTTCACAATTTCATGGGTTTTGATTTTTTTGCGCGGAACCCCAGTTATTTTTCGAAAATAAAAGTAGCCTATTTAAAAAAAAAACTCTAAACACACTACTAAAGTTTCTCTATTAATATCATTCAATCATGATTCGAAAGACTCGTGGCGCCATCTATTACCATAAGAACGTTATTGTTGTTTTCCTCGGGAACAGTACTTTTTTCGGGATGAAAGGTCTATTAATATCATTCAATCATGATTCGAAAGACTCGTGGCGCCATCTATTACCATAAGAACGTTATTGTTGTTTTCCTCGGGAACAGTACTTTTTTCGGGATGAAAGGTACCCTATGTCCGTTTCTGTACACCTGACAACGTATATGCAAAATTTCAGGGTGATCGGCACCCTAATTGCGTAACACACTATCAATCGGAATCTGAATCATTTTGAAGCAAATTGTTAATCCATTGCTTCTTAAGTTCTAAAAAATTGTCTGCTCAACAACGTAAATAGCGCAATGAATGTTGTTGAACTGTCAAAATCAAACCGATTCCTACTGTAAGTATGTTACGCAATTGCCCCGCGGGTTTGGTTTAGGCGTGAAAAGGTAACAAACTTACAAGCAAACTTACTTTCGCATTTAAAGGGTCTTTCAACAAGGACGGGTCGATGTTAAAATTGAATAAAACAAGATGTGTGTGAGATATTAACGACATTTATTTTTTATTTAAAAGGCCCATTTATGCCAATATGGATGGAATATGACATCGTTCAAATGTCCGCCGCGGCTTCGTATGGTGGCACGAATCCGAGAGGTCCAATTTTTAATGACTCTGCTGCATAGATCCGGCTGAACCCGAGCGATGGCCTGCGTTATGTTGGCTTTCAGGGCAACGGTTGAATGTGGTTTATTGGCATAGACCTGCGACTTCAGAAAACCCCACAAGAAAAAGTCTAGCGGAGTCAAATCACACGATCTTGGTGGCCAATTCACGTCACCTCTGCGAGAGATAACTCTACCCTCAAACCGTTCATGCAGAATGTCGATTGTGTCGTTCGCTACCCAGACCCAAGTCCCGACGCAAAATTCTCCAAGTTGAGGTCTGCGAAAGGCCGAGTTCTTGAGCACGGCGAGAAATCGACTGCCTCGGAGTCTCCTGAACACTCTCACGTACAGCGGCGATGTTCTCGGCCGATCTGGCGTTCCTTTGACGTAAAGGTGTTGGTTGGTTGTTTACCGAACCGGTCGTCTCAAATTTAGTCACCAATCGTTGGAGAGTGGACTTGAAGGGCCACCGCGTCTGCCGTAAAATGGGCGCAATGCGCGCAACGTTTGCACTAACGTACACTCATTTTGATAATAAAGTTTTATCATTTGCACATGCTGCTCAACCGTGTAACTTGCCATGGTGATTTGGCATCACTGACTGCATAATATACAACAGATTTTACAGATCCCACCAAAATAGTATGGCTGCCACAGACTGTCAACATCGACCCGTCCCTATTGGAAAACCCTTTATAATATTAGTTAGGATGTTTACTATACATCAATATTCGTGAATTTTACAAAGCAAATAGCATGTGGGTAATAGCCATGCTTAACAAATGTACCTACTGCTAGCGTTGTTTAGGCTGCGGTGGTTTGCGCCCTGGCCTGGCGCCGCAGGTCAAGACGGGGAACAAAGTTACAATTAGAACTTCGGTTCCTTACTGGTCCTGTTAGTCTTAATTTTGATCCCCGATATCTCCTCGAGGCGTCAGCGGAATTTGGCAGGGTAAGGGCTCCCACACAAAACTGCGAATTCGCATTGCATTGCAGTTTTGTGTGGAAGTCCCAAGGGTTAACCCTTAGGGCTCTCACACAACGCCCCGATGCGGCGCGAATTCGCAGTTTTGTGTGGGAGCGCTTGACCTGCTGAATCCGCTGAAGCAAATAAGTGTCTCGGGGTTCAAAGAGTTAAAACCTATTTAGATACTCTACAGTATCGGTGACTGCCAAGTTGATTAAATTGTAGAAAAATACATGTTGAGCCGACCACAAATAGAGGCTCCTGTAAATAGGCACGACATGTGACACGACACAAAGGCACCGCGTGTCGCGCGATGAGTGGTGCCTTTGTGTCACGCGCGATTCGCGTCGCGTGTCGCGCCGTTTGTAGAAGCCTTACATTGGGACAAGGGCAGGAGAATGATGATGGTACTTTACACACCGCCTAGCATCTATATCTATTTAATTAAATAAATTAAAGTGAAATGAAAGCTGTAGGTAATTTCGTGCAATGAAGTCATGCCATAAAAAAAAAAACGAAACGATAAAAAAGGCGAAATACACATTTTTTGCTACCAAATTAAACTGAAAAGTTAAATATTTACAACTTAACACCTAAGTTTTATTTATTATAATTGAGTACAAAAAGTCTGGCACTTAAATGTTTATCAAAATTTATTCATAGTACTATGAAAACTTCAGTAATTGCTGTTTTGAATTTATTGTTATAAAAGACTTGCTGAAATATATTTTTTTATTTTTTATTATGACTGCAGCTTGTCTCGCAACTTTATACAAAACTAGCTACTGCCCGCGGCTTCGTCGGCGTGAAAGGACAATGGGTAATCATCAGTGATAGGAATAGGTAGTGCTAATTTGCCTAAACTTCGAGGAAGGAAGTAACATGGAGTAGATAATACCTCCTCTAAAATCCCGGAATAATTTTAATGACGTTTAAATCTCGGGATTTAAAAGCCACGAATTATTTATTGGACTTTATTTATAGATCGATAGAATACTCTTTACTATGTACACCATAAAAACTACAGATATAAATGTGTGTGTGTGTGTGTGTGTAACCCTCAAAAATGATATGATTTTTCAAAACAATAATTTGTAACTAAAAATAAAGTCCGATAATTAATTCGTGGTTTTTAAATCCCGGGATTTAAACGTCATTAAAATTATTCCGGGATTTTAGAGGAGGTATTATCCACTCTATGTTACTTCCTTCCTCGAAGTTTAGGCAAATTAGCACTACCTATTCCTATCACTAGTAACCATGTATGGGCGCACCCAAAAACAAAAATTGACAGTAGCATTATGAACAATATTGATCTTTGCTGCCCTCATGGAGTAAATAGTTTATCCTTTATTTTTTTGTTCCGGGGTGGAAAATCCTCATGGATGTCCTTCGCTCTGGGGCGTGCGGAAGGGTCTGTCAGACTCTTACTAACTAAAACCACCCCGGTGTTCCCTTCAGACACTTGGACCGGGGATCATGGAAACTTCTGCGTCTATCACGATCTCCGGCTAGTGCCGGGCCGCCTCTGCGGGCCACCTCAAGCCCGCGGGGGGAGTGAGGTGTAAGACCTCCCCCGCAACGTCCACAAGGGGCGCGCGTGGCATACTATGCGCCGCCGCCTCGAGTCCTTGCTGGATGGGGGGCGGCGGACGTCCAAGTAGTTCATCCTAAGACAGGATGTCTGAATCCACTTGGAGAAAAAATATATGTGAGGAAGTGAAATTGATTTAATAAAGGGAAATAACATAACATAACATCACGCCTTGTTTCCCCGAAGGGTTAGGCAGAGGTGTACCTATAGTACACCCACATTTCGCCAGTTATGTTCAAGTCCCATGTAATAGGGGGCGAGCCTATTGCCATCTACCGGGCACAAATCCAGACTCCGGGCTGCTACTGAGAAATTCCAGATAGAAAAACCCAATAACACTTTGCTCGACCTGGGAATCGAACCCAGGACCTCATGCTCAGCAGCACTTGCGACCACTAGACCAACGAGGCAGTCTACAATAAAGGGAAATATTTAACTTATTCTCTAAAAACTTATTGACCTGCTAATGATGGACACTTTCTGAAATTAATCAACGTCTAAAGACTTTTTGAGCTCCTAATATGATGCACTTTTTTAAATAATTGAGCCTCTTTTTATCTTTCTGGCCTTTTGTCACAGTTGGTAGCAGTAACTAAGCTACGGTACCCCGACTAAACGGGTTAGGTTAGGCTGGAACTGTGAGAAACCGCGCAGCCGAGCGAGCGCAGCGAGCGGTGGTGCGCCAGCGAGCACTACATGCAAGTTGGTCGCACTTTCTTGGATATTTAGTATTTTTATAACCTCAAAAAGTTTGATGCCGAAAATACAGTTTTTAGAAATTTTGTCCGTTTGTCTGGATGTATGTTTGGATTAGCGCAGAAACGGCTGAACTGATTTGTATGAAATTTGGCTCACAGATAGTTAAAACCTGGATTAATATACTTTTAATCCCGGTAGTTAAAGGTTCCCGTGGGATATTTTTCAAAATCCATGCGGGTGGAGCCGTGAGAAAAGCTAGTTATTAATTAAAGTCGCTAGTCGTGTCTGTCCATATGACCGCTTAGATCTTCTAAATTGCTTAATGGATTTTGATGCAATTTGCACCACAATTTAGAGCAATTATTCCGGAAGTGTTTAACTTAAGATTTGGCACAAAGATCTCGATGTTTTGACATGCCATTAAATTAATAGATTGCACCCGTGCGAAGCAAAGGCGGGTCACTTGTATAACGTTAAGTGGAGTCCAGGATTTTTTTCAGGAAACCATTGATTGTGGTCCTTTCTAACATCAATCAATCTGCCTAGCTTTTTCCCAACTATGTATGTTGGAGTAAGCTTCCGGTCTAACCGGATGCAGCTGAATATTTTACATGTACCAGTATTTTACATAAAGCGACTGCCTATCTGACCTAAACAACCCATTTACTTGGTAATACGATACCACTTGGTACAGACTGGTTGTCAAGACTTTCGGGCTTCTGACTACCCATAACGACGCTGACGGTCAAAGATCTATGAATGAAAGCCGGGACCACGGAGGGGTCTCGGTATGTAATGGATGGTCGGTCATCCATCCCCGAGCCGCTCCTGGTCCTTTCTAGCATAACAGTTATTCTCATAGGAAATTAATAGATACCTACTACTAAAAGGGTAGACAATATTTAACGCTGATAGAAAGTAAAGAACATCACCTGTCTTGCATACTCCTTGCCGATGCCATCGGTGCATCCTGTAACCACTGGAACAAAAGAAAAGAGATGGATTAGATATAATAATTATGTAAGATCAGTACTACCCACACCTACTCAGATGCGTTTAAAAAGGCTTAGATTTTCAGATAAATTAGTTTGACCAAGGCAAAACTATTTCACTCAAAACACGTAAAGACCAAACGTTTTGATCTAGACTTAACTTTTTGTGGCAACCGCATTAGAACCAATGAATTTAGGTTGCTCCTGCTCAGTAAATAATGAAGCGTGGGAGAGTATTTATACGGCTCAAAATCCGTGCATAATCAGTCTTTAATGTTCCTACTGCTGGGACACCGACCTCCTCTCAGTGAGAGGGAGTGGGCGAGGCCAATGCAGGTTGGTAGATGTCGCATGTCTTCGAATTTTTGTGTCTATTCTAGGACATGCCAGTTTCCTCAGGATGTTTTCCTTCACCGTTTTGAGAGTAGTGGTGATGAAATAATTTACAGAAAGTAAAGTTACCAAGCTACCACCACTGCTGTCAAAATCCCAACATCCATGAGAAACAATTATTAGGCATACGTTTCAAAAGTTCCCACATAAATTCACCCCTTTTCCCTTTTGGATACAGAAAATACACAGACCACAACGTCCTACGATCCTAACCATCCTTTTGCTTCTTTTTCAACAGGCACCAAATAATATTAAGCTAAAACTCCACCGGCCACATATTCATGTGGCCTAATCGTAACCCTGCCAATATTTTGCATCCCATCCCATCGTAATCATATATTCGTGGATAGTGCTGAATCAACATGGGATACTGCGGTATTAGCATAATTTGTAATTGATATCGCGCTCACTGAGGCCGAGGTAGTGGTTAGACCGCATGAGTATGCATAATTCATGCTGAAGACCACTTCTGTTGCGTTTAGGGGTTAAATGTATAGGATTATGATACTTTTGTTATTAGCTGTGCCCCTGCAGGTCTGGTCGTGTGATGGAAAAGGTGGAAAAGTGTTCAAACTTTAGGACCGAAGGACCAAACTGCATTTTTGTTTTTATTTAAATACAGATCAACTCTTATTAAATGATTATAATAGAGTAAATAATAATAAATCAGGCCAAAGTAAATTGTAAGTGAAGGTATCGAAGTCCGGGGAAAATGCAAAATTTGTAAGGGTAAATCCAAAATCGCACAGTACAATTAAATACATAGCAAGTTTTGCTCTTGGTACGAACGACTGCAAAACTTCAAACAAAACAATTTGCAAACGCATTATGTTCCCTTTGTTGTGCTTTTCAAGTTTTCAATTGTTTAATTTATCAATTTATGTATGCCATAATGTACACCACAAAAATACATAACAAAAAATAATATACATACATGACAAGTTTTTGGATAAATCGTGTTTTCGCATAATTTTTAATAACTTACCGGTGTAATGTACGGTGATTTTAACAATGACAAATAAACTTTAATTTAAAAATGCACGTTGTGGTGATCCTGTGCTATCTGCGACCAGTTATTTAAAATAATTTGTTTTGATGAATCTGATAATGGTAAATCATTAAGGCGTTAGCGCCGGGGTAGCCCGCGAAATTCAAATTTTCTTACGTTTATTTGCAATTTGCAGATCAGTAGTATCGGTTGTATGTGGATTAAAATATATTTCGCGACTGTAGCAATATCAATACAACTCTCTAAGACCAAGTAATTCTATTGAATTACTATTTCATGAAATCTTAACGTTTCAGGATTATACTAACTTAGGGAATTGTATTACTGATTCTAATGATTATAATTCTGTAAATACATATTTGTTACGGTCGCGAATCATACTTTAATCAACATACACTCAGGCACTGAGCTGCAAATTGCAAAAAACTTAAGAAAATTTGAATTTCGCGCGGTACCTTAGCGCTTCCCCTTAACTACAAAGCAGCACATTCACAGCGTGTTCGTACACAAGTGTACCAAGGTAAACACAAGAAAAGCGCGCGTCGCTTCGTTTTTGTCTTCGTTGTATTCTGTTAGGAAAAATCATCTACTTTTGCTCTATTTGTAAATTATGTGAGCACCGTGTATATCCACATAATTATTTCATCTGCCATTGCTTAATTTTTAATACTTTGTAACTATTAGAATAGTAATTTTATTCCAGGTACATCGTCTTCACTAATAATATTTCCGCGGAAGTGCGGGGAGCGAGGCTTTTTAAATGCGAAGACCCTCTAACCGAACCTGAAATCGCGTAAAAAAAAATCAGCTTTTCCCTACATTTTAGTTCGCATATCGCGTCAAAATGTAGGGAACACCTGATTTTTTTTTCTCGATTTCGGATTTAGTCCCATACTAAAAGTTGTTCATTATGATGAGTACAGTGACCCCTTAAGAGGTTAACAGTGATTAAAATTACACCTTGTATAATTATTACCTAGATACATTTAAATAAAAATAAATATATTATATTAATAATAGACACATTTTCTTTTGAACACGAAGTTACGGTAGAACACTGACTTTTAGGTCACAGGGATCCCCTAGTTTAGGTGGCAGGGTTTTCCACTATTCGTGCAGCCTTTTCACAAAAATCCAATGTCCTATTTGAAATGTATGGTATTGGTCTTGTATACAAAGGTGTATTGTGTCAATAAACTCATTTTTATTTTTTATTATTTAATTTAATTTAAATAGAAATAGAGAAGAAATAGATTCGTAAGCTAATTTTACCTGTGATAGCTACTTCTATATTGGAGGGTCTAATAAGCAAAGCTATGAGGTTTTTACTTCATTATTGGTCCGTAAGTTATAGGAATCGGCCATTACTGATTTTGCTGCCACGGATGTGACGTGTGGTCGGCTGTATCTACCAACTTAACACACATGCAGTTGTCAAACCATTTGTCAAGGTAGAGGCCATTGTCCGATTATGCAATTCGTTTAGCGGTGAGTTCAATGGCTAAGGTTATTGTGAACTTGAACTTTATAAACTCATGAGTATTTTTAACCGACTTCAAAAACGGAGGTTCTGTATTCGACCTGTATGTATGTATGTATGCTTGTATATCCGCGATTTTCTCAGAAATTACTGATCCGATTGCGATGATTCTTTCACTAACGTGATCTACATTATATTCAGGAAGGTTTTAGTAAAATACATTTTCTGGTAATTATACATATGAAGCAGTTAAAAATTCATCAAACTGACTGTGATTCCTTCTCCCAAGCCTGAAATTTGCTTGTTTCAAGTATTGACGATTGTATTTTTTTTTATAAGCTCGTTACGGGATGGAATATTCTTTTAGTATAAAAAAAGCTGGCAGTCAGCGGATAACAGATAAAATTTCATCACGCCTTGTCCCCGAAGGCTATGAATAAAAGACATTGTCACCGAAATCAAGCATTTTTACGACCTCAACACCCTGCATTTTCTTTTCAAAAACTGGCCCCTTTAAGCCTCAACCCTTTTTTTTTCAGTAATTAAAATAATTTAATGTCATGGCGGGTTACTTTCACTCTAGGGCATAACTTTGGCTCAAATCGAGACAAATATTTGGTGTCATTAAATCCACACAACAGTTCCGCAAGTACGCGACTATATCGCCATCTATTAGTTACTGAAGGAATACGACGTTCGGTTGTGTGGTCGCGAGACGCCGGCCAGTTCAAACATGTCTTAATTTTTTTTTATTGATGGTTGGGCCTGCTCTTGACCTCGATCACGCCTGATGGAAAGTGGTGGATAAGGTCTATGATGAAACGAGCATGTTCAGAAGATGCCCTGTTCACTCTTGCTTTGAAGGCAGACCATTGCTTGATTGGGGCCAAAGTTATGCCCTAGAGAAAGTAACCCGCCATGACGCTAAATATTTTAAAGAATTAAAGCTGACTGACCACAATGACGCGGAAAGTAAACAAAATCGCTTATATAACACACTTTCTCACCAAACCTGTTCTCATAATACATAGGACGTTTGCGTCGCAAATTGAACCTTAACGTAATAAGTTAAGTCATAGATTGCCATGATTTAATTTCACGGAAGTGAAAGTTATCGGCATGATATAATGATTCACTGTGATTGTTGGACGTAAGGATAACTATATTTTATATTTCACTAAAACATGTTTTTTTAGTATTTGTATAACTAAAATGACATAAATTATGCAATACCTATTCCTCCAAGAGGTAGGCAGAGGTATCTAGCTAGAAGGTGTACAACTACATTTCGCAAGTTGTAATAAATCCCGTGTAATAAAGGGCGTGTTCTTCGGAACAAAAATTAAGTAGCGCGGGCACATAATCTTCTGGTCCTTTTACAAAATTAAATAATAGCTTTTGGTTGCCGGTCATTACCAAAAGTTATTTAACTCTGGCCCTCGTGGTCTCTACACTTTAGCAAAATCAATGTAACCCTTTTTTCCGACACAAACATTTTTGTGGTCTTTCAGTACAGTCAATGTCAGAAGTACGTGTCAGACCACGCACAATGAAGGGTTTATTAGTTGGAATGAATTTATCCCAAAACACATTTAACATTGTAGTCGAAAAACATATTCTCCCTTATATTGATATATGTCATGGTCAGTTTTTCAACTGCAAATGTAAGTTTGTAATCGCAAAAAAAAAATGTGATAAAACTACAAATTACCGATTTACTTGTGCTGTGAGACCTTGCTTCTTGCCAAAGGAGAAACCCAAACTCCGTAGAAACTTGAGCCTGACGTTCCAGGGCTGGAATTTGGCCATAAATTAGAGCATTTAGGAAGGTTTCACGAGGCCAATTTTTACCTCTCCCAGCAATGGCCAAATTGGTAAAATCAGGTAGTTTACATTTTAGGTTATTTTTATTATTTGAGCTATTTAAATAAAATATATATATATTTT
This sequence comes from Fissipunctia ypsillon, assembly GCA_947568875.1. Taxonomy (NCBI): domain Eukaryota; kingdom Metazoa; phylum Arthropoda; class Insecta; order Lepidoptera; family Noctuidae; genus Fissipunctia; species Fissipunctia ypsillon. The sequence continues at coordinate 17,241,095 of OX387662.1, forward strand.
TGAGGCTTCGTTTCCTACGTAAATCTGGAACGCACATGCGCTGTGCCGCAGTGCATGCAACCTATGACGATTAGGTTTTAGGTAGGTACAAAAAAAGCGCTTAGGGGTTGGCTTTAGATTTAGGAACGGCGCGACCCATTCCTGTACAATTGAACGAATCATTTCATCTTCCAATGCTCGCCTTCCTATTGTATTGCAGCGATCTGTTGCTATTCCGCAATTAATGCACAGGCTCATGATGTCGTTATTAACCAGTCGTCAAAAGAGCAATATATTATGTACGATCCGGTTTTCCAGCAAAGGTCAGCAGGGGTGGCAGGATACGTGTCCAATCTTCAAGCGAGGGTCAGTCAGAAGGTAATCAATTTCGGAGTCCAGTATTCTAGCAGAGGTCTTATGAAATAATAAATCCACAGAAATTCGGAAAAACATATTAACTTGCACGAAAATACGAAAAGCGAATGACATTAATGACATGACATTACAACCATGACAATTGACAGACGTTGACATTGACATTTGCCGTTTACTAGTGCAATCCGTGGTGCAATCGATTTTATTGATTTTTTTAAATGATTTTGCTTAGTGCTTACTTTAAAAATCAATTAGATTCCAGATTTCTTTATTTTACATTGATTTTATTATTAGTGAGTATTATATAATTATTTGTAACAGTATCGATTTCCACTAAATCGATCATATACTTAGGGTACGCTCTATTGATATAAAGCCAGCGTTTGTGAAGATAGTGACGTATTATGAAATAAATGTTGTAATGGTTTACAGTAAAACAAAATATTGAAATCTACTTATATTCTATACTTGGCCATTGTTATTGAGGCCAAGAGTTAAATGGGTTAATTAAGCAAAATAGACGATTTTTTTGGTACATATCTGATTCGTGTAACGGTTTGGCCCATAAACGGGTTTCTCTTTTTATGTTTCTAGGTCAATGGGAAGAACGAGTTTTGATTTATTTACAAGTAACGAAATATGTCACATATATATCCGTATTTTTTATTTATGTTGACTTAGAAGCTTGATTTTTCAGAGCTCCAACCTCAAAGAGACCGTACCGAGATACCTCCACGTGTTCCAGAGAATAAGAGTCCTGATAGATAGACAGACCGACAGACAGACAACGAAGTGATCCTATAAGAGTTCCGTTTTTTCCTTATAAGATACGGAACCTTAAAAACGAACAATATCCAAACATATTTTACCAACTTTTGACCTAGATAAAAATAGACTTTAAATGGTAATGAATAAGCAAATTTTATAATTATTCTAAATTAGAAAAATATAATTAGAACAACAAAATTGTTTAACACGGCGGAAAAATATTGAATTATCTCTAGAAATAACCATTATTTATTATTCCTTTATTTAACTTTCTAAACATTTTCTTTTAGTACCTACATATTATTTACATTTCTAAATATTTAAAGAAAAACATTAAGAAACATTTAAAAATAAAAAAAAAGGAACCCATCGGCATCAGGAACAGGGTCCAAGCTGCCGGTGGTCAGGGCTTTAGAGAGAGGAACCTACTCAATGCGTGCCGTGTCCAGGAGTACTGCTTTCTGGATCAAGCCCTTGACCCAGCCAAGGGCGGCTGGGTTTATTTATTATTATTATTAATCTTTATTTATTCAGACTACAATAATAAAAAAAAATAAAATACTTTTTAATTCGGACTGACAAAATCCATAGAATGTTAGTACAATAAAACTTATGAAGCTAGAGTTGGTATTTAAAACAATAAAAAAATTATTTTCTAATGTGGGTATTAATCCAGTGCTGGATGTAACGCGTGTCCAGCCTATCCTCAATAATAGCCAGGATGCTGTTGGTGCTGGCGCGCAACCTGCCGAGCGCCGGCGCATCGCTTACGGAGCACGGCGTGGAAGCCGTCAACATGTGCGTGCGCGAGCATGCCCGACGCACTGCACCAGCGCGGCAGCCCCAACAACGCCCTGAACGCATTGTTATATTGCACGCGCAGGGCGCTGAATAATCTTTGCGTATAATGAGCCCACAGGCAGCACGTGTATAGTGATGAGCAATGCGCTCTAAACAGAGTTAGTTTCACCTGGGTATTACAACGTTTAAACCTGTGGGCTATCATGTTCACTCTGATCGACAGCGCCCTACGCTCCTTGCCCATGTCCTCATCGTCACGTAGGAGATCAGTGACTATGTGCCCAAGATATTTAAAACAGGTGACCACTTTCATGAACATGAAGTCCCCAGTGTCAGTAACAAAATAGCTTGGCCTATGTTAGTCTTTAATTACTAAAATAGATCGGGTCCTATTTGTGAGCGCCCACGCTAGCGGGCTGTCTGCCTGGGCGGCTACCGATTGCAGTATAGTGTTGGTACTGTCACGCAGCCTGTGGAGTAGTGAGGCAGATTTCGTACGCCACAGTGCATTAAAGCCGTCATGTCAGTGCGTGCGTCTGCAAGCATTGCCGAGGTATACAGAAGCGCGGCAGTCGCAACAATACCCTGAATACTTTATTGTATTGTATACGCAGAGCATTGTAAGCCTTTTGGGAACATGTGAACCACAGGGTTCCCGAGTACAGTGCTGTGCAGTACCTACCCCTTAAAAATGCTTATCTTAATTGCGTCTGTACATCGAGAAAATCTGCGGGCCAACATATGACTTACATACTCAATTAGCCACACCAAACATTATTATGCAAAAAGGAAATTTAAAAAAATGTTATTAATTTTTTAAAATAGTAACTTGTAACACCACAGTTTTATTTCTAACCGGTCCTAATCGAAACAATTGGAAATTAATTGACACTATCATTAAACAAACCTCTTAGTATATTATTATTAAAGTGGGTCGGACAACTCACACGTCAAATGCGTGACCGGATGATGGCGGATGATGGTGGTCGATTCATGTGGCTGTGTCCGCCAAGCTGTAGACAGTGGAGCCTTCTTCGAGGGCGTTGGTGTTTTGAAAAGCTGTCCAGATTTTGATCTGTCAGCCAGTCCATATAATTTTTTGTTAAAATGAAAAGTTTACCTGGCTAGTAAGAAAAGCGGCAATTTACTTGAAGTTCTATATTCGGTAGGCGCACGTGCGAGGTGTCTAAAGACGCGTCCCTGCGAGGGTTAGCGATCTGTTTAATTACTGAAAATTATGCGGAACAAAATTTTGAATTTCAGTCAAAAAACCTGTTTTTCGACTCTGAAAAGTATGTAACCTGGAATTTCGACCACCAAACAGGACTCGAGCTCGCGGAATGCGCACTAGAACACAGATAAGGCAGGTAAGTATCAATTAAAACTAAGATCAACGATAGTTTATAAAAAAAAATTGTGATAAAATTTAACTTAACGTACATAAAGAGAAAAGTCGATGGATATTAACGAAAAAAAATTTTCACGTTTTTGACAATTTTAACTAGTCACAAAGTAGTACGGTATACTCATTTTGTTACTACATGCAGTGACAAGTGATATACGTCATTGTCAATTTGACATAATATACCCTTATCAGCTGATTATGAAGTTAGTGTTATCTAATCAGTTAATGAGGGGTTCATTTGAAGATTATTAGACGTGTTATCATCTAACCTCGCGGTTTCGGTTCATATCATAACACCACACCTATAATCTCGAGGGGTTAGGCAGAGGTGTACAGTACACCCACATTTCACCAGTTATGTTTGAATCCCATATAAAAGAAGGCGAGACTATTGCCATCAACCGGGCGTAAATCCAGACTCCGGTCTACTAATGAGAAATTCCTGACGGAAAAACCGAATAACACTTTGCCCGACCTGAGAATCGAACCCAGGGCCTCATGTTGTGTTGTCAAATCGGTTATTGTAATATGTAATAGTTTTGAGTTTGACAGTTGAGGGGTCTTAGTCACCTTAATAGGCACACAGTTTAGATTACATAGCTTTTATGTTTTTTTATGGGTTTCATACAATGTAAAAGAAAGAAGAAAATGTTATCTTTCCATACAGAATTGCGCATGAAGAACGCAGACAGGACAGAAAAATGTCTTGTAAATCACTTTAGACATAAGAAGCATATTTTTTCGAAGGGAGGTGTTGTGTGTGTAAACATGTAATCAGTGACCTCTGCGCTGTCATCAACGAAGCTGTGGAAGTGGCGAACTTTTAGGCCAACAAATACCCAGTCGTGCCAGGGAAGAAAAACATCATATCTAAAAGCCTTTCAAACAAAACTAACAAGTACAATTTTAAAAACATATCGGCGAACGCGACACTGACGAGAAACCACAATATTTTAATTAACTAAAAGCTTAAACAAATGTAAGCATCTTAAATACTAAAGAATATTAAAATATTAATTTCAAGCAAAACTTCTGTCTCAGACTTTCAGCGAAACAAGTGCAAAGCGAGGAGGGTAGTTTGACATCTGCAATAAGAAACGCTAACTTCCACCGCCCGTAGGAAGTGTTGAAAAGTTTTAAGTACCCTCAATGTGAGAATAAACAAAGTTATAATAAACGGGCCGCAAAATGGGCGGGGTATGAAAAAAAAAATTTTGTGCCCGACGACACAAGATTTTTTTTTTTCATTTTTCAATCTATCTAAAGAAAATCGAACCTTTTAATGGTGCAGGACCATTATAGGGTTTGATTTGACTCTCCTGCCCTTAAATACCAATTTATTTGGGAACTTTCATAACGCATGTATTGACGTCAAAACGACAGACCATCAGACCAGTCTGTGATCTTTGACTATCTCTATGGGTTTTCAGAAGCCCGAAAGTCTGATACTCAGTAACTGGGTTGTAGAGATGAGGGGGTCTATTTGGACGTTTGGTCGGATCTGAACCGACCGAACGAAATAGAAAAAAGTGTATTAAGAAACATCCAAACATTCGGCCGATACTTCGGATTTATCGCTTCGGAGTAGACCCCCAGATAGGCAGCGGCTCCATGTAACATTCTGGTACAGCTGCATCTGGTTAGACTGGAAGCTGACCCCAATATGGTTGACAAAAGGCTACACTGGTGATGATTGACGTCACAACGATAGACAATGTATTGTGAAACGTAGTATTGTTCAGAGTCTAGTGTAATAAATAGGTTTGTAGGTCATAATGAGTGATTTCACGAAATAGATTGATTGTTAAGCAATGTTACAATTGATGAGTCGACACTACACTCTTTATACAATCGGAAACAAATAACCTAGATTTGTAGAACTACGTCAAGAGCATGCGCAGCTGTATGTACGAGCCCAATTACTAAAATATTCTGTTCTTAAAAAAAATTCTTTATTCTTTGTATTGATGATATTGTGATTTTTATTTTTGTATGCTCAATGAGCTACCTACCCTGATCATTTTGTCAATATTCTTTATTTATTCTCTAACTAGCTGTGCCCCGCGACTTCATTCGCGTGGAAGTCGTAAGATACACAATATACTAAAATAACAGTCACATTTTAATAAAACTTCCTCGTCCCCCGACCCGCCGCGTTGCATCGCCCGCTCGCGCTTTTACTTCGTTTTCGCGTACGGCCGAACCCAATAATCTATCTATCACCAGTTTTGGCATACTGGAGATAGAAAAACCTATCTGTCTATGGTTTAAACGTCCCAATAAGTTTTATAAGAGATTATGGAATCTTACCGGCCTGACATAAGGACAGATAGAATTATACTATCTACTATCAATAGCGATCTGTCTGTTCCGGACTATATTGTAGGTTATTGGGTTCAGCCGTTAGTGTTCTTTCTAACTTTTTTCTTTTTGCTCGGCTCCTAAGGGTCATAGCGTGATGTTAAATAGCCTATAACTATCCTCGAGAATTGGGCTACCAAATGCAAAAAGAATTTTTCTAAACCGACTTTTTGATCAGAAGTTCATGGGTTTTAATTTTTTTTTGCGCGGAACCCTAATTATTTTTCTAAAATAAAAGTACCATAAGTTACTCCCCGTAACATCAGCTATCTGCCAGTGAAAGTCCCGGTAAAATCGATAAACCGGTAAAATTAAAAAAAATGCTTATTTGTTATAAGTACCGATACTATGAAGTATAAACGGTACTTACTTATAATAAATGAGCCACTTTTAAAATTTTTGTCTGTCTGTCTGTCGTTTGTTCCGGCTAATCTCCGAAACGACTGGACCGATATTTTCTTATATATTTAGTAAAAAGTTGTTATTTTGGCATTACAAACAGACACTTCAATTTTATTCATTTGTATAGATGTATAGATTTATCACAGGGTTCAGTATAGTCCTTTTGAAAGACTCCCTAGTTTCAAAAGAGGAACGAATTTTAGAATTCTTAAGAAATATCAAAATAATATAAGGAGTATATCTTTCTTTACGACCGTAACTAATGAGAAATGTGTTGTGTTAAAAACATGGTAAGATCGCTAGAACCCCCCAGAAACGCTACTGATGCGTTTGCTATAGGGCCAAATCTGCACCCGCGATCGCTTCCTCTTCACTACCCGCTTATTTCCCAGCCCACTTATACTCCGACTCTCATAGAACTTCAACAGTAAAGGTAACAATCTCTTAGTTTTAGGCAAGAAACAACTTTTACTTAGCTCTAGTAACAAAGTCTTTACAATGAATCAGTCTTAGTCCTTGAGTTCGTTGCCTAACTTTACTGATTTAAATTTATTAACATACCATCACGGCTTGTTTCCCCAAAGGGTTGTGCAAAGGTGTACCTATAGTACACCCACATTTCGCCAGTTATATTTAAATTCCATGTAGGTCCTCCTCCTCTCCCTAATAGGGGGCAAGCCTATTGCCATCAACCGGGCACAAATCCAATCTCCGGGCTGCTACTGAGAAATTCCAGATAGAAAAACCCAATAATCCTTTGCCCGACCTGGGAGTCGAACCCAAGACCTCATGCTTAGCAGTAGCGCTTGCGACCACTAGACCAACGGGGCAGAAATTAGTTATATTGATTAATCTGGTAGTAAGTGCTAAAGCTGTTTTTGTATAACGTAAATTAAATATATTTTAATTCATACAAAAGTTGCGGAAATTAGGTATACAAAAGGTTTTTTGCATTTTTGCAATATTGCTGTGTCTACTCGAGCACTGGCGATATGTGGGTGTAGGTTCAAGGAGGAGGCGGAACGCGTGAGGGAGAGTCAAGCTGTGCGCCCTCACGCTCCTCCTAATCGCCGCAGGAGACACCCTGGGCGTCGGGAATTGGCAGCCGATTCCCGGCCACCGTAGCGCGTAGGTGCGGGCTTGCGGACGGCGAGCAATAGGTAGCTCACCGTCCGGTAAGGACCAGGTTCGAGTCGACGGCGCGTTGTGTTCCACGCGCGCCTCAAAGAGATGTCAGCACTATTGACAGGGTCCGCTAGGATCGATGCCAGCTAGGGTTGCGGGATGTTCGAAAGAGTTACCCTGGCCCCAGCACAGGCAACTGAAGGAACACTGGTAGGTTTTAGTCAGTAAAAGTCTGACAAGCAATGATTTCCCATCCAGAAAAAAAAAGGTTCACCTCTGTCAACCATTCGGGAATACAGGCTTGATGTTGTTATGATATTGAGTACTATGTGACTTTTACCCAGAAGGTCAATTCCCGTAATTAAAAACATTCAAATCTAGTCGCAGTCTCATCGCAGCGGCAATCAATGTCAGAAATCCCATACAATTTTTGACAGATTGAGACTGTGATGCGGCCGTTCTTAAAAATACGGGAATTGCCGCTCTGGTTTCTAGGTGATGTTGGCTATAACTTAATACTGCTACTAACTACAATAATCTTTATTTACATTAGCCATAAGTTATGTTATTATTACAATATTTTTGTTAATTTATATTTTTTTTATTTGAGATAGGTTTGCTCTTGACTCTAGTCTAGGTCAGAGATGACTGAGACAAAGTCGACGATGGAGCGAGCTTACCCAGAAGAAGCCTGTTCACTCTCACTTTGAAGAGATCGGGGTTGTATGCGTTCGGAAACACAGACGCAGGCAGAGAGTTGAGTATTCTATATAATTATTGCGTAATGTGTTAGATTTTTTTTTCTTTTATATTTTGTAGATTCACTTACCTATTGTTTGTACTAAATACCAAATTGGAAAAGGGTTGTTATATTATTATAATAATATTAATTCAATTCTATAAGTATTTAGATGAATTGTGTGAAAATTTGCATGCCGTAAGGTAAAATGTATCGGGACCAGTGGCGAAAGCACCACATAACACGATTCCTACCGACTTCCCTTCGGAGAATCGCATCAGCAACTCTACCGCTATTGAAAAATGGCACAGTCAATAGTGTCTACTATTACCAAAAAATATAGTTACACTACGGGTAATTTACCATGACATTCAAACAACAAAAACGCCCATTATTAGCTTTGAATTACAACAAGACTTTTATTTTTAAGTTAATAATAATAATAACGCCATTAGACGTAGCCAAAGCAGTCCGCCCGTTGCCAAATTGGAAATCACCGGGACCGGACGGGCTGCACAACTTTTGGCTAAAATGGCTAATTAGTTCACACACTCGCCTGGCATCTCAATTCCAGTCATCCTTAGAGTCTGGGTCGCTACCGCAGTTTCTAACAACAGGCGTTACCCACCTGCTCCATAAGTCAGGAAGTCCCGCGGAACCCAAGAATTATAGACCGATCACGTGTTTGCCGACGATCTATAAACTTCTAACATCCATTTTGAGAGTGAAAATAAATACGCACATTGAGAGTAACTCAATTATGTCTTCCTCTCAAAATGGATGTAGGAACGGGTCCCGCGGTACTATCCTTAGTACCGCGGGACCCGTTCCTACATCTCTACTACTACTCTACTCCTCATCGACATGGCCATTAGCCAACAGGTTCGTCGATCCCGCAAAGATCTGTCGACATGCTGGATAGATTATAAGAAGGCCTACGACTCGGTGCCACATGCATGGCTCATGAGGGTGCTTGAGTTGTACAAGATTGATGCAACTCTACGCACCTTCCTTGAGTCGTGTATGGGGCAATGGAGGACGGTCCTTCGCTATCCAGGGTGTCGACAGATCCAGGGGAATGATGAACCTGTATGGATTAAACGGGGAATATTTCAGGGCGACAGTTTGAGTCCACTTTGGTTCTGCTTAGCCCTGAATCCTCTAAGCACACTGCTGGAGGATTCAGGTCTAGGCTATCGGTTGAAGAGAGGTGGTCAGGTCATATCTCACCTCCTCTACATGGACGACTTGAAACTCTTTGCCCCCAACAAATTGCGACTGGTGGAACTACTGAAGGTAACTGAAACTTTCAGTAACGCCATCAGGATGGAATTTGGTGTGGACAAATGTGCAGTCATGCATGTAAAGCGAGGCGAGATTATGGAATCCGAGGGGATTCAACTCTCGGATTCCATAAACCTTAGAGCCCTCTCCGCAACCGAAACCTATAAGTATTTGGGTATGTCGGAAGCGTTGGGCATTAATGCTGCTGACATGAAGCAATCGTTGAAGGAGCGCTTCTTTGGTCGCCTGAAGAAGGTATTAATTAGTCTTCTTTCGGGCGGAAACAAGGTGCGCGCCTTCAACGGTTGGGTCATGCCGGTTTTGATGTACTCTTTCGGCATACTCAAATGGACTCAGACCGAACTAGACGCCCTGGATAGGAGGGTCCGTACACTGCTGACCGCAAACCGGATGCATCACCCACGATCATCGGTGATGAGACTGTACATCCCGCGGAAGTGCGGGGGTCGAGGTTTTTTAAATGCTAAGACCCTCCACAACCGCGAGGTGTGCAACCTCAGGGAATATTTTCTAAACGCCGACGTGGGTATGCACCGTGATGTGGTCGCAGTGGACAACGGGTTCACCCCGCTCTCCATGGCTAAAGAGAACTGGCGCAAACCTGTAGTACTTACTACAGATGACCGCAAGGCGGTATGGCAAAGCAAGGAGCTTCACGGACGCTTCTATCGGGCTCTACACGAGCCCGGTGTAGATTTCTTAGCGTCCGTATCCTGGCTACGTTTCGGTGACCTCTTTGGGGAAACTGAAGGTTTTGTTTGTGCAATTATGGACGAAGTTATTTTGACGAATAACTACCGGAGACATATTATGAAGGACGGGACGGTTGACGTGTGTCGGGCATGCCACCGTCCGGGTGAGTCCATCAGACATATTATCTCTGGTTGTTCTCGTCTGGCTAACGGCGAGTACTTGCACAGGCATAACCAAGTGGCCAGGATTATTCACCAGCAACTTGCTTTGAAATACAAACTTGTGGACTCTGAGGTACCGTATTACAAGTATGTGCCCGACCCAGTTCTTGAAAATGACCATGCCACGTTGTACTGGGATTGGTCTATCATCACTGACAGGACTATTGTCGCCAATAAGCCTGATATAGTGGTGATAGATCGATTAGCGCGCCGCGCAATGATAATCGATGTTACCATTCCACATGACGAGTACCTCGTGAAAGCTGAGAAAGAGAAACAAATAAAATATCTCGACTTAGCACACGAGGTTGTTGACATGTGGAATGTGACCTCGGCTGTCATTGTGCCGATTGTCGTAACGGCCAATGGCCTGATGGCCGAAAGTCTCGACCAACATCTCTCGAGGCTGTCGTTAGGCGGTTGGATCAAGAGCCTGATTCAGAAGGCAGTACTCCTCGATACGGCTCGTATTGTGAGGAGGTTCCTGTCTCTGCAGCCCTAACCACCGGTAGCTTGGACCCTGCTCCCGATACCGGTGGAATTCTATTTTTTATATTTTTAAATGTTTTTTTAATATTTTGTATTTTAAGAAATATTTAAAAATGTAATTATATAAGAAACAAAAATTAATAAACGAAATAATAATAATATATCTTTATTAATAGCAAAATACAAGTTTGACACTAAGTACACATGGTATTCACTAGAGGACAAAAAAATTAACAAATAGAAATAGTGTGCAAGAGATGGGTAAAGTACGGTCAATACAAAAATTTTGAGCCCTGACTCCTAAACTAGGAAGATCCTGTATCTTAGGAGGCAGTGTCTTTGCATAAATAGTGGACGAGCAAATTATGAGCGTACTAGCAGACTCGGATAGTCACAAACAAGATATAGACTAAAAGATAAGAAATATATCTATATATTACATATGTTTAATTAGTATTTTTAATAAGTTATTATGTTTGTATTGAGTGTATGTGTGAATTGTATTTGTGTCGTGTCATATGGAAGTGGTATGTGTAAGGGAGAGGGGTATGTGGAGTGATGTGATGTGGTGTGGTGTGGTGTGATGTAGTGTGGTGGTGAGTGGTGAGTTGTGAGGGTGTGTGGGGTGTGTTGAGTGAATGTGCATTTGTGTAATGTGGCTGGAATTAGTGGGGGCACCTCCCTTCGTTGTGATGTGATAAGTGTAAGTGATTCAGCAGATCCAGGCAAGTAGACTTTCAGTTGCCTCGTAGTCTTGATCTTTAATCCAGTCCTCAATTTTAACTTTAACCCTATAAGTATCCAATTCAATTATGTTTATTTTTTTATTAATTGTTGTATATAGGTGTGAGCTTAGAACATAATGAAATAAATTTTTACTTGATTGATAATTAAGTTAGTTAAAACCGGCTTCGCTTCCGCTTCCCTCTTACAAAAATTCACACCTCGCCACTGATCGGGCGGGACTATTTATAACAATTATATAAATAAATAAATAAAATAAATAAATATCTTGGGACAACTCACACACGGCCATCTGATCCCAAGTTAAGCAGAGCTTGTGTTATGGTAACCAGACAACTGATATACATACTTATATAATTTATAAATACATACATATTATAGATAAATTACACCCAGACACAGAACAAACAATATGCTCATCACACAAAGTTTGTCCTGGGTGGGAATCGAACCCACGACCTCCGGCTTTGCAGTCAGGGTCACTAACCACTAGACCAACAGGCCTGTCAATCAATATCTTATCTGTATTCCTACATTTTCTATTTCTATTGTATATAGGTGCTTAATTACTAACGGCCGAATCCAATAATCTATTTTCAGTAAAAGACAGATCGCTATTGATGGTAGACAGTATTTATTCTATCTCTCCTTATGTCAGGCCGGTAAGATTCCATAATCTCATAGAGATTAATGGGACGTTAAAACCATAGATAGATAGGTTTTCCTATCTCCAGTATGCAAAACTGGTGATAGATAGGTTATTGGGTTCGGCCGTAAGTTGCCTTTGCAACTAACGATGAAAAGTTAAAAGTTTTATTTCACAGCTGTTACAGTGATGTCCTTGGCGGCATTAATCACCGATCCTGAAATTTTGACAAACACCAACGAAAGTATTCTAGAACTTTTAAGTAATCGTTTAACACAACATTAGCTCCACAAAAAACCACAAAGTTCTTAGTTTCTACAAAAAAAAAAACGCGAAGAAAATTAAGCAATAAAAAGTTGGTCCCAACCCATGCTGAAGTAAAAACTCGGTACAGTTTAAGACCAATATAAGAATACCTTTGTGACCAAAGAACAAGCATTTGCATATTTAAATAACCATTTAAGAAGCAGTTTGTACTTGAATATTGTGCAAAAAACAGAAACATTTCTTTGAAACAAGTCTTTAGGAGTTTCAGTTATGGTTTTAAGCTATATTGCCATTGAGCAAGCAAAAATATGAGAACACTAGCAGCGCCCCGGTTTGACCCGCATAAGTCTCGATCCCGTGGGGATATCGGGATAAAAAGCATTCCCATGTGTTAATCTAGGTTATAAACTATCTGTGTGCCAATTTTCATCCAAAGCCGTTCAGTAGTTTTTGCGTGAAAGAGTAACAAACATCCATCCATCCATCCATCCTCACAAACTTTTGCGTTTATATTTATTTATTTAACAGTTTATGTACACACATATAAACAGATAAAAAGAAAGGAACAGACAAATACGTACAAAGATGATGCTTATTTCTAAAGAAATCTCTTCCAGCATATCTGCGATAGGAAAGTAAATAAAGAGATGTAGACAACGGGTGTAAGAGTAAAAGAGAAAAAAATACATAAAATCAAAAACGATACACTAATATGAGTATATACCTACAAATATACAACGTGTTTCTGGATGTACGACATTGAATGAAGACGAGCACAGTATTAATCCATTGAAACATTTTAAAACACGAATATTGGTAGTTAATGGAAAATTCAAAAAATGCAGCTTTCAAACAAAATAAATAGTAGAATCAACTGCACAAAAAGTAAACACGCTTTATCTACGCAAAGTCACTGACCAACGGTGCTTTGCGGGGTGCGGGGCGCGGCGGCGGCAATGTTTACCTATTATTACGGACTCAGATCTACATCATGTTGAAAAATAAGAAAATGAAAAATTATTTCCTGTGGCTAAAGTATTCATTGGATTTGATTGATTTTTTGTATACGGGTAAAGAACATGATTCTCTTTACGTGGTTTAAAGGAATGTCAATTGTCCTGTTCCACCTTGTATTAGCTACCTTAGGCCGTTGACTTCTATCAAGACTGATGAAGATGTTGTCAAGTCGTATTGGTTTCGCTCTGGCATCGACTGTGGAATGAACCAGTGGTCCTGGGCTATACCGAAAAAGCTAGTTACTAGTAAACCTAGTATTGTTACAAGAGGGACCGATTAATCGGGTTAACCACTTAGACATAAATATGTTTTATAAAGATATTACCGATTTATGGGTTTAACCCTTTTAACAAACTAGCTGTACGGCAGGGTTTCTTAAAGTGGGGTCCACGGACCCCCTGGGGGTCCGTGGCATGTGCACCAGGGGTCCGCAGTAGGTCAGCTAACTCTTAACCTAGTTACTAGGAAATAGTGTAATAATCTCGTCTAGGTTAAGCCAAGAACTCACCGCGATGACAACGTATCGTAAGTCACAAAACATGAGTTAATTGAACAATGACTAAACTTCTAGGGCAGGGTTTCTTAGCAGCACAGTTGTTTCATATTTGTCTCTGATACTCTGATCTGTTCATTTACTCCTGTGGCGCCACGTCTCTCACTGTAGTAAGTAATGAAACTACCAACTAATGAAAGTGATTTTTCAATATAAATATGGCTCGTTTTCTTTACTTAAAATATTCTTTGACAGGGGTCCGTGGAATTATTTATATTGTGAAAGTGGTTCGTGACTGCAAAAAGTTAAAGAAACCCTGCTGTACGGCATGCATTGCATTGCAATGCACCAAAAAGCAAATGAGTGTTTGGTTGTAATTTTTTGGACCAGAAACCCTCGTGGGCGTCCTCAGAAGACCCTACCAAAGTTTCATCACAATCTGATCAATAGTTTAGGAACGCATAAAGGACAAACATACAAACATTCATTTTTATTTATGTATATACACATAGATTAATTATTTATAATTATATTGGTGCTAAACGGGTTAGTCATTATTGAAAGATTTTTAACCTAACCTGATTATACACGGTGTAAATATAAATAACGCAGTCTCTTAAGGGGTCATTATACTCATCACTATGAACAACTGTTACTATGGGACCAAATGAGAAATCGTGAAAAAATATCAGATGTTCCGAGAGTCATGCGAACATAAATTTAGGAAACAGCAGATTTTTTTCGCGATTTCAGATTTGGACCCATAGTAAAAGTTGTTCATAATGATGAGTACAATGACCCCTTAAGAGGTAGTGCGTTATTTTTGTTAACCTTGTATACACATACATACATACACTCACGCCTTCTTCCCAAATAAACCCCTAAGTATTATGGGTAATCTTTTCGGTCCCTGGTTACAAAAATGTGTTTAAAGATAACAGTCTTCATAATGTAACTATTTCCCAGTAGACTAACAAGACACCGTGAGTACTATGATACGTATGACAGATAACCGCGATATGTGAACAATGAACAATGCTTATCAGACGGACATCACGCGATTGTATTGATAACGTTAAGAAACGTCAGGAACCGTTTTAGTATAATAATATACAATTTAAGTAATGTATGTAGTGATTTTATACAATTTTACACCTGATCTATACATAATTACATAATATAAGTTAAATTCGCTTTTCATGTCTGTCTGTGTGACCGTTTGTTCTTCTAAATTACGCAACGGATTTTCATGCGGTTTTTCATTTAGAGAATTTATTTCGAAAGGTTTATGTGTAAAATACATTTATATTAAACTAACATACAGGATGGTCCAAATAGTGACGTCCAAAAAAAAAAGAGTTTTTAAAATTTGAGTCTCCGAATAAAAACTTAAATCCGCTATCGATACTTTTTTGAGTAACTAGCTAGAATGTTAGGAAGTTTATTATTTTAAGTACGAAAGTAACATTCAATACAATTATGTCACAAAAAAAATCTGAAAAATACTCCCTACAAAAAAAGATATGAATTTTTGAAGCCCACCGGCAGAAAATTCCACTAAATTACAAAAAAAAAAAAAAAATAACACAAACTACAAAAAATCGTGAAACATACTCGTACATGGGGTATTTTCGAATACCTCTGCCCTGGGCCCTGGGTATTCAAATTTTTCTTTTCGACGGTACTATTATTTTGGACCATCCTGTATAATATAATAAAGAAATATCGATGTTTTGTATTTTGGACCATCCTGTATAATATAATAAAGAAATATCGATGTTTTGTCAAGTCGTAAAATCTGTATGTAGCAGGGGCGGGTTTTTCAGTTTGGAATTAATGAAATCTTATGATCGGTTGACTGTGGCTGGTCTGTATGATGGTTCGTTAATTTATGGGAGTCAACAAAATGTGCATATTATTATAAAACTTGACTCGAATGTTGATCTGCATTATTCAAAAGGTTTTTCTTGTACTTTTTTCTGGTATAATATAGTTCCAAAAGTAGCTGTGATTATATATTACATACTAAAAAAATATACCTACGTTTAAAATAAAACATTAATGATGATTGTGTATATTATTTATAAATTGCACAAGTATTCATAAATAGAATCAATTGAAATGCATAATGTCCAAAAAATGATCTTGAGATAGTTGAAAAGAATGTTATAGAAAATCCAATCTAGATATCCTTATCGACAGCATAGAGGAAACGTAATTCTGATAGGCCTTTCCCAGTGGCAAATAAGTCTTCTGTCACTGTGATTGGAAAATATTAAGTTTAAAAAAGTTCAGTCGATCATTTATTTTAAATTTATTCCGGGTCGTCGCCCTAGTTAGTCTTTTTCTTTCATTCATCTCTATCAGATTTTAAACATATCCTCACCAAGATTAATTAATCCATTCATATCCATTTATACTAATATTATAAACGCGAAAGTAAGTCTGTTTGTCTGTTACATTTTTACGCCTAAACCGCTGAACAGATCTTTACGAAATTTGTCAGTTAAGCAGTCTGGGACCTGGTTATGGACATAGATAGATAGAAAATGCTTAATTTTATACATGGGCTACTTTTCATCCTGGTTACATACCATACCATAAGTTAAAACAACAATAAGTTGCACCGTCTAAACAGTGCTTACGATGCAAGTCATTTGTTGCTTCAATCTTATTGTAGGTAACCCACAGGCTAACAAAACAAAATTTGCATCGTGTAAATGGAGCTTAAAAGGCGGTTTGGTCAGGACCTCTAAGCAGTATTATTGTAATCTTACTTGAGTGTGGGAGAGAGATGAAGCTAGACGTCTTGTATAGCTCCATCTCTTTCTCACACTGAAGTAACATTAAAATAATACTGCTTTAAGAGGTGGTGGTTGGCCCCCTGACTGGATGCGGAAGGCGAAACAAGTTGCTGTGGACTGGCCAACTTGGGAGAAACCCACAGCAGTGGACTGCGATGGGCTTAATTGAAAAAAGTCGTTTGTAACCAGCGGGGCAATTGCGTAATACATTATCGATCGGAATCGGTTTCATTTTGACAGGTCAACAACATTCATTACCTTATTTACGTGTTGAGCCGACGAATTGCTCGAACTTATGAAGCAATGGATTAGCAATTTGCTTCAAAATGATTCAGATTCCGATCGATAGTGTGTTACGCAATTAAGGTGCTGGTTATGATTGCATCCATAAATTAATGTTTGCTCTTGACTCTAGTCTAGGTCAGAGATGACAGAGACAAAGTCGACGATGGAGCGAGCGTACCCAGAAGAAGCCTGTTCACTCTCACTTTGAAGAGATCGGGGTTGTATGCGTTCGGAAACATAAAACTTGCAAGCATAAAACAAGGGTTTTGCTCAGCGATGGCACTGGATACAGTTTGCTTACCTTTACTTGAATGCCCTGAATTTAAGGTCTTCATTGAAAAGTAAAAGTTGTTTTTATTGAAACATCGAAAATTGCATGTTCTTGGCAGGTAAATAGTTAAGTACCAAGATTTTTAAGTTTTTGCAATTTATATATTATACAAATAAATAAAATTGAAGTGTTTGTTTGTAATGTCCAAATAACAACTTTTTACTAAATGTATATGAAATTATATATGGTACCCACTTTTAACAAAAAAGCAATTTTGAAAATTATTGTCTCTGTCTGTTTGTTCCAGATTATCTCTGAAACGGCTGGCCCGATTATGACGGGTTATTCACTAGCAGATAGCTAATGTTACGGGGAGTAAAGTAGACTACTTTTATTTTCGAAAAATACTTAGGGTTCCGCGCAAAAAAATTAAAACCCATGAAATTCTGAACAAAAAATCAGATTTGTAAAATTCTTTTTGCATTTGGTAGCCCAATTCTCGAGGATAGTTATAGGCTATTTAATATTACGCTACGACCCTTAGAATAGAGCAAAAAGAAAAAAGTGAGAAAGAACACTAAGCTAAGCGAAAACGAAGTCATAGCGCGGGCGGGCGATGCAACGCAACGGGTGGAGGGACGAGGGAGTTTTAATAAAATGTGGCTGTAATTTTAGTATATTTTGTATCTTACGACTTCCACGCAAACGAAGTCGCGGGGCATAGCTAGTTGTTTAATAATTTTGTTTACAAAAATCTCATTATCATTACTTGCTGAATGCTAAAGTCATAGAGTTATTGTTAAAGTTAGACTAGGAACCTATTGTAAAGCCACTAACGGCCGCTTTCTTTATCTCAATCCCAATCTTGATCCCGATCCTTGTCTGTAACCAATCAGTGGCTGAATTTGTCAATCTGTGTAATGGAACTTACCTACTGTAAACTCGGCCGTTGATTGGTTACAGACAAGGATCGGGATCAACATTAGGATTGAGATATAGAAAGCGGCCGTAAGACGGCTTAGCAATGTAAAGATCGCTTTCAATTCCCACACGCCATTCAAATCTTACATGGAACATGAATCAAAAATCACCCAACTCAGCCTATCGCAGTCCACTGCTGGACATAGGCCTCTCCTAGGCTGCGCCACAATACCCTGTCCTCCGCCTTCCGCATCCAGTCTGTCCCAGCCACCTTTTTAAGGTCGTCGGTCCATCTAGCTAGGGGGCGTCCCACACTACGCTTGCCGATACGCGGTCTCCACTCCAGGACTCGTCGGCTCCACCGGCCATCGATCCTTCGACAATCATGGTTAGCCCACTCATCAGCCTGCTTGCTCTGCAAGCTATGTCCATAACTCCGGAGAAGAACATGAATCTTTGTGAATAATAAAATAATAATATTCAGCCTATATTGTTCCCACTGCTGGGACACAGGCCTCCCCTCTGTGAAAGGGAGTGGGCCATAATCCACCACGCGGGCTTAGTGCGGGTTGGTAGATGTCACATGTCTTCGAATTTTTGGTTCAATACTCAATACATTTATTTGCAATCCACAATGTAAACTTAGGTGGTAGGAACATTATAAAAATATACATAATTTTAGATCATTGTGGACCCTGTCGGGCACAGCAAGGTAGGATAGAGGAAGAGGGCTATTATTATATTATTATTAGTTCTAGGACATGCCGATTTCCTCACGATGTTTACCTTCACCGTTTTGAGAGCAGTGGTGATGAAATTATTTACACTAAGTAAAGCTGGTCTGGGTTCGAACCTACGACCTTACAACTCGTAAGTCGCGGCGGTCTTTGTGTAATTTACATAAACAACACAAAGATCCCCTTAACCAAGAAAGTACAATTTTCTACCACCTTTGACTTAAAATCAGCAAGTCACGTAGATACCAAAATCGTATTGTTCGTAATCCAAGGATTTGAATTACTAATTAAATGCTAATTACGTGACGAAACATCATATCGAGCATACATAAGTACCTATACCCACTTCTCTTCCAATTGAATAGGATTATAATCAGTTAGCAGGTACATTTTACGTACAAAAAACGTACGGACGTATTTTCTTTTACGTATGATTGCATTTTTACTAGCCACTATAGCGACACGCCCCTGCTTCATGGTTTTTACGACTTGATAAAAATCGAGATTTCTTTGTTTAATTATGAAACCTACATAGGTTTAATACAAATGCATTATACACACAAACCTGCTGGAAAAAATCTCTTAATTATGGTTAAAACTACATCAACTTCCATTGCGTAGTTTAGAAGAACAACGTGGTCACACATACAGACACGAAAAGCGAGTTTCAATTTATAATTTATGTTCCTACCTATAGATAATATTACTTCATTGTGGGTAAGAGATGGAGCTAGACGTCAACAGCCTACAAATTGTCCCACTATTGGGCAAAACTAACTACTAATTCTTCTTCTGATAAAAGAAGGAACGAGCATTGATGACCATTCATGCTCACTGAGTGTCAAAGATTCGGTTTCATTCATACTAAAAATTGGCACGAAGGGTTCTGTACCACAATACAATATTTTCTACGTTTCTTGTATGGGGATCTTCTTTAATTTTGAACTTTATTTTATTTTTAATATTTTTTGTTACAGCGGCAATAGAAATACTTAAACAATGTGTGAAAATTTCAACTGTCTACCTACTACGGTTCATGAGATACAGCCCGCTGATCAACTGACGGACGGACAGCGCAGGCTCAGTAATAGGGTTATGTTTGGCATCCTTCGGGTACGGAACCCTTAAAAAGAAAGTACGTAAATACCGTAGTTCTAAAGTCTAAGAAGCCAATTTGATATGCAACATTATCGATCAATGGGAACTGCATTCGCATTGAACTTCTCGTAAAGGTCAGCGACCGACCTCCGTAACTTAGGAAGTATGACCACATTCTGCTCTAGTTTTACAGTAGGTTTATGACTAATTACAGCTAAAAAAAGACAATACAAATACTTACATGCCCATTTTCCTTGCTCCTTGAAATTCACTTTGTTGATCACTGGACCCACAGCGTACGTATACAAAGTATTGAAAATTAATTTCGCTAATGAGAATAAACAATACACTACAAACGCCAATCCAGTCATATGAAGCGCGGTATACGGCATTTTTAACAAATGTTTTATATTTTTTCGGTAAATAAAAGTGAGAGGTTAGGAGAGAGCGTCACCGTCACCGCTTGACACAGTTCACGCATGCGTACTAGCGGTCGAAGAAAGTTGGCATGCGCAGTGAATGAATGACGTGCAGGGAATGAAAGTGAATGAGTGAATCGAAGTAATCGAGAAGCCGGCAGAAAATAGTCAAGCGGTGATCGAATTATGTGAAAGAGATGGAAATAAAATATAGTACTGTCTCGCTTTGCCGGCTGATAAGTGCGACATTGTACGAGAGTTTGTAGGTCATCCTGATTAATATAATAGCGGGAAGTAGAACTACGAACAAAAATGTGAGGAACTTTATTAAAAAATTATGCTAAATCACTTTCACCATCATTTCTTCGACAAAGTCCCCGTAATCCTTTGGGAATCAAAAATAACCGTTCAATTCCCTTAAAAAAAATGAACGCTATTTACAATGAAAAATCACTTCGGGATACGAATAATCATGATCATAATCACAAATCATTATTTATGTCAACATCATAATTACAGGGACTGGTTAAAGGCTCCTGCAAACAGGCGCGACATGCGACGCGAATCGCACGCGACACAAAGGCACCGCGTGTCGCGCGACGAGTGGTGCCTTAG
This sequence comes from Fissipunctia ypsillon, assembly GCA_947568875.1. Taxonomy (NCBI): domain Eukaryota; kingdom Metazoa; phylum Arthropoda; class Insecta; order Lepidoptera; family Noctuidae; genus Fissipunctia; species Fissipunctia ypsillon. The sequence goes on from OX387662.1 coordinate 17,262,075, forward strand.
TGTCGCGTCGCGTGTCGCGCCGGTTTGCAAGAGCTTTAAATCTTCACAACTGGTATCGTAATCAAGAATACCGATACCAAAGTTTTCGTACCAGAACAATCATTAAGACGGTGTAATTCCTCTAATTAGTTTCCGATGTCCGATGAAGCCATTTGTGTAATCAGTAGGTAGTTATGTCAGATGGTAATTGATTAATGCTTAATGTATGAATCGTGGCTTGGCACAGCTCGAGGGTATGTTAAGTCAAGCGTACTAAGCTTTTATTTGGATGGGTGGGCATTATAACATTAGCTAATATTATATTGCTTTGATATTATATTTCTATGAGGAGTCATCCATCATCTGCCTAGCCTTATCCCTACTATATTGGGGTCAGCTTCCAGTCTAACTGGATGCAGCTGAATACCAGTATTTTACATGGAGTGACTGCCTATCTGACCTCCACAACCCATTTACTGGATAATAAGATACCCCTTGGTAAGACAGGTTGTCAAACTTTCGGGGTCTGACGACCCGTAACGCCTGTCAAATATCCACGAGTGACAGCCGGAATCAACGGCTCAACATGCTTTCCGAGACACGGAGGCGTCTTGGTATATAAAGATGATCACCCATCCACGGACCAACCACGGCAAGCGTAGCTTAACCTGATCGATCGACCCGGGTGGCTGTTATTACTTAGCCACAAGCCCCCAGATGAGGTGAATCTATGAGGTGTATGAAAATAAAATCACGCCTATGTTCCCAAAGAGGTAAGAAGAATAGTATTAGTTCACCCACACTTGGTCAATTATGATTTAAATCGAATGTCATAGAGAGTGATCCAATTGCCATCGCATACAAAAATCCAGAACCCGTATTACTACTGACAACTTTTGATTTTGAAAATCGAATGCCCCATGCTCAGCAGTTGCGCAAGGATAATCTTAGAACAAGAATTGGACTTGCACGACGAAGCAACAATATTACCTAAACATTTCCTAACAGGCCGTAGTAGGCCAAGAAATATCACGAATATCGAAAGAGCTTATGAATCAGGGAACTACTAAATCTATGCTTGTAGATCAAAATGATCCAGAAGATACTAACGATGCAATGATACTTTTTCACACCCATATTCTACACACCACTATGGACACCTTTTATTGTTAGTTATCTACGTATAAAAACAAGGAAGTCATTCCAGGGAACAACAAAACAAGCCGCAAGTATAGAATAAGAGCACTAAATAGAAATGTCAATACAATTCACTCGAACACTGCTAGAGTTTCTTCGTCAGTATTTCAGACTTCGCCACTAACTACTTGTTTAGGTAAGGCATAGGTTCTAAAGAAAGCGATCTGCTGTGAATTAGCAATGGTAATTAAATTATCAAGGATGTTGCTCCTATAATTCGAGGAAATGTATATGTCGTGGCCAGATCTCAGAATTGATCATTTCATGAAGTGGTTGTATTTTATGAAATAGGACATCGAACGCTGGTCACATGATGATGTAGTCTGGCCGGATCATTGAACACTCAACGTTTGACGATATGAACACTTACACGCACAACTACTTCATCATGTGGCCAAATATTAGTGATCATATCGTAAAATAGATTATATATTATATAGTTGATGTCGCTTTGTTTTTGTTGTGCATATATTCCTACTCGAAATGGAGGAGCTCGTGGCTAAGTAATAACAGCCGCATGGGTCGATCCATCAGGTTAAGCTACGCTTGCCGGGGTTGGTCCGTGGATGGGTGACCATCTTTACATACCGAGACTCCTCCGTGCCTCGGAAAGCACGTTAAGCCGTTGGTCCCGGCTGTCATTCATGGATCTTTGACAGTCGTTACGGGTCGTCAGAAGCCCGAAAGTCTGACAACCAGTCTTACCAAGGGGTATCGTGTTACCCAGTAACTGGGTTGTGGAGGTCAGATAGGCAGTCGCTCCATGTAAAATACTGGTAATCAGCTGCATCCGGTTAGACTGGAAGCCGACCCCAATATAGTTGGGAAAAGGCTAGGCAGATGATATATTCCTACTCGAATAATTCCTTTTTTTGGGTCCTAAAAATACTAAATAGCCAAATAACTGAAACCAACATGTAGCACTTGCCGGACACTACCACGCTACCGTTCGCTTCGCTCGGTCGGCTCGCGCGTGGATGGTCACAGTTCTAATCTAAACTAACCCATTTGGTCGGGGTGCCATTAGCGGCGTTAGATGCAACTACTTTGCGATATGCCCAGTGGTCAGCTGGTGAAATGGCCAGGCAGATCACGATATGGCTATTTCTACGATCGGATCATACAGATACCTACCCTACATTAATTATATGGCCAAACGTCGACTGACGCTTAAACGATATGTCCAATTTTAGCTGGCAATTTCATGAAATGACCGAACACTCATGAAACGATCAATTATTCTAAGATCTGGCCACGACATACATATAATTCGAGTTGTACTAGAATAGTGAGATTTACCTACTAGAAAAATACAAATCGCCAACGTCGCCCAAAAAGCAGCCAAGCTTAAGTGGGACTGCCTCGAAGTCCGTCGACATCGAAGCAGACCCAAGAGAACATGGCGCGATGAGCTTGACGTCTACAGACAGGATTGGTCCACACTAGCTCAAGACAGAGAGGAGTGGAAAGGAGAAAGGGAGGCCTTTGTCCTGCAATAAGACAACATGGGCTAAAAATAAAAATAATAAGTAACTAGAATAGCCATAATATGAAGGTGGAAAGGCCTATGCCCAGCAGTGGATTGCTATAGGCTGATGATGATAATGAAGGAGGTAGCAAGGTCAGTATCACCATTTGTGGAGAAAATGTGTGAAATGAAAGAGAGCTACCTGCGTCTGTGTTTTCGAACGCATACAACCCTAATCTCTTCAAAGTGAGAGTGAACAGGCTTCTTCTGGGTAAGCTCGCTCCATCGTCGACTTTGTCTCTGTCACCACTGACCTAGACTAGAGTCAAGAGCAAACCCATCTCAAATATAAAAATTAAAAAAATATATATAACTGTAAGGCTATTTAACCTATCACAGTTTGATGTGAATAACAAAATGTCAGCTTTTAGTTAGATGACTGCAAAAAAACATTACATCAGACAACTCCCAGATAGCTAAGCTCGCACCGCAAGGAAAAGTGGAAAAAAAAAATTGAGCTAAAAATGAGTTTACCAAAGGCGGCCAAGCATTTGTAGCCCGCTATAACTAAAGAATGGGCAGCAGCAAGAAAATCTGACAACCAAACTAATTTTCAGCGTTCAAAATAATGTATTGAATAGTGGGTGGGTGAAAGACGAAAGAACGGAAAATGGCTGACGGAGGAAAATAGAAGAGAAAAACATATTCCACTGAACCCTAGTAACATGGGACCAAGGCAAGTAGAAGAAGATAATGACATTATTACAAAATAACGCCTACAGGAGAGGATAAAATAGAAAAATATAGATAGATAGATAGATAAAACATTTATTCAGTGCACAAAAAGACATAGCAGAACACACAAAAGCACAATAAAAAGATGATAACAAATTACATGAATAATATAGAACATGTAAAAACAATGTGCCAATATACAAAAAAGAAAAACAAACAATACAATACAATTTATTGCGCTGACTCCGTAGATAGGCTCACCCCTGGTAATATGGGACCAAGACAGGTAGAAGAAGACAATATGACAATACACTGAGTTTCACCGCTACTTGAACTACAATGAAACCGCACCCTTACCTTGACTAGAAACTTAAATGCTATCGAAGTTATTAAGTTCTCAAGTTGCCGCCGTCGATACTTAGCTGCTTATACGGAAATTTTAATTAGCTTTTAAAGTTTCCTCTAGTTTGAAACAAGTCAATCAGAAGATGTGTTTATTGAGTATTGACTTCGCTTTGCCTGGGAATATGGAGGGGAACTGGCTACACTTTGTGTGTACGTTCCACAGTGAACCTCCACATTGGGTTCCATGTTAATTATCTTTAAACAGTTTGCTTAGAGAATCGCACCTGCGGAGACCATATATTGCTCTGATGGCTCTTTTCTGCAGAATAAAAATAGACTCGATATCTGCAGCCCGTCCCCATAGTAAAATACCGTAAGACATGATACTATGAAAGTAACTGAAATAGACTAGCCTTGCGTCAGTTATAAAGTTTCTTATTCTATCTCTTTTGGATTTGATTGCTGATGAATGGACATTATTATTAGATTTTGTGTTTCTGTAAGAGCACCAAGTTAAATTATATATTTAAACAAGCCAAATAAAGGCGACGCGGTGGGTCGTATCGCATCGCTCGCCCGCGCTATTACTTCGTTTTCGCTTAGCGTTCTTACTGACTTCTTTTCGTTTGGCTCGGCTACTAAGGGTCGTGGCGTGATGACCTTCCACAAGAATTGGGCTATCAACGCAAATATAATATTGCAAATTTTATCTGACATGTAGTTCCAGAGATTAGCGCGTTCAAACAAAAGAAACAAATGCTTCTACTTTATTAAATTAAAAATAGAATTTATAAGTTATGGCAATTTATAGAGACTTAGTTGGCTAATATCATTTTCTTCTTGATATTCCGGACGAGTACAGATTTTGCACGGAACACGCTAGATATATACTAAAGAAAAAGTCAAGGATTTTATTTATTTTAGTTCGTGTTTATGTAACACAACGATGACTCCGTATTGGAGTTTGTTTGTCTGTATGTTTCTGTTTTCATTAAGGGGTGCGTCTCATATCATTATAAAATTTGATATATTTTCATTTTAATAATGTTCACAAGATATGACAAACGTGAGTTATACGAACTGTTGATATAATTTCTTTAGATAGAACATTTATATACTCTAAAACTTATTTCGTATAACGTTATTGGATATAACGTTTATTTGATCGAAAATCATTAGGTATATCGTTTAAAATATAATATTGATACCATCATTATGGTTAACAGCCCGATTCAGAGCAATCTGACTCGGATAGGTTAGTTTAGAAGGCTAAGACGGGAGCGGAGTGGAGCCCTGTTGTTTTTTTCCGTCGACCTGCTGTCAGTTTATGCTTGCATGCTGCATGTATGGTGTATGCTTGTTTGCATGCCTGCTGCATGCATGGTGGCGTTTTATTATATTAGACTAAATAGGTTTTATGTCTTTTTTAAACGATTTTATATTCAATGTATGTTATGCTTATAAAAATTAGTTACTTTAAAATTATATCAATCGTTTATTATATTAACTGATCATTACATCAAATAAAATTATAGATTCATTTGTTATATCTTGTAAATATTAGAGATTTTGTAATTATATCATATATTACTTACCCTTCATTAAGATCATCATTCTAAAATGAGAAAAAAATTGTATTAAAATAAGTTTAAATAAAATTCATCATACACAAATAATGTAGGTAAGTATGATGAACTTTTTAATACTGATTATAATTATTAACCAAATAATTTGCAAGTAGTAGATACTTACAATAATGCCGGTTCTTTTTATAATATCCAAACTGTTTTATAAGCAGGCTTAGTAAGCGTAAACGGTTTACAAAGTCAGTACCATAACAATCCGGAAGGACAACAGTCCTTCCGGATTCCCGTAAATGTAACAACATTGACGGGGGGATTATTGTGTGCTAAATAATACACTTCAGGACATTAAACTGTCTATTCTTAAAATAATCTATTACATATTTTTAAAATCAGAAGCCCAAATCCCGTGACTTACACGTTCAAAATCTAGTCGCAATCTCATCTCAATGAAATGTCAAAAATTATACTAGGTATTTTTGACATGTTGAGACTGAGATCAGAAGCTCAATTTCCGTAACTAAAAACGTTCAAAATCTAGTCGCAATCTCATCTCAGCGACAATCAAATGTCAAAAATGTAGGGAAATTATAGGTATTTTTTTAAATATTGCGAGTGCGATCAGACTGTGAATGTTCTAAAAATTACGAGAATTGCCCCTCAGACTGTGAACGTTCTTAAAATTACGGGAATTGCCCCTCAGATCATGGCTTCAGGAGGCTGGCTGTCAACAATGTAGGAATTATGGTGTATATAGATGTTTCAAGTTTCTCCCATGGTACCTTAAAGTAGTACACCCACATTTCGCCGGTTATGTTTAAGTCAATCAGGCACAAATCCAGACTCCTGGCTGCTACTGAGTAATTCGAGATGGAAAACACAATAAAACTTTTCCCCACCCGGAAATCGAACCCAGGACCTCATGCTCAGCAGAAAAAAACAGAAACTTAACAGAAACTAAGCCGACTTTTGCACGGACGTAAAAATATCGTGGCGGGATTTTATCACGCACTGGATTTTCAACTCTCGGTGTTAAGTCGAGCATTGAGAATCCAACAGAGTGCATCCTAGCGTGTCGAAAAACACACTGTTGGATTTTCGACTCTCGGCGCTAAGTAGAGCGTTGAAAATCGAGTGCGCGAAAAAAAATCACCGCGACGTTTTTACGTTTTATATATATGTATATAATAAATAACATTATACATATAATTATATATTCTTTGGCCAAAGAATTAGCATTGCCATTCAACGTGGCAATGCTGCCAGTCTTCTGGGCACGTTTCCGGATGACAGCGATGCGGACGAGTACTTCGACGCCTAAAGTGTCCCTTTGTTTTTGTATATTTATTTGTATAGTTAGTTTTATTGACTGTATATTGTATTTAAGATTTGAGAAAATTTAATTATAACAAACTTTGCTGAAACAAGTAATTTCAATGCATAACATTAATGACGGTGATGCGCAACCTCACAATGTCCCGAGACATCTCTATTTACTAATGACTCCCGAAAACATTCAGTTGTGCGCAGTTAATTCTTAGTAACTACAGCTGAAGTCTCGGTCGGTTGTCCAACCGAGACCTTACGTTGAACAGACAACATTCTGTCCTTGTGGAGCAAGGCCAGGACTTTATTTTTGTGAATAAGCTTGTTTTTATTTTGTGACCTGATTCGACTACGCTAGGAGTTTTTCGGGGAAAGCTAACCTCCTTACTGATAAACGTTGTATTACTGTATAGTTACACAGCACTTTGTCTTCTTTTTTTGAAAGTCAAATTACTGACGACTGAAAGAGAGAAATCGGTGTGTAACTATTCACCTGATATAATACGTTTATTAGTAAGGAGGTTAGTAAGAAAAAGTTTTCCATGGAAGTATAAGAAATCGTTTGTAAGAAAAGTAGTTAGTGGCTGTTACCGTGAATTCGTTTGAATCGAAACTTTAATGTCCCATTTGAAAAGCGGGTAGCCTTTGAAAAATCTTGGTTCTCCTTTCCACCCAAGGAATGGGTCAGTTATATTCATTTCTCATGTTTGTATCTTCAATTCTTCTGTCAAAGGCATTGTCTGATAGTCACGGACTGTTTTAAGATTGCACAGAAAGGAAATAACAAAATCATTGAATAAACGTTTGTTTTATAAAAACCGGCACATCCATCGGAAATATTGTTTTGAATTCCACAATTTATGATACCGAAAACAAGAAAAATGTATCGTAAACTCATACGCCTTAACGTCTATATTCCAAGTAAACTAACCAACTTCTACTAGCACATTTATTTACTTCCACATCTCAACTTTAATAAACTAATATCTATTAAACTTTATTAAACTAATCCGCAAAATTTCTAGTATCAGTTTACCGGCTTTCGTATCCTCGGTCCATGGCACTGAGAATTTAATCAGGAAAATTCTAGCCTCTACACTGATTAATTTTGATGTGCCATGCTTCACCGAAACTATGGATGTCTTGATACTCGCTAGCCCGAATACATATATCCACATATACATATTCCCAGAGACGGTGGGATGAGCCGCTCTGCAGAGTAGTACAGAACAATTTACTAAACACGTCTGCTACTACTGCGGAGCGTGCGCGCCTGCTGGCTGTGGGTAAGTGAGAGTCGAGTCTGTGGCTTCATGCACTACCGTCGTCGAACATAGGCACTTTGTTCGACGACACTACTTTCCGCCTCGCTGCTTCCCTGCGATTAGGAGCTCATTGTTGTTCTTCTCATCGCTGTCACTGTGGCCAAGTTTTCAACAGCCTCGGACACCACGACCTGTCTTGCAGCCGAAGTGCGGGTCGCATAGCGCGGCACGCGAACTTTAATGACATCATCCAACGAGCCTTTGTCACCGTCGGCGTTCCAGCTATATTAGAATCCAATGGCTTGGCACGCGACGATAACAAGAGACCGGACGGCATGTCTTTATTACCATGGAAGGTAGGTAGGCCTTTGGTGTGGGATGCAACTTGTGTCGATACTCTTGCGCCATCCCATCTTCCTAGCTCGGCGTGCTGTGCTGGCGCTGCTGCTGCGGCTGCGGAAAACCTCAAGCGGTGAAATTATAATAATCTTATTGGTAATTATATTTTCGAGCCGTTTGGGGTTAACACCCTCGCGCCGTGGGGTACGAGCGCTCATGGTTTGTTCAACGCAATCTCCAAATGGATGGTTGTTAGTTCCCGTGACCCAAGGGCTTGCTTTTACCTTGGCCAGAGGCAAGCATTACCATACAACGTGGCAACGCCGCCAGTCTCTTGAGTACATTACCAGTTGACAGCGATGCTGAGAAATTTTTGACCCATATTTTAGTTTTTTAATAGTTTTAGTTAGTTTAGGATGTTATATTTCTGTGTTAATATTCAGTTTTAAATATTATTAAATACTTACATTTAGTTAAAAAAAAATATATATCTAAACCAAAGATCTAACCATACACAATGACCCAGTCACCATTTTAGTAATTAAATGGGATTCAACACAACACAAAGCTAGAATAGAGGAGTTATAACCTAGAACCGCTCTGTGCGTAAAGAAGGCAGCGATGCGATCTGATTGTTACCGATTTCATGAAGCATAAGACTTCAAACTACAGCACAATCTGAATGATTTTGAAGCATATTGCTATTCCATTGCTTCACATGTTCGAAAAATTTGTCTGTTCAACAACGTAAATGACGCAATGTATGTTGTTGAACTGTGGAAATGAAACCGATTCCTACTTTAAGTGTGTTACGCAATTAGGGCGCTGGGGTTCCTGTTAAGCTGTTGCTATTTATGATTAAATGGGTCTGGTTAGGTACTTTCATAAATATTATACATGCGTTGCAAAGCCTCTTTCTTTTTTGCTAGGAACCTTCTCCGGCGCGCACATAACAACTTACCAAAGTTTTATCACAATCGGTCGAGCCGTTTTCGAGTTTTTACGACACTAACGCACGGCCATTGATTTTTTTTTATAAATAGATAGATTTAATATAGGATAGTATTTATAACGTAAGTAGGTATATATTATGTATATACTAAAGCCAAAGTTTCCCTAAAGGGAAAAGCAGAGATGAAATAGTAGTAGTATCTTAATTTTAAAAGTTTTTTTTAAGTACCAATAAATAGTTGGCCATTAAAAAAACTCAACATCTTTTATCGACCTGGATGTCAAACCGTAGTCCCCATGCGCTGCAGCGCTTGCGACCGCTACACGATTACAGCGTTCAGACATTAAGTTCCCTTCAAAATGGTTGAGCTGAATGGTGTTGATCCATGCGTCATGTTCGTGAACGGGCGCCGTCAGTAGGGACTGGTCATCTCTTAGCTGCCACGACTTATTTTAATTTTTGAATCGTTTTTGGTTTTTACCTTTTTGTTGCGGACGTTTTTAACGTAAACGTCTTTCTACATTGTTGTCACATACTTAATTTCAACATGAATGATGTAACCAATATTTTTTAACAATATTTTGATTTAAAAGAGTCTCCGTGGAGTTTCTTGCCCGTTCTTCTCCATAGAGATCTACGCTTTGGATTGGGCAACTAGCTTCAACTTTCTGACTAACTGACCGACTCTTTGACCATTCAAAAGTGCCTGTAATTGGTTTATTTGAGATAAATGCTTTGAGTTTGAGTTTAGACTCTGAATATTCCCAAAATGTCCCTTGGTTTCAAATAGTCCCTTTCCCGAAACGTCCATTTCCCAAAAATAGAGCGTATTTTGAGAAAAGTAGCTTTCCCAAAATGTCTCGATAAGCCACACAAATCTTTGTTTTCTGCTGGAAATGAAATTCGTAACCTTGGAGCCTAGACAAGCGGCTTTCGCGTTCAAAGCGTTTCGTATAATTCTACACCGACTTTCAGTGGGTTTTGACATAAGGTGATGATAACCGACTTTTAATAATTTTAAACTGAAGGTAACGTCTAAAAGAGTAGTGTTAATGATTTGGAAAAAAATATGTTAAATTAGAGCTCGTAGCTAATTAATAACAGCCGCATGGGTCGATCCATAAGGTTAAGCTACGCTTAAAAGAAAAAAAAAGAAAGAAAGAAAATACGTTTATTTGCGGTAAACATGACGCAAAAAAGAACACAAACACAAAAAGAAACAAGCCGCCGCCGCTTGCTGGGGTTGGTCCGTGGATGGGTTACCGGATGGTCTATCCGGTAGCAGCTGAATACTAATACTTATTTTACATGGAGCGATTGCCTATGAGGATGGCTGCCTATAGGATGAGGAGCTCGTGGCTAAGTAATAACAGTCACACGGGTTGATCCATCAGGTTAAGTTACACTTGCCGGAGCTGTTCGGTGGATGGGTGACCATTTTTACATACCGAGACTCCTCCGTGCCTCGGAAAGCACGTTAAGCCGTTGGTCTCGGCTGTCATTCGTGGATCTTTGACAGTCGTTACGGGTCGTCAGAAGCCCGAAAGTTTGACAACCAGTCTTACCAAGGAGTATCGTGTTACCCAGTTACAGGGTCAGGTTAGATAGGCAGTCGCTTCATGTTAAATGCTGTATTCAGCTGCATCCGGTCGGACTGAAAGCCGACCCCAACATAGTTGGGAACAGGCAAGGCAGATTGATTTATACGTTAAATTATAATCACGCAAAAACTATCAAGCGTATTTTTATGAAACTTTCGCCATTTTAAAGATAATTTAACTATTTATCTTGTAGTATTTATGTATGTGTTTTAATGTAATCCTTTTTGTTTTATGTATAATAAATTAATAATGCGTCTAATTTGGGACAGCGCTCCTTGATGGGCGAGTCCTATTACTGGGTGGATGCACGACGCGTTGCGTGAGCCCAGCACAGAACAAACTATTCTCTCAAGGCCGTTGGCATATAACTGCATCTTAATCGTTACAATAGCTTATTATCAATCTAATAAATTTTTGTCTACGCCCTCTGTACTATAAAACTCGTAATATAGAAGCCAGCCACTCTAAAAATGGTAAGATTTAATCGACATACGTGCACTAAAGAAGATTATTCATCACTGACGTAAGTCTCAGCAAAGCATGTAAAATTATGGTAAAATAACACTGCAGGAACAACGTTGTTCCAAACTAATAATAGGTGTTTCCATTAGACATAAACCCGCTGTGTCTAGCTTGGAGTATGAAAAAGACAAGGTACGAGAAAGTCACCGCCGCCGGACACTATCTTCCCGCAACTTGCGAAAAGTAACACTTGTTATGTAGCTAATAGTTTTTTGAGGCGAAGTTGTAAACTTTATAGTGATAAATATTTGAATGCGGACATTTTTGGCTTCAATCTTAATTGTTTTAAAAGTGCTAATCGTAAAACTTCATAAATTATAAAATGTTTTTGTTCAGGGGGCCAACCACCACCTCTTAAAGCAGTATTATTTTAATCTTACTTCAGTGTGAGAAAGAGATGAAGCTATACAGGACGTCTAGCTCCATCTCTTTCCCACACTTAAGTAAGCTCCTGCCGAGACAATGTTTTGCAGCTTGTTTAATTCATACCCCTGAAGTGCAACTTGAACAGTTCCAGTTTGATTCACAGTGGAATCCAACGATTTAGCTCACGCTAGTATTAATATAAGTTAGTCATTTTCTATAGTAATTGTGTTTGTTTGGTTGTTTGTTGTAATGTTATTATGAGAATAAGCGGTCTGGAATGAAGTGTACCACCCGTGCGCGATAAGTTGAGACCTGGAGCTAGACCACCACCTCTTAAAGCAGTATTATTGTAATCTTACTTCAGTGTGGGAAAGAGATGAAGCTAGACGTCCTGTATAGCACCATCTCTTTCTCGCACTGAAGTAACATTAGAATAATACTGCTTTAAGAGGTGGTGGTTGGCCCCCTGAGCACGATGTTGTCACAGTTGCGTGCCTCTAATGTGGACAAAAAAGAACACAACTAGCTTCCACCCGCGACTTCGTCCGCGTTTTTTTTAACATAGGCACAGCTCGTTGCGCGACACGCGGTGCCTTTGTGTTGCGTGTCGCGCCTGTTTGTTGGAGCCTTTATTCGGAGACAGCGCAGCATTATATTATTATCTAAATCTTTATATTTAAACCACGCTTAGGTCTCAACTTATCGCGCACGGGTAGTACCTGCTTTGAAAAGAGATACGTGTATGGAAGAAAAATAATATTATTTTGTAATACACCGACGAGACTCTTCCAAGAAATTATTTTAAAGACGGAAGACGAAGCATAATAAGCGGCCTTATTACCAAGGTGATAAGGTTAAAAAGTGGTTCACCGCAAATGTCCGTAATGGTGCCTGTGGATGTGACGCATATTTTCCCCCAACTTGTTCTTTTCGTGTTTGTGTTCTTTCTTTGCGTCATGTTTGCCGCAAATAAATGTATTTTCTTTCTTTATTTCTTCTTTCTTATCTAAGATTCACACTAAGGCCCACTTGCACCACAAAAGACTAAATGCATGTTGCGCTAAACAAAATACCTATTCTATCTCTGTCATCTTCAAACGATTGGCAGACACAGAGCGATAATTTTAATACGTTTACCGGTAAACGTATTTACCAATTCGTGGAACAAGTAGCCCTTAGTGTCAAATGATACCTGCATACACAAAAATACGACTCAAAAGACTGGCGTGACGCGACGGTGCGACGCGATTCTGGTAGAACAATTTCTAACAAATTTTCCTATAATGTGATCTACTAGAGTCGCATCGCGCCTGTCTGCTCGAGCCTTTAAACAGACATACATTTACAAAGAACCATATATATTTACAAGCCTTTTTTTGCTCACTTCACCATTGACGGCTAAAAAAATTGATCATACATAAGAGCACGCCTTGTTTCCCCGAAGGGTTGGGCAGAGAAGAACGTTTAGTAAAAAAAAAATTGATCATTACAAACCACCTTTAATTCACCTCTCAAACTTCAAACCCGAGCAAACCAGTGAGTCCACACGCTATCTGACTATGATATATCCTCCAGCAGATAGCGAAAGCCAGCTGGAATCTTCTCAGTTGGACTAGGAATCGGGTAATGGATTGACTTTCAAAACAATTTTCATTAGCTCCATGACAGTTATAGAATGGAATCTAGGGATTTTACAGACATTTACTTATTGTTGAAAGCGTTTTAGTGAGGGGGTCGGTAGGTTTGTAAGTTGTTTGAACGATAAATAAAAAGTTCGGTTTCTTTATTTTAGTTAATTAGGGTTCGGGTTTAGTCCACCCAGTCTTTTCCTTACTATGGCTTTGGAGTGATTATAAGCCAAACAACTTATTGCACCCGTTTATTAGTTTTTTACATAAAGTAATACGAAATTTTCGGCTTTTGATGACCGAATGAAAAAACGGAACGCTTAAAGGATCACTCGTGTGTCTGTCTGTCATAGACAATTTGCTCCGAATCTAATGAACCGATTAAGTTGAACATATATCAATTTCTGTGACCGAAACATGGACGTGTAACGTAAATAAATTATTTTTTATAAGGGGGTCACTTTTGGGAGAGAAACAAAAAAATAAAATAAAAGTTTTGCACACTGTACTGTGTGATATATCAAATGGATGGGCTTACTGTGAAGCTCTCAAGTTTATTTCTTAAATAATTTTAAAATAAATAGTTTAAAAATGATCTAAAAAAAACTTTTACTTTTTTTCAAAATTAAAATTTTGAAAAAAAGTACAGAAAAGAGTTCTATACTTTTATAGATTACAGGAAAACCTATAAGAAGTCTTTGGTCTTTAAAAACATATTAAATCTCCCAATATTGTACGTACAAACTTACATTTGCAGTTGGAATGTATGGGAGAACATGTTTTTCATCTAAAATGTTAAGTTTGTTCTTGGGATACATATTTATCCCAACTACGGAACCCTTCATTGTGCGTGTTCCGACACGCACTTGGCCGATTTTTTTTTTTGTTTTATGACAATTGTGTTTTTCGTCATTTTGGTCGAAAACGATGAAAACACTAACAAACAAACAAACAAACAAACACAATAAGTACTTTTTCTCTACATTTTTACTCCATTTTCTCTATTTCCTAAAACTTTAGTTAAGTTTCTTTGCATTGTGTTGGTCCTGCAATCTCATTTCAAAAACTCATTCTTAACTTTACACGCGAACGAAGCCGCGGGCATAGCTAGTACCTATATTCTTCTAGAGCGTTCGCTCCCGGCATTTCCACTTACGGCAGCGTTTCAAACCACTCACATTGTTAGCATATTTCACAGAGAATATTCTACTGTAAAGTCTGAGGAGTTCTGAAAAATTCCGTCAAATTACCGAAATTCTAAAATGTTATATCTACGTTTTTTTTATGTTGATTGGTATGACACATACAATATTCTTGGATGTCATTGTTTATTCTTTTCTGCTTTATAATACGGCAAACAAAGCTAATGTGGACTAATCTGCTAATGCAGCCTTTACCAAAGTGGGCGATAACGCCCCCTTGTGGGCCTAATGGGGGGCAGTAAGAGACCCAGTAGAAAAAATGGGGGCGTTGTGTAGAGGCTTAGGGGCGATTTGTAATTTCATCTAGGTAGTGGTTTTTAAGTAGGTGAAAAAATGGGAGCGCTAAAAAATAATTTATTCTCAAAGTGGGCAGTAGACAAAATAAGTTTGGGAACCCCTGTGCTAATGTATAAAGTGAATTGGAAAAGCATCCTCAGATATTCTCACACTTTCACTACCGAATCATCTAAATAGTAGTGGCACTCGGTAAATATTGTACAATTAATGGTTGAACTCTACCCCCTGAGATATAGGTTACCATCTAGTTCAGGGGATAGGGTCAAATCTTCTTGGCAACTATCACAGCCACCAAATGATATTGTTTATTTATAAAATGTAATTTTAGATATTAAATATTTCGAAATAATATGTCACTTAAAATTGTAAATTTTTAATGGTGAGAAAATAAATAAATTGGAAAATCAAGCAGGCAATATAACAAAAAAAAAAAAACTTATATTTAGCTATTCGTCCGCGTGAAATTTTGGCCCCCGACCCACCGCGTCGTATCACATCGCCCGCCTACGGTTTTACTTCGTTTTCGATTATCGTGCTTGCTGACTTTTTTTCATTTTGCTCGGCTCCTAACAGTCGCAGCGTGATGTTAAATAGCCGATAACCTTCCTCATGAGTTGGGCTATCCAAAGTAAAAATAATTTTTCAAATCTGATTGGTATTTTTAGAGATTAGCGCGTTCAAACAAACTCTTCAATTTTATTATAATAATATAGATATATCAGTTTGCCAATCAACTTAATAAAAACGCTGTTGATTTGATATTGATATGTAAGTAATATAATTGTACGTATAATATTAAGGAACAAGCTCTAATAACCATCTTTAGAGTAATTTTATGTCATGACTATTAGATATCATATCGGGTGATAAATGAGCAGTGAATAAGAAATAAAACAGTATGTCCGGTTTCGGAATAACAAAACGTAAAGGGGCGGTACAGACCATCAAACTGAATAACTTTCTCCCGGGGGCCAACTTCGTAATCGCGAAAAAAATATCAGTCGTCCCATACATTTGGTCGAGTAGGTATTGAAGTTTTGTATGGGACGATTGATTTTTTTTTTTTCACAATTACGATGTTGATCCCCGGGAGAAAGTTGTTCAGTTTGATGTCGGTACCAACCCTTTACGTTTTGTTATTCCGAAACCGGACATACTCTATAATATTGTGTAAAATATGGGTAATATTTTAGATGCATTTAGATCAGAAAATGAGATTTAATCAATTACCTACATTTTTCATAATTGGTCGCTGAAGGTCGCTGGGCCAGCGTTTCCGTCTCGACAATTGAAATTCATGAATAACAATGACTTTACCCCTTAAAGCTGGTAGCGTGAATATTCTTGGGAAAACTCGTAAACGTTTTGTGACTTTAATTCGTGAATTTTTTAAGAGCTTTCTTTTTAAAATATTTTCTGGAGAACTAGAGGGGAGGTGCTTATTGTTACGTCGTGAATAGAGGTGTGCTTTAACGATTTTTTGAAGATGATTTCTGAAACGAAGTCCAACAACGTTTCTGGTGGTTGACATTTATGTATGTTGAATAATTTGAAAGCAAATTTTTGTGTTAGTTTTATTTCCAATTTTATTGTAGTATAATATTAATTTGGATGTCTGCCAGAACCACCATGTCTGGTAAACGGATGGAACAGGGATGATGACCAAAATTTTTTTTCCGTCAGGTCTATTATTAAAAAATTTTGGACAAGTATTTTTTCTTCTTTTACGTAATCAGGCTGTGTGTTGAGGGGCTTGTGGCTAAAGAAATAACAGCCGCACGGGTCAATCGATCAGGTTAAGCTACGCTTGCCGCGGTTGGTTCGTGGATGGGTGACCATCTTTACATATCAAGACCCCTCCGTGCCTCGGAAAGCACGTTAAGCCGTTGGTCCCGGCTGTCATTCGTGTATCTTTGGCAGTCGTTACGGGTCGTCACAAGCCCGAAAGTCTGACAACCAGTCTTACCAAGGGGTATCATATATTACCCAGTAACTGGGTTGTGGATGTCAGATAGGCAGTCGCTCCATGTAAAATACTGGTACTCAGCTGCATCCGGTTTGACTGGAAGCCGACCCCAATATAGTTGGGAAAGGCTAGGCAGATGATGACGTAATCAGGCTGTACATTGAGTTAAAATATAGCCTGACGTCATGCCTTGCTAGATTTTATACTGAGTTGTGACGTAGCAAGCCCCCACCCCCAACTTTAATGCGTTTTATCTAAGTATTTTTTTATTAATATGATAAAGCAAAAAATACGTGTCAAATATTTTTTTATTATCTTTGACTGACGGACTAATTAGAATTTCTTTATTTTACCCAAGCATCATCCTTATTGATTACTTAGCTGTAATTACCTAGTAGGCAAAAGTACAATTAAGTACAGAGGTAGTGGATTGGAAAGATTTGAAGAGGTCCTATTCAACACCCACTGGGGGTTGTAGATAATCTTATACCAATATTAGTTACGACTATCAAAAATGAGATCGAGAAATCGTCTTCGAAGTAAAAGAATTTTCTCCAACTCGTACGATCAGCGTATTACTGTCGGTACGTGTGGAGTGACTACTTTGACAACGTTGAGCACGTATCCAACAGCTACCTTGATAACGTTACACGCTTGCTGAAGTTGAAACGGTGGCTTTGAGTAGCTCGTGGTTATTAACCGACTTCAAAATGCTCCCCGATTACTCGAAGATGGCTGGACTGATTTGGAAAATTCTTTTTTGTTTCAAAGGGTATACTTCCCAAGTGGTCCCATTGTCACCAAGTCAGGATCTGATGACGGGATCCTGGAGAAATCGAGGGAACTCTTCAAATATTCTAGGCACACCGATAGCGATTTGGGTACTTTTTTTATATTAACTCGTGCATTTGCTCTTGGAAAGCACTATTTGGTGAAGTGGAACTGATGATGAAGACCACAGATGGCCACTGGAACAATTTAATAATAAGTATTTCACGGGTTGCGATTCGGTTTCTTTAATATGGTCGCTAAACACTTTAAATATGCTCGTCACAATGCATATGGTGAAGTACTCGTAGATCGGATGCTGAAATACCAGGAGAACTCCTCAACAATTAACGTCATTGGGTAAAGCAATATTTTGTAAATAGTGATGAGCAGTAGACATTAGGCTATTGTAACTTAGATACATTACAAACAGACCTCCTTCTTTTAAAAAAAAAAAGCAACCGACTTCCAAAAAAAAAAGACTACAAAGTGAAAAATAACTTTAATTTCGGAAGTCTGGGGCAAAAACTAAAATTCAGATCTAAAGACACCGACTTTCGAAATTAAACTTACCTATATTTCACGTTGTAGTATTATTTTTTTTTTGGAAGTCGGCTGTTTTTTTTTTGTATATTTTTTTTTAAATTACGTGATCCGATAAGAAGGACACAAAAATGTAATCTAACCAAGATTACATTTTTGTGTGACTGCGGGAGAGCTATCATGTATTTTAAATTTTGCAGTTAGTATTGGTGACCTTAGCGGAGTACTATGTTGTAGTATATGGGTCTGCTTCTATTACTTTGTTTAGCCCGGTGATTACATCATTTTGCCTCCACCCGCATCACAACACATTCAATCATACACACTATCAATACATTTTATTTATATATTTGAGCCACCTTATCTTCTTATTCACTTGAATCTGAAGTATCACTTAATTATTCTGATGATGTTTATTGCAGTGTACATCCTTTGTTTTTTTTTTTATCATCATTTCTTCTTCTTGACATTATGAGGCTCCGCTAAATTGCACAATACAAGTGCATCGCCTGCGCTCGCGTCCCTTCGTTTGTCACTGACCACAGATAATAGTCTGTAACATGGACAAGCGACGTTGAAGCGTCGGGTGTGGGTCGATCGTAATGTAATAGTTTTATATTTTTTATTTAGTTCGTCATCAATTACGGTTTTGCACAGAATTTTGTTTTTTAGAATATATTTTATTGCTTATTTTATTTATTTATTTTATGTCCGTAGGTGTGTCCGTGGCATGAGGAGCTCGTGGCTAAGTAATAACAGCCGCACGGGTCGATCCATCAGGTTAAGCTACGCTTGCCGGGGTTGTCCGTGGATGGGTGACCATCTTTACATACCGAGACTCCTCCGTGCCTCGGAAAGCACGTTAAGCCGTTGGTCCCGGTTGTCATTCGTAGATCTTTGACAGTCGTTACGGGTCGTCAGAAGCCCGAAAGTCTGACAACCAGTCTTACCAAGGGGTATCGTATTACCCAGTTACTGGGTTGTGGATGTCAGATAGGCAGTCGCTCCATGTAAAATACTGGTATTCAGCTGCATCCGGTTAGACTGGAAGCCGACCCCAACATAGTTGGGAAAAGGCTAGGCAGATTGATTGAGGTGTGTCCGTGGCATCACAGTGGGCGCTGTCAGAATATCAGCGCTGCGGTATTTGTTTTTGTATTTTCAAATATCGCAGCATCATGCTGAGATAGGAGCCTTTTTGGCCTCGCACAGGTCTTCTTTGTTTTGTTTTTTTTTTCTTTCCTTTTATTTTATTTTATTTGTGTTTATGATATTGTTAGTTTTTATGTTCTTTTTATTGTTGTATTTCCTGTGCGTGTCCCAAATAAAATATTTTTCTTTCTTTCTTTCTTTCTTTCTAAATATTCTGTAAATTGAAGTTCGCATTCATTTACTTTACATGTATTGCTTCCATAAAAAACCTACTCTACGAAACATAGTATCAAAAACAAAAAAAAAATGGAAATTAAATATATGGAAAAAGGAACGGTTTCGCGTGTACAACTCACAACCTAAATTGGCAATTTTGTACCCCTAATGAAAATGATCTAACACCTTTGAAATGTAGATCTTTTTTATCTTGTACGCATCAAAGACTACTTTATGAAATTGCTTCATTTTTTTTTGTACCAAAAAGCTAATAGCTGTTAGGAATATATACATAAAACCTTGGTTTTGGTAAATGAGTTCGTCCGGGAAAATATTACCTACCAACTGCTTTCCTTGTTCCCGTTTGAAGGGTAGGTGTCTCTGCACTATACGACTAAACGCCGACAGACACTACACCGACAAACTGAACACCGACAAGACTTTACTTCGACAGGACTCTTCGCCGTCAGGATACTTCGCCGACAGGGCATCCTTACTTCTGGTTATTCCAAACCTGACCCGAAATTCCTAACCCTAGACGGTTGACATCAGGGGCACCTCGAGATTCGGTTTGGTTAGGTTCCTTTTAACCCTGCAGACAGAAATAGGAGTCCCGCGTAGCGGGGCTCCGTCGACCTGCTGTCAGACTTTCGGCGAAGTGTCCTGTCGGCGAAGAGTCCCGTCGAAGTAAAGTCTTGTCGGTGTTCAGTCTGTCGGCGTAGTGTCTGTCGGCGTTTAATCGTACACTCGTATCGTTGTACAATACATGAGACATTTTAGCTTTGTCTCTGGGATCTTATCTGGGGTATTATGGATCTCTTCTGTGCCTTGGTATCACCATGGAACTAGTGTTTACTATCTTGGGTATCACAGATTTCGAATGCACACAAGGCATGAATATGAAGAGAAAAACCAAAATTATGATCATCATAGACTTTGAATAATAAACTATTTTTCAATGTGTTTTTTTTATGTTCAATCTGCCAACAAAATTAGTTTAACTAACTAAAAATTCAGGTCTCTCCACAGTTCTAAAAACGAGTGACACACAAGCGAGTTATTCTCATCTAACATTTACAAGAATGATGGTAGTTCAAAATTCCATCTGGAAGTTAATAAAGTGAGGGAGGTCCTTACTAAAATTTTGTATAGCTACTACACAGGAACAGAATGACTTTGATCTTTCCTTTGATTGGGTAAAACATTCCCTTGTACCCCATGAACTTAAGTACAAAAGGTCAACGTTACCTGTAAGAGATCGCACAAAGTGATAAAGCCGCCCATTGTATGTTTAGTGAATTTTTTGTTAAGTATTTTCTGGTGTACAATAAAGTATATATAAAGAAATCCTACTATCCTACATAATAATTATTATAAACGCGAAAGTTTGGAGGATGCATGGATGAATATTTGTTACTCTTTCACGCAAAAATTACTGAATGGATTTAGAAGAAATTTGGCACACGGATATTTAATAACCTGGATTAACTTATAGGATACTTTTTATCCCGATATCCTTACGGGATCGATACTTATATGGATGATACCGTGGGGCGCTACTAGTAATAAATAAAAGGAATATTTTGTTTTACCCATTTACCAAAAAATAAAATTACCTTGTCCTTACCGCTTTAAAGGACACTATACGGCTATAAATAGGAGTGATAACAATAAAGCTTCTATTGTGTTTCGTTTGCATCCCGCAAAGTATTAACATGATGGATGTTATGTCGAATAGTAGGTAGGCTAAAGAACGAAATAAATATTTTTTAGTTGAAAATAAATATTAAGAGACAATGGAGGCTTTTGGCAGTCGCTTCATGTATTCAGCTGCATCCGATTAGACTGGAAGCCGACCTGAACATAGGAGGGAAAAGGCTAGGCAGATGAATCCTTAGGCTCAATACGCACGGAAATGGCAGCGGCCGGCAGCTGAGACGAGCTGTTTTAATGACAAGGCATAATAAACTTTATGTGCAATGTCATAAAATATAGATAAGCTTGATAGAATAGAAAGCACCGCGCGGGGGGCTCGCGGCGGATCGTGTACGGGTGGCGAGGTGGCGCTAGCTGCCGTGTACCCTCTCTGCCGAGCGCTGCAGGCCTCCACCTGCTTGTCGCGTCGCTGCCGGCCACTGCCATTTCAGTGTGAATTGAGCCTTAGCCTTACAAAAACTCTTGCATCCACAAAACGTTTTAGTACTCACATTACTGGCTACTAGGGTTAAACTCTATTCACGGCCGAACCCAGTAACCTATCTATCACCAGTTTTGGCATACTGGAGATTGAAAACCTACTTATCTATGGGTTTAACGTCCCAATAATCCATAAGATATTATGGAATCTTACCAGCCTGATATAAGGACAGATAGAATTATACTGTCTACCATCAATAGCGATCTGTTTTTTACTGAAAATAGGTTATTGCTTTCCCTATAATTTGGTCATGATTACTTATCTACTTGTTTTGTCCCAAATACGCAATAAATAACCAAGTTATGTGGCTCTAAAATACCTCAACTTTCCTTCAACACCTTTATTAACATTTCAAAACTCATAACATTTAAGAAAACACCTTGCTCCTTAATTAAAATTGAACGCGAACAATTTACAGAAGTTTGGAAGTGTATAAAGACAGCTGTCTTTAGGAAACGACTTGGAAAATGAATGGTGATGATCATATTTGCTAGTTATGGAAAGCCATGAACTTGTGAGAAGGAGACGAATCTGAGGATTTGAGAATTATTTTGTGGACTGACTGACATTGACAAAATGGCTAAGCCCACGTCAGAAACCCGAAAATCTGACGAGTTAGAATGGCAGTCAGATTTTTGACAATCGATTTTTGACAATAGTTGCTGGGTATCGTGTTACCCAGTAACTGGGTTGTGGTCAGATAGGCAGTCAATATATCAATCAATCTGCCTAGCCTTTTCCCAACTATAGTGGGGTCGGCTTCCAGTCTAACCGGATGTAGCTGAATACCAGTATTTTACATGGAGCGACTGCCTATCTGACCTCCACAACCCAGTAACTGGGTGATGCGATACCCCTTGGTAAGACTGGTTGTAAGACTTTCGGGCTTCTGACGACCCGTAACGACTGTCAAACATCTACGAATGACAGCCGGGACCAACGGCTTAACGTGCTTTCCGAGGCACGGAGGAGTCTCGGTATGTAAAGATGGTCACCCATCCACGGACAACCCCGGCAAGCGTAGCTTAACTTGATGGATCGACCCGTGCGGCTGTTATTACTTAGCCACGAGCTCCTCATCCTATAGGCAGCCATCCTCAAAGGCAGTCGCTCCATGTAAAATAAGTATTAGTATTCAGCTGCTACCGGTTAGATTGTAAGTTGACCCCAATATAGTTGGGTAAAGGTTAGCCAGATGGTGATGTAAGAAAAACGGTGAGTTAGTGCCAATTTCACCAATGAAACTGAACGCGATCAGTGTGTAACTCAAACTCAAAGCATTTATTTCAATTAAACCCATTACAGGCACTTTTAAATTGTTAAAGAGTCAGTCAGTTAGTCAGAAAATTGAAGCTAGTCGCCCATTCCAAAACGTAGATCTCTATGGAGAAGAATGGGCAAGAAACTTCATGGACACTCTTTTAAATCAAAATTATTACAAAATCCTGGGTACATTGTTCTTGTTGCTTCTATATGTGAGAACAATGTAAAAAATAAATAATTAAAAATAATTCAAAATATAAGATTAAAAATAAGCCCTGGCAGTTAAGAGATGATCAGTCTCCTCTGACGGCGCCCGTTCACGAACATGACGCGTGGATCAGCACCATCCAGCCAGCAGTATGAATTGTGTTCAAGAGCTGTCAGTGTCAATATTCCAAAACAATAATGACACTGACAGCTCTTGAACGAGATTTAAATGTGCTAATCGCGTTCAGTTTCATTGGTGAAATCCGCCCTTTATTTTGTTCACTAAACTTGAATGGATGTAACTTAGATTACTAAGCAGCTGTCTAAAACAGCGCCTGGCATAATAGTTACGGCAATCTGCACGATGAAAACTTAGGTTTTCAATTTTACCACGAGAATACTAACAATATTTTAAGCCTTTTACAAATCTATTAAAACAAATATCGAAACCGTACCTTTAAGGTCTTTTCGTTAACTTATTTATTTTTCAAGTCAAATTATTACACAAAATACTAGGTGGATTTCTGAGATGGCGCAGTAAGGGCAGATATAAACCGTTGTACCTACAGGAAAACGGCCTTTGGAGACTGTCCTTAACTTTTTGGAAAAAAATTGATCCCCATTCACAGATTTTGAAAAAATGTACAGTCTGTCAAATTATATCATGTATTCCTTCCTACCCATTCGTAATTTGAAGTTTAATCTTCTTATGTTCATTTTCGGCCAGTATTCATTGTAGCACCGAGTCTATCTATCGTACAAAGTAAGCTGGGGGTCTTGCATTTCCCACGAAATGTATGAGAAAAGTTTTTTTACGATTTCTGACTTTTCTAGTACTTTTGGTGCGATAGAGTTTTGTGATCCGTATAAGAAACAGGATCGATTAGCATAAAACAATGTTTTCGTGAAAATGGCCCAATTTCTTGCCGACTGTAATTTATTTTCAAAATCTTTGAATGGAGATCATAATTTCGTAGAAAATAAGGACAGTCTCCTAAGACCGTTTTCCTGCATCAGATAACGGTTAAGGTTAAGGCCCTTACTGACCCATCCCAAAAATCCACCCTGTATATTCAGTTTTCAGTCACTAAAGTCATCGTTATTTTATTAGCCAAATATCTTTATCTTAAACACCGAATGTTAAGTTTACTAACTTAACGAATTTCAAACAGAGTACTTCGTCAGTTACAGATACCGTTTACGCTGAAAACACAAAGTTTCTAGACTAATCTAGTTCTTAATTACATTGTTAATTAAGGCCGAACCCAATAACCTATCGATCACCAGTTTTGGCATATTGGAGATAGAAAAACCTATCTATCTATGGTTTTAACGTCCCAATAATATTTAAGAGATTATGGAATCTTACCGACCTGACATACAGGACAGATAGAATTATACTGTCTACCATCAATAGCGATCTGTCTTTTACTGAAAATAGGTCATTGGGTTCGGCTGTTAGTAGATACCCAACCTATGTTAGATGATAACGGTTTGGAGTTTAATGGAAAATAAATCTAAAATGTTTTTTTAATGATTAATATTAAAAACGTGATTCTTTATATACAGGGCATTTGTTTAATCACTATCCAAATTCTCGCAGGGTGTTCTACCCATGAATATGAACAACTTTTACTATGGGACCAACTCTGAAATCACGAAGAAAAAATCAGCTGATTCATACAAAAGTTCAATACCTACTCGACCAAAATGTATAAAACAGCTGATTTTTTTTTTTCGTGATTTCAGACTTGGTCCCATAGTGAAAGTTGTTCGTATTCATGGGTAGAACACCCTGCGAGAATTTGGATAGTGATTAAAAAATGCCCTGTATTACAAAACATACATGGCTTAGTGGAGCTACCTTGGCCTTCCACAATATTAAATAGGCTAACCACAGCGCCGCACTTAAAACGATCGCGCCTGGCAGTTATCGTGTGCAGTGCGATCGATATATGATATAAGCTGTTCTCCGTACTTTCGGTTTCGTCTCGGTGATCTATTCGACTTCAAGCAGGCATGTGTCGTTATGATGCGGGTGGCGCGCGCGCACGTAAATACCACGGTCTCGTGGTCTGCACATCAGTGCGCGGCTGCGGCTGCGCTCCGTCCCGGCTGCACGTATGCTCCTATAATGTTCATAGGTTACTACAACGGCTTAGACCTTATTCCTAGCAATATTAATTTAGTTGGTCTAACATTTTTTGCTACTGGTCAGAAATGCCCAGCACAAAAAACAGCAAAACGATAGAAGAGGATACATGCCTACGGTTAGCATTACAAGCCTACATGGGCACTTATGAAACGTCTGAAGCTAGGTATACGATTCCAATTGGTCGTTTCGGACTATGGATAGGAGCCAAAAAGAAACTCCACGGTTACTCTTTTAAAAAAAACTTTATTGCAAAAAAAACAACAGACTTCCAAAAAAAAAAATTACAAACTTAAAAATATTAACTTTAATTTCGGAAGTCGGTCTCTTTGGATAGTATTTTAGTTTTTTGCCACCGACCTCCGAAATTAAAGTTATTTTTCACTTTGTAGTATTTTTTTTGTTGGAAGTCAGTTGTATTTTTGGCAAAAAAGTTTTTATTTTTCACTTTTTAGTTATGGTACCTACCCCACACAAAGTTGTATACCACTACTTGCTATGTAAATGACAGTGACAGGAAATTATTATAACATCATGAATATACACTAAGTTTGTTGGAAGTCAGTTGTATTTTTGGCAAAAAAAATTTTATTTTTCACTTTTTAGTTATGGTACCTACCCCACACAAAGTTGTATACCACTACTTGCTATGTAAATGACAGTGACAGGAAATTATTATAACATCATCAATAGACACTAAGTGGAAAAAATACGTGTTACTGAAGCTTACTTAAAAACCACGCATTAGAACGACCAAATTTATATGGGACCAATCTGGATATATGTATATATTATAATTTTTCAAATTGGTTTATAAATGACGGAGTTCTGAAGTAACACACATTTAAAAAAAAAATACTACCGAATTGAAAACCTCCTTTTTTGAAGTCGGTTAAAAATGATTGGCTTTTACCATGTTTTCAAATTACAGTGTTACGTAAATGGTATGCGATGTTATTGATGAGTTTGTCGGATTTTCTATAGAAATTGGATCTCCATGGTAATTATAAAAAGTTCTGTTTACTTTCGCATTCTTTGAGCTAAATCTTCATAATGTCAAAATCAATTAGCACCTACAGTAAAATTATGAGCAGAATAGAATGCTATTCGTTATGTAGGTACACCATAAAAATTACCGAGGTCAGTCCGTGGATGGGTGACCATCCAAAATATACTAAGACCCCTCCGTGCCTCGGAAAGCACTTTAAGCAGTTGGTCCCGGCTGTCATTCATAGATCTTTGACAGTCGTTACGGGTCGTCAGAAGCCCGAAAGTCTGACCACCAGTCTTACCAAGGGGTATCGTGTTACCTAGTGACTGGGTTATGGAGGTCAGATAGGCAGTTGTTCCATGTAAAATACAGGTATTCAGATGCATCTGGTTAGATTGGAAGCGGACCCCAACATAGTTTGGAAAAGGCTAGGCAGACACAAGAGACAAGGCTAGGTTACAGATATAAATGTAGAAATTTTACATAGGGTGACACAATGGGCGGTCTTACCGCTAAAAGCGATCCTTTAAGAACAACCTCATACACTATTTCGATCTTTTGAAAAAAAAATCACAATTTTCAATAAATGATCCTGCGTGCAAGATGGTTCTTGTGTACACACAACCTCAAAAAGCAGTGATTTTTTTTTATTTTCCCATGCAAGAAGAAGCTTCTCAAAAATGTTCTGACTTAAAACAAATAAGTTCAAGCTTGTTTTGAACCGTTCTGCACTCTTTGAGTTAACTTAGCCACCTGTTGTATTATGTATTATGTAAAACACTTACTAACGACTCAACTTTACGGCTGTCTTATGCATTAGAAGGAGGTTTTTAAGTTACCAACTTTAAGTAAGGGGATTGTTGCAATGCACTATCTTTATGTAAGTTATTACTTCAAGACTGAGTATGATATGTTATACTTGCCATATATACTATATTTTCAGCGTCTTCACATCGCGTACACTTCATAATTTATAAATTCCAGCAAACTTCTTTCCATACGCGAGGCTATAGTGAAAGCAAAACTACGGAACAGTTTTGACACAATTATAGCAGAGACATGGCTTAGTTTTTTTTAAAGATAGGTTTGCTCTTGACTCTAGTCTAGGTCAGAGATGACAGAGACAAAGTCGACGATGGAGCGAGCTTACGCAGAAGAAGCCTGTTAACTCTGACTTTGAAGAGATCGGGGTTGTATACGTTCGGAAACAGACGCAGGCAGAGAGTTCCACTCCTTTGCTGTGCGCATCACAAAAGACATTTTGTGATGCGCACATGTTTCTGCAAGAACAGACAGCTGTAGGTACTGCTGTGGAGGTTGTTGCGCCACTTCTTGTTCCCAGCTGAAGCACTAGCAAGTAGTGAAGGGCGAGCGTTTTGGGGGACTGTCTCAGGTTGAAAAAAATTTTTTTTTTTCTTTTTGTGTATCTTCTCCTTATCAGCAAAGAGGTTAGTCGGTTAGCTGACTTGTGAAAATCACGTAGAGCTTCTGCTAATTAATGTTTAAATATGATTTTGTGTATGTGGCCGCCGCGGCTGGCGCGTATATGGCATAATCGGGAGGTAAAATGTTCACACACTCTTCGCAGTAAATCAGGCTGTATTTCGGCAATAATGCGTCGAATGTTGGCAAATAGGTGCTCAATTGTTCCAGGTTTATCGGCGTAGACATGTGATTTTACATATGTCCAGAGGAAATAATGTAATGGCATCAAATTGCATGAACGAGGTGGCCAGTTAACATATCCATTTCGTGGAATTTGATCGTCAAGTGTTTCTTTCAGTAAATAAAAGCCAGTAAAAACATTAAGCTTCCAGTAAATTAGGCCTTCGCACCAGCAGCGGCGGCCACATGCCCCACACTCATTATATTCAAACGTTAATGCCATAAAATTATCTGTCAAATAAATCCAATTGCATGGATCTCCGCCCTTAAAAAAAACTCCCGGGAAAACAAGCCGGGATATTTAACTCCAGTAGAATGTTGTATGTCAAGGAATGACTTTTTAAGAAAACCATAGCAGCTTTCCAGCAGTCGATAACAACCCGTCGAGACGCGTTCCTTTCTAAACTTTTTCCATATTTATTTCAAAGCACACACCGCCTTTATGCTATTCACAATTCCCACTACTCTAACAAAGCGAAAGGCAGCTGAAAACTCCGAAACAGCATTAAGCATCATTTACTTCTGTGAAAGTAAAGTGAGAAGGTATAACAGAGCAGAGCTCGAGAAAAACGTCGACGCAAGAGCCCTACAGTCCTGCTGCGAATGAGACAGCCTTTAGTGTTGTATATAGGCCCGGGATTTAAATTAAAAAAAAAAACTTTTGAGAAATCCTGCGATCATAAATATAAAATTCGCAACTATTTCCCGGGATTCAACGATGTTGAGAAACAAATTTAACAGTAGCACTCTAAGTGTTACTTAGCAGTTTACGGGCGACTTGCAGCTTTTACTTAAATCTCGATTTAAATTTGACTTAAGCTTAAACTTAATTTAACGATTTGCATGTCGACGACTTAGCTTAAATCTCTATTTAAATAAACGTCAAAGTTAAACAGGCATCTAGGTCGATTTAGAGTTGTTAAATCTCGATTTTAGAGACATTTTGACATTAGACATTTATCGGGAATTTTTCCTCAAGACGTAATAAATGCATTTTTTCTGCCATTGTAAAACGTGCCCTAGATCTTATACATTGTAATTTATAT
This sequence comes from Fissipunctia ypsillon, assembly GCA_947568875.1. Lineage (NCBI taxonomy): Eukaryota > Metazoa > Arthropoda > Insecta > Lepidoptera > Noctuidae > Fissipunctia > Fissipunctia ypsillon. The sequence continues at coordinate 17,291,046 of OX387662.1, forward strand.
TATATAGGTATATCATGTGAAGATAACTAGAAAATAACACAACTATAATACAACCAACACTGACTTTATTAACAATTTGACATTGACATAATTGTTAAATCAAATTTTTTTTTCTCTATAAGCTGAACTGAGTTGCCATCACTTTATATTTGAAAACGGAAAGCAAAGAATGAACGGCGAATGAATTATCGACTTAATCTTTAGACTTAATTAGTTAAATCGAATGTGAAATGTGACTGTGCAAGACATGCTTAATAATATTTAAGTAAAGTCGAGTTTAGGGCAAAATCGAGATTTAATTATACCGAGATTAGTATAGATTTTGCTGCAAGTCACCCTAATTTATGTTTAAATTACTTAATAACTCTATGCTAGATTGTAATGTAAATTAAATCATAAATAAATCACCAACTGTGATACTTCATAAAAGGCAAAAAAATTGTTTATCAGCATTGGAAAATAATCAGATTTTATTATTTAATCGAATCTGCGTGCCTACGAATTGAATGAGCAAAACTGAAAAATAAAAGCTAATGCCTTTTGAGAATTTTCAGTCAGCACTACATATGCAATGAACTACGATAATCAAGCACCAAAGAGCTCCAAATAAACAAGTGTTCTGTGAATACAAGAAACTAAAACCGTGTGTCTAATTGAAACCAGATAAGCACAAAGTTTCACTTAAAATCCCGAGTTTCCGGGATTCCGTAACTCTCTCCCAACACTAAGTTCACGGCACAAGGGCGCTGTGACGCAAAGTGGTGCACTCTCCCCGCTTTGTGGTACACGTACAAAAAGTAGTACATTTTAATTTTTTTCTCCCTTCCCGTTTATTTTATCTTTTCATAGCAAATGCTATTAGATGAAGCTACTTACTTTTCAAAGGAAGTCGGCAGATTTAGTTAGGAAAGCACTTTATCTGTTGATAATACCATTTCGTATAGATTGTATAAGGCAACATGACCTTTGACCTTTGAGTGAAGTAGGTTAAACTGCACCTGCCGCGGCAGTGCGAGGATGGGTGACCGTTTTTAACACATCGAGAAATCGCTATTTCTGTAAATAGTGAAGGTACCGGTTATCTTTCAGAGGACTGACTGGAAGAGAGCATACCTTTCTCAACCACACACATAGTTTCTTCCCAGTAACTGGATAGCAGTCAAGATGGAAGAAAGGTGATCTGGTGGATATCACAGTAGTCCAATTTAACACGTTCATGTTCATGTTTTCCTTCACCGTAAGTCAAAATAAATAATAGTCCATCATCTGCCTAGCCTTTTCCCAGCTATGTTGGGGTCAGCTTCCAGTCTAACCGGACGCAGCTGAATACCAGTATTTTTACATGGAGCGACTGCCTATCTGAACTCCACAACCCAGTATCTGGGTGATACGATACCCCTTGATAGGACTGGTTGTCAGACTTTCGACCCGTAACGACTGTCAAAGATCCACGAATGCGACACAGCCAGGACAGCGAGGCACGGAGGAGTCTCGGTATGTAAAGATGGTCACCCAGCCAAGGACCAACCCCAGCAAGTGTAGCTTAACCGTGCGGCTGTTATCATTTAGCCACGAGCTCTGACAATAAATAATAGGTACGTTCTAGTATCTGTAAATTCTGCCTTCCACCTGACATAACCCTTCATTCGTCTCTTATCACACCCACAGATATACAAAGATTTCAACTCAACCAACGTACCCCGATGATCCGTCCTCAAAGAAGCACTCTAGAAAATTCAATACTCTACAGGCGGCACTGTACATAAATAGAATCACAATAGCTACAACGTGGAGCTCTCTTGACCTACCGAGCTGATGTTACTGAGACGTGGAAGGGCAGAAGTTGCGGTAAGAGAACAAAAGAGAACGATTTTTAACCGGCTTCAAAAAAAGGCAAAGGTTCTCAGTTCGTCGGACTTTTTTTTATTTGTGTGTTCCCCGATTAGTCGAAGACGGCTGGACTGATTTGGAAAATTATTTTTTTTTGATTGAACGGGTATACTTTTCAAGTGGTCCAATTTTCATCAGGTGAGGATCTGATGATGGGATCTTGGAGAAATCGAGGGAAGTTTTCAAATATTATAGGCACACTTACAGCAATTTGGCTATTTTTTATAATAACTTATGCATTTTCTCTCGGAAAGCACCATTAATTTGGTGAAGTGGAACTGATGATGAACACCACAGATGGCCACCGGAACAACTCAATAATATAGTAATATATAGTATTTCACGGGTTGCGATTCGATAACTTTAAAATGATTGCTAAGCAATATAAACTTGTCACAATGCATATGGTGAAGTGGAGCTGATGGTTAAGTACCAGAAGAACTCCTCAACAATTAAAAATCTGCATGGGGATAAGCAATATTTTTTAAAAGGTGATACGCAGTTGTCATAAGGCTATTGTAACTGAGTTAAATTCGAAACCGACCGACTAAAAAGTGAAAAATAAAAACTTTTTGCAAAAAAATAAAAATAACCGAGTTCCAACAAAAAAAACACTACAAAGTGAAAAATAACTGTAATTTTGGAAGTCGGTGGCAACAATCTAAAATACAGATCCAAATACACCAACTTCTGAAATTAAAGTAATTTTTCACTTTGTAGTGTTTTTTTGGAATTAAATTGTTTTTTTTTTTGGAAAAAAGGATTTGTTTTTACTGATGATCACAGGCATATGGAGATTCTGGGATATTTCGTCCCGCTACCGATCCCGGAGTTCTCCCTCCTTACGTGCTAGGGACAAGTTAAAAATCCATTTGAGATTTTCTTATGTTTTGAGGGGAATCTCAGAGTCCTAACCGCTGAACCAAGACAAACCTGTGGTAAGTAATAATAAGAATAAGAAAGTTCCTGCCGATACTTATTCCAAATGTAGGTACCCACAGTCGAATACAGCATGAAGAATATTTGCAAGTAACCATACTAAAGACGCAATTACTTCTACATTTCACATCCACGACTTGGTAACACAAACTTTTCCCCACACTTTTAAACTTCTGAAGTTCGCCTGTCATGCAACAGGTGAGACGAAGGGAAATTTCCTTTTTAAAATTCATGAGACGAAATTGTCGATGTAGCTGTCAATGATATTACTTGGTGATCACCTACCTGCATATTTACTGAAAGATATTTGAGAGAAAGAAGTACATTTATATAACTTCGCACCTATAATCCCCGAAGTGTTAGCAGGGGTGTAACTGTAGACACAGGCACATGAAGGAACACGGGTGGGTTTTAGTCAGTAAAAGTCTGACACGCCCTCCCGCTCCGCCCAGAGCGAGAGAACTCATTTGATGATTTCCCATCCAAGAAAAAAAAAAGTGTTGAACTAAAGTACACCCACATTGCGCCAGTTATTTTTAAGAGGGTTGTCGCATTTTGTCACCTCTCTCGCTCACACGAGACCAATTTTTTAAGAATGTTAACCCTCGGTATGCCTGGTAGGGTCTGTCAGACCCACCTCTGCACATAAACCGTTGTTTTTCATTCAAATTTGAATTTCGCGCCTAACCGCACTCAATAGCTGGCTGTTATGAATCGCTAGACGCCCCTCACCCGCTACATCAGTCCGGAGCACTCACTCATAGTAGTAGGATAGTAAGTGCGTATAGTTCCAAGAGTATGTTATAAGTCTAATATATGACGAGAAACGAAATCTAGTTTTTTGTCAAAAAACGGTACCTGAGTTTAATTAGAAAAATAATTAAATAGTTCTTGATTTGTAATATTTTTTTTTATTTTAATTTTTAATATATACCCCTAGCAAAATTATTAACACATTATAATAACTTATTTATCAAAACTTATTAGACAAATAACAAGTTAAAAATCCGGGTCTGACAGACCCACCAGGCATATCGTGTAACTTTTTGCCTCCAGGCATGCCGAGGGTTAATTGAAAAGATGCTTCTTTGAAAAATATAATCAATTGGCGAACTAATAAATAATATTAATTAAATAGTGATTATCAAAAACACATTCTTATTGTGGCACTTATTTAACTCATCTCAAAAACAGATAATAATACTTATTGAGCTGAGTTTATTGGATACCACAATAGAAATGTGTTTTAAATAATTACCTATCTTTGCCATACAACGTGGCAATGCCGCCAGTCTCTTGGGTACATTACCAGTCGACAGCGATGCGGAGGAATTTTTCGACGCCATATTTTAGTTTGTGAATAGTTTTAGTTAAATTACCTATTAAATAAATATTCTCTTTATTTCATTTTCTGTACATATTATTTACATTTTTATATATTTTTACAAAAACAAAAAAAAAAAAACATTTAAAAATAAAAAAGTGGCCCATCGGCATCAGGAACAGGGTCCAAGGTGCCGGCGGTCAGGGCTCTAGAGAGAGGAACCTCCTCACTATGCGTGCCGTGTCCAGGAGTACTGCTTTCTGGATCAACCCCTTGACCCAGCCGCGCAATGAGAGCCTCCTGAGGTGTTAATATTATTTATTAATTGGCCAATTGAATAATTTTTTTTAAAAAAACATCATTTCTTTTAATATTCATAAAAATTTAGTCCCATGTGGGCGAGAGGTGACAAAATGCGACAACCGTCTTAAACATACTTGGCGAAATGTGGGTGTACACCCCTGCTTAACACCGAGGATTATAGTAGCGATGTGACATAATGTACTTATATCTTGCTCTCAAATATCTTTCAGTAAATAAGCAGGATGTAAATCCCATGTAATAGGGGGCGACCATATTGCCATTAACCAGTAACAAATTCAGACTTCGGCTGCTACTGAGAAATCCCTGATAGAAAACCTAATAACACTTTGCCCGACCTGGGAATCGAACCCAGGACTTGATGGTGAGCACTAGGACTTGCGACCACTAGATCAACAGACAAAAAAAGTATGTGTGTCATTATAACTCCGAGTACTCGTAGTGCTAAACATAGGTCTCCTAATGACCGAACCTGTGAATGAACAACCGTCAAAACAAAGAATGCTTTTATTTACCACGAAAGGCGAAAGGTTTGATGATCACAAATGAATCACCATATTTTCAACAAGCGAGCAGTGGTGGCCCAGTTGTAACGGCCGCTACTTATGAATTGTAGGGCGTAGGTTCGAACCCAGACAGGCGCTTTGCTTTGTGTAAATTGTTTCATCACCACTGCTCTCAAAACGGTGAAGGAAAACATTGTGAGGAAACCGGCATGCCCTAGAATCAAAAATCCGAAGATATGTGACATCTACCAACCCGCATTGGGCCCGTGTGGTGGATTACGGCCCACTCCCTCTCACAGAGAGGAGGCCTGTATCCCAGCAGTGGGAACATTATAGGCTGAGTATGGATTCTCAACAAAGGGTCCATTTCACATTCACAGAGTCTCGATAGGCCATGAGTCAATCCATGGCGTACCCGGATAAATTCAAAATGGAACAGAGTTGGTGCCAGATAAGTTAACTAGAGTTTTTTCGAAGGAGGAAAAACAGGCCACTACTATCCAAACTCATAGCCTCACGCTTGAAAACCACACTTGCAGCCACTACACCAAAGGAGCAGTTTTAGTTTTAAGCAACGCTTTGCATGAAAACTTTAGTTTAAAGTAATATTAACTAAGATATTTCGTTCAAGTTTCACAGTGAAGTGGGGACTCAGAATATTACTGAATTTGCGATGCAAAATACTTGTGCACGAAAATACGAGTGTGAGGATCAAATTAGTGCTCTTTTTAGTAACAGACGAAGCTTACTTTAATGCAACTTAAGCACACTGTAATTTTGCTTTTGATCACCAACATTGCACATTTCATTTTGTTTGCTGTCGTGCAAGAATTTTGTGGAGAAACAGAGACTTTACGGGCGAACCCAATAACCTATCTATCACCAGTTTTGGCATACTGGAGATGGAAAAACTTATCCATTTATGGTTTTAACGTTCCAATAATGTATAAGAGATTATGGAATCTTAGCGGCCTGTCATAAGGACAGATATAGTTATATTGTCTACCACCAGTAACGATCTGTCTTTTACTGAAAATACATAGGTTATTTATTGGGTTCGGTCGTCAATAATCCACAATCTATACATCTTGAAGTATACAATAAAAATTTAAATGTCTGTTTGTAATGTCAAAATAACAGCTTTTTACTAAACGCGTATGAAAGTATATACAATATATGTACACGGTATAAAAAACAAAAAAAAGTATTTATAAATTTTTTTTCTGTCTGTCTGTCTGTTTGTTCCAGCTAATCTCGTAAATATGTAAATATGTATGTATGTGTATTATAAGTTTATGACTTATTTATGTACAAATTGTTCCATTTCTAACAGAGCACCTGCCATCTAATCTCTTCACCACCCTTGGTTGACTGGTAGAGAATGCCTAAGGCATTAAGTCCGCCTTTGTACTTTTTTAAGTGTGAAAAGTTTAAATAAATAAATAAATAAATAAATCTCTGAAACGGCTGTACCGATTTTAACGAGACCTTCACTGGCAGATAGCTGATGTTATAAGGAGTAACTAAGGCTAATTCTGGAAAAAGAATTAGGGTTCCGCGCAAAAAAATTAAAGCCCATGAAATTGTGAACAGAATCCGATTCAAATAGAGAAACACTGACATCCACGCGGGCGAAGACGGGAGCAACAGCTAGTGATCAATACAACTTAACTACTACACTATATTGACAATGACTATTCGGGACATTGTATCAAAGTTGTAGAGAATAATGGGAATCCACTTCATTGCAGTAGGAAAATGGTTGATAATAATCTTCCAATAGTGATAGAAAATGTAAAAGTTTTCAGAGGGGAAAAGAGAAAAGCTGTAATAAATAATGCCCACTACACATTTACAAACTAAATACTGCTATTAACTATAGGGTTTACTGCAAAGCGAAGTCAAGAGGCATTTAGAAGCATTTGCCTTGCAAAACAGTGGTGTAGAGAAAAGTTGTGCATATTTACACTGACAGCGTGAGGTGCAAGTCGAGGTATTTGGGTCTTTGGTGAGTTGGAAATGCTGACTTGGAAATACGGATGCATTTTGTGGAAAATGGAACGTGTTATTATGAGGGATTGCAGATCAAAGAATATTTGACTCATTGAAATGAGAGCAGACTGTTGTGTGTATGATAATAATAATTTTGTTGGTTTAGTTTATTCCGTTTATTTGTACGTATGTATATAGCTATGTCAAAATAACCACCATATCTGTATACCTACATTATTGGCAAATAAATGATTTCTATTTCTATGTATTTATTCTTGTATTTTACAGTTACTTTCGTGTTGTCTATCCTTTATGTTGCACCTGTTGTGTTTTTTCTCTGCATCACCCTAAGGCTGACTGGTAGAAAATGCCTCAGGCATTAAGCCCGCCTTTGTACGGAATTCTTTTTTACTTGATTTTAAACTTATATTGACTATCAGTCCAGGTTTCCTCGCGATATTTTCCTTCACCAATGTCAATAATGTCCAAGATAAACTCAGAAATTGTGTGTATGAGTAAGAAAAATTTTTGATGGATCAAAAAAAAATAAAAATTGTAAACTCTTTGCGGATTGATTATGAGGCTTTTGGATACTTTATATGTGTGTACTTTGTATTTTTCGTGCAGAATAAACAATTTTTCTTTCTTTCTTTTTTTGATGTTTTAAGCGTTAAATTATTAAAATTCTTGTTAGTCAGCCTAGGGCATCATCATCATGGCTTCATACCATTGAAGACATGCCCATTAGGAAACAAAATTAACCCCAATAAAAAGTATCTTATGGTAATACAGGAGATAAACCACTACCTCTTAAAGCAGTATTATTTTAATGTTACTTCAGTGTGAGAAATGGAGCTATACAGGACGTCTAGCTCCATCTTTTTCTCACACTGAAGTGAGATTACAATAATACTGCTTTAAGAGGTGGTGGCCTAGCTCCTGTAGCCTAATAATATTTCGAAACATACAATTACTATTCCTTTCATTATGACAATTCAAAAATATTCATGTCGTAAGGGGAAACGCCAGGCAGCCCGCGAAATTCAAACTTTCTTATGTTTTTTGCAATTTGCAAGTCAGTATTAAGTTGTATGTTGATTAAAGTATCATTCGCGATAGTAACAAATATGCATTTACAGAATTATAATCATAAAAATCAGTAATACATCTCCATAAGTTTGTTTAATCCTAATTGTCAAGATTTCATGAAATAGTCATTCAATAGAATTACCTGGTCATATAGAGTTGTATTGATGACTATTCTGTAAATACGTACTTTATACGGTCTCGAATCATATTTTGATAAACATAGAATGTGATACTGACTTGCAAATTGCAAAAAACTTATAAAAATTTGAATTTTTCGGGCTACCTGGCACTATCGCCTTAACAACGTTGTCGAGCAGACGAATGTGTCATACATATGAAGCAATGGATTGTGAGTGAGTTTTGCATTTTTGGGTATTTCCATCTGGAACTTCTCAGTAGCAGCCCGGAGTCTGGATTTGTGCCCGGTTGATGGCAATAGGCTCGCCCCCTAGTACATGGGACTCAAACATTACTGGCGAAATGTGGGTGTACTATGGGTACACCTCTGGTTAGGTAACAACGTGTCTTGGAAAGAACGTTTAGCCGTTGGTCCCGACTGTCAATAGTAGATCTTTGACAGTCGTAGGGTCTTACCAAGGAGTATCTGTTGTCCAGTTACTGGGTTTTGGAGGCCATATATGCAGACGCTTCAGGTAAAATACTGGTATTCAGGAGCGTCTGGTTAGACTGGAAGCCGAACCCAACATAGTTGGAAAAAGGCTGGGCAGATTGGTTTTGATTGATGATGTGACAAATATCCAAATTTATAGTATTACGGTCGAACCCAATTTTCGGCAAAGACAGATCGCTATTGATGGTAGACAGTATAATTCTAATTGGCCGGTGAGATTCCATAATTTCCTATACATAGATTATTGGGACTTTAAAACCATAGATCAGATAGATAGGTTTTCTGTTTCCAGTATACTAAAACTGGTGATAGATAGGTAATTGGGTTCAGCCGTTAGTTGGATTAGCACTATCCCTATTATTACGTCATATACATTACCATATTCTAAGCTCTAATACCCTCGCGTATGCATTATTAACACGATCCTCCATCGTTCGAGCCATCCCTTTGAGCGCACAGATTTAACGAGAAAATGCCTACCTGCACGCTGCAATAAATAGGCGTAGCTTTGTCTTAATACCGGAGGAATTGTTGGTATTGTGGCATGCACCATTAAGTTCAGTGCAAGAAGGTGCAATTAACCCTTTACCGCATCGTGGTTCAGAAATGAACCAAACCATATTATCTTAAATATTTTAAGTTTCAAACTGATTTTCTTATTTTATGCACACTGTGTCAAATTCGTCTCAGACGAGCTTCATTTTATTTATAAAACCGCCATCAATGAGCAAGTTGTGTGAACTACATCCTTCATCAAAGTCAGTGAACAGGTACGAACCGGTGCGGAGCGAGTTTCTGATTTTCGAAATTGTGTAAAAAATACAAATCTCAGTGTTAGTGCTTGCAAATAAATACTCCAGGAAAGAAAGTTATCTAAATATTGGTACTAAGGTAAGTTTTTATTGTTTTAAAAAGTGTAAAAGTTCATTTTCTGCTCAATGTACCAAATGTGATCCAAAGTGGAAAAGTGTAAAATTTTCTGAAACTATTCAATAAAAAGAAAAATCCTGAAACACGTGTCTATTTATTTAGTGTATCCTACCACATATATTTTTTTCTAACATAAATAAAAAATCATGCAGTAAAGGGTTAAAGAATCTTAACAAGTGGCGGCAAAGGTGTCGTTACCAGCAATGCTGAATACCAATTTTTTTTAAACCTTATGGTGGTGAACGTCAGAATGGCGATATCAGTGGCTATTTTTTGATGATATCAGTATTTAGTACCTAAATAGTACCTAATGTTTTTAAAGATAATGTTAATTATCTTTAAACGCTTGTAGAACTTTTATGTGAAATAATAAATAAGTATAGTAGAATAAGTGAGTTTACTTCAATTTACCTCTGTCAATTTTACTACTAATCAACCGCACGAAGTGGGTTGTAATGGTGTTTGTATGTACCTACATGCAACTGTTATATGCATAGGTAATAATCTCATTTTCCCAGACTATTTTGACGAACGGTGAGTTCACCGTAATACACACACTAATACGGATTAATTTTATTCACAAACACATACAAAAAACAAATTGCCCCTCAAAGTCTCATCTCCCAACTTTTAATTGAAGTTTCCAAATAAAATATTTATTTTTATACCCCAAACAACTCGAAAGATGTCCTTAAGTAAATTAGCTGAAGAAAATGAGACAAACTTGTATCGTTATTATTTTTACGGGTGCTTCAGTTTATGATCTTTATTTATTGTATTCCAATCCATAAAGTAATGATGTCAACAGTTTTAGTGATTAGTTTTGATATTACTTTGCTAATATTTGCTGTGTTTTGTGATTCTGTCCCTCTGAAAAGTTTTTAATTACCATTTTTTCTATTTGGAAACAGGTTTACTTTGGGTTTTAATTTCACCTTAATTACTTGGGTATTTAATTTTTTACCCCGATTCCGGGGTAAAAAATTAAATAAAATAAAAAAACCAGTGTGTTCTGAAGATATCTGCCGTTTTGCAGGGTGTGTTCATATGTTGTTTGCATTGGTTTTCCTCTAAGATTTTGGGAGGTCACCGAAGGTTTTTTCATAGTAGGTACCTAGAGACAATGGAATGTTGGGTTCCTCTAGGATCACAATATAATAACCGTTCTACCATAATTACAATTTGTGATCAAGGAACGTACCTGTGCACCTTCTGTCGAACTCAAAATCGCTTTACCCTCCCCCCCCCCCGCCTTTAGACGTGACAACAAAGAACTTGAAGGCTTCGGAAATACTCGTTGTCTTTTAAGGCGCTCCCTCACTGACTGACGAGCATTCGCCTGCAGGTAAAGTATCATTCCAAAATTCGACAAGACTCGCATTCACGTTACAAATTGTGTCACGGGTGATCCCACTCACCACACTGTTACATTACAGGCGAATGGTCCCGGTGAATGTAATGTTACAAATTGTATCAGTACAGGTTCCGCAATGTAATGCTCGGTTCTCCTCACTCACTGGTGTAATGCTCGAATCTGAACTGTTACATTACAGGCGAATGCTCCCGTAAGGGAGCGCCTTTACGAAGTTTATAAATGAAATAACCCACTTTTAAGTACCATCCACTCATATTTCCATCTCTCGTCATCCAATAAAAATATCCATTAATAAAAATACTTCGCTCGATAGTCGATAGTCCGACAGGCACTCTTGACGTACAAAATTGAATATTATTCGCAAATTGAATCCGTCGGTACCTGTCAACTGGATTCTATAGTTTACTGCTGGCACTCGATTGTAACTCGCTTTACTTCACATGATTATGCCACTTTTCGGGCTTGAATTTATCTGCAATGTGGCGGTATCTACAACGCCACCCAATTAGAGAAAATCTTAAACTAATCTTTTTGTATGCACGTGTTTCTATGACAAAAAATAAATAAATAAAATTATGAATAATGTCGGTGTCCCTGTTACAGGCAAAAAAGTTTAAAACGCGTTGTGGTCTAGTCAAATCATCCAAAACTATATATTTGTGATGGTACCGTCAAGGGCATAACTTTGTACAAATCGAGACAAATGTTTAGTGTCATTCAACCCACACTACAGTTTGAATACGACGTTCGGTTGTGTGGTCGCGACATGGCGGGCAGTTCAAACATAAACGTCTAGATTTGGGCCAAAGTTCTATTCTATTCTATTTCTTCTTATGGCAAGCAAAGCCGATGTCGACCATTCTGCCAATGTCTAAAGTGAATTGGGCCAAAGTTATACCCCAGAGTAAAATAACCTGACTTGACGGTACTTTCAAAAACATATTGTCACTAACTTAGCAAGTTGATAACATAGCAAAATCCGCATATTATGAAGTTTGAAACCACGGTGCGTCGAACTTCTTCATGATAATTGAGCCAAAAGTCTTCCGAGGTCTCCTCCAAGTATAGCCACAACAACTGATCCTGTATGGTCAGTACAGCATAAAGCGGATTCCCACGATCTCCACTAGCTGGTCCTACAAGGTGACCTGCTCTACAATAAATTTAATTCAATTATAATTAAATAATTCTAATTTCATTATTTTTTCTTTTAATTTTTTTTTCTCTAATTTCTACAGTTATATCTGTATTTTTTATGGTGTACAATAAAGAGTATTCTATTCTACCCTACGCCTCAATGACCGCGATCGCTACGCCAAAACTTTTCGGTTCCATCGCCCTTACTGCAAACAATGTGTCCCGCCCACGTACGTACGGTAGGCCGCATTTTCACGTAACGATGCCGCTTTTCATGTGGTTACCTAGTGTACAAACACGCTGTGAATGTGTGTGTAAGCGCAGGAGCTCTTGGTACCGTCCAAGACAATAGCGAAGTCAGAAGTGTGTGAGGGTGTGTGCGCGTTTGTTTGTTATGTGCTGACGCTACTTGTCTTGACGCACACATTCACAGCGTGTTTGTACACTTGGAAAGCGCATTTCTTGTTCTATTTCCGTATGCATTATTTTATGAATTCAATTAAATGTCAATTGAAAATGTTACCCTAAAACATTTATACTTAATCTTAATGATCATGCCAACTCTAATCTTCATTTCAAAACACCTATGAAGAACATCTTCGATACGAAAATTAATGTGTTTTGTCTCGATGAGAATTTAGTTTTTCAGTGGTATACAAAAACTACAAATGCCATACAAACAACACTATTCATTCATGTCATTTCATGTGCAACATATTCACGCTTATTATACAATCGAATGAGTAGGTAGGTACCTATTTTAATCTGTTCTTCGAGTAACAAAAATACTTGTTTTTATTTCGGAGAAATACAGTCAGTAGTTTGAGGTTGGTTACGGTGAAGTAAAGAATTACTTATTATCAGAAAACCTAATGTATTTACATACCTTTTCAACGACTGTTTCCGAATTCACATTTTAATAAAAATAATAAATATGTAATCACAAAATCACAGCACCGCATTAACTATCACATCATTTTAAATAATAAAACTAATTCATAACCTCAGCACCTGAAAAATACAAAATACCTATCAAAACAAATAACAAACTCAGTGTATCAAACTGTCTTCGCGTGGAATCCCTTTCGCAACTCACTTTACGGGGGTCAACGCGGATAGTGCATTTGCACGAACTTAATGCTTCTGAAAAGCCTGGCTTTTGAATTGATAGAAATCTGCGTATAAGTACTTACATGGTACTTACCAATATGTCAACAAATGTAAACATTTCTATTGCAATTTGTAGGCGAAAACTGCTAGGCAAAGAAAGATACAAAAGCCCCCTTCAAAGCCCCGACGAGTGTGAGCGAGAAGGCGCATTTGTTCGCATTGTATAGCGTTAAGAGCGACATTGGCGTGTAGTGTAGCGTAGGCTCGCAACCGAGCGCGGAATTTAAATTTTATTCTTAAGATTACCTATGAATGATTGAGTTCAATGAGTGCGTAGATGTGGCACCTAGCGCGCTAGTGCGCGCGGCAGATTACGCGGAATTCGAAAATTTATTATTCCTATGACATGAATGTTTGAGTTCGAGTTCATTGGCTTGGTTTTTTTTAAATATATTTTTTATAGATAGGTATGATTACGTTTGTTGTTGTAAATTATGATTTTATTAGGGTAAGCCCGGCTTTTTGGCTTCTATGAAGGTACCGCCACTGCTTAAGGCGTAAGCGCCAGGTAGCCCGGGGAATTCAAATTTTCTTACGTTTTTTGCAATTTGCAAGTTAGTATTAGGTTGTATGTTGATCATAATATGGTTCGCGACCCTAAAAAGTATTTATTTATAGAATTATAATAATTAAAGTCATCAAAACAACTCTTTAAGACCAGCCGATTTATTCTGTAAACATCACACCGTGAACACTTAGGTGAAGTGAGTTTAAAGTGAGCTGTCAATCCCTAATAGAGTAAGGTGGGATGACAGTTCACATCACGCTCACTTCACCTAAATTTTCACGGTGGGATCTTTACAGAATAGCACCACTTGTAATTCTATTGAATAACTATTTCATGAAATCTTGACAATTAGGATTATACAAACTTACGGATGTTGATGATTATAATTCTGTAAATGCATATTTGTTACGGTCGCGAATGATACTTTAATCAACATATGTGCAACTTAATACTGAATTGCAAATTGCAAAAAAACATAAGATAGTTTGAATTTCGCGGGCTACCTGGCGTTTAAGCAACACCACTACAACTTTACAGCATTATATACTCGTACAGCAAATGGAGTAATTTCTAACCTAGAAATCTCGTTATACAAGATCATAGTAAAGTCTACGCTTACTTTACACGGCCAGGGGACAGTAAAACGTCCTCTACATCAGCTGGATTTTATGCCCACTGGCTTCATCAAGTTTTTGCATTGCGTGAAGTTTTATTTATGGCTCAGAATTCTTTTCTGACCGCATGATGGGTGAGTTGTGACCTTGTGTACGAAATTCGGTTGACATTTTGAGTTATTACATTGCACTGGTGAAGTGGTTTTTTGTGGAAGTTTTGGTTCTCTTTGCTTCTAGATAAGTATTCCAATGAATTCGAAAACAGAATGGCTTACAGATACTTTGTTGTTTCCAGAATATTTTTGTATTGCCGAGTGGTGCGATGACGTAGAAGTAGGTACAGGGGGCCAACCACCACCTCTTAAAGCAGTATTATTTTAATTTTACTTCAGTGTGAGAAAGAGATGAAGCTATACAGGACGTCTAGCTCCATCTCTTTCCCACACTCAAGTAAGATTACAATAATAATGCTATAAGAGGTGGTGGTCTAGCTCCTGTACTGTTTTGCTTTGTTATCTAGCATGTGTTTTATTTAGATTTTTTAAAGATAATTGTCAGATAGGTTTTATCGTTATGGCGGTATGACATATTTTCTACACACAACCTGTCAAACCGTCAATCTTATATTTGCAGATAAAAGTTATATTCTGACGATTGAATTAGGGTGTCAAACTAAAGTGTTCGAGCGTAGCTCTAATTAGCAAAGCTGTCTAAGGTACATGTTGGATATTCTTCAGAAATTTATTCCAAAATACAAATGACATAAAAAACAACACATATGTAGGTACAAACTATTTTTGAGTTGCAACACTAGTTTTCATATCAGTGTCCTTTTTCTTGCTACAATACATTGTTAACTACGTCCCTAGTAAGGCTGCCTGTCAACTGGAGCGGAGAAAAGAGGAGAGGAGCGGAGCTGTGCCAATATCAACCAATAGAATCTAAGCTCCACTTCGCTCCGGTTCAGTGCACATGGATTTGCCAACTAGATTAAAAATTCATACATTTTAAACGCAAAGCGGAGAAGCGGAGCAAAAAAACGGCCGGCTTCAAATGACTCATCGCGTGCTCTCAGCCTAGCTCCGTACAGTACGCAACTCCGCTCCACATTACTCCCTCGCTCCGCTCCGCTTACTTGCTCCGCTTCAGTAGACAGGCAGCCTTAAGCTTCACATAACAATGAGTCGCCTAGTCACTAGGACGCCAAACCAAACGATACTGGATAGAATATTGCATGGAATATTGTCCATCTAAATTCACAATAATTCTAAGCATGACCTCCCCTAACCTCCACAGCATAATACATAGCCATGACAACAATTTTCAGATAAGACCAGCATTAGACCGGCGAACGATTCCGTCGGGAGTTCTGGTACAAAATGCATAGTTACTCCCTCTGCGAATGTAGATTTGTTAAGAGGTGTTATTTTAAACATGATGATGCGTCTAGTTAACTTCGAAAGATGTCTGTGCCGTTGTATTTTAGAAGTTTTAAAGGACAAAAGTTAAGGTACTAAGTGGATACTGCCAGGGAATGGGCCATTGTCTGAGCTGGATAGTAAGCTGGGCAGCTGTCCTCATGTTAATAATTTACGTTTGCAATATTTATAAATATGTGCGTATTATATTATATTGATAGATACACCATGTACCATCGCGGACATTTGCGGTGAACCTTTATTACCTTAGTAATAAGGTCGAAAATTGGTTCACCGCAAATGTCGGCGATGGTACATATCTAACAACATAATTCATTTATATGTCATCAATCAATCTGTCTAGCCTTTTCCCAACATAGTTGGAGTCGGTTTCCAGTCTTATCAGATGCAGCTGAATAATTATTTTACATGAAGCGACTGCCTATCTGACCTACACAACCCAGTAACTGGGTAATACGATACCCCTTGGTAATACTCATGGTGGTCAGACTTTCGGGCTTCTGACGACCCGTAACGGCTGTCAAAAATCTACGAATGACAGCGGGGACCAACGGTTTAACGTGTTTTCCGAGGCACGGAGGAGTCTCGGTATGTAAAAATGGTCACCCATCCACCGACCAGCTCCGGCAAGTGTAGCTTAACCTGATGGATCGACCCGTGTGACTGTTATTACTTAGCCACGAGCTCCTATTACGTATAATTAGTTTATAACGTCATTGCTTAATTTTTAATAATTGTGTGTAATAGATGTACTGTTATATAGAGGTATGAGGAACAGGGTGTAAAGTTCACTCACCCTCCATAGAAAAGGGAGGATCCTCCGACCAGACGGGTGTTGTGTCTGGTGGGCTACTGCCCGACGGTTGATGTCGGGATGTTGTATATACGCTAGTCGCGCGGTAAACTCTGATTGCGCGATGCAGGATTTTTCGTGACGTCAGTGTGACGCGTTCCATTGTGGCGATGTAGATGTGCTGCCACAGTTTTTATATATTCCTTTGGTGTCGATGTTTGGTTCGATGTTTTGGAAAAATGAACATTCTTTATCTTGTCTTATCTTATTGTAGTAGATATAGCAATTTTATTCTAGGAACATCGTCTTCACTTAAACATAAATAATTACCTCCTTACTAATAAACGTATGAGGTGAATCACACCGATTTCTCTCTTTCAGTCGTCAGTAATTTGACTTTCGAGAGAAGGAGACAAAGCGTTGTGTAACTATACAGACGCTATACAACGTTTATTAGGAGGTTGAGGTTACTGTATAAAAAAATGCTGTAAAACATTTTAAAAGAGTACCTAACTCTGGAGATTCTTGTCCATTCTTCTCCATACGAGACTACCTTTTGGAAAGGGCAACTATTTATAATCTAATTATTATTCTTTTTTTTTTGTTTGTAAATGGTATGTTTGAAAAGTACCTTTTAGTGGCCTACTAAATTAACTGAATTGACTTTGACATGTTTGATGATAACAACAAATAAAACTGTGAATATTGTGCGAGTTTTCAAATAATCCCTGTAATTATTATAGCACCCATGAATGGCTTAATTTATGTAAAGTGTGGAGGGCTTTTTGAGGGCAGTATATTAAAAGTTTTGACTTTCAAAAAGTGCTGGAACCCTGCCCAAGTTTAATATAATTATTTGCTATTCGATTTCAATTTTTAATCAAGTCTAGACTAACATTACACAAAGATTTTTCATCAAGAACTGTCAGAAAATGTTTTAAAGAGTTATGTTAAAAAAAAAACAATATTCAAGTCTGTAATTAATAACTTATAATCAAATTCCTAAGCCTGTGATCATTGGACAGAAATTTTAATTATAGTAAAAAGTATGAGATGCAAACTTTTCCATTCTTTAAAATTTTAAACTTTGATTAAAATCTAACAAAAAATTGTTTAAGTTTTATTTTGAAAAACTATTAGATTTAATATTAATTAATCACCATTTTGTATGTTTTAGATTAGGTACCTACGACAAAGTTGAATTAAGTTTTTTTTTTTTAAATTAACCTATGTTGTCCCATTGCTGGGCAAAGATCTAAAACGCTAAAGTAGCCCGTGAAATTTAAACCTTCTTACGTTTTTGTAATTTGCAAAATCATCAATACAACTCTCCAAGTTCATTGCCCTATTGAATGACTATTAAGTTCATGAAATCACGAAATCAAGCGAGTTACAGTATTGATGGTTTCATATTTCGCAAATCATATTTTGTTCAACGTACAACCTACTGCAAAAGGCAAATAAACTTAAGATTTTAATTTCGTGGGCAACTCTGGCGTTTTCGCCTTTAGAGATGGAGTTGATGGGATGAAGGGGCCAAGAAACGTATTATGGGACTTGACACTTCTACTAAGTAGCAATAGAAAATTAAACTGTAATTTAAAGTTTATAATTTTCATCGTGCAAACGTCTACTAAGACGTGGCAACTTGTGGTCTTGAGAGAGATTTAATCATGATAACTTAATCAATTTACGTGGAGCAGTGAATACATAAAGTCAAATCAGGTCCGTGCCTTTTACAGCTGAAGAACTGAACATGGAACGCTTCAGAATGGTCAATAGGTTCAAAATATGGCCAATTCGATTTTCTTTTTAGAGTGTCTCGTGGCTAAGTAATAACAACCGCACGGGTCGATCGATCGGGTTAAGCTACTCTTGCCGCGGCTGATCCGTGAAAGGGTGACCATCTTTACATACAGAGCACCCTCCGTGTCTCGGAATATACATTAAGCCGTTAGTCCCGGCTGTCATTCGTGGATCTTTGACAGTCGGTACGGGTTGTCAGAAGCCCGAAAGTTTAAAGCTGTATCGTATAAGCTAGGCAGATGATGATGTGTAGCCATAATACATAATTATTATGTTTATTGGGTTTTTAAATGTTTTTAAGAGTTATCAAATAAAATACTCGCTCAGCGACGCTCGCTTGGCGGGCTCGCTGAGAGATTCACGCTTGGTACATATGCATACCAGCGAGTAGACCCCTTCTTGTTGACCCTTTCTTATTACGTAAAGATGCTCACCCATCCACGGAACAACCGCGGCAAATTGATCGACCCGTGCGGCTGTTATCACTTAGACACACGCCTAGTATTATTGTAGCTACACATTGGTATAACAAAGATTGAAGACAGTTAAATTGATCCACGCGGAGGCGCTTTAAAAAAAATTAATTCTTTTTATTTCAGACTAAATTAATTTGTCCTTATTTGTTAGTAACATGGTCTTAAATCTATGTTAGTATTTCAAACATTCATAAAAATAATATAATTCAAAATACAATCAATAAAATCATTCATGTCAACAATGTCAATAATATCACAAAGTCATCTCATCACATGAAGCTGGACGAATCTCCCCAGCACTGCAGACTCTGGTCTCTCAGAGATCATCCATATGATTCCGTTGGCGCTCCCCCGAATCCTGCGCATCAGGGTAGCTGTTTTCTTACGCATAATGGCATAAAAGTCATCGACTCTTGCGTCAGCAAACATGCCCGACGCGCTGCAGAATCGAGCTTTTAATGGTCCCCATGGAAAAAGGAACACTAAATAAAGTAGGTCCTTAAGTATTAAAGTTTTTACTTACATATTTAAAGTTTAAACTAAGATACCCCAGAGCTCTACCTTCGTAACACGGTTTCCTTTGAACAAGTTATGAATTCAATTTTGAGAAGCGTCCCCTTGTTTTTATATTCATACATGAAAACCGCTTGGGGCTTCCACTCTAGTTTGGAATATTCCTTGAAGGATGAAAAAACAATATAAGTTTTTTATTATTTTGTACGCGTCCTGGCGCGTTTTTGCGTTAATTTTTCTCTTAGGCGTTGCTAGGAACGAAAGTGGTTTTGATTTTTTAATATTATGAGGTATAAGAAAAACAAGATAGCAGTCGATCCTTCTGACATAAACCAGAATTCTATAATAAAATAAAATAAAATTCATTTAATTCATAAAAGTTGTCCATAATTTGTTAGTATTACATTAATTATCTTAAAACTATGTTAGTAATGACGCGATCAAATCAATACCTTCATAAAATCCAAATAAATATTATACTTGAAAAATAATGTAAATGAAAATGAAATTGGAATTAATAATTGAAAATAATGTATCTCAATTCCAATTCGCCATCTCAAAGGCTCAGATTGACAAACTCAACCGTTGATTGGTTACAGACAAGGATCGGGATCAAGATTGGGATTGAGATGTATAAGAGAAACCGGCCGTTAGAATGTGACTCCACAATGCCATGTACTGGGTAGAGTCGAGTAGGTAGGTACTGAGAATCTTTACTGAGAGTTTGACGATTTAAATAAGTTATAGCTTCATCATCTGCCTAGCCTTTTCCCGACTATGTTAGGGTTGTCTTCCAGTCAAACCGGGTGCAGCTGAATACCAAAAATTTACATGGAGCGACTGTCTATCTGACTTCCACAACCCAGTTACTGGCTACTTACGAAATTGTGTGCAATTGCTATTACTTATTACTAAGGGGTATGGAATTATAAATAAATAAATAAAATAAAATCGTTTATTTTCAGGCATCGACGGCCCACAGCATGTTAGTATTACCAAAAAAAAAAACTTACAAACTATGTTAGTATTTTTTTGTGTGCACCCAAAAAAACACAGTATCCAATTAGAGGAAGATTTATCAAGCCACATGTCTGACATGTAGTTTGATAAACCTATCCAATGTAGGCCCTTCTAACCTATCTGAAAAAACCTTCAATATGCTGTTGCTGCTCCCCTCACCCTGCGCATCATTGATGCCACTTTCTTGCGCATGATCGCGAAATAATCGTCCGTGTGTGCGTCAGCGAACATCCCTGACGTATTACCCCTTGGTAATAAGTTATAGCAATTGCACGCAATTTTGTTTTAATGTATAAGTTATTTGTGCTTTTTGTGAAAGAGTTTGTCCGGGGAATGGTATATCGATCATCTTACATGAAATGTTATATGATACCTATGTATCCAGGAGATGCGCTGCGCGCAATGAAACCAATTACATTGACCTACGTGGTAGATTCTACGTTATAGGCAAAGTTTTAAAGGCGTTATAGGCAAAGCTTTTTCAGTTTAATGAATTTAAACGTTAATTATCTTGTCAACACGTTGCCGATTCCCGGCTACCGTAGGCGCGGGCTTGCGGACGGCGAGCAATGGGTAGCTCGCCGACCGGTACGGACCAAGCCCGAGTCGATGGCGCGTCGTGTTCCACGCGCGCCTCAAAGAGATGTCAGCACTATTGACGGGGTCCGCTAGGGCCGATGCCAGCTAGGGTTGCGGGATGTTCGAAAGAGTTACCGTGGCCCCGGCACAGGCAACAGAAGGAACACGGGTGGGTTTTAGTCAGTAAAAGTCTGACACGCCCTCCCGCTCCGCCCAGAGCGGGAGAAGTCATTTGATGATTTCCCATCCACAAAAAAAAAAAAACACATTCACGTTAGATAGACATACGACTTAATTGTTCTTGTTATAGTTGTTAGTTTGTTACAAAAGTTGTTATTTTTCCACTCTGCAATTCAGCTTTTTGTTTTGATTGTTTGTTATCATTTGCCAGTGTCGCAACATAGAGGCAATGTAAATTGTCTTTGGTCCCTGGCCTTGACATCAAGCAATGGACAAAATTCAAAACCTTATACTGCTTCAATACGAGGCTTTTGGCTACTTTGTATGTGTGTATTTTATGTTTTTTTTTTTTTTGTAATATGAGTTTTATTTGTGTAGAATAAACATTTTTTCTTTCTTTATATACCAATCACATAACTTAAAAGAAAAAATTATGCTACCGGGTTACAAGACTAAAATATAAGACGGATAGCTCAAGGCTTGAATCTAATATCACTCAACACTGAAGCTACTCTACAATTGTCTCTCATGAATTTTAAAAAGGCATTTTCTTTGACGAGAACTGCGCTTAATCTTTCGAGAGGGATTGAGGGTAAACATGAGTAGTTATCTGTTGATGAGAGGGTTTACTTATTTTTCTATAATAACTTTGTAAAGCCTTTTAATTAGTATAGGTACAGTGCTACAATGGGACTTTTGAACATATAGACATTTTTGCATGTGATCCCTATAACTTCAAAAGTCTTATACATAAGGAGCTTGCTTGAACACTTTTATTTTTGGTTTTGTGCCATTTCTTAAAAATTATTCAACATTCGACTGTGGACATTCACTAGTACTGTACGCGTCGCTCGAAATAATAGATCGTCAACCTTTTTAAACTTTTACATCAAGTTCAAACTTTGTTTTTTAACAATGAAAACGTGCGCAGCTTGTAACGTGCAGTTCAATGACGGAGTCCAATGTGGGAGCTGCAAGAAACATCTGGACTTTGGATGTGCACATATTTCCGAAGCTGGATGGAGAAAGCTCGGCGCCAGCAGAATGGCTCAATGGAAGTGCCCCGCCTGTCGAACGTCATCACCAGCTTTGGTTACCCCGGAACCAGCCTCTCTCGAAACCATATTGAGTGAGATTCGGGATATGAAACGCCAGTTGCTCAATTTGCCGACACTGGTAGATGATATTCGGGCAATCAAGGACGAGTTAGCAGAGCTCAAAATTACTTGTGAAGGCACCTGTGGTAGACTTGATGAATTTGATAATCGACTCGCAGAGGTTGAGGCAAAAACAACAAATCTCGACAAGATTCGGGAAACATTTACTAGTTTGCAGACTGACTTAGAGAGGTCCAAGTTCGCGCTGGCAACATATGAACAACGATCCCGTCTTAACAATGTGGAAATTAAGGGAGTCCCTACAAGAAAAGATGAAAATCTTTTCTCGATACTGGATGCTATCGGCCGGAAGGTGAACTACAACTGCCCCAAATCACAGGTGAATTATATCGCAAGGGTTCCAATTTTCAATTCCAACGAAAAACTGATCATCGTGAGTTTTCTAAATCGGTACGTGAAGGATGATTTTGTCGCAGCTGCACGTGCCGTTAAGGACCTATCCACTTCCCATATAGGGTTTCAAGGCACATCTCAGCGTGTCTATGTCAATGATCACCTGAGCGTGGAGTATAAAAAGCTCTTAAGTAAGGTCAAGATCTTGGCAAAAGAAAAATACTATGAGTTCGTATGGGTGAAGCATGGCAAAATTCATGTATTAAAAAATACTAATTGTAAAGCAGCTATTATACGTAAAGAATCGGATTTAAACAAGATTGTGTAACGTGTTTCCTAGTTTTACTATGCTGTACATCTCAATTGTTTATATTTTTTATGATCTTTCGTACCTCAGTAGTTGTTTACAAAAGGTTGAGCACCTCACGCGCACTAATGATTTCGACACCTTTCTTTTGTTTGGCGACAAAAATCCTCTATGTTTCTTATCGCGCTGTTTGCTTCGAATCTCTAATGTATTGCAATATGTTTGACTCGCTCTCGCTTGTACGCACCACGCACTGCTGCTTGCTCTTTCATACAGCTATTTGTTATTTAATGTCGCAAGATTTTTGTTTTCGCGCATACTTTTTCAAAGTTTACCTTCCTGGAGTGTTTAAATTTTTATTCTACCTCGCTATATACTATATTTCTAAGAAATGTGTAATTGTATTATATTGTACAGGTTTATATCCAATTATTGACTGCTTTTTCAATGGCTAACAACAAGTTAAGCGTATATTATCAGAACGTTCGCGGTCTTAGAACTAAAACTCATTCTTTCTATCGTCAAATGTCACTTAATTCGTACGATATCATAGTACTCACTGAGACTTGGTTATTGGATGGCGTTTTAAATTCTGAGTTTTTTGATGATCGGTACATTGTTTGGCGCCGCGATCGGGACTATGTTTTGACCGGGCAAGCGCGCGGTGGGGGGGGGGGTGTACTTATTGCTACTCGCAGAGAATTATCTGTTATTTGCCAACCTAATTTCCATTCTACAGCGGAGGACCTCTGGTTATCTATACGCCTAAAAAGTCATGCTACTCGGAATAACATTACACTGCATATTTGTGATATCTATTTGTGTCAACAAAACTTAGGCCTTTCTTTCTCTTCACAACTATCTAACTTTCTTGAGAAACTGAACGAAACAGTTATTAAGAATACTTCTGATACCTTTCTTGTTATCGGTGATTTTAATATGAGCGGTATTGACTGGGTACCATCTGACAATCTATCGCTTGCCCCTTTGAATCCTAACAGTAACGATGAAATTCTGTTTTGTGATGAATTATGCACTCTCGGTCTTAGTCAGTATAATGTCGTATCTAATAGGTTTGGTAGAATCCTAGACCTAGTACTTTCCAATGAAATAGCGAACGTGTCGGAATGCCCTAGCCCGCTTGTGCCTATCGACGCCTATCACCCAGCATTATTAATTAATTTAGACTTATTTCTAACACCTCTGCTTGAGTGCGCGCCTCGTACTCAATTCCTGTTTGATAGAGGTGACTATGATTCTATCAGCAAAGACATTTGTGCGACTAACTGGGAAACTGAGTTCTCGGCGCGGTCAATTGATGACTCAGTAAACTTTTTTAATCAGTTTATTTTTGACCTACAAATTAAATATATTCCACAAAAAATATCTCGGAATAAAAAGTATCCAACATGGTATAGTCCGTCTCTTATTAATACTATCAAAGAAAAATATAAATATTTAAAAAAATTCAAAACCTACGGTAATATATCTGACGAACTAACATATAAGCTTCTTCGGGAAAGGGTGAAAAGCTTGGAATCACAATGCTACCGAAATTATTTGGACCTGACAGAAAACTCCATTAAAAATAACCCTAAATACTTTTGGACTTATGTAAAAAAACGCCATAACTCAAACGCAATCCCAAGTACATTAAAATACAATAATCACACTTTGCGGACCGGGGAACCTATTTGTCAGGCTTTTTCGGAATACTTTCATTCTACTTTTCTCAATCCCAGTGTTGGCCATCCCATTTCTTCAGATTTTCATTCTACCGATTCGTCGAACCCATTGTCTGATATCAGCAGTATCGTTATAAATATTGATGAAATTATCGGGTTGCTTCGTAGGTTAGACACATGTAAATCAGCTGGTCCAGATAATATCCCATCGCAACTTCTTGTCCGCTGTGCGCCCTCGATAGCGCAACCTATTTCTATTCTATTTAAAAAATCCTTAAACAGCTGTGAAGTACCTCAAATATGGAAATCCGCGTTTGTAACGCCTATACATAAAAAAGGTGTCAAAACTGATATAACGAACTACAGGCCCATATCTAAACTGTGCATAATAGCAAAGGTATTTGAGAGAATAATACATGACCAGGTTTATTCTGCTCTTAAAACTTCATTTAGCTCGTTCCAACATGGTTTTCTGAAAGGGAGGTCCATTGTCACGAACCTGATTCTCCTTAATGAATTTATAACTGAGGCCATGGACAACGGTGAGCAGGTTGATGTTGTTTATACGGACTATAGCAAGGCTTTCGACCGTATAGATCATAGCATCCTCTTGTCTAAGTTAAATGGCATCGGAATCCGCGGCGATCTATTCAGATGGTTCTCGTCTTACCTTGTGAATAGGTCCCAAGCAGTAGTTCTCAACAACTATATGTCAAGCTGGGTACCTATACCTAGTGGAGTCCCGCAGGGTTCATTGCTCGCCCCACTGCTTTTTATAATCTATATCAACGACATTGACTCTTGTTTGACTTCATCCAAACTATTGTGTTTTGCAGACGACATGAAAATCTATGTCAAAGTATCGTCGCAAATAGATGTAACGGCACTCCAAAATGATTTGTGTCGTCTAGAGGACTACTGTCAAAGGAACAAGCTAGATCTGAATCCCGCTAAATGCTCGGTTGTGACGTATTCTCGGAAGCGCTCAATCATTGCCGGATCTTATACCCTAGATCATCAAATTCTACCTAGATCAAACTCCATCCGCGATCTGGGGGTTCATCACGATTCCAAGCTCAGTTTCGAAGTACATATAGATGCAATAGTCGCTAAGGCATCTAAATCATTGGGTTTCATTATGCGACTATCCAAGTGCTTCTCTCAAGCCAAGACTTTAAAGATCCTATACTGTACCTATGTGAGAAACCATTTGGAGTATGCGTCAGAAATATGGAACCCATGTTACCACAAATATATTAACCGAATTGAGAGCATCCAAAAAAGATTTATAAGATATTTATGTTACCACCAGAAAATTCCGTATCACTCAGAAAACTATCTTAATCTCTGCAAAAAATATCATATTCTTCCTCTAGCCAACCGCCGCGAGATTTCTGACTGTGTTCTGCTTTTGAAAATCTTTAACAATCACATTAACTGCTCCGATATTTTGTCAAAATTCTATTTCAACACTCCCAGGAGGTCTAAACGATATAATCCACCTTTACGTGTGCCATTTGCCTCAACAAAATATAGGCAGAACTCATACATCGTGCGTGCAAGCAAAAATTTAAACAAGCTTTGCAAGCAGCACGATTTGGATCCCTTCACAACTAGTGTGTCCTCAGCCAGGAGGTGCTTAAGCCGAAACTTTTTCCTATAAGTTGTTAAACATTGTTGATAGTTATAGTGATCGTTTTGCAGTGCGAGCAACTTTATATATAGTATTGTTATATTACTGAATAAGTTGGTGTCAATGTCCATAGAAATTACTTACTTTTTCTATTTTTTATAAGTGAAGACTTGTAATTGGCTGACAGTCTTATTTACTGAACTTGGCCTGTTTGTTTTAGCTGTAAGTCTTCCATACTGCTTAAATAAATAAATAAATAAATAAATTATATAGACATACTAAACATTTTCAACACGTCAGTTAAGTACAAAAAAAAATATATAATCATCATCATCTGCCTAGCCTTTCCCCAACTATGTTGGGGTCGGCTTCCAGTCTAACCGGACGCAGCTGAATACCAGTATTTTACATGGAGTGACTGCCTATCTGACCTCCACAACCCAGTAACTGGGTAATACGATACCCTTGGTAAGACTGGTTGTCAGACTTTCGGGCTTCTGACGATCCGTAACGACTGTCAAAGATCTACTATTGACAGCCGGGACCAACGGCTTAACGTGCTTTCCGAGGCACGGAGGAGTTTCGATATGTAAAGATGGTCACCCATCCACGAACCAACCAAGCGTAGCTTAACCTGATGGATCGACCCGTGCGGCTGTTATTATTTAGCCACGAGCTCCTAAAAATATATTTATATTTGTAACCCTAGCGATTATTTTCACTATTTTGTATCCCGTAGCTAATCTGTGATCAGCGTTGTGGGCTGCAATATTATCTATATTTTTTTGTATATTTATTGTTTCTATGTTTTATATTGTAGCTGTTTGAATAAAATACAATTTAGGTACTGCAGGATTCTACTGAAAAGAGTTTATTACACCGATGAGGTGTGATCACTGCTTTAAAAATTCGTGGTTTGTCACGCGATAGGTTTATGTTTTTTAAATCTTACAAATTAAAATAATTACCCTTCAATACATTTTTTTTTTTGGTGGGAAATCATCAAATGACTTCTCCCGCTCTGGGCGGAGCGGCAGGGCGTGTCAGAGTTTTACTGTCTCAAACCCACCCGTGCTCCTTCAGTTGCCTTTGCCGGGGCCACGGTAACTCTTTCGAACATCCCGCGACCCTGGTTGGACCCTTCAAATTCAAATTCAAAATATTTTATTTCACATAAGCCTACATGGGCAATTATTCGTTATTTCTTGCCGGTTCTTCTCCATAGGAAACGACCAGGCTAGCTTGGCTTGGCTTGGAGCTAGGTGCACGGTTCCAATTGATCGTTTCCTATGGAGAAGAAGCGGCAAGAAACTCCACGGTTACACTTTTAAAAATGATCAACTTGAATCAATTATTCACTACCGCAACTCAATTGCGATAATCACTCAAAATAACAATCGCCTTAATTTGAAGGAGATTCATAATCTTGTGTTTAAAAAACTCTCTTCAACGTAAATAACGCAATGAATGTTGTTGAATTCTCAGAATGAAATGGATTGTGATTGTGAGCGTGAGTGGGAAGCCATGTACTTCACCATGACCCTCCAACCACATGCACCCACCGATTTTTTAAAGTACAGTCACGAGCACCAATATGTATACGCTGAGCAACTTTTAAAAGTCATTTTCACCTACTGTATTGATTGTAATTTTATATTGATAAGAACATAGTATTTTTAAACCCATACTATTATGAAAGAGGTCTTATCTCAACGTTGCAGTCGTAATTCCACGAGAAAATCGCTTTTGAATTATGCTAAGTGTACACATATTAGTGCTCGTGACTGTACGTGTAGTGTCACGCAATAATGTTGCTAAGCTCCCAGCACTAATTATGATTAGGTTTAGTTCTCCTCTTTTATGGTTAAAATTATGACATCCATTTTGAAACGTTTATAAATGCAAGCCTAAAAAGCCCTATGATTAAAAGTTATCTTTAATTTAAGAGTTGAGTATCTTTTCAATAGCTTTTTATAACGAACTAGCTTCTACCAGCGACTTCGTTCGCGTGGAAGTCGTAAGACATCACACAATATACCTACCAAAATAACCACATTTTTATAAAACTTCTCTGTATACCTACTACGTTTGTAGTTTTTGTCTCAGCAGCCAAAATATACAGTCAAGATTGAAGACGCGGGAGCAAGTGAAGTACAGTTTTTCATGTGAGGAGCAGCTCGTCCTGAGGTCGACACCCACAGCCTTCAGTACCAATTTCCCATTGCTTGCAAAGTTTTTCGTTTTTAGAGAATAAATGAACTTCTGCGTTCCTGCATAGTATTATCTAATGTCACAACACTGACTGATGCATCCTAAGGGTGCTTACATAAAGAAACAGGTTTCCGGTGCGAGCCTGTTCGGGTCGGTACCGATCGGTTTGGCTCGGTCCAGGTAGTCGGCACCGAAAAGTTTAAACTAGTTTTTTTATAAATGAGCACATAAGATAACAAGGGAATATTATACCTGCACCGATCGGTACCGACCCTCACAGAATCGCCTGCACCGGAAACCTGTTTCTTTATGTAAGCACCCTTACAGGTTATTTCTTGACAAACGGCTATCACTAAAATAGTATAACAGAAGATTGTAAACACACGGGATTTCTCAACCATAGTTTTATTTTAATTTATAACCATAGATGACAGCAGACACCTAAACTTATGGTTTTTCTGTGTAGGTACATTCTAGAACTATCATTTAACAAAATGTGAAATAATCACAAATAATGACAATAGTTGGGAATCGAACTTGCAACCAATAAAATAGCCGTACGTAATTATACTTCGCGCCTAGTTCTCGAGAAATAATTTAAACATGTAGAAATTACGCATAGTTGTCACCACTCTTGTACTAAGTTGAGAAAAAATATTATATTCTACTTTTCTTTATGGCAATTTAATTTGTCATATTTTTTTAATGTCCTATACTTTTTCCAGTTCCTCTCTCAGACGATTGTCGCCAGTCATTTGCATTTTAGTGCTCAACATCCATTTAGCGTCTTCGCTCCGTTTGTTATAAAAATACCGAAATGTAAGAATTCTAGGTCTCGTGAAGAAGATATTAACCATTACAAAAATAAAATTCAAAGGAAGCACTGTCCTATATAACCCACGGATTTTTTATAGTAGCAATTTTTTTTTTGGTAGGATGTACCCTTTTTAGTGTATTTTTGAAATCCCCAAAACCAGCAAATCCACAGGGGCCGAGAAACAATAATAAAAAAAAACTTCATGTAGCAGGTCTAAATTGGTTTCCAAACAATAATATGGCAAATGACATTTTCATAGTCAAGGTCAACAACCTGAAACTCAAGGTCAACACCCCAAGAGTCAAGGTCAACAAACCAAAATTTTTTATTCATTTATTTTATGTCCGTAGGTGTGTCCGTGGCATCACAGTGGGCCCTGTCAGAATATCAGCGCTGCGGTATTTGTTTTTGTATTTTCAAATATCGCAGCATCATGCTGAGATAGGAGCCTTTTTGGCCTCGCACAGGTCTTCTTTGTTTTGTTTTTTTTTTCTTTCCTTTTGTTTTATTTGTGTTTAAGATATTGTTAGTTTTAATGTTCTTTTTATTGTTGTATTCCCTGTATGTGTCCCAAATAAAATTTTTTTCTTTCTTTCTTTCTTTCAAAATATGCACAAATTTAATGTAGTGGCAACCTGAAGATGAAAGAGTTCAGGATTCGAATTAAAAATGTGATTAACCTCACCTAGGCTCTAGTACTTCCACAGCCGTACCCCCGAAGAGCCTATTACTCATCACGGTAATTTTTCTGACTCGGATACGGGATTCTAGAAGTTTTATGCAACGATCCTACTAACTCACAAATACGAGTCTGAAATACGCAACGAACTTGCAAACCATTTATTACACATTATTAAAGAAGTTCTAAAAAGCACAAAATCTATCCGCTAGTTTTTGCGTGATGCTGGAACATTCAGACAAACGTACAAACAGACAAAAATTAAAAAAATATATATATTTTCGGCATTAGGATCGTTCCCAGACCTCGCAAAAATTACCTAAAAAAACAACGTACGGTTTTGACTTCGCTACGATTTTGTTAAAATACGTATGTTTTAGAGCAAATAACACTGCGATGCGTTAGATGTCTGCGTTTGCGCAGACTGTGGGTGCCAAAATATGTAGCAAATCGATTTATCCTTGAATGTCTTAGTAGGTATCTTACATCGTCTCACTAAATAGTGCAAAGAGTTTACCTATTATATTTATAAACCTCCAAACGTTTAAACATCATAAAATTGGGTGGGTTCAGCAGACAGTAATCATTACTAAACTTTAAGTAAAGTTAAATAAACCTCTGGTGGTTGTTTTTTTTTTTTGCAAAAAATTAATAAAAAAAAAAAAACTTTTTTGCAAAAAAAAAAAAAACAACCGACTTTCAAAGAAACACTACACTTTAATTTCAGAAGTCAGTGTCTTTGGCTCAGTGTTTTAGGTTTTTGCCATCGACTTCCGAAATTAAAATCATTTTTCACTTTGTAGTGTTTTTTTGGAAGTCGGTTGTTTTTTTTTGTTTTTGCAAAAATATTTTTTATTTTTCACTTTTTAGTGGATCGGTTTGTAATTTATCTAAGTTACAATAGCCTAATGACAACAGCTCATCACATTTTTCAAAATATTGCTTTTCCCGATGCTGGGACTTTAATTGTTAAGGAGTTGTCCTGGTACTTCAACATCAGCTCCACTTCACCATATGCATTGTGACGAGCATAATTTGCTTAGCAATCATTTTATAGTAACCGACCCCTAACCCGTGAAATACATATTATTGAGTAGTTACGGTGGCCATCTGTGGTCTTCGTTATCAGTTCCACTTCACCAAATTAATGGTGCTTTCTGAGAGCAAATGAACAAGTTACTGTAAATAATACCCAAATCGCTATAGGTGTGCTTATAATAATTGAAGAGTTCCCTCGATTTCTCCAAGATCCCATCATCAGATCCTGACCTGATGAGAATGGGACCAACTGGAAACCTTTTAAACCAAAAAACGAATTTTCCAAATCGGTTCAGCCGTCTTCGAGTAATCGGGGAAAACACATAAAAAAAAGAAAAAAATTCCGACGAATTGAGAACCTTCTCCTTTTACTGGCTTTTGTTTTTCGAATACACAAACATTCGACAAGGTAACTGGTCCTGCAGGCAATTTAAAAAAAAATAATAGTTACAAATTACTCAAAATCTAAATTATCACCTACCCCACAATCAAATCATCAAATACACTACAGGCTGAAATGTGTGTGCACACAATACAACTTGTAACTGGTTCATGTAAAAAGGAATGACTCAGTGCATTAGTGAAACGGATGTCTTTCCCGTCTGTGTACCAGATGAGACCTAGCTAGTGTTGTAACGTAGACGTATTTATCGATAAGCTTGAAATTTATAAATTTATTAATTTTGCTTTAAATAGAATGGTTTACGAAGTATGAACTGAAACGATATTAAAACAGTGCTGACACACTGTTTTAATTTTGTTTGAATGTTCACAATGTTTAATTTAACTGTGAACACGAAAAAATTATTAAATTGGGCGGCAGCCCAATTTAATGATTTTTCACATTAATGAACATTCAAACATAATGTTGACAAAGTTGTATTTCAGAAAGGTAACCTAGACTGCCGTCTGAGATATAAAATCTAGCTTTTGATGTATACCTCTTTTTTGTGGATGGGAAATCATTAAATGACTTCTCCCGCTCAGGGCGGAGCGGGAGGGCGTGTCAGACTTGTACTGACTAAAACCCACTCGTGTTCCTTCTGTTGCCTGTGCCGGGGCCACGGTAACTCTTTCGAACATCCCGCAACCCCGGCTGGGATGTATACCTCTGAATTTGAATATTCAATAAGTCATATTAACAAAAATAACAACGTTCATAGAGATGCTATTTTTTTTTCTTTTTACTTAGCCTATACTGTCCCACTGCTGGGCAAAGGGCTCCTTCAATTCCCTCCAGGAACTTTTTTCCCGCATCACCTCGAACCAGACCTCACGGTATGCGTCCAGGTCATCCCGCTGCCTCTATCTGGGTCGGAGAGATGCTAATAAGCCAGAAAATACTTGCAGCATGATGCAAGTTGTCGTTCAACATATCTTGACCGTTATGACGTAGGTCGTAATCGTCCATTGCCATTATACTCACTGTGATAATATACTTTCAAAATAGGCCACATATCTGTGTAGCTATGTTTATCTTTAAGATACTTGGAACTTTCGAAAGCAATAAATTAACAAAACATCGACAATCGTATATCGATATCATAACCCCACACTATCAAATGTCGTGCCAGAAGATTATTATCCCAGAGATTACCATTCCACGAGGCACAGCCAAAATACTAAAAAGAGTTGCAAATCTGCATCGTTGACTTCAGAATTAGGTGAATGTTTTATCTTCAACCCTTTTTTGTTTTATAGGACAAGTAGAGATTGAAATGCTGTACTATTGTATCATAATACAATTATTGCAACTCAACTAAATTTTAAGGTCAAAGGCTGGCAGCATTGTCACGTTGGATGGCAATGCTACCAGCCTTTTGGGTACTTTTCCCATTAACAGCGAAGCGGACAAATTGTTTGACTCCCAATGAGCAATTCCCTTTTTTTATGTATTAGTACATAATAGCGCGTGTTAGCTTATATACTGCTACTAGCTGTTGCTCACGACTTCGCCCGCATGGATGTCAATACTTCCCTATTTGAATCTGATTTCTTTCACAATTTCATGGGTCTGGGTGGAACTCTAATTCTTTTTATATAATAAAAGTAGCCTAAGTTACTCCTTATATTATCAGCAATCTTTTTTTTATGGGAAATCATCAAATGACTTCTCCCGCTCTGGGCGGAGCGGGAGGGCGTGTCAGACTTTTACTGACTAAAACGCACCCGTGTTCCTTCTGTTGCCTGTGCCGGGGCCACGGTAACTCTTTCGAACATCCCGCAACCTTAGCTGGCATCGGCCCTAGCGGATCCCGCCAATAGTGCTGATATCTCTTTGAGGCGCGCTTGCAATACAACGCACCGTCGACCCGGGCCTGGTCCTTACCGGACGGCGAGCTACCCATTGCTCGCCGTCCGCAAGCCCACGCCTACGGTGGCCGGGAATCGGCTGTCAATTCCCGACGTCCAGGGCGTCTCCTGCGGCGACTAGGGGCGTGAGGGCGCAAAGCTTGCCTCTCCCTCACGCGTTCCGCCTCCTCCTTCGCGATCATTATTGTCTCGCAGAAGGAGGTGATGGATTCCCATGTACTCTCGCTCCGTACCATGGCCTTGACCAGGGCCGGATGCGAGAGATCGCCGCTGCCGATCGCTTCCGTGAGGCACACCATGGCACCTTTTCAGCCACTCCTCAAAGAGGGACTTATCGCCGCAATTGTGGCGTGCTCAAACATCAGCTATCTGCCAGTGAAAGTTCCGTCAAAATTGGTCCAGCCGTTTCGAAGATTAGCCGGAACAAACATCAGTTTGTTAAAAAACGTTTTTTTTTTAATTGTTATATATACCGTATACAGGGTGTAAGGGACAGCCCTCCGCAGACTGATGGGGTGAATTCAGTATAACATACTAAGATGACCAGTATATAAAATTATTTCAGGAACGTTATGGGAATCCAATAAAGTTGATTTGTTTTATTACCTCACACGCAATGTATCGTAACCGTGGCAAAAAGCGCGTAGCGAACAGCAACGCAGCGAGCCTTCGGCCGCTGAGTATTTCAACATCTATTGCTGATTTTTTTTTATTTTAGCTGTTTTATGTTGCATAAATGGAGTGCTGCGTACAGAGCATATAGTTTTACATTGAAATAAAGGAATAGTAATCGAAAAAACGCTTAAAAAAAAGAAAATTTTCCTGAGAATATTTCCGGTGGAATATGATTCAAAATAAGTAGCTGAATGCACCCTGTTAGTTTGCGGAGGGCTGTCCCTTACACCCTGTATACTTTCTTATGCATTTAAGATTTGTCAAAATAAATAATGTTGAAAATTCAAATAAGTTAAATGTCGACCTTAATTCTAGCGCCATTGGTTGTTAGTGTGTAGTTTATATTTCTGTGAAATCACTTACGTTTGAGAATGCTGGTTCACCTGTAATTGTCAACTGTGTAAGTTCAAGGCTAATCGTTACCTATGATCTCTTGTGCGTTGGTAAACCTTTAGGTATTAATCTATACATCTATACAAATAAATAAAAATGAAGTGTCTGTTTGTAATGTAAAAATAACAACTTTTTACTAAATGCATAGGAAAGTACGGAACAAAAAAGCAATTTTTAAAATTTTTGTCCGTTTGTTCCGGCTAATCTTAAAAAAGGCTGGACCGATTTTGACGGGACTTTCACTGGCAGATAACTGATGTTACGAGGAGTAACTTAGGCTACTTTTATTTTCGAAAAATGCGCGGAACCCTAAAATATTTGGGCCCTTGTTATTTGGGCTACCAAAGGCATAAAGAATTTTTCAAATCCGACGTTTTGTTCACAATTTCATGGGTTTTATTTCTTTTAAGTAAAACCCATGAAATTGTGAACAAAAAGTTGGATTTGAAAAATTCTTTATGCTTTTGGTAGCCCATTTTTCGAGAATAGTTATAAGCTATTTAACATCACGCTACGACCCTTAGTAGCCGAGGCAAAAGAAAAAGTCAGAAAGAACACTAAGAGAAAACGAAGTAATAGCGCGGGCGGGCGATACTCCGCGACGGGTCGGGGGACGAGGGAGTTTTATTTAAATGTAGCTGTTATTTTAGTATATTGTGTATCCTACGACTTCCACGCGAGCGAAGTCGCGGCGCACAGCTAGTACTCAATGTAAATTAAAGTCGATTTTCATGTCTGTCTGTGTGACCGCATTATTTTAAACTTTTAAACGCTTTTGACCATCATTTAGTGAATTTAGTCGTGAAGGTTAATGTCTATGATAAATTAATATTAAACTTACATATAATAAAGGAATTTCGAGGTTTCGTCAAGTTATGAAAACTGTACGAAGCTGTGGCTGGTCACTAGTTAATGAATAAATAAATAATTGAAATGTGTGTTTGAAATTAACTCGCTTTTTATGATTATGACACGAAGTTTGTATCATTTTATAGAAGGGTACGTCACGAGAATAAATACCTTAGTGCGTGTTCACATTAACTCGCGGGCGCGGTGGCGGGCGCGGTCACGTAATATCAAACACATTGCTTATTATGCAAGTGTTCACACACCGCACCTGCGTTTTGTACGTGAACACTTGCTTAATATGCAATGTGTTTGATATTTCGTGACCGCGCCCGCGAGTTAACGTGGGTCAACACTTACCTACGCGCAGGCCACACTGAGAATGAAGCTAAACGAAGCTAAGTTCGTTTAGCTTCGCTCATGTAGCCACCGCGAATAGGTGGCTCTTGGTTCTTCGGTTCATAGTTCACAGTGTGTGTACAGCTATTTCATGGTGTTAAGAAGATATCATGCTTTGGCCTCCTGTAATTATTTTAAAGGAGTGCACTAGACTAAAACTTAATTTATACATACATACAACTAAATACAATTGAAGTGTCTGTTTGTAATGTCAAAATAACATCTTTTTATAAAAATAAATAAATTATGACAGTATATACGATACATATAATGAAAAAGCAATTTTTTAAATTTTTGTCTGTCTGTTTGTCCCAGCTAATCTCCGAAACGGCTGGAATCGATCCAGCCGTTTGACGCGACTTTCATTGGGAGATAGCTGATGTTATAAGGAGTAAGTAACTTAGGGTACTTTTATTTTAGAAAAATAATTAGGGTTCCGGCAAAAAAAGAACCCATGAAGTTGTGAAGAAAATCCGATTCAAATAGGGAAGTATCGATATCCAGGCGGGCGAAGCTGCGGACAACAGCTAGTATTTCTATAAAGTGTGATTTATTTGTGTACATCTTTTGTTGGAGGTTCTAAATCTATACATATTATAAATTAAAGTCGCTTTTCGTGTCCGTCTGTGTGACCACGTTTTTTTTGCTAAACTACTCAACGGACTTTAGTGCGGCTTTACCATCATTTAGAAAATTAATTCAGGAAGGATTAGGTGTATAATTAATTAATGTTTAACTTACATAAAATAATGAAATCTCAATGTTTTTTCAACTCGTAGAAACCACAGAAAGCAGGGGCGGATCGCTAGTAAATAATAAATAATTAAACACTGCACTTTTCCAAAATAAGCATAGCGGTAACAGCAGATGACCAATACAAACATATTAAAATGAATGAAATGCAAATAAAAGCTTTAACATTCACTCAATCAGTCAGCGAAGTATGAAAGAGTGATCATTATAAATTCATTCAATTTTAATGTGAAATCTCCATCCAGGCTCACCGCATTGTTTGTCTACAGAAACTGTAGAGGTATTAATGTGATTGATACAATATATTTTTTTTTTCGATTTCGTTTCTATATACTTTACTTGAACTTTTTTTTTACTTTTTTTTTTTCGATATACGAGGACTGCTTCGTTTATCTTGAGGTTGCAAGTGGAAGTGTGACTGCTGAGTAGGCCCGAGGTAGGAACCCACCTCGAGCCTGAAACACAGTGTAGGCGTGAAGACCTCCTCACGCCTACACTGTGTTTCAGGCCACTGGTATTCACCTAGAAGGTGGCGCACTTCTATCCATAAACCAACTGAATGCTTTGAAATAAATCATCTTGCAAACTTTGTCAAGAAGCGCCAAATACGCAAAAGTCGCCCAAAGTCTTCATATGTCTTCATCTACACATACAATGATGCTGATCAGCTCTTCAGGTTTTCAAGACCAAATTTGGTTTTGCTAGTCATCAGAGAGCTCAAGGAAGAAAATAAAATTAGTCTTGGTCGCTATCACCGGATACGGTGAAGAGTTGGCAAAGAGGAATATATACTAAATAATCGTGAGAAAAAATCTGCTATTCAATACATTTTGACGAGTTAAGCGAACATAAATGTAGATAATAGCCGATTTTTTTCATGATTTCAGGTTTCGACTCATAGTAAAAATTGTTCATAATGATTAGTACAATGACCCCTTAAGAAGTTGTGCGTTAATTCCGGGACATATTGTATATATATTTCGCTTGCAAACGTTTCTAAGCAATACAATATATTAATCACTGTTGTGATTGGCACATTGTGCACAGTGCTTAAGCGTTATCCTGGGTCGGAAGTAAATGAAATGGTAATTTGATGAAATGTATGTGTGTGTATGTATGTGTAATTTAATTTTATAATAATGATTGGACATACCTACATAAGTTTATAACTATTGTGAATTGACTAATGTGATTTAATGTAAATCGTGTAATTGAGTCCGTGTTACTTGAAAACTAAATGATGATGATGAATACATTTTTGACCTTTTCATCATCGTTATCACTGACAGAAAGTCGCTTTGTCTAGGCTATTTAGTCGGGAAAAGTATTACTGGGTTTTTTCATCAGGATTTTCTCCGTAGCAGCCTGGAGTTTGTGTTTGTGCACGGTTCGTGGCAAAAGGCCTCCTAGCTGTTACATGGAACATAATTGGCAAAAAGTGTGTGTGCTATTACACCTTTGCCTCACCAGATAGGAGTGTTGTTATGTAAGATGGTATCTATTCTTCCTCTGACAAATGCGGATGAGTATGTCAGTTCTTTTTGACAAGAACCTCCAGTACCAGCCTTTAGTACAGCAGAACGGTTTCAGATCTTTACTTCTGTGTGGCCTTAGGCAACGATATTTACCATTGCTTCTCTTGGGTCCTTTGTGAAAATGTACTTGCCTTTGAAGATGTTAGTCTAGGGAATACTATCCATCTTCGAGAGAGTTTCCGCTGCCGAATCTTTGTTTGCAAAGATGGCAGATTACCACCAAAAGGCGTCACTTTGTAGATCTCTATAAAGACTTCCCCAATCTTGGGCTTTCAAAGCAACAGCATATTTTTCAACCTAAACACGAAAGATAAAATAAATAATAATATTCTGTCCACCGTATTTTCAACGGACATTAAAATATTCCGTGGCAGTAAACAAAATGTAGGCAAAAGTTAACTCATATCCAAACTGAGATTACTTTTTTGATTAAC
Source organism: Fissipunctia ypsillon (assembly GCA_947568875.1). Taxonomy (NCBI): domain Eukaryota; kingdom Metazoa; phylum Arthropoda; class Insecta; order Lepidoptera; family Noctuidae; genus Fissipunctia; species Fissipunctia ypsillon. Next base: position 17,329,507 of record OX387662.1, read on the forward strand.
TACGCAACGCCTACTTGACAACTCGTTAAAGGACCTCTTCATTTGAACTTGTATTAAGGTGTCTCACAATTTGTGACTGTTTTAAGTAATTCTGAGAAAATCATGTTTTACTTTACTTGTTGTGATAGGTACTCGCTTGGAAGTTTAAAGTTGTCTAAATTGCTTTGTTTAACATTTTTGGAGTAGAAAATGAAGATATACAGCGGTTTTTATTATGATGATAAATGGACGTTGAATATACGTTTTATTTTTTGCAACAGATAATAAATTAAAAAACTTGAATCCATTAATCCTTGTTTTTACATATGTATATAACTTAAATGCAATGTAGATAAAAAAAACTTGTAGATTATATCGCAGATGGATTATCGAATCCGCTGTTTTACATAACCGCTAGCTTATGGGCTAATGGGGTTTTATGGACAATTATTTTAATACAAAGTTATCAGTGTTTTATGAAAGTTTTAAAACTACTAAATAGACAAGTAACTGCGACCAACTTGGAAGTAGCGCTCGCCAGCTGCTGCCGCGACACTATACACTTCGCTCGCTCGGCTCTTGCGTGGTTGGTCACAGTTCTAACCTAACCTAAACCAATTGGTCAGGGTGCCTTAGCTTAGCTACTGCGACTAATTTGGCATTAGAAGCCACAACAAACACTTATTGTGCCTGCAGATAAGCCATTTTGCATTACGTCTAAACGTAGGTAGCAATTTTGTTAAACGTAACGCAATGGAAATCCAGCTGAGCGTTGTTCAGCTGTTTTACATAACGCAGCTGTTTGGTAAAACAGCGGATTTGATAATCCATCTGCAACAGCACATAAATCTTGGCTCGCCTTTCGGTGAGGCATTTGTTTTTACACATTTCTATGCTTGCTCATTTCTCAATCTAACCGACTCTAACCGAAGAAAAATACAATTTTAAAGCTCTTGCAAACAGGCGCGATACGGGACGCGAATCGCGCGCGACACAAAGGCGCCGCTCGTCGCGCGACACGCAGTGCCTTTGTGTCGCGTCGCGTGACGCGCTAGTCTGCAGGAGCCTTTATTCTCGACGTAACTTCGCAAATATCGAAAAGTAACTAATCTTAAAAGCTTAGACCAAAAGAGCTTGTAATATGCAATGTATTTACATACTTACTCACGCTTTCTTCCCATGGGGGTAGGCAGTAACTACAGACCGCCACCTGCTACGATCCTTACATACTCCTTTGCAATGTATTTAGTAGGTTAATGTGTTACTTATGCATCCCCATAAAATAAAAAAATCCTATTATTTACATTTATACTAATATTATAAAGTAAAACTAATATTGTAAAGTTAGGCTTAGATAAAATAGGATAAGAATATAGGTCCTTGTTTTTTTTTTTTTTCTCTCAGCTTTAATCATAGTTTGCCAGTTTGAGTAAATTATGCGGCCTACCCAAATGTCCTTCTTTGGTATTGTTCGTCGAATCGTTGAGCTCCTTAACTTTTATGTTGAGCTGTGCGATTACTGACAGATGCTTGCACTGACTGGACAGGTCCACTCAATCTGTGTGGTTCTTTCCTCAAAAGACCATTTCAGACACCAACTTACTTGGTCTTCACATGATCTGACCAAGATTATGTCTGGACTTTAAAAGAGACTGTGACTTCTGAGTTTGTTTCGGCCTTTCTTCTCAGAGTAGTCAGATAGGAAACGCCGGCCTCATCTTGTTTTAAAAAAAAAAAATGTTTGACATGTAAAAGTGTTTGTATAAACCTACTTACAGAAATAAAATCATTTATCATTAAGAATTGAAATATCATATAGGTAGCCTATACAATGGACACAGCCATGGGTCTACCACTGAATGAAGGCTGACATGAACATATCAATTTAAATGACTTAGTTTACAACCTCTTAGCCTGTATGCAATTAGAATTCATTGTCTGAGATGGAAATTGGTTTCATGAGCCTGGGCATGATGACTGGTTCCATAATGATGTAATTATGTTAGACAGAAAAGGTTAGCAGTTATAGTTGTTATTTATTGTATTTAATAATATAATTTTTAAAAGTAAATGTTTTGATCAATTTGCAGTAGGTACCCACTTATAAATAAATCTTAAATGCTCATATGCACGAGTCGCACGTTGCCAACGGCAGAGGCAACTGCAGTCGTCGACGCTCGTCGGTAGCAGTCGTAGACGTGTCTACGGCAGCTGTCGACGCGACGACGGCTGTAGTTGCCTCTGTCGTCGACGCGTTTGACAGTCGCCTAAACGTGATGAACGACATAATTCTCCTTTGTATTCTGTGACTCTGTGAACAAAAGGCCTTATAGCATACAGATAAAGAATGAACACGCTTGCTCACAGCATTTTGGCGATTGTAGGTCAGGCCGTGACCTCAACATGTGTTACTTCACCAAATGACAAATAATTTTGTCAAAAAACCGGTTTTAAATGAACTGACGTAAAACCATAACAATTTACTATAGGTACTTATGATTATAATTTTAATTCTAATCAGTAAAACCTAGTTCCATTAGCTAGTTACAAAAATAATTATACATAATTTCACTGTTTTCCTTAGTTTGAGAGACAATGACATTGACAATAGCACATAATAATATAGTAATTATATTAACTAAATAACCTTTGCCTTCCATAATGAATAGGTAGGTAGTAGACCAACCTTCCTTTTTCTAAGATTTGTCTCATTGTCTTTTTAAAAGTTTTCATTAGGGCTGTATTTTTTCCTCACCTTCCGCCTGACGCAGGTCCTCACCGGACACGGGTGCTTTGGGAGGTACCTGTTCCGGATAAGGCGGGAGGAAACGCCCGGGTATCACCACTGTGTGGATCGCTCGGAGGACACGGTGGAGCATACGGTGGAGGCCTGCCCGGCTTGGGCGGAGCACCGCCGTGTCCTCGTGGAAGCGATCGGCGGCGGCGATCTCTCGCGTCCGGCTCTGGTCCAGGCCATGGTACGGAGCGAGAGTAAATGGGAAGCCATCACCTCCTTCTGTGAGGCAGTAATGCTCGCGAAGGAGGAGGCAGAACGCGTGAGGGAGAGGCAAGCTTTGCGCCCTCACGCTCCTAGTCGCCGCAGAAGACGCCCTGGGCGTCGGGCATTCGCAGCCGATTCCCGACCACCGTAGGCGCGGGCTTGCGGACGGCGAGCAATGGGTAGCTCGCCGTCCGGTAAGGACCAGGCCCGAGTTGACGGTGCGTTGTGTTCCACGCGCGCCTCAAAGAGATGTCAGCACTATTGACGGGGTCCGCTAGGGCCGATACCAGCTAGGGTTGTGGGATGTTCGAAAGAGTTACCGTGGCTTCGGCACAGGCAACTGAAGGAACACGGGTGGGTTTTAGTCAGTAAAAGTCTGACACGCTCTCCCGCTACGCCCAGAGCGGGAGAAGTCATTTGATGATTTCCCATCCAAAAAAAAGGGCTGTATTTTTAAAGTAAATTATAAGAACAGAGATGGCCTTTACCTTCGTAAATCCCTTTCGTCTTAGGAGTCTTTGAGATGTTAGAGGTGATGGAAAGTCGGTTTCTCAAACAGCTTTGTGGTGCATGGCAATGAATGGCTAGTGCTTCTGCTTGCTGCCGTCCTCCTCGAAGTCGACTGCTTTTTGGAAGCCTGGTCTTGATCAGGAATTCAGGACGATCTTGAAGTCTTGGAGGGATTAAATCTGGTACCGATCATAATAATATATTTTATTAGCTGTTGTGTTTTTTTGGTCAAAATACCTACAACTAACTTCGATTGAAATGGGACTGGGCGGGTCATACTTATAGAATGCATCCAGACAGATGGGCCAGGACCGTCACACAGTGGGTGCCTGAAGACGGGCGTCATCATCGAGGTAGGCCTAAAAAACGCTGGCGTGATAATTTGGACTCGTTCCTTACTGATTGGACGGAAAAGGCACAGAACAAAGAAAATTGGAAAAGTATGAGGGAGACCTTTGCCCAGCAGTGAAACAACATAGGTTGAACGAAAAAAAAAAATCTTCGATTTGAAATCAAATAGAATTGAATATGTACCATCGCGGACATTTCTCCGCAAATGTCCACGATGGTACATAAGCCTTCAGAAACTTGTGGTAGTTAAAACGTAGCTGCCATTCTGAAAGTTTTTTTAAACACTGCACGGACTCAAATTTCATAATCATCTTACCTTATAGTAAGCCATGATACGGGAAAAGATAGCACACGGTGGCCTAGAAGTAATCTGAACTTGAAGACTCCTAGGTAATCCCAGGAAAACAAAGACTGTGGTTTTTCCACACAAAGTCTTAATAAATAAAAAACTTTTCGTCAACAATTTGTTTAAAAGACTTGAATTTAATTTCCATTAAAGTAGGTACGTAAGCTAATCTGTAGGCGAAGCACAGTAATGTGAGCTCTATTTCTAGGTTTAAGATAGTTATATTAGGATAGGAGTATATAACTATAAGAATATTGTAAAGCAATTTGACTGGACATGTTTATTTTACCAATTAGTATACCCGCTACTTGTGCCATGGTAGTAAAATGCGCGCCTCCCGCATTGTCAGTCATTGGGTAATAACGGCGGGGGGTACATTTTACGACCCCCGCCACTTGCGCTACCCATGCCAGCGCATAAAAAGGGCGCACCTTGGCACAAGCAAGTCAGTCTCCAGCGATCATCCAGTGAAGCGACATACCTACACCCGTTGGTTCACTTCGCGCCGCGCTTGAAGTAATTAGTAATACCAGTCAAGTTGCTAAGTTTGTAAATAGTGTGTAAATTTGCCCGTGTATTTCCTTTTAATATTTTGTATTGTGTAGTGTCGTACTGGAAATACAAGTGTTTTACCCCGTGTCGCGTGGTTTTATTTCCACTTCTTCGTCAAGGGAACAACGTCACCCCCGCCTACACGCCCGTATTCCCCACCTGCCCCTCAGCGTGGGCTACATTTTGGTCCTTCGAGCCGGATCGGGTTCAACAAGAAGAAGTGAAAATACATCATGAGTCAGAAAAGTGCAATGACCACGCGCAGTAAGCTAAGAAGATTGGGGGAGGAAATAAGTGCGCGTCGAAAGGATGACGTCATCTCGGACTCAGGCTCGCCATCTGAAAAGGCACCAGGTTCACCATCGGTGGCTCCAACATTGGCACCGACGCTGGCTCCTAACATTCCTCTGACGGGTGGTCGTGTGATTGACCACAGCGGAAGTACGTCAGAAGGACTGCAGAAAGGACAGACAGTCGCACGAAGTCGCCATGGATCAACGCGAAGCAGCAGAGTCTCATCTAAGAATAGCCGCAGGAGCGTCGATTTCTTACGAAAGAGGATCGAGTACGAAGCTGAGCGCGATTTGGTGCAACTAAAGGAGAAGCTCATGAGAGACAAAGAGAATCTCGTGAAGAAAAGGATGGAAGCAGAGATTGCAGAGATAGAAGCCGCTGCTGAGAGTGATGACTCTGTCTCGGATGTGGATTCGGAACAGCGCGTTGAAGAATGGTTTAAAACAACGCCTCAAATGACTCAACAGGATGCAGTATTGTGTGCGCCTTCTGTATCCCGCGCACCTGTTGAAGTGACTGCACCCCGTGAAACAGCTGTGACCCACGATGAAAATGTGAGTACAGCGAATCGTGAATCCACCGTGCCTCGGAAGATAGATGTGTTGCATGCGCCAGTCCCGGTACCTGACATGACAGCACCGACCGCGCAAATGTACATGCCATTGTCGACAGAAGGAGTGAGATTCCGTCTGCCTGATGACTATCCCGTCTTTACCACTCCGGCCGCAAGTGTACCTCGAGTACCAACACTCGAGTCGGATACACGGCGGCAGAGATATGACGGAGTGGATGAAAGAGAAAGACGTCGAGAATCGTCGGGTGAAAGAGACAGGAAGATAGACAAGCTGGCAGAAGCAATCGCAAGCATGGCACGCCCGCGACCGATACCAAGGCAGTCATATGAATTGCCACCATTTCACGGAGACCCTTCCGAATGGATATCGTTTCGGAAGATGTATTGGGACACAACTGAATTGTACAGTTTCAAGACACATGAGAACCTAGCACGACTAAAGACCTCACTGCATGGCGAAGCAAAGAGTTCAGTGGAGGATTTACTGCGAACGTCAACAGACCCCACAGAGATAATGCATGCGCTTGAGGAAGAGTACGGTCACCCGACCGTAGTGCTCCAGTGTGCGTTGAGAAAAGTGAGAGATTTACCCAGAGTGACGGAAAGTGGCCGGGAGCTGAGGAAATTCTCATCAACAGTTAGAAACTGTGTGTCCTTATTGAAGAACATTCGTGCACAAGGTTATATAAATAACCCACAATTAGTGAGTGAGTTGCTGAGCAAGCTGACACCAGTACAACGTGCGCAGTATGGTGACTTTGCGATGGGCTTAGATAACGCACAGGGAGTGGATTTAAGAGTGTCACCGAACTTAGAGATATTGTCTCACTTTCTCATACATTTGACACGTTCGACGTCATACTATGTGCAACCAATGATGAATGAGCCTGGACCGTCGAAACCCCTTGTGAAGCAACAGAAGAATGTCACCGGTCAAGCCCGGCCAGTGAATACCGCACGTCCTGTCAGCAGCAGACCACCGTTGGCTCATCGAGTAAATACGCAGAGTGACGAATCCTCCGTACCTAAGGATTGCGTAATATGCCAACGGGAACACGCCATTGAAGATTGTGACCAGTTTAAGAAGCTAAGTGTGCAGCAACGTTGGGACACGATAAAAGAAAAGAACACATGCTTCAAATGCCTTGTCAAGAAGCATCCCAAGAGGTTCTGCCGCGCAAACAGATGTGAAAAGTGCGGTTATGGACATCACGTGTTGTTACACGCGGATAAGCCGCAGAAAGAAGATAAAACAGAAAGTGTAACAAACATCGGGGAATGGCGAGCTACAGCGTTACTGAAAATAATGCCAGTGACTTTAAGTGACGAAAACGGCGACGACAAACAGTGCTATGCGTTATTAGACGATGGTGCGACCGTATCGCTCATAGACAGTTCGCTCGCAATCAACCTAGCGGGACCGCGTGTACCTCTCTCGCTAAAAACCGCGGGTGGCTACGGAGTGACGGACTTAACCTCGCGAGTAGTACAAGTGCGTGTGAAAGGACCTAATGGACAGTGTCACAAAGTAAAGTGCCGTACAATGGTGAACGTGAACTTACCAACGCAAACAGTGTCCGCCTCAGTGATACGTGACAACGCTCACCTCTGTAACTTGGGTTGCGTGGAAATGAGGGGAGCCAAGCCGCTGCTGTTACTCGGACAAGACAATTGGGAGCTGCTCGTCGGTCGGGACATCCGCCGTGGACGATCCGGTAAGCCGGTTGCCTCACTCACGAAGCTAGGTTGGGTCATACATGGACCATTCGATTCAGCTAGAACTAACGAAACAGTGAATTGCACAACAGTCTCCCTTCCTGATCTACATGATTTGGTAAAATCACAGTTTGACTTAGAAGCCATAGGAATTTCACAAGATACTCGCAAACATAAGGATGTTGAAAGAGCCTTGGATGTACTAGATAGCACTAGTCACCGCACTCCTGACAGGTCACAGTGGGAAGTAGGTTTATTGTGGAAGCATGATAATACGCAATTGCCTAACAATTATAATCAGGCCCGGCAGAGGTTGTACGGTATCGAGAGACGTATGCGCAAAGACGCTAGTTTCGCTGAGTTATACACGAAACAGATAGATCGACTATTAGACGAGGGCTATGCGCGCAAAGTAGAGGGCGAGATAGATAGCTCTCCGGTTTGGTATTTACCACACTTTGGTGTAGTGAACCCAAACAAACCAGGGAAGCTTCGCTTAGTGTTTGACGCGGCTGCTGCATCTCACGGTACATGTCTGAACGACAACCTGCTGACCGGCCCTGACATGTTAAATTCATTGCTCGGCATATTATTAAAGTTCAGGATAGGCCCCATAGCATTTTCAGGGGACATCGCTGATATGTTTTTGCGGATAAGAATTAGGTCAGAAGATCAAGGCGCGCAATTATTTTTATGGAGAGGCGCGGACCAACGTAAAGAACCAGATACATATGTGATGAATTCTATGATATTTGGTGCAGTCTCATCACCAACCACGGCAATCTATATACTCAATAAAAATGCCAGTGAATGGGTTGACGTCTATCCCGAAGCTGTTGAAGCCATAAGGACGAAGCACTATATGGACGATTATTTAGATAGCGCATGGTCCGAAGAGCAGGCTAACAGACTGATTGAGGAAGTGTCCAGAATACACGCCTCCGGGGGATTTGTAATACGGGGGTGGGTCACGAACTCATCAGAGCTTAGGGACAGACTAAGAATAGATATGCCTGAGAGAGTAGCTCTCGAAAAGGGAGTAGGTTCGGTAGAGAGGACACTAGGTCTAATATGGTCACCCAAGGAAGATGAATTGGGTTTTGACCTTTCATTTAAACGGTTACCGGCAGAGATAATAAATGGCGATCTGATTCCCACTAAGCGGCAATTTTTGAGCGCAATAATGTCAATATATGACCCTCTGGGTTTCCTTTATCCCTGCGTCATCCAATCACGTATATTAATGCAAAGAATTTGGAAATCAGGAATCAAGTGGGATGAACCATTAAATGAGGAAGATGCCTATATGTGGCTTAATTGGCTTAATAATTTACAGCGATTAAAAGATGTTAAGATACCGCGGTGGTATAGGTTAAACCTAGAGAACCTAGAGTTACATGTGTTCGGGGACGCTAGCGAACTAGCTTACGCCGCGGTAGCTTACCTAGTAGGCTATAACTCCGAAGGCAATAGAGAGATTGTTATGATACTAGGGAAAGCGCGAGTAGCGCCACAAAAGGTTATCTCTATCCCTAGACTAGAGTTACAAGCAGCGGTGTTAGCTTGCCGATTAGCGGATACCGCCGAAAAGGAGCTAGGGTTACCAATTAAAGAGAAATTTTATTGGACTGACAGCAAAACTGTTTTAAAATGGATAAATTCTGATGCACAAGAGTTTCAAAGGTTCGTTTCGCATAGACTAGCGGAAATAGATAGGCTGTCAGATAGAGGCAACTGGCGCTGGGTCCCCACAAAGGACAACCCAGCTGACGTAGCGACCAGATTGTGTTGGCCCGATAACCATGCAAAATGGCTCTCGGGCCCCTCGTTTTTACGTGATTCACAGGAGCAGTGGCCGACATGTCAGGAGCCTGAGGCGGCGGAGGCGGATATTGAGTGCATTCAGCGGGTCCACGCCACCATAGCACCTCCAGCACCACTCCTGAACTACGAACGATATTCATCGTGGACGCGCATACAGCGCGTTATGGCGCGCACGCTCGTCTTCGTCAGCCGATGCCGTAAACGCCGGGCGACGACGGAGCTGCGAACACACGACTTAGAAGAAGCACACAACATTTTAATAAAGTTGTGTCAAGAAGACAGCTTTCACGATGAACGAGCTGCCATTCTCAAGGGGCTGCCCGTTCCCAACGACAGCAGCATAAAAGCTTTGGACCCAATGATTAGCGACGATGGGTTGCTACGAGTGAGAGGACGTCTGAGTGCCTGCGAAGTGCTCACATTTAGTGAAAGGCACCCTATAATCTTGGACGGGCGTCACCCTCTAACTAGGAAGCTAATCGCACACTACCATGCGATGGCTTTACATGCGAACCACGAAACCGTCGTCAATAACCTACGAGAGAAATACTGGATCACGAAGATCAGGACATCAGTAAAGACAGTGGTCGCAAATTGCCAGCTCTGTCGCATCTGCAGAGCTCAACCCGCCCCACCAAAAATGGGTGATCTCCCACTTGCAAGGCTGGAAAACACCAGAAGAGCTTTCGTGCGAGTGGGAGTCGACTACTTCGGCCCAATGGAAGTGGCGATTGGCCGGCGCCGCGAAAAGAGGTGGGGAGCCTTATTCACCTGCCTCACTACGCGCGCCGTCCACCTGGAGTTAGCCGCCACGCTGAGCGCCGATTCAGCCATACTAGCCCTACGGCGCCTAATAGCGCGCCGTGGGCAACCAGCACATTTGTACTCCGACCAGGGTACAAATTTCGTCGGAGCCAACACCGAGCTGCGAGCTGCACTGAAAGACCTCAACCTTGGGCAGCTCAGGGACGAGGCCATCAACCGAGGCATATCGTGGCACTTCAATCCCCCGGCGACACCTCACATGGGTGGCTGCTGGGAACGCCTGGTGAGGTCGGTGAAGAACGCGCTACGAAGCACACTCAAAGAGCGAGCGCCTCGTGAGGAGGTTCTTTACACCCTCCTCACAGAGGCCGAGCAAATAGTGAACAGCCGACCGCTGAGTTACGTGCACGATGACCACAACGAGCCTGTGGTCCTGACACCGAACCACCTACTCCTGGGCACTGCATCCGGGAGTACGCCGTTTGCACCGAGGGACATCGAAGACGTCGACTCCCGCAGGCAGTGGCGGCGTGTGAACGCGCTTGCCGACATGTTCTGGCGGCGCTGGCTGCGGGAATATCTCCCGACCCTGCAACGTCGCGAAAAGTGGAAGAACAATGTGCCAAATGTGCGTGTCGGTGACGTAGTAGTGTTGGTGGACAGTAGCAAAGAACGAAGTGCATGGACAAAGGGGATAATCCAAACAGTGTACCACGGAAATGATGGAATCATCCGTGTAGTAGATGTTAAGACTGTATATGGGGTCCTGCGTCGGCCCGTAGCAAAGATTATTGTGCTTCCCACAGACCAAGATGTAATGCGGCTGAACCCTGTTACAGGGGGTGGAATGTAGGCGAAGCACAGTAATGTGAGCTCTATTTCTAGGTTTAAGATAGTTATATTAGGATAGGAGTATATAACTATAAGAATATTGTAAAGCAATTTGACTGGACATGTTTATTTTACCAATTAGTATACCCGCTACTTGTGCCATGGTAGTAAAATGCGCGCCTCCCGCATTGTCAGTCATTGGGTAATAACGGCGGGGGGTACATTTTACGACCCCCGCCACTTGCGCTACCCATGCCAGCGCATAAAAAGGGCGCACCTTGGCACAAGCAAGTCAGTCTCCAGCGATCATCCAGTGAAGCGACATACCTACACCCGTTGGTTCACTTCGCGCCGCGCTTGAAGTAATTAGTAATACCAGTCAAGTTGCTAAGTTTGTAAATAGTGTGTAAATTTGCCCGTGTATTTCCTTTTAATATTTTGTATTGTGTAGTGTCGTACTGGAAATACAAGTGTTTTACCCCGTGTCGCGTGGTTTTATTTCCACTTCTTCGTCAAGGGAACAACGTCACCCCCGCCTACACGCCCGTATTCCCCACCTGCCCCTCAGCGTGGGCTACATAATCTGTAGGTATAGATACAAAAGTGTCCACTAAATAGCGAATGTCGTCGTTGTCGATGAAGGCGGAAAAACAGAACAAATATTTACCTCTCGCACTGTACTTGTGAGATGACTTGTTCACAGCTACGTGCTACACCATAGACCAAAAGATATGACAGTACCACTGTAGGTACTATCGCATCTTTTGGTATACTTTCAAGTCCTTGTGTTTCTAAATGAACGAACCGATTTTAATGAAACTTCATACGAATAAGCGGGATACAAAGGTCTAAAAACATTTTCGAAATGTCTTATTTAAAAAAAGATAGTAATGGCAAATTTAAAATCGGTCGAATTTAGCTGTAACACTGTTTTTCGAAAATGTTCTCAATTAAATTTTTAGACCTATGTATCCTGCTTATGCGTATGAAGTTTCAGTATTGTACTTTTTAAATATTGTTAGTTTTAAGTTCTTTTTCTCTGTTTCCTTTCATGATACTGTGTGCACTTGTGGCATGTGCCAATAAACGTTTTTTCTTTCTTTCTTTCTTTCTTTCTTTCTTTCTTTCTTCTTTCATTAAAATCAGTTAATATTCATTTCGTAAAACAAGGACTTGAAAGTTTGTATGAAATGCCGTACGTCGTAAACGCTCATAACAGAATAGAAAAGAATCTTTATAAAAAATAAACAAAATAATAAAACTAAAAACCTATTTAAACCAAACGACATTATTGCCATTACAACTACGCTAAGAAGTCTGAATAAATATCATGTCCAAAGCCACTAATAAAGAATTGAAATCAGAATGTTTACTACGCTTTCACACTAAAACAGCTGAACGGATTTGGATGAAATTTTGCACATGGATAGACCATGACCTGGGTTAGGACTTATAACACTTTTTATAACGGTAGTACGTTCCCGTGGGATCATTTCTGAGCTCAACGCGGGTGAAGCCGCGGGCGAACGATTAATAAAAAGTTGAATACAATGATAAACGATAAATGATTTTATTTCTGTAAGTAGGTTTATACAAACACTTTTACACGTCAAACATTTTTTTTTTCAAACTAGATGAGGCCGGCCTTTCCTATCTGACTACTCTGAGAAGAAAGGCCGAAACAAACTCAGAGGTCACAGTCTCTTTTAAAGTCCAGACATAATCTTGGTCAGATCATGTGAAGACCATGTAGGTTGGTGTCTGAAATGGTCTTTTGGATCAATAAATTTTGGTGGCACTGGTTGAGCGAAATATCAGAAACCAATAAAATCAATACAAAAGAAATTTACGCTAATGCTGTGCTTTCCTATAATGTAGATACATCGATCAATCTGCCTAGCTTTTTCCCATCCTTGTTGGCGTCGGCTTCCAGTTTAACCGGATGCAGCTAAATACCAGTATTTTACATGGAGCGACTGCCTATCTGACTTCCACAACCTAGTTGAACTGGGTAACCCGATACCCCTTGGTAAGACTGGTTGTCAGACTTTTGGGTTCTGACTACCCGAAACGACTGCCAAAGATCTACAAATGGTAGCCGGGACCAACGGCTTAACGTGCTTTCCGAGACACGGAGGGGTCTCAATATGTAATGGATAGTTACCCATTCACGAAACGACCGCGGCAAACATTGCTTAACCTTCGATCGACCCGTGTGGCTGTTATTATTTAGCCACGAGCCCCCTCTCGATAATTTAGATACACGTGTGTGAGATCTATAATTATGACAAACATTGTGGGTTAATGTTGTGTATTTAAATGGGGTTGTTTCCCAGAAGCTTCGTCGCAAGAGAGCGCTGTGTGTTTGTCACTTGTCAAAGTCATCATGAAGACAAAGCAACCAATTGGCAACAAGAAAAAATACTTAGCGCCATCTCGCGGCAAAGTTTTTAACTAGGTACGTGAATGAAAGCAACAGCCGAATGAAAGTAATAAACACTTAGCGCCATCTATGCGGAACTAATTTGACAGTTTCTTCCCCATTGGTAGGCAGAATAAATAAACAAATAAAAAACATAAGATATTTTTCTTGCAGCAGGTAATAGGTTTCGGGGAGACCCCTTTACAGTCTCCCCAGGGATGTGTCCTAACAGGCGTTACACAGAGGGGGTATTTTGAGACGTAACGGTAACCACCGGGGTGGTTTTGGTGAGGTAAAAATCCCACACTCCCCGGTCTTATCCCCAAAGCCTCTCAGAGGCAAATAGTCACTTAGTTATATGTCGTGTCTGCCCCTCTAAACTATTTAATCTCTGTGTAAATCTTTGAATCGAGTGACAAGTTGTTTAGTCAACACTATATATGTGATCGTAGTAGAGTTCACTCGTAAGGAGTAAATACGTAACTCAGGTAAGCGATAGAATTTTACGTTGTTTTCCTAGTAAGGTTTTTTTCTAGTTTTTTTTTTTTTTTTTGTAGAACATTTTTTGCAGCTTGAAGTTTACTTATTTGTATTTTTTTTGTCTTTGAAGTAAGTGTTGCAAAATTATAGTGTTTTATGGTATAAAAATCCTTTTTTTTTTAGTTTTGTTTGATCTTTTTTGGTAGGTACAAAACTTAGTATACTAGGACCATTATTATCTACATAACATATATAATCAGCCTATAATGTTCCCACTGCTGGGACACAGGCCTCCTCTCGGTAAGGGGACATTATTATCTATCAAACCGTACAAACGGAAATATTATATCTATACAAATAAATAAAATTGAAGTGTCTCTTTGTTATGTCAAAATAACATCTATTTACTAAACGCATATGAAAGTATATACGGTACTTAAAACAAAAAAAAAAACAATTTTTACAATTTCTGCCTGTCTGTCTATTTGTTCTGGCTAATCTCCGAAACCGCTAGGCCGATTTTGACGGGACTTTCACTAGCAGTTAGCTGATATTGTAAGGAGTAACGTAGGCTACTTTTATTTTAGAAAAATAATAAGGGTTCCGCGCAAAAAACAAATTAAAACTCATGAAATTGCGAACAAAATTCAATTTAAATAGGGAAGTTGTTTTCCGACATCCACGCGAACGAAGTCGCGGGCACGGCTAGTATATTACAAGATATACGATTATTATTTTTTCTATACATAATATAATTTTTCTATACATAATACATTTACTAGATAAATGGTATATAAAACTTAATTTATCTAGTAAATATAATCATAGGCTTGCGCAGTGCTTAAAAAACGTTTTTCTTTGTTTGTGAAGATATTAATGCAATTATTCCTATTAACCTGTCATAGACCGCATAATTAGACATATTAACACTACAAAAACAAAACATTCTTCATAAAGTATAAACTTCTAACAGTTTACCTAAGTATTATGTTACAACTATTGCTACACTATTCGCATACTAGCTTACATTGACGTAATTCGCAAAATACAGCCTTGGCCAAAAGTATTGAGCACCCATGATATCTTTCAGTTTTATGCGGAGTATCAAATAGAAATAAAACAAAACGTTTTATATGGGTTTATTTTACTATTTATTAATAGAAAATTAATATTTTGTGGGTCCACCATTTGCCTTAATTACGGCAGAAATTCTTTTTTTACAGTCGTCAACAGTAATCGAGTTCCATTCTAGGCGCAGGCAGCGTTTTAAATCTTCTTTGTTGTTAATTGTGTGGCGCCTAACCCTGCGCTTTAATAAACCCCATAAATGTTCTATGGGGTTCAGATCTGGAGACTGAGCTGGCCAGTCAAGCAGTTCCGTGTTATTTTCCCGAAACCATCTCATAGTGCGTGCAGATTTGTGGCATGGCGCGTTATCCTGCTGGAATTTGACACCATCCATATTCGTGTCGCCAAAAAGTTTCGTGAATGAAGGCAGTAATGCAGTTTCTAGTACATTTATGTACTTAGTAGAGTCCATGCGACCCTCACACACGAACAATTCGCCAACTCCAGAATCGGTCATGCAACCCCAGACCATTATGCTGCCTCCACCGTGTTTAACGGTTGGGATCACACACTCTGGCTTAAATTCTTCGCCCACACGGCGACGCACAAAGGTCACACCAGGTGTACCAAAAATCTGCAATAAAGAGAAAAATATTGAGTCCCGTAAAACTAAAATAAATTCAATTATGCGTTTGGTTTTTAAAACATTTTATAAAATTGTATCAGGGCATTAAATTGACTTACTCACCTCAAAGTTTGATTCGTCTGACCAAACAACATTTGACCAATCTTCAGCGGTGAAAGTTCGGTGTTTTAAAGCCCATTTCAATCGAGCTTTTTTGTTGTTATCGGAGAGCCATGGCTTCTTCCTAGCTTTACAGCCTTTCAGACCAGCTTCTTGAAGTCTTCTGCGAGTAGTTCGAGCAGAAATTGGCTTCTTAATTTGTTCCGATAACTCAGCAGCGAGCTCTGAAGATGTTTTTTTCCTATTTCTTAACGACTCTCTCAGTAACTGACGATCTTGACGGTCTGTGGTGATGCGTTTGCGCCCGGTTCTCGGTCTATTTTCATGTGATCCGGTAGTAGAGAATCGCTGAATAGCATATTGCACGGATCGGCGCGAACATTTCACAGTTTTAGAAATCTCTACTTGTGATTTCCCTTGCTCATACAGAAGCTGTATCTGCACACGTTTTTCTAAAGAAAGTTCGTTTTGTTTTGGCATATTGCAACGATAACACTTAAAACTTCTGAAATAAAATACAAAAGGCGCACTAGATCACTGGATGTGTTCACAACGAGCGATAGTAGCGAACTGATAATACAAAAATTGAAAAAGACAAATTTTGTGACATCCAGGTGTTTTATTGCTAGCTGCGGCGTGACTGATTATTTTTAAACCTTTTACTACGAGTAATTAGTGGTTTTGGATTTAGATTCTTTGAGGTCTCTCGGTAATTTATTAAATATTTTAGATCCTTCGTACATAATAGTTTTCTTCCGTAGTTTGTGAGGGTTGGTGTAGTTGTAAAAAGTCTTGTTCACGTCTCAGTTTTATTTTGTGTTTTTTTAAATATTTTTTTGAAGGTACTATTATAACCTCATGTTTGAAAGTGCAGTTTAAAAAAAAATCATGACGTTCTTTTCAAATTACTTGTATCGACTTTTAGTGTTGCTTCAACTTATAGGCCGAGCCCTTTCCCAACTATATTAAGGTCGGCTTCCAGTCTAATCGGATGCAGCTGAATACTCCATAACCCAGTTACTCAGTAATACGATAGGTACCCCTTGGTAAGACTGGTTGTCAGACTTTCAGACTTCTGACGACACGTACCGACTGTCAAAAATCCACCAATGACAGGCAGGATCAACGGGTTAACGTGCTTTCCGAGGCACAGAGGGGTCTTGGTAAGTAAAGATGAGTCACCCATCCACGGACAAATCTTTTCAAATTAGGCACAAATCAGGAATTCGGGCTATTTATTCTGTATGTGAATATATTTTTATCGCTGTTTGTTACGAAATTCAACTGCAATCCTGTTTTTTTTTTGCCATTTTATTAAAAAATCACACGGAACCCAAAGCATATGTGAGAGGTTCGCAGTGTCACATGGCCTCAGGTACAACTCCAGAAAAGTGAGCTACTTGTGGTCAAGGCGCGCAATAAAACTTCCACTACCATTCCACCGGTCAGACTTGGAGGTAATCCGGTAAGTAGGGTCACCAAGTTCAAGTACTGGGGCATTGGGTCACTGAGGACCTCTCTGCTGATTTGGACATTGAGAGGGAACGTAGGGCATTGGCAGTGAGATGCAACATACTGGCGCGCAAGTTTGCAAGGTGCACAAGAAATGTTAAAATTACTCTGTTTAAGGCGTACTGCCAGACATTGTACGCCTGCAGACTGTGGGTCCGCTATACGCAGAAGGCTTTCAGTGCCCTACGGATCCTCTACAATAATGGGTTTAGGATGTTGTTGGGGTTGCCGCGATACTGTAGTGCGTCGGGGATGTTTGCGGAGGCCAACACCGACTGCTTTAGAGCCATAGTGCACAAGAGAGTGGCCTCCTTGATGCGTCGTGTGCGGGGCAGCTCTAATTACCTTCTAAACACCATAACAGAAAGGGTTGTGTCCTATTGTGGGACACTGGAATAAGGTACACAGTTCTGGTGATGTCCTTTTTAATGTAAAGTAATTGAATTAAGTAGGTATAAGTTTCTAACATAGTTTTAAGCTTTACTAACCTTTCATATGGAATTATATTTTCTGAAATAAAATTATAAAATAAATAAATAAAAATAACAGCCCAAAGTAGTTGGAACCTTTTGACTAACGTCAATTACATGAAGGGCCTCTTAACAAAAGCCTCATGTCTTATACAAAGCAATTTGTTAACGTCATAACCGATGGGCTAGTCCACTTAAAGCCATCCGGTTTCCGAGCGGTCCGTCTAGTTTTGACTACATAGACAACTAGATCGGTCTCTCCGGTCTGTTCACGTTTCATGAAATGTAGCTGTGTTCTCTGTTTCGTATCATTTTAAGATGTGAGAAAATGGGTAAATCAAAATAACTTTAGTCTGATTTACATGGGGCGATTTTATTGTCTGTTGTATACTTTAAGTTGACGGGCTTGTGGCTAACTAATAACAGCCGCACGGGTCGATCGATCCGGTTAAGCGACCCATGCCGCGGTTGGTCCGTGGATGGGTGACCATCTTTACATATCAAGATTCCTCCGTGCCTCGGAAAGCACGTTAAGCCGTTGGTCCCGGCTGTCATTCGTAGATATTTGACAGTTGTTACGGGTCGTCAGAAGCCTGAAAGTCTGACAACCAATCTTATCAAGCGGTATCGTATTACCCAGTAACTGGATTGTGGAGGTCAGCTAAACAGTCGCCTGCATCGGGTTTGACTGGAAGCCGACCCAAATACAGTTGGGAAAAGGCTAGACAGATGATGTGTATCAGGGTTTTTTGAAAATCTATCCCTAACGGTAACGGTAATAGCCCAAAGGCCTCCTTAACTTGAGAAATTGCGTTTAACTATTATAGATATACTTGGAGTAATGATCAAAGTTTGCTGTTATTACCAGAAAAGCAGATTTAAGTGGCATATTCTATGACGAGAACTAGTTATAGCAGTATCTACCTATGATCGCAAGAAAAAATCACGGGCAATTTATTTTCCAATGAGCATGAAAGGTTAAAGTACAAAACCCACGCGGACGAAGTCGCGCGGGAAGTGCTTGTAAGTTATTTATCTTCTATAGGTTCCTACAACCCCGTTTTGGTACGGACTGATAGACAATTTATAGAGCTATGAAATGAAGGTACTTTGAACGATATTAATAGAAGTATTTACAAAAACAAGATCAACAAAAAAAGCTACAAAATTCTAGTTAATGTAACACACTGAAAGTCACCTTTTACTACAAAAATGATAGATTTTCGATAAAATGCTAATCACCAAATAAACTTTAGTCCGACGTCATGATACTTTTCGCACTATACAACTTGTTAATTTGAACAGTAATATCCGCTTAGGTGGTAATCCTCTGATACCGAAAATTGTTTCACTAATGGAATCCATATAAGTTAGCAGGTACGCGTTGATAAAATCAGCTGATTACTTTTGTATGGAGGTTATGTTTTTTTAGAATATGATGAAATTAACTTTTTAAATTCAAAATTACGGGTAGAATTATCATTGTTTCAAGTGGATGCTGATATACTAAAATAAACTTAGTGTTTTGTATATTTTGGGTACAATTTACGTGTGGCACACTCTGGGGAGCAGTGGTGATCGTGGGTTCGAATGCAGGCAGGCGCTTTACTTTGTGTAAATAATTTCATCACCACTGCTCTCAAAAACGGTGAAGGAAAACATTGTGAGGAAACCGGCTTTTTTTTTGTAGATGGGAAATCATCAAATGACTTCTCCCGCTCTGGGCGGAGCGGGAGGGCGTGTCAGACTTTTACTGACTAAAACCCACCCGTGTTCCTTCTGTTGCCTGTGCCGGGGCCACGGTAACTCTTTCGAACATCCCGCAACCCTAGCTGGCATCGGCCCTAGCGGACCCCGTCAATAGTGCTGACATCTCTTTGAGGCGCGCGTGCAACACGACGCGCCGTCGACTCGGGCTTGGTCCTTACCGGTCGGCGAGCTACCCATTGCTCGCCGTCCGCAAGCCCGCGCCTACGGTGGCCAGGAATCGGCTACCAATTCCCGACGCCCAGGGCGTCTCCTGCGGCGACTACGGGCGTGAGGGCGCAAAGCTTGCCTCTCCCTCACGCGTCCCGCCTCCTCCTTCACGAGCATTACTGCTTCGCAGAAGGAGGTAATGGCTTCCCATGTACTCTCGCTCCGTACCATGGCCTGGACCAGGGCCGGATGCGAGAGATCGCCGCCGCCGATCGCTTCCGCGAGGACACGGCGGTGCTCCGCCCAAGCCGGGCAGACCTCCACCGTGTCCTCCGGGCGATCCACACAGTGGTGACACCCGGGCGTTTCCTCCCGCCTTATCCGGAGCAGGTACCTCCCGAAGCACCCGTGTCCGGTGAGGACCTGCGTCAGGCGGAAGGTGAGGACGCCGTGGCGCCTCTCCAGCTACTCCTCAATGAGGGGACTTATCGCCGCAATTGTGGCGTGCCCAGAGGAAACCGGCTTGTCCTAGAACCAAAAATGCGAAGACACGGGCCTACCAACCCGCAATAGGCCCCAATCCCACTCACCGAGAGGAGGCCTGTGTCCCAGCAGTGGGAACATTATAGGCTGATTATGCTACCCTCTGGGTAGTCAACCTTGGTATACCATATTACTCACTAACTAATATTTAAATCAAACAATCAAATCAAAAGCCAATAAAATTATTCAAATGAGGCTAACATTTAACACTTTTTGAACGTCAAAATTATATAAAACAGACCCCCAAATCGCCCGCCCTTCATCACCTAGTGATTTAGCTGAACAAGAAGTGGCGCAACAAACTCACCAGCAGCACAGCTGTCTGTTATGTAAGAATAACTTGATTCTGTACAATAACTAGCAGCACTCCGCAGCTTCACCCGCATAAATCTCGATCCTGTAAGGATATTGGGATAAAAAGTATCCTATGTGTTAATCCAGGTTATAAACTATCTGTGTGCCAAATTTCATCCAAATCCGTTTAGAAGTTCTTGCGTGAAAGAGTAACAAACATCCATCCATCCTCACAAATTTTCGCATTTATAATATTAGTAGGATAGGATTGGTGGGATAGGACAGTAGGAAGTAGGATCTGCACGGCATGCGTGCGGCACCAGCTGCTACTCTCATGTGTGCCGATATGAGAGAAAACTGACTGATCCTCTAATAACTTATTAATAATAATAAATAATAATAATAATAACCCCATCGCCGTATCTCTACGTTGACGTCGTGGTGGGGCTTGCACGCTCCGAACTCTAGGTCTGTGCCGGTAAAGGTTACTTTGCCGGAACAGGTCTAGGGTGAGGAGCCAGACCAAGAGAGATACAGAAACCCGCAGGGCAGCATGTGGCGAGCTGCTGGGCAGTAGCGACCCCACGTACCCTATCTCCTGGGAGAAGTCATGTTCCTCATCTCTGGCTTGCCTTTATTGGCCGGCTGGAGTAACACTGACGAGACCTGACCTCCCACCTCATTCTTGCCTTTATTGGCTGGCTTGAGTAGAGATTCGCAAGAGCAAACGTGCTCGGAGGAAGGAAGTAGTCCAGTAAGATGCTGGTAGGGATCTTGACCGTACTTCCGGGATTGTCCTGATAGCCGTGGAATACCTCTTCACTCCTCTTAAGTACCTCAAGACATGTTGCCCCCTTGTTGCTATGACACTATGTGCTAGCGACCGTTTCCGGGGGCCCATTGTTGAGTGTGCAAGTCACCCCCTGCCATTTTATCCGTGTATTGTATTTATCAAACATTGGTCAGGCAGGGGCCATAGTCCTTCCATAGTATTAGATAACCTGTCCACTTTAACCATCCAAACCCATAGCCCAATATTTTTTTGTCTCCATATCCTGCAATAGTCCTACACCAACCGGGGGTTGTCCTTGGGTGCACTTGCATAGTACGTACAGGGATAATCGTCGGTTGGTGCCTCATTTCCATTGAAAGCGCCTAACGGGCCTCTGCGAGTTGGCTTCAGCCCCTCATATGCCTTTCAAAGGTCCGGAACCATAGGGTCCCGAGAAATATCAAAAAAATAATAAATAATAATCTTTATTACGATACACACAAGATTCATGATTCACAAAAAACAGATGTATGTACAAAATAACATGGTTTAACTACATAAATCTACACAGATTATGTAACCCTGTCTCCTAAACTAGGTAGTCCTGTATCTTAGGAGACAGTGTTAGGCCATACAGGGCGATCAGTCATGTAGGTATAGCAGCAGCCAGGGTATTTAGCGCAAGAGTGGTTAAGTAATCCATTTGTGTGCCGGTGTGTAAATGAGTTTGAGTGAACTGTATGAGTGATATATGTATAGTGAGTGTAAGAGTATGAGTGGTGAGTATGGGAGTGAGTGCGTACCTCTAAGGGTGCATGTGAGAGAGAGTGTGTGTATGCAGGGATAACTGTTGGTAGATGAGTGAATGATCGCGTGTTGAGTGTGAATCGGGTACAGTGATGATTTTTGGGATTATTCTATGAAAGTAATTAAAGACTTTGTGAATGAGTAGTCTTTTTGCAGTAGCCATTCAGTCAGCTTGTTTTTCTGGTTGTGGGAGTTTATTGAACATACAACGATGCGCACTTTTTTCAGTAGTCGCAGTATCTAAGCTAGGGTACCGCGATCAAACGGGTCAGGTTAGGTTTATTTATTTATTTATTTAGATTTACCAACGTTCGTATACATTACAGAAATTACAGAACTAAATGACAAACAATTATAGGTAAATACCGCATTTTCTTATTATTACCTACTAAGTGAACAACTTTAAAGTAGAGTAGTTACACATTATTCTTATAGAACATATCTTAATAATTAACAAAAAGTAGAGAAAAAAAAAGAAAGAAAAAATGAGCGCATTGAGATTAGTATTACCTGCGATTGCGAGACAAATGATCGACAAGTTTAGATCGGAACCGACCAAGTGAGTCCATATGTACATGTACTAGATCACTGCACTCGTTCATGAGCCTACACATTCATGGCAGCGGGGAATTTGCTCCATACACGGTTCTTCGGCGGATAGGCAGGGGTGATACGAATGCGTTAGAACTGCAAGCTACCACGCGCGAGCCGAATTGGTCGCAGTAAGTAACCTAGGGTACCCTGACGAAATGGATTAGATTAGCGACCAGCAAGCGCAACATCCAAGTTCGTCACAGTTCTTGGCTATTCAATATTTTTAGGACGCAATCATTAAATTAGAGTGTTCAATAACATTTTAGAAAAAGATAATGCTAACAAAAGAATGACGTCAAAATGAACTTTGCCTGTCCATTCTAATGTCGTAACACCATTTCAAAGTCCTATAACACACTGACAACAAACGCTCATATTGTTGAGAGTTCCATTAGGTACACATGCCACGGTCAAGCATAAACGCTTTGTTTGCTTTCCAACTAACGTGAGCACGCAAATGTTTGTGATACATGACAAACATTTGATGTACTGTAAAGCTTGTTTCATGTTGAGTAATATTATATTTTGAAGTACAATATTAGATAAATAAATCTGAAATCTCCATCACGCATTGAGCAAACGTGGTGATCAATGTTCGTACCTTCTCTGGAAGAGGCCTTTATTTGTCTTTATCATCATCTGCCTAGCCGTTTCCCAACTATGTTGAGGTCGGCTTCTAGTCTAACCGGATGCAGCTGAATACCAGTATTTTACATGAAGCGACTGCCTATCTGACCTCCACAACCCAGTTACTGGGCTAAAGGTACGATACCCCTTGGTAAGAATGTTTGTCAAACTTTCGGGTTCCACGAATGGCAGCCGGGACCAACGGCTTAACGTGCTAAACGGAGTACGGAGGGTCTTGGTATGTAAAGATGATCACCCACTTACGGAGCAACCGCGGCAAGCGTAGCTTAACAGTGTAGAACGAGCATTAATTAACTAGGCTTGCTTATTAGTAGCAATTCTTTAACAATTCAAGGTATCCATCACGATCTTTTCCTTCGCCTTTAGTCATTAGTAGTATTCAGTGATATTGAAAATTTTCATTGACAGCTTAAACAATCAGTTATTGGTTTTCATGGAAAATAAAAATCATGTAAATAAAATGAACGACCTCAAGAAATTTATGTAGTGGCTCTCTTCATTATTTCAGCGGAAAGACATCAACTGCTGGACATAGGCCTCTCCTAAACGTGGCTCTCATAGAGCAGTCTAATTCATAAACAAAGAAAAGAGCACTTTAACTAATCTGTCAGTCGTGTCTAATTCATTTTAGTCTATTACAAATTAGATTACTTAATCTCGGAATATTTTAGCTCTATAATATCCTGGACGAAAAGAATAAGTTAATAAGTAATCTAATTTAAATCCTAAAATGAAAAATGGTTTATTATTTTACCGAGTAAATCGTAACAACTAATGATTGGAGCCTGCTTTTAAGCAGATAAGCCTGTGTTAGGAGTTTCCACTCTTCCATATCTGAGGGGCAATTCTCGTAATTTTAAGAACATTCATAGTCTGACCTCAGTCTCAATATATCAAAAATACCTATCATTTCCCTACATTTTTGACATTTAATTGTCGCTGAGATGAGATTGCGACTAGATTTTGAACGTTTTTAGTTACGGGAATTGGGCTTCTGTTCATTGTTGTTGAATCAAATCAACTTTCATCCGTAACCAACCAATAATACCTATAACAATTTCATAATAGATTCTTTATTCTCAAAGGCCTACCTTTGAATTTAGGAGGCACGATTATCCGACTAATCGCACTGTGTCTCTTATCTTCATGTAAACGCGCCCTTGTCAATTAAGGTACAATATTACGTCAATGCCATGAACATATTGGATCATCATCACTGATTGTTCATCTCACAGGTCAAGTTAATGTCTAGTGTACACAGTGGGCCATGATGGCTGGCCTTTGAGGTTCATTGATTAAATGCAATATTCGCGGAACATATAAATATGTTAAGTGCTACCTGCGTTTTTTCCTTATAAATAGTACTATGTTTTACCCGCGGCTTCGCTCGCGTGGAGGTCGAAAATTATCCTACGGGAACGTAGGACTACCGGGATGAAAATATTCTATGTCCTAACCCAGGGCATGGTCTGCCTGTGTGCCAAACATCGAAATCTGTTCAGCCGTTAGGATGTGAAAGGTAACAGACAGGCAGAAGTTATTTTCGCATTTATAATATGTGTATATGTATGTAGAAGTATGGATTCTATCTAATATTATTCATGTACCGTCGCGGACATTTGCGGTGAACTACTTTTCGACCTTATTATTAAGGTAATAAGGTTGAAAATTGGTTCACCGCAAATGTCCGCGATGGTACCTACATTATTTGCTTATTTATTTACTTAGTAGTGTTTTTAAGGAGTGTTGTTATAGCGAATGTGAGTAACAATACATATAATTTCTGGGTTATTATTATTGGTGGCTGCTTCAGGAAGTACCTGTGTTGCATAAACAGGGAGCCGGACGCTCGGTTCCATCACTGCGTCCATTGTCTGGAGGACACGGCGGAGCATACACTGGCAGAGTGTGCCGCATGGGAGGGGCCGCGCCGTGCCTTCGTATCAGAGGTCGGAGCCGACTTGGCGCTACCGGCCGTCGCTCGTTCAATGGTCGGGAGCGCCAAGTCGTGGGATGCGGTTGATCTCCTTCTGTGAAACCGTCATTTCGCAGAAGGAGGCTGCGGAAAGGGAGAGAGATCTCGACTACTCTCCCGATCCGCAGCAAGCGGACCGGGCGTCGGCGGAGGGCGGACAACGCCCTCTTCCAGCACCCGTAAACAGGTCCGGAGGGACGGCGGACTCGGGGACGTCCGCCACCCCCCATCCAGCAGGACCCGAGACGGCGGCGCGTAGTGTTCCACGCGCGCCCCTATTGGACGTCGCGGGGGGAGTCTTACAACACATCCCCCGCGGGCCGGCACTAGCCGGGGATCGTGGAAGGCACACAAGTTCCTATGATCTCCGGTCCAAATGTGGGAAGGGAACACCGGGGTGGTTTTTAGTCAGTAAGAATCTGACAGACTCCTCCGCCCGCCCCAGGGCGGAAGGCATCCATGAGGATTTTCCACCCCGGAATAAAAAAAAATAGGTTAAAACAGGTTAGAACTGTGACAAATCGCTTTGCGAGCCGAGCGAGCAAAGCGAGCGGTGCCGCGGCACCGACCGGCGTGCGCCACTCCCAAGTTAGATTTCTTACCGACTAATTCCGATTTGATAACTGCCCACACTTAACTCCGGTTCAGTCATTTTACTGTCCAATTATTTATTTAATTACCCATTTAAATATTTGTTATGACCCATTTTTATTTAGTTTAATGCTCAGTTTTTAATGTCGAACTTCCTACTAAATATCATTAAACATGTATTTTGTAATTTTTTATTTACCAAAACTACAATTAACTGTCGCTTTAAGTCAGTGCCTATAAATAAACAACAACATGTCTGTCTACCTAAACTCACCACCATTCTAGGCATTCATAGGCATAGGATTTCTAGGCATTTTTTTTTTCGAAAGGCGACTAACAAGGCAATTTTGAGTGGAAATGCCGGGAGGGGACGCCCTAGGAAGACATTGTGGTGACCTTATTGGTGATGTTCTTTAGAAAGGTCAGGTGCGTAGAACTCGCAACCGGCGTGCGAGTATGAGCAGATGAGGAGTATGCAAGGATCGTGGCAGGTGGCCTTCTGTAGTTTCTGACTACCCCCGTGGGAAGAAGTCGTGAGTTTATGTATGTATGTAAATCGAAGACGCACTGCAGGTTACCATCCCTACCTAGTTGCTATTCCAACAATTCGCACTAAGCATTTCCAAATGTCTTTGGTGATACGGACAGCAAAGGAGTGGAACTCTCTATCAGCGTCTGTGTTTCCGAACGCATACAACCCCGATCTCTTCAAAGTGAAAGTGAACAGGCTTCTTCTGGGTAAGCTCGCTCCATCGTCGACTCTGATCTACACTAGAGTCACGGGCAAACCTATTACAATTTTTTTTTTTTACCCAGTCGTGTAACTGGGTTGTGGACGTCAGATAGACAGTCGCTCCATGTAAAATACTGGTTTTCAGTTACATCCGCTTAGACTGGAAACCGGCCCCAAAATATTTGGGAAAACAACCACATTTTAATAAAATTCCCTCGTCCCCCGACCCGTCGCATGGCATTGCCCGCCCGCGCTATTAATCCGTTTTAGCTTAGTGTTCTTCCTGACTTTTTTCTTTTTGCTCGGCTCCTTAGGACCGTAGCGTGATGTTAAATAGCCTATAATTATCCTAAAGAATTGGGCTACCAAATGCAAAAATATTTTTTCAAATCCGACTTTTTGTTCACAATTTTAAAGGTTTTAATTTTTTTGCGTGGAATTCTAATTATTTTTCTAAAATAAAAGTAGCCTAAGTTACCCGCCGTTACATCAGCTATCTGCGAGTGAAAGTCGCTTCAAAATCGGTCCAGCCGTTTCGGAGATTAGCCGGAACAAATAGACAGACAGACAAAAATGTTAAAAATTGTTTTTTTTGTTTATACTTTCCTATGCATTTAGTAAAAAGTTGTTATTTTGACATTACAAACAGACACTTCAATTTTATTTATTTGTATAGATTACCAGATAGCTTTCATTGTTATGGCGGTTTGACAAAAATTTTAAAAATTGCTTTTTTGTTATAAGTACCGTACTTTCATATAAGTACATTTAGCAAAAAGTTGTTATTTTGACATTACAATCAGACACTTCAATTTTATTTATTTGTATAGATAAACATACCTTCATGTACATAAAAATAAATGCTAAATTTGTATTTTATGCGCTGCCATACCGTTAATCCGATTGCGATAAATCTTTGTCAAATTATTGCTTGCAGTTGCGCAAAGATTATAGGCATAATACTCTTTAAAATTTAAAAAAATATTTCTAAATGCGAAATGCGAAGTAAGGGTGCACTAGGTACACCTCTGCCCAACCCTTCGGGGAAACAAGGAGATAGCAACGCGGTTGGTACCAGCTAGAAGCTTATACCTAAAAGGTGGCCAGTTTATTTACATGGGTCTAAAACGCTTTTTTTAAAGCCTCGTGGAAATGAGAGTTCAGCGATTATTTATAGTTCACGAGAAATCTTAGCCCAAAGAGAAACCGGTATCGTAACTTTAGTCATCGCCTTTTGGTTGGCGAAATGTTTTTTGCGCTAGGTGACTGCTTAATGTTTGTGGATTACATTTAGTTAGGGAAAACGGCCATTAACTTTTTCCTTGAGAATCTAAACCGAAAATCTCTTACGCTGCGACGAATTTATATTTGGATTAAGTACGAGGTAAAATGGCGAAACTCATATTTTGCGACAAATGTTTAGGTGTCCACGCACGATGAGGTCATTATGCCAAAAATATTTTGCAACAATTGTTTGTGTTTTACTTTAAAAAAAATATATTTCAACAGTACTAGTACTAAATGTGTTGCAATGTAAACTAGTATAATTACTTATATATTTGAATAACTAGGTTAGTCTTGACGTGAAATATTGCAAAAGTAGGTAAGTACTTACACGTATGATTTATCCTGCATGATTGAGCTAAACAATGTGTTGCTCTGGCCTTACCTTCGTTTTAATTGATAGCGTGAAGGACTTCAAAGTCGTAAAATAAAATATGCATTTTATTTTGTGACTTTGAAAATATGCATTTTATTTTGTGACTCTGTAATCCTTTACGGTCAGCCAGGGTCGGGGCATGTTCGTAAGAATTACCGCGACCCCCGGCACAGGCAACTGAAGGAACACGGGTGGGTTTAAGTCAGTAAAAGTCTGACACGCCCTCCCGCTCCGCCCAGAGCGGGAGAAGTCATTTGATGATTTCCCACCCCAAAAAAAAGTCCTATACGGTACCTTAAATATGACCATCAAACTGAACTACTTTCTCCATGGAACCAACATCGTAATCGCGAAAAAATAATCAGCCGTCCTATACATTTGGGTCGAGTAAGTTATAGAGGCATGAGGAACAGGGTGTAAAGTTCACTCATCCTCCATAGAAAAGGGAGGATCCTCCGACCAGACGGGTGTTGTGTCTGGTGGGCTACTGCCCGACGGTTGATGTCTGGATGTTGTATACAAGGTGTAGCATAAATAACGCACAACCTCTTAAGGGGTCATTATGAACAACTTTTACTATGGGACCAAAGCTGAAATCGCGAAAAAAAACAGCTGTTCCCTACATTTTGACGAGTTATGCGAACATAAATATACTGAACAGCTGATTTTTTTTCGCGATTTCTGGTTTGGTCCCATAGTAAAAGTTGTTCATAATGATGAGTACAATGACCCCTTAAGAGGTTGTGCGTTATTTATGTTACATCTTGTATATGCTAGTCGCGCGGTAAACTCTGATTGCGCGATGCAGAACTTTGCGTGACGTCAGTGTGATGCGTTCCATTGTGGCGATGTAGATATGCCGCCACAAAGTATTAAAGTTTTGTTGAGATCCTTGGTATTGTTTCTCAAGAAAAAGACATGTTGTGCGGACCCCAAATAAATTGGCATAAGGGTAGGAGAATGACGAGGTATTGAAGTTTTGTATAGGACAGTTTTCTGTTGCCATCTTTATATACTTCATTCGTTTGCAAAAAATACTGACCAATTTTAAACGACCTAACCTTTGAGACTCGATTTCAAATTTTTATGGAGCTGGCGAGATCAGCCATTAACACACGTAGATCTGCGTTTCCGGCAGTCGAATGCAGGCGACTGCTGGAAACGCAGGTCTACGTCTGTTTCGATAATTACGGAGTTCAACAGGTTAATACATATTTTATCAAAAATCAGATTAATTTCATCTAAAATGTTTCATTTCTCACGACATCTATTGATTATTCGGCCACTTACTTATGTTCCTATGTCATGATACTGCTGAACAGAAACCTGCTCTTTCTTCCAGAATCCCTCCAAACATAGTACGTATAGCTGTGCAAGAAACTTTTGGCGCGTGGCCAAAATAACGCCACCATCTTGTTTTTTGTCAAATGACATTTCATAAAACAATTGCACAATTAACGCCGCCATCTTGTTTTTGTCAAGTGACATTTCATAAAACAATTGCACAATTAACGCCGCCATCTTGTTTTTTGTCAAGTGACATTTCACAAAACAATTGCACAAATGTTCACCAACAGCGCCCCTTGTCAACGTCATTCTAACGCCAAAAGATTCTTGTAGCAGTGCACAGGCAGGGAAATTAATTGTAGGAATGTATAAACACAACTACGTCTATTTTCTGTTATAGCCACTTCATACAACTGTCAAAGAATGACAGTTGTGATTGGATACGGATAATTTAAGTCGGTAGTCAATTTCATAAACAATTAATTTCCCTGATTATTTTTACCTACCAATTTTGCGCGATTTCTGGCTATGACTGTTCTAAAACAACTGTTTTACGTTCCTAGATTAACTATCAATTTATCTATCAAAAGTATTGGCGTTACTAACTAATTAAAATCCCCAAAATCTACTTTACCGTTATCTAAACTTAGCAAGAACTTTACACCAAAAGACAAATTGATTAACACTTTGATAAGAGATCGTAGCGGTTGAGATGTCCCATTGATAAGGGTTAAGGGATGTTTCGCTACTCCGATCAAGCAAGAAGGAAGGATTTATAGCACAAATGTTGGAGGAAGTGAGACTTTACCATAAATGGTTATACTATGATGTTGATGTCCTTAAATGAGGGCACGTAGAAGCTTGAATGGAGAGACAATTAAGTATAGAGGAAGCAAATACTGTGGTTTTATGTGGTAATCGTGTTTTATCCGTACCGGAGGGCCTAGACATTCCATCAGCGATACCAATAATGGAAAAGTAAAAAAATGTATGGGACTATCATACATACCGAAGAGCTACCGAAGAGCTTATGCCAATCCTGTTGAAAGTCGTTGTAGAAATACGAAACGATTTGAAAGTGATTACCACTTGTCTAGGCCTTCAGCACCCTAATTGTGTAACACACTTTCAATCACAATCTAAATGATTTTGAAGCATATTGCTAATACATTGCTTCATATGTTCGAAAAATTTGTCTGCTCAACAACGTAAATAACACAATGATTGTTGTTGAACTGTAACGCAATTGCCCCGCTCTGGTTAAGCAAGTTTATTTACCGACTAACTGTCTAACTGCCCCCGACTTCAACCGCGTGGATGTCAATACTTCCCTACTTGAATCGGATTTTGTCCACAATTTCATGGGTTTTAATTTTTTTGGGTGGAACCCTAATCCTTTTTCTAAACTAAAGGAAGCCTAAGTTACTCCTTATAACATCAGCTATTTTCCGTCTATACGTAAGTACCGTCTATACTTTCATATGCATTTAGTAAAATACAAAATACAAAAAAAATACAAAATGTTTATTTCTGTACCAACTCGTTTAACATTAGTTTCGATTGGAGCCTCCTTTTAAGCATCATTGACGCCTGTGCTAAGAGACTCCGTACTTCCATACCTTTGGCTGTTTGTACATCTTAAAATTTTAATTTTTACATCCAGACTAATATATTTTTCTCGAGCGCGTGTTGCGCACTTTAATGATATTTACGTAAAGAATAATTATTACTAAGAATTCGAACACGCTCGCTCGCTCGTGATTTAGACATGATGAATACTCTATGTGGGTGTGGTGGGTGTGCGAAGTGTGTGATGTGTGTGAGGTGTGTAAGGTGTATCGAGTGTGTGTGGTATGTGTGTGGGGTGTGAGAGGTGTATGGGCGGTGTGGATGTGTGTATGAGATAGAATGCACGTGTAGGTTTGGTGGTGCTAGTATAACTAATTTCCACTTATTGTAACAATAATTCAAAGTCTGCATACGTACGTGATTATAACCATTCTATTAGCATATTAGTAAAAAGCTGTTATTTTGACATTACAAACAGACACTTCAATTTTCTTTATTTGTATAGATATACATAGATATATTATGCGTGGACTTGGAAAATAGACCAAGCTTTTCAAGTGTCATAATGATGACAGGATTATAATCCTCAAAACAATGATCAGTAAGCACGTCTACCAAGTGTGTAATGAAAATCTTAAGAGCCACGAGCCCATTGCATCTGTAATAAAATAACAGATAGATAATCAGTATCGGTAGTGTCTTTTTGGCGCAGGCGTGAGGCACACACTGTTGTTGTTAAAACTATTATTTTCACTTTTTTATTTTGTTATTTGTATTTTGTGTTTCTTTCTTTTCTTTCAGTACTTATATTTTCAGACTAGCCTCTGCCCGCGACTTGGGTCGCGTGAAATTTCTTGTTTTAACATTAAATACATCCTATGACACTCTGCTGGCTGTACTGGAGCTTCCTATTAGTGAAATAATTTTCGGAATCGGATCAGTGGTTCCGAAAATTACCCCACTTGCAAACTCACAATTTTTACCTTTTTAAAATATTGTGTTTAAACTATAGTTAATGCAAAAATGAATCTGTTACAAATGCACTGAATATGTTTTATGACTTGTAAAATATTTTTTCTGTCAATTAACTGAATCCTAACTATCAATAAATTAATTAATAATCCACTAAATGTCAGCTTAATCGCCATCAAGAATAAATAAAACCGGATTATAGTTCACATTATGACTTCATTAATGTTTATTCATTTAAACACTAGCTTTTACCGCGGCTTCGCCCGCGTGGATGTTGGTAAATATCCCACGGGAACGTACTACCGGGGTTAAAAGTACCTTATGTGTTCATCCAGGTAAACAATGTCTTCTCGCACTGCTTCCGATATAGTGCTCACATTATGACTTCATTAATGTTTATTTATTTAAACACTAGCTTTTTACCGCGGCTTCGCCCGCGTCGATTTTGGTAAATATCCCACGGGAACGTACTACCGGGATTAAAAGTACCCTATGTGTTCATCCAGGTAAACAATGTCTTCTCGCACTGCTTCCGATATAGTGTAGTATCCGAGGACAAAAAATATTAACACCTAACCGTAGTAAGAAGGGAACGAAAAATTACCTACAGTGGAATACATTCATTACGACTCCGCTTTTATTGACTAAGCGCTTAATATGAAGTAATTGCAGTGCGAAGTTTGGTTTTCATTTAACCGTATAGTTCGGAAGCGCCTCTAATTGGACCCGAACACACGAACCTCCGTCGGCTCGTGAATGTATCCAATTGGACCCCAGAATGACGACATACGACACACAAAATTTATTATGAAAATATTTATTGTGCTACCCATCATATCTTATGAATGTGCGTTAATTAAGAGAGTTGGATAAAAAGCTAAACTGTACACAATAAATTATAATAAGTAAAGTATCATAATTTGATACTATTTTTAGGACCCAAAAATAAACATTAATTATTGTAAATGACTAATATTAAACTACCATTACATTACATTACATGGATAGACAGAAACAATAAAATGCAAGTTTCGGTCAAAGTTCTAAGTTTGAAAACAGTTGTGAAACATTGTTTCACGTACACAAAACCAATTCCAATCAACAAACAATGTTGCACAACTTTTGTTTACCATTATGAAACTTTTCCATGTTGTTGATGCTTCAACATGTACCGGAATTAACGCCCAACCTCATTACTCATCATTATGAACAACTTTTAATAAGGAACCAAACCTGAATTCGCGAAAAAAACAGCTGTTCCCTACATTTTGACGAGTTATGCGAACATAAATGTAGGGTACAGCAGATTTTTTTTATCTGCTTTTTTTGTTGCTTTTTTTTTTGACAAATCCGCCGATCTCATTAAAAATAAATTCAAAGCTTTCACTGCATTTTAAACAGGGGGCCAACCACCACCTCTTAAAGCAGTATTATTTTAAGGTTACATTAGTGTGAGAAAGAGATGGAGCTATACAGGACGTCTAGCTCCATCTCTTTCCCACACTTAAGTAATATTAAAATAATACTGCGTTAAGAGGTGGCGTCTAGCTCCAGGTCACCTCCATTAAAGGGTCCTCTCATGTTTGCTAAACAACATATTGTTGACGCTTAAACTCCTAAACTAGTTCCGAACATAATTAAAATTTGAATGCAATTTAACTAGTTTTCAGGGAAACCAACTGCAAACAGATTATGGTGTACAACTTTAGAGTATACATACATGCATTGTTATGTTATAGCAGATGTTATATGACCACGCCAAAAAAGCGTTTTGTCTCCTTCTGTAGACCGTGGGATACTTAACTGAATGTGTCCTTTCTGCTAACAACAATAAAGTTAGATCATCATTCAACTACCAGGCTTAGTGATCAAAATCAAAAGTTATTTATTCAAACTAGGCTGAGAATCAGACCTTTTCGAACGTCAAAAATTACATAAGACAGTCCCCCGAAACGCCCACCTTTCACCACTTCCTAGAGCAAAGGACCCAGCTAAAGGCTGGGAAGAAGTAGCGCGACAAACTCCCCAGCAGCACAGCTGTCTGTTTATTTAGAAAAACTTGATTCTATACTCCTGGCAATAGCCCTGAACATTCTTAGAGTCAAATATTGGGGTAGGCATATTGCAGTCTAGTTGCTGGTGTAAAGAGATAAAAAGTTGTTTTGGGGGTTAAGATTATGTCAGCCATTTGCCATTTGTCAGTTTAACGTAACCCAAAATAATTCTAGTCAAATCAATTCCTTCCTAAAAAATACCTTTTTATTTCGTGATTTTTAATTTTAAGTAAAAACTGGAATATTTGTTGTAAATATTGCACTAGAATTTGATCAACGTTTTGAGATGTTTTCCCTTTGGAACCATACCCGTAGCGCGTACTTATCAATAAGCCAGGCCGTCACACTTACACATATTAGTCCATATCCTGAAAACTACTGAACCAATTTTGATCAAACTTGCACTTTTACCTAAGTTGAAGTAAACGTAAGCCAAAAAAAAGGTCGCAATCCAATTAATAGTTTCGGAGAAATACGTGGACAAACATACATACATACATACACCTATAAAAATTTCTACATTTATTTGTTTGGAAGCCTTAATAGATTATCATATTTGAATATATTGCAATTCCAATAATATTACATACATACGTGTCGAATTGATAATCTTCTTTTATTTGAAGTCGGTTAATAAAAAAGAGAACAATCAAATACGTCAAGCTTTCGCTAAAGCTGTTCAATTGTTATTAAAGATTACAATACCCCAAGACATTCATGATCATAATCTTGGGATATACTCGTAATGATTTTCACCGCGATCGTAACCACCAAAAAAAAATTCCATCTCCTTAATGATCAGATCTGCCTTGTAAGTATTATCATTTTCATTAATAAATTGTGCTTGTTCTATTTTCAGATCAAGATGGAAGAGATCCCTTACCATCCGCTTATCACGGTGACCCAAGAAGCGATGAAGAAAGTCCGAGAGCAATATGATATAGGTGACGTGCAGAGAATAAACGAAGCTTTGGATATTGTGGAGGAGTGGATCAAGAAGGAAGACCACTTGGTGGAGGCCAGCCAGTATTTGAGTGAGTTTATTAACATTTTATTTCAAGATCATCTTGAGCATGAAGTCCTGGGTTCGATTCCCAGGTCGGGCAAAGTGTTATTGGGTTTTTCTGTCTGGAATTTCTCAGTAGCAGCCCGGAGTCTGGATTTGTGACCAGTTGATGGCAATAGGCTCGCCCCCTATTACATGGGACTTTGGCGAAATGTGAGTGTATTAAAGGTAGACCTCTGCCTAACCCTTCGGGGAAATAAGGCATGATGTTATGTTGCTATGATATTTCAAGATTGAATATGATTTACTGCCTACCAAGGGGCTTTCGTGTTACCCAGTAACTGGGTTGTGGAGGTCAGATAAGGTGCCTACAGATTCGCTTGATTTTTGACGTTTGTTATTGACGCTCGTTTGGCTTTGTTTTGACGATCAATAAGATCTGTCAGCTTCTTTCAGATTCGTTACTGTTGCATGTTATCGATCAAAAAATATCAAGTTTAGAATGGAGGTTAAAATAGACACTTGTTGATTTATCAATCGAAAAAAACGATCCACAGTGGCGATCGAAAAAATGTACGATGTCGATCTTCTGTTGCTTACACATTCCGTCGATTTTGTTTAATCGAAGACAGACACGTGTGTATCTATCATCAAAAAACGAGTCAAGGAATCTTTAGGCAGTCACTCCGTGTTAAATACTGGTATTCAGCTGGATCCTGTTAGATTAGAAGCTGACCGGGTGACCCTAGGGCAAGAAAGATTCCAGAACTTTTCGGTGCCCGAACTAATTTTTTTTTATTTAAAACGAAAACATAATCCATTTTTTCCGTTTTTGTTGTAAGATTATACTTTTCACCACTAGCAAACAATGCACTTAACAAAAACAATAAAATATCTCAAACGGAATTATAAATAAGTAAACACAGCGGAACCATCATTTCTAGAACCGAAATCCGAAAATTTCATCATTTTATTTGTTTTTCAGCCCGAAGTCTTCTAGAACGTATCTTCTTAATCGCAAAAGGATCAGTGGAAGACACGAAGAAGAGAGTGGAAAGGCTACTGACGTCACGAGGAATGATGCCGGAGCTGTGTGCAAACAGGACCGTGAAGGAGTTCGAAACTCAATGGGATGTTGTGTAAGTCACCTCCAAATTATCTCATTACTACAGCATGTAAACCGCAAATGCACATGCCTATAACTACCACTAAAGTATATAAGTAGCTTGCTGGCCATTACGCCTTACCCCTTGGCCACGAGCTACATGCTCAAGCGACACACGTCTTGCGACAGCGACTGCGGAGAGAAGTAATGAAAGAAGTTGTTTAGAGCATGCCATGAGTGACCGAGATGTGACCGTGACGGACGGAAATGACACGTGCATGCGCGTGTTGCTTGACGCAAGTCGCAACACCCGAAGCCGTATACCTCTCTCCTAATTTTGCTGTGCCCGACAGGATGCTTGATCTTTCACTTTTTGATACCATCTATGTAATACTTATGGAATGCAATAAAGAATTGAGTATTGAGTATTAAACGGGTCCTTAGCAACTTCTGATTGATGAATGTCATAAAAGCATGCAAGTTACTTGCATACGTTTGTGCAAGTAACAGGTATGTACTCGTATTACGTGCTAAAAACGTTAGATATTAAATAATAAAGATCAGTATTCTTTGAGAAACAAAGTAACACAATTAAATAATAATATTGTATCTGCAACATGTTTTTGTGTTGCGAAAACCGAAGGAACAAAGTTGGGTAACATTGTGACCAGGTATCAAACTCAAACTCAAAGCATTTATTTTAATTAAACCACTTACAGGCACTTTTGAATTGTTGAAGAGTCAGTCAGTTAGTCAGAAAATTGAAGCTAGTCGCCCATTCCAAAACGTAGATCTCTATGGAGATGAATGGGCAAGAAACTCCATGGACACTCTTTTTAATCAAAATTATTACAAAATCCTGGGTACATTGTTCTTGTTGCTTTTATATGTGAGAACAATGTAAAAAATAAATAATTCGAAACAATTCAAAATATAAGATTAAAAATAAGCCCTGGCAGTTAAGAAAAAACCAGTCTCCACTGACGGCGCCCGTTCACGAATATGACGCGTGGATCAGCACCATCCAGCTCAACCATTTTGTAGGGAACCGAATGATCCAACACACGCGCCACCACCAGCGAGACATTTAAGTGAGCATGACATACTCTCAACTACCATACTCTTTCAAGTCAACATACCTACATCATAACATAAAACAGCTCCATGGAATTAAAATTTGATGTTGAGGGAAACAATATGTAGCAGCTGTTGCTCAATTTTGTTATCCAATGAATTCGGGGCTTAAGCTACCTTAGAGACCACAATCTGTGTTTCGTCATAATTAACACGCATTGTAAAAGGATTGATGATCGCAGCATTGTGACAATGATTACTGCCATATTTGGAGAATCCACCACACGTTTAAGAACAGCGAAGTATAACCACAAATCCTTCTGGTAAATGGGCGATTTGGAATATTTTCTTCTTTGATCGTTTATTAAAGCACTAATACAGATAATCTCGTATCAGATAGTTTTTCTGTTGCAAAAATAATATTGCCCGTGCAGTATAGCTATTGATGTCAAATTATATGAAAAACGTTTATAACTATGTGAATTATGGCTCGTTAGAGGTTTATGACCGAAGCTCCACTGACACGAGTTTCAATTATGAGTAAAAAAATAATGACAAACATAAATGAACCGGTTTTAAACTCGTTTATAACTATTATAATTTCTTTACTAATCATAACAACATCAATGATAGAAAACACTTAAAGAAATTAATAAAAAATATAATCCACTAAAAACGTGTACAAGTTGGTTTAGAGTTACTGTAAAATAATCATTGACAAAAGCCTCAAGTGTCTCTTAAAATCTGCCAGTAAAAAAGTTTATTATGATTAATTTTAGAATAATAAACAGAAGCTGATAAATTAATAATATTGTACTCCGGA
The DNA here is from genome assembly GCA_947568875.1 of Fissipunctia ypsillon. Taxonomy (NCBI): domain Eukaryota; kingdom Metazoa; phylum Arthropoda; class Insecta; order Lepidoptera; family Noctuidae; genus Fissipunctia; species Fissipunctia ypsillon. The sequence continues at coordinate 17,367,371 of OX387662.1, forward strand.
GGCTTGAAAGATTTTTTTGGAGACTACCCACAATAAAAGCTTAATTCTGTTATCTTTTTATTTCCTGTTTGAAAAGTAAAAGACCACACACTATTTTGGAAGACATTTTTGAATGGGATAGGGGTATTTAGGTGAATAAATTAGACATTATACTCCTATCCCATTCAAAAATGTCATTCGACAGTGAATGTCTTCAAACTTTACTCATTATCTGCCGAGCCTTTTCCCCATTTTATGTCCGTAGGTGTGTCCGTGGCATCACAGTGGGCCCTGTCAGAATATCAGCGCTGCGGTATTTGTTTTTGTATTTTCAAATAAAATAAAAGGAAAGAAAAAAAAACAAAACAAAGAAGACCTGTGCGAGGCCAAAAAGGCTTCCTTTTTATTGTTGTATTTCCTGTGCGTGTCCCAAATAAAATATTTTTCTTTCTTTCTTTCTTTCATTTGGTTGAGGTCAGCTTCCAGTCTAAACAGATGTAGCTGTATATATGTATCTACTAGTATTTTAAATTTGAGGATGCCTATCTGACCTCTACAACCCACTTGGCAACACGATACCCCGTGGTAAGACTTTCAAGCTTCTGACTACCCGTAACGACTGTCAAACATCTACGACCTTCATGATAAGAGACACAATTAAATTTCTATTGTTACCGACCACTAGGAGGTCGATCGACTGCAGATAAGATAAATGTAAGCTTATAGGTATAATCTTTGATTGTTTCATTACAGGAACTATGTGCCTCTCCCAAAGCTGCATCCAACAGACCAGACCAGAGTGATGGTCACACAGTTCCTGACGGAGAAACTGGAGCCCTTCAGTATTCTCTCCTACCTCAGATATTGTTTTTTGGTTAGTTACCTAATAGGTACTTAAACATTTTTAAATTAAGAAGTATTTTGACCATTGAATCATAACTTGAGTTTTTATCCAAGAAAATATTGACAACATATACATATGTATAAGCTAACAGTCTTAAAATAATAATAATAATCAGCCAAAGGCTAAATTGCCAAGAGCCTGGACCAATACCTAAGGAGGCTCTCGTTGGGCAGCTGGATTAAGGGCTTGATTTAGAAAGCGGTACTTCTGGACACGGCTAGCATTGTTAAGAGGTTCCTCTCTCTGGAGCCCTGACCGCCGGTAGCTTGGACCCTGTTCTCGATACCGGTGGGCTACTATTTTTTATATTTTTATATTACATTTTATATTCTAATACTTAAAAATATAATTTTAATGTATAAAGTAGAATAAAGGAAATAATAATATTATGTAAAAGTATATAAAAAAGGAGGGGAAAGAATCAAAGAGCATCAAAAAATTCGTCCGCATCGCTGTCAACAAGAAAAGTGTCCAAAAGGAAGGAGAGGAGGAGGGTGGGAGGGGGAGGTTTGAATTTAGAATCAAAAGGTTTTGATATCGATACCCGTCATGTCTGAGAAGTTTCACCCGTTCATTTAATTTGACCCTGTATAAAAGAAAAATGGCGGTCATCATTATGTTGTTGCAACTGGCAAACATAGGGAGGCTGCTGGCTATCCTCTTGATGCAATCTCTTAGTCATCTTTAAAACCTCAAGGTTTGGATAGTCTAAGTTGGGGTTACAGAGATCATCTGAGCCTATCCTAAAACTATTAAGTCTTTGACTGAAACTGGGAGTTTCTGTTGAAAAATTCCAATAAAAACTCTTTCTTTTTGTTAAACTAAGACGATTATTTGTTATTTTTCAGATCGGAGAATACAGAATTAACTTTGACTACACTCCTTCCGAGAGGTTCGTGATAGACCTCACAAATATACACTTGGGCTTGCTCAGTAAACTCAATCCTATTGTCATCAAGAAAGCTGAAGTCTTGTGCACTGTAAGTATGAAAACCTTTCAAGTATTAGTATTGTATATACTGTTGACTCTTATATCATTGTTTTAAGGTTTAAATTGTAATGATTGACGCGCGTAAAATAAGTAAAGAAATAAGGAGACTAACGCCTGGTCAATTGACGAACGCAATTCAACACTATTAGGCCCGTCGCCCACGACGCTACTCAGTAACTAGTGTAGTTACAAACAGAACCACCAAAGAGTAGTCAGAATGAGAGTCAGAGCACTAAGTAGTATTGCAGTGGTAATGTAGGGGTTTTTGTATTAACGCCTGTTCAGTTCGCCACCGCAAAGAAACATTGATTAAAATTCTGTTATTGACTTGTTTAATTATTTTAGTTGCAAGATAGATATTTTTGATACGTTAAAAATATAAAGAAATTCATTACCTATACGCCTGCGGTCGTTGACCCCAAAAATAATTAAATAATAATTTTTTCGATTTGTCATGTTTAGATATCGATGGGCAACTGCGAAATTTCGCTAGCTAATTTAATTTTAACCTTTGATATGTGCCTTATCACAAATCTACTTAGTTAACACTTTGCGGGACGCAAACGAGACACAATAAAAGTATTATTATTATTAATACTTTAGCCTTCAAAGCGTTAATGATTTTTTCTTAATACAGGAAGGCATCGGTACAAAAATCAAGGGTATCCACATACTCAACGCACCACCTTTCATTGACAAGCTGATATTTCTTCTAAAGCAAGCTCTTCGAGAGAAGGTGGCTAGCAGAGTTCATGTTCACAATAGTTACGAGGATCTCCATAAGCATATACCTAAGGAAATTCTGCCTAAAGACTACGGTGGTGATGAGGTGTCAGTGAATAAGTTGAGTGGTGAGTAAACAGTTAGACTACACCTAACACATAAAAGGTTACCATATCTTACTAATATTATAAACGCGAAAGTTTGTGAGGATGGATGGATGGATGTTTGTTACTATTTCACACAAAAACTACTTAATGGATGTGTATGAAATTTGGTACACAGATAGTTTATATCCTGGATTAACACACAAGAAACTTATTATCCCAATATCTCTGCGGGATCAAGACTTATGCGGGTTAAACCGCAGGACGCTGCTAATATATGAATAAGACAGGAAGTCTTATTCATAAATATAGTAAACTTTACATAATACAAAAAAACTGCGAGATAGTCAAGGTCTTGGTAGGCTTTTTAAAATTATTACCCTGCCAGCCTTTGGAATCGAGGTTTTCCACCCATGCTCAATCCCGTGGCTGGCCTTGAGCTGCACACTCAAGCGACTCACGTCTTGCACAAGTGACCGCGGAGAAAACAAATAAGTTGTTTAGAGCACGCCAGGAATCACCGTGACGTGACTTGCGGAGCGACGGATGGAAACGGGTGATGCGCACGCGTTTCACAAGTCGCATCGATCGAGACCTTAAACAGAGCCTAAAGCCCAAGGACTAACTTTTAACAGTACCTACCTATCCTGGAAGGATGCTGATTTCTGTATTTTGTCTCCTGACCTTGACTCTGACCTTTTGTTGAGCTATTGTTCATACAGTGAACACTAAGTTCACACCCTCCATGTCGCCAAGTTCTTGTAACAGCTTATTTGACACAGCATAAAAAAAGCATTACAACCACTGCTGGGACACAAGTCTCATATCTGTAATTTCAAACTCAAAACTTAAACAATTTATTTTAATTAAACCAATTACGGGCACTTTTGAATTGTGCAAGGAGTCGGTCATTCCGAAAGGTGAAGCTTGTGGCCCATTTTAAAGCGTAGTAGGTTCCTATGGAGAAGAACGGGCAAGAAACTCCACGGACACTCTTTTAAATTGAGAACGATGCACGATGTAGAAAGACGTGCACGTTAAAAGAAACAATTCAAAAACGTAAATTAATACAAGCCATACAGCACTTTTATCTCACGAAGCAACACATATTTACAGCGTGATTGTATACTTGGTAACTACATTTCATGTAAAGCGATCGCTTCGTGAGATAAAAACAATATAAGAGATGACCACTTATATTACGGATTGACAACTTGACAAGTTATTAAAAACAATACAAAAAACATATATTCTTTCTTAATTTCTTTTTTTTTATTACAGCACTTTTCTCGTCTTCATGTGGTAGAGTGATTTCGACAACAATGTCCTCGCCGCACTTTATCTATTTTATTAATCTGTAAAATTAATTGTAATATTTTTTTTCTGCAGAACAATGGAAGGAAACTCTAAGAACAGAAGAAGCAAGGAAACTGGTAAAAGATGCTGAAAAATTAATCAGTGACGAATCGAAGAGACAAACATCCAAGTTCAATGAAGAGTACATGGGAATGCCGGGATCCTTTAGAAAATTAACTGTAGATTAAACTGGGTTCCTCAAACATTGAAGGTCTTTTCAAAACCAGGTCAAAGATTTAAAATAGTTAGATTCGCCTCGTCAAAAGATGGTCGCTTTATGTTTGTTTTGACACCTCTGACATACACAATATCGCATGCTGGCATGGAAATGCCATTTATTATAAGAAGAGTGAGCACACACATATTATGCGTGTGCTCACTCTTCTTTGTACTGAAAATTTTCGTGCAACAATAGTACAGTGAGGGCTAACCTAACGATTTAAATATTTAATGGTTGTTATCAAAAACGGGGAAAACAAGAAAAATGTAGTAGATTTTGTAAAAGGGTAGTTTTAAGTTAAAATGTACCTATTTTAAGTCTTAAGAAGATTAGTAAATTTGTTTTAAGAGCTTTTAGGATTAACGAAAAAACGTGTTAAAAAGTACACATTTATAAGCACAAGATAAAAATATTTATTGGTACTATATAAGAATAACAGACCAAGTAAACTAATTGTAAATTCAGTTGTAGTTGTTATTATAATTAGCTAAATTAAACCTTATTTTTACAAAGGTAACCGTTTTTTCTATATCTTATTAATAAAAATAGCTATTGTTATAATTTTGACTCACTTTAAATGGGCCAAACAATTAAATATAAGTTTATAAAGTACTAGCTTCGCCCACGACTTCGTCAACGTGTCTTTGAATCTTTGGCAGTCAATAATTTTTGCAGTCGGATCAGTACTTACAAACAAACAAAAATTTCCCCTTACAAACGAACACTTTTAAGCAGCCGACAACCTCCTAGGTTGACCTGTGAGACGCCATTCTCCATATAAAACCCATGGGGGATGGCAGAAATTACAGATCGCCACCTGCTACAATCCTTATACTGGATGATTTTTTTTAACATCTCGAAATTTTTACAGGGTGTTCTACCCATGAATACGAACAACTTTCACTATGGGACCAACTCTGAAATCACGAAAAAAAATCAGCTGATTCATAAAAAAGTTCAATACCTACTCGACCAAAATGTATGAATCAGCTGATATTTTTTTCGTGATTTCAGAGTTGGTCCCATAGTGAAAGTTGTTCATGTTCATGGGTAGAACACCCTGTAAAAATTTCGAGACGGTAAAAAAAAATCACCAGTATACGCCGGTTGCGAGTACTACGCACCTGATTTTTCTAAAGAACATCACCAATAGGGTCACTATAGGCACTATAATAAAACGTATAATATTTTATACATAATCGCCTATAATCACCACGCAGGTCCAGTGTGGGTTGGTCTTCATTTTTTTGGATCTAGGATATGCCGGTTACCTCACTTTTTGTTAATGGCATCTCGCAGGTTAACCTAGAAGCTTGTCGGCTGCTTAACCGAACTTTACTGTGGGTGCCTCAATAAATTAAGGCCTCCAGCCAGGGCATAAGACTTTATAACTAAGCGACCACTTAGTTCGACCACTTAGCGCGCTTAGTTTGAGTAAATTATGCGGCCTACCCAAATGTCCTTTCTTTGGTATTGTTCGTCGAATCGTTGAGCTTCTTAACTTTTATGTTGAGCTGTACGATTACTGACAGATGCTTGCACTGACTGGACAGGTCCACTCAATCTGTGTGGTTCTTTTCTCAAAAGACCATTTCAGACACCAACCTACATGGTCTTCACATGATCTGACCAAGATTATGTCTGGACTTTAAAAGAGACTGTGACCTCTGAGTTTGTTTCGGCCTTTCTTCTCAGAGTAGTCAGATAGGAAACGCTGGCCTCATCTAGTTTAAAAAAAATGATTGACTTGTAAAAGTGTTTGTATAAACCTACTTACAGAAATAAAATAATTTATCATTTATCACTCGCTAAGGGTACCCTGTGGGGTACAGCCCTTAGATTAGGGCTTCACTGGGAAGGATAGCAAGGGACTGGCTGGATCGGATTAATAATATTATTTAGGGACGAATTTAAAGCTACAAGCTCAGCGGCGCAGGCTGGCTCGAGCAAGAGTCGGTGTGGGTTTCCTCACGATGTTTCCCTTAACCGTTTATAAAGTAGCTATTGTGATGAAATACACTATGTCTGGGTTCGATCTACGAGTATATAACTCGTGAGTTGGGGACATTACCACTGGATCATCACGTTCGTCATACCAAGTTTTTAGATCAATTATAATAGATAATATCATTTTTAGTATTAATTCATTTTATTTAACTCACAATCAGCGTGGAAACATCTTGTTTACATCGGATTTAAAATGCGTATTCATTAATTTTTGTTTTGTATGACGTCTTTTATAAATAGGTAGGTAATAAACAGAATTCCAAGAGTAATAAACGTGAATTTGAAGATATTCCAGACACTTATTTTGTCATAGGACTTCAAAAAGGAGAAGTTTCATCATTCAAGTTATTCTATTACCTATATAATATTATTTAAGGTAAAGTTCCACATAACAACTAATAGATATCTACGGACTCATTCAAAACGTCCACCAATAAATTTTTTTTCGAAACCTGAGACAAAAGACATAATCAAATTCTGTTTACATCATTAAGTGACATACTTACCAACCGACAAACGCAACGCACAATGTGCGTTAAAACCGGTAGGTCGGGACTTCCGACCTTCTTTTCATTTTGTAACAGAATTACGACACGTGATTTTCTACATGGTGTGTAGTGGACAGTGATGAGGCTTGACATTTCGTAGGAGAGAATTTGTTTAGTTATAAATAGTCATACAAATATGATTATCACGTTGTGGCGCTGGCTAATAAGCCAGCGCCACAACGTGATAATATAGAACAATTTGTGTTGTTGTTGGAATATGTATTACTTGGCAATCGTAGACATTACTCAATGTGCTATTTTTCAATGGTGGTAGGTGAAGTTACTCTTCCGATCCTCCAATGGGAAGCCGGTAGGAATGGAGTTGTTAGCGCGCTTCGCCTCTGGTAGTGGATGATAATCAAGTAAGTCAAAGCGTACAATTGATTACTTTTTTACACTGAATTACGCGACGTAATTATAAGGTAGGTCGCACTGTAGACTAAGATAACATCAAGTTCTTAATTGTTTTGTTATTGACGCACGGTGGGCTGACAATGAATCATAGCTCCATAGACTGCGTCGCTCAAAAATCAAATACTAACCTAATTTTGAAAAAAAAAAAAACAAACATGCCAGCGTTTTCCTTCACTAATTACCAATATTTTATGTGTTGAAACTTTTTTTGATAAAGCTATTAATTGTGTTTTTATTTGTGATTTCTTTTTTTTTTTGCATGGAGCTGAACAGTTTTTATTTTTATTTTATTCATTATTCTTAAGCTTTCTTAAGATAATTATGACTTTCCGTATCATAAAATGCATCATATAAGCTATATTATTACTAAAGCCTGAATCTCGGAAATCCTCGGAACATTGACAGTTTCAAAGTTAAAAATTAAAAAAAAATATTTTATGCAGGCACGTCATTTAAAAGTTACTAATTGCAATGTTATGTCCATTCTTCCACACCACCTAACGAGGTGAAGAACTAAGCGCGTTTTTTTTTTTTATAGTGGTGTCCCCAGGAAGCCTTATCCACTTGGAATAATACAAAACATATAGAGGTTTTATGAAATAAAGTTAGAGTGAAGCGATGTTAAGTGTAACGGTTAGTCGTGGATGTCTGCCCGGCTTGGGCGGAGCACCGCCGTGTCCTCGCGGAAGCGATCGGCGGCGGCGATCTCTCGCGTCCGGCCCTGGTCCAGGCCATGGTACGGAGCGAGAGTGCATGGGAAGCCATTACCTCCTTCTGCGAAGCAGTAATGCTCGTGAAGGAGGAGGCGGGACGCGTGAGGGAGAGGCAAGCTTTGCACCCTCACGCCCCTAGTCGCCGCAGGAGACGCCCTGGGCGTCGGGAATTGGCAGCCGATTCCCGGCCACCGTAGGCGCGGGCTTGCGGACGGCGAGCAATGGGTAGCTCGCCGTCCGGTAAGGACCAAGTCCGAGTCGACGGCGCGTCGTGTTCCACGCGCGCCTCAAAGAGATGTCAGCACTATTGACGGGGTCCGCTAGGGCCGATGCCAGCTAGGGTTGCGGGATGTTCGAAAGAGTTACCGTGGCCCCGGCACAGGCAACAGAAGGAACACGGGTGGGTTTTAGTCAGTAAAAGTCTGACACGCCCTCCCGCTCCGCCCAGAGCGGGAGAAGTCATTTGATGATTTCCCATCCACAAAAAAAAAAAAAAAAAAAAGTGTAACGGTTAGTCAGAGTCATTTTCTAAACCGTGTAATAATATATATTCATATCTACAAAAGCCAAGTTCTCTTTCTCGGTATCGGCCTCTTCGTCTATGAGGCAAAAAAAAGTTTTGTTTCGCTACGTGTAATTTGAACAGTTCAAAGTTGCAGGTGCATTAATTTTAAACAATTTTGTAATAACTAAGTTCAGTCAGAGAAATAATAATAACAAACAAATTACATTGCATTTGTAAGAAATGTAGTAACACTTAGGTGGGTGTAGAAGAAAGGCCATAACATTGCAGTTAAAGTTTCATGATCTAATTTGAAGTATTTTTTGCATACCAGCGGTTTACTGTTCGGTTTGGAGCAATCTATATTACTATACTTTATGGTTTGGAGGTAACTTTGGATTTTTTTTCTATCGAGAAAATTTTATGGAATCTTGTTTTCGGCAAACGTAGTACTTAACATGAATCCTCAACTTTACTATATATTTATTTCAAAATTAATGCTGCAGAATTTTCGACATAACGGAGGATCGTGCTAATCCATTTGAGGTCCTTGAGGCCCTTAAGCCAAAAAAAAGAATATTTATCCTGCTCCATTGAGGGATTTAGAGACCAAAATCCAAATCCCTCAATTCATCGTCGTCAAAAAGGTAGGTATAGTTTTGACACTTATGTACTTATGATACTTTTAATCTCGCAAACCGAAAGCAACAAAAGCTAATACATATTTGTTATTAAAATAAGTAGATAACATTACAACTATCCCCCTGCACAGTCGCCTAATCACTTCGCGGACGGTAAAGCTGAGACAATATTAAGTTTTATTGATAAGACGTCTATTGTTTATAGACGTCAAGGGCAAAGCGATAAACCAATAAATACTTAAATAAATTCAAGACAGAGCCGTTCATTCTGAAGTGGAACTCTAACTTCACAACAAACTTGAATGATTAAGTAAACCGGTTTGTTGAATATATAGAAGCACGGGTTATAATACTGCTCGTTATAATTATACTAGCAACAGTCATTGTCAATAGTCAGCCTTACTTCATGCAGTGCACACTTAAACAATAATGGAAGTTTTAAAAAGTACCCCATGTTTGGAATTCAACCCTAACACCCTTGAAGAGGTCAGGGAAGAACTTAATTTGAATCAAGATGGGATTGTTAAAATGTTGGACACTTTTGAAGACTGGATTGCTAAGCAACAACATTTTATTAAGAAGGATTTTAGTAAGTTTTGTTTTTTTTATTGAATGGTTCAAACAAGATTAGTGTTAGTGTCCCGTTTTCACCACCGCATGTGGACATCAGTCCGGGGCCATTTAAGAGTCCATACTACCTCAAATTTAATTTCATTTCATTTCATTTATTTGCATACCATAATGTGAATAAAGGTGTTACAAATTGGCGTAAAGCTAAGATACAGTTATGGACCCTGTAAGGGCACAGCAACATAAGTAACAGGGATAAACTAATTAATTAAAATTAAACATTAAATTAAATAATAGAATTGCTTAGCATGATCCTCCGTTATGTAAAAAATATAACATAACTTCACGCCTTGTTTCCCCGAAGGGTTAGGCAGAGGTGAGGGTGTTATTGGGTTTTTCTATCTGGAATTTCTCAGTAGCAGCCCGGAGTCTCGATTTGTGCCCGGTAGATGACAATAGGCTCGCCCCCTATTACATGGGACTTAAACATAAACTGGCGAAATGTGGGTGTTAATATGTCAAAAACACTACAGCATTAATTTTGAAATAAATATATGGTAAAGTTGAATACTATGTTTGATGACGATTCCATAAAATTTTCTCGACCGAATAAAATAACAAAGTTACGTCCAAACCGAACGATAAACCGCTAGAATAAAAAAAAAAATACTTCAAATTAGATCATGCAACTTTGCATATTATCAGAACTAAATATAAAGCAGATACTATGCATTTTTTTTTTAAATACCATTATTTTCACCATAAAAAGAAATTACTTAAACTATCGGCGCTCCCTGCCACCCGCACCCCACTTCGTCTCGCTCTCACTCAGTCCATGAACAGTAATGTGCAAGCGAGATAAAGAGTGAATTTGAGCTGAGGTATTATGGACTCCTAAAGCCAAACCCAATAACCTGTCTATCACCAGTTTTGGTATACTGGAGATAGAAAAACCTATCTATCTATGGTTTAAACGTCTCTATAATCTATATTAAGGAATTTTACCGGTCTGACATAAGGATAGATAGAATTATGCTGTCTACCATCAATTATAGCGATTTGCATTTTACTGAAAACAGGTTATTGGCTTCGGCCGTTGGTGGACAGTTGTTTTAGTGCCTCTGCAATTGACTTATACAAGGTGTAACATAAATAACGCACAACCTCTTAAGGGGTCATTGTACTCATCACTATGAACAAATTTTACTATGGGGCCAAACGTGAAATCGTGAAATAAATATCAGATGTTCCCTACATTTTGGCGCGTCATGCGAACATAAATGTAATAAAAACATTACAACATTATTTAAAACAATTTTCTTTCCTACTTGTCCGTGCGGAATGAAGCTTGTAGTCGTGTTAGCAAACAAACAAACTGCATTTCATTTCTTTGTACCTCGAAAAATACTACGCTCTAATAAGACTACGTCTATGAGCAACTAACGATGATCGACATCGTAGTCAAGAGTAGTTCTAATAGATGGCGTTAGTGTTTCTGTTCGGCGAACGCGTCAGTGTTCGGACGACCGTATCTTTATTTTTTTAATCAATGGCCTCTGCACTAGTCAAGGTGACAGGTAAGCTCTGGCCAAACTGAGCCGAATTCCGCGCGGGAAGCAGAGTGCGTCAATTGTTTTAATGATTAGGAAGTCGTGCAACTTTTCGCACCAAATTGACCACCTGCACCCACAGAAGTTAGTTGACAAAATCGGTGCGAGCGAATTTCGTCCCGTATTCTATATGTCTTCTGTGCTTGTAGTTATACCTTCAACAAAGCCGGTCGCAGAAAAAAGTATGATGTTAGTCTATAATTCCCCGGACAAACTCCTCAAAGAGCTTCAGGTACTACTACAGTCCGGCCGTCGAGAGAATGCGTTCTTCACACCTGTCAGTTTGATCGTTACTAGGCGTCTGTGACCAAGGAATAAAAGCCGCACGGGTCGATCGATTAGGTTAAGGCACGCTTGCCGCCGTTAGTCGGTGAATGGGTGATCATCTTTACATACCAAGACCCCTCCGTCTCTCGGAAAGCACGATAAGCCATTGGTCCAGGTTGTCCTTCGTGGGCCCCTTGATAAGACTGGTTGTCAGACTTTTGGGCTTCGGGTCGTCAGTAGCCCGAAAGTCTGACAACCAGTCTTACCAAGGGGTAACTGGGTTGTGGTGGTCAGACTGGCAGTCGTTCTATGTAAAATACTGGCATTCAGCTGCTTACGGTTAGACTGGAAGCCGACCCCAACATAGTTGAGAAAAGGCATGCCAGATTGATTGATTGATTTTTAACTCGACAAAATTTAGGGAATAGCTGATGTTTTGCGATTTTAAGCTTCATCCTATAGGTAGTAAAAGTTATTCATAATGATGAGTGCAATGCAACTTTTAAGATTTTCAATTATTTGAATTACATCTTGTTTCTATGTGGTTTGAATTCACGACTTTCGGTTACCAGAATAAGGACCGGAGTGAACAATGACTCCGTTCCATGAAAAACTACGTTCAAGAGCCAAGAGCTGTCAATGTCAATATTCTATAACAATTTTGACGCTGACAGCTCTTGAACGCAGTTAAGATGTGCTGATCGCGTTCAGTTTCAGTGGTGAAATTGGCACTAAAGGAAATCCCTTCTTTCAGCTCGTCTATTCTGTAAAAATCTCACCGAGAAAACTTAAGTGAAGTGAGGTTGAAATGAGCTGTCATTCCACCTGATGTAGGGATTGACAGTATTGACAGCTCACTTCAAACTCACTTCATCTAAGGTCTCACAGTGATATTTTAACAGAACAGGAGCTAGACCACCACCTCTTAAAGCAGTATTATTGTAATCTTACTTCAGTGTGGGAAAGAGATGGAGCTAGACGTCTTGTATAGCTCCCTCTCTTTCTCACACTAGAAGCGCTAAGGTAGCCCGCGAAATTCAAGTTTTCTTACGATTTTTGTAATTTGCAGCTCAGTGTCTGGGTGTACGTTGATTAAAGTATGATTCGCGACCGTAACAAATATGTATTTACAGAATTATAATCATTAGAATCATTATTGCAATTCCTTAAGTTAGTTTAATCTTGAAATATTAAAATTTCATGAAATTGTCATTCAATAGAGTTACTTGGTCGTAGAGAGTTGTATTGATGACTTTAATGATTATAATTCTGTGAATAAATATTTGTTACAGTCGCCAATTATATTTTAATTAACATACAACCTAATACTGACCTGCAAATTGCAAAAAAAACGTAAGACAATTTGAATTTCGTGGGCTACCCTGGCGCTTTCACCTTAAGAGGTGGTGGTCGGCCCCCTGATCGGTAGGCAATTATTTCAAAAGGACTGTAATATATAAGTCAATGTTGGCTGGTATCTATTATTTATATTTTTTTATTTAATTTCCAGGTCGCACGTACTTAGAAACGAGTTTAATATCTGCAAAAGGTTCATTAGAAAGAGCTAAGAGTAATTTGGACAAATTATGCACTTTGAAGACTTTGTTGCCAACTTTCTTCGAGAAACATGACGTCAAAAAAGAATTCATGGATATATCTGGTTTTATGTAAGTAGGATAGTAATTGTATACATCATCACCAATCAGTCGAAAGACATCCACTATTAGACATAAGACTCCCCCAAGCGTCGGCACATCGTTCGATTCTGTGTCCAGCGGATTTCTGTGACATTCTTAAGGTCATCGGTCCATCTTTGGAGGACGAAATCCATTTAATTATAATAAGGTCAATGTATGATGAAATTTGATGACATTTGAGTATGTGACACCCATTCATCATCAGAGAGCTCATGAAAGAAAAGAAAAGTAGTCTGGGTCGCGGGCACCGGACACAATAAAGAGGACTATACAAGGTGTAACATCAATAACGCAGAACCTCTTAAGGGGTCATTGTACTCATCATTATGAACAACTTTTACTATGGGACCAAACCTGTTATCGCAAAAAAAATCAGCTGTTCCCTACATTTTGACGAGTTATGCGAACATAAATGTAGGGAGAAGCTGATTATTTTCGCGTTTTCAGGTTTGGTCCCATAGTAAAAGTTGTTCATAATGATGAGTACAATGATCCCTTAAGGTGAAAGCGCCAGGGTAGCCCGCGAAATTCAAATTTTCTTACGTTTTTTGCAATTTGCAGATCAGTATTAGGTTGTATGTTGATTGAAATATGATTCGAGACCGTAACAAATATGAGTTTACAGAATTATAATTATTAAAGTCATCAATAAAACTTTCTAAGACCAAGTAATTCTATTGAATGATTATATCATGAAATCTTAACATTTCAGGATTATAGTAACTTAAGGAATTGTATTACTAATTCTAATATTATAATTCTTTAAATACATATTTGTTACGGTCGCGTATCATACCTTGATCAACATACACCCAGACACTGAGCTGCAAATCGCAAAAATCGTAAGAAAATTTGAATTTCGCGGGTTACCTTAGCGCTTCCCCCTTAAGAGGTTGTGCAGTATTTATGTTACATCTTGTATAATACTTTATGTAACATTGTCTACTGCCAGCTTCCTCTCACAGAGAGGAGGCCTGTTTCCCAGCAGTGGGAACATTTAGGCATCAGTCTTGACCTTTTATAATAAATTGGGATGAGCTAGACTCCTTAAAGAATTGGCCCACAATCGCAGTAGACCGGGAAAAGTGGAAAGAAGGAAGGGAGGTTTTTACCCTGTAGTGGGACAACACAGGCTTAGAATAATAATAAAATAACCCACGAGCTGTATCTCTACGTTGTCGTCGTGGTGGGGCTTGCACGTTTCGAACTCTAGGTCTGTGCCTGTAGAGTTTACTTTGCCAAAACTAGTCTAGGGCGAGAGCCAAACCAAAAGGGATACATAAACCTGCCAGGCAGCATGTGGCGAACTGCTGGGCAGTAGCGACCCCACATACCCTATTTCCCGGGAGAAGTCATCTGGCTTGACTTTACTGACCGACCGGAGTGTGCACTGACGATGAACAGAGCTCCCATCTATTTCTTGCCTTTATTGGCCGGCTTGAGAGAAGATTCGCAAGAGCAAACATGCTCGGAGGAAGGAAGTATTCCAGAAAGATGCTGATAGGAATCTTGACCGTACTTCCAAGATTGTCCTGAGAGTTGTGGAATACCCCTCCACCCCTCAAACACCTCAGGATACGTTGCCCCCTTGTCACTGCGTCACTAAGTGCTAGCAATAGTTTTCGGGGAGATTATTGAGTGTCGTCCCCCCCCCCCCCTTCAAGTCACCCTCTACCAATTTATCCATGTATTGTACATATGAAACATTGGTTAGGCAGGGGCCCTAACTGTTCCACAGTTCTAGGTAACCAGTCCATTTTAGCCACCCAAACACATAGTCCAATAATTATTTTTGTTTCCATATCCTGCAATACTCCTACAGCAATCGGAGGTTGTCCTTGGTTGCACTTACACAGTGTATACAGGGATAACCGTCGGTTGATGGGTTAGCTTCTGCCCTCGCACGCCTGCCAAAGGTATTGGACCCCAGGGTCCCGAGAAATGTCAAAGACGTAATAAAATAAATGATAATAAATCATTATTATGATAATGATGATTTGTATGAGGTCAAGTAGGTAAAAAGATAACTTATTGTTATTGAAACAAGACTTGAAAACAGGTGAGATAAATGTATGATTATAGCTGAGAATTTATTAAAGACTAGCTGTGCCCCGCGACTTCGTCCGCGTGGAAGTCGTAAGATACACTAAATATTAAAATAACAGCCACATTTTAATAAAACTCCCTCGTCCCCCGACCCGTCGCGTTGCATCGCCAGCCCGCGCTGTTACATCGTTTACGCTTAGTGTTCTTTCTGACTTTTTTCTTTTCACCCGGCTCCTAAGGATCGTAGCGTGGTGTTAAATAGCCTATAATTATCCTCGAGAATTCGGCTACCAAATGCAAAACTAAATTTTAAAATCGACTTTTTGTACGCAGTTTCATGTGTTTTTTTTTTTTGTGCGGAACCCTATTTTTTTTTCTAAAATAACAGCAGCCTAAGTTACTCCCCGTAAGATCAGCTATGTGCCAGTGAAAGTCCCGTCAAAATCGGTCCAGCCGTTTCGGAGATTAGCCGGAACAAACAGACAGACAAAATTTAAAAAAAATTGCTTTTTTGTTATTGGTACACACAGCTCCATTAAGTGCTTACCCCACCAAAAGACATGTGCCTTCAAATCCGTGTTAGGCCCAAGTTGGTTTTTGTATATTGCAAAAACATTTTATTATAATGAATGTATTGTTTTAGTGAATAAATAAGTTTTTTAGTATTTATTTTTTTTAATTCTGTTTTTAATATTGTTTTTTTCAATAAAAAGTTAATACTTTTATTATTGCGTATAACGACAAGCAATAATAACGTTAATATTTACGAAAAGTTAATCGATGTCTCAATAGACCGGAGGTTACAAAGACCGATTACCGCGCATGAGGTCGGAAGATCAAATCCAAGGCACGAAGCGTGCTTTTTGTTAATGCATTATATTATTTTTATTATAAAGTATTTTTCTATCTTGTTTTTGTAATATTTATAAAGAATTTAAAAGTCAAGAAAAATAAAATACTTAAATAATCGTTTATAATATTTATTATTGCTATTATTTAACAAAACTTTGATCTTATTTTACTACAAAGATTTATATTTTACAATTTGATTTGATAAATTACATTTATTTTTTATATTTTGCCAGCTGACACAAAATGGTCCCTAGACAAGTGACATCTTACGCAAACGATAAAATAGGAAGCGCTAGAAATATTTTAGATTGACATAAGCTAACGATCACGTGATCTATCATGTCGTCTCTGCATACAAATTTGACAGTCTGACAAGCGACATCGAAAGAGACAAGTTTTGAAGCGTTTGCAACTTGTCTAGGACCCAGAAGCTAGTTTGGCAGGATTATAATCATGAGCGTAATAAGTGAATAAACATGTTATCAATAGATAATCAATTAACATCTCATACGAACTCATGATATCTACTTAGAATATTTCGCTATACCAAGTAAAATAGTGGGATCAAATGAGTTTAATGTCTGCATTGTTTATTTTCTTCTCATATTTAATTAACATAACCACATAAAACTGTGAGATTACTATCTATATTTAGTTAACAAAATGTTTTAACTACAAATACAATTTTACTGTTCTATTATAATAATATTTAACTGGGATTGCGAAGTGTGAAGTTATGAAAAATATAATTAGTAGCGAAGAGGATGACCTTCGCTATCTATTATTTGTTGGAGTCTGCTTCTCATTTGAGTAACCATCGTCCAACCTGCATTACTACCTCGCATCAACTCCCAACTCCTCAAAACTTCATTGTGCAAGTTAATCTTGGACTTCACTTCGCTTGAATCCCAGTTTAAAACCATTTGACCCCACATATTTTCTATTGGATTTAAATCCGGACTTTTCGATGGCCAGGAGATGACAGTTATGTCAGTCTGTGTAGTGAGCCATTCCATCACTATACGCGAACGATGGACCGAACAGTTGTCTTGAACAAAATAGATCTGTCCTTCTGGGTAAGCAACTCGCACTGTTGGCACCATAACATCTTGCAAAATTTGCAGATAGGTCTGGCCGTTCATGCGCCCACTTGCTTTTACTAATTCTCCCGGTCCCATGGACGACATCCACCCCCAATACCCTGAAAATAACAACAAAGGTTTAATTTTGTTTTTAGACATTTGTCTTCAAACAATTGTCATGACGTTCAAAATCGAATAAAATATCACAATACAGAATATCATAATAATAACTTAACAATAAGTATATAATACTATTGAATTATATAAAGTATATAATTTATAATAATGTATTAATATACTAACTGTATTAAAATTATAATAAATAAATAGTTATAAAGGCAGTGATGCGTTA
This sequence comes from Fissipunctia ypsillon, assembly GCA_947568875.1. Taxonomy (NCBI): domain Eukaryota; kingdom Metazoa; phylum Arthropoda; class Insecta; order Lepidoptera; family Noctuidae; genus Fissipunctia; species Fissipunctia ypsillon. Next base: position 17,384,949 of record OX387662.1, read on the forward strand.
TATTTGTTGAATACAATATTAGGTAATTAAATGGAGTGGCTTATACAATTAATTTACTTATTGAAAGGTAACTTACCCAATGTTATTCTACCACTGGCTCTGTTAGGTAAAACATTTTGAGGTTGGTATCGTTCATTAGGTTTCCTCCACAATATTTTTCGACCGTCACAGTCTGACCTGAAGGTTTTTTCGTCGCTGAAGATAACGATATTGTTTTCCCAATCAAAATTGACGTATTTCTGGGCAAATCGCACTCGTTCTCTTCGATGTTCTTCGGTTAGACATATTTTCTTTGCAGGTCGATAACTGTGAATGTTCGCTGCATGTAAATGTCTTCGAACCGTGGACAGAGATATTCCATGCCGTTGCGAACTGTAACGAGTGGATGTGAACGGCGATGTAGTGTGAACCTTAACAATATCCCGATGACGTTCAGATTGGTCCGTATAGATCCCAGTAGTCTTCCGACCCATGGACCTTGTCTTAACATCGCCGGTTTCTTCGAATCTGCGCACCCATAAGCGCACCGTTTGTCTCTGTATAGAAAATAAAGGTTTTAAATAAGTTATTAAATACCACTCACAATATACCGCAACTAACTCAAAATCGGAGACCACAAATAATATTATAATTAACTTACTGCTATGCCAAGCTGTCTCGCAATTCCTTTTATGCTCACATTTTGTTCATACAGAACAACTATTTTTGTTCTCATAAAATCAGAAATCATTTTAAATCGTAGTCGTTTACTCTTCGTCGTTTTAAGTGAACGTTATACATCAAACGTTGTAGTTTTACTCGAGGGTATGGATTAATTTTATAAAGAAAACGTAAGTAAGTAAAATTAATGGATACCCTCAAATTATTTTTTTTTTTTTTTTATATATATTTCTCGGGACCCTAGGGTCCCGGACCTTTGAAAGGCGTACGAAGGGCCGAAGCCAACTCGCAGAGGCCCCTTAGACAATTTTAAACGATGAGGAGGCACCAACCGACGATTATCCCTGTATGCATTATGCAAATGCACCCAAGGACAACCCCCGGTTGGGGCAGGACTATTGTAGGACATGGAAACGAAACATATTGGGCTATGGGTTTAGGTGGCTATAGTGGATTGGTTACCAAGAACTATGGAAAAACTATGTCCCCTGCCTGATCAATGTTATTATTATTATTTTTTTTTTTATATTTCTCGGGACCCCAGGGTCCCGGACCTTTAGAAGGCATATGAGGGGCCGAAGCCAACTCGCAGAGGCCCGTTAGACGCTTTCAATGGAAATGAGGCACTAACCGACGATTATCCCTGTGCGTACTATGCAAGTGCACCCAAGGACAACCCCCGGATGGTGTAGGACTATTGCAGAATATGGAGAAAAAAAAAAATTGGGCTATGGGTTTGGATGGCTAAAGTGGACTGGTTATCTAAAACTATGGAAGGACTATGGCCCCTGCCTGACCAATGTGTGATAAATACAATACACGGATAAAATGGCAGGGGGTGACTTGCACACTCAACAATGGGCCCCCGGAAACGGTCGCTAGCACATAGTGTCGTAGCGACAAGGGGGCAACATGTCTTGAGGTGCTTAAGAGGAGTGGAGAGGTATTCCACGGCTATCAGGACAATCCCGGAAGTACGGTCAAGATCCCTACCAGCATCTTACTGGACTACTTCCTTCCTCCGAGCACGTTTGCTCTTGCGAATCTCTACTCAAGCCAGCCAATAAAGGCAAGAATGAGGTGGGAGGTCAGTTCTCGTCAATGTTCACTCCAGCCGGCCAATAAAGGCAAGCCAGAGATGAGGAACATGACTTCTCCCGGGAGATAGGGTACGTGGGGTCGCTACTGCCCAGCAGCTTGCCACATGCTGCCCTGCGGGTTTCTGTATCTCTCTTGGTCTGGCTCCTCACCCTAGACCTGTTCCGGCAAAGTAACCTCTACCGGCACAGACCTAGAGTTCGAAGCACGCAAGCCCCATCACGACGTCAACGTAGAGATACGGCGATGGGGTTATTATTATTATTATTATCGTTTATTTCAGGTATTAACCCATAACAAAATTACTTATTAGATACCTTACAATGAATTAAATTATAATTAAAAATTAAAATTATTAACATTATCATTAAAGTTATCAAAAATTAAAATTAAATTTTATTACATTATTAAAAAAAAAAATTAAAAATTAAATTACATTAAAATCACACATAACATCTATAACATCTATCGATTAGACAGAGACCTACTGATAAAGTGACTCGGAAGATAGTAGATAACAATTTCATCGCGATTGATATGGGCTCGCTGGCTAGTTCGTCAAACGGCCGGTATGAGTATGACGACGTTCGGTAATGCGATGGTTCGAATCCGAGTCGTAACATTGAGTTCTTTTTGAAGTATTCTTTAGATTATTCGTAACGAATTCAATGTTGTAGCAGTGTAACATTTTAAAACTTGAGGGGTTAGCACATACTGACGCTGTGTGTACCTACCGTATATAATTTCTTATGCATTTAGTAAAAAGTTGTTATTTTGACAATACAAACAGACTCTTCAATTTTATCTATTTATTTGTATAGATTTGTATAGATGTGTGAATTTTTCTCTTGTGTGATTTTCAAACTAACGCACTCGAAGTATTTTACACTATTTAAATGTAAGTAGGGCAAAACTTGGCTAATTCGTGATATGCAGCTATTCGGTGATAGATAATTGTGTTTTATTACCAAGTTACTACTGACTTGATAAATGTACATTTTTCAATCATTATAGTATTTGCCACATTTTTAGATATAAGTTAGCAAAACTTATTTTGTCTACTATATCACAGTAAATTTAAAAAATAGTCTGATCAATGAATGGAATTTTACAAGTAAAAAACAAAACTATCACCGATTACCCAAGTTTTGCCCTAATACTCAGTAATACTTCTCTTTTTCAGCCTACATGGAACGGTAAAAAAACTTTTGAAGAACAACTATAGGTTGTATGTTATCAAATTGGTATCTTCTGACTTCGATGCGGCCATGTTGTTAGAGTTTAACAGATATAGTATACTGGTAGGTAATTTTATTACTTTCATTTGACACTTTTCAAGGTTTAGAAGACCAAAATACAATGTTTTTAAAACTTACCAAGCGTCGACGATGAGACTTTTCACGTCGTGCTCCTCAGCAACCCCATCACCTGATTTTCAATTTATAAGTTTATAATACGGTCGGTATACTTTTTTTAGTATGTACAAATAGAGTACATAATAACATAAAACATAACATCACGCCTAGTTTCTTCGAAGGGTTACCACCGATCGAGGTGTACCTATAGTGCACCCACATTTCGCCAGTTATGTTTAAGTCCCATGTAATAGGGGGCGAGCCTATTGCCATCTACCGGGCACAAATCTAGATTCCGGGCTGCTACTGAGAAATTCCAGATAGAAAAACCCAATAAAACTTTGCCCGACCTGGGAATCGAACCCAGGACCTCAAGCTCAGCAGTAGCGCTACACAATATTACACACACACACACATATTGAGCACATAATATTATACTTAATAGTACTTTGAATGGTAAACAGTATAGACACCTCAATTTTACTACGCTGTAGGTAGAGCATATCTCCAGCGGGGTGCCGGAGTATGTGTATGACTATGATATGTTGTTAATAAGTTAAAATATGAGGAAACTTACGTTGATGCCTGGGAGAGTGCTATGGGCCTCTCTCAGACTGCGCCACTACACCCTGTACTCCGCCTTCCGCATCCAGTCTGTCCCAGCAGGTCTTAAGGTCCTCGGTCCATCTAGCTAGGGGGCACCCCACACTACGCTTGCCGATACGCGGTCTCCACTCGGACTCGTCTGCTCCACCAGCCATCGGTTCTTCGACAAACATGGCCAGCCCACTGCCACTTCAGTTTGCTTACTCTGCAGGCTATGTCGGGTACTAGTGCTAAGCTTAGGGTCAAACTCCGATTTGGGCACGAACTCAATGGGTTTTAGTGGCAAAACGCGCGCAAAGATAAATGGGCTAAAACAAACTGTTGAAAAGATATAAGTGAAGAAACGATGCAAGGTAGAGGTGTGAAGGAGGTAGGCAAGATATTCGAGGAATACATTTGTGATGTTATCTAATGTTAAGATTAATAAATGTTGTGACACTCCAACTCCAACTCACAAGACCAGATTGTGTCACCAGGCTCAAAATACGTAACATTCTACAATTAGATAACTTGTAGAGAGATGTTTGACTAATAAAAGAGTTGCTCCTGATGAATAACAACCCTTCTCTGTTAGATCATCCTACAACTCATCTGCTCATAATTTTGGAAACTGATTGCAAGATATGCAAAAAATAAAATAAACGAATAAATATATGATTTGCCTCTTTCAGATGAGTGAATACGTGAAGATACACGACTACGCTTTTGGTTTTGTCTGCGTTGTGGACTGCAGGGATGTCAACTTGATGAGCTTTGTAACCAAAGTTAATATCATTGATCTTCGTAATTCTATGTCTGTGTTGATGGTAAGAAGCCAAAACGTTTTAAGACGCTATTTTGTATTTACAATAAAATAAAATATTTTTTCTAAATGATAGGCACGAATCTGTCTAGTTACCGCCATGGCATGTTACTTTGACTCTAGTGCATAACTTTGGCCGAAATCGAGACAAATGTTTAGTGTTAGTGTCATCAACAACAGTTCCGCAAGTACGCGTCGATATCGCCATCTATTAGTTACCGAAGGAATACGACGTTCGGTTGTGTGGTCGCGACACGGCGGGCAGTTCACACATTTCTTTCGATTTGGGCCAAAGTTATGGCCTAGAGTCACAGTAACCAGCCATGACGGTACATACAGTCAAGGAACAACTATGTATTTATTTTTATTTATTTATTTATTTCTCTCTTCACAAAGGTTCACATAATCAAAATCATAGAGACAATAAATCATAGCGTTTTGACAAAAAGCATAAAATATGATCCTTTGTGAGAGACTGGCGTCCATACTAGGATACCCTGTGTGACAGATCACCAGGCTCTCACCCCGAATTTAATCTATTAACATTACAATGGTTAATTTTCAAACTGTAGACAAATTATTTATTGATGAAAGAAAAAAATAGACATGTTAAAATTAATCAACCAAAAAATAAAAATAAATTTGAATTATTTAAAAATAACTAATTTAGTGTAATGTTGTGTGTAGTGTGCAGGTGAAGTGATAGTGTGATGTGAGTGTGAGGTGGAATGATAGTGTGAGTGTGTGTGCAGGGTGTTTGTTACAGTCAAGAACTCGAAAAAATTAAATATTACGAATTAACTATCTACTACTCTAATCTATCTAATCTTCTTTTTTGTAATCGGTCTTTCAGTGAGGATCGAGATCCATCTAGTAATTTTCTGTGGTGCTATTCTGTAAAGATCCCACCGTAAAAATTTAGGTGAAGTGAGCGTGATGTGAATTGTCATCCCACCTTACTCTACTAGGGATTGAGCTCACTTCAAACTCACTTCACCTAAGTGCTCACGGTGTGATGTTTACAGAATAGATAGGCTGGTCAAGGTTTAGCGACAAATAAATATATTTTCTTTCTTTCTTTTCTTACTTAGAAATAATTGTTGCATATGGGAAAAAACTACGACTCCTTATAGCGCTGGAATCATGAATTTTAAAATTTTTACTGTTACTGTTAGCCTGTACCATCCCACTGTTGGGCGAAAGCTTTCTTAATTTAGGGAACAACTGTAATTCAGAATAGAATTCTGTCTCCAAGCTTTCTTAAATTGCAATGCCCAGTTTGAAGGATGAGGCCAGAATTTTTACTTTGTCTCTAAGATTGGCAAGCCGATACATTACCATTACAGCCATTTTTTATCAGAAGAACCATTTGTGACTCAACTGCATAAAAAATATGTGCTATTTTTCAGGAAGGCTACGGTTTACGAGTCAATGCAATATACGTAATATCACCATCCAAAACAGTAGATGTCTTCGTAACGCTACTGAAACAGGTAGTTAGTGATAAAATAGCTGGAAGGATCAATGTGGTCAAAACTGTTGAAGCTTTACACGAACATGTGCCCAAAGAATTACTGCCGAAAGATTATGGTGGTGAGCAAAAGACGTTAAAAGAAATTAATGGTATGTATATTTTCCCGATTAGTGCGATTCACATCCGTCTGACGAAGTTAGTCGGACATACCCCCTTCGCGACCTTCAATTTTCACTCTTACGTTCTGACCCAGAGTTCTCAGCTTGTTTCAACCAGTCTTTGGAGATTTTCTGTGTCTCTAGAAACAAAGTCCCATGTTACCGAGCCTATTGCCATCAACCGGGCACAAATCCAGACTCCGGGCTGCTACTGAGAAATTCCAGATAGAAAAACCCAATAACACTTTGCCCGACCTGGGAATCGAACCCAGGATCTCATGCTCAGCAGTAGCGCTTGCGACCACTAGACCAACGAGGCAGTCAAACATAACTGGCGAAATATGGCAGAGGTGTACTATAGGTACACCTCTGCCTAACCCTTCGGGGAAACAAGGCGTGATGTTATGTTATGTCTAGAAACAAATTTCTCATTAACAAAAAATCAGACCTAAAACGGATCTGATAGGCCCTGTTTTTTCCGCGCTGAAATCGAAAACCTTGAAAACGCACGTTTAGCGCAAAAACCAGTGCAAATAATTTAAGACTGCATTGAAAATTCTCAGTATAACTGTACTGCATAACGTCTACCGCTGGAAAAAGGCCTTCCCTAAATAACGGAACTTAAAACTGATCTGTTTATTTAAAAATTTCATTAAAAATCTCTTCTTTCAGAAAACTGGATAAACGTTCTAAGCACAAAAGAAAACGTGGAATACTTCAAGGAAATGTCTCAGGCAAAAACAAATGAAAAGTACCGACTGCCTGAACAATACAACACTCAGGTCTTGGGGATGCCAGGGTCTTTTAGAACCCTGACAGTCGACTAGTTGTTTATATACCTGCATTCATCAAAGAGGTGACTCTACCAGACATGCTGCATAACTTTCCCCATGAAAACCATACCAGATTCGTGACCGTTTTTTTTTTTCATACACTGTTACAAGGGGCGCTTGAATGACGTCGACAGCACTGTTAAGCTTTGGTTTCCTAAGAAAGTAGTTCCGTCATTATAGCGGCCGCCATTAAAATCTGTCACTTTCACCAGTATTTGACATTAAGTCAAACACAGCTGCGCAAAGATTTAAATCCCTAGATTTGCCCACACCATACTTAGTCACAAGAAAAAGTGTCCGTACTGAGAAGAGTGAGCTCACACATTATAAAATAGCGTTTCCATGATAATCTAGTGTATGTAGTCACTGAGTCATTGTGTGTCAGAGGTGTCAAAACAAATCAGAAATGCGACTATCTTTAGACGCGGTAGGGCGAATCTAACGATTTGAATCTTTGCCACTGCCATTATTTTCATGACAGCCGTCACTGCTGCCACCGCTCTTCTACTGACATTAACATTTGTGCAATTAATAAGGAATATGCACTTAATTCAAAACTTATATATTATTTAAATATTCATTGTATAGGAGTCAAGAAATAAATTTCTATTTTTTACATTTTCAATGCATTACTTATTTTACAATTAATTATTTAATGTTCCGTTTTTGGTGGAACGGAACGCAAACTTAAAACGCGTCACCTTCGTCAAAGCCGGAAGTGACGTACAAAAAACACACACATAAAGACATTAAAACTATGTGAATAGAAATCTATTATTTGCAAAGTGCTTGAAATCTCACTAAGTAAGTAAGTAAGTATCTAAGTGCGATTTCTACTTGAATAAAGCATAAAAGATAATTTCATTTATATGATTTGGGGCTCGCTGGGGCTAGAAAACCTTAAAAAACAGACGTAAACAAAGCAGTAACGTGCTAAATGACGTCACATCATGAGCGCGACAGAAACGTACGTTTGGTCTGTAGTAGAAAATTGTTGGAGTTTCATCATTTTTCTGAGCAACAAGCAGTAGATGAATACTTTTAATACTTTTCTTGGGTTTATTACTGTATTGTATTGATTTACTGATACATAAAAGTACATGCATATTTCCTATTTTTTTGTGAAATGTCATTTGAAATTATTCCAAAAACAAGATGGCACCAACTGACATTAGTTCCAGTTTTAGCCACGCGGCAAATTAATCTTGTAGCATACATAAATCCATTAAAACAATCGGTTATATATATGTTTTTTTCACATGAAGTAGTGGTTACATAAATACCTAAGATACAATTATGTGTTTATTTCTAAGAATAGTGCAAAGTAATTGAAGACAAGATTTATTCATAATTCGAGTTAATTACTTTAATTGAGCGATTCCGTGTTAAGCTCGCCTTTGTACATACATTTTTCTGTTGCCACTGTTATCATTGGTGTGCAATCTACACATACAAATAAATAAAATTGAAGTGTATTTTTGTGATGTCAAAATAGCAGCTTTTTACTAAATGCATAAGAAAGTTTAAACGGCACTAATTACAAAAAAAACAGTTTTTGATACAGTAAACTGAATTTTTACTTCATTCGCCTATTAAAATAATTGTTTTAATGATACTCGTAGATGTTAAAAGGCGCTACTGCGCTACGTAATGATAATTGTAATTTTCCGATTCGTTTTTATCTTTAACCCTTTCAAGAATACGTATTATATAGATCTTATACTACTTTGTGCTGTGGTTGTCTTCAAATTTTTTTTGTTTAAAAAACATTCAAAAACTGTATCAAGGTCACTGATTGCCTTGAAAAAATTTGTTCAACTCCGCCTCTACATCCGAGAAATCATTAAATTGTTTACCCCGCAAATGTTGTTTCAGGGCTCTAAATAAATGATAGTCTGATGGAACAAGGTCTGGGGAATAAGGTCGGTGGGGTATCGTCTCCTAGCCCGAGCTCTCCAAACTCTTGCCAAACGGCAGATGCGACGTGAGGTCGAACGTTATCGTGTAGTAAAACTACATTGACTCGTTTTCGTCGTTTTTTCTTGATGGCAGCAGATAGTTTGGTGAGCTGCGTTGAATATTTGTCAGCGTTTATAGTTTTATTGTGTAATAGTTCATAAAACAGCATGTCTTGCGCGTCCCAGAAACAGCAAAGCAGAACTTTTAAGCGGTTCTTTTGACTCAGCTTCGGTTGAGTTGGTGGCGTTTCTTCTCGAAACAGCCAAAAAGCACGACGTTTGTCGTTCTCGTAATGAATCCATGATTCATCTCCTGTAACCAGATCAGACAAAAACTCTTTACGTCGGGGTCGCAGCAAAAGTGATTGACATATAGCGACACAGACTGCACGAGTGGCGTCTGTACTCGTAAGGATGTGCGGTACCCACCGACCCAAAACTTTTCGACACCCAAGCTCATGCAGATGGTATTTCATGGCGTGGTGACTGCAGTTAAGTGCTTCCGCTAATTCACGAGTAGTAGCATCCGGATTCGACTGCAGTTCGCGGCGTAAATCATCATCATTCACTGCAGGTGGTCGTCCTGAGCGTGGCTGACTTTCAAGGCTCCTGTCTCCTGATTTAAAATGGTCAAACCATCGGAACACCGTCGCATGGCTTATTCTTCCAGCGCCCACTGCAGTGTTGATATTGTCAGCTGCAGCCCACGTACTGTGGCCTAACAAGTACTCGTATAAGTATAGTGTTCGAACATGTCGCTCCTCCATTTTTCTTCGAACTGACTAAACCACGTGGATGTCGCTACGTCCCCGTCAGGGGGCGCGGCAGGCGGTGTCGGGGTTACCCCCCCTGACCGCGGAGGCCATACGGTGACCCGTGAATACGGGCCCCTCATCATAGTGCCATCTTGGCGTTGGATGGATGGGCGCAGCAACTACGTGCGCCCATGTGTGTGATTGCTATGTATTTTTCTGTAGGCGCGTTACGACGTTGTCCCACAACGCCGCTTGCTTCACGACACCTCGGCGGTCAGCCCCCGCCAGGTGAGACCCCCAGTTACCTGGGGGAGGCCCAACGAGGACGACCAGCGACAGAGGTGCCGACTCCACGCTCCTACAGAGTAAGGTGATTAGCCTCCGCCCGTTCTGATCTCAGAGCTAGCCGATCACAGTCCGGGCTAAGAGGCTGTCGTGTGTGTGAGGACGGTATTGTATTGTGTAACACCGTCCGGTGTCTACGCGAATCGCAGCCCGCACCGCGCCTTCGCGTGTGAGTTTGGGTGCCTGTATAGAGGTGAATGTCTGTTGTTTGTTGCGTAACGCGCCTATATTAACCTAGCACGCGCTACGCAACAGATGCATGTAATATGTAGCGTCTATTGTCACAAGTATGCCGTGTGTAGACTGAAGCGGCATACTCGGAAGTCAATCCGGTGGGTGAGTGGGGTCATCGTCCGCAACCAGGTCACGGGGTAGGGGCCTCGCGTCGGGGGGGCGCGTATGCCAGGGCTCTATCTGCTTGACATGGGGCCAAGCAGATGCGTCGGCACGCGCGAACATTCCCTTCGCGAGGCGGCGCGCAAACTCATCCAGGCTCTCAATCCCGAGGTCGCGCTGGATGACATCGTTCCTCACGTAGGGAGGAGCGTCCATAATGGTCCGCAGCGCAAGGTTTTGCTGCGCGCGGAGCAACTTTCGGCTCGACTCGCTCGTGAGGGCGAACCAAGCGGGGGCGGCGTACGTCAATATCGGGCGCACGTACAGTTTGTACACGCCCAACTTGACGCGCGCCGGGAGGCGGGACGAGAGCACTGGTTTGAGGAGGTTGCGGGTGATGACTAAACCGATCGTGAGGGCGGCTTTATATACCCCCACATCACAAGTACCTAGAATGTTCTACAACATTTTAGCATATTATCGAAAACAATTAACTTGAAAAAGGACATGTATAGAGTTTTGTAGAGTGTCTCATTTCTTATGTATCAAGCTGATATAAAAAACATCGAAACTATACTCAAGCAGAAATAAAAAAGCTAAAGACGTAAAAGAACTTTATACCTAAATAAAAGCCTCCAGGCGTAAAGGGCATGCCCGCTTACATAAAGCTATAAATAGCTGTAACTCGAAGTCACAAATCATAAACTAGGACCATCGAAGTAAAATAAATAAGCAGTTAATAACTAATAACAAAAAAAACCAGGGTCATCAAGACGACCAGTCACCACAAGCAGCAACCGTTCACGAGCATATCGCAAAGATCAGCCATTACCCCCCTCGCCATATTTGAGAGAAGGATGCAACCCGACCCCGAAGCTACCGCAAGCAGTGACATCTAAGGGAGCATGACAAACTTGCTGCCGGTTGCTCGGGCAAGAATACTATGATCAATTGTCGAGGTCACTAGCCAACTACATATTGCGATACAACTCATATAAAAAAAACATTGTAATGAGTAGATCAGGTCAATAACAAATGAAAATAAATTAAAATGAATTGACTTATACCGTCAAATAAAATAAACAATTATATGAACCTGTCAGTAGGTAAGGTAATTCTGGAGAAAAAACTTAAACACTGTCTTGAGTTAATCACAGTGACCAAATATTCTTATCGTTTAAGTAGTCGTTGGTAGAATAGTCTGCCTTTGAACAAAGGTTGGATTTTACTTTACCTTGAAACGCATTAAAGAGTAAATCTAGCAAGGAAGAGGGTAGCTTGTTATAAAAGGATATACCAAGCCCAACAAATGCGTTATGAACCTTAAGAAGTCGGTGAAAGGGAGCGCGTAATTTGTCCTTATTTCTGGTTATAATATTGTGAACATCACTGTTTTTAGTGTATAAATTTTGCTTAATAAATAAGATGTTGCCGATGATGAGTTTTTATGCCACCAGCACCGTGAGAATACCAATGTCTTTAAAAAAAATCTCTCAGAGAAACTCTGGCACCTAGCTGGTAAATTGCTCGTACAGCTTGTACTTGAAGAACAAATATGTTTTGAAAGTCAGCGGATTTGCCCCACAGCAAAATACCGTAGGACATAACGCTATGAAAATAACTAAAAAAGACTAACCGAGCTGTATCAACGTCAGTATTTTCTTTTACTTTCCTGACGGCGTAGGCGGCCGAAGAGCCTTCCCGCTAGGCTTGATATATGTGGGCCCCACTGAAGTTTGGCATCTACTGTTATACCCAGAAAAACTACCGAGTCTACAGTTACAAGGACGTCTTTATTTAAGACGATGTTAGGTCCAGGATTCCTAACATTCGGTAAGGCGAACTTTATACATTACGTTTTCTTGGCATTGAGAACTAAGTTAATTGTTGTAAACCACTCCGTAATGGTCGAGAGTGCACTATTTACGTCGTCAAAATCTTGTCTATTCCTGTCTACTTTAAAAATAAGAGAGGTATCATCTGCAAACAGTACAACGTCACAGAAACCGTTTAAAAAGAATGGTAAGGCATTGATATATACTAAGAATAATAATGGACCCAGTATTGAGCCTTGAGGTACACTTAACTGAACAGGTAGCCCGGAAGATTTCACACCATTCATATCTACACATTGGGACATAATATTTAAATAAGAATTTATTACTTTGAGAGCACTTAATTTTTGACACCGTAATGACGTAGTATACGCAAAAGCGTGTCATGGTGCACGCAATCAAAGGCTTTTGAGAGATTACAGAAAGCTCCAATAGCATTTTGCGAGTTCTCCCATGCGTTAAATATGTGGGTTTCATCAGAGCGATACCCGCATCTGTAGTCGAACGATCTTTTGTAAAGCCATATTGTTCATCATGAAGGAGGCTGTTTAAATTGAAATGTCAGTCAATCAGGAAAGTTCGATGAGTTAAAATGTATATTAGCATCTTTAAAAGCTACCACGCACATAGTTGTACTTTCAGAGACTTGGATATAAAATGAAGATGAGGTTAAGAGGTTCAAAATTCCATGCTACACACATTAGTTTAATTTCTGACAAAATAAAAGTATCGCAATATTCGTTCACGACAATTTAAAACACAGTCTTATAGAAGAACTTTGTGTAGACAATACTCACTACCTCTGGGTGTACGTGAAGAAGTTCTTCTTGAGCATCGGTGCCGTATACAAACCTGATAAAAACAATATTAACAACTTTCTTGAGATTTATTCGCAACAGTTACAGGGAAAGAATAGAGCTATAGTATTTGGCGACTTTAATTTAGACTTGCTTAACCCGGACCGAGCAGCACGTAACTACAAGAACACACTGAAAAAAAGTAACTTCAAAACATTGAATAAAATTAATCGTTTACATTGTTTCCGCGGAACAACCTCAACTAAAACCATACTAGACCATATTTCCACTAACCTACAGGAAAATAACTTTCATATGGTTAAGATTCAATCTATGATGTCCGACCATAAGCGAATATTTCTGGAGATAAAACATAAAACCTCCGCCCATTACGAAAGCAGAATACACGAAATTGGATTACTCAAAATTATGTCAGTGTTTTGAAAACGGCAGTGGTTGAACGGACCTATGAGAGATTATCAGCCAAATAACAGTCTTGTTTACTAAAGAGTCAAGTCACAAAAGTTAAAGTATTGAATCCTTCAAGACATGATTGGATAAAAAAAGAAATAATACATGATATTAGCAATAGCAAAAATATAAAACTAATACAACAGACACGAAATTGAAAAGAAAATATGAAAAAACAAAATTTTGGGTAGCAGACACTATAGAAAATACGAAAAACATATAAATCTTTTAAGGACAATATGAGGAAACCTCGAAAAATGTGGAAATTAACAAACTATCTATCCAAAAATAAAATAAGAGGTAAGACTGGACCAGAAAAACTCAAGACTGATACTGGCACTATTACAGACCAACAGGAAATATGTGAATCCCTCATTTCTTACTTTTCATCCATCGGGTCATCTTTAGCAGACCTTATCCCTAGCAAGCTTAAGAAAAACCAATTTTAGGCCCAAATACAAGTTCTGGCATTGATGGCGTAAACACAAAATCGATAATATGTGTACAAAACCAACCAACCAACCAACCAACCAACCAATCTAATGAACTTACAGCGTGTATTAACCTCTGCTTAGATCGAGGTATCTTTCCCGATGACTTAAAAATTTCTAAAGTTATCCCAATATACAAATCTGGAAGTAAGCCTGATCCTTGTAACTATCGTCCAATTTCTGTACTACCCGTACATCTCGAAAATTTTCGAGAAAATTTTATATAACCGTTTGGAAACTTTTCTTAAATCTAAAAACTTCTTATATAACAAACAATACGGTTTTCAACCTCATTCAAATACTCTTTCGGCAACTATTTATCTCATAACAAAAATCAACACACCTACCTAGTCGCTATTCCACCAATTTGCACTAAGCGTTTCCAAATGTCTTTTGTGATGCGCACTGCAAAGGAGTGGAACTCTCTGCCTGCGTCTGTGTTTCCGGACTCATAAAACCCCGATCTATTCAAAGTGAGAGTGAACAGGTTTCTTCTGGGTAAGCTCGCTCCATCGTCGACTTTATCTCTGTCATCTCTGACCTAGACTAGAGTCAAGAGCAAACCTATTTCAAATAAAAAAAAACATTAACTATATCATGGCGTGTTACATGTTCGAAGCTAAATAAGCGATAACATTTAGGCACACTACTATGCAAAAGGTTTTGAGCTGTAGACGGGGAAGAATTTAAGGAGCGAGTCGTAGTTATAAGTATGTTGGCAACAAACTCACTGAATGCTTCACCTACGTCAGCTGCTTTATTAAGTAATTTGTTGTCGACTATAATCTCTAGTTGTTTTTCCTGTTTAACCAATTAACTCGTTTCATTATTAATAATTTTCCAAGATGTTTTTACTTTATTATTGTATTTTTTAATTGTATCGCTTAATCATTTAGGTTTAGGTTGAGCGCTCCAAGACGCGAGACTAAGCGGACGTGTGTTGTATTTGATTATTATGAAATAAACAATTACGAAATTTTAATTAAATAAATAAATATAAGATTGCTCCGTCAGTATAAAGTTAAAATGTGTCGCGTGTGTCTGTAGATTTTTTTACCGATTGCGCAAGATGAAGTAATTAGTTTTATAAACGTAGATAAGTTACAATGTCCAACCAAGGATCGAGCCCGTTTGGTCGTAGCCAACTATTACGACGAAGTCCTCCGCCGACGCCTACTCAACCATTACCCCCGAGCGACCCAAACCCACCAGCACCCGCGGAGAAAGAATTGCCGACTGAAGTCATCAGTACGTCGGAGATCCAGAAGTGGCTAGGATCTATAGATGGGCTTCTGAACGAAGTCTGCTCTATTGTCGGTGAGGGGAAAATGAACTCGGACCAGAAGCTTCGTGTCACCACTCTCTGCCGGAAGGTCTCCAGTGGGACTTCTCAGATGGCCGTTTTATACCAATCTTTGAAGTCAAAAATGATTCAGGCCCATACTACAATCCAGCACCTTCATGCTCAACAGAACGTCGTGAACTCTCTCCAGCAGTTCAGAGAGGTCGTAGAGGCTAAGATTAGTCCATCTGAAAATTCGTCATATGCTAGCATGGTGAAGAAAGGCACCGATAACTTCGTCCGTCCTGCTAATTTGAGATCAGTCGCCATCTATCCCAGCGATAAGACCCAAACAAGTGACGACACTAAGTCAATTGTTCAAATGATCATCTCCCCAGAACAACTTAAGCTTCATGTACGTGGCCTGAAAAAAGTGAAAAATGGGGGCGTTCTGATAAGCACGGAAAATAAAGGCGATATTGATAAACTCAAGAACTCAGAAAAACTAGTTTCATCGGGCCTTACAATAAAAGAACCTTCAAAACGCCGCCCTAGGATAGCTGTCATTGGTGTCCCCGTAACTCTTACTGAAAAGGAGGTATTTGACTGTATCTACGAGCAGAACCTATCAGACAAGTTGCCGCATATAACCCGTGAGTCCTTCCATGAGTGCATTAAATTAAGCCATAAATCGGGTAAGAAAGAACTTCCTACGTGTAACTATATCTTGGAACTACCTGTTAGCATAAGAAAAGTTTTAATTAATCAGAGCCGAATTTTTATCAATTGGACATCATGCCCTATTAGAGATTTCACAATAGTCACCAGGTGCTTCAATTGCCAGCAGTTCGGACATGCAGCCAAGTTTTGCCGGGAAACTAATCCTACTTGCAACCACTGTGGAGAGGGTGGACATGCCTTCAAGGACTGTAGCAGCAAAGCATCTCCCCCTCAATGCGCGACGTGTAAGCGCTTCAAGAGGAAATGTGACCATCCAACTGGTGATGTAGGCTGCCCGGCCCGCAAACATGCAGAAATGAACTACATCAACTCAATTGACTATGAAGGCGCCTAAGAGCGCCACTTAACACCTTATTTAGTTAGCAGTTAAACAGGTAGCTTATACTTATTTCCTCTTTTTTGTAATTGTCATGACAAATCGTTTAATCTGTGATCTAGATAGTTTTTCTGTGTCGGAGGCTAAAGTCTGTAAGGTTGAGGACTGTAAACACCTTCTTCCTTCTGATAACAAAACTTTAACCCTGCTCACACAGAATATTCGCAGCATAAACCGAAACATGAACGGTTTTGAAGTGTTATTACAGAATCTAGACATAAACTGTGACATTATTGTCTTAACAGAATGTTGGTTGTCAAAACAGACTGCCAACTTACCATCTCTTGACGGTTATTATTCATACAAAACTGACAAAAACATAAATCAGAACGATGGAGTAGTAGTTTATATCAATAATAATTTAAGAACAGAAAAAGAAGAACCTGTAGCATTCGATAGTAATTGTTTAATAATTAAAATTAGTCCCGATACGGTAGTCATGGCTATTTATAGGCCTCCTTCTCAAAATATGGACAGATTTTTAGACTCACTCGACACTAATTTAAAAAACATAACATCTTTTAAGAACATAATACTTTTGGGCGACATTAACATTAACATTGCTTCCGGGAAAACGGATACTCATGTACATAAATATCTGGATATTTGCTCATTTCATGGACTTTTACCAGCTCACTATCACCCCACGCATCAGAGCGGCTCATGCTTAGACCATATCATTCTAAAATCAAAAAATCCATCCAAAACATTGGTTACTAATTCTACGCTTACCGATCATCAAGCCGTTTTACTAACATTACAAATAAGTTCACCTAGAATAAACTGCATGCGTAGCTACACCAAAGTCAATATGACAAATCTTGAAAAGGACATACTCGGTATTAATTTTGACCCTATTTATAATTCAGACGATGCAAATAGTTCTTTAAAGTATTTTATAAATTCACTACAATCTGCACTAAGGAAAAACACGTTCACTAAAACAATGCCTAGAAAATATAGTTGTATCAAACCCTGGATCACACCCGGTCTCGTTCGTTGTATAAGACATAGAGACAAACTTCACCTAAAATTAAGACTTGCTCCTGATGACGAAGTACTCTCTGTAACTAATAAAAGGTATCGGAACTTCTGTAATAATCTTTTGAAAAAACTAAATAATCAATATGACAAAAATTAATTACAGAAAGCGGGGAAAAATAGTAAACTTGTTTGGAAATTTGTTAAAACTCATACATTTACAACAAAAAATCCTGAACCCCCGCTTGATATACTATCAACAGAGATGAACCCATCCGAAGCAATCAATAAAGCAAACCACTTTTTTGTTAACGTTGGTAAAAATTTGGCCGAAAAATCATTAAACTCAAGTATTAGTTCCCAACAACACCCAACCACGACATCCTCTACTCTAAAATCTTTTGTTTTATTAGATATCGACGTTAACGAAGTAATCAGTATGATAAACGGGTTAAAGGATGTTTGTGCTACTGGGTGGGATAACATACCCAATAACATTCTTAAAAGATTTAAATACCTACTTGCCCCTCCTCTAACCCACATTTTTCAACTATGCTTATCTAAAGGAATATTCCCAAAATTACTGAAAAAGGCTGTGGTCACACCTGTATTTAAATCTGGAGCCAAAAACTGTGTGAATAACTACAGACCTATTTCAGTGTTAACAGGGATCTCAAAAATTTTAGAAAAAATTATAAACTGTAGATTGGTAAAATATCTTGAAGATAACAGACTACTATCAGATAGTCAATTTGGTTTTAGGGCCAAAAGATCAACTAGCCAAGCAGTCCACGAATTGACTAACTATGTCACTACCAACCATGATAGTAGTATGCACACAATTGGTATCTTTCTAGACCTTGCCAAAGCTTTCGACACTATTTCCTGTTCTTTACTTCTGCACAAGCTTGAAACACTTGGGATAAGAGCAGAACAACTTCTACTATTTTCTGATTATCTCAGCGATCGTCATCAATGTGTTAAAATTGGTCAGCATACAAGCTCTGAACTTAAAAATAGTAATTTTGGTATTCCACAAGGTAGCATTTTGGGCCCTACCTTATTTTTAATCTATATTAATGAGCTATGCAGCCTCTCACTCCAAAATGGTGCTATAATATCTTATGCGGATGACACCGCTCTGTTATTTTCAGCTAAATCTAGAGTTGAGGTCTATGAATATGCTCAAAATGGTTTTAACATTGTGTCTAATTGGCTCCGTAATAATCTCCTGTCAATAAATGCAGGCAAAACCAATTACATTTTATTTACAATGAGAAATTCAAACATACCGCTTACTAATCTAAACATTCGCGCACATAATTGTTGCACGTATGCTGACATCGCATGTTCTTGCCCCACTTTAGCTAAAGCTGACTATTTAAAATATCTAGGTGTCACCATTGACACAAATCTAAATTTCCGTAAACATATCGATTTACTGTGTACGAGAGTTCGCAAATTAATTTATGTTTTTAAAAATTTACGTAACGTAGCCGACTTTAAATTGATAAAACAGGTCTATTTATCTTTGTGTCAATCCATTCTTACATATTGCATCTTGGGGTGGGGCAGCAAAAACAATTTTACTCCCATTAGAACGTGCTCAAAGAGCAATTCTGAAGGTTGCTACCTTTCGCCCTTTTAGATTTCCTACGCATCAGCTTTACGCAGCATGTAAGGTGCTTACAGTACGGCAATTATTTATTTTGAACACAGTACTACTCCAGCACACTGCACTTCCTTTTGACCCTGTTCCTTCTGACAAGAGAAGGAAGGACTTGGTTTGCATAAAGCCTCAAACTAAGCATGCGTTTGCCAATCGTTTTTATCTGTTCTTGGGACCTTTTCTATATAATAAGCTCAATAAGGTACTAAGTTTCTATAGTGTAAGGTATAACAAATGTAACATAATGTTATCTGAATATTTAAAGACACTACATTACACAGACACAGAACAACTTCTAGAAATTTTGGCATGATGATATTTGATCCCCTCGTAAGTGCTTACTTTTGTATCTTTACTTAGGCTTAGTTTTAGATAATAAGGTACCATTAAGCTTTTTCTCGTAGTTTTTAAAAGATTCTTTATTTTTATATACTAAACTTTAAATTGTACTAGACCTAAGTAGATGTATTGGAAAGTGTTGGCCTGAAACACAGGTTTAAATTAACCTAGATCGGGCTGGTCGCTACCTAACTTTGCAATTCCGAGCAACCATTACTTGCACCTATAATAATATCTTAGTTTTAGTTTATTTTTAGGCACCATAACTGTATGGATTTCTTATAACTGTTGACTCCATGTACACCTTTTTGTAAACGTTTTTATTTGAATAAAATTATTATTTCCTTTATTATTTAGATTAAGCAAAAACATTTTTTTTTTAATAATTTTGAATAATTTTTGACATACTCTAGGAAAGGAGTATCAAACCTGTATTTTTTCAAACCATATAATTCGTATAGTCTCACTCTACTTCTATAAATATCAGGAGTAACCCATTGGTTAAAGCCAACGGAGGTGCCATTAATGTTAATGGTTTTGGTCTTAAAAGTTCATTGGTACTCTTTTTGCACTATATCAAAAAGGGCTCCATATATTTCATTACGATTCGTTTTTCTCTTTAATTTAAATTTATATCACGTCCATTTTGCAATTAACAATTCATTATTGAAATGAAGAATGTTTTAATTTTTCGGAACAAGTCCTTTATGATCAAATAATTGGCTAAATGATAACAGCCGCACGGGTCGATCGAAGGTTAAGCTATGCTTGCCACGGTCGACATATCCAGACCCATCTGTGCCTCAGACAGCACGTTAAGCCGTTTGCCCTGGCTGTCATACGTAGATCTTTGACAGTCGTTACGGGTAGTCAGACGCCCAAGTCTGACAACCAGTCTTATCAAAAGGTATCGTGATACCCAGTAACTGGGTTATGGAGGTTAGATAGGCATTCGCTTTATGTAAAATACTGGTATTCCGCTGCATCCGGTTAGACTGGAAGCTGACCTGCTGGGGTCAGCTTCTAGCAGAGCGCTATTCCAGAAATTCCGGCTAAAATGTATGTGATTTGCTCGTTACGTTACCAAGCACCTTAATCTTCACTGACAATGACGTATGTGTCATGGTGACGTAATTTCAACAGTTAATTTATTCTTTAATTAAGTTTTTGTGCCCGGTAGATGGCAATAGGCTTGCCCCTTATTACATGGGACTTAAACATAACTGGCGAAATGTGGGTGTACTATAGGTACACCTCTGCCTCACCCTTCGGGGAAACAAGACTAGATGTTATGATAAGTAATTACGTTTTTCTGAGTTATGCTATCTAGATAATTTTATAAAGGTTCTGAGATAATATAATAACGTATATAATATAAGTACCTACCTACCATTAGGTAGGTAGGTACTTACCCTTTTAATCAATTTTAAATGTCATTTGAAAGTATATTTACACAATTACAGCAAAATGATTGATAACCCTAGTGAAATGATAATAACAATATTTTTTTACTAATTAAAGAAAAGAAAAACAATAAATTAATACAAAATCCGATGAATCGACAATGTCCTTAGCAACACGATATTTTAGAAAAATTACGAATATCAACAAAAATAGAATACGAACATTTAACCCCACGTAGTTTTTTGTTTATTTTATTTTATTATTTGTTGTTAAAGTGGCTATAATAGTTCAAACTGTGAAAATTTAATTACGGTTCACCTATTACGGTTCAAAAGGTACAACCTGTGATAGACGGACGGACGGACGGATGGACGGAGCCTTAGTAATAGGTTCCCGTTGCCACCCTCTGGGTACGGAACCTTAAAAAAAAATAGATATCCAAAATTTATTAACGCCCGATGCACGTGCATCTCGCATAAGTCGGTTTCACCGACCTAGGCATATACTAACCGTCCTGATGACGCTATTACCCTCCTCCAGAAGAGTAACCTCTTCACTAGCACAGTTCGGAAAATCAAGTCCAGACCGCCGTTCTTCCACCCTCGCTGCTGAGGCCCACTGCGACGTCTATCCCCGCTTCCACCTTTGCTCAAACCAGCCCGCGCCGTTGACTCTGTAGCTTTAAATTCGTCCCTAAATAATATTAAACCAATCCAACCTGTCCCTTGGTGTCCTCCCCAGTGAAGACCTAAGCCGAGGACCGTACCCCACAGGTTGCCCTTAACGAGTGGTCGCTTAGTTTTTAAGTTTTATGCCCTGACTGGAGGCCTTAATTTATTGAGGCAGCCACAGCAAAGTCCAGTTAAGCTGCCGACAACCTCCTAGGTTGACCTGCGAAATGCCATTCCACAAAATTAAAAACAAACAAAATTGAGGCTTCTACTGACGTCAAACCATATTATTAAAGTGTTTATGAGTATCAAGATGGTGTTTTTTGACGGCTACGGCTATTTGCAAATGCTTGACTAATGCTAGTGGACGATTCTTGAGGCAAATGACGTCAGTAAGCGTAAAATATAAAGTAAAAAATAAACGACAAAAATTCGATCAACAATCATTGTTTTAAAGGACTAAACCTAAGTCGTTCAATTCAATTCAATTCAATTATTCTTTATTGCAATCCATAATGTACACATACAGGTGGTGAGTTTAATAATTTTAGAAACAATTATGGACCCTGTCGGGCACAGCAACATTATAAAAGTAGGAGAGAGGAAGAGCGCTTTAATGATTTTCCTTTACTATATTCAAATTTTTTGCTATCTATTTATTTTTTACAACATTTATAGTTTTTATTATAATAGCACTCATTTATTTATTCTCTGAATGTATTATGTGTAGGTCAATCTATTTATTTATTTTTATATTAAATTATATTTTATTATTACATAATTAATTATTCGTTATTTATTGTTATTATTCGTTTAGATATTTTGTATTGTAATTAGTGTATTTAATAAGTTATATACTTAAATTAATATTCAATATGTTCATATTTTTATTGCTTTACTTATCTGGTAAACAGTTATAATATAGGTATCTATTAATTATTAAATTTATCCTTTAGATATTCGTCTATTGTGTAATAACTTTTATTAATTAAGATTTTTTTAATTTATTTATAAATATGTTGGTTTTATTTTCTTGTTTTATGTTTTCCGGTAATTTATTATAAATTTTTATTGACATAGCGTATGGACTAGAAGAGTGAAGTTTAAGGCGGGAGGGAGGCAAGTTTAATCTGTTTTTATGGCGCAGCGAGCGTTGTTAACTAAGGTCAAATTAAACTATGTATTTTCGGGTTTTATGTTCAGACACACATATTTTTTTGGCATTTTCATCGGGAAATTGTCAGCCTGGACCGTAGTTGTTGGCAATATTAATACTCAATTCTTTATTGCATTCCATATATATTACATAGAGGGTATAAAAAAGTAAAAGATCATTAGGGATCCTGTCGAGCACAACAACATTAGGAGAGAGGAAGAGCGCAAAGTAGCAATTCAAGCCATTCAAAACTTTATTCCGAAATATAATATTTACAAAATATGCTAACAGACTTAAAATAATAATATTATGCACATGTATATAAAAAAGAGTGAATAGAATCATAGGGCATCAAAAAATTCGTCCACATCGCTGTCAATAGGAAAAGTGCCCAAAAGGCAGCATTGCCACGCTGTATGGCGAAGCTTATTCTTTGGCCAAAGAATAGGCCAACCCTTTGGTCACGTGAAGAGTCGACCAACCGCTTGGCGATGGCTATTCAATATTATTATAAATAACGCACAACCTCTTAAGGGGTCATTATGAACAACTTTTACTATGGGACCAAACCTGAAATCGCAAAAAAATCTGCTGTTCCCTACATTTTGACGAGTTATGCGATAATAAATGTAGGGAGCAGCTGATTTTTTTTCGCGATTTCAGGTTTGGTCCCATAGTAAAAGTGGTTCATAATGATGAGTACAATGACGTCTTAAGAGATGGTGCGTTAATTATGTTACACCTTGTATATATTATTAGGTTTACGCTCACGCCACAGAACACGTAGATGCCCTGGTGACCGCTGCTAGAGGTGGCACTGGCAACACTTTTCATATAAACCAAGCATATCACCGTTTTCTCTTTGTCATTTAATGAAGTAAAGGTAGAAACTGACGGCTTTGATTGCAGGTCCGTGAATGAAATTAAAATTATATTACGAAACTAGTTGCGCAAAATTAATTTAACATAGAACATAAAAGGCACTTTTTAACGTCAAAATTTACAAAATTGATTCTAGTCGCCCCTTCCAAAAGGTAGTTTCGTATGGAGAAGAATGGGCAAGAAACTACACCGTTACTCTTTTAAAATGTTTTACAATATTTTGTATAAGTACATTTATTATATAATTTTAGTATGATAGTTTCACTTGTAAATAGATAATTATTTACACGTGAAACTGTCAATGAATAATTAAGTTTGCACAACTAGTTTCGTAATGTAAATTCGGCTTTAGTACCGCGGCCGTCTCTAGACACATGCAGGCATGGCGATTCCATGCTCTGTGGCTCACCCCCTGTTACAGGGGATTTAACATAACCGGCGAAAAGTGGGTATTCTTACACTTCTGCCTAACCCTTCAATACGGACATCAGTTTTACGGCCATGCACGGCTTGTGACTGTGGCTTAACTGACTATTTGCCATTAAAAAATCTGGTAAAAGAAGCAGGTTCTAGTATTATTAAGTGTAACACTGCAACTCGGAACTGATTACGGAACTCAAGCAAGTTTGTTGCAATTGTTTGAAATCGCTTTCCGATGTCACAAACCCACCTGGCAAGTGTGAGATGTTTCGTGTCTGTTCCCCGATAGACATGAAATTGCTTCTAAGACTTGGAGGGAGGTCTAAATGGTGTATACATAGATATAAGACTGTCTTTACTGGAGGAAATTGGGTCTTGAAAATAAATCGAATTTTACTTTTGCTGCTAACTAAAAGCCCTTGCAAATTATACTCACACCTATAACGCCATGTCCTAACCAAAGCGATCGTCGCGCGAACACGCTACTGTCACGTGTATTTTGTTCAGTTCGCGTTGTTGCGGCAACATAGAGCGCCTACACCTTCCAGTTTTCCGAACAACTGAGTGACATATGAACGCGACGATCGCGTAGTCGGTCGCGCTACTGATTTCTTTGTTAGGTTAGGACACGAGGTAAGTCTAGATATTTATCTTTTACAAAAAGTTGGACAGCATAAATGGTGTTTCTAGGAAATGAAATGATTAATATAAACAGTTATTTAAATTATAAGCTTCAAAATATAAAAAACTTAATCATTAGTTCATTTTATAGAATAAAAACCTGTCACACTTTATAACGTTTTACAGACCATTACTTTAGCGATTGTGGGTCATACAGGACACCCTGTATGCACCCAGAGAACGACCGATATACTATAGGTGGTATTATTTTGGGATAGCTTTGGTCAAGCTCTCCCAAAATAACATAACGTATGTTTCGCAAAATCTTATAGTTTTCTTGTTATACTAGATTAAAAAAAAAAAAAATAACTGCCATGCGTCATTTTTTTTGACCCTCATGTGTAGATAAAATCTTTTTATTAACAATTTTTTCCATCAAAATATTATTAAATAGTTACTCTATCCGTACGTTTGATTCTCCACAAAAACTTACATGTTCAACATAAATTCGCTATTATTTGATTTTTTTTCCTCAAATATTTTTTTTTCAAATTTATTTTTTATTTTTTTCGGTAATAAATTTTGAAAAATTTTTTTTTTGATAAGATTTTGCGTCACATTTGCTCTTATCAATGGCGTCGCCTTTCAAATACTTGAATTTCACACAGTTTTTTTGCACTTTTGAGAAAAAAATTGTTGCTCAAAAAGAAATTATAATCAAAAATATTGATGTAGCATAATTGTGATGTAATATAGTTTATAAAAATATATTAGACCCTTATTAATTTGAATCACATGCATATTCCCTATTACTATACATATTCGACTTGTAAACGGGTCGTGCTGATCAGCAAACTCCACTGGCACCACCCTCACTGAATCATGCTCGGGTCGGATGGCACAATTCGAGCTAAACCGAGCGGCGTTTTCCCGAACGTATCCTATATTCGATAGAGCAGTGATGGCCCAGTGGTAACGGCCCCGACTTACGAGTCGGTCGTAGGTTCGAACCCAGGCAGGCGCTTTACTTTGTATAAATATTTTCATCACCACTGCACTCAAAACGGTAAGGAAAACATCGTGAGGAAACCGGCATGTCATAGAAGCAAAAATTCGAAGACATGTGATATCTACCAACCTGCACTGGGCCCGCATGGTAGATTTATAGCCCACGCTCTCTCGAAGAGAGGAGGCCTGTGTCCCAGCAGTGGGAACATTATAGGCTGATTATTATGATATATATTCGATTTTGCCGACGGCTATGCCAAATCATGCCAACCCGCACAAGTCTGTTGCACGCCTTAGACAGCCTCCTTCACAAAGACCTCTACTGCTACTCGGGTGCTGATTGGATCAGAGCACATCGGGCTATGACCTTCCATCTGGACAGATCAATCTTGTTCGATTTATTTACCAACGTTTTAATCTTGAACTTCCTGAGACAAAATACACATTACATGCAACTTTAAAATCAACAAAACTATTTGTTCACAATATTTCAATGTATTTACTTAGTTCTCAAGCTCTTGATATACGTTTTAAGAGCAGATTTTTTAATACTTATGTAACAGAAGGTATTACGATATTTTAAAGGTGGAATTTTGGAAGCTATGGATCTGATAACGATTGTTAATTGCTATGTGAATTGCTCTGGCCTTGTAAACCAAAAAGCGGTATCTCAAGTTTTAAAATTTAAAAAAAAAATCAGCGAAGTGTGTGTCAGACCACGCACAATGAAGGTTTCTGCAGTTGGTATGGATTTATCCCAAAACAAACTTAACATTGTACTTGCAAAACGTGTTGTCCCGTACATCGATATACGTCACGGTAAATTCTGCAACTGTAAATGTAAGTTTGTAATCGCAAAAAAGTGTTTTTTTTTATAACTGATAATATTACAAATTATTGATTTCCGGTTCCTTTACTTGTGCTGTGAGACCTTGTTTCTTGCCAAAATTCATGATTCTAGGTCAACAGGAAGTATAGGTTTTGATATATAATTTGTCGCATAAATTGCCGTATTTTTTTATTCCGTTGACTTAGAAGCTTGATTTTTTTAGAGTTCTAAGGGACTGTAGATTTACGTATTTGATTTTAATTTCAACTTGATACCTCCACGCGTGTCTGAGAAAAAGGGTCTTGACATACTGACAGACAGACAGACAGACGGACAACGAAGTGATCCTATAAGGGTTCCGTTTTTTCCTTTTGAAGAACGGCAAATGACAACGATTCCAATGAGCACAAACTCGACGGGAATACTCGAAGGAGTGGATGAACAATAATTATCTTTACTTTAAGAAATAACTTTGCTCGAAGAAAAACTCAAGGCAATATACACTCCCGGTCTACTCATGCATTTTATGTTTACCTATAGGCCCAAAACATCAAAATAATGATTAGTCAGAGAATAAGTTTGAATGCAGTTTTGAAGCTGACATACTGGCCATCATTTTGGTATCACCATTGTACCAAAGGACATCATCCATTTTGGTCCAAATTTGAAAATGGCGGCCAAAGAAAAAAATACGAGTACAATATTCTGTTAGAACTTAACATTTTTTATTATGGCACCAAAACTGTGGGACCATTGCCCTCGGTTGTATATGAGTTAAAAGTCGCACACACTTTTTGTAACATGAATTGTCAAAACAAAGGATTTAGCTTGAATAGAAACATCCAGATTTTTGTAACTGTCGTTTGCCGACAGGCAATTTCATGCCCCTCCCCTACCCGCTGAACGACCCGCCCCGCTCTGCGCATCACAACTATTACTTTTTATTTAGTTCCGAAAGCAACTTTATCGTGTACGCTGTGTGAATTTCTCTAGCTCCTGTTATATGCTATTTTGTTGTTTTTGTTTGTTATCTTCCTTGTTAAGTTTTATTATTAACCGTTACGTGTAGCTTGGTTATTGTTTTAGTTGAGTTTTAAACGGTTGTACGGTTAGTGAGCCATGGCGGACTTATTTATCTTGTGTCGTGAATCGACAGAGAATCGACGAAGATACTTTCGAGTTCTTCGGAGTTCTCGTCAAAGCGATCATCTTGATATCTCCCAAATAGTGATAGAAGAATTGCTACTTTGACAGGTAAGTACACAGTGCCCTTTATTTATGTCCGTGTTATGTATATTATTATTATATGAGAAAGCCTGTAATAGCACATCGTCAAAAAGACCGATTTTATATTTGCTTCTGTTGAAAATAAACATGGTGCAGAATTACATTAACTGACCGTCAACTGCCAAAAATATATACCCCCATATGGCCATCCAGCCCAGTGAAACCACTCACCGGAATATAACGATTTTTCTACGATTTCAGACTGAAATCGTAGAAAAATAGTTATATTTCGGTATTTCGGTATAACAGAGCCCATATCGGTAGAAATACCGAAAAATCGGTAGGTTCGAGACCGCTGATCCAGCCAGTCCAACAAAGACAAAACACTGTATGTGACCTTGCTGACAACATGATGCTTGCAGTCGGCGCAATAATCCTTTGAAGCGTTTATGAACCGACGATTCTATTATTCATAAAGGGCAGTTCATAACAATGATTTGTTATTTGCCAAATACTTATTGTTTTTTTTTACTTTCTAGTTGGCGGCTACAGAATTCATTTGCCGTCTGTGTTAGCAAAGAACTGAACGTACGCACCAACGACTTATGCGAGAAGCAGAAGAGCAAGTTGAACAAGAAGATAGGCCAGCCGAAAATCCAAATTCAAGACCTATTTCGTTGGAATTGCCTGGTCTTCTTCGCGCACCGAATACCGCAAATAGCTGCATTTTTCAACATTGTTTAGATGAATCTCGTCATCGGATACCCGAAAATATAAGGTTTTTGTATGTTGTGCCGGTACAGAGCAAAATCTGTGGCAGTTACTCCCTTTACAAGACAGCTCATTAGAAGAGTTCACTGCTGTTCAAATAATGGACATAGTATCAACATTACAGAGACATATTTTATTACTCAGGGCCGCATTAACTTCGAACAGTATGAAAATATGGCACCGGACGAGTTCCATACCTGGACCGGAATACTTCAAGACCAATTTGCCAAATTGATGGAGGGTTTGCCAAGCTTAAGGTCAGTTAATAAAAAATATACTATTTTGGCGGCAGTATTAGTTAAGTTGAGGACTGGAGACTCCAATGCTAGACTAGCAAACATTTTCTAATATGGTGAATCAACCTTCCATAGGTGGTTGCAGATTGGACGCGATGCGCTCTTACAGGATTTTGTGCACTTAAACATTGATTTTAATCACATAACACGTGAGGACGTAGTACAAAGGAACACGTTAATACCAAACCATCTATTCGCGACCCCTTGAGCTCAGAAGATGAAAGGAAGGCGATAACAATTTGTGATGGTACGTACATATATTTGCAAAAAAGTAGCAATTACTTTTTTCAGCGACAGTCGTACAGCCATCACAAATATAAAAACCTCCTGAAACCGTTCCTCTTAATTTGTTGCGAAGGAAATATTATTGAGGTAATTGGACCGTATGCTGCCGTTACGTCCGACGCAGAAATCATGAATGATATGATAAAAAATGTCGACAGTGCATTCCTTTGGTTTTATAGGACTGAAGATGTTTTTATTTTGGACCGTGGATTTCGCGATTCTGTGGCAAACCTTGAGTCTTGCGGTTACATACCACATATGTCAGCAAGAAAATACCAAAATGAAACACAACTTACGACAGCTCAGGCAAACAAATCAAGGCTGATTACGATTTGTCGTTGGGTAGTGGAAGTGGTGAACGGCCTATTTAAAAGAGATTTTCGGCTGTTACAAAATATATACAACAATAAAGCCGCTAAAAACATGTTCGATTACTTTAAAATCGCAGCAGCCATTTTAAATAAATACCATGTTGTAATCGAAAATAATCCACGTGCTTCAGACATTTTAGAGATCATAAATGAAAAAATGAATACGCCAAATGTATTAGCAGAACTGGTTAATTGCCATAATTATAATCGCAGACGAGTTCAGTTCACCGTAATGACAGCAGTGCCAGAGTTTGCAGATTTTCCGAGGATAAGTGAAGATGATCTCTTATTATTCGCTCTTAGCGTATACCAATTAAAACAAGCTAAAAAATACTATGTTGAACATATCCTCCAAAACGGATCGTTTTCAATTGAGCTCAGTAACGAAATGTTAAATGAACACTTGGAAGAGTTAGAAGGAACAGATCTGTGGATGATACAAGGACGACTGCAATCTCGACATGTCCGAGCTCGCCAATATTATACCTACATCACCTAATGGTGCACGTGCATAATAGGAAAAAGAACGATTGGGTGCTGTTTGCATATTATGTGCATAATATGGTACATGAGTTACGCTCGTCACTTACAGGTGTCAGGTTATCACCCTTGGCTTAGGGATTAGAGAACATTGTTTTAGTTCGAGACGAGGATGATATACATACTCGTTTAACCATATGTTATGTATTAACATTATTGTTAGACGTACATGTACTTTTAGAAATATTTAAAGGGTTCATAAACAACTGAACGTAAGATACAACTGTATTTTTATTTTTAGAAAATCCCATAAACCACAAAAACAAAATACACAATAAAAAAAACCACTACAGGCAGGCTGTATTTTCCCAATATTGTATTTTTTAAACTATTCAGCAGTTAGTATAGTTCTTTTTTTAAATTCTTTTCATAGAAAATGTATAAAATAAAGATTTTTGAACTTATATAGAACCGAGGGCAAAGGTCACACAGTTTTGGTGCCATAATAAAAAATGTTAAAGAGAACAAGTTCTAACAGAATATCGTATTTTTTTTCTTTGGCCGCCATTTTCAAATTTGGACCAAAAATGTATGGAACGTGGATGATGTCCTTTGAATTCACGAATTTGACAAACAGAAGAGAATCGGAGTTTGATCGCTCTTAAAGAAGCAATGAGCTTTGATTAGAGCACCTGTAAGTCAATAGTTGTTTCGTTATTTGTTTTTTTTTTTGCATAAAAAGAGTATCGAAATTGTTTTTCCTTATTTTTTAATCCATTCTGACGTTCAAATTATGGATACTGCACCTGAAGTAGCCACGCAATCCGTGACGCTGCTTCAGTCTGGGCTAAGTCAGCGAAACGTAAGTGCACAACTTCACGTAAGCCGTTCTGCCGTTCAAAGAATTTACCATCAATACATGGAGATTGGCGGCTTCGTGCATCGTCCAGGAGGACCACGAAACCTGGTCACTACAGCACAAAAAGATCGGTTTATCTTTAGCACCAGCCTGCGTAATAGTCACCTGACCTCAGTACAGGTCCAAGAGCAGCTTCGATAGTTTCATAGACTGACTGTTTGCGCTCGAACTGTTAGAAGGAGACTCGAAAAACATGGCCTAAAACCTGAAAAGCCAGCCAATGGTCCCAAACTGACACGAGCTTATAGAATGGCGTGCCTAAAATTTTCAAGCGAACATTTGCATTGGACTCAACGTCAATGGAGCCAGGTTCTTTTTACGAATGAAACCAAGATTATGCTGTATGGCCACGATGGACGTAGGAAAGTCTACCGAAGACAGGGAGAACGTTTTCAGCAATGTTGCATTGAAGTCTGGGCTGGAATTTCCACCGAAGGAAAAACTGGCCTTGAGGTCGTGACGGGGCCACGGTTGCCACCACTAAATAGCGACCGATACATTCGTCAATGCTTAGAGGCTCATGTAAGTTTGTGGGCCAGGATTTCATTTTTATGCATGATAATGCAACGGTGCACACTGCAAGAATTGTTCGAGAATACCTGCATAACGTTAGTAGGTATCGCAGTAATGGAATGGGCAGCAAGAAGCCCTGATATGAATTCAATGAGCACTTATGCGATGAGCTGAAGAGGCGTGTTCAAACTCACCAAGCGGCTCCAGAAACTTTGCAGGAGCTAAAAACTGTTATCTTGGAAGCATGGGAGAACATTCCACAGCACGTCATAGAAGCATGAATTAATTCCATGCCGAACCGCATGACGGCCCTCGTAAATGCAATGGAGGTTACACACATCATCATCTGCCTAGCCTTTTCCCAACTATATTGGGGTCGGCTTCCAGTCTAACCGGATGCAGCTGAATACCAGTATTTTACATGGAGCGACTGCCTATCTGACCTCCACAACCCAGTTACTGGGTAACACGATACCCCTTGGTAAGACTGGTTGTCAGACTTTCGGGCTTCTGACGACCCGTAACGACTGTCAAAGATCCACGAATGACAGCCGGGACCAACGGCTTAACGTGCTTTCCGAGGCACGGAGGAGTCTCGGTATGTAAAGATGGTCACCCATCCACGGACCAACCCCGGCAAGCGTAGCTTAACCTGATGGATCGACCCATGCGGCTGTTATTACTTAGCCACAAGCTCCTCGAGGTTACACACGTTACTAAATAAACGTTTTCACTATGTAAATCATTGTTTTCTTCAAAAATTCCACGCTGAGGAACGCGAAAAGATGACTTATTGCAATGATTTTTTTTTTTAATTCCGCTTTCTGGAACAATGACAAATGGAAATGATAGTGAGTGACTGGCTTCAAAACCACTTTTTTACTACCATAGTTTAAAAAGATAGAGACTCTTCAACTGGCATTCGCGAATCATAAAAATTAGCTATAATGGCGGCGGCTTTGGCGAATCTCCGGCCCCTTTCGGACTACTTGCGGACGGCGCGGGCGCGCGTCAGGCGACTATTTTGACAGATACCGTACTGAATTCATAGTTCCTAATTTTATAATTATCTATAATCTTTTAAACATAACAACATAACATCACGCCTTGTTTCCCCGAAGGGGCAGAGGTAGGACATTACTGGCGAAATGTGGGTGTAATATAGGTATAATCTTTTACTATACAAATTATAAATTAATGTCGCTTTTCGTGTCTGTTTATATAGCCGCGTTGTTCTACTAACCTACGCAACTGATTTTGATTCAGTTTTCAATATTTGTATACTAGCTTTTGCCCGCGACTTCGTTCGCGTGGAATAGTGACTTCCGGCAGATTTTTGGTTTTACCCACATAGTTCCCGATCTCGCGGGATCTCTTCAAAAATGAAATGTGGAAGATATTCTAGGGAACTCTTCAAAAATCAACATAATGAGCTCTGCGTTTGAATTGAAGATATGTATACTCACTTAGGGCATTAAAACCGTTATTGCCGATCGAAAAAGGCGAAAATGTTATTTTTCCCTTATTTTCAAAATATTATTTTGATTTGCCATTTCAGAAAAAAATACTGTTTCTCCCTTGACAAATTTTCTATTATTTTAGGCTTTAAAGATTATTAAAGTTTCTTACACCAAGACATTTCTGTATACCACGTTTTTAGTTTTGCCATCCTTTGCAAAAATATATAGGTCTTGTGGTTTTGACACTCTTGAGCACGCAACGTAGAGTTGTCCATGGGAGAAACAGTCTTTTTCAATATGTACCCCCGCAACTTTAAGCGTTTGCCCTTGGGCTTTATTTATGGTCATTGCAAACGCAGTTTTCAGCGGAAACTGAACTCTTTTGAATTGGAATGGCAAATCAGTTGGAATGATGGGAATGCGGGGAATAATTACAGTTTCGCCTTTTGCCATTCCAGTCATAATAACGGCTTTAATGACATTCCGTCCTAAATAGGTTACTTGTAACCGTGTGCCGTTACATAGCCTTGGTGGATCTAGGTTTCTCATAAGCATCACAGGAACTCCAACTTTCAGCTTCAACTTGTGAGAAGGCACTCCTGATAACTCTAAGGAGTTGAGAAACTCTGTTGGGTAAGATGTCACTTGCTCGGTATCCAGGACGTTATCTACTGATAGATACTCGATGACATCTCCCTCTACGTCAGACATAATTTGGTCATTTATCCGGCCTACTATTTCATTTGTTGGCGCCAATATCGCCCTTTCGCATAACCATTCCTGATTTTCGATATTAGCGCGTAAATCCGGATAGACACTATTTTTTAAATTGTATGTGCTATCCACAATTTGGCATAATTCGCTGCTCAGCGTGATCATACTCTCGGAGTCGGTAGGCATACGATCCTCGCCGATCTTCAGAAGAGCAGCAGCATACTGCCCGGCTTGACAATCATTATGGAGTAATACTCGCATATTCGTCGACAGTGAAACCTTTTTCACATGTGTCCATAGCACAGATGCTTTTAAACAGGCATTGATTTCATCTGCCGGTGTGCCCCTTGCTATAACCGGCAGGGTCTGCCGGAAGTCACCGGCCAATAGAACCACCATTCCTCCCATAATACCTTGATTGTTTTTAATGTCTTTCATCGTGCGATGAAGTGCTTCGATTGCTCTTTTATGGGACATCGTACATTCATCCCAAACCAGCAGTTTACATTGTTGCAACATTCTTCCACGCTCACTACTTTTACTTATGTTACAAACTGGCATTTCCTCATGAGCTAAATTTAGTGGCAATTTCAGAACTGAGTGGGCCGTTCGTCCTCCACTAAGCAGCGTAGCAGCTATTCCGGATGAAGCTACTGCCACAGCGACTCCTTTATCTTTCCGGATTTCAGCTAATAATAAGTTTAGAAGAAAGGTTTTGCCGGTACCTCCTGGAGCATCCAAAAAGAACAAACCACCTTCACCACTGGCAACTTTGTTGATGATTGTCTCAAAGACTAATCTTTGTTCTGGATTTAAAAGTGGAAGGGCCTCTGTTATTTGTTGCTGTAACAAAACTGGATCATAATTTAGCTCTCGCATTAAATCATTACTGACTTCCCCAATTCTTTGTGGTCTGCTCATACCAAAATCGGACAAATATTTACCAGTGATAGTTATCACTTGGTCCTCAACCTTGGTCAGAGCGTCGTTGTAAATTACATCATTATACGAAATATTTGGGTCCTCTTCTTGAAATCTGCGTAAAATGTCGTCCGCCATATCATTTTTATATTTTCCCCACAGATATTCAGGGTTTGAGAGTCCACACGTTGCTATTAATATAGCAAAAAGCTCTCTCACCTGTGGCGCAGATTTGCATTGTGCGGCCTCTTCTAGAGTTAGATCCCAATGATTATCGTTCTCTAATAGTCCTCTTGCCTCACATGCCTCTCTAAATGTCGAGAATTCTTGATCATTTAGCTTTTTGAGATCTGCAAAAGAAGTTGGCCCCCGCACGTGGTGTAACAGTATTCTCAGACAAAAACACTCCATATTAGTAACGTGGACCGTGTAAACTCGGCCTAAGGCATCTCCAGATTTGACACCAGGCCAATTCTGAACCGGTACTCCTTGGATTCGTAGTTTCCATTCCCTCCTTGTTGCGTTCCAAGTGTAATATCTTGGTAAATCAACATAGAGGAGCGTCCTTGCAAAATCATCTCTTGTGCAGAGCTCAAAAAAAGCGGTGAGTGTTGTTTTTGGAGCAGAGGTTAATCTCTCTTGGAAATTGTTTGCAGTAAAATAGACACGTTCACCATTTTCCAAGTGTACAGTCAGGTGTGTGACTGTCGGGTGCCTTTCGTGTAACGGGAAGGCTAAAAGCCGCCACACGGCTTCGTTGCTGCTAACATAACGACCAGACTGATACGTTTGGACTTCATTTATGGGATTAGCAGCATCGGTGTTTTTAAAATTAAAGATAGCTTGGTCGCTACCTTTGTTTATGTATTTACATATATATTTGATAGCGCGCACTGAGCTGCAAGCCTCTACGTTAATATGGGCGTTAAACATTTTTGACAATACGGGCGAAAAAGGAACTACCCAACTATTATCAATAGTAACATAAACATTTCGAACTTTTACAGACGCCGTTTGTCCCCCATCTCCTGGTGCTCTTCTACGGTACAGCGGATATCCATTGTCATTATGGACAGTTTCTTTAATAAGCGCGCGAGGATATTTTTTAGAGCATTTTCCATTTTTCATGCAGGGGCTTTGAGGATTGTCAGAACCGCAAGGACCATGAATCATATTTTTAATAATAATTTCATGAAGTGCCTGGTCACTACTTGGATCCGGTATTTCCGCTCTAATAACATTATCTATTCGATCTAGTCTCAGCTTGTCCTTCAGCCAGATTAAAATATGCACGTGAGGAAGCCCGCGTTTTTGCCACTCTATC
This sequence comes from Fissipunctia ypsillon, assembly GCA_947568875.1. NCBI lineage: Eukaryota > Metazoa > Arthropoda > Insecta > Lepidoptera > Noctuidae > Fissipunctia > Fissipunctia ypsillon. The sequence goes on from OX387662.1 coordinate 17,420,583, forward strand.
GAGTACATAAAGCATAGTACTTCACCGAACACATTTCCTTTATTGACAACTTCCATAAGCTTTTTAACTTTTAATCGAAAAACCCTTGCAACAATATCATGTCTATCGATTGCCCTCTGTCCCGGCAGCAACTCTTCAACTATTTCAGGCCAGCTTGGGTTGCATGTAAAAGTCACGAACAAATCGGGGCGACCATATGTACGTACGTAAGCGAATGCGTCCTGTGTATAAGCGTGTAAATATCGGGGGCTATTTACAAAAGATGATGGCAAAATTACCAATTTACCTAAATCGTTAGGGTTAACATTACCATCATTTGCCACAGCATCTTGAAGATGGACATAGTTCTCCGCTCTCAATTTGTTTTGGTTTAATGATATGTATCGTAATCGTTCGCTTTCAACTTTTACATACATATCAACATAAAACTGATTGGCCAGTTGTCTACATCGTGATATTATATTAAAATCATTTTCTCGAACCATGATATGGTAGGCATAAAAATCCATGCATGAGACTTTTTTGTTGTTTACAGGCAAACCTGTTACAGGACTGACTTGGGGTATTTGAAAGTGGTACCCCTCTTGCCCCTTGCTGAATATCAACGGATATTGCAATGCGTCGTAAAATTTGTGTGTATCTGGTACCCTACTTAAAATTTCATTACGGGCATGCAAAATAATGTCACGGGAAGCAAACTGTTCGCCTGTGACTACAGCTGCTACTTCATTAATAAGCGGTGCATTGTACCGTCTTTCATGTTCCCCAGTTGGTGTACGGTCAGGGTGCATAATCAACTTGTATTCTTCTCCCGGTATTCTTTCTAATGCTGTTTTTAAAGTATTAATGAGGTTGTTATGCTCGTGCAACATTCTCTGGATTTTTAAGACAGTATCCCTTACAACTCCATTAATATTCTGGCATCTACGGTTAAATTCACTATTTTCGTCTCCCATAAAATAAATTTGCAAAAATTTAGGCTGATCGTTTGTAGGCAGTAAAGACCCAACCCTATGGTAAACTTGACCTTGTATTTTAAATGTACTGGAAAATCCAGGCATAACAACCTCATGATCTACCCCAAATGACGTCATTTGGAAACAGCTATTATATTTCCTTATACTGTTCAAAAAGAGTCGTGACTCATTACTATCGCATAAAAGGAATGTTTTCAGGGGTTCTTCTGGAATACCGAGTGATGGAAGTGAAACTTTACCTCCAGAACAGCACATACCCGGAGTTTCCTCTTTCCATTTTAGTGCCATACAATATGTGCACTTTTTAGCCATCCGTCCTAAGAGCACTAATCGATGGTTCATGTAATCGATTAAAGGGTCGTAATCAAAAGCAGCATCATGAATACCTCCCACGTATTACGTGTAAATATATTTCGTCTTTGTGCTTGCCGTGCAGCTAATAGAACACGTCGTCTATGAGATTCTTCATGTGACTCTGCAGAAATCAGAGACGCATGACGTTCAGCATCCAAAAGCCGACGTACTCGAGTTTGATCTACAGTTTCGGAAGCTCTTTGAGTTGCATGACGCCTGGCGTCTAAGAGCCGTCGCTCCTGCCTCACCTCCTCAGTCTCAGCAGCTCTTTGAGCAGCGTGACGTTCGGTGTCTAAGAGCCGGCGCTCCCGAGCCATCTCTTCTGTCTCAGCAGCTCTTTGAGTTGCATGACGCCCAGCATCTAAGAGCCGGCGCTCCCGAGCCATCTCTTCTGTCTCAGCAGCTCTTTGAGTTGCATGACGCCCAGCATCTAAGAGCCGTCGCTCCCGAGCCATCTCTTCTGTCTCAGCAGCTCTTTGAGTTGCATGACGCCCAGCATCTAAGAGCCGTCGCTCCTGCCTCACCTCCTCAGTCTCAGCAGCTCTTTGAGCAGCATGACGTTCGGTGTCTAACAGCCGGCGCTCCCGAGTCATGTCAGCGGTCTCAGCAGCTCTTTGAGTTGCATGACGGCCGGCATCTAAGAGCCGTCGCTCCTGCCTCGTCTCCTCTGTCTCAGCAGCTCTTTGAGCAGCGTGACGTTCGGTGTCTAAGAGCCGGCGCTCCCGAGCCATCTCTTCGGTTTCAGTAGCTCTTTGAGTAGCGTGACGCTCAGCGTCTAAGAGCCGTCGCTCCTGCCTCACCTCTTCAGTCTCAGCAGCTCTTTGAGCAGCGTGACGCTCGGCGTCTAAAGTTAAACGGGCTTGAGTCTGTTCTTGAGACTCTTGACTTCTTGCAACTCTTTTAGCTCGAGCTCCGCTGGAACTACGTGCTAAATTGGACTTGCGTTTTCTCGTCATTGAAAAAAGTAGTTTAAAAAAGAACTTAAACTAAAGAAATATTACAATCTTTCCGAACTTAAATTGAAAACTAACTGAAAACAAAAGAATTTAAAAAAAATACGAATTACGAACTTGATAACAATTTAAAAGAAATTATATTATAACCTATTCTCTTAATAACCAAGCTTAAAACTAAATAATTTAAAAGGAACGATCTAATTAATTTAAAAATTAAAACGAATTTAGACATATAACTTTAGTATCTACTAATAATCGAGATCAAACTAAACTTACATTATACAACAACCAGACGACCCAACAAATAAACCTTTTAATCGACAAATACAACGGAGCCAATTTTAAATTTACGAAACGATTAATCCACAATTCCACGACAGTACCGAAGCGCTCGGCCGATACCCAACCAAATGCGTGTAACGAAACCATAGCGCGATCTATTTCGATCCCAACGCCATCTATCGAGCATAGTGACAACTCGGATTATTTATCTATACTCTGTTCGGGCATTTTCTTTGTACTAAAAGTTTTATTATTTATTGATATTATTTTTTTCATACCTTTTTACTATTTATTTACTTTTTTCCGATGAATTAAAACAATAACATGAACCGAACTCGTGTAACGATCGACACCATTGCGCGATCACCAACTCGACATATAGTACTAATAGAATTATCTATGCTCCGTTAGAGCATTTTCTTTGTACTAAAAGTTGTATTATATTATATTTTCATACCTTTTTACTATTTATTTACATTTTTCCGATGAATTTTCAGTACTGAATTGATGCCGACTCTTGACCAATAGATGGCGCTGTATGCCCGGAATAAATTTTATTTTTTATTTTATTTTTTATTTTATTTTTTGTAATAAAAACTATCCTATGTCCTTTCTCAAGTTCCAAACTATGTCTGTACCAAATTTCACACAATTCGGTTCAGTAGTTTAGGCGTGAAGCAAAGACAGACAGACAGACAGACAGAAAGACAGACAGACAGACAGACAGAGTTACTTTCGCATTTATAATATTAAGTTTGGATTAATTCAAAAATTTATTCAATGATTTATACTTATAATATCATAATATAGACATTTTGATGTTTTGTCAGGTCGTAAAAACCGTGCGAAGAAGGGGTGGGTCGCTAGTTTATTTATATATACAAGGTGTAACATAAATAACGCACAACCTCTTAATGGGTCATTGTACTCATCATTATGAACAACTTTTACTATGGGACCAAACCCGAAATCGCGAAAAAAAATTTTGCTGTGAACATCTGATATGCAATGGCCCCTTAAGAGGTTGTGTGTTATTTATGTTACATCTAGTACAATTTTTTTTTATTAAATCTACCTTTCATCACGTGTAAAAGCTTAATTTAGTACAAAATTGATTCGCACGTTGATACCTACTCAGTAAAATTTTACGCCAGATTATAAAAACTGGCCCAAGCATCACAACAAATTAATAATCTATTTTTATTAAATTATTATATAAATTATTATTATAATTTAACGCTTAAAAGTTCACTGCGTCATAACAATAAAACTTCTATGTATTTGTGTCTCGTTCAATATCCTGGAAATCGAAGAAAAAGTTCATCTTTTTAGGGTTCCGTAGTCAACAAAGAACCTTTGTTATAGTTTCGCTATGTCCGTCTGTCTGTCTGTCCGCGGCCTTAGCTCAGACACTCTTAGTACTAGAAAGCCGTAATTGCACGGGTGTACATATTAATCCCGCCGACAAGGTGGTAAAAGAAAAAGGTGGTTTAAAATTATTTTTTCAAGATCTTGAAAAAATAATGTTACACACGCAGAGCGGTGATGACTTTCTTTTCTCGTCTATTCCTTGGTGTCGGGTGTCGTTGAACAGGCCGTTTAAAATTTTTGCGGGTGTGTGATAACCATTTTTCGATTCAGGGGTTCATTTGCGAAATATTAAGCTTTTGCAAATTTTTGTTAGAGTTAAGTGTGCCCTGCCAGCTAACTGATTGTTTTTGGTTATGTGAAAAAAATCACGGCAGTAGTATATATAAGAAAAAAGTTCTATTGGATTCATATCAGGGCTTCTTGCCGGCCATTCCATTACAGCAATGGTCTACTAACGCCATGCAGGTATTCTCGAACAATTCTTGTAGTTTGCGCCGTTGCATTACGTCAGTGCAGTGCGATCCGCCGTTGCAATCGGACGCGCATACACTGTAAGCGGAAATTATTATTTTGCGCCGAGCGCGGCAAGTGCCGCTGCCACCATGCGTTCGGAAGAACTTGTGGCGAACGAGGTCCTAGCATTCCTGCAGTACCAGCTGGTTGTTATGGACGAGATCAGTGTAATCCAGATCTGCAAATCCAACTTCAGTGAAGAGGAGATACGCAGGGCGAAAACACTGCTGTATGAGTCGCTACATATGGCCGACCGAATGCCGTCCCGCAGGAGGGATGAAAAGGGAGAGAGGAGTCTCCAAGACATCATAAAAGTGTTGAAGGAGACCGACCCGGACGACGTGCCGACTTTCGTGGCGAAGGATTTGCGCAAGCTGCCCCCCGTCACATTCGACCACGTCGACGTCACCAGGCTGCTGCGGGACATCACAACCCTAAGGTCAAGCATGGTCGAGATGCAGTTGAAGTTGGAAGCATCGCAATCCACCATCAGTGATCTACGTACTGAGGTAGCTGATTTACGCAACACGGTATGTAGGTCACACGAGCCAGCTACCAACGTCAATAAACGTCACGGCGCGCTCAATGCATCGCAGCTGAGTTTCGAGTCAGCAAAATTCGACTCGTCGCCGGCCGCCGTCACTGCAAGCGATGCAAAACCGTGCCCCGCCCTCCCCGTGTCCCCCATCGTTGAGACGCCGACCAATATTAGCTCGTCAACACCGGGACGTGCTTACTCGGCTGCCGTTATTATAGCTCCCGCAAATCACCAGCGGCAACCTAATAATACGAGAGGTGCCCAAAGGTCCTCCGAAGCAGTTCGAAGCTCGTTACCGCCAATAACAAGCCAAGGACAGGCCGATGAAGGCGGCTTCATTCGCGTGGAGAAGAAAAAGAAGAAGAAGAAGCCTGCTTGTCGCAATCAGTGCGGAACTGCATTGACTGGTCCTGACATGTTGCTGCGTCCTGCTATTCCATCGACACAGCTGTACGTGTCTCGTTTACATCACTCCACGAAGGTAGAGGAGGTCGTGGAGTACATCAGGATGAAGACCAAGTTCACCTTGAGAGTCGAGAGGTTGGAGTCGCGCCATAGGATTAACTTCAAATCTTTTGTGGTGCGGGTTCCGACTCATCACCTGGAGACATTCATGAAGGAGGAATTTTGGCCGACCGGTGTCATGTATCGGCGTTTTCGCGGCAGGCTACATGACACCACGACTCAGCGCAATACGTCGCCGACCAAACGTAGTAAATAGATTGTGTAGTGATGATTTTATTATGTATTAGTTTATTATTTTTTTGTAAGACTATTTTGTGTATTTTATCTATGGGCCTTAGTTGCCTGAAAATAAAGCAATTATTATTATTATATTATTATTATTATCATGCATAAAAACGAAATCCTGGCCCACAAACTTAGCATATGGCATCACATGCGAAGTTCGTTCCTTGAGAGAGGCCATGGTAGAGCGGACAGATTTGACCTTAAGCCTTGTCTCCCAGTGGGGTGATGATAATCTGGTCTCTTTTAATGCCACCAAAACACAGGCGTGTCGTTTTACCGCTAAAAGGAGTCGTTTCGATCAAACTCCTACTTTTCGGGGTACATCTGTTCCTGTAACTGATCGGCTCGAGCTCCTAGGCATGGAGTTGACATCATGTCTCAACTTCAGTGCCACCATCGAGTACAAAGCCCAAACTGCGGTCAAGAAACTGGGCATCCTAAATAGGGTGAAGCGATACTTTACGCCTGGACAGCTTTTAATTCTCTACAAAGCGCAAGTCCGATCCTGTATGGAGTATTGCAGCTACCTTTGGGATGGCTCGGCCAAATACCAACTTGCCGCGCTTGACTCGGTGGAACGCAGAACTAAGAGGCTCATTGGCGACGTAAGACTGGTGGATGCCAAGCTTCACAGCTTGGCTCATCACCGCAAGGTTACCTGCTTGTCGGTCTTCTACAGATTATACTTCGGGGAGTGTGCTCAAGAACTCCACGACCTCATTCCGCCGGCCCCCTTCTATCAGCGGACATCTAGACGCACTGCAAGTTACCATCCTTACCTAGTTGCTATCCCACCAATTCGCACTAAGCGTTTCCAAATGTCTTTTGTGATGCGCACAGCAAAGGAGTGGAACTCTCTGCTTGCGTCTGTGTTTCCGAACGCATACAACCCCGATCTCTTCAAAGTGAGAGTGAACAGGCTTCTTCTGGGTAAGCTCGCTCCATCGTCGACTTTGTATCTGTCATCTCTGACCTAGACTAGAGTCAAGAGCAAACTTATCTCAAATAAAAAATAAAAAAACATGAGCCTCTAGGCATTGACAAATGTATCGGTCGCTATTTAGTGGTGGCAACCGTGGTCCCGTCACAACCTCAAAGCCAGTTTTTTCTTCAGTGGAATAATTTAGCTACAGGATAAAATATGCCTTTTCCCATCTAGAGACAAAACAAGCATAGCTTGTAATTTTAGATTATTTAATTATATATAAGTTCCTTTTATAATGTTTTGCTTCGATGCAAATGAGTGTCCAATATAAACTTATAAGTTAAAACATATTATTACCAACAATATTACGTCACCGATAGATTGTGAGAACACTTAGTTTATAATCTTTCGGTATTATTTCTGTTAGATTATAAACTGTCGAAAAATTAACAACAGAAGAACAGCTGCGTTACTGCGCACGAGCCGAGCGAGTGAAGGCAAGAAAGTTTGATACTGGTTCACAATTTGTCGTTACCCATGGATAGATTATAAACTATCTAAAAATAATGCGTTAAATTGTAAATGGTTTGTTGCAGTTCACAATTTTTCGCAAGTTTATAATGCAAACGAAATAATAGATTATAAAATAACGAAGTTTCTAATATTATACGGTGACATACTTAAATGTCGCAGCCGAATTGTACAATACAGCGTAGTACATAAAGTCTAGCCGAAATACATAAAGGCGCTTTTTTCTATTACAGTCGTACCAACTTATCTGTGAACTGAAAGAGGACGGCACCGTCGCTTCAGTGTTGCTAATTAATATAAGGTGCCCAAAATTGAGTAAGTTTTCAAGAAGGAAATTTCACATTAGACATAATCGTTTAATAAGAATTACAGTTTTTACAAATTAAAAACAATGATACCTATATACAAATAATAAAAATAATAATGAACACTACAATATAAAATACCGAATCGGAGGTGACATCTGTCATGTCACCTCTGATAAAACCAGATAAACATAATCAATGAATAAATAATAATGTTGACGAGATCAGCTGCACGAGCACGCCCACCACCTCCGGACTCTTCGCTCAGCTCCGCCTCGCCGCCGCCGGTATCCAGCCCCACCGTGAGCGCTGTGATGACACCAGCTGCGGTAGTTGCGTCGAGCTCGAGCGACGAGTATTTTTCCCCGCCGACGTCGCCAACACCTGTACGTCGACAGGGGAGAGGCCGGCCACCGAGGAGCTTGGGACTTAGGGGCCAACCAGCCCCGAGCCGGGTCCCCGCTGCCGGTGGTTGTGTGCAGCGCATGAGATGGACTCAGTCTATAAACGAGAACGTCATGCGCGCATATTACGGGTCTACAGAGGGGGGAACTAACCTCACTGCGTACCGTGTTAGAATGCTGTCTCTGTTTCAGGAACTAGAGCCAACCGTCAACGTCTCGGCCCAACGACTGTCGGATCAGGTGCGGGTCATCCAACGCAATCATAGGCTGGGCGATGCCGCACTTGATAGGCTGCGCTCAGAAGTATTGAGCAACCATATCGTCTCAACTCCGGCACAAACCGCGGTACAAGTCTCAACTATTGATTCAATCCCGCCGCGGTCTAATCATGGTGTTGTAGAGGAGGATGATAGGGTTGCCACAGTAAGTAGCCAGTGCAACGCCCGATTGAGGAGCGCACTGGAGGATGCGTTTCTCGAGTATAGGTCCACTCCGACCGAACTTAGGCCCCGATTACCACACTTGCCTATGCACAAGAAAAATAGGGCGCTGGTGTCTGCTTTGGACTCGCAGCTCAAGAATTTTTTTGAGAGCAGCGAGGATCTCATTGATACACATTCGATCCTGTATTGCGCGGCTGTTGCGGCATGTCGTTTAGCTAACGTCAAGTTTCCAAACTGTGACGGAGCTACTCGACCAAAACCAGCCGTACCAGCCTGGCAGTGCAGGATCGAACGTCGTATCGATGGGACCAGGGTACTCATCGGCAAACTATACTGCTTCAGGGAGGGCAATACACGACTACGAGTGATGCGCTTTGTAAGGCGGGCATTCTCGGGGACTGGAATCAGCCCTCGAGAATACATGTCCTGTGTCACAGAGCGCATCGACTTCCTGAAGCAGAAAGTTTGTGCATGGGCGAGCCGTATTCGGCGGTATAAGCGGCGGGTCGATCGATACACGCAGAATCGCATGTTCCAGAGCGATGAGAGGTGGGTATATAGAGCTTGGGAGCGACCTGAAAAAAGTGTGGCGGACGTGCGCCGCCCAGATGATGCCACCACGAGTACATTCTGGCGCAGCATCTGGTCGGTGCCCGTCTGTCACGCTGAGGCTGGCTGGATGCAGGATGTCGAGCGAGTGTGTGGAACTATACCAGAAATGGAAAAGATCTTAATAACGCCATTAGACGTAGCCAAAGCAGTCCGCCCGTTGCCAAATTGGAAATCACCGGGACCGGACGGACTGCACAACTTTTGGCTAAAATGGCTAATTAGTTCACACACTCGCCTGGCATCTCAATTCCAGTCATCCTTAGAGTCTGGGTCGCTACCGCAGTTTCTAACAACAGGCGTTACCCACCTGCTCCATAAGTCAGGAAGTCCCGCGGAACCCAAGAATTATAGACCGATCACGTGTTTGCCGACGATCTATAAACTTCTAACATCCATTTTGAGAGTGAAAATAAATACGCACATTGAGAGTAACTCAATTATGTCTTCCTCTCAAAATGGATGTAGGAACGGGTCCCGCGGTACTAAGGAGCTACTCCTCATCGACATGGCCATTAGCCAACAGGTTCGTCGATCCCGCAAAGATCTGTCGACATGCTGGATAGATTATAAGAAGGCCTACGACTCGGTGCCACATACATGGCTCATGAGGGTGCTTGAGTTGTACAAGATAGATGCAATTCTACGCACCTTCCTTGAGTCATGTATGGGGCAATGGAGGACGGTCCTTCGCTATCCAGGGTGTCGACAGATCCAGGGGAATGATGAACCTGTATGGATTAAACGGGGAATATTTCAGGGCGACAGTTTGAGTCCACTTTGGTTCTGCTTAGCCCTGAATCCTCTAAGCACACTGCTGGAGGATTCAGGTCTAGGCTATCGGTTGAAGAGAGGTGGTCAGGTCATATCTCACCTCCTCTACATGGACGACTTGAAACTCTTTGCCCCCAACAAATTGCGACTGGTGGAACTACTGAAGGTAACTGAAACTTTCAGTAACGCCATCAGGATGGAATTTGGTGTGGACAAATGTGCAGTCATGCATGTAAAGCGAGGCGAGATTATGGAATCCGAGGGGATTCAACTCTCGGATTCCATAAACCTTAGAGCCCTCTCCGCAACCGAAACCTATAAGTATTTGGGTATGTCGGAAGCGTTGGGCATTAATGCTGCTGACATGAAGCAATCGTTGAAGGAGCGCTTCTTTGGTCGCCTGAAGAAGGTATTAATTAGTCTTCTTTCGGGCGGAAACAAGGTGCGCGCCTTCAACGGTTGGGTCATGCCGGTTTTGGTGTACTCTTTCGGTATACTCAAATGGACTCAGACCGAACTAGACGCCCTGGATAGGAGGGTCCGTACACTACTGACCGCAAACCGGATGCATCACCCACGATCATCGGTGATGAGACTGTACATCCCGCGGAAGTGCGGGGGTCGAGGTTTTTTAAATGCGAAGACCCTCCACAACCACGAGGTGTGCAACCTCAGGGAATATTTTCTAAACGCCGACGTGGGTATGCACCGTAATGTGGTCGCAGTGGACAACGGGTTCACCCCGCTCTCCATGGCTAAAGAGAACTGGCGCAAACCTGTAGTACTTACTACAGATGACCGCAAGGCGGTATGGCAAAGCAAGGAGCTTCACGGACGCTTCTATCGGGCTCTACACGAGCCCGGTGTAGATTTCTTAGCGTCCGTATCCTGGCTACGTTTCGGTGACCTCTTTGGGGAAACTGAAGGTTTTGTTTGTGCAATTATGGACGAAGTTATTTTGACGAATAACTACCGGAGACATATTATGAAGGACGGGACGGTTGACGTGTGTCGGGCATGCCACCGTCCGGGTGAGTCCATCAGACATATTATCTCTGGTTGTTCTCGTCTGGCTAACGGCGAGTACTTGCACAGGCATAACCAAGTGGCCAGGATTATTCACCAGCAACTTGCTTTGAAATACAAACTTGTGGACTCTGAGGTACCGTATTACAAGTATGTGCCCGACCCAGTTCTTGAAAATGACCATGCCACGTTGTACTGGGATCGGTCTATCATCACTGACAGGACTATTGTCGCCAATAAGCCTGATATAGTGGTGATAGATCGATTAATCGATTAGCGCGCCGCGCAATGATAATCGATGTTACCATTCCGCATGACGAGAACCTCGTGAAAGCTGAGAAAGAGAAACAAATAAAATATCTCGACTTAGCACACGAGGTTGTTGACATGTGGAATGTGACCTCGGCTGTCATTGTGCCGATTGTTGTAACGGCCAATGGCCTGATGGCCGAAAGCCTCGACCAACATCTCTCGAGGCTGTCGTTAGGCGGTTGGATCAAGAGCCTGATTCAGAAGGCAGTACTCCTCGATACGGCTCGTATTGTGAGGAGGTTCCTGTCTCTGCAGCCTAACCACCGGTAGCTTGGACCCTGCTCCCGATACCGGTGGAATTCTATTTTCTATTTTTTATATTTTTAAATGTTTTTTTAATATTTTGTATTTTAAGAAATATTTAAAAATGTAATTATATAAGAAACAAAAATTAATAAACGAAATAATAAAATAATAAAAAGAATTTGATAATTTACAGTTACGTAGGTACGCTAACAGTTTAGTCTCTCAGGAATAAACAATGGCTTTATCTAAAAAGTAATCCAATGAAGTGGAAATTCAGCAGATAAAATGTTGCACGGGGGTATACAACTTTCATTTAACGAAGTTAAGTAGGTACCTACATTGCAAGAGGTACCGGATGTCTAGCATTTAGTTATGACTGTACCTAACCCCTAACACCAGATTTACTAATTATAATTAGCAGTGGTACCTAGTAGTAGTGTAGTGTAATAAAAAAAAAAACAAATTGCTTTACAATGATTTATTGAAAACCAGGTTTACAGTAATTGTGATCTTTAGATGAACCTACATACACAACTTCATCCTGGTTGTGAGGCCATACTCCGCTTATTTCCGTACCACTATCATCATTATCACTATCGCTTTCGGTTTCAGTGTCACTTACCACTTCTATAATAAAAGGTTTATCTAAATACAAATCATGTTTTAAGTATTCTCCTTCTAACCTGCGAACGTGTTTACAATGCTGTGCCCACTCATGAACTGTAATAGCGTCAAAAGCTTCTCTAACTAGGCGGGGAATTTCAGCATTTTTGTGCTCAATATTTACATCAGCAACTTTTCTTTTCATTGTGCTCCATATGAGTTCAATGGGATTGAGATCACAGTGATAAGGTGGTAAATATAAGCATTTGTGTCTATTGTCTTCTAAAATTTTTTCAATCTCATATACAGGTTCAGGCTTGTATCTCTTAATTATTTCTAAAAGCTGAGGTTTAGTCAAATTCTCTCCGTAGTCAATTTTATTTTGGGTCAACCATAATTGCATATCTTTTTTTAAGGAATTCGTATTTGGGACTTTATTCACACAAATACGGTGATAAGGAGCACTATCCATCACTATTATGGATGGCTCTCGTAAATTAGGCACAAGTTTTTCAATAACCCACTTTTTAAAGTTGGTACTATTCATCTCGTCCTGATAATCACCACTTTTTGTGTTTGATTTAAACACAAGTAGTGCATTTTGTAGCGAAAAAAAATAAAAAGACGGAAATTCACTTTTTTGCTACGACACGTTTAATTTTGTTTTAAAATAAAAATAGAAAAAAAAACATTAAAAGGTAAAAAAATGAATATTATTGTATCAAAAAGTTGCAGGTTGACTTGTGTGAAGGGAATAAAATAGAGAACTTTGGTCCGATAGGTACGCGAATAACGAACGAGAAATAAAACGTACTAGTTATCTAGTCGATTGCAATCACTAATAAGTAACGCTACCAAAACATATCGTTATAAAAAAAATCAGATAACCAAGGTATCTCGCATTTTACAAATTTGAAAATAAAATTAAGTAGTCAATGAATTAAAAAAAAATCCGCAGAGGGTTACTATCTACAGTATTAAATTAGAACGTAAAATATCATAAAATAAACCGTGGCATAAGTAATTGCGTCCGGCGAGGTGACGTAGACTGTAGGGAGTCGCAGTTCTTTGTTCAGGAACTGGCGTTGTTTGCGAGACCTTCAGCGGTCAAAATGCGGTCCAACTCTCGACGTTGGCCAAGGACGTCCAGCGTTATTTTAGGCCAAAACCTGGAGGCCGAAAGGCGGCCTGTTCAAAGCTATTCAATCCTAAGACAAAATGAATTAGGGTTAGACCAGCGTGATCAGACTGAACTTCCGATTGAGGAAAACTGTTAAAAGATACGTACCAGAAAAAATAAAGATGAATGGTTAGACTCGTACTTAATATTTTGCCATAAGGTATTCGGCAGGGATATAGTGTGCTTCACATGAAAAAAAACTCGTTAATTTTCCCCAAACTGGGTCAGTATCAATTGATTCAACTTTTGCAACTGAAGAAAAAATGGGGACCCATCTGTCTGAAGAAAAATAATTCGAATCAAGAAATAAAAAGATAAAAATCGACCAGGCTCAAATACAAACGGAAAAAAGGTTGATTATAAAGAACCAAAAAGTTTTGACATGCAGAGTTATGCTGCAATTTGTAACAAATCCAGTATCTCCTCCCGCATGAACAATAATATATTTTTGCCCTTTCAATACAGGCTCCAATACTCCGTCTTCACCTTCTCCTTGCCAACATTTACCCGATGTATGCGAAGAGTGAATGTAGGTCTCATCTAAATAAATTATGGGCCGGGGCTGGGGAGATTTATTATTTTTATCCACTGCATGCAAGTACTTAGCTCTCCAAGCTGATATTTCATAACGCTCCATAAGAACCTTCCGATTGGATTGAGATTTTTTAAAACGAAATCCCACCTTGTGAAGCAGCTTTCGCAGACTCTCTCGCTGTCCTGTGTAATTTATTTCTGTCTTTAAGACCCCTAGGAGCTTTTTAACAGTAGGGATCTCTTTTTTAGCAGAATAAAAGTAATGTACTTTCCTCCGTATAACTCCCATGTCAAAATCATCAACATGCACAAATCCACTTTTACGTTTTCTCTCCTTGCCTGGTGTCCGAATTTTTGTACCAGTTTCTTCTGCTGCGTGCCGTTCCTTAACTATTTTGAAATGAGTCCTTGACTCACAATATAAATAATAAAATAAATGTTAGTTGAAATTTGAAATCTGGCAGGTTAGTTTGCTCACTCACTTAGCAGGTTACCTATTAGATGTACGTTACTGTTACGCTAACCTGCAGCAAGAATAGAAACGAATATTTCGTGGACTTAAATAATTAGTTAAGTATCGGGTAATTTATAACAAGAAAGTTGACAACACTAACCTGTCGCTGCCGAAATTCGTTTGTATATTTGATTAAATGGAATAATCGGAGAACCCGCCCGAGCTTCTTCTTCAAAAAAGGTTTTAACCTTTAGAATAACGTTTCGAGCATCACTTGTAATAGCTTTCGGTATATTTAACTTTATAAATTCAGCCATATCACGACAAAACAACCAGAGAACCTGAATGTAGTATACACTGACAATCGAATGACATTTCAACATGACGGCCGTAGTTCCAATTTTCGCCATTGCACAGATAAGTTGGTAGGAGTGTATGGCTGATTGACGTTCAGCTGGATTGTCATTGCGTTACGTTTTAATACAGCTACCCACGATTAGACGTACTGCAGAATGGCTTATCTGCAGTCACAATAAGCGTTTGGCGTGGCTCCTAATGCCAAATCGGTCTCAAAAACTAAGGTAGGGCACTCTGACCACATGGTTTAAGTCAGGTTAGAACTGTGACCGACCACCTGCGAGCCGACCGAGTGAAGCGTGCGCTGCCGTGGCAGCGGCCGGCGAACGCTACTACCAAGTTGGTCGCAATTACTTGGCTATTTTATATTTTTAGGACCGACTTTCATTAATCTTTGAAAACGTTATATTAAAATTGTCTAATCATTGTTTTCACTCGAGTTAGGGTCATTTTTACTCATATACTCGTCTTTTTTCTTCGGATGCAATCATTGTTGTCATGACAGTGAACCACGAGCGTCAAAATTTAGAACAAAATTCTACAATCTGACGTTTCATTTCACGCTGTTTTATATAACGTCTAATCGTTGACCCGCTGCATTGATAAACTCAACACGCTTAAAGAATCTGGCGTGTTCAGTAATTATGTAAAGCCGCTAAACGTCGTTCAGTTGTTTTACATAATGGCGCTGTTTCGTAGAACAACTAGCCGTTTTGTAAAACAGCGGATTCTACAATCCGTCTGCGACATAAACAAAAGGACAAAATAGAAAAATACTTTTGGTCCATACAAAGTTTTAAATCAGCAACCTGGTGCTTTGACGTCCTTAAACCTTCGAAAATAATTAAAAACATTAATGAACGGAATAACAATGTACTTATGTAATAACTGAAGCTGGTAATAGGCAATTATGTGTGTTGGCTTAATTACTTAAAACGCGTGGGATTCAAGGTTTTTACCAATGATATTTAACAATGCTATCACTACATCGTTAAATCTACATTGTGGGGCTTGTATTCATTGAACAGGTACCCTACTTGTTACTCTTTTACGCTAATGACTCAAAATCTAATCGACTGAAAATAAAACCTATGACTGCCTCGTTGGTCTAGTGGTCGCAAGCCCTACTGCTGACCATGAGGTCCTGGGTTCGATTCCCAGGTCAGGCAGTGCTATTGGGTTTTTCTATCTGGAATTTCTCAGTAGCAGCCCGGAGTCTGGATTTGTGCCCGGTTGATGGCAATAGGCTCGCCCCCTATTGCATGGGACTTAAACATAACTGGCGAAATGTGGGTGTACTATATAGGTTCACCTCTGCCTAACCCTTCGGGGAAACAAGGCGTGATGTTATGTTATGTAAAACCTATGCGCAACAAATCTTAGTTCAAACAAATTAAACGTGAATTTCAAACATTCTATTTCTGCCAATCGTTCGATGCTGACAGAGACAAAAAGATGTTTTAAATACGTAAGCGCTAAAAACTGATTTAGTGCCATAGCAGACGCGGTATTTTAGAATTGACGACGACGATTTTGTGACTCGCTGCGTTTTGTTTGGCGATCGCTTTTTGTCAATCGCTGTATCCATCTTCCGAAAATTACTAGTCATCATCTGCCTAGCCATTTCCCAGCTATGTCGGGGTCGGCTTCCAGTCTAACCGGACGCAGCTGAATACCAGTATTTTATATGGAGCGACTGCCTATCAGACCTCCACAAACCAGTTACTTGGTAAGATGATACCACTTGGTAAGACTGGTTGTCAGACTTTCGGGCTTCTAACGATCCGTAGGGCCGGTCTAAGATCTAAGAATGACAGCCGGGACCCACGACTGAACGTGCTTTCCATAGCACGGATAGGTCTCATCCAAGGACCGACCTCGACAAGCGTAGCTTAACCTGATCGATCGGCTTGTGCGGCTGTTGTTATTTAGCCACGAGCCTCTCCCTTCCGAAAATCGCTGGTCCTTAGTAATTTATAGTTTACTAGCTTTTGCCCGCGGCTTCGCCCGCGTGTATGTCGGAATATATCAAATTAATACCTACCACCTACCCTACGTGTTAATCGAGGTTCTAAAATATTTGTATGCCAAATTTCCTCTAAATTCAATCAACCGTTTTTGCGCCAATCCGGAACATAAATACATCCCGACAAACAACAAACGGACAAAAATTCTAAAAACTATAGTGTGCGCAACAGACTCGTTCAATCACTTCTTTTCATTTATATGCAATGCACAGTTCTGACTTCGTTACTATTTTTAACCGACTTCAAAAAAAGGAGGAGGTTATCAATTCAGTTGTATGTTTTTTTTTTAATGTTTGTTACCTTCATTTATTAACCGATTTGATTTTTTTATTTTATTTGATAGGACATACTTTCAGATTGGTCCCATTTTTATCAAAATCCAGTTCTGATGATAGGATCCATGAGGAATTGAGGGAACTCGTCAAATATTATTGGCAAACACATAGTGATTTTGGTATTTCGTCAACAAATCAAGCATTTGTATTCAGAAAGTATGATTTGGTGAAGTGGAACTGGCGAAGAAGACTATAGATGGCTACATGAATCATCAATGATAAGTATTTCACGGGTGGTGATAAGATATCTCGAGTAAGATAGTTAAACGACTATGACGAAGCAAATTTAAATAAATGCTTCTGATGAAAATTGTACCATTGAACTCAGATCAGTAATAAAACAATGTATCCCAGCCATGCTGGGGCTTATTGGAAATGTCATGAAATGCACTCTGGCTATAAATTATTTTTAACCGACTTCAAAAAAGGAGGAGGTTCTCAGTTCTTAGGAATCTTTTTTCTGGACCGATTTGGAAAATTCTTATTTTGTTTGAAAGGGTATACTTTCCAGGTGGTCCCATTGTCATCAGGTCAGGATCTGATGATGGGATCCTGGAGAAATCGAGGGAACTCTTCAATATAGGCACACCTATAGCGATTTTGGTATTTTTTATAGTAACTTGTGTATTTGCTCTCGGAAAGCAACATTTGGTGAAGTGGAACTGATGACGAAGACCACATATGGTAAGATGGCCACTGGAACAACTCAATAATAAGTATTTCACGGGTTGCGATTCCATTACTTTAAAATTATTGGTAAGCAATAGAAGCTCGTCACAATGCATATAAAGAAGTGGAGCTAATGGTGAAGTACCAAGAGAACTCCTCAACAATTAACGTCCCTGCATCGGGAAAAGCAATGTTTTTTAAAGGTGATGAGCAGTTATCATTAGGTTATTGTAACTCAGATAAATTACGAACAAACCCACTAAAAAGTGAAAAATAAAATCAACCGACTTCCAAAACAAACACTACAAAGTGAAAAATAACTTTAATTTCGGAAGTCAGTGGCAAAAACCTAAAATACAGTTCCAAAGGTACCGACTTCCGAAAAAGTATAAGAACTGAGTTTCGAGTTAATATGACAGCGCGTTAAAATTTTTCCTTACTGTTCCTTGCTGTTCTTACGGTCCTAGTGTTCCTTACTTGTTTAAAAAAACTAAGAGTGACAATTTTTATTATTTCCTGAGGCAAATTTTGCCAAGTTTCAAGTGTATTAACCAAAGGAATAAAATTTTTCATATAATCTGTATCCCCTCTTTTCACCCCCACAGGGGTGGAATTTAAAAAAATCGTTTAAGATATTTCCAAAACTTGACTCAAAGGTTATTCATTACCAATTTTCGAGTTAATGCAGCTACGCAGTAAAATTCTCCCCTGTAAAATTGACAACCCCTTTTCACCCCGTCCGGGGTAGATTTTCGAAAAAACCTTGATACAGGTTATTCTTTATTTTTGGACGTTAGTATAAATACTGAGTTTCGAGTTAATCGGACTGCGTGTTAAAATTCTTCCATACAAATTTTGACACCCCAATCCTCCTCGTGGGGGTAGTTTAGAAAAACCAAAAATTACAAAGTTTATAATTTACTAAGATAAGTATTTGGGCCTAGTTTCAAGTTTATTAACTCTAGGAATAAGATTTTTCAAACAAACGAAATCCCCCCTTTTCACCCCCTTAAAAGTTGAATTTCCAAAAACCCCTTCTTAGTACTCCCCTACATTATAAAAGAAAGCCGTGTGCAAAATTTCACGTTCCTAGTCCCAGTAGTTTCGGCTGTGCGTTGATATATCAGTCAGTCAGTTTCTCCTTTTATATACATATATAGATGTGTCAAACCGCCATATTTATTCCTCAGGTAAAAGTTATGTGACGATTGAAAAATCAGCCCTAAATGGAAAAAAACGTATTATTGAAGCTAACTCAAAAACTACTCTACAGAATTTCACCAAATTTATATGCAACCACCTCAGGACTATACCCTTTCAAATAAAAACTTCGCAAAAAGGCAAATTTATGTCGAGCTAAGTCGTGTCAGAAGTTTGGAAGGCGTAATTTCATCAGGTTTGGACGCCGTCACCAACAAATTATTAAGTCAACCACACGACGACAGATCGGTGACCAAATCTGTCTTCTGACAATCAAGGTCACACATACGACTCAAGTAGCGCAATTTGAAGCATATTACCATTAAAATAATTTATAGCCAGAGTACATCGCATGACAATTCCAATAAGCCCAAACACGGCTAGGATACATTATTTTATTACGGAGTTCCGGTGCCTACCTTCCGGCTTCATCATCAGATCAGTTCAATGCTACCATTTTCATCAGAACCATTTATTTAAATTTACTTCGTCTTAGTCGCTTAACTATCTTAATCGAGATATCGCCACCCGTGAAATACTTATCATTGAGGAGTTCCCGTGGACATATGTGGTCTTTTGCATCAGTTCCACTTCACCAAATGATACTTTCTGAATGCAAATGCTTGACTTGTTGATGAAAATACGTAATTAATATTATTTAAATGCCTATAATAATTGAGGAGTTCCCTCAATTCCTCATGGATCCTATCATCAGAACTGGATTTTGATAAAAATGGGACCAATCTGGAAGTATGTCCTTTCAATATAAAAAAAGAATTTTCCAAATCAGTTTAAAAAGATAGATACAACCGAATTGAGAACCTCCTCCTTTTTTTGAAGTCGGTTAAAAATAAAGACTAAAATGTTTCCTCAAGAAGTCAAGATACGAACTATGACTACATTTTCAATCCCTTAAATCTCTTAAAAAAAGGACAAATACAAATTACACAAATTTTTTAATATTATTTGTGATTTTTAAAATCAACCCCTATTTTACCCCCTTAGGGGATGATTTTTCAAAAACGCTGAACCACATAATTCTTTATTTCCTACCAAAAGTATGAATTTGAATTTTCATATCCCTGACTTAAAAAATGCAGGGTTTCTCATACAAACTTTCATCCCCTATATCACCCCCTGTAGGGTTATTTTTGAGACAAAAAGTATCCTATGTCCTTCCCCAGGATGCCTTCTAACTCCTTGCCAAATTTTATCGAAATCCGTTCAGTGGTTTAGGCGTGAAAAGGTAACATACAGACAGACAGACAGACAGAGTTACTTTCGAATTTATAATACAGTGTGAGTCTTTATAATCTGCACATATCGAAATGAGGGAATCTATGCTTAATTTTATCGACGGAAAAAATGTTAAAAAAAATCTAAATATTTATTAATATTTTTTATGGATTTTTAAAAAAAATTGTTTGCTTTTGTGACCCCAGTGTATACAAAACTGTGTAACTTTTAAACTAAACGATTTATCACGATGAAACAAACTCCATAATGTTTGGAAGTAATTAGGTGTCGTCATAAAATAAAAATTATGGAAAAAAAATAGCCATAATCAAATATAAACATTTTTTTTTGGCAAAAATCTGATTTTTTTTCATTAATTTTTACAAAAATTGTAAAATTTCTCAATAACATGCCCCCATCACCTTCTTTTTTTATAACTTTAAGTTATTCTTCATTGTATTAGGAACCTAACGGTAAAAATTGCATGTTTTTAACTCAACCCCAACATTTTTTATCAAATGTCAAAGAAAGGCCCAACGCATAGCTACGCACATTGTTTAGCAGGTAGATAAACTTTTTTTTGTTAACTTTGTTGTGAATGCGCGCGGGTCGTTTCAAAGATGGCACTCCGAACGCGGAATCGTATTGTTCTCATAAGGGTGGTTTGTTTGGGATGATAATTAATGCAAAAGAGTTCAATTGAAACCCATTTATTATTAAATACAAAATTTAATGCATCAGGTTCTCAAAATGTCCACCTCGTTGTTGTAAACACAAAGCCGCGCGAATTAGAATTTGGTGTGTCGCTCTCCTTATCATTTCGGGATCATTGCGAATATCATTCGCACAGTTTATTATGCGGTCACGCAAATCGGCCTCACTGTTGATGGGGGTACTGTAGACGCGTTGCTTCATGGTCCCCCATAGGAAATAATCAAGGGGCGTCAAATCGGGTGAACGCGCAGGCCACCCTACTGTTCCTTGCCGGCCGATCCATTTGTCATGATAATTTTCGTTTAAAAATCTTCTTACATTTGTAGCGTAATGGGCAGGACATCCGTCCATCTGAAGAAACATCCTTTGACGCACAGCCAGTGGGACATCTTCCAATAACTGAGGCATATCATCTCTCAATAGACTTAAAAATCTTTCACCAGTCAACGTTCTCGGCAATATGACTGGTCCAATCAACATGTTATCGATAAGACCAGCCCAAACATTTATCTAAAATCTTACTTGGAAAGTAGATGACCGTTTCAGTTTCGGGTTTTCACCTGCGCGGCACCATCTGTGTAAATTTCGACAGTTAGTAATACCGTCTCTAGTGAATGTCGCTTCGTCCATCCATAGTATTTTTCTTGGAAAGTTTGGGTTTGCTCTGGTTTTTCTTTGAATCCATGTGGACATCACACACCTTGGACGCCAGTCTACGTCTTCATGTAGATGTTGCACCCTTTGATAGTGATAAGGATGCAATCCTTCTTTCTTTAAAATACGCCACACTGATTTTTGGGATATTCCGTGACGAAGAGCCAGTCGTCTAGTACTTATGGATGGATCAGCAAACAAATCACTTAATACTGCTTGTTCAGTAGCCGCATCAATAATTACTTGAGGTGGCTCGCGACGATCTCTACTTGATCCAAGTCCAGTGATCGACAACCTTCTGTGAACTTCCTGGAAGTTTCGGGCAGATGGCACTGGTTGCCTGTTAGGATACGCAGCTATGTAAGCCGCGCGCGCAGCTCTGGCACTTCCTTGTCCCACTCCATAATAAAAATGTATGTCGGCGATGTGTGCCGGGGAAAATTCACTTAAACGCGGCATCATGTAGCAGCGAATGAAAGTTATGAAAGTCCAGCGAACGAAAGTACCGAAACACATGTAGCAGCGGCGAATAATTCGGAGCAACTGCCAGTCTGACATCTGTCATAATTCAAGTTCCTTTGGCTGGCCCTACCTCCCCGACCTGCGCACATTCAAAAGAAAGTTTATCTACCTGCTAAACAATAGCTATGCGTTGGGCCTTTCTTTGACAGTTGATAAAAAATGTTGGGGTTGAGTTAAAAACATGCAATTTTTACCGTTAGGTTCCTAATACAATGAAGAATAACTTAAAGTTATAAAAAAAGAAGGTGATGGGGGCATGTTATTGAGAAATTTTACAATTTTTGTAAAAATTAATGAAAAAAAATCAGATTTTTGCCAAACAAAAATGTTTATTTTTAAATGTGGCTATTTTTTTTCCATAATTTTTATTTTATGACGACACCTAATTACTTCCAAACATTATAGAGTTTGTTTCATCGTGATAAATCGTTTAGTTTAAAAGTTACTCAGTTTTGTATACACTGGGGTCACAAAAGCAAACAATTTTTTTTAAAAATCCATAAAAAATATAAATAAATATTTAGATTTTTTTTAACATTTTTTCCGTCGATAAAATTAAGCATAGATTCCCTCATTTCGATATGTGCACATTATAAAGACTCACACTGTATTAGTATGGAAGTATGGATATGGATGCGGGCCTTAAAAAACATTTGCCTGGTCATACATAAAAAAATATATAAGTACGCGTTAACATGAGAAACCCCTAAGGACGAGGTTCTCTTCCGATGCGCCCTATACGTGTGGTTACCAAATGTAACAACAAACACGCTGTGAAAGTATGTAAGCGCAGGAGTAGCAGGAGCTCTCGAGAAAATGGCGATGTCGGAAGTGTGTGTGCGTGTGTGTGTTATGTGGTGACGCTACTCGTCTTCACGCACACATTCACAGCGTGTTTGTACACTTGGTAAACACAAGTTAAGCGCACGTCGCTTCGTGAGATAAAAAATACTATAATAATCTTCTCAATAAAAGTAAACAAACATTTACATCGAGCTCAGTTTTCGGTTAACAGTGAAACAGTTCGGGCGGTCTCAAAATGGAGTGTTTAAAGGACGATAAAATGTTGAAGTTCCGTCCGGATACGTTGGAAACTGTGAGGAAAGAACTTAATTTGGAGAAACCTGGAAGGGTTGCTGAAGCTGTAGACATTTTGGAGAAATGGGTGCAAATGCAGCCGCATTTTGCGAAAAAGGATTTCTGTAAGTACTTTTTTTATATGTAATTTCGTGAAAGTGCCAATATTGTGCTAATTATTTTTAAGTGGAAATCGGTTGCCATGGTATGGCCATGTGATGAAGAGGAATGCCGATCAAGCCTGATTATGTAATAAGTAGGTACATACTCCGTCACTTAACTGTGTGAGACTTTGTACTTATGTAACAGTTTCACATTTATTATTTAAAAGCAGGATATAATTTTGACTGTTACAATAAATAATTCGTGGTTTTTAAATCCCGGGATTTAAGCGTCATTAAAATTATTCCGGATTTTAGAAGAGGTATTATTTATTTATTTATTACAAAATCCACAGCTCTTTACAATCTTAACCTAAACTATTTTAACTGATCCTACAGCCAATTAAGGATTTACAATTTAAATCTATACTTACATAGCTAAGAAAACGGCGTGTGAAAGTGTGCGTGCCTGAGGAGTTAAAGTGAGTGTGTGAGTATGTTATAGCGGTGTGTGTGTGTGGTGATTGTCTTATACCTTCTGTACCACCCCATGTATTTATTTATTTCGTTTAGATGTATTTGTCAGTTCGTCACATATTGACACTATTAATTGCTTCCTGAATGTACCTTTTTTAGTATTAAATATATCTAGATGAGAGAATCTTTTGTTATAATTACTTAGCGTCCTGCCAATGACTGAGTTTTGAGCGTATTATCTACTCCATGTTACTTCCTTCCTCGAAGTTTAGGCAAATTAGCACAACCTATTCCTATCACTGTTTATTATAAGTAAAATACCGATGATAATATTGTACAATTTCCTACAAGATTTTGAGACGTTAATACAAATAGCGATCGTCAGGTGCATAAGTTAATTATGTCCTTAAACACGGGGAATTTTTGGTCTGGAGCAAAAACAGAAATGATCATAAAAGAGTGTGTTCAAAAGAACCATGAGCATTCGTTGAAGAAAACTACTGCACTACCTATCTATCTATTATTAGGAAGAGCCAATTTTTGTTTAGCCAATAATCGAACCCATTCTTTTTGCAAAAAAGTAACGACCTGTATTACTGTACATAACGCTGTTTGATATACATACTCGTACATTGTCGATGGTAATTTAAAATGTTGCACATTTTATTATTTGTTTTGACCTTAAGAGCAGGTCACACCGCCCGTCTCAAGTTCTCAAGAAAATAATAATATATGCACAAGTATTCTGCTCGCTGCTCGTCGTTATTTAGGTACACACACTTGCTGTCAATAGTTTGTGCTGGTATGAGAGCTTTTTATATTTATTTTTTATTTTTATTTTATTTTAATAAGTACAGAGACAGACTACAAACTAAGACAATTCAGCATAGGTATGACAACATACAGCACATAAATCTGAAGTCCAATTATTACTGTACACAGCGTTCAACATTTAATATGCTTCTTTAGTGACAGTTAAGGTTGAATAATTTGAGATAGTGACACTGCAGCATTTACAACTTATATAAACAATTTTTAAAAACGTTAAGACTGTTCAAAAACAAGTCCACCTTAGGGCATATTGCATTATATTGCCTACACATTCTGGATAACGGATTGTTTTCCGAAACATTATTATTACTAGCGGGAATACTGAATAATTGTGGGGTGCGCACAGATCGAGTTGGTATTTTAAAGTTTATCTGGTCAAGTAATTGAATGTGTTCTTATTCACTACTTATTTAGCAATGTTTGTGATTGAACGCTCTTTACAATCACCCGGCTTAATACATAATGTGAAGTCATGCAAAATGAATTGTTGCGGTTACGCAGAAGTGTACCTATTGCAGCGTTACCTCTGCGGTTGCAACCTAATAATGTTTTTTTTTCTAGTTCGTATTAAACAATACTGCGTGTATTCTGTTATATATGTAAAACCGCTAAACGTCGTTTTGTAAAACAACTAGCGATTTTGTAAAACAGCGGATTTAAATGGACATCAGTTTATTTTTGGGCAGAGGTGTACTTAAAGTACACCCACATTTCGCCACTTATGTTTAAGTCCCATGTAATAGGGGGCGAGCCTATTGCCATCAACCGGGCACAAATCTAGACTCCGGGCTACTACTGAGAAATTCTACATAAAAAAACACAGTTCACAAACACAAACTCTGGGCGGAGCGGGAGGGCGTGTCAGACTTTTACTGACTAAAACCCACCCGTGTTCCTTCTGTTGCCTGTGCCGGGGCCACGGTAAATCTTTCGAACATCCCGCAACCCTAGCTAGTGGTGTCACCACTGCGTCGACTGTCGGCAGGACACGGCGCGGCATACGCTGGCAGAGTGTGCCGCTTGGGAGGTGCCGCGCCGTGCCCTCATCTCTAGAGTAGGCAGTGACCTGTCGCTGCCGGCTGTCGTTAATTCGATGGTCGGCAGCGAGGAGTCCTGGGACGCGGTAGTTTCCTTCTGCGAGACAGTCATCTCTCAGAAGGAGGCTGCGGAAAGGGAGAGGGAGATCACATCCTCTCACCCAGCCCGCAGCAGGCGCACTGGGCGTCGGCGGAGGGCGGACTACGCCCTCTTCCAGCCCCCCATACATCGGACCCGAGGTGGCGGCGCGTAGTGTTCCACGCGCGCCCCTCTTAGACGTCGCGGGGGGAGTCAAACACCTCACTCCCCCCCTCGACACGAGGAGAGGCCTGCCGTGGCGGGCCGGCACCAGCCGGGGGTTACGGAAGGATCGTAAGTTCCCGCGACCCTCGGCGTAGGTGTGAGATGGAACACCGGGGTGGGTTTTAGTCAGTAAGAGTCTGATAGACCCTTCCGCCCGCCCCAGGGCGGAGGACATCCATGAGGATTTTCCACCCCAAAACAAAAAAAAAAAAAAAAGATTTACTATAGCCAACATTGAACGATGCGGAATGAGTCAACCATATTTAGATTTTGAAATGCCCGGTCCAAAACTAGAACGTTTTCGGCGGAGCTGCATTTACGTGGCTTCTCTAATTTACAAGCTTTGGGTAGGTCAACTACTCAACAACCCTTCAATAAGTTTTGTGTTGCGTTGCGGAAGTGGTTGTTACAAGAATGTTTTTATTCGATAATTAAGTTCTTTCAAAAGTGTCTCTGTAAATTTTATAAATACATTAAATTACAGATATATTTAACTGTTAAGTAAACGGTTTTCCAATAGGGACGGGTCGATGTTGACAGTCTGTGGCAGCCATACTATTTTGGTGGGATCTGTAAAATCTGTTGTATATTATGCAGTCAGTGATGCCAAATCACCATGGCAAGTTACACGGTTGAGCAGCATGTGCAAAAGATAAAACTTTATTATAAAAATGAGTGTTCGTTAGTGCAAACGTTGCGCGCATTGCGCCCATTTTACGGCAGACGCGGTGGCCTTTCAAAGTCCACTCTCCAACGATTGGTGACTAAATTTGAGACGACCGGTTCGGTAAACAACCAACCAACACCTTTACGTCAAAGGAACGCCAGATCGGCCGAGAACATCGCCGCTGTACGTGAGAGTGTTCAGGAGACTCCGAGGCAGTCGATTTCTCGCCGTGCTCAAGAACTCGGCCTTTCGCAGACCTCAACTTGGAGAATTTTGCGTCGGGACTTAGGTCTGCATCCGTATAAGATCCAACTGACCCAAGAGCTCAAAGTTAATGACCATAGACAACGCCGTGTGTTCGCTGAATGGGCATCGGAACGCTTGGAAGAGGACCCCGATTTTGGCCGAAAAATAATCTTTAGCGACGAGGCACATTTTTGGATGAATGATTTTGTTAATAAGCAAAATTGCCGTATATGGGATGACCACAGCCCACATGAGGTTCACCAGGTGGCAATGCATCCACAAAAAGTTACTGTTTGGTGCGGATTTTGGTGTGGCGGCGTCATTGGTCCGTACTTCTTCGAAAACGACGTTGGCGAGGCCATCACCGTCAACGGCGAGCGCTACAGATCAATGATAAACAATTTCTTTTGGCTTGATTTGAACAATATGGACGTGAACGACATGTGGTTCCAGCAAGATGGCGCTACTTGCCACACAGCGAACGACACAATCGACATTCTGCATGAACGGTTTGAGGGTAGAGTTATCTCTCGCAGAGTCGTGTGATTTGACTCCGCTAGACTTTTTCTTGTGGGGTTTCCTGAAGTCGCAGGTCTATGCCAATAAACCACATTCGACCGTTGCCCTGAAAGCCAACATAACGCAGGCCATCGCTCGGATTCAGCCGGATCTATGCAGCAGAGTCATTAAAAATTGGACCTCTCGGATTCGTGCCACCATACGAAGCCGCAGCGGACATTTGAACGATGTCATATTCCATCCATAATGGCATAAATGGGTCTTTTAAATAAAAAATAAATTTCGTTAATATCTCACACACATCTTGTTTTATTCAATTTTAACATCGACCCGTCCTTGTTGAAAGACCCTTACATAGACATAAATTTACAAAATGTAGTTACCTAGTAATTAGGTATAAGTGTAAAAACTTGTACTTATTGCATACTAAATATTGGCCAAATGTGTGGTACTAAATATTCATGTAAGAACTTCTTGACCTACCTACCATATTTAAGGCAATAAATGAATTGAATTGAACCAGCACTATGTCGAGCTTTTTCATGAAGAACATCGTAAGCGACAATTTGCACTTTTTACAGGAAAGGGTATTTTCTTTCCTAATTAACTATGTTTTCATTTACAATGATAATTTCTTACAACAATAAAGTCGTGTAAATTTAAAATAAAATTTAAGAGTAATCGCGACAAGACGTAAAACTGTCTGATTGAGAGGTTACGAAGAAAAAATTGTATTGTGATTTTTGGCGCTTATGATGTTTTTCCTGAAAAGACTCGATGATGGCACCTGTCAACTGTACTGTGTCAACTGTCATTCTTCGAATTGTTAACAATTCGAAGAATTTAAGTTCCAGCGGTGCGTCATTATTGCGGCCCGTACAGCAATGCAAGTGGCAACTGTCTCCTCACATTTAGCATCCAATAATAACGGAAAATAACAAAACATGCAAACCTTCAAGCAATCATAGGTACAATACCACCATTTTAATTAAATGAAATAAAAGTGTTAATTCTGTAAACATGATATCAGAATCAACATTTCCTATCTGAGTACCCCTGAGAATATTAATGGCAAAGCAAACTCAGGGGTCAAAGTCTCTTTTAAAGTATACATAATCAGACATAATCTTGGTCAAATCACGTGAGAACCATGTAGATCCGTGTCTAGAATGGTTTTTTGAGGAAAGAACCACACAAATTAATTGAGTGGACCTGTCCAGTCAAGGCAAGCATTTGTCAGTAATCGTGTAGCTCAACTCAGGACTTAAGGAGCTCAATGACTCGACGAACAATACCAAAGAAAGGACATTTGGGTAGGCCGCATAAAGTACCCAAAACGCCTGACCATCATTATTAAAACTAACTGGGAAAGAAAAAGAAATCAAATTGAAAAAAAAAAGATGAACCACATATTCATAATAATGAAAGTAATATCCCCATCGCCGTATCTCTACGTTGACGTCGTGGTGGGGCTTGCGCGCTTCGAACTCTAGGTCTGTGCCGGTAGAGGTTACTTTGCCGGAACAGGTCTAGGGTGAGGAGCCAGACCAAGAGAGATACAGAAACCCGCAGGGCAGCATGTGGCGAGCTGCTGGGCAGTAGCGACCCCACGTACCCTATCTCCCGGGAGAAGTCATGTTCCTCATCTCTGGCTTGCCTTTATTGGCCGGCTGGAGTGAACACTGACGAGAACTGACCTCCCACCTCATTCTTGCCTTTATTGGCTGGCTTGAGTAGAGATTCGCAAGAGCAAACGTGCTCGGAGGAAGGAAGTAGTCCAGTAAGATGCTGGTAGGGATCTTGACCGTACTTCCGGGATTGTCCTGATAGCCGTGGAATACCTCTCCACTCCTCTTAAGCACCTCAAGACATGTTGCCCCCTTGTCGCTACGACACTATGTGCTAGCGACCGTTTCCGGGGGCCCATTGTTGAGTGTGCAAGTCACCCCCTGCCATTTTATCCGTGTATTGTATTTATCACACTTTGGTCAGGCAGGGGCCATAGTCCTTCCATAGTTTTAGATAACCAGTCCACTTTAGCCATCCAAACCCATAGCCCAATTTTTTTTTGTCTCCATATTCTGCAATAGTCCTACACCATCCGGGGGTTGTCCTTGGGTGCACTTGCATAGTACGCACAGGGATAATCGTCGGTTAGTGCCTCATTTCCATTGAAAGCGTCTAACGGGCCTCTGCGAGTTGGCTTCGGCCCCTCATATGCCTTCTAAAGGTCCGGGACCCTGGGGTCCCGAGAAATACCAAAAAAAGTAATATAATACTTTTCAAAGTAAATAGGTATTCATGTCAATATGTATATAAAATGGTATATAATGTAAACAGCCAATTACCCTGCAACTTAGTTATTATTTCAGTAACAAGGCCTTTAGTTCAAGCTTATTATAGCAGTAATTAAACCAATAATTAAAATTGTTTACAGCACGAGATTACCTGGAAAGGACTCTGATCACGGCCAAAGGTCTGACGGAAAGAGCGAAAGAAAAGCTAGATAAATTGTGCACATTCAAGACCTTGATGCCAGAATTTTTTAATGTCACAGATGTCAAGAAAGAATTGGAACCTCTTCAGGAATTTATGTGAGTGTAGTTTTCTACAGGGCTCGTGGCTAAATAATAATAGCCACACGCGTCGATCGAAGGTTAAGCTACGCTTGCTGCGGTCAATTCGTGAATGGGTGACCATCTTACACATATTGAGACCCTCCGTGCCTCGGGAAGCACGTTAACCTGTTGGTCTCGGCTGTCATTTGACAGATTTTTGACAGTCGTCACGGGTAGTTAGAAGCCCAAAAGTCTGACAACCAGTCTTACCAAGGGGCATCGTGTTACCCAGTAAGTGGGTTGTGAAGGTCCAATAGGCAGTCGCTTCATTTAAAATACTGGTGTTCAGCTGCATCCGGTTAGACTGGAAGCCAACCCCATATAGTTGGGAAAAGGATATGCAGATTGATTTTCAATAGTCACTTCATTTTACAGCCATAAATAATATCATCTTAGACAATTTTTTTGGGTTTCCTCTAATTATTTTTTTATTTTTAATTACAGACACACAGCACATTTGCCTCAGATGACACCTCAACATCACAGGGTGTTTATCACTAAATTTGTTTCAGAAAAATTTGACTCAGGAGCTGTCTTCAATTTCTACAAGTATCTTATTATGGTAGGTTTAGACTATTTCTGTTTTTTGGGTAATTTCATATGTACGTCACTTTGAGGTAGAGAAAAACTAATGCACTTTCGATACTGTCAACCTCAGAACATGAAATTGCCGCGCCTGCAGCACTAATAAAACGAATAGAGACGGCAGTACTAATAAAATTTTTGGCACTGATATTGCGTCAAGGCGCTATCCCGAGCAAAACCTTGCGATAGTGCGTTATTCAGAACTCATGAATTAAGAGAAATAAACTAACATCTAAAAGCACATTATTAATGTTCAATATCCTATTGGACAATATCACATTGGACATTCTTGTTTGTTTTTATATGCTAAAATATATTTAAAATCTCATTGTAAAGAAAAGACAGAAATGATTGATTGCATGCATCTTTTCCTAAAGGTGACGTGCTATTAATTTGAGGATTACACTAATAGTCTGATCAACGAGGCTTGAGTAACCCAAAAAATTCCCCCGTCTCTGAAATTTGGCATGTGATGAAGTTAGGTGATATAGATTACAGATGTACAATAATCCAACATTTTTGTTTTTCTAGAAGTTGGGCATTTTCACCTAAACATGAAAATCGCTTATAACTCTCTGTGAATATTTCCTCAGACTGAAATACTTTCTGTTTACGTCCGTAGGTACTAGTTAGAATAAGTATGTAAAGGAATCCAACATTTTTTTCGATTTCAGAGATACCCCAAAATTAACTTTAAACATTTTGTACTATAACTTCTACAGAAAAATTGCTGTGCTAATTTTTATTTTTTAATATGTTTTTATATCCTTAAAATACATAGCTTTGTTTAGTTATCCAAAAGATTTCCTTATTAAACATATTTTTTTTATTTTTGCTTAACTACGTAATGTGAAAAATTGCTCCATCCATTTTTATATCTTTATTAGTCATATGATTTTATGTTATAACAGATTTATTAATTATCCAACCAATTTTCGAACGTTCATATATTTTTTAGGATATGTCCGCCGATTTATGCTAGAGCGTAAGGGTATATTTATTTATTTATTTATTTAATTCTACAACTATAAGTACTCAGTACGACAGTGCGGTCATAAATTATTTTTAACCGACTTCGAAAAAGGAGGAGGTTCTCACTCAGTTCGTCGGAATTTATTTATTTATTTAAACTTTTCACACTTAAAAAAGTATAAAGGCGGACTTAATGCCTTAGGCATTATCTACCAGTCACCCAAGGGTAGTGAAGAGATTAGATGGCAGGTGCTCTATTAAAAAGGAACAATTTGTACATAAATAAGTTATAAATTTATAATACACATACATATATATTTACTACAATATACCTATATTACATATACATATATACAAATTCAAGAGAGAGAGAGGTTTTGAGATGACTCTACGCTATTTATTTTGAAAATAACTCCATCTCCGCTTAAATGCATACCGTCTGGTGGCCATCCTGATGTCAAGAGGTAGCGCATTCCAAAGAAGAATGGACTGAAAATGAAAGGCATAATGAACAAAGTCAGAAGTATGAGAAGGACAGAGTAGGAGAAGTTTGTTAGAAGAACGCAGATTCTTAGCGTGTGAAGAACATAGATATAGGAAGTGAGACACTAGATAAGAAGGAGGGGTGGGAGAGTTAAGAAGGGAGAAAAGCGGTCAAAGCACGCAAAATTCTTCTCTGGCGAATGGGCATCCATTTGAGCTCAGACCTATAGCTCGACACATGGACATATTTTCTGAGGTTGAATATGAACCGGATACACTTGTTAAGCAGTCTGTCAAGCTTATCCAGCAACACCGCATTCAAGTCAAAGTAGCACACGTCACCATAGTCGATGATAGGGAAAATCAAAGTCTGCACAAGCATAGTTTTCGCCTTAGCGGGCAAAAAGTTTCTCAGACGATACAGGGATCGCAGAGTATCGTTGACCCTTCGACTAACATTAGAGACCTGGCGCTGCCAGCTAAGACCTAAAATACAGATCCAAAGACTTCCGACATTAAAGTAATTTTTCACTTTGTAGTTTTTTTTTTTTTAGAGGTTGGTTGTTTTTTTTTTGTAAAAAAGTTTTTTTAATCATCCATCATCGCCTTTTTTTCCTTGTTTTCTTGTACGATGTAAATAATAAGCTTATATATTTATTTATTAACTCATCATCACTACCATTACAGAAATTTGCTAATTCAATAGTGTGGCCATAATTACAGTTTTATTATTTGTACCTACACTATATGCGTAAGCCATTAGTGCAAATAAGTTTTCGTCCATCGTGTTTCCCTCTGCAACGGCAACTGGGACTGCTCCAATGCGCTTGTCTATTTCCAGTTTTTGGCTAAAAAGTTGGTACTGAAGCCAATGTGTGGTGTTGTAGTTGGGGTCAATATTGACCGTATCATAATGGAGCAAAACTTTGACGCAAAGTTGAATCCAATGTGTGGCCGCGGCATGAAAACTTCTGTCACGGATTGGCATCCGTGCATTGCTCCATCAATTTCGACATTTGAGTCGTTGTGCGAGAAAACGGTGACGCGCTTAGTTTGTATAGAAAACGTTAACAGTGCCGCCTCTAGCTGTGGCCAGAGAGGCATCTCCGTGCTCTGTGCTATCTCTATAGTGACAGACAGTCAAAATGTTAACAGTGCCGGCTCTAGCTGCGACCGGAGAGGCATCTCCGTGCTCTGTGCTATCTAAATAGTGCCAGACAGTCAAAATGTTAACAGTGCCGCCTCTAGCTGTAGCCGGAGAGGCATCTCCGTGCTCTGTGCTATCTACATAGTGACAGACAGTCAAAATGTTAACAGTGCCGCCTCTAACTGCGGCCGGAGAGGCATCTCTGTGATATCTACATAGTGACAGACAATCAAAATGTTAAAAGTGCCGCCTCTAGCTGCGGCCGGAGAGGCATCTCCGTGCTCTGTGCTATCTACATAGTGACAGACAGTCAAAATATGTGTTACATTTTTGACTTTGAATTTAATTAGTCTAGGAATATTGCATTTTGGCTAAAATTACGAAGCGTAATTTTCGAAAGATATAATCGCTTTTGCTGAACGTTTCGACTGTCAGTACGTGAACCACTGCTGCATGGTTCACGTACTGACAAATGTTAAAATATTATTTTAATTTAGCTGTTATCAATTCTAATATTAATGTACTAGCTTTTGCCCGCGGCTTCGCCCGCGTGTATGTCGGAATATATCAAATTAGTACCTAACCTACGTGTTAATTCAGGTTCTAAAACGTCGGTATGCCAAATTTCCTCTAAATTCAATCAACCGTTTTTGCGCCAATCCGGAACATACATCCCGACAAAACAAACGGGCAAAAATTATAAAAAATATAGTGTGTGCAACAGACTCGTTCAATCACTTCTTTTCAAATATTGCAATGCAGAGTTCTGAGTTCGTTACTATTTTTAACCGACTTCAAAAAAAGGAGGAGGTTATCAATTCGGTTGTATGTTTTTTTAAATGATTGTTACCGTTATTCTGTCATTTATAAACCGATTTGAAATATTATTTTTTTATTTGAAAGGATTGGACTTCCAGATTGGTCCTATTTTTATCCAAATCCAGTTCTGACGATAGGATCCATGAGAAATTGAGGGAACTCCTCAATTATTATTGGCAAACACATAGTAATTTTGATATTTTCGTCAACAAATCAAGCATTTGCATTCAGAAAGTATGATTTGGTGAAGTGGAACTGAAGAAGAAGACCACAGGAACTCATCAATGAGATATCTCGATTATAGCTAATCGACTATGACGAAGCAAATTTAAATAAATGCTTCTGATGAAAATGGTACCATTGAACTCAGATCAGTAATAAAACAATGTATCCTAGCCGTGTTGGGGCTTATTGGAAATGTCATGAGATGCACTCTGGCTATAAATTATTTTTAACCGACTTCAAAAAAGGAGGAGGTTCTCAGTTCTTCGCAATCTTTTTTTTATGGTTCCCCGATTACTCGAAGACGGCTGGACCGATTTAGAAAATTCTTTTTTTGTTTGAAAGAGTGTACTTTCCAGGTGGTCCCATTGTCATCAGGTCAGGATCTGATGATGGGGTCCTGGAGAAATCGAGGAAACTCTTCAATATAGGCACACCTATAGCGATTTTGGTATTTTTTTATAGTAACTTGTGCATTTGTTCTCGAAAAACAACATTTGGTGAAGTGGAACTGATGACGAAGACCACAGATGGTAAGATGGCCACTGGAACAACTCAATAATAAGTATTTCACGGGTTGCGATTCCATTATTTTAAAATGATTGCTAAGCAATAGAAGCTCGTCACAATGCATATGATGAAGTGGAGCTGATGGTGAAGTACCAAGAGAAGTCCTCAACAATTAACGTCCCTGCATCGGGAAAAGCAATGTTTTGTTAAGGTAAAGAGCAGTTGTCATTAGGCTATTGTAACTCAGATAAATTACAAACAGACCCAGTAAAAAGTGAAAAATAAAAACAACCGACTTCCAAAACAAACACTATAAAGTGAAAAATTACTTCGATTTCGGAAGTCAGTGGCAAAAACCTAAAATACAGATCCAAAGAAATCCGAAAAAGTATTAGTACCGAGTTTCGAGTTAATATGACAGCGCGTTATAATTTTTCCTTACTGTTCCTTACTGTTCTTACGGTCCTAGTGTTCCTTACTTGTGTTAAAAAACTAAGAGTGACAATTTATATTATTTCCTGAGGCAAATATTACCAAGTTTCAAGTGTATTAACCAAAGGAATAAGATTTTTCATATAATCTGTATCCCCTCTTTTCACCCCCACAAGGGTGGGATTTCGAAAAATCGTTTCGGATTTTTCCATAACTGAAATCAAAGATTTCTTATACCAATTTTTGAGTTAATCAAGCCACACAGCAAAATCCTCCTCTTAAAAATCTAACTACCCCTTCTCACCCCGTCAAGGGTAGTTTTAAAAAACCAATAGTAAGAAACTTTATTGCTTATTTAGGCAAATATTCGTGCCACGTTTCAAGTTTATTAACCAAATGAATAAGATTTTTCGTCTAAACTATATCCCCGATTTTCACCCCCACAGAGGTGGAATTTAAAAAAATCGTTTAAGATGTTTCCATAACTTGAATCAAAGATTTCTTATACCAATTTTTGAGTTAATCAATTCACACAGTAAAATCTTCCCTTAAAAATCTAATAACCCCATTTCATCCCGTCAGGGGTAGTTTTGAAAAGCCAATAGTAAGAAACTTTAGTCCCTCGCGCACATGTGGGAGTGGCGCGAGGAGGCAGGACGCCGGGGCGTAACTCTGTTGCCGCGAGAAATCGTGGCACGGCGGACAGAGCTCCGGCAGGATCTCATGGCGGCATGGAGAGTGCGATTGTCGCAACCCAGCGCTGGGCACGCCACAATTGCGGCGATAAGTCCCCTCTTTGAGGAGTGGCTGGAGAGGCGCCACGGCGTCCTCACCTTCCGCCTGACGCAGGTCCTCACCGGACACGGGTGCTTCGGGAGGTACCTGTTCCAGATAAGGCGGGAGGAAACGCCCGGGTGTCACCACTGTGTGGATCGCCCGGAGGACACGGTGGAGCATACGGTGGAGGTCTGCCCGGCTTTGGCGGAGCACCGCCGTGTCCTCGCGGAAGCGATCGGCGGCGGCGATCTCTCGCGTCCGGCCCTGGTCCAGGCCATGGTACGGAGCGAGAGTGCATGGGAAGCCATTACCTCCTTCTGCGAAGCAGTAATGCTCGTGAAGGAGGAGGCGGGACGCGTGAGGGAGAGGCAAGCTTTGCACCCTCACGCCCCTAGTCGCCGCAGGAGACGCCCTGGGCATCGGGAATTGGCAGCCGATTCCCGGCCACCGTAGGCGCGGGCTTGCGGACGGCGAGCAATGGGTAGCTCGCCGTCCGGTAAGGACCAAGCCCGAGTCGACGGCGCGGCGTGTTCCACGCGCGCCTCAAAGAGATGTCAGCACTATTGACGGGGTCCGCTAGGGCCGATGCCAGCTAGGGTTGCGGGATGTTCGAAAGAGTTACCGTGGCCCCGGCACAGGCAACAGAAGGAACACGGGTGGGTTTTAGTCAGTAAAAGTCTGACACGCCCTCCCGCTCCGCCCAGAGCGGGAGAAATCATTTGATGATTTCCCATCCAAAAAAAAAAAAAAAGAAACTATTGATTATTTAGGCAAATATTTGTGCCAAGTTTCAAGTTTTGGAAAAATGAATAAAATTTTTCATCTAAACTATATCCCTGGTTTTCACCCCCACAGGGGTGGAATTTAAAAAAATCGTTTAGGATATTTCCAAAACTTGACTCAAAGATTATTCATACCAATTTTCGAGTTATTCAAGCTACGCAGTAAAATTCTCCCCTGTAAAATTGAAAACCCCTTTTCACCCCGTCTGGGGTAGATTTTCGAAAAACCTTGATACAGGTTAATCTTTATTTTTGGACTTTAGTACAAATACTGAGTTTTGAGTTAATCGGACTGCGTGTTAAAATTCTTCCATACAAATTTTGGCACCCCCCAATCCCCCTCGTGGGGGTAATTTAGAAAAACCAAAAATGACAAAGTTCATAATTTACTTAGATAAGTATTTGGGCCAAGTTTTAAGTTTATTAACTCAATGAATAAGATTTTTCATACAAACGAAATCCCCCCTTTTCACCCCCTTAGAGGTCGAATTTCCAAAAACCCCTTCTTAATGCTCCTCTACGTTATAAAAGGAAGCCGTGTGCAAAGTTTCACGTTCCTAGTCCCAGTAGTTTCGGCTGTGCGTTGATATGTCAGTCAGTCAGTCAGTCAGTCAGCCAGTCAGTCAGTTTCTCCTTTTATATATGTATATAGATAAATTTCATTTAAAGGACAATGCCAGAGACTCTATAGAGCTTTGACCCATCAAATAAAATATGTTGGTTTACAAGTATGCCAAATGTAGCATTCTATTGCTGCTTTATTAGTGATAACTAAAACACGTTTAAATGTCTTTAGATTTTGCGGTTTCTGTTTAAATCTAAGAACAATTATTACATTTAGGTTAGGTACCTTAAGTTTAGGTTAATTGCAGTTATAATTGTAGAAATAATTAAATAAGTGCTGTATATTGTTACAACGCTATCCTAGGATGTTTGGCTATGAAAGGAAGGAATGACATAATACCGACATCAACCTTAGTAATACTTTTGACTTAGGACATAATAAATTGTAGTACCTACATAGTAGTACGTAGTACCTACATACCTGTTGCAACGATTTCCATTTTACGAGAAGTGTTTGCAGTGCAGATTGTAATGAAGACACAACATGTCTTTGCATCCTGTCGACGCACAAGTGCCAATTTAAGCACCTCAACATCGTTAACCAAGTCGAATGCAATGGTCAGAATCCGTAGTAAATAGCACAAAGTCGGCGAGTAGGCGAGATTGAGTCCGTGTACAAAAGCGAAAATCGTCGTGAAAATATAACAGTAATATGATCACAGAGAGATTAGGGAGCTTAAAAAACAAACAACAATGCAAACAGAACAGAGCGAATGTCAATGAATGACTTTTTGACATAGCTAATATTAGCACGTCAATGACATTTCATTACACCTAATCACCTACTAGGGCTCAAATGCGAAATAATGATGAGAATATACATTCATAATAATATATAATATTATTAAAAAAAACATTATTTTCATGAACTATGTGTATTTTAACCAAATCCATATTAAAATCCATTCATAATACATTAATAGATGTTATTTTTTTATGAAATAACTCGTTTGGTTCCACGTGTATACGTACTAAGTAACGCAGATAGTCGCGATCGATATAAACAGGAAATGGACCTTGGGTTTTTAAATTCCTTTTATCATTAACTTGTTAGCCACAACATTAAAAGAATAATAGTTAAGAAACCAAGGGTCATATTTTCATGCGATAATTTTGATAAATTTACATTTCTTGGAAATTAATGTAAGGGTGGGGCAGGATCTGGCATTGTCATTTTTTATGTAATTCTTGAATTTGATCAGTTTAATTAATATTTTTTGTAATGTAGGTAGTTTAAATTGTATGATCCAAAGTTGGTTGAGATAAATAAATAAATAAAATAATATCGACCTCATCTAGTTTACAAAAAAAAAAGAAAAGATTTTTGACCTGTAAAAGTTTTTTAACACACTTATGTATTGAAATAAATATCATTTACCATAAGTGATAACAGCCGCAAGGGCCGATCGATCAGGTTAAGCTACGCTCGCCGCGGTTGGTCCGTGGATGGGTGACCACATTTATATACTAAGACCCCTCCGTGCCTCGGAAAGCATGTTACGCCGTTGGTCCCGGCTGTACTTCGTAGATCTTTGACAGTCGTTACGGGTCGTCAGAAGCCCGAAAGTCTGACAATTGTCAGACTTTCGGGCTTCTGACGAGTCTTACCAAGGGATATCGTATTACCCCATAAGTGGGTTGTGGAGGTTAGATAGGCAGTCGCTTCTAAAATGCTGGTATTCATTCAGCTGCATGCGGTTTAAATGGAAGCCGACTCCAACATAGTTGGGAAAAGGGTAGGCAGATGATAATCATAAAAGCTAAACCGTCCTTCCTATAATTTGACTCAACGTTTCCCGGTTTCTGGAGATTATCCATTACGTAGTGCAATTTTGAAATGCTGTATTTCTGAGGACTCAGTTAAGAAAAAAAATCGCATATTTATCTTTTTTACTTGCGGACTGCAAAAACCGGATATGGGCGTGATGGCGGATCTTCAGTCTTTATTTCTGAAAATTAGGATAATCTTTCTAGCATTCTAGAATTCTGCAATTTTTCAGTTCAACAACCTGGAGTCTGGATTTGTGCTCGGTTGATGGCAATAAGTTCGCCCTCTATTACATGGGACTTAAACAAAACTGTCGAAACGTGATTGTATTATAGGTACACCTTTGCCTAACCCTTCGGGGAATACAGGCGTTATGTGACGTTTCTAACAAATATTTTCTTTTCGTTCCAGCTCAGCGAATACTTGATGCGAGTTGAATACTGCACCGGTTTTCAAATTGTGTTGGATTACACTGATATTAATGTCTTAGCTTTCGTCACTAAGATCAACCCTATGGAGCTCAGACAAATCATTACTTTGATGACTGTGAGTATTTAGTATATTTTGGAAATGATACACCATTTCAGTCCAAAATTGCTGTATTTATATTCTCACACACATGCAAACTTGGTACTTCTTACTACTCAGTTTAACAGTATAGACCTTAGACTTTTTAAAAATTACCTTTATTTAGGTTCCGAGGCTCGAAGAGAACTAACAGCAAAACAGGCGCCACACTCCAAACATCATATTTCCATTCCCCTTTCGTTAAAAAACCAGTACTTATAAGGTAACTGTGAAATCATGTACTTTTAAACTTCATAAACACTGATGTAAAAATCATTTGAGGCAAATCACATACTTTCAATTTTATATTTAGTATTTAAAATCACTATAAATCTTATTAAAATTTGGATATCATGACACTATTTTGAGTCATATTACTAGTTTGTAAACCAGTCTTACCGCGGGGTATTCTGTTACCCAGTGACTGGGTTGTGGAGGTCAGATAAGCAGTCGCTGCACGTAGAATACTGGTATTCAGCTGCTTTCGGTTAGACTGAAAGCTGACCCCTACGTAGTTAGGAAACGGCTGGGCAGATGGCTATTCTGGTTTCTGTGATTGTCCAACTGTAGGGCTATGGCCTTTTCTCAGGGATATACTGAAAATATATGAGAATTGATCCCCAAGTTTGCTGCAAACATTTGCTAACGAAGATTTTACTCACAATTTTCGGATGGGCACGAGTCAATTTTTTAACAGGCGCTTAAACGAATCATTGAAGTACTAACCACTTTAATTAACCTTGAAAAAAAATCAGGTAATTTGGGAATAATCTAGTGTAACTAATATTTTTAAAGTTTGTCTGGAGACGACCTACCTCCTACTATCACATTTATTTTTCCTGGCAAACAAGCATTATTGCATTCTACTTTTGATTGTATGGATGATACGAGGGTACTAGATTTTTTTATTTTTTTATTTAGGATAGGTTTGCTCTTGACTAGGTCAGAGATGACAGAGACAAAGTCGTCGATGGAGCGAGCTTACCCAGAAGAAGCCTGTTAACTTTCACTTTGAAGAGATCTGGGCTGTATGCGTTTGGAAACACAGACGCAGGCAGAGAGTTCTACTCCTCTGCTATGCGCATCACAAAATACATTTAAAAACGCTTAGTGCGATTGGTGGAATATCAACTAGGTAGGGATGGTAACCTGCAGTGCGTCTAGATGTCCGATGTTAGAAGGGGGGCGGCGGAATGAGGTCGTGGAGTTCTTGAGCACACTCACCAAAGTACAATCTGTAGAAGACCGACAAGCAGGCAACCTTGCGGCGATGAGCCAAGCTGTGAAGCTTGGCATCCACCAGTTTTACGTTGCCAATGAGCCTCTTAGCTCTGCGTTCCACCGAGTCAAGCGCGGCAAGCTGGTATTTAGCTGAGCCATCCCAAAGGTGGCTGCAATACTTCATACCGGATCAGACTTGCGCTTTGTATAGGGTTAAAAACTGTCCAGAAGTAAAGTATCGCTTCACCTTATTTAGGATGCCCAGTTTCTTGGCCGCAGTTTGGGCTTTGCACTCGATAGTGCTTCCGAAGCTGAGACATGATGTCAACTCCACGCCTAGGAGCTCGAGCCGATCTGTTACAGGAACAGATATTCCCCGAAAAGTAGGAGTTTGGTCGAAACGACACCTTTTAGTGGTAAAAGACACGCCTGTGCTTTGGTGGTGTTAAAAGAGACCAGATTATCATCACCCCACTGGGAGACAAGGTTTAAGGTCAGATCTGTCCACTCTACCATGGCCTCTCTCAAAGAACGAACTTCGGCGCCGCTGGTTTTTGCGCTATTTAGACTCGTTACGTTTTGCAGATCATGCTTTACTTATTTATCATCGCTCATCACGATTTTTCATTACCCTCTAGTGAAAAATCTCCTTTATGTGTTCAGGAAGGCTACGGCTGCAGAATAAAGGGCATCCACGTAATCTCACCCTCCAAGATGGTGGACACGCTGATAACTCTGCTGAAGCAAGTATTCAGTGCGAAACTGGCTGACAGGATACATCTACATAAAACTCATGACACGGTCTCTGAATACCTTCCTAGGGAGATGTTGACGCCTGAATATGGTGGTCAGGAGAAACCTTTGTTGGAAATGAATAGTAAGTTGACTTCTTCTTTAATATTTTTTTTTAAACTTAGCGACATAGTTTGGAACATAATTATGAAAAAATATTTTAATGTCACAGTAAGATGGTTGAAGCCGTGATATATATCTAGGGATATAGCTTTATATCGTAATATAGTTATATGAAAGAAAGTGGTTAATAACTATCGGAGTGCCCTAATAGCTATATTACTAGATCGTGCTCGTATCATAGTTCTGTTTCTTGTAAGATAGTTATGAACAGCTTTCATATAACTGCCGGCAGAAATAAAAAGTTTAGCATATAAAAGTGAGTTTCAGAGTAAGCTTAAACTGTTCTTGTTAAGCAAGTGTCTATATTCTGCTGATGAATTATAATTTAATAAGAATGGACATTTTATTGTGTTTTATGAATTGACATTGGACATTGATTTTATAGCTTTTATATCTTTATTTGTTTTTGTTGTTTTATATTTTATTCTTATTATTATTTTTGTGATATAATTTAATTAGTATAATTGTGATGATTTAAATATGGATCGACATTTAATTTTGTTACTAATTGTGATGATCTAGCTAGATATGGTCTGCATGTATGATTTTTACTATATATTTAGTTATAGAAATTCAGACACAATGTAAAAATTGTTATTGAATGAATAAATAAAATTAAAACTATATTACATATATTTTGTGTTGATACCGAAAAAGAAGAAGTGTCACCAGTAGCTCAATAAAGGTTTTCTAAACTGACGTTCACTAGGTGGCAGCATTGCAACATCAGGTCCAAGCCTGTCAAAAGTGTCAAAGCGCCAACATTTTCTTTAGTCGTTACTAAATGATAAACGAATGAATAAACCGAATGATGAACGTCATCATATTATTTTATATTCATTGTCAAAATGGAAAACCTCTTGTGCAAGTGGCGCCAACTGGTGGCAAGAATATTCATGAAAACCCTCTTTAATTTCAAATGAAAGTCAAAAAGTAATGCCTATATTTTCAAGCATTAAGCAGCTTTGCCAATGTTTCGGTTTGAAGCTATGATTCTACGGTTGGTGGTTAACACCTTGCCCCCAAAATCGCGTTTTCAAAATGAATGATGACAGTACGTTATTTTTAAAATTAGTGATAAATTGAGAGAAAGTGAAAGCGAGATGTCTAGAAAATTGGTTGCAGCAGATATGACTGTGCTCCTACTTCTTTTGTGTCATCTAGGCTTCAGAGGCGTTAGGCTGGGCACAAACGAGCCATCGACCACAACCATCCGGTGGCTGTCACGCGCCACCGCCACTTTTGCAACAGCGATGGTAGCGCGCGACGGCCACCGGTGTTCAGAAACCGCCACAATTTATAACCCACTCTCTGCTGTGCAATCTCAGATTGTACTCCTGAGTGAGAGTAAGAGGGCGGCGGAGCGGCGCGTCAGTGGTGAGTATCGGGGTCTTGTGTGGCCCGTAGCGGCCTCAAGTGGCATGTCGCGGATACTGCTGTAGTGCGTGGCCGCCACCAGCCACACGAGTGCCGTGAGTCCCTACAAAATGTATGAAAAAGCTTGTGAACTCTTTGTCGCTGGCTACCGGTGGCTTTGGTCGGTGGCTCGTTTTGCGGAGCCTTACTCATACACTTTCAAGAACTGATTTTAGTAGTAACAGCCAAACTATTGATAATTTGCAATGCAATAATTGTTTTATAATGTACTCATTGTTGGCGAACCAAATAAACAAATTAATAATATAATCATATTTTTTCTTATTACAGAAACCTGGTTAAAAGCCATAAATTC
Source organism: Fissipunctia ypsillon (assembly GCA_947568875.1). Lineage (NCBI taxonomy): Eukaryota > Metazoa > Arthropoda > Insecta > Lepidoptera > Noctuidae > Fissipunctia > Fissipunctia ypsillon. Next base: position 17,463,817 of record OX387662.1, read on the forward strand.
CGAAGAGTTTCTGGAGTACATGGATGCAATGAACAAAGCAAACACCAATGAATCTTGCAGACAATCAGATAAATTCAACGAGCATTATGTTGGCATGCCTGGTTCCTTTAGAGCTTTGAGCGTAGATTAATTTTATTGTAAGAAGAGAAGTGATTGCTTGCCTATTAGTGTTAGGGGTTTATGCTAGGCCGTGGCAGATTCTAGCCAAGAATTGACCAACCATAAACTATTCGAGCCTCAAATTGTGGAGCCTTGGACATGGGCGCCGGCAGGGGGGTGCCAGGGGGTGCACTTGCACCCCTTGGGAATCTCGGGATCAACAGGAATTATTGAAATAAAAAGCCGTCTGTTGGAAATCATTTTTTTATTCACAATAATTAGTAGGCAGTAATTACACAATTCTCATTTAAAAAGCGATTAATTTCGATCGTCGTGAACAAATAGGTGTGAGCCGTGACGACTGGGTACCTATATAATAAATTCATAATGAATAGTCAGAAATTTGTAAATGTCTCGAACATTCAGACTAAAATTTCATCTTTTTATTAACAATCATATACGGCAAAGATTGTAAAAAAACTAAAATCTGCACCACCTGAAAATTATTTCTGCCGGCGCCCATGGCCTTGGATCAATATTTGGATGAATCACGTTCATAAAAAACTCCCAGCAAAAGTATGCGCTTCATCAATCATCGTCTATTATCAGAAATACGAACGCGCGTTCATGAGATCATATAGATGTTGCAGCCATGGGTATACTTACCTATTTTGTATTACCATGGTTACAACATTTTATATTAACCTCTATGCAATCCCAAAAAACTTTTCAAAACTTTTGAGTGACAAGGTGCGACCAGAGTATATCACACAACAGAGAGAAGGCTTCATGCAAACACGCAATGATAAGTGCACTACTACAAAGTGCAGCATTACAAAAATTTGAAGTTTTGCCTCTCTGGGGAGCTATTTTGCGGCGCAACGTTCGTGCTAATTTGGAACCACGAAGATTACCGATGCGCATACCTTATCTGGTTTCACTGTACATAGTAATTTATTCTTTCTGGATTTAATAAAAAAAAAAAATCTATTCAATCAATGAATTTTAAAAAAAGGCCAAATGCCAATATTATTAGGTCGACAAATAACTTTGTGTTCTTACTTTGTTCATAATATAACTGGGAATATTTTTCCTACTTAATTTAAAAAGTCTTCATTGCAAAGTTTCTTACTTATTTTATTTAATTATAGGTTAAGGGTAGAGGTGAAAACAGATCAGACTGCCTAGACAAAGTGAAATTCTATCAGCGGTAACGATGATCAAAAAGTCAAGAACTGACGTAAGCTAGCGAAAAGCTTAAGCCATTCCGGTTGAAAATCGTTTTAGAAACATTATACGCTTTGAAAGCGATTACTACTTGTCTTGGTACTGAGCTTTGTGGTAGAAAAAATCCTACCATAATTTGCATCTTTTAACAAAAACATTGTTAACATTTTACAGAAAATATAATGTAATTAAATATAATGTAAATGGAAGGGGACGCTACTCATGACATTGTAATTAAGTGAAGCCAAATTAAAATAATTTTGTTCAGTAAACCGTGTTTCATTGTCATATTTTAATGTAAAATTTATTGGAATGAAGTTCTTTTACGCGGCTTGCGGTAGGAGTAAACTGGTACGTGTCACGCGAAAAAGCGAGAAAGTGTGAATTTGGTCAAAATAAAAATCCAATATGGCGGCTGCGAAAATTTACAAATTTTTCGTCATGGGTGTCGGTTTTATATTTATTTTAGAGTAACGCCGCAATTAAGGATTATTATTTTAACTTTTTTGGATCGTTATTGATTCTTTTTAGTGAATTTTACTATTTGAGTAAAGAATTTTCTGTAAATTTTGATTAAAAATAGAAAATCTACTATCAATTAATCCTAATTGATAGTAGATTTTTTCCTATAAAAGTGTGTAATAGCGTTTTTACAAAACCATTACAATATCTACATCGGAACTGAAAAAAATTGCACCGGTATGACGCGATGACATCATTTGACACGACAAGAGATGATGCGAGCCGTCAGAATGTTGCAAGCTTGTTCCAGACAACGTTCTTTGGCTGTCGCTCTTGGCACTACATACAGCGTCATAAGCCGCCTTTGGACACGCTATCGTATCACGGGCAGCGTAGCCGAGCAACATGGAGGACGATCACGCATCACCACTCGCAGACAGGACCGGTACATCCAAAATACTGCTCAACGGAATCGTACCATGACCACCATGATGTCGGCTACGAGGCTCCACAGCTTTTCGGACTTGCTGATAAGCGACCAAACCATCCGAAATCGTTTACGTGAAGTGGGTCTGCGTTCCCGAAGGCGGCTGAGAGTTCTACCTAGACCACCCTGCAATCATAGGGCCCGTTTACAATGGGCTCGCGAACACAGAAATTGGGAGGAAGAAGACTGGCGTTGTGTTAGCTTTTCCGATAAATCTCGTTTCAGTATGAGGCCGGATACAAGACGTACTCGAGTTTGGAGGACCTCTGGATGTCACGAACGTTAGGTATTTTGTCAGGAAATTCATTCATATGGAGGGGGAACAATAATGGTTTGGGCCAGTATTTGGATCAGTCGAAGAACCGATCTCATTTGGCTCAGGGGCAACCTCAATGCTCTGATTTATTTGGAGAGGGTTGTTTCATACGTGATCATCCCTTTGCGAAGCCGGTTGGGTGATTCGTTTCGACTAATGCACGACAATGCACGTCCACATACGGCTAAAGTCGTAACACGCACTCTTACCGACGCTCGCATCAACGTTCTGCTGTGGCCTGCTCAATCGTCAGACCTCAACCCAAATGAGCACGCATGGTATATGCTCCAAAGAAGAGCTCTGCTGAGTATGATGCCGTGCATACCCCACAACAACTTTTTGACTTGTTAGAAATAACGTGGGCGGCCATTCCTCAAAGTGATTTTGATGAACTGATTTTGAGCATGCCAAATCGCTGTGATTGTGTCATTCGTGTCAATGGTGGAAACACAGATTATTATTTTTTTATCTTTACAATAAAAATTTTAAAAATCCTCATTTTGCCTTTTTTGCCATTTAATTGACGGCATTACCTTAGGTTAATTTCCTACAATTTGCAAAAATTGCAATTTTTCTTAATTTTTACAAAATATAGAGTTAAGTTGTTAACTTAAACATAAAAATTAAAGTAAGAAGTCAGTCTGGAAGACTAATTTTGGTAAATATTAATTGGGTAATTTTTTATAGTTAATTATGTACTTGATCCCTAGACACTTTTGATGTGTATAGTTTTCGAGGGTGCTAAAGCCGATAGTGAAGTCAAAATTTAAATCCAAGATGGCGGCTGTGAACATTCTGTTTTTGTTTTAAACCATAGGTACGTGAGAAGGAACTACGTTCCTGATGGGGGTGGGGCTGACCGCTTTTTTTATCGTACTCTTAAAGTGCTCATGTTTAGCAGTGTATTTGCTTTATGAGAATTTTTATTATATCAACTGTTAAATCTATTAGTAATATTTTTTATGGATTATATCATATACAGTGTGAGTCTTTATAATGTGCACATATCGAAATGAGGGAATCTATGCTTAATTTTATCGACGGAAAAAATGTTAAAAAAAATCTAAATATTTATTTATATTTTTTATGGATTTTTTAAAAAAATTGTTTGCTTTTGTGACCCCAGTGTATACAAAACTGTGTAACTTTTAAACTAAACGATTTATCACGATAAAACAAACTCTATAATGTTTGGAAGTAATTAGGTGTCGTCATAAAATAAAAATTATGGAAAAAAAATAGCCACATTTAAAAATAAACATTTTTGTTTGGCAAAAATCTGATTTTTTTTCATTAATTTTTACAAAAATTGTAAAATTTCTCAATAACATGCCCCCATCACCTTCTTTTTTTATAACTTTAAGTTATTCTTCATTGTATTAGGAACCTAACGGTAAAAATTGCATGTTTTTAACTCAACCCCAACATTTTTTATCAACTGTCAAAGAAAGGCCCAACGCATAGCTATTGTTTAGCAGGTAGATAAACTTTCTTTTGAATGTGCGCAGGTCGGGGAGGTAGGGCCAGCCAAAGGAACTTGAATTATGACAGATGTCAGACTGGCAGTCGCTCCGAATTATTCGCCGCCGCTACATGTGTTTCGGTACTTTCGTTCGCTGGACTTTCATAACTTTCGTTCGCTGCTACATGATGCCGCGTTTAAGTGAATTTTCCCCGGCACACATCGCCGACATACATTTTTATTATGGAGTGGGACAAGGAAGTGCCAGAGCTGCGCGCGCGGCTTACATAGCTGCGTATCCTAACAGGCAACCAGTGCCATCTGCCCGAAACTTCCAGGAAGTTCACAGAAGGTTGTCGATCACTGGACTTGGATCAAGTAGAGATCGTCGCGAGCCACCTCAAGTAATTATTGATGCGGCTACTGAACAAGCAGTATTAAGTGATTTGTTTGCTGATCCATCCATAAGTACTAGACGACTGGCTCTTCGTCACGGAATATCCCAAAAATCAGTGTGGCGTATTTTAAAGAAAGAAGGATTGCATCCTTATCACTATCAAAGGGTGCAACATCTACATGAAGACGTAGACTGGCGTCCAAGGTGTGTGATGTCCACATGGATTCAAAGAAAAACCAGAGCAAACCCAAACTTTCCAAGAAAAATACTATGGATGGACGAAGCGACATTCACTAGAGACGGTATTACTAACTGTCGAAATTTACACAGATGGTGCCGCGCAGGTGAAAACCCGAAACTGAAACGGTCATCTACTTTCCAAGTAAGATTTTCGATAAATGTTTGGGCTGGTCTTATCGATAACATGTTGATTGGACCAGTCATATTGCCGAGAACGTTGACTGGTGAAAGATTTTTAAGTCTATTGAGAGATGATATGCCTCAGTTATTGGAAGATGTCCCACTGGCTGTGCGTCAAAGGATGTTTCTTCAGATGGACGGATGTCCTGCCCATTACGCTACAAATGTAAGAAGATTTTTAAACGAAAATTATCATGACAAATGGATCGGCCGGCAAGGACCTGTAGGGTGGCCTGCGCGTTCACCCGATTTGACGCCCCTTGATTATTTCCTATGGGGGACCATGAAGCAACGCGTCTACAGTACCCCCATCAACAGTGAGGCCGATTTGCGTGACCGCATAATAAACTGTGCGAATGATATTCGCAATGATCCCGAAATGATAAGGAGAGCGACACACCAAATTCTAATTCGCGCGGCTTTGTGTTTACAACAACGAGGTGGACATTTTGAGAACCTGATGCATTAAATTTTGTATTTAATAATAAATGGGTTTCAATTGAACTCTTTTGCATTAATTATCATCCCAAACAAACCACCCTTATGAGAACAATACGATTCCGCGTTCGGAGTGCCATCTTTGAAACGACCCGCGCGCATTCACAACAAAGTTAACAAAAAAAAGTTTATCTACCTGCTAAACAATGTGCGTAGCTATGCATTGGGCCTTTCTTTGACATTTGATAAAAAATGTTGGGGTTGAGTTAAAAACATGCAATTTTTACCGTTAGGTTCCTAATACAATGAAGAATAACTTAAAGTTATAAAAAAAGAAGGTGATGGGGGCATGTTATTGAGAAATTTTACAATTTTTGTAAAAATTAATGAAAAAAAATCAGATTTTTGCCAAAAAAAAATGTTTATATTTGATTATGGCTATTTTTTTTCCATAATTTTTATTTTATGACGACACCTAATTACTTCCAAACATTATGGAGTTTGTTTCATCGTGATAAATCGTTTAGTTTAAAAGTTACACAGTTTTGTATACACTGGGGTCACAAAAGCAAACAATTTTTTTTTAAAATCCATAAAAAATATTAATAAATATTTAGATTTTTTTTAACATTTTTTCCGTCGATAAAATTAAGCATAGATTCCCTCATTTCGATATGTGCAGATTATAAAGACTCACACTGTATAGGTTGTAGTAGTTAACTTCGTACACCGATTTGTCGTGAAGGTTTGTAAATTCAGTTAGTTTAAAGAAACACGTTCCACTAAGTTGCACTAAGTAGTTAAGTTTATTTAAGACTAGCTGTGCCCCGCGACTTCGTTCACGTGGATGTCGTAAGATATACAATATACTAAAATAACAGCCACATTTTAATAAAACTCCTCCGTCCTCCGACCCGTCGCCAACCGTCGCGTTGAATCGCCCGCCCGCGATATTACTTCGTTTTCGCTTAGTTTTCTTTCTGACTTTTTCTTTCTGCTCGGCTCTTAATGGTGGTAGGGTAATGTAAAAGAGCCTATAACTATCTTCGAGAATTGGGCTACCAAATGCAACAATTTTTTTTCAAATCCGACGTTTTGTTAATAATAATAATAAGTTTATTGCCAAAGGAAAATACATGACGTGTTACATTCCATGAATCACGTCAATAATTTCAAGGGTTTTCATTATTTTGCGCGGAACACTAATTATTTTTCTAAAATAAAAGTAGCCTAAGTTACGCGCCGTAACATCAGCTATCTTCCAGTGAAAGTCCCGTCAAAATCAGTTTAGCCGTTTCAGAAATTAGCCGGAACAAACAGACAAACAGACAGACAGACAGACAAAAATGTTAAAAATTGCTGTTTTGTTACAAGAACCGTTTATACTTTCCTATGCATTTAATGAAAAGTTGTTATTTTGACATCACAAACAGACACTTCAATTTTATTTACTTGTATAGAAGACGATAGCCGACATTTAATGCTTTTAAACTGAAGGTCACGTTTAAACGAGTAGTGTTAATGATTTAGATATTTTTTTTTTATGTGTTAAATTAGAGCATTTTCCTAATAACAATACGTGAATATTTTAGACGATGTTTATAATACATAGTGTGATTAATTCACGCAAAAACTATCAAGCGTGTTTTTATGAAACCTTCACCATTTTAAAGATAATTTAATTATTTATCTTTTAGTATACGTGTTTTGTTTTATGTATATTAAATTCATAATGCGTCTTCTTTGGGACAGCGCTCCTTGATGGGCGGGTCCTATTACTGGGTGGACGTATGACGCGTTGCGCGAGCTCAGCACAGAACACGTAAGCTGTGAACTCAAGGCCGTTGGCATATATCTGCGTGTTAAGAGGGCTGTCACATTTTGTCACCTCTTTCGCTCATAAGGAACCAAATTTTTAAGAATGTTAAATGAAAAGATGTTCTTTTGAAAAATGTAATCAATCGGCGAACTAATAAATAATATTAATTTAATAGGTAATTATTAAAAACACATTTTTAATTTGGCATTTTTTTAACTCGTGTCAAAAAACAGATCATAATACTTATTGAGCTGAGTTTATTAGATAACATAATAGAAATGTGTTTTTAATAATTAACTTAAATAAAATATAAATATTTCAGCGAAATATTAACATAACTAAAATTTCTCATTTATAAACGCAAATTAATTTTGTTTGTCAAAACGGGACATTCTGTCATGGTGGCTGGAGTGACTTCATTACTTTCATTCTATCAAATCTGCGAGTTTTTTTTTACAGTGTTGCGCACACATTTTTTTTATTACTTCTATCAGAACATGAACATTATACTATTTGGTAAACAACGTTCTTCAATATTCTAAAATAAATATTCAAACCAGACAAATAATATTATTTGTCAAAATATTTACCATAGGTAGAAAATTTCTATTTACTGATATTGAATATGCCTACACAAAATATAACTGAGTACTACTTATTTAGTAGATTGATAATGAGCACTGTCTCATTGTGCGAGGGGAAAACTGCTCCATTGTTGTTCCTTTCAAGACCATTCCTTTCGTACGTCTATTGGTAATGCAATGCGTCTGGAACTTGTGACGTGTCGCGCTCTGATGCGCGTTCAATGTCACGTGACTATCGCTTTACGTTTACGCAATTATTTCTGAAAACTATTAATTAATCTACAATCATTTAAGTAGATTTTTTTTAAATTTTTGGCTTTTTAAAAACCTTTCTAAAATACGGTATTTTTCTTACTGCCTATTGGTGAGTAAATTAATAAATAGTCACCACAAAAATAAATTAAAGAAAAAAGAAATGAAAATAAAAAAAAATTGAAAAAAAATTATTCGATAACAAAATTTGACTTAACAATAATGAGGTTGACTTCTCCTTTTAAGTGTGACCTGTGCTAAGAGAAGCCGCACTCCCTTTACTGGAATACATTAAATTAGCTTAACAAATGTAGGTATTTGCATAAATTCTTTACACGGTTTTTAAGTGTATGTGTGGGTGTGTGTGTGTAGGGTAATTAATATACCTACTTGATTCCGGTGGCACAATTAATAACAACAGATTTAGTAAATTTCCTTCTATTTGATTAGCAGTTCCTGAACCAAGGTTCAACATGCAATTAATTTGTAAAACAATTCAATTCCCTTAACTTTTATTGCCCACTCATTATAATTATACGGATGCAATCTTAAGTGTTCTTTATGTCATAAAATTGACATCATAAACAAAACAATACAACGGAGCACAGGGCCTAGACAAATGGCATTCGCTTTGGAGCGATTCCATTTCAACAATCGCTCCGAAGTGAATGACTTTTGTCTAGGCTATCAGGTACATCTCTCTAGTTATCGTCAGCCATATTTTAACTACTGTGTGGGTGTGCTATGGGTAATGTTGGTTATGCGCAATAGAAAAACCGTTTGCAGTTCAAATCAAATTATAATTCACGATCAAATTAATCACACTAGCAATACACACACTGTAGGTACACGACACAACTATACGGAACGCGCGACAGTTTCTAAACGTGTTCACTGCTCGACTCTGCTTAACTCCGGTCGAAGTTAAGAGGAGTTAGCGGATATACAGGCAGATGCGGAAAGCGACTTTATTTTATACTATATAGATCGTGACACATTGTTATATTCAGATAGATATACATGAAGCTAGCGTAAATAAGTATTCTAAATGTATGCAACTGTAAAAGATGACCAGCAGTAGTCATTATCCTCTTACCGCCCTTATCTGACTTATTACTTGGGGTTGGCGCAACACATGTTTTTCTTCTATTCTCTCCTGTCAGCTACCACTCTATCATTCACTCGTTTTTCTTACATATCATGCCTCAAACAAACCATCCATCTAAGAACAAAAAAAATCTTAAGGACTCCCTCTCCCTCTCCATCCATTAACATTTTATATTATTATTAGGTCTATCTATTCATACACGAAATCTCACTCATCATTATGAACAACTTTTAATAAGGGAGCAAACCTGAAATCGCGAAAAAAATCTGCTGTTTCTCTACATTTATGTTCGCATAACACGTCAAAATGCAGATTTTTTTTTGCGAAAAACAAAACAAACATGTTATGATTTATTCATTTATTGTGCTTATTAAACGAAGATTAAGAACGTTTCAAGTTCCTTCATGACACACATAATAGATATCTGAGGTCATCGGAAAACTAGAGACTGGAGATGCCGATGCATTCCACCAGTTTTTATGACAAGTCTTTTACAGTTCTGCAGTGTGGTTATGGACCTTATTTATCTATTCCGTGGGTTATGGAATGCCTTGCCCGTGTCGATAAAGCGTGCTCAATTTTTGTCCACTTTTAAAATTCTGGTAAAAAAACACTTCCTCTCTCCTTAAATCTCATCATTACATAAAATTCCCTGCCCCTGTTTCATGTCTATATATATACGTATGGTATGTATGTATTTATTGTACATATATATAACTGGTACACCACTGACTACCTACAGTACTGTCTCTCCTTCTCCCTTTAATCCATCCAAAGGTTGTCTGTAAAAGATCGCTTTTAGCGATAAGACCGCCCATTGTGTCACCCTAGGTATATGAAAAATTTCTACAGTTATATCTGTAACTTTTATGGTGTACAATAAAGAATATTCTATTCTATTCTAAATTGTCATTTATAATCCTCTCATCCGTTATTTAATGGATGCTCATAAAGACTTCGATCCTTTTGACCTCTGACCGACCTTCCGCGTCTAATTTAATTTTTATAATAGTGTTTACATAGAATACTGAGAAATAAAGCTGTGTAGAATACTTGATTAATATCAGTGGTTACTGAAAAAATACAGAACAATAGGACTAAAAATTTCAGTAGGTTTACAGTCTTCATCATCATTATTTCAGCCGAAAGATGTCCACTGCTGCATATAGGCCTTCCCCTAGCAATGCCACTTCGACCAGTCCTATGCTTCTCGTATCCAGTGGATTCCCACTTGGTGCAGCAAAGTAGCCTTCACGAAAGGCGATTTTAATCAATGTGCGTCCGTCCGATGGCCTGAATGAGGAGCACAGGACCGGACGATGTAGCGACGCTTGGGCAAGCTTTATATCCAGCAGTTGACATTTTTCAGCTGTGCAATCGCCCTGCAAACCCTTTTTTATGGGAAACGAACTTTCTCGAATGAACTTTCTCACGGATTAAAATCTAGGCAGAACGGTGATGCCGGATAATCGACTAAAACGATGATTTTCCACACACATACGTGGAAATTCGTACAAACCAAAAGGGGTTATGATGGCTGTTTTCTCTATATCTTCTTTTGGATTGGTAGTTGTGAGTATGCCCTGTTCAGGTCGATAGTTAAGAAAACTTGCTTGCCGGCGAGCTGATACGTGAAGTCCTTTATTCGTGGAATGTGATAGCGGTCAGGCTTGGTGAACGCGTTGAGTCGCCTGTAATCACCACATACTCGCATATCACCATTTTTCTTCGGTACTACATGAAGTGGACTGGACCAACAACTTTTGTTAGGTCGGTAGAGTCCCTAGCTCATCATATTCTCGAACTCCTTCTTACCTTTTCGTAGCGATGCGGGGGTACAGGCTGAGCTTGAGCATGTATAGGTGGGCCGGTTGTTTCAATGTAGTGCTCGACTTTGTGCTTCGGGTTGAGTTTCATTGATGCCAAACGAGTAACGTTGGGAAAATCAGCTAGTATTTCATGATACGTTTGTTTAAGATCGATGCTGCGTATTGTAGGTATTCTTATATATCGCCCTAGTGCCTTCGATGAGAGCTTGGTAGTGTTGTCGATGAGACACTCGTTCCTTAGGTCGACCAGTAGGTTATGGTAGCGTGGGAAATCTGCACCAATTATTGGTTTGCTTACGGCAACAACGATAAACTTCCACTTGTAGGGACGACGTAGACCTAAGTTGATGTCTAACGTTTTTTCTCCGTATGTGGGTATTTCTGAATTATTGGCGGCGTATAACTTGTACGGCAGTGGAGTAGATCGAGTTCCTTTTCGCTTTGGTATCACAGATATGTTCGTGCCAGTGTCGACCGGGAAATTTGTGTTAGTTTTCTTGTCGGTGATGAAAAGGCGATATGATTTGCTGTCGAAATTAGGTTCCGCCACTGCTAATGCCTGTTTTAGTTTTCCGTATTATTATCCTTGTTATAGCTGCATGGCGTAGTACAATGTCGTGCTTTTGAGCCGAATTTTCGGTGATAGTAGCAATGCGGCGAGGGAGTATATGCGCGAGATCTGTAATTTCTTGAGTGCGAGCGAAACGGCGTTCTTGTACGGTCGTGGCGATGATTGCGTCTGTGTCGCTAATGCGATGGTGACGATGTGTGTGTGCACCGACAATTATCTTTCTTGAGCTCGGCGATTTCTAGGTGTAACTTGCGTATTTCTTCCACGATATACTGCATACCCTGAGCTTGAGAGTTGTCGACTGATGCTACAGCAGGAACTTCGGACATCTGCTCCAACATTTTGTCTGCCATCTTTGCTAACTCGTCCAGCGCAGTTTCTTTGCTGATGGTGTCACTGACGACGAGTACCGACCTCACATGTGGGGGTAGGAGATTCATCCACATCAACCTGAGCGTGTTGTCGGGAACTTTATTATGTGCCAGGTTACGCATGTGCCGTAATAGCTGGGTAGGTTTCTGATCACCCAGCTCCATGTCAGATAATAGCTTTTGTAGCTGTTTTCCATCTGATACTTCATACACAGAGATAAGTCGTTCCTTGATTGCGTTGTAGGGTCGGTCCGACGGGTTTTCCAGCAGGTCGCAGATTTGCTCGATGTCTTCCTTTGTCAGCTGCGCTACAACCATCTGGGCTTTTTGAACGTCGCTTTTCTTCAGATCGCTGACTGCTGCTTCGAAGGTGATAAACCATAATCGTGGTTTATCACGCCAAAACGGTGGAACTCGCATGGAAAGTGCCATTCCGGTGATTTCTTGTTGGAATTTGCTGATCTTCGCTGTTATCTGAATTTTACTTGAGGGTAAGTCGGTTTTGTTCGTTCCGGGTCACCACTTGTAGATAAAATGTAAGTAAAACAATGTTGGTTGTAGGAAGGAATGAATACTATTTAATGGGTCCTTATATACATACAAAATTACCAAGGCATAAGTAGTGGATTTTGAGTAAAAAGTAGTATTTACCAATCAACCAATCAGAACACAGTTAAAATATCATACGATGTGCGGCGCACAGCGCGCGCCCTCTTACAACAGTCCAAGTAATCATTTTAGCGCTGAGTTATAAGTATATGTATAAGTGGCCGAGCACCGCTCGATTCCCTGGTTGGAGGCTTTGAGTTCGCTTAAGGCAGCCACAGGATTGCCCGGTTAAGCAGTCACGGCCACTCTTGGCCAACTACGAGATGCCATAGATAGGAAAAAAAAAAAAGCCGCTCGATAGCTTAGTGTAGCGGCGGTATGCGTACGCGATGCTCTTAACAGTACCGTGGTACTTTCATATGCATTTAGTGAAATGTTGTTATTTTGACATTACAAACAGACACTTAAATTTTATTTATTTGTATAGATGTATAGAAAATAAATGCTAATTTATTTCATCATTAATCATGGTTAATAAAAAAAAATTACACGCGCCAGCTTCGCGCCGTGTGTGTGCGAATGTTTTTAATTTCTTAAGTTCCCTACACACAAGATGGATGGATGTGAGAGAAGAATGAATGAAAAAGGAGTGAATAATAGAGTGACGGCTGGCAGGGGAGAATGGTAGAAAAAAGAAAACGTGTTGCGTCGATCCCAAGTAACATGGGACAAGAGCAGAAAGATGAACAAGAAGTTCCTTACATACTTGCTTATTATTGATCGATGTATTCAGATCGCTGCACTTGGCTCGACGAGTAGGTAGCGTAATTACTAATATTTAAAGACGACCATAATTTTTATTCACTTTCGAGAATGGCATCGAAAGTGAATAAAAATAAGTTTCTGATTTCCATTTTATTTTGCTGATTTTTGTTTTTTTTTTCAGAAGTGGTCAAGTTAAGTCAGAATGTATTTCACATTCAAAGACTACTTTTGAACACACGATTTATCAAAAATATTTTGGTGTCTGTTTTTGTTCACGATGATGAGGTGATTAAAAATGATTTTAAATTGAGTGTATTGACAAACCAACATTGTATGTATAATAAACATAGTTTGTTTGCCGATCGACGAATCTCACAAGTCTACAGGCATCTTTATACAAACTAAACTAGCTTAAACTAGCTTTTGCATAAAAGTGATTCATAATATTTATCTCCTTCAGTTCATTGCCGATTCCACCGAAGTGTGGACCTAAGTAAAATGGTAGCAGTTTTAAAAGATAAGATCCTGGAATTCCACCCAGACACCCTGGAATGTGTTAGAAAAGATGTTAATTTGGAGAAGGAAGGTAGAATGGTTGAAGCGGTGGATATTTTGGATGATTGGGTAAAGAAGCAACAGCATTTCATCAAAAAAGATTTTTGTAAGTATTTTTTTAAGGTTTTCCATTTCGTTGTTTGGTGTTGGTCAAAACTTAAAAGGCCTTTTTTACATACTTTTGTTTTTTTTATGTTTTTATGATTGTGTTAAGTTTAGTTTGTGATCTTCCTGTGCGAGTCCCAATAAATAGAAACTTTTTCTTTCTTTCTTTAAGCCAAAGGGTTACCTATTTGAAACTAATTAACCCGGGTAGTTTTTTCGAAGTCATCTATTTTCTCAGTTACTATTTATTTTTGGGTATTGTATCCAAAAATATTCCGGATTCTAATCAAAATTACTGATTGCACAGCAAAATACTTAACTCAAAATATAACTAAATAAGCAACAATTATATAATACTATGTAGTAGTAGTAAAGATAACATACATAGCTTTTTTATGAATGCATAGCTCTTATAAGTACTAGTACACATTAAACCTTTTACCTACCTTTTATCATTCTTGAGAAAAATAAATAATTGTAACTTACCCTTTGCTCGCTCTTGCATCCTATGTCGACGGAGCCCCGATCCACGGGGCTCCTATTTCTGTGTAAAGAGTTTAAAGTAACCTTACCAAACCTTACCTCAGAGTTAATATTATATCAGTCGTCATGTCATTTTGCTATGAGTATTATGTATGAGTACGCTCTGGTTAATTTGCTGTGCAGTCAGTATTTATTATATGATTGTCTTGTTTTTGTACTGGAAATAAATTGATAGATGATTGTATAATTGATGTGCAATTCATAATAAACACACATAAACATAACATCACGCCTTGTATCCCCGAAAGGTAGCAGAGGTGTACCTATAGTACCTACACCCACATTTCGCCAGTTATGTTTAAGCTATTAATAATATCCCTTTATTTTTGAGGTTAGGTACTAATATTGTTCAGTGAAAAAACTCTCGACAAAACCTTGATTTAAGAAAAAACTCGTTTAAAACTGCTAACACGTAATAAACTAAATTGCGTAAAGGAAAATTGTAAATGCGTTCTTTAGATGAGAAGATAATAAAATTGTTTGCCTTGCATTATAGCAAAAGCTGATCGTTCGTCTAATAACTATTATAATAACCTACCTATTTTTTGCTTTGGTATTGTAGGTCGTGGGTACCTACTTCTTATGACAACCTAAAAAAGTAACTATATAGGTATACTAGCACTTCCGCGCGACTTCGTCCGCGTGGATTTCGTTACTTTAGTACCAATTTTCCAAAAACTCTGATACACGTTATTCTCGGCCTTAAGCATAAAAAATGAGTTTCGAGTTAATCGAACCGTGCGTTAAAATTCTTCCATACAAATTTTGACACCTCCCAATCCGCCTTTAGGACCCCCTAAAGGCGGATTGGGAGGTGTGAGTTCAGAAAAACAAAAAATGACAAACTTTATAGTTTACTCAGATAAGTACCTATTCGTGCCAAGTTTCAAGTCCATGTTAATGGTTGAGTTATCAAGGAATAAGATTTTTTCTTACAAATTAAATCCCCCCTTTTCACCCCCTTAAAGGTTGAATTTCCAAAAATTTATTCTTAGTGTTCCTCTAAATTATAAAAGGAAGCCGTGTGCAAAATTTCACGTCCCTAGACCCAATAGTTTCGGCTGTGCGTTGATATGACAGTCAGTCAGTCATTCAATCAGTCAGTTTCTCCTTTTAATATATAGATAGACTAGCTTTTGCCCGCAGCTTCATCCGCATGGATGTCGGATATCATCCCACGGAAACGTAGGTACTACCGGGATAAAAGTATATTACGTCCTACCCCGAATCATGACCTATTCGTATTCCTTTCATCCAAATCTGTTCAGCCGTATTTGCGTCAACTTTCTATTTTATTATAAGACTAGCTGTGCCCCGCGACTTCGTTCGCGTGGAAGTCGTAAGATACACAATATACTAAAATAACAGCCACATTTTAATAAAACTCCCTCGTCCCCCGACCCGCCGCTAAACGCGTCGCGACCGTCGTCGCGTTGAATCACCTGCCCGCGCTATTACTTCGTTTTCGCTTAGTGTTCTCTCTGACTTTTTCTTTCTGCACGGCTCTTAAGGGTCGTAGCGTGATGTTAAAGAGCCTATAACTATCTTCGAGAATTGGGCTACCAAATGCAAAAAGAATTTTTCAAATCCGACTTTTTGTTCATAATTTCAAGGGTTTTCATTATTTTGCGCGGTACCCTAATTATTTTTCTAAGATAAAAGTAGCCTAAGTTACAAAAATGTTAAAAATTGCTGTTTTGTTATAAGAACCATTTATACTTTCCTATGCATTTAGTAAAAAGTTGTTATTTTGACATTACAAACAGACACTTCAATTTTATTTATTTGTATAGATAAGAGAATATTAATATACATTTGCGTCATGAGTACGACCAAACGCACATCAGTAGTGTCATTAACCTATTCACCGCCAACGTACACAGGACGCGATGCCTCGCCCAGCGCCAAGCTATAAATGTATAACGTAATTATACAAAAAGTATCGATGTATCGTCCTATCGATAAATGAGATGTATACGATTACGTTTAATTTCATTCATAAATTTACAAATATATTATACAAGGTGTAACATAATTAACGCACAACCTCTTAAGGGGTCATTGTACTCATCATTATGAACAACTTTTACTATGGGACCAAACCTGAAATCGCGAAAAAAGATCTGCTGTTCCCTACATTTTGACGAGATATGCGAACATAAATGTAGAGAACAGCTGATTTTGTTCGCGATTCCTCTCTATTTGTTTAATGATGTTATCTGTTGACTTTATTTCAAGTCCATGGCGCTCAGGGCAGTGACCACTAACTGTTTTGTAGAGATGAGAATATAATTATCTATAAGAATTTGTAAACAATAACAACAACTATTTAATTCCGGATCGGCACCTATCTGGAGGTCCAAATTGGTCAATTTTACCTTTGATACAAAGTTGCTAACTAAGTTAATAATTTACTGACCTCAAATTGTTTTCGATAGTATTTAAGATAGTATTTATATGTATTTCTATGGGCGAAATCAAACAGTGATAATTTTTGCATCAGATCACTGACCGACTTTATATAAAGTCCTTGGCGTTCTGGGAACATTACAAAATGTTAGGAGTTTTTGTTTTTGTCGATTTTAAGACAAATAAGGGTTACTTTTGTGTGCAAAAAAATAAAAAAAAACAGGGCGTTAGACAGTGCTATATTAAATAATAACAGGAAACAAAGCCTTTAAATAAAGTTTTATTTTCATAAGATAGTAAAAATTAAGAACTTCTAATTATGTCGCTGAGGGCACGAAAATCTGGTACATGTCCGTGGCGTTGAAAAGGTTAAAATTTGAACTACAAAGCGTTGTTGATAAGCCAAACTGTTACCATAGACGTGCGACTGACTAATATATAAAAAACATTTTTTGCAAAAAAAAAAAAACAACTGACTTCCAAAAAAAACCCTACAAAGTGAAAAATAACTTTAATTTCGGAAGTCATTGTCATTGGATCTGTATTTTAGGCTTTTGCCACCGATCTCCCAAATTAAAATAATTTTTCACTATGTATTTTTGGAAGTCAGTTGTTTTTATTTTTGCAAAAAAGTTTTTTAATTTCTACTTTTTAGTGGATCGGTTTGTAATTTATCTAAGTTACAATCCCTAATGACAATTGCTCGTCACTTTTTACAAAATATTGCTTTTCCCGATGCAGGGACGTTAGTTGTTGAGTAGTTCTCCTGGTACTTCACCTATCAGCTCCACTTCACTATATGCATTGTGACGAGCATAATTTGCTTAGCAACCATTTTAAAGTAATCGAATGGCCACCCGTGAAATACTTATTATTGAGTAGTTCCGGTGGCCATCTGTGGTCTGCATCATCAGTTCCACTTCACCAAATGGTGTCCGAGAGCTAATAAACAAGTTACTAAAAAATACCCAAATCGCTATCGGTGTGCCTAAAATAATTGAAGAATTCCCTCGATTTCTCCAAGATCCCATCATCAGATCCTGACCTGATGACAATGGAACCACCTGGAAAGTATACCGTTTAAAACAAAAAAAGAATTTTCCAAATCGGTCCAGCCGTCTTCGAGTAATCGGGGAACACATAATATATAAGGTGTATCTATTCATACACGAACTCTCTTAAGGGGTCATTGTACTCATCAATATGAACATCTTTTACTATGGCATCAACTCTGAAATCGCGAAATAAAAATCAGCTGGTCCCTACATTTTGACGAGTTATGCGAGCATAAATCACAATGATATGATATATGATTGATAATTATGTTTTGACGACTTTTGTACCCAGAATAGAAATATTTAAGTAGGTATATGAATATTGAAAGAAGTCTTGTGAATATTAATCTATGTTATGAAAAATAGACAAAACAAAACACAGGTTAACTTAAGATAAGAAAAAAGAATACAAAGCAAATGAGTGCATTGATCCCCGTTTATCATCTTATTTCATGCTATTACTAGAAATTTATTTATTTGTGCGGTGGTGGCTCTGTGATAACAGAACCGACATACGAGTTGTAGATCGAGGGTTTGAACCTAACTGCACTTTACTTCGTCCAATTTCTTCCTTACCACAGCTCTCAAAACAGCGAAGGAAAACATAGCGAAGAAGCCGGAGTGCCCGAGAACCAAAAACTCGAAGACGTCCACTAACCCGCACTGGACCCGCGTGGTGGATTACAACCCGCTCCTTCTTACAGAGAGGAGGCCTGAGTCCCAGCAGTGGGTATACTGTAGGCTGATTAGGTGATGTAAAAGTAAATCCACGTCAATATTCTATCTGATGGAGATCAAACACACCACACATCTTTCGCTTGCCAGTCTGTGCTTGAACCGTTGAACTATTGTCATTCCAATAAGGAAAATAGAAACCCATTGATATTCACATGACATAACTTTTATGATCATGATCTTTAACCCAACACGTTTTTATGTTTAAATATGAGTTAATCATTAATCAAAATGCAAATGTGCGAGACTTATGCTGCCAGCCATGGCTTGCAGTAAAACGTGAAAAAGAGCGAGATCATAGTTTTTGCTCCTAAATGCAGGAGATATGATAAGGTTCCACCTGTTATACTGTGTAATGTGTGAAGAGTCTGTGAATTCAAAGAGTCCGTGACAATATTATGGTCACGGACTCTTTGACCGATGGAGGCGATATAGAAAAGGAACGCAGAGCGTTGACAGTCAGGGATAATATGCTGGGCCGCTGGTTTACCCGCTGCATAAAAGAGGTGAAGATTTTGTTGATTATCCTTTCGTCAGATGTTTTACTCCAGCAGCCTGTGGATAGTATATACGCAAAGGGCTGTCGATGCTCTCCAAGTCCAATACAATAATGCATTCAGGATGCTGCTCAAGCTCCCTCCGTTTTGCAGCGCTTAGTCAACAGCATCCTGAGTGTGATAGCGGACAGGTCTAGCTGTCCGTTCTTCAAACATTGCATGTGTTTATCTGTGTTCTAAGATAGTTTTAAGCACTATTTTAGTATCGGAATGGATCATGTTGTCTGAAAATAAGTAAATAATATGATTATTATTATTAAATAATAGTGTGTGGCTACAATTACTGTTATTGTAATTATGGAACTGAACTTTGGAAGTCTATGCGGGCTCGTGGCTGCACGGGTTGATCGATCTGATTAAGCTACGCTTGCTGCGGTTGGTCCGTGAGCGGGTGACTATCTTTACATACCAAGAACCCTCTCCTCCGTGCCTCGGAAAGCACATTAAGCCATTGGTCCCGGCTGTCATTCGAGGATCTTTGACAGTCTTTACGCATCGTCAGAAGCCCGAAAATTGACAACCAGCCTTACCAAGGGGTATCGTACCCATTAACTGGGTTGTGGAGGTCAGATAGGCAATCGGTTCATGTAAAATACTGGTATTCAACTGCATCTGGTTAGACTGGAAGCCGACCCCAACATAGTTGGGAAAAGGCTAGGCAGATGATGACTTTGGAAGTCTATGGATGAGATGCAGGGATCGTAGGGTTCGGGTCTTGAACCAGACATTTCTCCTTCCCTTTCCCCTTCCCCTTCCCCCTTGGCCCTTCCTTTCCTTTTCCCTTTCCGTTCACTTTTTTTTTCATCTTTGGCTATTTACCCGAAATTAGTCAGAACGTGATCGCGAACGCGAAAAGTGATCATGGGATTTTTCATTAGAAGTTTCTAAAAACCAGCCCGTAGGCAAGAATGATGGCAATAGACTTGCGCCTGTGACTTGGAAATTTAACATAAGTGGCGAAATGTGGCTGTACTGAATATATCTGGCCATCCCTTCAAAATCAGGTGTGATGTGATGATTCTATGGTACAGTAGGCCGCTCGTCAGAGGTAACACTTTGACTTTAAGCTGGTCTAGAGTAATGCGTAATTTCAACAGAATAAGAGGTCAGCTCATCTGGTTATGTTGCCATAAACACATTTTACATTTTTCAGCTCGAGACTACCTTGAAAGAACCCTTATCAACTCTAAAGGGATGGTTGAACGAGCCAAACAAAGGATAGATAAGCTGTGCACCTTCAAGACTTTGATGCCCGACTTATATCCTAGTGCAGTGTCAAGGAAACAGTTTGAAACCTTAGATAATTTTATGTAAGTATATTATATCTACATTCAGTCAAGAGCTGTGGTGGCCCAGTGGTAACGGCCCCGACTTACGAATTGAAGGTCGTGGTTTCAAACCCAGGTAGGCACTTCACTTTGTGTAAATAATTTCAATCACCGCTGCTCGCATAACGGTGAAGGAAAACATCGTGAGAAAACCGGCATGTTCTAGAAACAAAAATTCGAAGGTATGTGATATCCACCAACCCGCACTGCGCCCGCGTGATGGATTACAGCCCACTCCCTCTCACCGAGAGGAGGCCTGGGTAGTGGGAACATTAGAGGTTGATTACGCATATTACATCTTATAAAAAAATCTTCTTGTTATCAGCACCCTAATTGCGTAACACAATATCAATCGGAATCTGAATCATTTTGAAGCAAATGAATGTTGTTGGACTGTCAAAATGAAACCGATTCCAATTGATAATGTGTTACGCAATTGCCCCGCGTGTCGGTAGTAGTCTTCATCTTTGTAATATTGTTTGAGCCCAGTAAGTGGCTACGTTGATTGCAGAATCAGTGGCATTATTTAGGTCATCAAAGGTGCAAGTGAAGGGGAAGTTAGGACACTCCAGGAAATGGGATATGCTCTGCACAGAAGCACCGCACTCACACTGGGTGTTGGATGGGTCAGTAATCCCCCACTTCAGGTAATTGTGTCTGCAGCAGCCTACCTCGGTATGCAATCAACTGAGGGCGATAGACTAGAGAAATCATAGGGAGTATTAAAGCTAAGCGCCCACCATTGGGGTTGGTCAGGCCCAATCGCGACGCAATAACCTATATCCATTGGGGTTGCTACACGGAATGGAGCGCTCGTCCAATCCTGTTTGACAGAAAAAAAATGCTGGACCACCGTTGAGACCCAGAGGGCCTTTTTTTTTTTTTTTTGTGGATGGGAAATCATCAAATGACTTCTCCCGCTCTGGGCGGAGCGGAAGGGCGTGTCAGACTTTTACTGACTAAAACCCACCCGTGTTCCTTCTGTTGCCTGTGCCGGGGCCACGGTAACTCTTTCGAACATCCTTCAACCCTAGCTGAGACCCAGAGGGCCTAGACATTCTATCTGCAATAACAATGATAGAGAAAAATATATATTGGATTGCCTTAAGCTACCGAAAAGCTTATGTCAAGCCGTTGCTCACTCACTCTAATATCTAGCTGAGGGTGGCGCATGTGAACCTTTTGAAGGGAGCCAAGTCAAAGTCAAAGTCAGATAGTTTATTTCTAATAGGCACATAAAGGACACTTGAAGGATCCAATCATTTAGCTCCCTTCAAAATGGTTGAGCTGAATGGTGCTGATCCATGCGTCATGTTCGTGAACGGGCGCCGTCAGTAGGGACTGGTCATCTCTTAGCTGCCACGGCTTATTTTAATAAATTTTTTTTATTGTTTTTATTTTTTTATTACGAACGCTTTTAACGTTCTGCATGGTTCTCACATGTATAATTTCAGCATAAATGATATAACCAATATTTTGTAACAATAAATTTTGATTTAAAATAGTGTCCGTGGAGTTTCTTGCCCGATCTTCTCCATAGGTACCTACTACGATTTGGAATGGCCAACTGGTTTGAGTTAGAGTTGTAGAAATACGAATCGCTTTAAAAGCGCTTGCCGCTTGACTAGGCCCTCTTGCCCGTCTTAAATGTGGGGTCCAATTAAAATGGACCGAACCTCAGCCTAGCTTTAGGTCTGGATTCCACCAAAGCGGAGACGAGACGAGAGGAGAGGAGATGTTTTATAAACAACCAATAGAATTTCGTTATTCATACATCTCATCTTCACTCAGAAATATTTAATAATATTCTGAAATATTTGTATGGCGCGATCGAAGCGGAGATGTGAGCTGGGCCTCGCCGAGATTGAGCTGGGCAACGGTACAAATCAGAGATATGAGCTTTGCCTCGCAAGCTGGCGACAGCGCGCAGCGGAGACGAGAAGAGATGTAAGCGGCGTGCAGTGAGCAGCACCGCTAGTTCCCCCCGCGTGGCTCAACCCGCCAGCCGCTCTAGCCAGCACGCACCTCCGCTCCAGTCCAGCCAGTACGCATCTCCGTACAGCTTCGGTGGATACACCATAGCTGAAAAACCTCTCTTTTCGTCTCCGCTTTGGTCATCTCTGCTCTGTTGGAGTCCGGGCCTTAAAGTGCCTCCAGGAATGGCACTATTTTTGTATCAAATACGACTGGCTCATCTTGGTTATTCCCGGGTAGTGAACCTCGCTACTATCCTTGCTGAATACTTCAAGATCTGGTGCTCTGGTGGTCGCAAGTGCAGCTGCCGAGCGTCGATCTTATGTTCAATGATTGGGTCAGGCAAAGAGTTATTGGATTTTTCCATTTGACCAGAAGCAACGGTAATTCAGATTGTTGCTTATATTGTTGTAGTTCTGCCTTATTTTACAAAGAATATTATTAAGTATTCATCTTAATTTTCAGACAGTACGCTCTCCTACCCAAAATGACGAAGGAACACTACAGGGTGTCTTTGTTGAACGTGAAATCAGACAGTTATCAATCTTCGGACCTTCATAATTTCTACAGATATAATACTGTGGTAAGTTAGAATCCGATACATAAAGGATATAGAAAGCAGCTTTAGCTACGGTTTCCCATACCGCTCACATAACCGCCTAATATACCGACGAATGACATCACTGAAAGGTTATAATATGAAAGTAATTTGGTGTGTTTTCGTAGAGAGCGTTTTTGACACCGTACAGTCAAACCGTGATGCCCGAAGATTTAAATCGCTAGATTTGCCCCCATCGTACTTAGTCACGTGAAAAACAGTTGATACGGAGAAGGGTTGTTTTTAATTTTTAAATGACTTTCTATTTCTAATTTTAGTAAAGTTGACATTGAATAATATTGTGGTTTTTGATGTGGGTTGAGTTGTTAATTTTTATATGACTAATGTATACGTGTATTATAAGTGTATTTTTTATTATTATTTTTAAATTGTAAAAGAATAAATTGAATCGAATTGAAATGAATTGAATTGGGTGAGCTCACACATTATAGATTAGCGTTTCTATGACAACCAAGTCAAGTCACTGCTTCATTGTGTGTCAGAGATGTCAAAAGGAAACAAAAACGTGACTATCTTTTGACGAGGTAGGGCGAATCTAACGATTTAAATCTTTGCCGCTGCCATCATTTTTATGACAGACGTCACTGCAGCCGTTATGTGCGGCCACCGAACTTCTAGAAAACCTAGCTTTAACGAAGCCGAAAGTTAGATACATACTTGTTCTTTCGTCATTCTGATATTTAGATCTTCAAAGAACTTTTTAACGCGGCTTGCGGTAGGAGTAAACTATACAAATCGTCAGTAACGAAAAAGCGCTTTCATATTTTAAGCGTTCATACCTCGGTGGAATCTTGAGGAGCTCGTGGCTAAGTAATAACAGCCGCATGGGTCGATCCATCAGGTTAAGCTACGCTTGCCGGGGTTGGTCCGTGGATGGGTGACCATCTTTACATACCGAGACTCCTCCGTGCCTCGGAAAGCACGTTAAGCCGTTGGTCCCGGCTGTCATTCGTGGATCTTTGACAGTCGTTACGGGTCGTCAGAAGCCCGAAAGTCTGACAACCAGTCTTACCAAGGGGTATCGTGTTACCCAGTAACTGGGTTGTGGAGGTCAGATAGGCAGTCGCTCCATGTAAAATACTGGTATTCAGCTGCATCCGGTTAGACTGGAAGCCGACCCCAATATAGTTGGGAAAAGGCTAGGCAGATGATGACCTCGGTGGAATCTTGCTAACGCTCACACTAGCCTTCTCATGCGACTTTCTTCTTTCAAATTCGCACTTTCTTTCAACAACACTAACATAGTAACAACACTAACAGCGGTCGTTGACTTCCCAAGAAAACCATAGACTCTTTTCATTTTTAGGGTTCCGTACCAGGAGGGTGCTAAACGGAAACCTATTACTAAGCCTCTACTGTCCGTCCGTCCGTCTGTCAGCGGGCTGTAACTAATGAACCGTAATAGGTAGACAGTTGACATTTTCACAGATTGTGTATTTCTATTGCAGCTATTACAACAAACAATAAAAATATAATAAAGTTAAAATTTAAAGGGGGTCCCCATACAATAAACTCTTTATTTTGTTTTTTTTTTCTTATTCTGGCATGTGGGATGTCATTGTCCAGGACTCATCGAGAAGAGTACAAATGTTTTTTTTTTTTATCTTTAAAAATTAAGAAGAAATGGGGGGTTTCAATAGTTCTCAGTGTTAGACCAATTTTGTACTAGCTCTATCGCAACCACTAAACAAGTTTGGAGTTTGAAACTTGTGTATATCATGTACCATAAACTGTATTTAATCAGTAAATACGAAAAACGGGGCGATTTTCTGCAACTGCAAAAAGTAACTTTATAATTCACAGTATCATTATGATATACAAAGTTATCTTTGCGATTGTTAAAAATTTAGGTGAAAAATATTCTTAGTTTAGTTTTTTTTTTTTATATGTAGTGTTAAATATTCTACCATGGTACAGAACCCTTCGTGTGCGAGTCCGACTCACACTTAGCGTATTTTATTTTTATTTTATTGTGTTCAGATATCAATACCAATCGTGTCTGCGGAGTTTAGCTAGCCAATTTAAAATAACCCAGTATAGAGTATATATGTTACGGCTAATACCCGAAGTGCGGCTACACCTAGTTTTAGCCGGTTAGAACTAGGTGTGTTGTGTAGTCACAGTACTAACCTAACCTACCTTTCAGCCCACACCTAGTTGTAGCCGGCTAAAACTAGTTGTAGCCGCACTTCGGGTTTTAGCCGTAACATATATATATATAAATAACTTTAAAATATAGATAAACCTTTTTAATAAATCACAAAAGTGAGTCAGATCGTTCATATATGTAATAAGCTATTTATTGCTTTCCTATCCAACCTCCAAACAATTGCAAAATATATGAATTGTTTCAATAAAAAATATATATACAAGATGTAACATAAATAATGCACAACAAATAAGGGGTAATTGTACTCATCACTATGAACAACTTTTACTATGGGACCAAACGTGAAATCGTGAAAAAAATATCAGATGTCCTCTACATTTTATTAGATATTATTCTTATTTTTTCAGTTAAGCGAATATATCAGAATAAATGATTACAGCAGTGGACTCGTTGCAGTTCTGGACTTCAGTAAAGCAAATATCATGACCTTTCTCACTAAATGCACTCCTATGGAATTTAGACAAATTATTACAGTGATGACCGTGAGTATTAGAAATAATTATATACTTCAACACACATAACACACACATAACATCACGCCTTGTTTCTCCGAAGGGTTAGGCAGAGGTGTACTTATAAAGGGTGGGCCATAAATTTTTGCACATTTGAAACATGAATAGAAACAAAACCACAAATGTTATTTTGTTGATCATTTATTTAACGTAATAATCGCATAAAGATTTTTTTTTAAATTGACATCGTCGAGATGTGCCCCGTCTCGTCGTTTGCACTCCTGGAATCGACTACGCAACCTTTGGAAAACTCGCTGACACATGCTGCGAGGGATCGCGGATATCTTCTATCTCGTTGATGTTTTCTTTTAATTGGGATATGGTCGTCGGTTTATTACGGTACACTCGACTTTTCAGGTATCCCCACAAGAAGAAATCGCAAGGTGTAAGGCCCGGGCTTCTTGGAGGCCATGGAATATCACATCTGCGAGAAATCAATTTGTTAGAAAACATATATTTAACCAGTTATTGACGTATGGCACGTTGCTCCATCTTGTTGCATCCAAGTCCAGCTGTTGTATCCTTCAAATTAATGTAACTGTAGTGTCAAAAACTCTCGCAACATCTTCACGTATTCCACTGAGTTCTAGTTACGTTATTTCCTTGATTACTTTCAAAGAAATACGGACCGATTATGCCCTTTGCTGATATGGCAGCCCATACTTTGCCGTTTGCTCGAACTTCTTGACCCCAAGCTTTGATTAAATGAACACTTGGACACTCACTTACACGGCGTAATCCGTATTCAATTCTAAATAGGCGTCGTACGTAACGTAGGAATCGTTATTTAGGTAAAATTGGTTTACACAAAAAGCACGCTGTTATCCAGTGAAGCGCTCCATCGTGACTAAAACTGCATGAAACGACGCACAATTCCCCGCTACCCGCGTGCCCCTCCCTCTAGCGGTTTTTGAGAAATCAGTTGTTACTATTTGCAAAAATTTTTGGCCCACCCTGTAGTACACTCACATTTCGCCAGTTATGTTTAAGTCCCATGTAATAGCGGACGAGCCTATTGCCATCTACCGGGCACAAATCGAGACTCCGGGCTGCTACTGAGTAATTCCAAATAGAAAAACCCAATAACACTTTGCCCGACCAACACAACACAAAACACACAAACCAAACTACAAACAAACAACAACAAACAAACCAAAACACACTGTACTGTTTGTATATTATACTTCAAATCAAATCAAAATCAAAAGTCCTTTATTCAAACTAGGCTGACAACCAGCAGTTTTTGAATGTCAAAATTGCATAAGACAGTCCCCCAAAATGCCCGCCCTTCACCACTTCCTATAACTTTAGTTGGAAAGAAGTGGCGTAACAAACTCTCTAGCTAAATAGTTATGTATAAATAATACTAGCCTTTTGTTGTTCCACTGTAAGACAAAGGCCTCTTTTCATACAGAGAAGGCACGAGCATTGATCACCAGGCTTGCTCAAGACGGGTTGGCGATTTCAGACTTATATTAATTATTACAAGTTCAGGTTTCTTCACGACGCCGATGTTTTCCTTCACCAATATCAGTAATATCCAAAATAAACTTTGAAAATACATACAACTTACAAACTCGGGCATGAGAGGCGATGCCTATACCACTAGGCCAGAGTATAAAATACCTATTTATTTATTTAAGTACTGGAGAACCAACAGCTATAACAAAAGGATGGTAGATAACACAAGGCCAATGACGTGTTCTCATGGGTAAACAGAATTAGTAGCAGCTAGCCGTTTCCCGCGGCTTCGCCCGCGTGGATGTCAATACTTCCCTATTTGTATCGGATTTTGTTCACAATTTCAAGAGTTATTTTTTTTGCGCGAAAGCCTAATTCTTTTACTAAAATTAAAGTAGCCTAAGTAACTGCCACCAGCACATCAGCATGTGGACATCAGCTATCTGCCAGTGAAAGTCCCGTCAAAATCGTTTTAGCCGTTTCGGAGATAAGCCGGAACAAACAGACAGACAAACAAAAATGGTAAATTTTTTTTTTGGTTATACATAAGTACCGTATATACTTGCATATGCATTTAGTAAAAAGCTGTTATTTTGACATTACAAACAGACACTTCAATTTTATTTATTTGTTTGTATGTACATATGTACGTAAGTATAGATAGGCTGGCCCCCCTGTTACATTGCACTAACCTATAGCTTAAATAACAAAATGCCCACTTTCTGTCTGCTCAATTTGGGTAATTAGGGCGCGATTCTTTCTGTGTATGTCTAATTTTATTATACCCATTTTATATTCCAGGAAGGCTACGGTATGAGAATAAAACAGATACATTTAATAACAGCATCCAAAATGGTGGACGCTCTTCTCGGCTTCCTAAAACAAGTTCTGAGCTCAAAACTGGCCGGAAGAATACATTTGCACAAAACTATTGATACCCTCCAAGATTTTGTGCCGAATGATATACTGCCTGAAGAGTATGGGGGCAAGGAAAGATCTATGCAGACACTTAGTGGTGGGTATTTTAGGAAGACTGCCTCGTTGGTCTAGTGGTCGCAAGCGCTACTGCTGAGCATGAGGTCCTGGGTTCGATTCCCAGGTCGGGCAAAGTGTTATTGGGTTTTTCTATCTGGAATTTCTCAGTAGCAGCCCAGAGTCTGGATTTGTGCCCGGTAGATGGCAATAGGCTCGTCCCCTATTACATGGGACTTAAACATAACTGGCGAAATGTGGGTGTACCATAATAGGTAGTACAACAAGGCGTGAAGTTATATTTTAATATTAGGAAGAG
Source organism: Fissipunctia ypsillon (assembly GCA_947568875.1). NCBI lineage: Eukaryota > Metazoa > Arthropoda > Insecta > Lepidoptera > Noctuidae > Fissipunctia > Fissipunctia ypsillon. The sequence continues at coordinate 17,492,287 of OX387662.1, forward strand.
GTCCCACCAGGCTGATAGGTCTTCTAAATTGGTCTTGTTTTCTCTACTTCGAGTTAATAGGGCTGTAAAATTTTGTCACCTCTCTCGCTCACACGAGACTAAATTTTTAAGAATGTTAAATGAAAAGATGATTTTATGAAAAGTGTAATCAATGGACTGCCTAATAAATAATATTAATTTTATAGGTAATTATTAAAAACATGCTCACTCAAATGTCTCGCTGGTGGTGGCTGGTGGTGTTGGATCATTAAGTTCCCTTCAAAATGGTACTGATCCATGCGTCATGTTCGTGAACGAGCGCCGTCAGTAGGGACTGGTCATCTCTTAGCTGCCACCTCAGATCAACAAAAAAAGGAAGATGGAGCGCCGCGAACATCAAAAGTGAAGCCACCTTTTTATCTATGTGTGTATCGAAGGGTTGCCATTTGTTAAATTTTTTCCCTATAATTTGGGGAGTAATAATGTACGGGTAAAATAATATTGTAACATATTGCATAATATGGTATTGTACCTCAATTGTTTAGAAGGACTTCTATTCCGGAAAAATAAACAAATTTTTTTGAGTTTTCAGCAATCACGGACGATGGAAATGACATCAAAAATATAAAAATAAAATTTTGGGACAGTAGTATTTTAATTAGTTAGTCTAAGCTGCGAAACTAAATCAAATCAGAAAAATACAGCCTGTGTTTATTTATTGTATTGATGTATTATCCTTTTTTTAAATTGTACATACATTTTTAGGATATCCACTTTTGGTCGGCGAAGTCCATGATTATTAGTTGTATAAAGGTCGTTATTATCAAAATGATCGGAACAAACCACGCTGGTTTTCGATGGCAGCCATTCGGGATCATTTCGACTATTTCTTATAGCTACTATCCATTTACTTTTTGTTTCAGTATTAATAGGAAAGCTAAAATGTTAGATACATAAAAATAAGAAAATAGGAATAAAATGCGGTGTAAGAAATCAAATTTCGAATGGGAAAAAAATCATATTATGGCAACCCTCGCACTTGATGTCACTGCGTTCGTTCACTGGCTTTTTTTGTTCAAAGTAACGTAAAACCTATAGTTTATTTAATAAAAAAAACGATGTTATTTCAAGTACTTACAAGTGAAAAGTGATTCCGTGAGACTTTTTATGTGATTTACTATTGTTTTTACAACTTTTCACTACACAGGAAGGCATAATTCTATTTTTTAAGACTATGTTAACTAGACGGCGACTCGTCACGTTCTAAGAGCGATGAGCATGGTTTTAGTTAAATGTGTGTGCGTGAGCGTGTATTTTACTTGCAGGAGCACGGTTTTGTGGCTTCACTTTTGTTGTTCGCAGCGCGCCATCTTCCTTTTTTTTTGATCTGAGGCTGCCACGGCTTATTTTAATTTTTGAATGGTTATTGGTTTTTACCTTTTTGTTGCGGACGCTTTTAACGTGCACGTCTTTCTACATTGTTCTCACATACTTAATTTCAACATGAATGATGTAACCAATATTTTGTAACAATATTTTGATTTAAAAGAGTGTCCGTGGAGTTTCTTGCCCATTCTTCTCCATTGAGATCTACGCTTTGGAATGTGCAACTAGCTTCAACTTTCTGACTAACTGACCGACTCTTTGACAATTCAAAAGTGCCTGTAATTGGTTTATTTGAAATAAATGCTTTGAGTTTGAGTTTAAAAAATTTGGTCCCGTGTGAGCGAGAGAGTTGACAAAATGTGACATCCCTCTTAACAGCAGCATAATAAAAGCTAGTTCCTAAAATAAATTAAGAACTTTACCGAAGTCAAAATAAATTTTTTTGTACAAAAACTTACACTTAGATTGAAAAACCTGGAGTAAAGATGAACCTTGTTTTGTAATAAGACCGAAAATAGATATTTGTCCGCATCGCGATCGACTGCTGCTGATCCCGTGTAGTGCTAATACGTATGCGTTGGCCTTTAAGGCTGCTTTTCCACCAGAGATGTGCTATGCTATGGATGCGTTTGATATCCACCAATCATATTCATTTGTCCACATAACATAGCACTGTTAGAAACGGGTTCAACTGATCTTTCATTTTTATATGGAAGGATGCGCGAGTGGTATAGCCATGTACAGACCTGCGCATCTTCCTCGCACAGCTACCTCGTGGCGGCGCATCTTTATATCACATCTTACTCGCTCCGCTACACAACTTAGCATCAGTGGAAACGGTCACATAATTTCGTAGCTTAGCTTTCACATCCTCGCAGCATAGTTGCATAGCACATCTCTGGTGGAAAGGCACCCTAAAGACTGGCAGCATTACTGCGTTGGATAGAAATGCTTATCAAATCAAATCATTTTATTTCGGACAAGTAAAAGATCCATACATTGTTAGTAACAGGTTTGCACTTAAAGAACTATTGTTAGTAACTTAAACTAAACACGAATTAGTGAGAAGAGCACCCATCAACTAGACACAACGATAAATGGAAACTAGGGTATTAGTCTTCTCACAAATTACCTTATTATGGCGGAGAAAGTGTCTGCCGCCACACCCTTTAGGATACTACTGTGACTGCCTCTTATTCTGCTCAGGAGTGAGGGCGTTTTTTTGCCTACCCCCATGGGAATGGGGGTAGGCAGAAACTACAGAACGCTACCTGCTACGATCCTTACCTACTTCTTTTGCTTCGTTTACGTTCATACATCTGGTCATACACGCACACCGGTTGCGAGTACTACGCACCTGACCTTTCTGAAGAACATCACCAATAAAATCACTGTACATATGTCTTCCTAGGGAGTCCCCTCCCGGCGTTTCCACTGACATCTGCCGTGTAAATACTTTTTGTTAGTCGACTTTCATTCATCCTCTCAACATGACCAACATACGAATGACGGCATGAAATCCATCAGTATTGGTTACCGCGAACATTTCCGAGGTACTGCAATAACTAGACGGTCGCTACACAATCCTAAACACATGGTTGTATTGGACGCGTAGAACGTCCAACGACATTTTAGTAGTAGACCCGGATTACCGGCGCAAAAACTGTGACAATAAGCCTTAAAAAGCGTAATCTTTACTTGGTCTGTACTCCGAGCAAATCTTATTATCGTTATTTCAAAGGTTTTATTAAACGATTTTCTGTGATACAACAGGATCTTAAAAATATTTTATAGTAATTCAAACATCTACCCTTGAAGGCATGCATTGTTAAATTACAATATAAGAAATTAAGTTAAACATTACATGAAACGTAATGAAGTAATTAATATCTATAGAAATTAAAGTACAAGATATTTATTTATTTATTTATTTAAACACACATACAACTATCATCACAGGCTTAACCTAATACAATAGTGTAGTTATAATTATGAGTTTAGGACTAGCTATAATATTATTCTAAACATGAAGCTACAACACAAAATGCGGCCCGTGTGAACTCACTCAAAGAACAATTAAAACAGTCAATCCGTTGTGACACCATATAATATGCTGTAATAAATTAATAGACATATATGGTATTACATTAAACATAACATCACGCCTTGTTTCCCCGAAGTGTTAGACAGAGGTGTACCTATTATAGTACACCCACATTTCGCCAGTTATGTTTAAGTCGCATGTAATAGGGGGCGAGCCTATTGCCATCAACCGGGCACAAATCCAAACTCCGGGCTTCTACTGAGAAATTCCAGATAGAAAAACCCAATAACACTTTACCCGACCTGGGAATTGAACCCAGGACCTCATGCTCAGCAGTAGCGCTTGCAACCACTAGACCAACGAGGCAGAACAACATAAAGAAATGAAAGACAAAGTAAAGAAAACAAACAACAACAAGTCAACAAACACAAGTAAAAAAGAAGTATTACATTAAAACATATAATTATACATAGAATGGTGTCACATGAAATTTGGTCAACTAGGAATTCGTCAATGGTATATTAGCATTTTTCTATTAAAATTTTATTTACTTTACATTTAAATTGTGTCAAGTTTAAATCTTTTATTATATTTAGACCAACGTAATAGCCAGCTTTTGGATAATAGAAAGTGTCAACCAATGTCATTAAATAATTTTACTATTGAAACAATTTGGAAATTGCGACATAGCTAAGTGTACATCTTTAAGCCTACATTTTACTGTTTTCAGATGAATGGCGAGAAACGGTCACGTCGAAAGACTTCATGGAATATTTCGACGAAATGTATCAGGCGAAGACTGTTGAGTCATGCAGACAAGCAAACAATTTTAATGAGCAATACATTGGAATGCCTGGTTCCTTTAGGGCTTTAAGCGTAGATTAAGTTTTTCGTACAGGTGTACTTTTTTTAGTATACACTAGTTGTGCACACAGAGCTTCTAGCACAAACGCACGTAAAAAGTAACGTAAATTCAAACCATTCTTGAGTCGAAAATACAACTGTCCTCTATCCATTTGATTTAAATTTATGCGACAAGCGCAACTAGTATTACCCATAGATATGAATAAAGTTCTAAAATTAAAATATTATGAGCGAATGGAACGTTTTCAATTTTAGTATCGTTAGAATTTGTGTTACGTTTAATTCTTGCTAGGGCCTGAACACGGATTTGCAACACCAGCAGTTACGACTAATAATATTCGAACCCGTGCTATCGCTGAGCGTAAATTCGGCTGTCACATCCACTGTCAGAATGAGGAAGGTCGGGCAAAGCTAATTGTAGATGGCGTGATCATAGCTAGGTCCCAACGGTCTACAATAAATTTGACATTTCGTTCATTCATTCCATTTCTTGTTCATTCATGGGTTTGGTTTTGTTTCACTATTTCTATAATTTCGGTGATTTCAAATGATTTTTATCAAGTACTTGACATAGAAAGTGTCAGAATTTAAAACCTTAAATATTTCCTCTTAATCACTTTCTTCACAATGTTTCTACCCTCTGTTTCATTTTTTCAAAATCTCTACTAATAGCTTCTAGCCACCATCTTTTAATTTTAGTGTCTCTCGGGAAATAGTGGACTCCAATTTCGGAGTATTTAGTAACACAACAACGCGTCATTTTCGCAAAAATAAAATAAAACCATCTCACGCCTTGTATTATTGGCTTGTGTTGGGAACTAGCTACGACAGCGCCATTTTGACAGTTGCCTTCCCCATTGTCACGGGCCGTCAGTTTCTATGAGTAAACAGTGGCGCCCACTGACATCCTTGATTTGTATGGAAAGTGTTGCCAATACCCTCTAGCAGCGACCGTTGAGGGGTCTCCGTGCTGTGTGGGCCTAGCACAAACGCGGAAAGTAAATTTACTGGAAATACGAACGATTTTTAAATTGAGAATATTCTTTTATTTATCTAAAATAGATACCCAGTGTGCTTGCTATATAAATTCAAACTAAAATGTTAAAGGAATGTTGTTTTTCGATTTCTTTGCGCGTTCTTGCTAGGTGGTGTAGTTGATGTTAGTTTGAAAATATTGAGTAGAAAAGAGGGTATTTTTTTGGTTAATCAAAGACCACCCACCGAAAGAAAAGAGAAAGAGATGAAGCTATACAGGACGTATAGCTCCATCTCTTTCCCACGCTCAAGTAAGATTACAATAATACTGCGTTAAGAGGTGGTGGCCTAGCTCCCGTATTTATCAGGAAATCTAATAATGTTAAAATTAAAGTTAAAATAAATAAATTATAGATGGTATTCAAAAATAATTGTTTCAGTTGCAGTAGAACTGAAAATCGAAACTGAAATCACTGAAAGTATTTTGTTTTATTTCTTCCACACTTTAATATATGTACATCTGTAGACGCCTTCAATGCTACGATTAGCAACAAAATGTATTGTAGCAGATTCATCCCAAATTATTTATTAAAAGCCGTGTGCTTGATAAGCAAACTGAAGTGGCAGTGGGCTGGCCATGTTTGTCGAAGGACCGATGGCCGGTGGAGCAGACGAGTCCTGGAGTGGAGACCGCGTATCGGCAAGCGTAGTGTGGGACAGCCCCCAGCTAGATAGACCGACGACGTTAAGAAGGTGGCTGGGACAAATTGGAAGCGGAAGGCGGAGGACAAGGTGTTGTGATGCAGCCTGGGAGAGACCTACATATGTCCAGCAGTGATTGATTGATTGTGTGCTCGGGTAAACACCGAATGAACTTCCATACAAACTTTCATCCCCTATTTAGGTATGAATTATCAAAATCCTTTCTTAGTACTTAGTCACCTTCATTATAAAAGGAATTCTTGAGCAAAATTGTAGGCTGTGCGTTGTCTAGATTTTCATTCAGTAGATTAAGAAAAATGCGCGATTATGTTGCAACCATTGCAGCAAGCTAGTGTTCACCACCATAAAATCGCTGAGCCAATGAAGCTCAACAAGTCCCGGATAAATTTAAAATAAGGACCAAGAAAAACAATAATTTCCATTTCCCACCTCCGTTTCAACATAGGTACACAATCAGCCTATAATGTTCTCATTGCTGGGAATCAGGCCTCCTCTCTGTGAGAAGGAGTGGGCCGTTATCCACCACGCGGGCCCAGTGCGGGTCGGTAGATGACACATGTCTTCGAATATTTGGTTTATTTATTTATTTAGGATCTCCAACAAAGGGCAACAATTAAATTTAACGCCTGATTAAGACCGATTGGTGCTTGGTGAAACACTCTACTTTTAATGTCCCATTAGTTCTATATTCTTTTAAAATGTTAACAGAAGATTAAACTAACTGTATGGTGAAACTATGTCTTAACCTTTTAAAGTGATTGAAGTGTAGGTATCCAAAATCTTTTAAAAGAGCTGAATGTAGAAATTTCAAATAGTATAGTCCTCATTAGGTAAAACAATCATTTTTAAAGACATATGGAAGGACGCCTTCTAGTTAATTCTAGTGCACTTCTAGAGAAATAGGTACTGTTTTGATTAAGCATTTCCTCATATCTCGTACAGACATTATCCTGGTACTCTTGACCTACAATGTATACAAAACTATTAAATTATAATCACTCCTCTGTGTTAATTGTCCTGTGATTTTCCTTAGATAGATACAATTATATAATAGAATGATAATGAGCACTACACGTTAGTGAACAGTCACCATTTATGTACCTAAGTGTTAACACAATTTATATCAAAATGAATTGATCATTCAAAACTCGTAGATATCTATAATACTTAGCATTTAATTTTACTATTGCTGTTTATCAGTTCATTTTGTGATGAAGTATTTGACACAAAGTGGCAATGCTGCCAGTCGTCTGGGCACCCGGATGTCAGCTGTGTGGACGAGTAGGTTCTTCGACGCCTAAGTATCCACACACACATTCCCCGAAAGATTAGGCAAAGGTGTACTTACAGTACACCCACATTTCGCCAGTTATGTTTAAGTCCCATGTAATAGGGGGCGAGCAAATCCAGACTCCAGGCTGATACTGAGAAATTTACAACGTAACATACAGTTTTGGATGTACATATAATTAACCAAATGCAACTAAAAGTATGCTTTACTTAACATTATTCAAGGTGGTATAAAATATGGCTTAGATGAATGTCACACAATTTCATGACCTGAAACATAGGTCTAGTATAAAATTCTAACCGAATTTTAACAAAATTACAGAACACTACAGCTATTTCTATGCTAAATATAATAAATAGACTAAAATATGACTATGTGGTTTTGTATAGCAAGATACCACAGACCTCTACTTAATCCATCGGGGATTGTACAGGCTTGGTGTTGTGCTATGTTACAGAATAAATAAATAATTAAATCTCGACCGCATTAGGTCTGATGTGTAAAATTCTAACTTTTCAGGAGAGCAAAAACAAAATTGACAAACATTTTTTCTTCATAATTATTGAACTTCAGGTATTTAGCTCAGTATTCTTTTTTTAATATTTGGTATAAAATATATATATATATATAAAAATGTTTTATTCAATAACAAACAAAGTTCGTTCAACAGTATTGAGGTTGACCTCTCCTTTTAAGTGTGAAAACACTTGTGCCAGGAAAGGCCGCTCTCCCTTAACTTGATTACATTTATATATATTTATAATTTAAATCTATATGGTATGCAAAAGAAAACTAAGTAAATCTAACAAGTAAATCTATGTGCGCACGCATGCAATGTGCGCACATGTGTGTAGAAGCGTGAGTTATGGTGCTTGTGCTTGTGTGTGCGACTGTGTCTGTGGGTGAGTTTGTTTGTGCGTTTGACTGTGACCTGTGTGTCTGTGTGTGTGTGTGGGCAATAGTACCTTTCGATTTTAATTACAATCATCTACCATACCCTACCCATACCTACCATACCTATATATCATACCCTAACTGTTAAAATCAATTTAATATAATTTTTTGGTTTTATGGTTCCAGTTTTGACGGATCTGCCCAATTCATTTTGCCATTTTCTTTCAAAGACTTTACCAACTTATAATAAAAATAAATAGTTCACCTGTTATTTTATTATGATCGAAAATAAGGGGTACTAAAGGGCTGTCCACTGCAACAGTATAGAGGTCAGCGTCTTGGATTTCTGAGTCCGACTGAGATACCACAACCACGGCAAATCATTGCATGACCTAGCAAACTACCATTGTCAGCAGTTTCGATATTTAATAAATTATAACAGTCGTGACAAGCGTATCCGAGCTGAGTATGACAATGGGAGCTGGAACCATATTGTATTTTTCAAATTATAACACAACTGCTCAATATACTGCCTTTACTGCATGGTTTACGCGACTGCCGTAGTATAGAGGCGTACCAGTAACGCCAGCCTTGACCTTATACGTCTGTGAATCCGCTGCACAGGGATGCCACAATTGATGCACCTCATCATAACATCCAAATCGAAAAATAAAACAGAATCCTTTATGAACAGCAATAGTAATTGTGTCTAGATTATGTCAGTCCGTGTACAGTACTTATGGTTGTTGAAAGAAAATATCTATATCACAAAATAATCGCACAGTAAGCAAGGAACGCTTATTAACGCAACTTGGAACTCCAATCACAGAGAACATTAAATTTTTAAAACTGCATTGCAAGCAAAGCAAACAGAAAATAACTGGTCCATTTAAAATAATATGTCAATGATATGCAAAAAATATACTACTCTCTCATGACCATGATACATTACCTTCATATTAGGAAGTGGGTCAAAGGAAAAAAAAAACATGTTTGATGTGTACACAAAAATATTTTAGTAATATTGTCGTATTTTAGACGCGATTACTTTAATATATTCCTTTGATCTAAAATAAGTGGCTTATAAGTAGTGTATTAGTGTATTAGTGTGTGTGTAGTGTAGTGTGTGTAGTGTAGTGTGTGTGTGTGTGTGTTCACACTCTGTCTTGGTTTTTAAAATGGAATGTCAAAAACATTTTAGTACTTCCCGTTAAAAATGGCAAGACGGAAGCTTTGATTGAGTATTTTTTTTTTTGAGAATTATGTTACGCAAGTAATACTGAATTATTAAATCCATAGTAATTTTAATCTAAATTTTTAAATCTTACAGTAAAACCTTAAATCATGAACATTTGTAGATACCAGAGGGCAGAAATTGGACATGTCCTTTGAGTTACGTTTGCTTAGTCTGCTGTCATTGGAATCTTTATACCTACAACTAGCCACCTACACTTTAAATTAATTACTTAAGATAAAAGGTATAATAATAATAATGAATCATAATTTTACAACAAGTTTGTTTTATCCACTTACGTCATTTGAAAATGACGCAAATGGATAAAAAAACTAGTTATAAAAATATGTGCAGACATGAGCATAGGTAAGGTTAGGTTGTATTCTAAGGTCGTTTAAGCCTGAGATAATTATACAACGTGCTGCTACAATGGCCACATTAATTTAACACACGGCCAGAGCTAGTGGCCAGTAATCATAAAACATAAAATGTGATAAAATTATTCTTAAATTGAAAAATTCACATTTCCATACAAACTAATTAATAAAGAAAGAAAAATAGATTTATTAAATGTCTCTCTTTCCTTCAATTCGCCTACTCTTTGCACGCTATTTATTGATGCGATGTTATGACCCCGGAAAATTATCTCTGCGCTACGGTTCTATAAGTACAGGTTGCTCCAATCCAAGATGCTATTTTAAAAAATTGTAAATAAATAATAAACATAACATAACATCACGCCTTGTTACCCCGAAGGGTTGGGCAGAGGTGCACATCCACATTTCGCCAGTTGTGTTAAGTCCCACGTAATAGGGGGCGAGTCTATTGCCATCAATAAAGTTTAATAAAATTAAAATATCTTCGTAAAACGTAAACGCGAAACCGTGTACTTGTGTTAAATAAATGTAGCCATTAAATTAGCACGCTGTAGATAGAGGGTAGGTATGGTATCGATGACTTGCTGTCCAGGCCTCCGGAGGCAAAACGTCGGGGCGTAACTCCGCTCCCCAAGAAATCACGGCACAGCGGACAGAGCTTCGGCGGGTTCTCATGGCGACATGGAGAGTGCGACTGTCGCAACCAGTGCTGGGTACGCTGCAATTGCGGCGATAAGTTCCCTCTTTGAGGAGTGGCTAGAAAGGCGCCACGGCGTCCTCACCTTCCACCTGACGCAGGTCCTAACCGGAGACGGTTGCTTCGGGAGGTTCCTGTTCCGGATAAAGCGGGAGAAAACGCCCGGGTGTTACTATTGTGTGAATTGCCCGGAGGACACGGTGGAGCATACGGTGGAGGTCTGCCCGGCTCGGGCGGAGTACCGCCGCGTCCTCGCGGAGGCGATCGGCGGCGGCGATCTCTCGCGTCCGGCCCTGGTCCAGGCCATGGTCTGGAGCAAGAGTGCATAGGTAGCCGTCCCCTCCTTCTGCGAAGCAGTAATGCTCACGAAGCAGGAGGCGGAACGCGTGAGAGAGAGGTATCTTTGCGCCCTCACGCCCCTAGTCGCCGCAGGAGACGCCCTTGGCCGGGAATCGAGAGCCGATTCCCGGCCACCGTAGGCGCGGGCTTGCGGACGGCGAGCAATGGATAGCTCGCCGTCCAGTATGGACCAGACCAGGTCAACGGTGCGTTGTGTGGCACGCGCGCCTCAAAGAGATGTTAGCACTAACTGATGGGGTCCGCTAGCGCCGAAGCCAAGAGTTTGAAAGAGTTACCGTGGCCCCGGCACAGGCAACAGAAGGAACACGAGTGGGTTTTTTTAGTCAGTAAAAGTCTGACACGCCCTCCCGCTCCGCCCAGAGCGGGAGAAGTTATTTGATGATTTCCCACCCAAAAAAAAGGCCTCCAGCTTAGACTAATATGACCTAATATAGGACGGCTCGTGAAACGCCGTCAAAAGAGAAAAAATCTGGCCTTAACTCAATACCCCACTACTGGACCCTTTTTGCTTGGACGCCCACATATAATGATTTTAACAATTAAATAAAACCTATATTCCTGCAAAGCAAAATAGATTTCCCAGAATGGATTTCCCGGAAGGGTGATAAAGCTACGCTTGCCCTAGTCCGTTCGTGGATGGGTGACTATTCATTACATATTGAGACCCCACCGTGCTTCGGAAAGCACGTTACGCCGTTGGTCCTGGCTGTCAGTTATCAGAAGCCCAAAAGTCTGACAATCAGTCTTACCAAGAGTTAGGTATCATGTTACTCAGTAACTGGGTTGTGGAGGTCAGACAGGCAGTCGCTCTATGTTAAATACTGGTATTCAGCTGTATCGGGTTAGACTGGAATCCGACTCCAACATAGTTGGGAAAAGGCTAGGCACATTGATTTTTGAACAAGTCACGGTCGCGACTTACTGCTGTTAGTTTACACCTGTAGTAGGTGTAATGTGACTGACTAGACACCTGCACCATCAGTCACGACCTTCAGTTCCGATAGTTTGTCGACGAGCTTAATAATAAACTAAAATAACAGTCACATTTTGATAAAACTCCCTCGTCCTCCGACCTGCCGTGTTGTATCGCCCGCCCGCGCTATTACTCGTTTTCTTTTCTGCTCGGCTCCTGAGAGTCATAGCGTATAACCTATAACCATCCTCGCGGCGAGAGTTTGGCCACCAAGTGCAAAAAGAATTTTTCAAATCCAACTCCAGAGATTAGCGCAAAATAGCTTAAATTACATGGGTTTTTTTGGGCAGAACCCTAATTCTTTTTCTGAAATTAAAGTAACCTAATTTACTCCTTATAGCATCAGCTATCTGCCAGTGATAGTCCAGTCCAAATCGGTCTAGCGTTTTCGGAGATTAGCCGGGAACAAACAGACAGACAGACATACAGATGACAAAAATTAAAAAATATAGTTTTTTGTTATAAGTACCGTAGGCTAAGTTTTACTTTAACAGCCATCAAGTTGAGAGTCTATTTTTTCAGAAAGACCATATTATTAGAAGCCCCCTCGTAAAGTTTTAAGTTGCTGAGATAAATGGTTTACGAGAAAAAAATAATCAAAATCGTAGAAATTTTGCAATATTTTAACACTTTTGACATTTCTGTCTCGCCATTGAACGTTTCGTTTTACGTAAGGTCAACGCACTACAATGTTTAACTTCATAGTAATAATGAAATAAATACGTTTATTTAGTGACTTAGATACTTTTTATGCATATTTCATTATTTACTAAATATTTCGCTGATTTAAATAAGTGCTATTAATTTAACACTTATAACAATTTACCTATTATTGTCGGTATGTGAAATCTAACGTAAAACGACGCCATTTTATGTTGTCACTGTCACTTCATATAGTCTATCAGTCATCGTTTGTGTCTCTAGCAGTTACTGTTGAGAGCGTTTACGTACTCCCGTCTGCGACACAACGTTTGAATACCATCTCGACCTAGTAAAAAGGCAATGTGAACTTAGGATGCAAAAGCAAGCGAAGCGAGCTCGGGACTTGGGACACCCCGGCTCGGACAGGTTAGGTTAGAATAAGTTAGGAAAAAATAACCACGAAGGGGATGGCGGGGTCTTTCAGACCCCTTGTTGTTTATTTTTTTTAAACCACTCAGAAATAGGAGCCCCGTTAAACACGCGACGTCACATTGAACCAGCTTACTTCGAGACGTCTGTCTTGATCTTGAATATGCTCTCGACCTCAGAGCTTGTTAAAAGTTAATATTCCAAGGTTTGAGTATATTTTGGTTTGACCTTGACTTTTGGGGTGTTGATTTGAAAATGTCATTAACATTGAGTCATCATCATCATCATTTCAGCTCGGAATCACCCACTGCTGAGTATAAAGCCTCCCTTATTTCTGCCATACTTCCCGGTGTTGCTCAATAAATTAAGTAGGTGTGTATATAAAGATCAGGTCTTGAGTGTTTAATCATTTCAAATAATTGCATTAATTATAAGACTATGCTCACTTCCTTGACAAGTTAGCTACTATACGGGGTGGCCAGTAAAACGACGTTCAAAGAAAAATTTTAGAAGCCTTCCTCCGAGGACTTCTCGAAACACCTGTGGCTGTATGTTTGTATGTTCACCGATTTTTATAGTTTAGGAGCTAGACAGTTTTTAATATTTATTTGGTAAATTCTCACTTGACTTCAGATTTTTATACATAGGAGTCTTTCGTGAACGGACGGCGAGCAATGGGTAGCTCGCCGTCCGGTAAGGACCAAGCCCGAGTTGACAGCGCGTTGTGTTCCACGCGCGCCTCAAAGAGATGTCAGCACTATTGACGGGGTCCGCTAGGGCCGATGTCAGCTAGGGATGCGGGATGTTCGAAAGAGTTACCGTGGCCCCGGCACAGGCAACAGAAAAAACACGGGTGGGTTTTAGTCAGTAAAAGTCTGACACGCCCTCCCGCTCCGCCCAGAGCGGGAGAAATCATTTGATGATTTCCCATCCACAAAAAAAAAAGCACTTGCATTCAGAAAGTATCATTTGGTGAAGTGGAACTGACGAAGAAGACCACAGATGGCCATTGGAACTCCTCAATGTATTTCACAGGTGGCGATAAGATATTTCGATTAAGACAGTTATGCGACTAAGACGAAGTAAATTTAAATAAATGGTTTTGATGAAAATGGTACCATCGAACTGATCTGATGATAAAGCCGGAAGGAAGGCACCGGAACTGCGTAATAAAACGCTGTATTCTAGCCGTGTTTGAATTTATTGGAATTATCATGAGATGCACTCTAGTTATAAATGATTATGATACTTAAGATTTAAGTCGTATGTTATGTGTGGCCTTGATTGTCAGAAGACTGATTTTGTCAACGATCTGTCGTCGTATGGTTGATTCAATTATTTGTTGGCGACGGCGTCCAAACCTGATAAAACTACGCTTTCCAAACTACTGACACGATTTAGAGCTAATTAAATTTGCCTATTTGCAATTTTTTTATTTGAAAGGGTATTAAAACGCTGTCCTTCCGAGCGCAGCTTGATTGCGTTTAAGGTGTTGCGTAATCGCTGCTGTCGTATGTGTAGAGATGCAAAGAGACGCTACTTCCATAATTCTCTCGACAACCGTAACTCTTCAGAAGTCTGGAAGTTTCTAAAACCTGTCGGCGGCATTGGTAAGTCTCCAGTTGCTTCCAGTAATGACACTGACGTGTCTGCTCTTATTAATCATTTCTCACATCCCCCTGTTACGTTGGATCCGCACGTCAAATCAGCTACGTTAGATAAACTTTCCTGTTTGCCTGTGCCGCAGTGTCCTCCTTTTGAGCTAAGCCCTGTAGGTGAAAGTGAGGTCAAAAAATCTATCTGTGCTATCTCCTCCTCTGCAGTTAGTAATGACAATATTTGCTCAAGAATGATTTCTCCTATCCTTCCCGCATTACTTCCCATTTTGACCCACATTTTTAATTTTTCCTTATTCTCTTGTACTGTTCCTGAGGCCTGGAAACGAGCCCATATCATTCCCTTACCAAAAATTCCTCATCCGGTCTCACCGACCGATTTCCGACCCATTTCTATCCTTCTATATCTCTCTAAAGTTCTTGAGCACATTGTTCATCAGCAGCTTTCTTCTTTTCTATCTGTAAATAGCCTTCTCAGTCCATTTCAATCCGGTTTTCGACCTAGTCATAGCACAGTAACGGCTCTTTTGAAGATTACTGACGAAATTCGCTGGGCTATGGACCACAAATCTCTCACCTTGCTTGTACTTCTGGACTTTAGCAGTGCCTTTAACTCTGTTGATTTCGACATCCTTCTAGGGATCCTCAAAACTTTCAACTTCTCTTCTTCTACGGTTGATTGGTTCGATTCCTATCTTAATAGCCGCGTGCAGCGGGTTCGTCTCGATGAGTTTTCTTCTGACTGGTGTTCTCTTACCGCGGGTGTGCCTCAGGGTGGCGTTCTCTCTCCTCTTCTCTTTTCTATTTTCATTAACTCTGTCACCAGACTAATCGCTTCCCACATCCATCTCTATGCTGATGATCTGCAGCTTTACAATCACTTCTTGAGGCAAGATGCGGCAGCAGCCGTGTCTGCCATGAACAGTGACCTGGATTTGATTGGCGAGTGGTCGCGGTCCTTTGGACTGCAAATCAACCCTAAGAAATCCCAGGCTATAATCATCGGCGGAAGGTATATGCGGAATAGGCTCGATGTCGCGTCGCTGTCTCCACTCTGTCTGAATGGAGTTCAGATAGAATACGCAAATACGGTTAAAAACACGGTAGGTAAGGGTCCATACCCTTACCTATCGTGGACTGCCCAAGTTGCTCAAGTCAGTCGCAAAGTGCACTACACGTTCCATACGTTATAATGCCTCCAGAGCTTCTTGCCCTTGAATACCAGAATCTTCTTTGCCCAAACTCTCATCCAGCCCATTATTGACTACGCTGATGCCTGTTACTTGGATGCCACAGAGGAGCTCTTAAATAAACTTGAGCGTTTGCAAAATATATGTATTCATTTTATTTTTAATCTTAAAAAGTATGATCACGTTTCTAACTTTCGCAAGTTACTCAAGTGGCTCCCTATTCGATTTCGCAGGAACTCTCGGATATTGTGTCTGCTATTTAACGTCCTTCACAATCCTAAAATGCCATCCTACCTGCGGGAACGCTTTTCCTACGCTCGTCCTTCTGATGCTCCTTGCAGGTCACATCTTAGAAATCTCCTTAAATCCCCTCCCCACTCAACCGACTTCTACTCCTACTCCTACTCCTACTCCTTCACTGTGCATGCGGTTCGGTTATGGAATTCACTTCCGCCTGATATTAGAGACTGCCAAACTGTTGCAGTGTTTAAAAGAAGAGTGAAAGAACACTATCTCTCCACTTCGTCATAGCTATTAGTATTTATTATGTTATGTTTCATTATTATCGTATATTTTTTTGTGATATTTATTTTGGTAGTATAATGTATGTATTTGTATGTACTCATATTTTATGTTTATATATATATTTGTTTATATTCATATTAGTGTATCGTTTGTGATTTTATGTATTTTGTTTTCTCTTTTACTCTTACACACGTTGTCTACATCTCTTTATCTACTTTCCTATCGCAGGTATGCTGGAAGAGATTTCTTTAGAAATAAGCATCACCTTTGTACGTATTTTTCTGTTCCTTTCTTCTTGTTTGTTTATATGTGTGTACATAGACTGTTAAATAAATAAAAAAAAAATAAACAACTAGAAGTGGAATTCAACAATAATTATCTAAAGGATAGATGGAAGAAGCGACGCAAAACATAGTTAGATTGTGTAAGGGATGATATAAATGAAAAAATCGTGAGAAAACTGGCATGTCCTGGAACGAAAAATTCGAAGACATGTGAACTGGACCCACGTGGTGGATTATGGTATGGCCCACTCCCACTCATAGAGAAGAGGCATGTGGTCCAGCAGTGGGAACATTATAGGCTGATTATGGTATGATATGCAGCAAGTGAATGATAACGTTACGACTGACAAGGCAGAATAGAAAAGAAAAATAAGTAAGATAATTTATTAGGAGGACATACAAGACAGGGGATGAAAAAATACCCCATCTATTACCAAATATTGGGTAAAGTGATACCCCATTTTACCCAATAATTTAGTTGTGAAGGTCAGATAGGCAGTCACTCCATGTAAAATACTGGTAGTCAGCTGCATCTGGATAGACTGGAAGCCGGCCCCAACACAGTTGGGAAAAGGCTCGGCAGATGATGATGCGGTGGATACGCGGCCATAGCAAATGTATGTATCGCTACTTCGGTGCCGTCATCTCGTTCTCGTTGACGTTCCGGTATCTGGACAAAACCTACATAACGCAATAAATCAGCATACACGCATAACGCATACTAGAAATGCATCAATTTTATTATTTCGGAAATGGCTTCTCAAGAAGCATAGTGCTAAGTTGCGCCTGCTCAGTCACTAAGGCCCACTTGCGTGAATAACTTAAAACTTAACTCAGAGTTAGTTGCTAACACGAGATTAAATTGACAGCTTGTCATACAATATTGTCAATTTAAGCTCATGTTAGCAAATAACTCTGAGTTAAGTTCTTCACGCAAGTGGGCCTTAAGGCCACCTTTTGGGCCTTTTGGGTTTTGGAGATTAATCTCCAAAACCAAATATGCTACGGTCGAGATCTCAAACGAGATTGTCTTTCCACGTGATTGAATCTCGAGAATAGACTCGAGATGGCATTCCCTAATCCAGGAGTACTGTTTCCTGTACCAGCTGCCCAATAAGAGCCTCCAAGGAAACACACACACACACACACACCGACCGAGCTTGGACAACAGTCCAAGCTCTTAGCTGAGGTTAGAGATGTATAATTTTAGTATCTTTTATTTTTTAAGATGTTACGACAAGAATACGTTGGATTAAAATCTGCATATTTTATTAACGATACCAAAAATAGGACGTCAACATGTTGAGAACATTTGAATTCATGAATTATTTTATTAATTAAATCTGAAACCAAATTTATATGCGTGTGAATGTAAATGTAGAACAAGAATAGGATTTTTGTAATACCTAAAAGTATAGTCAAAACCAAAAAGCGAAAACCGTAAATTATATTTCGCAATTTTTTTAATGTGCCACTTTTTGTGAGTGTTTTAATGATTTGATATACTTATTCCCATATCTCCAACGTGCTAAAAAATAAATAGTCGTGTTGCAAAATATGCCTCTTGTCAATTTTATCTTTATTATTATTGTTTGTAAAAATCTGATTGTTTTGCAAGGATTTTCTTCTAACAAAGAAAAAACAAGACATCCAGATTTGATTGTGCATGTGGAATTATTTCGTTCAACACGAAATAATAATAAAAAATTAAAAGAATAAATAAAAATATGATACCAAAATAATATGAGTTGAGAGTTACGCCATCTACTTCTACAAGGTCCTGAAGCAGGTGCACCCCGACACCGGTATCTCCAGCAAGGCCATGTCTATCATGAACTCGTTCGTGAATGTCTTTATTATTGCATAAAATATAAAACACATACCTACCTACATTGTACTACTTGTATGTAGGTAGGTACTTAATTAACTAACAGTCCTCCTCGTGCCCTTATCCCAATTCATTTGGGGTCGGCGCAACATGTCTTTCTTTTTTGTACTTCTCTTAGTCGTCATCTCGGTAATCACCCCCGTCTAGCGATATCATCCTTCACACAGTTCCTCCATCGTTTTTTTTGTCTTCCCCTTCTCTTATAGCCACCCGCATTCTACTCAAAACTTTCCTCACGATATTTTCCTCATTCCATACCTATACAGGGCGTCCCACGGATATGCCACATGGAGGGAAAGTACCTTGAATATTGTAGATGAAACATTTTACTGAAAGAAGACATTATTTGAATTTAAAAACAGTTCAAACTGCATTCATAGATATTTAAATAATTACATGGTTGAACCGGGAATCGAACCCGTTACATGAGAAAAATAATCACCCGCTTTATCATACCGATCGAAAGGCTTCATCATAAGGATTATGTTTTGTTGAATAACATAGTATCACAAATAAAAGGAAGACCATGAATTTTAACATTTGATGTGAAATTTTGTTCAGAAAAATGAAAAGCTGACATTGCCGTAAGGACATACAACTGACATTATCATAAGAACCTATTACTAATAAATGTACCCACTTAAGAAGCACGCATCATTTCCCTATTATAATTTAAGTGCATGATAAAATGATAAAGAGATACTTAATTAGTACGTAAATATCCACCACAACAAGATAAAAAAAATCGACAGGGAGCGAAAAAATCAAAAGAGTGCGACTTTGTATTCATCAGTAAGGGACTCATTTTGAGCATTTGATAAATTGATTAATTTTGTATTAAAAATGTTAAAATTCATGGTCTTCCCTTTATTTTTGACACTATGTTATTTAGCAAAAAATAATCCTTATGATAAAGCCTTACGATCGGTATGATAAAGCTACAGGGTGATTATTTTTCTCGTGTAACGGGTTCGATTTCCGGTTCAACCATGTAATTATTTAAATATCTATGAATGCCGTTTAAATTGTTTTTTAAATTCAAATAATGTCTTTTTTCAGTAAAATGTTCCATCTACAATATTCAAGGTACTTTCCCTCCATGTGGCATATCCGTGGGATGCCCTGTATACCTCCGCATCACATACCTACTCGTATATACCATGACAACCGATTTACATACAACTTTTCAGTCGCGCACCGGTGCCACTTTCAGACTTTTTCCTATGTATTTCTTGTTCTATCCGTTCGCAAAACAGCTATTTTATTAAATAACTAACTATTTATATTAAACAATTGTGATGCTGACTGTACCTAAGCAGGATAAAATGATAAATGATGTTAATGATGAATAATTACAACGTTATAAATCCATGGGACCGTAATAATTTCATTCAGTTGGAAACAGAACCTCAATGTACGCGGCAAAACTAATATAAGTTTATACTTAAAGTTATAAAAACTCGATGAGTGTTAAGATTTATAACAATTTATCCATTAAAAATACAAAATAAAAAGTTTTTTTTTATTGCTTTTTTTAAACTAGTCGAAAGTTTTGTGAAAAAAAAAAACATATCCTAAAATCGATATGGAGTCAATACCGAAAAATAATCTTTTAAGACTACCTTCGGGTGCTATTGAGAATATAAGGAAAATTCATGATTTGGATAAACCAGGGAGACTTGAAGAAGCTATCAAAATTTTGGATGACTGGATTCAGAAACAGGATCATATCATCAAAAAGGATTTTAGTAAGTAAACATACGAATGTAGATATTTTATGCTTTGTAAAAAGATAACAACTGTTATAATAATTACACTGATCTATTTATACTAATAATATTACAGAGGTAAAATTTTTGAGTTGGTATACATAAACATAACATAACATCATGCCTTGTTTCCCTGAAGGGTTAGGCAGAGGTGTACCTATAGTACACCCACATTTCGCCAGTTATGTTTAAGTCCCATGTAATAGGGGGCGAGCCTATTGCCATCTACCGGGCACAAATTCTGACTCTGGGCTGCTACTGAGAAATTCCAGACAGAAAAACCCAATAACACTTTGCCCGACCTGGGAATCGAACCCAGGACCTCATGCTCAGCAGCAGCGCTTGCGACCACTAGACCAACGAGTCAGTCTGAGTTGGTATATAGAGAGTAATCTTCGGAACTCCTCATTCAATTCCAAAAATTCTTTCACTCATGGGAAGCTACAATATTGACGAGTGTCATAGGATATATTTTACGTTATAATATGAAATTTCTCGCGGACGAGGCCAGTATTAAAAAAAAAACTGTTGTCGTCTAACAATTTTCCTAGTAAAATTAATTATTTCCTTAGGTACTTCCTACCCTACGAGGTGATTGTGTAACAGAGTTACAACCCCCATTGCTCTACATTTTGACAACTTAACAATATGCATTGCGTTATTTACGTTGTCGCGTGGCAGTTAAATTTTAATCAATATACTTTAGGGGTTTTTTACGTTGCTTAAAGTTGTGTAATGATTAACGTCTGCTTAGCTATACACGTTGGTCTAGTGGTCGCAAGCGCTACTGCTGAGCATGAGGTCCTGAGTTCGATTCCCAGGTCAGGCAAAGTGTTATTGGGTTTTTCTATCTGGAATTTCTCAGTAGCAGCCTGGAGTCTGGATTTGTGCCCGGTATATGGCAATAGGCTCTCCCCCTATTACATGGGACTTAAACATAACTGGCGAAATGTGGGTGTTACTTACTATAGGTACACCTCTGCCTAACCTTTCAGAGAAATAAGGCGTGATGTTATGTTTATGTTATGTAGCTATCAGTGGCGTGGCTTGACATTTCGTAGGAGGGAAGCCGAAGAAGAAATTATTCATTTACAAATAGTCATACAAATACGATTACCACGTTGTGGCGCCGGCTTATTAAGAATATTTTGTGTTGTTGTTGGTATGTATATTATTTAGCAATCGTAGACATTATTGAATGTGCTATTTTTCTATGGTGGTAGGTGAAGTTACTCTTCCGATCCTTCAAAGGGAAGCCGGTAGGAATGGAGTTGTTAGCGCACTTTTTTGACGTTTAAACGTAGACATGTTTAAACGTCAAAAAAAAAATTATAGCTATAAAGGTTTTGCTTAAAGTTAAGAGTAACTTTAAGCAAAACAACACCTACAGGTCTACATAACATAACATCAGGCCCGTTTTCTCTAAAGTATTCTGCAGCGGTGTACATGCGTAATATACTTTTAAACATATCTGGCGAAGTGTAGGTGTGGTGCTTTAAGGCAACGTTTATAAATAAACCTGTTATTGTGTTAATTACGTAAACGCACAGACCTGTCAAGGTCAAAATTTGCAATTAAATAATTTAAATTCTTAGTCAAAGCAACAGTTTGTCCTTAATATTTTTTTACGGTTATTTATAGAGAGACCTGTGTTTTGGAATGGTAACGATTAACAAATCAATATAAATATTTTTTTAATGTTATAAATGAATTGATCGGCTGTACACTGAACAGTAATTGTATCAGAAGTTTTGGCGATGGCATAGCACAAGCTATATGGGCGCGCTCTCTTAGATTATTAACCTAACAAAAACACATTGGATTAGGAAATCAAAAAATCGGCTGCCTACGTAGGTAAAGAAAGAAAAACGGAACATAAATGTACTTAGAATCTGTCAGTGTCCATTGAACACGGCTCGTCCGGAATCTGTGCGTGGCGGCGTCGCGGATGCTTGAGTGAATAATGCATAGGTAGTTGGTTATTTTTAAAGGTTATGTTCGGGATCGCTCAGGAGCCGTGGTGATAACACGCAGTAAGCTTATTTGCCGAGGAGTAAAACGGTGGCTGAAGTCTGAATTTTTCTTACTTGACAGAATCAGAATCAGAATCAGAATTATTTATTTGTAAAACATAGGTTACAGGTCAAGGTCTTATATAATTATAATATGTTGCGCTATGTTCTGTCTTGATGACATACAAATTTTAGTGACGACTATTTAAAATAATGACAACAACAAAAAAAGAAAAACACTTTAAAAAATAAACAAAAAAATATCGAGACAAAAGAAGATACATGCATGCAATATATTAGATTATTAATAGGTACAATATTTACAGTGTTTTATCATTTAAGTAATCATCTAGGGCATAGTAACATTTCGCAACTAATAATTTATGAAAACACTTTTTGAATTTTTTTAATGGCATGCTTCTTATGATATCGGGTACTTTATTGTAAATTTTGGGAGCAGCACCAAAGAAGCTCTTTTTCATTAGTGACGTATTGCATTTTGTCGTACATCATTGGTTTTTATATTGAGAACGGATTGGGGTCTTCTTAACTGCTGACAATTTAGTAAATAAATGCGGATTTGATTTTACAAACAATGCAGTTTCCAGTATATATAGAGCTGGTAACGTTAAAATCTTAAATTTCTTAAAGTAGGGAGCGCAGCTGTCTGTTAGTTTTAAATTACACATGGATCGTACACATCTTTTTTGCATCCTGAATACAAATTTCCTGTTTGTTGACTGCCCCCAAAAAACAACACCATACCGTAGAATAGAGACTACAAGTCCATGATAGGCTATTAGTAGAGTCTCAGTATTTACTCTCTTGGATAGTTGTAATAGTAGATACGCAGATTTACTCAGGCGCTTGCAAATTTCCTCTAGGTGAGGTTTCCAGGTTAATTTGTGGTCTAAAGTTATACCTAAGAATTTCGCACTCGTGACTTCTTCTTTTTTATATTCATTATAGGTTATATTTAATAGTGGATGCTCACGCCTTTGATGAAATTGCATAATTTTTGTTTTCGTCAAATTAATTACAAGGTTGTTATTGTTAAGCAAAGTTATAATATTATTTAGAGAGTTATTGATTTCGTTTCGATAATTGTCTGGATCAGTGCATTGTATTATAGCCGTACTGTCATCAGCGAAAAGTACCATTTGGTTCCCCGAATTTTTTGGGAGATCATTAATATATATTAAGAAGAGTGGGGGCCCCAATACGCTGCCTTGAGGCACGCCATATTTAACAGATCTTGCTTCAGAGATATACGTAGTTTCTAATTTGCTAGTGGGAGAAATTCTAGAAATTTCTGTGCATTGTGTCCTATCACTCAGATATGACTCTAAGAGTTTATGGATGTTTCCTCGAATACCGTATCCATGTAATTTTTGCAGCAAGATCTTATGATCTACAAAATCAAAAGCTTTTGTCATATCCGTGAAGATGGAACACACCGGCTTTCTTTTGTCTACAGAAGTCATTATACTTGATAGCAAGTCAAATAATGCCATATTTATAGTAGTATTTTTTCTAAATCCTTTTTGTTCGGGGCCAAATAACTGAAATTTTTCGAAGTATGTGTATATTGAGTTATATATTATTTTTTCAATAACCTTTGAGAAAACGGGTATTTTCGCAATAGGCCTGTAATTTTTTATTTCAGTTTTGTGATTTTTTTTATAAATGGGTTTAGTTACTACTTTCTTGAGACTATCTGGGAATACACCCTCAGAAATGCAAAGATTAATTATGTATGATAGTGGTGACGCTACGGTTTCCTTTACGTATTTTATTATCTTAGGTACCATCGTATCCTACAGTATTTGTATTTTTTAAGCCATTTATTGCTTTTATAATATCAGAATCTGAAACTGGTAGCATAAATAGGGATTGTGAAGTTGGATTTTCAATAACGTGACTGTTAATTGGCGTACTAATATGATTTGTTTTTGAGTTATTTTCAATCGTCTCCACAAAATATTTATTAAACTCATTCGCGATATCCATGGGATGTGTAAACGTTGAGTTATCATTTTGTATAGATAATATTGGTTCATGCGGAAGACTTACTTTGGTTTTGTTAATTATTTGCCAAGCAGCTTTTGATTTATTTTGAGACGTTTTTATGTAGTGGTTGTTTTGGGCTTTCTGAGTTAATTTTACTATTTTTCTATATAACGTGGAATACTTTTTAAAAGCAAGTTTATTTTTTGTATTCGGATTTAGTCTATATGCCCAAAGTAACTGTCTCTGTTTTCGACTACATGTTTTTATCCCGTTAGAAATCCATTTAGTTTTTTTGTTAGTATAGATGGTTACGATTTTATCCGGAAAGCATAGTTTGTATAATAATAAAAAGTCATCTATAAAGTTTTCGTAACAGTAACAGTGACAGTAACAGAGAGCGGGAGCGGACGCCGTTACTTGAATAAAACAGTTGGAGTATTTTTCTTCTTGTTTATTCTTGTCTCGCTGCTGGATTTGGAATGCCTGACCACGTTTTTTTTATTTTTGGGGAATGGCATCTCGCAGTTCAACCTATAGGAGGTTGTCGACTGCTTAACCGGGCTTTCCTGTGGATGCCTCAATAAATTAAGGCCTCCAGCCAGGCTTAAAACTAGGACTAAAAACTAAGCGACTACACGCTAAGGGCACCCCCTGTGGGGTACGGACCTCGGCTTAGGGCGTCGCTGGGAGAGGACAGCAATGGGACATGCTGGATCGGATTATTTGGGGGCAAATTTAAAATTACGGGCTCAGCTGCGCGGGCTGGCTCGAGCAAGGGTCGGGGTGGGTATGGACGGGGGCGTCGCGGTGGCCCTCGGCGGCGAGGGCGGAAGCACGGCGGTCTCGATTTGAGTTTCCGAATCGTGCTGGTGGCGGGATTACTCTCCTGGAGGAGAGTTATGGCGTCATCCGGGACGGTTAGGGCGTGCCTAGGACGGCGGATGCGACTTATGCGCGACGGTGCGTAGCGGGCGGCCGCCGCAATCAGGGGATTCGGGTGTTTAGAGGCAGATTCAAAGAAACGCTTGGCGAGGCGTTTCATGAACTGCTGGACGGTTGGGATTTTTAGATCAACGTGAAGAGACTCGTTGCGTACATAATAGGGTGCCCCCGTGACCTTTCTGAGGAAACGGTTATGCCTGACCACGGAAACTAGCCCCCTTTTTATAGAAAGTGCCGACCAATCGGAACACTTTAATTTTGCACACGGCACTAACCATTTTTCCCTCAACCAATCAGAGCGCTTCAATGGTGCACACGGCACAAATGCGACTTTGTATGGGAAACTAACTTTGGCTATTTTCAGTGATAAAACATCCCTTACAATGTTTATCTTAATTTCGAAATATAAAAATGGACTTATTCTAGCTATATACAAAAAACTGTGTCAAAAAAACTTATTTTAGGCCTTAAAAATAACAAAAATCCAAAACGGTTCCCTTTAAGGTAAAGTTTCTCGGTTGTTAAGCTACTGTATCGTTTTTGGTACAGGTGGCACTGCCAAATGCTAAGAATGTGAAACAATTCCTCTTAGTAATCTTGATTTTACCACAGAACAATGTTCACCTATGATTTTATATAATGAAAATATGAAATAACTAATGATAAAATTATGTATCGTCGCTAACACTTAGGGTGTCGTGCACAGGTTAGTTTTTACACTAGATTATGTATAAGTACAAGCGTTTCTCGCCATCAAACTAGAAAGTTTGACGAGTAAAATTGTAAAAACCAAATAATGTATAATATGTTTGAGAATAATAATCCTCAGCGATCATTGTGCCGATAGTCGTATCAGCTAATGGCTTAATTGCCAAGAGCCTCGACCAACACCTAAGGAGGCTCTCGTTGGGCAGCTGGATTAAGGGCTTGATTCAGAAAGCGGTACTTCTGGACACGGCTCGCATTGTTAGGAGGTTCCTCTCTCTAGAGCCCTGACCGCCGGTAGCTTGGACCCTGTTCCCGATACCGGTGGGCTACTATTTTTTATATTTTTAAATGTTTTTATACTTTTTATATTCTAATATTTAAAAATATAATTTATATGTATTTAATTAAATAAAGGAAATAATAATAAAAAAGAAAAATTAAATATTAACATAATTACATTATTATTTAATTAAAAATTAAATTGATTGAAATTCACGAATTCAAAATGAGAGGCAGTTTGAGTTTTGTTATGACACAGTTTTGTTACCCATTGTACTTCTATGTTAGGTACATAGGAGTACAATAGGCCGCACAAGGTCATGTTTTTATTTGTTGTACTGAATAAATTATGGCTCCATTGTACATACTTTGTAACCTGAGACTTACTTTGTAACGTGAGAAGCTTCAACATTTTTTTACGTATAAATAGATACCTACCTTCATGTAGAACACTTTTGCAAAATAATACAGCTAGCAAACGCAGTTTTCGATAAAAAAAAACTAGATTTAAAAAAATTCAACTTATTTACGAAATAACATAACATAACATCACGCCTTGTTTCCCCGAGCAGAGGTGGTACCTATAGTACACCCACATTTCGCCAGTTATGTTTAAGTCCCATGTAATAGGGGGCGAGCCTATTGCCATCTACCGGGCACAAATCCAGACTCCGGGCTGCTACTGAGAAATTCCAGATAGAAAAACTCAATAACACTTTGCCCGACCTGAGAATCGAACCCAGGACCTCATGCTCAGCAGTAGCCCTTGCGACCACTAGACCAACGAGGCAGTCTACGAAATAAAGTTTACATTTTATCACATACAATGTACTAATTTCACTCGTAGGTTATTGCGTTTTACGGTCAGATAAAGTGATAGCGGATTTTAATAGTTTTTAGGGTTCCGTACCTTAAAAGGAAGAAACGGAACCCTTATAGGATCAGTCGTGTGTCTGTCTGTCTGTCTGCCCGTCTGTCACAGCTATTTTGCTCCGAATCTAATAGACCGATTAAGTTGAAATTTGGTACACATATCAATTTCTGTGACTCAAACAAGAACGTGTTACGTAGGTAAAGAATTTTGAATATGGGGTTACTTTCGAGGGACAAATAAGAAAAAAAAAAAGTTTTCCAAACTATACCGTGTGACATATTAGAAAGGGATTACTGTGGGGGTCCTAAATCGTTTTTTTTTATTAATTTTAAAATAAGTAGTCATAAAAGCATTTAAGAAAATAAACGAAAATTTACCGTACCCTATTACGAAAGTACTGAGCCAAAATTTTTGAAAAAAAAATACAGAAAATAGTTTTATACCTATTGGTTACAGGAAAATCTATAAGAAGTCTATGGTCTTAAAATAATACGGTAAATATCTCAATATTATGCCTTTAAACTTACATTTGCATTTAGCTTGGAAACAAATTTAGATCCGCTACGTGATACCTGGGGGTAGGGAAGATCACGTGGCGGGCTATACCACTTTTGAACGAAACTTAGGCGATTTTTTTCTCGTCACCTATGGTTTTGCTGGTTTTCAAAAATATACAAATAGTTGTGTATTATTTTACCAAATAAAAAATTGATACTATAAAGAATTCAAGATTTAGCTGTCTAAAAATGCACCCGAATATTCGAGCATTTTTTTTAGTTGCGGAAATATGTATATTAAATTCAGGAATATAAATAAAAACAATTTGTTATGAAGACGAATTAAAGTTCAATTTTCAATACTTTCAGGTAAGGATTACTTGGAGAAAACGTTGATATCGTGCAAAGGCTCCGTAGAAAAGGCAAAGAAGCAAATAGATCGATTGTGCACGATGAAGACGCTGATACCGAACTTCTTTTCCAAAACTAATGTGAAGATGGAACTGCAAAGCATTTTGGACATAGCGTAAGTAAATCTTCTATACTCCGTTGGTTTACGTAGTTAACTAAAGGTAAACAAAAAAACCATGTGACGAGAGAGCTGTCAAAAGCGTCTGGTTAACCGACTATTCGACTAATCGTAATACCTGTCACTTCAGTTGCCGCCTACGTCAAAGTTGTACTCTTCAATTTAGCTATGTTATAGTTCATTGAGGTTAAGAGAACCTGTCTTTTTGGGCTCTTGGAAATAGACAGATTACAAAGTATTATTACCATTATTATAAATCTAACTAAAAATTGTGCTCAAGCAATTACATCTACGAAGATTAATTTAAGAATAAATGATAAAGTTTAACATATACATTAATAAAAGAGGAGACTATCGTAAAAATCGAAAATAATTTTAATTTTGTTATAACGCATTTCTAAACTAGAAAGTGTCATCATAAAAAGCCCTTTTTGTGTTTGTTTACCTTTAGTTAATTACCTAGACCAATTGAGTATAGTTACTAGTACAAAAGTATTTATAGTCTGGTTCAAAAGTATCTGATGAAAGGACCAGGTTAAATTTTTACGCTATCGCTCACTAAAGGGAATTATTATATATCATATTACGAGTAACATACGTACATAAACCCACGCCTTCTTCCCACTGGGGTAAACCGAAACTACAGAACGCCACCTGCTACGATCCTTACAAACTCCTTTTGCCTCGTTTACGTTCATATGTATATCTGGTCATTCACGCACGCCGGTTGCGAGTACTACGCACGTGACCTTTCTGAAGAACATCACCAATAAGATCACTCTATGTCTTTCTAAGGCGTACCCTCCCGGCGTTTCCACTCACATCTGCCGTATTAGTCGCCTTTCATTCATCCTCTCAACATGACCAAACCATCTAAGCATACTCCTTTCAATTGTTGTCACTACTTCTTCTTTTAAAATGCACCGTTGCCTTATCATATCATTCTTCAGCCTATTAAAGGGAAAAGAGAATTAGTAACACATTTATCTGTATTTAGAAGGTAAAAAAAATACACTGTTAGATTTTCAACTATCGGCGCTAAGCAGTGCGTTGAAAATCCAGTCATCATCTGCCTAGCCTTTTCCCAACTATGTTGGGGTCGGCTTCCAGTCTAACCGGATGCAGCTGAATACCAATATTTTACATGGAGCGACTGCCTATCTGACCTCCACAACCCAGTTACTGGGTAATACGATACCCCTTGGTAAGACTGGTTGTCAGACTTTCGAGCTTCTGACGACGCGTAACGACTGTCAAAGATACACGAATGACAGCCGGGACCAACGGCTTAACGTGCTTTCCGAGGCACGGAGGGGTCTTGATATGTAAAGATGGTCACCCATCCACAGACCAACCGCGGCAAGCGTAGCTTAACCTGACCGATCGACCCGTGCGGCTGTTATTTCTTAGCCACAAGCCCTCAAAAATCGCCATTCGAGGGCTAAGTTTTTACAGTTGTATTCCTACCTATTATTTGTTTTTGTTACGCATTTATATAGTAATTATTGTCATAACCTTATCGTGGCACTCAGAAACATCTATAAAGTGACATTCACTATAAGAAAAAAACTTAACCTTGTATGAAACTATTGTAACACTCTTATCGGCTCAGAAAGACAGGCCAGTGATAGCTTAGCTCATAATAATTATATTGGAACTGAGCGAAATTAGAAATTGGAACGTTTCTTATTTTTTTACAATTTACGTAAATATTGATTGGAAGTATCTACTTACTATTATTTAAAAACTCGATCAAATAAATAAAATAAAGTTTCTTGCTTAGTTTTCGTCGATCGTTGCGTAAAGTTTTTTTCATTAGGTACCAATCATGTTTTTCGATTTCACTGTGTTAATAAAATCATCAATATCTTTTTTTTTTGTTCAAGTATTTATAGCAAATATTTCTTGCAGGTGGCTGATTCCTCTACCAAAAATAACAGAAGACTATTACAGAGTACTAATAATTAAAATCAACAACAAGAACTTTACAACAGAGAGTTTCATGCAGTATTTCCAGTACAATATAATCGTAAGTGTCAACCTTATTTTTTCATCTTAATCAGTGTTGGCGACGACGTGCGCCGTAGATTTGTTTACTATTAAAACAGTATGGGGATTTTCTCCCGGTTGCAGTTACACGCCCAGCCACACGTATTCAAAATACACCAGGGTTAAACCCAGCGGCAGTTCTCATATAAGTAAACAAAATGTTAGTTCACGCTGGGGAAAAACCCAACAATTTGTATAAAAGAAACGAGTTTAGGATTATTGAGTCAGTAACACGTTCAATCCGTTTTGACGGATTGTTCACGGGAAGTTCCGGCGATGGATGATCATCGCTGGAAGTTACCAATTGACGTACGTGAACTGATAACCGAGAAGACCGCGGCCATTCGTGCCTACGACTCCTTTCCCTGTGACGCAAACAAAGCCCACATGCGCCATTTACAGCGTGCTGTAAAGAAACGCATAACGGAGTGGCGTTCCGAGGGCTGGGACAAAATGCTCAGCGAGCTAGAGCCCAACCATCTGGCCTTCTGGCAACTACAACGCTAATTGCGTACCTCCACTGGGGAGGCTTCGATGCCTTCCCTCATTCGCCCTGACAAGAGCATCGCTTTTGACAACCCCGAAAAGGCAGAATGCCTAGCCGACAGCCTGGAGTCTCAATGTTCTCCTAGCTCCCAACCAGCTGACCAAGCGCACCTTGCCAAGGTCGACGCCGAAGTCGAACGCAGGGCTGCTCTTCTCCCTGTGGAAGACCCTGATGATCCGTTGCCTCCCGTCACTCCAGACGAGGTGCACGACATCATTAAAGGGCTACAGGATCGGAAGGCCCCTGGTTCGGACGGTATCACCAATAAGGTTTTCAAACTCCTCCCCGCCCCCCTGATAATGCTAATGACCGCCATCTTCAATGGTGCTCTAAGCAACAATATCTTTCCGCAGACGTGGAAAGAGGCCACCGTCATCGGTATCTCCAAGCCAGGCAAGCCCAAGTCTGAGCCCACTAGTTACCGCCCCATTAGTCTCCTCAATGTCCTCGGCAAAATATACGAGAGGGTTATTTATAAGCGTCTCAAAGATTTTGTCGAGGCTAAGAGCCTTATCCCTAGTGAACAGTTTGTTTTCAGGACTCATCACTCTTTGCATACAGCAAGTTCACCGTATCGTTGAGCACCTAAGCGCTGGCTTCCAGCGCAAGGCAACGACGGGCATGTTGTTCTTCAACATAGCGAAAGCGTTCGACAAGGTCTGGCACAATAGCTTAATTTATAAGCTGTACCAACTCGGGGTGCCTGACCTTCTCGTGCTCATCTTACGAGACTTTTTGTCAAAACGCACCTTTCGCTATCGCATTGAGGGTAAATTCTCTTCCCCTCACCCCTTACGCACCGGTGTCCCTCAGGGCTCGGTAATTTCTCCCCTCATCTTCTCGCTTTTTACCAGTGACATTCCCAAATGTAATAAGACTCATTTGGCGCTTTTTGCCGATGACACAGCCTTCTACTACACAGGGCGGTGCCAGAACTCTATCGCCAGAACTCTCCAAAACTCCGCAAACGCTTTAGGCGTTTGGTTCCGGAAGTGGAGGATTGAGGACAATCCCGATAAGAGTCAGGCCATCCTTTCCTTGCGACCGCGACTCCACGCTCCCGCACCTCCTAGCCCGATCACCATGTATGGCAAGCCGATTCCTTGGGAGAAGCAAGCTAAATACTTAGGCGTGATCCTCGATCAACACCTGCCCTTCAGAGAGCACATCAAGACGGCTCGTTCGCGTGCCGCTTGCGCTCTCGGTAGGCTTCATTTTATCCTGACCGTGCGTAGCAAATTATCTCTAAAGTGTAAGCTGCGCATCTACACCGCAGTCATCCGTCCCATCATGACGTATGCTTGTGTTGTATTTGCACACGCTAAGTTACACTTTATCCATAGGATGCAGACCCTACAGAACCGCTTCTTCAGAAAGTTCACGAGGGCACCCTATTATGTACACAACGAGTCTCTTCATGTTGATCTCAAAATCCCCATCGTCCAGCAGTTCATGAAACGCCTCGCCAAGCGTTTATTTGAATCTGCCATAAAGCACTCTAATCCCCTGATTGCGGCGGCCGCCCGCTATACCCCGTCGCGAATAAGTCGCATCCGCCGACCTAGGCACTCACTGACCGTTCCGGATGACGCTATAACTCTCCTCCAGGAGAGTAATCCCGCCACTAGCACGATCCGGAAACTCAAATTGAGACCGCCGTGCTTCCGCCCTCGCCACCGAGGGCCACCGCGACGTCCCCGTCCATCCCCACCCCGACCCTTGCTCGAGCCAGCCCGCGCAGCTGAGCCCGTAGATTTAAACTCGCCCCCAATTAATCCGATCCAGCATTTCCCCTTGCTGTCCTCTCCCAGCGACGCCCTAAGCCGAGGTCCGTACCCCACAGGGGGTGCCCTTTGCGAGTAGTCGCTTAGTTTTAGTTTTTATGCCTGGCTGGAGGCCTTAATTTATTGAGGCATCCACAGGCAAGCCTGGTTAAGCAGTCGACAACCTCCTATAGGTTGAACTGCGAGATGCCATTCCACAAAAACAAAAACCATTATTGAGTCAGTTCAGTTCGCAGCTTACTAACGATAAGTGGCTAAGTAATAAAACAGTGTAAATCAAGAAGAAAAGTTTATTTCACCACTTCTTCGCTACCCGTCTCTCATCGAGGTCCTTGTGGTTTGTACCAATACTTACGCATTCAGGGGTGCGTGGTGACGTGTGTCGCCAGCAGAGTCACTCGACTCAGGTAGAAGGGAACGCACATCAAAAACGTGGGAGATTTTCCGAGGACGATAACGTGTACTGGTCGTACCCCTACCATCCGAAACAATCAGAGTGGGAGAAGACCACAGAGCACGGAGTCGCCGCGCCGGCAGCAGCGTCTAGATCCAACAATGCTGATGAAATTTGCAAAGCTTCCGTCACGGACTGCTTTAAACCAACAGTAAGAAACTTTATTGCTTATTTAGGCAAATATTTGTGCCAAGTTTCAAGTTTATTAACCAAATGAATAAGATTTTTCATCTAAACTATATCCCCGTTTTTCATCCCCACAGAGATGGAATTTTAAAAAAATCGTTTAGGATATTTCCAAAACTTGACTCAAAGATTATTTATAACAATTTTCGAGTTAATCAAGCCACGCAGTAAAATCCTCCCCTGTAAAATTGACTACCCCTTTTCACCCCGTTCGGGGTAGATTTTCGAAAAACCTTGATACAGGTTATTCTTTATTTTGGATCATAAGTATAAATACTGAGTTTCGAGTTAATCGGACTGCGTGTTAAAATTCTTTCATACAAATTTTGACACCCCCCAATCCCCCTCGTGCAGGTAGTTTAGAAGATAAGTATTTTTGCCAAGTTTCAAGTTTATTAACTCAAGGAATAAGATTTTTCAAACAAACGAAATACCCCCTTTTCATCCCCTTAAAAGTCGAATTTCCAAAAACCCCTTCTTAGTGCTCCCCTACATTATAAAAGGAAGCCGTGTGCAAAATATCACGTTCCTAGTCCCAGTAGTTTCGGCTGTGCGTTGATATGTCAGTCAGTCAGTTTCTCCTTTTATATATATAGATTTTTATTTATCATAACGTACTTATAAGTACGGATTACGTTGTCGCGCTGAAAAGTACGTTTTTATTAAGTAATAATTGTTATTTTCCTCGCTAGAGAGCTCCGATACACGCGTGCGATCGCTGCTAATCATAAAGTGCTATAGGGCGAAGCGCGTTTTTTTTTTCCTAACTATGGCATCTCGTAGTTGGCCAAGAGTGGCCGTGACTACTTAACCGGTCAATCCTGTGGCTGCCTTAAGCGAACTCAAAGCCTCCAGCCTGTTTCTTATAACATCCACCAGACATCGGCGGGAATGAATTCATCATATCCTGCGACAGTTGATTTGGCTTAGTAAAGTGTTTATTAATTTAATAATCTAGTGTCCATTTTGCATGTTTCTTATATTATTAAGTGACTGCGCGCTAAGGGCACCCCCTGCGGGGTACGAACCTCGGCTTAGGGCGTCACTGGGAAGACAGCAAGTTGGGATAGGCTGGATCAAACTCGGATGCGAAGCGCGACCTTCGACGCGCTATTTATAGGCACGCGCCGCCTTTTAAACTGTAATATCTTCGAAAATATTAATTTAAATTTCATGCTGTACAGGGCTATATTGATTTATATTACATGCACAATGTATTTAAGGTACTAAATTGGATAAGGATTAATGCTGTATTGCTTAAAGTCGCTTTGTAAATAAGCCATTATTTCTCGTAAAAAGTAAAGGATAAAAATTGGTTATTGTGGGTTATCCCTAAGAGATAGACATATACCATCGCGGACTTTATATATACCTTTTTAACATGTACAATACTGTAGTACATTATTTTGATCTATCTCGTAGGGTTAACCCAGCGTTTGCAATGTAAGCGCAAAAAAATGTGTTTATGTACGACATCGTATTAAAAACCTCTAAAATTATCAGTGTTTCTCTACTATATTTTGCATGTATTATACACATAAACCTTCCTCTTGAATTACTACCTATTGAAAAAAAACCGCATCAAAATCCGTTGCGTAGTTTTAAAGATCTAAGCATACATAGGGACAGACAGACAGCGGGAAGCGACTTTGTTTTATACTATGTAGTGATGTAGTGATGATAGTGATAGTGATAATCTAGTAAGAAGGAGACTGGTCTCCACGACACAGGGAATCCTAGTGTGGAGGCTAGTGCTAGTTCAGTTCTGTAATGCTCTCTTGAAAACTAAAGTTTTTATTTATATATTATATATTAGAATTCGGTTAGAGGAGCTCGTGGCTAAGTAATAACAGCCGCACGGGTCGATCCATCAGGTAAAGCTACGCTTGCCGGGGTTGGTTCGTGAATGGGTGACCATCTTTACATACCGAGACTCCTCCGTGTCTCGGAAAGCACGTTAAGCCGTAGGTCCCGGCTGTCATTCGTGGACCTTCGACAGTCGTTACGGGTCGTCAGAAGCCCGAAAGTCTGACAACCAGTCTTACCAAGGGGTATCGTATTACCCAGTAACTGGGTTGTGGAGGTCAGATAGGCAGTCGCTCCATATAAAATACTGGTATTCAGCTGCGTCCGGTTAGACTGGAAGCCGACCCCAACATAGTTGGGAAAAGGCTAGGCAGATGATGATGATATTAGAATTCGGTCCTAAAGCGATCGCTACCCATGTCGAGACTGCAGGCCCTGGGTTCGATTCCCCGGTTGGGCAGTGCTATTGGACTTTTCTATAATGAATTTCTCAGTAATAGCCCGGAGCCTGGATTTGTGTCCTGCTGATGGCAATAAGCTCGCCCCATATTACATAGCTGGCGAAATGTGAGTGTACTATAGGTACACCGCTGCTTAATCCTTCGGGGATTACAAGCGTGATATTATGTTAAGTAATAAAGAGCACCGTGTTTATTTTGAGCTTTTGCAAAACGAAAAATATTTTTTGTTAAAATTCTATGTTTTTTTTTTCAGCTCACTGAATACATCAAAGCACATGATTATGTCAATGGATTTATAATAATTGATGACTACAGTCAACTCAATTTATTTGAATTAATGTCAAAAATGAATACTGTGGAGTTACAGCAGTTTATATCTATTTTAATCGTAAGTATTTTTAGAAGATTTTTTTTTAAGACGACACCGCATGCTCAGTGGCGCCCTCATCGTTTGTTTGGATATTTCTTTTATTTAAAATGAAAATGCAGAAAATAAGCATGTTACGTTGTGCTCCATAAGACTATAAGTATATATTATATATATATATTATTATTACAAACAGTAGTTTTACATTTTTAAGTTTTATTATAATCCTTAAAACGGAGCTTAGTGGCTACTATTGGTGTTTTACGGATTATAATAAATCTTAACAATTTATAACTACGGTTTGTAACAATAATAAATAACGTACAATCTTGTGGAGCACAACATTACATGCTTATTTTCTGCATTTTCATCTATACATAATAATATATATAATAACTTGTCCCGACTGATTCATCAACGCACAATTGCCGCTAGGGCTACAAACTTCAAGCCCGAGTCGACGGCGCGTTGTGTTCCACGCGCGCCTCAAAGAGATGTCAGCACTATTGACGGGGTCCGCTAGGGCCGATGCCAGCTAGGGTTTCAGGATGTTCGAAAGAGTTACCGTGGCCCCGGCACAGGCAACAGAAGGAACACGGGTGGGTTTTAGTCAGTAAAAGTCTGACACGCCCTCCCGCTCCTCCCAGAGCGGGAGAAGTCATTTGATGATTTCCCATCCAAAAAAAAAGGGCTACAAACGTAAAATTTTGGCAGTTGATGGCTTCTATGTTGGAAGCATCCATTAAGAAAGGATTTTTGGAAATTCCATCTTTTAGGGGGTGAAAAGGTAGGATTTTCATTGTATGCAAAATCTTATTTCTCGAGTTATTAACTTGAAACTTGGCACGAATGCTTATCTAAGTAAATTATGAAGTTTGTCATTTTTAGTTTTTCTAAACTACCCCTTAAAATGGGATTGGGGGGTGTTAAAGTTTGTATGGAAGAATTTTTTGCGCGCGGTCCGATTAACTTGAAACTCAGTATTTATACTTAAGACCAAAAATAAAGAATAACTTGTATCAGGGGCTTATGAAAATCTACTTCTAGTGGGGTACTATAGTACGAAATACACGCGAATGAAGTCGCACAGGAAGTGCTAGTTCTAAAATAAAAGAAATAACCAACCAAAGGATGAGGGCATCACTGCGCGCGCAGTGTTGTCTTAAGACCAATTTGATAATTAGATCGATATTTTAGAATGTTAGTGAGGTTTCTATTTACTAGGTCGACTATACCAACGAAACGTTTAAAATAATTTTCAATAATTTTAAAGTCAAAAAATTTAGCACTCATTTTAGTTTCTTATGACGGTTTTTAAGAGTTATACAGTGTGAGTCTTTATAATCTGCACATATCGAAACGAGGGAATCTATGCTTAATTTTATCGACGGAAAAAATGTTAAAAAAAATCTAAATATTTATTAATATTTTTTATGGATTTTTAAAAAAAATTGTTTGCTTTTGTGACCCCAGTGTATACAAAACTGTGTAACTTTTAAACTAAACGATTTATCACGATGAAACAAACTCCATAATGTTTGGAAGTAATTAGGTGTCGTCATAAAATAAAAATTATGGAAAAAAAATAGCCATAATCAAATATAAACATTTTTTTTTGGCAAAAATCTGATTTTTTTTCATTAATTTTTACAAAAATTGTAAAATTTCTCAATAACATGCCACGATCACCTTCTTTTTTTATAACTTTAAGTTATTCTTCATTGTATTAGGAACCTAACGGTAAAAATTGCATGTTTTTAACTCAACCCCTACATTTTTTATCAAATGTCAAAGAAAGGCCCAACGCATAGCTACGCACATTGTTTAGCAGGTAGATAAACTTTTTTTTGTTAACTTTGTTGTGAATGCGCGCGGGTCGTTTCAAAGATGGCACTCCGAACGCGGAATCGTATTGTTCTCATAAGGGTGGTTTGTTTGGGATGATAATTAATGCAAAAGAGTTCAATTGAAACCCATTTATTATTAAATACAAAATTTAATGCATCAGGTTCTCAAAATGTCCACCTCGTTGTTGTAAACACAAAGCCGCGCGAATTAGAATTTGGTGTGTCGCTCTCCTTATCATTTCGGGATCATTGCGAATATCATTCGCACAGTTTATTATGCGGTCACGCAAATCGGCCTCACTGTTGATGGGGGTACTGTAGACGCGTTGCTTCATGGTCCCCCATAGGAAATAATCAAGGGGCGTCAAATCGGGTGAACGCGCAGGCCACCCTACAGGTCCTTGCCGGCCGATCCATTTGTCATGATAATTTTCGTTTAAAGATCTTCTTACATTTGTAGCGTAATGGGCAGGACATCCGTCCATCTGAAGAAACATCCTTTGACGTACAGCCAGTGGGACATCTTCCAATAACTGAGGCATATCATCTCTCAATAGACTTAAAAATCTTTCACCAGTCAACGTTCTCGGCAATATGACTGGTCCAATCAACATGTTATCGATAAGACCAGCCCAAACATTTATCGAAAATCTTACTTGGAAAGTAGTTGTTGTTAGTAGCTGTTAGGATACGCAGCTATGTA
Organism: Fissipunctia ypsillon; assembly: GCA_947568875.1. NCBI lineage: Eukaryota > Metazoa > Arthropoda > Insecta > Lepidoptera > Noctuidae > Fissipunctia > Fissipunctia ypsillon. Next base: position 17,530,482 of record OX387662.1, read on the forward strand.
AGCCGCGCGCGCAGCTCTGGCACTTCCTTGTCCCACTCCATAATAAAAATGTATGTCGGCGATGTGTGCCGGGGAAAATTCACTTAAACGCGGCATCATGTAGCAGCGAACGAAAGTTATGAAAGTCCAGCGAACGAAAGTACCGAAACACATGTAGCAGCGGCGAATAATTCGGAGCGACTGCCAGTCTGACATCTGTCATAATTCAAGTTCCTTTGGCTGGCCCTACCTCCCCGACCTGCGCACATTCAAAAGAAAGTTTATCTACCTGCTAAACAATAGCTATGCGTTGGGCCTTTCTTTGACAGTTGATAAAAAATGTTGGGGTTGAGTTAAAAACATGCAATTTTTACCGTTAGGTTCCTAATACAATGAAGAATAACTTAAAGTTATAAAAAAAGAAGGTGATGGGGCATGTTATTGAGAAATTTTACAATTTTTGTAAAAATTAATGAAAAAAAATCAGATTTTTGCCAAACAAAAATGTTTATTTTTAAATGTGGCTATTTTTTTTCCATAATTTTTATTTTATGACGACACCTAATTACTTCCAAACATTATAGAGTTTGTTTCATCGTGATAAATCGTTTAGTTTAAAAGTTACACAGTTTTGTATACACTGGGGTCACAAAAGCAAACAATTTTTTTTAAAAATCCATAAAAAATATAAATAAATATTTAGATTTTTTTTAACATTTTTTCCGTCGATAAAATTAAGCATAGATTCCCTCATTTCGATATGTGCACATTATAAAGACTCACACTGTATGTATATTTAATTATTAATTATACACGCTGCTTTTTTTTTGGCTAGGGAGCTGCCACGATAGTGTTGTACTTATCATTATGAACAACTTTTACTATGGCACAAAACCTGAAATTGCGAAAAAAAAAAAGTCTATTGTTCCCTACATTTTGACGAGTTATGTGAACATAAATTTAGGGGACAGTTGTTTTTTTTTGCGAATGCAGGCTTGGTCCCATAGTAAAAGTTGTTCATAATGATGAGTACAACACTATCGTGGCAGCTCGCTAGCCAATAAAAAACAGCGTGTATAATAATTGTGAAAACAGTTCTTCAGAAAGGTCAGGTGCGTAGTACTTGCAACCGGCGTGCGTGTATGACCAGATGTATGAACGTAAGCGAGGCAAAAGGAGTATGTAAGGATCGTAGCAGATGGAGTTCTGTAGTTTCTGCCTACCCCCATGGGAAGAAGGCGTGAGGTTATGCATGTATGTACATATTTGGGAAAACACTTTCTGAAAATTTTCTTCTGCAAAATCTTTTCTGTAAGCAATAATGATGTAGAACCTTATCAATTTTTCTTTCAAACGTTGTAACAAATCAAGGCATTTTTCTTACAGGAAGGCTATGGTGCAAGAATGAAGAGTATACAAATACTCACAGACTCAAAAGCCATAGAATTGTTAATTAGAACTCTTAAGCAATTTCTTAATGAGAAGATAAGTAACAGGATACAAGTACAACAAAACATAGAAGATTTATGTAAAGTAGTGCCTAAAGAAATTTTGCCGGTTGAATACGGTGGAACTGAGCGATCTATTGAAAAACTGCACGGTAAAGACTTGGAAATCCTAAGGATGCTGTTATGTGCTTCAAGAAAGGCAAAAAAACCTACCCTGTTTTCGATATTGCACCCCAACTTAATTTACTGCACAATCACAATCTTCATCAATCAACTCATTGCTTCAAATGTTTTAAATATGCCGAAATCATGAATTTTCTGTCATCTTGCGACGATAATCACTCCGCGTAGCCTATGGGCGTCTAAGGCCCACTCGCACCACAAATCGTTAAACGAATTTAAAACATCGTTCTTTTTCTTCCAATCGTATGAAGATGGCAGCGACAGCTAAACATATTCAGTGATTTGTGATGCAAGGGGGTGTTACACTAGGTTTACCGATAAAAAGTCTCTAATAATATATAAAACGTCTGTCCAACGACCATTGATTCGACGGCTAATAATTATTACATTGAATTTTGGCCCAATCATATTTGAACATTTTGCCATCGATAGGATATATCTAGTATATACATATAATAAGTTATCCGGAAAACTCAGCTAGATGGACCGACGACCTTAAGAAGGTGACTGGGACAGACTGGATGTGGAATGTGCAGGACAGGGTTTTGTGGTGCAGCCTGGGAGAGGCCTATGTCCAGCAGTGGACTGCAATAGGCTGAATTGATTGATTGATTAGATATATTGTGAAGGTAGTGAAAAGCCCCATGGCCTGGATTCTCTGTCGGGTCAGCGTTATCATTTCAATGATTCATCATCTTCTTGCTTTTATCTCAACTGATTTACGGCCGGTGCAACATGATTCTTCTTCCTCTTCTATATCAATTTAGCGTCCATCTCAGAAGCCACCTTCTTTCTAGCCATAATGGGCATTTTTTTTATAACTACCCAAATTATGACAAGGTGTTCTATCCATGAATATGAACAACTTTCACTATGGGACCAACTCTTGAATCACGAAAAAAAGTCAGATGTTTCATATAAAAGTTCAATACCTACTCGACCAAAATGTATAAAACAGCAGATTTTTTTTTCGTGATTTCAGAGTTGGTCCACCGTGTAAAAATTTGGGTAGCACAGTGATAAAAAATTGTCCTGTATTTGTCATTTTTCACACAATATCCATTCATTGTTTCTTTGGTCCTATCATTAAAACGATTCAACACGTTTTGCAATACAGCAAATGTCAACAAATAATATTGAAGTTTTAGAAGAAAACAATTAAAATTGGTGTAATAATAAACTAAACTTTCTCGTTACAGCGGAATGGGTCGAAGAATTAAGTTCAGAGAAACATGTGGAGTACGTAAAAATGATGTTCAAAGCTTGCTCTGATGAAACAAAAAGACACGCAGGAAAGTTCAATGAAGAGTACATGGGCATGCCTGGAGCCTTCAGGAATTTGAGCGTGGACTAATTTGTTATTTAAAAACTCTTTGCTGACGATAGTGTGGAAGAAAGAAAGGAAGGAAGGACATAACAATTTTTTTGTCAACGAAGGATCCAGATCCTTCAGTTACAGATCGTTCGGATGTTTTAGTTATTGACTTATGAGAAATAAAATATTGTTACTTAAAAATATATTTTAACGATAGTAAAGAAGAAAGAATAGAGATAAGGACTGCAACGGCGCAGGATAGCCTTTACCAAAAGTGCTCATCATATTAGTGGTTCAGAAGCTGCAGTATCATCAGAATTGTGCTAGAATATAGCATTTTGTCGTAGACGGGATGAGAGCGGCTCCTTTGACAACATCTATGACCGTAAAAAGCAAATTTTCACACCTAAAATAAAAGTCGTTTCACAGCGATCAAATTATTTTTGCACAAAGTTGCTTAGTTTCATGTACACAATGCTTATATGACGGCTTCGTGATGGGTCTTGTTACATCCTGTATGTTTAACGCTAAACCCATTTAGTGATTTGTGATGCAAGCGGGCCTAAAACTATGCTGGTGGTACATCGCCAAGCATGAAAAAAAAAATTACAGTCGGCACCGAGAGTCGATTAATAATTTAGCATTTTAAAGAATTGGAATAGGTAAAAAAAATTAAATACTAAACTAAGTATTTCCTAAAAGTATGCTGAGAAATAAAATATTGGGTATGCGATGTATACATTCGAGGAGGGATCAAAAAGTAGTGAGAACGGCATACTCCTTGGTAAGAAAAAAATAAATACTGGCAGGCATAAGCTCAGATACATATTTGTAATATTAATAAAGAAAAAAATCTTCGATTCTCTTTTGTTTTTTTCTGAATGTAGTCATTTGTTTGCTTCGTGTCGGAACGTGTTCTCGAAAATGGAGAAAAACGAAGTGCGAGCCGTTATTAAACACCTCTGTTTAAAAAAGTTAACGACGCAAGAGATTCATTGCGGTTTGCAGGCAACATTAGGAGAGTCTGCTCCGCCGTATTCCACTGTCGCAAGGTGGGCTTCTCAATTTCGAGTAGGGAGAACGAGCACGGAAGACGAACATTCAAATCGAAATCATTCGATTAGAAATCATTTATCATTTATCATTATCATTAAACATCTTTGCGGCCGTCCATCGACGTCAGTCACCCAAGAAAATGTTGCGAAAGTCGAGAAAATTGTATTGAGCGATCGAAGAGGTACCATCCGATACTTAATTCAAGAAATGGGCATTTCATAACGGAAGTATTCAATCCATATTGAAACAATCTTTGAATATGAGAAATATCTCCGCAAGATGGGTGCCGAGAATGTTAACCGACAGTCAGAAACAAAATCGACTTGACATTTCGAAGATATTGTTGGACAAGTTTCAAGAAGATTCTGAAAACTTTTTGTCTCGTTTCGTAACAATGGACGAAACATGGGTCCATCATTTTGATCCCGAAACAAAACGGCAATCTTCGCAATGGAAACGGCGATCATCACCGACCCCGAAGAAGTTTCGTGCCGTGGCATCGGCTGGCAAGGTTATGGCCTCAATATTTTGGGACTCAGAAGGGATTGTTGATTGATTACCTGCAGCGTAGAACCACTATTACAGGCCAATATTATGCAGCTTTAATTCCCAAGTTGAGGAATGCCATCAAAGAGAAAAGGAGTGGGAAACTTCGAAGGGGCGTGCTGTTTCATCATAACAACGCACCCGCGCACAGGTCGGCAGTTGCGATGGCTGCCATTCAGCAAGCTGGCTTCGAATTGGTTGACCACCCCCCTTATTCACCAGATCTGGTGCCTAGCGATTTTTATCTGTTCCCCAAATTGAAAGAATACTTAAGGGGAAACAGGTACGAAGACGATAACGAGGTGATAGATGCCGTGGAGAGCTTTTTGCAGGACCTAGACAAAACTTTTTTTTTGGAAGGGATTGAAGCCTTGGAAAAGCGCTGGGCTCGGTGTGTAGAGAGACTCGGAGACTATGTAGAAAAATAAATTATTATGTTATCAATAGTCATTATATTCTATCTCATTCTCACTACATTTTGATCCCTCCTCGTACATATGTGTAGTATTCTGTCAATTTAAATTATTTGTAAAATACTAGGTGTTTTATGGTAATTTCTCACTTTGCTATTTGCTGTGATGGTAGATAATAATTAATAATTACTCATAAATATTATGCAAGTAGCTACTCACTTATTGTTTTATTTTATGATTTGATGTCTTTGATAATAAAATAAGAATAAAACACGTATCTATAAAAGTGATAATTTCTTTATATTTAAGGTATCTGAAGCCTTTCGTATGTTTTAGAAGATATAGCATCCTTTAACATAAATAGGAATCAATCAAAAAAGTGTTATTCCACAAATCCCTATTGACAATCCCCATCAATGGGGATTTATGAACTTTTTGTCCACAAATCCCCATTATAACTTCTATGAGACGTGAATGAGATTTGTAGGCAAGAAGTTGGGTTATTCCACAAATCTCCATCGGCTCAAAACTAAAATCTAAACAACAACAATATAAGTACTATAACCTTACGCCAGATAAGGGTGCAATAAATGCCATTAATCCCACTTGTAAAAAAGGGGTTATTTTGCAAATCCCTATTGACAATCCCCATCAATGGGGATTTGTGGATTATCCCAACTTTTTGTCCAAAAATCCCCATTGACGTCTCCTAGAAGTCATAATGGGGATTTGTGGACAAACATTTCACAAATCCCCATTGATGATGGTAATAGGGAACCTTACTGACAATTTATCCCGCTATATGGCGCATCTGCAGCGCTTGGTAAACAGAACAACATGGCGTCTGTCTGTGGTAAGACTAGCTAGCAAAAAGGTCATAGTAAAATTTTAAATTGTAAATAATTTTTAAAATAAATTTATTTTATGAGACCGTACTATCGCATTGAGTAATGCAATCTGTAAAGATAGTTAGTTACTTATAACTATTTTATATATTATATATATATAATATATTATTTATTCCCCTTAGGGAATAAATAATTTAAATAGAAAAACAAACTTCATGTTTAGGCTTCCTTTTTCATTTATGGTTATAAAAAAAAAAATATCTATGCTTAGATGACTGTTAATGAGAAATCCGGTGTGTTTACAATCTACTGATATGATATTTTAGTGATATCATTCTGTTCGTCAGGAATATTCGATGATAATTCTATCGTATTCAAGTTTGGAGGATCTCTAGACGTCAGAAACTTTTGAAATTTTGTCACGAAGTTCATTCATATGGAGGGGAAACAATAATGGTCTGGGCCGATATTTGGATCAGAGGAAGGAACTAATCTCATTTCGATCAGGGGCAAACACTGAGGTTGTCCAGATTTATGCGGAGAGGATTGTTTCATACGTGATCATCCCTTTGCGAAGCCGGTTGGGTGATTCGTTTCGACTAATGCACGTCCACACACGGCTAGAGTCGTAACACGCACTCTTGCCGATGCTCGCATCAACGTTCTACCGTGGCCTGCTCAGTCGCCAGACCTAAACCCAATAGGGAATAAAATGCAAAGCTGAGACAGCAGATGGTGCCACATAAACACGAAGTAAACAAAGCAAACTGCCAAATGCAAGCACCCACATTTTTCGGCGTTTTTCAATAGAATTTCAGCTTTATCTCATCCTTATTACTATAATTGTAGGTTAAAATAATACGAAAAGGTTAAAAAACATGCTTATAAGAGTTTCAAATATGTTTGTTTTTGTGATATTGAACTACTTTACAATAAACTTTTAAGGTTAAATTCAAGTAAATAGCACTCAAAATATTGTGTTTTTTACATTAGGCTAATTCTCTGATCTGTAAAATATATTTCATTCTTATAGTTTTCAGCTCTAAAATGTTCAGAAAACAACCTTTACTGTTTTGTGACTGAATGCTTGCAACGTAGCAATTTATCACTGCTTGTGAAGCATTTGGCAACACAGGAAAAAAAAAATCAAAACAGACGCTACGATTTTTCATGGTCGCGCGTACATGCTCCATCTAATCGAGGGTTAAAGGATGAATATTCATTTATAAGTACGACCAACAGTTTCTGGCTCTCATGTTTGCCTATCGCCGCCAACCTTCAAGCGGCGCTGGCACTCAAGTGTGCCACCCGTTCCCACGCTTTTTAAATCTCCATTTTTAATTATAATTCAAGGCTAATATTCTGTGCACGCAATTTTAGTCTGTGGTCCGGTAGATGCAATTAAATGCTTCAAAACATAACATTTGGTTTGGAAATTTGAAAAAAAAAAGTTAAAAGTGACGTTTTGACAATGACATTTGGCGCGACTGATATCTCCGTGTTTTTTAATTGCAAATAAAGTGTTTTCATATCTAATCGACGGTAATTGGATAAATATTCATTTATAAGTAGTTATTACATCGTTTTAGATAATATTTGCACGAAATAACATCATAGATACCATTTTGTTTGAGCAAATAATGTTACGTAAACAAACGACACTTTTGGCCATACTCTGTAGTAATCATATTTTGTTTATAAATACATCTCTCATAATACGAGTATAGTTTAGAATTTATAGTATGGTATGTTTATTCAAGAACCCAAAACAGTTTACAATAAGTGCCAAGAGCCAATTGAAACATCAGTGGACCATTTTATGTGAGCAAGGTTATAAACCTGTCGCGCCGCGGGAATTTCGCCCGTGACTTGACAGATTGTGACGTTTCAAGTATTTTGACACTTCAGCGGTAGAGCGTCAAAACAAACTTCTTTGAGGACAAAATCCAACTTTGCATGGTATTTTTTTACATTATCAATTAAAATGGTGCTTTATCCCGACATTGCACTGGCGTAGCCTTATAATTATTCGCCATAATTATTAGTGTTCCTCTCTCGGGTTGACCTATCAAAGTCAAGAGTGGAATATCAAGGTAGCAACATTAAACAAGTTGTGCAAGATATTTTTCTCACAAAGTACAGTCGGCCACAAAAACAAAATATTATCTAAAACGATATATTTTTCATTTTGAATCATTTAGTCGACGTTCTCCACTGGACCATTGAGTGTAACTGCCCCACAGGATTAGCCCTTATTGAAGTAATGGTAGAGGTTTAAGCCGCGTGAATTGGTTGTAACACATGTGTTACAGTGGGGCTTGACGGTTGGCAACGGGTGTAACTCTTGTGTTACGTGCTCAATAATTCTAAACATATATATTTTTATTATAATAATCAAAATAGTGTACACGAAGTGACGACTGTCTTGGCGTCGTGTTGCGCTGCGTGGTGTCGCGTTTACCCTTTTTCAAACACGTCGGTACGCCACACCTTTTGGCCAAAACTCGTATTTCATGAAGGCTTCTAGCTGAGTTGGAACCCGCACCACACCCAACTTGAAGTTTATGTTATGGCGCGACTCCAACTTCTCGACTCTCAAAGTCCACTTGGTCTTGATTTTGATGTATGCCACGATGTCTTCAGTCAATGGAGTTATGCAGACGGGACACGTACAGCTGCGTCGGTGATGTAGCTGGACGCAGCAAAATATTTGGTCCCGCCAGTGCAGTACCACATTGATTACGGCAAGTCACGGCCCATTTAGATTTCCCACACACGAACTGTACACGGCATGTAAGGTTTTAACCGTGCGACAACTATTTATATTGAATATAGTACTGCACTAGCATAGCAGACTTCCTTATGTCCCAATACCTACAGATAAAAGAAGAAAAGACGTAGTTTGCATAAAGCCTCAAACTAGACACACTTTTATAAATAAGTTTTATGTATTTTTAGGTCCGTTCTTATATAATAAAATCAATAAGTCTCTAAGTATATATAGTGTAAATTGTAAAAAATGTAGTGAAATATTGAGTGAATACTTAGCGACATTTAATTACTCAGACACGGAAAAATTGCTGGAAGTAATGCAATAATTTTATTAATGTTATTTTAATTTTTATTTAAAAATATAATTATTATAATATCTATCAATGCTAGCTCTATGTTCAATAACATAATAGTCCACTAAAGTACTCAGCGTTGTTAAGTGATGGCCTGAAACACAGGTTGGAATAAACCTACATCAGGCAGGTCGCTATTGAATTCAGTAGACCTTTAACCAATATATGTAAGTTATACACCAGATTTATTTTAGGCATAGTTTAATATTTTCTTCATAATATTAATATGTCACTTTGTACTGATGTAACTTCTATGTAATTTAGAATTATACTTATGTGAACTTATGAATAAAAATTATTCTTATTCTTAAGTGGGCTTCCTTTGTATCGACTTCACCGTCATGAAGCCGTCCTTTTCTGGCTGTCCTTTCTTAGGGGCTGGGGACAAGATACTGGAGCTGGTATATTGCGGTTCTAAGATGCCCCTCCTGTTGATTTGCACTTTTAGCAAAACTTTCTTTTTAAACTGCTCCTTTTAGATGCTGGTTGTGCAGCGGCTGCTGAGTAAGCACGGCGAGGTGTTGACGTTCTACCTAACTTGTGATCTGTGTACTGTATTTGTAACTTGAATCGGCCGGGCGCGGTATTGCATTGCTTGCAATGACAGCCGCCAGTGGTGACAAGTCCAATATTTCACTGACTGGAAACTGGACAGCGATGCATTGTTTGCACCACAACGAGTGTTCACCTTTGATGTGAACTCAGGTGACCTACATACCGCTTCATTATTAATAGGTACGTACTCATCGTACATTTTAATTTTTTTGACAGTTTTGTTTTTGATAGATATGATAGGGTATGGTATGATGGGTATGGGTATGGTAGGGTAGGTATGATAGGAGATACAGAGTGATAGGCCTTTCCAGTTCAGTAGAAGGGTCAATTCCAGTAAGTGTATGCCCTAAAATAATGATCCTAGATAATGGCCCCTGCCCTTACAGGATTCTCCCTGGTAAAAGACTCTTCTATTACAGAGAAGACACGAGCATTGATCCACCATGCTTGCTCAAGGATACGATATTATATTGATATGGATAAATGGGATTTAATATATTTTGTTCCATATGAGATTATTGAAACATTTAAGTATACTAAAAAAAAAATTAAACATACGCCATAAGCTAATTTTCACGATGACTGTACACGAAACTAGATGATAAAAAAATCTGAATAATAATAGCAAAGGATATAAATGCAGACTCGTATTTTATTATATTCTATTTACATTTGGATACTACGGTTAAAAGGACACAGAAAAATAAAAAAAACAAGGTCGTTTTTTTTTGGACTCGTTTTTCAATCGTATTGTGTTGTGAAAAATTGCATATAATCCAAAATGGACGCGATAAGAAATGATAGTTATTTAAAAATACCTTCGGATGCTATTGAGAATATAAGGAAAATACATAGTTTGGATAAACCAGGGAGACTTGAGGAAGCTATCGACATTTTGCATGACTGGATTCAGAAACAGGATCATATTATCAAGAAAGATTTCAGTAAGTACTAAATTTCTTTATTTGTCAGTAGATGACCATATTTTCTATTTAAAGTAAAAAGTCCTTAAAATTGTCACACACAGTTTTGAATGAAGATAAACACTTTTGAAGACAAGTCAATCTACTATTTAGCTTCTTATAGGGCTGCATCATCATTATCGATGCACAACCTGTCACCATGGATTGACATTGAAATTTTTCAAAAGAGCAATACCTTCGCGGACAAAATGTATGGAACAGCAAATTTTTTTTTTAAACAACTGACTAAAAATTTCAACGCAGGGGTTTCCAGAATCATGTACTGAATCCATGGCATCAGGTTGTGCATCGATGTCCCCGCCACCCTGTACGGCACACAAGCCGGTCGAACAAGAGCAGTAGGTATTTATCTATTAGCTCATGTATTCATAATTATATTATTGTATTATTATATTTTGAGACGCTTACGCTTTGGTTTCCTAGAAAAGCGATTCCGTCACATTTTTATAATGCCGTCATAAAAATCTTTCATTTTCACCAGTATTTGACATTAAGGTGTCAAAAACGCTCTGTACAGTGTACATGGACCGCCGTTATTGAGTGTCCGTTCACCGCTTTCTTAGGAAACCAAAGCTTTACACGGGCAACAAATGGAAATAAAACACATTTATTTGCACTAAACGTGACGCACATGCACAAAAAAAAAACAAGTTGGACAATTCATAGCCATTGTAACCGGTCGGCCCATTTCAAAGCGTAGTGGGTACTATAGCGACCAGCCACGATACTTAGGCAGGTCACTATCTATTTTGTGTGCGGGGTCTCGACTTCGAGGTGTGTTGGGGAAACTTTGTGGAGATTTATAAATATGAAGACCGTTGCGCTAAACGAACTCGTTTATTAGCTATCGCGACGCTATAATTATACATTCAAACACTGGGGCTAATATTACACTAACTCCATATAAAACAATATGACTTTATGTCATCACCTATTCTTATTCTAAGTTTTCGAATATAAAAAGCAAAGCTTGTCTTATCAGCCAATGTTAAAATCCAAAGAGGATTCATGCGGAAGGCAGGCTCAACTAAGGCCTCTACAGTACCTATGGACAAGAACGGGCAAGAAACTTAACGAACACTCTTTTAAATCAAAATATGTTTACAAAAAATTGGTTCATCATCCATTTTGAAATTATACAAGTGAGAACGATGCAGAACGTCCAAAGCGTCCGTAATAAAAATATTTAAAAAAAACAAGAATTACATTAAATTTTAATAAGCTTAAATAATAGAGAAATGAAATTAAAATAAAAGACTGGTCATCTCCTCGCTGCCGCCGTGGCAGCTAAGCGATGACCAGTCCCTACTGACGGCGCCCGTTCCTGGCACATGGATTTGTACCATTCGGTTCAACCATTTTGAAGAGAGCTAAATAATCCAACACACGCGCCACCATCAGTGAAATATTAGAGTGAGCATGACACTCTGAAGTGAATGAAAGGCGTGCCCAGTAAATAGCACTCACACATGTGCTATGCATATATACAATACTTTATTTATTATAATAGATTTATTAAATTAGTATAGATTTGAAATTCAATCATTCTTCCAGGCAACTACTACTTAGAGACAACGCTGATATCATGCAAAGGTTCCGTAGAAAAGGCAAAGAAGCAAATAGACCGACTGTGCACGATGAAGACGCTGATGCCAAATTTCTTTTATAAGACCAATGCCAAGTTGGAACTGCAAGCCATTTTGGAGGTGATGTTAGTACCTAATATCTCCGCGTGTGCAGTGGCGCCCTCATCGTTTGTTTAGTTATTTCTTTTGTTTTAGAATGAAAATGCAAATAATAAGCATGTTGCATTGTGCTCCACAAGACTATACGTTATTATTATTACAAACGGTACTTTTACACGTTTAAGTTTTATTATAATTCTTAAAACTATTTTCCACTATTTTCCGTTTTAAGGATTAATTCAGTAACTTGTGTTAGGTATCTCCAAGAACATTTACAACGTCCGTCATGCGGTTTGGCATGGAATTAATGAATTAAATAATACCTCTAGAACGTGCTGTGGTATGTTCTCCCATGCATCCAAGTTTGCAGTTTTCAGCTCCTGCAAAGTTTCTGAAGCTGGTTGGGTAGTTCGAACACGCCTCTACAGCTCATCCCATAATAGAGCACTATTGAGTTCATATCAGGGCTCCTTGTTGGCCATTCCTAATGGAATATTTTTTTGGTAGACTTTCCTATGTCAATCAGCATAATCTTGGTTTCATCCGTAAAAAAGCCTGGCTCTATTGACGTTGAGTCCAATGCAAATGTTCGCGCGCAAACTGTAGGCACGCTGTTCTGTGAGCTCGTGTCAGTTTGGGACCAGTGGCTAGCTTAAGAGGATTTAGGACACGTTCTTCGAGTCTCCTTCTAACACTTCGAGCGCAAACAATCAGTCCATGAAATTCTCGAAGCTGTTCTTGGACCTGCGGTCAGGTGACGGTTACGAAGGCTGGTGGTAAAGATAAACCTATCTTGTCATGCTATAGTGACCCGGTTTCGTGGTACTTCTGAACGGCGCATGAACCGCCCCAGTCTCCAGGTATCAATGGTAAAGTCTTTGAACGGCAGAATGACTTACATGAAGTTGTGCACTTACGTTTTACTGACTATGCCCAAACTCAAGCAGTGCCATGGATTGCGCGGCTAATTCAGGCGCAGAATCCATAATTTGAAAGTCAAAATTGATAAAAAAAGGAAACATTTTCGGTTTTTTTTTTCAATTTTTATTTTTCTCTTTTTATGTAAAACAAATAACGAAATAACAATTTGCTTATAGATGCTCTAATAAAAGCTTGTTGCTTCATTAAGAGCGACCAAACTGCGATTTTATTCTGTTTTTCTAATTCGGGAACTCAAATTTGGAACAATGTGATATCGAAATGATGGCCAGTATGTCAGCTTCAAAATTGCTTAAAAACTTTGTTTGTTTTGCAGGAGGGTGGTCCTATTACCTAAATTAACGGAGGACAATTACAGAGTAGTGGTGATTGAATTCCTACACTCCAGGGGTATTATTACAAGTGAGATGATTTCGCAGTTTTACCAATTCATTATCATCGTAAGTAAATCAATTTTTCTACAACTTTCTCCATGGGACTAACATCGTAATCGCAAAAAAAATTGTCAATTGTCCCATACAAATTTTCAATACCTTCTCGTCCCAAATGTAGAGGACGGCTGATTATTTTTTCGCGATTACGGTGTTAGTCCCATGGAAAAAGTTGTTCAGTTTTATGATCTGTATCACACCCTTAAATATGACTACAACTTTCATACATGCTGTATAGCCTACCATAGTATGCTCATTGTTTTTTTTAACGAACATCCCTTTTAAGCTGAAAATACCTGTTGAAAAAAAATTAAAAAAAAAAACGACATAAATCTGTCGGTGACCTTTTCAACTTTACACAACTATTCATTGACTAGATATAGGTTCCAAGCGCTCGCCTAAGGTAAAACAGCTTAACCCCTTAATCGCGTCGTGTCGTGTGTGTACATATACATAAATGTAGAAGAGATCGTGATACTCTTCACGCGCGTCAGAAAGATTCTGTCAGAATATTCCTGCGATGGGCTTATTCTCACTTACTTTCGTATTGCAAGTAGGTGTATAAAATTGTATCCCAAATAATTCTCATTTTGATGCCCTAAAAATATGAATCGAAACTTTAATATCATTAAATTCATCACATTAAATTATATGTGAGAACGATGTATAAAAGACGTACACATTAAAAGCGTCCAGAATACTTACAGTAAATAGAAACAAAAAAAAAAACAATTCGAAAATAAAATATTAAAATAAGCCGTGGCAGCTAAGAGATGACCAGTCCAAACTGACGACGCCCGTTCATGAACATGGCGCATAGATCAGCACAATTCAGCTTAACTATTTTGAATGGAGTTAAATGATCCAACACACGCGCCCCCATTAGCGAGACATTTGAGTGAGCGTGACTTACTCGCGCGATCAGATAATGTGCGATGCATCCTTTGTGAAAGAAACCACCCCGCAAATTACAAGGGATGTTCGGTATATAAGAAATTGCAAAAAGTTAAGTATCCCCCACTGAGACCAAAAGCCCAACACAGCAAAGACACACAAAATGAAAATGGCGGTACTTTTAAATATAGCCGATATGAAAGTGCTGGCAGTAAATTATACCCACAAAATAACAACCGGTATACCAACTAAAGAAACCCAACCAACAACACACCTTTTTTTTTTTTTTTTTTTTTTTTTTTTTTTTTTTTTTTTTTTTTTTTTTTTTTTTTTTTTTTTTTTTTTTGTTTCGGGGTGGAAAATCCTCATGGATGTCCTCCGCCCTGGGGCGGGCGGAGGGGTCTGTCAGACTCTTACTGACTAAAAACCACCCCGGTGTTCCATCTCACACCTACGCCGAGGGTCGCGGGAACTTACGATCCTTCCGCAACCCCCGGCTGGTGCCGGCCCGCCACGGCAGGCCTCTCCTCGTGTCGAGGGGGGGAGTGAGGTGTTTGACTCCCCCCGCGACGTCTAAGAGGGGCGCGCGTGGAACACTACGCGCCGCCACCTCGGGTCCGATGTATGGGGGGGTGACGGACGTCCCCGAGTCCGTCGCCCCTGGACCCATTTAGGGGGGCTGGAAGAGGGCGTTGTCCGCCCTCCGCCGACGCCCAGTGCGCCTGCTGCGGGCTGGGTGAGAGGATGTGATCTCCCTCTCCCTTTCCGCAGCCTCCTTCTGCGAGATGACTGTCTCGCAGAAGGAAACCACCGCGTCCCAGGACTCCTCGCTGCCGACCATCGAATTAACGACAGCCGGCAGCGACAGGTCACTGCCTACTCTAGAGATGAGGGCACGGCGCGGCTCCTCCCAAGCGGCACACTCTGCCAGCGTATGCCGCGCCGTGTCCTCCCGACAGTCGACGCAGTGGTGACACCGGGCGTCTGGCTCCCTGGTTATGCGACACAGGTACTTCCCGAAGCAACCATGCCCCGAGAGCACCTGCGTCACCCGAAACGACAAGGAGCCGTGCCTCCTCCCGAGCCAAAGGTCGAGCACCGGCCGGACCGCCTCGATGGTGCCGAGGCCGGCGGTAGGGCGTGAGAGCCTGTCCCGCCATTCCGCCACCAGGACCTCGCGAAGCAGCAACCGACGCTGCTCCATTAGTCGCTGCATCGGTCGCTCACCTCGCGCCTGCATTTCCTCGCGCCACCGATACAATGACGCGAGTAATTTCGCCTCCAGGTCCCAGGGCGGGGATCCGGCCAGTGCACAAGCCGCCTCGTAGGAGATCGTGCGATACCCCCTGATGACTCTGACGGCCATCGCTCTCTGCGGCCTCCGCAGAACAGCAATGCTACCGGCCGTCAGGTCAGCCGCCCAGATCGGGGCCCCGTACAGGGCCATCGATCGCACGATCCCCACGTAGAGTCGCCTACAGGCGGCGCTCGGGCCCCCCAGATTGGGAAGCAGCGTTGACAGCGCCCCAGCCGCGCCCATCAACTTGGGCACCAGCCGCCGGAAGTGGGGTCCGAAGTCCCACCGGCTGTCGAGCACCAATCCCAGGTACTTCATGGTAGACTCGACAGCGATCCGGACCCCCCCGACCACTATGTGTGATCCGGGCGGCGGCGCCCGCCGGGGACCATGGAACACCATGGCCTCCGACTTGTTGAGGGCCACCTCCAGGCCGAGGCGCCGTATGCGGCCCACCACCTGTGAGATCGCAGCCGTCGCCAGCAACGCTGCCTCCCTGTGCGAACTCCCCCGGGCCGTGACCAGCGTGTCGTCCGCATAGCACGTCAGGTCCACGCCCGGCTGGAGTTCACCCCTCAGCACCCAGTCGTACCCGATGTTCCACAGGAGGGGGCCTACGACCGAGCCCTGTGGAACACCGCACGACATGAGGCGCTGGTTTGTGCCATCACATCCCACGTAGGTGACACACCTCTCCGACAGATAAGCCCCAATGAGGCGGCGGAGGTAGAGAGGCACCCGGTGATACCGCAGTGCCTGTCGGATACAACTCCAGGGCAGGGTGTTGAAGGCGTTGGAGATGTCCAACGACACCGCCATCATCACTCCGCCCCGGGACACCGTTTCCTCCGCCAGGACTCTCACCCGTGACACAGCGTGTATGGTGGAGCGCCCGTACCGAAACCCGAACTGACACTCGTCCAGGTCCGGCCCCTCTCCGCACAAGTGGCCGACGAGGCGGGCTGCGATAATCCGCTCAAACAGCTTACCCACCTCGTCGAGCAGCACTATGGGCCGATACGCTGACGGCGAATCGGCAGGGCGCCCCGCCTTCCTGAGCAGGACCAGACGACCAGCTTTCCACAGAGTGGGAAACTGGCCCCGCTCAAGGCACGCTGTGTAGAGACCTCTCAGCTGGGGCTCCAGCTCTTTCAGAGCGAGGGCTAATACTTGGCCGTGAATCCCGTCGGGCCCTGGAGCCACGTTCTTGGCTCGGAGCCGCATCACGGCCGCCCTCATCTCTGCCTGTGTCACCTCTGGGACGCTGATGGCGTTCTCATCTTCAGGCTCTGCGGCTGTGGGCAAATCCATCGGCGGCGGGGTATGCTCCGCTCTAGCCGGGAAGAGGGCTACGACTACCTCCTCCAGCAGCTCAGGTTGGAGACTCTCCGTGAGTGGGGGCGCCGCGGCTCTGAGTTTCCCCCGAACCGCACGATAAGGGCGCCCCCATGGATTCCCGTCTAGAGTCTCCAACATCTCCTCCCTGGCTCGCGTCTTCGCCTCGCCGATGGCCAGCCACAGAGCCTCCTTCGCCGCGCGGTACACCTCATACAGCGCGGCTTCTTCGTCAGGGACCCGACGACGTCTCCTCCGGTATCGGGTGTACCGGCGTCTAACCGTCACGCACGCGATGCGTAGCTGCGCAATCTCGGCAGACCACCAGTACACCTGGCGCCTTCCTGTCTGTGTGTGGACGCGGGGCATCGACGCGTCGCAAATTTGCGTCATCGCCCCGCGGAACCACAGCGCCTCCTGTTCGACGTCGACGGGTCCGGTCGTAGCCGACTCCCGGATCCAGGCCTGGACAATCGCGGCCTCCTCAAGAAGCTCCCTGTCGATGCGCTTGCGCGCCCAGCGCGGGCCGGTCGCTCGCGGGGCCGGTGGACTGCGGCCGCCGGCGGTCTGGGTGGAGACGTCGAAACGGATGTATCGGTGATCCGACAACGTCTCCACCTCCGCGGCGACACGCCAGTCGTAAATACGGCTCGCGGCAGCAGGGCTAGCGAACGAGACGTCCACTATGGACCCGCCCCGCTGCCGCACGCACGTGAGTACCGAGCCCCGGTTCAAGACGACCAGGCCAGTCGTGACCGCCCACTCCTCCAGCGCCTCACCCCTAGCATCAGTCACCGAGGATCCCCACGCCGCAGACTTGGCGTTGAGATCCCCGAGCAACAGCACGGGGCGAGGGTGGAGTCGGCCTACGACGGCACCCAACTCGACAAGGAAGTTCTCGAAGTCGGCGAGACTCTTGTTGGGCGAAAAATACGCACCAATCGTGCCAACGCCGTCCGCGAGAGCGGCCACCCAGCCGTGACCTCGGGACTGGCTGACGAGAGTCCCGCCGATGATGGCCACCAAGCCGTCCAGGTCGCCCACCCAGTTATTCCGGGGGGGGACAAAGTACGGCTCGGCGACCACAGCCACATGAATCGACCACTCCGCCATGCTCTGGAGCAAGAGATCCTGAGCTCTAGCAGAGTGGTTGAGATTGCCCTGGAGGAAATGGTAGAGCGCCATTATGCGCAATCCATTCCCTCCACACCATTCCTAGGCCGGGAGTCGGCCGAAGGGCAGCCAGGCTGACAGGGGGGTAAAGAGCCCCCGGCAGCCTTGGCCCCCTTATTCTTCTTTTCGGCGGGGGCGCCACATGCCTTTCCGCCCGCTCTGTGCCCGGCGGGCCTCCCTGCAGCTGTACAGAGGCTGCAGTTTGGCGCCGCGGAGCACTGGGCCGCCTTGTGGCCGGGCTGGCCGCAGCGATAGCATTGCTCGCTGCGGTCCGTTTCGGCGGTGCACCGTGCCCGGACATGCCCAATGTCCAGACATCGGTAGCACCGCAAAGCCCTGGGCTGCAGCAGCTTGACCCTTGCCGCAGCCCACCCCACCACCAAACGCCTACCGTCGGCGACTTTATTCGCCGCCGCCACCGGGCACCGCACCCAAATCGTGCCGAGCCCGGAAGCGTCGGCGCGAATATCGCCCGTCCGCACGTCTTGGGGCGGACATCCGCCGGCTTTGGTGATGGCCGCCACGACCTCAGCCGAGGTCGTCGAGTCATCCAGGCCATCGACGCGCAGCTCTGCCGTCTTCATCGGCCTAGACACCCGGACGTCCTCCGGGTTGAGGACCTCCCTCAACTTGGCGGCCAGGATGTCCGCCTTTTCCCCGCTAGAGGCACCCGACACCTCAAGCAGCCGCGCCCCCGTCATTGCCGGCTTCATTCTGAAGCCGGACGGTGTGCCAAGGTCGGGGAACGCGACTTTGGCTTTAGCCTCCGCCAAGACCGCCTTGTATGTACCAACAACACACCTGCCTCAACCAAAACCAAACCTGTCAGCTGACATTAAGGTGTAACAGCGATGTAGGTAGTGTTGAAATAAAACACGAGTAGAAGTGCAGAAATAGGAGCGTATATTTTCTGTTTTTTTTTTTTTTTTCATCCGGCATTTCTGGCAGCAACTAATTCGTTTGCCATTTTCCTGGCGCGTGGGGTGAGGAAGGCCGTGAATGTACCCGATATAATGTTGAAGGGGTCAAGGGGGTTTGGGCCAACCGTAGTCGGTGAGTGGGGGGGTGCAGTACCGGCTGCAGGGGCGGTTTTAGGCGCTTGCACCGGTCTCGGGGGGAGGGCGGGGACGGGGGCAGTCAGAAGTGCCGTGCTCGCCCAGGCACTTGACGCACCTGGGTTTGGCGTGGCAGTTCTTCTGCGCGTGGCCGTATAGTTGGCATCGGTGGCACTGACCGATGAAGCCATATTTATTGGGCTTCTGGATCTCGAAGCCCATGAGGTGACATATGGTTTTTACACCAAAAATAGGGTGATGCCCTTCGGTCGGGGGACAGACGACAAGGACCATGTCGAATGCATGACCGCCTCTGGCGCGGTGCATTCGGTGGACCTCAGAAACTGGGATATTTTGGGCCTCTAAGTCGGCCTTGATGGCGTCAGTAGGGATTTCTTTCGGAATCCTACGAATTACCACTCGGGTCTGGCGCTCTTCGGGAAGAGTGTAGGTGTGGAAGGACACACCTCTCACCCGAAGGAGCCTGGTGAGATCCCTATAGTCCTTGGACGTAGGGATGCTCACTTTGATACCCTGCTGGGTGGAGCGGGCATTGGTGAAGCCGATCTTTTGCTCGGTGCACCATTGGGACACGTCTGTCCACTTTGCCTTGTCCTGAATGAACACAGGCGGGGGGGGGGTGCCAGCTTCTTTGGGGCAGAAGAAGCAGGAGTCAGGGCGGGGGGATATTTTCTGTTTTTTTTTTTCCTAACAATGGCATCTCGTAGTTGGCCAAGAGTGGCCGTGACTACTTAACCGGTCAATCCTGTGGCTGCCTTAAGCTAACTCAAAGCCTCCAGCCAGGGGCGTGTTACTTACAATACTAAGTGACTGCGCGCTAAGGGCACCCCCTGTGGGGTACGAACCTCGGCTTAGGGCGTCACTGGGGGGACAGCTAGTTGGGACAGGCTGGATCAAACTTGGGTGATTATTATTAACAGGGGAATTTAAAGCTACAGGCTCAGCTTCGGCGCGGGCTGGCGCTTCTTCGAGCAAGGGACGGGGGGAATTATTAATTCGGGGTTTTCGCGATGGACCTCGGCGGCGGGGTCGGAATGTCGGTCTTTTGTTTTTGAGAACTGTACTAGAAGCCCTATTGCTTTCTTGGAGCAGAGAGAGATGGGGTCGTCTGGGTCAAGAAGAGTATGCCTCGGACGGCGAACTTTACTGATGTTGGAGGGGGTATAATTGGCGGCCTCGACAACTAGGGGGTTGCGTTGTTTTGCGGCGGTATCGAAGAAACGCTTGGAGTTACGTTTCATGAATTGGAGGATGGTGGGGATTTTGAGATCGAGGTGGAGGATCTCGTTCCGGACATAATAGGGGGATCCCGTGATCATTCGGAGGGCACGGTTCTGGAGGGTCTGCATCCTATGGATGTGGTGGGGTTTTGCGTGTGCAAAGACTGCACAGGCGTACGTCATAATAGGGCGTATGCACGCCGTGTAAATGCGCAACTTGCACTTTAGTGACAATTTGCTTTTTGCATTCATTATGGAGTGGAGTCTACCGAGAGCGAAAGCGGCGCGCGAACGAACCTGCTTTATGTGCTCTGCGAAGGTGAGGTGCTCATCGAGAATCACACCTAGGTATTTGGCTTAGTTTTACACAATAACATTCATTATAGTTGAGTATCGATAAGTAAGTTCAAATCTTCAAGACAATATTTACGTTTGTGGTTTAAGTTTACATTATTTGGACACATGATTTGAACTGACCCAATGTTTACGTCTCGGTTTAGTTTACATTAATTATGGGCTCTGTTTTAAAATCAAAAGAACCGCGGCTGTCGATGTCGCTTTGTTGCATCGTCGGGTGGAAGAAGCGTTTCGATTTGACTTACTTACGATGTCTTTAACCGACTATTACAAAACCCGTGGGTGAGTTTATGAACGCAATCTGATGCGACACGAGCGGGGTCGGATCTGCAATCGTTTACAGGAAAGACTTTCAGCAAATGATTAATTGTATATTAACGTCGAGGATTTGCATGAAGAAATTAAGTCATGTCAGTCTTTTTTTTTTTTCAAAAAATCAATAATGATATGGTGAAAATTCTCGAATTTATGTATTCAAACAATTTGACAGCCGTATCCTAACATCACCATAGCATTACGAAATTTGCTAACTATGGCAGTCACAGTAGCAAGCTCAGAAAGTTCGTTTTCTAAATTAAAACTGAGAAAAAATGACCTGCGCTCAACAATGAGCCAGGAAAGGGTAACAAAACCAACTATATCTATAGATGAGTCCATATTAGACTAGCACCCTAATTGCGCAACACCATTATCAATCACAATCTGGATTATATTGAAGCAAATTGCTAATTCATTGGTTCATATGTTAGAAAAATTGATCTGCTCAATAACGCAAATAACGCAATGAATGTGTTTGGGAGTATATCCAAACGGAATTCGGTCGCGTCATCGTAAGCCAATCACAGCACAGCTAAATGACGTGATAGCTTGTTGTGATTGGCCCGTTTGTTCCCGTCCCTTTTTCCTCGATCGCTGTATACATTAAAAAAATAAATAAACACATTCGCTAACGACCATTTGTAATGATAACTTGGTTTTCATTTAAAAAATACACCCAGTCAAAGGGCCACAAAGTAGTAGCTAAACAAGCAGTTCGATCACATCTAAACATTTTGGACCTTCAGAGCCATATTTCGAGGATTTGAAGCTAAAAAACCAAATCGTCGAGTCAAGCGACCTTTGGACTGCCACGCTGCTACGACCACACAGGCACATAAATACGAGCGAAATTACACTTAAAAACGCAAATTCAGCAGCATATTCACGCAAGGACCTTCAATCTTACTGATGTGAAAGGACAATCGAAGATTTGAAAGAACAAGCGGACATACGGTGCGTTTATCAAGTTCCAGTTTTCAAGACCTGCTGAGTTCATAAGTGTAATACCGTTTTGTGATCTGATTCCAGTGAGGGTGTTGGTGAGGGTTGCCCATTGCGCAGAGCGACACACCGGCTGACCGTGTCACTACGAGCACCAGCCGTTTTCACACGCAGTCACTTTGCACGTGAGTACTCCACTTTTCACAGGCCACCGGGATGCCGTTAACGGCTGATGATGGGAAGGGTCCTAGCAAAACACGAGATAGGTCCCCTTATAGAACTATTAGTGATGAAAAAACTGAGCAAATCATGCGCGATTTGGTTAGGAAACGTGGTATCGTTAAGGGCAGGTTAACTAAACTTGCTAATTATTTAAATACTATCAGTGTAACAACCATATCTAGTGAGTTAAAAATAGATTTAAAATTACGTGTAAAGGGTGCTGAGATTTTATTTAGTGAATTTAATGAAATACAATCAAAACTTGAAGAACTAGTTTCCGATAGTGATATAGATGATCAGTTAGATCAGCGCCAACATTTCGAAGACGGCTACTATAACACTATTGCCCGAGCTGAATCCATTCTTAGCGTCAGTGAAGAGGTCACTGATTGTTCCAAACCATGTCAGCATATGAACAGACCAGTGTCCGTTAAATTACCAACCATCATGTTGCCTACGTTCGACGGCGTGTATGAACACTGGCTCGAGTATAGGGACACTTTTATATCTTTGGTGCACAATTCGACCGAGATTAGTAACATTCAAAAATTCCATTATCTAAAATCTTCGCTCAAAGGAAGTGCCGAGTCAGTTGTGAACGCGCTAGAGATATCTGCAGCTAACTACTCTGTGGCATGGGAATTACTCCTAAATAGGTACGATAATGATAGATTATTAGTGAATAGTCACCTAAAAGCATTGTTCTCAATACAACCATTGAAAGAGTCACCTTCACTAATTAGGAAACTTATAGATACAATTATAAACAATTTACGCGCTTTAAAAACCCTTGATGAGCCAACAGATACCTGGGATACGCTTATAATATATATAGTTGTTTCTAAGCTAGATAGAACCACAGAACGAGAGTGGGAACAACATAGAGGTTTATTATTGGCAAACACCCCCCCTAGAACTAAATTAAAGGTTGACAGTTTGATTAATTTCCTCAAATGTAAGGCTGACTTATTGGAAACATTAGCACTATCAGTATCGCACACAAAAGATCACCATAAGACAGAAACAAAAAATGTCCGAGGTAATGTAACACACTGCAATGTTTTCTCAAGTAATCCACCATCAGCGCCGGGCCGTAAGGCGCGTAGATTGTGCGTAGTGTGCAAAGGTAAACACCCAATTTACACTTGCACACAATTCATTAATATGAACTTACAAAGCAAATTAAAGGTTGTCAAAGATAATAACTTGTGTGAGAATTGCTTGCGCTCTGGACACACTTTAGACGGTTGCTTGTGGGGACCTTGTAAACAATGTAACATGAAACATAATTCACTTATTCATCCTAATGATTCTAGCTGTACCGTGACTGGTACGACGACTGCGGCGGCAGTGGCTAGCGCACCATACGCGCCCCCACCGCGCGTCTCTGAGACAGTACATGATCCCAATAACGGAAAGCAGTTCATTCAAGTTAGCAATGTTCACACTGATACACACACACATACGCAATGCTTGGATGTGCAACCGGTTCTCTTATCTACTGCGTTAGTTGAGATTCCTGATAAACATAATAATTATCATGTCGCATGTGTATTACTCGACAGCGGTAGCCAGAGCTGCTTTGTTGCACGTTCGTTTTGCGAATTGTTAGATATTCCGCTAGTACAGTCCACTCATGAAATACGAGGAGTAGGTAATTTGGTATCACATTGTACACAAACGTGTGATCTAGCAATTAAATCACGTATTAATTCCTACTCAATTCACATTAAATGTTTCGTTCTATCTGAAATAACGGCCACATTGCCTGCTATGCAGGCACAAATCACACAGTTTAGGATTCCTGAACACCTGCAGCTGGCAAATTCGCGATTTTTAGGGCCGCAAAAGATAGATGTTTTAATAGGTGCGGATCGATTTTGGGACTTGCTTATCGATGGCAAGATGCGTTTACCGAACGGTCCGTTCTTACAGAACACGAAGTTAGGTTGGATAATATCGGGTCCTATTAATAATACAAATCATAATAATGGACATGTGCAATGTAACTTCACTCAATCCATGGACAATCAGCTACGTCAGTTCTGGGAGTTGGAGGAGTTACCCAAGCTTCGGAATACACACACAGACGAAGAGCAGGCCTGTGAACAGTCTTTCATCACAACCACTACGCGCAATAAAGATGGACGATTTTGTGTTCACATTCCTCTTAAAGAGTCGCCCGATGCTTTGGGTGAATCATTTCTTCAGGCAAAGCGGCGTTTCTTGTCCTTGGAAAATAGGTTATTACGCGCACCTATTAGCTATAAGAAATTATACACTGATTTTATACACGAATATATCAATTTGGGTCATATGACTCAGGTTGATTCTTATACGAGTCCTTATTATTTTATGCCGCATCACGGCGTTTTTCGAGACCACAGCACGACTACGAAGCTTCGTGTAGTCTTTGACGCCAGTGCTGCGACTAGTAACGGCAAATCTCTCAACGATATCCAGCTTGTAGGACCTCCTATTCAGGGAGACTTGCTGGGTATTTTGCTACGGTTCAGACAATTTAAATTCACAGCAATTGCAGATTGCGAGAAGATGTACCGTCAAGTCCTTGTTGATCCTTCTCAACGTAACTTGCAACTTATTATGTGGCGTGATGATCCGGCAAGACAGCTCGAGTTCTATCAGCTGAGCACCGTAACATACGGCACAGCGTCGGCGCCGTTTCTTAGCGTTAGGTGTCTTAAGCAATTAGGAGCCGAGTGTACGGACCCCGAAGTTAAAAGGGTCATAACTGACGATTTTTAC
Organism: Fissipunctia ypsillon; assembly: GCA_947568875.1. Lineage (NCBI taxonomy): Eukaryota > Metazoa > Arthropoda > Insecta > Lepidoptera > Noctuidae > Fissipunctia > Fissipunctia ypsillon. The sequence continues at coordinate 17,555,588 of OX387662.1, forward strand.
GTAGATGACCTTTTGACCTCGTATGACGACAAGGTCAAACTACTCGACATATGCAAACGTACATCAGACATTCTTAAGTCCGGCTGCTTTCCACTCCGTAAATGGACGTTTAACTTTGAACTCGACGACGGTGCATCAGCTCCAACGACGTCACAGTCGGCTCACAGTATGTTTCGTGACTTAAATTTAGGTGATAATAGTCAATGCAGAACATTAGGTATAGGTTGGTGTAGCATCGCGGACGAGTTTAATTTCCATACACAATTTCAAAACGGCAACAATCCTGTTACTAAACGCATAATTCTGTCAAGTGTTTCTCAGATATATGACCCATTAGGATTGTTAAGCCCTTCTGTTATCATTGGCAAGGTATTATTGCAAAAACTTTGGCTATTAAAATTAGATTGGGATGATCCGCTTCCCACTGATGTCGTGCGAACATGGAACCGGTTTGTTGACAGTCTTTCTTATCTTCGCACTATCAAAGTTCCACGACACGTCTTTCAGTGTGATTCTACTCGAACTGAGTTACACATTTTTACAGATGCTTCACAAACTGCATATGGCGCGTGCGCTTATGTACGTTGTGTAGGTATTGGTGGGGTGACTGTAAAATTGCTTATTTCTAAGGGTAAAGTGGCTCCATTGAAACCCGTTAGTATACCGCGTTTGGAACTGTGCGGTGCGTTGCTGGGTGCTAGGCTGTTTGACAGGATTAACGGTTCCCTTACTCGTAACTTTGATGACGTCACATTTTGGACCGACTCGACTATCGTGTTAGGTTGGTTACGCATGGCACCTAATTTACTTAAAACGTTTGTGCAAAACCGAGTCGCTGAAATCCACGAACTTACGAGTAGGTTTTCTTGGCGACATGTGAGTGGAAGAGATAACCCTGCTGACCTGGTTACGCGTGGTGTAAGTCTTGAGGACTTATCTTCATCGTCATTATGGTGGGAAGGCCCTAACTTTATGCACGGCTTTGACTTTGATAGCAGTTTAAATTTGCAATTAATTCCGAATGTTAATGAAATCTTGCCTAAAGAGTTACCTGAACTCAAAGCAAATGTTATAAACTCATTATCAACAAAAAATACTACACTCGAAACATTTTTTCCATTCAATAGGTTTTCACGTTTTAATCGCATGAGTCATGTTGCTGCGTATGTACTACGCTTTATTCACAACAGCTGCGCGCGCAACAAAACAAATCAGCTGACAGGTACGATCACTGTTATTGAGTTAAGACATGCCATTAATACACTTGCACGATTATCGCAAATGGAATCATTTCCAGTTGAGTATAATTTACTAAAGAATGGTAAAGATGTCAAGTCAAGCGTTAGCCTTGCGAGTTTAAATTTGTTTCTGGATACTGAAGGTATAATTAGAGTGGGAGGTAGGATAAAGAATTCGCCTGACTTTAATTATAGTAAAAAACATCCGATTCTTTTGTCTTCTGAACACCACTTTACACTCTTATTGTTTAGGCACGAACACAACCAATCTATGCACTGCGGACTTCAAGCGTTACTATACCGTTTGCGCGAAAATTGGTGGCCACTGTCAGGTAGAAACTTAGCTAAGAAGGTGACGCAACGATGTGTGGTCTGTAAGCGCATTCAAGGTAAAACGTTAACCCCACTCATGGGCAACTTGCCTAAAGAACGGGTAACCGCTGGTTTTCCTTTCATTCGCACAGGTGTGGACTACGCAGGGCCGGTGTTCATACAAAATCGAAAAGGCAGAGGCGCGAAACTAATCAAATCATACATTTGTCTGTTTATCTGTTTCACGACGCGCGCAGTACACTTGGAATTAGTTAGTGACCTCTCTTCTGATGCATACTTACTGGCGCTTAAGCGTTTCATTTCACGGCGCGGAAAGCCGTCGGAAATATTTTCGGACAATGGACGCAATTTTGTAGGGTTAAGTAATGATTTTGCTCAGTTTTTATTAAAATGTAGAAAAAATATTATTGACTATGCGAGGGGTCAACACATTCAATTTTCTTTTATTCCCCCATATTCCCCGCATTTCGGTGGCTTGTGGGAAGCTGGGGTCAAATCATGCAAGTACTATCTCCGCCGAGTAGTGGGCAACGCTCACTTAGCCTTCGAGGAGCTCACTACAGTATTATGTCAAATTGAAGCGATGTTGAATTCTCGACCAATGACTCCCTTGTCTTCGGATCCTCGAGACTATCTTCCCCTTAGCCCTGGACACTTTTTGATCGGACGACCACTCACCGCACCAGTCTGTGAAGATGACCTGCGAGACTTACCTGTTCATCGACTGACTCGCTACCAGAGAGTGGAACAGATCCGGCAGCAGTTCTGGTCGCGCTGGGCCATGGAATACATCTCGGAGCTACAAACTAGAACCAAATGGAGACAAAATATGGCAGACTTGAAACCTGACACGCTTGTCATTATTAAAGAAATCAGCCTTCCACCATTGAAATGGCAATTGGGTCGAATCATGAAGACGATACCTGGCAACGACGGTATCTCACGAGTAGCAGACATTCAAACATCATCAGGCATCGTGAGACGGCCATACACGAAGATCTGTCCTCTGGTCGAAGATGAATAAATGGAAAATCAATTGTAAGCTGAAGCTTTCAAGGCCGCGGGCATGTTTGGGAGTATATCCAAACGGAATTCGGTCGCGTCATCGTAAGCCAATCACAGCACAGCTAAATGACGTGATAGCTTGTTGTGATTGGCCCGTTTGTTCCCGTCCCTTTTTCCTCGATCGCTGTATACATTAAAAAAATAAATAAACACATTCGCTAACGACCATTTGTAATGATAACTTGGTTTTCATTTAAAAAATACACCCAGTCAAAGGGCCACAAAGTAGTAGCTAAACAAGCAGTTCGATCACATCTAAACAGAATGTTATTGTACTGTCAAAATGAAACCGATTCCTACTGTGTGTTACGCAATTGCCCCGCAGATATATGTACATTTGAATGAAACTATCAAGGATTTCGCAAACTGAAAAGCGAGAAGAGTGGAAAACCCTTCACCTGGCATTCGCGAATTAAATTAATTCGCTACAATGGCGGCGACCTTGGCGACGCCCCGCCCCCTTTCAGACTACTTGCGTTTAAACCCCGATTCTTTTTTTTTCCAAAATACATATAACAGACATATGTAGGTACATAAGTGCATATGTCATTACCATTATAATGTCTTATTAGAAAAAAAGACAGCCATTTTGTAAATCTTGAATAAATAATACCTAATGTAAATAATTTAATTCGCGTTTTCTTTTTCTCAGTAATTACCAAGTGGAAGTGAACCGTTTTTATCTATTTACGAAAATAATATAGGTACAACTAGAGAATACGTCAATGTAAAAATTTGAAAAAAAAAAATCTTTCGCTGCGAAACACGACGACAAAAAAAGGCGCTTCATAGTTTCCGCACACAGGCACTGCCGAGGGTCGGCGCGGCCCTCCTCCACATTAATGACATGGAGTTACGCCGAGTATGACTGGTCGGGATATCAACCAAGTGCGGATGGTACCCTGCAGTACGCCTGGTAATCCGGTAGTACAAGGGCGACGGTGGGATCAGGTTGTGGAGCTCCTGCGTACACTCTCCGTAAAGTCTGTAGAAGACCAACAGGCAAGCAACATTACGCCGATGTATCAGGCTGTGAAGCGTAGCCACCAACGTTTCGTCACCTTTCTGCTCTGCGTTCCACCGAGTCAAGTGCAGCAAGCAATACTCCATACAGGAAAGGACCTGTGCTTTGTACAGATTTAAAAGCTGCCCAGATGTGAAGTATGGCGTCACCTTAGGCTTCTATGCTTTTGACTCGATGGTCAAGCCGAAGTTGAGATCAGACGTCAAATCCATGCCCAAAAGCTCTAGGCGGTCGGTGACTGGTACAGATGTACCTCGACAAGTAGGAGATAACTGAAACTGGCTCCTTTTGGCAGCGAAAAGACATTCCTGTCGTTTCAGAGCATTGAATTTGACCAGATGGTCGTCGCCCTACTGGGAAACAGGATATAAGGTCAAATTCATTCGCTCCACCATGGCCTCTCTAAGAGTAGCTGTTTCCTCTCTGCTGGCGCTTGTACTGGACAGGTATCTATCTGAGACTGTGCCATCTTATTTGTACCCTGTAGCAACAAGCTGTAGCAGATCGTTGATGTGCAGTAGAAATAGAGTCGCAGAAAGAACATACCCTTGCAAACTACGCGGGCGCGGGAAGCCAGTCATTTGACAGGATAATTGATATGTTGCCCGGGCACTACAGTGGTTGGAACACTGGCATCAATAGCTGTATATATGAATAGCCATCTATGACCACTCTGATCGATCGCTCACTCAGGAAGTCAAAAATCCAGTTGCAAAAGTCAGCAGGGATACCGAAAGCGGGAAGCTTACCTAACAGACTAGCATGCCAGACTCTGTCAAATGCTTTTGAGATAACAAACGACACAGCAAGGGCTTCGCCGTGTCTCTCAATGGTCTCACCCCAGCAATCCGTAACATAAACAATAATATCCCAATACCAACCACGGCGGAAGCCATACTGGTTGTCACTAAGAAGCTCATCTTCAAGGTATGCTAGCAACTTATTGTTAAGTACCGGTTCCATCACTTTACACAGTATATAGGTTATGGCAATTAGTCTATAGTTGACAAGATCGGTACGCTTACCCTTTTTGGGCATTAGCAAGCCTCCAGGACTCTGGCAACACTCTGATTTTTAGAGAGCGGCGAAACAAACGCGTCAAGACAGGAGACAGCTCTGAAGCATAGCTTTCAGGAAACTTGCGGGTATTATATTATATCCGTCAGGTCCGCTGGCTTTATTCACGATCAGACTTCAAAGGGCCTTACGGACATCTTTCAGGTGAATTGAGATCTCCAGCATTGCAGAGCCATAGTGAGATATGTTAAGTGATATTTTAGAGGCCGTATCAAGGCGTGAATTTTCGGGAATGATGGAGGTAAATAGGTTGGCCTTTTTTTGCGCGGTATGAGTAAGCGTTCCATCGGACTTCAGCATAGGGGGCAGCGAGGGACAGCAGAAGTTTGTTTTGACCGATTTAAACAGGAACCAGAACTCATTGTCACCCGAAGAGTAGGACGCCAACTTAGCCCCAATTCGTCCAACGTGGTCGAAACGCATCTTCCGTAACACCTGTTTGCAATCCTTATATGCTCTTTTCAGTGCGTGAGTGCATTGACTGTTGCACCTGTCACTGCAAGCCGAAGCCCATGACTGGTATACCTGCTTTTTGCGCAAATCAGCTTGCACACAAGACACGTTATACCAGGGCAGAGCCTCGCAGCCAAGTGACACGTCAGAGATTGGCATAAAATATTCCATTCCCCGGAAAGGTTACGCGAAGAGAAGCAAGTTAGCCGCCATGGGTATGATGCAACGAAATGCCGCATCTCATCCCAGTCTGCTGACCTGTACTTCCATACTGGCCTCGTGCCTCTAGAGCTTAAATCTGGAGAACAGGAAGATGCGGTTTTCACCAGGCAGTGGTCAGACGATCCGAGTGGAGCCCAGACCGATACACAGTGCCTGTCCGGATCTGTTGTCAGCAGAAGGTCTAAGCAGTTGAGTGTATAGCCATCAAAATCTGGAATGCGGGTAGCTTAATCAACCGGTTAGTGCAGATATAGTGATATCGCAAACTTGCGCTCCTCACTTCCGGCATAGTCAGTTTTCTGATATGGGAACAACCATTCCTTATGATGGGCATTAAAATCCCTTAGAAAAACAAAACTCGCTGTAGGATGTTTATGTTGGGCCAATTCGGCTGCCTCTATAAGATCGTCAGTCTTGACGTCTCCTGATCACCGCTGGGTGACCTGTTATCACTGACATAAATTGTTTTATGAGAGCCGGTGTCTACCAGCAGCTACAGAGTGGAAAAACCCGCAACCTCATAGCAGCGGAGACGTTGACAGCGTATTATGTCATCGTGAGCGTACACACAGACCCCAGCCTGCTTCTTAAACTTATTCTCAAGTGAGTATCCTGGGTAGTTAAGGTACGCCACGTCTAATGGGGTCACTATCTTCGACTCCATCAAAAAGAACAAGTACAAGAAAGTAAAGAACAAGTAGGAAAAAAATGGCCACTCATGTATAAGGTATTGGGTGTGACCAATACTTTATATATGACTGATCAATCCAAGATGCGCTGAGCGCTCGGTTCAGTTGAGTAACAGGCGGAACAAACTGCGCTACATGAGGAGGCTTCTTCATGCATCTCAAAAATATGTTATTTATTTATATGTTATTTTATACAATAATTCTTTATTTTCAGGTCTGTGAATACTTAAAAGCAAATGAATATACTAATGGTTTTATAATAATTATTGACTACAGAAATGTCAACCTATTTGATTTGGTGACCAAAGTAAACACAGTGGAATTACAACAGTGCTTGTCTATTTTAATCGTAAGTATTCAATTACTGCTTTAAGGATTCCCTACCGATCCGAAAAAAGTGTTGAATATTAAAATAGCTATCTCACAAAAATATGAGCATATTGTGTAAAATACACTACCGTCCAAAAGTTTGGAAGCAGCAAGGTAAATTCAAATAAAACAAAGTCATTTCAATTTCAATGTATTAAAAAAAAATTAAATATAAACAAAAACAAAAAGCAGAACAAAATTTTTGCATACAATATAAAATAAAAATAAATTTTAGCTTCATAAAAGTGTCATTCTTTTTCCTTTATTAGCTTCTCGCATATTCTAGGCATTCTATTAATTAATTTATTAAAATATTCTTCATCTAGTTTGTTCCATTCGTTCTCTTATAGCTTCCACAATGTTCTAAGCTCGTAGGAGAACGATTTTTCACCCTTCTATCGAGTTCACCCCAAACAAGCTCAATGGGTGAAAGATCAGGTGATTGAGATGGCCATTTCATGATATTTAAGATTTTTTCATATTTTTTCTTGTTCAAAAAGGTCTGGCACAGTTTAAAAGAATGCTGGAAAATGAATCCAGGATTAATCCAATCGAATCCAATAGATCTAATCCAATTAGATTAGGATCCAATTAGATTTAGTCCACTGGGTACGGTGGAATTTTGGAGAATTTTCAAGTAACCTTCCTTGTTTAGTTTTCCGGTTATCCTCACAAGATTTCCAGGTTTATTGTTGCCAAAACACCCCTAAACTATGACATTACCTCCACCATGTTTGATAATAGGCACAGTACATGCCTCTGAAGCCCTCTCTTCTTTTGACCGACGTGCAAATACACATTTATTAGATCCGAAAATCTGAAACTTTGATTCGTCACTACAAATGACGTTTTCCCACTGTAGTTTTGGTGCGCTTTTGCCCATTCTAGTCTATTTTTCTTATGTCGAATTGTTAGTTTTGGTTTTTTAGCTGCAACACATCCTCTTAGTCCCGCAGACAATAAACGTCTTTTAACAGTTTTTTTTGAAACGGGTGTTTTTCGCGTTTCATTCATAGCTGTGGTGATTTGTAGTGCAGTTAAGCGTCGATTCCGTTTAAAGAGAATCCTGATGAAGTTATCTTCTTGCCTTGTTGTGGATTTGGGCGTACCAGATCTCTTTCTATCTTCATTTTCCCCAGTTTCTCGTTTTCTAACAAGGGTATAGTGGACAACTTTATGAAAGATTCTGAGCCTTTCTGCGATTTGACGTTCACTGTATCCTTCCTCACGTAGAGTACGAATAGCGCTTCTCTGTTCGAGCGAGATTTGCTTGCGTTTTGCCATTTTCAGAAGAAAAAATAAGGTCAAAGGAGTCGTCGATATCTTTCGGATACGGACAATGTCAATATCACTCCTTTCACGTGCCAATACTCCAGTTGGACTAAACAGGGTCTTAAAAAGTTAAAACCACCAAATATTTATTAATAAAAGCACACCATTGCAACAATAAAGCACCCGACGGATTAAGTCATACAACATATTTTTCGTCAAAACTAAGGAGTTAGTTAAAACTTCATCAATGTGGAATAACAATCCTTTTATTTTTATGTAAACGTTCGTAAAAGCTAGTAAAACAATATTTTATTGCTAATTTTTGCTAATTTGTTTTGTTTGAAGACAGGTGTGCTTCCAAACTTTTGGACGGTAGTGTATGTTAAGGCTGAAAAATAATTGAATATTGATGGTATAATGACAGTTGATAGAGATGGTATGGAAGACGACAAGCTGCATTGTATCCAAATCAAAATCAAAAGTAACTTATTCAAACTAGGCTGAGAATCAGTACTTTTCGAACGTCAAAAATTACATAAGACAATCCCCCAAAACGCCCGCCCTTCACCACTTCCTAGTGCTTTATCCGGGAAGAAGAAGTGGTGCAACAAACTCTCCAGCAGCACAGCTGTCTGTTTAGTTAGAAAACTTGATTCTATACAATAGTATACAAAATTATTTACATTACGCTACACAAAAACATGAAATAAAATTATTTGCCATGAAAAACTAAAAAACGTCGTAACTATACTCAAGCAGAAATAAAAATTAAAAACTAAAGACGTAATTATAGAACTTTATACCTTAATAAAAGCCTTCAGGCATAAAGGGCGTACCCGCTTACGTATAGCTATACAGGGTGCAAGGGACAGCCCGCCGCAGACTGATGGGGTGAATTCAATATGTCATACTAAGATACCGGCACGTGAAATTATTTCAGGAATGTTATGGGAATCCAATAAACCTGATTTATTTTATTACCTCACACGCAATGTATCGCTACCGTGGCAAAAAGCGCGTAGCGAAAAGCAGCGCAGCGAGCCTTCGGCCGCCGAATATTTTAACATCCATTGCTGATTTTTTATTAAAGCTGTTTTATTTATATAAAATGGAGTGCTACGTACAGATAATGTAATTTTATATTGTAGTAAAGGTTTAGTAATTGAATATACAAAAAAGATATTAAATTTTCCTGAGAATATTTCTGGTAGAATATGAAAAGTAGGTCCTCAGGCCTAAACACGTGACAATCGCTTTTCATTTCTACCACGACTTTCCACAGGATTGACATAAGCTTTTCAGTGGCCTAAGCCAATTCAATATTCTTTTGACTAGTGCCAACATCGTTATAGAATGTCGCTTTATCTAGGGGCTTCTTCTAGGGAAAGTTTGTTGCGCCATTTATTCTTCCCAGCTAAATCATTAGGAGATGGTGAAGGGCGGTCGTTCTGGCGGCTGTCTTATGTAATTTTGACGTTCAAGAAGTGCTGATTCTCAGCGTTATTTGAATAAATTATATTTGATTTTTAACTCTGACTAGAAAATTCCATCATTTTCTTTTCAGGATGGCTACGGCGCAAGACTGAAAGGGCTTCACTGGCTATCAGATTCAAAAGCCATAGAACTTTTAATTAAGCTTCTGAAACAATTGCTTAGTGAAAAGATTGCCAATAGACTGCATGTACATAAAACCGTGGAGGATCTGCATAAAGTAGTGCGGAAAGAAAATTTTCCAGTAGAGTACGGCGGGAATGAGATATCTATTGCAAAATTACACGGTAATGAGCTTTAGATTTTCGCATAATATAGCGAAAGTTATTAAGTTGTAACTGTAGTCAAGCTTCATTATTTGTATCTACACATAATATTAATTAAAGTTACTTTTCGTATGTAACTGTGTGACCGCGTGGTTGTTCTTAACTACGCAGACGGATTTTGATGCTGTTTTTATTATCTTTTACGATAAATTATTACGATAATTATGGTTTATTTGTAAAGGGTTTTCCAATAGGGACGGGTCGATGTTGACAGTCTGTGGCAGCCATACTATTTTGGTGGGATCTGTAAAATCTGTTGTATATTATGCAGTCAGTGATGCCAAATCACCATGGCAAGTTACACGGTTGAGCAGCATGTGCAAATGATAAAACTTTATTATCAAAATGAGTGTTCGTTAGTGCAAACGTTGCGCGCATTGCGCCCATTTTACGGCAGACGCGGTGGCCCTTCAAAGTCCACTCTCCAACAATTGGTGACTAAATTTGAGACGACCGGTTCGGTAAACAACCAACCAATACCTTTACATCAAAGGAACGCCAGATCGGCCGAGAACATCGCCGCTGTACGCACTACAGATCAATGATAAACAATTTCTTTTGGCTTGAATTGAACAATATGGACGTGAACGACATGTGGTTCCTGCAAGATGGCGCTACTTGCCACACAGCGAACGACACAATCGACATTCTGCATGAACGGTTTGAGGGTAGAGTTATCTCTCGCAGAGGTGACGTGAATTGGCCACCAAGATCGTGTGATTTGACTCCGCTAGACTTTTTCTTGTGGGGTTTTCTGAAGTGGCAGGTCTATGCCAATAAACCACATTCGACCGTTGCCCTGAAAGCCAACATAACGCGGCCATCGCTCGGATTCAGCCGGATCTATGCAGCAGAGTCATTAAAAATTGGACCTCTCGGATTCGTGCCACCATACGAAGCCGCGGCGGACATTTGAACGATGTCATATTCCATCCATAATGGCATAAATGGGCCTTTTAAATAAAAAATAAATTTCGTTAATATCTCACACACATCTTGTTTTATTCAATTTTAACATCGACCCGTCCTTGTTGAAAGAACCTTTATTATACATTAGTATAAATATTTTATTAAGCACAGAAATCTCGCTGTTTTGACATATCGCAATTGCTCCCGTGCAAAGCAAGGGGGGTGCCAAGTATTGATACCATTTTTAATTTTAATTACAGATGAATTTATTAATGAACTCAGTTCGGAAAAACATGTGGAGTTTATGAAAATGATGAACAATGCTTGCTCGGATGAAACAAAAAGACACACAGGAAAGTTCAATGAAGAATACATGGGCATGCCTGGAGCCTTCAGGAATTTGAGTGTGGACTAGAAGAAGAAAGGAAGGAAGGAGATCAGGTTTTTTTTTGTCAACGCTAAACTATAAAAGTTATGAAAATGCATGTTATATAAATGTGCATTTTTATCTGCATACCAAGCGTTATTTCATATACACTTCTGGACACATCTATTGGCCCACCTTTTTTTTTTTTTTTTTTGTGGATGGGAAATCATCAAATGACTTCTCCCGCTCTGGGCGGAGCGGGAGGGCGTGTCAGACTTTTACTGACTAAAACCCACCCGTGTTCCTTCTGTTGCCTGTGCCGGGGCCACGGTAACTCTTTCGAACATCCCGCAACCCTAGCTGGCATCGGCCCTAGCGGACCCCGTCAATAGTGCTGACATCTCTTTGAGGCGCGCGTGGAACACGACGCGCCGTCGACTCGGGCTTGGTCCTTACCGGACGGCGAGCTACCCATTGCTTGCCGTCCGCAAGCCCGCGCCTACGGTGGCCGGGAATCAGCTGCCAATTCCCGATGCCCAGGGCGTCTCCTGCGGTGACTAGGGGCGTTAGGGCACAAACCTTGCCTCTCCCTCACGCGTTCCGACTCCTTCGCGAGCATTATTGCTTCGCAGAAGGAGGTGATGGCTTCCCATGTACTCTCGCTCCGTACCATGGCCTGGACCAGGGCCGGACGCGAGAGATCGCCGCCACCGATTGCTTCCGCGAGGACACGGCAGTGCTCCGCCCAAGCCGGGCAGACCTCCACCGTATGCTCCACCGTGAAAGCAATCAGTGCTACTGATTTAATATTGCTAACCATAAGTTTTAATGCAACTGGAGCATTTCAAATAACGGTGGCGGATAATTTAAGAGTACACAAGAGTACAGCATACCGTTTTATAAAGAATGTATCACACGAGTTGGCCCAACTGCGACAACATTTTTCCATTGAAGCGGGAACTGGCCCCTCTCCAAGCTTGCGCTTAGGAGCCCCCTTAGTCGAGGCCCGAGAGCCTCCAAGGCCAGGACCCAGGCTTTTCCAGGTAAGCCGTCGGGTCCTGGGGCGGTATTCTTGGCATTCAGCCTGCGCACCGCCACTCTCAGCTCTACCTCGGTCACCTCCGGAGCAGCGTCGTCATCGTCGGCTGCGTGGTCCGCATCCGACACCGCAGGAGGCGGAGCCATGGGCGGGGGAGTATGTTCCCCTCGCGAAGGGAACAGAGCGCTCACCACGTCCTCCACGAGCTGGGGCCGGGCCGACCCATTTGAATATACATATATATAAAGGTTTACTGCTTTTTAGCTTTTACTTGAAAAATCTAATTTAATAATTATTTACTAATGAATGCCTAAGGCAAAGACCAGTAATCAAACATTTTGTTTTTCGTAATTTTTGTCTGAAAACAAATTAAATTACGAAAAATAAAATGTAACTAACTCAAAAACTACTGAATTTTGGTACAAAATTTTGGTGGACAAATTTGTTGCATTTAACCCTATTAAGACGTCCTGTAAAGAATACGTCGAGTTACCAGTAACCTGTAGGTATACTAATTTACTAATAATAAAGCTAAATGGTTTGTTTTTTTTTTGTTTCAACTCTGGAACTACCGGATTAGAAGTAATCTTTTTGCATTTGATGGCGCATTTCTTGAGGAACGTTAGTATGGGCTATTCGAAATCACGCTGCGACGCTTAGGAGCCGAATAAAATGAAAAAAAGTAAGAAAGAACGCTAAGCCAAAACGAAGTAATAGCGCGGGCGGGCGATGTGACGCGACGCGGTAGCCTTGGGAGTTTTTGGAAACTAGACATTCTAACTTTAACATCTATCTATATTCTAGAAATCTGTAAATTCATTAGACAATACCCAAAGTTCTACCTTAAAATTAAATATCAACATTGCCGATATGCACCACGTTCATGATTTGAATATAGACTCGTAATACCACAATCAAGGCTTAAATTTCACAGCATAAGACCGCGTGTAACATCAATTAAAATATGTATATATAATAAAATACCTAATGACATAAAAATGGAACACAACGATAAAATATTTATTAAGGCTCCTTCAAACAGGCGCGACACGCGACAAGAATCGCGCGCGACGTAAAAGCACCGCTCGTAGCGTGACACGCGGTGCCTTTGCGTCGCGTCGCGTGTCGCTTCTGTTTGAAGGAGCCTTTAAACTACTCGGAAAACTTACTTCCTTACTAATAAACGTATTATATCAGGTGAATAGTTACACACCGATTTCTCTCTTTCAGTCGTCAGTAATTTGACTTTCGATAGAAGAAGACAAAGCGTTGTGTAGCTATACGGACGCTATACAAAGTTTATTAGTAAGGAGGTAAATGATTTTTTTAATGATGACATTAAAATGGGATGACTTTCACCATTTAGGTATTAATTTTTAGACATTTATTTTTGTTATTTTTTATTTGACTCTTTGATTTTATTTGATTTTTATTATTTGATTTGAACGTTTTGTATTATTTTAGGTAATTTGTGACATTATTATATACTATTTTTAAATTATGACGTAAGTACAATTGATTTCTATTTGATTAAAAATTTTAGAGCATGCTTCTTTACCATAATTGTATTAAATTGTTGCACATAATGTGAACTTTGTAACTATTAATAAGATCTTGTACACACATGAGATATGCAATAAAGATTTGAATTTGAGTTTTATAAAAATGTGGCTTTTATTTTAGTAGATAAACAGGTTTAAATTAAATTAGCTAGCGAAACTCCGCAGATGTGATGGCTATCGATACCTAAACATGATAAATCAAACAAAACATTAATTTGATGATGAGTTATTATGCATGCAGTTAGCATAGTCACTTGAAACATCAGTTTAAAAAAACATTTTTTTTTGTGTAAACTTCACAGACGTGATGGTGTCGATATCTTAACACGATAAAACAAATAAAAACAGATTTTTTCAATTCATACATCAAGTAGCAACACTAACCCCCGGTTTCTTGACGGCTATTCAAATCTAAAATTAACTAATCATGTGTTAAAACTCTTGTTAAGTCGAAAACGAGTTGCACGAACGTTAATTAAATACTTTGATTTAAATCTTTGATCACTTATCACGACAATAAAATTAGTACAAAAATCCCTTGTACATTCAGAACTTGAGTTTCTGAATGAACGATGAAGTTTGAATGTCATGTCAAGCCGCTGTCGAACGTTGTGTTAGCTAATCTGTCGAGCTTGGGCGTTCCCTGAGATTTTCTGTTTTCTTTGGATATTTTCTAGTTATAATTAATAAAACAATTTCTGCTACCTATAACAGACTCGAGATTAATTGTTTTTCTACTGAGGATTTGATAACCGGACAGTATTATATTTCCTACAAACAAACGGAACCGTGAGGTACTTACGAAGGATTTCACGTTTTGTTTGTAGGTACACAATTCTGAAATACACATGTAAGGAGCAATGGTTAACAGTCATCTTCTTATCATTTACTTGTATATAATCTAAAACCAAACAATAAAAATTCTATAGGTACTTACTAAGGTACATATTTTTGTTATAGATAATGGCATCCTCCTTGTCGTCTTTATCTTTGTCTAGTAGCAGAAAGATGAGCAAACGGGTATTAGTTCTAGAGTTTATAGCCAAAGAATATTGTATCCAATGGAACATCACAATGATGAGGAGTTCAAGGCCAGGAATGGGCTATCGAAGCAGATTGTCCTCGATTTAGTGGATCTCATCGGCACCAGGCTAAAACCGTTTACGTTGAGAGGCAATGCAATCAGTGCTTTTTTTTGGATGGGAAATCATCAAATGACTTCTCCCGCTCTGGACGGAGCGGGAGGGCGTGTCAGACTTTTACCGACTAAAACCCACCCGTGTTCCTTCAGTTGCCTGTGCCGGAGCCACGGTAACTCTTCCGAACATCCCACGACCCTAGCTGGCATCGGACCTAGCAGACCCCGTCAATAGTGCTGACATCTCTTTTAGGCGCGCGTGGAACACAACGCGCCGTCGACCCGGGCCTGGTCCTTACCGGACGGCGAGCTACGCATTGCTCGCCGTCCGCAAGCCCACGCCTACGATGGCCGGGAATCAGCTGTCAATTCCCGATGCCCAGGGCGTCTCCTGCAGTGACTAGGGGCGTGAGGGCGCAAAGCTTGCCTCTCCCTCACGCGTTCCGCCTCCTTCGCGAGCATTATTGCTTCGCAGAAGGAGGTGATGGCTTCCCATGTACTCTCGCTCCGTACCATGGCCTGGACCAGGGCCGGACGCGAGAGATCGCCGCCACCGATTGCTTCCGCGAGGACACGGCAGTGCTCTGCCCAAGCCGGGCAGACCTCCACCGTATGCTCCACCGTGAAAGCAATCAGTGCTACTGATTTAATATTGCTAACCATAAGTTTTAATGCAACTGGAGCATTTCAAATAACGGTGGCGGATAATTTAAGAGTACACAAGAGTACAGCATACCGCTTTATAAAGAATGTATCACACGAGTTGGCCCAACTGCGACAACATTTCTTAAAATGCCTACAAACCAAGAAGATAGAAATAAAATTATAAAGTGGTTTTTACGCTATAAAGTCATTCCCAAATATTGTGGGTGTATAGTTGATTGTACGAATTGTAGCGAAAAAAAAATAAAAAGACGGAAAATTCACTTTTCTGCTACGACACGTTTAATTTAGTTTTTAAAATAAAAATAGAAAATAACATTAAAAGGTAAAAAATTAATATTATTGTATCAAAAAGTTGCAGGTTGTCTTGTGTGAAGGGAATAAAATAGAGAACTTTGGTCCGATAGGTACGCGAATAACGAACGAGAAAATAAACGTACTATCTAGTCGATTGCAATCACTAATTAGTAACGCTACCAAAACATATCGTTATAAAAAAAATTGAGAACCAAGGTATCTCGCATTTTACAAATAAAATTAAATAGTTAATGAATTTAAAAAAATCTCGTACTATCTACACTATTAAATTTGTACGTAAAATTATCATAAAAAAAACCGTGGCATAAGTAATTGCGTCCGGCGAGGTGACGTAGACTGTAGATTGTCGCAGGTTCAGTAACTGGCGTTGTTTGTGAAACCTTCAGTGGTCTAAATGCGACCCAAATCTCGACGTTGGCCAAGGACGTCCAGCGTAATTTTAGGCCAAAACCTGGAGGCCGAAAGGCGGCCTGTTCAAAGCTGTTCAATCCTAAGACAAAATGAATTAGGGTTAGACCAGCGTGATCAGACTGAACTTCCGATTGAGGAAAACTCTTAAAAGATACGTACCAGAAAAAATAAAGATGAATGCTTAGAATAATACTTAATATACCATTCTCAATATAATTTTGCCATAAGGTATTAATAGGACGGCAGAGATAGTCTGGTTCACTTGAAAAAAACTCGATAATTTTCCACAAACTGGGTCCGTATCAATAGATTCAACTTTTGCAACTAAGAAAAAAATGGGGACCCATCTGTCAGAAGAAACATAATTCGAATCACGAAATAAAAAGATAAAAATCGACCAGGCTCAAATACAAACGAAAAAAAGGTTGATTATAAAGAACCAAAAAGTTTTGACATGCAGAGTTATGCTGCATTACCCCCTTTCCAACAAAAAAAAGAAAAGAAATACATACAACAGAAATGTGGCAACCCTAAAACAAAGTGACAACCCTATAAAATAAACGATTGAACGAGAAAATTAATTAACCTACCTATTGCAATCTAGAACCTAGAAGATACTTAAAATACATATAATAGACGACATCGAAGTGCAGCAGATACAGAATAAAATCGAAAAGCGCCCTCCAACTTAGACGTTATCAGCGCGATCTCCAGATGCGTCCACTAAATCTGAGTAACCTAGAGACTTAAAAGCAAAAGATTAAAAACTAACAATCCTAAGGACAACGACTAAAAACCTTATAGAGACTAAATACAACTATATGTACCTAACTAACCTAAATATGAAAGGAACCCTGAAAAAAATTAAAAACATGAAACAACCTTGGCGAAAGATAATAGCCTCAGTCAAAGACGATACAACATCAGCCAAAGATGATGTGACATCAGTCAAAAAAAAAAAGACAAAAGTGACATCAGTCAACAAAAGTGACATCAGTCAACAAAAGTGACATCAGTCAACAAAAGTAACCTCAGTCAACAAAAGTAACCTCAGTCAACAAAAGTAACATCAGTCAAAAAAAGGTGACATCAGTCAAAAAAAGGTGACATCAGTCAACAAAAGTGACATCAGTCAAAAAAGGCGACACCAGTCAAAAAAGGCGACATCAGTCAAAAAAAAGCGACATCAGTCAAAAAAAGCGACATCAGTCAAAAAAAAGGCGACATCAGTCAACACAAACTTCTGTCGAAAGAGACTTCAGTCGAAACATGTCGACAGAAGTCGAAGAAAGTCCGTAGGACTAAGTGGTCCTAGTGATATTACTAGTAACACAGCCAAAAAATTAAGCGAGCTCATACGCTCGGGTAAATAAGGGGTAAAGCAATAGAGGGATTAATAGCGATGTTAACATAAAAACTCAGCAATGAATGAAAGGTAAGACGCGAGTTGAGTCCGACTTTCAGCTAAATTAACGCTTTGAGTCTGACAATCCCGCCTTAACCTCAGCAAAGGAAGAAAGATTCGATGCCTGTCGAGCCCGACTTTCAGCTAAATGGATGCTTCGAGTCTGACCATAAGCACAGGTTGAATCTATAAGGACTTCCCTGCTAAATCATTGGAGTTACCAACTGCATTAATCAAATAGAAACGTTAACAATATTATGGTTAATTGCTCCATTGAAAACCCAGGATGATCGAGACTAGACTTTGTTAAACCACTTGCGTTTTATTGAAAAAATTTATCGACAATGGTACATCACTACACACAAGAGGTAAGCTGTAAATAAGACGTAATCAAAAAGTTCCACTTGTGACAACTAGATGTCGCTGTGGATGGTTTTAGAAATAGTAGTTTGTCGAAATATTTACGAAATTTAAAAATGAGTTTTTTGTTTACGTAAATATTTTGTAATTCTTGGTTACAAAGGATAGAAATTTATGTAAAACTAATATTCCAATTGAATTCGTGTAAATCGGACAACGCGTTTTGAAGTTGTGAGAAATTATTTAAGGATATCTTTTATATGATATGTTCCGGAATGGACAGAATCATAATCTTGAAGGACATAGGTGGTTCTAGAAATAACTCTAGTCACACGACACTTAATAAAGCGAGGAGCAAGCTTTCCCGAAAAATAATCTGCTCCAGAGGATCTAGCAAAGTTACGTCTCCACACCGTGTCACCAACGTTAAGAGTAACAGCCGTGCGGTTCGTATTATAAGCCCGAGAATTACGGAGGAAAGCCATAGAAAGATTATCAGCTACTTTCGCATAAACCTCAACAAGAGAGGAAAGATTCGACGCGTGCTGAGCCCGACTTTCGGCTAAATTTGTGCTTCGAGTCTGACTGTTCGCACGAGAAGAATTCATAAAGACCTCTCTGCCGAATATGAGAAAATTTGGAGTAAAACCTGAATCGATGTGAAAAGAACTAAGGAAGTTTAAAAATATATTACTACGAAAAACAGTAGCATTGTCACAGAGAATAGCACGTGGTACACCAAAATTGAAAAATAATTCAGATTCCAGAGCTCTAATAACAGAACCAGCGTCAACCTTCTTAAGGGGAAATAACCAGACATATTTCGAGAAAACGTCTACCATGGACAGAATATACTTAAAACCATAGCAAGCAACAGGCAAAGGTCCAATGACATCGATAGAAATTACCTGTAGGGGCAATGAAACATCTTTCGGACAAATCATTTGGCCTCGTGGTTGAGTGTTTGCAATTTTATGAGCCTTACAAACCTCACATTGCCTCAAAGTTTCAGAAACATCACGAAACATGTTTGGCCAATAAAAAATCTCCTTGATCTTAAGGTAGGATTTGTGACACCAGGATGTATAGAAGGAAAGTTGTTGTTTGTATATAGGACAAATAGTTTAATATGAAAACGGGATAGTTTAATCAAAATTGTAGGGATATAAGAATAAACATCTATGAAAAATAAAAGCTCAAAAAGGGAATTAGTGAAATAAAAATGTTCAGAGCTACATTTTTTGAGTTAATGTTTAACAAAACCAAAATGTATGAAAATATGTCAAATATTATGGTTTAATAAAATAAAGGGATAATTTAATACTAATAGGAGGGAAACCAGATGAAAATAGATGCGAAAAAATGTTTTAGGCTGTATGATCATGTTGTCTGTGCTTTTGTTGAAAAAATGTTTTGTGCTTTTATGTCAAAGGCATAGAATTAGAAAGTATTACATAATAAAGTTCCTAGGACAAATTGGAAAGGAAGAATTCAACAAAATAAAATGCGGAGTAACCCTGAATGAAATAAGTAGAGGCCTGCAAATAAAAAGACTTCCACATCAGAGTGTCACACACATTGAATTCCTCCATCTGCTATATTAAATCATGAAAAAAACCAAAACAGAATAAAACAATCCACGAGCATGTTTACCAGTAGTTGGAAAAAGTTATTTAGTGAGTAATATGGCTGGTGGATGAATAGAAAGACACGCATTCGGCAAGCTAAACGGTCAGGCTAGGAGTCAAAAAAAGATAGGAACCTATTAGAAAAACAAAACGTGAAAGAGGACGCTTTGGGCTAATAGAATACCAAAAAAAACGAAACCAAGCACACAACCGCAAAAAAAGCTTACCTTTGAAACACGACGCCTATACATTCACACACCAAGCATTCTATACAGGGAACTACAAATACAGGCATTAAAATAAAACTCGGGATTAAAATATATTTGTTGGGAAGAAATGAAAAAGTTATTAATTTAGTATTATTATGGAATTAAATTACAATCACACACAACATCCAACATTAAGAGGTGATCATCAATGGTATCATTGTATTGTAATGCATATTCTGCTCCATCCATGACACTGGAAAAAGGACAAAAGGAAAAAAATATGGATTATATTTGCTCGAAGAGCATCACACACAAAATAACCGAAAAAAATATATTAAGTAACCATCAAAATTACTTACTTTAGTTCGGGCGCCATTTTGTAGCGAAAAAAAAATAAAAAGACGGAAAATTCACTTTTCTGCTACGACACGTTTAATTTAGTTTTTAAAATAAAAATAGAAAATAACATTAAAAGGTAAAAAAATGAATATTATTGTATCAAAAAGTTGCAGGTTGTCTTGTGTGAAGGGAATAAAATAGAGAACTTTGGTCCGATAGGTACGCGAATAACGAACGAGAAAATAAACGTACTATCTAGTCGATTGCAATCACTAATTAGTAACGCTACCAAAACATATCGTTATAAAAAAAATTGAGAACCAAGGTATCTCGCATTTTACAAATAAAATTAAATAGTTAATGAATTTAAAAAAATCTCGTACTATCTACACTATTAAATTTGTACGTAAAATTATCATAAAAAAAACCGTGGCATAAGTAATTGCGTCCTGGCGAGGTGACGTAGACTGTAGATTGTCGCAGGTTCAGGAACTGGCGTTGTTTGTGAAACCTTCAGTGGTCTAAATGCGACCCAACTCTCGACGTTGGCCAAGGACGTCCAGCGTAATTTTAGGCCAAAACCTGGAGGCCGAAAGGCGGCCTGTTCAAAGCTGTTCAATCCTAAGACAAAATGAATTAGGGTTAGACCAGCGTGATCAGACTGAACTTCCGATTGAGGAAAACTGTTAAAAGATACGTACCAGAAAAAATAAAGATGAATGCTTAGAATAATACTTAATATACCATTCTCAATATAATTTTGCCATAAGGTATTAATAGGACGGCAGAGATAGTCTGGTTCACTTGAAAAAAACTCGATAATTTTCCACAAACTGGGTCCGTATCAATAGATTCAACTTTTGCAACTTAGAAAAAAATGGGGACCCATCTGTCAGAAGAAAAATAATTCGAATCACGAAATAAAAAGATAAAAATCGACCAGGCTCAAATACAAACGAAAAAAAGGTTGATTATAAAGAACCAAAAAGTTTTGACATGCAGAGTTATGCTGCAGCATGTAAAAATACAATCTCCAGGTGATGATCAAGCAGAGCTGTACAAGAACCGAGAAGGATACTTTCCCTTAAATGTACAAGCTATCCCAACCCCACTAAAACCAACACACACCACACACATGCCACATGCTGTTTGGAACCAAGAACCAAATTTGCGCGGTGCCGGCAACACTCAACGTTACCTTGCTGGGTGAGTCGGTCAGTCGAGTCGCTGAAGCACGTAATCTGGGTCTGAACATGGACGCTGGGTTGAGGTACGAAGCGCACGTGTCAGTGCGCACTTGTTTCTACCGGCTAAAGGTCCTTCATAAAATAAGGCCTTATCTATCAGAGGAGCTGCGGATCCAGCTGGTTGAGTCACTCGTGCTTTCTAATCTAACCTATGCGGACACAGTTATTGGCTCTCGGCCACTCGCAAGAAATGAACGACTGATTCAAAGGGTGCAAAACGCCTGCGCTCGATTCTGCTTCTCAATCCCACCAAGAACTCACTTAACACCATTCTTAAATAAGCAATAAATAATAAAGTCACGACGTAAGTTGCACTTAGCTTGTCTACTATTTGGAGTTATAAAGTACTAGCTACCTGTACAATAAACTCAGCTGGATAGCTAGTAGAAGAGAATGCGCAAGTAGGCAGTGCTCATAGCAACTCTCCACACAATCGCACAAGACAGATGCATTCAGGGGAAGTTTTAGATACGCCGCATCCAAATGCTGAAACAATATTCCCCCGCCGATAAGGAATCTTAAATGTCTTGGTAGCTTCAGAGTTCGACTGCGGCAGTTTCTTATCGCCTCGCAGAAGAAACTGGGCATGACTGTTTCGAACACGTCCATTATATAACTGGCTATCGTATCCTTCCCGAGTCTGTTTTCCGTACTCGTGGTCACAAACCTGTGAACAAGGCGCTACTTAATAATTGAATAGTTTATGGGTCTTTTTACTGGATAATGGTTGTAATATAATACACATGTTATTTAAGTATATTATTATATATTTATTTTATTCGTAAACTTATCTTAGTCTATCGATATCTTTTATATTATTTATACTTACGCCACTATAATTATAATACAATTATTTATTTATACATCAATTGCATTATGCATATAACTTTTTGAATATTCAAGTACCTAGTAATAAAAACGCAGTCAACACATCAGTGGACAAGAACGTTTCCCATGGCAAAACTTTACTGTAGAATACATAATTTAAAACTATACTTACATAATTTCACTCCGCGCATAACACTTTGTTATAACTCCAATTGTGTTTATCTCGTCTGCTCGACCTCCGTATGTCACTGCAGGGATTCAGCAGAATATCAGCGTCAGGTATATTTGCCTGACACATGCTGAGCTGGACTCCCGTTTGGTGCAACCTTGAGACGCACACCGCACCTTGTCTCGTTATTCAATTTGAAGTTTGTTATCGTGTCACTCTACATATTTCTTTAAATACTCATGTTTTTCTTTTTTGGATGTTGGCACACTGTATATGTTGTATATTCATGTAATTTGCTATCATCTTTTTAATTGTGGTTTTGTGTGTTGTGCTATGTCTTTTGTGTGCACTGAATAAATGTTTTATCTATCTATCTATCATAATATCAATGCATTTCGATATCTAAAAATCATTCTATCATAAGTGATCACTGTATCAATTAGCCATAGCATTCTATCAATAAACATATCATTATAAACTCTATCACTTGTTATCATTTATAGTTGTCCCGTACAGTCAGTATTGGTTTTGCTATCAGAAGCTGGTCTTACTCTCAATTTATCAAAATGTGTTTTCTTTGGCCGTTCAATAACTTACGGTTTAATATTTCAAGTGAAGGTATCCAACCAGGGTCTGCTAAAATAGAGGCAGTAGAAAAAATTCCTGTACCAAAGATCAACACAACGTTAGACAGTTTTTAGGACTAGCGAGTTTTTTCCGTAGGTTTGTGAAGGAGTTCTCGATTATTGCAAAGCCATTAACACAGTTACTCAGAAAAAATGCTTTTTGGGTATGGAGGCCCGATCAACAAAATGCATTCAATACCTTAAAAACAATCTTAATTCAAAAACCGATATTAGCCCTGTATAATTCAAAATCCATAACAGAAATGCACACCGACGCATGCAAAAGAGGTATCGGTGGTATACTATTCCAAATAAATGAACAGAATAATTTAAAAGCCGTAGCTTATTTCAGCAGACAAACTAGTCCTGAAGAACTAAATTATTGTATTTATTGCAAGTCACCCCCTGCCATTTTTTTTTGTCTCCATATCCTGCAATATTCCTACACCAACCGGGGGTTGTCATTGGGTGCACTTGCATAGTACGCACAGGGACAATCGTCGGTTGGTGCCTCATTTCCATTGAAAGCGTCTAACGGGCCTCTGCGAGTTGACTTCGGCCCCTCATATGCCTTCCAAAGGTCCGGGACCCTAGGGTCCCGAGAAATATCAAATAATAAAAGCATAGCCTGGCTGCGTTTTGGTGACCTCTTTAGGGAAACCGAAGGTTTTGTCTGTGCAATTATAGACGAACTTATCATGACGAACAACTACCGGAGATTTATTGTGAAGGACGGCATGGTTAACATCTGTCGGGCATGCCACCGTCCGGGAGAATCAATCCGACACATCATCTCCGGGTGTTCTCGTCTAGTTAACGAAGAGTACTTGCATAGACACAACCTTGTAGCTAGGATTATCCATCAGCAACTTGCTCTGAAAAACAGTCTTGTGGAATCGGAAGTGCCGTACTACAGGTATGTGCCTGACCCAGTTCTCGAAAATGGACATATCACATTGTACTGGGATCAATCCATCATCACTGACAGGACTATTGCTGCCAATAAGCCTGATATAGTGGTGGTTGATCGAATAGAGCGGCGCGCAATGATTATTGACGTAACTGTCCCGCATGACGGGAACCTCGTGAAAGCCAAGAAAGATAGACAAATCAAGTATATTGACTTCGCCCGCGAGGTAGTCGACATGTGGGATGTGGACTCAGCGATCACTGTGCTGATAGTTGTATCAGCCAATGGCTTAATTGCCAAGAGCCTCGACCAACACCTAAGGAGGCTCTCGTTGGGCAGCTGGATTAAGGGCTTGATTGAGAAAGCGGTACTTCTGGACACGGCTCGCATTGTTAAGAGGTTCCTCTCTCTGGAGCCCTGACCGCCGGTAGCTTAGACCCTGTTCCCGATACCGATGGGCTACTATTTTTTGTATTGTTAAATGTTTTTTTATAATATTTATATTCTAATATTTAAAAATATAGTTTATATGTATTTATTGTAATAAAGGAAATAATAATAGTATGAATGTTTGTTACTCCATCACGCAAACATGGCAGAACAGATCTGGATGAAATTAGGCACACAGATATTATTACCCTGCATTAACTAACATAAAGGATACTTTTGTTCCGATAGTACGATCCTGTATCATAGCTTTGACCTCTCCGCAGCCGAAGTCGCGGACAGAAGCTAGTAATAAATGATTCACAATTCAGTTGTTAAGGAAAACTGAAGGCTTAACGAAACGAACTCAACGAATTGTTTAAGAAAGAAATATTAATTATTTTGATCATGAGTTATTTGAAACGTTGAATGAATAATACAACTTATTTTTGCCAGTGACTGTAAATCTTTCAACCTAAATTATTCACAAAGGTTATAAATACACGTTTGATATGATAATCTAACACAGTTCAATACTGAGCTTCAATGAATACGGAAAGGAAATAAAAAAAAGTTAATTTAAATAAAATCAAGTGATATACGTTGTTGGCAACTTAAAAATAAATAGCCAATTTTGAAGTGTGAAAAGGTGTTTTGCAAAATTCGAAAAAAAAAACAAAATGGACGCCATATTAGATAATCAATTTTTAAAACTGCCGCCAAGTGCCATTGAAAACATAAGGAAAACTTATAATTTGGATAAACCAGGAAGACTTGAAGAAGCTATCAACATTTTAAATGAGTGGATTCAGAAACAGGATCATATTATCAAAAAAGATTTCAGTAAGTATCTACCAAGCTTATATCTTATTTGCGGAAGAAAATAACTGAGTCAACAAGGTTTTAAAATAATTATAAAATAATGAAGAAGACAAAGATGGTGGGATGAACTTGACTCCTACCGAAAGAGCTGTCCCGCAATGGCCGTGGACTGACATGTGTGGAAAAGGAAAAAGGAGGCCTCTGCCCAGCAATGTGACACTACTGGCTAAATAGATAGATATCAGATACATCCCTAAGAAGGCTGTTTCATTTTGTCACCTCTATCGCTCACACGGAATCTAATTTTTAAGGATGTTAAATGAAAACATGCTTTTTTGTAAGTTTTAATAAATTGGCGAACTAATAAACCCATTTCTATTGTGTTATCTATTATTATGCATATAACACAATTGAAAGATGTTTTACAAAATATAATACTTACTGAGCAGAGTATATACTCAGCTCAATAAGTATTATGTATTGTTTTTGCGATGAGCTAAATAAATGCCACACTAAAAATGTGTTTTTAATAAGTACCTTTTAAATTATTATACGAAACTAAAATTATTAAAAAACTAAAATAGCGTCGAAAAAATGTTAATGTACCCAAAAGACTGGCGGCATTGCCACGTTGTATGGCGATGCTTAGCCTCTGGCCAAGATAAAAGCCAGCCCTTGGGTCACGGGAAGTGTCAACCAGCCGTTTAGAGATTTCGTTGAAATAACAATGAGCACTCGGACCCCAGGGCCCGAGGGTTTCAACCCCAAACGGCTCTATTAATATTATTTATTAGTTCGCCAATTGATTACAATATTAAAAAAAGCATCTTTTCATTTAATATTTCCTTAAAATGAAAACAATAATTTCCAAGAAAAACAATTTGGGGGTGTTAAAAATAATTAATAATTCAGAGGTAACTCTAGCTGTAGGAACCGTGGGGGTTAAGACGAAAGCGCCTGGGTAGCCCGCGAATTTCAAATATTCTTACGTTTTTTTCAATTATACTAACTTAAGCAGTTGTATTACAGATCTCAATGATTATAATTCTGTAAATACATCTTTGTTACGGTCGCGAATCAACATACACCCAGACACTGAGCTGCAAATTGCAAAAATTGTAAGAAAATTTGAATTTCGCGCGGTACCTTAGCGCTTCTTTCTTAAGTCGGTAGGAGTCCGACATAACCCTCCGTTCTCTCCAGACGGAGAACATTTCCTAACAGAAAAAAAAAAGATACTGACTTGTAGTAGACTTTAAGCGTACCTCAAGCTCGTTTAAGTAGTAAAACTACTTTTTATTCCATCCGGAACAGATCCATCAAGGTCGTTTGGCTAATTTAAAAACTAGTATTATTAATGTTAATTTTAGATTTAGAAAACCATAAAACAACACGATATAATTTCTTCTCAATTTTATAAGTAGCTAAAGGTTCAGAACAGTTTATTACATTGACCTTATTATATTACTAAAGTCGGGTAAAATTGCTAGATCTTAGGTAAGTACACCCCCTGTCGTATAAACTTTGCTTAAAGCTAATTGATAATTGTCTCGCACTGGGATCCACCAACCCGCACTGGGCCTGCATGGTGGACTATGGCCCACTCCCTCTCACAGAGAGGAGGCCTGTGTCCCAGCAGTGGGATTGTGGGTTGGTCTTGTGGTCGCAAGCGTTACTGCTAAACGTGAGGTCCTGGGTTCGATTCCCGCGTCGGGCAAGGTGTAACTGGGTTTTTTATCTGGAAATTCTCAGTAACACCCCGGAGTCTAGATTTGTGCCTGGTTGATGGCAATAGGCTCGCCCCCTATTATATGGGGCTTAAACATAACTGTCTCAAATGTGGGTGTACTATAAGTACACCTCTGTCCAAAAATAAACTGATGTCCATTAAAATCCGTTGTTTTACAAAACAGCGGCGGCGTTATTTAAAACAGTTGACCGACGTTTAGCAGTTTTACATATACAAGGTGTAACATAATTAACGCACAACTTCATTGTACGTGTGAATGTGTAGTGTTCAGTGTACATTATGAACAACTTTTACGATGGGACCAAACCTAAAATCGCGAAAAAAAATCAGCTGCTCCCTACATTTATGTTCGCATAACTCGTCAAAATGTAGGGAACAGCAGATTTTTTTTCGCGATTTCAGGTTTGGTCCCATAGTAAAAGTTGTTCATAATGATGAGTACAACGATCCCTTAAGAGGTCCAAAAAATGCCAAAACACGTCATTCGTAATTTCTAAACAAAAAACTTAATACCAATTTCATCCTTACAAACTTTCATCCCCTATTTTCCCCCTTAGGGCCGTATTTTCCAAAAACGCTGAAACACGTAGTTTTTATTTTTTATCCAGAATGTTAAGTACCAATTTTCTTTGTTTAAACTACAAAAATGACGATTTTCCATACAAACTTTCATCCCCTATTTTACTCCCTTAGGGGTTGAATTTCAAAAAATCCTTCCTTATTCCTTGTAAACATTATAAAGAGATAAACAGAGGCAAACAGAGACGGAGCATTCTTTTATTGGTCTATCCGTATTGAAGTGTCAAGGATTTCAAGAATATAATGCTCTTGCTCTTGTCCTGGATTTATGTTCGTGTGTTCTGAACCCACATTGAAACGATTGATTGCTGAAGAACTCATTACTGAGTTCACCAACCAGGAGCAAGACCACCACCTCTTAAAGCAGTATTATTGTAATCTGACTTCAGGGTGGGAAAGAGATGGAGCTTGACGTCCTGTATAGCTCCATCTCTTTCTCACACTGAAGTAACGTTAAAATAATACTGCTTTAAGAGGTGGTGGTTGGCCCCCAGGTCATTGTAATTTCCCATCTGACAATCAATTGTAGTAATTCGTGACATTTTATCTTTAACAGTGACTCGTTTACAAATAAATAGTTACGAATGAATGATAAATGATTTTATTATGATGAATAATGTTGATTCTTGACTCTAAAATTTAACTGTCTGTTTGTCATGTCAAAATAACAGCTTTTTATTAAAAGCATATAAAAGTATATAAAAAATAACATAAACAAAAATCTAAGCTCCGAAACGGCTGGACCGATTTTGACGGGACTTTGACTGGCAGATAACTGATGTTATAAGGAGTAACTAAGGCTTATTTTTATTTTAGAAAAAGAGTTAGGGTTCCGTGCAAAAAAAATTAAAACTCATGAAATTGTGAATCTGATTCAAATGGGGAAATTGTTTTCCGACATCCACGCGAACGAAGTCGCGGGCACAACTATTAAATACTAATATTTGAAATGACTGCCTCGTTGGTCTCGTGGTCGCTAGCGCGACTGTCGAGCATGGGGTCCTGGGTTCGTTTCCCAGGTCGGGCGAGTGTTGGCGTGGTCAGCGTTTTTCCATTAGGAATTTCTCAGTAGCAGCTCGAATTTAGAAGTTGGACGATCTACGTGCCTCGGAAAGAATGTAAAGCCGTTGGTCTAGCGCCTGACCTCTGCCCAGTCGTGTGGAATTGACGTCCCATCGGACCATGAGAGGGAGTGCACCTGTATTTGCGCCCACACTTGCGAACTAATACCTGCTACGGGCTTGGCTAGTCTGTGCTGAGATAGTCCGTCGTGACGGAAAGTCGATCGGGAGGATTATAATTAATATATGGAATTCTTCAAATTTTCCAGGCAAGAGCTACTTAGAGACAACGCTGGTATCATGCAAAGGTTCCGTGGAGAAGGCTAAGAAGCAAATAGACCGATTGTGCACGATGAAGACGCTGATGCCAAAGTTCTTTTCGAAGACCAATGTGAAGATGGAACTGCAAAGCATTTTGGGTATGGGGTAGGTATTTAGTCAATCAATCTGCCTAACCTTTTCCAACTGGGTTGGAGTCAGCTTCCAGTCTCACCGGATGCAACTGAATACCAGTATTTTACATGGAGCTACTGCCTATCTGACATCCACAAGCCAGTTACTGGATAACACGATGCCTCCTGGTGAGACTGATTAACAGACCTGGGGGTGGGAGGTGAGGGTGACCTCACCTGTAATAATAGCTTAGCCTGACCCTCCCAATTAAAGCGACTCGCGACGATGAAAATCACTATAAAAATGGTCTTATATTTGTATAAATTGTGTTCCTATAATTTTTTCTTTCGCAGGTATGTTGTACCACTTCCTAAATTAACCGAGGACAACTATAGAGTATTGATTGTAAAATTAAGAGAACTCAAAAGTATTACAGGTGACATGTTTCTGCAGTATTTCCAGTTCAATATAATTGTAAGTAAATCTATTTTAAACTGTGTTCAAAATACGACCATATTATAAATGGAGCTTAGTGGCCAATATTTTCCATTTTAAGGATTATAATAAAACTAAACAATATAAAACTACTGTTTGTAATAATAATAACGTATAGTCTTGTCGAGTACAACGTAACATGCTTATTTACTGCATTTTTATTCTAAAATAAAAGAAATAACCAAAGACATGACGAGGGCGCCACTTTGCGCGCGGTATCGTCATAAGTATCTTAAGGTATTTCATGAAAAACTTGCTTCTGCACGCGACTTCCATTCGCGTGGAAGTTAAGTTAAATGTGATAGATCCGTTGTACAGCGCGTACCAGTGGAACGTATGATATCAAATGGCACTCAGCAATAGTGTATCTTTCTATCAGTAAATTCTTGTAATCGTATTAGTGCTAACAACAGCCTATTTAATAAAACTAACAGGGACAGTTAAAAGGCTAATTGGACAATCTGATGAGTTCTTCATATTTTATGATTTAAACAGCACCTTTTGTGAAAATTTGACAAATATGTCGCATTGTCAGTTATATTAAACACAGCCATGAGATTATCTATTACAAATAAACATCATCTGCCTAGCCTTTTCCCAACTATGTTGGGGTCGGCTTCCAGTCTAACCGGATGCAGCTGAATACCAGTATTTTACATGGAGCGACTGCCTATCTGACCTCCACAACCCAGTAACTGGGTAATACGATACCCCTTGGTAAGACTGGTTGTCAGACTTTCGGTCTTCTGACGACCCGTAACGACTGTCAAAGATCTACGAATAACAGCCGGGACCAACGGCTTAACGTGCTTTCCGAGGCACGGAGGAGTCTCGGTATGTAAAGATGGTCACCCATCCACGGACAACCCCGGCAAGCGTAGCTTAACCTGATGGATCGACCCGTGCGGCTGTTATTACTTAGCCACGAGCTCCTCAAATAAACAATAAATAAAAAAAAATGTCATTTTTTTCTTTCAGGTCGCTGAATACATGAAAGCAAATGATTATGTTAAAGGTTTTATAGTAATTGACGATTATAGAGAAGTCAACTTACTTGAACTGGTTACCAAAATGAACACAATAGAGTTACAACAGTATATGACTATTTTAACCGTAAGTATTCTAATTTTGTTCTTGCCGGCTATATTGTCGTGAGGAAAGTTTTTTTTTTTAAGAATGCTATAAATGTATGAATTGCGGGAAAGATGATATGGCTTAAAGCACCTGTTCCACTGCCGGTGATTAACGAGAAGCGAATAGAGCTAGCAACTAAAAACGAATTGGCGAGCAACGAGCAACGAGTGCGCAACGGAGACGAGCGATTATTCTCTGGTATGCATATGTATCTAGCGTGAGTCTCTCAGCGAGTATTCTGCCCGCCAAGCGAGTGTCGCTGCGACAAACGAGTACTCGCCGGTGGTGTGAACAGTATGCGATCAACTATAAATATAAGTATATCTTTTACTTACACGGGGACCTACAATCTTTTGTGCCTTTCTTAAGCAAGAAAATCGTTGATAGCTAGTCGCTTCTTCATCGGCGGGCACTGAAGTGCCAGCTGATAAAGATGGTATGTAAGAAAAGACATACTGCGCTGACTCTAGACTTGGTAAGAGTCAGAAATTATGAGCACTAGTAAATTGACGTCATTTAAGAAGACAAACAGTGAGCAGTGGTGGACAAGTGGTAACGGCCCCGAATTACGGGTTTGTTGGTCGTGGGTTCCAACCCAGGCAGGCGCTTTACTTTGTGTAAATGTTTTCATCACCACTCCTCTCAAAACGGTGAAGAAAAACATCGTGAGAAAACCGGTATGTCTTAGAACCAAAAATTCGAAGATATATGACATCTACCAACCCGCACGGGCCCGCGTGGTGGATTATGCTTACTCCCTCTTACTGAGAGGACGCCTGTGTCCCAGCAGTGGGAACATTATAGGCCGATTGTGCTTAAGAAGACAAAATCAAAGCGTTTATTTCAAAGAGTCGGCTAGTTAATTGGACAGTTGAAGCTAGCTACCCGTACCATGGCGTAGAAAAGAAAAGACAAGAAACTCCATAGTAGCTTTTTCAAATCAAAATGTTTTTATTATCTCTGGTTGTATTTTTTATTTGATACTTAATACCTTAAGTATTATGAAAAAGAAATACAAACATAGATAACACTAATTATATATATAGCATATTTTAAGTAGTTACTGGTTGTTTTGTTTTGTTATGTAACTATTTATGTACTGATCACTGAACCTGACTTGATTTCCGTACGTCTTTTTCGGGTGACCACTGAAAATCAGCGCTGTGCTGTGGGTCCCTCGTAGCACAGCATCATGCTGAGTGGAAGCCTTCTTGTCACAGTCATGACGTGCAGCTTCCAACTATTTCTGTTTTCAGCTCGTGATTATAATGTTGATCTATTTTGTTTTATTTTTCTGATTATTCTTATAGTTTTGTATGCATGTGTTTCTGTGACAAATAAACCTATTTTTCTTTCATATATATATTATGTACAAGTACACAATAAAAAATAAAAAAGGGGGAAGAGCTCATTGGTTGTATTGGTTTTGACTAAAGATTAACATTCGTGAGAACAGTACCTACTACCTACATAGAAAGAGCGTGGATTTAAAAAATCTTGGTTTGATTACTTTAAAATTGTTTTACCATCTTTTTTTCAGGAAGGCTACGGCGCCCGATTGAAGTCTATCAACTTTCTAACAGATTCAAAAGCCATAGAACTATTAGTGAAGCTTATAAAGCAATTCGTTACTGAAAAGATTAGCAATAGAGTGCAAATTCGACGAACCTTAGAAGATTTACATGACGTGGTACCTAAAAAGATTTTACCAGTGGAGTACGGTGGGACTGAGAGATCCATTGTCAAACTGCATGGTAAGAAGCTCAGTATTAATTTAAAATGAAGTTACACTTAGTTTAAATAATGATTTTTGAAGCTTGAAGAAAGACTGTGTAACTTAACGTTTTTTATTAAGACGCGTGCAGTGGCGCCCTCATCTTTTTTTTGGTTATTTCTTTTATTTTAGAAAGAAAATGCAAAATATACGCATGTTACGTTGTGCTCCACAAGACTATACGTTATTATTTTTCGTCTTTGACATTTCTCGGGACCCTGGGGTCCCGGACCTTTGGAAGGCGTACGAGGGCCCGAAGCCAACTTGCAGAGGCCCGTTAGACGCTTTCAATGAAAATGAGGCACCAACCGACGATTATCCCTGCACGCACTACGCAAGTGCACCCAAGGACAACCCCCGGTTGGTGTAGAACTATTGCAGGATATGGAAACAAAAATAATTATTGGGCTATGGGTTTGGGTGGCTAAAGTGGACTATTTATCTAAAACTATGGAAAGACTATGGCCCCTGCCGGACCGATGTTTTATAAATACAATACATGGATAAAATGGCACACTCAATAATGGACCCCCGGAAACGGTCGCTAGCACATAGTGTCGTAGCGACAAGGGGGGGCAATATGTCCTGAGGTGCTTAAGAGAAGTGGAGAGGTATTCACGGCTATCAGGACAAGCCCGGAAGTACGGTCAAGACCCCTACCAGCATCTTACTGGAATACTTCCTTCCTCCGAGCACGTTTGCTCTTACGAATCTCTACTCAAGTCGGAATAAAGGCAAGCTAGAGATGAGGAACAAGACTTCTCCCGGGGATAGGGTATGTGGGTCGCTACTGCCCAACAGCTCGCCACATGCTGCCCTGCGGGTTCATGTGTCTCTCTTGCTCTGGCTCCTCACCCTAGACCTGTTCCGGCAAAGTAAACTCTACCGGCACGGACCTAGAGTTCGGAGCGCGCAAGCCCCACCACGACGTCAAATACGGTGATGGGTAGTACGTTATTATTATTACAAACAGTAGTTTTACATTATTACATTTTATTATAATCCTTAAAACGGAGCTTAGTAGCTACTTCTTCCCGTTTAACGTTTTTTTATTATCTAATATTTTTATATTATTTTATACAATATAATCTAATAATTGTACACAGAATAGTTTGCACCTTGTTGTCCTAGAACAAAACAATGTGCACCATCATTGTTTTCATAGTTTGAAAGTGGTAAAAGTCTTTCTAAAGACAGGCTTGACTTGGTTTGTCTCAGGACTTAGGTTATAGTAACGAAAGTAATTAAGTAACACCCAGTAACAGAGCTGTAGAGGCCAGATAGGCAGTCGCTCCATATAAAATACTGGTATACAGCTGCATCCGGTTAGATTGGAATCCGACCCTTTTTTTGGATGGGAAATCATCAAATGTCTTCTCCCGCTCTGGGCGGAGCGGGAGGGCGTGCCAGACTTTTGCTGACTAAAACCCACCCGTGTTCCTTCTGTTGCCTGTGCCGGGGCCACGGTAACTCTTTCGAACATCCCGCGACCCTGGCTGGCATCGGCCCTAGCGGACCCCGTCAATGGTGGTGACATCTCTTTGAGGCGCGTATGGAAAACAACGCGCCGTCGACTAGGGCCTGGTCCTTACCGGATGGCAAACTACCCAATGCTCGCCGTCCGCAAGCCCGCGCCTAC
Organism: Fissipunctia ypsillon; assembly: GCA_947568875.1. Taxonomy (NCBI): domain Eukaryota; kingdom Metazoa; phylum Arthropoda; class Insecta; order Lepidoptera; family Noctuidae; genus Fissipunctia; species Fissipunctia ypsillon. Next base: position 17,589,348 of record OX387662.1, read on the forward strand.
GGTGGCCGGGAATCGGCTGCCAATTCCCGACGCCCAGGGCATCTCCTGCGGCGACTAGAGGCGTGAGGGTGCACAGCTTGCCTCTCCCTCACGCATTCCGCCGCCTCCTTCGCAAGCATTACTGCCTCACAGAAGGAGGTGATGGCTTCCTATTTATTGTTGCTCCGTGCCATGGCCTGGACCAGGCACGCGAGAGATCGCCGCCGCCGATCGCTTCCACGAGGACACGGCGGTGCCCCGCCTAAGCCAGGCAGACCTCCACCGTATGCTCCACCGTATCTTCCGGGCGATCCACACAGTGGTGACACCCAGGCGTTTCTTCCCGCCTTATCCGGAACAGGTACCTCCCGAAGCATCCGTGTCCGGTGAGGATCTGCGTCAGGAGGAAGGTGAGGACGCCGTGACGCCTCTCCAGCCACTCCTCAAAGAGGGGACTTATCGCCGCAATTGTGGCGTGCCCATGGAATCCGACCCTAACGTTGATGGGAATAGGCTAGGCAGATGACGATGATGAAGTAATCGTAAGTTGTAATTTTAATCAGGACTGATAATTATAAAAAAAAAATTTATTACAGAAGAATTATTAGAAGAATTGAGTTCAGAAAAACATGTGGAATATATGAAAATGATGAACAAAGCTTGCTCTGATGAAACAAAAAGACACGCAGGAAAGTTCAATGAAGAGTACATGGGCATGCCTGGAGCCTTCAGGAATTTGAGTGTAGACTAATAATAATAATAGTGGTTACAGTGGTAGTTGATAATTAAGTTCAAATTATAATAAGAAAATGTTATAAAACTATACTACAGCGTTTCATTGGAAAATATTTATACTAACTATTAACTAAGATACTTTTTATCCGGTTACTAACTATTATTGTAAGAAAGAAGAAAAAAATTATTAGTGTCAGAAGTCGGCCTATGGTTTTTATTTTACCATAAAAACTGATACTAAAGTTATTTTGCAATTTAGAGTTTTTCAAGTCATTTGTTTTACACTGCTAAAAAGAATAGTCCTAATTGCGTCACACATTGGAGAGACAAGTGACAATTCCGTTCATTTTGACAATTAAAAAACGTTACATACATTTCGTTACATACAAACGTTACACACAACGCTACATTTCGTTTGAAAAATTCATCTTCGTACTCGATAACAATAATATCGCAATGGATATTGCTGAATTTTCAAAATAAAAGTGATAACGACTCCCCTGATTCTGGCACGAAAATCAACATAAAAATAGTACATACTAATTCCATGCATAGGTAATTATAATAATCATAATCATAAATCTTTATTTTCTCAACATCATATTACAGGCACTGATTAACAAAATGCACAATCTTAAATAGGGCAAGATGTCTGAGGTACCAGGGTCTTTTTAGACAGGATAACTATGTTAATTTAGAAAATGGTTAGAGTCAAGATATTATATAATAAAAGTCTGAAATCGCAGTGAGGTGAAAGCAGAACCTACAAAGTTAAAAGAAATATTTTAAATTTGCGTAGGTATTATTGACAATTTATTAGGTATTAGGTATATACAAGCTAGTTAAAAATTGTCAAACGCATGTGAAGTGCTATGATTGATTGAATGAATTATTAACAGCCAATCAGGATGTGAGTGTGTTAAGCAAAAGGATGCAGGACACAACATATTTATAGTAAGTATTTATTCATTATTTATTAGCGCCCCTGCTTTGAATGGATTTTACGAGTTAGCAAAACATCAAGACATTTTTATTATAAGTAATTTTAATATTAATGTATTAAACACACAAACACAAGCTGCACTAAAATCCGTTACGTAGTTTACAAGAAAAACGCTGTCACAAAGACATACATGAAAAGTGACTTTCATTTATAATTAGTATTTAAAGGTGAATTAATGAATGAAATGCATCGAGCACAGCGTGGTTTGACCAGACTCGATTACTAGAATGAACCCAAATATCCACACCCCTGGAGCCTCGTGTTTCATAAGGCTACTAAGACCATTGCATTATATCATTAAAAAAAATATGTTTATTTATCTCCAAAAATTATAATATATTCTTATACTTGTAAGAGATATTAAGTTGACAGGTATTTTGACAAAATTTTGTAGTTTGTGGGAGATCTGGAGTCTAACCTAAGCCTAGGCCTGTATTTTAGAACTCCAGGCCCACATTAAATCATATAGTAAAGGATGTTAACGTGGTACTATTGCGAGTGATTGCTAGTATGTGTGAGTGTGTGAATGTAGGGGTGTGTTTGCCTACATTTATTGTACATATATGAAGGAGAAGACCGGGGTGCGCGATAGTGGTGGGAAAGAAGTGCGTTTAGGATATGGAAGGATTATTAGAGCCTACCGGATATGCATCCTACAGTAGGCAATGGAATTGTGGAGAGACAGGTGATATTGATCTATGGATGGGTATCTTTTAACGACGTCACTGACAGGTTGGTTCAGGACCTTCACAGGTTGGGTTGCGTGCAGAAAACCTCCTCGTGTGCCTGATGGTCCTTTATGGATACTTTCGAGGGCAAGAGCAGCTGTCGGGCCAGTTCACCCTGAGCATGGACAATAATCTCTTCTTGAAAAAGGTGTAGGAGTTTTTCGGAGAGAGTATTGTTAATGGCAAATTTTTGCGGGCGGGGGAGCAGTATGCTCCACGTCGTTCTTCCACGTGTCTCTCTGATTAGCAGAGGGCACAGTGGAGGAACAAGGGAGGTGAGTCGCTCCTGATCGATCGACGTTCGTCGATTGCCACTGGATGAGACCTTGCAACCACGGTGCAGGCGCATCAACGTGGCTATTGTTTCTCCCTCAAGAGCATTCTTGAGGAGAGAACTTTCGACAGGTTCACTGAGTCGGGTTAGCTAAACAGCGAACGGAGGCATCCTTAATTCCTCCGTCGCGGGCTTGGCTTAACCGCCCGGCCCAGAGGAAGGACACCTCTAAGATAAAAAACCATTTAGTCCTATGTTTTGAAGCGTGGCGAGAGGATGACTGGCTGGTGGGGGACCAGTCGCTAGTACTTCCCTGCCGCACTCTACAGTAATAGCCTTACCTAGTGCAAGAGGCTCTGCCTAGGCGGACATTTATTTCCTCACTACTCGTGGGAACAAAATGGTAACAAATAAAACAAACCAAAACAAAAAAGTGAGTGACATGCCAAGTTTATTGGTGGAGGAACCGCTTGCCGGTGACGGCAACAGGAGTCGAGGAGGCTCCAGTTCCTTAGGGGACACAAGAATGTCCGACCCGGACTCGCGCGGGCGTTCCAAATTTTTTGGAAAGCGATCGCGTGACGGGGAAGATCTGGACCGAGCGGGGTCGATGGTGTTTTCCTCAAGTGCGGAGAACCTGCCGGCTGCTAAAGTGGCGACAGCGAGAAGAGGCCGGGGTCACGCGGTGGCGGGTGGAGATTATAAAAAAAAAATCTATTTGAGAACCTCACAGTAAGCCCTTTCATTAGATATGTCAGAAGGTGTTTTTTGCAAAACGTTTTATTTTATTTTCTTATTTAACCCCAAAAGTGACCCACATTTTCACAAAATTCATTTATATACGTTTTACGTTCGTATTTGGGCCACAAAAATAATATACCAAATTTCAGCTCAATCGGTCCATTAGATTAGGAGTAAATTAGCTGTGACAGATGGGCAGACAGACAGACACATGAGTGATCCTATAAGGGTTCCGTTTTTTCATTTTGAGGTTGCCGCACTTGACTCAGTCTCGGTGGAACGCGGAGCTAAGAGGCTCATTGGCGACGTAAGACTGGTGGATGCCAAGCTTCATAGCTTGGCTCAAAGCCGCAAGGTTGCCTGCTTGTCGGTCTTCTACAGATTGTACTCCGGTGAGTGTGCTCAAGAACTCCACGACCTCATTCCGCCGGCCCCCTTCTATCAGCGGACATCTAGACGCACTGCAGGTTACCATCCTTACCTAGTTGCTATTCCACCAATTCGCACTAAGCGTTTCCAAATGTCTTTTGTGATGCGCACAGCAAAGGAGTGGAACTCTCTGCCTGCGTCTGTGTTTCCGAACGCATACAGCCCCGATCTCTTCAAAGTGAGAGTGAACAGGCTTCTTCTGGGTAAGCTCGCTCCATCGTCGACTTTGTCTCTGTCATCTCTGACCTAGACTAGAGTCACGAGCAATCCTATCTCAAATAAAAAATAAAACGGGACCCTACAACACCTTAAACTTATGAAAACAGAATGAAAATAATGCTATGTTATGTAGTATTCGGGAAGTCACTGAAGCCTCGGGCAACATAGATTCCATGATGTTTCAAGAATTAATTCAATCAATCTGCCTAGCCTTTTCCCAACTATGTTGGGGTCAGCTTCCAGTCTAACCGGATGCAGCTGAATACCAGTATTTTACATGGAACGACTGCCTATCTGACCTCCACAACCCAGTAACTGGGTAATACGATACCCCTTGGTAAGACTGGTTGTCAGACTTTCGGGCTTCTGACGACCCGTAACGACTGTCAAAGATCTACGAATGACAGCCGGGACCAACAGCTTAACGTGCTTTCCGAGGCACGGAGGAGTCTCGGTATGTAAAGATGGTCACCCATCCACGGACAACCCCGGCAAGCGTAGCTTAACCTGATGGATCGACCCGTGCGGCTGTTATTATTTAGCCACGAGCTCCTCAAGAATTAATTATAGTAACTAATTTATTAGATTCTGACTGATAAAGCTGCCAATTACAAACTTATTAACTTCGATACATAATTACAAGATAAATACTGTGAATTGCAAAAAATAAACTGGAATTTCAATTATTGCGCACTTAAAATAATAACAATGTTTCATACTTTGACCTCTCACGCGTTTTGTGAAAATAAAATTAGAATTGTATATGTCTTGTGTCGACAGTAGGATGATCCAGAAACCATACTCTGTATTAACACAAAAGTATACAAGACGGATTCTTTACTAAGTTCTAGGACAAAAAAAAGTCGATGCTGACGGCCCATCTGTTGGAAAGTAGACCACTTATAGACTTCTGAAATACCAGAGAATTCATAGATTTGCGTTGCTACCTAAGAGATAAAGCTGATAAGATGTCGTGTCTATTAGTTACAACAATATCAACACAAGTTTTATTGGCTTTTAGAAATAGACCAACTGGCCTGGAGCACAAAATGTATCATATATTTAAACTTGAAACTCAATCAATCTGCCTTGCCTTTTCCCAAATATGTTGGGATCGGCTTCCAGTCTAACCGGATGCAACTGAATACCAGTATTTTACATAGAGCGACTGTCTATCTGACCTCCGCAACCCAGTTATTAGGTAACACGATACCCCTTGGGAAGACTGTTTGTTAGACTTTTGAGCTTCTGACTACCTGTAACGACTGTCAAAGACCTGGACCTATTTGGTCTACAAACAATCTCATGCAGTCGGAGGCAATAGGTCTTTATTGTTAAATTTAAGAAGGTGCCTCCGTCTACATGAGATTGTTTGGAGACAAATATATGTAGGTCATCTTGTTTCCATCTTTTTTAAAGTTCACTTTTTACGCAGTCGAGTTTTTTGATGTTTACTTTTTTTTTATTTTACGCTTTTTGGTTAGGATCAATTTTCTCTCACTGTATTAAGTAACACTAACACACACATAACATCACCCTTGTTCCCCGAAGGGTTGGGCAGAGGTGTACCACACTCACATTTCGCCAGTTATGTTTAAGGTGTGGGGGTGTTGTTGGTTTGTTATGTGTAACGCTTTAGATAACGGTCGTAAATACAACACCCACTTATAATCGGGTGATAACGGCCTCTTACTCACTCACTCCAAAAGTTTTTATAATTTTTCATTCCAAATTACATTTAAACATAATTATAATTTACATATATTTTTGTAATCACCTTTTAAAACCCTTCATTTTGATACCCCACTCGATAGGTTCGGGAGGATTTCTTGTTTTGAAAACATACAGTTTGGCGCCAAAAATCCGCCATTTTGATTTTATATAATTTTAATGTATATCAAAATTATATAAAATCAAAATGGCGGATTTTCAGGGGGTATCCCCTGACACTCGCGCAACAAAGACCAATCTAACGACATACGATTCACCAAAATCGGTTTAGCCGTTAATAGTTACGTGGAAACATAGGGACGGATATACATACATATAGATCAAACACATAACCCTCCTTTTTTGGCTTTGCCGCTGTCGGGTAAAATAATAATAATTTCTAAAAACTTAAGCAAACCTGTCGAAATGTGGGTACACCTCTGCCTAACCCTTCGGGGAATACAGGTGTGATGTTATGTTAAGTATGAAGTCTTTTTTATTTTCCTAATTATCTAAAAACCCACGTGCAACAAAGAGATTCCTGAGATAATTTGAATTCACATTAAAATTATATCTTAGTTTTCATGTACGAGTATCAGCAAATCAGTACGTCCATTGTCAAGTTTTTTGTAGCAAAAATCTTTTGAACCATTTAACTACAGTGTAGCTACTAACAGTGGTATAGCGGGAGCGTTTTCTCAGAGCAATTGTGCGATAGGTCGAGGGGGTAAGTGGGAGGAGCAAATCGACTGTATCGCCCAAATTGCCCTTACCACTACTGAGCTGTCACTGTCAAATTGTTATCATAGACATGCTGTAGAAATGTACCTTTACATAATAACTTTGACGTTGTGGTACTCTATGAAAAACAAATTACATCAATTTTAAATAATTATCAAGACTTAACTTATGCGACTTGACCCATTGCTCCCGAGATTAATAATTAGATACAGTATCTGTGAGCACTCCAGTAGTCTATACATACATACATACAAATAAATAAAATTTAAGTGTCTGTTTGTAATGTCAAAAATAACAACTTTTTACTAAATGTATGAGAAAGTATATACGGTACTTATAACAAAAAAGCAATTTTTAAAAATTTGTCTATCCGTCTGTCCGTCTGTCTGTTTGTTCCGGCTAATCTCCGAAACGACTGGACCGATTTCGACGGGATTCACTGGCATATAGCTGATGTTACGGGGAGTAACTTAGGTAACTTTTATTTTAGATATATAATTAGGGTTCCGCGCAAAAAATCCTGGGGCACAGCTTGTTATGTTACGAGTATAAATGAGTGAGCCATAGGATATTAATAATGAGGTATTGAGTTTGCTTTGCTGGTCTTATGGTCGCAAGCGCTACTGTGAAGCATGAGGTCCCCGAGGCGATTCCCAGATCGAACAAAGCGTAATTGGGTTTTTTCATCAGCATTTTTTCAGTAACACTGTCTCTGCATTGTGTGTGACTGTCTCGTTGGTCTAGTGGTCGCTAGCGCTATTGCTGAGAATGTGGTCCTGGGTTTGATTCCCAGGTCGGGCAAAGTGTTATTGGGTTTTTCTATCTGGAATTTTTCAGTAGCAGCCCGGAGTCTGGATTTGTGCCCGGTAGATGGCAATAGGCTCGCCCCTATTACATGGGACTTAAACATAACTGGCGAAATGTGGGTGTACTATAGGTACACCTCTGCTTAATCCTTCGGGGAAACAAGGCGTGATGTTATGTGTTTTTTCAGTAACAGCCTAGAGTCTAGAATTGTATCCGTGTGATGGCAATAGACTCGCCACCTATTTATTACATGGGACTTAAGGTGATTCCGCAATGGAAGCCCGTAAGAAAATTCGAATTTCACGGGCTACCATTGCGGATTCACCTTAAACATAACTAGCGAAATGTAGTTGTACTACGTACATTCCTGCTTGACCTATGCGAGAAAACCGGCGTGATGTTACGTTATGATAATTGTGTTGGGAAGCAAATTTTTTTTTAGTTGTCTAAAATGGATGGGCGATGAACCACTGTTAGTAGGATACTGTGGTTGAAACTTCAACATCGTTGCGAATCTTTTCCGACGACTGTACAGTCGACTACAAAGAGATTTATACCCCCTAAAGTTACAAATACATGTACCCATTGAAAGAAGTGTACATACTTCGTTATAAATAATTATACGCATGTTAAATGACGATTATATGTGTCTACTCTTTGTGCCAAATGTATGTATACAGCGAGGTACCCTCCAAAGAGTTTCCATTGGTTTTGACAGAAATTTAAAATTGGAATGTCCGCTTGTATACATATCATTGTAACAAAAGACGAGCACATTTATTCGTTTCAGAGCGTACACATTACATTATCCTTCTTGCTGTATACATGTGTACATTTGACATCGTGTCTACATGTATTTGTAACAAACAATGACAACATCATCAAAGGATATACTGGATGATTTTTTTTACCGTCTCGAAATTTTTACAGGGTGTTCTACCCATGAACATGAACAACTTTCACTATGGGACCAACTATGAGATCACGAAAAAAAATCAGCTGTTTCATACATTTTGGTCAAGTAGGTTTAAACTTTTCTATTAAACAGCAGATTTTTTTTTCGTGATTTCAGAGTTGGTCCCATAGTGAAAGTTGTTCATATTAATGGGTAGAACACCCTGTAAACATTTCGAGACTGTAAAAAAAATCATCCAGTATATTTTTGTAACTTTCAAAGGTCTCCTTGTAGTCGACTGTACACAAACAGTGATATAAAAAGCACTTACAACACGATATAAATATAGGAGCTCGGTTATGTTCTAATCCACTTGGACATCGAGCTCCCATACCTGCTAACTCTTTTTTACCATTATAAAATCTAAAATAATAAAAATAAACTAGTATTAATAAAATATCAGATCTGAGAATATCTCAATTTACTGCATTTTGAAGTTAAAAAACGCTGTAAAATTTATTATGGAGTCCTTAAAAGAGAATAGTTTTTTAAGACTGTCCCCGGGAGCCCTTTACGATATAAGGAAAATCCATGATTTGGATAAACCAGGAAGGATTGAACAAGCTGTTGACATTTTGGAGGCGTGGATAGTAAAACAGAATCATATTATCAAGAAGGATTTTAGTAAGTACTTACCAATGACTTTTTTTGTACAGACTTTTTTTTATGTTTGTTACATCAGAACTCCGTCATTAATAAACTGGTTTTAAAAATTCTTTTTTTTTTTAAAGGATATACTTCTACATTGGTTTCATATAAATTTTGTCAAGTTCTGATGAGAGGTTTTTGAGTTAGCTTTAATAATACGTATTACGTATTACCACTTAGTGTATGTTGATGATGTTATAATAATTTCCTGTCACTGTTATTTATATTGTAAGTAGTGGTATACGACTTTAAGTTGGGTAGGTATCACAACTAAAAAATTGAAAAATAAAAACTTTTTTTGCACAAAAACAACCGACTTCCAAAGAAACAACACTACGAAATGAAAACTAACTTTAATTTCGGAAGTCGGTGGCAAAAAACTAAAAACCAGTATTTTAGTTTTTTGCCACCGACTTCAAGTCAAGTCGTTAAAACCATGCGAAGCATCGCTATTTTTATAATAGAAATTATTTTAAATCTTTTAATAAAAGTTATTCTTGAACTAAACCAGAATGCATTTACCAATCTAAATAAAACATTATGGTTCCGTTGCCGAAAAACTCAATCGAACTTGATTATTGTTACTTTACTGAAATGTATAACACACAGTGTACTTCAAAACAAAAAAAAAAAAAAAACGTGTGCGATCGGGGACGAAGGAAGTACCTTCGTCGTAGCCGCCATTTTGGATTTACATTTTGACCTCATTATCGACTTTAACACCCTCGAAAACTATGATAACGCCACCCATGACGACTAATTTGAAAATTTTCACAGACGCCAGCTTGGATTTTCATTTTGACTTCACTATCAGCTTTAGCACTCTCTAAAACCATGAAAACGATACCCATGTCGACAAAAATACTTATAAATTCTGATAAAAAACTTTTAAATAAAGAAGAATTTTCACTTTTTCAGGCAGGGAGTACTTGGAAAATACGCTGGTTAGTAGCAAAGGTTCCGTAGAAAAGTCAAAGAAGCAGATAGACCGATTGTGCACGATGAAGACGCTGATACCAAAGTTCTTTTCGAAGACCAATGTCAAGATGGAACTGCAAAGCATTTTGAATTTGGCGTGAGTAACTTATGAATCAAAATTATTTTATCTTAAGTTTTTTAATCGTTTTTGGTTTTAATTGCGGACGCTTTTAACATGCACATCTTTCTACATTGTTCTCACATTCATAAATAATTTCAATATGTATGATGTAACCAATATTTTGTTATAATAAAAGAGTGTCCGTTGAGTTTCTTGTCCGTTCTTCTCCATGGGAACTTACTACGCTTTGGATTGGGCAACTAGCTTCATCTTTCTGACTGACTGACCCCTTGACAACTCAAAAGTGTCTGTAATTGGTTTATTTGAAATAAATGTTTTGAGTTTGAGTTTGAATCATAAAAATACTAATTCTAATGCCGTGATCCTCCGGTGGTTAAGGCCTCGCCTTGCATACACGAGGTTGTGGGTTCAAAATCGGGCAAGCACCAATGTGACTTTTTCAATTCGCATGTACTTTCTGAGCTCGTGACTAAGTAACAACAGCTGCATGGGTCGATACATCAGGTAAAAACGCGAGTTCTTCAATACATAGTCATCATCATAACATCACGCCTTGTTTCCCCGAAGGGTTAGGCAGAGGTGTACCTATAGTACACCCACATTTCGCCAGTTATGTTAGTTGTGTGTGTTGTGTTGTTATGTCATGTCATGTGTTGTGTGTGTGTATGTGTTTTGTTGGGGTGTGTGTGTGTAGTGTTGTGTTCGGTGTGTGTGTTGTGTTGTGTTGTTCAATACATAGTGTTTGTAAACAAGGGGTCCCCGAAACGATCAATTGCAATTGATCAATTCTTATTAAGTAATATTGTTTATCGCTTCAATTGCATTTGGTAGATGATCAATCATGTAAAAATTAACAATTGCAATTGATAATTTTGGGCACCGTTAACAAGTCGGGTGGAGGACATCTGTATATACAATTGGATTACAAACAAGTCGACGGCCCCCCTCATGGTCAATGATCACCACCGCCAGTGGAGATCCGCAATACAAGAGACACCTCTGATGCCATCCCAGACATAAAGCTGAAATGTTTCATATGCTTTTAATGACTTCGGTACCCATACACTTCAAACCGGAAAAGCAAGGCTGCGTGGCAGCAGAAACTGTTATGATGGTAGTGCATTTCCAGACCAGCTCCTTTAAAAAGAGTTTTAATACATATTGTAAGTTCTGAGTTGAGCTGGTATATCAATGGTGGAGCTACGCGATTTCTGACAAATGTTTGCACTGATTGGACAGGAGCTAGACCACCACCTCTTAAAGCAGTATTATTATAATCTTACTTCAGTGTGGGAAAGAGATGGAGCTAGACGTTCCGTATAGCTTCATCTCTTTCGCACACTGAAGTAACATTAAAATAATACTGCTTTAAGAGGTGGTGGTTGGCCCCCAGGTCTACTCAAATCTGTGTGGTTCTTTCCTCAAAAGACACTAATCTACAAGGAACTCACATGATCTGACCAAGATTAAGTCTGAATTTTAAAAGAGACTTGACCCCTGAGTTTATTTTGCCATTTTTTCTCTTCGGAGGGGTCTAAGAGAAAATGCCGAAGCCACCCAGCTTTTTTTATAAAGCGAAAGCTTCTCTGCGCGCGTTGAGCGCTTTTTGGTAGGGGAAAATCTTACGGGTTCGCGACAGGCGATCTGCTTGCGTGACGTATTGCGCCAGTCTGGCGACTCGCAGCGGCCTGTGTACATGTTAATGTTTTAAAGCTCCTGCATACAGGCGCGACACTCGATGCGACACAAAGGCACCGCATGTCGCGTGACGAGCGGTGCCTTTGTATCGCGCGCGATTTTTGAAGGAGACTTTAAGTTTTTACTTCTGCCGGCAGTCCCCGTGACTGCCTATTTTAATTTTAATATGACGTGTAAAAGTGATTCCGCATATATCCTATTTACATAATCAACAATTTCAGTTCATTTCACAGAATATGATGATAATGCTTATGATGATATTCTGAAATCGTTTATTAAAAAAAATATACGATATTTTGCAGGATGCTGGTCCCTCTGCCCATTGTAACGGACGACTACTATAGAATAGTAATGGTTAAAATTAGCGACAAGGATTTCACTAATGAGAGCTTTATGCAGTATTTCCAGTACTCTGTGGTCGTAAGTACATTATTTGTTTAGATGGTTCTACTACGTTATTTATATTCATATTCCATACTAATACTTAGAAAACCGAAAGTAACTCTGTCTGTCTGTTACATGAAATTTGACACACAAGTAGACCATGCGCTAAGTAAGGACGTAGGATACTTTTTATTCTAGTAGTACGTTCCCGTTGGATAATTTCCAACCTCGACACGGGCGAAGCCACGGGCAAAAGCTCACTTTTATACATTTACGAATATTATAAACAGGTGAAATTGTTTGTATGTTTGTAACAGGTAATTGCTAGAAACACTGATCCGATAAAAAACCTTTGAATGATTTATCTACACTATTTTCAAGTGACATAGGGTACATGCTAGAAAAATGCACGGGGTCAGTGCGTTGTTAACCGACTTCAAAAAAAGGAGGTTATCAATTCAACACGTACGTACAGACGCCTGCAGGTCAAGCTACCTGAAACTGTCAAATTTTCCCAATCAATCTTGAACCTAAAGCTTTACAGATAAAGTTTCAACTTTAAAAATTTCTTTAATAGACTTTCAAGTCTATTAAAGAAATTTGACAGATTGTAGTAGCTTGATGTGCTGCCGTCCATACATTTATGTTATATTATTGGAACAGTAATATATTCACTTATGATTATTTATTAGGGCTTCCAAACAAATATACAATTTTTTATAGGTGCATGTATGTATGAGTGTGTACGTTAGTTCATGCGTTTCTTCGAAACTTAATTTACAGTAATCAGTTTGTGACCATTTTTTTTATTGGCTTACATTTACTTCAACATGAGGAACAGTGTAAATTTCATCAAAAGGGGCTTCAAGACATGGACGTGTGACGGCCTGGCTTATTGATACGAGCTACGGGTGTGGTGTCAAAGTGAAAACAGCCCAAAACCTTGTTCAAATTCTAGTGCGATATTTACAACAAAACTATTTATTACAAACAAATATTCCAGTTCTTTCTTAAAACTAAAAATTACGAAATAAAAAAGTAATTAAAAAAAATGATATGAGAGTTACTTATTTTAGTAACTCAAAAGTGGTATATGAATGGGTGTGGGGGTAGGTACCATAACTAAAAAGTGAAAAATAAAAAAAAAACTTTTAAACAAAAAAAAAAAACACCACAAGGCAAAAAAGTACTTTAATTTCGTAAGTCGGTGGCAAAAAACACAGAATACAGATCCCAAGACACCGACTTCCCAGCTAGGGTTGTGGGATGTTCGAAAGAGTTACCGTGGCCCCGGCACAGGCAACAGAAGGAACACGGAGGGGTTTTAGTCAGTAAAAGTCTGACACGCCCTCCCGCTGCGCCCAGAGCGGGAGAAGTCATTTGATGATTTCCCATCCACAAAAAAAAAAAAAAGACACCGACTTCCGAAATTAAAGTTATTTCATAATTTTCTATTTCATGGTTTCTGAGATTGTAAGATGCTTGACTTAGATTCAATTCTAGCTAATAAGCAGCGAAATGCTAAATTTAATAAACTTTATATTATTAAAAAAACATTTTTTTTTTCCAGCTCGCTGAATACTTATTTGCAAATGATTATAACAATGGTTACAAAATAATATACGACTGCAGGCAAATGAACTTGTTTGATGTGGTCTCAAAAATAAACACAGTGGACCTACAGCAGTTTATAACTATTTTAGTTGTAAGTATTTTATTTCAGTTTTATTAAGACGGCCGTCACGTTTTATCACCTCTCTCGCTCACACGGGACCAAATTTTTAAGAATGTTAAAATGAAAATATGCTTTTTTAAAAATGTAATCAATGGGCGACCTACTAAATAATATTATTTTAATAGGTAGTTATTAAAAACACATTTCTATTGTGTTATCTAATAAACTTAGCTCAATAAGTATTATGATCTGTTTTTGAGATGATTTAAATAAGCCGGGGATTACAGGCGTGATGCTATGTATATTATAAAAATAAGTACCTAAAATCTCTTTTTTACAGAAAGGCTACGGCGCCAGATTGCAAAGCATCCACATGCTTACAGAATCAAAATCCATAGAGCTGTTAATAAATATTGTTAAGCAATTTGTAAGCGAGAAGATTGCCAATAGAATGCATGTCCAACGATCCTTAGAGGATTTACATAAAGCAGTGCCTAGAGAATTGTTGCCGGTGGAATACGGTGGGCAACAGAAACCTGTTGACATATTGCATGGTAAGTAAGAAGTCATCTTAATTTTTTACCAAAAAAAAAAGGAGGTTCTCAAGTCGACGCGTATAGTATAATTATGTGTTATACACATTCAAGGTGTAACATAATTAACGCACAACCTCTTAAGGGGTCTTTGTACTCATCATTGTGAACAACTTTTACTATGGGACCAAACCTGAAATCGCAAAAAAAATCAGCTGTTCCGTACATTTATGTTTGCATAACTCGTCAAAATGTAGGGAACAGCAGATTTTTTTTTTGCGATTTCAGCTTTGGTCCCATAGTAAAAGTTGTTCATAATTATGTGTACAATGACCCCTTAAGAGGTTGTGCGTTATTTATGTTACATCTTGTATACATACTGCGTTTTTATTGACTAGGGAGCTGCCACGATAGTGTTGTACTCATTATTATGAACAACTTTTACTATGGGACCAAATCTGAAATCGCAAAAAATCAGCTGTTCCGTACATTTATGTTCGCATAACTCGTCAAAATGTAGGGAATAGCAGATTTTTTTTTCGCGATTTCATGTTAGGTCCCATAGTAAAAAACGTTCATAATGATGAGTACTAGACTATCGTGGCAGCTCCCTAGTCAATATAAAAGTAGCGTGTATATATATATAAAGTGTTTAAACGAGGGACGTATTCAAACTCACAGTAGTTCATCCTCACATGATACTAATAAAAATATGAAAAAAAAACACTGATAGATAACAGACCGAACCATAACAAAAATTTCGCAGTCTCGCAACGTGTATGCACCCTTGCGCTAGACAAAAACCAGCGGCAAAAATTCACACGTGGTTCGTGGTCGTTGACCCAGAATTCTAGGATCGGCCATGTGTTGTGCCGCATGATAACTGTTTACAAGTTCACTTCTTGCGCGCTCAGTGTTCATGAATACTGTATTTTATTGTATAATTACGTCATAAATTTAGGTTATAGGTTTGTTTACATATTTCGGAGGAGAATCGAATACTAAATACCCTTCCTCAATAAGTCCCTCGTTTAACCTAACAGACTATATGTATTTTAATGTACCCCGCATAACTTCTTACAGAGTAGTCGGATTCGAACGATTCTTGTATTATTCGGGACGGTATACCTTGGCGTTGGTTCCATGTAAAATGTATTAACTTTGCTGGGGTGCTTTTTGAGTTAACTTCAACAATACGTATTTTTCCCACTTATTTTATGTGGATGATGTTATAATAAGCTCCTGTCACTGTAATTTAAATAGCAGGTAGTGTTATTCGAATTTCTGTGGGGTAAGTACCACCACTAAAAAGTGAAAAATAAAAACTTTTTTGCAAGAAATAGAACCGACTTCAAAAAAAAAAATCTCTGATTTCGAAAGTCGGTGGAAAAAAACGAAAATACAAAACCAAAGACACCGACTTCCGAAATCTAAGTTATTTTTGACTTTTGGTGTTTTTTTTTTTGGAGGCCGGTTTTACAATGCATTAATTTCTCGTTACAGCGGAATGGGTCGAAGAATTAAGTTCAGAGAAACATGTCGAGTACGTAAAAATGATGTTCAAAGCTTGCTCTGATGAAACAAAAAGACACGCAGGAAAGTTCAATGAAGAGTACATGGGCATGCCTGGAGCCTTCAGATGTTTGAGTGTGGATTAGATCTGTGATTTTTATTCTTTGGTACTTAGTTATGGTATACAATGTAGAGATTACAATAAATGAAAACACTGGCAAAACTGGCATAGAAGTATTGTGAAAAAATAAAAGTTAAAAACTAAAACCTAACTAACCTAACGACAAAAATGCCAATTAAAAAGGTATAAACAAGTCATCACATACAGATAAATTAAAAACCCGGAGTCACGCGTCATGTTAGGGCATAAATTGAACAGATTATGAGTGACACCGGATTTTTAATTTGTCCGCCTGTGCCGTCTTTTTTATGCCTTTTTAGTTGGCATTGTTGTCGTAGTTGGGTTTTAGTCTTTAACTTTTATTTTTGGAGTTACTCCTTAAAAATCGATTTTCATATAAGGCCCCCGGTATGGAAATTTTATGAGGAATGAAATTAATACAAGCGTTAACTCAAAAGCGTTACGTTTTTCTGGGCAACGTACCTTGTGGTGTCCACGGAATAAACTCCAATCTTGCGTCGGAGCTGACACACACACACACACACACACACTTTTTTATTTCAATTATTTTGTGGTTTAGAATCATTGAGGGTAGATTACTTACCACTTCTTTGGTTTGGGTGAATTCAACAGTAAAATTTGGGGTTTATGTATAAATAATCATAGATAACCAATATATTTTGAGAAAGGACTTTTTAAGACCTTTCATTAGGTTACAAACACGATAATTATGTTTTTTCCTTCAACACTACGTTTTCTATAAGCCGCCATCTTGTATTTTTGTGACGTCATATAGCCTATAACCCGCGGAACAACTTGACACTTCCAACGATACCACGTTTATCAAAATACAAACATACGTCAAATATGCAGCCAGGCATATTATAAGTTGGCAGATTATATTTCTGACAAAAATGCTTGGCTCAACGCTGGTCCTGCTCCACCAAGGCAGAATCAAAGAAATGGTTTAAGAATCTGAATATAAAGCCCCGAGGATTCAGTCAGTAGTCCGTGCCATATGGAGGTAAACCATATCCAGCGGACTGTTGTTTGTGAAGCGTGCATGCCAAAGGCACTGCCGATATTGCATTTCAACCAGCTTGTATTTTATACCACGTACGATTGATATCTGTACGGGGCTCGTGGCTAAGTAATAATAGCCGCACAGGTCGATCAATCAGGTCGTCAATCAGCTACGCTTGCCACGGTTGGTCCGTGGATGGGTGACCTTACATAACAAGACCCCTCCGAGCTTTGGAAAGCATGTTAAGCCGTTGGTCCCGGCTGTCATTCGTGGATTTTTGACAGTCGTTACGGGTCGTCAGAAGCCCGAAATTCTGGCAACCAGTCTTACCAAGGGTTATCGTATTACCCACTAACTGGGTTGTGAAGGTCAGATATGTAGTTGCTCCATGTAAAATACGGGTATTGAGCTGCATCTGGTTAGACTGGAATATAATATTTAGGAAAAGGCTCGGCAGATTATTATTGAAATATGTGCGGACTAGGGGAAGTTTTAAAATACTCACATCCGATTTATGAAACAAAAATTATTGACGTGTCGAAATTAAACACAAGATCCGATCGGCTGTTCGTAATCCATTCAACCAATCTGCTGTGATTAATTTACGAACCGTTGACAATTTTGTTAGCAAATTTTTGTGCTGATTTTCTATCCAGAAGCATTTAGTGAGTGTTTTACCTTCTTACGCCCGAACCCACTAACCTATTTTCAGTAAAAAACAGATCGCTATTGATGGTAGACAGTATAATTAACGGCACGACTAGCGCAGTGGCTGAGCGATTGGACTGCTGCACTGCGTGTCGCGGGTTCGCTTCCCGCACGGAGCAAATATTTGTATGATCTACAAGTAGTTTTTTCGGGTCTGGGCGTTTGTGTTTGTGAGTTTCTATGTTTGTAAACGCACCCACGACACAGGAGAAATTCCTAGTGTGGGGCAACGTTTTTTCTATTTAAAAAAAATATATATATATATATGTCCTTATGTCAGGCCGGTAAGATTCCATAATCTCGTATAGATTATTGGGACGTTAAAACTATAGATAGATAGGTGTTTCTACCTCCACTCCAGTATGCCAAAACTGGTGATAGATATGTTAATAGGTTCGGCCGTTAGGGCACAATATCTTTAATGAAGGGTATCTTATCTGTCCTTTAATTTTGGTTCTTATTTATTAATCTAGGTGCCTTAACTTGGTGTATGGTAGGTATGTGTAAGTATTTTGGTAGGCACTCTATTAATAGTATGGTTCCTTAAGCTCTTATAGTGCATAAAATCTATGAATTCATCAACAAATAACATGACTTTGTTTTCTAATCCTATATTTTCTTTAACATGTTTTTCAACTGCAATATTTTCTTTCACAAAACTTTTTTTTTGTAAATTAAAATGAATTTACATCGGAGGTTGTTGCTCATGAAAAAGCTTAAGGCGTCAAACATTCAGATCGAAATACGTATTGCAAGTTTGCTGCTCTCAACATTTTATAATTGTTTACGTACGATTCTGTAGCTTGATGTGTAAAATCCTCGGAGAGTTACGAACTGAAGATATCCTTAATATTTACATAATAAATAAATCTCCTCCTACAAACGTGAAATCGTGAAAAAAATATCAGATGTTCCCTATATTTTGGCGAGTCATGTGAACATAAATGTAGGGAACAGCTGATTTTTTTCGCGATTTCAGGTTTGGTCCCATAGTAAAAGTCGTTCATAATGATGAGTACAATGAGCCCTTGGTTGTGCGTAAATTTATGTTACATCTTGTATAGTGTTGATCATACAGACTAGATATTGCCTTTAAAAATGCGTAAGGCGTTTTGCAGTTACAGTAGGTATATAAGCTATTCAATCATTCTATTGGTAAACAAAAGAATAAATCATTTTGTTTAAGCCGACGTTTAAAACGACGTAAAAATATCGCGACAGCATTTTATCGCGCACTGGATTTTCAACTCTCAGTGTTGAGCCGAGCATTGAGAATCCAACAGAGCGCATTCACTCGGCGCTAAGCAGAGCATATACACGCATACAGGGTGACCCATGAAACAAGGTCCAAAGCAAAATTTTAGAAGCCTCTCTTTTAGGGCTTCCCGAAGCACCCCCATGTATGTTCAGCGATTATTTATAGTTTAGGAGCTAGACCGTGTCTAATATTTTTAGGGAAATTCTCACTTGACTTCAGAATTTTTTATTTTCCTCTTTCTCAAAGGGAAAACTTTTGCTCGACAAGTATCGATCTATATTTTCAGTGTTTAAAAAAATAAGGGATTTATCCAAGCGGAAACACATACAATAACTTAGTACTACCATAAAAAAAATGTAAAACATTTATTTTTCACCTTACCTAACTGTTCGAAATCCAATTTCCCTAAAAAATGTCCGGAAAAGTACTTATTATTTGTATTGCTTTGGAAAGCTTCCGTGGAAGTTTTTAAAACCGCTTTGGGGTCATTGCCATTCTTCTTTTATTATTTTAGATACACGGCTGGTGTCATTTAGTAGCATGATTTTTAATAGGTTCCTGGTTACATAATTGGTATCCCACAGGGTAAGAATTGACGCCGATGTATAGATTTACCAGTCTAAATAATTGTTTGCTGATAACTTCGCAATTTTTTTTAACAATTATAAAATTAATCACATAGCTTCGAATATTAAACATAACATGACATCACACCGACTTTCCCCGAAGGGTTAAAGCGGGGGAGGGGGTTGGGTTAGCTTCTATTATACAATTAATATTGAATTATAGTAAATAGTTATTGACTTAACGTCCAGCGACATCGTAGAATATCCAGGCGAAGATGGCGTAATGAGCTTAATGCCTACAGGCAGGATTGATAGAGAGGATTGGAAAGGAGAAAGGGAGGCTTGGCCTCAAAAAACCTGTGCATGGAGAACATCGGCTGAAAATAAATAAAACTAAGAAGATTCTATTATGTCAATCAGTAACTGGACCTTGTTACGTAATTTATCATTGATGGCTTCAAGAATAATAATGAGGTACCATCGCGGAAATTAGTATACAGGGTGGCGATTAGGTTATCACATTAATTGAAACCACGTATTCAGTACATGATTCTGAACCCCGCTACGTTAAAATTTTTCATCTGTTATTAAAAAACAAAATTTGCTGCTCCATACATTTTTGCCTACCTACGAGGTCAAAATGTATGGAGCAGAATTTTTTTTTTTAATAACCGACGAAAAATTTCAACGCAGTGGGGTCCAGAATCATGTACTGAATGCGTGGTTTCAATTAATGTGATAACCTAATCGCCACCCTGTATATTATATATTTTTGGAAAACTTTGTCAAGTCTTCTCGTCACCTATCCCGCAATGTTTGAAGACTAAGGTCTTCAACCAGTGCGTCCTGCCCGTTATGACATACGGTGCCGAAACGTGGACTCTGACAGTTGGGCTGGTCCACAAATTCAAGGTCGCTTAGCGTGCTATGGATCGGGCTATGGTTGGAGTTTCTTTGAAGGATAAAATCAGGAATGAAGTTATCCGGAAAAGAACTGGAGTAACCGACATAGCCTGCAGAGTAAGCAAACTGAAATGGCAGTGGGCTGGCCATGTTTGTAGAAGGACCAATGGCCGGTAGAGCAGACGAGTCCTGGAGTGGAGACCACGTATCGGCAAGCGTAGTGTGGGACACCCCCCAGCTAGATAGACCGACGACCTTAAGAAGGTCGCTGGGACAGACTGGATGCGGAAGATAGAGGCCAGGGTGTTGTGGCGCAGCCTGGGAGAGGCCTATGTCCAGCAGTGGACTGCGATAGGCTAAGTTGATAGGACATTAGTAATAAGGTCAAAAAGTAGTTCACCGCAAATGTGCGCGATGGTGCATACCCTTAAACCTAGTTTCACCATACCATGTTGGTTAGTTTAATCTTCCGTTAAAATGTTAACGGGACATTAAGAGTAGCGAGTGTTATAGTATAGATCCCCTTTCGCCAGAAACTTAGATCCTTTTAACAACTCCGTAAAACAGATTCTTCAAGCACTATCTCCATTTAAGTATGTTATACTAACAGGTGATTTAAATATAAATACTTGCTCCGTAGACTGCGATACAGGGACACAATATTACCTTAATATCTGCTAATACTATGGTTTTCTCCCCGCTCACACATTGCATTCTCATCAGAGCGGTTCTTGCCTTGAGCTTAACAGATGATCAAAACTAGCCTGTCATAATTAGTACGCTTGTTACTAACGCAACTATCACTGACCATCACGCTGTCTTACTAACCGCTGTCTAAGCTGTATTGTCCTCAGACTATGAGCCAATTAAACATAAACAAACTCGAATATGAATGAATTATGAAACCTTGATTTTAGCCTAGTATACAATTCTGCTGACGCTAATTTGGCTTTATCGTACTTAATAAAACATGTCCAACAAGCAATTTTACGTAAAGTTTCTACATAACAAGAAACTTTATAATATTATACCTTGGGTTATTCCTGGACTAATTCGGTGTATAAGACACAGAGTTATTAGGATTAATAAGTGTCCTAAAAACAGGGCAATAAGGAACTAAGTCTTTCACGGGTTTTTATTGCAGGAATCGTGCCAAAGGCTGCCCCGCCAACTCGCGAAAAATCCCGGTATGCTCCACCGTGCCAGCCGGCGACTGGAAGGGAGGACCCGGTGGCCATATCCGGGGGGGTTCGGGCGTCCCCGCAGTCTCCAAATGAGTTCCCCATAGGTTTGGTTAGCTCTAGTGTTCCACTTGGATTACTGAGCAGCGCCTCGACAAGTCAACTTTTTCCCCCAACAACTCTACACAAATTTTGACCAAAGCTAAGAAAAACAAGGTTAAACAACGACTGCACTTCCTCCCACTAAAAGTGCACTTCACTAACGTTAGAGGGTTGCACTCCATTCTCGATCCGGTCCATCACCATCTTGAGACTGAGAAGCCGCACCTGTTTTTCCTAACGGAGACGAAGATAACAACCCCGTCGGACGTAGCGTATCTCAACTACCCGGGTTACTCTCTTGAACACAAGTTCAAGAAGCAAGCTGGGGTCTGTGTGTACGTCCGCGATGACATTTGTTGTCGTCGTCTCCGTTGCTTTGAGAAATCGGGTTTTTCTGCCATATGGCTACTTGTGGACACTGGCGTGGAGAAATCTCTCTACATCGGCGTCTACCGATCGCACAGCGGTGACCAGGAGACAACAGCGCTCTTTAACTTCCTCGTGGAGTCGACTGACGTAGCCCAGCAGCGGTACCCAAGAGCGAAGCTCATCTTTCTGGGGGACTTCAATGCCCATCATAAAGAGTGGTTGTTCCCGTACCAGAAAACTGACCATGCCGGGTTAGAGGCGCGCAAGTTTGCTTTAACGCTAGATCTAACCCAGATGGTGAATGTGGCAACGCGGGTACCGGATGTTGATGGCCATACACCCAATTGCTTGGACCTTTTGCTGGCATCTGATCCGGACAGTCATTCAGTATCTGTCTCAGCCCCGCTGGGAACGTCTGACCACTGTCTGGTGAAATCCTTATCGACCTGCTCTCCTACAGATGAGAGTCCTAGAGGCATCCTCCTCCTTCCTTGGTGGCAAGTGTGCTTCTCCTCGGGTGACCCCTCGTGCTGTGCTGACGTGGTTGCGGATGTGATTCGGCAGGGGATGGAGTATTTTATTCCATTCTCCGACATCTTCTCGGCCTTGGTATAATGCAGAATACGCCCACGCTGAGGCCCGTAAAGAGTCTGCCTACCAAGCCTGGGTCAAGGCCCGCGACCGCAAAGTTAGAGCGCGTAGGGTTCGCGCGAGGAAAAGAGCTTTTAATTCTGCCGCCAAGTTTGGAAGCGGGTTTTACGTGGGGCACGTTTTGACCATATCGGACGTATTGGGGCCAAGCTGGTTTCGCACACTCCGGGTAGTAAACAGTTCTGGTCCCTGTCCAAAGCGGCTGAAGCGAATTTCTGTCGACCCACTTTACCTCCAATTATGAAACCTGATGGGTCGCTGGCTCACTCTGCAGGTGAGAAAGCAAATTTATTTGCATCTCTCTTTGCAAGCAATTCACGTCTGGACGCTGGCTCCAAGCAACCACCTACTGTGCCTCATTGTGACTCCTCGATGCCGGAAATTGAAGTTCACATTAAAGAGGTCCGAAGAGTATTGTGCAGTCTAGACGTGAACAAGGCCAGCGGGCCTGACGGCATTCCAGCGAGAGTGTTGAGGCGTGTGCGCCTGAACTGTCTCCTGTGTTGACACGTTTGTTCCGCCTTTCTCTTAAAAAAAGGACGGTACCAAAGTCCTGGAAGCTCGCAAATGTGCAACCAGTGCCCAAAAAGGGCGACCGTGCAGACCCTGCCCATTACCGTCCGATCGCCATTACCTCCATTTTGTGCAAGGTTATGGAAAGGGTACTGAACAGTAAGTTGCTGACCTACCTTGAAAACAATGATCTCCTCCGTGACCGTCAGTATGGCTTTCGCCGAGGACGGTCAACTGGCGATCTTCTTGTGTATGTCACGCACTGCTAGGGCGAGGCCATCGAGAAGCACGGCGAAGCACTTGCTGTATCGCTTGATATCTCGAAGGCATTTGACAGGGTCTGGCACGCTGGTCTACTCAGCAAGCTTCCTGCTTATGGCATCCCTGCTGATTTTTGTAGCTGGATATCAGACTTCCTTAGTGAACGGTCGATCAGAGTAGTCGTTGACGGCTGCTCTTCCGACCTTATGGCTATTGATGCTGGAGTTCCTCAGGGGTCTGTTCTCTCTGCAACTCTTTTCCTGGTACACATCAATGACCTACTTCAGTCTGGTATTGTTGGGTACGCAGATGACAGTACAGTTTCAGAGCGATACTTGTCCAGCGCAAAAACCAGCGGGGCCGAAGTTCGTTCCTTGAGAGAGGCCATGGTAGAGCGGACAGATCTGACCTTAAGCCTTATCTCCCAGTGGGGTGATGATAATCTGGTCTCTTTTGATGCCACCAAAACACAGGCGTGTCTTTTTACCGCTAAAAGAAGTCGTTTCGATCAAATTCCTACTTTTCGGGGTATATCTGTTCCTGTAACTGATCGGCTCGAGCTCCTAGGCATGGAGTTGACATCATGTCTCAACTTCGGTGCCATCATCGAGTACAAAGCCCAAACTGTGGCCAAGAAGCTGGGCATCCTGAATAGGGTAAAGCGATACTTTACGCCTGGACAGCTTTTAATTCTCTACAAAGCGCAAGTCCGATCCTGCATGGAGTATTGCGGCCACCTTTGGGATGGCTCGGCCAAATACCAACTTGCCGCGCTTGACTCGGTGGAACGCAGAACTAAGAGGCTCATTGGCGACGTAAGACTGGTGGATGCCAAGCTTCACAGCTTGGCTCATCGCCGCAAGGTTGCCTGCTTGACGGTCTTCTACAGATTATAATTCGGGGAGTGTGCTCAAGAACTCCACGACCTCATTCCGCCGGCCCCCTTCTATCAGCGGACATCTAGACGCACTGCAGGTTACCATCCTTACCTAGTTGCTATCCCACCAATTCACACTAAGCGTTTCCAAATGTCTTTTGTGATGCGCACAGCAAAGGAGTGGAACTCTCTGCCTGCGTCTGTGTTCCCGAATGCATACAACCCCGATCTCTTCAAAGTGAGAGTGAACAGGCTTCTTCTGGGTAAGCTCGCTCCATCGTCGACTTTGTCTCTGTCATCTCTGACCTAGACTAGAGTCAAGAGCAAACCTATCTCAAATAAAAAAAAAAGAATCGGTCAATAGGTCATATAAGGAGAAAAACCCACGCAGTGCTATTAAATTAGAGGGTGGATATAATGGTGAAAATGCACCCTTTTAAATTTTTTTCAATATAGCTCGCAAACGAAGCAAAATTTCACTATACTTTATTTTAAACTTTTTGTAGAAAATTGAATTTCCCTTCGAAATGGCTTATTTAAAAAAAATGTTTTATTTTTGTTGTGTTTTATTGTTTGTGTTTAACAAAAAGAAAAGAAAAGCGAAAATTTCGCTTTTTTGTTTTTTTTTTTAATTTTTTTCCTATAACTTTGTGGGCCAGAGATAGGTAAAGGATTGGACTTTATAGGAAAAAAGTAGACAAAATTTCCTCTAAAATGCTGGGTCGAAAAAATTTTTGGGCATATTTGGGCGTATTTTCACCCCTATCTCCAACTTCCACCCTCTAATTTAATAGCATTCCACGGTTTTTTCTTCTTAAATGCCCCATGGACCGACTCCTGCAATAAAAAATCTCGTGAAAGTCTTAGATTCTTTCTATAACACATAATCAATAGCATAAAACTTATTCCTCCTAAGAGATACCATGATAGTCGAATAATTCATACAACTTAAAAGAGATACAGGAATTTCTGCAAAAATCGCCTAAATGATTTAAAAAATAATTACAATAAAAATAATTAAATAGAGCAGCTAACAATAGAAAACAACTTTGGAAACATAATTAAAAACGTCACCAATAATTATGTCAAAACAACGTAATTCAAATTCGAGTTTACTGCTTGCCGGTCGCCAACCAAGGTCACCTCTGTCGGGGACTCAGTTGGCGACCGTGTAGCAGGCGCTTTAAGACTCATGCAAACAGGCGTGACACGCGACGCGACACAAAGGTACCGCTCGTCGCGCGAAACGCGATGCCTTTGTGTCACGTCGCGCGTCGCGCTTGTTTGCAGGAGCCTTTATCCTTCACCACTCTTGTCAGCTAATAATGTAAATAACTTTTTCTGCACAATAAATATATTAAATAGAATACTAAATATCTATTAATTAATTTACTTTAGCTGTAAAAAAATTATACCAAATATTTACTAACTATCGATTATGCACAGACAGAGGATCTACTGTTGTCTGCAAATAGAACCGCTAACATGCTTTTTTACTTTCATTTACCTAAGTTTAACTTTAGTTTTTAATTTACACTCATTGTTATTTTCTCACATTAAGTATTTATACACTTTCTAGCCTGAAGCACAGGTTCAACCTAGTTTAGGCAAATAAGCAACGGTGCTCCGTTTCAATTGTTATGGTATTTATTGTAAATGTGCCTTTTTATATTATAAATAAACAATTTTTTTATTTTTTTATTATTAAAGTGGCCATTTTATGTGTCTAACGTAAATATTCCTATTTCTACGGGGATTATATACATACGTGATATAAATTATACTAGCAGCACTCCGCAGTTTCACCCGCATAAGTCTGTGGGGATATTGGGATATAAAAAGTATCTTAAGTGTTATTGCATCTTATAAACTATCTGTGTGCCAAATTGCATACAAATCCGTTCAGCAGTTTTTGCGTAAATGAGTAACAAACATCCATCCATCCTTACAAACTTTCGCATTTATAAAATAAGTAGTCTTTGACATTTCTCGGGACCCCAGGGGGGTCCCGGACCTTAGGAAGGCGTACGAGGGGCCGAAGCTAACTCGCAGAGGCCCGTTAGAAGCTTTCAATGAAAATGAGGCAACAACCGACGATTATCCCTGTACGCACTATGCAAGTGCACCCAAGGACAACCCGGCGAGAGGCGGGAGGCGTGGAGAGGTATTCCACGGCTATCAAGACAATCCCGGAAGTACGGTCAAGACGCCTACCAGCACCTTACTGGAATACTTCCTTCCTCCGAGCACGTTTGCTCTTGCGAATCTGTACTCAAGCCGGCCAATAAAGGCAAGAATGAGATGGGAGGTCAGTTCCTCGTCAGTGTTCACTCCAGCTGGCCAATAAAGGCAAGCCAGAGATGAGGAACATGACTTCTCCCGGAAGATAGGGTCCATGAGGTCGCTACTGCCCAACAGCTCGCCACATGCTGCCCTGCGAGTTTCTGTATCTCTCTTGGTTTGGCTCCTCACCCAAGACCTGTTCCGGCAAAGTAGACTCTACCGGCACAGACCTAGAGTTCGGAGCGCGCAAGCCCCGCCACGACGTCAACGTAGAGATACGGCGATGGGGATATTAGTAGGATTATTATGTTATGTGTGTCATTAAAACATTTAGATGCTCGGCTACAATTAGACTCGGTGCTGTGGTGTTTGACCCTGGTGTTAAGGTCACAATATTATACACACGTGACAAAGCAAAGTGGACTCACGTGTCTTTAGTTATATGTACGTTTATTATAAGAAGTAGAGGAAAATATGCTATTTCTTTAGCAGTTTTACGTTTTAAATAAATACTGTGTATAGTATAGTAGTTTGTGTGTGTATAGTAGAATAAATGCTGCGGAAATGCGTTCCTTGCAAAGCATGTGTGGTGTGACTATGAATGATAGACTGAGGAATGAGGTGATAAAGCAACGGTGCGGTTTAAAAGAAGATGTAGTGACAAAAATTGAAAATAGTATGCTTAGATGGTTTGGTCATGTTGAGAGGATGAATGAAAGTCGACTAACAAAAGGTATTTACACGGCAGATGTGAGTGGAAACGCCGGAAGGGGACGCCTTAGGAAGACATATAATTTTAATGATCTTATTGGTGATGTTCTTCAGAAAGGTCAGGTGCGTAGTACTCGCAGCCGGCGTACGTGTATGACCCAATGTATGAACGTAAACGAGGCAAAAGGAGTATGTAACGATCGTAGCAGGTGGCGTTCTGTAGTTTCTGTCTACCCCCATGAGAAGAAGGCGTGAGTTTATGTATGCATGTTTTACGTTTTTGACTGCATGTATGTATGTATGTATGCATGTATGTTTGCGGTAAATAAAGTGATTTAATTTAATAATTTTTAAAATTAGTTTCCAAGAACCTCCCCGCTGGGATTTAGACTTTTCTCGCTGAGTGAGGGACTGGGCCGTAGTCCATCACGTGGGCCCAGTGCGGATAGGTTAGTTTATTTTATTTCTTCAGAAAACATACAGCTCGCAAAGGTACAGATAGTTAAACATTAGTGAAAGAAGGTCAGTTACAAGTTTTCAGTGATAAAATAACGGCCGAACACAATAACCTATTTTCAGTAAAAGACAGATCGTTATTGATGGAAGACAGTACAATTATATCTGTCCTTATGTCAGGCCGGTAAGATTCCATAATCACTTATAGATTATTGGGACGTTAAGATTGGGACGTTAGATAGAGTATGTAAGGATCGTAGCAGGTGGCGTTCTGTAGTTTCTGCCTACCCGCATGGGAAGAAGGCGTGAGTTTATGTATGTTTGTATGTAAGACCATAGATATATAGGTTTTTCTATCTTCAGTATGCCAAAACTGGTGATAGATAGGTTATTGGGTTCGGCCGTTAGAGTGTAGCAAGAAACAGTAGACGGATATGAGATTAGCAGTAAAAGCACTCGGAGAGAATTTTGTATAGACTGGATAGGGTCAGGAGGTTAGGAGGTTTCAGTGATCTTCAAAGAAGAAGTTGTTCAATACTTTTTTCAGTTATGGGACATTGATGGAAAATAAATCTTAATTGTCATCACTTGTGGTTAGACGATGTGACATCATGGCTCGAAACCATAATTCTTATGTATGTCGCGGGGCACATCTACTAGCTGTGCCCCACGAATTCGTTCGCGTGGATATAGAAATTGTCACTAACGAGCAAGCTTAAAAACTATACGGTATTAAAAACAAAAACTTTAAACTTGAGACCATACTAGATGGCTCTGTATTAAGGCGATGATACCTGACTTTTAATTATTATAAACTGAATATCACCTCTAAACGAGTACTGTTAATAATTTGGAAAAGTACATGTTAAATGAGAGAATTTTCTTAATAAATGAATATGTGAATATTTTACATTATGTTTATGTAGCAAAGTGTAATTAATTTATAAAGTTACGTCTAACGTGGTTAAAAAAAAACTGAGAATAATGCAAAAAGTATCAAGCGTCTTTAGAAACCTTCACCATTTTAAAGATAATTAAATTATTCATCTTTTAGTATGATACGCGTTTTATCAAAATACCTTTTGTTTTATGTATAATAAGCTGAGCCCCGCGACTTCGTTAGCGTGGAAGTTGTAAGATACACAATATACTAAAATAACAGCCACATTTTAATAAAACTCCCTCGTCCCCCGACCCGTCACCTTGCATCGCCCGCCCGCGCTATTACGACAGATTACTATTACTACATACATCTCGCTCACAACCTCTTTTACAAACACATTCTCACACAGACACACACTTACTCACAAATACTCTCACTCACTCAGTATCAAACACACACTTCAGCAATTAATTAGTTAATCAAAATCAGTTTTATTTTTCTCTCTTTTAATATGTTCCTGCTTTTTATTATATTCCCCTATTAACCTAAACTATAAACCTAATTTTGCATTGTATCTTTTATGTTCGTTTTTTTTACTATTTTACTTTGTATATCATTGTGTCCTATCTAGGTATAAATTATAAGGCTTATTATGTCCATGCATAATTTTGAAGGTACACTGACTTCTAAGATACAGGTTTTTACCTAGTTTAGATGTCAGGGTCTTTTTGACTGTGAATCACTTAGCTTAAGCCATTTTTTTATTTATTTCCTGTTCAATTTAATGTTCGTGCATTTCTGGGAGTAAATAAATTTATTATTATATTATTATTATTACTTCGTTTACGCTTAGTGTTCTTTCTAACTTCTCCTTTTTGATCGGCTCCTAAGGGTCGTAGCGTGATATTAAATAGTCTATAACTATCTTGGAGAATTGGGCTACCAAATGCAAAACGTATTTTTCAAATCCGTCATTTCGTTCATGGGTTTTAATTTTTTTGCGCGGAACTGCCCGTTACATCAACTATCTGCCAGTGAAAGTTCCGACTAAATCCGGAGATTAGCTGGAACAAATAGACAGACAGACATACAGACGGACAAAAATGTAAAAAATTGCATTTTTGTTATAAGTACCGTATATAATTTCTTATGAATTTAGTAAAAAGTTGTTATTTTGACATTACAAACGGACACTTCAATTTTATTTATTTGTATAGATGTATAGATAAATTAATAATGCGTCTAATTTGGGACAGCATTCCTTGATGGGCGAGTCCTATTACTGAGTGGACGTACGACGCGTTGCGTGAGCTCAGCGCAGAACACGCAAGCTATGCACTCAAGGTGACTGACATCTAACTGCCTCTTAATACATAATATACAGCGAAAGGACCTTCGTTCCAAGCGGTGTCCTACGATGCCTCCCGCAACGCTTGTGTAGGTACAAGTAACAAATAGTTGTCCTAGATACACTTGCAGCTAATTTGGTTGTCCACCTTGAAACTAGTTTATTTTCCTGTGACTGACAAAAAAGTCTCTTAGAAATACGTATTTTAAGTATTTGTTTTGATTTTGCTTTGAAAAAAAAGTCTGTCAGCTAGGTTGACGTTTAAAGTTTAAAGTATTTTTTTTTTGCAAAACAGCTGTGACGCAGTATGTTTATCATTGTTAAGATCAAATGGTTCATTTTTATCACTTCTCGTACTAACAATTCTTATGAGACTCCTGTAAAGAAGCCACAAGCCAAAATCCGTCTCAATGCAAAAACCGGACAAGTGCGTGTCGTAACACGCAAAATGAAGGGTTTCGTTTGTTCTTGGGATGAATTTATCCCAAGAACAAACTTTGTAGTTGCAAAAATATTCTACGTCACGTAGGTACTTCACGGTCAATTCTCCAAGTGCAAATATAAGTTTGTAATCACAAAAAAATTTTTGTTATGTTTTATGACCACAAATGAACTATTTTTGGGCTTTTTCCTTTACTTATGCTGTGAGACCTTGCTTCTTGACAAATTTCATAATTCCAGATCAACGAGAAGTACCATATAGGTTTTGATTTATTTGCGAGTATCAAAATATGTCGCATAAATGGCCGATTTTTTTTTGTTGCTTTGACTTAGAAGTTTGAATTTTTTTGTGAGCTCCAAGGGACCGTAGACCTACGTATTTGATATCAATTTCAACTTGATACCTACAGGCGATACCTATTCTCAAAAAAAAGAAAATAACTCAAATCTCTAATTCAAGCTCAAATCTTCGAGCCAGTTTTTGTATTTCGAACATTATTTCGACTGCGGTAAAGCTCTATAAACAACATTTACCGCTTAGTTTTGGTTTAAAGTAGGTAAGTATTTATTTTTGTGTTTATTTGTTTTTCATCTTCAAAGTTGCCGGAATAAAGTTCGAAATTCAAAAATAGTTTGATGGTTTATAAAACCTGGGTCTAAAGACAAATCTTATTTTGTCATATGACCGCATTTGTTTATTTTTTAACTATAATAATATGGCATCGATGTTCTCGGGCATAGTCTGAAGTGCAACCAATTATAATAATTATGATAATTAATTATCAAGCTGTAAACGTTCACTACTGAACACGTGCGGTAGTTCCATGACCAAGGACTTCTACAATGAACAGTAAAATATAACATTGTAAGTAATAATATGCACAAAAGGTAGTTTTTTATGACCAAACAGTAAAATTCTGCACATTCATAAATCTACAAAGTTAATTCGACAAAAACTCGAAGCGAGAAAATATAAAATAAGCCTATAAATGCGATGGTACGGTGAGTGACATTGTATCAGCGACCACGATGATGTAAAAGTCAGAAATGTATGGGACTGACATAAGCTATCGAAAAGCTTATGACAATCCTGTTGAAAGTTGTTGAGGAAGAAACGCTTTGAAAGCGATTGCCACTTTCCTAGGCCCTCAGGTCAGGCCTTAAATTCGGTGTGAATGTGTGCGTGAAGACATACGCACACACACAAACCCTAACACATACACTTCCGACTTTGCCCGTGTCTCGGACGGTACCGAGAGCTCCTGCGATTACACACACATTGACAGCGTGTTAGTACACTTCATTACCGCAAGTAAAGTGCGCGTCGCTTCGGGAGATGAAAATACTATAAGTTATTATTATTTGCACCTGTTACAAGATTGTAGGTTCACCATTTCTTATATGGGTAACGCCGTGTTCAGTAATCTATGAATGTACATTAATATCTAATTAGGCTTGTCATTATTACCTGGTGACAACAGGTTATGAAAATTAATTGGTCATAACAGTCAATTACATAGTATATTACGAGACAATCATGCAATTATTTAGAAAATAATTGAACCTTCATTACGGACATTTGGGGTTCTGTGCTTCAAAACTGGAACGGAGAACAACGATTGCCTTTCGGCAAATAAGTACCTTAGTGAGTTGCAATTCATGTGTCAAGAACACGGAGCAAGAATTAACCGTCACGAATGGAGATGTTTAAATCCTACGTCCGATGCACCATAGCCACTATTAGGCATCTTGCAGATTGGCTAAATATTTTTACCGCAGCATGAACTACACTCTAAGAAGTCATGTATTACCTACGTGCTGGCACGAGGAAGAAGAACCAGGGGGCCAACCACCACCTCTTAGAGCAGTATTATTTTAATGTTACTTCAGTGTGAGAAAGATTACAATAATACTGCTTTAAGAGGTGGTGGTCCAGCTCCTGGCATTCAATTTTGGTCATTATGACAATATTTCCTCTTAATTTTCGTTAATATTCACAGAGGACTTCTTTATAGTTTGACTTAAAAACTTCTGATTTGTCTTTTAGAGATCATGCATGAGTATGATTCACGATAAGATTTTCCAACTTTGTCCTTATCAGTCTGTCTAATAAACAGGTAAAAAGACGACACAGCATCTCTTTGTTATCACCATAATGTAGCAAAAGACGCGCATTTCCTACTTACGAATACACAGTTTTTTGTGTTTTTCGGTCAGTTAAGAGTCCAGCAGAAAAATCTTCAAAGGTACATAATTAATGACGTATATTTAACTGCCAAAACCACATAGCACGGAGACCCCTCGGGGGCCGCTGCTAGAGGTGGTAATGTCAAAACTTTCCACACAAATGAAGCTGTCGCCGTTTACTCACAAATGACGTATAGAAACTGACGGCATTGGATGGCAGTCCGTGACAGTAGTTGTGCGCTTACGCACTTTAGCCGCAACGAATTTTATTAGTATTGCAGTCTCTAAACACCTCCGGCGTGGTGATTCTGTGCTGTAGCCAAAATAGATCGTTTGATTGCCAATTGAAGTATGATGTAGTGTTTATTATTGGACATTTGAAAGCCACTTTACCTGATAATGCTCCTAATGGGTCAACTGTTTGGGATCCACTGTACTTTAACACCCGTGCGTGTGAAGCTTCACAATTTTATA
This sequence comes from Fissipunctia ypsillon, assembly GCA_947568875.1. Lineage (NCBI taxonomy): Eukaryota > Metazoa > Arthropoda > Insecta > Lepidoptera > Noctuidae > Fissipunctia > Fissipunctia ypsillon. The sequence goes on from OX387662.1 coordinate 17,622,496, forward strand.
GCGTGTAGATATCCTCGTGTAAATCACTTTTGCAAAATTTCATACAGCGCAAACGCCTAGTTTTTGAGAAAAAAAATCCTAAAATTTCAGAACATTCAACAAAATTACATAATAAAATTGACATTTTACCATAAATAATGAACGAATTTCACTCCTTGATTGATCCGTGTTACGTTCAGACAAAGTGATAGCGGATTTTAATGGTTTTTAGTATAAATATTGTAAGTTTTTAACTTTAATTCATTTTTAAATAGCTGCTACCGTAATTAACTCAATTGTGAAGCTAAATTAAAAACATTAAGAGCGTTTACGACGGACGGAATTTCATACAAACTTTCAAGTCCTTGTTTTTCTAAATGAATGAACCGATTTTAATGAAACTTCATACGCATAAGTAGGATACATAGGTCTAAAAGTTAGTTAAGAAAAAGCGACGGGTGTTAAAGTACAGTGGTTCCGTCTCATCATTATGAATAACTCCTTTTACGGACCAATGCCTGAAGTCACGAAAATAAAAATCAGCTGCTCCATACATACTTTATGTTCGCATAAATCGACAAAACATAGCGAACAGCTGATTTTCTTTACGCGATTTCAGGATTGGTGCCATTGTAAAAGTTCTTCAGAATGATAAGTTCAATGACCCCCTTTTCAGGTCCATTTAAATTACATGTTCTACCTTTGTTCAAAACTACGGAACTCACCACACAACCCATTTCACACTTACCCACTTACAGTGTCCGTAAATCGTAACGCTATATAATATGTATTATTACTATATCATGATTCTTCTTATAATAGCGACAATCTCGTTAATGATTGCTTGCCGAGATCAAATTACCTAAGATAGAGTAGGTGAATCGTTCTACAGAGTTTCTTCATGCTTCCTACAAAGCTGATTAGTTATACCTAGCTATTGCAGCAACGGGTGAATCACATCTATTGATAAATGATAAGTGATTTTATTTCTGTAAGTAGGTTTATACAAACACTTTTACAACTCAAACATTTTTTTTTTAACTAGATGAGGCCGGCGTTTCCTATCTGACTACTCTGAGAAGAAAGGCTGAAACAAACTCAGAGGTCACAGTCTCTTTTAAAGTCCAGACATAATCTTGGTCAGATCATGTAGGTTGGTGTCTGAAATGGTCTTTTGAGAAAAGAAAGAACCACACAGATTGAGTGGACCTGTCCAGTCAGTGCAAGCATCTGTCAGTAATCGTACAGCTCAACATAAAAGTTAAGGAGCTCAACGATTCGACGAACAATACCAAAGAAAGGACATTTGGGTAGGCCGCATAATTTAACTATGATAAAAGCTGAGAAAAAAAAAAAACAAGGACCCACATAGTCTTCACATTCACAGTAATTAAAATAATATAACATTTTACAAAGTAAATATTCATGTCATTGTATATATAAAATTCATCAATGACAATGTGTATATAAGAAAAAAAAAATGCAAAAAGAAAAGAACAAAAAAAATCAGTACCTATGTATATTAAAAAAAAAAAGAAATTAGTTGGAGCAGCTTAATCCCACGCCTTTGTTATAATTTTAATAGTCATCGTTGTATTTTTTATTTCATAGTATTCTGTTTTTAATTTAAACTGCAGGGAGACTTGAAACATAATTACTTCTTGGAATATTAATTATTCGTTTTCGTTCCAGATTTGATGAGGTAAAAATTTAGAACTCATATTTCGGGTGCAGAAATCACCAGAGGGGCAGATTCCGTATTTTTAAGTTGAAAGCGCCAGGGTAGTCCGCGAAATTCCAATTTCCTTACGGTTTTTTTTTAAGGATTATGCTAACTTAAGGAGTTGAATTACATAAAATAACATAACATCACGCCTTGTTTCTCCAAAGGGTTAGGCAGAGGTGCACCTATAGTACACCCAGATGTCGCCAGTTATGTTTAAGATCCATTTAATTGGGGCGAGCCTATTGCCATCTACCGGGCACAAATCCAGACTCCGGGCTGCTACTGAGAAATTCCAGATAGAAATACCCAATACGTTGTAGAACTGATTCTAAAGATTATAATTTTGTAAATACATATTTGTTACAGTCGTGAATCATACTTTAATCGACATACACCCAGACTTTGAGCTGCAAATTGCAAAACACGTAATAAAATTTGAATTTCGCGGGCTACCTTAGCGCGCGAAATGAACATTTTATGAACGTTCGCATACTACGAGTACAACTGTCTCAAGCTTTCAAAAAAACCTTTAGTTTTTCAACATTTGTCAAGTTTTTGTAATGGATTGTCGCTGAAATGAGATTGCTACTTGAATTTGAACGTTTTTAAATACGACAAATTGATATTCAGATTTTTGCAACAAAAGTGTTGAGCTATTAACCATTATAGGTTTTTTTTTTGGTATAGTGATAATAAATACTTAAGTAGAACGGAATAAGTTAGGTTGTTTATCATACATTTCCAGAAAAGTTATTCCTACTTTCAATTTCATACTCTCTTTCTTTTTATCCGACTGCGGCAAAGCCAAAAAGGAGGGTTATGTGTTTGCCTTGTGTGTATGTATGTATATCCGTCCCTATGTTCCCTCGTAACTACTAAACGACTGAACCGATTTTGATTAATGATGTGTCGATAGATTCGGCTTTATTGCGCGAGTGTCATGGGGTATATTAAAATTATAAAAATGGAAAAGGCGGCAAAATGTATGTTTAAAAAAAAAAATCTCCCAAAACTATCGAGTGGGGTATCAAAATGAAGGGTTTTAAAAGGTGATTGCAAAAATATACACAAATTATATGTTTAAATGTAAATGTCGTTAGCACCCGATTATAAGTGGGTATTGTATTTACGACCGATACCTCGTAACTAAAAAGTCATCATCATCTGCCTAGCCTTTTCCCAACTATATTGGGGTCGGCTTCCAGTCTAACCGGATGCAGCTGAATACCAGTATTTTACATGGAGCGACTGCCTATCTGACCTCCACAACCCAGTTACTGGGTAACACGATACCCCTTGGTAAGACTGGTTGTCAGACTTTCGGGCTTCTGACGACCCGTAACGACTGTCAAAGATACACGAATGACAGCCGGGACCAACGGCTTAATGTGCTTTCCGAGGCACGGAGGGGTCTTGATATGTAAAGATGGTCACCCATCCACGGACCAACCGCGGCAAGCGTAGCTTAACCTGACCGATCGACCCATGCGGCTGTTATTTCTTAGCCACAAGCCCCTCAAAGAAGAGAAGAGCAGGGAGGGCAAGACGTAAAAGGAATCCTTTACGTCGATTTATGTAGTATAGTATAAAACATAATGAGCCTATAATGATCCCACTGCTGGGGGACACCACGCGGGCCCAGTGCAGGTTGGTAGATGTCACATGTCTTCGAATTTTTGGTTCTAGGACATGCCGGTTTCCTCGCGATGTTTTCCTTCACCGTTTTGAGAGCAGTGGTGATGAAATAATTTATATAAAGTAAAGCGCCTGTCAGGGTTCGAACCTACGACCTACAACTCGTAAGTCACGGTCGTAACCACTGGGCCACCACTACTCTCTCCTAACTAAAAAGTGTAAAAATAAAATAAAAGTTAATTTAAAAAATCAAAAAACCCGACTGCATAAAAAGTGAACTTTCAAAAAGATGGAAACAAGATGACCTATTTCTGTCTCTAAACAATCTCATGCAGTCGGAGGCATCTTCTTAAATTTCACAATAAAGACTTGCCTCCGACTCCATGAGATTGTTTAGAGACAGAAATAGGTAATCTTATTTCCATCTTTTTGAAAGTTCACTTTTTACGCAGCCGGGTTTTTTTGATTTTTAAAATTTATTAACAGAGTTTCTAAACTTACTGAGACAGGCACATTTTTTTTTTCTTTAAGATTTACATGACAGACTTGCAAACTCATTTGTTCTTGAGGCTATAACCTGTACCTAATAGGTATATCTGGGACATCCTGCCATATCACTGTCATTCTTATCTGATAAGAGGGCAGATAACAACATTTCTAGTGTTAGTGGCGTTGTCAGCTGTTGTTTGTTGAATGTTCTAATATTTTTTAGTGAATTGTGGAATTGTGTTTTTTTTAGTTCAAATACAATTTTTGTTCACTGCAGATAATTTAATCTGGTATGTAAATGTTTATTTAGTTGCAGACTTGCACTTATAATTTTCAAAACATTTATTAGTTAATTTTGTTTTATCGTTTAAATTAAAAATCCAGTGCTTTTAACTAGAATAAAATAATCCTGAATACAAAACAGTTAGTTAATTACTAAAATCAAAATGTCATCACCTTTAATAACACTACCTAATGAAAATAATAATTATAAATGCAACAGAAAAATAAACTATAATTATGCTAAGAAAATATAAATGCAATCCCAAATCGAGCTTATTTATAAAATCAATACTGACTGATGTATAATGACAGATACACAGGTTGGTCTTGTTTTTTTCTCATATCATTCTATTTATTTTTATAATTATCATAACATAAAAACCTAAATAACAGGTTTTTAATTTGTTATTTAAGTAATTAAGAAAAAATTGGTGGTTTGATTGATTTTTTAATAGTAACATAAACACATAAAATCACGCCTGATTTCCCGAAGGGTTAGGCAGAGGTGCACCTATGGTACACCCACATTTCGCAAGTTATGTTTAAGTCCCATGTAATAGGAGGCGAGCCTATTTTTATTAATAATACCTATGTTTACGTAGTCAGTCTGTAATTTAGGTAACTGTGATGGTATTTGTGCGTTCTCTATGGGCATGATCCACCACGGTTGTCCAGTGTGAGTTGGTGGACATCATATGTTTGCGATTTTTTAGTTCTAAGACATCAAGCTGTTTTTTTTTACCGACTTCAAAAAAAAGGAGGTTATCAATTCAACACGTATGTCTGTCTATAGGTCCATATAAAGAATTCGTAGCGAAGTCAAAACTGTACATTGAAAAGTTGTGACAAAAAAGTAATTGATACGAGGTCCAGGAATGATCCTAAAGCCGAAAATATGTTTTTAGAATTTTTGCCTGTTTGTTTGTTTATCTGTTTGTCTGAATGTTTGTTCCAGCATCACTCAAAAACTACCAGATAGATTTTGTTCAAATTTTGCATGTATATTCCCTATAAGTCAAGTCGGTCTATAGGCTATAAATTATCGCTCTGTTTGCTATGGGGGATGAGCAATGTTGCATTATGTTTGTATTCCTCTATAGTTTACTGCAAATTGTAAAAAGACGAGGCAAACGATAAGGTTGCAGATAGTTACAGATTTAACTATTTAAATGATTATTATCACGCTATACCTTCATGGGGCTAAGCAGTCAATCATGACATATAAAGGGTGAATTTTTGAGATTGGGCGGTAAGGGCAGGTACCCGAAAACAGAAACACGAAAACGGTCTAAGAAGACTGTCCTTAAGTTTTTGAGACATTTTGATTTGCTTTCACAGATTTTGAAAAAATTGTACAGTCAACAAGAAAATGGGTAATTATCACAAATAAAAACTTTTTTGATGTCAATAGATAGATCCTGTGTCTTATTTATTAAATAAAACTCTATAAAAAAAAAATAGAAAAATACTTGAAAATTGTTAAGTTCGCAGTAAACACTCGGTATGTTTGTACACGCATTTCTCCGAAACTATTAAACGGATTGTGTCTATTTTGATTGGCTTATATTTACTCCAACTTAGGGAACATTGCAAGTTTCATCAAAATCGGATTAGTAGTTTTCAAGATATGGACTAATACATGTAAATGTGACGGCCTGGCTTATTGATACGATCTGCGGGTGGTGATGTCAATGGGATAACATCTCAAAATCTTGGTCAAATTCTAGTGCAATATTTACAACAAAACTATTAACTACTTATTACAAACAAATACTCCAGTTTTTACGAAAACTAAAAATTACGAAACAAAAAAGTAACTTAAAAAATTAAATCGACTTTAAAAAGACTTTTCTTTTCAAAGAAAATAACTCAAAATTTTGAAATAACTTTAATTTCGGAGGTCGGTGGCAAAAACTAAAATACAGATTCGAAGACTTTTCGAAATTAAAGTTATTTCATAATTTTGAGTTAATTTATTTTTGAAGTCGATTAATTTTTTTTAAATTACTTTTTTTCTTGTTTGTTCTACATTTGGCGGTTTCCTCGTGCAGTTTTCTGTAACCAATTTTAGAATACTGGTAATGAATCAAATTGCACAAGGTAAAGGGCGCTTGCTTAAGTTCAAGCCCACAACCTACGTTAGTAGTCAGCGAGCGACTCGTAAATCAGGGCCGTTTGTTCCACGCGCGCCTCAAAGAGATGTCAGCACCATTGAAGGGGTCCGCTAGGGCCGATGCCAGCTAGGGTTGTGGGATGTTCGGAAGAGTTACCGTGGCCCCAGCATATGCAACAGAAGGAACACGAGTGGGTTTTAGTCAGTAAAAGTCTGACACGCCCTCCCGCTCCGCCCAGAGTGCGAGAAGTCATTTGATGATTTCCCATCCACAACAAAATAAAAAAATAAAAAAAGCCCGGGCCGTTTCCACTTGGCTGTCAATACTCATGTTATTTAATAAACTCATGATATTTTATATATATTTTATAGGCACTTAGAAATTTTTTTTATTTTGATTTACTAAATCAAAATAATTTTTATATAATATCCTCCTCTCAATTTTATCATTACCGGATCACTATACATAGTGCAGCATAACTCTGCATGTCAAAACTTTTTGGTTCTTTATAATCAACCTTTTTTTCGTTTGTATTTGAGCCTGGTCGATTTTTATCTTTTTATTTCGTGATTCGAATTATTTTTTCTTCTGACAGATGGGTCCCCATTTTTTTCTTAGTTGCAAAAGTTGAATCAATTGATACGGACCCAGTTTGTGGAAAATTAAGGAGTTGTTTTTAAGTGAACCACACTATCCCTGCCGTCCTATTAATACCTTATGGCAAAACTATATTGAGAATGGTATATTAAGTATTATTCTAAGCATTCATCTTTATTTTTTCTGGTACGTATCTTTTAACAGTTTTTCCTCAATCGGAAGTTCAGTCTGATCACGCTGGTCTAACCCTAATTCATTTTGTCTTAGGACTGAACAGCTTTGAACAGGCCGCCTTTCGGCCTCCAGGTTTAGGCCTAAAATTACGCTGGACGTCCTTGGCCAACGTCGAGAGTTGGGTCGCATTTTGACCGCTGAAGGTTTTACAAACAACGCCAGTTCCTGAACCTGCGACAACCTACAGTCTACGTCACCTCGCCGGACGCGTTAATTACTTATGCCACGGGTTTTTATATGATATTTTACGTTCTAATTTAATAGTGTAGATAGTAATCCTCTGCAGATTTTTTTAATTCATTAACTACTTAATTTTATTTTCAAATATGTAAAATGCGAGATACCTTGGTTCTCTAATTTTTTCATAACGATATGTTTTAGTAGCGTTACTTATTAGTGATTGCAATCGACTAGATAGTACGTTTATTTTCTCGTTCGTTATTCGCGTACCTATCGGACCAAAGTTCTCTATTTTATTCCCTTCACACAAGTCAACCTGCAACTTTTTGATACAATAATATTCATGTTTTTACCTTTTAATGTTATTTTCTATTTTTATTTTAAAAACTAAATTAAACGTGTCGTAGCAGAAAAGTGAATTTTCCGTCTTTTTTTTTTTTTTTTCGCTACAATAGGTAGAAGGTTCAGGTAAATGAAATAACTTTATATGGCAATTATATATTTTCATAAATTATGTTTGGTAAATGATTGTAATTGTTGATATCCTGCTTGTTCTAAGGGCTTACTGCTTGTAAAAAAAAATCTAAAAACCCGATTGCGTAAAAAGTGAACTTTAAAAAAGATGGAAACAAGATAACCTTTTTTGTCTCCAAACAATATCATGCAGTCGGAGGCAATAGGTCTTTATTGTTAAATTTAAGAAGATGCCTCCGACTGCATGAGATTGTTTGGAGACAAATATATGTAGGTATATGTGGGTATATGTAGTAACGCTTTAGGTAATGGTCATAATAAAATACCCGCTTATAATCGCGTGATAACGGCCTCTTACTCACTCACTCCAAAAATTCGGCATTGTTTTTCCATCATTTCTCATTCCAAATTACATTTAAACATATAAGTTGGTATATTTTTGTAATCCCCTTTTAAAACCCTTCATATTGATATCCCACTCGATAGGTTTGGGAGATTTGTTTTTTGAAAGCATACAGTTTGGCGCCAAGGGGGGGCTTGTGGCTAAGAAATAACAGCCGCACGGGTCGATCGGTCAGGTTAAGCTACGCTTGTCGCGGTTGGTCTGTGGATGGGTGACCATCTTTACATATCAAGACCCCTTCGTGCCTCGGAAAGCACGTTAAGCCGTTGGTCCCGGCTGTCATTCGTGGATCTTTGACAGTCGTTACGGGTCGTCAGAAGCCCGAAAGTCTGACAACCAGTCTTACCAAGGGGTATTGTATCACCCAGTAACTGGGTTGTGGAGGTCAGATAGACAGTCGCTCCATGTAAAATACTGGTATTCAGCTGCGTCCGGTTAGACTGGAAGCCGACCCCAACATAGTTGGGAAAAGGCTCGGCAGATGATGATGATGACAGTTTGGCGCCAAAAATCCGCCATCTTGATATTTTTTATAATTTTAATTTACCCAGTGACACCCGCGCAATAAAAAAAATCTAACGACATATATTCATCAAAATCGGTTCTGACGTTTAGTAGTTACGAGGGAATATAGGGACGGAATACATACATACAGGTTAAACACATAACCCTCCTTTTTTGGCTTCGCCGCAGTCGGGTAAAAATAAAGTGTGTTACCAATAATCATTTCCTCTCTGAAACTCTGAACATAAAATGGTTTCAGGTTATTTTAATTACACCTTACAAAAATTAGTAGATATTTATTTCAATTCGTAGCACATTTCCTCAATACAATGTCCCGTTGAAATATTATTTAATTAAAATTATTTCAGAGAAAGTGTCGTTAATCCGTCTAAAGATTAATCTTGACCTCTCAAGCGATTAATTAGTCAAATAAGTTGATTCACAATTGAAAAGGTTGACAAATCGAATCTCCTGTTAATTTCCTTACTAAATCTGTCTTTGAAATTGAGCCTTTTGTTTATAGACTGTTTTATTTTTGCTGGAAATAATAAGGAACCACTTATTTTTGTCCATTTTCTTATTTACTGTACCCCATCACTGCTATTGTCTTTTCCGTGCCCTTAATTTTTGTCTGTAAATGGGTGCGTTTACAGACAAAATTAAGTGCACACCCCCGAAAAACTATATGAAGGTAACACAAAATTACCTAACATACCATCACGGCACGGCAGTTGTGTACCCTAGTACACCCCCGGCCCCGGTGCGCTGTGCCTGGGTGTTGGCAATAGGCTCGCCCCTATTACATGGGATCTAAACAGGAGTGGAACTCTCTGCCTGCGTCTGTGTTTCCGAACGTATACAACCCCGATATCTTCAAAGTGAGAGTTAACAGGCTTTTTCTGGGTAAGCTCGCTCCATCGTCGAGTTTGTCGCTGTCATCTCTGACCTAGACTAGAGTCAAGAGCAAACCTATCTTAAATAAAAAAAAATAAAAAAATACATACTTTGCGAAATGTGGGTGTTACTATAGGTACGCCTCTGCCTAACCCTTCGGGGAAACAAGGCGTGATGTTATGTTATGATATGTTTAATAAGTGATTTTAAATACCAAATACAAAATTGAAAGTATGTGATTTGCCTCAAATGATTATAGTAACAGTGTAGTCATGAAGTTTAAAAGTATCTCATTTGACAGTTACCGTGAAAAGTACTGGTTTTTTAATGGAACGGAATGAAAACATGATGTTTGGAGCGTCACGTCGCCTTATGTTAGTTCTCATCGAGCCTCGGAATCGAAAGGTTGTCTTCAAGAAGTCTATACAGGGTATAAGGGACAGCCCTCCGCAGACTGATCGGGTGAATTAAGTATATCATACTTAGATGACCGGTACTTGAAATTATTTCAGGAACCTTAAGGGAATCAAATAAACCTGATTTGTTTTATTACCTCACACGCAATGTATCGTTACCGTGGCAAAGTGCGCGTAGCGAACGGCAGCGCAGCGAGCCTTCGGCCGCCGAGTATTTCAACATCCATTGCTGATTTTTTTATTTTAGCTGCTTTATTTACATTAATGGAGTGCAGCGTACAGAGAATGTATTTTTACATTGAAATTAAGGAATAATAACTGAAAAAACGATAAAAAGAAATTAAAATTTTCCAGACAATTTTTTCGGTGGAAAATGATTCAAAATAAGGAGATGAATGCACCCTGTTAATTTGCGGAGGGCTGTCCCTTACACCCTGCATATTGACATTATATAGTTTGTTAAATATCAAGTTTGTATGTGTGCAAGAATATAAACAGAACTATTTATAGTAGAAAAGGCGTATTCATTTCATCATAATATTTTTTTTAAATCTTTTTTCAACAACTGCACCCTAGTCTAGTAAAGTACTTATAACTTTACAAGACTAGGGTGCAGTTGTTGAAATCGAATAGCTTTAGGCTGCCTGTCTACAGGAGCGGAGAAGATAGGATAGGAGCGGAGCTGTGCCAATGTTAACCAAAACAATCTAAACTGCCTCTTCTCCGCTCCAGTAGACAGGCAGCCTTATTTGTACTGTAGTGTTGATAAATAGTGTGCGGGGGAAATCAACACTACTAGGGTTTAAACTCAATAAAGCATTATGTTTTTATACTAGTTTTGCTTATTAAAGGTACATTCACAAGACACCGCTATTTTTTATCTGACTTCTTTACAAAACAATTGTTATATACTTCAAATTAAAAAGTAATTCCACACCTGTCTGAACGATTGAATGTAACCATAGGTAGGTAAATTCTTACCAGCCTGAACAACATAAGGTCGCCTTCGGCATCAAACCTTTACAGTACCAATCAGACTGTCACACTTCATTATATGATTTTAGTTATACCTATTTACTAATCATTTGTTTTTATTTCGAACGTGTTTCGTGACGAATTCGAATCTAATAGTTTTAGGCTGCCTGTCTACTAGAGCGGAGAAGAGAGGAGAGGAGCGGAGCTGTGCCAATATTAACCAATGGGGAAGGTCGGTCAAAGCTAATTGTAGATGGCGTGATCATAGCTAGGTCCCCACGGCCTACAATAAGTTTGACATTTCGTTCATTCATGAGTTTACTTTTATTTCGTTATTTCGTTATTTTCGGTGATTTCAATATTTTAAATCAAGTAAATGATATAGAAAGTGTCAGAATTTAAAACCTCCTCAAAGTCACTTTCTGCAAAATGTTTCTACTCTGTTTAATTTAGAAAACATCTCTACGAATAGCTTTAAGCCACCATCTTTTAATTTTAGGGTCTCTCGGAGAAATGGTGGACTCCAATTTCGGAGTATTTAGTAACACAACAACGCATCATTTTCGCAAAAATAAAATAAAACCACCTCACGCCTTGTATTATTAACTTGTGTTGGGAACTAGCTACGACAGCGCCATTTTGACAGTTGCCTTCCCCATAGAATCTAAATTCTGCGGAGTTTTGGTTAATACTGGCACAGCCCCGCTCCTCTCATTTCTTTTCCGCTCGACGCGCTCCAGTAAACTGGCAGCCTAATTTGTACCAATCAGACTGTCACACTTCATGACAAGATTTTAGATAAACACAAATCATTTGTTTTTGTTTTAAACGTGTTTCGTGACGAATTCGTCTGCCAATTGTAATATCTATAAGTACCTACCCTCTTTGATAGTCTTTTGATCCTTATTTAGCTTGTTTAGTAACTGGAAAGTAGACTAAAAATAATCTTCGAGCAAACCTCAAGCTCAACATCATGCAGGCGTATGGAAGTATATTTTAAGGGTGAAGACAGACGAGGGTAATTTTTTGAGTTGCGAGTCGCGTAATTTCTGCTTGACAGAAGTTCTGTTGGGCCGCCAGACGAGCGTAATTTATTTAGTTGTTTTTCAACTCTTGTACTGGGTGTTTGTGTAATGCAATGGACATCATCAAGGAATCTTCTATACAGATTTGGAACGTACTCCAACCTTATGAAATGCCAGAACCAAATGAATCTATCTGGGATTCAAATGCCGAACTTTTTTACTAGAAAACAAATTTTCCGAACTGAATCGTATACACGTTAGAATAAAATCACCTTCATCTGTATGAAGGTGATCTTATTCTAACGTGTATTGGCTCAAATTATTATAACTATAAAAAGTTCTATTCCATAGTGTTCCAATCTTCGAAAAAAATTCCTGCAACCTCTTGCCATGCCCTCTGTTTTAAAAACTTGTCACTGAGACTTTTCTGATAAATTCCAGAGACAAGGCCGTTGTTCGACTTCAATTATCAATTTTTCCGTGTCTACAAACATTGTGACAAACAAATTATTGACTCCCACGCGTTCCGTGATTGACTGTCGATTCCCTCGCCCCCCTCTCGCCGCGAACTCAATTCTACCGAGATTGTGCGCGTGAGTCGGCAGACAACTCATTTTGCGTCGCCGTGGGAACGAAACAGGATTTTTGTATGCAACCGAATGTAGCAGAAATTACGCGACTCACAACTCAAAAAATTACGCTCGTCTGTCTTCACCCAGTTCACCCTAATTGTTACACGATGTAAGTAGTTTCCAGTAGGTACCTATAAACTTAGCATTGTGCGAGTAATAACGTCATAAGACCAGGGGGCCAATCACCACCTCTTAAATCAGTATTATTTTAATGTTACTTCAGTGTGAGAAAGAGATAGAGCTATACAGGACGAGCTCCATCTCTTTCCCACACTGAAGTAAGATTACAATAGTACTGCTGAGGTGGTGTTCTAGCTCCTGTAATAATACCTTTGCTGTTTCAACATCTAAGGCCGGATACAGACGATTGTGCTACGTTTCCTAGAAGACCGTTGGCAGCCACATAATGGCCACAGTGACAGCTGTCATTAAAATGATGGCAGCGTAGTTTGACTTTACGGTGTCCAAAAACGCTCTCGAGGAAAACACACCAACTTACTTTCATAAGTTAGTAACGTTTCAGTGACGTCACTCGCCGGTAAATTGTGGACGTTATGTGGAGGGTACCACTTTATTTTGTGTGGTCAGGCGACTCTAAATAAAACGTGGAATATATCTCGTCAGTGCCAATTTAAAGTGTGCAGGTATTATTGGAGATCCTAAATAAAAAAGTAAATAAACCATCTCCCTAACAAAAAAATTCGTTCATTCACCGACAAACAAAGTCATTCTCTTCAAAGTGAGAGTTAACAGGCTTCTTCTGGGTAAGCTCGCTCCATCGTCGACTTTGTCTCTGTCATCTCTGACCTAGACTAGAGTCAAGAGCAAACCTATCTTAAATAAAAAAAAAACAACGCACAGCCTACACCGCTGGGTCTAGGATAATGAGATTTTGTACAAGAGATCCTTTAGCTCCTTAGGCAGGGTGTACCAGAAAGATATGGTCAAGTTTAAGGGTGTAGTACAGACCATCAAACTGAACAACTTTCTCCATAGGACCAACATCGTAGTCGAGAAAAAATAATCAGTCGTTAGAATTCGTTTTGTAATGAGACGGATAGAGTTTACCTACTCAGTAACTGGGCTTATTGGTAGTCAGTTGATGGACCTTCCATGAATACGAAACACAGTTATTCAGCTTTATATATTTGTAACCGACGAAAAAAAAAGAGGAGTATGCATGTTTATAGGAGAATTATGTATTATATATATATTAAGTATGACCGCGCATTTCTTTTTAAAGAGTAGTCCGAATCGAACGATTTTTGTTTTAACTGGGCGGGTATACCTCGAAGTTGGTTCCATGTAAAATGTAATAACTTTGCTGGGGTGGTTTTTCAGTTAGCTTTAATATCACGTATTTTTCCCACTTAGTCTATGTGAATGATGTTCTAGTAACTTTACTGTCACTGTAATTTTCATAGCAGGTTGTTGTATTCGAATTTGTGTGGGGTAGGTAACACAAATAAAGAGTGAAAATTTTTTACAAAAACACTCCAACAAAACGACGACATCCAAAAAAAAAACACTACAAAGTGAAAAAGAACTTTGATTTCGGAAGTTGGTGGGAAAAAAACGAAAATACAAAACCAAAGACAACGACTTCCGAAATCAAAGTTATTTTTCACTTTGTAGTGGTTTTCTTTTTGGAAGTCGGTTTCACTTTTTATAAAAAAGTTTTTTTTAACCTGTTTGCCCCACTGCTGGGCAAGGGTCTCCCTTACACTTTCCCATTTATCTTTGTCTGCTGTCTTTTCCAGTCAATCATTAAAAAACCGAGTGTAGGTCGTCGCGCTACTGTTTCTTAGGCCTGCCTCTGTAAGGACGTCTTTAGGTATCCACTGTGTGACGATCCTAGCCCGTCTGTTCAGATGCATCCTGTAAGTGTGACCCGCCTAGTCCAATTTCAGCCTCGCAGTCTTCTATATCTATTATTTTCTTTAATGTCGGAAAGTCGGTGACCAAAAAATGACTGACGATTACCACTTCAAAATCATACATATCGTCTAGAATCTACCTAAGAAATCTGACTACGATGTTACCAGATACCAAGTATTGTATTGGTACCAATGTAAACTCGTGCGTTTATGTCATTAAAAGAACACTACGTAAATAATAATTAAAGTGCAAAAGTAAAACGCCATTATGAAATGTCTTTGTTATTGCTGACTTTGTAGCACGTTTAGAGGTGGCAACTGGACGCCACTTAACCGACGTTATTTTTTCGTGCACTGGATTTTCAACGCTCTACTTAGCGCCGAGAGTCGAAAATCCAACAGTGTGTTTTTTCGACGCGCTGGGATACACTGTGTTGGATTCTCAATGCTCGGCTCTAGACCGAGAGTTGAAAATCCATACGAAATGAAATTGAGAATGTTTTATAAATACGGGCCATTAAATGTCTTCTACTCAACATTGATCTATAAATTGACCGCTACAATGAAAAGTCGTAATTTTGTTATCACGTCCCTTGGAAAATATTTACCTATGTGGACGAAAAATCTGGTCTGTAGGTATTATTGTCAATCAAAGAAAGAAAAGAAAGAAAGAAAGAAAAGCTGTTTTTTCACGTGAAAGTGACGCACATGCATAAAATTGTTGTTTATCTTAACCTAATAAAAACAAAACAAGTGAATATACATTCTAAAATTAATAAATTAAACCTAGACGGAAATTGCGCCACTACCGCGCGAAACGGCCAACGTTCAGCATAATGCCGTGTCCTGTGCACTAAGACATGAAATCCACGGCGATGCCGATTAGGTGTCAATTGATCATATCCAGTGATTTTAGTAACATGCACGCTATTAAGGATGAGTCGTCTTACGCTGAACTTGAGTCGAGTCAGTGTCTAATTTCGTGCAGACACTGGCTTGCGGTTTAGAGTCTTCAACAGTGTTAGGTTCGACTTTCAGTCACCAGATCCGGCTGATATGTTTCATAGCGACTTTTCATTCTATGTGTTTGCTATCAAACAGTAAATATATCAGTATCTCTTCACAATACAAGGTTATTTTAAATTGACTAGCTAAACTCCGCAAACGCGATGGGTATCGATTCGATGGTTTTTTTGTAAGATCATCGACGGCAGTTATTGTGGTCACTTGAAATATCAGTTTTAAGTTAATCTGGTGTTTTTTTGTTAGATATCCATCGCGTCTGCGGAGTTTAGCTAGCCGGTTTAAAATAACCCTGTATAAGTCAACTATCCGGAAAGAAGGTGGTGGCCAAGTAGTCAATTACTGCCGAGTCATAAGACGTCGTCTTAAGACTCAATAGTTGACATAAATAGGGTTATTTTATAGCGCCGTGTTACTTTGATCTAAGTATTTGTTTCACTACCAACATCTTGTATTAGAAACACAACTCGAAGACCTATAGTGGCTGATTTCCATCAACCCGCACAAGACCTGCGTTGTGGGCTCCCTTTAAAGTGACGATAACCAACTTTTAATGATTTTAAACTGAAGATCACGTCTAAACGAGTAGTGTTAATGATTTGTGATGTCTGTGTTTTTGATGTAGTGTTGATGCAAAACATAAACATATGTTAAATTAGAGCATTTTCTTAATATGGGAATATTTTAGATTGTGTTTATATTGCATAGTGTAATTAATTTATAAAGTTATGTCTGACGTGGATAAAAAACAGAGCTTCACGCAAAAACTATAAAGCGTATTTTTATGAAATTTTCACAATTTTACAGTTAATTTATTTATTTATCTTTTAGTATACGTGTTTTGTTAAAATACCTTTTGTTTTATGTATAATAAATTAATAATGCGTCTAATTAGGGACAGTGCTCCTTGATGGGCGAGTCCTGTTACTGAGTGGACGTACGACGCGTTGCGTGAGCTCACAACGCACAGAACACACAAGCGCGCAGCACATAACGCGCAAGCTATGCTCTCAAGGCCGTCGGAATATATCTGTATCTTAACAAAAATGAGGCCTGACTCCCGAGTCCAAGCAGTAGGAATGATAGAGGTCAATGCTGGTAAACCAAAGGAAATACTGCATTCATCGCAAATACTTCGCAATACAATAAAGAATATTCGCTATACAAAACTATTACTTACGAGTCGTCTAAGCCAAAGTTTGCTTTTCTACTATGTACCATTAATCAGTCTTTGTACTACAAAAATACTATGGTTCCTAGCAATGTAACCAAGTAAGTGATGACGCCATCAAGGATTATAAGAGTTCTGTGGTTCCCAATGCCATTGTGACATTGCGAAAGACACTAGTTTAGTTTTATTATATATTTATTACTGTTGTCGTGATAACATCAGTTCTTGTTGTAATTAATTAATACATTACACACATAGGTAAACTACACCTTCTTCCCATGGGGGTAGGCAGAAACTACAGAACGCCATTTGCCACGATCCTAACATGCTCCTTTTGCCTCATTTACGTTTATACATCTGGTCATACACGCACGCCGGTTGCAAGTACTACGCACCTGACCTTTCTGAAGAACATCACCAATATGGTCACTATAATGTCCTCCTAAGGCGTCCTAAGCTAACTTTAATAAACGCAGTTAAAAACCAATTACAATAATTCAACAGTTAATATACATAAAAAAGAAAATATAAAATAATAAAGTTCAGTACAGTTAAGAAGTTTATCGTCATCTATTTCAAAATAAAAAGTCATTTATTCAAACTAGGCTGAGAATCAGCACTTTTCGAACGTCAAAAATGACATGAGACTATCCCCCAAAACGCCCGCCCGTTACCACTTCCTAGTGCTTTAGCTGGGAAGAAGAAGTGGCGCAACAAACTCCCCAGCAGCACAGCTGTCTGTTTAGTTAGAAAAACTTGATTCTATACTGTTGTCCTCTTACCGGTATCCCTTTATTTCTGTACAAAGTCAGAATTTCATTTTTGGTCCTATAGTAAAAGTTGTTCATAATGATGAATGCAATGACCCGTTAAGAGTTTGTGCATTATTTAAATTACACCTTGTATAGGATCTGCGAGTATGTCTTCACTTTCCCTAGATACACCTCATAGTTATTTTACTTCTGAGTTTGCATCACAGTGATCTATATTTTTATCTTTAGCAGCGCTGTTATAAGGTTGATAATCATAATTCCTATGCGTTGCTATCAGAGGTGAAATAACTGTGAAAGGAGTGTACTTACAGTCCGGCCGTCGAGAGAATGCGTTCCTGACAGCCAAATGACAGACTCATTTGGACAATATCAACGCTGTAATAAGGATCAAATTCGCAAAACACATATTTCTTTAGTATGAAACTGACAGGTCAACACACAGGACAGGTTTGTCAATATTATTAATAATCGGTTTAACATGAAGTTGCATCTGTCAGTTGCGAAAAACCTCGCGCAACTTGTGGCGATTTAAAGTTGCATCGGAGTCGCCGGTCTGTAGATATCCTATTCTTATTTAATAGTAGTAGTAATGTATCGTTTAACATTGGTAAGCCTAGTGCTGATTCAGTCAGTAGGATACACAAGTATCCATCGGTGCAAGGTTGATATATTGCTGTCAATATTTATTTATTTAAGCTGTGTTAAGTTTAAAAATAAAATAGTTTGTGACAATTTTAGAGTTTGAAATGGGGTTTTTGTATTAAATTGTATCTGAGTATACGGAGTGTTAAAGAAAACGGTGTAATATTGCTGTAAATATTTATTTATTTAACTTTGTTCAGTTTAAAAATAAAATTGTCATAATTTTAGAGTTTGAAATGGGGTTTATGTTTTAAATTGTATCTGAGTATACGAAGTGTTCAAGAAAAGTTTAAAAGTATTTTATGTATGTGCCAAACAGGAAGCGTTTTTAAATAATGCTTGATGACCCGGTGAACTTCGTACCACGCGGGCATTTTCCGTACAAAATTTTGATTTTTTCGATTTTTCGGCAGTTTCTTTGGGTTTTTCTTAATTTATTGAGGCGAACGAAACAAACAAGAAAATATTCAAATTGTTTTTTTTTAATTCACACACAAGGTGTAATTTCAGTCACCGTTTACCTTTTAAGGGGTCATTGTACTCATCATCAGGAACAACTTTTACTATGGGACCAAACCTGAAATCAATCGCAAAAAAAAATTCGTCTGCATTACTCGTCAAAATGTAAGGAGCAGTTGTTTTTTTTTTCGCGATTTAAGGTTTGGTCCCATTGTAAAAGTTGTTCATAATGATGAGTACAATATTTATTGTCATATTTTATGTAATGCACTTTTAAACATTTTGTTTTATATTAATTTCAGAAGTGGAGGCAGCATTATTTTATATTTTTACGCAAAAGACTATTTTGATAGTCGAAAAATAGAGCGCTTAACAATGGATTACATCTCAGAACCAGAGAATAAACTAATAAGATATGGACCAGAAGTAGTCGGAGAGATAAGAAAAGAACATAATCTAGAAAATAAAGAAAACAGAGAACAAGCCATCGCTATTATAGACAAATGGGTGAAATCTCAGGAGCACTTAGTGAAAAGGGATTTTAGTAAGTACCTATTGCAATATTTTCTATATATAACTATGTACCTTCGTAGATGAAGGTTAAGGGGAATTAAGGACATAGTCAATGGGAGATAGTTTGAAGAAAAACCAAAAATACTTCCATATTTTAAAACACGTTTTTATTTTAATGAAATTTATTACCATTAGCAAGAGAAATAATAAAGTCTGACATTCTACTATAAATTGTAGGAGCTCGTGGCTAAGTAATAACAGCCGCACAGGTCGATTCATCAGGTTAAGCTACGCTTGCCGGGGTTGTCCATGGATGGGTGACCATCTTTACATACCGAGACTCCCCCGTGCCTCGGAAAGCACGTTAAGCCGTTGGTCCTGGCTGTCATTTGTAGATCTTTGACAGTCGTTACGGGTCGTCAGAAGCCCGAAAGTCTGACAACCAGTTTTACCTAGGGGTATTGTATTACTCAGTTACTGGGTCGTGGAGGTCAGATAGGCAGTCGCTCCATGTAAAATACTGGTATTCAGCTGTATCCCTTTAGACTGGAAGCCGACCTCAGCAAAGTTGGGAAAAGGCTAGGCAGATTGATTCTACTATAAACGCAAAGAAAGGTCCATTGATTATGATCTTCTTTCTTAGAATATTATTGACAATAATCCTTTTTTTAAAGAACCTAGTTTATCTCATAACGACTTTCTGAGGACAGTGATCTTTATTTTGTGTTTCTGTTTTCACTATGTCATAGTCTCTATACTAGATGGCGTTGCTACCTCTAATTATGAAAAACACTGACAATGATCCTTCTTCCCCATCATACTTCAAATGTTTACTGATGAACGTGGGTGTTCTATTGGCACAACGATGTAAATTTAAGTCGACTCAATGAAAATCTAAATCAAAATATTTTAATTCAC
Source organism: Fissipunctia ypsillon (assembly GCA_947568875.1). NCBI lineage: Eukaryota > Metazoa > Arthropoda > Insecta > Lepidoptera > Noctuidae > Fissipunctia > Fissipunctia ypsillon. The sequence goes on from OX387662.1 coordinate 17,642,431, forward strand.
GTACACTTATGTACATGGGCACTTATGAAACGTCAGAAGGTAGGTGCATGATCAATAAACACATTCGACTTTCCGCAGTCCACTGCTGGACATAGGCCTCTCCCAAGCTGCGACACAACATCCTGTCCTCCGCCTTCCGCATCAAGTCTGTCCCAGCCACCTTTTAAAGACCGTCGGTCCATCTAGCTGGGTTACGTGATCTCTACTCCAGGGCTCGTTTGCTCCACTGGCCATATCAGTCCATCGAAAAATATGACCAGCCCACTGCCACTTCAGCTTGCTTACTCTGCAAGATATGTCCGTAACTCCCAGATAATTTTATTTCGGATCTAATTTTCTAATTTTTAATGAGACTCAGAGCATAGCCCGATCTCACTGCGGGGACATAGGCCTCCTTTGTGAGAGGGATATAGCGCGCTGAGGACCTAGAGTTTGTGGACCAACCCGACTGTCAGTGTCCCCATCGTAAGTCGACTAAATTAATGGAATTCAGCCCGTTCACCTATTACCGTCTAGATAAATGCTACTATAATAATTGAACGGCAGGTGACGTGCAAGGCCGGTCAGGGGGCGGGGGGCGGGGGGGTTTGTTGCTGCGCACATGGTAAAAAGTTACATAACAGTTCACAATACACTTCACTTTTTTTCGATTACAAGCCATGTGCCCGATGGGATTTCTCACCGGCAATAATGGCGATCTTCCACACAAAATGTGCATCCTCTTTTTAACCCCCGTAGGGGATGGGGTTCCAAAAAATTATGAGTATAATTTTTATAATCAAAATTCTAAGTACGAACTTCTACGTTTATAATTTTTGAAATGACGAAATAGAATACAAACATTCATTCCCTTTATAAAATATCCTCTAATAAGCCCGTAATGCAGAACGTAATACAAAACTTAAGAGCATATACTACCTCGGCTAAAATTCACTCTTTATCTCGCTCGCACGATACTGCGCGCGGACTGAGTGAGAGCGGGACTGAGTGCGGTGAGGGCGGCAGGGAGCGCCGATAGTTTAGGTAATTGCTTTTTACGGTGAAAATAATAGCCTAATTAAAAAAAAATTAAAAACACAGTATCTTCTTTATATTTAGTTCAGTTATTATGCAAAGTTTCACGAACTAATTTGGAGTACTTTTTTAATACTAGCGGTTTATTGTTCGGTTTGGAGGTAACTTTGTAATTTTTTTCAATCGAGAAAATTTTATGGAATCGTATTTTTGCCTAACATCATCATCTGCCTAGCCTTTTCCCAACTATATTGGGGTCGGCTTCCAGTCTAACCGGATGCAGCTGAATACCAGTATTTTACATGGATCGACTGCCTATCTGACCTCCACAACCCAGTTACTGGGTAACACGATACCCCTTGGTAAGACTGGTTGTCAGACTTTCGGGCTTCTGACGACCCGTAACGACTGTCAAAGATCCACGAATGACAGCCGGGACCAACGGCTTAACGTGCTTTCCGAGGCACGGAGGTGTCTCGGTATGTAAAGATGGTCACCCATCCACGGACCAACCCCGGCAAGCGTAGCTTAACCTGATGGATCGACCCATGCGGCTGTTATTACTTAGCCACGAGCTCCTCGTATTTTTGCCTAACATAGTACTTAAAATTAATCCTCAACTTTACCATATATTTATTTCAAAATAAATGCTGCAGTATGTTCGATATAACAGAGGATCATGCTAAGCCATTTGAGGTAGTATTGGCCGTTAAGCATTACTTAAAACTACTTTAAGGTTATTTGATTGATTGAAACTAGTTTTAAGCAATCCTTGAGTTTTTAGTGAGGTTCTGCAATACGGGACTTAGTGTTCATCTTCGTTATTTAAAATTGATTCTTGTATTAAGTGGTTCAGGCTTTCCATTGTCTGGCTTGTCTAATAAAATGTACCTACTGAGTATGCTTAGCAACGTGCTTATATACTGTGCTCGCTAGTACATTTTGCAAGGTAATATGATTACAGGACTTAACCTTACGACAGAACGTTTAAACGGTCTATTAGCCAATCTGCATTTAAAGTCGTTTATGGCCTAATTATAACAATAATAAATAGAAACGAACAACAATTTACTTCTTTTAGGATTCGTAAATGGACAAACCGGAGAAAGGAGGTGTATTTTAATTTGTTTTTATTATATTAACTAACAAAATATTAATGTCAGAAAATTAAACAAATATGTAATCATGATGTTAACATTGATTAGGGTTCCGTATCGAAATGGTGTGAGCGGAACTTACGATTCACATAAGATGTCAGTGTGTTTGTCCCAAGACTCTAACTTAGTAACAACTTTACAGATTCCGTGTTGGGTACCTGATTTTTTTTTTAATTTGTTATAGAACCCGCACTGCCGGCATTTAGCTAACTAAAATGTATTTACGTTCTTTGAAATTTTCAGATTAGTGTCAGCAAAAAAATTATAATCAAAATATAATCCGCGACGTAACAAATATGTACTGGGGGCCAACCACCACCTCTTAAAGCAGTATCATTTTAATATTACTTCAGGGTGAGAAAGAGATGAAGCTATACAGGACGTCTAGGTCCATCTCTTTCCCACACTGAAGTAACATTAAAATAATACTGCTTTGAGAATTGGTGGTCTAGCTCCTGTACTTACAGAATTGTAATCATTGGAATCATCAGCACAACTCTCGAAGGTAGAATTGATCTCAAATATCATGATTGCACGAAATAGTTTAGATTTCACGAAATACTCATTCAATAGGGTAATTTAAAATTAGAGAATTGGATTATTGAATTGAATTAGGTATTAAAATTCTGTAAAGACAATTGTTACGGTCGCGGATCGTATTTGGAACAACAAACAACCTGTGCCTGACCTGCAAATTGCAAAAAAACGTAGAAGGTCCCGGGCTACCCACACGCTTTTGCCTTTATCTTATGTCAGATCACTTGCTAGCTCTTGTAAAAAAAAACAGGTAATTAAAACACTAGAAATGAGATTTAACAACATAAAAACGGAGGTCAGTAAAAGATAAATAAAAGTGACTCGGTCTAAATATTTTTTTACGCGAGTCAGTACCTATTTCCAGAACGGAAAAAAAGAACTGTTCAACTGGTTATAGCTTGTTTGATTAATTAGGTACTGATTTAAAAAAAAAACTCGTTTTTCAAGGTCAATACTTACCTATAACATTTGATCGTTAAGTTATATCTTCTAGTAATTAAAATCAAACTAATAGTAGGTAGAACCACTTTTTGACAAGTTTTAAGAAAACCAAAAAAGACGAAAATATAGAATTTATTTATTACTTGTATAATATTAATATGAATGGATCACTATGCATTAGTCCCTAGAACATAGACTAACGTAGTCAGCCTATAATCTTCCCACTCCTGGGACACAGGCCTCCTCTCGGTGAGAGGAAGTGGGCCGTAATACACCACTCGAACCCAGTTTTTTAGATCTAAGACATGCCGGTTTCCTCACGATGTTTTCCGTCAACATTGTGGGAGTAGTAGTAATGAAATAATGTACACTAAAACGCCTGCTGACTAAAACCCACCCGTGTTCCTTCAGTTGCCTGTGCCAGGGGCCGCGGTAACTCTTTCGACCATCTCGCGAACCTGGCAGGCATCGGCCTCAGCGGACCCCATCACTTAGTGCTGACATCTCTTTGAGGCGCGCGTAGAACACAACGCGCCGTCGACCCGGGCCTGGTCCTTACCGGACGGCGAGCTACCCCTTGCTCGCCGTCCGCAAGCCCGTGCCTACGGCGGTCGGGAATTGGCTCTTGATTCCCGAGGTCCAGGCCGTCTTCTGCGGCGACAAGGGGCATGAGGGCGCAAAGATTGCCTCTCCCTCGCGCGTTCCGCCTCCTCCTTTGCGAGCATTACTGCTTCCAAGAAGGAGGTGACGGCTTCCCATGTACTCTCGCTCCGTACTATGGCCTGGACCAGGGCCGGACGCGAGAGATCGCCGCCGCCGATCGCTTCCGCGAGGACACGGCGGTGCTCCGCCCAAGCCGGGCAGACCTCCACCGTATACTCTACTGTGTCCTCCGGGCGATCCACACAATGGTAGCACCCGGGCGTTTCCTCGCACCTTATCCGAACAGGAACCTCCCGATGCAACCGTGTCTGGTGAGGAACTGCGACAGGCAGAAGGTGAGGATGCCGTGGTGCCTTTCCAGCCACTCCCCAAAGAGGGGACTTACCGCCGCAATTGTGGCGTACCCAACACTGGGTTGCGACAGTCGCACTCTCCATGTCGCCATGAGATCCCGCCGAAGCTCTGTCCGCTGTGCCGTGATTTCTCGCGGCAGCGGAGTTACGCCCCAGCATTTTTCCTTTTCCATTTTTCGTCCTCGCGCCACTCCCATAATTATGTGCGTGAGGAATTTTGCCTCCAAATCCCATGATGGCAATCCGGCAAGGAGGCTCGCTGCCTCACCGGAGACCGTGCAGTATACCCAATCTAGCCAGATGGCCCTTTGGCACGCTCAACTGGCGGGCTGGTCGCCGCCTCAAGGAACGCGCCCACACTGGAGCGCTGTAAAGGGCCATGGAGCGCACGACCCCTGCGTTGAGCCACCGGCAGGAGGCGTTTGGACCTCCTAGATTGGGCAGGAGCCGCCTCAATGTAGCCCCGGCCCGCTCCAGTCTGGGAGCCAAACGTCGGAAATGCTCCATGAAGTTCCACCGGCGGTTAAGAATAAGTCAGTGGCACGTTCCGAGGACCATGAAATCGCCTCGGACTTGAGCAGGGCCACATCGAGTCCCAATCGGCCTCGGACTTGTGCAGGGCCACCTCGAGTCCCAATTGCCGGACCTTATCAACGAGAACAACAACCTACGACCTACAACTCGTATGTCGCAGCCGTTACCACTGGGCCACCACTACTCCCCCTACAACATAGAATTAGAATTGGCAAAATGTGGATGTACGTAACAGTCGACTGCATTTCAGATCAACACATTGACCTTGACTGGTCTAGCATAGAAAGCCTTAGTTTTAATAAAATAAGAAGCCAGGGGTCAACCACCACCTCTTAACCTTTCGCATGTCTTTATTGCAGACACAATAAGTAACAATTGACTTTGTACCTACAGGGTTCAAACGACACGTAAACACAGTAGCAGTAATTTTAATATTACTTCATAGTGAGAAAGAGATGGAGGTATAAGGTGGCATAGCTTCATGTCTTTCTCACCACACTGAAGTAAGATTAAAATGATGCTGATTATGAGGTAGTGGTTGGCCCTAGCTTATACTGGATTATTTTCTTACCACTGACGTGGTGCGGCTCCTGTACTGTTACATCTCCCGACCCCTTTGGGGACACACAATCATGATATTATGTTACTATACAATCAGAAATAAAATAAATTTCATTTAGTCCAGAAGAATTGTCCATAACTTGTTAGTATTACATCTTAAAACTATGTTATTCATGACGGGCGATTATGGTGCATTATTAGAAAAATAATAGCGTAATATTTCTTAATGCTACTAATTATTTTCCTGGCTTTTGACCTCTTTGGATTTCTAAGTAAACAACAATTTGCTTAGGTCCCCCCGAGATTTAAACTAACGTTATTCCTCATGTCAATTTCAGGTAAAGCGTATCTAGAAAGATCCCTAATTACTTGCAAGGGTTCCCTAGAAAGGACGAAGAAACAAATAGACAAGCTGTGCACCCTAAAGACGCTGATGCCAAAATACTTTCAAACTACGAATCTCCTTGAAAGTGATATTGCTCCAATGTTAGATAGAGGGTCAGTAGATTACATAATTATGCTCGGTTCCTGTAAACAAAAAACCGGCCTAGTGCGAGTTGGACCACACACAATGAAGGGTTCCCCAGTTGGGTTGAACTTATCCCAAGAACAAACTTAACATTGTAGTTAAAAAACATGTGCTCTCATACATTCCAACTGCAAATGTAAGTTGGCCGACTATTACTCGTTAACTTGTAAAGCCTACTTAGCTGTGATAGTTTAGCTTTTAACTTCGTTGTATATTCTACTACCGCGAATTTTATCACATATCCAAAACTAACCGTTTAGCTGGCGCGGGGGGGGGGGGACACACTTGACTAACAAAAATTAGCACTTTAAAGCTAAAATTGTTATCACAAACTCGCAATATTTTTGAAAGACCTATCCAACAACACCCCACACCATGGGGTAGACGAGAAAAAAACATCCCCACTGTACGTGTACAGGAGGTACCCTTTTTTTTTTTTTTTTTTTTTTTGTGGATGGGAAATCATCAAATGACTTCTCCCGCTCTGGGCGGAGCGGGAGGACGTGTCAGACTTTTACTGACTAAAACCCACCCGTGTTCCTTCTGTTGCCTGTGCCGGGGCCACGGTAACTCTTTCGAACATCCCGCAACCCTAGCTGGCATCGGCCCTAGCGGACCCCGTCAATAGTGCTGACATCTCTTTGAGGCGCGCGTGGAACACGACGCGCCGTCGACTCGGGCCTGGTCCTTACCGGACGGCGAGCTACCCATTGCTCGCCGTCCGCAAGCCCGCGCCTACGGTGGCCGGGAATCGGCTGCCGATTCCCGACGCCCAGGGCGTCTCCTGCGGCGACTAGGGGCGTGAGGGTGCAAAGCTTGCCTCTCCCTCACGCGTCCCGCCTCCTCCTTCACGAGCATTACTGCTTCGCAGAAGGAGGTAATGGCTTCCCATGCACTCTCGCTCCGTACCATGGCCTGGACCAGGGCCGGACGCGAGAGATCGCCGCCGCCGATCGCTTCCGCGAGGACACGGCGGTGCCCCGCCCACGCCGGGCAGACTTCCACCGTATGCTCCACCGTGTCCTCCGGGCGATCCACACAGTGGTGACACCCGGGCGTTTCCTCCCGCCTTATCCGGAACAGGTACCTCCCGAAGCACCCGTGTCCAGTGAGGACCTGCGTCAGGCGGAAGGTGAGGACGCCGTGGCGCCTCTCCAGCCACTCCTCAAAGAGGGGACTTATCGCCGCAATTGTGGCGTGCCCAGCGCTGGGTTGCGACAATCGCACTCTCCATGCCGCCATGAGATCCTGCCGGAGCTCTGTCCGCCGTGCCGCGATTTCTCGCGGCAACGGAGTTACGCCCACAGGAGGTACCCTAAAACATTTTTTTTTAATTTAAGATAGGTTTGCTCTTGACTCATTGATTTTATTTTACCATTTTGTGATTAATATGTATATCCATGCCAAATTATAGCTTTCTAGTACTAAGAGTCTCTGAGCTAAGATGCGGACGGACGGACAGACGGACGGACATGGCGAAACTATAAGAGTTTCTTGTTTACTACGGAACCCTTAAAACGAATCGTTTCGCTTACCAATTTTTTTATTGCCAAACTGGGCATAAACATGATTTATAAGCAAATTTTATCTCTGATAGCTACTTCCATATTGGATGGTCTACTATGCAAAGCTCTACTATGCTACTATGCAAAGTCTTTACTTCATTATTGGTAAAGATACAAGAGTCTTAATTTTAACCGATAACGGTCTGTAAATTATAGTAATCGGCCATTATTCAATTGCTGAATTTTTAGGCCTAGCCTAGTGCCTGCTTGCACCACACTTGCATTAAGCGCAAAACGTACTTAAAATAATATAACCCTATAATAATATATAATATATATATATAATATATATCTCTGTCTGTCATTTTTAAAGGATTGGCAGAAAAATAACGATGTTTTAAATTCGTTACGCGTTAAATTTTAATGTTCTAGTGATTTGGTGCAAGCGAGCCTTAGACCTAGTTTCACCATACCATGACAGTTTAATCTTTTGTTAAAATGTTAACGGGACATTGAGACTAACGAGTGTTTCCCCAAGCGCTAATCTGTCTGGCTGCCTTCGAGGTCCGTTAACTTACTTACTGACATTTAGTCAGTTGTCAAAATCATCGAAATAAAAAACGCAAGTCTATACTATACGGCTAGCTAAAATCATGCATTGTCAGTGAACATTGACATGTGACATTGCGACTTTTTATTTTGGTTGCTTTGACAACTGAACGATTTAAGAGTGAATGGTACATCCTAACGCCAGGTTTGTTATTTTTTTCTGGTGGAACTTAAATGCCATTAACATCGATGTTCATTTTAATGGCTGATTCACTATTGTCTGATTATGAATAGTTTGGTGAAACTAGGTTTTAAGGTTTATGGAAATAGGTTTAACATAATGATGTAAAACTCTTTTTACATTATACAAGATTGTAGCTTGTCTAAGTTAATCTTAGTACACTAGGTACCTAGTTTAGTGTTACCATAATTGGGCTAAGGGTCGGTACCAGGAAATCGTGTTATGGGTTTTAGATTACTTTATATAGAAGACTTGAAGTAGTAGCCACGAAAAAAAAAACGTCTGGCTAGCTCAAAAGTTTCACCAGTCAGTGAAAAAATCGGATTGAGGATAAACCTTGCAAATGATTGTTAAAAAAAATAATATCACTAAAAACGTGCAAAAAACTTCTTGGTTGTAACTTCTTTCACAAAATCTTCCGTTGTTGGTCTTTTTTAAGGTTCATTACCCAAATGGTGCCAACGGAACCCTATTACTAAGGCTCCGCTGTCCGTCCATTAATCTGTCACAGGGCTGTATCTTTTGAACTGTAATAGGTAGACACTTAAAATTTTCACAGAGTGTGTACTACTACGCCCGCTATAATAACAAACAACAAAAATAAGATAAAGTTTAAAATTAAAGGGGTCCCCAAACACAGCAATCGGCGTTTAAAAAAAAATGTAGTGTTAAATATTGTACGGTCGTACGGAACCTTTCGTGTACAAGTCCGACTCGCACTTGGCCGGTTTTTTGGTTTTGCTCTTAAAGTTATACTCAATTCACGTTCAAACTCAATACTTTCTACACTACATGTTCTTCATTCTTCCGCATCACGTACCTTCATTTACTAAACTGCTTATTCAAGATGTTCCATTGCGAAAATTTGCGGTTAACCAATTTTCGACCTTATTACTAAGGTAAATAAGGTTGAAAAGTGGTTCAGCAAAAATGTCCGCGGTGGTATCTACATTAAATCTTTTTTCCTTTCAAGGTTCTTCGCACTGATGCCAACTCTTACTGAGGAATACTACAGGGTCATTATGATCAAAGTCAAATCCAGTTCAGACGTCAAGGATACAGACTACACGTTGCTCTTCAAATTCTTTGTAGTTGTGGGTATATATTCATGGATAATCTCATCAGCCTGTGTCCAAAACCACAAAACTTTGCAAGTCTACAATTCTACAAAATTGTTAAATTGTATAAAATATTGTGACGTAACACAGAAATTACAAATATGTAAATTGTAGACTCACACAACATAACATTACGCCTTTAATCCTCAAAGTATTAGGCAGAGGTTTACTTATATGGACACCCACATTTTGCCAGTTATGTTTAAGTCTCATGTAACAGGGGGCGAGCCTATTGCCATCAACCGAGCACAAATCCAGACTCCGGGCTGCTACTGAGAAATTCCAGAAGGAAAAACCCAATAACAATTTGCCCGACCTGGGAATAGAACCCAGGACCTCATGGTCAGCAGTAGCGCTTCCGACCACTAGACCTACGAGGCAATCAGACAGCTATATTGTAGACTTGTCACTACAATTTACATATTTGTTAGGTTTTTCCGTTACAATTATATAGGATAAGTTTAAAAGGAGTGCGGATATTTTAGCAGGCAATCAGGTGCATAAAACTGAACAACTTTCCCCAAGGAACATAGGTTGAAATCTAAAAAATAAAATTCAACTTCTCATACAAACATAAGTCACATGACTAGTCACTGTATAAAAAGTCGATTTTCAATTTTAAGATTTCGACCTATGTTCCTTGGGGCAAGTTGTCCCGTTTTATGCACCTGATTACCTCCTGAAATATTCGCACTCCTTTTCAAATTATCCTGTAATATGGCTTAGAGTTTTGTGTTAAAGACCTCGTGAGATTTACAAATTTGTAAATTGTTACATATAAATTTTATTTGTAAATTTTTGTGGTTTACGGCCCTGATTTACCACATGGCATATCGTGATTCAGATCGTAGAGCATCGACTCTGTCACTCATACCTGAGTGATAGTCCCTTTACAACGTACAGTAAACGTACTCGTACAATAAACTATGTATACAGGGTTGAAAAAATCAATGAGCCCTGAAGGGAAACCACTTTAAATCCTTAAGATAGATTATTTTACTCAAAGGAAACACTCCTTTATTTTTAAAAAGAAACAAAACTGTATTCATAGATTTCTCAAAATGCTTACCTAAACCTGTGTGTGTGTGTGTGTGTTAACTCTCACTTTGAAGAGATCGGGTTTGTTTAACCCAGTGAGAGTTAACAGGCTTCTCCTGGGTAAGCTCGCTCCATCGTCGACTTTGTCTCTGTCATCTCTGACCTAGACTAGAGTCAAGAGCAAACCTATCTCAAAGAAAAATAAATTTAAATATTTGTTATGTATGACACATTTTTATTTCGTTTACTGCTCAATTTTTACTGCCGAACTTGTTAACCTTGTTGTTGTTATTGTTGTGTTGTTGTTGTTGTTATGTATTTTGTAATTTTTAATTTACCAATACTACAATAAACATTTGCTGCTTTAATTCAGTGGCATAAGAATCTAAGGCGGACGCTAGACGATCAATGTTGTAACGATTTAGAAATTGCGCAATGATATTATTATGTATTTACAATTAACGATCTTTGTCTTCATACTACATACTACGTACTATTGTGCGAAAAAATATTGCTCTATAAAAAATGCAGAAAAATCTTTTTCGGAACATGAGGATATAGTTAGGCGTACCTGTTAAGATTCATCTTTCGTCTGTCCAAGATCATTATAATCACTGTCTTCCATTATCTGATCCAGATCGCAGAATATTTAAAGAACACTGATTACTGCCGCGGCTTCACACTTATCGCCGATATAATCGACACCAGTGCAGCTGATGTGCTGTCAAAACTAAACCTAGCTGAACTGCAGCAGTTTATACCTGTCATCACGGTAAGTGAGCTGATGGAAATACATCATAACATAACATCACGCCTGTATTCCCCGAAGGGCTAACAGAGGTGCAACTACGTACACCCACATTGCGCCAGTTATGTTTAAGACGGCTGTCGCTTTTTGTCACCTCTTTCGCTCACACGGGACCAAATTTTTAAGAGTGTTAAATAAAAAGATGCTTTTGTGAAAAATGTAATCAATTGGCGAACTAATAAATAATATTATATTAATAGTTAATCATTATTTTAAAAAAAAAAAACATTTTTATTGTCGCATTTATTTAACTCAAGATGAGTTTATTGGATAACACAATAGAAATGTGTTTTTAATAATTACCTATTAGGTACATTAATATTATTTATTAGTTCGCCAATAGATTACATTTTCAAAATAGAAAGAGACAGAAAGGAAAGATAATGAAACGAGAATTCATTACCAAAGCTCAGTATCCTAATTTCAGATTTTTGAAGTGAAAACTTTTATAAACGCGTTGAGCACTTTTTGGTAGGAGACAATCTTACAAGTTCGCGACATGCGACATGCTCCAACGAGTTCAACGACTCAACGAGGGCGCTGTAACCGAATAACTCTATCTAACACGCTGGTGTCTATGAAATAGATGTCATATTTGTATGCAACTGTTACTATTAAGTTTTCACTTCTGTTGGCAGTCCGGACTGCCTATTTTTTATAGAAAACGTGCACTTAATGCCCAGGTTTCCTTTCAGCAATACTAAAGGGGAAGCTCTAAGGTAGTCCGCGAAATTCAAATTTTCTTACGATTTTGACAACTTGCAGTTCAGTGTCTGGGTGTTTGTTGATTAAAGTATGATTCGCGATCGTAACGAATATATAATTACAGAACTATGTCGTTTATTAATTTTTGTTTCTTATGTAATTACATTTTTAAATATTTCTTAAAATTAAAAGATATTAAAAAAAACATTTAAAAATATAAAAAAATAGAGTTCCACCGGTGTCGGGAGCAGGGTCCAAGCTATCGGTGGTTAGGGCTGCAGAAACAGGAACCTCCTCACAATACGAGCCGTATCAAGAAGAACTGCCTTCTGAATCAGGCCCTTGATCCAACCGCCTAATAAGAGCTTCGAGAGATGTTGGTCGAGGCTTTCGGCTATCAGGCCATTGGCCGTTACGACAATCGGCAATTGTAATTATTAGAATCAGTAATGCAACTCCTTAAGTTAGCATAATCCTCTAATGTAAAGATTTCATGAAATAGTCATTCATTAAGATTACTTGGTCTTAGAGAGTTGTATTGAAGGCTTTTATGATTATAAATCTGTAAATACATATTTTTTACGATCGCAAATCATATTTTAATCAACATACAACCGAATTCTGACTTGCAAATTACAAAAAACTTAATAAAATTTTAATTTCGCTGGCTACCCTGGCGCTTTCGCCTTAAATATGTTTCTTGTGGCATCCATAATCTTTTATGTTAACAGGAAGGCTACGGAACCAAAATAAAAGGAATTATCTTTCTAACTGGCTCAAAATTCATTGATGGCTTTGTAAAGGTTGTGAAACCTTTCTTTTCTGCAAAAATAGCTAGCAGAATACATGTGGCTTCATCTGTTGAAGGTTTGAAAGAGTTTCTGCCCATAGACATTTTACCAGAAGAGTATGGTGGGAAGGAACAATCTATTGAGGTCTTGCATGGTATGTTGTCATTGGCATTTATAACATTTTGTCATATACTTATTGTCGCTTGCAAATCCGTTACTTACTAAGACCTCTCCGTGCCTCGGAAAGGTCGTTAAGCCGTTGGTCCCATCTGTAATTTGTACATCTTTGACAGCCATTACGGGTAGTAAGAAACGCGAAAGTCTGACGACCAGTCTCACCGTCACCCAATACGTCCTTTGTTATTGACATAATCCCATCTTACAACATTCATTACACATTGCGCCATGCTAATTAATTTATGTAACCAGTATGTCAAAAGATAGTCAAACAAATTTATTTTGTTTCTTTTTTAAATTACATTGCATGCTGCACTGGCTGACGTCATCACGTCAACGCCGGCTGTCGCTGAAAACCAGCGCTGGGGCTCTGTCTCGCATAGGGTTGCAGCATTATGCTGAGCGATGGCCGTTTTGCGTGAATGCGACGCATATTTTCCCCCAACTTGTTTCTTTTTGTGTTTGTGTTCTTTTTTTGAGTCATGTTTACCGCAAATAAACGTATTTTCTTTCTTCTTCTTTCTTTTCTTCCACCGGGCATCGTGTAACCAAGTAACTGGGTTTTGGGGGTCAATTAGGTGGTCCCTCCCTTTTTCCCGGCACGTCGCCTACGCAACGAACCCCTTGAGATAGGGGTTCTTCCAGGCGATTACAAAAAAAAGATAAAAAAAGAAGAAGAAAAGCACTGGTATTTCAGCTGCATCCGGTTAGACTGGAAGCCGACCCCAAAGTATTTGTGAAAAGGCTAGGGATGATGTTGCAGCTGATTTCGTTTTATTTTGTTTCGCAAACAATTAATGGATGTGTCTCCGCTTAGGCGCACCTTGTGTTGCTCCGCATCGGTGTCACTGCGGTGAAGCTGTCGACAACCTCGGACACCATGGCCTGTCCTGCTGCAGGAATGCAGGCTGCATAGCACGACACGCCAGCATTAACGATATTATTCGTCGAGCTCTTGTCACCGCCGGCGTACCAGCGATATTAGAACCAAACGGCTTGGTACGTGACGATGGGAAGAGACCAGACGGCATGACGTTGTTGCCTTGGAAGGTGGGTAGACCTCTGGTGTGGGACGCAACCTGTGTCGACACCCTTGCGCCATCTCATGTTCCAAGCACGGCGTGCTGTGCTGGCGCCACTGCTGCGGCTGCTGAGACCCTTAAGCGGCGCAAATACTGTAACCTTATCGGTAACTACAGTTTTGAGCCGTTTGGGGTCGAAACGCTCGGGTCATGGGGCCCGAGTGCGCGTCTCCTTTTTAAGGAAATTTCTCGCCGACTGGTCGACACTTCACGTGACCAGAGGGCTGGCTCGTTCTTTGGCCAAAGAATTAGCATTGCCATTCAACGTGGCAATGCTGCCAGTCTTCTGGGCACGTTTCCGGATGACAGCGATGCGGACGAGTACTTCGACGCCTAAGTTTCCTTTTGTTTTGTATATTTATTTGTATAGTTAGTTAGTTCGTTAGTTAGTGGAAAAAGATATTTTAAGTTTTTTAACATATAATTGTAATTGATATTTTGTTTAAATAAATAAATAAATACCATTAATGGAAAGATGGTATCATCATCTGCCTAGCCTTTTCCCAACTATATTGGAGTCGGCTTCCAGTCTAACCGGATGCAGCTGAATACCAGTATGGAGCTGAATGGAAAGATGGTATGCTGATAATTAAATGGTGGTGTTCCCACGGCCTATAAAATGCTAGTAAATCTACATAAATTTAAATGTGGCAAAATGTAGGACATGGAAAAGTAGAAAAGGACATGGGAAGACCATTTTCCAGAAGTACCTATCTATCTGGTAACACCTTTTCAAAACGTCAATTGAAACAGACAAAAATATATTTAACTAGCTGTTGGATGGCAGGATAAAAAGTAGCCTATGGCTTTATCCAGGTCATGGTCTACCCATCAGGGGCGAAGCGTTCATACAACCCGATTCCTATCGGCTTCCCTTCGGAACAACCACTCTTCTTAGTGTCTACTATTGCCAAAAAATATTTTACACCTGTGTGTGTAACTATATATCACATCACATTACACAATTATATTTAATACCAGTTTAATACATCATAAGATTAAAAACTTACAGTTTTCTGTTAGAGTTTTTGAGAACTGAAAAAAGTTTTCTTCGGCTTCCCTCTAATGATAATAAAATTGAAGCTGCGCCACTGCTAGCCATGTGCCGAATTTCATCCAAATCCATCCAGCCGTTTTATCGTGAAAGCGTAACAAACAAATAAACAAACAAACTCAATTTCACATTTATAATATTAGTTAGGATTAACAGAAGCTAATTTCAGTAAATGGTGCGCGTAGGCAATAGAATGGCAAAGTATTAATAATAAGTGTCAGGTGAAGTGTGAAGTTTATAAGGCTCCACGTAAATATGATTTCGCTACAAATACTAAAACTGAATAGACTATATGAAAGATGATGTCAAGGAAATAATTTCAATTCTGAGGCTTATAGTGTAAACGATAAAAAACGTGGTCAAGACCATGCTCATTCCGTTGAATACAAAAAAAAAAACAGTCGTAGTGCGCCAACTCCAAATAAATTGAAATAAGGCAGGACATAATGATGATATTTTAAAACATTACTCATTAATTTCCAGGTAATCTAGTCAAGTCATTAGCTTCAGAATCACATCAGGAGCTCATGAAGGAGATGAACAGAGCCCGCACGGATGAATCGAAGAGACAATTGGACAAATTCAACGAACAATACATGGGAATGCCTGGGACTTTTAGAACTTTAAGCTTGGATTAAATGGTACTTAAACTCCACTTGTAATAAGATTAGAAATTTAACTAAACCTTCTTTACAGTCCGTTTAACCGATTTTAACTTCTATTGCGTTGGTGGCATGACAAATGGCACCTGCAGTAAATAGTTGGTAATGAAACCACGTTTTTGCTTTTAATGCCATCCTTAGGGCTACGGAGTAGAATTCAAAACGGTTGAATGGACTGTAAAAAAGGTTTGTTTAAATTTCTAATCTTAATTCAAATAGAGTATAGATAAATTTGATCACGATATTTTATTATTTTCCCATCCTAATATCTCATAAATTATAACGTCGACCACACGTAGAATGACCACTTCGTTCTCTATCCTACAAAGCCAAAGTGACATTTATTTTCTTAGAAATACGTCTCTTAATCAGCCTATAATGTTCCCACACCTCCCTTCGAGAGGGAGTGAGCTGTAAACGCTACCATGCAGGTCCAGTGCGGGTCGGAAGATGTCACATGTCGATCATGTCTAGAATCTGTCATTTTGTGTTTCGTTCTTGTGACGCTCGTGAGAGGCCATGAGAGAGGCCTATGTCCAGTGAATGTCTTTCAGCTTAAATGGTGATTACGCTCCTTATTATCCTCTAAGATTCTGTTGGTGCAGTGGCGCAGCGATTGGCTTCTGCACTATGTTTTGCGGGTTCGATTCCTTTAATAACATAATATAGTAAAATAGCCTACAGATTCAGGGTTTCTTTAGTTGTGTTTGTGAATGCGACCACGAAACGGGATATGTAAATCACGTTTCTTGTCGCAAATTAAGACACAACGTTTGTAAATTCAGTCCTATGTTAATGATGCGAAGCCAACAGTTCTACACACAATCAATAAGTAGGTTGACCAGAAAATATTTATATTATCTACTAGTTTCCGCCCACGACTTCGTCCACGTGAAATCTCTTGTTTCCCTGACCCACCCTATCGCATCGCATCGCCTGCCTGCGCTGTTACTTGAGGTCAATAATCGAGATGAAAACTATCCTATCTTTTAAGTTGGACCAAGTTACACATAGTGACCAAATTTCATCAAGATCGGTTTTGTAGTTTCGAAGTTCATTCAGGACATACATCGTGACACGAGATTTTTATATAAGACTACATAGCGCCTATAATTCAGTATGTGATGCGCGTGCGCAACAGAATAGCAACGTGTCACTACTTCGTGTAATTAATGCGGAGTTAGGCGATATTTAAATAAGTATTCCTTGCAACTCAATTAGAGCGAAATAAACATAACTAGTCATTTGAAAAATATCTAAACCACTGTTATATTAATGTTATGTATTTTAACGATCGCCTTGCTAAAGAAACGATTCGTATTCAAAGTTACATATCGTTAATATTATCAAAGTTACTGTCATGGCCGGTTACTTTTACTCTATGGCATAACTTTGGCCCAAATCGAGACAAATGTTTAGTGTCATTAAACCGACACAACAGTTCCGCAAGTACGCGACTATACCGCCATCTATTAGTTACCGAAGGAATACAACGTTCGGTTGTGTGGTCGCGAGGCGGCGGCGGGCGGTCGAAAAATTTGTCTCGATGTGGGCCAAAGTTATGCTCTAGCTAGAGTCTAAGTAACTCGCCATGACGGTACCTATAATCATTTATAACCGCTATTATGGTGATTAAATAACCTTTGGATAACAACAAACTAAGAGCATTTTAAGAGGATTGTCGCATTTTGTCACCTCTCTCGCTCACACGGGACCAAATTTTAAAAAATGTTTAATGATAAGATGCTTTTTTGAAAAATGTAATCAACTATCTAACATATAAATAATAATAATTTAATAGGTAATTATTAAAAACACATTTCTATTGTATTATATAATAAACTCAGCTCATTATGTATTATGATCTGTTTTTGAGATGAGTTAAATAAATGCCACAATAAAAATATTTAAGTATTTGAAATTCGGTCAAGAGATGAAAATCTTCCGTAGTCGTATTCATATATAATCTTGCAACGGGCTTGAGGAAATCAGTGGGAATTGATCAGTGAAATTTCTGCCATACTCCTGCGTGGAATTAACTGGGAGAGCACCACCGGCGCCTTTTCGGCGCCGCGCGTTTCACGCGCGGATAAAATTACTATAATTAAGTGTTATATCAGCTGTGGGTAGTTTTACTCTATGGTATGGAAGATATTCTCGTCAAATAAATAATTCTAAACCAAAAATAATCATATGGCAATTTTTGTGAGCACAGTTACAAACGTACCGCGCCATCGGAATTGTCGGAATTCCCCCGATGCTCGAGCGTTTTTGACGTCATCGCGTATTAGGCTCGGGCGGCACAAAAGAACGTTATTATGGAGAGAAGACGTCATTTGAGCCGACAGGAAATTATCAGAACCGTGGGAATGTTGGAAGCTGGTTCTCGGCAACGTGCTGTGGCAATCTCTCTGGGCACTGCGCAGAGTGTTATAAGTCGATTTTGGATACGTTACTACATCTCTGGAAGCGCGGCAGAGCGACATGGAGGACGAGCTCGCATCACCAGACGCAGACAAGATCGTTACATACAAATTACTGCTCGACGAAATCGTACAATGACTGCGAACATGTTGGTTACGAGGCTTCAGAGCTCTTCATGGATAAGCGATCGAACCATTAGAAATCACTTAAAGTAATTCTCCGTTCCCGAAGATCGCTACGTGCACCACTTATTGAGCCCTGCAATTGCAGAGCCCGTTTGCAATGGGCTCGTGAACACAGAAATTGGGCATAAGAAGAGTGGCATTTGTGTGTTTTTCTAACGAATCTCGTTTTGGTATGAGGCCAGATACTAGACATACACAGTATTGGAGGATACCTGGACTCCTAGAACGTTTGACATCGTGCCAGGAAGTTCATGCGACTGTATGCATGAACTTCCTGCCATGATTTAAACACTTTTATTTATAACTTTTTGTCACATTTTAATGTCAGGATTAACTAAGATGAAAAATCCAGCATAAGCAAAAATCGCTAAGTCTTTATTAATGTAAAATCAGAGAAGAGTACTTCGTCGATCTACTCATATGAAAAACATTTTATTTAATCAATCTAAATATATATTTTTAAAATATACTTTTGCAATAGAAAAACAAAGTATTGGCAGTTTTGTGGAAAGACGAATATTTTTTTCCTGTTTATTAAATAGCGTGTTCGACTGTTAATAATTATTATCAGGTTAAAATATTGCAGACGATGACGCTGCTATACAGGTATTACGTTGTTTTGTTTTTTATTTGGTCAGTTTCTTTTAATTTTGTCTGACCGCGGGTCTTGAGGACAAACGAATAACAAATTAGGTTTTGTGTTACTTTAATTTAGTATCTATTATTATTTATTTAAATAAGTATTTTCAATAATATTCTTCTTTAAATAACAAATGTTAATCGACTTTTTTGCTGACTGTCTCTTGATTGAGATAATAACTAGACAATAGTATAATTTTTGGTTCTGTATTTTTACGTTATTTTTCTTATCTTTCTGAAACAAATTATTTTCTTAACCTTTGTTTATTATCCAAATCAAATAAATTAGATTTTATCTTACACTGTGGGTAGATAGCTACTATTGTTTTTATATTGTAAAAACCATATTTTTTGTACGATAACATCTCCATCAATGAATTAATGAGATGCACCGACCCCAGCGTACTTTGACCAGAATCGATTACAAGAATAAACCCAAAGATATACTAGCCCCTGGAGCACAGAACAGAAAAAACAGCCCTGGAGCCTCGTGTTTCATGGGCTACATACACCATTGCATATCAAGGAGTAGACCGGGGGGCGCGATAAAGGTAAAAGACGTGCTCTTATGGTATGGAAGGATTATTAGAGCCCTACCGGATATGCATCCTAAAGTAGGCAATGGAATTGTGGAGAAACGGGTGATATTTATCTATGGATGGGCATCTTTTAACGACGTCGCCGTCAGGTTGTTTCAGGTATATGTTCACCGGTGAATCTTTTGGTGGAGTCAGACTGCTTTCTTGACTAAATCACTGCTATGCTGTGTTACACGTTGCTGTTCCTAAAGCCTTCGTCGGAGGACTCGCTGCTATCAAGAAAATAGGTGGCTCGTTCAGATGTCAATGTATACATTTTTATAATAAACTTCCAAGCCCCGTTCAAGATCTGAGCCTTAAAAAATTCAAATCATTTATTAAACGTAAGTTGTGCCAGAAAGCCTTTTATACCGTTAAAGATTACATTGATGACAAAAAGGCGTGGGATTGAGCTGCTCCAACTAATTTTAATTTTTTTTTTTATATACATACTGATTTTTTTTTTTGTTATTTTCTTTTTGCTATTTTTTGTTCTTATATACACATTGTCATTGATGAATTTTATATATACAATGACATGAATATTTACTTTGTAAAATGTAATATTATTTTAATTACTGTGAATGTGAAGACTATGTGGGTCCTTGTTTTTTTCATTTTCTTTTTTCTCAGCTTAAATTATGCGGCCTACCCAAATGTCCTTTCTTTGGTATTGTTCGTCGAATCGTTGAGCTCCTTAACTTTTATGTTGAGCTGTACGATTACTAACAGATGCTTGCACTGACAGGACAGGTCCACTCAATCTGTGTGGTTCTTTCCTCAAAAGACCATTTCAGACACCAACCTACATGGTCTTCACATGATCTGACCAAGATTATGTCTGGACTTTAAAAGAGACTGTGACCTCTGAGTTTGTTTCGGCCTTTCTTCTCAGAGTAGTCAGATAGGAAACGCCGGCCTCATCTAGTTTAAAAAAAAAATGTTTGACATGTAAAAATGTTTGTATAAACCTACTTACAGAAATAAAATCATTTATCATTTATCCGTTTCAGGTTTCTTGTAAATCTCGCTAGTAACCTTCTAAATCTAATCTCGTTCTTCAGCCGTGTCCATCCAAAAATTGATTTCCTTATCGAAGTAAGTCATGTCCTGTTTTAGGTTTTCATTCCATGAGTAAATATGTCGACCGACTTTCTTGGATTTAGCCTTGTACTGCATTGCTGCATAATAACAGGTACGTTTCGCGGCGCCTGTGAACTTTTGCGAGATCCTGCGGTTCCTGATGCATTGCTTACCATTTTTCTGTCTAAGATTTCATGTGTTTACTTTTATCTTGATTTATTCTAAGCGTGGTGAATCAATTCTCTCATGATAACTCTCTCTTATCTTCTCAGTCTTGACCTGTTAGCTTTAGTGAGTCCCGATACTTTCAAACCGTATCATACACGGTACGATCACCATTCGATATATGGGTCTGGCTAGTTTCCAGTCCATCTTTAAGTTTATTATGAATGGTAATAGTGACTGCGTTTCTAGTGGCCTGCTCACAACGTTTTTTAATTGAGCTTTTCCTGTGTATATGTACCTAGGTATTTCTCTTCTCGACTCTTTTCTATGTCACTCCTATGCCGTGCTACACGTTGCTGATTCCAAAGTCTTCGTCTGAGGTCTCGCTGGTATCCGTTTCAGGTTTTTTGGAACGAAGTTCCCCATCGCGACTCGTGGGAGCCGACTGGTAGAAATCGTCACGCAACGAAAAATCGTGTTCATACCTCAAAAGCGTTCACACTTCAGAGGAACCTCGACAACTCGATTCTCGCCATGTTGCAATCCTCATTAAGGTAAAAAAATGGTCAAATACGCGGTATCTCGAATCATCTAGCTAGACTCTGCAGCTTGAACAAATCTATAACTCGAATTTCAAAAAGCAGACTCTGCAAGTGGAAGTTACCAAAACACAATGAAATCTCACTGACAATTAATTATTTATTTAATATTTATTATTATGATGACTTGCAACATTATTTTTGCAAAAATACTAATGGTTATTACGATATTTAATTTCGAAATTAGCTAGTTACAGTGTTATGTAATTTGAGTACCTACCTACCTATGTCCACTGTTCAGTCAAGTGGACAAAGGTCAGAATAATATTATAAATAAAATAATAATGTAGGTAGCTAGTTATAGAACCGACTATCACCTGGTTTTTGAATTGCGAATTTGTAGTAAAGAACTTGTCATACTCTAATTTAACTGGTGATTCCTTCACATAGGCCGCGAAATTTCGTGAATTCAAACGCAAGAAATTTTGAATAACGCGGGCTACATTGTAGGAATCACCTCAAGTAATGTTAAAATATTTTATAGTTGAATGCACCTTAATAGGTAATAGGTACTACGGGCTGGTGTCCGCAACTCCACGACAATGCGCGTATTTTGCGTGATGGGTGGGAAAATCAATTATTCGATCCACCCCAGCTCCTCAAGGAAGGCCAGCAACGCCTTGGTGTTACTGAAAATCTCACATAGGGTACCTGGGTTACCGAAGTACTTTGCCCTGTATGTGGCGAGCACTGGGCAGTTTAGTAGCACATGAGCTGCTGTCTCGTCGTCCTCCATGCATGCCCTACACAGCGGACTGTCTGTGACTCCTATGACAAAGAGGTGTTTATTAAATGACCCGTGGCCAGTTATGGCTGCTGTAACTATACGCAGCTGCTGTTTATTTAGCCGGAGAAGCCGCTTCGTGAGGCGGCCATCAATTGCAGGGACTGCTTCCTTGGCCTGCCTACACTCACCCTGCTCTGACCATTGCTTGTGGTGTTGCTCGCTGGTGCGTTTCCTTACCAGAGTGCGTATGTACCCGAAGGGGAGTGGCACGATGGGTTCAGGTCCCACTGGTGCCATGCTCGACCCCCTCCTGGCAAGTTCGTCGGCTGCGTCGTTTCCTAACGAACCGCTGTGTCCCTTGATCCATTGAATGGTTATGTTATTATGGCTACCCACCTGGTTAAGGTGCTGGTGGCACTCGTATATTAGCCCAGAATCAACTGTGTGACTGTCTAGCGCTTGCAGGACAGCCATGCTGTCTGAGAGTATACGGATCGAGTGGTCCTTAACTTCCCTGGCCATGATGGCTGCAGCCGCCAAAGAAACACCCATGCATTCGGCCTGGAATACTGTGTTATGGACACCCAATGGTGTGGCTATGTGCATGTTGAAGTCCTCCGAGAAGATTCCAGCACCTGTACCACTACCTGTTTTGGATCCATTCGTAAAGATGCGCAGCTCCGCGGGGCACAAACCCTCACATCGGTGATCCTCGTGGAGTTGGATCCTTGGAATGCACCTTTTAGGTGTTGTCCTTCAAAATGGTCTAGTACGTACCCGCACCGAGCGTTATTTTAACAAAGCAAAAAGAGTACCTGAGTATATATAGACCGTATCGAGTGACGTTCGTTTTATGTTCTATCGAGGAAGCTTACATCTGACCAATTTGAAAACAAAATTCCGTGCAGACGATAACCACATGTGTTAGCAAGCGTTACTATAGCGACCGAGCGCTGCAAGCAAGAATAGCCCTTACAGTGTATATATGTCCATTTCTCCAATGGTACCTACTCTAGGTCGCACGTCAATGGAAATAAAACTAGTATAAGCAGGCCTATTATTCTATTGAAACTCCGTACTACGCTAGGTCAGCTCAAGATTACAGTTCTACTACAGTCCATTCACAGTTCTGCCGTGATAATCGAGAGGTCAGTAAGTCAAGGGTGGCCACCTTTAACTTACTGCCCTCTCGATTTCCATGGCATAGTTATTTTACGTCTGACAGCAGCAACCCAATAGCAACCTTATCGACGAGAATAAAGATCATTATGATTTTGACAGGCTTGTCAATGACCTCGACCCTACAGCCACCTTAATGCGATGGAAATAAAGATCACTGTGATTTTGAAAATGATGCAAAATCAGAGGTGAAATAAGTGTGAATGGACTGATCCGACGCGATCGACAGTACCCTGACGTTTTTGGTGAAGTCCTTCAAGAAGGTCAAGTGCGTACACGCAATGCGCGCGAAAGTGATTGTGAACGACCCAAAAAGTAATAAGAAAGTATGTAAATGATAGGTGAGTATATTATTAGCTCCTTACATACGAAATTGCCATTTAACATAGAAAAAATCAAACAATTTTTTTTTTAAGAAAAATATATTATTTAATTAATCGAAGTATTGGCCATTATTGTCGATGCACTTTTGCCATTTGATGGAAGTTCGTTGATGCCTCTGCTATTGATATCATGGGGACGGGAATGGATTAACTCTTTTAAGGCGTTTACCACCGCTTCGTTGGATTGTAAAATTTTCTCCTGTAAAAAGTTCTCCAAATTTCGAAAAAAATGGAAATCAGTTGGAGCAAGGTCTGGTGAGTATGAACCATGTGAACTCACTGAACAACAACAACAAAATCGCGTCGAAGCTTGTCTTTATGGTGACTAAAGACAAGTTTCGACGCGATGTTGTACACTTTCCGAGCTTTTTTATCTTTCAATTTGATGTAAATTAATCAGTATCGATTTATCACTTTATGTTGAAGGCTGCTGCATGTTCCGACGTGGTTTGAGCTGAATCTGCTTCCACCATAGCTTACAATTCATCGTTATCGAGTTTCGTTTCCCGTCGGCCAAGGGGCTTCTTGTTGAGATCAAAATTTCCAGAACGGAAGCGATCAAACCAAAAACGCACCGTGCGTTCACTTGCGGTACCTTGTCCATATTATGTCGTGGCCAGATCTATGCTTTCCAAGGCGAAGTTCTATTTTTCAAGAAATGACCGAACACTTCATGAAATTATCAATTCTAATATCTGGCTACGACACATAAACGTTAATATTGCGTGCTGGCTGTGCTGCATTGGTGCCATGACGGAACTCGTATTTGAAAATAGCGCGAAATTTCGATTTTTTCATAGTTACAGGAACAGTGATATCAAAGAAAAATCATACGGCGGAAAAACAAATGAACAACTATGTTGAAAAAAAAATGTCGTGTTATACCATAAAATTAATTTTAATTTGGAATTCTAAATAGAAAGAAAGATATCGATTTTCACACTACTAGTGAGTGTCATAAATTGGCAATTTCATAGGTAAGGACCTAATAGGATAGTATCATATATGGCGATCTGTCGTAGGTACTTCTGTTTCTACCATCCCCCATGGGCAAGAATGACTTTGCATGTTTGATGAAAAACATCATAAAATGTCAGCCGGTCAGTATCCAGATGGGTAGAAAGGGGAATGCCTAGTCTCCATAGTATCCTAGGACCAAGATGGACATCAAATATTAATACAAAAATGGAGTGTTTTAAAATCTTAATAGCATTGGATAACTAAAAATATATTCAAATTGATACCACCATTTTAGAAATATTTGAAAAAAATAACGTTTTGAGGTTAATTTTCTATATGAAAAAGTGTGAGAGTGACTGTGAGATAATTCAAGAACTTTTCTTTTTTCAATGCTTGATTTTGATTATGATAGGAGGGGTTTTTCTAATATATTTTTATCCAGTTGTAGTTATTAGGGTATAAAAAACACATTTGCTATTTTGAATATCCAAATATACAAAATCGAATGCAGCCGTGATCCTTGATTCTAGATTCAAAGTTGTCGTTGAAGGTGAGAAGAAAATCCATAAAACAAAGCCAATTTCATTGGTTCAAAATCTAGTCGCGATCTCATCACAGCGACAATCAATGTCAAAAAATTGTCAAAAATGTTGAGGTAAATAAGAGGTATTTTTAAAGGAAGAAAGAAAGAAAATAAATTTATTTGACTCAGGCTGAAAGCAAAAATAAAAAAGTTAAGACACACAATATTCAAACAAAAGCAAAAAACAGAAAAAACTTAAAACAGTATTGTGTGCCTCACGGCTGCGCCAAATAGGCCCAGTTTAGCATAGCATAGCATAGCATAAATGTGGCTGGCATTTTTGCAACTAGTGCCTGACGCTGGTTTTCAACTGGACCGGACTGGACTGGACTCTTTTTACAGATGACTGAGATTAGAATGTGACCATTCTAAAAATTACGGGAATAGCCCCTAAGTTCGCGCAAGCCAAGCGTTTTGGTCCGAACGGCGTGTTAGCTCCAGTTGAAAACCAGCATCTGTCTGGCACTTTGCTTAAGCTGAGCCTATTTGGCGAAACCATGAGAGTCACATCTATTCTATATTCTATAAATCTATACAAATAAATAAAATTGAAGTGTCTGTTTGTAATGTCAAAATAACAGCTTTTTACTAAATGTATATGGAAGTATATACGGTACCTATAACAAAAACCAATTCTTAAAATTTTTGGCTGTCCGTCTGTCTGTCTGATTATTCCGGCTAATCTCCGAAATGGCTGGGACGATTTTTACGGGACTGTGACTGGTAGATAACTGATATTACAATGAATATAATAATGTAATATAATATATTTTTTTTTCAAGAATTAAGTCAAAATAAAGGTTTACATAATAACAAGCGAGGTACAATTTTTCTTAATGTAGTGTTCTGCCTGATCTAGGTTTAATTAAAACCTGTGTTTCAGGTCATCACTTTACAGTAAATTTTAAAAGCAGACAATTCATTAGACGATAAATTAACAACAAGATAATAATTATAATACTTTGACCTCGGCTGTCATTGTGCCGATTGTTGTAACGGCCAATGGCCTGATGGCCAAAAGCCTCGACCAACATCTCTCGAGGCTGTCGTTAGGCGGTTGGATCAAGAGCCTGATCCAGAAGGTAGTACTCCTCGATACGGCTCGTATTGTGAGGAGGTTCCTGTCTCTGCAGCCCTAACCACCGGTAGCTTGGACTCTGCTCCCGATACTGGCGGACCTTTATTTTTTTATATTTTTAAATGTTTTTTTTGTATATATTGTTATTAGAAATATTTAAAAATATAAATAGATAAGAAAGAAAATAAATAAACGAATAATACTTTTAAAGACTAAAATAAGTAATCATTTGGGTATAAAATACTAAAACTAGCGTGTTTAATAATATGTTTAAATAAATTACCGAATAATGCGAATGTCAATAATATAAAGACTAAATACTAAGCTTATGTTAAAATTTCCAGCAGTTTTTCCGTGTCTGTATAATTAAGTGTTCCCAAATATTCTTGCATTCGTAAATAACATTTTTTATAAGTTAAATTATAAATCTTTAACAGTCTGTTGAACTGATTATATAAGTAGGGTCCTAAAAACAAATAAAATCGTGTAGCGTAAGCATGTTTAGTCTGAGGGTTAGCACAAACCAAATCCTTTCTTCTCTATTCTGAAGGTACTGGGTTAAAATCAAGTTCGCTGTGCTGAAGCAAAACGACATTCAAAACAAATAATTGGCGTATTGTTAGTACTTCACATGCCGTGTAAAGCTGGTGAGTAGGATATCTAAATGGTCTAAAAGTAGCAACCTTTAAAACTGCTCTTTGGACCCGTTCTAGGTGTATTAAATTTGATTTGGCGGCTCCACCTCAGAATGTTATGCAGTAGGTGATAATGGATTGACACAAAGCCAAATAAACCTGTTTAATTAATCTAAAGTCGGCAATGTTCCGTACGAATAACAGCTACTTTTATTTTTTATTTTTATTTTATTGATTTAGTATTATTAATATTGGAAGCTAATGGCTGCAACACAGTTTTTTAAACTAATGTAGCTGTTAACGAACACTAAAAATTTGTGAACCTGTTTTTGTTCCAACAAAATATTTGCTTTGATATTTTTTGATTTTAGAAAAAAAAAATAAAGTTCCGCGCAAAGAAAATAAAACTCATGAAATTGTGAAAAAAATCAATAGGAAATAGGGGCGATTCAAAAAGGGTAGTATTGACATCCACGCGGGCGAAACTGCGGGCAACAGCTAGTGTATAATATAGGTATATATATATATATATATATTATCCATCTAAACTACTAGTATTCAGCTGCATCAGGTTAGACTGGAAGCTGACTCCAACATAATTGAGAAAAGGCTAGGCAGATATCATCATTTGCCTAGCCTTTTCCCAATTGTCTATCCACCCGTTTGACAATAAAACTACTAAATAAAAATACGTCATCAATGATGGTGACGTAGTACTTTTATAGACCTTGATAGACAAACGTATCTTGATAGAAAAACTTTTTGCCAACTCTATAAATTAACATCTTCCTATTGTTCATCGGAAAACAATTATAGAACTGTGATTGTTATATTAAACAATGCTAGACTTAATTGTAGGTCATCACGAAAACAATTATTTATAATTATTTTATTAGGTTGGTGGTAGTCTGTTTCTAAGCGGCACTTTGGAATATATTATTACCTCAAGAAATCGAAGAGTATAGTAGATCTATTTGTCGTAGAATATAAAAGTTGAGTGATAAATAGTCTCTCAATTGATTATTGTAGCACTAAGCTGAGGGTAAACGCCGTCCCGGCGGACATGGTGGAGCATACGGTGGAGGTCTGCCCGGCTTGGGCGGAGCACCGCCGTGTCCTCGCGGAAGCGATCGGCGGCGGCGATCTCTCGCGTCCGGCCCTGGTCCAGGCCATGGTACGGAGCGAGAGTGCATGGGAAGCCATTACCTCCTTCTGCGAAGCAGTAATGCTCGTGAAGGAGGAGGCGGGACGCGTGAGGGAGAGGCAAGCTTTGCACCCTCACGCCCCTAGTCGCCGCAGGAGACGCCCTGGGCGTCGGGAATTGACAGCCGATTCCCGGCCACCGTAGGCGCGGGCTTGCGGACGGCGAGCAATGGGTAGCTCGCCGTCCGGTAAGGACCAGGCCCGAGTCGACGGCGCGTCGTGTTCCACGCGCGCCTCAAAGAGATGTCAGCACTATTGACGGGGTCCGCTAGGGCCGATGCCAGCTAGGGTTGCGGGATGTTCGAAAGAGTTACCGTGGCCCCGGCACAGGCAACAGAAGGAACACGGGTGGGTTTTAGTCAGTAAAAGTCTGACACGCCCTCCCGCTCCGCCCAGAGCGGGAGAAGTCATTTGATGATTTCCCATCCACAAAAAAAAAAAAAAAGGGTAAACGCCGTGACGCACTCGCTAGAGCGTGAACGATGAGAAGAAGTGGTGAGTGAACGACGAGTCAGTCTTGTAAGGGCAACGAACGGATGCAGACCTCCACATCTCCTATGCTAAACTGTCAGTTTGCCCGAACTTAGAAAATAGTGCGTGAACGTAATTAGTATTGTATCTACTGTGATAACTATTCTGAAAGGGAAATACTAACTGATTTTCTGAAAATATAATCGTGTTTTATTGTAAGCCTGCGCTATGGATTCCGTACCACCGAATCGAGATGATGACGCCATCATGCTCAGACACAGCTGATGCCGTCATAGTTTGCTAAGGAGCTCGGGACATACCAACA
This sequence comes from Fissipunctia ypsillon, assembly GCA_947568875.1. Taxonomy (NCBI): domain Eukaryota; kingdom Metazoa; phylum Arthropoda; class Insecta; order Lepidoptera; family Noctuidae; genus Fissipunctia; species Fissipunctia ypsillon. The sequence goes on from OX387662.1 coordinate 17,671,167, forward strand.
ATTTTAATAATACATTAATGCCGCGGGCTGCAAAAGGGGCATTGATGGACGAACGTTCGCGAGTTACAATGCTTGGTTGCGGCCCAGGCTTGTATAGTAGTAAGGACCAGGCCCGAGTCGATGGCGCGTTGTGTTCCACGCGCACCTCATAGAGATGTCAGCAGCATTGATGGGGTCCGCCAGGACCGATGCCAGCCGGGATTGCGGGATGTTCGAAAGAGTTACCGTGGCCCCGGCACAGGCAACAGAAGGAACACGGGTGGGTTTTAGTCAGTAAAAGTCTGACACGCTCTCCCGCTCCGCCCAGAGCGGGAGAAGTCATTTGATGATTTCCCATCCAAAAAATAAAAGGCTTGTATAGTACTTTTCTCAAATAATGCGCGGAAAATCAAACTAAGCAAATTAATTATAAATACCAGAATCAATGAGGAACAAGGATAATTTTTCAGGCGCCAATATTTTCATTTGTTTCTTTTTTAACCGATTTCAAAAAAAGGAAAAGGTTCTCAGTTTGTCGGAATATTTTTTTTTTTATGAGTGTTCCCCGATTACTCGAAGATGGCTGGACCGATTTGGAAAATGCTTTTTTGTTTGAAGGGGTATACTGCCCAGGTGGTCCCATTGTCATCAATTCAGGATCTGATGATGGGACTCTGTTCAAATCGAGGGAGCTCTTCAAATATTATCGACACACCTACAGCGATTTGAGCACTTTTTTTACGGTAACTCGTGCATTTGCTCTCGGAAAGCACCATTTGGTGAAGTGGAACTGATGATGAAGACCACAGATGGCCACCGGAACTACTCAGTAATAAGTATTTCACGGGTTGCGATTCGATTACTTTTATATGGTTGCTAAGCAATTTATGCTCGTTACAATGCATATGGTGAAATGGAGCTGATGCTGTACCAGGAGAACTCCTCAATAATTATTTCCAATTTTGTAGTGTTTTTTTTTTTGGAAGTCTGTTGTTTTTTGTGTCGGGCGTAGACGAGGGTTATACCTAGCAATAATTTTATTAATATATGCTATTGTAGAAAGGTAAGCGGCTCTTAACTTCCTGATTTCATTAGCTGTCCCCCGCGACGCGATGACGCTTGGAACAAAATATTATCTACAACTTATAATGAGCTTAAAGGGCCAATACATAATATTTTTTACTTTTTAGATGTTTTTGTTTGTGTCGGGGGTTTTTGAAATGTTTTATTTAAGTAATTTTTATTTCCTGCTGTTTTAACTTTATATTACTAGTAGACTCCCTACGATCGACACGTGCCTCACCGAAATCTGCGCAGCTGAAGATATTTTTCCCACAGTGCAGCTAGTTACTAATTTATCCTCATTTCTCTTTCCTACTCCATCATCAGACCCTGATCACCTGATCTATCTATAACCTATTCATTGAGACCATTCCAATGAGCCCAGACACAATACCTCTGCTGTAAGTTGGTGAGGGAGTTGGGTATCCTGCAAATTCCAGGTGATGCTGCAGCATCAGTTCAAGGTTACTATGTTGTTCTAATATAATTGATGTTTCAGAATACCAAATTTCAAATCGATCAGACCTGTGGAAGATGCTCACATCTATTCATCAAATAAAAAAGAGCTGGGAATCTTCAAATGGCTGGACCGATTTTTTGAATCATAGCTAAGAACACTCTAGACTAAGCCACCTACATACATACATACATAAACTCACACCTTCTTCCCATGGGGGTAGGCAGAAACTACAGAACGCCACCTGCTACGATCCTTACATACTCCTTTTGCCTCGTTTACATTCATACATCTGGTCATACATGCACGCCGGTTGCGAGTACTACGCACCAGACCTTTCTGAAGAACATCACCAATAAGATCATTATATGTCTTCCTAGGGCGTCCCCTTCCGGCGTTTTCACTCACATCTGCCGTGTAAATATCTTTTGTTAGTCGACTTTCATTCATCCTCTCAACATGACCAAACCATCTAAGCATACTCTTTTCAATTTTTGTCACTACATCTTCTTTTAAACCGCACCGTTGCCTTATCACGTCATTTCTCAGTCTATCATTTATAGTCACACTACACATGCTTCGCAAGGAACGCATTTCCACAGCATTTATTCTACTTTCATGCTTCTTTTGCCACACCCAACATTCACTTCCATACATAAGCGTAGGCACCAGCACACCATTGTGAACAGCCAGTCGGGCCTTTTTGGACATTAATTGGTTGGTCACAACTGCATGTATAGGACCATTCACTTTATTTCCCGCATTTACTCTCCTTTCCACATCTTCATCTATCTTTCCATCCCTTGTAAAGAGACTCCCCAAATATACAAACTCACTTACTAAGCCACCTTTCAAACAAAAAAAATGTAAATCGCTTCGGGAGCTACGATGGCGCAAACTGACAAACAAATATACACGTTAAACTTATAAGACCCCTCTGTTTCCGTCAGGGTTAAATAGGGCCCAGCACCCTAATTGCGTAACACACTATCGATCACAATCTGAATTATTTTGAAGCATATTGCTAATCCATTGCTTCATATGTTCGAAAAATTTTCTGCTCAGCAACGTAAATAACGCAATGAATGTTGTTGAACTGTCAAAATTAAACCGATTCCTACTGTAAGTGTTACGCAATTGCCCCGCGCAGGTCTGTGGGAATTTTAAGTACTAGCAACCTATTTCTATCGCAAAGCAGCGTTGCTATGGCCCGATTTGAGTACAGTTTGACAACGTTCAAAGGTTCTGTCGTTTATTTTCGGGAAAACTGAACTTTGCCAAGTTAAATGTGACTGGTGTGACGTAAATTGTAAAAGCCAATTATTTATAAAAGAGTAATAAGTAAAACAAAATTTGCTGCTCCATACATTTTTGCCTACCTACGAGGTCAAAATGTATGGAGCAGCAATTTTTTTTTTAATAACCGACGAAAAATTTCAACGCAGCGGGGTCCAGAACCATGTACTGAATGCGTGGTTTCAATTAATGTGATAACCTAATCGCCACCCTGTATATATGCCAGTGGTGCGGTAAACTCTACTTGCGCGATGCAGGATTTGTGTTACGTCAGGTTTTTGATGCGTAGTTCGCATGTGGCGTTGTAGATGCCGCCACACACCTTTTCCAAAATGTAGGGAAACCATAATTTCACTACATTTTTGACATTTGATTGTCGCTGAGATGAGATTGCGACTAGATTTTGAACGTTTTTAATTACGGGAATTGGGCTTCTGATAGGCGGCTGTAACAACATACATCTGGTAGGCCTAAATAAGTGGCCCCTTGAATCCCCTTCTGTGCTTAAATTAAACCTGTGGAACTCTGCCAATGTCTGTAATCCCTTCCAACTAAAACCTGTCAGTCTTCAAAGCAAGTGCAGTCGCATTCCATAAGGCAAGATTGAGGTCAATCGCAGGCCCATTAGATAATTTAAAAAAAAAATTAAATGAACATGTTATGGTTATGAACAATCACCAGCGTGCTATCATACTCGTTCATTCTCGTCGTTCGTGTCATTCTTTTACTCCAAGAATGTGGGTGTACTATAGGTACATCTCTGCCTAACCCTACGGGGAAACAAGGCGTTATGTTATGTTACTCCAAGGAAAATCCCCTAATCCGCTTACTTACAATTCTTTACTTGATGCATTTAATGAGTAAATAACTCTCTTTTATTTGTAATTTTTAAATGTTGAATGTGCATATTAATTGTCTAATTAGATTCAATTTAGGATTTTATTTTGACTTTTTTATAACAAGAAATGAACAATACAAAATACATAGGTACTGTAGTGGCTTGTCACGATACTAGGGCAGACCACTACTTCTGTGTATGTGGTCTCGACTACGAGGTGTGTTGGTGGATATATAAATGAGACACACAGAAGCACTGCTGTTACTATTTATTGGCTTATTGGAAAGCACGTTACATTGTCAACCGTAAAGCTAGCACAGCACCGACTCAATATAAAACAATTTGACTATATGTCATAGTTCAAACCTATTCTGTTTTTTCACTTGGCGTTCGAATGTTTCCATAGGCAAATGCCTAGCGGCCTGTCCCACGTGAGGTTGCCACTGGCATTAAACCTCTACAGTACTAACGGCAAACTGCGTAGGTACAGATTGATATTATTTTGCTTGTTTATTTTATTTCTTTTCGGTTCGAAACAATGTTTTAGGGTTTTATTTTGTACTAGTACTTCCCACGCGAGTTCGTCCGCGTAGATTTCGTACTTTAGTGCCCCATTAGGGGTAGATTTCCCGTGAAGAACCCGGATACACGTCATTCTTTATTTTCGGTTTTACGTGTAAATACTGAGTTTCGAGTTAATTGAACCGCGCGTTAAAATTCTTCCATACAAATTTTGACTCCCCAACCCCTCTTTAGGGAGTAGTTCAGAAAAAAAAATCACAAACTTTATCATTTATTTATATAAATATTCGTGCTAAGTTTTAAGTTTATTATCTCAAGGAATAAGATTATTCATGAAAACCCCCTTTTCTCTCCCTTAGAGGTTGAATTTCCAAAAATCCGCTCTTAGTAGATACTTGCAACATAAAAGGCATCAACTGCCAAAACTTCAAATTTGTAGCCGCAGTGGTTTAGGCTCTGCGTTGATGAATCAGTCTGGTCAAGTAATTATGTGTATAAAATATAGATAGATTGAAGGTACTATCTGAAAAACTTAAGCATGCTCAGTTTATAAAATATTTTTTGGGGACGCGCAGCTAGTGACAGACCACACCCCTTCCTGCTTTCGCCCAATTAGAGATAATATGCATATATGTGAGTACAGGGCGTGTAACATAAAATAACAACAAACAATAGTGTCATGATTTTCAAGAATTAATAAGGTTTGTAGTAATTTTAAATACTAAATATAAAATTGAAAGTATGTGATTTGCCTAAAATTATTTTTATATCAGTGTAATCACGAAGTTTAAAAGTATCTCGTTTGACAGTTATCGTAAAAGTATGTTTTTTTAACGAAAGGGGAATGAAAACGTGATGTTTGGAGCGTGGCGCCTGTTTTGCTAAGTTAGTTTTCCTCGAGCCTCGGAACCAAAAGGTTATCTTTATGAAGTCTTAAGTATATACTGTTAAATTGAGTAGTAAGTAGTACCAAGTTTGTATATGAGTAAGAACATAAATACAGCAATATTCGTACTGAAAAGGTGTATCATTTCAATAGCAACAAATCAAATCAAAAACCATCCATCCATCCATCTTATTGATCAAAACGCATGCATCGTGAGCCGTGCTGTACGATTATCGCCTTAGTTAGCATGCTGAAGTTTGGCTGATAGTAGGTACTACCACTACTACTACTACTACTACTACCACACACACACTACTACTGCTACAGTAGGTACTACTGGTAGTGGTAGGTTATACATAGGTATGTATAATGTATGAATATAGTTTGCTTCCCTCCCGTTATACAATTTTATCGTTATCTCCTTTGAATACCCTTCATAAAAAATGCTGTAGTAATCAATTACCGTGTATTAATAGTAGTCAATTAACTTGACGCGATTAGATTTTTTAATTGAGTTTGTTAGATTCGCCACCTAAAACACGGGCTGCAATTATCAGCTACCTAGCCTTGATTACTTATATTTTGGCACGTGTAGAAAACTTTATACCCAATAAAAATTACATTAGTAAAATATGTTGTATAGGATACAAAATGTAACATAAATAACGCACAACCTCTTAAGAGATCATTGTACTCATCATTATGAACAACTAAACCAAAAATCGTGACAAAAAAATCAGCTGTTCCCTACATTTTGAAGAGTTATGCAAACAAAAATGTAGGGAGCAGCTGATTTTTTTTTCTCCGAAACGGCTGGACCGATTTTGACGGGGCTTTCACTGGCAGATGGCTGATATTATAAGAAATAACTTAGGCTACTTTTATTTTTAGAAAAAGAAAATTAGGGTCCCGCGCAAAAAAATTAAAACCCATAAAATTGTGAACGTGAAAACGTAAACGGGAACGTAAAATTGTGAATTGAGTCGGATTTGAAAAATTATTTTCGTATTTGGTAGCCCAATTCTCGAGGGTGGTTATAGGCTATTTAACATCACGCTATGACCCTTAGGAGCCAAGCAAAAAGAGAAAAGTAACGAAGTAGTAGCAAGAGCGGGCTATGCAACGTGGCGGTCGGGTGAAAAATGTGGTTGTTATTTAATTAATATTGTGTATCTTACGACTTCTACGCGAACGAAGTCGCGGGGCACAGCTAATGATAAAATAAAAATAAAATGGTTTGATATTATTATTATTTTTTTTTAGGGTCGATGACCAAAGGTACCTATACTCCATTTACAATAAGAATAGACATAAAAACAAACCTTTTTTACAGTCCGTTCAACCGATTTTGGCTACTATTGCGTTGGCGGCATGACGAATGGCGGCTGCAGTAAACAGTTGGTATTATAATCATGTCTTTGCTATTATTGCCATCCTTATGCCTACGGAATAGAAGTCAAAATCGTTTGAACGGACTGTAAAAAGTTTTGTTTAAATTTCTAATCTTATTGTAAATGGATATAGTGTAGTTACTTGAAAATATTGTAACGCAACATCTCACCTTGTTTCCTCGAAGGGTTGGGTAGAGGTATACTTACAGATTGTACACCCACAAAAAAAAAACGGAAACAGCTGAAAATATCAGATGAAAAAAAAATGTTTTTTTTTCGTGTAAACTACAGAGGCGTGAGTGTATCGATATCTCCAGCGGTCGTTGACCCTAAAAAAGGTCACCAGATTATTTTTGTTTAGATATCGTATCCGTCACGACTGCGGAGTTTCGCTAGCTAATTTAATTTGATCATGTACAATGTTTTGTATTCCCCGTAGGACTTTATTTGTCACAAAACGGCAAGATTTGCTGTCATATACTCATATCATTCAGTTTTTGAAATTCATAAATGTTTAGAAGATTTAAGTGATTTTCCATTTGACAACCAGTTTCCGGTGTCACGATTTATTTTACTTACCTACCAGCAAAATGCGTCGTCGGTTTTGTAGCCATCCTGAAGCAAAACATCATCATTATTAATAAGTAAGCAAATATTTATTATTGGAATTGTCCGTTTTTGCGGTACCTAGTATGTCTGTCTCTAAGTCTTCATAGCTAAATTATTTATTGTATGTACATAATGTATCTATAATAAAAGTTCTTTACAAATAGTGGTTATCCACCATTTATTTGTGAACCCACTGTATAATTTGGGTTGCATTTCAAAATTGGTAATTTTAAAATTATTGAACTTTTTGTGATTCCAATTAGGAAACACGTCAAAATGAGTGTTGAAAGTAACTTACGTGAGACAAGGATGTGAACCCTTTAAAAAAAATCTTAAAAAACTTAACTTGCATCCTTTTCTTTTTCTGCATCCTTTTGATATACAGGTATAAACATATTCATCTTTCCACTGCACTCCCAATATAATTATTTTTTGTGTGTGCTTAATAACTTTTCGGCTTACTTAACGCATTAAAGAACACTAAACAAGACACAATATGTGGGCGTCCAAGCAAAAAGGCTCCAGTAGTGGGGTATTGAGTTAAGACTAGATTCGGTATCTAGAATAGTCAATTGATAATAAGGATTAAAAAAAATATTCAAAAACTGGCACATTTTTTTTATCAGACATTTGAAGTTGAAACTCTGAAATCACTCGGGTTGAGAAAAAGCATTTGCAAAGTTTGATTTTTGGTACAACTTAGTACATTTTCTGGTACTTGGAACCAACATATAAAGTCAATGACTATATGAACTTGTAGATAATTGAGCATTAATTAATAAATTAATTAAAATCGAGAAATGCAATTTTTTCACCCAACTTTACAAAACTGCGTATATCTTGGAAACTAAATGCCGAGAACTGGACCCTTTTTGCTTCGACGCTCACATATAAGTTTTATTGTTTAACACCTATGGAGGAGCAGTGGTGACCAAATAGTAACAGCTGCGACTTACGACTAGTAGGTCATAGGTTCGAACCCAGGCAGCATAAGGTGGAATATCAAAATTTCGATGAAGTCTAAAATTTACTGAGAAACACTATAGGAATATACACCGTATCTCCAAAAATGTTAAGGTCTGTTTTGTAAAAATACTGCATTTTTAATTATTATAGTGTTTTCGTCAAAACAATCCATAAAGAACACTAGTTTTAGAGGTGCTAAATACGATCTTTTGCCAATTTTTAATCAAGGCCGAGAAGAAGACTTCCGTGGTTAGTGCCTGCTGCTGAAACAACAAAAAACTGCACTGGACTATACAAACCCTCGATTTTGTTCATGTCTAAGCATATTAGTCGCACGCAGCACAAAAATCAAATATACACACAGCCTCGACCGTTATTTAATTTTTTGCAACATTGACTGTAACCCACTTATGCTAAAGCATTTAATATGTGTTGTAAAACTAAGTCTAACTTAACTTATTGGTTATAAAGTGCAATAAACTATTTTTCGCAAACTAAATAAGAAATTACGTTTTAATGACTTTTTGTCATTTATAACTAATAATGTATAAAAGTAATCACTTATTTAGGTCTGATATAATTCAAGTGCTAGATAATATTTTTCAATGTTAATAATTGAATTGAATACCATAATTATGCAGGATTCTCACTTATATACATATATTTTTTTAAACTTTAATTTGTAATCCTGAGCTGGATGCTCACCATATTTGAACGCCTCCTGGCATAACATAGCGCTCTCTTTATCAAATATAAAATCTGTATTTCTGTACCTGTGTTAACAAATAAAAGTGATTTGATTTGATTTAATTTGTCTTTTTTTTTTTTTGCTCATGGCGCGCCGCCCCTGTGGTTAGGTTTATCCTAGTACAAACATCGAACATTATAATACCTTTGTCAATTATTTATAACATTGTATGTTAATAGTTTATCAATTTTTAATACCAAATAAATATTTATTATTAATATTTTAACTTATAACTCCCACGCAAACAGTCGTGGCCTAAGTCGGTACCCAGCAATAATGAGCGTTTGCTATAGTAGAATGGATAGCTGATGTTAACTTCCTATTTTCACTAGCCGTTCCTCGACACTTGGATGCCTGTAATCCCTGAAGGGAGGCAGAGGTATACCGTAATACACCCACATTTCGCCAGTTATGTTTAAGTCCCTTGTTATAGAGGGCGAGCTTATTGCCATCAATCGGGCACAAATCGAGACTCCGAGATACTACTGAGAACCTACAAATTATATTAAACTTAAATGTTTTTTTTAACAATTGATTTCATCCAGCACCCTAGTTGCGTATCACACTATCAATCAGAATCTGAATCATTTTGAAGCAAATTGCTAATCCATTGCTTCTTAAGATCGAAAAAAAATTCTGCACAACAATGTAAATAGCGCAATGAATGATGTTGAACTGTCAAAATGAAACCAATTCCTACTGTAAGTATGTGATGCAATTGGCTCGCTGTTCACATTTCCAGTCAATTTTTTAAACAAATATCTTAAGTTTAGCATTCATCTCTACGGCTCTGTACATAAAGGGTGTCTCAGTAAGAGTGCACTTTTTCATTTTAAAATAAAAACAAGTATTTTATGACAGAGTTGTGATATTTTTATTGTATTGTAAAGAAGACATGTTCCGATTAAGTATGGAATAAAATATCCGGCAAATGACTCCCACGGCTCCGATGACCGGCCATTACTCTTTTCATGAAATTTTCCATGACTTTTGCACAGAGATGTGGCTGTATCTCACCGATGATGCGTTGGATTTCCGATTTGAGCTCAGGAATTGTTTCGGGTTTATCTGCATAAACCCAAGATTTCACAAAACCGCAAAGGAAAAAATCGCACGGCGTTAAATCGCACGATCTTGGTGGCCAGTTGACATCAGGATTTCGTGAGATAATGTGTTCTGGAAATCGTTGCTGCAATAAGTCGATTGTTTCATGCGCGGTGTGGCAGGTTGCGCCGTCCTGCTGAAACCGCATGTTGTCCAGATTCATGCCGTCCAGTTGAGGCCACAAGAAGTCCGTTATCATATTCCTGTAACGAATGCCGTTCACCGTTGTAATGAGTTGTCACAATTATAACGCGTTGTTCTTTCGAAAAGCGCTCCATTTTTAATAATCGGAATAAACAGAGGTGACAGCTGTCAAATTTCAGAGTTGCCACTTGCATGAAAAAAAAAATATTCCAATTTTAAAAAGTGCACTCTTACTGAGACACCCTTTACTAACAAGTCAATAAAAATTTCAAGAAATCCGACACATACCGATTTATGGCTAATTTTGCAAAAAAAAAAAATTGCTAATCGCAAATTCTGAAAACTGCTCATTTTTTAGATCCAGTGTCATTGAAGTAGTTTACCTATTCTGATTCACGTACCTACTTGACCGTCGAAAATCGGATGGGATGTTCGTAAGAGGTACGTGGCCCCGGCACAGGCAACTGAAGGAACACGGGTAGATTTTAGCCAGTAAAAGTCTGACACGCCCTCCCGCTGCGCCCAGAGCGGGAGAAGTCATTTGATGATTTCCCATACAAAAAAAGGGTATCTCTTAGTTCTCTGATAAAGTTTAAACCACCGAACCCAATAACATATCTATCACCCGTTTTGGATGGAGATAGAAAAACCTATCTATATATGGTTCAACGTCCCAACAATCTTTATGTGAGTATGGAATCTTACCCGCCTGACATAACGACGGATAGAATTATAATATCTACCATCGACAGCGATCTGTCTTTTACTGAAAATAGGTTTTGGGTTCGGCCGTAATTCGCCGAGCGTTGCCAAGGGAACCCACTAGTATTATAAGTAGTTTATAATATACATACCTACAATATTATACACTTACTATAAAACCCGATGTCCATTTTCCTCCATTTCATACAGTGATCAAACTTCTTCGCGGTAATACTGAATTTAAATAAAAATGGAAGAAATAAAACCGTGTCCAATTTTTGAGTTTAATGATAATCAGTTAATGAATGTCAGAAAATGTTTCGGTTATGATGATTTGAACAAGTTGAAGCAAGATATTGATCAGTTTCAAGATTGGATTAGTAAGCAGTCACATTTTCGGTTGAAGGAATTTGGTAAGTTTATTTTTTTATTTTTCCGTGTCCTCCTCGTTAGGCAAGCGCGACTGCTGAGCATGGTCCTGGGTTCGATTCCCAGGTCAAGCAAAAAGTTATTGAGCTTATTCAGGGAACTCAGTAACAGCCAAACTCAGCCTCATTTAACTTATAACAGTCATATTATATTCACACAGCTGCACTATGTGAATTTAATTTAATTTAATGTTTTGTGAATCTTTGTTACGTAATATTGCTACTGCAGTGAGCAGTGGTACACTACTGGTAACGGCCCCGTCTTAAAAGTCGTGGATTCTATAACAGGCAAGCACTTTACTTTGTGTAAATTATTTCATCACCACTACTCTCAAAACGGTGTACGAAAACATCGTGAGGAAACCGGCATGTCCTAGAACCAAAGATTCAAGACATTTGATATCTACCAACCCGCACTGGGCCCGCGTGGTGTATTACGCCCCACTCCCTATCACAGAGAGGAGGCCTGTATCCCAGCCATAGATATAATGTTTTTTTTTTTTATTTCTATGGTCCCAGCAGTGGGAACGTTATAGGCTGATTATGAGGTGACTATGGCGATATTAGGTACTAGCTTTTGCCCGTGGCTTCACCGCTGTTGAGTTCGGCAATTATCCCACGGGTACGTCGTACTACCGGGATAAAAAGTATCCTTTGTACTAACCCAGGTCATGGTCTACCTTTGTGCCGAATTACATCTAAATTCGTTTAGCCGTTAGGGCCTGAAAAGGTAAACAGACCGATAGTCAGACAGAGTTACCTTCGCATTTATGATATTAATATGGATTGACTATGTTATTTATGTAAAACCTGCCCGCTGCAAAATTCCAAACTTGTTACTGTTGGCTATTACTAAGAATTCTCCAATGCAATATTTCACTACCTGCACTGGGAATTGAATGCGTGACTTCATGTCAGTTGCGCTTACAATCAACCATATTACAGTGCTCAGCTCCAGACTACGGGCTCAAAATTCAAAATCAAAAGTCATTTATTCAAATTAGGCTCAAAATCAGTTGTTGAACGTCAAAATTACAACAAATAGTCCCACGAAACGTCCGCGTGCGTCCTTCACCCCTTCATAGTACTTAGCTGCTTATATTATACGCAGCTAAGGAAAACTTGTTCAGATGGAGATTCATTGATGACTCCTACGTGTCGTTTGAACCCCGTAGGTACAAAGTCAATTGTTACTAATTGTGTCTGTAATTACGACATGCGAAAGGTGAAGATGTGGTGGTTGACCACTTTTTTTTTTGTGGATGGGAAATCATCAACTGACTTCTCCCGCTCTGGAGGGAGTGGGAGGGCGTGTCAGACTTTTCCTGACTAAAACCCACCCGTGTTCCTTCAGTTGCCTGTGCCGGGGCCACGGTGACTCTTCCGAACATCCCGCGACCCTAGCTGAAGCATGAGGGCCTGGGTTCGATTCGTGGCTAGGGCAAAGTGTTATTGGGTTTTTCCATCTGAAATTTCTCAGTAGCAGACTGGAGTCTAAATTTGTGCCCGGTTCGTGGAGATAGGCTCGCCCCTATTACATGGGACTTAAACTTAACAGGCGAAATGTGGGTACAGCTACTATAGGTACATCTGTGTCTACCCCTTCGGGGAACACAGGCGTGATGTTATGTTATATCACTTAATACCATAAAATGCAGCTATAATTGATTTAATTGCCTTGGGCTTGAGTTCATTTAATTCTAACCAGCATATCAGGCGCTGTGTATGCATAACCAGTATAACCCGTTAAACGTATTATATCAGGTGAATAGTTACACACCGATTTCTCTCTTTCACTCGTCAGTAATTTGACTTTGGAAAGAAGAAGACAAAGCATTGTGTAACTATACAGACGCTATACAACGTTTACTAGTAAGGAGGTTACTGTATAAATCTACCCTGCCATGCCATACTATAATGTTGAGCTGTACGATTACTGACAGATGCTTGCACTGACTGGACAGGTCCACTCAATCTGTGTGGTTCTTTCCTCAAAAGACCATTTCAGACACCAACCTACATGGTCTTCACATGATCTGACCAAGATTATGTCTGGACTTTAAAAGAGACTGTGATCTCTGAGTTTGTTTCGGCCTTTCTTCTCAGAGTAGTCAGATAGGAAACGCCGGCCTCATCTAGTTTAAAAAAAAAATGTTGGACATGTAAAAGTGTTTGTATAAACCTACTTACAGAAATAAAATCATTTATCATTATCATTTATACAACCTTATAAGGGAAAAAGGTAGAGGTAATGGGGAAGGCCGGGCAAAGCTAATTGTAGACGGCGTGATCATAGCTAGGTCTCCAAGGCCTAAAATAAATTTGACTTGACATTTCGTTCATTCATGAGTTTCCTTTTATTTCGCTATTTCATTATTTTCGGTGATTTCAATATTTAAAATCAAGTATTTGACATGGAAAGTGTCAGAATTTAAAACCATAAATATATCCTCAATGTCACTTTCTGCAAAATGTTTCTACTCTGTTTAATTTATAAAACATCTCTACGAATAGCTTTAAGCCACCATCTTTTAATTTTAGGGTCTCTCGGGAAATGGTGGACTCCAATTTCGGAGTATTTAGTAACACAACAACGCGTCATTTTCGCAAAAATAAAATAAAACCGCCTCACGCCTTGTATTATTGGCTTGTGTTGGGAACTAGCTACGACAGCGCCATTTTGACAGTTGGCTTCCCCATTATGATCCCACCAAAAACATTTTCATGTAAAATGTTGCCAAGACGAGACCATGGCTCGCACTGTCAAAAAGTTATCAGATATCATGTAGAGCCAAGCTTCTCACTCTACACCTTACTCAGAATATGAGACTTGGCCGAGCTCTAATAGTAACAGCATGTATACAACATCTCCCAGAATTAACGCACAACCTCTTAAGGGATCATTGTACTCATCATTATGAACAAATTTCACTATGGGGACAAACCTGAAATCGCAAAAAAAAACAGGAGTTCCCTACATTTTCACGAGATAAGCGGACATAAAGAAATGTAGGGAACAGCAGATTTTTTTTGCGACACCAAGTTTGATCCGCAATTAAAAGTTGTTCATAATGATGAGTACAATGACCCCTTAAGAGGTAGTCCGTTAATTTTGGAACAGGTTGTATAGGCACCAAATCGAATCTCTAATAATTCCCATTTTATTTGACTACAAACTAAGACAATTCAGCACAGATACAGATTTTGCGCTCTTAACAATGCTATTGAACACTGTTTTATAATAATTGCGCCTCTTTTTGTGAACCTCTAATAATTCCACCTTTGGGCACCTAAAAATACTAAATAGCACAGAAATTACGACCAACTTGGATGTAGCGGTCGCCCCGCTGTTGGTCACAGCCCTAACCTAACCTCTTCCATTTGTTCGTGGAGCTTAGTTACTGCGACCAACTGTGTAAAAAGGCCTGAAAGTTAAAAAGAGGCTCAATTAATTTAAAAAATATGCTTTATTAGATGCGCAAAATGTTTTTAGAGGATAAATATATTAAAAAAGTTTCCACCATTAGAAGGTCAATCAGTTTTTAGAGGATCAGTTAATTATTTCCCGATAGTAGCTATGTTCTGTACCCATTTCGCTGCTACACAATCGACGTTCACACTTTCATTTCTTGGTTACCACAGCCAGGTTCCAATAATACACCATCATCTGCCTAGCCTTTTCCCAACTGTATTGGGGTCGGCTTCCAGTCTAACCGGATGCAGCTGAATACCAGTATTTTACATAGATCGACTGCCTATCTGACTTCCACAAGCCAGTTACTGGGTAATACGATACCCCTTGGTAACACTGATTGTCAAACTTTCGGACTTCTGACGGCTCGAAACGACTGTCAAAGATACACGAATGACAGCCGGGACCAACGGCTTAACGTGCTTCCCGAGGCACGGAGGGGTCTTGATATGTAAAGATAAAAAGAGAAACCAGGGCAAGCGTAGCTTAACCTGATCGATCGACCCGTGCGGCTGTTATTTCTTAGCCACGAGCCCCTCTCTTTTAAATAATACACTTTACAATAATACATACCTACTTCTAATGATGACAAACAAGCATGACGCAATTATGGTACTTAGACGCATCTTATTATCATTAATAATAGAATAAATGTCTTCTTTAAGAATATTGATGAATATTGTTACTATATTAAGTAAGAAAAAACACTTGTTTGTCAAATTCAGACTAAATAAATTTACGAAAATCAAAATGCTATTAGTAATTTTACTATACTTTGACCGAATGTTACTATAGCTATTTTTGTCTTCATCATCATCACTTCAACCGAAAGACGTCCACTGATGGACATAGGCGACCAAGCATCACCAGATTGACCGGCGTTGTGCTTTTCGCATCTAACAGACTCTCGCGGTCTCACAAGGTCGTCGGGCCATCTAGCGAAATGCTGCGCCTTCCAGTACCTAAGCGGTCGCCTCTCCAGAACCTTTCAGACCTATCGGCCATCCGTTCTGCGAGCAATGTGCCCTGGTCAATGCCAGTTAGCTTAGGTACTTCTGTAAATTTTGTAAAATCAATTAGTGCTCATGTACACGAGCGGCGCGATGCCAACGGCAGAGACATCTGCAGCCGTCAACGCTTCTGCAGCTGCCATCGACAACGCGCCGCACGTGTGTTTGAGTACATGCTGAAATACATGAGCGGCGCGATGCCAACGGCAGAGGCATCTGCAGCCGTCAATGCTTCGGCGGCTGCCGTCGTCAACACGCCGCACGTGTGCTTGAGTACGTGCTCAAATAAGTGGCTGCACGTTGCCAGCGGCAGAGTAAACGTGCTGCTCGTGTATATATGAGCACTTATCTCTCTGAATTCAAAACGACCTGCTATAAAACATGCGATTTCTTTTTAATGGACCTAAAAAAGGAGGAGGTTGTCAATTCGGTTGTATGTTTTTTTAATGTTAGTTACTGTTTGTACTCCGTCATTTATAAACCGATTTGGAAAATTCTTTTTTTAGTTGAGAGGACTTACTTCCAGATTGGTCCGATTTTTGTCAAAATCCAGTTCTCCTCAAATATTGAAAGCATAGCGATTTTGTTGGTATTTTCATCAACAAGTCGAGCATTTGCATTCAGAAAACATCTTTTTTTTTCAGACCGAGACTTCCTAGAGCGTTACCTCATCTACAGTAAAGGGTCCATCGAGAGAGCGAAGCAGCGCTTCGACAAGTTATGTACCTTCACCAGTTTGATGCCTGAATTTTTGCAGAACTATGACATAAGGAACGAGTTCAAACCCCTGTTTAATATTTGGTAAGTATTTTGTTGTGTTTCGTTCTTTCTCGAGTATGAATTTTAAATAGTTCAAGTTTGCCGTCTGTTGGGTCAAGTCAATCCAAATGTGTTCTCTTAAAAGTCAATCATGTGTCATGACTTTAAGACGAAAGTCTGGACTTTAAAAGGCATTGACTATTAAAAAACTTTAACCTTCACCTTAATCTTTTCATCAATAAATAAGTATTCGAATTTTAACTTCATACTTTTATGCAATAATAATAATCTTATGATTGTCCTGACAAAAACGTGTGCTCAAAAGTACCACTTTCTGCATCAAGCTTTTGAACCAACTGTCTAACGAGACCCTCTTCAGAAGGCCTTCGAAAGTCTTGGCATTAGGACATTTATGGTTATTTCTTTGCAAATTTCCAGTAACACTTGCCTCCTGCCAAAGCCATCTTCTGACAACTACCGCGTGGTGATATCAACGTTGACAGGAGTAGATGATAGCAAGTTTGAACTGGTCTCATATTACAGATATTTAATTGTGGTGAGTACACATAAACATAAACTCACGCCTTCTTCCCATGGGGGTAGGCAGAAACTACAGAACGTCACCTGCTACTATCCTTACATACTCTTTTTGCCTCGTTTACGTTCATACATCTGGTCATACACGCACGCTGGTTGCGAGTACCTACTATGCACTTGACCTTTCTGAAGAACATCACCAATAAGATCACTTCCTAGGTCTTCCTAGGGCGTCACCTCCCAGCGTTTCCACTCACTTCTGCCGTGTAAATACTTTTTGTTAGTCGACTTTTATTCATCCTCTCAACATGACCAAACTATACATACTCATACATGCATACTCTACTATGCATACTCTTTTCCATTTTTGTCACTACGTCTTCTTTTAAACCGTACCGTTGCCTTATCACATCATTCCTCAGTCTATCATTCATAGTCACACCACACATGCTTCATCATCATGCTCCATGCTTATTGCTTGTGGTGAGTAATAAAAACTATAATATTATTTACGTTTTATGGTTTCTCCAACATCAAAGCTACCGGAACTCTGTGAATGCCCGATGCATTTCACGTTTAAATAACATAGCTCGTAGTTTTAAACATAAGACCTGTATTTTCCAAAGAACTATACTGGACTGCGTAGAATAGACCACCCATATTTCAGCAATTATAATTTCTAGGCAATAGGGGGCGAGCCTATTCCCAATTACCATTATCATTATCATTGGCAGCCTTGCACCACGCACTGCTGAGTATTAAAGGGGTCGTCCCTTTTGTGTCATGCATCAGGCCTGAGGCCTGGACAGACCGGGTCTGTGCGAGTTTCAACCCCGTAACCAAACACAAATCTAGACTCTGGCTGCTAATTGAAAAACAAACTATACGGTGACCAACCCGGTAATCACAGAAGTAGAACTACGCACTAAAATAACCAGACGGTACTAACAGATGATTCTCTTAATTTTCCAGCTGGGTCAGTATATGCTACAGCACGACTACTGCAATGGGTATGAGCTGGTTGGTGACAGTAGGAACGTTACAATGGGAACAGTGAAGAAACTTAATCCTGTTGTTATCCATAAGGCATTAACGTTGATTGTTGTAAGTATTTTAACAATGATAGAGTATACAATAAGATATAATGAGATATAAACTTTAAAAAAAAATGAAAATGGCTGTCTGATAAAGATCAGCCATTTAGCAGACATCCATATGATGAGCATGCACCATAAAAGAGGACAGACAACAAACATGAGAAATACACCTTTTTTCAGCTCAAAAGCTACTTCAAGGAATTTCTTCAAAAATGAACTGGCGATACAATTGGATATTATCACAAAACAAACGAACACATATGTAGTCACAGATTATTGCTCTAAGCAGACAAGGAGGACAAACAAAAATATGCCTTTTGTCTTGACTATCTTCATAGTGAATGAAAAGATTATTTTTCCGGGAACCAAATTACTAACAATAATCCCCAAATTTCTTTTCAGGAAGCTTTAGGCCAAAGGATGAAGAAGATCCATCTAATTAGTGGCTCTAAATTCTTCGACACGATCCTGTTGGTATTCAAACAAGCGTTGAGCGCGAAACTGGCACGAAGATTAGTTATACACGACAGTGTTGAGTCGTTGTATGACCATATACCGAGAGAACATCTCCCGAAAGACCTGGGTGGGAATGAAAAGACTATAAAGGAACTGGCTGGTTAGATATTTTTTTTGTTGTTTAGTACTCCATGTTGATTCTGGTAACCCAATATAGGGGCCAATATATTTAATAAAATTCCCAGGGTTTATTTAGATTTACAGATAAAGATAGAAATAATAACATGTTTGCTCAAGTCATTAGGCCATAGTATCACCCAAACTTCGGCTAGTTTCACAACAATTTGGAAAGCGCTGTAGAGGTTTTTTGCCATAATAAAAAAGCTAGGCGTCGTAACACGGTGGATTAATTTAATGATCTTACTAATGACGGTGAGCTTTAGGTTATACGGAGTAGATTCTGTTCGATTACTGAACCAACTCTTCGGTGCCTTTTGTCATAGATTTGGCTATGGATTAAGATGTCCTGCTTGCCGAGTACAAACTAAGGTGGTACAGTTTATGTTTAAAAATATAATATCTACCTACTGAACATTCAGTAAAGTATCACTGCAATGGTACTTTCAAAGAGCCTGTATTTTATTGACAAGCAACCTGCAAACTATCCGTGTTATAATTTCGTGTAGGTATTCTATAAGATACATAGCTATGGTGGCAGCAAAAACAATGGAACCAAAGATAACCAGTACCTGTTCTTGTTCACGTGTTTCTCCATACGTAATTATTCTTCAGTTGCCCTAAATTGTATACACGCTGCTTTTTACTGGTTAGGCAGCTGCCACGATAGTGTTGTACTCTTCATTACGAACAATTTTTACTACGTGACCAAGCCTGAAATCGCGAAAAAAAAAATCTGCTGTTCCGTACATTTATGTTCGCATAACTCGTCATAATGTAGAGAACAGCTGATTTTTTTTCGCGATTTCGGTTTTGGTCCCATAGTAAAAGTTGTTCATAATGATGAGTACAACACCATCGTGACAGCTCCCTAGCCAATAGAAAAGCTGGAGACCGGTAGCTTAACGTTTTCAAGAAATTACTATAGCGTTTAATGATAATGCACTCGTTTAAATTGAGTCAAGATTATTTTTATTACTAATCGATTTTTTCTTACCTCAGATATGGATTTCAAAGAAGTAAGCTCAGATGAACACATAGCAAAAGTGAAGAACATGGAAAATGCTTCTACTGACGAATCCTGTCGACAAGCCTGTAAATTCAATGAAGAATATTCAGGAATGCCTGGATCTTTCAAGACTTTATGCGTAGATTAAAATAGAACTAGAAATTTGTTGGTAGGAAATGGATATTTTTGAATCTCTCTTATTATTGGTACTTAATTGACTTATGATTGTGTGAATCAAGTCATGTCAACAAAAATTAATTTGGGGTATTCAGCAGGTCTATAGGAATTTTTATTTATACGTTTAAAAATGTGTAGGTACTAAGTAGGACTATTTCATAACTAAATTCTAAACAAAAACTTGCAATAACATAATTTTTGTATGAATTTTTTATTTTTATTTTGAATGCTGTTTTGAGTGCTACGATTTATTTATTTTCACAATGAAAGGGTCAGTGGAAGATGATTTTTTTTTTTATAATGAAGGAAGACGACAGTTTGTAAATATAATATTTTAATTCAATTGTGTATATTTATTTTCACCCTTTCATGTTAGTTTAATATGCCGTTGT
Organism: Fissipunctia ypsillon; assembly: GCA_947568875.1. Classification (NCBI taxonomy): domain Eukaryota; kingdom Metazoa; phylum Arthropoda; class Insecta; order Lepidoptera; family Noctuidae; genus Fissipunctia; species Fissipunctia ypsillon. Next base: position 17,691,385 of record OX387662.1, read on the forward strand.
CTTCTTATAAAAATGGCGTAGGAAGATAAAATAAAAAGTAGGCAGCCATGGGCCCTGCCCTGCCGACAGATGTGAAACCTTAAAACATTAACATGTACACATGTCGCATGTGTCGATGTGTCGTGAACCCGTAAGATTTTCTCCCACCGAAAAGCGCTAAACGCGCAAAAGAAATTTTCACTTGAAAAAAATCCTTCTCCTTTGAAAAGGAATTTATAATGCAAATACAAAAAAAGATCTCGCAGAAAATAATAATAATATGATCTCTCGGACATCAAGATTGCTTTGTCTTACTTTTCTTGTAATTTCACACGACGTTATTAATTTTTTGTCAGATTTTAACCTCCAAAATGGTGAGTCGCAATTTAAACGTCTGTGAAAAACAAGTATAATGTTTATCAACTTTTGTTTTGTAGATAGTCTTTTAGCGTCAATGAGAATATGATTTGAAAAATGATTTTAGCTGATTATAGAGAGTATTATTAATCATACTCTATTGTTGTTATTTTTACAACAAGGTAAGAGATTTTCAACAAAAATGCAAAAAAAAAGGTTAAATTATTATTACTATTATAATTCGTAGGTATATCCGTGTTATACCTATTATAATAAAAATATCAATCTGCCCAGCCCTTTTCCCAACTATAATATGTTGGAGTTGGCTTCCAGTTTAATCAGATGCAGCTGAATACCAGTGACTGCCTATCTGACATCCACTACCCAGTTACTGGGTAACACGGTAACACGATACCCCTTGGTAAGACAGGTTGTCAGACTTTCGGGCTTCTGACGACCCGTCATGACTGTCAAAAATCCACGAATGACAGGCGGCACCAAAGGCTTAACGTGCTTTCTGAGGCACGGACGGTCACCCATCCACGGACCGCCGCAATCGTAGCTGCCGCGGCTGTTACATAGCCTGACCGACCTATTATATTAGACTGCAATAATTCTCAGAAATTATTAGAATTATGGTATCATGATATTCATAATTCAAAGTAACTGCCCCCAGCCTGTTAAAAAATGAGAATAATCCTTTCATAGTTTTTTTTATTTATTTATTGTTCCTTTTTACCTTCCAGTCCACTTAAGCCACCAAACCCATAGTCCAATAGCTTTGTTTCTATATCCTGCAATAGTCCTGCACCAACCGGGGGTTGTCCTTGGATTCACTTGCATAGTGCGAACAGGGATAATCTGCCTCATTCAAATAATTTATTTCAAATAGGCACATTAGCACTTCTTAGCACCTCTACTCTTTTTACAACACTCTCTTTGAGCCTATACTACCTCAGCTAAAATTCAATCTTTATCTCGCTCGCACGATACTGCGCGCGGACTGAGTGAGAGCGGGACTGAGTGCGGTGCTGGGCGGCAGGGAGCGCCGATAGTTTAGGTAATTGCTTTTCACGGTGAAAGTAATAGTCTGACTGGAAGCCAACCCCTATGAAAAGGCTAGGCATATAATGTTGAGGTTAGTTATGTACCTAATCACAACATTATTGCTTAACCTTGCATACAAGATGCAAAAGATGATACTCACTGACGTTAGTTTATTTTAATGACCAAAAAAAGACACATTTATTTGTCAATGATTGTTTCTTATTTAATCTCTGACGTCTGTAGATAATCTGTATGCTTACATAATAAAGTAAAACGTAATTGTTACAAAACTAAACATTGTATTGTTGACTCAGATTTCTTCGCTAAGATAACCATTTCAAATACAAATAGCCTTATTAACAAATTAACAAATTTTGTATTAACAAATTATATACAATTTACCCGACTGTCCCAGAAGGAGGGTAATGTTTTTCGAGTGTATGTATGTATGTATGTATGTCTATTTCTTTGGCACGCTATGTAGCCGAAACGGCTAGATGGATTTTAACATATGAGTTGTCGTTAGATTCATCTGAATTGTGGGAGTGACATAGGCTATATATAATACTATTTATTATTTATTGCATCTGGAAATACGAAAAAGACAGGGTTTTTTTTTTAATAAATTACAACAATGTTGGTTACAAATAAAAGCTAGTAATGAGTCATTGTTATAATATTTATAATTTTAGTATTGTGGGGACAAAACAATAACCTGAAAATAAATATGGTGTAACTTTTCGGGGGCCTGCGATACCAAAATTCTATAGATTATAATGCTTGTTTTTCTCTTTTCAGTTACGTGTTTTTGCAGCCGGGCTTTTGTTTTTTTTTTTTAATAATTTTCTTTATTTACAATACATGTTTTGCTTTTCAGCATAGGCCTTCCCCAGACACTTGCATAGTTTCTGATCGTGAGCTTCCTTGTCCATGTCGCACCTGCTGTCGATCTCAGGTCATCCTCCTCCTACGCACCGGTCCTCCTCTTTTCCTCTTGCCCTCTCTCGGATACCATTCAGTGACGTCTTTGGCCCATTACTCTATTTTGCTTCTGATAGCATGTCCTGCCCACTTCCAGTTGAGTTTCTTTATAGTGAATGTCAAATCTATACTAATCTAATCTAATCCGTTGGCCCTGCGCCTAATCTCTCTCCGGTCGTGTCTGATGGTCGTCCCATCGGACTATGCGAGTGAGGGCAGCGAGAGTGCACCTGTGTCTGCGCTCTCACTTGTGCACTATAATATCTCTCTCGCCGAAGGCTGCTCTTCGCTGAGATTGGTCACCATGGCCGAAATTCGGTCTGGATGACTATTAATTAATCTGTCTTAGTCTATCCGACTAATCCTATCCTATTGACAATAAAGCTGAAGAGTTTGTTTTTTTGTTTGTATGTTTGTTTGAATGCGCTAATCTCTGGAACTACCAGTAGGATTTGAAAAAATATTTTTGCATTTGATAGCCCAATTCTTGAGGAAGACTATAGGCTCTTTAGCATCACGTTAGGAACCTTAGGAGCCGAGCAAAAAGAAAGAAAGTCAGAAAGAACACTAAGCGAAAACGAAGTAAAGGGCCTAGAAATTTCACGTGGAGGAAGTTACGGGCAGAAGCTAGTATAAATCCATACTTAATATTATAAATTCGAAAGTAACTCTGTTTGTCTGTCTGTATGTTACCTTTTCACGCCCAAACTACTGAACGGATTTCGATAAAATTTGGCAAGGAGACAGATGGCATCCTAGGAAAGGACATAGGCTACTTTTTGGTACAAGAGGTGATATAGTTGATGAACGTTTGTATGGGAAACCCAGCATTTCTTAAGTTAGGGATATGAAAATTCAAATTTATGCTTTTGGTAGGAAATAAAGTACTATATGGTTCAGTGTTTTTGAAAAATCATCCCCTAAGGGGGTAAAATAGGGATTGATTTAAAAAATCACAAATAATATTTAAAAAAATTGTGTAAGTACCTACCTCTTTTAAAGAGGTCTAAGGGATTGGAAATGTAGTTATAGTTCGTATCTTGACTTCTTGAGGTAACATTTTAGTCTTTATTTTTAACCTACTTTAAAAAAGGAGGAGGTTCTCAATTCGGATGCATGTTTTTTTTTAATGTTTGTTACCTCAGTTCTTATGAACCAGTCATTTATAAACCGATTTGGAAAATTATTTTTTTATTTGTAAGGACATACTTGCATGTAAGTTCCATTTATGATACGATCCATGAGGAATTGAGTGAACTCCTCAAATATTATAAGCATACACCTAGCGATTTTGGTATTTTCATCAACATGTCATTCGCCCGAGTCGACGGCGGTTGTGTTCCACGCGCGCCTCAAAGAGATGTCAGCAGCATTGAAGGGGTCCGCTAGGACCGATGCCAGCCGGGGTTGCGGGATGTTCGAAAGAGTTACCGTGGCCCGGCACAGGCAAGAGAAGGAACACGGCTGGGTTTTAGTCAGTAAAAGTCTGACACGCCCTTCCGCTCCGCCCAGAGCGGGAGAAGTCATTTGATGATTTCCCATCCACAAAAAAAAAAGCAGTTGCATTCAGAAAGTATAATTTGGTGAAGTGGAACTGACGAAGAAGACCACAGATGGCCAATGGAACTCCTCAATGTATTTCACAGGTGGCGATAAGATATTTCGATTAAGACAGTTATGCGACTAAGACGAAGTAAATTTAAATAAATGGTTTTGATGAAAATGGTACCATCGAACTGATCTGATGATAAAGCCGGAAGGAAGGCACCGGAACTGCGTAATAAAACGCTGTATTCTAGCCGTGTTTGAATTTATTGGAATTATCATGAGATGCACTCTAGTTATAAATGATTATGATACTTAAGAGTTAAGTCGTATGTTATGTGTGGCCTTGATTGTCAGAAGACTGATTTTGTCAACGATCTGCCGTCGTATGGTTGATTCAATCATTTGTTGGCGACGGCGTCCAAACCTGATAAAACTACGCTTTCCAAACTACTGACACGATTTAGAGCTAATTAAATTTGCCTATTTGCAATTTTTTTATTTGAAAGGGTAAACTCCTGAGGTGTTCACATAGAAATTTGGTCCAATTCTGATGAGTTGCATGTTGATGATGTAATAATAAATTCCTGTCACTGTTATTTACTTAGCAAGTAGTGGTATATGAATTTGGGTGGGTTGGGTACCACAACTAAAAAGTGGAAAATAAAAACTTATTTATAAAAAAGAATAACCGACTTCCAAAAAAAAAACACTGCAAAGTGAAAAATACTTAACTTTAATTTCGGAGGTCGGTGGCAAAAAACGAATATACTAAGCCACAGACACCCGAATTCCGAAATTAAAGTTATTTTTCACTTTGTATTGTTTCTTTTTTATTTTGGAAGTCGGTTGTTTTTTTTTTTTTTATAAATGAGTTTTTATTAAAATCGGTCCACTCGGTCAAAGTTATTTCTTATTTGTTATTACAGCGTGACCGGCGTAATTTTAACGAAACAAAATCCTCCCGCCGCGTCTGTCGGTCTGTACGCGATAAACTTAAAAACTACCGAACGGATTTTCATGCGGTTTTCACCAATGGGCGGAATGATTCATGAGGAAGGTTTACGTGTATAATTCATTAAGGTTTTGTATAAATTTGCTTAAATATGATGATTGTTGAAGATATCGGAAAAAAAACATGTTGACTGGGAGCTTTCTGGCGTGCGCCGCGTAAACCAATAGAGTATTACGGAACATTGGGTACTTTTAACCCCGGTAGTACATTCCCGATGGATATTTTCCGACATCCACGCGGGCGAAGCCCCGGGAAAAAGCTAGTAATAAATTAAATAAACCTTTATTGCTGTTCTAGAATATGATTTTCTACCTACAATATCTACTATTTTTTTTTAATATCGACGTTTGGTGCACTTTTTTTATACAGCTTGTCCTTCGGCAAAGACTTCCTGTAAAGATTTCCATCTCTCTCGGTCTCTCGCCATCTGAATCCACTCTGGACCAGTTACTCTTTTGACGTCGAGTTTAATAATAATGTATGGAGAATACTTGCTATTGTGTTTGTCTCTTAAATTTTAAACAAATTGCAAGATAGCTGTTGTATTTTCGTTTCAAAGTCGATAGACTTTACGTTATGTTTACTTCACGCGTTCGTGATAGGCCCACTGCGTTTGAGCGTATGCGTGGCTTTTATATCTTTATTAAAAAAAAAAAAACCTTTTTGTTTAGTTCCTAATTATACTTAATACAAAACGTTTCATTCTTTTGGGAGTTGAAAAAAAACGTGACGTACATCGTACGATTTCCATCACTTTGCAATAATTTGTCATTTTTAAAAGGTGAGTTTTTGATATTATTATTATTTTAAAACGTTTTCATGATTTTTTTTTACTTTTCCTGTAAATATCAAAGGTTTTTTACTTACCTACGTGAATGACGCTTGACATTTTTAAAGCGTCAACATTTTTTAAAAACATGATTAAGTATCTAAGTACACACATCAAAAAAGTCTGAGCGACAAGTACGGTTTTGAACTTTTGAACGATTTTTACTATTGTTATATTATTTATATTTCTTTTATAACTAAGCATTTTCTGGTGCATTAGTGACTAAAACGGTGAAATCCTTCATTCAGTTGTTCATTTAATCGCAATAATTAACAATATGTTTACCGTAACATACGTAGAATAAAATGAAGTTAAAACGAAATTAAACTTTTCATGTTTTACAATATTAAATAACGACATTTTTTTTAATTATTCGGTAATTCAATACAAAGTTTGACCGCCTCTATTGTTCAAAACTTGTCGGCAACGATTTTTCATTGAATTTATAAGATTGTTTATCTGATCCTGCGGCAATCGCTCCCAATGGAATTTTAACAAGTCTTGCAGTTGTTGGGTTGTCGACACTCCGTCCAGGTTCCCTAGAACACGTTTTTGGAGCATGTTCCATGCGTGCTTTGTGGGATTGAGGTCAGGCGATTGTGCAGGCCACGGCAATACCCGGATGTTTTCAATTGCCAAGCAGTCGCTGGTCCTCCGAGCAAACTCAAACTCAAAGCATTTATTTCAATTAAACCAATTACAGGCACTTTCTAATTGTTTAAGAGTTAGTCAGAAAATTGAAGCTAGTCGCCCATTCCAAAACGTAGATCTCTGTGGAGAAGAATGGGCAAGAAACTCCATTGACACTCTTTTAAATCAAAATTGTTACAAAATCCTGGTCTATATGTGAGAACAATGTAAAAATAAATCATTTAAAAATATATGATATAAGATTAAAAATAAGCCCTGGCAGTTAAGAGATGAGCAGTCTCCACTGACGGCGCCCGTTCACAAACATGACGCGTGGATCAGCACCATCCAGCTCAACCATTTTGTAGGGAACCGAATGATCCAACACACGTGCCACCATCAGCGAGACATTTAAGTGAGCATGACATACTCTCAACTGCCATACTCTTTGAAGTCAACATACCTACATCATAACATAAAACCGCTCCATGGTACTCACATTTACAAAATTGAAAAAATGCTTCTAATTTATACAAAACTATAGAGCTGTGTGCAAACGTGCATTGTCATGCACCAGCGTGAAATCTGAGCCAAGACTTTGTGCAAATAGGTGAACATAAGGCCAGAGGACATCTTCAACGTAACTTTCAGCGTTCATATTGCCGTTTACAAAAACGAGCTCAGTTCATCTGTTCTTCATAATACCCGCCCATACCATCACTGTGGAGCCAATGTAAGGGTTCACTGCCTGGACGCATCTCAGCCGTTCAGCATTTCCGGGTCAGCGATTCACTCTTACCCTTCTCATATCAAGCCTAAATCCAAACCGGGACTCAACAAAATAAAATTTTAACCCATTGCTCCTGGGTCCATGTCAAGTGTTCCCTGGACCATTCGTTTCGACGGGCGCGATTCCCATGGCGTATATGTGGGCACCTTATTGGGTGTCGGTTGGGTGCCGTATTCATGCAGCCTATTTGTCACGGTTTGGTGGCTAACAACAACACCACTTGAGAATTGTAGCTTTATCTCCCGGACGGTTAACATCGGCCGACGTCTAGCAGTCAGTTGTATGTATCGGTCCAGTCGAGCAGTTGTACTCCTTCCACGTCCTGCGTGCTGCTCAGCAGGATCCCCTGTATTAACGTAACGCTGCCAAAGATGACAAATCACGCTCCTCCCACCAAAGTGCCGAGATACCTGGGACTGATTTCTTCCCGCTTGTAGTATTCCTACAGCTTTCTGCATATCATCAGCAGTCAAATGGCGTCGCTCCATGACATAAAAAATGATTCACCACTCATTTTTTTCAAAAACTGTATAACTCAAAATGATACAAGTGAAATAAATACCAAATTTATCAAGCAACGAAAACACAAATGATACCGGGAAAAAAGAATAAGCTTTTATTTTAATGAAAACAAAACACAATCGAAGAGTTTCTATTTTTAAAATCAGCCAGTATACATGTTTCCGAGAACAACAAGTTTGTATACCAATCTACTTAGTTAAGAAAAACAATAAAGTATCAATTAATCATAATCATAATCATAAATCTTTATTTATTTCAACATCATATTACAGGCACTAGTTAATAAAATGCACAATCTTAAATAGAGAAAGGTGTCTGAGGTAGGAGGGTCCTGTGTTACAGATCACCCGGCTCTCTTTTAAAGGACATGTTAATTTACAAAACAGTTAAAGTTAAGATATACTTAATAGGTATTATAAAGTCTGATAATGTAATTGAGTGCAGAATGTAAACAAAAAATAATAATTGAAAACAAAATCAAAGAAAAGCAAGTCAACATAAAGTTCAAAGAAATATACAAATTATGTATATTATTATTCTTTGATACATACTTAGGTATCTAACTAACAAAATAAAAAAAATAATGAGCATAACAAAAAATGAAGAATGGAAATGGGGAAATGAAGAATGTTGTGTGTATGAATGTATGTAAGTCTAGGTGTGTGATTGTAAATGTGTGGGTATTTTTAAGGCACTGGTTTTAATAAGCTTTCAGTGGCAACGTAGTCCAGATTTAATAGCCAAATGCGTAATTTTCTTTTACAAATAGCTTTTGTATGAGTGTAAATAGGTATTTTGTTATTAATTGAATTATAAAGAAAAGTGCCAAGAAAACAGAAAAACTTTTGGGAGAAACTAGTGTTATAACGGATGATTGAACAAACATTTGTTGATCGTCTATTTTGTGTTGGTAAATTGAGTTCTAAGGGAAGTTCAGTGTGTTTTTTTAGTACTGTCATGAGAATGAACAACTGCCGGACTGTTAGCACTTGGCAGTGTTGGTAAAGTTCGAAAGTTGGATAGAGGATTGGCAAAAAGCAACTAACTTTTAATATGGCTCTTTGGGCTCTCTCTAAATTTATCATATAAGTTTTAGAGGTACCGCCCCAAGTGGTAATGCAATAAACTAGCAAAGACTGGCATAGTGCATAGTAAACTGTTTTAATAACTGATGTATTAGATAAATGTCTTAGATTTTTAAATATGTAAATTAATTTTCGGATTCTTTTAACTAGGGTTTCAATGTGTTGTTGGAAGCTGAGACGGTAATCTATGATTATTCCAAGATATTTGATAAAATTTATTTTAACTAATACAGGACAAGAACAGTGGTTGATGAAATTACATGAGTGGGCTTTCAAGTTGAAGTTTGGTTGATCCTGGGGTCTAAGGGAATAAGTCATGTATTTTGTCTTATCGACATTGAGGGTAAGCAAATTGGAATATAACCATTTATACACCGTATCAAGACCTTGTTGAGCATAATTTTTAACCTCATCCCACGTGTTAGCATCGAATATCACGGCAGTATCATCGGCAAAAGTGATGATTTTGCCGTTTTGCAGCTTGATGTTACATAAATCGTTTATATAAACTAAAAATAATGTTGGACCGAGGATGCTACCCTGTGGAACGCCGTACTGATTAGGAAGTTCGTCGCTAATCCAATTATCTATTTTCGTAGTTTGTGTTCTGTCAGACAAATAGTCTATGAATAGTTGGAGTGGTAGGCTTCTTACTCCCATATTCTCTAATTTTTTTATCAAAATAGGAACAGATACTGTGTCAAATGCTTTAGCTAAATCTAGATAAATGGCTAAGGTCTTTTTTTATTATCTAGTTTGTTGACTATGTGATCTGTTAGTTCGTGGACGGCTTCAGCTGTTGACCTACCAGATCGAAAGCCAAACTGTGATGGAGATAAAAGAGAATTTTGTTCAAGGTATTTAGTAAGTCTGGTGTTCATTAATCGTTCTAAGATTTTTGACATTGTTGGAAGTATAGATATTGGTCTATAATTATTGACACAGTATCTGTCTCCGGACTTAAAAATGGGTACAATTTTGGATTTTTTAAAGGCACGCGGAAATATTCCAGCAAGGAAAGAGAGATTGCATATGTATGTAAGTGGAGGAACAACAATATCAGCAAATCGTTTTAAAAATGATCCAGATATATTATCAACGCCAATTGCACACTCGTTTTTTAAATTATTAATTAAGGACCGAACTTCTTCATCAGTAGGAAGAAGAACAAAGGAATTTTGAGAAGAATTAGCTGGCTGACTATCGGGTTCTACATTAGGGAAATTCATATTTTGTGAGAATAATTTTTCTGACAATGTTTTACCAACGTTTGCAAAAAATGAATTTACACTATTAACTGATTCAGTAGGATTGTCTATTGAAATGAGCTGTGTGGATTGCTGTTTAGCTTTATTAGTATAAGTTATATTTTTAATTGCTTCCCAAAGTTTTTTGTTGTTTTTCCCTGCTTTTTTAACAATATCTTGTTCGTAACTTTGTCTAACTTACTTTAAAATATCGTTGCAGAAATTCCTGTATCTTTTGTGAGTGCAAAGTACTATCTCATTATCTGGATTCTTAATAGTTTTAAGATGTAATTGATCTCGATTTCGCATGCATCTTAGTAGGCCCGGTGTTATCCAAGGCTTCAAAATTATTTTACGTCTAGAAGTCGTGATTAGTTTTGTGTTTTCATTTATAGCTTGACTTAAAGAGTGTGCAAAAAAATTGGTTGCCTCGTTAACATCTGACATACTATAAATCTTTTCAAAATCTATGTTTTTAACATACGTTTCAAGTCCTGCGTCGTCTACTCGTTTAATAGTTTTGGGGCCATGGTTTTTACTAAGTGTACGGTCTACAAATAGTATAACGCTATTGTGGTCTGTAACCGAAGTCTGAGCAACATAACAGAACGCTGATAATTTTGTCTTTAGCATTATATGATCTAAGCACGTGCGACTATGAGTAGGAATTGTATGAGCTGGAAGCATACCATGAGAAGCGATAAGGTTGAGATATGCGTATGATCTATTATCTTGGGAATTTTCAATAATGTCAATATTAATGTCGCCAACTAATATGATATTTTGAAAGGATGATGGATTGCTTAGACAATCGTTGAGGGATGTTAAAAAGTTATCGATATTTTTATGACTAGGTGGGCGATAGATAGCAACGATTACAGTATTTGTGTTTATTTTTAAAATAAGGCAATTTGAGTCAACAATTTCCGGTTCATCAATACTGTACTGTTCTATGTTTTTGCAGTAAATGACCACACCTTCATTTTGTGTTTGATTATTGTGGGTAGTGAATGAAATATAACCATCGAATTCAGGAGTAGGATTTCGCTGCAACCAGCATTCGGTTAAAACAATAATATCCCAATCAACTTTTGACCTGGCGAGTAATGTTTGAAAGTTGGGAGTGTTGCAATTAATACTACGTATATTTTGAGTTAATATTTTTAGGGTCTTCGAAGAATTTTTTAGCAAAGAGTGGCAGTCCTCAATGTCACAAGTGGCGGACTGAGCTACAGTAACAGAATCCAAATCATTATTTAGCATCACGGTAAAGTCCCCCATTTTTCAAAACATAATATTTTAGGGTGCAATTTAAATTACCAATGTATTTTGTCAACCATCGATTGACACTAATTCTCACGCATAAAATCTTTGCAGAAATAATTGAAACATTTAACCCAACAAAATAACAGTCTGTGTTTGTATTATATATTATGTGTTTGTTTGTGTGTGTGAATGTGTATAATGAGGTGAGACATACATACAAATTTTCAGAAATTGTGAAGTGAATATAATGTAAGGCGTTTTGACGGAGTACTAACATAATTATTTTTTAAAATTATTAAAACCAACATATTAAAGTATTGACTAGTCATTAAAAAGATTTTAAAAGTAATTAATAAAATATTAAGAATGAATATAAACAAAGTTAAATAAAATTGAATAAAATACTGCAGGAAAGAAAAAGTGGCTACTCAGAGATCACACTCAGATTTAATCTTATCTAAATCAGCCTCCGAATTTATACAAATACGATTATCTCCTTCGTTTTTCCGAATAAATATCTTGCCGTGGGCAGCCCAACAATATGTAAAGTTGTAGGTCTTAGCAAAGTCACGCGCTAAGAAAAACAACCTTTTGCCTTTGCTCGTAAGATTTTCGGCTATGAAAATTGGTTTACTGGAGCCAGGAATATGTAGATGTGATGTACTTAACTTATTTTCTTTATGTTGCTTGTTGAAGTTTTTTGTGTGTTCTATAAATTTCTCTTTAAGTAAAACTGAGTTGAAGTCCAAGATAATAGGTTTATTTCCTTCGGTTTTTGTATTAATTCGGAACACATCTTTTATGTCACTATTTTGAATAGTTAGATTTATGGCTTGTCCGACTGTATTCATTAACTTAGCAAGATCATCTTTTGTTTCTCCTCTTCTAGGGGGAATATTTCTTATCTCTATGCTGGAGATTCTTTGCGCATTTTCAAGGTTTTCAATTCTAGTCTCAAGAGTATAAATGTATTGTAAATTATCTCGTTTGTCCTTTTCGATTAATTCCAGCTGTTTTTTTATGTCATTATAATCTTCAGATAGATGCTCAATCGACTGTATAATTCCAATATTTTGCTTTTTAATATCGCTTATCGTAGTTTGTAGAGCGTCAAGCTTAAAGTTCTGTTCATTTTTAAACTCGGCAATTATGTTCCTTATTTCTGACATCAAATTTGTATTCTCGGAATCAGGCGTCTGCTTACGCGATCGCGTACGACTTGCTGTGCCCGTAGTGTCCATATTGCAGACGTTAGTAGTTATGACGGGGGCGCGGTTTTTTGTCGTCTTAGCCGTCATAGGTGTTGTAGGTGGTGTTCGTTTAAGAGGCATATTAATAGCGGTGAAAAATGTTAATGTTAATATTTAATAAATACTTATTGAATAATATTGTAGAAAATAGTTCATTCATATTCATATCAATCCAATTTAATGTTGATAATATTATTCTGTAATTTATATAAATACAAAAACAGATGCGTATCGCGAGTTCCGAACTCGAGCACTCATGTACGGCAGTCGAATTAAGCGTTAATTTCAAAAAGCGACGCACTGTTTGAAAATCTTTACACTGATTATTTAAATGATAATATTAGTTTAAGACTGCTAAGGAATGTCTGTTTATGAGCTCCCTGCGTTAGTATTTTGGTTTTAAGTCACTTTAGTATCACAAACACAATTTTAGGATGAAAACGGATCACATAAGTAATAGGGTTGATAAAATCACTATTTATAAGTCCACAGAGTTTGTTAACTTTAGATAACATTAGAGATTATTAACTGCACTAAATGGGTCGTATTTATGTTAAAGTCAGGACGAAAAAACTATTTTAAACATTTTTTTTAAATAAAAACAAACGGAGCGCGATGTTTGTGTGATGGCAGCGCCATCTTTTTTCCTGAATTAACAAAACATGCAATTTCTGTAAATGATGCGTGTTGCTTAGACTTTTTTGATGTGTTTACTCGTATAATGAGTAATAATTAGATTAGAAACTGACTCCAAAAATAAGCAATTCTGATGATAATTTCCTAAGCAAATGAAAACATTTAGCTTATTTTAGAATCAAAGAGCAGTTTTATGCAAAATTTTAGGAAGTAACTAAGGTAAACTGCTAAAATACCGGAAATTGATTAATTCTATCAATATCATTGCGAAATATGGCCAATTATATTTTAAACCGTAAGGCCAATGACTCAAGGTTGAAGATGGCTATAAATTAGGATTAATGTGCTTGGCCTTACACTAGAACTTGAATTTAAAATTGAGGTCAGTTGCACAATCATTAACTCACTTAAATTTTCTGTTTATTTATATTTTGAATGTGGAGGTCAGTAACCTATAACTATGTGTCGCTAGCTGACAAAAAGGGTCTTTTAGACAAGAACCTTTCCTAGTGGAAAGAAAGAAAGAAAGAGGTATAAAGAAAGGAAGTAATAAAATTGAAAGAATTATTGAGAGATAAATCCGTGTTTAAGATGAATTAAGTTGACCTCTAATAAATTGGCGAGGTAAACAAAACCGGTATTGTGATGCGTCTTACAAAATGTAAACACAAGGTATTTAAAAATAAAATTTGTCACGCTTGTGGCCTCCTTCGCATCCTTGGCGCCAATGTTGGGCCCAACTGTTGAGCTAACCATTTGATTCTTTGGACCAGTGTTGGATGGCAACGCCATGGTTGAGATAAAGTTGTCTCATTTCAGTCAGAGTATTTAGCAGTACAAATAAACTGCACTGTAAGACCAGGGACCATTTTTAAAAATAATTATATCACACTTTAAAACAAAGTTCACAGTTTATAACATTTAAAAATACTGTAGATAATATAATAAATATGTTCCCCACAGATATACTAAGAATCTGAAAATTAAAAAAAAAAAACTTATTCACATCATTAGTTTAGCTTTATAAACAAAAGCGCATAATAGTGAATTGTACGCACACAAAGTTAAATAATACATAGATATTGACAAACCTAAATCCTACGTCACATCAAACGCGAGGCGACGGCGATACATTTCGTAACTTTACCGCGACATGCATTCCGTGACGACATCTTGGATACACAGGCGGATACCAAAAAAAAAATGTGGAGCGAAAGAATTTCGCATCCTGCTAGTAATTACGTATTACAAATGAGTTGCGCAGTGTTTAGAAAGAAAAACCACGCGGCATGTTACACAAGTCATTATTTATTGCATGATTTGATTTCGATTTTAGTACTACACGATCGAAATAAATATAGGATTGGCCTTTCCTCATATTTTGAGCTGCAAAACCTACATAAAATGTAAATATATACATGTACTCGATACATGATGTGTCGCCTTTTCCTTTTGACTGTGAAATAACACAAAGCCTAACTAACCCATTGAAGATGCAAATATTTATCGAACGTATTGCCTAAGAGGGAGTTCCTGACCCGATCAACGGAGGTTTGATCGTTTTTGAATGATTTAATAATAAGCAAATAATCGACCTTCGAATAAGCAGATCATCACCTACCCTAATCAAGATAACAATATTATAGAAAACATTTGAAAAATAATACAAGAAAACAAAACGTTGAATGAATTCTGTGAGAACAATGATGAACAAGAGATGTCGGCTGATAGAGATGTGTGGCAAAAAAAGTCACGTTTTGGCGATCGCCAAAACGTGACGTGTGCATGGGCGTGTGTGTGTTTCTTTTTATTCTTTTCTTTTCGTTTGAGGAGCTCGTGGCTAAGTAATAACAGCCGCATGGATCGCAGGTTAAGCTACGCTTGCCCGGGTTGTCCGTGGATGGGTGACCATCTTTACATACCGAGACTCCTCCGTGCCTTAGAAAGCAAGTTAAGCCGTTGGTCCCGGCTGTCATTTGGTAGATCTTTGACAGTCGTTACGGGTCGTCAGAAGCCAGCCCGAAAGTCTGACAATCAGTATCAGTCTTACCAACGGGTACCGTATTATCCAGTTACTGGGTTGTGAAGGTCAGATAGGCAGTCGCTCCATGTTAAATACTGGTATTCAGCTGCATCCGGTTAGCCTGGAAGCCGACCCCAACATCGTTGGGAAAAGGCTAGGCAGATTGATTTCTTTTCTTTCTTGTCTTCTTTTTCTTTCTTTCTATGTAGAAAGAATAAATCAAGATCAGTGGATGATGAGTGAAGAAAACATTGTTCAGTCTAGAAAAAATAATAATATACCTACTTGTATGTGCATAGTTGTTTACAGTTTTATTTAAGTGCTTAAGATTATTTCTTAGAGATCTGACCTCGCATGAGATGCATGATCAGAAGCCCAATTCCCGTAACTAAAAACGTTCAAAATCTAGTCGCAATCTAATCTCAGCAACAATCAAATATCAAAAATGTAGGGAAAATTATAGGTATTTTTGACATATTGAGACTGAGATCAGACTAGGAACGTTCTTAAAATTACGTTAATTGCTCCTCCGGCCATAATTAGGAACTCAGCTTAAGTTCAAAATAATAAATATACAATTATATTTTAAAGTTATACTTTATGGTTATCTATAAATAAAATAATTATGCCCTTACAACCTTAGGACATGGTATATGACATTTTAAGCGTCATCAAGGCAAAAGCATATAAAATTAACGATTTCGCACTTGCAAAACCACCAAGGCTGGTACTATTCGAAGGCATAAAATATTAAACTATTATTCATGCAAAATGTTTATGATGGATACTGGTCAACAGGTTTCGTCACAGTTCAGTTAAAATTAACATCTTTGTGAGAAATGACACTCCAACTGATTCTATGACAAATAGTATATGAGCCTGCATGAGTGACAATATTTGAGGAGATGGGCCGTCCCCTAGGCAGTCATGTCTATTGGCAGTGATTGAAGATGAGACTTTTAATGCTTGTACAAAACTGCATCAATTGGCATCATTAGATGCGTTAAACGTGAAAATTTACGTTTTTCTAGCTGACTTAAGTTATGCACCATTTTTCCAATATCTGTGAATGTAGTTAGCAATAACTCTGAAAGTTCACAGTCTCCTAAGAACGTTTTCCTGTAGCTACAATAGTTAAGTAAGGTACTTAGCCTTACTGCCCTGACTCAAAAATCCACCCTGTATAAACCCAGTATATACAAGGTGTAACATAAATAACGCACAACCTCTTAAGGGGTCATTGTACTCATCATTATGAACAACTTTTACTATGGGACCAAACCTGAAATTGCGAAAAAAAAATCAGCTGTTCCCTACATTTACGTTCGCATAACTCGTCAAAATGTAGGGAACAGCTGATTTGATTTTTTATCTTACTTTTATTTTTGACTGATTCTTTTAGGTAACTTTCAGTTATCGGCTTTCCATCCACCATGCCGTTTGAGTGTGGCTCCAGTATCAGCTAGTAGAGTGGCTGATGATTGGGCAAGTTTGAATATGTTGCAATAATTTTGGGCATTTGTGCAATTTTGTGCCTTCCCATTACTTTTTAGTGCATTTGCAGTTTCTATAACTGAGTAAAAATCTGTCTGTTTTTAGATCAACGGGACGAAGTGCTTGATATTTTTGTACCACTGCAAATGAGGTGTCACGGACGACGAAGCTTCGATCTATCTTGGTTTTAGTGTCACGAAGAGTAATCATCGTGACATTTTTGTAAGTTTATACAGGGTGTGGCGTAAATAGTGGTCCAACGTTAAGCGGTCATACACCGTATATTCAACTATAACATACCACAATTTGAAACTTTTTTTTCCATAGATCTCAGAATGAAATATTTTTCTATTCTTTTTTGAAAGTTTTACACCTTGCTTTACTAATTTCAAATTGTGCTATGTGATAGCTGAAAATACAGTGTATCGACCGCTTAACGTTGGACCTCTATTTACGCCACACACAGATATTTGCAATTTCGGTACATCTAAATGCCGAAAATAAGAACCACTTGCAACTACTATTGATTTTTTTAGAGGTAAAGAATGCACTCTAGTTATAGACACTAAGCCAGAAACGTTTTCCGATAAAGACTTTGCCTTTCTTTCGATTTTCCATTGCGCAAACTTTTCGTAGGCAAGTTTGTATTTTTCCTTAGACTTCGGTGGCAATAAATTTTCAATCACTAATTTTGCTTCCTTTTGAATGTCGGGCGGTGATTAGTCGTTTGAAAAGTTTATTTTTACAATTTTATTTTAAAAATCACTAAAATTGATGGAAAACAATATGGACGATTGCGAAAATTTTCTCCGCGCTTTTAAATCTTTTTTTTTTAATTAGGCCTTTATTGCCTACCTGTACCTATACAGCTAAATTCTAAATAAAATCTTTTTGCACCTGACTATTTTTGTAACAAAACTCGACATTAATGCTAGTGGCTACCTCACCAGCAATGAAATTCCATACAACTTTGCTGGCGTCTATTCAAGTAGCGCGGTAAGGTCGACTTGACTTAAAGAAGTTTGTCAAAATAATGACCACATTATAAGCATTTTTGAGTAAATCGTTTAAAATTTAATTTAGTACCTAATATAATAAGACCAGTATTTAATTAAAATTATTGTGCTAGGTATTTCTAGATAATCCGAGATGAATTCAAGAGTATTTTATTTTCTTGAAAACAAAAAACCGGCCAAGTTCGAGTCAGACTCGCGCAAGAAGGGTTCCGTACGACCGTACACTATTTAACATTTAACTTTATTTTATTTGATTGTTTGTTGTTATAGAGGCAATGGAAATACACAATCTGTAAAAATTTCAACTGTCTACCTATTACGCTTCATGAGATACATCCTGCTGACAGACAGACGATGGGATGGACGGACAGACGGACAGCGGAGGCTTAGTAATAGGGTTTTGTTTGGCACCCTTGGGGTATGGAAACCTAAAAATGAAATAAGTAGATATAATTATGTGTTGTGTGTGTATGTAAAATAATTATTTTAGTACCATTTATTTCATTTTCTATACATATAATTTATATTTCTAAATATTTTTAATAAAAACATTAAAAAATATAAAAAATAGTAGCCTATCGGCATCAGGAACAGGGTCCAAGGTGCCGGTGGTCAGGGCTCTAGAGAGAAGAACTTCCTCACTATGCGTGCCGTGTCCAGGAGTACTGCTTTCTGGATCAAGCCCTTGACCCAGCCGCGCAATGAGAGTCTCCTGAGGTGTTGGTCGAGGCTCTCCGCTATTATGCCATTAACCGTAACGATTATCGCTACAATGATTGCAGAGTCTACGTCCCACATGTCGACAACTTCGTGTGCTAAGTCAAGATACTTGATTTTTTTATCTTTCTCAGCTTTCACGAAATTCTCGTCATGAGGAACAGCGATATCAACAATAATTGCACGGCGGCGCTCTCATTGATCTATCACCACAATATCAGGCTTATTGGCTACATTAGTCCTGTCAGTGATGATAGACCGATCCCAGCACAATATGGCGTGACCATTCTCGAGAACTGGGTTGGGCACATACCTGTAGTATGGTACTTCGGACTCCACAAGGTTGTACTGCAAGGCAAGTTGCTGGTGGATAATCCTAGCCACTAGATTGTGTCTGTGCAAGTACTTGCCGTTAGCAAGACGAGAACAGCCGGAAACATTATGTCGGATTGATTCACTGGGACGATGGCATGCCCGCCAGATATCAATCATACCGTCCTGGACAATGTATGAAAAATAATTATTTATTCTATTAACTTTAAGAAAACTTACATCTAGTACACAGTACTTATGCAATAATAGTATGCAGAAGATGGTCAATAACAAGTTTACACTTATAAACATACCTACATACTCGTATAAAATTGAACAATCTGAGTATTTAGTATAAACCAAGCATGCATACTCGAAACTTAAAAAAAAAATACACAAAAATGCAATCAATTTATAACCTATCTATACTAATAGTACTTATAATTATATATAAACGGCACGGTTAGCGCAGTGGCTGAGCGATTGGACCGCTGCACTGCGTGTCGCGGGTTCGCTTCCCGCACGGAGCAAATATTTGTATGATCTACAAGTAGTTGTTTCGGGTCTGGGCGTTTGTGTTTGTCAGTTTCTATGTTTGTAAACGCACTCACGACACAGGAGAAATTCCTAGTGTGGGGCAACGTTTTTTTATTTTTTTAAAAATGTTTTATAATTGTATTTATTTATTAGGAAATGGACCCAAATGATGTGTATGAAAAAAAAAATACACAATTTACAGCCCAGACAATGTAAATTCAAGAATAAAACAATCCCTAGGAACCCCTAATGAATGCTTGAAAATCTCGAATTGCAAATGTACCTTAGTATTTTTAAACTTTTTCTGTTTCTCGAAAATTCCTAACGTAGACATGATGATTTTATAATTAATGATTATATTAATTTTTAGTCTTATTTTCTAAAAAAAATAACAGTAAAATAATGGAGCTATTATTGTTAGCAAAAAACCTTGGAGATTGAATATTCGCACGCCTCATATTTAAAAACTTTAACGAAGGCGTGCCAAAACTCAATCGTTTCTCCTTTGCAGTGGACGTGTTGCAAATAATTAAAAAAATAATTCTTGGTTCCGATTTTTTAATAATAATAATTATTATTTCTTAATTTCGGCGAAGCAGTGGTTTTGGACAATTAAAATTATATAACAAATAAGTGTGGTGCTAAGTTTTCAGTGAATTATAAATGTAAGTGTAAACATTTGCATTTTATCATTTTTAGTAGGTTTACGAAATAATAATAAAGTTTGCAACCTTAACAAGGTTTAAGTGACAAAAAAAATATACCCCTTTATCAATGAGTGCAAAAGTAAATTCTTGTACATACTTTATTAAAGAAAAAAAAACACTAATACGTATTAGAAACAAAAGATGGTTTAGTAATACAATAAGTTAGAATCCAATAGCCGAACGTTCGGAATAGTTTGTTAAATTAATTTCGGATACCGGTATCCGCAACAACAGGAAAAATAGAAAAGATTAAACTTAGGATCCGCACTTAAGTTGCGGATAAAGAAGGAAAGTCTGTCAAGGATCAAAACGATAGTGAATTATATGATCCCGGAATTTATTACCCGGATTTTATACCGGGATCTACTTATTAAATTGACCGTCTCTTGGATAATTCGAAAATAGGTATCAGAGGGGCTATTCCCACAGCTAACAACTCTCGCATTTTAATCTTAGTCCAAATCAGTCGAAAAAATCTCTAATTTACTTTTGACATTGATTGTCGCTGAGATGGACGCTTTCTTTAAGATGAAAGCGCAAAGGTAGCCTGAGTTCTGCAATCATGACATTTTAGGACAAATCTAACTTAGAGAAATGTATTGATGATTCATCTATACTATCTATACTAATTATTATAAAGAGTTAAAATTTGTTTGCTCGTACGTTTCTATGTAGGGGGTAATCTTCGAAACTACTGGTCCGATGCCGTAACTTCTTTCACTAATGGGAAGCTACAGTATTGCCGAGTGTCACAGGATATATGTATTTTATGTTAAAACGAGAAATTTTATGCCGATGAAGTCGCCGGTAGAAGCCAGTATGGTCATAATTCTGTAAACACATATTTGTTAAAGTCTCGAATCATATTTTGATCAAGATACAACCTGACACTGACCTGCAAATTGCAAAAAAATGCAAGAAAATTTTAATTTCACGGGCTAGATTTAGTATTATTTTTCCTACGCGTTAGTAATTTAAGATTGAGTATGTAGGACTTCCATTTTCCCAAGTCGGTGAATGCAGTTAGCAAATTACTCCTAAAACTTATGGTTTCTAAGAATGTTTTACTGTAGTTGCAATGTTAGCTGCCCTATAAGTCCCATCTCAAATTAGCATCCTGTGAATGCAGAAATGCTTTAGAAAAAAATGCTGAAATGCTTTTTTTGCTTTAGAATGCTTTGAATTTTCTTCCATATCTAAATCTATACACAATCATAATAAATTAACTGCCTCGTTGGTCTAGTGGTCGCAAGCACTACTGCTGAGCATGAGGTCCTGGGTTCGATTCCCAGGTCGGGCAGGGTGTAATTGAGTTTCAACATAACATAACATCACGCCTTGTTTCCTCGAAGAGTTAGGCAGAGGTGCACCTATAGTACACCCACATTTCGTCAGTTATGTTTAAATCCCATGTAATAGGGGGTGAGCCTATTGCCATCAACTGGGCACAAATCCAAACTCCGGGCCACTACTGAGAAATTCTAGATAGAAAAACCTAACAACAATTTACCCAACCTGGTAATTGAACCCAGGACCTCATGCTCGGCAGTAATGCTTGCGACCACTAGACCAACGAGGCAGTCTTTGGGTTTTTCTATCTGGAATTTCTCAATAGCAGCCTAGAGTCTAGATTTGTGCTCGCCCCCTATTACATGGGACTTAAACATAACTGGCGAAATTGGGTGTACTAAAGGTACACCTCTGCCCAACCCTTCGGGGAACAGGGAAACAAGACGAGATAATATGTTATGTTGATTATATGTTTATTATAAATGAAAGTCGGTTTCGTGTCAGTCTGTGTGTCCGCGTTGTTCTTCTAAACTACGCAACGGACTTTGTTGCGGTTTTCACCATCATTAAATAGAGCTCGATGTTTTGACAAGTCTTAAAACCTGTGTGGAGCAGCGGCAAGTCGCTAGTTATATTATAAATACTTCGTAGATAATAATAACTCATCTAATTAGCAAGTTACTAAGCACACTAGTTTTTTTGGGGATAAATAGAAAGAAAAAGTTGATCAACGTTTTTGCGCAAACATTTAAAAAAAGAACCAGCAACAGGTTTATTCGACAAGTTGGGTTGCAGTAAAAAGAAAGTTTGTTGTTTCATTTTGCTCACAAATGATTTATCCGCCTCAGTGGTTTAGTGGTAAGACCACCTATTTCAGACCTAGAGGTCCCGGGTTCGATTCACAGAGGGGGCGAAATTTTCTGTTTGGTTTGGTTGGTAGTAGGGTGTTCTAAGTCCGCCTGGCTAGCTACCACCATCTTATCTAAAGTCTCGCAGACAAAACTGCAAATTCGCATCGCATCGCAGTTATGTGTAATGTTAACAGCATTGTTTTGTTTTGGCAGTCAGAGGTAAGATAGCCAGTTCTTCTGTAGTTGAGGGTTCCGGGTGAAGCTCGCTTCCACCTTCGGCCTGATCGTCACTTAATCAGGGAAGATGAAGGCCAAGAGCATCCCCGCTGTGGTTAAAAATATATATACATATATACAACTTGTTCCTTTTGATATCCCATACTCTAGGGGGTCATTGTACTCATCAATAAGAACAACATTTCCTATAGGACAAAACCCGAAATCGTGAAAAAAAAATCAGGCGTTCCCTGCATTTTGACGAGCTAACCCTTCGGGGAAACAAGGCGTGATGTTATGTTATGTCATTTGGTACACTGAAAGACAACAATTTCAAGTGGCAGCAAGTTTACTGAAAGAATATGACAACATTCCAACAATATGACGTCATTTGGCCTCACCGAGGTGAAATCTGACCACTAACCTGGTTTAGGACATAGGATACTTTTTATCTCGTTAGTACCTACGTTTCCGGGGGATAATTACCAACCTTTACGCGGGCGAAGCCGGGGGCAATAGCTAATCAGAACTTAATGTTCCCACTGCTAGGATACATATCTGCTCACGGTGAAAGGGAGTGGGCCGTAATTCACCACGCGGGCCCAATTCAGGTTGGTAGAATAATGCTTGGATTCTAAAAATTATACTTTAGTATACAATCAATAACTAACTATACAAATAAATATACAAAACAAAAGGACACTTAGGCATCAAAGTACTCGTGTGTATTGCTGCCATTCGAAAACTTGCCCAGAAGACTGGCAGCATTGCCACGTTGAAGGACAATGCTAATTATGATTATTATTAATTATGACTCTGGTCACGTGAATTATCGACCGTGTCGGTGAGAAATTTATTTTAGTGTTAAATTCCAATTAATTAAAATCAACTTACTGTGTAGATTTCCATCAAGACTTTTCACATAAACAAACACTGAATTTACAATAATATTATTAAATCAAAATCTTCCTACGAAAATAATCTTCTTAAATTGTCAAACTGCTGTCCGATAATTATGTTTCTCTTTAATATTTTTTCCTGTCAACACGTTTATCGATTCATTTGTTATTTTAAAAGCTGTTGTGACTTCATCCTAATAGAATTTATGTAAGCTTTTTAGCAACAGATTAACTGGTGTACAAAATATCAAGACAAAATCTTGGGTATATCTGATACAATTTCTGTAAGATGGTTGTACAATAATAGAGTTATATGAAAGCGGTTCTTAATTATCTTACTAGGAATATAACTATGATACGAGCATGATCTAGTAATTATGTGAGTGTGCTCGAGAACTCCACGACCTCATTCCGCCTGTCCCCTTCTACCATCGGACATCTAGACGCACTGCAGGTTACCATCCCTACCTTGTTGCTATTCCACCAATTCGCACTAAGCGTTTCCAAATGTCTTTTGTGATGCGCACAGCAAAGGATTGGAACTCTCTTCCTGCGTCTGTGTTTCCGAACGCATACAACCCCGATCTCTTCAAAGTGAGAGTTAACAGGCTTCTTCTGGGTAAGCTCGCTCCATCGTCGACTTTGTCTCTGTCATCTCTGACCTAGACTAGAGTCAAGAGTAAACCTATCTTAAATAAAATTAAAAAAATATAGCTATTAGGGTACTCCGACAGTTATGAACAGTTTTCATATAACTATACTAGCACTTCGTATCCTCACGTGGATTTAGTACTTTAGTACCCCTTTAGAGTAGATTTACAAAAAAAATCCTGATACACGTCATTCTTTATTTTCGGTCTTAAGTAGAAATACTAAGTTAAGAGTTAATCGGACCGCGCGTTAAAATTCTTCCATAAATGACAAACTTCATAATTATTTTTGATAAGTATTCGTGCTAACTTTCAAGTTTATTAACTCAAGGAATAAGATTTTTCATACAAACAAAATCCCCTCTTTTTACCCCCTTAAAGGTTTAATTTCCAAAAATCCTTTCTTAGTGGATTCTTGCAACATAAAAGGCATCAACTGCCAAAATTCAAAGTTTTTAGCCGCAGCGGTTTAGGCTCTGCGTTGATGAATCAGTCGGGACAAGTAATCTATACATCTATGCATACATATACATACAAATAAATAAAATTAAAGTATCTGTTTGTAATGTCAAAACAACAACTTTTTACTGAAAGCATAAGAAAGTATATACGGTACTAATAACAAAAAGCTTTTTTTTTAATTTTTGTCTATCTGTCTGTCTGTTTGTTCTGGCTAATCTCTGAAACGGCTGAACCGATTTTGACGGAACTTTCACTGGCAGATAGCGGATGTCACGGGGAGTAACTTAAGCTACTTTTATTTTAGAAAAATAATTAGGGTTTCGCGCAAAAAGTTAAAAACCATGAAATTGTGAACAAAAAGTCGGATTTAAAAATAATTTTTGCATTTGGTAGGCCAATTCTCGAGGAAGCTTATAGGCTATTGAACATCACACTACGACCGTTAGGAGCCGAGCAAAAAGAAAAAAAGTCGAAAAGATCCCTAAGCGGAAACGAAGTAATAGCGTGGGCGGGCGATGCAACGCGGCGGATCGGGGGACGAGGGAGTTTTTTTTAAATGTGGGTGTTATTTTAGTACATTGTGTATCTTACGACTTCCACATGAACGAAGTCGTGGGGCACAGCGAGTTAATTATATAATTATATGTGAATGAATAAAATTACTATACCATATTAGGTAAAAATAATTAAAAATGAAGCAATGACAGATAAATTAAAAATGTGATAGATGCACGGTGCTCACATATTTACAAACATTGTAAAAGTCCTATACGATTTTTCTTAAATTTCAACAAGTAATAAGAAGTAATCCGAGAACGTAAAATCGATGTCATCAAAATAATAATTTATACAATTTGATTGAACCAAATCAACCAGTTTGATTTTGTCTAGACTCTAGATTGTCCAATGGACCAACATGTTTCCAAACATTCTTGTCTTGGATGTAATCCTCTTATTTGTATTAAGTTGGTTTATAAAATGTATTTTTAATATGAGTTTTAAATTTTCTTTTATTTAATTGCAATATAATTATCACAAGGTATTTTGTTGTAACATTTAACACAGTACGTACCTCATAAAAGATGTATGTATGTAAGTTATATAATAAATTGCGACCAATAGACCAACGAGGCAATCACTTTCTGATCAATTTATGTTATTATTATAATAACTGACACAATTTCATTACATAACTTATTCTATAATGCTTAGTATACAGGAAATACCTTGTTGCAAGCCTTGACAAATTGATACTGTTTGGCAATGGACGATATCGAAATGGCGGACGGTTAACGATGGACGTTATCTTTTGAATATATTTACATAAAGTGACATTGCTCGTGAGATGTAGTTATTTACAATGAAGATAATCATTTATATCTGAAGGTGAAAAACGGATAGCTGATTTATCTAATCCGGATATAAACCGGCATTAGATAAATCTACTATCCTTTTTAGGGTTACGTAGTACGTCCGAATGAAAAAACGGAACCCTTATAGGATCACTCATGTATCTGTCTGTCTTATTTGCTCCAAATAAACTGGACCGGTTAGGTTGTTTGATACACATGAATTTCTGTGACCCAAACACGAACTTGTAACGTAATTAAATGAATTTTGAATGGGGTTCGGTTTTGGGGGAAAAATTAAAAAAAAAGTTGCTAAGTATGAGAATTTAAAATATGTATATATGTTTTTTTTTAATAAATAGTTTTCATATTAAAGAATAAACTTTTTACAAAAAATAAAACCGACGTCCAAAAAAAAAATACTACAAATTGAAAAATAACTTTGATTTCGGAAGTCGGTATCTTTGGTTTTGTATGGTATTTTCGTTTTTTGCCGCCGACTTCCAAAATCAAAGTTTGCACTTTGCAGTGATTCTCAGCCTAATTTGAATAAAGATTTTTTTTTAATTTTGAACGAATATATTTAAAAGCTTTTTCATTTCGAAAACAGTTATGTGGTACAAGAATAATCAGGCATATTTTGCTCACAATATTATGTAATCAGTAAGTATTTTAGAAGCCAATCGATTCTTCTCTCTTTCTTTCGATTACATGCCAATTTTTGATGAGGTCTGCTTTCCCAATAAATACGAAATACAATCTATTCACATTTATTTTACCTCTGACAACAGCAACCCAATAGCAACCTTATCGTGACGAGAATAAAGATCATTACGATTTTGACAGGCTTGTCAATGACCTCGACCCAACAGCAACCTTATTGCGACGAGAATAAAGATCACTGTGATTTTGACAATGATGCAAAACCAGAGGTGAAATATCTGTGAAGGTAGGACTGTAGGACTTCTCATCTTTAATTAAGCATGCTTAGTCGAATGCATTGTTACTCAATATTACAGGAGATGTGAGGCCGTGGTCAAAAGAAACACGAACTACAACCTAATTACGTAACACAATATCAATCACAATTTGAACCATATTGCTAATCCATTGCTTCATATGTTCGAAAAATTTGTCTGCTCAATAACGTAAATAACGCAATGAATGTTGTTGAACTGTCAAAATTAAACCGGTTCCTAAACTATAAGTGTGTTTAAAAATTGCCCAGCTGAATCAGTTTAGTGAATTTTGTTGGTGCGATGATATTAAATAAATAAAGAGGTAGATATCGCACTACCGCGCGCCAGACAAATTCAGACAATTGTTGTAATTTGAGTTAGTCGGCTAATAGCAGCGAGCGAAATGAAGCGTGTCAAGCGCAACACGCTACAGATAGCTATCTCTTTCTGTATCATACGTTCCGTATTATCTATCGCATTCGTAGTAGAAAACTGCTATACACCTATATGTAAGTACATTTGTAATAACAACGCAACGATGTCTGAACGCTGTTCATTATGAACGTAGCGTATCTTTCCTTTATAATATCATTGGGTGCGAGAGTGTGTGTTGACACGAGAGCAGAATAAGTGTTGTGGTAATGGCGGATTAACCAGAGGAAAGCAAATTGATTAAAGTCCCGTGCTGTCTCTTTAACGTACTACGCGACGCGACACATTGGCACCGCGTGTCTTGCGACGAGCGGTGCCTTTGTGTCAAGCGTGATTCACGTCGCGTGTCGCGCCTGTTTTCAGGAGCCGTTACAACGACAGAAATCTTTTAACCTGTCAAGTCTTAACATTACTCCCGGGAGTCAGGTTGAATATTCAGACGTAAGGTACTAAATTATGCCGATCTCTCGCGTCCGGCCCTGGTCCAGGCCAAGCTATGGAGCGAGAGTGCATGGGAGGCCATCACTTCCTTGTGCGAACCAGTAATGCTCACGAAGGAGGAGGTGGATCGCGTGAGGGAGAGGCAATCTCTGCGCCCTCACGACCCTAGTCGCCGCAGAAGATGCCCCGGGCGTCGGGAATTGGCAGCCGATTCCCAGCCACCGTAGGCGCGGGCTTGCGGACGGCGAGCAATGGGTAGCTCGCCGTCCGTTAAGAACCAGGCCCGAGTCGACGGCGCGTTGTGTTCCACGCGCGCCTCAAAGAGATGTCAGCACTATTGACGGGGTTCGCTAGGGCCGATGCCAGCTAGGGTTGCGGGATGTTCGAAAGAGTTACCGTGGCCCCACAGGCAACAGAAGGAACACGGGTGGGTTTTAGTCAGTAAAAGTCTGACACGCTCTCCTGCTCCACCCAGAGCGGGAGAAGTCATTTGTTGATTTCCCATCCAAAAAAAGGTACTAAATTATCAGCCGTTTATTCATTAGATGTCAATTGTTGCAACATGTCGCACAATGTCAATCAACTTCCGTTTTGCTACGTTGTCAACGTTGTCGAACATTTCATGGAGTTTCACGTGTTGCGCGTCAATTGTTGCCTCTTGAATAGTCAGTTTTGTTGTATTTTTGTCAGACTCATTCTAATTTATAACGATTCTTTTTAGAGTTCCGTACCTCAAAAGAAAAAAAACGGAATTATAGGATCACTTTATTCTCCGTCTGTCAATCTGACAAGACCCTTTTCCCCAGGAACGCCTGGTGGTATCAAATTGAAATTAATATCAAATACGTAAGTCTACGGTCCCTTGGAGCATTAAATAAATGAAGCTTCTAACTCAACGCTATAAAAAATACGGCCATTAATATGCAACATATTTTGATACTCGCAAATAAATCATGAAGTTTGGCAAGAAGCAAGGTCTTACAACACAAGTAAAGGAAAAAGCCCAAAAATTGTAAATTTGTAGTTTTATCACATTTTTTTTTTTTGCGATTACAAATTTACATTTGCAGTTGGAGAATTGAACGTGACGTTAATCGATGTATGGGAGAACATGTTTTTTAACTACAATGTTAAATTTAATTTTGGGATAAATTCTTTTGAACTACGGAACTCTTCATTGTGCGTGGTCCGACGCGCACTTGGTCGGTTTTTTTTCTAATACCTACTGTAAATATAAGATCTTCAACTACGTACTTAGGTATTACTAAATACTGACTGCTTCGTCATAATGTTAGACTTTCTTCTAGAGTAACAAGTTGCCATATTTTATTGAGAGCTTTGTTTAATTTTAAAACAACTTTTTAATTCAAGGAAAATATATTTATTATTTTTATGACATAATATTTACATCATTTAAAAGCTAAAAGTCTAAAAATAAGACAGTCCCCCAAAAGGCCCGCCCTTCGCCACTTCCTAGTGCTTACAGATGTTTTAACTTTTACATTATCATTAAAAAATCTGTTAAAAAGCAAATTATTTAAAAAAAACAAAAAACCCGAACACATAATATATTTGGTATTGATTTTATCTGATACCAATATTGTTAATTTTTTTTTTTTAAATTATCCCCTCCTTTTTTGTGTTTCCAGATGCAAAAGAATAGAATAGATTAGAATATTCCTTATTGTACACCATAAAAATTACAGATATAAATGTAGAAATTTTACACATAGGGTAGGGTAGGGTGCAATATATAAATATTATAATTATAGCATATGTCACTCCCACTATTAAAACGAATCTACTCGTAACGACACCTCATATGTTAAAATCCATCAAGCTGTGTAGACGTCGTCAGAGCGTGCCAAATAAATAGACATCCACATAGATTACATATGTATACATACATACATACTCTCGAAAAACATTACCCTTCTGGTGCAGTCGGGTAAAAATAGGACTCGGTAGGTAAATATTATGACTGTATTATTTATCAACAACAAAGACGCACTTGTACAAGGTATCCAAGCAAGTTAATTCGAATTCATATAACAATAGACAAAACATCTTGATTGCTAATGTAACCATTGGTAAACGAAACGATTCGTTTCACGATAATATAGAAACCTGACATAATTTTATCAACATTTCAGATGTCGGTAGATGACCAGCATCCGATGTTCCCGTACACCAAGGAGGAGGTACAGGAGATACGGAGAGAGCTAGGATTGAAAGAGAGTACAATAGAAGATGATGTGGATGCTATCGTCGAGTGGTTTCACAAGCAGCCGCATTTGGTTGAAGCTGGAATAGGTAAGGATATAAACAATTACTTTGTAGCAGCTTTAATAGTCTTCATTTGTCTAACCTTTCTCAACTATGTTGGAGTCGGCTTCCAGTCTAACCGGATGCAACTGAATACCTATATTTTACATGGAACGACTACTTATCTGGCCTCTACAACCCAGTTACTGGATAACACCCCCCCCCCCCCCATATACCCCTTGGTAAGACTGATTGTCAGACTTTCAGGTTTATGACTACCCGTAAACGACAGCCAAAGATCCACGAATGACAGCCGGGATCGACGGCTTTACGTGCTTTCCAAGGCACGGAGGGGTCTCGGTATGTAAAGATGGTCAGCCATCAACATACCGACCTCGGTAAGCATAGCTAAACCTGGTCAATCGACCCGTGCGGCTGTTATTAATTAGCCTCGCGCCCCAATAAAATCAATGATTAAGATCGTAATTATATATTTTCGAAAACTACATTTTAAAAGAAGGGGTGTTGCTACTTGCTTTAAATTAAAAACAAAGAATTAATTCAAAATCTACGTCAAGTGCACTTTAAAATGCATTAATGCATAATTTTAATAGTATCGTATTACCCGGAAATTGGATTATGGAGATCAGATAGGCAGTCGCTCCATATAAAAATCTGGTTCGGCTGCCTCTGGTTAGACTGGAAGCCAACCCCAATATAGTTTGACAAAAGTTTGGCAGATGATTATGAGTGATGATTATGACACAAACTCATATACAAGGTGTAATTTTAATCACCGTTAACCTCTTAAGTGGTCATTGGACTCATCATTATGAACAACTTTTAGTCTGGCACCAAACCTGAAATCGCGAAAAAAAAATCTGCTGTTCCCTACATTTTGACAAGTTATGCAAACATAAATGTAGGGAGCAGCAGTTTTTTTTTCGCGCTTTCTGGTTTGGTCCCATAGTAAAAGTTGTTCATAATGATGAGTAAAATGACCCTTAAGCGGTTAACGGTGATTAAAATGACACCTTGTATACATACATATATACACATAATTAAAACTGAAGTGTCTGTTTGTAATGTCAACATAACAGCTTTTTACTAAATGCATAGGAAAGTATATACCAAAAAACAATTTTGAAAATGTTGTCTGTCTGTCTGTTTGTTCCGGCTAACGTCCGAAACGGCTGAACCGATTTTGACGGGACTTTCACTGACAGCAGACATAGCTGATGTTACAAGGAGTAACTTTGGCTACTTTTATTTTAGAAAAATAATTAAGGTTCCGCGCAAAAAAATTAAAACCCATGAAATTGTGATCAGAATCCGAATCAAATAGGGAAGTATTGACATCCACGCTGATGAAACCGCGGGCAACAGCGGTAATTAATTTTAATCTTAATAAAATTCCAGATAGAGACTACGTTGAAAGAATGCTGATCGTAACAAAAGGCTCGTTGGAGAAGGCAAAACGGAGAATAGACAACTTCTACAAATACAGACTGCTGGCACCAGAGATAGTTCAGAACAGGGAGAAGGTGCTCTCAGCCTCTGAAGATTTGTGGAATTCATAGTAAGTATTGCCACAATAGTTCATTATCAGGTAATTGTCGGTCGTAGGTTCGACCCCTCACAGGCACTTTACTTTGTGTAAATTATTTTATCACTACTGTTCTCAAAACGGTGAAGGAAAACATCGTGAGGAAACCAGCATGTCCTAGAACCGAAAATTCGAAGACATGTGACATCTACCAAGCCGCACTGCGCACGCGTGGTGGATTACGGCCTACTCCCTCTCACAGAAAGTACATAGGTCTATGTTCCAGCAGTGGGAACATTATAGGCTGATTATGTGTATTGCCACAATGATTATTTGAAACAGATGAGAAAGTGATATAGTAGAGTTTGGCTGAATCAAAAACTATAAAGATAATCAACCACTTGAACACAATTGGTGGCTAGACATATCATTGATGTCAATAAAACAAGAATAATAGAGAACGAAGCAGTGGATGCGACAGAAATACACCATTGTAGTAATAATCCCCCAGACCAAATTTCGGCCATGGCGACCAATCTCAGCGGAGACCAGTCTTCGGCGCAAGAGATATTATAGTGCACAAGTGTGCACACACGGTGCATGGTACATGGTGTGCCTGCGCACACCATTATAATAATCCAAGAAAGTGCAACCACCATAATAAATATTCCGTTTTTTTTTTGTGAGTGCCCATAAAATCATAAACATTGTCTCCGAGTTCTGCAATTTTGATATTTGTTGCAGATGTAAATTAGGATCGGTAAATTAGATTAGGCTCTTAGTATCTTTCCTTACCTATGA
Organism: Fissipunctia ypsillon; assembly: GCA_947568875.1. Lineage (NCBI taxonomy): Eukaryota > Metazoa > Arthropoda > Insecta > Lepidoptera > Noctuidae > Fissipunctia > Fissipunctia ypsillon. The sequence continues at coordinate 17,723,531 of OX387662.1, forward strand.
ATTTACTGGTAAATACAAAAACAGACCATAGGTAATAGAAGTTTCTTCGTATGCTATAATTAAACAAGCTGCAATCGGAACTGCGTTACGGTCGATGAACCGTGACAGTTGGCAATCTGCTCTACTAACACGACCTTTAATTTTACTGTATGTATCAGTGAACGATATATAGTCGTACAAAATGTAATTAAAATCATTGGCATCTAGAGAGTGAAAGTACTCATGAGTATAAACAACTTTCACTATCAGACCAAGTCTGAAATATCGAGAAAAAAAAACTGCTGTTTCATACAAAAACAGCAATAAAATTGAAAGTAAGTAATACTCTTTCTAATCGCTTCCTCACTGCTAAAAATTGTGATTGTGACCCGTCAATAGATTTTCTCCATCTGTTACAAAAAATTATCTGTGGTCCCAAAGACCCAAACGCACGTACTACAACTACACCACAAAGGCAACACATTTGGTCGTCGAAATCAACCGTGTGGGCGATACCTACCACATCAGTGCACGTTGCAGCCATAACGCAACCACAACTATCTGTCTGTCTGCAAACACTAGCCACAACGTAACCACATCGCAACTATTAGCAACAACGCAATTGCAAATAGCTGCAGCGACTCTATTAACACGTAGTGGTTACTGCTTGCAGTGCTTGTCCACATTTAGTCGCTGCGATGCGGTGTGGCTGTGGTACGTGTGAAGGGGTCACAAACATGAACGTGCGCAGTATATAATACTCGTTTCTCACATGTTATATATACTTTAGGTTTAAGGTGAAAGCGCCAGGGTAGCCCGCGAAATTCAAATTTTCTTATGTTTTTTTTTTAAATTTTGCAGGTCAGTATTAGGTTGTATGTTGCTTCAAGTATGATTCGCGACCGTAACAAATATGTATTTACAGAATTATAATCATTATTGAGACCAAGCAATCCTATTGAATGACTAATCATCATGAAATCTTAACATTTTAGGATTATACTAACATAAGGAGTTGTATTGTTGTGGGTCCCTCGTAGCACAGCATCATGCTGAGTGGAAGCCTTCTTGTCACAGTCATGACGTGCAGCTTCCGACTATTTCTGTTTTGAGCTCGTGATTATAATGTGGTTCTATTTTGTTTTATATTTCTGATTATTCTTATCGTTTTGTATGCACGTGTTTCTGTGACAAATAAACCTATTTTTCTTTCTTTCTTTCTTTTTTCTTTCTATTACTGATTCTAATCATTATAATTATGTAAATACATATTTGTTACGGTCGCGAATTATACTTTAATCAACATACACCTAGACACTGAGCTGCAAATTGCAAAAATCGTAAGAAAATTTGAATTTCACGGGCTACCTTAGCGCTTCCCCCTTAATTATGACCACATATCTATGGGTAATACTTATTATGCTTACATAGTCGTATTTTCGATTGTCTGGTGAAGAGTTGCACTGATAGTTGTTCAGATAATTATTCACGTCACGGTTCTTAGCGTCGGCCTCTTTAGGTCTTTCTGCGATTATTATTTTTATAGTTTTTTTTACGTGAGAGAAAAAGCTGTTTGTTTTTGGTTTGCAGTATTTTTATAATTTCTAATAGCTTAAGAGGGCTGTCACATTTTGTCACCTCTCTCGCTCACACGGGACCAAATTTTTAAGAATGTTAAATGAAAATATACTTTTTTGAAAAATGTGATCAATGGGCTCCCTACTAAATAATATTAATTTAATAGGTAATTATTAAAAACACATTTTTATTGTAGCATTTATTTAAATCATCTCAAAAACAGATCATAATACTTATTGAGCTAAGTTTATTAGATAACACAATAGAAATGTGTTTTTAATAATTACCTATTAAATTAATATTATTTAGTAGGGAGCCCATTGATCACATTTTTCAAAAAATCATCTTTTCATTTAACATTCTTAAAAAAACGATCCTGTGTGAGCGAGAGGGGTGATAAAATGTGACAACGCTCTTAATTTAAATAAAATACAACATTAAAATAAAAAATACTTTATTCTACTACTTATACAGTTTATACTTAAATTATATTTTATAATAATGTGGCTCGCGCCTCTAAGCAGTCGTCGCCTCTGGGTTAGGCCTGACCCATTTCCTTCCAATGATTCCTGTCTCTAGCTTTAGTCATTCACCCTGGTCCTCCCTTCTCCCACAATATGTCTTCCCACCTATTCCTTGACTAACCTCTTCTTCTGCTTTAGTCTCTTGGTACCCATTCAGTTACTTTTGTCCATCGACTGTTTTCCAACCTGCAGACATGGCCAGCCCAGTTCCACTTCAGTAACCTGATTCTTTTGACGACGTCAACTAGTTTTGTCTTTTGTCTAATAGTTTTATTATAAATTATTATCTTTTATTATTATCTCAATTTAGAATCGTTTAAATGTTTTATTTTTCAAGTCATCTTGAAAGGACACTTTTGAGAATAACTTTGATTAATATCGTATTGTTTACATTTGAAACAATAGTGATGACGTCAACGAATTTTTGCCAAGAAAATGTTAATTCATTTTCGAGCGACAAAGTAGCTGTATTAGAACTACTTGCTATTAGACATCCTGGAATCGTTTGCCTCATTATCTTATATATTAAGTCTTCCTTATTACTTTCTTATGGGATGTTTGTTTATATATTATAAAATATAAGTGTATATATATTTTATAGCATGATTATTATTTAGCCTTAGATAATTTTTGTAGTTGACTGTCTCGTTGGTCTGGTGGTCGCAAGCGCTACTGCTGAGCATGAGGTCGTGGGTTCGATTCCCAGGTCGGGCAAAGTGTTATTGGGTTTTATAACTGGAATTTCTCAGTAACAGCCCGGAGTCTGGATTTGTGCTCGGTTGATGGCAATAGGCGCTCCCCTTATTACATGGGACTTAAACATATCTGGTGAAATGTGGGTGTACTATAGGTACACCTCTTTTGTTTCAATAAACCTCATTTGTTTTGTGTAATACGTGTCCTGCAATTTCTAACTTATTCTTTCTGTTTTCCAGTCTGCAGATTTCGATGCCCAAAATGCTTAAAGGCCATAGAGTCACTGTGGTCAAATTCGTGAACCCAGATCCGAGCTCTTTTTCTTGTGAAGCCTTCCTCAGAAATACTTTTATGGTACGTATTTTGTTAATTTTGTTTTTGTTTAAAAAGTTCCGTATCCAAAGGATGCGAACGGAATCCTATTTCTAAGCTTACGCTGCCCGTCTGTCTGTTTCCCAGTCCCAGTTACTTACTTAGGTTAGACAGGGCTGTATTTTTTAAACGAATTAGACAGCCAGGATAGGAGTGGAGATGCCCCTCACTTAGATGGACCGATGACTGTTAACCGACTTTTAATGATTTTAAACTGAATATCACGTTTAAACAAGTAGTGTTAATGATAAAAAATATATGAAAAAAATAAAGAAAAAATACTTTTATTTGTCACAGAAACACGCGCATACAAAAAGATAAAAATAATCGGAAAAATAAAACAAAATAGATACATATTATAATCCCGAGCTCAAAATAGGTCGGTGGACGCTATATGACATTTAAGAGCATATTCTTAACTAGCTTTTGCCCGCGGCTTCGCCCGCGTGTATGTCGGAATATATCAAATTAGTACTTACCCTACGTGTTAATCCAGGTTCTAAAAGGTCTGTATGCCAAATTTCCTCTAAATTCAATCAACCGTTTTTGCGCCAATCCGGAACATACATCCCGACAAACAACAAATGGACAAAAATTATAAAAACTATAGTGTGTGCAACAGACTCGTTCAATCACTTCTTTTCAAATATTGCAATGCAGAGTTCTGAGTTCGTTACTATTTTTAACCGACTTCAAAAAAAGGAGGAGGTTATCAATTCGGTTGTATGTTTTTTAAATGATTGTTACCGTTACTCTGTCATTTATAAACCGATTTGAAATATTATTTTTTTATTTGAAAGGATTGGACTTCCAGATTGGTCCTATTTTTATTCTAATCCAGTTCTGACGATAGGATCCATGAGAAATTGAGGGAACTCCTCAATTATTATTGGCAAACACATAGTGATTTTGATATTTTCGTCAACAAATCAAGCATTTGCATTCAAAAAGTATGATTTGGTAAAGTGGAACTGACGCAGAAGACCATAGATGGCCACAGGAACTCATAAATAATAAATATTTTACGGGTGGCGATAACATATCTCGATTATAGTTAAACGACTATGACGAAGCAAATTTAAATAAATGCTTCTGATGAAAATGGTACCATTGAACTCAGATCAGTAATAAAACAATGTATCCTAGCCGTGTTGGGGCTTATTGGAAATGTCATGAGATGCACTCTGGTTATAAATTATTTTTAAACGACTTCAAAAAAGGAGGAGGTTCTCAGTTCTTCGGAATCTTTTTTATTGTATGGTTCCCCGATTACTCGAAGACGGCTAGACCGATTTGGAAAATTCTTTTTTGTTTGAAAGAGTATACTTTCCAGGTGATCCCATTGTCATCAGGTCAGGATCTGATGATGGGGTCCTGGAGAAATCGAGGAAACTCTTCAATATAGGCACACCTATAGCGATATTGGTATTTTTTTATAGTAACTTGTGCATTTGTTCTCGAAAAACAACATTTGGTGAAGTGGAACTGATGACGAAGACCACAGATGGTAAGATGGCCACTGGAACAACTCAATAATAAGTATTTCACGGGTTGCGATTCCATTATTTTAAAATTATTGCTAAGCAATAGAAGCTCGTCATAATGCATATGATAAAGTGGAGCTGATGCTGAAGTACCAAGAGAACTCCTCAACAATTAACGTCCCTGCATCGGGAAAAGCAATGTTTTGTTTAGGTAAAGAGCAGTTGTCATTAGGCTGTTGTAACTCAGATAAATTACAAACAGACCCAGTAAGAAGTGAAAAATAAAAACAACCGACTTCCAAAACAAACACTATAAAGTGAAAAATTACTTCAATTTCGGAAGTCAGTGGCAAAAACCTAAAATACAGATCCAAAGAAATCCGAAAAAGTATTAGTACCGAGTTTCGAGTTAATATGACGGCGCGTTAAAATTTTTCCTTACAGTTCCTTACTGTTTTTACGGTCCTAGTGTTCCATACTTGTTTTAAAAAACTAAGAGTGACAATTTTTATTATTTCCTGAGGCAAATATTGCCAAGTTTCAAGTGTATTAACCAAAGGAATAAGATTTTTCATATAATCTGTATCCCCTCTTTTCACCCCCACAGGGGTGGAATTTCGAAAAATCGTTTCGGATTTTTCCATAATTGAAATCAAAGATTTCTTATATCAATTTTTGAGTTAATCAAGCCACACAGTAAAATCCTCCTCTTAAAAATCTAATTACCCCTTCTCACCCCGTCAAGGGTAGTATTAAAAAACCAATAGTAAGAAACTTTATTGCTTATTTAGGCAAATATTCGTGCAAAGTTTCAAGTTTATTAACCAAATGAATAAGATTTTTCGTCTAAACTATATCCCCGATTTTCACCCCCACAGGGGTGGAATTAAAAAAATCGTTTAACGTATTTCCCTAACTTGAATCAAAGATTTCTTATACCAATTTTTGAGTTAATCAAGTCACACAGTAAAATCTTCCTCTTAAAAATCTAATTACCCCTTTTCATCCCGTCAGGGGTAGTTTTGAAAAGCCAATTATAAGAAACTTTATTGCTTATTTACAAATATTTGTGCCAAGTTTCAAGTTTATTAACCAAACAATGAATAAGATTTTTCATCTAAACTATATCCCCGGTTTTTACTTCCTCATGGGTGGAATTTAAAAAAATCGTTTAGGATATTTCCAAAACTGGACTCAAAGATTATTCATACCAATTTTCGAGTTAATCAAGCTACGCAGTAAAATTCTCCCCTGTAAAATTGAAAACTCCTTTTCACCCCGTCCGGGGTAGATTTTCGAAAAACCTTGATACAGGTTATTCTTTATTTTTGGACTTTAGTACAAATACTGAGTTTCGAGTTAATCGGACTGCGTGTTAAAATTCTTCCATACAAATTTTGACACCCCCCAATCCCCCTCGTGGGGGTAGTTTAGAAAAACCAAAAATGACAAAGTTCATAATTTACTTAGATATGTATTTGGGCCAAGTTTCAAGTTTATTAACTCAAGGAATAAGATTTTTCATACAAACGAAATCCCCCCTTTTCACCCCCTTAAAGGTCGAATTTCCAAAAACCCCTTCTTAGTGCTCCCCTACGTTATAAAAGGAAGCCGTGTGCAAAGTTTCACGTTCCTAGTCCCAGTAGTTTCGGCTGTGCGTTGATATGTCAGTCAGTCAGTCAGTCAGTCAGTCAGTCAGTCAGTCAGTCAGTCAGTCAGTCAGTCAGTCAGTCAGTCAGTCAGTCAGTCAGTCAGTCAGTCAGTCAGTCAGTCAGTCAGTCAGTCAGTCAGTCAGTCAGTCAGTCAGTCAGTCAGTCAGTCAGTCAGTCAGTCAGTCAGTCAGTCAGTTAGTCAGTCAGTCAGTCAGTCAGTCAGTCAGTCAGTCAGTCAGTCAGTCAGTCAGTCAGTCAGTCAGTCAGTCAGTCAGTCAGTCAGTCAGTCAGTCAGTCAGTCAGTCAGTCAGTCAGTCAGTCAGTCAGTCAGTCAGTCAGTCAGTCAGTCAGTCAGTCAGTCAGTCAGTCAGTCAGTCAGTCAGTCAGTCAGTCAGTCAGTCAGTCAGTCAGTCAGTCAGTCAGTCAGTCAGTCAGTCAGTCAGTCAGTCAGTCAGTCAGTCAGTCAGTCAGTCAGTCAGTCAGTCAGTCAGTCAGTCAGTCAGTCAGTCAGTCAGTCAGTCAGTCAGTCAGTCAGTCAGTCAGTCAGTCAGTCAGTCAGTCAGTCAGTCAGTCAGTCAGTCAGTCAGTCAGTCAGTCAGTCAGTCAGTCAGTCAGTCAGTCAGTCAGTCAGTCAGTCAGTCAGTCAGTCAGTCAGTCAGTCAGTCAGTCAGTCAGTCAGTCAGTCAGTCAGTCAGTCAGTCAGTCAGTCAGTCAGTCAGTCAGTCAGTCAGTCAGTCAGTCAGTCAGTCAGTCAGTCAGTCAGTCAGTCAGTCAGTCAGTCAGTCAGTCATATTAAGTTATCTATATATATATATAGATAACTTAATATGTGAATATTTTAGATAATGTTTATATTACATAGTGTAATTAATTTGTAAAGTTACATACGCATACAACCCTGATCTCTTCAAAGTGAGAGTTAACAGGCTTCTTCTGGGTAAGCTCGCTCCATCGTCGACTTTGTCTCTGTCATCTCTGACCTAGTCAAGAGCAAACCTATCTGAAATAATAAAAAAAAAACATAAATTTACAAATTAATAACGCTGATAAAACTGAGAATAACACAAACACTATCAAGAGTGTTTTTATGAAACCTTCACCATTAATTGATTATCTTTTAGTATAGGTACGTGTTTTATTAAAATACTTTTTGTAATTATAAATGCGTCTAGCGCCCCTTGATGGGCGAGTCCTATTACTGGGTGGACGTACGACGCGTTGCTTTAGCTCAGCACAGAACACGCAAGCTATGCCGCTCAAGGCCGCTGGCATTTATCTGCGTCTTGAAAAGGTGGCTGGAACAAGCTGGATGCAGAAGGTGGTGGATAGAGTGTTGTGGCACAGCCTTGGACAGGCCTATGTCCAGAAGTGGACTGCAGTAGACTGATATGATTCAGATAGCGAGTTTGAATTACCACCTGAATACGAGTTGCTACACAGACTCTACATAGCAAAAAAATAAAAACTAGGGAAACTATAAAAGTTTACTATGCGCGAAATCTTTAATGCACTAATCCGACTTGCACTCGACTGGTTTTATAATTTATACACACATATAATTACTTGTCCCGACTGATTCATCAACGCGGAGCTTAAACCGCTGGGGCTACAAACTTGAAATTTTGGCAATTGATGCCTTTTATGTTGTAAACATCCAATAAGAAAGGATTGTGTTTGTATGAAAAATCTTATTTCTTGGGTTAATAAACTTGAAACTTGGCACGAATACATAAATAAGTAAATTATGAAGTTTGTCTAATCTATCTAATCTAACTAGCATGTATTGTCTCGCTGCGCAAAGGCCTCCCTCTCCCTTTTCCACACACTTCTGTCTTTTGCTAGGTGTGGTCAGTCCTTTTGGTAGGAGTCAAGCTTGTCCCGCCATCTTCGTCTCTCCTGCCGCAATGTCGTCGTGCGTTTAGTGAGACCCAATCGGTGGTTCTCTTAAGTTTTTCATTTTATTTATTTTCCTAAACTACCCCCTAAATAGGGATTGAAGGGTGTCAAAGTTTGTATGTGGAAGAATTTTAACGCGCGGATCGATTAACTCGAAACTCAGTATTAAGACACTAAAAGAAAATAAAGAAAACACACTTAACTTTAACACTCTTTAAGAAAATAAAGTGTATCAGGTTTTTTTTTTGAAAATCTACCCGTAATGGAGTAGTAAAGTGCGAAACCTACGAGGCCGAAGTGGCGCCGGAAGTGCTAGTTATAATTTATTATTTTGTACTACAGTATTATTGTTTAAAAGCAATTATTTTTAATCCTGGTTACGTAAGTTTCACTTCTGAATACACTGAAATGATAATTAATTTTAAATGGTTAAATACTCGCTGCTTGTGTGCACAGTACCAACATTCAATTATATCCGTAAAATGACTTCGCGGGATTTATAATATTACTTTCAATGCCATTAAAGTAATTACCCTTTATGCTACTGAAAACAACATTTTAAACCTACATATGTAATTGTATGGTAATCGTAGCGTGGGACCAGACTCCCCATAGCTAGGTGGACCGACAACATTAAAAGGTGGCTGGGACAGGCTGGATGCGAAAGGCGGAGGACAGGTTGTTGTGGCACTACTTCGGGAGGTTCCTGTTTTGGATAAGGCGGGAGGAAATGCCCGGGTGTTACCACTGTGTGGATTGCCCGGAGGACACGGTGGAGCATACGGTGGAGGTCTGCCCGGCTTAGGCGGAGCACCGCCGTGTTCTCGCGGAGGCGATCGTCGGCGGCGATCTCTCGCGTCTAGCCCTGGTCCAGGCCATGGTACGGAGCGAGAATGCATGGGAAGCCGTCACATCCTTCTGCGAAGTAGTAATGCTCGCGAAAAAGGAGGCAGAACGCGTTAGGGAGAGGCAATCTTTGCGCCCTCACGCCCCTAGTCACCGCAGGAGGTGCCCTGGGCGTTGGGAATCTAGAGCCGATTTCTGGTCTCCGTAGGCGCGGACATGCGGATGGCGAGCAATTGGTAGCTCGCCATCTGGTAAGGATCAGGTCCGGCTCGATGGCGCGTTGTGTTCCACGCGCGCCTCAAAGAGATGTCAGCATTAACTGAGGGGTCCGCTAGGACCGATGCCTGCCAGGGTCGCGGGATGCTCGAAAGAGTTATCGTAGCCTCTGACACAGGCAACTGAAGGAATACGGATGGGTTTTAATCAGTAAAGGTCTGACACGCCGTCCTGCTCCGCCCAGAGCGGGAGAAGTCATTTGATGATTTCCCACCCCAAAAATAAAAAATAAAAAGAGTGTTATGGCACAGTTTGGGTGAGGCGTATGTCCAACATAGAACTGTGGTAGGCTGAGTTGATTGAATGATAGTCATAATCTCAATGTTATAAATGTTACAGTAAAAATCAATCCGACCTTTTCCCAACTATTACAGGATCAGCTTCCAATCTTACCGGATGCAACTGAATACCAGTATTTTACATGGAGCTTGCACTGCCTATCTGACCTCTACAACTCAATTACTGGGCAATACGATACCTCTTGGGAAGATTGGTTGGCTGACTTTTGGCCTTCTGACTACTTGTAACGACTAGCGCCTGTCAAAGATCTACGAATGACCGCCGGCACCAACGGCTTAACGTGATTTCCGAGGCACGGAGGGTCTCGATATGTAATGGATGGCCACCCACCCACGAACCGACCGCGGCAAGCGTAGCTTAACCTTCGGTCGACCCATGCGGTTGTTATAGTTTAGTCACGAGCCCAATTAATATTACAGTAGTTCTCCTAAATTCCTATGTAACTATTTTTGTATACTTCCTCCAGCTCGCAGACATCAGAATGAAACACGACTACTTCCTGGGCGACATTTGGGTGCTGGACATGAAGCAGGCCACCTTCGCCCACCTGCTTAGACTAAACCCAACTCTAATGCAGAAATCCGCACATTTGTTTCACGTAAGTTAGCAGTTAGTAAAAAAAAGCATCTTTCATTTATCATTCTTAATTTTTTTCAAGAATATTAAATGAAAATATTTTTTGTTTTTGAAAAATGTAATCAATTGGCAAAATAATAAATTAAATTTATTTAATAGGTAATTATTAAAAACATTTTTTTACTCTGGCATTTTTTTAACTGATTTCAAAAACAGATCTTATTACTTAGTGAGCTGAGTTTATTAGAGAACACAATAGAAATGTGTGTGTGTTTTTAATAATTATCTAATAAAGTTATATTATTTAATAGTTCGCCAATTGATTACGTTTTTCAATAAAGCATCTTTTCATTTAACTTTTTTTTTTATTTGGTCCCGTGTGAATGACGAAATGCGACAGCCCTCTTAAGCACATAATAAACATACTTGAAACTTGCACAAAAGTATTCTAGTAACTAGCGTGCCACTGTGATATTAACCAATAGATACCATTTCTACCATTTTTGTCCGTTTGTCTGTGAGGATTCGGTTGAACAGGTATCGCGTAAAAAGTACGAAACCAATATAACCTTTATATTCATATATTGTATGTAACTCGGAGTATCATTTAGTTTTGGTTCCATCGTAATCGCTTCAATTTATCAAAATATATTATGAATTTAAAGTGTTCAAGAAGTACTTAACTCAGTGAAAATGATTTAAGTTTTACGAGCCTATGGGTCACCAAGATCGAGAATGTGTCTGGTTTGGTGACAACGGCTGCTTCAGTAATTCATTCTTATTGCGTGTTATCATTATAAAGGTTTTGGTATAGTAATTATGTATGTTTAAATAAAATAAAAAGTCCCTGCATATCGGAACATAGCAATGTTACTTGACATGAGAAATGCCGAAGGAACTTTCTCACAAAAAACTCAAAAATATCAGTTTCGACTCTAATATCCATATTTCTAATTCCAGGAAGGTCTTGGTCTCCGAATCCACTCCATCCACGTCCTGAACGCCACCAGCCTACTCCAGCACGTCATCAGTTTCATGAGACAGTTCTTTAGTCCAAAGATTATTGACCGTGTGGTGGTGCATGAGAGCTTAGATGACCTGCATATGAGTGTTCCGAAGAGATATCTGCCGAAAGACTACGGAGGAGAGGAGCCGGCTATGGCTGAGTTTAAAGGTAAGTTTTGCAGCTAGTAGAAATTTCTTAACTTAACAACTCAATTAGACAAAGTTGCCCGCAGAGGTACCAACAACATAGAACTTCACAACTCAAATTAGACAAAGTTGCCCGCAGAGGTACCAACTACATAGAACTTAACAACTCAAATTAGACAGAGTTGCCCGCAGAGGTACCAACAACATAGAACTTAACAACTCAAATTAGACTAAGTTGCCCGCAGAGGTACCAACAACATGGAACGTCTAATGGTGACTAGAAAAATAGAGGGCAAAAGACCTAGAGGCCGACGCCCAAAAAGGTAGTCGGATCAAATATCCGAGCATTTGGCGATATCTATCAGCGCCGCACTCCACCAGGCCAATATTTTAATAAACGGAGTCACGATTCTCAGCAGTGAGAAACCGATTGAGAAAAGAGACAGAAACTTGTTAACACTTTCACTGCCACCACAATTTTTTTGAAGTTCATAGCGATGCCGCCCTATAAAGCCACGCGGACACGCCTGGCGGGTTCTCGGCATTACATAATCACTTTAAAAAAAAATTAAGAGATTTTTTCGGGGGCCACCTCAAAAATCCTTAGGTTATTGCTAGAGGATTATGTACTGAGACTTCCAAAAGGCAATTTTGGCTAATTTTCGAAATATCACTGAAACATTTAGGACACGGCTGGCGTGTTCAAGGCGTAGTTATAGAAATTCGCAAGAACACGCTAGGCGTGTCGGTGGCATTGAACGTGTTAAAAAATAGTACCTTATCTGAAGGCACGGTAGCCAAGCTATAAATGTTGACCAAAATATAAGTTTATAGAGGGAGGCCTTGTAGAGTTAGGCCTCTGCCTCGAATTTTGCGGGCAGCGGCGCGGCGGCGGCGGCGGCGCGGGAGCGGCAGGATTTTATACGTAAAATTAAATGGACCGGACCTCGAAAACAGCGGCGCGGCAGCGGGGCGGGAGCGGGCGACGAGCGGTGCACTCCAGTCAAGCGGTGACCGCCGCGCGTCTGCATTGATAGTGCTGCGCAATTTATTTTTGTGACGTATCGAAATGTCCTCGGACGTGCAGGAACAAATTATTTCAGCTATTTTTGATAGGACACCGATATGGAACAGCAAAGATGTGAACCACAAAAATAGGAGGCTAATTAATCAGTTATGGGAAGAAATTGAAAACGAACTAAATATTGAAGGCAAATATAAAAATGTTTTATTATGTTAATAAAATAACTAGTAATTAATGGGATTATCTACAAAATATTCTTGTTGTTCAGACATTTAGTTCGCGAACAAAAACAAATATCTCGACGACACAACACTATGCCGCTATAGTGCCGCGCGATCTGCCCGCTGGTTTCGAGAACGGGTCTGCGTTGCCCGCGCCGCTCCCGCGCCGCCGCCGCCGCCGCGCCGCTGCCCGCAAAATTCGAGGCAGAGGCCTTAAGGCCTTTGCTCTATAGTCGATTTGATAATTTTTTAACGTTGAAAGCGTTATGTGTGCCTTGGGATCCTACTAAACATCAAATGCTTTTGGTTGGTGGTTATTTATACCTGTTAATCGTAACAGGTATAAGTAACGTGACGTCGGCTTATCTCATTTTCTTTAGGTCGATAGCACCGATTGACGATTTTGGAGTGTGTCTAGTAACACATTAAGTTACGCGCGGTTGCAGTACATATACAACATGTCCCGGAATTAACGCACAACCTCTTAAGGGGTCATTATACTCATCATTATGAACAATTTTTACTATGGGACCAAATCTGTATTTGTTTTTTTTTTTTCAAATATCGCAGCATCATGCTGAGATAGGAGCCTTTTTGGCCTCGCACAGGTCTTCTTTGTTTTGTTTTTTTTTACTTTTATTATAGTTGTGTTCATGATGTTGTTAGTTTTAATGTTCTTTTTATTGTTGTAATTCCTGTGCGTGTCCCGAATAAACAATTTTTCTTTCTTTCTTTCTAACCTGAAATCGCAAAAAGAAAATCAGCTGTTCCCTACATTTTGATGAGATAAGCGAACCTTTAATGTAGGGATCAGCTGTTTTTTTTTGTGGCATTGTATCGGTGTACCGTCCGAGACAATGATGAAGCCGGAAGTGCGAGGGTGCGTGTGAGATTGTGTATTATGTGCTGACGCTTCTCGTCTTTATGCACACATTCACAGTGTGCTTCTACACTTGGTAAACAGAAATAAAGCGCACGTAACTTCGTGAGACAAAAATACTATAAAGACTGCAGAGAGACTCGGCTTTTAAAAAAATATATATATTTTGATGTTTCAGATAAATATGAAAAAGAAATGAGAAGCACAAACACGAAGCAGTTCCTCCTAAATTCAATGAAGATGGTGTCGAATGAGAAGAAACGACCCAACTCTGACATCAATGAGGAGTTCCTAGCTGGATCCTTTAGAAAATTAGATTTTGATTAACTTTATTGTTTTTGGTGTTTAATTTAGTTACTGTTAAGTTAAAAATTATTAATTATATTGAATTTTTAAGCACTGGTATATTTTATTTAAAGCATAGTTGACCTCGTAATTCCGTTGCCACCCTAAGACTTAATGTCACTTGAACGTCATAAAACAACAACCAGCGGGGCAATTGCGTAACATATTTATACTAAGAATCGGTTTAATTTTGACAGTTCAACAATATTCATTGCATTATTTATGTTGTTGAGCAGACAAATTTTTCGAACCTATCAAGCAATGGATTAACAATTTGCTTCAAAATCTACAAAAAGATTGATAGTGTGTTACGCAATTAAAGTGAAGCTCTATTTGTCTATCTTCTTCTTAGCGTGTCGAAGGCAAATATTATTTTAATTACCTGTTTGGCCCAGATCTCGGCAACGCTAACACCATTTTCTGACGCAGACATAAGGTCCTTACGTGTACAGGTGATAGGGCATGCAGCGCAAGATGAAAGGTGGGCCATGTTTGTCTACGTGACAGTTGGATGTGGATGATTTCAAACTTAGTGAAGTTTCAATTTACTAGGAGTAGTTGTCAAAAGTGATAAGCTAATTACGAGGTCGATTTAACCAAGTTTTAGTTAAATATCGCCTGTACAAAAGAATGAACATAATAAATATAACATCCGAACATTCTCCGAATGGTTGGGTAGAGGTATACCTGTAGTATAGTCACATTTCGCTAGTTATGTTTAAGTCCCATGTAATAGGGGCGAGCCTAATGCCATCAACCGGGCACAAATCCAGACTCTGGGCTGCTATTGAGAAATTTCAGATAGAAAAACCCAATAACACTGCCCGACCTGGGTATCGAACCCAGGACCTCGTACTCAGCAGCAGCGCTTGCGACCACTAGACCAACGAGGCAGTTAGAAACATGACCTTATAAAAAATTCCGACTTTATTTTGCCAGTTATTTATTTATGTTCAATCTCAGATTTGACACCACCAACTACATTGAACTGCTTGAAAAGTGATCTTATTTTGACCTTTTTTCTCTGTTTTTGTTTATATTTTCAACCTTTTAGTGTGTACATTTTTGGAATCGTCTCCTAAAACTCTTTATTTTGATATGGTCATGGCTCAAATTTTTTTCAAGGCCTTATTTGCGTCTAAAATCCGATATTTTGGTTTTAAACAAATAAAACCTAGCCTACACAAATGACATGACCTAGACAGGTTGATAGGCACCTCAAGTGTCGTATGAACCCATAGGTCCATAAGCAAAATACTATCGAAACGACAATAAATATATTATAATCGTGAAACCCGTTGAGCGCTCACATGCAAACGGCTTTTAGTAAGCGGAAAATTGATGGGTTAAAATCTATTCAGCCATTAGGATGCTTCAAGGATATAAAGAATCCCACATTAAAAAAAATATCGATACCTACATAATTTAGGTAGGTTATTTATTTTTTTTTTATTTGAGATAAGTTTGCTCTTGACTCTAGTCTAGGTCAGAGATGACAGAGACAAAGTCGAGACGGAGCGAGCTTACCCAGAAGCCTGTTCACTCTCACTTTGAAGAGATCGGGGTTGTATGCGTCCGGAAACACAGACGCAGGCAGAGAGTTCCACTCCTTTGTGTGCGCATCACAAAAGACATTTGGAAACGCTTAGTGCGAATTGGTGGGACAGCAACTAGGTAAGGATGGTAACCTGCAGTGCGTCTAGATGTCCGCTGATAGAAGGGGGCCGGCGGAATGAGGTCGTGGAGTTCTTGAGCAGAGTTCTAGGTGCGCGTGAAAAACATACCCTATTTTTCTGTCGCGCAGCCCGGTGAAAAGTGACTTATGTCTACATACCGAGGGGTTTAAAAAGAGCAAAAAAAAATAATAATAGAATAACTACTATTTGGAGGAGTGTAGTCACGAGCACTAATTTTATTTGTATACACTTAGCTACTTTTAAAACTAATTTTCTTCTACTGTATTGATTGTCATTTTATGTAATTAATAATTTATTTAATCTCAAAAAGCTTTACATTTTGGTTACAAGTAACACTGGACCCCACACTAGGATACCCTGTGTCGTGAGGTCCAGTCTCTTTCATCACAAGGTTTGTACAAGCTGTTGTTTATTAAGATAAACAGGATAAGTATAGATAAGTAGGCACATAGTTAATAGATAAATTTAACTTACGGAAATAGTTATGTGCATGTTATAGAAACAATCAAGGGGTGTTTATGTTAAATATAGTGTGTAGTGTAAGTGTAAAAAGAGTGTTGTGAGAGAGTGAGTGTTTGGGTGTATTTGTGTGTGTTTTAATTCGGTCAATAGTGATTATAACTTCAGTGTTTAAATAATCCAAATCAAGCAGCCAATTAGTTACAGTTTTCTTACAAGCATGTTGTTACAACATGTTGTTGAGGTAGCCATCTCTAAGTTGCTGTCGTTAATTCATTACTCTACGAAAAAATCGCTTTTGAATTTCCCTAAGTGTATACATATTAGTGCTCGTGACTGTACATAAGTAGAGTCATGAGGTCGGAGGAGCTCGTGGCTAAGTAATAACAGCCGCACGGGTCGATCCATCAGGTTAAGCTACGCTTGCCGGGGTTGTCTGTGGATGGGTGACCATCTTTACATACCGAGACTCCTCCGTGCCTCGGAAAGCACGTTAAGCCGTTGGTCCCGGCTGTCATTCGTAAATATTTGTCAGTCGTTACGGGTCGTCAGAAGCCCGAAAGTCTGACAACCAGTCTCAAGTTTACCAAGGGGTATCGTATCACCCAGTTGCTGGGCTGTGGAGGTCAGATAGGCAGTCGCTCCATGTAAAATATTGGTATTCAGCTGCATCCGGTTAGACTGGAAGCTGACCCCAACATAGTTGGGAAAAGTCTAGGCAGATTGATTGACTCTACATAAGTACTTTTAGACCATTTTAATTTATCCAAAATGGTAGTCATTCTTTTGTTTTTTTTTTTGCTCTTCTTAAACCCCTTTTCTTTTAACCCCAGATCGATATTTGTCCTTTGGTAACACACAACAATACACACACACACATACAACGTAATGTAGGAGCGACGATCTTCGCAGGGTGGCTGGTAGCAGCTGGATGAGAGTTGCCGAGAATCGAGCTGAATGGCATGCAATTGGAGAGGCCTATGTCCAGCTGTGGACTGCTGTAGGCTGATGTTGATGATAGGTAATAGGTAATAAGGGCTGGTGTCCGCAACTCCACGTCAATGCGCGTATTTTGCGTGATGGGTGGGAAAACCGATTATTCGATCCACCCCAGCTCCTCAAGGAAGGCCAGCAACGCCTTGGTGTTACTGACAATCTCACATAGGGTACCTGGGTCACCGAAGTACTTTGCCCTGTATGTGGCGAGCACTGGGCAGTTTAGTAGCACATGAGCTGCTGTCTCGTCGTCCTCCATGCATGCCCTGCACAGCGGACTGTCTGTGACTCCTATGACAAAGAGGTGTTTATTAAATGACCCGTGGCCAGTTATGGCTGCTGTAACTATACGCAGCTGCTGTTTATTTAGCCGGAGAAGCCGCTTCGTGAGGCGGCCATCAATTGCAGGGACTGCTTCCTTGGCCTGCCTACACTCACCCTGCTCTGACCATTGCTTGTGGTGTTGCTCGCTGGTGCGTTTCCTTACCAGAGTGCGTATGTACCCGAAGGGGAGTGGCACGATGGGTTCAGGTCCCACTGGTGCCATGCTCGACCCCCTCCTGGCAAGTTCGTCGGCTGCGTCGTTTCCTAACGAACCGCTGTGTCCCTTGATCCATTGAATGGTTATGTTATTATGGCTACCCACCTGGTTAAGGCGCTGGTGGCACTCGTATATTAGTCCAGAATCAACTGTGTGACTGTTTAACGCTTGCAGGACAGCCATGCTGTCTGAGAGTATACGGATCGAGTGGTCCTTAACTTCCCTGGCCATGATGACTGCAGCCGCCAAAGAAACACCCATGCATTCGGCCTGGAACACTGTGTTATGGACACCCAATGGTGTGGCTATGTGCATGTTGAAGTCCTCCGAGAAGATTCCAGCACCTGTACCACTACCTGTTTTGGATCCATCCGTAAAGATGCGCAGCTCTGCGGGGCGCAAACCCTCACATCGGTGATCCTCGTGGAGTTGGATCCTGTATTTTTTATCGATGTTGATGATGGACACACAACACTTATATCATACAAGAGAGGAAAATGAAAGACAAATTTTATCAAAACTTAATTTATTTGAAAATCACTCGTACTTACACCTAGGTACTTATTTAAAGTAATCATTTCAAACTGGCTTATAATTTAGCAAATATTTCTTTTTCGTTTGAATTTTAATAAAATATAGGGAGAAAACAACGTATGAAAATGGAGTAAATTAGAAATCCATCTTAAGATTGCACCGCTAATTACAAATAAATTAAAAAGCTATTGTGTCTTGCGTAGATCTATACGAATGGTTAAATCATTTAGCCATTTTCATTAACCAATTTTATGAAAATAATTATTACTTAAGCATGTTAATTGAAATGCTTGATAGTTTGGATGTTATTAAAATATTTGAGCAACTCTTAATAGATGTTGCAAGTTTCTCTTTAAGTACCCTACTAAGTAAATGAAAAGTTCTAAATCGGCACGATCTGTCATTAATGTAATTATTTCAACATTTCTAAACATAACTCAAATATTTAAGTTTTAGTCAAGTGTTTTTGAAGAGTAATTAATTGAATGTCCCCGTAGTATCATATCTGAAATGTCTTCAGAATAAAATCATTACAAAATTCGTAATAATCTTTACTGTATTTATCTTTATCCTTGCTTAAGTATTTTGTTAAAAAAAAATCGTGCTCGTCTACTTTAACTACATAGAAAACCCTTTTCGACATACAACAACTTTTTATATCTAAAGTGATTCGTAATGGGGACTTTATAGTACAAATTTACACAATAGTAAAAATGGCATTGTTCTTCAGCACAAGCGGTGGGCGGCGCTTAGGGGGCGGGCACATACGGTGCCAAAACGTGAACACTCACAGGTCGCTCAGCGCGCTATGGAGCGGGCTACGCTTGGAGTTTCTTTGATGGATAAAATCAGGAATGAAGTTATCCATAAAAGAACCGGAGTAACTGACATAGCCTGCAGAGTAAGCAAATTGAAGTGGCAGTGGGCTGGCCTTGTTTGTCGAAGGACCGATGGCCGGTGGAGTAGACGAGTCCTGGAGTGGAGACCACGTATCAGCAAGCGTAGTGTGGGACGCCCTCCAGCTAGATGGACGGAGGACCTTAAGAAGGTGGCTGGGACAGACTGGATGCAGAGGGCGGAGGACAGGGTGTTTTGGTGCAGCTTGGGAGAGGCCTATGTCCAGCAGTGGACTGCGATAGGCTGAGTTGAACAAGCTACTTCTTTTCCTACATATTTTAAACATTTTCCCTTCCTTAAAATAAACACTAATTATTCAGTTCGATTAATCGAGCCTTAAAAACAGTCATAGATACAGTAAGACATCAGGCTTAGTATATTTTCACAATGATTTCTTACATTCAATCAATCTGCCTAGCCTTTTCCCAACTATGTTGGGGTCGGCTTCCAGTCTAACCGGATGCAGCTGAATACCAGTATTTTACATGGAGCGACTGCCTATCTGACCTCCACAACCCAGTAAATGGGTAATACGATACTTCCTTGGTAAGACTGGTTGTCAGACTTTTCGGGCTTCTGACGACCCGTAACGACTGTCAAAGATCCACGAATGACAGCCGTGACCAACGGCTTAACGTGCTTTCGGAGGCACGGAGGAGTCTCGGTATGTAAAGATGGTCACCCATCCACAGACCAAATCCGGCAAGCGTAGCTTAACCTGATGGATCGACCCGTGCGGCTGTTATTACTTAGCCACGAGCTCCTCCAACACAATGATTTCTTACATTATCCCTATTAATTTGGATATATCAAAATACTGCTAAAAATTAAAACTATATTGAATTATTTTCTAAAGTTATGCACACAGAACCTCCTTTCATAGTCTAAACTCCTTACTAATAAACGTATTATATCAGGTGAATAGTTAAATACCGATTTCTCTCTTTCAGTCGTCAGTAATTTGACTTTCGAAAGAAGAAGACAAAGCGTTGTGTAACTATACAGACGCTATACAACGTTAGTCAGTAAGGAGGTAATTTGTTTAATTTTGGAATTGTCATGTATGTGATTTGTAATTTTTTACACCTAATTTACCACGGCAGAATACATTTCCAAGATTCAGGTTTTTACCTAGTAGTTTGGAATTCAGGAGTTCACATAGTTTTTAGCCGTCTACCCACTTACATAATTTAATTTTGTAACCTAGGTCTTTGGAATATAACTGTATTAGGCTATATATTATTGAGTCCAAATAAACGTTATTATTAGTATCAGATTGAAAATACGAATAAAGCCTGAAACAATTATTTACTAATTCAATAAAAAAATGTAGGTTCATGACAATACGGGCCAATTTTTTTACCTTAAAAATAAACATATCCGTTTGACTAATTTCTTAAACAAAAGCTGTCAAACCGCAATTTTTATACCTCAGATAAAATTTATCTAAAGATTGCAAACTCGAGTCTCAATGAAACGAATGTCATTGTTTTCTTTAATGACAGAGACCTATAAAATAGAGTACCAATTGGATCCTACTTACAGCCAAAACCAGTGAGTCCATACCAGCACAGTGCAGTGGGTACTTATTAAAAGTTAAGCTTCTTTAATACTAATCTAATTCTAATTTTCTGAAGGAACCTTCAACCCCGAACGAGTCAGTTATCTTTGATGCTGATATCCTTTTTTCTTCGTCGACATTGAAGTGCTTGTCTTGATTCGCGTAGAAATCTTTCCAGGTCTCTGATTGTAAGGTTTCATACCACATGTCTGTAACGAAAATATTAACATTATCACGCTTGTAATAAACTAGATAAGGGCAGGATGAGGATGACGACACACTGCCTTTACTTCAGCAGAGCTTCTTACAATCCATGAGTTTATCATCAGTCCAATAATATTATGTTGACCACTGTGAGATTAGGGCGGCTCTTGAACAGCTAAAGAACAACAAGGCACCTGGTAATGACGGAATAACGACAGAGCTCCTTAAAGCAGGCGGGGCTCCAGTTTTGAGAGAGCTAGCGAGTCTTAACTCCGTCAACCAAGAGGGTACAACACCCGATGCGTGGAGCAGAGGTGCGGTGGTTCTGTTCTTCAAAAAAGGTAACGAAACTTTACTAAAGAACTATATCCCACTCACTTCCGATCTCACTTCTGAGCCACGTATATAAACTGTTCTCGAGGGTCGTCACGAACTGTCTCGCTAGGAGACTTGACGAGTTCCAGCCACCAGAACAAGCCGATTTTTAAAAAGGCTTCAGTACCGTAGACCATATCCATACTGAACACGGCATGTTGTACAGAATACCGAGGAATACAACCAGCCACTGTGTATGACGTTTGTGGACTACGAGAAAGCTTTCGACTCTATCGAAACATGGGCAGTTCTAGCCTCTCTGCAGCGATGGCGAATTGACTGGTGCTACATCAAAGTATTGAGATGTCTGTATGACGCTGCCTCGATGACTGCCCAGATCCAGGTTCAAAAAATCAGTCCTATCCAACTGGTCAGAGGGGTGAGACGTCTTCAAGAGGCTGGACTGGACTGGACTGGACAGGGTATCAACATGAACGGCGAGTGCATCTCTCTACCTTCCCTTTGCCGATGACATCGTCATAATGGCAGAGAAGCTGGAAGAGTTAAACCAGAAGCTGCACAGCCTAAATGGAGCCTCTTCGCGGGTTGACCTCGGCATGAATTTGGGCATGACAAAAGTCATAAATACCATTCACACGTCTTGCCGGGACCAATCCACATCGAAGGGTCACTTCTCGAAGTTGTGAAGGTGTATGTCTACCTAGTGCAAATCATCCAGTTTGGTAGACACAACTTTGAGAATGAAACAGACAAAAGAATCCAATTGGGCTGGACAGCATTTGGAAAACTTCATCAAGTCTTCTCGTCACCTATCCCGCAATGTTTGAAAACTAAGGTCTTTATCCAGTGCGTCCTCCTCGTAATAACATACGGTGCTGAAATGTGGACACTGACAGTTTGCCTGGTCCACAAATTCAAGGTAACTCAACGCGCTATGGAGCGGACTATGCTTGGAGTTTCTTTGAAGGATAAAATCAGGAATAAAGTTATCCGGAAAAGAACCGGAGTAACCGATATAGCCTGTACCGTAAGCAAAATGAAGTGGCAGTGGGCTGGCCATGTTTGTCCAAAGACCGATGGCTGGTGAAGCAGACGAGTTCTGGAGTGGAAACCTCGTATTGGCAAGCGTAGTGTGGGACGCCCCCCAGCTAGATGGACCGAGGACCTTAAGACGGTGGCTGGGACAGACTGGATGCAGAAGGCGGAGGACAGGGTGTTATGGCGCAGCCTGGGAGAGGCGTATGTCCAGCAGTGGACTCAGATAGGCTGAGTTGATGATTGAAGTAATCATCAACTCAGCCTATCGGAGTTAGGATGAAAAAAGAGTGACGGAATTATCTTAAGAACAAACTTAACATTGTTGTTGAAAAACATTTTCTCCCGTATATTCCAATTAGGCTCAGTAGTTTCGTATTTGGCCCCCAAAGGCAACCCATGTATTAAAAATTTATTTATTTACGTAACACGACCGTATTTGGGTCACAGAAATTCATATTTATGTGTATCAAATTTCAACTTAATCGATCCATTAGATTCGGAGCAAATTGGCTGTGACAGACAGACAGACAGACAGACACACGAATGATCCTATAAGGGTTCCGTTTTTTTCCTTTTGAGGTACGGAACCCTAAAAATACCAATTATACTGTGATGAACCTGGGGATCGAACCTAGGTACACTCGAATGTCGTGCTTGCGACAGCTACGGAGTCAATGAGACAATTCCTACAGAAATTCAAAATATATGGAAAATTTTGAAAATCAACTGATGTTGTTGATGATATTACAAATATACTGTGACTTTACGTTCCCACTAACTAATAATGCCAGTCAGTCACGTGAGTGAAGCCACGGGCACAGCTAGTAGAAAATAAAACTGCGTGTGATTGGAGACTGGAGAGTCTTGCACCCTAATTGCGTAATACACTATCAATCACAACCTGAATGATTTTGAAGCATATTGTTAATCCATTGCTTCATATGTTCGAAAATTTTGTCTGCTCAACAGCGTAAATAACGCAATGAATGTTGTTGAACTGTCAAAATGAAACCGATCCCTACAGTGTGTTACGCAATTAGGGTACTGGATGTCAAGCAGTGTATTGGATTTAATAATGATGATAACGAAAAGGTAACAAGAATTAAAAAAAAGTGTGCGCCAGCTCTGACGCACGACTGGAGTTTACTCCGTGAAAGGTACGCAAGGTACGTTGCGCAGAAAAGTAACGCTTTTGAGTTAACGCTTTAGTAATTAGTACTGTAGGTTTTTCACTCCTCATAAAATTTCCATACCTCATATGAAAATCGATTCTGAAGAAGTAAACTCCAAAAATAAATATTTTTACTTACCAGAAATATCTTGAACAGTCATATTAGCAGTACCGCCGAGGTCTGTAGGAAACATTTCTTTAGGCAACACTTTGAATATTTTCTCAAAGCCTTCGTATAGATGCAATCTCTCCACATGTTTGTCTTTCATGATTTTCTTGAAAAGGGCCAAGATTGAGTGACCGAAGGAAGGCACGTTGACGAGATGTAAGCCTTTTATTTTGATGGCGTAGCATGACTGTGGATGAAAAATCTGTTAGTTCTTAAAGGAGCAGACAGAGATGTACCGTGGGAGAAACGAACATCTATACACCATCAGGACTATTCTTGCTAGCAGCGCTCGCTCGGTATAGTAACGCTTGCTAACAGATGTGGTCATCATATGCTTGATGCGATTTTGTTTTCAAATTGGTCAGAAGTAAGTTATAATCGTTGAGCTCCTTAAGTTTTAAGTTGAGCTCTACGATTACTGACAGATGCGTGCACTGAC
Organism: Fissipunctia ypsillon; assembly: GCA_947568875.1. NCBI lineage: Eukaryota > Metazoa > Arthropoda > Insecta > Lepidoptera > Noctuidae > Fissipunctia > Fissipunctia ypsillon. The sequence goes on from OX387662.1 coordinate 17,747,374, forward strand.
TGGATAGATCCACTTAATCTGTTTGGTTCTTTCCTGAAAAGACCATTTCAGACACCAATCTACATGGTCTTCACATATGATCTGACCAAAAATACGTCTGGAATTTAAAAGAGACTGTGACCTCAGAGTTTGTTTCGGCCTTTCTTGTCAGAGTAGTCAGATAGGAAACGCCGGCCTCATTTAGTTTAAAAAAAAAATATTTGACGTGTAAAAGTGTTTGTAGGTATAAACCTACTTACAGAAATAAAATCATTTATCATTTAAGTTTCTTCGCAGTACACCTTTATACGATTTTTAAAGCTAAATAAGCTATACATATACAGGTCTGAAGTAATGGGTGACTGAAAAACCGATACAGGGATTGCATCGAAAAATAAGCAGTAACATCCATCATCTACAATTCAGTAATAAAAACTATCTACAATTACCACGTGCCTGCCAAGCATGGAGATAGTGGAAATTTCTGATTTAACCTTTCAATGTTGCTGTTTTTAGGAGGTCCAGATTGTTCAGCCTACGATAATTATATTTATCTCGACGAATTAATAACATGTTAACAGCTAATGAAGACTCTTTTTTTAAATCCCAGGTTTTCACTTTCAAAAATTTGGAGGTATGAGTTTACGTGGGATAAGTAGAAAGCTCGTGCAAGAAGGCACAAAGAAGACATAAAGTTACAATTTTTTAGTAGGCAAAGAGACGCACCGTAATATGATAATAGATCTTGGTAAGCATGATAGGTGTGAACTGCATAGCATGGCTGAGGGTAGCGTTGCTGAAGTCGAAGATCCAGTGGTCTCCCTGTGAGGTCTCGTTGAACAACCTGTAGTCACCCATGAGGAACCCCAGCTTGGCCACGTCAAGGACCACCATATCCGGGTTCACTATCCTGGAAGAAAAAGGGCAATGAATATCGTTACTTCTCACGGGTGCAATATGCTGATCTGGAGACATGTTGAGAGTTCTGAGTTATTGCTAAGTTAAATATTAAGAGGCAGATACATGCTAACGGCCTTGAGTGCATTGTTTGCGTGTTCTGTGCTGAGCTCACGCAACGCGTCGTACCTTCACCCAGTAAAAGGACTCTGCCATCAAAGAGCGCTGTCCCAAATTAAACGCATTATTAATTAATTTAATTATTTTTTTTTTTTTAGTACTAACACTAGTTTCTAAGTTGTGTGTTGTACTAACCAAATGGACCTTGTCTGAATTAAAAGATTTTTATTTTTTTTTTTTTTATTAATTTTACCTAAAACAAAAGGTAATAAAACACGTATACTAAAAGATAAATAATTAAATTATATTTAAAATGGTGAAGGTTTCTTAAAAATGCGCTTGATAGTTTTTGCGTAAATTATGGTTTTTATCCAAATTAGACATAACAAATTAATTACACTATGTTATAAAAACATAATTTAAAATATTCACATATTAAGTTATTAAAAAAAAAGCTCCAATTTAACATATATTTTTTCCAAATCATTAACACTACTCGTTTAGACGTAATTTTCAGTATAAAATCATTAAAAGTCGGTTATCGTCACCTTAAACATAGACCTTTCACAATAAATAAATGTTTATTCCGTGCCTGATACGTTCATAGCATGGTCATGGTATGGTACGGTTTATTGGGCAGACTCCTTTAGACTTATAGGTACAATCTGCAATTTTTTTTTTTTTTTTTTTACAAATACGTTGAGTTTTACCTCCGCCAAAACTACACAACAAACATTACTTTCACTCAACCAGTTACAAAAGTCAACCTTCAACCATGCTTTATTTACAAACAGTTTCCGAGCTTCCTACAAACCCAAGATATAAAATGGACCCGACGTTCCTCGTAAGTCTGTTAAAATGTTCACGATCTGACCTCTGACAGTGTTGGCAGCATGCAAACGGCTGCCGTCAGCCACTTCTGAATATTAAAACATACGACTTGTGCTTCCACGATGCAAGGGTTCCGTTACAAATTGAAAATGCATTGTGAATCCGACCACATTTTGAATTTAGATTTTGTTAAGGGTTCATATAGGGTGTTTTAATAAATCATTTTTCATGCTAGTGATTTTAGAAGAAGCTAGTAAAGCCAGTCGACATAGTAAAGACAACTGTCCGTCAAATGTGTTTTCCTCTTGTGGATACACGGCTTAATTATTGATTTTTATTATTATGAATTAAAGAATAAAACAAAACGTAAACAGGAACATCACAAAAGAGTGGAGTTGAAAAAGAATTTTATAGGGAACGCGCCGGCCAGTTGATGTCTGCAACTTTTAGCAGTTTAATGTAAGAGAAATCTGTCTTTGCGAAAGGCAAGTTCTACTATAATTTCGTGTGTCAAGTAACACTATATACCCATTTATTATGTAGGTGGAACTACATGTTATATATTATGTCGCAGACGGATTGTATAATCCGCTGTGTTACAAAACGGCTAGTAGTTTTACAAAACAGCACCGTTATGTACAACAACTGAACGACGTTTAGCAGTTTTACGTCATTACTGAACTCTAACACGCCAGATTGTTTAAACGTTTTGCGTTTATCAATGCAGCGGGTCAACGATTAGACGTTATGTAAAACAGCGTGAAATGAAACGTCAGATTTTACTTCTACATTTTGACGCTCGTTACTCTGTGTGTCATGACAATATGGCGTCCGGAACAGAAATAAATAAAAGGAGTGATATGAGTGAAAATGACCCTTACTTGAGTGAAAACAGTGATTGGACAATTTTAATATAAAGTTTTCAGAGTTTTATGAAAGTCAGTCTTAAAAATACTAAATAGCCAAGTAACTGCGACCAACTTGGAAGTAGCGCTCGCCGGCCGCTGTCGCAGTACCGCTTGCTTCGCTCGCTCGGCTCTTGCGTGGTTGGTTACAGTTCTAACCTAACCTAACCAAAACCAATTGGTCAGAATGCCCTACCTTAGTTGTTGCGACCGATTCGGCTTTAGAAGCCATACCAAACGCTTATTGTGACTGCAGATAAGCCGTTCTGCAATACATCTAAACGTGGGTAGCTGTATTGTAAAACGTAACGCTAAGACAATCCAGCTGAACGTCAAGCAGCCGTAATAGAAAAAAGCGCCTTTACCTATGTATTTCGGTTAGACGTTATGTAGTACGCCGTATTATACACTTCTGCTGCGACGTGTAGACTATAAGCGTTGGTCAAAATGCTTACCGTTAAGTAAACGATGACTAGGCCATACTCGACTACTTGCATGTTTATCTAGTAATCTTGCGCAGCATACAACATTTTTTATTACTCCAAAGGAGCGAAAAAAAAATTTTTTTTTAGTATCTATCTAACTATCTTTATATACAACAAAATTAACGCTAAACTTAAGTTCCACCATGAGGTCTCGCATCAATGCAAAAAAGTTATAACAGAGTGGTTAAAAACTCTAAATTATGAAGAAACAGAGCATATTCTAGTCAGACTAACATGAACCCTTCTCTTCTTTATCATAATGTTATACATTGATTGTGATCACCTAATTGTATCTTTATCTTCGATTTATAATGGCACTATCAGCTAACACGTAAACTCATACACAAACACACACTAAAACACACAAGCATAAAACACACACACACAAAACACACACACACACACACGGACAAACCCACGATCACACACTACTACAGTCACACTAACACATACTCACAATTGCACAATACACAGAGCTGCTGATTACCTTTTGTCATTGTTTTCTCTTTGGTTCTAAATTAGTTGAATTAGTTTTATTAGTTAAATTTTAATTGTTACAGAGTCTCAATAGTGTATAAGCTATCAATTAAGGGAAAGAGCGAGATAACCCCAACACAAGTATTATTAATTACTTACTGGGGCTGTCTCTATCACATCTGCAAATGTAACTGTCTGAGACCCAATAAACAATTTTAATTTTTTTAATTTTTTTTTTTTTTAACTCCGTTCACAATCGCCAATTATACAAGGTGTAATTTTAATCAGTGTTAATCTCTTAAGGGGTCATTGTACTCGTCATTATGAACAACTTTTACTATGGGACCAAACCTGAAAACGCGAAAAAAATCAGCTTTTCCCTACATTTATGCTCGCATAACACGTCAAAATGTAGAGAAAATTTTTTTTTGCGATTTCAGGTTTGGTCCCACAATAAAAGTTGTTCATAATGATGAGTACAATGACCCCTTAAGAGGTTAACAGTGATTAAAATTACACCTTGTATACCTACCTACTTATGTAAAACTAAACGATCTACATACCTGAAAATGATAATCCGATGGTTATCATTAGTCTTCATCGGAGGTACGACCCAGTATCCTTCCTTCAGATACTTCTGCATGTTAGGCGGAAGGGGAACTCTCCCTCCCAAGAGATCAGGCATCCTGGCTCTTGCTGCGAAGTAATTGTCAATCTTCTCTTTACTCTGTTCCACGCTGAAGCCTCTCGTCATTAGATGGCCGAGAATCATGCGGTCATCTGGAAAAGAGAATGAGATAGGGTAAGATGGTGAAATTGCAAGACTGGAGTGGAATCGCTGAAATGGGTGTCGTTTCTGCGACGAAACATGCCATCCAAATACAGCTTTATTGATAATAATACCTATGTCAGCAATCCATTATGGGGATGTAGGAGAGGTCATTTGCAACCAAATGACCCCTTATGACTCCTGCAACGCAAATGTCAACCATTTTTGATTTATTTATAATTTTTCCTAGTTGTACAGGTACCGCAGATATCTTAAAAAAAAAAACATGAAATATCAAAATACTCAAAAATGGTTGATAACATAACATCATCACGCCTTGTTTCCCCGAAGGGTTAGGCAGAGGTGTACATACTATATAGAGACTATATAGAGAGGTGTGCATACTATGTAGAGGTGTATGTACTATAGAGTACATCCACATTTCGACAGTTATGTACTTAGTCTGGCCATAAATACTGTTACAATTAAAAATAAACAAAATATTACATTTGAATTTGGAATCTGTCATTTTTATATGATTGTTCATTGAGTTTTAACATTTTGGCGCCAATACATTGTACAATATTTTGCAACATTAAAATGGAGTGTGGTGAGAAAGAGAACCGAATCGCTGTGAGTGCATTAAACAAAGTAGGTATGGAGCCAAATACAATTTTTAAAATTCTCCATACGCTTGGTATTAGTAAAATGTTTGTGTACTGGGCTATTAATAGGTTCAATGAGACCTCCTCTGTTTGTGACAGAAGAAGATCTGGCCGTCCACGTTGTGTTCGTACGAAAAAGGTGGTCAAAGCAGTAAGGGAAAGAATTCAAAGAAATCCTGTCCGAAAGCAAAAGATTTTATCTCGGGAGATGAAGATAGCACCTAGAACCATGTCTCGTATTTTAATTAAAAGATCACTTAGGACTTGCTGCCTATAAGAGACGTACTGGTCATTTCTTAACTGATAATTTAAAAAAGAATAGGGTGGTAAAATCGAAACAACTACTGAAGCGGTACGCAAAGGGAGATCACAGAAAAATTCTGTTTACGGATGAGAAAATTTTTACAATTTAGCAACATTTTAACAAACAAAATGACCGTATTTATGCTCAAAGCTCTAAGGAAGCTTCCCAATTAGTCGACAGAGTGCAACGTGGGCACTATCCGACTTCAGTGATGGTTTGGTGGGGTATTAGCTATGAAGAAGTGACTGAGCCATACTTTTGTGAAAAAGGTATCAAAAAATCGGCACAAGTGTATCAAGATACCATTCTTGAGAATCCCCGATCTTATCCGCTGGATTATGATTTATGGTCAGTTTTAAAGAGTCGGGTTTGCTCTAAGCGCCATGATAATTTGGAGTCCCTAAAACAATCCGTACGATTGGCAGTGAAGAATTTTCCAATGGAAAGAGTGCGTGCTTCTATTGATAACTAGCCTCAACGTTTAAAGGACTGTATTGCAGCCAATGGAGACCACTTCGAATAAGCTTTTTATATTTTAAATTGTTTTATATTTATGTATTAAACTAACACACTGTAAAAGTACCTAATAAATGTTATTTGCAATAGAATTTTTTTTTCTTTGTTTCATTATTTATGAGTCCCATGTAATAGGGGGCGAGCCTATTGCCATCTACCAGTCACAAATCCAGACCCCGGGCTGCTATTAAAAAATTCCAGATAGAAAAACCCAATAAGACTTTGCTCGACCTAGGAATCAAACCCAGGACCTCATGCTCAGCAGTAGCACTTGCGACCACTAGAACAACGAGGCAGTCAAGTCAAAATGGTTGATATTAGGGTCATAAGGGCTCTTAATGGATTGCCGAGATATTCCCAATAGTATATTCTGAAAAGGTGCATTTAGTAAACAGCTGTTATTTTGACATTACAAACAGACACTTCAAGTTTATTTATTTTTATTGTATGTAAGTACTCAGGAAAAGTAACATTTCAATGATCAGATCACAAACAATAATATTGTCCGGCTATAATTACGCCATCCACTTTTTCACGTCATAATCACTAATGGAAGTCACAAGAAGTTTTATCATAATGGAAAAAAACCCCACGTTGGGTTTTCCCCCGCAATATGGTTAACTGACTACAAGTTAAACTGTACAAAACTGGTTTGAAATGAAATAAACCCGGAACAATAATAAAATTATAGATCTACTTCGCACCATAACAAAACATATTTACGAACAGAAAAGATCACTGTAGTTTACTGATATTAAGGCTTACTAGCTTCTGCTAAAAATATCAGCTACATTTTTTTTAAACTCCCTCGGCCCCCGACCCACCGCGTCGCATCGCATCGCCAGCCCACGCTATTACTTCGTTTCCGCCTAGCGTTCTTTCTGACTTTTTTATTTTTGCTCGGCTCCTAAGGGTCCTAGCGTAATGTTAAAAGCCTCCTTGCTGTAGAATTGGGCTATCAAATGCAACACAGCAAATATTTTTTCAAATCCAAATGGTTTACCAAAAAACAAAATCTTTAGCTTTATTGATGGCTAACTGTGCCCCGCGACTTCGTTCGCGTGGAAGTAATAAGATACACAAATGAATAACAGCCACATTTTAATAAAACTCCCTCGTCCCCCGACCCGTCGCGTTGCATCGCCCGCCCGCGCTATTACTTCGTTTTTGCTTCGTGTTCTTTTTGGCTTTTTTCTTTTTGCTCGGCTCCTAAGGGTCGTAGCGTGATGTTAAATAGCCTATAACTATCCTCGAGAATTGGGCTACCAAATGTAAAAATAATTTTTCAAATCCGACTTTTTGTTCATAATTTCATGGGTTTTAATCTTTTTGCGCAGAACCCTAATTATTTTTCTAAAATAAAAGTAGCTTAAGTTACCCGTCGTAACATCAGTTATCAGCCAGTGAAAGTCCCGTTAAAATCGGTCCAGCCGTTTTGGAGATTAGCCGGAACAAACAGACAGACAGACAAAAATGTTAAAAAACGCTTTTTTGTTTATGTACCTACCGTTTAAACTTTTTTATGCATTTAGTAAAAAGTTGTTATTTTGACATTACAAACAGACACTTCAATTTTATTTATTTGTATAGATAAAATTAGCAGGTAGGTATTAAATAAGATGAGTCATCTAATCTAATAAGTACCTATATGGAACCTCTGTCAGTAATTTGTGTAATAACTCACACTGATTTTAAATACGTAGAAGAAAACTACTACCTCGGTAAAGGTACATTCGACCACACGCCTATGTTAAGAGGGCTGTCACATTTTGTCACCTCTATCGGTCAAACGGGACCTCATTTTTAAGAATTATAAATGAAAATATGCTTTTTTAAATCTAATGAATGGGCGACTTACAAAATAATATTAATTTAATAGGTAAGAATTAAAAACAAATTTTAATTATGGCATTTATTTAAATCATCTCAAAAACAGATCATAATATTAATACTTATTGAGCTAAGTTTATTAGATAACACAATAGAAATGTGTTTTTAATAACTACATGTTAAATTAATATTATTTAGTGTGTGTTCTGCATGGCCACATTTATTTACAATAAGTTACCTAAATCTTGGAAGGCATTAACTTTTACCATTGTTTACAAAAAAATTAAGTTCCTTTTTAGTTATTGAAGCCTACTACAATATTTCTGAGTTTATTGCAGAAAAAGAAAATGCATTTGTTTGATTATTTCTAAAATCATGTTCAATTGAATTATAATGTTGAATTGAATTATTAAGTAGTCATTTCGTCTGTTGCTGGTCTCGTACTCGTACCTTTCGCATGCCTAAATGTAAAATGTGGCTGAACCTATAAATGTATTCGACATCATGTACTGTACCCATATTTGCGAAATAAATTATCTTATCTTATCTTATTTTAGTAGGTCACCCATTGATTATTTTTTTTTAAAAAAGCATCTTTTCATTTAACATTCTTAAACATTAGGTCCCGTGTGAGCGAGAGAGGTGATAAAATGTGACAACCCTTTTAATGGGCTAGCGTAGTATTGTATGGAGTTTCAATAAGAGAGCACGGGCGCAGGCGGCCTACTGGATTTGTTACCATTTATGTACGACCTACTAAATTGTTAACAATGCATAATCAGCCTATAATGTTCCCACTGCTGGGATACAGGCCTCCTTTCTTCGAGAGGGAGTGGGCTGTAATCTACCACCCGGGCCCAGTGCGGGTTGGTAGATGTCGCATGTCTTCAAATTTTTGGTTCTAGGACATGCCGGTTACCTTACGAAGTTTTCCTTCACTGTTTTGAGAGCAGTAGTCGTGAAATTATTTACACAAAGTAAAGTACTTGCCTGGGTTCGAACCCACGGCCTACAACTCGTAAGTCGGGGCCGTTACCACTAGACCATCACTGCTCCCTGTTAACAGCGTTTTGGTCATTATTTATTTATTTTTATAACAATTGCTTGATGCACTTACAGTAAACACCAAAACGCGCATCAAGCTAACAACACAACATTTAACCAAAAAACTTCTTGCAATTATTAAACATTGATTCATTGCTATACATAAATATGTCAAAATCCGGCTTCTGAGCAAGCAGGGCGTTCAGCAGATCATGGGCGTCATGTTGAGAGGCTCCAGCTGTATGAACATAAGCGAAGCGAAAGCAGGTGGCGTTCTGTTGTTTCTGCCTACCCCCATCGTGATTTTATGCTATGTGTTTATGTGTTTTATGTTATGTTTGTGTGTTACATCTTAACCCAATGTTTGCGCCAAAACTTGTCAAGCAATTGTGATCGTTTAGGGCAATGATATGATATAAATAAAGAGGTCTACCTCTACCTCTCTAGTGCGATATCTACATATATCGCACTAGCGCGCTCAAATTGTTGCAGACAAATTCAGACAATTGTTGTAATTTGATTTATTCGGCTAATAGCAGCGAGCGAAACGAAGCGTGTCAAGCGCAACACACTACAGATAGCTATCTCTTTCTGTATCATACGTTCCGTATTATCTATCGCAGTCGTAGTTGAAAACTATTATACACCTATAATTATGTAAGTACATTTGTAATAACAACGCAACGTTATCTGAACGCCGCGCCGCTTAGTATGAACGTAGCTTATCTGTCCTTTATAATATCATTGGTCCCCATTAGGACTTCGCGACCGAATTTGGTCGTAAAGCGATCGCTATTTATGTCGAGACTGTACCCCCGGGAGCGGACAAGAGTCGATAATTATTTTATAAAAAAATAACTTGCTTTTGATTCAAGTTAGCTTAAATTCAAACTCAACGCATTAATTTTGTGGCGGCATATCTACATCGCCACAATGGAACGCGTCACACTGACGTCACGCAAAATCCTGCATCGCGCAATCAGAGTTTACCGCGCGACTAGCATAATATACAACATCCCGACAACAACCGTCGGGCAGTAGCTTACCAGACACAACACCCGTCTGGTCGGAGGATCCTCCCTGTTCTATGGAGGACGAGTGAACTTTACACCCTGTTCCTCATACCTCTATACTGGTGACCCCGATGTGATAAACCCAATAATAATCCTCTATAATTTCAATTAATTACAGACACTTTAATTGTCAAGGAGTCGGTCAGTTTTGCCCATTACAAAGCGTAGTAGGCACCTATGGAGAAGAACGGACAGGAAACGGGTAAGGCCACTTGCATACGGCATGACGTCAGTCACCACAATTTAATTCGAAAAAGTGTATTTCAGTCGATAAATACGTAGCTATTGGTAATGAATTACAAAGCTATGACGAAACCAAACCAATTTCAACATAATTATGGCAATGTCCGCATTGTAGATATTGTGTGCAAACTATACTGATCACACTAAAGGCCGACCGCCTCGTTGATCTAGTGGTCGCAAGCGCTACTGCTGAGCGTGAGGTCCTGGGTTCGATTCACAGGTCGGGCAGTGTTATTGTGTTTCTCAGTAGCAGCCCGGAGTCTGGATTTGTGCCCGGTAGATGGCAATAGGCTCGCGCCCTCTTACATGGGACGTAAACATAACTGGCGAAATGTGGGTGTTACTATAGGTACACCTCTGCCTAACCCTTCGGGGAAACAAGGCGTGATGTTATGTTATGTTTACTAAAGGCCGTTTGTGACATGTTTTTAAATGTTTACAAAGACAGAAAAATATTTAAACCTTCAGTTTTATGGATTGGATTATTTATTTATTTATTTATTTAAACTTTTCACACTTAAAAAAGTACAAAGGCGGACTTAATGCCTTAGGCATTCTCTACCAGTCAACCAAGGGTGGTGAAGAGATTAGATGGCAGGTGCTCTGTTAGAAATGGAACAATTTGTACATAAATAAGTCATAAACTTATAATACACATACATACATATTTACTATAATATATACCTATATTATATATATATATTATATACAAATTCAAGAGAGAGAGGTTTTGAGATGACTCTACGCTATTTATGTATTTTGAAAATAACTCCGCAATCTCCGCTTAAATGAACACCGACTGGTGGCCATCCTGATGTCAAGAGGTAGCGCATTCCAAAGAAGAATGGACTGACTATGAAAGGAAGAATGAACAAAGTCAGAAGTATGAGAAGGACAGAGTAGGATTCTCCCAATATTATTATTATATTTTCTAAAATTTAATGAAGATTTTTGAAAAAATTATACCTTTACTCTATTGGTTTAGGTAATTAACTTAAGATAAACAAATCCTGAAAAGTGTTTTTATAGATGACACTTTCTTGTTTAAAAATACGTCATAACCAAATTTTTATTTTCGACTTTTACGATTGTTTCCTCGTATTAATGTATGTTAAACTTTATCATTATTTTATTCTAATCTTCTTAGATGTAACTGCTTGATCACAATTTTTTAGTTACATGTATGTATATTAATAATATAGGGCAAAACTTGGCTAATTCGTGATATGCAGCTATTCGGTGATAGATAATTGTGTTTTATTACCAAGTTACTACTGACTTGATAAATGTACATTTTTCAATCATTATAGTATTTGCCACATTTTTAGATATAAGTTAGCAAAACTTATTTTGTCTACTATATCACAGTAAATTTAAAAAATAGTCTGATCAATGAATCGAATTTTACAAGTAAAAAACAAAACTATCACCGATTACCCAAGTTTTGCCCTAATATTTTGTAATCTGCCTATTGTAAAGAGTCTAGTAAGACAGGAATGTACATTGAATTACTAAATAGAAGAGTACAACTGTGACGTAGCATGACAACTGAAGTGACAGATATTACGTTTTGTCGGTTAACCAGACACGTGTTTGTTTTTTTGTTCACGTTTAGCGAACTACGTGAACCAACGGTGTATAATTGAAATAATTATCAGTGTCATAAATGATAATTAATGTGAAACAAAAATATTCTTCAGTATTCTGAAGAAAACATTTTTTTACTTATTTTTTTTTTAATAATTACAATGATGACGCAAATTATAGTTTTAAGACCAAAAAATTACCTTGATGACGCATAAAGTTTATATCAATTAAGCTCTATTTACACGGTGCAAGTTTATTGCTTGTGGCATACCATAAAATTGAAGGGCAATTAACTGGAACCGTCTAAACAATAAGTGCAATTATTGCACGACACGAGCAAGTTAGTGACTGTTCAAAACTGATATAGATGTAAACAGCACGTACAATAAAATTGCACGTGCAATAAAATCGCATTCAACTCTACAAGTACGAACGACGGAATCAAGTTAAAAAAATCTTGAGAAGACGTTCAATAAAATTTGAATGACATATTTGGCAGCGCCAATACTGGCAATACTTGAATCAATTGTACCTACAAGGACGTGCAACTCTGTGTTTAGACAAGGCAAAACTTGCATGCAATAATCGCCTTGTAATTGTATTGCCTTGCTGTAAGTGGCGTGCAATTTTATTGAATGGAAAAATCTGCATTCAATATTATTATTATTTTCCAGATTATGCAAATCGCACGCATGTAAACAATTGCATGCAATTTTTGAATGACACTAAAATTGAACGTGCTGTATGGCATGCAATTATTGCTCTTGAATGTTCCAGAAACTTGCACCGTGTAAATGGGATTTTCATGCTATTTTTTAGTAAGTATCTTTAAAAAAAAGTTAATCATGCTACAATACTGTATACTACAATACTTGGGAATGAAAAAGTATTGTAGTTCACAAGCTTAAACCAAATAATAGGGTTGTACTTAAATAGATTTTTTTTGTAGGCAATAAACAAAAATCAGGGTTTTCATATCGACATTGTTAAGATTAAATTTTGTTATGAAAATACACGAAAGAAATACGTATCTAATTTGATTGTGCTAATCACTCTTATTCTACTAACACTTGTAAGGACTTATTGTTAAGACTTCCAACACATACAGCTAAAAACATTATTACCTACATTCTTCCCATTCAACAACAGGCAGGCGAAAACAAACAGATAGAACGATGAGACTACACAATGGGATTTCCTAGTTTTTCTTCGTAATTAAAAGAAACAAGATCATTTCATATTTCTGCGAGCATTATGTTCGTGTTAAATGCTAATCGTAAATTATTCTAGCCTTGGTCTTAGTAGGGAATATTTATCTACTTAATGACTAAGTATAACTAAGAACTAATTGCTAATATCCTGCGTTGTAATGTTTGCTATAAGATTAAGTCATTGTCGGAGTTATTTTTAAACTGAAGGGATTTGAGTTTAGGATTTTCATCTTAGCAATGTCATTTGGCGTTCTGCTGATCGGCAGTTGACGTAGATTAAATTTTCATTTTACAAAAGAGGGCACTCCGCGCGATCTATAAAATGGGCCCTCGTGAATCCCTTAGAAACAAATTCAAAGAAATTGATATAAATACTAACTCTGCTTTCTCTTTATATCTTAGAAAGTATTTTGGATGTTCGCAAAAACTTAGGACTTTTCAAAATAAGAAATTGTGATACCCAAATTTAGATTAACTAAAACAAGCAAGTCATTTCTTTATAAACAGTATCTGCTTTTAAAAAAAGTTGCCAAAGTCGGTTACAGAACTTAGCGATGGAAAGTTCAAAACCCACATCAAACGTGTCCTTATTAAAAAAGCATATTATAAGATTAAAGACTACGTTGAAGACAGGCAAGTTTGGCGCTAATTCCTTCAGCACATGTGGCTTCCCTGGTACCTCATTAACAGCATAACTATTTATGTAAATGTATAGAAATTTACATAAATAGTTATGTATGGTAATTTATTTTATTGTATTTTTACATGTTTCCATTATAAAAACTTTTCATTATTTTACATTATATAGTCTTGTCTTTTAAATAGATTATTTTATATTTTGTGAATGTTTTGTTAAGTAACAACACTCCCGCAATATTTTTGAACGGCCTTTTCAACGATACCCCACATCATGGGACAAACGAAAAACAAAAGACATCCCACTTAACGTGTAGCCACCATAAAAATTTTTTTTTCAAGATTTTGTCGGCGTGATTAGTACCCGCACCAAAATTCTATTTTCTAGCACTAAGAGTCACTAAGCTAAGCCGCGGACAGACAGATAGACAGACGGACATGGCGGAATTATAAGGGTTTCGCGGTCGGCAACAGATAGTTAATAAGTATGGAAGTGCTATTGCTTTTAAAATCATATTATTACATGACATGTAAAGATGATTTAGTTATAAAGTTTTTTTTTTTTAATAATAGAAATGATGCCTGAGTAAAAAAAAATATATGTGTAGTCCGTCAGTCAGATAATAAAAAAAAAATTTGAGATATATTTTTTACTTTATCATATTAATAAATAATGACCCAGATAAACAGCATTAATGTTGGGGAGTTGGGGCTCGCTACGTCACAACTTAGTATAAAATCCCATTTGAACCTTTTGTAATCTTTTGATGATGTAAAACAAGAAAAAATACGTGTCCAATAATTGTTACTAATCTAACTGACAGACAAAAAAATATAGTCATCATCCCTATTCGCTTCTTTGCGTAGTGTAGGTATATTTGTGGTTGACGATTTACTGTGCCATCAAAGCCTACTTGCCGGCAATTAATTATCAAAATCTAATAGTGACTTGCAATTTTTTTTGTTAAAATAATGGAAATGATTCTGTGTGTCCTTTTTCATTGGTGTATGTTTATAAAAACTGAATGGAATCAAAAGTAAACAAATTAATATCGGACCGAAGATAGAGCCTTATGGCATTCCTAATAGTAAAACACACAATACTAATTCCAGATTGATTTCTTTGGTTTGCATTGTTTTCTCACTCACTTTGATATAATTTAAATATACTTATTTCAAAAAGAAACGACGACAAATAATTTATCTACATTAAAAAAAGGAACTCCTCATACTAATCCTTGTCGAATGCCTGCTTAGTGGCAAGGAAATAAAAAGGTAAATGCCGTCTCTTCGATACTCTAAGAAAATTATGACTACATAATATATTATTCTCTCGAATATTAACATAAAACAGGTCTAATTTTAAAAGTCCAGTTTGCAATTGATGGGATTATGATCTCATAACTATGATAAGGAGTTAAGCATGTAGGGTTTTACCACAGAGCATGGAAACGCCGCGCCCGGCAGCGTCTAGAGATGGCAGTACAAATAAAATTTGTGGCACTTTAAGTGTGTTGAGTGCACAGATCTGTTACGGATCGCCTTCAAAACGGTCATTTTCTGTCATTGAGGTTATTTATTTGTTTATTTATATATTTAATACTTTAAGCACACAAATGTACAGAGGCGGACTTAAGGCGACCTATACCAAATATTGCATCACTTTGATTCAAAAATAAACAAAGAAATAGTGATTGTTTAAAGCCAAACAAAATATATATTGTAGTTTACTATATGTACTTTGACTTTTTGTGGTTCAAAACATGATATCGAAAACTTCGCTCGATCAAAAAAAAATCGGAAGAGGAGTCTAATCGATGATTTTTTTGATGTTTTTCTAATTTTGCTTGAAACCTATGAAAGCAATACTTCCAAAAAATATATCTGTAAAAAGTTCATAACAAATAGAAGAACAATTTGTGGTTACATTTTGCAAAATAATTAAATTCATTTAATAATAAAATATTATATAATACAGCGGCTTGCGCACGGCGATTCAGTCGCCCGCCGGGCCTTGACGAGGTCGGACCTATGTCCGTTTTGCTGGCGCACGGCTGTTCCGCTAATTTATCGAACAATTCATTCGTAGGACATAGTGTAAATAAGTCAGTACGTATTTTTGGGTTTCGTATGTTCGAATGAAAAACGGAACCCTTATTTAGGAACGAAGTTCTGTAACGCGGCTTGCGGTAGAAGTAAACTGGGAGAAATCGTCACGACTCGACTTTCAAAGTGTAAATTTGGTCAAAAAGAAAATCCAAGATGGCGGCCGTGAAAATTTCCAAGTTTTTCATCATGGGTGTCGTTTTCATGGTTTTCGCGGGTGCTAAAGCCGATAGTACAGTCAAAATGAAAATTCAAGATGGCGACTGTGAAAATTTTCAAGTTTTTCATCGTGTATTTTCATTTTGACTTTACTATCGGCTTTAGCACCCGCGAAAACCATGAAAACGACACCCATGATGAAAAACTTGAAAATTTTCACAGCCGCCATCTTGAATTTTCATTTTGACTTTACTATCGGCTTTAGCACCCTCGAAAACCTTGAAAACGACACCCATGAAGAAAAATTTGAAAATTTTCACGGCTGCCATCTTGGATTTTCATTTTGACTTTACTATCGGTTTCAGCACCCTCGAAAACCACGAAAACGACACCCATGAAGGAAAATTTGAAATTTTTCTCTCTTGATAGAGAGAGAGAGAGAGAGAGAGTGAAAGTGTGAATTTCAAAGAAGAAAGTATGAACGCGCATTTTCGTTAGTGACGATTTCTGCCAAGCCGCGTCAAAGAACTTCGTTCCAATGATTTGACCTACTGTCTACACGACACGCTTACCTATACTGTGACACATTTTGGGTTCACGCAAGTTCACGCTGGCGAGGTAAGCGCACGGCACGCTCCATGGGTAGGTTGGTAGCGTTAAATACCTACTTCGCAGGGTCTACCTCGCCTTAATGCCATAGGCAACAAGAGGAGAGAGGACAAGAGGAGTAGGGGGTTAGGGAGGCTCAATTATTGTATACGTTATTTGTGTCGTAGTGCGAGTAAAGTAAACGTAGACACGCTTGGTTTGTATGGAAAGTGTTTACAATGTCGTTTCTAGCAGGCGGGTTCTGCTCTGTGGGTTTACGATCACAATTTCAATCATAAGTGATCACATAGTTTGTCTTTAAAAAAAAATCTATGACATTAATTTCTAATCTATTGATACGTCACCATGGAATATTTATACTAGGCGACAAGAGTAGTTATGTCATTGATTTATCTGAAACCAATCAATCTGCCTGGCCTCTTCCCAACTATGTTATGGTCGGCTTCCAGTCTAACCGGATGCAGCTGAATACCAATATTTGACATGGAGCGACTGCCTATCTGTTAATTAATTATGACAATGTGTTGGCACGTGGAAGTGTGGCATCGTTTAAAACAGGTTTGTTATCAGACTCATGTCGAAGAATTTCTTAATTTACTTATTCACGAAGGTCTATCATGCGTTTGTCTCATTCATTTATCAGTCTTTTTTGTTTTGTTTTGAAATTTTATACAAAATCACACTATTTATTTACATATTCGTTATTATTTTTATCTGACACAATTTTTTATTTAAGTATGCATAGACACGTTGTAGTATAAAACTGATTTATATCCGTCACCTCACACTTCAGGTCCAGTTGAAAACCAGCGTCAGGCACTTGTTGTCTGGTAGTTTTGCTGAACTGGGCCTTTTTGACACAGCCATGAGGCACACTTTCCTGCTAATTTCTAAAATCACACTTTACTCTTTTTATTTGATTTTTATTTTCTCTCTCTCTTTCGATGTATATTATATTGTGTGTCTTTTAGTTGTTCTAAATAAATGTATTTTCTTTCTTTCTTTGTCTGACCTTCACAACCTAGGTACTGGGATACCCCTTGGCATTTATTTTCAACCATACTGTTAATCTAAACTAGAAAATCTAGTTATTTTTAACAAAAAAAACGATTGCCCTACTAATGTTACTAATTTTTATCATTCACAACCGAAAATAACATTTGATTAATTAATTTTAAAAAATTGTACCCACAAAATCGTCACGAAACTAAGTATCAAAACCGGTACTTTTTGGGAAGTGCGTTGACTTTTTGAATCTGTTATGTCAACGTCCTTTAAAAGTATGAACGCAGTTTTATTTTCTATTGTTTAGAATTGAGGGATTTTACTGTTGGACTAATTTATTTTTTCCCACACTCTACCTTGCATTGTAAAGATCGAAAGATTAGAATGAAGAGAGCCATAACAAAATGATGATGATAACTAGTTTAAAAAGTTATGCAAATCTCGACCTTTTTTAGACCACTTTTTAATTTATTTTTGTCTGAGCCTCAAAAGAGTTATAAATCAACTGACAGGTTTTAAACCTGTTAATTAAGTTTGATAGTTTATTCTCGGAAATAAAAACAAGACTTACAAATTAAATGAAATTATGTAAGCAGGTACTTTTAAGAACCAACTATTTGTTTGAATGATTGAATCAACTATTTGTTTATCAATTTCTATAGTTTTATATACAAACAATAATATTATTATACACACATCAAAAAAGTCTAAGCAACATGTACGGTTTTGAACTTTTGAACGTGTTACTATTGTAATATATTTATGTTTCTTTTATAAATAATAACTAAGCATTATTTGATGCATTTGTGTCTAAAACAACAAAATCCTTCACTCAGTTGTTCGTTTAATCACAATAATTAACAATATATTGTGTACAATAACATACGTAGTATAAGAGAAAGTTAAAACGAAATTAAACTTACGCACGTTTTACAAAATTAAATAACGACATTTTTTTTTAATTATTTGGTAATTCAATACAAATTGTGACCGCGTCTGTTGTTTAAAACTTGTCGGCAACGATTTTTCATTGAATTTATAAGATTGTTTATCTGATCCTGCGGCAATCGCTGCCAATGGAATTTTTACAAGTCTTTCAATTTTTGGGTTGTCGACACTCCGTCCAGGTTCTCTAGAACACTGGAGCATGTCCCATGTATGCTCGATGGGATTGAGGTCTGGCAAATGTGCAGGCCACGGCAATACCCGGATGTTTTCCATTGCCAAGTACTCTCTGGTCCTCCGAGCTGTGTGCGAAAGCGCATTGTCATGTATCAGCGTGAAATCTGAGCCAAGATTTTGTGCAATTGGGTGAACATAAGGCCAGAGGACATCTTCAACGTAACTTTCAGCGTTCATATTGCCATCTACTAAAACGAGCTCAGTTCGTCTGTTCTTCATAATACCCGCCTATACCATCACTGTGGAGCCACTGTAAGGGTGCACTTCCTAGACGCATCTCAGCCGTTCAGCAATGCCGGGACGACAATACACTCTTACCCTTCTCGTATCAGGCCTAAGTCCAAACTAGGACTCATCGCAAAATAAAATTTTATCCCATTGCTCCTGGGTCCATGTCAAGTGTTCCCTACACCATTCGTTTCGACGGGCGCGATTCACATCTCGTATAGGTGGGCACCTAATTGGGTGTCATGCTCGTAGGCCGTATTCATGCAGCCTATTTCTCACGGTTTGGTGGCTAACAACAACACTGCTTGAGAATTGTAGCCTTATCTCCCGGACGGTTAACATCGGCAGACGTCTTGCAGTCAGTTGTATGTATCGGTTCTGTCAAGCAGTTGTACTCCTTCCACGGCCTGGGTGCTGCTCAGCAGGATCCCTTGTATTAACGTAACGCTGGCAACACCAAAATGCCGAGATACCTGGGAATGATTTCTTCCCACTTGTAGCATTCCTACAGCTCTCTGCATTTCATCAGCAGTTAAATGGCGTCGCTCCATGACATAAAAAATGATAGAAGTGAGGTAAATACCAAATTTATCAAGCAACGAAAACACATGAAACCGGGAAAAAATAATTAGCTTATATTTTAATGAAAACAAAACACAATCGAAAAGTTTCTATTTTCAAAATCAGCCAGTATTTGTTTCCGAGAACAAAATGATTGTATACTAATCTACTTTGTGAAGAAAAAAATAAAGCATCAATTAATAAAACACAGAACTGTGTTCAAAGTCTAAGCAACACGCATCATTTGCAGAAACTTTTCTGCAAATGATGCGTGTTGCTTAGACTTTTTTGATGTGTGTAGTTTCTATTTTTGTCAAAAATATTGCACTTGTAACCACAGTGTCGTTACTAAAAGTATTTTTATAAGTTGTAACTCGCTTGTAAGAAGTTGATCTTTAAAGCAATCTAAAATGAATTTCAAGTAATCTAATTAAGAATATATTAATTCTAAGCGAGTGGAAATAAACCAAGCAAAAAATACTCTACAGTAATTAAAATGTTCACTAACAATTTTAATCTGAATTTCCGAGCACGTTTTTATCATCATAATATGTTTTTAACTAGTCAAATTTTTAACAGAAAGATATTACAGACATATATACACACCCCCACATACACACACACATACATACTATACATATATATATTTGCAACAATTACTATAATATTGTTCTTTTACAAGTTTCAACATTCAGTTAGAGCCTTGGTTTAAAAAAGTACCATATTTTTAAATCTTTTAATCTAAAGTCAAAGAAAGAAAGAATTAATAAAAAAGACATTCTTCGGCTAAGCGTTATCCTGTCACAATTACACAATTGAACAACTACAAGATGGAGATGACAAGTCTAATAATTATTGTTCTTTGACAATTGTCAACACCCCGTTAGACACTCGCTTTAAAAAAGTACCATATTTCTAAATATTTTAATCTAAAGTCTAAGAAAGAAATAATTAATAAAAAAGACATTCATCGTCTAAGCGTTATCCAGTCACAATCACACTAACAAAAGTTTAGTTTGATAATTATTAAGTACATAATTATAATTCTGTAGTCTTCAGATTGTGTTTTTAGAGTTTAGTGTTGCTTTGTATTTTTAAAGTTTAGACTTTTAAGTATTAGCCGTAAGTTGATTTTTCAATTTATTTGGTGTGTTGGTAAACTACTATTGTATTGGGGTCATCCTGTAAATATAATTTCTGTAAGATAAAATAAATAAATAAACAATTGAACAACTACAAGTGCAAGAGGGAGATGACAAGTCTAATAACAACTCTAAGTAACATTATACAGCATTTACAAAGTTTCAATCTTTATAGTAGTTACCCTGTACTTTGGCTGTCAACAACAGACCTATTTAATTGAAATAAAAAAAAATCTTGAAACAAATTGAAATTACCATGCTCGCCTCTAGAATTTGTGAGAATTTGCTTGTATTCTTTTCCCATAGTTAAGTCACGACCCTAGAGAAGTGATTACAGTAGGTACCAATACCTATAAATAGAAAACAAGGTATAGGCAATATTATTATTTACTGTAACGACATCCAAGAGAAAAACAAAATATAAGTACTGACATTACGAACTGGGTCTATTTGAAGAACGCGCGCGTCAGTCTTGGCCTTTTACAACCAGTATTAAAATTTCTATTTTTAACAGACTTTAAAAAAGAATGAGGCTATTGCATTTCAATAGGTAGGTATACATTATTCTACTAGTATGCAGTTCTTTGTGTTAAGAGTAGAGTTTCTTCTCAGCGGTCGTCAGAAAGGAAATGTTGAATCCATTCAGCGTATTTTTTATTTTTTTGACGTGTAAAAGTGATTCCGGTATCCTATTTACAGAACCCATTCGTTTGACACGCGATGATGGCAAGAGACCGGACGGCATGGCTTTATTTCCAAGGTGGGTAGCCCTTTTATGTGGGACGCAACATGTGTCGCTACTCTTGCGCCATCCCATCTTCCTGGCTCAGCGTGCTGTGCTGGCGCTGCTGCTTCGGCTGCAGAAAACCTCAAACGGCGAATATATAATAACCTTACCGGTAATTTAGTTTGAGTGCCCATGGTCTCTTTAAGGAAATCTCGAAACGGCTGTATGACACTTCCCGTGACCCAAGGGCTGGCTTTTACCTTGGCCAGAGGCTAAGCATTGCTATTCAACGTGAAAATGCTGCCAGTCTCTTGGGTACATTATATCAGTCGACAGCGATGCGGAGGAATTTTTCGACGCCATATTTTAGTTTGTTAAAGTTTTAGTTAAGTTAGATTTTTTTTTTTTTAATAGTTTGTTAGTTAATTTAGTGCCTGTATACAAACATTATAGTTAAGATTTACAGAAATAAAATTCTTCATATTTACAGAATAAACAATTTCATTTCAGTAGCGTTGTAATCTGAGTCAGTATTGTAGTTATGAACAAATTGTATTTTGCACTGTTTACCTTTTGAGTTTGTCGTCTCTTTTAACAGTTTCTACGAAACCAATTAAATAAGAGGAGGTAATTTGTTGCAGAGTTGACAAAGACCAAATTAAGTAATTGGTCGTGAGGAAAATTTTGAGTATGAATGTGGAGGGCTGTAAGAGTAGGGGTAGACCAAAGAACCAACGGATGTTCTGTGTGAAAGATGAGATCGGGCGACTACTAAGTGACATGACGATTAATAGAGAAGTATGGAAGAATAACACACGCTGCGCCGACCACAAATAAATTGGTATTAGGGCAAGAAAATGATGCTTTTTAGGGTTTCGTAACTCAAAAGGAAAAAACGGAACCCTTACAGGATCACAGGATCACTGGTGTGTCTGTCTGTCCGTCTGTCACAGCCAATTTGCTCCGAATCTTATGGATCGATTAGGTTGAAATTTGGTTCACATCAATTTATGTGACCCAAACACGGGCGTGTTACGTAAATAAATGAATTTTGAATATGGGGGTCACTTTTGGAGGGCAAATAAAAAAAGTTTTGCAAACTATACCATGTGACATATACCAAATGAAATGGCTTACCGTGGGAATAGTTTTTTTTAATACACATACATACACACACATAAAGTCACGCCTTCTTCCCATGAGGGTAAGCAGAAACTACAGAACGCCACTTGCTACGATCCTTACACTCTCCTTTTGCCTCGTTTACGTTCATACCTGACCTTTCTGAAGAACATCACCAATATGATCACTATGTCTTACTAGGACGTCCCCTCCCGGCGTCTCCACTCACATCTGCCGTGTGACCTTTTGTTAGTCGACTTTCATTCATCCTCTCAACATGACCAAACCACCTAAGCATACTCTTTTCAATTTTTGTCATTAGGTACATCTTCTCACCTTCTTCATCTTCTTTTTTTATAATTTTAAAGGTATTTAAGAAAATAAAAGTAAATTGACCAAACCCCCCTCCCCCTTATATCCGAAACTACTGAGTCAAAAATTTAAAAAAATAATACAGAAAATAGTTCTATACCTATCTGCTAGCTAAAGGCGAGAAACCAGTAGGTGAACAACATACAATCTCATTGGTAATGTCCTTCAAAGAATTCAAGTTTGCAGTACTAACTACTATCGCGCGTCTTGTGATAAGTACAAACAAACGAACAAACGAACAAATTAACGATGATGGAATAAAAAAACTTAAGCATCGCAAGTTAAACAAAGGGTGCTAAGTAAATCTGCATGGATAGCATTTTGCGAGCAATGAAATGCCATGGTGGACAAATTACTAGATATAGATGGCATGACTGTGGCGCTGGTGGATGGACTGTGTGAGGAATGATATGAAATAAAGGGAGTCTATGATAGCGTGACGGTTCAACCCAGCCTATCGCCGTCCACTGCTGGACATAGGCTTCTCCCAGGCTGCGCCACAACACCTTGTCCTCCGCCATCCGCATCCAGTCTGTCCCAGCCACCTTCTTAAGGTCGGCGGTCCATCTAGCAGGGGGGCGTCCTACACTACGCTTGCCAATATGTGGTCTCCACTCCACGATTTGTCTGCTCCACCGGCCATCGATCCTTCTACAAACATAGTCAGCCCATTGCCACTTCAATTTGCTTACTCTGCAGGCTATGTCGGTTACTCCAGTTTTTTTCCGGATAACTTCATTCCTGATATGTGACGGTTGACAAAGGAGAATGGAAGAAGAAAACGTGTTTCGCCGACCCCAAGTAACCCTGAGACAAGGGCAGGAAGAAGATGATGATGTGGCGGTTCGCCATTGGAGGGAGTATTTGAAATCATAGGACGGGGCCTTTGTTCAGCAATGGAAAGAAAGAAAAATTGTTTATTCTGCACAAACAAAACGCACATTACAAAAAATAATAAAAGAAAAGTAAAAATGACAAAGTACACACATATAAAGTATCCAAAAGCCTCATAATTAATCCGCAAAAAGTTTACAATTTTTTTTTCTCTTTGTCCATTGCTTGATGTCCGAGCGAGGGACCAGAGACAATTTACGTTGCCTCTGTGTGCATATTGCGCTCTGATATAAGTATAGTCTGTGAGAATAGTAATCTGTGTGTGTCATTCTGGCTTTTATTATGGGCAAAGAAAGAACACAAACACAAAAAGAACAAGTCAGGGGAACATATGCGTCACATCGACGCAAAACGGCCATCGCTCAGCTTAATGCTGCGACACTATGCGAGACAGAGCTTCAGCGCTGGCTTTCAGCAACAGCCGGCGTTGACGTGATGACGTCAATAACATGGCAACATTCCGTTCCATCGGCAACAACTCAGGCGCCGCTTTCATAAAGTATTTGTTTTCTACTACCTTTTCTGCGAGGTGTTTAGTATACCCACATTTTCACAAGTTATACATATTTAAGTCCCTTATTATAGGGACTGTGCGGAGAGCGTATTTCCATCACCAGGCACAAACCTAGTTTCCTGGTCACTACCAGCTCGCTCACTAGCGAGAAATTCCTAATAAACAACAAAATTACAGTCATGGCGAGTTACTTAGACTCTAGGGGATAACTTTGGCCCACATCGAGACAAATTTTTAGTGTCATTAAATCCACACAACAGTTCCGTAAGTACGCGTCTATACCGCCATCTATTAGTTACCGAAGGAATACGACGTTCGGTTGTGTGGTCGCGACACGGCGGGCAGTTTAAACATTTGTCTCGATTTGGGCCAAACTTATGCCCTAGAATCAAAGTGGGTTACCTTGACTCTAGGGCATAAGTTTGGCCTTGACGGTAATTGCGAAATAATAAAAAAAAACTCACGTAATTGTCCTTGGGGTAAATGAGGCTGCTTCTCATACCACTCCCGAACACTTTGGATCATCCCGTCCAAAGCCTTATTGTTGATGTTGTACAGCTTCAACAAGACTTCAAGGTCGCCATCTCTGGTGTTGAGCAGTTTACTCGCATTTAGAGAGTAATCGAAGTTTTGGTACTGTAAAATTGATAAGGAAGTCGTAGAGTATTTTCGAGGAGGATTTTATGTGGACTGTTGTTTTTTTTTTGTATTATTTGACTTTTGTTTTGGTAAGGAAAATGTAGTTTCTGTTTTAAGAAATATTTTTTTTTACTGTTGTTATGGAAAACATTAAACTTTTTATTTTAGCTGGTATTTTAGGTAGGTACTGGCGTACTGGCGATGGAATATTAGTATTTGCAGTACATTGGAAAACTTCCACTGTACTTTTAAGCATAGTCATTAAAATAAATAAAATATTATGTTACTTTTTTCTAAGAGAAACCGTATTATTAGAAAAAAAAAACAGCAAAGAATATAGTAGTGGGTAACATTTTCAGTTATCTTATGATTATGGAAAAAAAACGTTAAATGTAACCAAACGTAAAAACACGCAACTGCAATCATCCTTATGATCTTTGGAAAAAATGGTCATTTTGTTTTGTTGCTAGTTACTTAGACGTTAATTATGCATAAATTGTACGTATTACTGTAAACAACACTGCATTATTGCCATAATCGAAAAAAAAACTTGAAAAAACTATACCTATTAACTATGTAAACAGTTGGCTATTTTTATATCGAATGGCAAAATGTGAGCGTCAAAGCAAAAAGGGTCCGGTTTTTAGTTTCCGAGATATACGCAGTTTGCAGAAAATGTACTATGTTGTACCAAAAATCAAACTTTGAAAATGCTTTTTCTCAAATCAAGTTTTTTCAGAGTTTCAACTTCAAATGTCTGATAAAAAAATGTGCCAGATTTTGAATATTTTTTTAATCCTTATTATCAATTGACCATTCTAGATACCGAATCTGGTCGTAACTCAATACCCCACTACTGGATCCTTTTTGCTTGGACGCCCACAAATTACAAATTATTAATAATTTATTACATTATAAAAACAATATATTTTATACATAAAATAATAAAAGAAAAATTAAAAACTTACAACAACTCCGTCTCCGATAGTCATTTTGCACTGATTATTATTGTCTCACAAACGCACACTAAACACTTGGTTCTCGTAACACAACCTGACAAAGTCTGTTCCACTCAGGCTTCGTCCAATTTATTATATTAGCGCTCTGCGTAGAAACCAAAAACTTTTTGTCAGCTTCTATTTTTAGAAGCACTGTCTACAGTCAATTTATGAATAATTATTTTGTTAACCTATTTTTTTTTAAACCATTTTAATTTTGTGACGAGTTCTATTTTTAAAATCACTAACTTTATTTTGCTAAATTAATTATTACTTTGAAATAGGTTTGGGATGTTCTGATAAAGTAATGTTGTTTGTTTTATTTATTAGATCTTAGGTTTGCGACGATATTCTTTCTGAATGAACATCTAGACTCATTCTGTGCTACTTAATAATATGCTTTGTTCTATCTATACAATACAAATGAATAAAATTGAAGTGTCTGTTTGTAATGTCAAAATAACAACTTTTTACTAATTGCATAAGAAAGTATATACGGTACTTATAACAAAAAAGCAATTTTTAAAATTTTTGTCTGTCTGCCTGATTGTTTGTTCCGGCTAATCTCCGAAACGGCTGGACCGATTTTGACAGGACTTTCACTGGAAGATAGCTGGTGTTACGGCGGGTAATTTAAGCTACGTTTATTCTGGAAAAATAATTAGGGTTCCGCGCAAAAAAAAAAAAAAACCCATGAAATTATGAACAAAAAGTCGGATTTGAAAAATTATTTTTGCATTTGGTAGCCCCATTCTCGATGATAATTTTATAGGCTATTAACATCACGCTACGACCCTTAGGTGCCGAGCAAAATGAAAAAAATCAGAAAGAACGCTAAGGGAAAATGAAGTAATGCGAATGCGATGGGTCGGGGGACGAGGGTTATTAAAATGTGGCTATTAAATTTAACCGACTTCAAAAAAAGGAGAAGGTATCAATTCGGTTGTTTTTTTTAAATGTTTGTTACCTCAGTACTCCGTCATTTATAAACCGATTTGGAAAATTATTTTTTTAGTTGAGAGGACATACAGTTCTGATGATAGGATCTATAGGAATTGAGGGAACTTCTCAAATATTATAGGCAAACACATAGCGATTTTGGTATTTTCATCAACAAGTCAAGCATTTGCATTCAGAAAGTATCATTTGGTGAAGTGGAACTGAAAGAAGACCACAGATGGCCACGGGAACTCCTCAATGATACCGAAACTCCGTAATACAACAATGTTTCCTAGCCGTGTTTGGCCTTATTGGAACGATGCACTCTGAATATATGAGTTTAATGGTAATATGCTTCAAATTGCGCTTATATGTGAAATTTATTGTCAGAAGACAGATTTCGTCAACGATCTGTCGTCGTGTGGTTGATTTAATAATTTGTTGGCGACGGCGTCCAAACCTGATAAAACTACGCCTTCCAAACTTCTGACACGACTTAGCGCGACATATATTTGCCTTTTTGCAAAGTTTTATTTGAAAGAGTATACTTCTGTGGTCGCATACAAATTTGGTCAAATTGTGATGAGAGGTTTTTGAGTTAGCTTCAATAATACCTACGATATTTTTTTCATTTAGTGTATGTTGATGATATTATAATAACTTCCTTTCACTGTTATTTACAAGCTATTACAAGTTATTTGCAAGTAGTGGTAGGTAAACGAATTTGGGTGAGGTAGGTACCACAACTAATAAGTGGAAAATAAAATCTTATTTAACTATAAAAAAAACAACCGACTTTAATTTCGGAAGTCGGTGGCAAAAAACGAAAATACTAAACCCAAGACACTGACTTCCGAGATTAAAGTTATTTTTCATTTTGTAGTGTTTTATTTTTTGGAAGTCGGTTGTTTTTTTATAAATAAATTTTGCAATATATTATTGTGTATATTACGACTTCCACGAGAGGGGCTTGTGGCTAATAACAGCCGCACGGGTCAATCGATCAGGTTAAGCTACGCTTGCCGCGGTTGGTTCGTGGATGGGTGACCATCTTTACATATCAATACCCCTCCGTGCCTCGGAAAGCACGTTAAGCCGTTGGTCCCGGCTGTCATTCGTGGTTCTTTGACAGTCGTTACGGGTCGTCAGAAGCCCGAAAGTCTGACAACCAGTCTTACCAAGGGGTATCGTATTACCCAGTAACTGGGTTGTGGAGGTCAGATAGGCAGTCGCTCCATGTAAAATACTGGTATTCAGCTGCATCCGGTTTGACTGGAAGCCGACCCCAATATAGTTGGGAAAAGGCTAGGCATATGATGATATTACGACTTCCACGCGAACGAAGTCGCGGGGCACAGCTAGTTTATAATAATATAATTACCAATTCCTAGATTTGCTAGTGATCGAGTCGATGTTTTTGCGTCGGATTATGTTTCCTTTAGTACTTAATATTTTCACGTAATCTTCTTGACATTTAATGATACTTTAAGATCGGGAAGATTTATTGCATATAACATAGTATCGTATACATTACATACATAGTGCAATTCACACACAGTTCAGTCTCACAAAGTCATAGTTACTATAATTATATTGGTACCTATCTTATTGTTAAAAGAATTCCTGTAATGATTATTATGAAGGATACACTAGTACCTACTAATATTAAAAAGGCTATCTCTAAGAGATTACCGAATATTTTTAAAGTGTACCTACTTATTTGTTTGATAGTGACAAATAAACAAACCAAGTCTAGATTTGACAGAGATAAAAATGTGCAGAACCAAAAAGTGATTTGTATGTACTGTTTTATATCCAGACGTCAGAATTAGGTAGAGTGACTATATGGCTATAACTAAATTTCTTGTTTATCTGTTTGTGTATAACACCTTACTATTTAACATATAGCACATAAAACGCGCAGTTTTGACATGTCACCATTACACCCGTGCGTAGCTGAGGCGGGTCACTTGTTATACATAACTTTCGTGGTGACTAAACTACCAAACACCTTTTAAAATCCTACAAGATGATAAAACTGCACCCTACAATAAGGGACAACAATAATTCAGATAGTGATTGACAGAGTGTTACGCAATCGTAACACACTATCAAACACAATTTAAAAGATTAAGAAGCCAATTGCTAATCCATTGGTTCATAAGTTCGAATAATTTGTCTGCTCAACAACGTAAATAACGCAATGAGTATTGTTGAACTGTCAAAATGAAACTGATTCCTATTGTAAGTGTGTTACGCATTTTCCCCGCTTATCTAAGAAGGTTTTAGTTTAATTCCACTTCAAACACTGCCTAGAAAAATAGAAATAAACTAACAAAGGCTAATCACCATTTAATTTTCCGTAATGATGTTGTTAATGAACCTGTTGAGATTTGTATACCAGTTACCTCGTAAGAAATACTAATTAGCTTTAAGTGTGAATAAAACTACGAGCGAAAACAGTGTGGAAAAACAAGTAAGACTTTGAGAAAAAGCTGATTTTTCTTAGAGCTATGTAGGTAATTTTAATGTGCTTCTTTTTCCAAACAGGCTAATTACGTAATCTGCAGACGGTGGATCGAAAAAAGAAACAGAGTTATTTTGAAACTATTTAAAGGGAAATTATTACAGTTAAAATTGGTGAAATCTATTCGATGTTAGAATATGGAATGCCAAAAATATGTACAAAAATAACTAACAGCTAATATCGAATTTTGCTGCGTCGGCGGCTGGTGGCTGGACGGATGCAAACGTTGCAGTTTTGTGTTGTAAGCTGAAGGAATTGCAAGGTCAGCGATATCCATTAGGCATCCAAACTTAACAGGCTGTATTAATGATTTTCAAAGATATTTGTAGATGGTTAAGTTTGAGCAGACAATTAAAAATTGGTCCTTCGAGCCGGATGTCAATAATTATTGCGTCAGCCTGTAGAGGTGTCTGCCGCTGTAAGAACCTGCCAATGGCTGATGCCACTATTGATCTTAACGTATGGCATATAAGCTGTTACCCGCGACTTTGTCTGCATGTATATAGTTTTTTATAATTTGTCTATATAATTTTCCAGGATGAAAAGTAACAAAGTCAAATTTCATAACAATTGGTTCATTGGTTTAGCCGTTAAAAAGGTAACAAACAGACAGACAGAGTTACTTTCGCATTTCAAATATTAAGTACTAGCTTCCGGCCGCGACTTCGTCCGCGTAAAATTTCTTGTTCCCCTAACCCACCCCGTCGCATCGCATCGCCTGCCCGCGCTGTTACTTCGTTTTCGCTTAGCGCTCGTTCTTCCTTTTTTTTTGTTTTTGCTCGGCTTACAAGGGTCCTAGCGTAATGTTACATACCCTAGAGCCTTCCTCAAAAATTGGACTTTATAATGCAAAAATAATTTTTTAAATCCGATTGGTAGTGACAGATATTAGCGCGTTCAAACAGTCAATAAAAATAAAATGTGTCGGTAACTAATAGACTAAGTGCATTTTTCTTAATTTAAGCATTTTATACCCGTCGTAATTTCTAAACTAGAGGTCCGAATTTGATAAATTAAAAAGGAATTTACATGCATCTAATCAATCTTGATGATGAAACTATATATTTGGATAAGGATTAATACCATGTTTATGAAAACACCTTCGCAAGTAATGCATTGCATGATTTTTGTAGCTGGATATCAGACTTCTTTAGTGGACGGTCGATCAGAGTAGTCGTTGACGGCTGCTCTTCCGACCTTATGGTTATTGATGCCGGAGTTACTCAGGGGTCTGTTCTCTCTGCAACTCTTTTCCTGTTGCACATCAATGACCTACTTCAATTTGGTATTGTTGGGTACGCAGATGACAGTACAGTTTCAGAGAGATACTTGTCCAGCTCTAAAACCAGTGGGGCCGAAGTTCGTTCCTTAAGAGAGGCCATGGTAAAGCGGACAGATTTGACCTTAAGCCTTGTCTCCCAGTGGGGCGATGATAATCTGGTCTCTTTTAACGCCACCAAAACACAGGCGTGTCTTTTTACCGCTAAAAGGAGTCGTTTCGATCAAACTCATACTTTTCGGGGTACATCTGTTCCTGTAACTGATCGGCTCGAGCTCCTAAGCATGGAGTTGACATCATGTCTCAATGTCGGAGCCACCATCGAGTA
Source organism: Fissipunctia ypsillon (assembly GCA_947568875.1). NCBI lineage: Eukaryota > Metazoa > Arthropoda > Insecta > Lepidoptera > Noctuidae > Fissipunctia > Fissipunctia ypsillon. The sequence continues at coordinate 17,778,277 of OX387662.1, forward strand.
CAAAGCCCAAACTCCGGCCAAGAAACTGGGCATCCTAAATAGGGTGAAGCAATACTTTACGCCTGGACAGCTTTCCTGCATGGAGTATTGCAGCCACCTTTGGGATGGCTCAGCTAAATACCAACTTGCCGCGCTTGACTCGGTGGAACGCTGAGCTAAGAGGCTCATTGGCGACGTAAGACTGGTGTATACCAAGCTTCACAGCTTGGCCCATCGCCGCAAGGTTGCCTGCTTGTCGGTCTTCTACAGATTGTACTTCGATGAGTGTGCTCGAGAACTCCACGACCTCATTCCGCCAGCCCCCTTCTACCATTTGACATCTAGACGTACTGCATGTTACCATCCCTACCTAGTTCCTATTCCACCAATTCACACCAATCGTTTCCAAATGTCTTTTGTGATGCGCACAGCAAAGGAGTGGAACTCTCTGTATGCGTCTGTGTTTCCGAACGCATTCAATCCCGATCTCTTCAAAGTGAGAGTTAACAGGCTTCTTCTGGGTAAGCTCGCTCCATCGTCGACTTTGTCTCTGTCATCTCTGACCTAGACTAGAGTCAAGAGCAAACCTATCTAAAAAAAATGCATTATTTTATAACGAATTTGAAAAATGTTATAGTAAGCCAACCTTAAAAGATAGACATATGCTATTGTGGACTTTTTTGTAGAAATTTTTAAGAGAAACAATCCCGTTATATATGATTTTTGTGTAACTCCGTTTACGCAGTGCACGCAACGGAAGCTCGTAAAAGGAATAAATTTTCCCCGTTTTTGCAACATTTTTCATTGATGCTCCGCTTCTATTGGTCGTAACGTGATGTTATATAGCCTATAGCCTTCCTCGATAAATGAGCTATCCAACATTTACAGAATATTTCAATTCGAATCAGGAGTTCCTGAGATTAGCGCGTTCAACCAAACAAACAAACAAACTCTTCAGCTTTATAATATTAGTATAGATATGGATTGCAAGAACAGTGCTGCCTTCCCTATTAACCCAATACTTTAGATGTCTTTCGCAGCACTTTTTTTCTTATTCTTTTATATCAGAATCTACAGATAAGTAATCCTATAAGCCGCGGAGAATTCTATGTTCCTGTTGCAAAAATTCCGAGATTAGCGAGAAGTTTCTAGCTTTTTTATTCGTGGATTTAAAAAGTGGGAAAATGGAAACTGTTGGTTGTTAGCTGTCAAGCTAGTTACAGGGATATAGGGATTAAGGGTTCCATGTTTCTCGCGGCGCAGGGTACAATCAACGGTCTTAAGTGGACTGCCACCGGAATGATCATTTTGGCCTGCACGTCAGATCTGCGCCTATCTCTGTATGTGTGATGCTTTAATGCAGACAGTAACGCGCACACAGTATAACTACGAAAGCGCATTGTTGGTTGGTCAGATGCATTGTGTGGTCAACACTAAATAAAAATACCTACGACTACCTACTTAAATACTTGTTTTTTTTCTTAATAAATTATCGACCACAGCGTCTATTTAAAAGCAATGCTAGAGTTCGAAGTGAAAATTATAAGCAGCAATGGCTGTTATTGCGGGTGCGTGACGTGGCGAAGGGTCGAACCTCAGTGCGCGCTTTCGACTATTTTTATTTTTTCGTTTTCGTGTCAGAGTTCAATTATTTATTGAAGTTCCTTGGTACAATGACAATAGAGTATAGAGGGTTAAAATAAAGTATAATAGGCAATTTAATAAAAAAAACACTTATTTTCATAGAAACATTTATTGATGTTATTAGCTTCCTTTAAAACATGAACATATTCCTAACTTTGAAAAAAATAAAATACCTAATTTGTTCGTAAATCATTTTGGTTGCATGGGATGTTTTTGGTTTATTGAGGTTATAGCTTAATTTTATCATTTCCTCAAGGAAAAGTAGACTGACCCTCAATCCTACAATCTTACGATCACTAACTTATTACTATTATGGCCAGTGTATCCCCTGAATTCCACTGATAACATGTAATATTATATTTTTATTAATATCATATTTAGTGTGACCTCCGTTATTATCAATGCAGTCAAGAAGACGTCAACGCATGGAGGCCATAATATTACTGCAAATATTTGTGCCACGTAAACTATCCCAAAACTCCATGCAATGGGACTTCAACTGCTTGAAACATCTTTTGTCTCGCACTTTCTATCTTTGCACCAGTAAACCCCATACATTTTCTATAGGGTTTAAATCAGGGTATCGTGCTGGCCACGGAATAACTTTATCATCCGAATGTTCACTAAACCACTCACGAACAATACTGGAAAGATGTATCGGACAATTATCTTAAACCAAATAAAATTCACCAATTTTATCCACTGGATAAACATTGCGAACAGAAGGTAGCATTATATCGCTCAAAACCTCGACGTAATTGGAGCTGTTGGCCCGCGTCGGTATAAATGCCAACTCACCCGGCCCTTGAGCACTAATCCACCTCCGCTTGTATTCATTAGTAATTCTTCCTGACTCCGTATTATTTATAATATTATTGTCAGACCAACGTGTATTGTCTCCGCGCCACAAATGAAGTCTTCATTTTTGACACGATTTGAAAGTCTTCTCGTCAGTAAATACAGTAGTCTCCCAATCAAAGTCTAAATATTCTCGAGTAAAACGCCACCGTTCCTCCTTATGCCTTTGTGTTTAAAACGGTTTTTTCGTTGGTGATTGATGATGGAGGCCTTCGGCATGGAGTGCACGGCAAACAGTGCGCAAGAACGTATCAAATTCTTCAGCAAACCGTCTTGTAGGTATGAAACCATTCGTTTGATATTCACCAACCATAAAGCGTCGCTGAGACTTGTTAATAAGTGGCGGCCTACCACTTCTTACACGGCTCTTAAGACTCCCCTCTTCCTCAAATCTCCTCACCCATCGTCTCACTGTATCTCTCTAAAAAAAGAAATCCTTATTACACATTTTGGAGCGTCACTTATGAGAACAAATTATTTCAAAAACAACAAAATAACTTACACAAAATCCGGTTTCATTGGATATTTCACCCATTGTAAAGCAAGGCTACAATGTTCGGCCTGGCTTCAATATTTATATTTACTCGCATTTTCAATAAAAATATTCAAACTCAACACCTTTTATATCAATAACACAAACGCTCGTAACTTAGTTCACCAACCAACAACGTCATACCATTCTAACTACACTCAGAAAATTGATTTTGTTTCAAATCTACCCTCAACTTTTATGTGACTAGTTTAAAAACAAAACAAAGTGCAAACCCTAACTTAAAGTTGCAGAACATTCTCCACCCAGAATAAAATAAAAAAGAGTGCAAGACGTCAATGGCCCCTCTACACCACAGTGGGCACTTTAACAATATCCCGAATTCAGTTTAGTATGATATAAATATAGTATGTTAGTGCCGCGGCCTTACATTGAGAGAGAAAAGAGGCATTGACATTGACAAGTTGCGTCAAATGCTTGTTTAGTACTTTTCTCGGATAATGCGCGGAAATTCAAGCTAAGTAATTAAATTAACTAATTATAAATTCCAGAATTAATGACGAACAATTATAATTTTTCACGCTTCTATATTTCTTTTTTATTATTAACGCTATATTTGTAAGGCAAATCGAAATTTAAATAAAACATTTTGATAAGTTAGCTACATGGTTGTCATGTGTCGAAGTTAAAAGTTTGTTCCATTTTCAAATTACACGTCAGAGTTTTCATATTAATTTATTCGGCTGCTAAACACAACATAATATATATTATAAAGATTTTCATGTTAACAGTATGTTCGATTTATCTCGAAGAAGGTTGTCAAAATAATGCTCGAGATTCTAAGCATGTTTGAGAAAATGATCTTTTTACAGTTCTGTTACGAGGAAGCATAATTTAATAATCTTGACATAATTATAATTAGCTTAAACTAATCTGGTGGACATTTTAAGTTGCAATATTAATTTCAAATGTCACTTGTTTATGATGTCGTTGCATGTAAAATACTGGTATTCAGTGAATCCGGTTACACTGGAAACCGATCCCAACATAGTTGGGAAAAGGCTAGCAGATGATAATAATATAATAGTTTATTTTATTTCTCTACCACAGGAAATCAAATTTTCTATAAATAAAGGTACTTAATAAATGTAATAATATTAATCAGATGGGAGAAGTGCTGTTCTCCTAGCTAGGTTATTGAATAACTTGTTTTAAAGAGTAACAATCCTAGACGGCTTGTGGCTAAGTAATAACAGCCGCACGGGTCGATCGATCAGGTTAAGCTACGCTTACCGCGGTTGTTCCGTGGATGGGTGACCATCTTTACATATCATGACTCCTCTGTGGCTCGAAAAGCACGTTAAGCCATTGGTCCCGGCTGTCATTCATGGATCTTTGACAGTCGTTACGGGTCGTCAGAAGCCCGAAATTCTGACAACCAGTCTTACCAAGGGGTATCGTATTACCCAGTAACTGGGTTGTGGAGGTCAGATAGGCAGTCGCTCCATGGAAAATACTGGTATTCAGCTGTATCCGGTCTGACTGGAATCCGACCCCATATAGTTGGGAAAAGGCTAGCAGATGATGAAGGAACAGTTCCTGTTCCTTAGGAGGACTGTCGCCTTTTGTCATTTCTCTCGCTTTAAGAATGTTAAATGAAAATATGCTTTTGTGAAAAATGTAATCAATCGGGCTTAAAAAAGTCTATTGAATCAAGTGAGGTTTGGATACTAGAAAAGTCAGAAATCACAAAAAACTTTTTGCATACTTTTAGCAGGACAGTAACTACAACTTACTTTTCTATGATGGAAATAAACGAAACGAAATGTATGGGATTTTTTTTTCGATTTCTGTTTTTTCTAGTTCTCAAACATCAGTTAGTCCTATAGTGTTTTCGATCCATATAAGAAACAGGATCGATTGGCAGCAAAAAAAGTTTTTGCAAAATTTGCCCATTTTCTTGCTGATGCAGATCGAATTTTTTTTTTTTTAATTTTTATTTGAAATAGGTTTGCTCTTGACTCTAGTCAAGGTCAGAGATGACAGAGACAAAGTCGATGATGGAGCGAGCTTACCCAGAAGAAGCCTGTTCACACTCACTTTGAAGAGATCGGGGTTGTATGCGTTCGGAAACACAGACGCAGGCAGAGAGTTCCACTCCTTTGCTGTGCGCATCACAAAAGACATTTGGAAACGTTTAGTGCGAATTGATGGGATAGCAACTAGGTAAGTATGATAACCTGTTTCAAAAAGTTGAGGACCTAAGACCGTTTTTTTTGTAGCGACAATAGGTAGCTGTTCTTACTGCCCCATCTCAAAAATCAAACTCAAACTTATAGCATTTATTTCAATTAAACCAATTACAGGCGCTTTTGAATTGTCGAAGAGTCAGTCCGTTAGTCAGAAAATTGAAGCTAGTCGCCCATTCCAAAACGTAGATATCTAGTACTACATGCCTTTCCAATACATAAATTAATTAATAAACTTTTTGCTGTGACGACCAAAATAGTTCACAGAATTACTTCTACAACATCTGGTGACAAAAGTATTATTTACCTCAATAATAAAAAAAAACCTTCAATATTTACCCTGATGACTCATGACTTGCGATTAGGTAGGTACATTTTGTGCAGGAAATGACATTGAATGTCTTTCCTCGTTATTCAGCATTTGCAAGAACTTTTGTTCTTTTTCGATTTAGGATTGGTCAAGGATATAAAATCTCGAAAACCTTTCATTTTCGATCAGCCTAATTTGAATAAAGGATTTTTGATTTTGATTTTCAATCAGTGATACGGATGTGGTCAGATTTTTATCTGGCCGCATTCCTTAATCTAGTGACTTGGTCGATGCACGGTTTCACGTGCATCGACCAAGTCTAACTAGTTAATCTATTAAAATATACAGGATTTTGGCAAAACTGTGCTTTTGAAAAAAAAATGCCTGCATTTTGAATTATCGAAAACGTCATAACATAAAATAACATCACGTTTGTAATTCCCCGAAAGAATTCTAAGATTATAACAGTTTTTTTAAAAAAAAAAAACGTAGATACTGTAGAGGCTTTAACTGGGCCAGCCTTCAGCATGAATCCTCCACGGATTGTGGCATTGGCTGATAAGACAAACACTGGTTTATTGAAATATAGAATAGGTTTAATATATAGTCAAATTGTTTTATATTGAGTCAGTGCTGTGCTAGCGGTTGACAATGTAACTTGCTTTCCCATAAGCCAATAAATAGTAACAGCGGTGCTTCTGTGTGTCTCATTTATATATCCACCAACACACCTCGGAGTCGAGACCACATACACAGAAGTAGTGGTCTGCCCTATTATCGTGACAGGCCATTACAGTACCTACATACTCATAAGACTTTCTTTAAATCTCCTGTAAATTTTAATAGTGTGAAATTTCCGGGCTACCAGTTCAGTTAGGTGTACCTCAAGGCTCAATACTGGGTCCATTCTTAATCTTAGTGTATATCAATGACTTACCATTATATTTTAAGGGTATCTATGACGTCGCATTGTTTGCAGATGATATCTGTCTTATCTTTAAAGTAGACAGGAACAGACAAGATTTTGACGACGTAAACAGTGCACACTCAATGGTTATGGATTGGTTTATCACAAATAATCTAGACCCAACATAGTCTTAGATAAAGAGGTGCTTGAAACTGTAAACTCAGCAGATTTTCTGGGCATAATTGTAGATGCTAAACTTCAGTGGGGATCACATACATCAAGCCTAGCGGGAAAGCTCAGTTCGGCCGCCTATTTCATCAGGAAGGTATGAAAATACTTATACATTGATACAGTTCAGTAAGCCTAATCTAGTTATTTTCATAGCGTTATGTCCTACGGCATTTTGCTGTGAGGCAAAGCCGCTTCTTTTTTTTTCGTTTTTATTTGAAACACTAATGTTTATCTGTGGAAACTTGTAAACGACCTACAATTTCATATTGTTTATGAACACTGTATAAATTAGCTGTAAATTTCCCGACTATAATAGAATAAAATAATATATTAACACTAGAAAAAAGGACAAACTACGTGCTCCCTTTCACTGGCTTTATAAGGTTCATAACTTATTTGGGCTTGGTAAAATCTTTTATAAAAAGTTTCCCTCTTCTTTGCTAGATTTGCCTTTTAATGACTACTCAAACGATAAGAGTAGTTAGTCGCTGTGAATGACTCAGCAAATGTCAAAAATGTAGGGAAATTAAATGTATTTTTGACATATTGAGACTGAGATCAGACTGTGAACGTTCTTAAAATTACGGGGATTGCTCCTCAGATTGCATTAGAATACTTAAAAGTAAACAACGATTACCTATAAATCGTGGATGCCAGGTTGCCAATGCGCACGTTTTATTTTTGGATGTCTATACAAATAAATAAAATTGAAGTGTCTGTTTGTAATGTCAAAATAACAACTGTTTACTTAATGCAGAAGAAAGTGTATACGATACTTATAACAAAAAAGCAATTTTTAAAATTTTTGTCTGTCTGTCTGTTTGTTCCGGCTAATCTCCGAAACATCTGGACCGATTTTGACGGGACTTACACTGGAAGATAGCTGATGTTACGGCGGGTAACTTAGGCTAATTTTATTTTAGAAAAATAATTAGGGTTCCGCGCAAAAAAGTTAAAACACATGAAATTATGAACTTAAAGTCGGATTTGAAAAATTCCTTTTACATTTGGTAGCCCATTTCCCGAAGATAGTTATAGACTATTTAACATCACGCTATGACCCTTAGGAGCCGAGCAAAAAGTAAAAAGTCAGAAAGAACACTAAGCGAAAACGAAGTGATAGCGAGGGCCGGCGATTCAACGCAACGGGTCGAGGGACGAGGGAGTTTTATTAAAATGTGGCTGTTATTTTAGTATATTGTGTATCTTACGACATCCACGCGAACGAAGTCGCGGGGCACAGCTAGTAGGTAATAAGTAAAAAAAAAAATTACTTGACTACGCCTGCCTCGTTGGTCTAGTGGTCTCGAGCGTTACTGCGAAGTATGATGTTTAATTCCCGGGTCGGGCAAAGTGTTATTCGGTCCATCTGGAATTTCTCAGTAGCAGCCCGGAGTCTGGATTTGTGCCCGGTTGATGGCAATAGGCTCGCCCCCTATTACATGGGAATTAAACAGTAGTACAGGTACACCTCTGCCCCAACCTTTTGGGGAAACAAGGCGTGATGTTATGTTATTCACATCTAACTGCAATAAAGAAACGGTTTTATACACCTATTTCTGTCACGTTTAGACAAATCAGCGCAGCACGCACCGCAGGATCATTGTGGCAGGTGAGAAGGTTGAATAAGTTGATGAGTTAAGTATCTCTTTCTTGATCAAATAATCCAGGCAAGACAAAACAAAGAAGTTGCAAGACACACCGAAAATGCCTGGAAGAGCTATTGGGTTATGAAAGATCTAATGAAGGGTGATCTTTCTTTGTCCTTTAAGAGAAGACTCATTGACGTCTGCGTACTTCCCATCTTTACATTATAATATGGTTCTCAAACATGTTCTATGACAAATCATCCGAGATCCACGCTTGAAGTTTGCCAGAGTGCTATGGAACGGAGTATTTTGGCTATCAAACTAACAGACCGAGTTAGGAATTCGACCATCCGTTTTATCACAAAGATAACTGCACTTAGAAAGTCGCCACGCTAAAATGGAATTGGGCTGGACACATCAATCGGTCAAACTTACGACCCAATGGGTCCCTCTTAATAGCAAGCTGAAAGTGACATCGCGGCAAGCCTAGACGGAGATGGCAGGATGAGCTGGACTCCTTCAACAAGAACTGTTCCTTAGCAGCTTTAAAACAGAGAGAAGTGCCCAGCAGTGGGACATCACAGGCTTTTAATAAATTAAACAAATAGTTCCCAATTAATATTCATTATTTCTGACGAATTCCAATCTAATTTCCCGGAAGGAGCAAAAAAAGAACACAAACAAAACAATCTGATTCAGAAAATACTTAAGTTAATACAAAAAGACAAAATATTCCGAATAAAAAACCGGTCAAACGCGAGTTGAAAATAGTCCTTCGTAGTATCCGACGATAAAAATACACACAATCCACAAATCTATAAATTAAAATTTATGACTCATATTTCCAACCACACTTATGAAAAAACAGTATAATTGCAAACATCTAACCTTTTTATAAGAATATTATCACGTTTTAATTGATTTATAAATACATAAGGTGTTATTGAACTGCATGTTTAAGTCGACATATTGGTTGCTGTACTGGTTATTCAGCTGCATTTGTTTAAACTAGAAGCCAACCCGCACAAAGATGTGAAAAGGATAGGTAGATTTTTAACTAAGCCGATTTAGCTATAATTATTATTGTATCTATAACTAGACGTCCTGTATAGCTCCATCTCTTTCTCACACTGAAGTAACATTAAAATAATACTGCTTTAAGAGGTGGTGGTTGGCCCCCTGTGCTTTGTTCTCTCGTTTATTCTAGAACAATTCTAGAACAACTGCTTCGCACGGTTTTTGCTACTTGACAAAACATTTACGAGATTTCTTTATTATGTGTAAATTTAATATTAATGTATTTATCTATATATCTCTAAATGATGATGAAAACAGCATAAAAACTTGTTGTGCAAACAATGCGGTCACACAGACAGATACGAAAAATGACTTTAATCTATACATATTTACGATACTTGTCCCGACTGATTCATCAACGTAGACCCTAAACCACTGGGGCTACAAACTTGAAATTTTGGATAGTGCCTTTTATGTTCTAGGAAGGATTTTTGGAAATTCGACCTTGAAAGGGGTGAAAAGGGGGGATTTTGGTATGAATAATCTTATTTCTTGATCGAATAAACTTGAAACTTGGCACGAATATTAATTTAAGTAAATTATGAAGTTTGTCATTTTTCATTTTTCTAGGAGGAAAGGAGGATTGGGGGGTGTCAAAGTATGTATGGAATAATTTTAACGCGCGGTCCGATTAACTCGAAACCCAGTATTTATACTTAAAACCGCAAATAAAAAAAAAACGTGTATCGGGGTTTTTTGAAAATCTACGCCTAAGGGGTACTAAAGTCGGGGCTCCGGTGTGGGCGCGTTCTGTGAGGCGGCGACCGGTCCGCCGGCTGAACGCGTTCCAGAGGGTCATGGCCATCCGGCTAGCCCGGAGATACCGCACGGTCTGCGGTGAGGCGGCGAACTTCCTTGCCGGATTACCGCCATGGGATCTGGAGACAAAAAAGTCCTCGCGCACATGTGGGAGTGGTGCGAGGAGGCAAAACGCCGGGGCGTAACTCCGCTGCCACGAGAAACCACGGCACGGCGGACAGAGCTCCGGCGGGATCTCATAGCAGCATGGAGAGTGCGATTGTCGCAACCTAGCGCTGGGCACGCCACAATTATGGCGATAAGTCCCCTCTTTGAGGAGTGGCTGGAAAGGCGCCACGGCGTCCTCACCTTCCGCCTGACGCAGGTTCTCACCAGACACGGGTGTTTTGGGAAGTACCTATTCCGGATAAAGCGGGAGGAAACGCCCGGGTGTCACCACTGTGTGGATCGCCCAGTGGAGCATACGGTGGAGGCCTGCCCGGCTTGGGCGGGGCACCGCCGTGTCCTCGTGGAAGCGATCGTCGGCCGGCGATCTCTCGCGCCCGGCTCTGGTCCAGGCCATGATACGGAGTGAGAGTAAATGGGAAGCCATCACCTCCTTCTGTGAGGTAGAAATGCTCGCGAAGGAGGAGGCGGAATGCGTGAGAGAGAGCCAAGCTTTGTGCCTTCACGCCCCTAGTCGCCGCAGGAGACGCCCTGGGCGTCGGGAATTGGTAGCCGATTCCCGGCCACCGTAAGGGCGGGCTTGCGGACGACGAGCAATGGGTAGCTCGCCATCCGGTAAGGATCAAGCCCGAGTCGACGATGCGTTGTGTTCCACGCGTGCCTCAAAGAGATGTCAGCACTATTGATGGGGTCCACTAGGGCCGATACCAGCTAGGGTTGCGGGATGTTCGAAAGAGTTACCGAGGCCCCGGCACAGGCAACTGAAGGAACACGGGTGGGTTTTAGTCAGTAAAAGTCTGACACGCCCTCCCGCTCCGCCCAGAGCGGGAGAAGTCATTTGATCATTTCCCATCCACAAAAAAAAAGGGATACCTCCTTCGGCACCATTTTGCACGGAACTCTAAAAACAGACCATAACAGCAACACTTTTACTGCGTGTCATTCTAAACTTATCACCCACCAGGACCTTCGCGTGTGCGTCAAAGTAAATTCTTTCCTAAAATCAGAATTTCACCATTCTAATTTTAGTCGACTCGTATTCGAGTTCAATGTTTGACAAAACCGGTCTAAAAGGTCTATAGCGTTGAACCTGATGAATATAAAATAAATGGTGATAGTGATTTAAAAATAACATGCTTTGTCCGCGCGTTCTAACGCTATAGAAGTTTCGCGTACAAAGATTTTAGCAAGAACAATCAATCGTCCCAGCCTTTTGATTACAACCCAGTTACTGGGTAACACGATACCTGGTTGTCAGATTTTTGGGCTTTTGACATTCCCTGACGACTATCAAAGATCTGCTTTTGACTGCCGGGACTAACAGCTTAACGTGCTTTTTGTGACTCCGAAGGATCTCGATGTAATGGATGGTCACCCATACACGAACTGACCGCGATAAGCGTTGCTGACCTTCGATTGACTCGTGCAGCTGTTATTATTTAGCCACGAGCCTTTCCCAGAAAATATTCTAGCAAGAACGTCGCATGCAATTGTAAAGGGTCTTTCAACAAGGACGGGTCGATGTTAAAATTGAATAAAACAAGATGTGTGTGAGATATTAACTAAATTTATTTTTTATTTAAAAGGCCCATTTATGCCATTATGGATGGAATATGACATCGTTCAAATGTCCGCCGCGGCTTCGTATGGTGGCACGAATCCGAGAGGTCCAATTTTTAATGACTCTGCTGCATAGATCCGGCTGAATCCGAGCGATGGCCTGCGTCATGTTGGCTTTCAGGGCAACGGTCGAATGTGGTTTATTGGCATAGACCTGCGACTTCAGAAAACCCCACAAGAAAAAGTCTAGCGGAGTCAAATCACACGATCGAACACACGGCGTTGTCTATGGTCATTAACTTTGAGCTATTGGGTCAGTTGGATCTTGTACGGATGCAGACCCAAGTCCCGGCGCAAAATTCTCCAAGTTGAGGTCTGCGAAAGGCCGAGTTCTTGAGCACGGCGAGAAATCGACTGCCTGGGAGTCTCCTGAACACTCTCACGTACAGCGGCGATGTTCTCGGCTGATCTGGCGTTCCTTTGACGTAAAGGTGTTGGTTGGTTGTTTACCGAACCGGTCGTCTCAAATTTAGTCACCAATCGTTGGAGAGTAAGACTTTGAAGGGCCACCGCGTCTGCCGTAAAATGGGCGCAATGCGCGCAACGTTTGCACTAACGAACACTCATTTTGATAATAAAGTTTTATCATTTGCACATGCTGCTCAACCGTGTAACTTGCCATGGTCATTTGGCATCACTGACTGCATAATATACAACAGATTTTACAGATCCCACCAAAATAGTATGACTGCCACAGACTGTCAACATCGACCCGTCCCTATTGGAAAACCCTTTAGATAATATCAAAATGACTATCGTTTTGGTATGTAAGTAGGTACTAATATGTTCAACAATATTTTTTTATTTTCAACTAGAAGTTAATCTTTTGGTGTCGGAAAAACCGAAATGTTTGCGTTCGTCATCTAGTCTAATTTCTCCTAAACTCATGCCGTCGTACAAATATTACTATTAATATCTCCTTTTTATTAACACGCTTTTATTAGCTTCATTTGTAACTAACTAACAATGTAAGAAAATCTTGGAAGTCAATTTTAACCTACTTATAATTGTCGTATCAAAATGAAACTTTGTATCGTACATACATGTAGTTCGGAAGACAATACTATAATTTGGTATCTTGGAGCTGATCTGATGATAAAACCAGGAAGTGGATAGTGGAACTCTTCAATGGTTACTAGTAAACCCCTCGAGTTCGGGCTCATATGATTCGTTTTGACGAGTCCAATAAATTAGGTTTAGTAACGAGGATCTGATGATGGAGCCAGGAAGTGGAAGTGGAACTCTTCAGTGGTTACTAGTAAACCCCTTGAGTTTGGGCTCATATGATTCGTTTTGACGAGTCCATTAGATTGGGCTTTGTAACAATGGTCTCATGGATGTGTATAGTAGAATTATTCAGCAGCTACTATTAAACCCCTCGAGTTTGGGCTCATATGATTCGTTTTGATGAGTCCAATAGATTGGGCTTGGTAACGAGGGTCTGATGATCCATCATCAGACCCAGAAAAGCGTGGAGCGCTTTTAAGTTGTGCGTACTTTTAATTAATTTAAATAAAGCGCTCTCTGAAATAATATAAAAGAAGTGATAAGCTGCACATATAGGTACTTATTTCTTAACAAATACAAGTCAATTTAATTATTTTATAATTTTTAGTGCGTAATAAAACCGTGTTTTTTAGTTTTTTTTTTTAAACTACATATTTTTTTAGTTTATTTCACGTTTACGTTTTCAAATATTTAAAAGAAAATATTTAAAAAAGTAGGACATCAGCATCAGGAACAGGGTCCAAGATGCTGGTGGTCAGGGCTCTAGAGAGAGTAACCCCTTCACTATGCGAGCCGTTGCCAAGAATACTGCTTTCTGAATCAAGCCCCTTGAGCCAGTCGCGCCATGAGAGCCAGAGCTGTTGTTCGAGACTCACCGCTATAAGGCCACTAAATGTAACGATTATCGGTACAATTATTGCTATTATTATTATTTTTACGGCTCTGACATTTCTCGGGACTCTAGGGTGCGGACCTTTGGATGGCGTACGAGTGGTTGCAGAGGCCCGCGCGTAAGACTTTTTTAATTAAATTAAATATTATTGATACCAAAGCTGACAGCCCGGAAGTGGTAGACGTAAATTCAAATAGCGCCACTCTTGCTGATGTTCAACATCTATTTATATACACTACCTGTACCCCGTGACTTCGTTCGCTTGGAAGTCGTAAGACACACAATATATTAAAACAGTCACCTTTTAATAAAACTCCCTCGCCCCCCCCCCCCCCCCGACAAGCCGCGTTTTCGCTTAGTGTTCTTTCTGACTTTTTTCTCGACTCCTAATGGTCGTAATATTAAATAGCCTATAACTATCCTCGAGAGTTGGGCTACCAAATGCAAAACGAATTTTTCAAATCCGACTTATGTTCACAATCTCATGGGTTTTAATTTTTTTACGCGGATCCCTAATTATTTTTCTAAAAGAAAAGTAGCCTAAGTTACTCCTTGTAACATCAACTATCTACCAGGGAATGTCCCGTCAAAATCGGTTCAGCCATTTCGGAGATTAGCCGGAACAAACAGACAGACAGACAGACAAAAATATAAGAAATTGCTTTTTTGTTATAACTACCGTAGACACTTTTATATGCATTTAGTATAAAGTTGTTATTTTGACATTACAAACAGACACTTCCATTTTATTTATTAAAAAAATTAAAGTCGCTTTTCGTGTCTGTCTGTGCGAGCGCGTTGTTCTTCTAAACTACGCAACGGATTTTGCTACGGTTTTCTCAATCATTTTGATAATTTATTCCGGAAAGTTTAGGTGTATAAAACATTCATTTTAAACTTAAATATAATAAAGAAATCTTGGTGTTTTTACAAGCACTTATAATCGTGCGGAGCAATGGCGGGTAGCTAGTTGATAATAACATTAAAATGATATAACCAATCTATCGTGCCAAGCGTGGTAATTAGGCCAGTTTCCCCTTTGACGTACCTACATACAGTACGGCCGATTTATCTTTGGCGAGTCTGAACTTCGCGCAGAAGGCTGCGCAGTAACATTTTTTTGAATCCAAATGGTGACATGAGGCGAGTGTGAGTGAGAGAACATGCGCGAACGTTCGTAGTGCCCATGTTCAGACTCGCCAAGATAAATCGGCCGTATTGTACCGGTCTATGGGAGTCCCAAGTTTTTTAAATAAACGTATATTTTGTTGTAGACAAAAACATAATCATTTGCAAAAAAGTATTTAATCTGTAAACAAAAAAAAAACAGTTCCGTGAACGATGAACAGACAAAAGCCTCTAAAGATGGCCACTTGTAGGGAATGTTTCCTAGAGCGTGTTAAGTTGAACTTATATTTTTACTTTTTCTGTAATTGATTGGCAAACAAGCTGAGGGGCTCGTGGCTTAATAATAACAGCCGCACGGATCGATCCTTAAGGTTAAGCAACGCTAGCCGAGGTTGGTTTGTGGATGGGTGACCATCCATTAGTACATGTCAATTCCCCTCCGTGCCTCGATAAGCATGTTAAGCCGTTCGTCCCGGCTGACATTCGTAGATTTTTGACAGTCATCACGGGTAGTCAACTCAACTCAATCAACCCATTCACTTAAACCATTCTTCAATTAACTCATTCACCTAAAACTTCAATTAAACCATTTACAGGCACTTGTGAATTGTCAAGGAGTCTGTCAGTCAGAAATATGATGCTAGTTGCTCATTACAAAGCGTAGTAGGTACCTGTGGGGAAGAATGAGCAAAAAACTCCATGGAAACAAAAACACAACACACACACACACAACACTTATATTGTTACAAAAATATAAGTTAATTATGTTGAATTTATAATTAAATATTAGAACGATGCGCGATGTAAAAAAGACGTACATATTAATATGTACGTCACATATTAAAAACGTTCAGAGTAGTAAATAGAAACAAAAAAATAATAATATATAAAATAAGCCGTGGCAGCTAAGAGATGACCAGTCTCAACTGATGGCGCCCGTTCACGAACATGACGCATGGATCAGCACCATTTAGCTCAAGCATTTTGAAGAGAGCCGAATGATCGAACTCAAACTCAAACCATTTATTTCAATTACAGGCACTTTTGAATTGTTAAAGAGTCAGTCAGTTAGTCAGAAAATTGAAGCTAGTCGCCCATTCCAAAACGTAGATCTCTATGGAGAAGAATGGACAAGAAATTCCATGGATACTCTTTTAAATCAAAATTATTACATAATCCTGGGTACATTGTTCTTGTTGCTTTTATATGTGAGAACAATGTAAAAAATAAATAATTCAAAACTATTCAAAACATAAGATTAAAAATAAGCTCTGGCAGTTAAGAGATGACCAGTCTCCACTGACGGCGCCCGTTCAAGTCAGAAGCCAAAAATGTGACAACCAGTCTTATCAAAGTGTATCGTGTAACCCAGTAACTAGATTGTGGAGGTCAGGTAGGCAGTCACTCCATGTAAAAATACTGGTATTTAGCTACATCCAGTTAGATTGGAAGCCAACCCCAACATAGTTGGGAAAAGGCTAGGCAGATTGGTAGTACTTCCCTAGACGAGCTCCTTCACTACTACTAAATGCATGTCAGTTTGTGGTTTGAAGTCTAAGTTCAACTGCTATCGGCCACACTGAGTTGTAGCCGGCTAAAACTACGTGTTGCCGCACTTCGGGTTGGAGCCGTAAGGTGGTAATACAAGGTGGAACAGGACGATTGACATTCCTTTAAACCACGTAAAAAGAATCATGTTCTTTACCCGTATACAAAAAATCAATCAAATCCAATGAATACTTTAGCCACAGAAAATTATTTTTCATTTTCTTATTTTTGCGTATTTTTTTTTATTGTAAATTATTACGGACTCAGATCTACGTCATGTTGCAAAATAAGAAAAAGAAAAATATTTTCCTGTGGTATCCATTGGATTTTTTTAATTTTTTTTTTTTTGTATACGGGGAAAAAACATGATGTTCTTTACGTGGTTTAAAGGAATGTCAATCGTTTGCGCACCTCGTAATTAGTAAGGCACCTGTCCGACCGCCGTCCGGCGATCAACTAATGTACATACAGGGCAATTTTTTAATCACTAGCCAAATTTTCACAGGGTGATCTACCCATGAATATGAACAACTTACACTATAGGACCAACTCTGAAATCGCGAGAAAAAAATCAGCTGTTTCATACATTTTGGCCGAGTAGATATTGAACTCTTGTATGAAACAGCAGATTTTTTTTCGTGATTTTAGAGTTGGCCCCACAGTGAAAGCTGTTAATATTCATGGGTAGAACACCCTGTGAAAATTTGGCCGGTTATTGAAAACTAACCCTGTATATATTTTAGTGACTCGGGACCTACAATCTTTTTACGTTTCTTAAGAGGACTGGCGCATTTTGCCACCTCTCTCGCTCCACGGGGCCAAATTTTTAAGAATGTTAAATGAAAATATGCTTCTAGAAAAAATGTAATCAATTTGCGAACTAATAAATAATATTAATTTAATAGATATTTATTAAAAACACATTTTTATTGTGTTATCTAATAAACTCAGGTCAATAAGTATTATGATCTGTTTTTGAGATGAGTTACATAAATGCCACAATAAAAATGTATTTTAATCATTAATTCATTTATAAGTAATATCAGCCGCATGGGTCGATCCATCAGGTTAAGCTGCGCTTGCCGGGGTTGGTCCGTGGATGGGTGACCATCTTTACATACCGAGACTCCTCCGTGCCTCGGAAAGCACGTTAAGCCGTTGGTCCCGGCTGTCATTCGTGGATCTTTGACAGTCGTTACGGGTCGTCAGAAGCCCGAAAGTCTGACAATCAGTCTTACCAAGGGGTATCGTATTACCCAGTAACTGGGTTGTGGAGGTCAGATAGGCAGTCGCTCCATGTAAAATACTGGTATTCAGCTGCATCCGGTTAGACTGGAAGCCGACCCCAATATAGTTGGGAAAAGGCTAGGCAGATGATGAATTCATTTATTAGTTCGCCATAATTGTCAAAATAAGATGTGCGTGTTATCATTATATAATTTATAAAGTTTAAAATAATAACGACAAATCATCAGAGCTCATAATTTGTTATTACGAATCTTGTTTTTTATTAAACATCTATTTTTAGACATTTTATCCGCCATGATGTTTTTCTAACGATGCTTTATTAAAACTTTAGTGTGTGGGCATTTATGTAAGAAATACAACGTAGTAACGTGTAGGTATTAATAGATAAGTAATGTGATGCTAATTACCCAAATTAAATTGTCCGTAGGTATACTCAAATCGCAACAGTCATTATGTTAATGTCCGTGATGGTAGCGTACTGTCACGAGCACTAATATGTGTACACTTAGCACAATTTAAAAGCGATCTTCTCGTGGAATTACGATTGCATAATCAGCCTATAACAATCCCACTGCCGGGACACAGGCCTCCTCTCGGTTAGAGGGAGTGGGCCGTAATCCACTACGCGGGCCTAGTGCGGATTGGCAGATGTCACATGTCTTCGAATTTTTTTGGTTCTAGGACATGCCGGTTTCCTCACGATGTTTTTCTTAATCATTTTGAGAGCAGTGGTGATGAAATAATTTACACAAAGTAAAACGACTGTCTGGGTTCGAACCTATGAACTATAACTTGTAAGCCGCGGCCGTTACTACTGGGCCACCACTGATCTCATTACGAATTACGATTGCAACTTTGAGATAAGACCTCTTTCATAATAGTATGGGTTTCAAAATACTATGTTCGTAACAACATAAAATTACAATTGACACAGTAGGAGGAAATGACTTTTAAAAGTTGCTCAGTGTACATGTTAGTGCTCGTAACTGTACACATGATGTAATTCACGGTTTTTGTTATGCCTTATAAATAGAGCTTAATTAGTGCAAAAATAAAAATGGACCTGTTTAGTTTAAGAAATAAAGACCATTTTTACTGTGTATGGCATAAGTATCAAGCTAACTTACACATACGTATTGAAAACGGCTTTTATTAAAGCAATGGAATTTAGTTCCCAAATAGAGCACACGTCATGCAAAATTTCGTAATGATTGCTAATAAATTAACGGAGATATTGAACAAGACTTTTTAATAACATTCGGACTGGCGTTAGTTCACAAATTAGTTCATAAAAAAAGCGAACTTTTATTCTTATAAATGCTATATTTATTAATAGTGCGTGAAATTTGGCTCCTGCTAGTACAAATACAGTATGCCAATTCGCAGTGGAACAATATAAAATATTAGTGTTAATTTCTAGAAACAATTGTACTGTCGAACAGTCGCACACAAAATCCGCCACATCAAGGTTAAATAATATATGATTGACGTGTAAAAGTGTTCGTACAAACCTAATTCCCCTGATTATACTTACTACATAGTGTTATTTTCCTTCCTTAAATAAATATTATTTTTTATTTTTTTATTTTAAGCTTCCTAATGTTTTATGGCGTATCTATTTTTTTATCTTAACTTTAAAGAATTTTTGTTGGGTATATACATAAAGAAAAAATTTTGTTGTGTTTACCTATATATTTTATTGTAGTTAACTTAAAATTTACCTTAATTTTAAAAATTATATTAGAATATAGGTATTTTTCTGGATATTCTGTATATCTTATTTAAAATAAGTACTTACTTAGGTATTAATGTAAAATTAGGATTTGCATGCCCTAAACAGGCAAAATATGGACTGTACATTAAACCATCATTTTTTTACAACTGGTAACACCTGTATTTTGTGCAAATAAATGTTTCTTATTCTTATTCTTCGCTCCAACGCGCTTTGATAAGCCCTAACTTGCTCTGTCATGTGTGAATCACACTTTAGTTGTCAACATTATGAGAGAAGTGTATTTTATTTAAACTGACACAGATCTACGTCCAGCCGGTCTGTTTTGTAAATATCTCACCATGAAAAATTAGATGAAGTGAGCTTGAGGACAGCAGCCGATCTAGTCTGTAAACATCACACCGTGAGCACTTAGGTGAAGTGAGTTTGAAGTGAGCTCAATCCCTAGTAGAGTAAGGTGGTATGACAGTTCACATCACGCTCACTTCACCTAAATTTTCACGGTGGGATCTTTACAGAATAGCACCACTGTCATTCCACCTGGTACATGAGATTCAGACAAAATATGACAGCTCACTTTTTCTATAGACTTTTATTCTTAATAAATCTATGTCATATTTAATAGGTATATCTAAAATAATAATAAAGACGTGTAAAATTGTTTGTTTATTATGTTTGAAAAAGGCACATAATATCATGAGAGGTCAGTAGATACTACCATGTGGCGCCACCTGTGTTCATTGTGCTCAACTACTTAACTAACCTGGTGGAGATTACACCTAGTGGAGCCGTGTTTCAGGGTAGCAGCGGAGCTGATCCGATTACAAATTATTTTTAACCCATAGAACGCTACAATATTGCTGAATGTCAACGGTTATATTTTATGTGAAATGAAATTAAATGAAAATAATTATTTTGTAAATAATATATCGGAATCACTTTTGCACATCATATTAAAAAAAAAAAACTAGATACAGTCGACATTTCCTATCTAACTACCTCTGAAAAGAAATGGCAAAACAAACTCAGGGGTCCGTCTCCTTTAAAATCCAGACATAATCTTGTTCAAATCGTGTGAGGATCATGTAGATCCGTGTCTGAAATGGTCTTTTGAGGAAAGAATCACGCAAACATGTATAGTGGACCTGTCCAGTCAGTGCAAGCATTTGTCAGTAATCGTGTAGCTCAACTCAGGATTAAAGGAGCTCAACGACTCGACGAACAATATCAAAGAAAGATCATAAAGTACTCAAAATGGTAAGTGATAAGTACCTTCAGAAAAACTAACTGAGAAAAAAAAAACACATAATGCTCACATTCACAATCATTAAAGTACTATAATACTTTTCAAAGTAAATATTATTATTATAATAGTTAATAGGATAGCGTCGGCGTACTGAGCCCCTACTTACCGATCGCAAGGATCTAGGATGCAATAGCAACACACTGACCTATTTCTATTTCTTTTACGCGCGGGATATTTTGCTATGATTGTCACCCTCGTTATGAAAGTGCAAGTTTGTGTGTATTTATTGCTTCCTTGTTTGCATTGCCATCTTTTTAGCGAAAATATTTGGTTGTACTTGTGACTTGCGTCAGAGCGGCAACAACGCATCGCAGGGCATCGTTTTAAGGTGCATGACCTTTGCGTATAGACATAATTAGCTGTTAGGAAAGATACATCGTGTTCAAACGGGGCGGAAATTTATAAAATCATTTGCGACTAAACTACTGCTCCTATTTATTTGATTTTTGGTACAGAGCTTGAAAATGGTACTTAGTATTGGCAGTTTAAAAGAAAGCCCCTCTGTCTTATCAATTCTGTATAATATTCAGGGATATCAGTATAGAAAACGGTTTGCATAAAAATTAAAATGTCAAGTTTTACGGTTTTCAAAATCAAAATTCAAATTCAGAATATTTTATTTCACATAAGCCTACATGGGCACTTGTGAAACGTCAGAAACTAGGTGCACGGTTCCAATTGGTCGTTTCCTATAGAGGAGAACCGGCAAGAAACTCCACTCTTTTAAAAATAATTGGCTTTTACAATGTTTTCAAATTACAGTGTTATTAAGCATGGACAGTATAGGTCTATCAATAAGTACCAGGTACTTAACAAAATAGAAAATGGTCTACAAATCTACAGTCTATTAAGCCTACAACGTTCTCAGATTCACAAAATGTAAAAGAATCTATTTAAAAGACAAAACTATATGATGTAAAACAATGAATAGATTGTATCATGGAAGTATGTAAAAAAATAAAAAAAAATAAAAATTAAAGTTATTTGGGAGCAGTTAATAGACATTTACATAAATAGTTATGCTGTTAATGAGGTACCAGGGAAGCCACATGTGCAGAAGGAATTAGCGCCAAACTTCCCTGTCTTCAACGTAGTTTTTAATCTTATAATGTGCTTTTTTAATAAGGACACGTTTGATGTGGGTTTTGAACTTTCCATCGCTAAGTTCTGTAACCGACTTTGGCAACTCGTTATAAAAGCGGATACTGTTTATAAGAAATTATTTTATCACAAGGCTTAGCAAAGCGAACGAGCTCAATCCCAAGCTTTATGTCCCTCTAAATAATCAGACATTTTATAGTATCCTTTTCTACAGTTTGGTTTTATTACAGCGTTTAAATCGTTTAATGGGTAAGTTTCGAATGTCAATGGGAACTTTGTTGTAAAAGCGTATAAATTGACCCATGAACGAGTTGCCTATTCTGTGGAAGCGAGTGCAATATACAGCAAGATTGAACTATTGAGTAATAAAAAGAAACTATGAATTTTGGACATTTTTTATATATGGATATACGTTTATGTACACATTCAAATATATATTGTGAGGCTACAGTCAGAATATATTCTTTGAATCTCTTGGACCTAGGTTGTAAATGGCTTGAACAGCCCTTTTCTGTAAAACAAAGATAAACAAAATATCCGCACAGATAGGCCAGAGAAGAATCCCATAGGACATAAGACTATGATAATAACTAAAATAAACAAATCTGGCTGTTTATGTCGAATTTTTTAACAGCATAGGTAAGTGGCCGAACTAAGCCTTCTTGACAATTTTTCTATGTAGGCCCCATTGTTATCCCAAGAAAACTATTGACATGTGACATGAAGTTGTCATGCAGATAATATCGCTACATATTATTTTCCTCTAAAACGTAAGAAGAATGGGAGTTGTTTGGAACTTTAAAAAGTGTGTGTGTCAGCTTCGATGCACGACTGGAGTTTACTCCGTGAAAGGTGCTCAAGGTAGTCTCTAGTACTCTCTCGTCATAAAATTTCCATACCTTAATTAATTTAATAATTAATTTCCATGCCTTATATGAAAATGATGTGATAAGGTAACGGTGCGGTTTAAAAGAAGATGTAGTGACAAAAATTGAAAAAAGTATGCTTAGATGGTTTGGTCATGTTGAGAGGATGAATGAAAGGCGACTAACAAAAGGTATTTACACGGCAGATGTGAGTGGAAACGCCGGGAGGGGACGTCCTAGGAAGACATATAGTGATCTTATTGGTGATGTTCTTCAGAAAGGTTAGGTGCGTAGTACTCGCAACCGGCGTGCGTGTATGACAAGATGTATGAATGTAAACGAGGCAAAAGGAGTATGTAAGGATCGCAGCAGATCGTGGCGTTCTGTAGTTTCTGCCTACCCCTATGCGAAGAAGGCGTGAGTTTATGTATGATATGAAAATTGATCCTTAAACGTTAAGATCATGATGAGATTCGTTATCCTCTTTCCTTACACAATTTTTTTACCAATTATGATTATTATTCGCCAATCTAAAACAATATAAAGTTCTGTTTTGATTACAGTCTACATCTTTTCCCATCTCTCATTAAAAACAACCATAGATGTACTTACATATATACTAGTACAACATTACTTAAATATAGCTTCGGCAAAATTCGTAAAACCGGTCACCATCCGAACGCCTTCAAAATCACCAATATTTCTTACTACTTTAGGCGAAAATAACCTTAACGCAAACGCTATATATAACTAAAGACGTTCCTAAAATTGAAATGAATGAATGCAAATTTTCAAAACTATGCTACATCTTAGATGTGTCGTACTGTACCTTTATGTAATCTTCCCTTACCTATTTACACCACATTTTATCATATCTTAATTTATGTTTTCAATGATTATTTACCAGCTATACGCAGTTATAGGTACTGCAATCAAAATCTTCAACAATTTACCCGCATCAGAGAGATGTTCACTAATAAATTCAGGAAAACAATATTTGCCCGGCTTTTTGACAACTGTTTCGATTCAGACAACGAACGTTTAAATTATAAATTTAGACATTTTATTAATATTTTGTGTGTATACTGAGTTAATTTCTTTTATTTTATTAGCATTTGAGATCATATAATTAGTAAATTTTGACATTTCATTCTTAAATAATAAATAAACGTACTTAAAAAAACTTGCTAAATCAAACGTTTGAAATTTTCCATGGAGATGTGTCGTTATAAGGTAAGTAGTTTATACCAATGCGCATTGTTTTATGTATTTTAATAAGTAACTTAGTGCATTCTTTCCATTTTGACCTATGTATTCCAGACTTGGTCCTTGACAAACGTTCAAAACTCAAGGTTTACCAACGTGCAATGGAGCGCAGTATTCTAGGCGTCAAATTAACAGACCATATTCACAACACCACACTGCGCTTTAAAACGCAGAATACTGATGTTGCACCAAAAGCCGTCCAATAAAATGAGCTGTGGGCCAAAATAGACACTATGTGGAACCCTGAGACAGCTTGAAGGCGTCGCGTAACACCCCGCGTAGAAGATGGTGAGACGAGCTGAACAAAAGAAACGACCAGTGGTCCACATTAGCACTGGATCGCAAGCACTGGAAGTCATGAGGCCTTAGACCAGCATTGGGCTGATACAGGCTACGGCCGTTTGTCCAACGCCACGTCAACGGGACATCAACGGGAACGAGATGACGGTGCTGAAGTAGCGATCCACCGCACGCCGTCACCTGGGACGTCATGTTCGGTTCGTATAATCTCGTTTCTCGTTGACGTCTCGTTGACTTTGTGCGGTTGACAAACAGTGCAACAGTAACAGTCCTTAGTCAGTGAATAAACGACTTTAAATCCAGTTGGTTGTCTCATTCTGAAACCTTTAGGAACCCCAACAATACAACCAAGTCCCATCAATATCAGAGACGATAAATAAACCCAAACAATAGAAGATACATAAACATAGATATTACAGACACGATTCACTACCAAGAATGACCCTTGCCGGTTGGGCGTGCCGTTCATGAGTTATGACCGGACCAGAAGCATAGACTAAGATAACTACAGAAGTGAACTCTTCTATGTGCGTCCTCTGATGCTCCTGTAATTGTTACCCACTCGGATTGCCACTATCTTGTCATTCGCCTTCGCTCAGGCTTGACAAAATTACTAGCTGTAAGGTTGACAATTTTGTCTATGACCGACCGAGGAGCAGTGGTGATAATAGCCTCTACTCGGAGTTGTAGGAGATAAATTGAAGCCCAGGAAGGCATGCACGTTGTGCTATTTGTTTCATCACCATCGAATGTTTGTTTCATCCACCAACCCGTAGGTACTGGGCCCGCATGGTGAACGTCAGCCCACTCCTTCCCATAGAGAGGAGACCTGTGTCCGGTTTAGGAACATTATGGGCCGATTATGCATATTATGCTGCGATCCTGATGGCACGGTAATACACGGTTTTATACTCCCGAAGCTGTAGGCATTTATGTATAATGCTCTTCCAGTGAAGTATCGCTTCTGTACCTTCATATTTTATTCCATGGTTATGGCCAGAGCAGAGGTCAGAAACGGCCCTATTGTCCAGCGATTAGCAATTGATCCCACATCTCGGCAGCCATTGTTTTCGATGAGTGCGGATGAATTCAGGGAATTATGTATCGTACTATTTGATTAGAGATATTGATTATGAGAGATTTTAGTTTTAATAAAATCTGTTGGTAAATATTACACAAACCAAAGTAAATTGAGAGAAATGACATTTCTTACTAACATACAGCTCGAGAAAACGACGGTGACAGATAAGAACTAAGTTAAAGATGTCAAATTATTTTATGCCTTGAACCTACACCGTTTTGTTTGTCAATACGTTCGCACGTCTCAACTATGCTTGTAAAAAAATTTTAGTTTAGCTAAAATGACAGCTGTTATTTATTCCGTCCCTTTCTTGTTTCCTTTATGTTAAAAAAATGGTAACAGCCATAATAGGGATTATGCATGTAATTTTTTTTCACTAAATCAATAAAATACAGTAATTGAAAACCAAAAAAAGTATTAAAAGTTAAATTCAACTACTGCTTGTTGCTCAAAAAAATTATAAAACACCAACAATTTTCTACTATAGTCCGTTCGCGGTAAGAAGACAGCGTCAGCATTGTCCGCTGACCTAGCCCCGACCCTCGACCAATTAGGTCGCAACAAATTAGAAAGCTAAGTTCACAGTGACCAGTTGACGGCAGATCTTTTGGCGAAACGGTTGTGTCTTTTGTGCGTTACGTACATAAAATAATAAAAATGAATATCTCATCTGTTCGTAAGAATACAAGTGGATCGGTAAAACATAGTGGAGAAAAAAGAGTAATTAACAATGTTTTTAAGTACTTTGTGATTTAAATGTGACCATGGAGAGCACAGTAATAAAAACAGCAAGTGCATGCGGTGTGTATGATACACTGAGATAAAGTAATAGTTCTATGGTCTGAAAGTACAGGTTATAAAGTTATTCGGAAAAAAAAAACCCACACATTAAAATCGCCACAGAAAAAAAGAGTTCGGCTATCCATGATTGATAAATCAAATGAAGATTCTAGTGACACTGATTAAAAAATATTACTAATGACTTTAGTTTTAATTTAAGACAATTAATTTTATTTGTTTCCATTAAATTTAATTTTTACTCCACTGTAAAAACTTTTACCCTGCAGTTGCACTGATGACTCACTATTTTCTAAACGCGAACGGACTATACAATCTAAACATCCGTTTCTGTCGCGGTCGGCACGAAGTACGGAGGCACGTGCCAATATGTTAGGCCACGTGTAATTACTAGTCATTGTTAGGTTAGTTTGTAACTCTACGGCTACACTGTCGCGATATTGCGAACACGCGCTTCGCGCGCTCTCTTTCGCACACCGTTCGACGACTCGCTGTACAACTGAGACCGGGCGAAGTGTAGTTAGCATTATCGCGACAGTGTAGCCGTAGCATAAAAGTTTTACTAACAAAGATTTTAAGTCGTTTTTAATGTTAACTTATGAAAAAAAAATCTGCTGTTCCCTACACTTATGTTCGCATAACTCGTCAAAATATAGGGAACAGCTGATTTTTTTTTCACGATTTCACGTCTGGTCCCATAGTAAAAGTTGTTCATAGTGATGAGTACAATGACCCCTTAAGAGGTTGTGCGTTATTTATGTTACACCTTGTTTAAATGAATCTTGGATGAACAAGTAGGTAGATACAGTTGTATATAAAGTCTAATTGCGACGCATCTGCGGTCGAATCGAATATTTCCGCTATTACGTTAAATACCTGCTATTAGGGCTAGCACGCACTGCAGTGCGGTGGAATTAGGTGCGTCATTTCTGCCATAACAAACGCAGTCACGGGACCGCACACTGGCGATGGCGGTGAAAAAAATGGACGTTTTTCGTACCTAAACAGTTTTGGGTGCATCCCTTGACGGCCTATTGAGGTCTACTTTTTCGTAAGATTTATAAAGGTTTAGTTTTTTATTTAGTGTCCAAGATAAGGAAGGATTTACTGCTTGGTCGGTGCCTCGGAGCGTTTTTGTTCACTGCAGTAAGTACGCGGTACTTCATATATCTCTTTGCGATACAAAATACGAGAGGTGGACTCACTGCAAATTTGCACTAGAAGAACCATTGTGAATTAACCGCATGCGTTTTTTTCATCACAATGCGTTCATTTCTGTGGCATTCCATACTTCACAGATTTTGAAGTAAAAAAATGCAAGGCAGTGCCCGCTAAGCCTTAAACTGTCTTTAGGAGCAGACGGGGCTTCGATTGGTTATGTAAAACATTTTCAAATAGATACAATAATGAATGGAAGAACAGATAATGAACTGAAGAACCTAGGATGTGGTAACGAATGCAGCTGAAGACAGATAAGTAATAATAGGAGCCTATTATTGCCCCACTGCAGGCCAAAGGTCTCTTCTCATATAGAGAAGGCACAAGCATTGATAACCACGCTTGCTCAAGAAGGTTTGGTGCTTTCAGACTAATATTAACAACAATATCTCCAGGTTTCCTCACGGTGTTTTACCTTCACCCATATCAGTAACATCCAAGATTAACTCAGAATGTATTTATGAATTAAAAAAACCACATTGGTAGGTACTCGCCCGGATTTGATCCCACAACATCATACATGAGGGCGACGACACCAACTGCGCAGTGGCGCCCTCATCGTTTGTTTACTTATTGCTTTTATCTTCTATATCTATACAAATAAATAAAATTGAAGTGTCTGTTTGTAATGTCAAATTAATAATTTTTTAATAAATGCATAAGAAAGCATATACGGTACTTATAAACAAAAAAGCAATTTTTAAAATTTTTGTCTGTCTGTCTGTCTGTTTGTTCTGGCTAATCTCCGAAAAGGCTTTACCGATTTTGACGGGACTTTCACTGGCAGATAGCTAATGTTACGGCCGGTATAGTTATAGTTGGGAAAAGGCTAGGCAGATCGCTAGCCTTTTCCCAACTATGTTGGGGTCGGCTTCCACTCTAACCGGATGCAGCTGAATACCAGTATTTTACATGGAACGACTGCCTACCTGACCTCCTCAACCCAGTTACTGGGTAATACGATACCCCTTGGTAAGACTGGTTGTCAGACTTTTGGGCTTTTGTCGACCTGTAAAGACTGTCAAAGATCCACGAATGACAGCCGGGACCAACGGCTTATCCGCGGACCAACCGCGGCCATCTTAGCCTAACCTGATCGATCGACCCGTGCGGCTGTTGTAACTTAACCACGAGCCCCCTAATAAAAAAGCAATATTAATAATTTGACTGAAAGAAAAGTGGCTTGAAATTTTATTCCTGACTTTGGATTTCTATAGACACTTCTTCGATAAAGCAAACAACTCCATATAATATTAAGCTGTATATTGTTTTTACGATCAAAAGAAGTTTCAGGATCTTCTCTTAGATCTAATACCGAACAGTCGTGCTTGCCGTCACCTAATTAATGGGAAGACCTATTATATACTAATTAATTGACACACTGCAGTTACCGGAGCATCTCTAATTAGTTTGAGTATGATAGATTGGCTAATAGATACCGTTTATCTTATGTCGGTAGTTAACACGCGGTAGAGTATTTGTATGGTTATGTAGCACAGTCATTATGTTGGTCTTTGGAATACAGCCCAAGTTATATTTTGGTCTATAGAGGTATGAGGAACATGGTGTAAAGTTCACTCATCCTCCATAGATAAGGAAGGATCCTCCGACCGGACGGGTGTTGTTTCTGGTGGACTAATGCCCAACGGTTGATGTCGGGACGTTGAAATACTAGTCGCGCGGTGAACTCTGCTTGCGCGATGCAGGACTTTGCGTGACGTCAGTTTGATGTAGATATGCCGCAACAGGTCTTTGGGTAGGTACAGGCGACTGCATGTCGGTGGTAACACCATGGAGCTATTTATTATGTTATGATGTAGGTATGTTGACTTATAAGAGTATGGCAGTTGAGAGTATGTCATGCTCACTTAAATGTCTCGCTGATGATGGCGCGTGCGTTGGATCATTCGGTTCCCTACAAAATGGTTGAGCTGGATGGTGCTGATCCAAGCGTCATGTTCGTAAACGGGCGCCGACAGTTAAGACTGGTCATTTATTAACTGCTAGGGCTTATTTTTAATCTTATATTTTTAATTGTTCTAAATATTTTTGTTTTAACATTGTTCTCAAAAATACAAGCAACAAGAAAAATGTAAAATAATGTAAAGTATATTGATATAAAAAGTGTCCTTGGAGTTTGTTACCCGTTCTTCTCCACAGAGATTTACGTTTTGGAATAGGCAACTAGCTTTAACTATCTGACTGACCGACTCTTTGACAAATCAAAAGTTCCTGTCATCACTCATCATTATGAACACTTTTTACTATGGGACAAAACCTGAAATCGCAAACAATCTGCTGTTCCCTACATTTATGTTAGCATAACTCGTCAAAATGTAGGAAACAGCTGATTTTTTTTCGCGATATCGGGTTTGGTCCCATAATAGGAAAAGTTGCTCATAATGATGAGTACAATGCACCCTTAAGAGATTATGCGTTATATATGTATGTTACACCTTGCGCAGATAGATAGAAGATATTATAGTAAATTATACTTCTAAATAATATTAGCTAATCCAAACACCCATAAATGACATCAAATTAATCTGCCTAGCCTTTTCCCAACTATGTTGGGGTTGGCTTCCAGTCTAACCGGATGCAGATGAATACCAGTATTTTACATGCAGCGACTGCCTATCTGACCTCCACAACCCAGTTACTGGGTAACACGATACACCTTTGTAAGACTGCTTGTCAGACTTTCGGGCTTTTGACAACCCGTAACAACGGTCAAAGATTCAAGACTGACAGTCGGGAGCAACGGCTTAACGTGCATTCCGAGGCAAGGAGGGGTCTTGGTATGTAAAGATGGTCACCCAACCACAGACCGCCCGGGGCAAGCGTAGCTTAACCTGATCGATCGACCCTCCCAACACCTTTAATGATATTAACACTGGTCTTTCCTATTTGCTTTCGATAGAGTAATAAGCACTTTCGACAGCGCAGGTCAACTGGTTTTGCATAAATAATGATTACATGTTAATATTTTATATACCTACCTTTAAACTGGACTAGTCCTGTTTCTGGAAAATGTTGTTTTATTTCCGGCAAAGCATAGGTCAGTTAGACGAAGCCATTACCTCCTTCTGCGAAGCAGTAATGCTCGTGAAGGAGGAGGCGGGACGCGTGAGGGAGAGGCAAGCTTTGCACCCTCACGCCCCTAGTCGCCGCAGGAGACGCCCTGGGCGTCGGGAATTGGCAGCTGATTCCCGGCCACCGTAGGCGCGGGCTTGCGGACGGCGAGCAATGGGTAGCTCGCCGTCCGGTAAGGACCAAGCCCGAGTCGACGGCGCGTCGTGTTCCACGCGCGCCTCAAAGAGATGTCAGCACTATTGACGGGGTCCGCTAGGGCCGATGCCAGCTAGGGTTGCGGGATGTTCGAAAGAGTTACCGTGGCCCCGGCACAGGCAACAGAAGGAACACGGGTGGGTTTTAGTCAGTAAAAGTCTGACACGCCCTCCCGCTCCGCCCAGAGCGGGAGAAGTCATTTGATGATTTCCCATCCACAAAAAAAAAAAAAAAAAAAAAAGGTCAGTTAGACAACTTTTACAATTTCCAGGAAATATTACCATTTTTAGGTATAAGCAAGTATCTTGTAAGTTTTGTTTGTTTTTTATAACATAATTATAGTCACCCAGCGAAAAAGTTGCATGTATTAATAATTTTTATGCTTTTCCTTGTATGAATGAATAAATAGTATTCTTTTTGAATGAAATAGTATTTAAAACCGTACCTATATGAGAGCAGTGGTGGCCCAGTGGTAACGGACCCGGCTTACGAACTGTAGGTCACGACCTACAGTTCGTAAGCCGGGTCCGTTACCACTGTGAACCCACGGGTTCGAACCCAGACAGATGGTTTACTTTGTGTAAGTAATTTCATCACCAGTTTTCAATACGGTGAAAGAAAATCGTGAGGAAACTGGCATGTCTTAGGACCAAAAATTCGAAAACATGTGACATTTACCAACCTACACTGGGCCCGCGTCACAGATTACAGCATACTCCCTCTCGAAGACAGGAGGCCTGTGTCCCAGCAGTGGGAACATTATAGGCTGATTATGAAGATTTAATATATTGTAGTCATGAAAGAAGAAGAAAGAAAATACGTTTATTTGCGGTGAACATGACGCAAAAAAGAACACAAACACAAAAAGAACAAGTTGGGGGAACATATGCGTCACATCCACGCAAATCGGCCATCGCTGAGCATAATACTGTGACCCTTTACGAGACAGAGCCCCAGCGCTGGTTTTCAGCGACATTAGTTCTGGTCGGGACCAAAACCAGTCGGGTGAATTAAGTAAATTTAGAGTTACACTATAAAACAGTTAAGATAACTTTCAGTAAAAACAAGAATTATTATTTACTAGCTATGCCCCGCGACTTCGTTCGCATGGGAGTCGTAAGATACACAATATACTAAAATAACAGCCACATTTTAATAAAACTCCCTCGCCCCCCGACCCGACGCGTTGCATCGCCCGCCCGCGATTACTACGTTTTCGCTTAGTGTTATTTTTTACTTTTTTTCTTTTTGCTCGGCTCCTAAGGGTCGTAGCGTGACGTTAAATAGCCAATAACTATCCTCGAGAATTGGGCTACCAAATGCAAAAATAATATTTAAAATCGGACTTTTCGAACCCAAATTATTTTTCTAAAATAATAGTAGGCTTAGTTACTCCCCGTAACATCAGCTATCTGCCAGCGAAAGTCCCGTCATAATCGGTCTAGCCGTTTCGGAGATTAGCCGGAACAAAGAGACAGACGAAAATTTTAGAAATGGCTTTTTTGTTATAAGTACCGTATATTCTTTCTTATACATTTAGTATAAAGTTGTTATTTTGACATTACAAACAGACACTTCAATTTTACTTATTTGTTTAGATTTACTATGGCCGCGGGTCCACCGCTCGCCGTCACCGTGACGTCACGTTCGGTTCGTATAATCTCGTTTCTCGTTGACGTCTCGTTGACGTTGTGCGGTGGACAAACAGTGCTACACTATAAAACAAATAAGATTACTTTCAGTCACAAAAAAATATTTATTAATTCTGATTTCTGACTATCTGTGACTGTGACATAGCGATTAATCTATGCCAAATTAACTAAACATAACTTTCAATAAACTTACATTCTTATACATAACCTAACATCACGCCTGTAATCTCCGAGGGATTAGGCAGAGGTGTATCTACATATAGTAACACCCACATTTTGCCAGTTATGTCAAAGTCCCATGTAATAGGGGGTGAGCCTATTTGTATCAATCGGACAAAATTACGTAACACACTATCAATCACAATCTGAATGATTTTGAAGCATATTGCTAATCCATTGCTTCTTATGTTCGAAAAATTTATCTGCTCAACAACGTAAATACCGCATTTGTTACTAACTGTCAAAATGCAACCAATTCCTACCGTAAGTGTGAAACGCAATTGCCCCGCAGACTACGGGCTGCTACTGAAAAACCCCTGATGGAAAAACCTAATAACACTTTGCCCGACCTGGTAATCGAACCCAGTACCTAATGCTCGGCAGTAGCCCTTGCGACCACTAGACCAACCAGGCAAACTTACATTCCTACTTTTATACTATCCAGCATTATGCTAAACACAATGTTCCAACAGTCTTTAAAACCGAAGTTCAAGCTAATTCTCATTGTAACTGACTGCACCAATATCAGCTACAAGATCCACAATAATACACGTCAAAGCTTTTCCTTATCTGGAGTACAAAACACGCTATTATCACCCTTATTTCATCCCTGTTAAAGTCCACTTTCACACCAATTTCATTTACAAACTATAAAATCTATTTTGCAGTCGTCAAACCCCTTAAAAACATCAACATAGAGTTAATTCTTGCTTGGTGTAAGTGGAGAGTAAATTGGTAAAGTTTTCAGTGACTTCGCTAAACATTGCAATTGGATACCCATAGTGTAATGGACATTTGGAAACGCATTGAGAATGGGAGCACTAATCTGATTGCCTCTAGCGTCATTCAGTGGTAGAATAAACAGGACCGTTTGGTCTTTATGCTTCTGTGGATGCATGTTATTATAGACCTGTTCGATTCTAAGGATATTAAAGGGGATTCGGGGGACATGAGAGCAGTGGTGGCTCAGTGGTAACGGCCCCGACTTACGAGTTGTAGGTCGTGGGTTCGAACCGAGGCAGGCGTTTTACTTTGTGCAAATAACTTCATCACCACTGCTTTCAAAAACGGTGAAGGAAAACATCGTCAGAAAACCGGCCATGTTCTAGTACCAAAAATTCGAAGACATGTGACATTTACCAACCCGCACTGGTTCCGCGTGGTAGATTAAAACCCCCTCTTGAAGAGAGGAGGCCTGATTCCTAGCAGTGGGGACCATAAGGTCCCCACTGCTAGGAATCACGCCGTCTATAAAGACCGATTATGCTTTGTTATGCTTATTTAAAAGGAGATTTCTTGATTTTTGTACCATTGTTACTGACTTTGCGTTCACTGCTTCGTTGGTCTAGTGGTCGCAAGCGCTACTGCTGAGCATGAGGAAGAACCCAGGAGGGTTCGATTCCCAATTCAGGCAGTGTTATTGAGTTTCTCCATCTGAAATTTCTCTGGGGTCTAGATTTGTGCCCGGTTGATGTCAATAGGCTTGCCCCCTAATACAAGGGACTTAAACATAACTGGCGAAATGTGGGTGTACTACAGGTACACCTCTGCTTTACCCTTTAGGGATTACAGGCATGATGTTATGTGTGTATGTATGTGTTACTGACTTAAGCTACCTTATCATTAGGCTATTTTTCTTCTATTCTCAATTCTTATGTCTTGTTGTAAACCATTGACTTTTTCAAATCAAACCAAAAGTCATGTATTTAAACTACGCTGAGAATCAGCACTTTTCGAACGTCAAAATGAGATAAGACAGTCCCCCAAAACGCTCGCCCGTCACCACTTCCTAGTGCTTTAGCTGGGATGGAGAAGTGGCGCAACAAACTCCCCAGCAGCACAGCTGTCTGTTTAGTTAGAAAAACTTGATTCTATAAAATAGTATGCAAAATTATTTGCCATGTGTCAGCACACGCCAATATACCAACAAATAACGTAAAAACACGGTGAAAGAAAATATCTAGAGGATATCCGCTTTTCCTAAAACCATAAAATTCGAAGACTTGTGACATTCACTTCGCGTGGTGGATTACAGCCCACTCCCTTTCACAGAAGGGAAGCCTGTGTCCCAGCAATGGGAATGTTATACAGGCTGATTACCCTTACATTGTTGTACGAAATTATGAGATTGGTTTCTTCACCTTTTAAATTAATATTACATTCTTCGATCTGTCTTGTAAGATAATAGACTTTGTAATTAAACATTTTTTCCATTGAACGGGCTCCCCGAATATTCTTCCTTTACTTTTCCGAAATTATTTCACGAAACAGAATTCGCTTTGTACTGTTTGCATAATGAGCTGAAACAACGGTGGATCACTTCGTTGTTTTCCATGAAACAGAGTCGAAATTCTACGAAATTCTCTTACAATTTAGTAGCGAATACCGAGAAACAAATAATTCTCACCCAAAATATAGGTTCCTATCTGTTCGGTAAAATAAATTATGTACAACGGTCTGAAACTCACTACAATCCATAAACACTATTCTAATTCGTATTTAACAGACCCCAGCGGTTACTGACCAAGAGAATTTCTAATTCGGGACCCAAATTATCTAGACATTGGATATTTAGTGGTGAGTCTCAAAGCTAGTATAATGAACTTGCTTCAGCGGTTACTATCAAAATATTCGGGCAATAACAAATGGTTGGAAATTCGAAATGGTTGGTCGTATTGTGAGGTACTATTTTGAGGTTGGTATGAGTTCAATTTGGATGTTTTAGATACATTGCTACAAATCAGACCGTTACAATTCTTTTTGTACTAAATTTGGTTTGTGTTTTGTATATATCGGGTGTAAAAAGACTCATAACGAAGCCGAAAGTTACATGTTCTTCCCATCATTGCGATTTTCTTTTTCTTCTGGACCATACCTGGGAACCTTTTGGTTACGGAAATATTGAAGGTCAAAGTACCAACTTTATTACTTACGTTTTTTTATGAAAGCTGTTTTAAATATTATAACTGTACTTTAAATACCAGCACGACCTAAACTGTTGTATGCAATAGTAATCACTACGTTTTGCGCGTGTTACATTGCGTGTTACCATAAAAAGTGATTTTTCACAGCAAAAAAGAAAGTCTCCCAGCAATATTTTTTGCCCTAAGTTACTTAGTTCGATGGGCAGTATGCGTAGTTAACGGGTATGTGATGTGTCTTTTTCGACCCTGTATATCTATTTAGTAGATAGGTATAATATTATAATAGTTTTGAACTATCTTTGAACGCAAATAGGTGGTCAAAGTTCTAATATTTTTTCCACTTAAAATTACTAACGGATGGTAGAATTTTTAATAGAGACATAATATTATCATTTCTATCATTTTTAACGTCAATTGAAGTATTTTTATAGGTGTCTGGCCAAACAGAAAATGCCAAATATCTAAATTTTCGGAAAGCCCAGCATCTCAAAAACCACTGCTACCAGAGCCAATGAGGCATAATAAATACCCATTTACGCCAAAACCCATCGTTTTAAATTCCCATTTTCACTATATTATATTTTATTTGAGGAACGTGAAGTGCCGCCGTTTTCATCTCACCGCGGTACAAATTGCGTTTGCTATCCAATTTCATACTGAAGTGTCGTGCGACGTGAAAAATTTATCCGCGTTAGCTTTCGTGTGAGGTTTTATTATATTTGTAACACTTATCAGCAGTGGATTAGTTGGTCCTTTAGAACGGTAGCCGTTTTGTACTTTTTCTTCTTTTCTAAGAAGAACTATTTACAGCGTGATATTGGAAGTTAAATTCTTCTTCGACTGTAACTTCTTATTGAGGTTATGGAGGATGTTTGTTTGTTTAATGAGCTAATGTTGTGATGACTGATGCAGAAAATAATAAAGTTTTATATTAATAAATTCTCATATATCTCACATTAATGACGTAACCACAAACGAACGAATGATGGAACTATTTGAACCAAACTAACCATTCTTGGTAAGTAAAGTTATAATATGTGATTATTTGGGTTCGCTCACAATGTTTCTGAACGAAATCATCGGAAATATAACTTATGTAACGACCGATCATTCTTAGCTAAAACGCAACATTAAGAAACTTATTTCAAAGATCGGTGTTAAATTTCACGTAGCATCAATTCTTTCCTCCACTTTGCTATTATTTTTGCAGCAGGCACTATCTTTGAATTAGGGTTCGCATCGGCTCCTCACACTTGGGTCCATTTCAGTGTATCTGGTCTTGTGCGTGACCAATTTATCATTCAAAGGGAAACATTCAAAGCAAAGAGCGTATAAATTATTCGTTGATCTTCCTAGATCATCTATCTATACGAATAAATTTAGCTAGGTATGCCTACATTGTGGAGGAAAGTATTTTTAAGTGGAAGTTCAGTTTTAGGGGTCAAGGAATAATAGTGAATTACAGAAACTGCTTTTTTAGGAAACTATAATATTTTAACATTAATAAATGAAACGGCTAAGGTAATTGTAGGTACAGTTACCTAATATAAAATACATGCACAATTATGATTATAGAGAACAGATGGCAAATTCGTTCAGTTTATTTTAAAATCTCAATGTTTGCACCAAAAGACCAAAATATTTACATACAAAATGTACCTATTACTCTCTCAAAGAGATTTCAACATTTTCAATATATAAATTGAGTATGAAGTAAAATGTTCACAGAAAATGGATAACATGGGTAAAAGCAGAATGTGTGGTCCGTAATTCATACAAGAATATGCATTTTGAAAAGCAACGCTTTATATGCAAATCGTGTTATTTTCGGTCGCTTTGGACTGTTTAGTTCGTAATGGTTGTAATTTTTATTTATGTGTACCTGTACAGTTCGTATTTGGTACAAGTATTTTTATGTCACAAACCGACGCGTGCTGTATTTGTGGTTACCAACTGTACAAACACACTGGGAATGTGTATGTAAGCGCAGGAGCTCTCGGTACCGTCCAAGACAGTGGTGCAGTCAGAAGAGTGTGTGTGTGTGCACCGCGTGCGTGTGTGTATTATGTGCTGACGCTACTCGTCTTCACGCACACATTCACAGCGTGTTTGTACACTTGGTAACACAAGTGTAACGCACTTCGCTTCGTAAATGTGGAAAAAGAGTGTGTTCTTATTAATTCTCCGCATCTCAGCTTTTCGGAGCTACTTCAAAGCATATTATTATGATCTTAGGACTTACTGAGTTGCAAGCCCGATAAAAGAGCACAGTGGCAACAACAAGTTTCCTTCTGTTAATAATTCCAACCTAATTATTGTCCCGCTGGAGGGCACACGCCTCTTCTCATACAGAGAAGGCATGATCATTGATCGCTACGCTTGCTCAACGCAGATTCGCCTTAGCTTTGTGATAACTAAGACACAACTCATTGTTAAAGATAATACCCCGCCCAAGCCGGGCAGACCTGCACCGTATGCTCCACCGTGTTCTCCGGGCGATCCACACAGTGGTGACACCCGGGCGTTTCCTCCCACCTTATCCGGAACAGGTACCTCCCGAAGGACCCGTGTCCGGTGAGGACCTGCGTCAGGCGGAAGGTCGCGGTGGCGCCTCTCCAGCCACTCCTCAAAGAGGGGACTTATCGCCGCAGTTGTGGCGTACCCAGCGCTGGGTTGCGACAATCGCACTCTCCATGCCGCCATGAGATCCCGATGTAGATATACCTGTACTTTTGAAATGGTCCTTTAGGTCTAAGTACTGGTGGTTTAAAGGTTTTTGAGGTATTTTGTCGAACGAAAAATATGGCCCAATTATCAAAAACGAAAGCTTAACTGAAACTTACAAAAAAATTTCAAAGCTGTGTATAACCATTTTAGACTACCCAAAATAAAAAATTCTAGAATAAAGGTTACTCAAATTTATATCATACGAGTACATGCATCATACATAGCTAACAACCCCAGTCCCACTTTACATACAGATCATTTTCCAAGTTGACGCGCGAAAAAAAATACTCTGACATGATTCAATTTATTCGTGAACTGCAAAGACACGTGAAAGCCGAGCTAGTAAAATATTTACGTTTCTTTTGCCCTTTTCAACCCCATAATGTATTCAAAAGTTCCCGGGGATGTTGTGTGCAAAAATATTTAATACGGAATATTTTTGGGGCGCTTATTAATATTTTTGCTCGGGGATTGTGTATGTCATGATTTTTGGTGTTACTTTTGGTGATGGAAAAGGATTAGATTAGGGGATTGAATGTTTATGGGGTTAAAGATTTTGACTGTGATACGTTAGGAAAATCGTGTACCTTTTTCAGGTTTCCTTAAATTATTTTTAGGTAACCTAAAATAAGTACATGAATTTCATTAACTTCGACTGCTATTAAATCAAATAATGATTATCCATTATTTGATTTATCAGCAGTGGAAGTTTTCCATACTAAGTAGATATAATGTAATGATAAATGCTAGATTTCAGCCTGCTTGCAACACAAATAACTAAATACACTTAACGCTAAATATATTTAGAACATCATTCGGTCTCTGTCAACTTCAAAGTCCTAAATGGCTCGAAATTAACAGCTAACTCAGGGTTAATTCAATTCATCAATTCATCTTGCGCCACCAAGATCTAGAAGTAAATCTAGGGTTAAACTTTTTAATATTTAACCCACCGATGTGGGAGAATTAACTCGCTAAACTAGTTAGGGTTAGTGGTACTAGTTAAGGGTAAGGTTAGTGTTAGTAATGTCAAAATAAATTGACGATAGAAGCTAATGATAACTTATTTTGTATTTTATATTATTCGAAGTTATAGTAAGAGAAAATTCGGTAGTATATTTCATCAGGCAATATATTCATGAACTAATATAAAAATAAATACAAATTATAAAAAAAAAACTTTTATATTTTCCCTTCTTTGACGTTTTCGTCAATATATAAATGAAATCTCCATGGAAACCACATTTAATACGATTAAAATGAAATATCATGTTATAAAAGTAACAGACTAGAAAGTATTACGTGTGTAAAAGTGATGGGTATACGTTTATTGTTCGTTCATTCATTTTTGGTAGGATTACATATCAGGAGGGCACAGACATTGCAATTATTTTTAATGTTTCGTGGATTTAACTGCAATTTGCCTAACTCGAAAACAATAACGTCAGGTTAACTAAGCCGGTGTTACTTTTTAGTGGCGCAACGCGTAATAAGAGTTAAAATGTTAATTACCTAACTCCGAGTTTACAAACTCTACATTTATTGATTTAACCCGACTAAACGTGCAAATGAGCCTTATTCAATTAACCCGATTAAACGTGCAAGTGGGCCTAAATTTGTCTTTAGTGACATGTGGTGCAATCGGGCCAAACATTTTCGTGCATTTTATCAGATTACAAAGAGGACTACAAACAAATGAGGATCCGTAGGAGAACCAAGGAAACTAAAATCATGGAACCGATCGATGTGGCGACGCTTAGGGGAGGCCTATGTCCAACAGAGGACGTCCTTCGACTGAATAACGATGAGTGAGTTTTGGGTTTTCCTTAGACGTATATATCTCTTATATATTATATCAAGCCAGTTTAATCATCTACCAACCCGCGCTAGACCCACGTGGTGGATTACAGCCCACTCCCTCTCCAGAGAGGAGGCCTGTGTCTCAGCAGTGGGAACGCTATAGGCTGATTATGTGAGCCAGTTTAAGCAAAACTATTCAAGCCCCGTCAATTCGGATGCAAAATAAAACATAGATGAGGTACGACGTGACCTCAAAACAGACGCGACAAATGCTTTATGCATGAGTGAAGAGCCTCACTTTGTGTCTACATCTGGCGATCTCTCGGAGGAGTTCATCCGATGCTTTTTGTGTACGTTACTGGTGTTGTTTGAAAGTATTCTTTTGGGTTTTAATTTACAAAAATTAGTACAGTTTTTCGTGGATAAACAGTCCACAAGGTAGACCGATGACCTGGTGAAGATCGCGGGAATCGTCTGGATGCGAAAAGCACAAGACCGGTCTT
Organism: Fissipunctia ypsillon; assembly: GCA_947568875.1. NCBI lineage: Eukaryota > Metazoa > Arthropoda > Insecta > Lepidoptera > Noctuidae > Fissipunctia > Fissipunctia ypsillon. The sequence continues at coordinate 17,818,760 of OX387662.1, forward strand.
TGTGTCCCCGCTTCAGGGAGGTCTATGTTCAGCAGTGGACTTATTTTGGGTGAAATGATGATAGTGAGCTGCAGTTTTTCACTAAACATATTTAATAAAAGGTTTTATAAAATATGTTTAGTGAAAAAAATGTATGTGAGGTATCAACAAAATTGTATTTTTATTTGAAAGGCATATGTATGCTATTATTTATGAAAAATGACATCGTTCATATATAACATCATTGTCGTTCATAGGTCCGCCGCGGCTTCGTGCGGTGGCACGGATCTGAGAGGTCCAATTTTCAATGACTCAGCAGCATAGATCTGGCTAAATTTGGACCGGCGGCGTCATTGGTCCGTACTTTTTAGAAAACGACGTTTGTGAGGCCATCACTGTCAACGGCGAGCGCAACAGATCAATGATAACTAATTTCTTTTCGCCCAAATTGAAACATATGGACGTGGACGATAAATGGTTCCAGCAGGACAGCGCTACGTGCCACACAGCGAACGACACGATGGACATTCTGCATGAACGATTTGAAGGTATGGTAATCAAGTTTTATTATTAGGACGTGCTGGGGGCCAACCACCACCTCTTAAAGCAGTATTATTTTAATGTTACTTCAGTGTGAGAAAGAGATGAAGCTATACAGGACGTCTAGCTGCATCTCTTTCCCACACTCGAGTAAGATTATAATAATACTGCTTTAAGAGGTGGTGGTCTAGCTCCTGCTCATTCGTGTAATTTGCCATGATAATTTGGCATCAAAGACTGAATAACAAACAACAGATTTGACAGATCCCACTATAACATGTCATAGACTGTCAATATCGAGCCATCCCTATTGGAAAATTCCAACCCTGTATACAAAAAAGATACAAAAAAAAATATTTATATAAATAAAGATACAAATAAGATCTTGGATAAAGCATACAGCACCGAATTTCTTATGGTTATCATTTTCATTCATTAGCATGAACGTCACGACACAGTCTTCTTGATGTAACTTTATAAGAATCTCCAATTTCATATAACGCTTTACTTTGTGTAAGTAATTTCATTACCACTGCTCTCAAAACGGTGAAGGGAAACATTGTGAGGAAACCGGCATGTCCTAGAACCAAAAATTCGAAGACACGTGACATCTACCAACCCGCACTGGGCCCACGTTGTGGAATACGGCCCACTCTCTATCGAAGAGAGGAGGCGTGTGTCCCAGCAGTGGGAAAATTATATGCTTGCGTTGTGAGTGTGCCCGTAAATTTTTGAAGGCACGTAGGTTGTAGGCATTTTACTAATTTATTACATCGCTAGCTATTCATAGCGGTTTGCGTGGGGGTTCTCAATTTGAGACAATGTATGATTTTACGAGTAATTACATTCATGCATTCTTGAGGATGTTATAAATATTTGTCGAAGCGTCAACACTGATCCAGAAACGTGAAGTAGTGTACCTACTTGGGTGAGGTCAATAAGTGGCAACACTGAGTTATAGTGACAACACTAGTTTGACGGCTGTCAATTGTCGGTTGACATTTAATATTTTTGAAAGCGAAGGTTAGACGTCAGAGTTGACATAACGGACTTTTGCTGGACGTGCTTGCGAGTGAACGATTGTGTCATTCTATAAATGAACTAGCTTTTGCTCGCGGCTTCGCCCGCGTGTATGTCGGAATATATCAAATTAGTACCTACCCTACGTGTTAATCCAGGTTCTAAAACATCGGTATGCCAAATTTCCTCTAAATTCAATAAACCGTTTTTGCGCCCATCCTGAACATACATCCCGACAAACAACAAACGGACAAAAATTCTAAAAACTATAGTGTGCGCAACAGACTCGTTCAATCACTTCTTTTTAAATATATGCAACGCACAGTTCTGACTTCGTTACTATTTTTAACCTACTTCAAAAAAAAGGAAGAGGTTATCAATTCGGTTGTATGGTTTTTTTTAATGTTTGTTACCGTTACTCCGTCATTTATAAACCGATTTTTAAAAATATTTTTTATTTGAAAGGATTGCACTTCCAGATTGGTCCCATTTTTATCCAAATCCAGTTCTGATGGTAGGATCCATGAGGAATTGAGGGAAATCCTCAAATATTATTCGCAAACACATAGTGATTTTGGTATTTTCGTTAACAAATCAAGCATTTGCATTCAGAAAGTATGATTTGGTGAAGTGGAACTGACGAAGAAGACCACAGATGGCTACAGGAACTCATCAATGATAAGTATTTCACGGGTGGCGATAAGATATCTCGATTAAGATAGTTAAACGACTATGACGAAGCAAATTTAAATAAATGCTTCTGATGCAAATGGTACCATTGAACTCCGAACAGTAATAAAACAATGTATCCTAGCCGTGTTGGGGCTTATTGGAAATGTCATGAGATGCACTCTGGCTATAAATTATTTTTAACCGACTTCAAAGCAGGAGGAGGTTCTCAGTTCTTCGGAATCTTTTTTTTATGGTTCCCCGATTACTCGAAGACGGCTGGACCGTTTTGGAAAATTCTTTTTTTGTTTGAAAGGATATACTTTCCAGGTGGTCCCACTGTCATTAAATCAGGATCTGATGATGGGGTCCTAGATAAATTAAGGGAACTCTTCAATATAGGCGCACCTATAGCGATTTTGGTATTTTTTTATAGAATTTGTGCATTTCCTCTCGGAAAGCAACATTTGGTGAAGTGGAACTGATGACGAAGACCGCAGATGGTAAGATGGCCACTGGAACAACTCAATAATAAGTATTTCACGGGTTGCGATTCCATTACTTTAAAATTATTGCTAAGCAATAGAAGCTCGTCACAATGCATATGGTGAAGTGGAGCTGTTGGTGAAGTACCAAGAGAAATCCTCAACAATTAACGTCCCTGCTTCGGGAAAAGCAATGTTTTGTAAAAGGTGATGAGCAGTTGTCATAAGGCTATTGTAACTCAGATAAATTACAAACAGACCCACTAAAAAGTGAACAATAAAAACAACCGACTTCCAAAACAAACACTACAAAGTGAAAAATAACTTTAATTTCGGAAGTCAGTGGCAAAAACCTAAAATACAGATCTAAAGACACTGACTTCCGAAAAAGTATTAGTACCGAGTTTCGAGTTAATATGACAGCGCGTTAAAAATTTTCCTTACTGGTCCTTACTGTTCTTACGGTCCTTTTTTTTTTTTTTTTTTTTTTTTTTTTTGTGGATGGGAAATCATCAAATGACTTCTCCCGCTCTGGGCGGAGCGGGAGGGCGTGTCAGACTTTTACTGACTAAAACCCACCCGTGTTCCTTCTGTTGCCTGTGCCGGGGCCACGGTAACTCTTTCGAACATCCCGCAACCCTAGCTGGCATCGGCCCTAGCGGACCCCGTCAATGGTGCTGACATCTCTTTGAGGCGCGCGTGGAACACGACGCGCCGTCGACTCGGGCTTGGTCCTTACCGGACGGCGAGCTACCCATTGCTCGCCGCCCGCAAGCCCGCGCCTACGGTGGCCGGGAATCGGCTGCCAATTCCCGACGCCCAGGGCGTCTCCTGCGGCGACTAGGGGCGTGAGGGCGCAAAGCTTGCCTCTCCCTCACGCGTCCCGCCTCCTCCTTCACGAGCATTACTGCTTCGCAGAAGGAGGTAATGGCTTCCCATGCACTCTCGCTCCGTACCATGGCCTGGACCAGGGCCGGACGCGAGAGATCGCCGCCGCCGATCGCTTCCGCGAGGACACGGCGGTGCTCCGCCCAAGCCGGGCAGACCTCCACCGTATGCTCCACCGTGTCCTCCGGGCGATCCACACAGTGGTGACACCCGGGCGTTTCCTCCCGCCTTATCCGGAACAGGTACCTCCCGAAGCACCCGTGTCCGGTGAGGACCTGCGTCAGGCGGAAGGTGAGGACGCCGTGGCGCCTCTCTAGCCACTCCTCAAAGAGGGGACTTATCGCCGCAATTGTGGCGTGCCCAGCGCTGGGTTGCGACAATCGCACTCTCCATGCCGCCATGAGATCCTGCCGGAGCTCTGCCCGCCGTGCCGCGATTTCTCGCGGCAACGGAGTTACTCCCCGGCGTCCTGCCTCCTCGCGCCACTCCCACATATGCGCGAGGACTTTTGCCTCCAGATCCCATGGCGGTAATCCGGCAAGGAGGTTCGCCGCCTCCCCGGAGACCGTGCGGTATCCCCGGGCTAACCGGATGGCCATGACCCTCTGGGACGCGTTCAACCGACGGACCGGTCGCCGCCTCACGGAACGCGCCCACACCGGAGCTCCGTAAAGGGCCATGGACCGTTCTTACGGTCCTTGTGTTCCTTATTTGTTTTAAAACACTAAGAGTGACAATTTATATTACTTCCTGAGGCAAATATTGCCATGTTTCAAGTGTATTAACCAAATGAATAAGATTTTTCATCTAAACTATATCCCCGGTTTTCACCCCTACAGGGGTGGAATTTTAAAAAATCATTTAGGATATTCCCAAACCTTGACTCAAAGATTATTCATACCAATTTTCGAGTTAATCAAGCTACGCAGTAAAATTCTCCCCTGTAATATTGACAGCCCCTTTTCACCCCGTCCGGGGTAGATTTTCGAAAAACCTTGTTACAGGTTATTCTTTATTTTTCAACTAAAGTTTAAATACTGAGTTTCGAGTTAATATGACAGCGCGTTAAAATTCTTCCATACATTTTTTGACACCCCCCAATCCCCCTCGTGGGGGTAGTTTAGAAAAACCAAAAATTACAAAGTTCATAATTTATTAAGATAAGTATTTGGGCGAAGTTTCAAGTTTATTAACTCAAGGAATAAGGTTTTTCATACAAACAAAATACCCCCTTTTTACCCCCTTAAAGGTCGAATTTCCAAAAACCCCTTCTTAGTGCTCCCTTACATTATAAAAAGAAGCCGTGTGCAAAATTTCACGTTCATAGTCCCAGTAGTTTCGGCTGTGCGTTGATACGTCAGTCAGTCAGTCAGTCAGTCAGTCAGTCAGTCAGTCAGTCAGTCAGTCAGTCAGTCAGTTTCTCCTTTTATATATATAGATTCACCGCGTTTTCATATCGTAATCTGATTGCATCTGACTGCGCATTCACTTGACATCTAGAAATGTATGATTAAGTACCGTGTTGAGCAATAAAAATTTTGAATTGAATTGAATCTACCGGGCAATTCTCGTAATTTTATGAATGTTCACAGTCTGATCTCAGTCTCAATATGTCAAAAATACCTATAATTTCTCTACATTTTTGACAAGTTTTTGACATTTTATTGTCGCTGAGATAAGATTGCGACTTGATTTTGAACGTTTTTAGTTGCGGGAATTAGGCTTCAGACTGTGAACGTTAAAATTACGGGAATTGCCCCTCAGATAGTTGGGTGGCGTAAACCAAGATTTAAGAACTGTTGAGTGAGAAATTGTACAGAAAAGTCGGGAATAGGTCACCTTGGTGACATATACTTGACCAGGCTAAGGCCTACCCGCGGTTGTAAAGCCTCAGATGATGTGATATTAGGTCTTAAATAAAAACCAACCCTTAATGAACAACTTGTGCACAAAACAAATTTTTGTTCTCTTGCCCTTGTCCCATAAATTACTTGGGTTCAGCACAAATTGTTATTCTCTTTCATTCTACCCTTTTCTTTTCTGTGGTGCAATCCTCATGAATGCCCTGCCGTCTGGGGAGAATAGAGGGTTATGCCGGTCTCTTACCGAGGGCCCGGGAGATACTCGTACATTCGCCGCACCCCCAACTATTTCATTCTCCCCTGCAGTAAAGTCACGCTATCATTCACTCGCTTTTTACCATCCTTTTTTGGTCTTCCTCTCTCCCACCATAATCCTTACCATTTAATTTACACAATATGCGTTTCATCCCTCCTCATCACGAGCCCGTTAGCATTTGCAAAAATTATTAATAAAGAATGTCAGACTGAAAATTTTAGTTTTAATTTAAACGTTATACCTATATTGGCTTTTATTACGAGTTGTTAAAACATAAAAATACATAACTACATAGTCAGTTTTCAATCCAGGTTACAATTATTATCGCTCCTAATCTGCCTAGCCTTTTCTTAACTATGTTGGGGTCGGTTTTCAGTCTAACCGAATGCAGCTGAGTACCTGAAGCCTAAAAAGTCCTCTAAAGTTATTTTTTATTTTATTTTTTTATTTAAGATAGGTTTGCTCTTGACTCTAGTCTAGGTCAGAGATGACAGCGACAAAGTCAACGATGGAGCGAGCTTACCCAGCAGAAGCCTGTTAACTCTCATTTTGAAGAGATCGGGGTTGTATACGTTCGGAAACACAGACGCAGGCAGAGAGTTCCACTCCTTTGCTGTGCGCATCACAAAAGACATTTGGAAACGCTTAGTGCGAATTGGTGGAATAGCAACTAGGTAGGGATGGTAACCTGCAGTGCGTCTAGGTATCCGATGGTAGAAGGGGGCAGGCGGAATGAGGTCGTGGAGTTCTCGAGCACACTCTCCGAAGTATAATCTGTAGAAGACCGACAAGCAGGCAACCTTGCGGCGATGAGCTATGCTGTGAAGCTTGGCTCATCGCCGCAAACTAAAAACGTTCAAGATCTAGTCGCAATCTCATCTCAGCGACAATCAAATGTCAAAAACTTGTCAAAAATGTAAGGAAATTACAGGTATTTTTGACATATTGAGACTGAGACTAGACTGTAAACGTTCTTAAAATTACGAGAATTGCCCCTCAGTATTTTAAATAGAGCGACTGCAACACGATACTCCTTGGTAAGACTGGTTGTCAGACATTTAGTTTTCTACTATCCATAAGGGCCTATGCACACTGTGCGTTGCGGCGGTGGTGAGGCGCCAAAGCGGTGTCGCAGCGGCGGCCTGCATATAAAAATCCATGGTATGTACCATAACACGATGCCGCATGACGCACTCCGGTGCCGCATCGCACACACACCAAACATGCTACCCGCGACTCGAGGCAACAACTATATATCATATTTGTGCATACCAGACAAAAGTATATATTATAACCTTTCTGGAATGGTATACTAATATGGTATGGTAATACTTGTATAGTTTTCATTGCTAGCTCACCAGAAAATAATCCTGAAAAAATTAAATTAAGACGTTTTTGTGATAATTTTTGAATCATCATCGTATTTAGATGCTCTTTAATATAAACCAGTACCAGCCACATACATAATGTATGTATAATATAGTAGATTAACTCCTTAGCTACATTTTTAGGCATAATGCAAGTACCTGCGCCGATTTGTACAAAATGTATTTATGACCAAGCTCTCTTAGGCACCTCCACATAGTACGCCGGAGCGGCACCGCTCAGTTGTTGTCCATTTTATGAAACATACTGACTGTATTCAGAACCCGGCTGTCGCTGCGGTGCCGTAACAACGCTGCGACGCCGCACCGGCCGTGTGCACAGGCTCTCACGACTCTCAACAATCTACGAATGACAGGCAGGACGAACGGCTTAACGTGCTTTCCGAGGTACGAACCGATCGCGGCAAGCGTAGCTTAGCCGTCGATCAACCTGTGCAAATGTTATTATTTAGCTACAAGCCCCTTGCTAGTAAAATCACTCCTGCTTCCAAAAAATCAATACCCGTTCAGCAACAAAATAATCTAAACCCAGCTAAACAGGGACACTCTTGGTTGAAACTTAGCACTCGTTCTAAACTATAAAGGTGTATGGCCAGACTAGCGCTAGGAGTCAGAGGCCACAGTAATCCCCTACGTTCTGGCTGGGGCACGGACTTGGCTCAAAATATGGAAAGGATTATCCTGGAATGGTGGAAGCATACGGGGAGATGTTCTGTGTGGACTCGCTCAGTCGTAACTCGTAAGGGTGCTTACATAAAGAAACAGGTTTCCGGTACAGACAAACCCGTCCGGGTCAGGTCCTCGTCGGTGCAGGTATAATATTCCCATGTTATCTTATGCGCTCACTAATAAAGAAACAGGTTTATACTTGTCGGTGCCGACTACCTGGATCGAGCCATACCGATCGGTAAACGGAAACCTGTTCTTTTATGTAAGCACAAAAATAAATAAATAAAAAAAAGAAAAAGTTTCAAATAAATAGAAAAAGTTTCAAAACCTGTACTCTTCGAAAGTAATCGTTAATATGATATGATCATTTTATTTATCATCATGGATCATGGTCTTCACATGATCTGACCAAAATTATGTCTGGACTTTAAAAGAGACTGTGACCTCTGAGTTTGTTTCGGCCTTTCTTCTCAGAGTAGTCAGATAGGAAACGCCGGCCTCATCTAGTTAAAAAAAAAATGTTTGACGTGTAAAAGTGTTTGTATAAACCTACTTACAGAAATAAAATCATTTATCATTTATCTAAAACATGAGTACAACACAAACAACACACATGGCATGCAAAATGTTACATTAAGTTGTAATTATAACAGACGCAAGATGTTACATTAAATTATAATTAAGTTAGGAGACTAATATAAGTATAGAATATTGACGGTTACTTATCTAACAACAAGCCGTGCGCCCGGTGGAATTTTCCCATCGACAATAATGACGAATTTCAATACAAACTTTCATCCCGTATACAGGGTTATTTTAAATTGGCTAGCTAAACTCCGCAGACGCAATTTCCAAAACTTCGTCCTACGTGCTCACTTTCGTTATGGTACTCTTGTGAAAATGCTTCTTGACCCCGGCGACTTAGGCTATGCATTTTCAGTCAGTGACTGAATTTAAGATTTTTATTATTAAGTAGATTGTGATGTATATTACGACAACTGAACTTTCAGCGTATCTAAAATATCTCGTGATAATTTCGCTTTATACGAAAAAATACCTGTGTGCTGAAATTACAGTAATGTTTTTCAAAGGTCGCTGTGGTCTTGCGAAATAATGTTTTATTCGTCATCAGCGGTAGCCTAGCTGTGAAAACTCCAATCAAAATTCGGCTCCCTATATTTCCAACTCTATAGTTTCATTACGTACAACCGCGGACATTTACGGTGAGCTACATTTCGACCATATTACTAAGGTGCTAAGGTTGAAAAGTGGTTCCCCGCAAATGTACGCGATTGTACATTGTTAATGAAAAAATGTTTAACTAAAAACATTTAGTTTGTTAACTTTTAATACGAGAATTTCATACATTTGTGAAAGGGTTCTTTGTATACCTTTTAGTTCACTGAGGATGATCTAATATTAACGTGAAAAAGATTTTGCTTGAATACAAACTGTTCAATGAGAGCATTAGATTGTTTTTGCCCGTAGGTTACCCTAGGTCGTCTTTGTAAGGAGAAGCCGCGTTTGCGTCTACAAGGTCTAACATAATTAACCCACAACCTCTTAAGAGGTCATCGTACTCATCATTATGAACAACTTTTACTATGGACCAAACCTGAAATCGCGAAAAAAAAAATCAGCTGTTCCGTGCATTAATGTTCGCATAACTCATCAAAATGTAGGGAACACCAGATTTTTTTTTCGCGATTTCAGGTTTGGTCCCATAGTAAAAGTTGTTCATAATGATGAGTACAATTACCTTTTAAGAGATTGTGCGTTATTTATGTTACATCTTGTATAAGGATAGACAAGCAAAAGAACAACACTTAATGCCTATGTAGAACAAAAAAAAATTACCATCCCAAATTGATATAAATCAAGTAACAAAAATATTTTTCAATAAATTTGAGGGAATAAATGGGCTGAGGACAGAGAAAAAGTAAATGGATATCTTAAACTGGTTTATTCTTGTAAATAAACTAGTAAAACCGTAGATAGAGAATGAACTAGATTCGCTATTAGCGTCCACCGACATGAGATGGCTATAGTCTTGTGACATTAAATAGAGGTAGCCAGCTGAATAATTTTACCCATATTTATGGGTAGTTGACCTTTTACCCATAATCATATAAATCAAGGTCTGCATGCATATTAAATAAACGCCTCTTATGCTTAGACGCAGTTGAGTAAAAATAAAATATGACAGTTGAATGAAAAAATGTTTATTCTAAATAAAATGTTTAGTCACCGTATACAGAGAATAGAGTAGACATGTTCTTAAAATAATAATGATTGCGAAAGTGAGATGACACATATATATTATATTATAATTTTTTTTTTTGATATTTCTCGGGACCCCAGGGTCCCGGACCTTTAGAAGGCATATGAGGGGCCGAAGCCAACTCGCAGAGGCCCGTTAGACGCTTTCAATGGAAATGAGGCACTAACCGACGATTATCCCTGTGCGTACTATGCAAGTGCACCCAAGGACAACCCCCGGATGGTGTAGGACTATTGCAGAATATGGAGACAAAAAAAAATTGGGCTATGGGTTTGGATGGCTAAAGTGGACTGGTTATCTAAAACTATGGAAGGACTATGGCCCCTGCCTGACCAATGTGTGATAAATACAATACACGGATAAAATGGCAGGGGGTGACTTGCACACTCAACAATGGGCCCCCGGAAACGGTCGCTAGCATATAGTGTCGTAGCGACAAGGGGGCAACATGTCTTGAGGTGCTTAAGAGGAGTGGAGAGGTATTCCACGGCTATCAGGACAATCCCGAAAGTACGGTCAAGATCCCTACCAGCATCTTACTGGACTACTTCCTTCCTCCGAGCACGTTTGCTCTTGCGAATCTCTACTCAAGCCAGCCAATAAAGGCAAGAATGAGGTGGGAGGTCAGTTCTCGTCAGTGTTCACTCCAGCCGGCCAATAAAGGCAAGCCAGAGATGAGGAACATGACTTCTCCCGGGAGATAGGGTACGTGGGGTCGCTACTGCCCAGCAGCTCGCCACATGCTGCCCTGCGGGTTTCTGTATCTCTCTTGGTCTGGCTCCTCACCCTAGACCTGTTCCGGCAAAGTAACCTCTACCGGCACAGACCTAGAGTTCGAAGCGCGCAAGCCCCACCACGACGTCAACGTAGAGATACGGCGATGGGGATATATATTATAATTATTGTTATGTTACTTACAGGAATAAAAAGTGTTGGAATTGAATCTGGATTCAAGTAAGTCAAATGGTTTTTGGTTTTGCGAAAGCAAGAAGATTCAAAATGTTTGGAACATATCCGAGCACTTTGGTTTGGCTGCCAATTTTTTCGTCCAGTAAGGAGAATCCACAGATTTTGTATTCTTGTTTTTTTTGGGAAACTGGTAAAAAGAAATAGCGTTATTATAATAAAAAATTGATAGGAGTTTGGATTTATGGGTAAACTTGCCGAGCACTGGTATCCCTCAAACTCTTATCAAAATACACTACAAGAATAATAATACGAAACTAATGATAAAACCGCTTAAAACACGTTTAATTTTTCATTACCTCTGGTAATTACGTGTTACTATAATGGATGACGAATTCTATAAACGTTTTAAATCGTAAATACTACTATTATATTAGAAAAACTAACTCACTTACCGATGAAAGGTTATGTCTTCATTTTTTTGTTCTGGTCGATTTGTACAACCTAATACACTACAGCGCCCCATAATATAAGTAATATATATTATGTTCTGCAATTACACAATCACATAATTAAAAGAAAAGTATCGCAAACACAGTTTTCCAAAGAAATTGTATCACGATGGCAATGACAGTTGACAGTTGTTGTTTGTTGGGAGTCAAACTAAACTGGCTCCCAACAAAAAAGGTGAGTCGCAAAAAGGGATAGAAAAACCCTATATCTGTCTTCCTTACTCTTACTACTGGTTTAATAAATGTGTCCCGCTCTGATTTATTATTATTATTTTAGTGTCTAATCTAGTTCATTCTCTATCTACGAGTAAAACACATAAAAATAACGTCTTTACTCCGTCATTTAAAAAGCCACTGTCATCCTACCTTTTTAAATATCTTCCACGTCATCCAAGCATACGACTTTGGCATATATCTTCTATCTCACGTACACTTTAGCATTCAGCTCTTTCACACAGTCATGCTTTCATCAACGTTCCATTCCTACATTTTGTATAATACCTCAACCTACTGAATAATGACATCTACATATAATATCTATCTATACATAATAAAACTAGCAGCGCCCCGTGGTTTCACCCGCATAAGATTTGATCCCGTGGGAATGTCGAGATATAAAGTATCCTATATGTTAATCCAGGTTATAAACTATCGGTGTGCTAAATTTCAACCAAATCCGTTTAGTAGATTTTGCGTGAAAGAGTAACAAACATCCATCCATCCATCCATCCTTCCAAGCTTTCTTGTTTATTAGTCCGAAGGATAGTAACGAAGTCAATACACATACATTGAATATTTTTGAAAAATAAAAAATAACTGCTACGAGGTGTCTGATGCCGAAAATATAGTTTTTTAGGATTTTTGTCCGTTTGTCTGTTTATAATTATGTTTGTCTGGATGTACATATGTTCCGGATTGGCGTTAAAACCACTGAGCCAATTTGGATGACTTTTGGCACACTCTCAGTTCAGCAGTACGTTCCCGTGGGATAATTTCCGACACAACGCGGGTGAAGCTGCGAGCAAAAGCTAGTATAAAATAAAATAACAAAACAATGTAGGTACCTACAGTAACAAGTCTTAAAGATTTAAAAAATAAGGCGCTCTAACTTCAAAGGACTTTGATTTATTCGATTCCGATTAGTCTAGTGGCACACTCAAAATTTTTTTCAATTTAGTTCTTACAGAATGACAATCACTTTATAATGGTTATTTGTTTGACACAATAGGGATGATGCCTGGGTAAAAAAAAAGAAATTATATTTAGTCTGTCAGTCAGATAATAAAAAAAAAATATTAGACACGTATTTTTTGCTTTATCATAAAAAAAACTGGCACTGACTGAAACTTACTGAAAACTTTAAAAAAATTACTTAGATAAAACGCATTAAAGTTGGGGAGTGGGGGCTCACTATGTCACAACTACGAATAAAATCTAGCAAGACGTGACGTCATGCCACATTTTATTTTATAGAGGCATGAGGAACAGGGTGTAAGGTTCACTCATCCTCCATAGAAATGGAGAATCCTCCGACCAGACGGGTGTTGTGTCTGGTAGGCAACTGCCTGGCGATTGATGTCGGGTTGTTGTAAATTATGCTAGTCGCGCAGTAAACTTTGATTGCGCGACGCAGGACTTTGCGTGACGTCAGTGTGATGCGTTCCAATGTGGTTATATATATGCTGCCACATCACTCCTCTTTGGAGACCGGAGGTCGATAGTGGGCTGAGGCATGTGTCTTGCGAAGCTTGCCAGGGCCTGTTGAGTTTCCAGTGAGTCGGAACTGTGTGCCGCGTAATTCACAGTGAGTCGGAACTGTCTGCGGAGATGCCCGTAGTGAGTCGGGGTGGCGCTGGGTTATGCTCCAGTGCGTCGGATGTGGTACAGCGCCTGGTTGAGACTGACTGCTGACGTCGACCATGAGAGGATTGACGGGCTCTGCTTGTTGAGCGGCCGAGAGTGCAGTGTGCTGAGCCAAAGTTGCTGATGAGGCTGAGGGATGATGACTCAGTATGCGCGGACGCTGCATGCTGGTGGTTAGGATACCCGTTGAAGCCGTTGGTGCTGGCTGGCTATGTGACTCGCCGCTCAAAAGCTTGAGGAAGTGATGATGATGACGTCACGCTGAAGTAGATGCATTAAGGCTGCGCTAATGTCTATGTTCAGGGTCACCAGTATAAAGGCATGAGGAACAGGGTGTAAAGTTCACTCATTCTCCATGGATAAGGGAGGATCCTCCGACTAGATGGGTGTTGTGTCTGGTGGGCAACTGCCCGACGATTGATGTCGGGACGTTGTATATATGCTAGTCGCGCGATAAACTCTGATTGCATGATGCAGGATTTTGCGTGACCTCAGTGTGATGCATTCCAATGTGGCAATATAGATATGCTGCCACAAACTCAATATATCACCGTAATCTTTTGATTTCGTAAAAAAAGGAATAGTACTTGTCCAATATTTCTTAAAAATCTGCATAACAGACAAAAAAATGTTTAGTTATCATCCCTATTATTTACAGAAGTAGAATAGTAAAGCCAAATATGTTTTTGTAGATGGACTGAATAAAACTACAAATATAGCATGTATCGATTACGATGTTGGTCCCATGGAGAAAGTTGGTAATTATGATGGTCTACCACCAAAGAAAGAAACAGATGATAAAGATAAGAAAAGATGGTTTAAGAAAATGATGAAAAAATTATGATGTGGTTTGATAAAGATAAGGTGGTTTTCGGTCGTTTGTAATAATATGACAACACTTTTCTTATACATGCTGTACAATCTGTGCTATTGTCTGAGTTCTCATAGGTACAAATAAATTAATAGCCTATTCTTCGTTATGATCCGAAAGGAAAAAAAAAATTGCAGATGAGCAAGAAAAGATGTATAACTATTAGGTTTGTCAAACGGACACCCACATTTCGCCAGTTATGTTTAAGTCCCATGTAATAGGGGGCGCGCCTATTGCCATCGACCGGCTACAAATCCAGACTCTGCGCTGCTGATACATTCCAGATAGAATAGAATAGAATATTCTTTATTGTACATCTAAGCGAACCCAGGACCTCATGCTCAGTAGTAGCGCTTGTGAACAGTGAGGCATTCGAATAGAGTCGAGAATTTTCTTGTTTATTTTTTCTCAGTGTCCACTCAACTTTAGCTAAAAGATGTCCACTTTTCATATTCTTGTCTCAACTAAGCAAAACTCAATGCAATAAAAAGTGTTTTCTACACGAAAACTGTATTATAAAGTTAAATAACAGCCGTTATTAGGCTTTATTGCTACAAACATTGTTTATGGGTGTCCTAAATTCTTCTTTCATATTTTTGTGTTGTTAAAATTATTTTACAGCATTTTTTTTTTGAAATAAGAATGAGATGAGACTTTGAGTTGAAGATTTTTTTTTAGAACTTACAAGCAACACAATAAATAATCACCTATGCAGCTCACTACAACTTCGTTTTAACCGACTGCGGGCTAGAAAATACGGTAATTACTAAAGTTGCAGGTACATAATCATCATCCACAGCCCGTTTTCAACCACTGCTGAGCATAGGCCTCTGTTTTCATGTGCCAATCCCCACGCTCCTGTGCCAACCTCATCCAGGTTCTACCCGCGATGGTAACAATGTCGTCTGCCCATCTCGCCGCCGGACGACCGACGCTTCGTCTTCCAGTCCTTGGACGCCACTCAGTCACTGCCTTACTCCACCTGTCATCACTGCGCCTTGCCAGATGTCCTGCCCAACTCCATTTGAGTTCCATAACTCGTTTTCCGATATCGAAAACTTTCGTTTGTCTTCGGATCTCGACGTTTGGAACTCAGTCTATAAGTCTTATGCCGAGCATGGAACGCTCCATGGCTCTCTGTGCAACTCTCACCCTGTACACAGCCTCTTGCGTGAGCGTCCACGTCTCAGCACCGTACGTCATGGTGGGCAGAACACACTGTTTATAGAGACGAGACTTCAGACATTGTGGAATTTTGGCTGATTTCAGTATGTCATCCAATTTGCTAAACGCGGCCCACTCAAGCTGTATTCTTATCGAAATCTCGTTTTGCTGATGCTCTTTGCCAAAAGAAAGAATATGGCCAAGACAGACATACATTACGCAGGACAAAATACATATACATAATACGTATACATATTATGGTGGCCACGTGGACAAATCTTTGACATAGCATGCTTTTTTTTTTTTGGATGGGAAATCATCAAATGTCTTCTCCCGCTCTGGGAGGAGCGGGAGGGCGTGTCAGACTTTTACTGACTAAAACCCACCCGTGTTCCTTCTGTTGCCTGTGTCGGGGCCACGGTAATTCTTTCGAACATCCCGCAACCCCGGCTGTTGACATTGCATGCTGAAGTGTGTTGTGCGAGTTTTATTTCTTGCCTGTACTAAGCACTTTTTCTAATATATATTTTTATGAACGTATTAGAAACGCTTGGATAATGTACATTACTGTTATGGACAGAGTCTTATTGAACACTTTGCGGGACGCAGATGAGGCAAAATAGAAGTTTTATTGTTATAACTGCCAAAATCGTATTAATAGTGTCATTCAAACCATTAATTGGAAAAGGCTTCATGACGTCACGTCCGCCACCTGACGGCGGGCAAACGAGCGTTTAGTAAAAGGCGTTTCACGAGTTGATCGAGCCCAGTCTGCGTGCAGTCCTAAACGAGTCAACAGCTACCTATCTACAATACAAGTATTTACCTACAGTCTGTGAAAAAGGGTAACGAGTATCAACGTGTGCATAAGTCCTAACTTTTTTGTAATTCCTAAATTAGTTTTGATTGTAAGTAAAGTATGTAAATTATAGGAAAATGATCAAATGTGCTGCATATGATTTGAAACATGATTCTTTATGTATTCTGATAAAATGTATGTGCTTATATTAAAGAAATATTATTTAAATTCAAATTCAAATGATTTATTTTGTGAACACAGGTGATTACAGGTGTTTTCAATATATATATGTCATATGTACAGTCCATGTTCCGCCGATAGGCATACAAAATCAGGTCAAGTACAAAATTAACAAAGGAAAAAAAATATAAGAAATTCACAATAAAATAGGGAAAAATGTCACAACCGAATAAAATAAAATACAGAATGTCAATAGATTGCATAACATAATATAAATTAAGTGATAATAACAATTTGAAAATAATAAAAAATTATAAAAATTGGTCATCCAGATACTCCTTAACTGAATAATATACTTTGTCATTGAGTAGCTTTAAGAGATTGTTTTTGAATTCATTAATATTCTTACTGTTTTTAATATGACAAGGTAGTTTGTTATACAGCTTTGGTGCCATTGCATAGATACTTTTGTAAGCTACGTTACGCTACGTTATATTAATCTGTTTTATTTCCCACATATCTGTAGTGCAGTGGGCAGGGTACATTGCTCGCAGAACAGATGGCCGATGGGGCTGAAAGGTTCTGAAGTGGCGACCGCGTACCGGAAGACGACGTAGCATTGGAAGGCCTCCCACAAGGTGGACCTAAGACCTTGCGAAGACCGCCAGGAATCCGCTGGATATGAGAAGCAAAGAATCAGTCGAAGTGGCGATGTTTGAACTACGTCCAGCAGTGGACGTCTTTCAGCTGAAATAATGACATAACATTCTAAGTTAAAAATAAAAATAAAATGAAAATTTCTAAGAAACCCCGACATACACAAAAACATCTAAAAAGTAAAAAAAATATATGTATTGGTCCTTTAAGTTTATTATAACTTGTAGGTAATATTTTGATCCAAGCGTCGTCATGTTGGGGGACGGCTAATGAAAATATAAGAAGTTAACAACAGCTATACTTTCTACAATAACTTACATTCATCTTTGCTAGGTATAAGCTTCATCTGTTTAGCGTTTTCATTAGCCGCCCCGGACACGACGCTTGGATTAAAATATTACCTACAACTTAGAGGGCCTATTATTTGGACATATTATTTTTTACTTTTTAGATGTTCTGTTTGTGTCATGGTTTTTTTTTAAATTTAATTTTTATTTCCTGCTTTTTTAACTTTTTATAATTTACTAGTAGATACGCTACCATCGACACGTGCCTCGCCGAAATCTGCGCAGCTGAAGGTATGTTTCACACAGTGAAGCTAGTTACTAATTTATCCTCATTTCTCTTTCCTACCCTATCATCAGACCCTGTTCACCATCTATCTATAACCTATTCATTGAAACCATTCCAATGAGCCCAAACACAATACCAGTGCTGTAAGTTGGCGAGGGAGTTGGGTATCCTGCGAATTCCAGGTGATGCTGCAGCATCAGTTCAAGGTTACTATGTTCTTTATATATCATTGAAGTAACAGAATACCAAATTTCGACTCGATCAGACCTGTGGAAGATGCTCACATCCATTCATCGACTAGAAAAGAGCTGATAATCTTCAAACGGCTAAAACCGATTTTCTTAAATCATAAATAAGAACACTCTCGATCAAGCCACCTTTCAAACAAAAACAAAATCAAATTCGGGTCAGCCATCTGGGAGCTACGATGGCGCAGACAGATACACAAACACACACGTTACACTTATATCACCCCTTTGTTTCCGTCGGGGGTTAAAAATATAACATAAATAAGTCAGTAAAAGAAAAATAAAAAATATTAATCAATAAAACACTCCTCCCTTAAAATTTTCAGTTTTATTAAATCCAAACTCTAATGCACATGACATGTTTTCATAATTAATGCGACAAACCGACAAACAGTTGACAGAGTCCACATATTTTGCGGGAATAAAGCAACAAAAAGAGTTATAAAGGACAAAGGTGAAAGGACATCATAATCAGTGTGTTGCTTCCCATGTCATAATTAACACTGGTTTACTTAGGGACCATTTATTATAACGTTTGTTTATGTTAGGGCTGTGGATTTAAGGGAAAAGTGTAATTTATTACAAAGTGTGGCCGCGGCTACGCTTTTTTCTTTTTTTTTTTTTTTTCGATGGGAAATCATCAAATGACTTCTCCCGCTCTGGGCGGAGCGGGAGGGCGCGTCAGACTTTTACTGACTAAAACCCGACCGTATTTCTTCAGTTGCCTGTGGCCCACAGTAACTCTTTTGAAGATTCCGCAACCCTGGGGCCGCAGCTACGCTTGAGCGTAGCTTTTTTTTTTGTAATCTCATTATCACTTTACCGATATCAAGATTTTTCTTTACTAAAATTTCAAAATCATTTTTTTTTTAATACATTTATATTTATTTTTATTAAATCTTAAAAACAATATACAATCTAACACTAAAATATACATATAATGTACAGGTATATAAAGAAAAGGATAACAAAAAATAAAAGGAAGAGCTCATTGGGCGTCATAAAATTCATTAATGACATCGACATTCACCAGCATTAATGACATCATCCGTCAGGCTCTTGTCACCGCCGGGGTGGCAGCTATTTTAGAACCCAATGCTTGGCACGCTGACGATGGGAAGAGGCCAGACGGAATGACCATAATGCCTTGGAAGTTGGGTAAGAAGGTGGTCTTTGGTGTGGGATGCAACCTGTGTCGACACCCTCGCGCCATCCCATCTTCCTAGCACGGCGGGCTGTGCTGGGGCGGCTACTGCAGGTGCAGAAAACCTCAAACGGCGCAAATATAATAAAATCATTGGGAGCTATATGTTTGAGCCGTTTGGGGTTGAAACATTAGGGCCTTGGGGTCTGAGTGCTCAGCGAGTATTTCGGGATATCGCCAAGTGGTTGATCGACTCTTCATGTGACCAGAGGGCTGGCCAATTTTTAAGTCAAAGAATCAGCATTGCTATCCAACGTGGCAATGCTGCCAGCCTTATGGGCACTTATCGCAAATCAAAGTTAATTCTGCTACGAAACATTATTTTGCTAATATTTGTGAGAATTTTCCGTCATAATACCAATAAAGAGAAATCTCTTACTTCAAATTCCTATTTACAAAAAACGCAGGAACGCGGTATTGAAAAAATAAATGGTAAGAAAGACAAAATTATTCGTTTTTGGGAAGTATATTAACCTCACTTCCATCATCATATTTTTTTACCTTGGCGATCGATTCAAAAAAAGATATTAAGTACTTCGAAATTTACGTTCGAATAAACACCTATAACATTCCATAAATGGATCAAAATAAACCCACGCACTACCAAATAAACAAAAGAAATCACAACAATAACAAAGCTAGCAGAATTTGAATTCCGAATTCATTCTACCGTCAAAGAAATACAGCAATACTTTGATAAAAATTTTCATTGCCAGGAAATATAAGGGACTGCACAGACTTTGACATTCTTTGTTGCTGACATAGGATACCGTTGCATGAAACCTTGGTTGCAGTGGCCCTCTCTTTTATTAAATTACTAGCTTCTGCCCGCAACTTCGTTCGCGTGGAAGTCGTAAGATACACAATAAATGTACTAAAATAACAGCCATATTTTTATAAAACTCCATTGGTCCCGTCCTGCCACGTCGCATCGCACCTCCGCGCTATTACTTAGTTTTCGCTTAGTGTTCTTTCTGACTTTTTTTCTTTTTGCTCGGTTCCTAAAGTCGTAGTGCGATTTTAAATAGCATATAACCTTCCTCATGAATTGGGCAATCAAATGCAAAAATAATTTTTCAAATCCGACTAGGGTAGAGGTAGTTTCAGCGCGTTCAAACAAAAAAAAAACTCTTCAATTTTATTATATTAGTATAGATTTCACGCTTAGGCTTTGCGTTCTCTGTCAGTGAGCGAATTTCAGACTTTTAATAAGCAAATTTTCTTCCGTTTCCAAGTTGAACTGATGACCTAGCGAAGGTTGCGGGACTCCGCTGGTTGGTTGGCGATGCTTATATAAGAACAACATAATCTACCTATAATGTTCCCATTGCTGGAATACAGGCCTCCTCTCTGCGACAGGGAGTGGGCAGTTATCTACCACGCGGGCCAAGTCATCATCTGCCTAGCCTTTTCCCAACTATGTTGGGGTCGGCTTCCAGTCTAACCGGATGCAGCTGAATACCAGTATTTTACATGGAGCGACTGCCTATCTGACCTCCACAACCCAGTTAATGGGTAATACGATACCCCTTGGTAAGACTGGTTGTCAGACTCGGGCTTCTGACGACCCGTAACGACTGTCAAAGATACACGAATGACAGCCGGGACCAACGGCTTAACGTGCTTTCCGAGGCACGGAGGGGTCTTGATATGTAAAGATGGTCACCCATCCACGGGCCAACCGCGGCAAGCGTAGCTTAACCTGATCGATTGACCCGTGCGGCTGTTATTTCTTAGCCACAAGCCCAAGTGCGGGTTAGTAAATGTCACATGTCTTCGAATTTTTGGCTCTAGGATATGCCGGTTTCCTCACGATGTTTTCCTTTACAGTTTTGAGAGCAGTGGTGAAGACATTATTTACACAAAGTGTCGCGCCTGTCTGGGTTCGAACCCTCGACCAACAAACTCATAAGTCGGGGCCGTTACCACTGAGCAACCACTGCTCTCTTGAAGGAGGCCTAGATCGAGCAGTGAATCGTCTTTCAGCTGAAATGATCATAATAATTTTCATTTGGGTTTGAATGATTTAGTACGTATTACATTACATAACATCTCGCCTGTTTTCCCCAAAAGGTTAGGCATAGATATATCCACATTTCACCAGTTATCTTTTTAATTCCCATGTAAATGATTTCATAATGCTTATGAAACGGTACCGATGGCATATTCATTATCAACTTGCATTTGTTGAATATAAAAACTAAAAATAGTAGTGCTCTCACACTTTCACCTACGCTTGACGTGATCTATCGGTTTTCCTGATAGTTAAACACAAAAGTTCTAACTGTATCATAAAAACTCGGATTCATCGTTAAAAGCCGACGAGGTTAAATTGCAAGCATGTATGTGGGTACCTATGTCAGGAGTCAAATCTGTCCCTGATATTTTAGTTTCCGCTGGTTACTTGTTTTCGACACTATCCACAAAAGTGTCCTCCTTTGCGGAGAACCTTAAGCGTACACTGAAATATAGGCCATTTTTCAGTCTGTGAGGAAATAAAAATGATACTAAAACGAAAAAGAATAAAGAAAACTCAAAGCTAGTGAGTGTATCGAGGATATATTCATTCAAGTGTTACGAAAAGAACTGCCAGAATTTTTGAATTGGGAATGCAGTCGCTATGATACGGGCTAAATGTAGTGATTTCATTTAGGTTTCGAAAGTGGAAGAAGGATAGCTTCCAGGATCGGGTTATTTGAGGAAGTGGAGCTTTTCAATGTGTCAATATCGTAATGTTGACATGCGATTGTGTGTACGATTAAGGTTAGAGTGGTAGCCTTTGCACCAGACACAGGTAAAGAGGAATTTCCATGTCCACTAACCCCATAATGATTTGAATATTTTATTCAAATCGGTTCCATTTCAATTTTATTTAATTTTTTTTATTATTATTTTATTATTTGTATAGTCAACCTCATAATTGTTTTACCACCCTAAGCTGGTACTTGCTCGTCATTAAATCGTATACAAGGTGTAAGGGACAGCCCTTCGCAAACTAACAGGGCGCATTCAGCTCCTTATTTTGAAACATATTCCACCGGAAATATTCTCAGGAAAATTTTCATTTTTTTTATCGTATTTTCAGTTACTATTCCTTTATTACAATGTAAACTTACATTCTCTGTACGCAGCACTCCGTTTATGTAAATTAAACAGCTAAAATAAATAAATCAGCAATGGATGTTTAAATACTCGGCGGCCGAAGGCTCGCTGCGCTGCCGTTCGCTACGCGCGTTTTGCCACGGTAACGATACATTGCGTGTGAGGTAATTGAACAAATCAGGTTTATTGGATTTCTATAACGTCCCTGAAATTATTTCATGTACCGGTTGTTTTAGTATGATATACTGAAGTCAGCCCATCAGTCTTCGAAGGGCTGTCCCTTACACTCTGCATAATTTTTATATCTGTAAGTAGGTTTGTACAAAATCTTTTACACGTCAATATTTTTTTTAACTTGACGAGGTGGTATTAAGACATCTTCATGTGCCAAGCCTTTTCCCAACTAAATATAGGTACTGGGGTCGACTTCTAGTCTAACCAGATGTAGGTGAATACCAGTATTTTACATGGAACGACTAAAAACCTTAAGGTCTATTTTTGCTAAAGAGAACTGTCGCATTTTGTCATCTCTCTCGCTTTACGGGACCAAATTTAACAAAAAAAAAGTTAAATTTAAAGTGGCTTTAAAATAAATAATTTAATAGGTAATTATTAAAAACACATTTTTATTGTGGCATCTATTACTCATCTTAAAAATGGATCATAATACATATTGAGCTGATTTTATTAGATTACACAATAGAAATGTTTTTTAAATAATTACCTATTAGATTAATATTATTTATTAGTTTGCATATTGATTACGTTTTTCAAAAAAACATATTTTCATTTAACATTCTTTAAAATTTGGTATCGTGTGAGCGAGAGATTCACAAAATGTGACAGCTCTTTAACCGATCACAAGGCGTTAAAATGACTTCACTTCACTTGACATTTTTAGTCATAAGCTAAAGTCGCACGAGTGTGACATAACCTCATGACCCCGCTAACAAAAAATGGTCTACTAATGTTTTTATCAACTGCACTCACTTAACGTAAATTGTTTTGTGTTCTTGAATAAACAGACCATACTATAAAATCTAAACAATACTCATATAATATTACGAGAGATGTATTTATAAACAAAATATTATATAATGACAACAGAGTATAGCGGAAAGTGTTGTTTGTTTACGTAACATTATTTACTCAAACAAAATGGTTTCTATTATGTTATTTCATGCAAATATTATCTAAAACGATGTAAAAACTACATATATCAACTACCATCAACTTACCGTCGATTAGCCACGAAAACAATTTATTTTCAATAAAAAAACTCATGGAGATATCACTCGCGGCAAATGTCATTGTCGAAACATCATTTTTAATTTTATTTTTTTCAAGTTTCCAAACAAAATTTTATGTTTAGAATCATTTAGTTGACGAGAAATTCTACCGGAGCACAGACTAAAACTGCCCGCACAGGATACTAGAACATAATTATAAGTAGAAATAGAAATTTAAACTGCGTGGATAGGGTGGTTCACCGGTGTACCAGCGCCGCTTGATGGTTGGCGGCGAGTGGTTCACCGGTGTACCAGCGAGCATAGATCGATAGACCAATGTTACCAGTAAAGTTTCAATTAATTATGAGTTTGTGTCAAAAGTGATATCTAACGAAATTAGAGGTTCGACTAAACAACCTAATTATCTTTTAATTGGCCTGTGATACTGATACCTATACTATTCATTACTATATAATAAAATTATTGTCTTAAGAAACCTTTGTTGTAGATCAATCTGCTTAGTCTTTCCCCACATTTTGGGGTCGGCTTCCAGTCTAATCGGATTCAGTTGAATACCAGTATTAAACAAGGAAGTTGCTCTTTGTTTAATACTAGTATTCAGCTAAATTCGGCTAGACTGGAACCACCACCCAGTTACTGGGTAACACGATAGCGCTTCAGACTACCAGTAACGACTGTCAAAAATCTATGAATGACAGCCGGATTCTGAGGCACGGAGGGGTTTCGATAGTATAAAATGAATGGTCACCCATCCACGGTAAGCGATCTATCCGTGCGGCTGTTATCATTAAGCCACGGACCCCTCTATTTATTTCTATGATACAATATTAACTTTAATTCGTCCAAATAATCTCAAATGGGCATTAAACCAATAAAAAGATAAACACAATAATACCCATCTTCTACGGAGATAGCAATCGAAGAGCTCCTTAAAAATTTCAAACAATAATAAATTTTGTTCTTCACAAATTCAAACCCCTTTTTATTCGAGTACCTACAGAAATGTTCTCCAACGAATCTTTATTACAGAACATTATCTTAATTAGTAAAGAGGTGTAAATTCTGCCTTAGGGCTGGTTTATAATGATCAAGTTTTCGAAGGAAATTAAATTGATTTTCATTATGTTTTCGGCTGCGAGATGAAGGCTTTGGAAAATGTCACGAGGATTTGGGAAAATAATTATATTTATAATAATAATTATTGTGGAGTTCAAAACTTGGTATCATCATCATCATCATCAGCCTACAGCAGACCACTGCTGGACATAGGCCTCTCCAATTGCACGCCATTCAGCTCGATTCTCGACAACTCTCATCCAGCTGCTACCAGCCACCCTGCGAAGATCGTCGCTCCACCTAGCCTGAGGGCGTCCTACATTACGTTTGCCGATCCGCGGACTCCACTCAAGAACACGTCTACCCCAACGATCATCGGTTCAACCGCTAATATGACCGGCCCATTGCCACTTCAGCTTGCTTATTCTGTGAGCTAAGTCGACAACTTTGGTTCTCTGCCGGATCACCTCGTTCTGGGTTCTATCCAAGCATCGCTCGTTCCATAATCGCGAAAAAAAATCAGCTGCTCCCTACATGTTCGCATCTCGTCAAAATGTAGGGAACAGCTGATTTTTTTTTTGTGATTTCAAGTTTGGTCCCATAGTAAAAGTTGTTCATAATGATGAGTACAATGACCCCTTAAGATATTGTGCGTTATTTATGTTACATCTTGTAAATGTGAAAGTTTGTGAAGATGTTAGGATGTTTGTTGCTCAATCACGCAAAAATGGCTGAACGGATTTGGATGAAATTTTGCACATAGTTGGCTTATAATTAACACATACTTAGGATTAACACATAGAATACTTTTTACTTCTACTACTACCTACTACTTACAATTTTTTTTTTTTCATTTTTTTTCACATAGAGAGATACACAAAATCGTTCTGGAATCAATTCTCTAAATGGTGGTGAAGACCGCGAGATCCGTTGCGGAGTTTAGAAGAAAAACGCAGTCATACATGAAAATCGCAAGTGCTAAACGTGGGTTTATGGGTTTGATTCCCAGGTCGGATAAAGTGTTATTGGGTTCTTCCATTTTCTCAGTAGATAGAAGCATGGAGTTCGGTTTTGTGGTTAGTTAGTTGAGAATGCGAAATGTGAGAGTATTACCTGTACATCTATACAAATAAATAAAATTGAAGTATCTGTTTGTAATGTCAAAATAACAACATTTTATTTAATGCATAGGAAAGTATATACAGTACTTAATTATAACAAAAAAGCAATTTTTAATTTTTCTTCTGTCTGTCTGTCTGTTTGTTCCAGATAATCTCTGAAACGGCTAGACCGATTTTGACAAGACTTTCACTGGGAGATAGTTGATATTACGAAGCGTAACTTGGGCTACTTTTATTTTAGAAATATAATTAGGGTTCCGCGCAAAAAAAACCATGAAATTATGAACAAAATCTCGGATTTGAAAAATTATTTTTGCATTTGATAGCCTAATTGTCGAGGATAGCAATTTAACATCACGCTACGACCCTTAGGAGCAGAGCGAAAAGAAAAAGTCAGAAAGAACAATAAGCGAAAACGAAGTAATAGCGCGGGTGGGCGATGCAATGCGACGGGTCGGGGGACGAGGGAGTTTTATTAAAATGTGGCTGTTATTTTAGTATAATATATTGTGTATCTTACGATTTTCACGCAAACGAAGTCGCGGGGCACATTATAGTTCAACTAATAATATACAAGTGTGGCGATGTTAGGTTATGATTATAAGATGTAAAGATAATGACTTATACAGAGACCTCTGAGACCTCTGAGTTTGTTTCAGTGTTTCTGCTCAGAGTGGGTTGTCGGAGAGGAAACACTGACCGAAATCTAGTTAAACAAAAAATAGGCAGTCAATCGGCAGTCCCCAGACTGCAGTGCCGACAGAAGTGAAAACTTAAAATATTAACATGTAGGTACATACACAGGCCGTTGCGCGTCGCCAGTCTGGCGCAACACGTCACATTACAAGTTGTGACGTGAGCATGTCGCATGTCGCGAACCCGTAAGATTTTCTCCTCCCAAAAAGCGATCATTGCGCCTAAAGAAGTCTTGATTTCCCAAATTGTTGTGTTAAAAGTGATTGTTCAGACCAATTTACAGAAAATAAGTATCAATAATAATGTTACGAGTTCCAAGAGGTAAAAATAATCAAATTACAATATTATAGCATCATCTTTTTATAAAAAAAGTCTTTATGCAATCAGCCTTACTGGCCATAGTTGCTTATTGTTGGATATAAGAAAAAAAAGACTCAGAACAATAATAATTTTCGCTGGCAATCCTTTTGTTTTTTTTTCAACGCGGGGTGCGATAAAACTTTTTTCTTTCACAGATTCTAAAGTTACATTAGAATTGAATTAGCGAAGTTTGGTTCGCAACAATGCTTGGATTTTATTTTTTTAAGTAAATTTTTGTGTATAACGTTTGTTTTTTTTTAATGGTAGAGTATTATTTTACAGAGGACTCGTGGCTTAATGATAACAGACGCATGGGTCGATCGAAGGTTAAGCTAAGCTACGCTTGCTGCTGTCGGTTCGTGGATGGGTGACCATCTTTACGTACCAAGACCCCGCCGTGCCTCGGAAAGCACGTCAAGCCGTTGGTCCCGGCTGTCATTCGTGGATCTTTAACAATCGTTACGGGTCGTCAGAAACCCGAAAGTCTGACAACCAGTCTTATCAAGGGATATCGTGTTAACGTCACTGCATGTAAAATACTGGTATTCAGCTGCATCCAGTTAGACTAAAAGCCGACCCCAACATAGTTGAGAAAAGGCAGGCAGATTGATTTCCCTAAATATATACATATTTACCACTCTTGCAACGTTAATCAAGGATGGTAATTAGCAGAAGTAATTATTCTTTTCTTTTTTATTGACGTTGTTTACTTATTTATTTATTTATTTTAACTTTTCACACTTAAAAAACTACAAAGGCGGACTTAATGCCTTAGGCATTCTCTACCAGTCAACCAAGGGTGGTGAAGAGATTAGATGGCAGGTGCTCTGTTAGAAATGGAACAATTTGTACATAAATAAGTCATAAACTTATAATACACATACATACATATTTACTATAATATATACCTATATTATATATACATATAAAAGAGAGAAGTTTTGAGATGACTCTACGCTATTTATTTTGAAAATAACTCCGCAATCTCCGCTTAAATGCATACCGATTGGTGGCCACCCTGATGTCAAGAGGTAGCGCATTCCAAAGAAGAATGGACTGAACATGAAAGGAAGAATGAACAAAGTCAGAAGTATGAGAAGGACAGAGTAGGAGAAGATTGTTAGAAGAACGCAGATCTTAGCGTGTGTAGAAAATAGATATTGGAAGTGAGACACTAGATAAGAAGGAGGAGTGGGAGAGTTAAGAAGGTCTGTAATTTCGTCATGCGAAAGTTTAAGTGTCTTTTAAAGCCTTAAATCTCATGGTACGCCTAAGTACTAACAGAGAGCAAAGGTTCAAACCAAACCAACCTTAAGATTATGTCCAGACAGTCAACATATACCCTTAACTATGATCACGGAACTACGTTCAAGTTAACTAAGCTAGTTAAGTAAAGAGCTTGCTTAATTTACGGCAGGATAACATGGTGGCATCCCATGGAATGATGTTATGGTAATATTGTGGTAACTAGTATCGGAGGCTGTGGAGATATAAGATCAGCCATTGAAGGTTCAAACTGATTTTTTTCTTCTTAAACAGACCATAGACAGAGCTAATAATTTTCAAAGATACCTTAAAGGTGAACTTCCACTGGTTCGCACCGGCCAAAACGTACGCACGGCACGCAACGGATTTTAGTTTGTATTAAGAAATGAACCGAGCGCTCGGTGCGGTCGATACCGATAATGCATGCAGTACTATATGAATTCATACAAAGCAAACCAAAATCCGTTTCATGCCGTGCGTGCGTTGCGGCCGGTGGGTACCAGTGGACTTTCACCTTTAAAGGTTGGTGAAAGCGTTTTGTTGTGATAATCAGACTCAGATCGAAATGAGGATACTGCTCCTCATTAATTTTTATGGACTTCATAGGCTTTTCAAAAAGGCTAGCAAAAAGAAAAGAAAAAAACTTAGCTCAAAGGGAAAAAATTTGTAGGGTCCAGTGTTTCTTGTCACCATCATCTGCCTAGCCTTTTCCCAACTATGTTGGGGCCGGCTTCCAGTCTAACCGGATGCAACTGAATATCAGTATTTTACATGGAGCGACTGTCACCTGACCTCCACGACCAGTTGGTAAGACTGGCTGGCTGTGAGACTTTCGGGCTTCTGACGACCCATAACGACTGTCAAAGATTCACGGATGACAGCAGTCGGGACCAACAGCTTGACGTGCTTTCCGAGGCACGGAGGGGTCTGGGTACGTAAAGATCGTCACCCATCCACGGACCTACCACGGAAAGCGTAGCTTAACCCGATCGATCGACCCGTGCGGCTGTTATTACTTAGCCACAAGCCCCTATGCGTCACGTATCCAGCAGATTCTCTCGACCAAGCTGATGCGATACTCATAAGAGTCTAATGAAATTAATGGCTAAAAGAACCAAGCAGGACCAGGAAATCAACATAGTAAATGTTAACGTCTATTAAAATATAACGTAATATTATTGTCTGGCAATAAAATTAACGCCTTATCCCTTTGTTTTATTAGACACTAAAAGGTACATTTTATTGTTCCCATAATGAAATTAAAACATTTTGTTCATTTTATATAACCCACTGAAAGAGGTAATTCTGGTAATTTCAGTTGTTTTAATGCTTTGCTTTCCTTTAGGGCGACTTGCAACGAAATTATACAAATCTCGGTTTCATTAAATCTTGATTTTGCCCTAACCTCGAGTTAAATCCTATTAAGCATGTCTTGCACAGTCACATTTCACATTCGATTTAACTAAACTGAGATTCAAGTCAATAATTCATTTGCCGTTTATTCTTTGCGTTCCGTTTTCATATAAAAATTGATGGCCACTCAGTTCTTTGTATAGAGAAAAAAGAATTTGATTTGTCAATGATGTCAATGTCAAATTGTCAATGTAATAAAGTCGGTGTTTGCTGTACAGTAGTTGTGTTGTCGCGTTATTTTCAAGTTTTCTGAAGCGTCAGACTTATAATACCTATATAATATAAATTACAATCTAGGGCACCTAATTTTACCATGGCAGAAATAATGCATTTATTACGTCTTGCGGTAAAATTCCCGATAAATGTCAAATGTCTTTAAAATTGAGATTTAATAACCCTAAACCGACCTAGATGCCGGTTTAACTTTGACCTTTACTTAAATCGAGATTTAAGCTAAGTCGATGACTTGCAAGTCGTTAAATTAAGTTTAAGCCTAAGTCGAATTTAAATCGAGATTTATGAAAAGCTGCAAGTCGCCCTTAATTATTATATTTTTATTATTATATTTTATTTAATAAGGCACCAAGTCCCAATAAGTTACACGGACAACAAATACATTCAGCACTACAAATAATTAAAATTAGATACAGTAATATTCATTAAATCATTAAAATAAAATAAAATCACAAAATAAAATACATTAAATCTGAATACTTATTCATTAAAATATAACTCCATTAAATTACATTCAAAACAAAAAATAAATAAACAAATACATTACACACAGGCTTCATCGTCGGTTGGCACTCCGATGGACTTCGAGCCAATATCTGCGGATCGGGACTGTTCCAATCCTCACCAACGACCTTCAACAGTTGATTGGTCGATTTTCTTAAGCGGCTGGAAAATGATGCTATGCGCGATCTAACAACGGCATAAAAGTCCGGCACTCTCGCTTCAGCGAACATGCTCGACGCACTGCAGTACCGCGGAAGTTTCATTATGATGCGGTAGGCGTCATTGTACTGCACACGCATGGCACTTAGTGTCGACCTTTTAAATTTTGTCCATAGCTGGCATGTGTAAAAACAGAGGCAATAGGCACGGAACAAGGTCTTTTTAACACACGAGCTGCAAAGGGAAAATCTGCACGCAAGCATATTGCACCGTACCGAGAGCGCCCGTCTTTCCCGCTCTATATCTGCATCATCTGTGAGATCGTCGGTGAGGATGTGACCCAGATACCTAAATTCCCGCACAACCCTCACTGGTGAACCATAAATAAAAACTTCTGGGACTGTCTCCGGTCCCTTACCAGCTCTAAAAACTAACATTTCAGTTTTCCTAACATTATAGACCATGCCATGTGAGCTGGCATAACGTTCGCAAATACTCACTAGTTGCCTGAGAGCTCTTATTGAGGGGCTCAAGAGGACCATGTCATCGGCATAACTTATATTAGCACACGCCTCCTATGTGACATCCGACACCTGCCCTCCTCAGCTCCTCAATAAGATCATTCACGTAGATATTAAAAAGGTCCGGAGAAGTCAGTCCCCCCTGACGTACGCCACATTTTAACCTGTAATCGCTAGATTGAGCGTCGCCCCATCTAACACTGTTAGTTTGGTTCCCGTACCAGTATTGTAGCATACTTACCAAGTCCGTGTGTACCCCAGAATCGCGCAATTTGCCCCATAGAATATTGTAATTCACCAGATCAAATGCGCGACTCAGGTCCAAGAAACATGCATAAACCGAGGTGTTACGACTTTTGTAATAGTTTACCGTATGCTTTAACGACAGTATTGCGAGGTCAGTTGATAAACCAGGGCGGAAACCAAACTGAGCATCATCTACCCTAGCACTCTTCAACAGTAAGGGCTGCACGAGACGCTCCAACACCTTACCCAGAACAGTTCCAAGGGAGATTGGTCGGTAGTTGGTAGCAGAATTGAGATCACCTGTTTTATTTTTTGTGACCGGAATAACTATTATTCTCATTAAGGCTTCGGGTAAGTAAGAGTACTTAATACATAGATTGAATAGTGTACATAGTTTTGCGTGTAAGAATTTCCCTGCATGAATCAAGTGTTCTATGCTCAGGTTATCATGACCCGCAGATTTAATGATTATATTTTAGGTATATGTTAGGCTTGTTCCTTGTGCCCGGAGATTAATTATTTATTTTCATTAATTTTGTATTATCTATACACAATTAAAATAATAATATTATCCTTGTAATTTGTACCACAGGCGTTGCTCATAAAGCTCATTTCAAGCACTTACAAATGTAATAAATAATGATTTTGCCTGAGCAATATTGGGAAAGTTAAAAACTTTGAATGGTGAATGTCCATGAAAATTATATTATTTTTTGCAGATTTTTCCGTCTCCAGAAATCTTTTCGCCGAGGAATAAAACTGACGTGTAACCCAATTTTGTAAAAAGAAAACATTAAAAATTATTTCTCCAAAAATGTAATCTCACTTTTTTCACAAGTTTTCCTCGTATCCTAATTATCAACACACTTTTTTTCGACAAACAGAAAACAGCCATACGACATTTTCCCAGGGATTCCCAAGAAAAAATCCAAGGAAAATTGTAAAGAATAAACGTTTTATGCTAATTACGAGTCGAAACACCGTGAAGGGATAAAAAATTGTAATAAATTCGTGTCTCAAGTGTTAAACGGTAGAAATAAAGTTTATGACCGTATCTCCTCTTAAATGGAGGGGTGAGACTTATAAATTATTTTGTTTAAAGTATTTTAAGGTTTAATCGTCCGGTGGGCATGAAACAAGGTAATGTAATGTTATTTTGTGTTAAAATGTTTAGATAAAAAGAATGTATTATTTTTTAGGTTTTAGATCGGTAGTGCCAGTTTTAGGTTTGATACTTTTGTAAATAGGAAGACGAATAAAAAGGAAGTTGCTGTATTGAGTTTTTCATATCTCTACTACTCTGCGTGACAGGTGTGCGGTTTGTGGGCCTACCGCGAACGCACGGAGTAAACGTCGCTTTAATATTGAAAATACTTATAACATAACATAACATAACATAACATAACATAACATAACATAACATAACATAACATAACATAACATAACATAACATAACATAACATAACATAACATAACATAACATAACATAACATAACATAACATAACATAACATAACATAACATCACGCCTTGTTTCCCCGAAGGGTTAGGCAGAGGTGTACACACATTTCGCTAGTTATGTTTAAGTCCCATGTAATAGGGGGCAAGCCTCTTGCCATCTACCGGGCTCAAATCCAGACTCCGGGCTGCTACTGAGAAATTCCAGATAGAAAAACGAAAAACCCAATAACACTTTGCCCGACCTGAGAATCGAATCCTCATGCTCAGCAGTAGCGCTAGCGCCCACTAGACCAACGAGGCAGAAGAAAATACTCGTTTCTTTTAAAATGTTTACTTTGTTTTAAGACTGTGGTCATATGTATGGAACATGGGTGATGCTTATTCTGCTTGTCACAAAAGTTAAAACCAAAATGCTTGATACCTAAAGTATGTATTTTAATCTCGGGGACTAAATTAAAAGTGTAAATGTCAAACTGCTATACATACTATTGTAATGTAAGTCAGTTTGCCATTTGCACTTGTCAAATTTAGTCTCCGAGATAAAAAAGCAGACCATAGTTGAATTTTCACTTCAAAAATCATTCGAATTTACATCACGTCCACGTCACGCGCTCTATATTTAAAATGTTATCAGAGGCAAAAGAGGCATTGATATATATTTTGCAGAGATTAACTCCTTATCATCTGGTATTCCATCAGCCAGTTCCAAAATTAAAAAAAAAAATCCAATCCAACTGCAAGTGAGTTCCTAAACTGAAAACATCATACATCAAAATTCATTAGCAAATGTACCAAGAATCGACAAACATCTTACCTAAACTTGCATACCTGGCCTTTGAGCTCACGACAAAGCGCTGGCCACCTATTAGGTATTAGAGCATCGTACTCAATATGCTGACAAAGTTACTCCCAAGTTTCCGGTCTTAAATTAATTTCACACTCGGTAAGTTGTCTGCGTTTACTTGAAATTTACTGCTTCCTCTGTTTTCTTGTTTCGGTCGGTTCAGAATTATTGCAATGGAGGCCTTATTGTTTTTTGGTGAGACGATGATTTAAGGAGAAGTGGTGATTGTGGTTTGTTTTTAAGTGATTTGTGATTGGTGGAGGATGGTGCTGGGTGAAATGTTGAAGGGATTGAGGAGGGGAGTTTGAAGATATTTGAAAGAAGGGACGGGGTATGCGGTGATGATGATGAAAGAGAAGGAAGAGAAAGAAGAGAAGGAATGTACTCGTAACAGTCAAGATAAAGTAAAAAAAAAAAGTTGAAAGCGTCCGTAAAATTTTCGTAGAAATTAATACTGACGAGAATAACCTTACTTCTTACTTTTGTTATGTATTATTAAAAGTAGAGTTTAAGACGATTCTTAGTATTTATTTATGCTGATATATATTTAAAACACAAAAAACCCGACTGCAAAAACACAATAGAATAGCAAACACATAGAATTTTGGTATCATGATAACTTGTGGGGACAAACAAAAGAGACACCATATTTCAGAGAGCCAACTTTCTCACACTGAAGTAACATTAAATTAATACTGCTTTAAGAGGTGGTCCTCTTAAATCAGTATTTATTTAATGTTACTTTAGTGTGAGAAAGAGATGAAGCTCCATCTCTTTCCACACTCAAGTAAGATTACAATAATACTGCTTTAAGAGGTAGTGGTCTAGCTCCAGGTTTGTCCCCCGCCTGCAATACCAACAATCTATAGATTTATAATCCTTGTTTTCCTCTTTTTAGTTATGTATTTTGCAGTCGAGTTTTTGTTTTTTTTTTTAAAATAATTTGCTTTATTTCAAGCTTTTTATGAATTTTATTATATAATTGGAATTGACTCATTTCTAGCTTTTTTTTTATTTGATGCCAATAATGTTGTAATTTTTTTTTAAACGTTCCTCTCCCTTTCTTTGTATTTCCTGATGAAATATATACATATTATATAGCTACACACAAGACGAACCTAAAGACACCTCATATGTTAAAATCCATCAAGCCGTTTAGGCTACAGAGCGTACCAAAGAAATAGACATACATTTATACATACATACTCTCGAAAAACATAACCCCCCTTCCAGTCGCGTAAAATCGCCATTGTTTTTTGAAGTTTTAAAGAATTCAATCTATGAAGAATTATACAGTCTCTCATAAGGAATTCTTCTCATAAAGCTAAACAAAAAAAGTAGATATGGCTGCACTGCATTTAGTACAAAGAATCTGAACAAGAACTTATAAACAAAACCAATCATGCTCCGTACTATCTTCTTATAAGATATCAAAAACGAACAAAACTCAAGATATTGATTTCCTTTCAAAATAACTCTTTAGAGTTTAAACTTCGTCACTGGTACAAGTTTGGAGCGAAACAGTATGAATCAATAGTTTCCAAGTGTCCATTCTGAACATTGTCCGTTCTTCTGTTCCAAATAGTTTTGCAGGGTTATTTTCTCCATATTTTGTTTTTTTTTTGTTGAATGCTTAGTAGAGTCAAAAATTTCTTATATTATAAAACAATTTCATCTATATAATTATATATATTGCTATTATAGTTTTGTAGACTAAATATATATAATCTGTGATGTTTTAATAGCAACTTGCAACTGCGTAAGCTACAGACTTTAATATTTTCATCTCTGTATATTTGACACGTGTTAGTGATACTTACATCTTTATATAGGATCTAAGGTCGTTTAAAATTGTGAAAGTTACTGACATGTACTTATTGTGAATTTAATGCAGCAACTACTGCAGTTACAGACAGTCTTACAATTCAGACAGGGCAGAAAATAATAATAATATGAAAATCTCATAAGTACACAACAAAAAATTGCAGCATGGTCCGGAAAAGCGCTTCATGGAAGACACCGAGCCTATCTGAGCCAGCCACACGTCGATAAAATCAAGTCGAACGAATGGCTCAAACGAGGCGAATTGTTTCCCGAAACTGAAGGTTTCATGCTTGCGATCCAGGATCAAATAATAACAACTCGTAACTACAGAAAGTACATAATAAAAGACCCCAATCAGCCGACAGACACTTGCAGACATTGCAACAGTGCCTCTGAAACCATTCAACACATAACAGGGGCCTGTAAATCACTCGCACAGACAGATTATAAACATCGACATGACCAGGTTGCTGCAATAATACACCAGCACTTAGCACACAAATATAAACTTATAGGTGAAATGATTCCATATTATAAATACAAACCTGAAATCGTTTTAGAAAACAGGAATCAGAAAATCTATTGGGACCGAACAATAATTACAGACAAAACTATACATTACAATAGACCTGATATCACCGTTCACGACAAGATAAATAAAACAGTTTACTTAATAGATATAGCTATACCTAACTCACACAACATTCAAACTACAATATCCGAAAAACTTAGTAAGTACCAAGATCTCGCCATAGAAATAAAAACCCAATGGAAAGCACAAACCGTCCATATTGTCCCTATAGTACTCTCATCTACCGGTATAATACCAAAGGCTCTCACACAAAGTCTTAACACTCTACACATACCTTCTCACACACTTTACATGCTCCAAAAAGCCACCATTCTCAACACCTGTCGCATCACGCGAAAATTCCTGACTTCTTCTACACTATCATCCACCTTCTCAATTTAAATTTCCCCTTATACACTTAGTTCCGGCCCGTGTGTAAGGTTGTAAACCTCTTAATAGAGAAGAAAAAGTAAAAAACTCAATATAATAATAATAATAATAGGCGGTTGGATCAAGAGCCTGGTTCAGAAGGCAGTACTCCTCGATACGGCTCGTATTGTGAGGAAATTCCTGTCTCTGCAGCCTTAACCACCGGTAGCTTGCACCCTGCTCCCGATACCAGCGAACCTCTATTTTTTTATATTTTTAAATGTTTTTTGTATATACTTTTATTAGAAATATTTAAAATGTAAATAGATAGGAAATGAAAATGAACATAACATCATCACGCTTTGTTTCCCCGAAGGGTTAGGCAGAGGTGTACCTATAGTAGTACACCCACATTTCGCCAGTTATGTTTAAGTCCCATGTAATAGGGGGCGAGCCTATTGCCATCTACCGGGCTCAAATCCAGACTCCGAGCTGCTACTGAGAAATTCCAGATAGAAAAACCCAATAACACTTTGCCCGAACTGGGAATCGAACCCAGGACCTCATGCTCAGCATTAGCACTTGCGACCACTAGACCAACGATGCAGTCGAGAAAGTAAATAAACGAATAATAATAATAAGATATTTATTTCAGACAACAGTCCATATATTGTTATTATAGGTATCTACATACTTTTTAATCTATTGGAGTTTCATTGGGCCGGTGATAAGAATCATTTAAAATGCAACTTATGACCAGTCCGTTACTAGTCAGATTTTATGAGGCTGTCTAGTATTTTAAGCTTGACACCTAAAATAAACCTCTTTAAAGCAACATCATCTTCTTCATCAATCTTTATCTTCCATTGCTGACGACGACTTTCTCGCACTTTCTCTTACAATTCCAGTCCTAT
The DNA here is from genome assembly GCA_947568875.1 of Fissipunctia ypsillon. Classification (NCBI taxonomy): domain Eukaryota; kingdom Metazoa; phylum Arthropoda; class Insecta; order Lepidoptera; family Noctuidae; genus Fissipunctia; species Fissipunctia ypsillon. Next base: position 17,855,681 of record OX387662.1, read on the forward strand.
TAATCTTAACATATCTATCCATTTTTTAAACAGTTTTGATCGTAGACTCAGTTTACGAAAACTTTCATATCTAATAGTTAGATGATAGCCAGATGGACAACACAATTAAGTCAGAAAAAACTTAATTTGCCATTTGCTTTGTCCTATTAACTAGACGTTGCCAAAGACATTTAAGCAGTCTACCTTATACAAAGTCACCTTTAAACAGTAGACGACGAAAATTGTAACAACGCTAAAGAAAAGTGAGCACACTCCAGTTCCAGTATCCAGTTACAAATTCTTCATACTTTCGTCTCTCACCGTCTACCCATAATTAACTCTGATGTGTATTAGAAAATATAATTTTCCCACATCTCCCCGTATTCGAGACACGTAATACAATTATATGACAATAGACTTTAAATTACTTGGAGCTCTGAGGCCCAAGATGTTTCGTAGTATGAATATTAAAAATACCTTTGTTAACAAAGGAAAAGACACTTTAACTCTCTAAAGATAGGGTTGAATTTTAAAGGCTGTGTTAAACGCGTTGTGTATAAGCGAAGATGCTGAAGTAGGTTACATAAACTCGGGTTGTTCAAGTGTTTATAAGTGATATGTTTGCACGCTTATCTTGGGATGGAAGAAAAAGTGGAATGCGTTGTGATTTATATTTAGGTGCTTTGTTATATTTGCTGATTGCCGTATATTTTGGGTTGGCCAATGTGTTATTGGGTTTTTTATTTTTTAAGTAGCTGCGAAAATCTGACTTTCGTCATGGAGTTTCTTATAATGACCATGGGCGCGCTTCTATAACGTGGGACTTATAAAGTTAATTGAGGACTTTTGCTATTTTATATTACATAGTGAAGAGCAATGGTAGCCCAGTGGCAACGGCCGCGACTTACGGTCTTAGGTTCGAAACCAGACAGGTGTTTTACTTTGTGTACATTATTTCATCACCACTGCTCTCAACACGGTGAAGGAAAACATCGTGAGGAACCCGGCATGTCCTAGAACAAAAATCGAAGAAATGAGACATCTACCAACCAGCACTGGACGCGCATGGTGGATTACAGACCACTCCCTCTCACGTGAGGAGGCCTGTGTCCCAGTGGGAACATTATACGCTGATTATGTGCATTTAATAGTGTATTAATTTAAAGTCTATACCAATTTTCAGCTCTATGCAAATTATTCCGGTTAAATGCCTTTTCCCAACTACACTGGGGTCAGCTTTCAGTCTAACCAGATGCAGCTGAATAGTCGGAATACCAGTTATTTTTCACGTATTTGTTTTAATTGTACAAAAGGCTCTAAACGTCCTATAAACAATACCATTTCCTCAAAGTACAGTCATGCACAAAAACATCTCTGGGTACAACGATTTCAAATGTTTTTTCGACCCTTGACCCTCCTTGCAAGCGAGACTCTCATTATTCTGTAGAGAAGAACTCTTATCTTCGTACAACGGCAGTGCTTGCCAGTAATTATTATTTTTCAAGTGTTCAAGGTACGAACAAAACCTTTTTCTACGTCATTATACTTGACGTGATTGAGTACGTGGAACACTTTGTCATGTTGGGACTTACGCCCTTTTGGCGTGACACGGGTATAATGAAGCTACAGGTTTTTAAATGGTTGTGTAGGCGTTTAAATGTTTCTGAAAATTTGTTAAATTTTCTTTATAAAACGACTTGGTAATGCGTCAAATTACAGAACGTCTGTATTCACCCATGGAGTGTTCTGAATTGTATCTATGTAGTAAGCCCACATTTCACCAGGTATTTCACACCTAAGCGTATAGTCGGTCGCCAAGTGTGAGCGTCCAACAAAAAATGTATGGATTAAGAGGAAATTGAACTCCCGTGGAGAGGGTTCTATACGATAAATATATTATATACAGTGTGGCGGGACATCGACGCGCCACCTGTTACCATGGATTCAGTACATGATTCTGGACCCCGCATCGCTGTAATTTTTCGTCGATTACTCAAAAAAAATTTTGCTGTTTCATACATTTGGACTGCGTAGGTATTGCACTTTTGTAGGAAATAGGAGATTTTTTTCTTAATAACCGAAGAATAATTTCAACGCAGGGGGTCCAGAATCATGTACTGAATCCATGGTAGGAGGTTGTACGTCGATGTCCCTGCCACCCTGTATATACCATGAATTTATCTCAAGAACAAATATATCATTGTAGTTGAAAAACAGGTTCTTCCATACATTCCAACTGCAAATGTGAGTTTGTACGCACAATATTTTATTTTAAAACCATAAACTTCTTAGAGGTTTTCTTGTAATCCATACATATTCGAAGAATTGTTTTCTGTATTTTTTTAAATATTTTAGCCTAGTTTCTGATATAAAGGAGGGTATGGTCTATTTTCATCTATTTTCTTAAATAACTTTAAAAACATTTATTTTAAAATTATAGAAAAACAAACGTCTGAGACTCTCACAACAATTCCTTTCATTTGATATGTCACACGGTAGAGTTTGCAAACCTTTTTTTTTTCCTAATTTACCCCGCAAAAGTTCAAAGTACATTTATTTACGTCTCACGTCCGTGTTTGGGTCAAAGAAACTCATTGTACAAAACATCTTAATCGGTCAAGTAAATTCGGAGTAAATTGGCTGTGACAGACGGACAAACAGAGACACGAGTGATCCTATAAATAAGGGTTCAGGTTTTTTCATTCGGCCGTACGGAACCCTAAAAACTACTTCATCCGCCTGACTGTCCTCTGTTCTCCATACATTTTCACAGCCGGTGACAGACTATACGCTTTGTGTGAACGTGGCCTCGGTGCCATGAAAAAGGGAGCAAGCCTATTGTCTGTATACAACATAACATCACGCCTGTAATCCCCGAAGGGTTAGGCAGAGGTGTACCTATAGTACACCCACATTTCGCCAGTTATGTTTAGGTCCCATGTAACAGGGGCCTATTTGCCTGTATTGTGCCTGTAGATATTATAGCTACGACACAAAACAATAATTTTTTTCAACAACAAAAGTAAATTAAACATTATTGCTTCCCTAAATTGTTTCATAAATAATAAATCATGCAATTCAGCTGAAAATACTGTCGAGATCAACTCTGTTGCGAGAGTCTCCAATAAAACTTTCATCGTAGTCTGAGAACTTATTTAAAGAAGTTTATTACAAATATTTCGAGTATAGAAATAAAAGAATTGTGACTAGGGTTGCCAGCAGTGGCGACAGCAGCCTATATCACAGTTCCTACTCGGAACCTATCTATTCGGAGGTTCGCATCAACAACACTACCGCTATTGAAAAATGCCACAGTCAATAGTGTCTTCTAATGCCAAAAAATATATTTACACTACGGGTATTTAAGATAGAGATAGATATAGACAAAATGCACCAGCGAGAACGAGATGGAGGAATATTGCACATTTTATTTGTATGACTGTATAGTATTGGATTCTTCATATTCCTATAATATTTTAGAATGATAGTTCTTTTTTTTATTTAGTTGAGTTTATTTCTCTAAAACATTGAACGTTTTGTTTGTGTAGTGATAGCGTCTTTTTGGTCTGCTATTTGATGATACATGGTGTTAAATTTAGTAAAGAAAAGACGTTTATTTTTTAGATCGTAAATTTATTTTTACTTTATTGATAAATAAGTAAGTTAAAACCAGCTTCGCTTCGGCTTCTCTCTTACGAAAATTCACACCTCGCCGCTGGTTGCCAGATGAATAAATTGTGATCTGTTGCACTATGTAGGATGGCTTGTGTCGTCATCATAATCAGCCTATAGCAGTCCACTGCTGGACATACTCCTCTCCAATTGCACGCCATTCAGCTCGATTCTCGGCAACTCTCATCCAGTTACTACCAGCCACCCTGCGAAGATCGTCGCTCCACCTAGCCTGAGGGCGTCCTTCCTTACGTTTGCCGATACGTGGTCTCTACTCAAGAACACGTCTACCCCAACAATCATCGGTTCTAAGGCTAATATGGCGGGCCAATTGCCTCTTTAGCTTCACTTTACCTCTGTATTTCAATAAATAATAGACATAATAGGGATGGTGACTAAATGTCTTTTTGACTTAGACTAAATTTTTGTTTGTATTTTTTCTTTTTTTTACGTAATCAAAAGATTTTAGCGATACACTGAGTTAAAATATGGCACGACGTCACGCTTTGCTAGATTTTATACCGAGTTGTGACGTAGCGTTAATGCGTTTCATCTAACTCATTTTTTATTAATATGATAAAGCAACTGCCTCGTTGGTCTAGTGGTCGCAAGCGCTACTGCTGAGCATGAGGTCCTGGGTTCGATTCCCAGGTCGGGCAAAGTGTTATTGGGTTTTTCTATCTGGAATTTCTCAGTAGCAGCCCGGAGTCTGGATTTGTGCCCGGTAAATGGCAATAGGCTCGCCCCCTATTACATGGAACTTAAAGATAACTGGCGAAATGTGGGTGTACTATAAGGACACTTCTGCCCATCCCTTCGGGGAAACAAGGTGTGATATTATGTTATGTTAATAAAAATCCCTAAAAAGGGAGACAGCCCTTATTCTAACTTCTCAGATCCCGTGTCAAACTGTCTGCGATGAGGGCGTTTTATTAAACCGGGAAGTTTTCACATATCAAAAAAACTTCGCATCTGCTGATATTGTGCCGAAATTATTTTGAAAGATAAATAAATACTTATAAACTCCTTAAGTGCTTAAATTTTTTATATGTACACTAGCTGTGCCCCGCAACTTCGTTCGCGTGGATGTCGTAAGATACACAATATACTAAAATAACAGCCACATTTTAATAAAACTCTCTCGTCCCCCGACCCGTCGCGTTGAATCACTCGCCCGCGCTATTACTTCGTTATCGCTTAGTGTTCTTGCAGACTTTTTTCTTTTTGCTCGGCTTCTAAGGGTCATAGCGTGATGTTAAATAGCCTGTAACTATCCTCAAGAATTGGGCTACCGAGTGCAAAAAGAAATTTGCTAATCCGACTTTTTGTTCATAATTTCATGGGTTTTAATTTTTTTGCGCGGAACCCTAATTATTTTTCGTAAATCAAAATAGTTTAAGTTACCTACCGTAACAGCAGCTATCTGTCAGTGAAAGTCCAGTCAAAATCGGTCTAGCCGTTTCGGAGATCAGCCGGAACAAACAGACAGACAGACAGACAAAAATGTTAAAAATTGTTTTTTTTTTTTTTTTTTTGTTATAAGTACCGTTTATACTTTCTTATGCAGTTAGTAAAAAGTTGTTATTTTGACATTACAAACAGACACTTAGATTTTATTTATTTGTATAGAAGATATTTTACTATGAACAGCTCAGCTATAGATTTCATGATTCATCCATTAATATATGACGGCAAATATATGTGATCATTTGTGGATGGCATATACAAGTGGCAGCACAAATATGTGACATCGAAGGAACACCAAAACTAACTGGCGAGACAAGCGACGCGACGGCAAAATATAGGATGCTGCATCGACTTCAAAAATATGTGTCAATGAAATATGAATGGGCATGGTCTTGTTAATATCTGCCTACTCAGTTAAATTCAGAAGAATGTACACTCGGAGGTAAAAATCCATGGACAGTACAGAAATAAAATCGTGTGACGTGAGAAATGACGCCATCTAGTGTAAAACCAGTTATCGACTAACAAAATTTAATAATGCTGTTAATAGATGGCGTCGCATGGCTTTTAAAGATAAAAAATATTTTTGTAGTTTCTTTTTGTCTCTTCAAACATTCAAATAATTTTTAATTAATAGTTTATTTTAAAGATAATTGTTCCCAACTATTAACTACGTTAAAATTGAATATCAAAAGTATCTGATTTTCTAAGTTTTAGTTTTCAAACTTGAGAGGGTAAGTTGGATATGGATTTTTAAATAATTGGTAGGTAGTTTAGTAATACTTAGATCGAGGAGTTATGACTATGCTCAATTGTTCGTTCGCTAAGTTCATTTCGCTTACCTCGTGCGAGTGCGTTTTGTTCAGTTTTTATTTGTAATCAAGTGAATTACTTATTTTACCAAAATGAGTACGCGTTGTAATATTTATTGTGTAATGTCTATTTGTTTGGTCCGGCTTATCTCTGAAACGGCTGGACCGATTTTGACGAAACTTTCACTGGCAGATAGCTGATGTTATACGTAGTAACTAAAGCTGCTTTTATTTTTAGAAAAAGAATTAGGGTTCTGCGCAAAAACATTAAAACCTATGACATTGTGAACAAATAGCGCGGGCAGCCGATGCAACGCAGCGGCTCGGGGAACTTAAGAGGATACCGTGTGCGCAGTGGCGCCCTCATCGTTTGTTTGGTTTTTAATTTAATTTTAGAATGAAAATGCAGAAAATAAGCACGTTATGTTGCGCTCCACAAGACTATACGTTATTATTATTACAAACAGTAGTTATACATTGTTAAGTTTTATTATAATCCTTAAAACGGAAAATAGTGGCCACTAAGCTCCGTTTTATAGATTATAATAAATCTTAACAATGTATAACTACTGTTTGTAATAATAATAACGTATAGTCTTGTGGAGCGCAACATAACGTGCTTATTTTCTGCATTTTCATTCTAAAATTAAATTAAAAACCAAACAAACGACGAGGGCGCCACTGTGCGCGCGATATCCTCTTAATTAAAATGTAGTGTTATTTTAGTATATTGTGAATCTTACAACTTCCACACGAATGAAGTCGCGGGGCACAGTTAGTATATAATATATATTTTCCCTTATATAACCTTAAGTCGTGAGTTGAGCTACACGATTACTGACAAATGCTTGCACTGACTGGACAGGTCCACTTAAATCTGTGTGGTTCTTTCCTCAAAAGACCATTTCAGACATACATGATCTACATACATGGTCCTCACATGATTTGACCAAAATTATGACTGGACTTTAAAACAGAAACTTTGACCCCTGAGTTTGTTTCGCCATATTTTCTTCTCAGGGGTAGACAGATAAGAAATGACGATTCCATCTAGCTTAATTTTATTTGTTTAAATATGACATGTAAAAGTGATTCTGATATCATATTTACAGAATAAACAACTTCATTTCATCGTTTTCTAATGCCCCAACAAAACCCTTTTAAAATTTCGCTAAAATGAAACACCTAAATATCAAACGCAACTCCTTTATTAAATTAATTAACTCGACAATTTTGTAGCAAGAAGATCCATCTTAATTTGAATCTCAATTTTAAACCACGATAGCTATATTAGATGCCCAGTATAATACTGAAGCACTTAAATGTCTTTTTACTCATATTTCCCATCAGACAAAGTTATCTCGTTAAATGCACCGAGAGTTTGCAAGACAAGAGGCCAACTTTGAAACCTTCAACCATTGCAAGTAGACCCCTGGAAACTCCAGCAGTTGTATTAAAAAAGTTCTGAATGTAAGGACTGCGAAGGTCTCTGTAATTTGGTCGTTTAACTCGTCGCGGAATTCGAGGGGTTCATATTTGTCTTGGGTTGGAGAAAAATTTAATGCTTGCGCATTTCTCAGTGTTGGTGAATAAGTACTGTAGTAATCTGCCGGGATGCCACGGCAGATCACTACGTGTATAGTGTATGTTCACTCGTTAAGAGGTGTGTGAGGGGACGTTTTGATTATTAAATGACACATCGGAGTCCCATAATATTATTTTAATGGCTTTGCGCAAGCTCGTTACAAGTTTAACGTAAAGCTAGGAGTCAATCAATATAAAACAATTTTACTATATGTCATCGTTCGAACTTATTCTACTATAAAATCTAATGACGTGTCTTAACGTCCAGCTGTAATTCCGATGAAGGTTTCATGCTGAAAGCAGGCTCGATTAAAGCCTCTACAGTACCTAATGGCAATCGAAGCAAGCCGACCCCAATATAGTTGGGAAAAGGCTAGGCAGATGATGAGTACCTAATGGCAGTAAGTAATTTGTTAATGGTGTAATCGATCCGTAGTCTACGTTCGCATTTGTAATTTTAGTTTAAGACTTTATAGATCACAGCACTTTGCCAGCAACTGAAGTCCACCCGTGAATGTACCACGAGATAATTTTGAAAAATCCGCCCTTATTCCTTGTACATCATAAAGGGAAACGTCTGTGTAAAATTGAGCGTTGATGAGTCAGTCAGAGAGCGAGTCGGGATGAAAAAAATTAGTTGTTGGGACAAAACTTCCTGGAAGGAATTGGGGGAGGCCTTTGCCCAGCAGTGGGAGAGTATAGGCTAAATAAAAAAAAAAACATTGTTTTATCGTACACCAAAATTGTAACAGAGCGAGTAATTTCTTTCACCATTAAATTAAGTAACTAGAAAAATAATGATTTAGGTACTCTATCTACAAAGCTTCTAAAGATTCTGTATAATATGTACATCAATAGATTATCGAAACAACTCGTCAAGCTCTTTGTGTGAAAGTTTATTGTAGTACGGTTTGTTTCTGACATTTCTAATACCTGAGATTTGGCAGATACCTAGCTATAGTTTATCTTTAAAGTTTCACTAGGAGAAGAAAATATTATACTTACTTAAAAATATTAATTGAAAAATATTACTTAAAAATTTATTAAAAAATGTTACTTGGACTGCCTCGTTGGTCTAGTTGTTGCAAACGCTACTGCTGAGCATGAGGTCCTGGGTTCGATTCATGGTCGGGCAAAGTGTTATTGGGTTTTTCCTTCTGGAATTTGTCAGTAGCAGCTCGGAGTCTGGATTTGTGCCCAGTTGACGGCAACAGGCTCGCCCCCTATTACATTGGACTTAAACATAACTGGCGTATTGTGGGTTGTACTATAGGTACACTTCTGCCTAACCCTTCGGGAAATATAGGCGTGATGTTATGTTTTCTTAAAAATATTAAAAACAGCTTTTTATTGTCTCACTGCAAAGAATGACTGGGAAATTTCTTCTGTTTTAATAGAAGGAACAAAGAATAATCACCACACTTGCTTACAGTGTGCTTAGCGCTCGCAGAGCTTTTATATTCGGCTTGTAATATTCCTACTGCTAGGACTCAGGCCGCATCTCTGTGAGAAGGAATTGGTTGCCATGCTAGCTCTGGGCGGGCTGGTAGATGTCACAGTCACACACATAGGGCATCGTGAGGAAGCCGGCTCTTCCTGACATGGGTCGATGTTTTCCTATTGATAGTATTATCATCAAAAATTTACCTCCGATCGGATTTTTGGTCCAGCCTTTGGAAGTAGCGCTCGCTCGGCTTGCGCGTGGTTAGTCACAGTTCTAACCTAACCTAACTCATTCGATCGGTGTACCCTGGCTTAATTACTGCAACTAACTAACCACGCGCGAGCCGAATTTGCCTCTCGCGTGGTTGGTCACAGTTCCAACCTAACCTATAATTGATTATCATTCAGGCCGATAGTTGAACGGTGCCGTTTAGGTAAAAAAACTAGGCTGTTAACTGAAAGGCTAATTAAACTAGTTGGCTGCATCCTGCCTATTGGGGTATTTAGTCTGAACGGCACAAATGTAGACGATTTTTGTTTATGGTTGAATGTCCCTCGGGCCAACGTTCCAAGGGACCGGTGATGAAAATTTGTAAATAGATTTAATGTCATAAACTGCATCAAGTACATTTAGATACAAAATTAAAAAGTTGAAACAAAAGTTTTATTATTTTTCTTAGATTTGTATTACCTTCTTTAGAAAAACAATCAACAATAATATACTCGTAAAATTTTTACAAAAGTTAAATTTGGTAATTAAATAATTTTGAATAAAAATCAGTCTTATTTTAAAGAGACAAGTCAACAAGATATAAAAATATTACAATTATAGAATATAGTAAAAATTTAGTAAAAATCGGTCGTATTTTAAAGAAACGATGTGACTATTACAATGCATGCGACTGTCCCTTTAAATTAATTTTGAAATCATTTTATCACCGGCCTTTTCGAACGTAGACGATTTTTGGTTACGGTCGAATGGCTCGCGGTCCATTCGCTTTGGGCCGTACTGGCTAAATACCCTCGATTGTTATAAGAAACATAATTATTTTTTTTATTATTTGCTGCATTTTCCACCTCTTCGAAAATATTCAAACTCAACTTTTTTATTCAATACCCCTCTTTTTTCTCCGTTTGATGGTGATTCTTTTAACGAGAGCCTATATTTAAGTTCAAAAGTTCGTTAAAAGAAATCTCCTGTAATAATAACGGCTAAGCAAAAGATTCTAAAGAAATAATCTTTTAAAACATAATCTTTGCTTTTACTTACTTTAGCAAAGTTCAAACGAAGTGTTAAGTAGCTAGAGGATTTAAGTTTATTGATGTAATTCTCGAGTTTTAACCAAAATTAATATTGTTTTTAACAAAAATGATGTTAACAGACTTCAGAAATTCCGTTAATCTAAAGAGTTCCTACCATCTCCTCTAGTGTCGATAAGAGCTATTATAATACACCAGCGCGCGTAGCATGACCACCATAGAAACGGGTTTTGTCGACGGGAGAATAGATAAAATGACAGATTATATGATAGAAAGGTTTTTAAGCATTTTTTTCTGTCTAAGCATAGCGATGTGTCATTTTGTCTATTCTTCCGTCGACAAAACCCGTTTCTATGGTGTTCAGGCTAGGCGTGCAGAACATGTTGCTGAAAAACTGAACTATTTTGCTGAAAAGGTAAGCAAGTCAGACAAGTTGAAAGCAAACTGTCTAGGCCCAAGGCAGTAAATCCTAGGCCCTGTTCACACACAAATTAAATGATTCGATTGAATCCAATGATAGTCTGAAAACTATCCCGTCCCATTCAGTAATATTTTAGAAAATCCATTGGCAAAGCCAGAGCAGTGGTAGCCTGAGGGTAACGGCCCCGACTTACGAGCTCAGACGTGGGTTCGAACCCTGGCAGGCACTTTACTTTGTGTAAATAATTTCATCACCACTGCTCTCAAAATGGTGAAGGAAAACATCGTGAGGAAATCGGCTTGTCCTAGAACCAAAAAATTTGAAGACATGTGACCTCTACCAACACACACTGGGTCCGCGTGGTGAACTACGGCCCACCCCTCTCGAAGAGAGGAGAACTGTGTCCCAGCACTGGGAATTTGATTACAGAAACAGGTCATTCAATATGTGTAGGGCCTATTTCAGCATCTACATAGCAGCACTGGGTTCGTAGTCTGTTCGACGGAAGAGTCCTTTCTCGAAGAGCTCTCACCAAACTATACCTACACTTTCAACCTAAGTCGTAAAATCGTATGTATACTGTAACTTTATAATTATTATTTGCACCAACGACGCGACAGCCCAATTTTATCTCTAGGTAAATCAGTGTCCTTTCCAAGGTTGCCTAAGATCGCAAAAACGATAAGGCTGCTCATTGTATACAGGGTGGTAGGGATATCGATGCACAACCTGTACAATGGATTTAGTACAATGACATAATTCTGGACCCCCGCGTTGAAAATTTTCGTCGGTTATTTAAAAAAAAAAATCTAAATTCCTACAAAAGTGCAATACCTACGCGGCCAAACTGTATGGAACTGCTAATTTGAACTGCGTATATGATTGGTATTTCCGCGTCGATGTCCTGCCACCCTGTATTTTGTAGTGTGTGATTTATTTTGTGTGTGGGGGTGTGTGTGTGTACAATGAACAATGTGTGTACAGTGTTCAATGATATATAATATATATTTAAGTTAAATAATGTTTACACCGCAGAATCCATTACGTATGTAAGTAAATAACGTAATGACTACATAAATGGAATGTCGAGATACACTTTCAGTGATATTTCTCAAGGAATGTGTTTTCACCATTGTATGCATTGTCAACAGTTTACGTATCACGACGGTGTTAAGTAGGGTGACCAAATTAGTTGAGTATTCGGGATATTACTTCTAGAGATAGACTCCCTCAATGTTGCTTTGAACTGATAAGCAATATTTAGTTAAAATCTTCTCTTACTCTGACGCTAATTGCAGAACTAGTGGATTATGTCAAAATTAAGTCCACTCCATACTCCACCCACTTGAGATAGTCGAGATAATACATAACATCACGCCTTGTTTCCCCGAAGGGTTAGGCAGAGGTGTACCTATAGTACACTGACATTTCGCCAGTTATTCTAAATCTGCTACTGAACTGGCTGCTACTGAGAAATTATGGACGGAAAAACCAAATAACACTTTGTCCGACCCGGGAATGGAACCCAGGACCTGATGCTCAGCAGTAGCGCTTGCGACCACAAGACCAACGAGGCAGTCGAAATACTCGGGGTTGAAAGACGTAAGGTTGATTAATTGGACAGTATCCTTTTATTAAAACGCTAGCAATATTTGTAAAGTTGACAACTTTTATTGAATACCAAGCAATAGCCATAGGCATGGCCCATAATCAAGGCTTGCAAATATATTTAATAAGCTACTGGAAAATTTAAAATCCCTACCATTTGAGCTGAGATTTCAGCTGTTTCGAGAAAATTAAATCATTTGACTTAATTTTCTCGAAACAGCTGAAATCTCTGTTAGTAAAAAAAGCCGTTGAGGAATTTAAAGCTGACAAAATGTGAATCGATTGACCTTGTAATAATATGCTTGACGTAAATGTGAAATAATAAATGAATATACCATTACTACACTTACCTATATGACTAAAATGAATGAACGAATTGATAATAATGATTTATCTATATAAACAAATAAATACAATTGAAGTGTCTGTTTTTAACGTATATACGGTACTTGTAACAAAAAGGCAATTTTTAAAAATTTTGTCCGTCTGTCTGTTTGTTCCGGGTAACCTCCGAAACGGCTGGACCGATTTTGAAGGGACTTTCACTGGCAGATAGCTGATGTTAAGGGGAGAAACTAAAGCTACTATTAGTTTAGAAAAATAATTAGGATCCCGCGCAAAAAAAAATTAAAACCCATGAAATTGTGAAAGAAAAGTCGGATTTGAAAACTTCTTTTTGCATTTGGTAGCCCAATTTTCGAGGATAGTTATAGGCTATTTAACATGACGCTAGAATACTTAAGAGCTGAGCTAAAAGGAAAAAGTAAAAAACACACAGAACGTTAGGAAAAACACTACGTGAAAATGTAGTAATAGCACGGGTGGGCGATGCAGCGCGACGGGTCGGGGGACAAGGGAGTTTTAATAAAATGTGGCGGTTATTTTAGTATATTGTGTATCTTACTACTTCCACGCGAACGAAGTCATGGGGCACAGCTAGTTTAAAATAAAATGTCATAAATTATTGATTCATGTTAAGTACCTATATTGTAATGGATCGTAATACATGCATAGGTAGGTAGGATATATAATCAGCCTCCACTGCTGGGACACACGCCTCCTCTCAGTGAGAGGGAGTGGGCTGTAATCCACCACGCGGGCCCAGTGCGGGTTGGTAGATGTCACATGTCTTCAAATTTTTGGTTCTAGGACGTGCTGGTTTCCTCACGATGTTTTCCTTCACCGTTTTGAGAACAGTGGTAATGAAATAATTTACACAAAGTAAAGCGCCTGCCTGGGTTCGAGTCTACGACCTACAACTCGTAAGTCGCGGCTGTTACCACTGGGCCACCACTGCTCCCTGCTACTAAATTGTAATATATTAAAATGTATAATATTAAATTGATATGAAACATTTGCATGTCATGAAATTCTAATGCATGTCTACCAACCAGTGTTTTAAATGTTAGCAAATTAATAAATAAATACCCATATATTGCAGCAGTTTCTTTTGAGATTTATTGTGTGTTTAGCAGTGATTTTAAAAAGTTCGGTCCAACTTCTTGTTTCGAACTGGTCACCGTACTGTTGAGGGTGGATTCCGGATGTTTTTTCACCTCCATCCCTTATTGGATTTCTTTCATTGCCTCTATAAGTGGTAATAAACTCCAGACAAAGAATAGGTTGAATGCCTTTTTTGGGTTCCGTACCTGAGTTCCAAATGGAATCCTATTAGTAAGACTCCGCTGTCCTTCCGTCCGTCCGTTCGTCTCTCTGTCAGCGGGCTAGATTTTTAGTTTTATTTTTATTGTGAAATTTTATGTTTAGATATATTTTATAAGACACAGAGGGTATAACATCGTCTTGGAATACTGTAAGATGTTGTACATATTGATGTGTGAAATAAATAAATAGATAACCAAAAAAAAATCTCATGAACCGTAATAGATATACAGTTGAAATTTTCACAGATTATGTATTTCTGTTGCCGTTATAACAAAAAATAATAAAAATAAAACAACATTAAAAACGAAAGGGAAAAAGTTTTTTTTTTTTTTTGAAAATGAAAAGTTTTTTTGTATGGCGGTCAATCTGTGAAAATTTCAATAGTATATCTATTACGGTTCTTGATATATAGCCGGCAGACAAACAGACAGACTGACAGTGGAGGCTTAGTAATAGGATTCCGTTTGGCACTCTTCGGGTACGGAACACTAAAAACGCCGATTCATAAGGTATTGTGTTTAAATAAGGGCGATTTTCTGCAACTGCAAAAAATAACTTTGTAAGTATCATTTTTTTTTTGAGATAGGTTTGCTCTTGACTCTAGTCTAGGTCAGAGATGACAGAGACAAAGTCAACGATGGAGCGAGCTTACCCGGAAGAAGCATGTTCACTCTCACTTTGAAGAGATCGGGGTTGTATGCGTCCGGAAACACAGACGCAGGCAGAGAGTTTCACTCATTTGCTGTGCGCATCACAAAAGACATTTGGAAGTGCTTAGTGCGAGTTGGTGAAATAGCAACTAGGTAGGGATGGTAACCTGCAGTGCGTCTAGATGTCCGATGGTAGAAGGGGGCCGGCGGAATGATTAAAAAATACAAAGTTAGGATGAATATCATTAAAAAATACAGTTATCTTTGCGATTGTGAAAAATATTCTTCGTTTAGTATTTTTTTTTTAATATATAGTGTTAAATTTAATATTGTACGGTGGTACGGAATCCTTCGTAAGCGAGTCCGACTCGAACTTGGCAGGATTTATCCTTGAATTGTGTTTTTTGCTTGGCAACACTATTTTGCGTGTGGCAAACTTTACCAATATATATCTATACTCTAGTTAATTTAAAAAAAAATCTTAGTTTCTTATAATAATTTTTAAAGTAAAAAACATTTAAGATCTCTGTAATAAGTCCAGGTCAGTGTATTGAGCTAACAACGTGCTGTAAAAAAGTGGGTTTACACAATTTATAAGGCTTTAAGTATACAAATTAAAAGTCCTTAAATTTTCAACCTGCGAGACTTTACAGATTAAACAAATGGAATAATAAAACGAATAACATAGTTCTTTAAACGTATATATTTTATTTCTTCTAATTAATAACTTTCATGCATATTCAAAAGACAACATTTTGATGCATTTTATCTCTTTATTATTTCATACGTCAAAACGACAAAATTATTCAGCACTTTTCACTTAAGTGTAAGTAGTCTTCATGCCAGCGTCAACGCCCACTTTAATACTGCAATATAAATACGACTAACGTTTAATACAACACTTAACTAAACTAAGTAGAGATGACGACAGTTAAACTGCACTAAACATGGCTAAGTTTAGTCACTGTTTACTGCTAAGAGGTGATTGTGTTCATAAAATAGAACGGTCTGTTCAACTTTAGTGTTCAAGTATTTCGTTCGTAGTTTTAATATAAAGACGTAAGATACAAAATATACTAAAAATAAGAGCCACATTTTAATAAAACTCTCGTCTCCCAACCCGCCGCTTTGCATCACCCGCCCCCGCTATTTGTTCACAGTTTCATGAGTTTTAATTCTTTTGCGCGGAACCCTAACTCTTTTTTCTAAAATTAAAAGCTCAAGTTGCTCCTTATAACATTAGCTATGTGTCAGTGAAAGTCCCGTCAAAATCGGTCTTGCCATTTCGGATTAGCCGGTACAAACAGACAGACAGACAGAAATAAAAAGAAAAAAAACGTGTTTTTGTTATACGTACCGTATATACCGTATATACGTGGCGGCCGTGTTGCCTAACATTTTATATTCAGCCGAAATCTGGACCCTGTACCGCAGGCACACCCGCATGCTGGACCGATTCCACCTTCGATGTCTTAGGAGATCTTCAATTCTTAAGATCCAATGGTCTGATCGCACGCGGAACACCGAAGTGCTACGCAGGGCTAATGTTGCTGGCATTGAGCCTTATCTCATGCGGCGTCAACTTCGGTGGTGCGCATGTGCCACGGATGACGGAGCAGCGAGTGGCGAAGCGCGTCTTTTATTGTGAACTTGAGGAGGGCAAGCGCAAGCATGGCGGACAGCTTCTCAGGAATAAAGATGTGCTTAAGCGTCATTTTAGCAAGTGCGACTTGGAGCCGTCTCGGTGGGAGCAGCAAGCCGCTCAAAGACTTGAGTGGAGGATTTTGGTTAAAAGCAAAGTTCATGTTTTTGAATTACAGTGGCGCCTTGAGCTTGATGCCAAGCGTGACCAACTGAAAGCCCGACCACCTACGGCAGTTAACTATAACTGATAGATGATGTGCTCAGGTGCCTGCAATGTGCGAGGATTTTCACAAAAAAGATTGGTTACATAAGCCACATGCGAGCTCACGAACGACAACTACTGAGGAGGAGTTGAAGCAATCGCCTTGGCCGAAATCGGTCGGATCGCATCATTTACCATCATCATTATCACCGTATATACTTTCATAACATGCATTTAGTAAAAAGCTGTTAATTTGACTTTACAAACAGACACTTCAATTTTAATTTTTTTGTATGTAAACTAAGTATGTACATACAGAGTATGTTATGTTATATTATTTTAATTACTGTGAATGTGAAGACTATGTTTTTTTTTCTCTCAGCTTTAATCATTGTTTGCCAGTTTGAGTAAATTATACGGCCTACCAAAAAGTCCTTTCTTTGGTATTGTTCGTCGAATCGTTGAGCTCCTTATGTTGAGCTGTACGATTACTGACAGATGCTTGCACTGACTGGACAGGTCCACTCAATCTGTGTGGTTCTTTCCTCAAAAGACCATTTCAGACACCAACCTACATGGTCTTCACATGATCTGACCAAGATTATGTCTGGACTTTAAAAGAGACTGTGACCTCTGAGTTTGTTTCGCCCTTTCTTCTCAGAATAGTCAGATAGGAAACGCCGGCCTCATCTAGTTTAAAAAAAAAATGTTTCACGTGTAAAAGTGTATGTATAAACCTACTTACAGAAATAAAATCATTTATCATTTATATATGTTTTTGGCTCCTGTAAACATATTCTTATATCTATGAGGATCTCTTACAGGGTGTACCAGAAACGTGTGGTACAGACCATCAAACTACACAACTTTCTCTATGGGATCAATATCGTAATCGCGAAAAAATTATCAGCCGTCCCATACATTTGGGTCGAGTAGGTGTTGATGTTTTGTATGGAACTGTTGATAATTTTTTCGCGATTACGATGTTGGTCCCATGGAAAAGTTGTTAAGTTTGATGGTCTGTACCTCGCCCTTAAAATTGACCACACCTTTCTGATACAATTTGCTGTACTTATATATTTTTCCATGAGCTAAATCGTGTCATATCTAAATTGAATGAAAAGGTTCGTATTTCATTAAAATGTCATGTCTTGTCATGTAGCTGGATTTAAAACTAAAATTGAGTTAAGATTAGAATGAAATCTATCAGACTTTTGTACCGAGATTTAAAACTAGAAATTGTTTAAAAATACTCATTTTCGCATTTTGCAGACAGATTTCATCAGATTCATCTTAAAAATATTTACTTTTGTATCATTTAAATAAATAATACAAAAGTGAAATTAATTTATTTTAAGGTCGAAACCAAACAATGACCTATCCACAGTGTCCAGCTCGGACAGGTCATTGTATGTAACTTGTAGGTGAAACTCATGAAACCTGTAAAAGTTTATTTTGTTTGGACATTATAATATTTAGTGTCTTCTACGAAAAGGCCATCTCCTACTCCTATTATGAAAGATTGTAAGAGGTGACTCAAAACGGTGAACGACAACCTCGTGAGGAAACCGGCATGTTCTAGAACCAAAAATTCGAAGACATGTGACATCTACCAACCCGCACTGGGCCCGCGCAGTAGATTACAGCCCACTCTCTCTCACAGAGAGGAGGCCTGTGCCCCAGAAGTGGGAAGATTTTAGGCTGATTATGTATGGTTAAAAAAGTACCTTACCAGAACTGTCACCTCTTTCCCTTACATACCCTCATAAAAGCCAGTTTCAAAAAACGTTAAACAGAAAATCTAAACTATTAGTAGGACGCACATCTTTACTTGGTAAGGCTTCGGGGCCGTTGTAATTTCCCCAGGGAATGTCTAAACACAGAATATGTTAAAGGCACAGAAGGCTAGCTTCATACAATGAGCGAACACAGGCACAGGCAGCGCTCACACGTGGAGCGTTTTTATATTAGTTTTACCGTCCCGACACAATAGCATGGTAAATGTATGGAGTTGTATGAATGCCTCGCTTATAATGTTCCCATTGCTGGAACACAGGTCTTCTCTCTGTGAGATAGAGCGGGCTGTACCACGTAGGCCCAGTATAGGTTGCTGGACTTCACATGCCTTCTAATGTTTGTAGAAATGTATGACATGCAATGCATGACACTTTTCATTATCGGACGACGATATCGCCTTGCTGTCCTTCGTCCACCGTCCGACCGTATTTCCATAAACTTTAAGTCCACGGTAATAACGTGACCTACCGTGAGTCGTGACGTGTTAAGGGGGTCCATTCTGAAAGTTGGCATCGTCGCAAATAGATGATATTTTACTGTTTTGGTTAATTTTTCAATATTAGGTAATAAATGATATTATGAAATATGACTCTGTAGTGCACTAAAATATTAATTAATCGTCACACTGATTATTTATTATTAGGTGTAGAAAAAGCATTCAGATAGGCAGTCGCCCGCTAGAGGGTTATTCTAAATTGGCTAGCTAAACTCCGCAGACGCGATGGGTATCGATATCTAAACATAATAAAACAAAAAATAATTCATTTAAGGATTTTTTTATGGGTCACCAACCGCAATTATTGTAGTCACTAAAACTGTCAGTTTAGAAATCCATTTTTTGTGTAAACTTCACAGACGTGATGGATATTTATTTATTTTATTTTATACCTAAACATAAGAAAACAGTTTTTCTCAACTCATACTTCAAGTAACAACACTAACAGCGGTCATTACATCTAAAAAAATACATCAAAATCTTTAATTTTTTTTTTGTTTTATCATGTTTAGATATCGATACCCATCGTATCTGCGGAATTTCGCTAGTCAACTTAAAATAACCCTGTATAACTTGTACTCGATTGCATCTGGTTAGACTGCAAGCCGACCGACCCCAACATTGTTGGGAAAAGGCTCGGCAGATTGAAGGTGTAGAAAAAGCATTTAGAACGCTTTTCAGATTTGTTAAATATTTTACAGCTATTTACACCGTTGCCAACTTTCACACCTTCTTAAAAGCGTTCATAGACGTATAAAGGCATGAGGAACAGGGTGTAAAGTTCACTCAACCTCCATAGAAAAGGGTGTTGTGTCTGGTGGGCTACTGCCCGACGGTTGATGTCGGGATGTTGTATATATGCTAGTCGCTCGGTAAACTCTGATTGCGCGATGCAGGGTTTTGCGTGACGTCAGTGTGACGCGTTCTATTGTGGCAATATAGATATGCCGCTACATCACTCCCCTCCGGAGACCGGAAATCGATAGTGGGCAGAGTCGTGTATCTTGCGATGCTTGCCAGGGCCAGTTGAGGTTCCAGTGAGTGGAACCGGGTGCCGCATAGTTCACGGTGAGTCGAAACTGTCTGCGGAGATGCCCCCAGTGAGTCGGGGTGGCGCTGCGTTATGCTCCAGTGAGTCGGATGTGGTACAGCGCTGGGTTGAGGCTGGCTACTGGTGTCGACCAGGAGAGTTTTGAAGGGCTCTACTTGTTTGACCGGCCGAGAGTGCAGTGTGCTGTGCCAAGGTTGCTGATGAGGCTGAGGGTGATGACCAGGTATGCGCGGCCGCTGCATCCTGGTGGTCAGGATACCCGTTGAAGCCGTGGGTGCTGGCTAGCTGTGTGACTGGCTGCTCGAAAGCTCGAGGAAGTGATGCTGATGACGTCACGCTGTAGTAGTTGCACGAAGGCTGCGCTGACGTTCATGTTCGGGGTCACCAGTATAAAGGCATGAGGAACAGGGTGTAAAGTTCACTCATCCTCCATAGAAAAGGGAGGATCCTCCGACCAGACGGGTGTTGTGTCTGGTGGGCTACTACCCGACGGTTGATGTCGGGATGTTGTATATATGCTAGTCGCGCGGTAAACTCTGATTGCGCGATGCAGGGTTTTGCGTGACGTCAGTGTGACGCGTTCCATTGTGGCGATAAAGATATGCCGCTACAGACGAGAACACTATGTCTGAACACAGGCTCTGCGAACTTTTGCGCATGTTCTCTCACTCACACTCGCCTCATGTCACCATTTTGGTTTATAAAAAATGTTACTGGGCAGCCTTCGGCACGAAGTTTGGACTCGCCAAGATACTCCAGCCGTACATCCGCGAACGTACCCGGACGCCCACTTTTCGCCCTTATTCCCTTAGCAATAAGGCTGAAAAGTGGTCGACCGGCAACGTTCGCCTAAGTATGTAGACGCATGTCTATGTGGGCGTGCGCTCTCTCTCGTTGTATGCAGCCGTCCCTCTGTACCTATTTATTCCGTGGTCCAAGTCCCTCTATCCGGTAGGGCTGTTTAATCAATGCTCTGCTTATGTTCCGGTTTGAGATTACTATGTACCTTGACACGTAATGGCGCTAAGGGTTTTATTATAGGTATGTTCGAAATTGTTTTTGGATGAGGTAAGGGAAAATGTTGATTGAAATAACTAAGTTTGTAAGTAGGGAGGTATGCGTGGTTTGACGCTTGATAATGCAAGGTCCTAAAAGTTACCCATTTTCATGTTTTAAATCTACTTGAGAGAAATTGGTTGAAACTCAAACTCAAAGCATTTATTTCAATTAAACCAATTACAGGCACTTTTGAATAAATTGTCAAAGAGTCGGTCATTTAGTCAGAAAGTTGAAGCTAGTTGCCTATTCCAAAACGTAGATCTCTATGGAGAAGAACAGGCAAGAAACTCCAAGGACACTCTTTTAAATCAAAGTTATTACAAAATCCTGGGTACATTGTTCTTGTTGCTTCTATATGTGAGAACAATGTAAAAATAAATAATTCAAAACAATTCGAAACATAAGATTAAAAATAAGCCCTGGCAGTTAAGAGACGACCAGTCTCAACTGACGGCGCCCGTTCACGAACAAGACGCGTGGATAAGTACCATCCAGCTCAACCATTTTGTAGGGAACCAAATGATCCAACACACGCTATGTCTACGAATGGACTACAATACCAAAGATCTCCAACACGTAGCTGAGAGTGGCGCAGCTACAATTATCATTAGAGGGAAGTCGAAGAAAAAATTGTCCATTTCTCATAAACTCAGACAAAAAAATTTTAGGCATTTTTGTGATGATTTTAATCTTATAATGACTGCATTAAACTGGTATTAAATATACATAATGTGATGTGATACACAGTTACACACACACAGGTGTTCATTATTTGGCAATACTAGATATTAAGAAGAGTGGTGGTTCCGAAGAGAAGCCGATAGGAATCGGGTTATATGAAGGCTTCACCACTGGTAGCTGACCTTCAACAAAACTTTTAAAAGTCTGACTAGCCGTAACTTTACAGACACAATCATATTTTCTGTTCGGTGCATAAACAAGGAGTACCTAAATGAAATAACAGAAAAACTCCAATATGAACAACTTTACTTTGGGACCAGCTCTGAAATCGCGCAAAAAATCAGCTGCTCCTTACATTTTGTCGAGTTATACGAACATGCGTAAATATAGGGAACAGCTAATTATTTTTTTTTGCGATTTCAGGGTTTTTCCCCTATTAAAAGTTACCACAAGGAGCTCTCAGAAAGTTTTTTTTTCGGAAACGACATACATACCAACAACTCAATTTCAAATAAATAATGAATTGCTAAAGAATCATAAATAGGCCCACATTTTTTCTCAACGTCATAAGACGCTGTCGACGTTCGTGAAAATATCGCGGCGATTTTTTTTTGCGCACTTTTTATTTAACGCTCTGCTTAGCACCGAGAGTTGAAAATCCAACAGTGTGTTTTTTCGACGCGCTGGGCTGCACTCTATTGGATTCTCAATGCTCGGCTCAATACCGAGAGTTGAAAATCCAGTGCGCAATAAAATCCTGCCGCGATATTTTTACGTCCGTACGAACGTCGGTTAGGGGAAGCTCCAGGCGACATCATTCAAAAGGGTCAAGTACGTAGCGGAAAAACTCCGCGTTTACAAGTAAATACATATGCGTGATGAAATTCTAGAAAGGAACGTTTTTCGTTGGAGACTGGTTGTTTGTATTTTGTGTGAAAACTCTTTCGTTACGAACATAATTGAGACCAACTTCAAATTCAGAACTCTTTATTGCATTCATGTGTACATATTTTAGTTGTTACAATATAAGTAAGTTCCAACATGAAACCCGGTTGGGGCACGGCAAAATAATAATAATTTTAACATAATAATAATAATAACACCCCACCGCCGTATCTCTAAGTTGACGAAGAGAGTTTTGTAAGTATTGGACAATGGGTTTGAATGGCTAAAGCGGACTGGTTACCTAGAACTATGGAAGGACTATGGCCCCTGCCTGATCAATGTTTTATAAATACACGGATAAAATGGCCGGGGGTGACTTGCACACTCAATAATGGGCCCCCGAAAACGGTCGCTAGCGCATAGTGTGTCGTAGCGACAAGGGGGCAACATGTTCTTTTATTTTTTTTTTTTTTTTTTTATTTATTATTAATTACTGATACCTGTATACAATAGATTAAACTCTGTCTCTTAAACTAGGGTATCCTGTTTCTTAAGAGACAGTGTTTTGCAATAAAGTTCCAATTAATTAACATATATAAAAGGAGAAACTTACTGACTGACATATCAATGCACACACTGGGACTAGGAACGTGCAATTTTGCACAAGGCCATTTACTCCCTTTTGCTGGTCGATTTTCGAAAAACCCAAAACCTATGTCTATGTTTTTTGTCAAAAGTATTAACTTATTCGAGGTAACCGGACAGCGCGTTAAAATTCTTCCATACATACTTTAGCACCCCCTAAACAAAATCCTTTTGACGGGTAGTTTTGAAAAACTAAATAATGACAAACTTTATAATTCATTTAAGAATCTCTTCGTGCTAAGTTTCAAGTTTGATAAGATTTTTCATACAATAGAAAACCCCCTTTTTCACCCCCTTTAATGTTGCCCCTTGTTGCTACAACACTATGTGCTGGCGATCGTTTTCGGGGCCATTATTGAGTGTGCAAGTCACCCCCTGACATTTAATCCGCGTATTACATAACACTGATCAGTCCTGACTGCCTAAAAAGACTATGTCCCCTGGGACATAGTCTTTTTATAGTTCTTGGTAACCAATTCACTATAGCCACCCAAACTCATATAAAATATGTTTTGTTCCCATGTCCTACAATAGTCCTGTATCAACGGTGGTTGTCCTTGGGTGCATTTGTATAGTGCATATAGGGATAATCGTCTGTTAATGCCTTCTCATCATTTAAAATTGTCTAAGGGGTCTATGCGAGTTGGCTTCGGCCCCTCTTACGCCTACCAAAGGTCCGGGACCCCAGGGTCCCGAGACATGTCAAAGACATTTTAAAATAATAATTATCATTTTATTTCAAGTATCACCGACTCATTAACTTAAATATTTATACACAATCAGTCACATTAAATAAATACAGAGTTAAATAATTATAGAAATTATACAAACAATAAATTATTCAAAAAAACAAAAAACAGGTACTTAATAGACTTTTTGCAGTGTTGCCACATTGCCTGCGCTCAATGTGTAACCTTCAGCAGTGATTAATGTAGGTGCAATGGACCCTTTCCGCGAGCGCGGCCAACATGCTGTTAGAGCTCCCCCGCACTCGCCGAACCATCGAGGTGCGTCTCTTGCGCATTGTTGTAAAAAACAATCTACGCCGCCTTCGCAAACATTGTCGAAGCGCTGCAATAACGGGAGAGACTCAACAACATCCTGAACGCATTGTTAAACTGGACTCGAAGGGCGCTGTACGACCTTTGCATGTAGTGTAATGTAGTGCAGTAGGTTCTAAAGAGAGTAATTTTAACTTCTGCTGAGCATCGTGCGAATCTACGGAACATCATATTCACTCTGACCGACAGCGCCCTTCGCTCCCGTTCAACGTCCGCATTATCTTTCAAGTCGGGAGTAACTTAGTGCTTAAGAATATCTCCTCTTTCTAAGGGTGTGCCATTCAGCTTTATAGCTGGCATTTCAATAACTTCTCTCTACCCGCCCTAAAACACCATACATTGACTCTTTTTTACATTATACAATAGTCCGTGATCAGTTGCATAACCCTCACAGATACTCATCAGCTTTCTGAGTCCGTAGACCGAGGCACTCAGCAGGACCATATCGTCCACGTAGTTGATGTTATTGAAACAAACGCCATCTATATAACTACCAATATGTTGCTCGCTAAGCGCCTCGATCAGCCCATTAATCAACAAATTAAAAATGGAAGGTGAGCTCAAACCCCCCTGCCAACCTATACGAGTCCGACAATGTGCCCACCCACTTGACATGGTTTACCTGGTTCCCCTACCAGTACTCAAAGATGGTAATAAGTACGTTCGATATAGAATAGAATAGAATTTCTCTTTATTCAAGTGACCATGAATCAACAAGACTGTTAGTAAAACTTACGACTATGTTAGTAAATATAGACATTAACGAAACGAGGAAAAACAAAACAAAACATTAAATAATGGCCGATCACTGCTGTGACATCCCATGAGAGACGGCACAACAGCGACCCACATACATTCAGTCCAGGCGACTCGCAACCATGTCTAAGACACTATTGGAGCTGCCCCATTCCCTGCTCACCAGGGAAGCGCACCTTTTACGCATTGTTGTGTAAAAATAATCCACATGCGCATCTGCGAACATCCCCGATGCACTACAGAAACGGGACAGCCCCACCAGTATCCTAAACGCGTTGTTATATTGGACACGGAGGGCACTGTACGATCTTTGCGTATATCTAGCCCACAGGCTGCAGGTGTAGAAGGCAGTACAGTAGGCTCGAAAGAGTGTGATTTTAACTGGAAGCGAGCATCGTGCAAACCTGCGAGCCAGCATGTTCGCTTTGACTGACAGCGCCCTTCGCTCCCGTTCAATATCATCATCGTCCTTGAGGTCGGGAGTCAATATATGTCCAAGATACTTAAACCTGTGAACTCTCTGCAAAGGCGTCCTAGAGGGAAACACCGGTGGTACTCTATCTGGGCTTTTACCCCCAGCCTCAAAGACCATGATCTGCGACTTCTTGGTGTTATATGCCAAGCCGTGCAGCCTCGCATACGCCTCACACTGGGCAACCAATTTTCTCAGGCCACAGACTGACGCGCTCAGCAGCACCATGTCGTCCGCGTAACTGATATTATTTGACGCAGATACCATCTACATAACACCCGATATATGAGCTGCTTTCATTTTATCCCACATGATATCATAACAGACCAGTTCGAAGGCCTTGGAAAGGTCGAGGAAGCAGGCGTACACAGATGTTTTTCTCTCAGTGTAATATTTGACAGCACACTTCAGACACAATATCGCAGTTTCCGTGGACAGTCCCAGTTGGAATCCGAACTGATTATCATGCAATTTAAAGTATTTGTTTAATTGTATATTCAGAATGCTGTCAAACACTTTCGCACCTACTATTGCCAAGGAAATAGGCCTGTAGTTAGATGTCTGAAAAATCTCCCGCCTTGTTTTTTACTACCGATACTACGATAGTCCTCATCATATCGTTAGGTAGGTATAAATGTGATATGCAAAAAATGTACAACATGGCCAGCACTCTGCACATAAATGAGGCCCAGCGTGCTGCACAGGTTCTACACTTAATCCGTCATGGCTAGGTGATTTGCCTTTTAAAATCGATTTCACCGCCCTTGATGCATCCCTGGCCGTAATCCTGGTATCAACATATTCCCCACTCATCCCACCCTCACTTCGAGACAACGTTAATGGTCCTAACCTAGACCGGCCTTCATATTTTTGTGTTATTTTGTCTACATCACTATTATTATTTTCCTAGTCCTATACACAATAATTATTTTGGTCACGGTGATTGTTTAACCATATTGTGTCCGCTTTGCAAACATAGGGAAGTCCTTTTTTAATACACTATTTATGACCTTAATTTATAAAATAAACGAAAACTTTAGTTTATGTTTCAATTGGTCTTTATTTCATATACATACATTAAACGCTTTTATGCAATATTTAACGCAATTAACTATTTACACTTTACTATTTTCAATTTAATTTATTTAGATCAATGATTCTAAATGTGTTTTTCTTTTCCTATTTCCTTCTTTATCTTGTATTTGTTGAGTCTGACTTTGACTTTGACATAAACTTCTAGGCGTTTCAGAAGTTGCCCTATTTCATCATCTTCATTAGATTCTGAGCTATCTGAGTCTCCTTCTCCTTCTTCTTCTTTGTCCTCTTCGTTTTCTTCAGATTCTTCTGGTTCCTGCGTCACAGAGTCATCTGGTTGTGCAGTAGTATTCTCTTCTGGAGAAGAATCATCTGGTTCCTGTGTCACAGAGTCATCTGGTTGTGCAGTAGTATCTCCTTCGGGAGACGAATCATCTGGTTCTTTTTCCTCAGAGTCATCTGGTTGTGCAGTAGTATCCTCTTCTGGAGAAGAATCATCTGGTTCCTGTGTCACAGAGTCATCTGGTTGTGCAGTAGTATTCTCTTCTGGAGAAGAATCATCTGGTTCCTGTGTCACAGAGTCATCTGGTTGTGCAGTAGTGTCTCCTTCGGGAGATGAATCATCTGGTTCTTTTTCCTCAGAGTCATCTGGTTGTGCAGTAGTATTCTCTTCTGGAGAAGAATCATCTGGTTCCTGTGTCACAGAGTCATCTGGTTGTGCAGTAGTATCTCCTTCGGGAGACGAATCATCTGGTTCTTTTTCCTCAGAGTCATCTGGTTGTGCAGTAGTATCCTCTTCTGGAGAAGAATCATCTGGTTCCTGTGTCACAGAGTCATCTGGTTGTGCAGTAGTATTCTCTTCTGGAGAAGAATCATCTGGTTCCTGTGTCACAGAGTCATCTGGTTGTGCAGTAGTGTCTCCTTCGGGAGATGAATCATCTGGTTCCTTTTCCTCAGAGTCATCTGGTTGTGCAGTAGTATCCTCTTCTGGAGAAGAATCATCTGGTTCCTGTTCCCCCAAGTCCGTGGTGGTTGTGGAGGGTGTGGTGGTTGTGGTAGTGGTGGTGGTAGTGGTATCTATCTCTTCATCTTCTCGTAGATTTTCGAAGTCAATACCCGTTACTTGTTGAAACCATGATAAGTAAGGTCCCGGACGAGTGAATCCTGTTAGGAATAAATATATATTTTTTTAAATAATATATTTTGATAACAGGAATACATGAAACATACATGCCCAATCTTCTCCATACGAAACTACCTTTTGGAAGGGGTGATCAGAATCAACAACACATTTTTCTTGTAAATTTTGACGTTCAAAAGTTCCATTTATTGGCCTACTTGGATTACATTATTTAATAAATTATGAACCAAGAAAATTATTACCAGTTGGATGGCCAACGTGGCAGGCGTTGTTTCCGGATCTCAAGAAGGAGCTGACGCCGATGAGAGTTGGAACACCGTTGGGGCCAACACGCACTAGTGGGCCACCACCGTCACCCTGGTACCGAGTAGGAAACTTAGTAATCAAAATTCTAAATACCAAGGCGATTCTGGGACAGGACCACCTTGGGATTTAGAATTTCCAGAATCAGGAGTTTGCATTTTTTCAAGAGTAACCACAGCTTGTTCTGTTAAATTTTGAACTTCATTTGAGTGAGGTGAATTAAAGCACTTTTTAACCTTACATGGCAAACAGACTGTGAGGTAACGTTGAAGGGCCGTGCGCAGATGATAGTGTTATTGACGATACCGGTCATGAATGACCAAAAGCACGTCATGTTGGAGATTGCTTGTAGATATACCCATCTCAGTATGTCAGTTGGGGAACCTAAAACATAAGGCGAAAATATAATTCTTATAAACTATGCTGTGGTTCAGTAATGGGGCAATGTTTACGAGTTTTTTGTAAGATGATTTTAAAAGTCTTCATAGAGTTTTTACATCAAATGAAATAAATTAAGTGTTGCGATGCTGCTGTGCTTGCAATTTTTACTACCCTTAGTCTAAGGTACTATTGATTTTTACGATCTTAAGGGAGTCGCACACACCGTACATACTGCTAGCTATATGTAGCTATATAGCTGTACTTTGACAGAAACCTATGTTCTTACCATGACCTATGCCACAACTACAAGTCGTACTAACCTTGGTAGCACCGCACCTATGAACCGTCCAATGGGAAACTACAATAAAATCGCTACACGAACCAATAACATCAACAGCTACTCTAACCCTTTACTACAATTCCGATTAAGACGTCTATGGTTAGAACTGCTCGGAGTCTCGAGACGTATGTGCAACACGAGCCACCTATTGATAATTGTATTTACATCCATTCCCTTTTTGTTATTTTTTAAATATTTTTGTATTTCCGATCGTATTTGTGAATATAGCTCATTTTCATTCTATTTAAATTTATAACTTATATAATTATCTAATTCAACTAACGATTATATTGTACATACTATTTTATTAATTTCTCTGCCAGTGCTGTGCACTTCTGTAAGTGTAGAATTAACAATTCCAAAAACTGTATGTGATTTTTATTTGTGTATGTCAATGAGTTAGTCGTTGAAGTGCCATATCAATAAATTAATAAAAATCAAATATCTAATATCATCAAGCCTTTCTTCATAATAAGGTAATATTATTAACAAGACATGACCTATTCTTACTTCGAACAGATACCAAAGAAAAAGAAGACCATATTTATGGTATTGTTTAACTGTTCATGGAAAAAATATATTATACAAGACTAGCTGTTATTCGCGGCTTCGCCCGCAATTTTTTTTTTTTTTGTGGATGGGAAATCATCAAATGACTTCTCCCGCTCTGGGCGGAGCGGGAGGGCGTGTCAGACTTTTACTGACTAAAACCCACCCGTGTTCCTTCTGTTGCCTGTGCCGGGGCCACGGTAACTCTTTCGAACATCCCGCAACCCTAGCTGGCATCGGCCCTAGCGGACCCCGTCAATAGTGCTGACATCTCTTTGAGGCGCGCGTGGAACACGACGCGCCGTCGACTCGGGCTTGGTCCTTACCGGACGGCGAGCTACCCATTGCTCGCCGTCCGCGGCTTCGCCCGCTTGGATGTCAATACTTGCATATTTGAATCACATTTTGCTCACAATTTCATGGGTAAAATGGTATGGTATAATGGTAATGGTGGTGGTGTAATGGTATGGTATGGTTTTAACTTTTTTGCGCGGAACCTTAATTATTTTTCTAAAATAAAAGTATCCTAAGTAATCCTTATACATCAACTATGTGCCAGTGAAATCATGTCAAAATCGGTCCAACCGTTTCGAATTTCAAGGTTTTTTTGGCGCAGAACTCTAATATTTTTTCTAAAATAAAAGTACTCTAAGTTACTCCTTATAACATCAGCAATCTGCCGGTAAAACTCCCGTCAAAATCGGTTTAAGTGTTTTGGAGATTAGCCGGAACAAACAGACAAACGAAATTTGAAAAAAAGCTTTTTCGTTGTAAGTATCGTATCGACGGTTAAAAGGTAATAGGGCTTAAGCGACATTTTGGTAGAAAATGAGTAATGAATGCCATCTTACTTAAAATTCTCTGCTTTTTAGGATGGCATTCACAATTCATTTTCGACCAAAATGTCGCTTATGCCCTATTACTTTCATAATTATGCATTTAGTAAAAAGCTGTTATTTTGACATTACTAATACTGCCCTCATAAGCCAAAAAGCGTCATCTCAAAAAAGTGAGACTCGAGAAAATTCATGTTTTAGTTTTTTTGATTTCGCGTCAACTTAGTAAAGTAGTTTTAAAATTATTCATTCATAATATTAGATACTCATACCCATATTTCTTATTGATGTTTTTAAAAATAGGAAGAATATGTTTTTTTACCTCATTTTTGAGATACCGCTATTGGGCTTCGAATAATATGTTTATTAATATGAGTTACCGCTTTTAGTTATAGTGTGTTCATATGAATTTTCATACAAATGTTTTTCTATACATTTTTGCTAAAAATCCACGTAAAAGAAAATAAAACACGAAAAAAGTGCATTTGGAAATAATTTTAATAAACTTAAGATTAACATAATTAGAAAATTTTAAATTTTGAAAATAGGCATCTATGTCATAAATGACTCAGAAGTTCCCTACTTCTGAGTGATTTATGACATAGAAAAAAAACTTCAAAATATTACTTTTTATTTCTTTTCTGGTTTTAAGTGATACATCATAGCGTTTTCTTTTTCTTATTGTTCCTGCTTTTGTGTAACTGATTGAACTTTCTCTAAGCGTATCATCTTCTGTTTCATTTTCCACAGTATCGTTTGTGTCAGTATTATTGGCATATTCTGTATCTTCGTTTTCTATCGCATTTTGTAAATCGTTATTTGTTTCTTCACTTGTATTACTTGAATTCAAAACATTAAAAGGTTGTTCAGTGTTTTGTTCGGTCAATAAATTAATTTTATTGGAATCAAGATGAACATTGTCCTCTTCACAATTCTCCAGCATAGATTTTGGGTCCGGGATATCAGAAAAAAGCTACCATTAACGGCAGACAATGGTAAAGTAACCGACGTTAGTGTAACAAATGATTTAATGGAGATGTTATCCAAAGTATCTAAATCTACATGTCCATTGATCAAATTTGGTGCTGATTTAGGTTGCCTTATGTCGTTTTCATCCTGGCTAATCAAATCACTGGTTATTATTGATTGTTTTGGCAACACATCGTCATTGATAAACATTGCTGTCGGTTGAGATGGCCCTGGTAACATATCATATTCATCTTCATAGACTGATAGAGCTGTTGATGTAGATGGCCCAAATAATATTTCATTGTTATTAAGTTATTCAGAGGAATATTTTGTTTTGATATTTTCAGCTACTGATTGTGAAACATTTCGTGTTTCGTATTTTGAATACGTGGACTCTTCATCTGAACTATCACTATTAGGAAAAAAGTCCGGATCGATATTTTGAATGTCGCTATGTAATTTTCCCGATCCCTTGAATTTGTTTCTTAAATCTTTATTTTTTTGAGCTAATATCATCATCATCCTCGTGTTCCTATGTGACATTGCTATTAGGTAATTATCTGTAACAAATCAAATGTCCATTTACTATGTTAATATTATAATTTTTAACAAAATAGCTACCTACAAAACGACTAGTTTCAAAATGAAATCTCAAAAATAACAAATATTACTTATTATCAATCACTAATTGAGTCAATTAATTTTATTAGTTCGGTGAAGTTTTACATTCATTATTTTCATACATATACGTGTGCAAACAAAAACAACAGAATGTTAGATTCTTAAGATGTTGTTTAAATAATCTTCTTCTTGTCGTGTTGACAACAAACCTACACAATGTCAGCCCAAAACTCCGCCACAAGAGTGGCGTAATAATCAATTAACAAAGATACCTTAGGTATTTAGAATAATCGATCGATCGAGAATTGTCAACTGTTAATAACATTACTTACACAATAAAACTTAATATATTGAAGACTACTACGGTAAATTATTAATGGGTTAAAAAAGTTCATAAGTAGGTATAAAAATGGTTTTTAATTGTGATTTATCTCTAAACAAGAGAAATTTACTACAAATTACTTCATAGTAACTCACCTGAACACCAAGTATCACACTCATAACACCAAACACTGGCTATCACTTTATTATCACCAATTTCTAATTATTCCCGATTTTATCAACTCTACGACCTGTTACTTCAAGCAAAACAAACAAGAAAACATTATTATGATGATTGATAGATTTGCATTTAAATATCGCCCTTTTTGTTCATCAGCTAGCGTTTATTTTTGTGCAACAAACTCTGCGCGGGCAGCGGCATCTCACATTTTGCGAACTATTTTCGCCTAATTTTACTAAGCGCAAGATTCGTATCAATAGTTCGCTACGCATTCAACAGATACCGCCAATGTTCTTAGAAATTTTGGCCAGCAATTATAAGAACTTTTCTAAGCGATTCCACCGTAAGTAAATATACGGCCATTGTGTTTAAAAATAATGATATACCTCTCAGCTCCTTAGTAATATCGTATAAATTTGAGATATGCAATATTTTATTAGTAGGTTTTAGGTGGTTTCTGGTTGAGATAGCGCCATGTAACTTCATTTAACCTGTAGGGAATTTGTTAAGCTATCAGATGCAACAAAAATCAGAAATTTGTATTTTTTTGAGATACCGCTTTTTGGTTTATGAGGGCAGAATATATACTTCAATTTTATATATTTGTGTAGATAATATTATAAAGACTGTAAGTATAATGTTGTAGAAACCAACCTGAGGTCCACGTGGTGCCATGTCCGCTAGCGGTGACCTGCAGGCCGTGGTAGTTGGCGTACGCGTCAGCACGCGATTGCACCCGTATCGCTCTTAACAAATCTGAGTAATGACGGCACGTCAGATAAACATGAATAAAATCATACCTTCCTGACTTATCAAAGGTCATTCAAATTCATTCCAGTTCTTTGCAGTCGCCGTGTCAGTTCTCACAAATCTTATTAAAATCCTACTATCCTACTTCCTACTAATATTATAAATGCGAAAGTTTGTGAGGATGGATGGATGGATGTTTGTTACTCTTTCACGCAAAAACTACTGAACGGATTTGGATGAAATTTGTCACACAGATAGTTTATAACCTGAATTAACACATAGAATACTTTATATCCTGATATTCACACGGGATCGAGACTTATGCGGGTGAAACCGCGGGGCGCTGCTAGTAATTACCATATGGTTTTCTTTGCAATTTTTACCATCACATTTTTAAGTGCATGTGAGCAAAAATTGTAACGTCCTTCGATATATTTAATGTTCAAGTCATGCTGAGAAAAATCGATTTACAATATTTCGTATGAGTGCATTAATTGTAGAATAATGCATTTCCATCAAACAAATTGGGCGAACATCGCGAGTTTTTATTTACGGTAGAATTATACTGAATTAATTTTACATCATCCACATAAACTTTGCATATTCTACAATTAATGCACTCATACAAAATATTGTTATTTTAAATCAATCCGGGGCAGGCCACAAATTGGCTCTTACTTTCAGGCTCGCACAGGTGCTCACCGAAAATAGTAGCTTTGGGTACAAGTGCCGTATAGGCTGGGAGCCGATGCCCAGTTGCCACAATGGTGGTAACTGCCTCGGAAGCATGCCGCAGCACACTTTGCAGGAGTGCGCAGTGATCTCAGGGCCATGGTTGGATACTTGGAACGACAATTGAATACTGAAATACCCTTTTTTAATATGTTCAATGTGTATTTATAATTTATTTCTTTGGTTTTTTCTGTAGAAAAAAAATACTCACTAGTATAAACAACGGGGCGCTGCAGCTTCACAAGTGAGATGTCGTTTGGCTGTACATTTGTATTCTGGTCGTTGTATCTAGGATGGTTGTACCACTCTGTGGTCTCGAAGATATACTCGGGGTTAGTGAAACACACGACGCCTGCGCGAACCACCAAAGTAACGCGACTGATAGAGAAATAATAAAGATCTTACCTAGTGACACACAATAATATTAAAAATATAATAAGATGTTTGGTTCATCGATGAGTTACTTACCGGGCAGTGCATTGAGCTGCGGTGATAACCCATTCCCTGGAAACGACAGCACCTCCACAGCGGCCCACCGCACCAGTGGGCAGCACCATACGAAGTGATGCATGGTGAGGGTGCTGGCCTGGCTGTGCCTCCCACCCAGATACTATTCGCGACGACATCGATGATACCACCACGGCATCTGGGTGAACCAGGCATCATAACTAAATTAAGAGTTGAGCGATATTTCGTTTCCTTATTTTTTAGATAGGACCTAAATTGAATACTGAATTTTAAAATATGTATTAATTTGTGCTACATTGCACACTAGAGTAATGCGTTTTTCTTACTTACCACCTTCGATTACATTTTCAAGGAATCCTGGGTTTTGCACTATGTTTTTGTATCTTGCAGATACCTGCAAAATTTGATTGGTGAGTAAGATAAAGCAGTACTTAATATAATTATTGTCAAACTGGCTTGCAACTGAAAATAAAAAAATTGAAATTACTTGGGACTAGGCTGGATGCCTCTTGCGTGTTATGACTTACGGAGCCAAAACGTGGATACTCACGGTACGGCTGGTCCATAAATTCAAGGTCGCTCAGCGAGCTATGGAACAGGCACTTGGAGTTTCACTGAGAGATTGAACCCGGAACGAGGTGAGCCCAAGTTGTCGACATAGCTCACAGAATAAGCAAGCTGAAGTGGCAACGGGCCCACCATATTAGCCGTAAAACCGATGAACGTTGGGGTAGACGTGTTCTTGAGTGGAAACCGGAAATCGGCAAAGGTAAGGTTAGGACGCTCGCAGGCTAGGTAGAGCGACAATCTTCGCAGGGTGGCTGGTAGTAGCCGGATGAGAGTTGGCGAGAATTGAGCTGAATGGCGCGCAATTGGAGAGGCCTATGTCCAGCAGTGGACTGCTATAGGCTGACGATGATGATGAGGCTGGATGCAAGTTGGATGAATTATCGCCTAACGACTCGCGTACACCTATGATGGATTGGGTGTACACGAGCCGTATACCTCGTTTAAGACTTTCAGAGCGTGTCGCGATGGATTGTATAGTAATACAATCCACCGCGATACGCTCTGAAAGTCTTACCGCGATGTCATGTGATTTTTCGTGATTACTTTACCTGAAGGACAGTCAGCAGGAACAGAAACAAGCCCGGTTTTATTAACATATTTAATGCTACTGACAATTTCGTACAACTTCCATTTGAATTTATTAGAAGCTCCAACTACTGTTATCGTTAAGATTAATTAATTTATGGATTATTACTACAAGATAATATAAAATAATTAATGTATTTTTAGGTTGCTGATAAATTGCACATGTGATGTCTGGGATCGTTATCATAATATTACTTCATGAACTATTTGAAAATGCACTCATTGGCAACACAGAATATAGTACCTACTAGATACAGACGTAGCACTCCTTTGATCTTGATTTAAGCCGCAGTCTATCACAAAATCATTTATATGATAAACTGCACTTGTAATTTCTTTGTGAAAGAAATAAAAATATTTTATTTGGGACACGCACAGGAAATACAACAATAAAAAGAACATTAAAACTAACAATATCTTAAACACAAATAAAGAAAGAAAAAAAAAACAAAGAAGACCTGTGCGAGGCCAAAAAGGCTCCTATCTCAGCATGATGCTGCGATATTTGAAAAAACAAAAAACGCAGCGCTGATATTCTGACAGGGCCCACTGTGATGCCACGGACACACCTACAGACATAAAATAAATGAATAAAATAAACAATAAAATATATTATAAAACATAAAATTATATGCAAAACCGTCTTTGATAATAAAATAAAATAAAAACTATTACGTTACGATCGACCCACACCCGACGCTCCAACGTCGCGTGTCCATGCTATAGACTATTGTCTATGGTATGTGACAAAGAAGGGACGCTTGTGCTCTTTCTCGTCCATAACATTTATATGGTTCTACGGCCGAGTACTTTTTGAATTAAGCACAGCGATCAAACTTTTGTAACTTACCTAAAGTATAATATTTTTCTGCTTATCTTAATAAATCTTCTTCACTTGCCATTGGGTGTTGACACCAATTTTATCACTGACTGGGTTGGTAGCGCTTGCGCAGTCAAACTCACTTCTGACAGGCATTAATCCCACCAGACATCAGGGCGGGCCTCTTTGCCCTATGGACCCATCGCTCTCTGTGCTCATCCACCTTTGTAGTCACTACAAAGGCTGCAGTTCTTAATGAGAGGCTGTAAAGATATTTGCGAATGTAGGTAAAAAATACATTTGTCACTTTGAATGAATTTTATGTTTTAGTTTTTATTGCATTTTGATTCCTATCATGTCTGTAAAGTTTCCGCCAGTATACAAAAATCCGGTAGTA
Organism: Fissipunctia ypsillon; assembly: GCA_947568875.1. Taxonomy (NCBI): domain Eukaryota; kingdom Metazoa; phylum Arthropoda; class Insecta; order Lepidoptera; family Noctuidae; genus Fissipunctia; species Fissipunctia ypsillon. Next base: position 17,891,990 of record OX387662.1, read on the forward strand.
AAATTTAACACCGAGTCAACTACTGACAGAAGTACTTAAAAAGAAATAGAGGATTTTGATGTAAACATTTATACAGAGGAAAATGACGTAACCAAAGATGGATTTCAAACCAAAAGGGATATAATATATTATACATATTATTTAAGAAACAATTTTCCCTGGTTTTATAAAATAAGAGGTTGGTAGTGGACTCTGCGTTAAATTTTTTTACAGGATTTTTTTGAACTGGCGGAAACTTTACAGACATGATCATAATCTAAATGCACTAGAAACGAAAACATAATGTTTTTGATAAAATCTTATTTCAAGTACTAATTATTACGATATGAGGGCGTTCACCTGTCATCAACTGATTGCTGTAATTTGATGTTTTCGTAAACAAAATTAAATTAAATATAAATATGTCGTATTGGCTCAGTCGTTCCATGTAAAATACTGGTATTCAGCTGCCTCCGGTTAGACTGGAAGCCGACCCCACCATGGTTGGGAAAAGGCTAGGCAGATTGGTTGCATTAGCCCAGTGGTTAATACCCTACCTCTCATGCACAAAGTTGTGTGTTCAAATCCGGGCAAATACCACTTTGACTTTTTTAATTTATACTTTCTGAGTTTATCTTGGACATAACTGACATTAAAGGAGGAAAAAAATTTAAACCTGGACTTGTAGTTAATATAAATCTGAAATCACCAACCCGCCTTGAGCAAGCGTGGTGATCAATGCTCGTGCCTTCTCTGAATGAGAAGGAGCCTTTGTCTTGCAGTGGGACAGTAATAGGCTCGTATTATCATTATAAATATTTATTTCATCTATTTCATGTTTAATCAACAAAACATACAAATTACGTTTTAAATACTTTAACAAAATACAGTCAAAAATATAAAAACTTTTTTACAAAAAAAAAAAAAAACGTAGTCTGTAGGGATTTCCAAGTCAGCCACGATAACGCGTGCTCAGGTGGAAGGCTCTCAGATGGATCGATAAAACTGTCAGGGGATTTAACCTTACCTGATGAGGTCCAATGGCGCCGATGCCTGCCAGGGTCGCGGGATGTTCGAAAGAGATACCGTGGCTCCGGCATAGGCGACTGAAGTAACACGGGTGGGCTTTAGTCAGTAAAAGTCTGACACGCTCTCCCGCTCCAGCCAGAGCGGGAGAAGTCAAATTTGATGTTGTCGCACCCAAAAAAGGCGGTTTTAACCTCTAAAATGTCGTATGAACCCCATAGGTTCATAAGCAAAATACTCTCGAAACGAAAATAAAAAATATAATTGTGAAAACCGTTGAGCGCTCACATGCAAACAGCTTCTAGTAGGCGAACATTTGACGACAAAAGAGATCACATCTTGCTGTAGAGGTGTTGCCATTAAATATAATAAATAAAATCGATGTCTTAGGAGATCTTCAATTCTTAAGATACAATGGTCTGATCACACGCGGAACACCGAAGTGCTACGCAGGGCTAATGTTGCTGGCATTGAGCCTTATCTCATGCGGCGTCAACTTCGGTGGTGCGCATGTGTCACGGATGACGGAGCTGCGAGTGGCGAAGCGCGTCTTTTATTGTGAACTTGAGGAGGGCAAGCGCAGGCATGGTGGACAGCTTCTCAGATATAAAGATGTGCTTAAGCGTCATTTTAGCAAGTGCGACTTGGAGCCGTCTCGATGGGAGCAGCAAGCCGCTCAAAGACTTGAGTGGAGGATTTTGGTTAAAAGCAAAGTTCATGTTTTTGAATTACAGCGGCGCCTTGAGCTTGATGCCAAGCGTGACCAACTGAAAGCCCGACCACCTACGGCAGTTAACTATAACTGATAGATGATGTGCTCAGGTGCCTGCAATGTGCGAGGATTTTCACAAAAAAGATTGGTTACATAAGCCACATGCGAGCTCACGAACGACAACTACTGAGGAGGAGTTGAAGCAATCGCCTTGGCCGAAATCGGTCGGGTCGCATCATTTACCATCATCATTATTACCGTATATACTTTCATAACATGCATTTAGTAAAAAGCTGTTAATTTGACTTTACAAACAGACACTTCAATTTTAAATTTTTTGTATGTAAACTAAGTATGTATATACAGAGTATGTTATGTTATATTATTTTAATTACTGTGAATGTGAAGACTATGTGGGTCCCTGTTTTTTTTTTCTCTCAACTTTAATCATAGTTTGCCAGTTTGAGTAAATTATGCGGCCTACCAAAAAGTCCTTTCTTTGGTATTGTTCGTCGAATCGTTGAGCTCCTTATGTTGAGCTGTACGATTACTGACAGATGCTTGCACTGACTGGACAGGTCCACTCAATCTGTGTGGTTCTTTCCTCAAAAGACCATTTCAGACACCAACCTACATGGTCTTCACATGATCTGACCAAGATTATGTCTGGACTTTAAAAGAGACTGTGACCTTTGAGTTTGTTTCGGCCTTTCTTCTCAGAGTAATCAGATAGGAAACGCCGGCCTCATCTAGTTTTAAAAAAATATGATTGACGTGTAAAAGTGTTTGTTCAAACCTACCTACAGAAAGAAAATCATTTATCATTTATCATACTCGTATTCATAACACTACTCATAGTTTCGTTATTATTAAGTATTGACATATGGAAGGCGTACAACGACGATATGTGCATTATGTGCACTATGCATATTATTATATAATTGTATAATATTATTTTAAAATCATCATGTTATACCTACAATGTTCCCACTGCTGGGACATAGACTTCTTCTCTGAGAGAGGGACAGGACCTTAATCCACCACGCGGGCCCAGTGCGGGTTGATTGATGTCACATGTCCTCGAATTGTTGGTTCTAGGACATGCCGGTTTCCTCACGATATTTTCCTTCACCGTTTTGAAAGCAGTGTATAGAGGCATGAGGAACAGAGTGTAAAGTTCACTCATCCTCCATAGAAAAGGGAGGATCCTCCGACCAGACGGGTGTTATGTCTGGTGGGCTACTGCCCGACGGTTGATGTCGGGATGTTGTATATATGCTAGTCGCGCGGTAAACTCTGATTGCGCGATGCAGGATTTTTGCGTGACGTCAGTGTGATGTAGATATGCCGCCACATCACTCCCCTCCGGAGACCGGAGGTCGATAGTGGGCAGAGTCGTGTATCTTGCGATGCTTGCCAGGGCCAGTTGAGGTTCCAGTAAGTCGGAACCGGGCGCCGCATAGTTCACGGTGAGTCGGAACTGTCTGCGGAGATGCCCCCAGTGAGTCGGAGTGGCGCTGTGTTATGCTCCAGTGCGTCGGATATGGTGCGCCGGGTTGAGGCTGATTGCTGGCGTCGACCAGGAGAGGTTTGAAGGGCTCTGCTTGTTGACCGGCCGAGAGTGCAGTGTGCTGTGCCAAGGTTACTGATGAGGCTGAGGGTGATAACCAGGTCAGGATACCCGTTGAAGCCGTCGGTGCTGGCTGACTGTGTGACTTGCCGCTCGAGAGCTCAAGGAAGTGATGATGATGACGTCACGCTGTGGTAGTTGCAGCACGAAGGCTGCGCTGACGTTTATGTTCGGGGTCACCAGTATAGAGGCATGAGGAACAGGGTGTAAAGTTCACTCATCCTCCATAGAAAAGGGAGGATCATCCGACCAGACGGGTGTTGTGTCTGGTGGGCTACTGCCCGACGGTTGATGTCGGGATGTTGTATATATGCTAGTCGCGCGGTAAACTCTGATTGCGCGATGCAGGATTTTTGCGTGACGTCAGTGTGATGTAGATATGCCGGCCACAAGTGGTGATGAAATAATTTACACAAAGCAAAACGCCTGTCAAGATTCGAACCTACGATCTTAAATTCGTAAGTTGCGGCCATTATCACTGGGCCACCACTGCTCAGACCATTATTTTAAAATACTACTATTATATAATAATATTATATAATATATTTTATATATTTTAGCGATAAATTTTAACAACAAATAAAACTTAAAACCAAATAGGTACTTACTTAAATAAAATATAAATACCATAAAAGCAAACGATACTATTTAATGATACTATTTTAATTTCATATTAAATTATTTTTTCTATTACAAAAAGCGCCTTCATCCTCTCTCCTATTAAAAATTAACCTTGCTGTGCCCGACAGGGTCCATAATTGATTCGATGTTATAAAATACCAACCACCATGTGTACACATTATGGAATGCAATAAAGTATTGAGTATTGAGTATTGAGTATAATATAATTTTTACCTGTAGAACATACAGCAGAAACAAGCCCGATTTCATCAACATCTTCTGTTCTTGACATAATTTCCGTCAATATCCACTTACGGCTGAACCTAATAACCTATCTTTCACCAGTTTACGCATACTGGAGATAGAAAAACCTATCTATCTTTGGTTTTAACGTCCCAATAATCTTTATGAGATTATGGAATCTTACCGGCCTGACATAAGGACAAATAGAATTATACTGTCTAGTATCAATAGCGTTTATTGGGTTCGGCAGTAAAATTAGAAGTTTTAAGTTCGGGTTATATTGAGATTAATATCAATTAACTAATTAACAGGATAAGATAAAATGAAATTACATGAATGTTAACATTTGCAGATAATTGGAACTTACGATATGGATCGTTATCTGATTATGATTTTATGAACGATTTCAAAATGTGCATTCACCAGTCTTGCATACGTTGGCCATACAATATAGTCATGTTCAGTCGAATGTTCTCAAAAAGTTTTAAAGAGAAGACAATTTTATTGTTTTGGGATTCGATACAGACCGTCAATCAATCAATCAACGCAGCCTATCACAGTCTTCTGCTGAATATAGGCCTCTCCCAGGCTTCGCCACAACACCCTCAATCCTCACTTCCATCGTCTTCATCCAATCTGTCCCAGCCACCTTTTCAAGGCCATCGGTCTATCTAGCTGAGGGGCGTCCCACACTACGCTTGCCAATACGCGGTCTACATTCCAGAACTCGCCTGGTCCACCGACCATCGGTCCGTCGACTAACATGGCCAGCCCGTGACAGACCGTGATGAGTTATTATTAAAAGAATTATATTAAAACTAAAGCTAGACAATCATGACTTTTAGTAGAATTCTAAAATAGGAGCAAAGTAATCTGGAGGGATTTAAAATCAAAGTATGATTTATAGGATTAAAAAAAATATGTGAGTTATCTTGAACTAAAACATATTTTTTCCCGCATTCTCAACAGAAACGGATACAAAACTCGCGTTACTCACCTAGTTAAAGGCAATCAAGGCGCCCTGTACTCACCTAGCGCCTTAGTTGCATTGCATTTGGAGGTTTGATTATAATTGAGTGAAAAAACGAAACCAGGCGTGATGTTATATTATATTACCAATTAACTGTCCCCGTGACTTGTTGACTAAAATAACAGCTATATTTTAATAAAACTCCCTCGTCCCCCGACCCGCGGAGTTGTATCGCCCGCCCGCGCTATTAAGTACTTACTTCGTCTTCGCTTAGCGTTCTTACTGATTTTTTCTTGTTGCTTGGCTCCTAAGGGTCATAGCGTGGTGTTAAATAGCCTATAACCATTCTCGAAAATTGGACTACCAAATGCAAAAATAATTTACAAATCCGACATTTTTTTTTGCGCAGATCCCTAATTATTTTTCTAAAGTAAAATTAGCCGAAGTTACTCCTTGTAACATAAGCTATCTGCCAGTTAAAGTCTTGTCAAAATCGGTCCAGCCTTTTCGGAAATTAACCGGAATATGAGTCCATGGCCGGCAGCAAGAGCGCATTTGACCATAGCCTCCTTTTGCAAGGAAATGATGGTCGTAAGCGAGGGAAAAATGTCGTAAAAATTCTTAAAACTTTTTATAAACATAGGTTATCTTTAGATCTAATTAAGTAACTGCATTATTATTGATAAGTATCAAATTATAGGTATTTAGGTATTGATTGATATCTAATTAATTATGTTTATTGCTTCTTCATGCTCTTCCTTGTTGTCAGTTTATCAGATAAAAATCTGGTAAGTGTATTCTCAAATCGTTCATTAAATTAATGTAAGATAGCGATTTATAACACGCGCCAATAACACTGGGTCAAAATTACCCACGATGATTAAATTGGCAGATTTTTATTTTGACAGAAGGAACCTCTACATTCATGTAGATGAAAGTTAAACACCGTCTGTGCCTGTCGGAATGCATAAACCAGTGCAAATGATGTGTGTGTGTATATGTGAGAGAGAGCTTAACAGCTGTCAACGGGTCATTATGACCCACCGTTATAATTCGTGTATCGTGCTTGTTTCTATTAAGTTTATTAATTATGTAAGGTAACAATTAGTGACTTTTGTGGTTTTTTTTTGGGTTAGTTTTTATCCAAACAAAGTACGTATACCATTGTCCTTGTTGATTTAATATATTTGTTTATAGTCATGATCTTATTATGATTTGATAACATATTACTTTTAAAAAAAACACTGTTTCGTTGACAGTTACTGAAAACCAACTATGGGTCATTTTAACCCACTTCATCGGTGGGATAACTTTTAACACGTTTTTAGTATCGGGTAAATTCATGTGCTTTATCGTGATTCTTTGATATTAATCTCAATAATAACTGTAGGCAATGACAGTTTCCAATCAATTTTAATGGAGGTTATTTAATTTAAGGTAGATTCGTTTACAGAAAATTGCCATTTGAAATTAAGATGTTAATGAAACCGGGCTTGTTTCTGATCCTGCTGACTGTTCTACAGGTAAATTAATCACGATATTAATTTCTAAAGCCTTAGTTACTAAATAAAGGGTTTATTTATAAACTTTGCTTAAAGTACAACATACTACTGTAGGACTTAGACATAAGTGTTATGTTTTGCCTCGTTGGTCTAGTGGTCGCTGACGCTACTGCTGAGCTTGAGGTCCTGGGTTCGATGTCCAGATCGGGCAAAGTGTTATTGGATTTTTCTATCTGGAATTTCTCAGTAGCAGCCCGGAGTCCAGATTTATGCCCGGTTGATGGCAATAATGGGACTTAAAAATAACTGGGGAAATGTGGATGTACTATAGGTACACCTCTGTTCAACGCTTCGGGGAAACAAGGCGTGATGTTATGTTTTGTTATGTTGCAAGACAAGAGACGTTTCAATCTGCCTGCCTTTTCCCAATTATGTTGGGGTCGGCTAACCAAATGCAGCTGAATACCACTGTTTTACATGGAGCGACTGCCTATCTGATAACTCAGTATCGTGTTACTTAAAGTCAAAGTCAAAGATGTATTTGCAGATAAATATGGTTACAATTGTTCTTACAATGATCGTATAATAGAAGCTTAACATATTTAATCATAACTTAACGTTATGCAATTTTTTTGTTACAATTAAATTATTTATCTTTAAACTGAAATAAGTCTTTTACAGTATAGATGGAATTCTCATTTAAACATCTGCGTATAAAGCCTTTTGGGGCCATTGGAAGTTATTGTATTAGGTTGGGAATCTTATAGTAACACGATACCCCTTGGCAAGACTGGTTGATAGACTTTCGGGTTTCTGACTACCCGTAATGACAGTCAGTTCTACGAATGTCAGCAGTTGTTACTCTTTCACGCAAAAACTCCTGAACAGATTTGAATGAAATTTGGCACACAATTATTACATAACCTAGATTACCATATAGAATACTATTTATCTCGATATCCTTACGGAATCAAGACTTATGCGCGTAAAACCGCGGGGCGTCGCTAGTCTCCCATAAACGCTTGTAAGTCGACACGCCAGCGTTTTCTAGGCCTCCCTTGGCGACGAAGACTCTCAAGAACGACGTCGTAGTAATCTTAGCATACAATAATTTATCAGTCATGAAGCAAACATGTCCGGGCTAGTCCATAAATATTTGTTTTTTTTTTTTAACACTTTGCGCGACACTATACAACTATACACCCTCAGACGTAATCAAAATAAAACTTCTATTGTATTTCGTTCAGTGTCCTTCAACGATTAATATTGTTGGACTAGCTGTGCCCCGCGACTTCGTTCGCGTGGGAGTCGTAATATACACAATATACTAAAAGAACAACCACATTTTAGCAAAACTCCCTCGTCCCTCAACCCGCCGTGTGGCATCGCCCGTCCGCGCTATTTGTTCACAATTTCATGGGTATTCAATTTTTGCGCGGAACCCTAATTATTTTTCTAAAATAAAAGTAGCCTACGGTAACGTAGGCTACCATATTTGACGGGACATTCACTGGCAGATAGCTGATGTTATAAGGAGTAATCCTAATAACATCAGCTATCTGCCAGTGAATGTCCCGTCAAATCGGTCCAGGAGTTTAGGAGATCAGCCGGAACAAACAGACAAACAGACAGACAAACATTTTTAAAATTGTTTTTTCGTACCGTATATAATTTCATATACACTTGGTATAATCTGTTATTTTGACATTACAAACAGACACTTCCATTTTATTCATTTGTATAGATTGTATTCAGTCATCAAGTATTTCTATTAAGCGTTTCCTCACCTTGGCTCTCAAGAGGAGTAAGAAGTCACCAGTGGCGAGGTTTGTCATTTCGTAGGAGGGAAGCCGAAGAAGAAATTGTTCAGTTACAAATAGTCATACAAATACGATTACCACGTTGTATTGGCTTATTTAGAACAATTTGTGTTGTTGTTGGAGTATACATTATTTGGCAATCGTAGACATTACTGAATGTGCTATATTTCTATGGTGGTATGTGAAGTTACTCTTCCGATCCTCCAAAGGGAAGCCGGTAGGAATGGAGTTGTCAGCGCGCTTCGCCTCTGGGAGTCACCAGATATGATACTCAAAGTAAAGGCACTATGTTAAAAACGTCACTATAAGCTATCAAACTTTCTTGCTTTGCAGGTATCTGCGCGATACAAAATTGTGGAATCATACCTGAACAAGAATGTATTAGAGGACGGTAAGTTAACAAAAAAAAAATTATATTATCCCCAAAATTAATAGACATTAGTGTTTGTGTTTTGCTACTACAATCATCCTTTATATTTAAGTACGCCACTTTTGTTTCTGTAATTTACGGTTAAATCTAATTAATAAACTGACACACTGCGGCTTGTCTAGTATTGTTTCTTGATTAAAAAATATCCTAATTGATATACCTACAACCAATTTAATTTCATGTATCTAATAGTAATACAATTAATTTATAATCACGATGAACGAATCTAAGTATAATTTATTATTCCACACACCATTTTGTCTTTGATCTGTGGTTGATCTCATGTCAGTCAGAGCTTTGTCATCTACACCATCTAACATTTTCACAAACATTGTATACTATGTAGAAAAGCAATACCCACACAGTCACCCAATACATTCTTTGTTATTGACATAATCTCATTTTACAACATTCATTACGCAATTCTCCATGTAACCAGTATGTCAAAAAACAGTCAAACAGTTTTTTGACAGCTGCGCGCACAGATAACACAAATCCGGCGGCGCGCAGCGTGTGAGTCGATGCCGATGGAACGTAATGTTGCCATTTTAAATATTGTATTGTGTGTTTATTTTGTTTCTTTTTAAATTTTATTCCATGCTGCAACGGCTGACGTCATCACGTCAACGCCGGCTGTCGCTGAAAACCAGCGCTGGGGCTCTGGCTCGCATAGGGTCGCAGCATTATGCTAAACGATGGCCGTTTTGTGTGGATGTGACGCATATTTTCCCCAACTTGTTTCTTTTTGTGTTTGTGTTCTTTTTTTTTGCGTCATGTTTTACCGCAAATAAGATATTTTCTTTATTTCTTCTAATATTCAGAATTCATATTCTGAATATTAATTTAAAAAAATCAGGAAACGGATTATAACCCAACATAATATTATACTGTGTTCGCGATTTAGTTTCCAATCAAGTAAACAAAAATGTGTTTTTGAAAAAAAAAAAAACAACTTAAATACCCACCTATAAAGTTCAGATTTCACTGCAACTTCAAACACTTTGAAGACTTTTCGAATAGTACTAGTCAATCTGAAATTAACTTAATTTACACTAGCATAAAGTTGATAATTATACTTTTAAAGTGGAAATAACGTCAATTGGAAACAAAAGAAGTGACTTTAACCTTTAACTATTATGCCTTGTTCACACAGAATCTACAGGGGTATCATCATTACCGTCGCGTATAATATCGGGTTGGGAGGCGCAGCCGGGCCAACTCCCTTACTATGCAGCTCTTCGTTTTGTGAACGCTATCGGTGAACTGCGACAATGTGGTGGTTCCATTGTGTCCAAGGAATGGGTCATCTCTTCTGCGAGTTGTACTGTCTCGTAAGTAATTGAAAAGCCATACTATACAAATAAATAAAATTGAAGTGTCTATTTGTAATGTTAAAATAACAACTTTTTACCAAATGCATAAAAAAAGCATGTCTGTATATGCGGTACTTATAACAAAAAAGCAATTTTTAAAATGTTTGTCTGTCTATGTTTGTATATTTGTGTGTCTGTATGTTTGTCTGTGTGTAGGCTCGCCCCCTATTACATGGGACTTAAACATAATGGCGAAATGTGGGTGTACTATAGGTACACCTCTGCCTAACCCTTCGGGGAAACAAGGCGTGATGTTATGTTATGTTTATGTTGTCTGTCTGTTTGTTCTGGATAATCTCCGAAACGGCTGGACCGATTTTAAAGGACTTTTACTGGCAGATAGCTAATGTTACGAAGAGTAACTTAGGCTAATTTTATTTTAGAAAATAATTAGAGTTCCGCGCAAAAAAATTAAAAACCCTTGAAATTGTGAACAAAAAGTCGGATTTCAAAAATTCTTTTTGCATTTGGTAGCTCGGTTCACGAGGATAGTTATATTCTATTTAACATCACGCTACGACTCTTAGGAGCCGAGCAAAAAGAAAAAAGTTAGAAAGAACACTAAGCGAAAACGAAGTAATAGCGCGGGTGGGCGATGCAACGCGACGGGTCGGGGGACGAGGGAGTTTTATTAAAATGTGGCTGTTGTTTTAGTATATTGTGTATCTTACGATTTCCACGCGAACGAAGTCGCGGGGCACAGCTAGTTTTAAATACACACAAAAAATAAACAGACATAATAAAAATACAGATAAATAACACAAAAATAAAATAAATAAACAGATAATATACAGCATAACTTAACATCACACATAAAGGGTAACATCAAGTATTAAGTAGGTGTAACCACAGCATGCTCATTGATCACGCCTTCTTTTCCCAAAAAGTTAGGCAGAGGTGTACCGAATAGTACAACCATATTTTGCCAGTTACGTAATAGGGGGCGAGCCTATTGCCATCAACCGAGCACAAATCCATACTCCGGGCTGCTACTGAGAAATTTCAGGAGCTAGACCACCACCTCTTAAAGCAGTACTATTTTAATCTAACTTGAGTGTGGGAAAGAGATGGAGCTAGACGTTCTGTATAGCTTCATCTCTTTCTCACACTTAAGTAACATTAAAATAATACTGCTTTAAGAGGTGGTGGTTGGCTCCCTGATAGAAAAACCTAATAACACCATTTCCGACTTGAGAACACAGACGGGTAATATAATGTCACTGTCAAAACTCTAAACCGGTCTAAACTGCAAAAATCAATCAACACTCTTTTTGTAATTATTATTATTAGTTATTTAGAAACCTACTGGGTTGGTAGGCTTTTGGTACCCTTTAAAATTGTTTGTGTAGTTATTCTAGATAAAACTATGGCGTTACGTAAAAACTGATTTTAACAACAACTTCTAACTTGGATTTTGACTGAAACCAGTCGAAAGAAGGTTATACAAAAGTTCAATACCTACTCGACCAAAACGTATGAAACAGCTGTTTTTTCTCGTGGTCTCATATAGTTGTTCATATTCATGAGTAAAACACCCTGTAAAAATTTCGAGATGGTAAAAAAGTCATCCAGTACCTATAGGTACAAGATGTAATTTTAGACACTGTTAACCTCTTAAGGGGCCATTGTACTCATCATTATGGACAACTTTTACTATGGGACCAAACCTGAAATCGCGAAAAAAAATCAGGTGTTCCCTACATTTTGACGAGCTATGCAAACGGTCAAAACGGTCACAACTGTCGATCGACCGCCTAGTAGTCGGTAACAATAGAAATTTAATTGTGTCTCATATCATAAAGTTAAATGTTTATACACAAATACATACAGTACACAACAATTACTTTATAATTTATGCGTTCTAAACCCTCTTTTTTTCTTCAGCCGCATTCTTGCAGTGGTTCGCGCTGGCGTGGTGTCCCTCACCAATCCAGAATACATCTTCGAGACCACGGAATGGTATCGCCATCCTAAATACAACAGCTTAACGCCGACCGTTATGCAGCCGAACGACATCTCTCTTGTGAAGCTGCAGCGCCCTGTTGTTTATACAAGCTAGTATACCCTTCTAAATATACTTGTAACTAAAGATATTAAAAATGGCTGAATTTCAGCACATGCCTATATTGGAAAATGGTCTAAGTTATTGTCAAAGAGAAAAAAGATTGGATCTTCATCATCATCAGCCTACATCAGTCCACTGCTGCACATAGGCCTCTCCAAATGCACGCCATTCAGCTTGATTCTCGGCAACTTGCATCCAACTGCTACCAGCAACTCTGCGAAGATCGTCGCTCCCCCTAGCCTGAGTGCGTCTATCTTACGTTTGCCGATTCGCACATGAACTTGATCGATTGGAACATGATTGTGTTTATTTCCAAAAAATCACGGTCAAAGTCCAGTCAAAGCCAAACAAAATTTTTGTAGATGATTTGTAATTTCAATACGAGAGTATTTGGTCTTTCTATAAAGATCTTTATAATGAGGCTTAAGAAATCCCGCGTGAAATTCGCTTCAGACTTCTTCATGTTGTGGGTTGGGTGGTCATGGATTCGAACCCAGACAGGCACTTCACTTTGTATAATTTATTTCATCACCTCTGCTTTCAAAAGGGTGACGTGAGTAAACCAGTATTAACTAGAACCAAAAATTCGGAAACATGTGACATCTACCGCCTCGCTTTGGGCTCGCGTTAGGACCACTCCCACTCACAGAGCGGAGGCCTGTGTCCAAGCAGTGGGAACATTATAGGCTGAATATGCTTATGAAAAAAAGCTATTTATGCTTTAAATATGTTTTTTCTTTCTTGATGCCTGTGTTTGATGTTTGATGTTGATTATGACGTGAGGTCTCCCCCCAGGGTTGCTGCAACCGATCCGCGTACAGTCGAGTGCTGACGCTTACCGTGACTATGACGGCGAACAGGTGTTAGCTAGTGGGCATGGCAATACAGGGAACTCGGGTCAGTATTTCTTGTACAACCAATAATTATGAGTCGACTCTTCACGTAACCAAAGGGCTGGCCTATTCATTGGCCAAAGAATCAGCATCGCCATACAATGTGACAATGCTGCCAGCCTTTTGGGCACTTTTCCTGTTGACAGCAATGCGGACGAATTTTTTGGTGCCCTATGAATATATGTTTTTTTTTTTACATATTAATGTTCATATTATAATTATTATTTGAAGTCTGTTAGTTTATATATCATGTCTATTAAATTACTGTTATCAAGAGCTGTAAATAAATACAGAATTATGAGTTAACGTTGAAGTCGCAACATGTGATAATAATTTAATAATTTGTTGATCTTATTGTTGTAGTACATGTTGATTTTCATGTTCGCGCGCCAATCATTGTGTTATGGACCTTGTGCTAGTGACTATACGTCACAAGTTGTGCGCACGTGAGGTGCAACGACTAAAAGTATATTGTATGTCTGAAACAACATGCGCAGAACGCAGACTTAGCCTTATATTATTGAACGCGACGACCGCGTATTCTTGCGACTGATTATTTTCGCACTAACCCCGTATCCTAAACACGGAGTTAGTCTAATAAAAACTGCACGCACGATTATAGAAACTATTGTTTTTGTGTAAAGAACTAACCAGTTTAGTTTTGTGATCACCATAATATTTTATTTTAACGTTGTAGGCCCCTTATCCGATGTGCTGAGATGGGTATACTTACGGGCGATCTCCAACAATTTGTGTGCCAGAACATATTCGAGCGGCGTCTTCGACACCACCATCTGCGCGCGATACTTCAACGTCACCTCACAGGCTACTTGCTCTGTAAGCTTTGAGACTTAAAGTCCTTTTAATTAAGTTTGGAATATAACAGGAAAAGCTGTGGTTCCACTAGGAAAAGTGCAAATGTGGTATACTCTCCTAATTCTGAAAGATCAAATCCTAGTTCTGCGGCACATATTAAATGCACGTTTTCACCAACAATCAATTTTCACTCAACAGTCACTTAGCGCAGAAATCATTTTATTAGCCGCTGGATGATTACTAAAGTAACTACACCGATTCACAGAGGTGTAATGCCTAGCAGCCCAGAACTCCGAAATATGAAGCCTATTCCAAAGCGTAATAGGTTTATATGAGATAGGCAGGGCCAGAAACTCCATGGACACTCTGTTGAGTTATATTGTTACAAAATATTGGCTACATAATAAATTTCTAACTTTACGAGCACCAAACTGACTCCGCGATAGCCTTTTCGGCGCCGCTTGTCGACTTACCGTCAAGCCCCACCGGCGCCTTTACGGCGCCGGTGACTCGCACGTTTCACGCACGGATAAAATTACTATAATTCAGTCTTATATCGGCTGTGGGTAGTTTTACTCTATGGTATGGAAGATATTGTCGTCAAATAAATAATTCTAAACCAAAAATTATCGTATGGCAATTTTTGTGAGCGCAGTCACAAACGTACCGTGCCATCGGAATTCTCCCGGGGCTTGAGCGTCGTTGACGTCATCGCGTATTAGGCTTAGCTGGTTAAAAAAGCACAAACGTGTCAAAAATATAAGATTTTGAGACTTATGAATTGCCTACTAAGAAAGTAATGGTCAAACAGAAGTACTTACTTAGAGATATGTTCACATTAGATATTACCTAATTAGGCAATTTTAGTCAATTTTAATTTTACAAAAGAGGGCAATTCGTGCGATCTATAAAATCGTGAGTCCCTTAGAAACAAATTCAAAGAAATTGATACACTAACTGTGCCTTCTCTTTATATCTTAGAAAGTATTTTGTATGTTCGCAAAAACTTAGGAGTTTTCAAAATATGAAGCGATTTCCATAATATAAATACACGTAGTAAACATGAAATTGTGATACCCAAATTTAGATTAACTAAAACAAGCAAGTCATTTCTTGTAAACAGTATCCGCTTTTATAACAAGTTGCCAAATTCGGTTACAGAACTTAGCGATGGAAAGTTCAAAACCCACATCAAACGTGTCCTTATTAAAAAAGAATATTATAAGATTAAAGACTACGTTGAAGACAGGGAAGTTTGGCGCCAATTCCTTCTGCACATGTGGCTTCCCTGGTACTTTATTAACTGCATAACTATTTATTTAAATGTCTATTAACTGCTCCCAACTTGAATTTTTTTTTACATGCTTCCATGATATAATCTTTTCATTATTTTACATTACATAGTCTTCTCTTTTCAATAGATTCTTATATATTGTGTGAATGTGAGAACATTGTAGGCTTAATAGAGTGTAGATTTGTAGACCATTTTCTTTTTCCCTACCATGCTTAATAACACTGTAATTTGAAAACATTGTTAAAGCCAATTATTTTTAAAAGAGTGGAGTTTCTTGCTGGTTCTTCTCCATAGGAAACGACCAATTGGAACCGTGCATCTAGTTCTGACGTTTCATAAGTGCCCATGTAGGCTTATGTGAAATAAAATATTCTGAGTTTTGAATTTTTTGAAGGCGTTTCTAAACTTGACTAAATATTAAAACACAAACATAGAAAAATAAAAATTACAGTAAAAAAAAACAAAAAGAAATTGTCTTTATTTACCGAAGCTTCATTTCAGGGTGACAATGGTGGACCACTAGTGCATATTGGCTTCGATGGCGTTTCAACGCTCATAGGAGTCTCCTATTTCTTTAGCGTTGGCTGCGACAGAAACTTGCCTTCAGGTAAAATTTACATTACTTGCACATAAATCAATTGATTCTTCTTAGCCATTTTTTTGAGTACATATTTTATAATTGCTACAATCGATATATATAACTAAAAACATTTATTTTTACCAGGTTTCACTCGTACAGGACCTTTCTTACCGTGGTTCCAAGAAATTACGAGTATTGACTTCGAAAATCTACAAGAAGATGGTGAAGATATTGATAACACCACCAGTACTTCCACTTCCAGCACCACCACTCCCTTCACGTCTACCACTACTACTTCTTTGACTTCTACTACCAATACTAGTACTGCCACTCCCACCATAACCACCACTGACTCTGAGAAACCAGATGATCCAGATGATTTTACTCCCGTAGAAAGTACTACTGCACTACCAAATGATTCAGAAGAACAAGAACCAGATGACGTTACTCCCGAAGAAAATTCAACTGCATCACCAGAGGACTCTGAAGATAAAGAAGAAGATGAAGAAGAAGATGACTCAGGCAGCTCAGAATCTAATGAAGATGATGAAATGGCGCAAATCCTGAAACGTCTTCAAGTGAATGTCAAAGTCAAGGTCAGATTTGACAAATACAATATGACAAACGCTGTAGGCAACGAAATAAATATTGCGAAACATTGATTTAATAAAATAAAATCGGTAAACCAATTGAATTATTTAAATTCCATACGTTTGATTGTGCTAATATAAATAAATAATTAAATAAATAAAAAATCTCAGATATTGTCTATTACCGTCATCATCATCTCCCTATACTTATTTTGTTCATGTCCCTTTATTTGCGGATGGCGCAATATTATATTTTGATGAACGTGTCCAAAGTTTGTCATTGCACTCGAGGCAGGATTGGTTGAATTAATAGCGAGTACTTTGTGGAGCCGAGAATGTAATGACAAATGCTCACGCGTATCAATTGACGATTTTCAGCACATTTGCTTAGGAAAACTAAACAAAACACGTACATATTATTTTGTAAAAATATTTGTGACAGATGTCAGTTAGACTCACGAATTTTTTTCTGTCTGTCTCGAAGCCACGAAACAACCTATTAAGTATTATCTAAAAAATCTAAATAATACGCATGCGTGTTAATTACACTACATTGTGAACCTAAAACGGTGCAACTGTTCTAGCAAAAGTGTTTATAAATGTTTTTTTCTTGCATTCTCCCCTGTTAACCGTCACACTCATTTACTCCTTTTTCATTCATGTTAATCAGATCTCTCCTTACCCATCCATCAACGTTGATATTAATCACTCTTTTAGACATAATATTATGCATTTCATATCAGCACATTCAGGGGCCATATCACGGGTCTAAATCTAATAAACAAACGTTACAATGGTCTCACGATTGTGTGACTATTGTTTGACAGATTTTATTATGGCAAATCTGTCAAAATTGTTATAACAAGCCGTAGGGACACCGTTAGTTATGATCTTTCTATAATATCACCGTTAAATTATAAATTGTAGAAAATATGTAAAACAATTACAATATAACGCATTTATTTTAAGTCGTCAATAATCAATGTCAAATCGTCAAATTGTGAACGAGCCTGCACTTATCGACAGAGTTCATAATGTGTTCGATTTTATCACGCGTAAAATTGTTAACCTGATTGGTTGGCCTTGTCGGTTGCCAAATTGGTTGCAGTAACTAAACCAGGGCACCCCAACTAAATGGGTTACGTTAAGTTAGAACTATGACCAACCCACGCGCGAGCCGAGTGAGCGAAGCGAGCGACAGGTGTGTTCGCAGCCTCAGTTGGTATTTGGGCACAACAGGAACAAAAAATCTCAGCAATTGAGCCGCAAGTTCTGGACAATCGGACTCACCACGCATAAAATGGCAAGCTGAGATAAGCAAGAAGTAGTAACGCCTCACT
The DNA here is from genome assembly GCA_947568875.1 of Fissipunctia ypsillon. Taxonomy (NCBI): domain Eukaryota; kingdom Metazoa; phylum Arthropoda; class Insecta; order Lepidoptera; family Noctuidae; genus Fissipunctia; species Fissipunctia ypsillon. Next base: position 17,909,874 of record OX387662.1, read on the forward strand.
TCAAGAGAATTATTAAGTACGCCAAGTAAAAATTTTGTAGGATACGTGAACTAAGGTTTGTACTAAAAGAACGGCTCGATCGAAAGCCGTGCTGAGAATCGCAAAGAAATGGCTATATCTGGTGACTGATTAACTTATTTATTTATTTTATTATTTATGTATAAAGTAAATAAATACAGATACGACATTCTAAGTATTGAATACAAAGATACTGCTTATTTCTTAAGAAATTTCTTACAGTAGACCTGCGAAAGGTGAAATGAAAAAGAAATGTAGACAATAGTGTGTGAGAACAAGAAGATAAGAATATGCTTTGTGACGTCTTAAACTAAAATACTACACATATAATGCAAAAATTAACATAAATATATAAATAAATAAATATGCTAAAATATTTAACCTGTACATATAAATATATAAATTCTCACAGTTGAAAGGAAAGGTAATGCTCTTTTAATCGATAATTGATTGAGAAATAGATTTTAAATCTCGAATACTAGGCGGAAGAGAGTTCCACAATCTTACAGCATGGATAGGAAAGGAATAAGAATAGTAGCTTATTTTATGGGGATGGGACTTAAGGAGGGATCTAAGGTGTGATCTATGGGCTAGTGGCTAAATAATAATAGCCACTCAGGTCGATCGAAGGTTAAGCTACGCTTGCCGCAATCAGTACGTGGGTAGGTGACCATCCATTGCATATATCGAGGCCCCTCCATGCCTAGGAAAGCACGTTAAGCCGTTGGTCACGGCTGTCGTTCGTAGATCTTTGACAGTCGTTACGGGTAGTCAGAAGCCCAAGTCTGACAACCAGTCTTACCAAGAGGCCAGTCTTACCGGTGTTACCTAGTAACTGGGTTGTGGAGGTCAGATAGGCAGTCGCTCCATGTAATCCGGTTAGACTGGAAGCCGACCCCAGCATACTATGTAGTTGGGAAAAGGCTAGGCAGATATGGTGTGATCTACACGGTGCATCGCTAGAGCGAGCGTAAGAAAATCGCTCACGCAGGTAAGAACGATAAGACGGGTTGTGAAAGAAGAGAAGACATACAATTCGAGTGTTCCTGCGAAGGCAGATTGGGAGCTACTTGAGTTCCTTGCGAAGGTGAAAAACATTATCATACTTTCGCAGACTGAAAACAAAGCGAATGCACAAGGATCACAGTATTCAAAATAATTGTATTTTTACTAATGTCATAATGTCCAACCCAAGTATTTTTATAATGATATATAAACGAACAGATTAAATATTAATTTGAGCTTAATAAAACAATAGAATATTTGATACAGCTAAAAAATTACATTTTAAAAAAATCAGATATCGCGTAGGTCCCGTCTCATACAAGTCTCATCTTTGACGGTAAACTAAAAAAAAATAATTTAACTATATAACCATTTCCCTTGCGACAATAATACCAAAAGTGTTGGACGGTATAGGTACTTGATACTTGTTTACATGATTACATACATCTTCATCATGCGCAGTTCGGTTTTCGTCCAGGACTTTCACCTGAAAGCGCTATTTTAAGTCTCAAGCATACAGTTCAATACTTTACCTATAGATCGCAAGAAGCGGTGTACAACTGTACACCTGTTTCCTTGATCTGTACAAAACCTCCCATCTTGTCTCAATCTGTTTAGTAGGCTGCGAGGAACTTATGGGTTGCAAGGGTGTGTCTAGCAAATCACTTTCTACTTGCACAGCAATGGTACTAACCGTGAGAACTATCATTTTATTATCTTTTTGCTGTAAGCTACAGTGCTTGCTGTTTGCATTCTTAGTATCCGGTTGAGTAAGTATGCCTGGAGATATGTTAAAGCAACGAATGCATTCTGGTGCTCTAATTAATTCAGATTTCCGTTGCAAGCTTCAATCTTCTTTGTGCAATCTGTGAGCGCGATATGATACTGTGCGTAGAGATGGTACCAGTAATCTGTTCTGTGAGAATATTCATTCGCTCGCAAAGTTGTTGTATTTCTAAACCCATAAAAATGGTGACCCTCCCGGCAATTGTGGGGCGGGTGACTTTTATTCCGAGCAGTTACATTTTTTTTTTTTTGTATAATTGGCGTGCTTACCGATATCGGCAGTTCGTGGTTACAACCACATTTCCATGCAGCCTAGCAACATTCTACGCATACCCAAGTAGCTTTTTCTTCAAGCGTAAGTTTATTGCAAGCAATGGTAAATTTTAATACAATCTGCTGCCGTGCATTCAAGAAAAGCAACACCAGACAGTATTCATTCCAGACTAATCATTATGCCGCTTTTGAGATGAGTAAGCAAAATCTTCTATACATACATATACATAATATTATAAATTTTTTTTTCGTCTCTAAACGTGAGGATTTATTATTGTCTCAATGTTTACTATTCTATTACTATCTTGTTTTAATGTAGCTGTTAGTCCTCTATAATTGTTAAATAAATAAATAAATAAAATTGATTTGTCTGTTTGTAATGTAGAAATAACAACTTTTCACTAAATGCATAAGAAAGTATATACGGTACTTATAACAAAATAGCAAGTTTTAGGATTTTTGTCTGTCTCTCTGTCAGTTTGTATCGGCTAATCTCCGAAATGGCTAAACCGATTTTGACGGGACTTTCACCGGCAGATAGCTAATGTTACGGGAAGTAACTTAGGTTACTTTTATTTAAGAAAAATAATTAGGGTTCAGCGCAAAAAAATTAAAAGCCATGAAATTGCTAACAAAAAGTCGGATTTGAAAAGCCGAGCACAAAGAAAAAGTCGGAAAGAACACTAAGCGAAAACGAAGTAACAGCGCGGGCAGGCGATGCAACGCGACGGCTCGAGGGACGTGGGAGTTTTATTAAAATGTGGCTGTTATTTTAGTATATTGTGTATCTTACAACTTCCACGCGAACGAAGTCGAGCGGCACAGCTAGTAGTAAAATAAAATTATTATCCAATAAAAAAAAATGCGTTTTCCATGCGAACCTTCAAGCGGTCAATTGGCACATTATGTTCATGCAACTCGTAAATCCTCCCCCCTCCACCCCTTCCTAAACGTATGCTACTCTGTTTAAAGCGTTTAAAGCGTATTGCCAATCATTCTACACGAGCGGCCTGTGAGTAAGGCATACTGAGAGATCGCTAGACGCCCTGCGTATTCAATATAACAACTGCTTCAGGATGCTGCTGGGACTGCCGCACTATTGTAGTGCGTCAGGTATGTTCGCATTTGCGCATACTGATGATTTTTACGCCATAATGCGCAAAAAAACAATTAGCATCTTGTCAAGAGCGCGGTTTAGTTCTAACGGCATCCTAGGTATGTTCATAGACAAGTACGACGCACCTTGGTTGTCGCATGCTGTGAGGTGCTTGTCAGAAGACCCCACAGCTAACCTTGCAATTTTCTTTTTGTTTTTGTTTCAGTGTTTGTTTACTAACAATAGTTTTTAAGAACAATGTTACTAACAATTGGGCCTAGTTGCCAAATATAAAATAAATATTTGATTTGATTTTGATAAACCCTTCCTCCTCCTCTTCGGTAATCTTTTTGAAAATGATAAATGATTTTATTTCTGTAAGTAGGTTTATAAAAACAGTTTTACATGTCAAACATTTTTTTTTTTATTATTTGAGATAGGTTTGCTCTTGACTCTAGTCTAGGTCAGAGATGACAGAGACAAAGTCTACGATGGAGCGAGCTTACCCAGAAAACTAAACTAGATGAGGCCGGCGTTTCCTATCTGACTACTCTGAGAAGAAAGGCCGAAACAAACTCAGAGGTCACAATCTCTTTTAAAGTCCAGACATAATCTTGGTCAAATCATGTGAAGACCATGTAGGTTGGTGTCTGAAATGGTCTTTTGAGGAAAGAACCACACAGATTGAGTGGACCTGTCCAGTCAGTGCAAGCATCTGTCAGTAATCGTACAGCTCAACTTAAAAGTTAAGGAGCTCAACGATTCGACGAACAATACCAAAGAAAGGACATTGGGGTAGGAAAGTCCTTCTACATAAAAAGCTAACCCACACGTCGTTTTTCCAAAACAACACATTGTAATTTAACTGTCATCGCAGAGAACACACGAAACAGTTATCTTCACACTATCCTCACAAATCGTTTGATATTCCCCAACACGGTTCGAACGGAATCCCCCAACAATTCTCCACTGCTTTAACATTCATAGAACATATTATAGGAAAACATTCAATCCGAAATTCTTACATTGGTACGGCTCCCCCGATTTTGTGTTCGATATTCCCGTCCTACCTTTGGGGAAATAGGGGTAAATATGGGGTAGATTGTGACCGAAATCATCTAAGTAGAAAAGTGGGCTTCAAATATAATATTTATGCAAGAGTGAACGGGAGAAGTGAAATGTTTTATCAATATGTTTTCGTGAGCAAAAGTTGGTTATTTTTGGTCACGGTCATGATAAAAGAACTAAAATGGATACTATTATTCATTATTCAAGATAACATAACATAAAATCACGCCTTGTTTCCCCGAAGGGTTAGGCAGAGGTGTATTTATAGTACACCCACATTTCGCCAGTTATGTTTTAAGTCCCATGTAATAGGGGGCGAGCCTATTGCCATCTACCGGGCACAAATCCAGACTCCGGGCTGCTACTGAGAAATTACAGATAGAAAAACCCAATAACACTTCGAACCCAGGACCTAACGCTCAGCAGTAGTGCTTGCGACCACTAGACCAACAAGGCAGTCAGTTTGGTTTAGAAGTCTTTCATTTTTACTAGATTTTGATCTTAAACTTGGTGCTTTTAAAACAAATTGTCTAAATACTGAGAAACTGGTGGTGGTTCTCTAAATACTGGTTTTGTGTTTTTGATGAATGAAGAACTCAGTCTAAGGCACGGTTTCTGAATTATTAAGGATTTTAAGTTGAGAAATGGTTTAACTCAATTTTAGCATTAGGTACTTAAGGTGTTTCCCTCAATGTAACACCGCTATTTTCAAAATACAGGAATGTTTTGTACAATGAAATTTTGAATTTGGCGTGTTTTCACCTTATGTAATGCTGGAGAATTTGACAACTCCTCAAATTCAAATTCTCAATTCAGAAACCCGGTGTAATTCTCTTATTGCAAAAAACGAGACAGACAGACAGACATAACCAATGCCAGTACAAGTACAACTGACCCTACTCGCCGAAAGCGATCTCCATTATTAACTTTGACCCTCTGAACCGAATTCTGTGAAGATTTTCCTCATATTGTCTCTTATGTGGTAATAAACTTAGTTGCTCTTTGTCCTTGATCGACTTTGGTAACTTTAAGTAGTTCAAGTGTGTATCGTTTCGTAGAAGTTACACTTATCTTGGCAAGAAAGCGATAGGATTTATTTATTTAAACTTTTCACACTCAAAAAAGGTACATAGGCGGACTTAATGCCTTTGGTTTTCTCTATCAGTCAACCAAGGATGATGAAGAGATTAGATGGCAGGTGCTCTGTTTGAGAGGAGCAATGATAAAAAAACTATTAAAAATATATCATAATGAATCCATACTTCCATACTAATATTATGAATTCGAAAGTGAGTCTGTCTGTCTGTATGTTACCTTTTCACGCCTAAACCGCTGAATGGATTTCGATAAAATTTGGCATGGAGATAGAGGGCACCCCGGGACGGACACAGTTAATTTTGGTCTTAAAAATAATCCTACAGAGGGTGATATAGGGGATGAAAGTTTATATGGGAAACCCATGATTTCTGAAGTTAGTAATATGACAATTCAAATTTAGACTTTTGGTATGAAATAAAAAGTTACATGCTTCAGCGTTTTTGTAAAATCACCCCTTAAGAGGGTAAAATAGGGGATGATTTTAAAATTTACATGTAGGTAATATTGAAATTTTTGTGTACCTACCTCTTTTTTTTGAGATTTATGGGATTGGAAATATTGTCATTGGAAATATAATCTGTATCTGAGGGTGACATTTAGTCTTTGTTTCATTAAAATCAGGCCAATCGGTCAGTAATTATAATTTGAAGTCACAAAATAACTTGGCTGACATCGTACACATGCACTTGCGTGGTCAAAGACGGCGCTAGAGTAGGCATTTCAAATTGATGTTGATGCTATTAAAATAATTTATATTAAGTATTGTTAAGTTAGACATTTATGTTTTAGATACGCGGTGCTCACACGTCAAAGAACTAGATGAGGTCGGCGAAAACTCAACAAGAAAGGCCGGAACAAGCTCAGAGGTCACAGTCTCTTTTAAAGTCCAGACATAATGTTGGTCAGCTTATTGATTTATCTGCTAAGGTAAAAGTTTTTTCGCAATCATCTGAGTATCTCTCATACATCCCAACAAAACCATTTTGAGCTTTACACCTTCAGTGTCCGTCGCTACATATTATTAGATATCTCTATGACCCGACTGTCTTTTGGCGGTAAAGATCGGTCCATAAGTGAAACGCTCTTAAGCCCCGAAAATCTGACGACCGAACCCGTCCAATCTTAGGACATTGATAATATTACCTAGGTTACTAGCTAGATATTGCTTAGGCAGCTAGACCCATATCCTGGGGTTAGACAGATACCTAATATTATGGCAATTTGCTCACGAGGTCAGGTAGCAGTCAATATCATTGCGATATTCAGCTTTATTTGGTTAAAATAGGTAATAAAAAAGTTGGATTGGAATTCTTTGACCGTTTTTCTAATATCCACAAACTGACCTTGGCAGGCGCAGTTTATCCTCAAAGTCCGACAGATTTTCGTCACCATTATTTAAAGGGTCCCCAAAACGATTAATTTGATACACATTGATGCGCAAATTGACCGTCTACCAAGTGCAATTGACGCGATTGTCAATATTACTTTAATAGAAATTGATGGCAGCCAGGGTCGCGGGATGTTCAAAAGAGTTACCGCGGCCCCTGGCACAGGCAACTGAAGGAACACGGGTGGGTTTTAGCCAGTAAAAGTCTGACACGTCCTCCCAGAGCGGGAGAAGTCATTTGATGATTTCCCACCCAGAAAAAAAACGATTGTCAATTACTACAATAGAAATTGATGGCAATTGATCAATCGCAATAGGGAAGGCAACTGTCAAAATGGCGCTGTCGTAGCTAGTTCCCAACACAAGCTAATAATACTAGGCGTGAGGTTGTTTTATTTTTGCGAAAATGACGCGTTATTGTGTTCTTAAATACTCCAAAATTGGAGTTCACCAATTCCCGAGAGACCATATAATTATGGTTGATTGTGGCTTAAAGCTATTCGTAGAATTTTTTAAAATTTATCAGAGTTCGAGGTGATGTCAGAAACATTTTGAAGAAAGTGATTACGAGGAAATATTTCGTTCCTTGCGAAGCATGTGTGGTGTGACTATAAATGATAGACTGAGGAATGATGTGATAAGGCAACGGTGCGGTTTAAAAGAAGATGTAGTGACAAAAATTGAAAAGAGTATGCTTAGATGATTTGGTCATGTTGAGAGGATGAAAGAAAGTCGACTAACAAAAGGTATTTACACGGCAGATGTGAGTGGAAACGCCGGGAGGGGACGCCCTAGGAAGACATACATATAGTGATCTTATTGATGATGTTCTTCAGAGAGGTCCGGAGCGTAGTACTCACAACTGGCGTGCGTGTATGACCAGATGTATGAATTTTAACGAGGCAAAAGGAGTATGTAAGGATCGTAGCAGGTGGCGTTCTGTAGTTTCTGCCTACCCCCACGGGAAGAAGGCATGAGTTTATGTATGTATGTATGTATTCAAGATTTTAAATACTACAATATGATTTTATATACTTTCTATGTCAAATACTTGATTTAAAATATAGAAATTACCGAAATTATCGGGATAGTGAAACAAAACCAAACTCATGCATGAATGAACGAAATGTCCAATTTATTGTAGGCTGTAGGGACCTAGCTATGATCACTCCATCTACAATTAGCTTTGCCCGACCTTCCCCATTGATCGTTTCAAGGACTCCTTATTCAAAACCTCTATGAAAGTACCCTACAAAATATTACGATACATAATAATACCCTCCACTATTTCGCCATAATATGCCTTCAAACAAAGATTGCCACTAAATATTTTATTTTCTAATACACAATACCTCTTCGCCCTACTTTACCGGATATGCCGTAATAATTTTCAATCGGCCCGGAATATGCTCCTTAGTATACTTCCATGAATAAATATGAGCATTTTATATTTAATGCCGTGTTAAAGGAAAAGGTTTTCCGTATAGTTTTTATAGCAATCGGCTTTATCTCTCAGTTTCATTTAGGTGTTATAATAATATGAAAGTGCTTCGATTTCTTTGGTGGTAAAAATTATTGAAGTAAATAATAATGTTATTTGTTTTAGATTGTGTGTGTTTAGAATTTAAGGAGAATTTCATTTCAAGATCATCTTTTTGCCCTTGTCCCATGTTGTCTGGCCGTTGAAAGAATGCGTTCCTGACACCTGGCAGTTGAACGATTTCTAGTTGTAAATATCGTTAGTATGTGACTGACACGTGTCAAAAACGCATTATCTCAGCGGCCGGACTGTAATCCTGTTTCACACTGTGCGATTAAATTACCTCTGGGATACCATAAATTGAAGCAATGATAAAAGATGAACCGTTTGTTTTGTTTGTTTATTCATTGCTGTTTGTTCAAATATCGCAGCGTCATGCCGAGATAGGAGCCTTTTTGGCTTCGCACAGGTCTTTTTTGTTTTTGTTTTGTTTTAATTGTTTTCATAATATTGTTAGTTTTAATGTTATTTTTGTGGTTGTATTTCCTGTGCGTGTCCCAAATTAAATATTCTTTCTTTCTTTCTTTCTTTATTGTATGTCTTAGGCAAGAAACTTTCTTCGTGTAAATGAAGCTAGAGTCTGTGCAACACGTTTTTTTTTTCTTCCAATCTGCACTGTTCCGTCCTCAACCGTCAAGCTATCATTTACTCATATTTCTTTTATCATTTCTCACAAAACCATCCATATTTTTATTCGGCCTTCCTCTCCATCCAACAACATTTATAATCATCACCCCAATAGTCACATGCGTTTCATCCCTCCTCATCACATGCGTATACCAAGACAAACGATTCTCTTTCATTTGACTAATGAGAGTACATACTTGTATAAATACTAAGTATAGCCACCTTTGGGATGGCTCAGCTAAATACCAACTTGCCGCGTTTGACTCGATGGAACGCAGAGCTAAGAGGCTCATTGGCGACGTAAGACTGGTGGATGCCAAGCTTCACAGCTTGGCTCATCGCTGCAAGGTTGCCTGCTTGTCGGTCTTCTACAGATTGTGCTTCGGTGAGTGTACTCATGAACTCCACGACCTCATTCCACCGGCCCCCTTCTACCATCGGACATCTAGACGCACTGCAGGTTACCATCCCTACCTAGTTGCCATTCCACAAATTCGCACTAAGCGTTTCTAAATGTCTTTTGTGATGCGCACAGCAAAGGAGTGGAACTCTCTGCCTGCGTCTGTGTTTCCGAATGCATACAGCCCCGATCTCTTCAAAGTGAGAGTGAACAGGCTTCTCCTGGATAAGCTCGCTCCATCGTCGACTTTGTCTCTGTCATCTCTGACCTAGACTAGAGTCAAGAGCAAACCTATCTCAAATAATAAAATTGTTAGTCTTTATAATCTTCGTGTGCTCTTATACTTAAACTAGCTCATGCTATTGTGGGAAGATCGGCCATTTTGCATGATTACCTTCTAGGCTGACTACATTTCCGTGCTCAGCAATTTATTACCAATTCTGCCTATTTGCCTATCAAAAACAAAATAACATGGATAAAATATCCTTTACAACAAATAACAGCCACCTCCAATATAACGGGTGTGCAGTCAAAGAGATCGTATCGTATTCTGAGAGCTGATATCTATTATGATTACAATATGTACGCTTCAACTCACATTGGGTCTAACAAAATGCCTTTTCAATATTCCTCTGTAATCTTCTATTTATTTCGTTATAGGAAGGTTTCAGAATATATTATTATTTTGTAACACTGGCTTGAGAAAAAATAATACAGTGTGATTATCTATCTATATAGGCAGTCTGTATCTGATGTAAACTAATAATAAAGCTGAAGGGTTTGTTTGTTTTTTGTTTGTTTGAACGCGCTGATCTCTGGAACTACCAGTCGGATTTGAAAAAATATTTTTGTATTTAATAGCCCAATTCATGGGGAAGGTTATAGGCTTATTTGACACCACGCTACGACCCTTAGGAGCCAAGCGAAAAAAAAAGGCCGAAAGAACGCTAAGCGGAAATGAAGTAATAGCGCGGGCGGGCGATGCGATGCGACGCGGTGGGTCAGGGGCCGAAATTTCACGCGGACGGAGGCGCGGGCAGAAGCTAGGTTTATATATTATGTAGATTAACCTTTTTAATGATATAAAGACCAAAACTACTAGTTTCAGACAAGCAATCTTTAGTCACCATGGTTTGAAGGATCTAATTAAAGGTCCATTGTGACAGGTGATCTGATAATTAGGTCCATGCGATCTTTTCCCGTTTTTGGTTCGCGACCTTACCCTGGCATGTGGGGTGTCATTGGAACTCAACGAGTCGAGTACAACTGTATTTTTTTTAAATCTTTTTCGAAGAAATAGGGAGCCGGAATAGTTGTCAGCTTTAGACCATTTTTGTACGAGCTCTATCGCAACAACTAAACAAGTTAGGAATTTGAAACTTCTGTATATCATGTACCAAATACTGAATTTATTCAACAAATACTAAAAACGCCGATTTATAAGGTATTTAGTTTAAATATGGGCGACTTTCTGCAACTGAAAAAAATTGTAATTATAATTCACAGTATCATTATGCTATACAAAGTTATCTTTGCGATTGTTAAAATTTAACATGAAAAATATTTTTCGTTTAGTATTTTTTTTTAATTAAATATGTAGTGTTAAATATTGTACGGTGTTACGGCTACTTCGTGTGTGAGTCCGACTCACACTTGATCGATTTTTTAAGTCCCATGTAATAGGGAGCGAGATAATTGCCATCAACCGGGCACAAATCTAGACTCCAGGCTGCTAGTCAAAACCCAGCCAACAAAGGCTATAGTTTACTTTACGAGCCCTTTTCACCGAACGTAACAGGATTTTTGATTGTTTTAATTTCTTTATTTACATTATTAATATATATGATAATAAAAATAAACAATATGTACCTAACTAAAAAAATTATGTTAAAATGTAAATAAAGAAATTAAAACAATCAAAAATCCTGTTAAGTTGGTTTAGGCTGTCATAGCTTATTGAAACGGTCGGTATTGTTGAACCCTGCTATGGTGTTTACTCTCTGACCTGTAACCGGTTGACAAGTTGAAAAATAAACTATATATTTATGCAGACCCACTAGTCGGCGTTTCAGCTGTATTAGAACCCAATGGCTTGGCACGCAACGGTGACAAGAGACCGGACGGCATGTCTTTATTTCCATGGAAGGTTGGTAGGCCTTTTGTGTGGGACGCAACTTGTGTCGATACTCTTGCACCATCCCATCTTCCCGGCTCGGCGTGCTGTGCTGGCGCTGTTGCTGCGGTTACAGAAAACCTCAAGCAGCGAAAGTATAATAACCTTATCGGTAATTATATTTTCGAGCCGTTCGGGGTTGAAACTCTCGGGCCGTGGGGTCCGAACGCTCATGGTTTGTTTAACGAAATCTCCAAACGGCTGTTTGACACTTCCCGTGACCCAAGAGCTGGCTTTTACCTTGGCCAGAGGCTAAGCATTGCCATATAACGTGGCAATGCCGCCAGCCTCTTGCATACATTACCAGTCGACAGCGATGCGGAGGATTTTTTCGGCGCCATTTTTTAGTTTTTTAATAGCTTCAGTTAGTTTAGAATATTATATTTTTATGTTAATAATCTGTTTTAAGTAATTACCTATTGAAATAGTTTACTTTTCGAAGATGGTGGTGAATATTGCATTACTACGGAGGTAAAATTGCTATCATCACCGTCCGTTACCGAAAATAATGGCACTTAAAGGCGAATTCTATGTCCAATGGAGAATTTAAGGCCTGATAAGACATAATCAAACAACTCACGTTCATTCTATTTCAACAGTAAGTAACAATTAAATCAAAAAAATATCCTTTCAAAGCATGTTAACGACAATTTTGATGCCGTAAACTGTTTATAAATACCATAAAATGCCTCCATTGTGTACTATTAATCGCAAATTTATATCCAAACTTGAAAACAATGGGTATTTGATTTTCATTATTCGTAGTTCTAGCTTGAGTTTATTGTTTCATAGTAATAAATACAGGCTATTGTTGTAAATATCTTCCTTTAATGGATAGATTGTATTGTGTCTAGAATGTGGATAAGTCGTTTGTTTGCCATTGTGAAGCTCTCTAGATTTCAAGGGATTGGTTTAAAAAAGGCATGTATTAAATCAAACCTTTACACATTCCAATTTCGCGTTCCTAAAAATATGATTTAACATTAATTGCGCCTCTTTTTGTGAACCTCAAATAATTTATTTTTTGAGCTCTTAAAAATAATAAATAGCTAACTAATTGCGACCAACTTGGATGTGCAGTGATGTGGGTCACAGTTCTAACCTATTCTAACCCATTCGGTCGCGGTGCCCTAGCTTAGTTACTGCGTCCAACTGTGAAGAAAGGCCAGAAAGTTAAAAGAGGCTGATTTATTTAAAAAAGTGGTCATCATTAGAAGGTCAGTATATTTTAGCGGATATAATTATTTCCCTTTTAAAAACTAAAGATTTAAGACATGCCATTTTGAAGTTACAGTTTTCACTATCAATGTGTTGTGGTTTATGTAGCAAACTTATTAAAAAAAAAAACGACCAAGTGCGTGTCGGACCACGCACAATGAAGGGTTCCGTAGTTGGGATGAAGAAAGAATATTATGCCAAGAACAAACTTAAAAACATCTTTTCCTATACATTCCAACTGCAATGTAAGTTTGTACGCACAATTATTGATTTATTGAGAGATTTACCGTGTTATTTTAAGACATAGACTTCTTACAAGTTTTCCTGTAATCTATAAGTATAGAACTATTTTCTGTATTTTTTTCAAAATTTTAGGCTCAGTAGTTTCGAAGATAAGGGGGGGGGGGGAAGTTATGGTAAATTTTCGTCTATTTTCTTAAATAACTTGAAAATTATTTATTTTAAAATTATATAAAAAAAAAATGAAACGCTCACGGTGCCTACAGTTTACAAAAGTTTTTTTAATTTTCTTATTTACCCCCCAAAGTGACCCCCAAATTCGAAATTGATTTATTTACGTTACACATCCGTATTTGGGTGGGGGGGGGGGCTTGTGGCTAAGAAATAACAGCCGCACGGGTCGATCGATCAGGTTAAGCTACCTAGCCGCGGTTGGTCCGTGGATGGGTGACCATCTTTACACATCAAGACCCCTCCGTGCCTCGGAAAGCACGTTAAGCCGTTGGTCCCGGCTGTCATTCGTGTATCTTTGACAGTCGTTACGGGTCGTCAGAAGCCCGAAAGTCTGACAACCAAGGGGTATCGTATTACCCAGTAACTGGATTGTGGAGGTCAGATAGGTAGTCACTCCATGTAAAATACTGGTATTCAGCTGCATCCGGTTTGACTGGAAGCCGACACCAATATAGTTGGAAAAAGGCTAGGCAGATGATGATCCGTGTTTGGGTCACAGAAATTCATACGAGTACTATAAATTTCAATTTAATCGGTCCATTAGATTCGGAGCAAATTGGTTATGACAGACGGACAGACAGACAGACAGACGAGTGATCCTATAAGGGTTCCGTTTTTTTCTTTTGTTCCTCAAACAGAACCCTAAAAATAGGTAGAATTTTGAGTCTCTCCATGAGAATATTGGTGATAATATTAAAGCACGAGAAACAGCTCCTACCTGCAGGTAGGAACCGTATGTACCTTGCACAAAAACTCGTCCAAAGGAGCTAGACAAGTGACAATCGCTTTCAAAGAATTTCGAGCTTTTCTATAACGACTTTTAACAGGATTGACATAATGTAAGCTTTGGTAGCTCATGTCAGGAGCTAGACCACCACCTCTTAAAGCAGTATTATTGTAATCTTACTTCAGTGTGGGAAAAAGATGGAGCTAGACGTCCTGTATAGCTCCATCTCTTTCTCACACTGAAGTAACGTTAAAATAATACTGCTTTAAGAGGTGGTGGTTGGCCCCCAGTACCATACAATTTTTCTTTACCATCACCATTATCTCTGATAGAATGTCAATTTGTCTAGACTTTCAGGGACGTACTTCTCCAAGAAGAATTTCTGTAGTTCAGGTATAAAAGATAATAATAATAATAGTCCTCCAGACCGAATTTCGGCCATGGCGAACAATCTCAGTGGAAACCAGCCTTCGGCGCGGGAGATATTATAGTGCACAAGTGTGTGCGCAGACGGAGGTGCACTCCGACACGACTGAAGAGATATCACGTGCTTTTCGAGACACGGATGTATCACACCGCCAATTTCCAAACTCCGGACTGTTACTAAGAAATTACTAAATGGATAAACCCAATAACACTGCCGGAACCGGGAATCGAAGCGTGGAACACGACGGCGCGTTGTGTTCCACGCGCGCCTCAAAGAGATGTCAGCACTATTGACGGGGTCCGCTAGGGCCGATGCCAGCTAGGGTTGCGGGATGTTCGAAAGAGTTACCGTGGCCCGGGCACAGGCAACAGAAGGAACACGGGTGAGTTTTAGCAGTAAAAGTCTGACACGCCCTCCCGCTCCGCCCAGAGCGGGAGAAGTCATTTGATGGTTTCCCGTCCACAAAAAAATTCGCGCTTGCGACCTCGAGACCAACGGGGCAGTCGGGGCGGGTGGGTGAAAGGTAAGATTGTATACACTCAAGACTTTGGCAAATTCTATGCTGCTGCACTCCTAAAGGCAAGACCTAGTAGGTAACCACTTTTCCTTGATTTCGAAACCATTAAGTAGGTACACGAAAAAGTCGTTAAAGAATTCACATTACGTTTCATTTTCTGATATAAATAAACAACAAAAGGTGAAACTAACTGGTAGAACCATGAAAGAAAAATAAAACTTCCCAACACAATTTAACAGCCAGTATTTAAACCTTTAAATATTATATAATTCGCATAAATAAATCCCATTGTTTGGTTCCACCCATTACATTAAATTATCACTTGGAAACTCATTAAAAATACAATGGGAAAGTTTGCAAATAACAAAAGTCTATGGCAAGCTTTATTTAAGTTACAGTAAATGCACCTGTAATTGGACGAGTTTTAATTTATTATGTCTGAAAAAAATATATCGGTCTTCATTTTTTATTCGAGGACAAAGGCTTTCTACAAATAAGGAACGAGCGT
The DNA here is from genome assembly GCA_947568875.1 of Fissipunctia ypsillon. Lineage (NCBI taxonomy): Eukaryota > Metazoa > Arthropoda > Insecta > Lepidoptera > Noctuidae > Fissipunctia > Fissipunctia ypsillon. Next base: position 17,925,216 of record OX387662.1, read on the forward strand.
TGACTGAACATTTCACATTATTAAGCCCAGATATATTCTGCTTCAATCTTTTATGTAATTTTATCTTTTCCTTTTTTTAGCCATTACTTTTATGCATGATTATTAATTTGCTATTATTATTTAACTTTACTTCAGATCTATTGTTTGGAAATTGTTTTTTTTTTTTTGTAGTAACATAACATAACATCACGCCTTGTTTCCCCAAAGGGTTAGGCAGAGGTGTACTTAAAGTACACCCACATTTCGCCAGTTATGTTTAAGTCCCATGTAATAGGGGGCGAGCCTATTGCCATCAACCGGGCACAAATCTAGACTCCGACCACTGCCACTGAGAAATTCCAGATGGAAAAACCCAATAACACTTTGCCCGACCCGGGAATCGTAATCAGGAGTGACGACTCCTAAAAAACCCGACGGGGTTTTTTTTGTAGTGTTCTACATATAGGTCTTACAAACGTATTTGCGCGACGATCGCTTTTAAATAATAGGACGCGGAGTATTAGACACACTTTATATTGCTTTCGGGGTTGGGGTGAGATTAGGATAAACTAAGATTAAAGATTATAAATGTCAATATTCATATACAGGTTGTCCGGTTTCGGACTAGCGAAAATTAAGGGTGAGGTACAGACCACCAAACTGAACAACTTTTTCCCGGGGACCAGCATCGTAATCGAGAAAAAAATATCAGTCGTCCCATACATTTGGTCGAGTAGGTATTGAAGTTTTGTATGGGACGACGGTTTTTTTTTTTTTGTTACGATTACGATATTGGTCCCCGGGAAAAAGTTGTTCAGATTGATGGTCTGTACCTCCCCTTTAATTTTCGCTAGTCCAAAACCGGACACCATGTATATGTCAATGTTATGCAAACCTTTTTTTTTTTTGGTGGGTAATCATCAAATGACTTCTCCCACTCTGGGTGGAGCGGGAGGGCGTGTCAGACTTTTACTGACAAAAACCCACCCATGTTCCTTCAGTTGCCTGTGCTGGGGCCACGATAACTCTTTCAAACATCCCGCAACCCTAGCTGGCATCGGCCGTAGCGGACCCCGTCAAATGTCATGCATACCTGAGGGGTAATTTCCGTATTTAAAATAACGGTCGCTTTCCAATCTCAGGCTCAATCTGTCAAAAATTTTATGGGATTTCTGGCATCATTTGTCGCTGCGATTAGATTGCGACTAGATTTTGAACGTTTTTAATTACGGGCTTTCTGATATTTGCATGGTTACTGAAATGCCAATTTTAGATGTTATTTAATTTGTATTGTAAGTGACAGTGCTGTTTGTGTGCTTATTATACAGAGTGTAAGAGACAGCCCTCCGCAAACTAACAGGGTGCATTCAGCTCCTTATTTTGAATCATATCTGTGTTTTCGAACGCATACAACCCCGATCTTTTCAAAGTGAGAGTTAACAGGCTTCTTCTGGGTAAGCTCGCTCCATCGTCGACTTTGTCTCTGTCATCTCTGACCTAGACTAGAGTCAAGAGCAAACCTATCTTAAATAAAAAAATGGTCCACCGGAAATTTTGATTTTTTGTAAATCGTATTTTCAGTTACCATTCTTTTATTTTAATGTTAAATTACATTATCTGTACGCAGCACTCCATTTATGTAAATAAAACAGATAGAATAAAAAAAACCAGCAATGGATGTTGAAATACTCGACGGCCAAAGGCTCCCTGCGCTGCCGTTCGCTATGCGCGTTTTACCACGGTAACGATACATTGCGTGTGAGGTAATAAAACAAATCAGGTTTATTGGATTCCCATAACGTTCCTGAAATAATTTCATGTACCGGTCATCTTAGTACGTATATGATATACTGAACTCACCCCATCAGTATGCGGAGGACTGTACCATACACCCTGTATATAAATAAATAAACAGGCAGTTGCTCTCACACTGGTATTCAGCTGCATTCGATTGATAGGCTAGGCAGATAGAAGACGATGATTATCTAACCATACTTACAAGAGAAATTTTGAGAGAGGAGCTCGTGGCTAAGTAATAACAGCCGTACGGATCGATCCATCAGGTTAAGCTACGCTTGCCGGGGTTGGTTCGTGGATGGGTGACCATCTTTACATACTGAGATTCCTCCGTGCCTCGGAAAGCACGTTAAGCCGTTGGTCCCGGCTGTCATTCGTGGATCTTTGACAGTCGTTACGGGTCGTCAGAAGCCCGAAAGTCTGACAACCAGTCTTACCAAGGGGTATCGTATTACCCAGTCACTGGGTTGTGGAGGTCAGATAGGCAGTCGCTCCATGTAAAATACTGGTATTCAGCTGCATCCAGTTAGACTGGAAGCCGACCCCAACATAGTTGGGAAAAGGCTAGGCAGATGATGACTTACAAGAGAAATTTTATTATTGACCTTATTCTTTCGTTTCCTTATAAATCTTCTATTACTTTTTGTTCTTCGTACTAAAATCGTTAACCCTTTCCTGCTATACGTAAACATTATTTAATCGAGTGTCAGTTACCGGCTAACGCAAACACCTGGAGGCTGCAATAGTATCTTAAGGGTTTACTTTGGCTGAAGGTTAGACGATCGATTAGACAGCGCGGTGTCAGTGTAGCCATTGTTGTTTGTAACAAAACGAAGGGTTAGGTTAAACGATTGTTTGTGAGTCGGTGATACCGGAAACTGGATGCTAGAAAATACCGAGGACTCTAGAATATACAACGTGTGCCGGAAATAACGCACAACCTCTTAAGGGGTCATTTCACTCATTATTATTATTTATTATTATTTTACTATGGAGCTAAATTTGAAATCGCGAAAAAAATCAGATGTTCCCTTTGACGAGTTATGCGAAATATAAATGTAGGGAACCGCCGATTTTTTTTCGCGATTCCAGGTAAAAGTTGTTCATAATGATGATTACAACGACCCCTCAACAGGTTGTGTGTTAATTCCAGGACATGTTTTTTACAGGTGTGTTGTAAAGTCAGGGAAATTAATTGTAAAGCTAATTGACTAGGTACAAACTTAAATTGTCCGTTTAATCAAATCTCAACTTGTAAAAATGTTTGAAATCGCTATAACACGGCAAATTGACGTAGCACTTTGCTTAACATTTACTATTTCCTGACTGTACAAAATCGCTTGACACTTCACTCTCTGTCAAATATTGAGTACATGGTAACCTTCCAGATGTAGGTACAAACGTGAACAAAACAAAGGAAGTAAATATACCTATGAATGTAAGAATCATAACAAGTGACGGTAGATTTATGTAGTTTCTACCCCCATGGGAAAATGGCGTAATAAGCACGTATGAAAAAGTGGAAGACATTCTTCACATCATGGTGCTCATAACAAAGATCTCAGAGCTGAGTTATTAAAACACTTGGGTGTTGATGTCAAAGAATTGGGAAGATACAATAATATTTTAGCACTCCCCTTGTCAGACACAACGAGGCTATTATAATAAACTTGTGTATGTAGTGTACTTAAGAAGCGACTGGTCTTGTTGACCTAGCTCCTTAAATATTGATCTCTATATTAAAAAAAAAAACCGGCCAAGTGCGTGTCGGACCACGCACAATGAAGGGTTCCATAGTTGGGATGAGTTTATCCCAAGTACAAACTTAACATTGTAGTTGAAAAACAAGTTATCTAATCCATTCCAACTGCAAATGTAAGTTGGTCGACTATTACTCGTCAACTTGTAAAGTCACACATTCACATTTATATAATATCTTTATTTATATTATTTGCGCAGATATAATGTGTTACTGTTTGTTTGTCACAAATAAATAAATAAATAGATAGTTTTTTTTTTCTCTTCTTTACTACCGTGATTTTTTCACAGATCCAAAACTAACCGTTTAGCTGGCAGAAGGGGGGGGGGACACTTGACACTAACGAAAATTAGCACTTTAAAGCTTAATATTTCAGAAATGGATCCCTTAATTGTAATATTGTTGTCACAAACCCGCAATATTTTTAAAATACCTTTCCAACAACACCCCACATCATGGGGTAGACGAGAAAAAAAACATCCCCACTTTACATGTACAGGAGGTACCGTAAAAAAAATATTTTTCATATCCTTTTTTGGTATTGTTTGTCGAGTCGTTGAGCTCCTTAAGTTCTGAGTTGAGCTACACGATTACTGATAAATGCTTGCACTGACCGGACAGGTCCACTCAAATTTGTGTGGTTCTTTCCTCAAAGGACCATTTCAGACACGGATGATTTGACCAAGATTATGTCTGGACTTTAAAAGAGACTTTGTGCCCTGAGTTTGTTTCGCCATTTCTTCTCAGGGATAGTCAGATAGGAAATGTCGACTCCATCCAGCTTAATTTTTTTTTTAAATGACGTGTATAAGTGATTTCGATATCCTATTTACAGAATAAACGATTTCATTTCATTTCATGATTTATTTTTGATTTTATGTAAACACTTTGATTAATAAGTATATCCATGCCAAATTATAACTTTCTAGTACTAAGAGTCTTTGAGCTGAGCTGCAGACGGACGGACAGATGGACATGGCGAAACTATAAGGGTTCCTTGTTGACTACGGAACTCTAAAAACGACTTTCTGAGCTGCCAGTTTGCTTTTTGTTTTTTGTCACAACATTGTTACATATTCAACACGCTAATTCACTCTACTTCGTACCATAAAAATATTCTAGAAAACAACACACCTTGCCTTCGACAGACCCCTTCTATTATGAATAAACATGGCTATTTTTCACGACTACCTGACGTTGGATATCGTCTAGACAGTTTGTTTTCATCCCTGTCACCCCCATATGTCGACAACAGTCCGGTGATATATTTGTTTTTCATATTCAGCTGATATTTCTTGCTGGGCTTTGATTTCGGATCGAGAGATTTTAGGAGCAGGTTATACGGTACTTATGTGTATGATTGAATATAGAGAAGAATATTTTAACTCTTTAGCCTTATTATAAAGAAGAACATGAGCAGGTTAAGCTACGTTAGCCGCGGTTGGACCGTGGATGGGTTACCATCTTTATATACCAAGACCCCTCCGTGTCTTGGAAACCACGTTAAGCTGTTGTTTCTGGCTGTCATTCTTGATCTTTGACAGTCGTTATGGGTCATCAGAAGCCCGAAAGTCTGACAACCAGTCTCACAAAGGGGTATCGTATTACCCAGTAACTGGGTTGTGGAGGTCAGCTAGGCAGTTGCTCCATGTAAAATACTGGTATTAAGCTGCATTCGGTTAGACTGTAAGCCAACCCCAACATCGTTGGAAAAGGCTAGACGGATGACGATAGGAAATAACATGACAAACACTAAAATGTAGTGAGTATTAAGGACATAGCTCTAAAATGCAAGAACTATGTCCAAACTCAAACTATTTAGATTGCCCCGTAATTAAGTATCACCCGCCTGGCTAATCTGTGGTAAAATGTGATTATGAAATTTACTTCTGTACCCGCATCGTCTGTAATATGGTAATTCTTAGTATTAAAACTCAGCTGTTTTCACTGTAAATACTTACTTAAAAGCATGCATTCTCTCCAAATAAAAAACTGATGCGCTTATTTTATTTTTATATTATATATTTTATTTTTATATATTATATTACTTTGGACACCAACCTAAAACTACCCATCTATTACCCAATTGTAATTACATCGCAACCTCATAGGAAATCCCACGAAAAGCACTCAACTACTAACTCCCAAGCAGGTGTCATAAATACAGAAACTTCATCAGCCACCTTAAATATTTCGCTTAACTCATCCCTAGGGATAAAAGACAGTCTGTATTCATCCCTTCTATTAAGTACGAGCTACATTTCGCTGTCAAATAAATACATTCTTAATTTATCACTACCAACTTTCACATCTTCAGTAATTTTTTGCGACAAGACGTGAACTTTTCGACTGATGACGTCACAAAAAAATGGCTTCGCTCGCGAATTTCTTGATAAATTAATATTGTTAAGGAACGAAGGTTGAAATGTGATATTTATACGAAATGTGAAATGGAGAAATTCTTGTGAGAGTAAGTGTTTAATGATATTTGGATCCAGTGTCATAAAGTCGTCTTGCTTAGGGATTATCGACCTATTTTTGCTAGAACTAATTAATAAGTTACTGTATCTTTAGTTTTTATGGAAGTATCGTTCTTTTTTTTTGACAACTATTAATTACAGTCTGAATCTTTATAATATCGAAAAGTCGATTAGCAATTTTATTATTACTAAATCAGTTTATTTAATTTACATTTATAGCTTAGCTTACGAAACTTGGTTATTCTGTAAAAACATTTAGGTACATGTAACATCGCCTCCAGTATTTTAAAAGGACTTGTTACGAATATGATGATAACCTACATGATAATGTAAGTAGAATATTATCTTTTGATCAAATTCAAAAAGAGGTGCTCAAATTATTAAACCGTATTTTTATTTATTATGAACGCAGCAAGATTGGTTGAAGATATAAAAAATATAATCATTAATGTAATACCGGAATGTGACTGGTATGTTTACAGATGCATGACCAAAGGGAGAGACTGGGTCCAGCATTAAGATTCGGGTACTCAAGTAACTGAATATTATTATGAAGAAAAGTCAGAATAGCAAACTCTTGAAAGTAATAACAGAATACTCTTTATTATGTACACCATACGGATAACAGACATAAATGTAGAAATGTAAGATAGGGTGACACAATGGGCGGTCTTATCGCTAAAAGCGCTCTCTTAAAGACAATCTTTGGGTGGATTTAAAGGGAAGAGGAGACAGGTAGTCTTTGGTGTACCATTTACACATAAAATAAATATATGCATGCATAAAGCATATAATAAAAAAGCTTGTAAAGGTCATACAATGACAAAACATGAAACAGAACTCCAGATAGTGCTTAACCTATTTATATCCCTTGACAACGAACCAGAAAAACACTATAACAAACAAAAAGCTAAACCAAAAAGAAAATCTAGCCAGAACAGAAAAAGGGCTAACGAGAAAAATCTACACTTATGTAAAATAACACAGAATGTACAAGCCGTTCTAACAAGGCTCCGCGGGCTAGATTCAATCTTTACCAAACATATTGAATCTCTTCGGTTAGCGGACTGAGACAAAATAGCCGCGCCAAGTGTATACTAGAAAATGTAAGCAAAATACTAGTGCCGGGGAAAGTTTCTTGGAGAAAATCTACGTATTTCATATATTTCTTACGTTTTTCTCCTATTTTATTAAGACTTTCAATATCGAACGCAAATTTTGCGGTGAGTAGGTAACATCAGGTGTACTTTGTAGGAGAATATATGTAGACCATGTCTTTTCTAGTAATGCATTTTGGAGTGAAATAATAATTATCTTCAATCAGCTTTCACTAGCATCTAACACCAAATATGTGGTTATACAGGCGATAAAACGTATCTAAGATTGGTCCAAAAAACTTTTTAAATGCTTTTTATACGAAACAGATACTAGCTTCGTATAAAAAATCTGTACTTTTTTACTAATATCAAAGCAAGTTAACCACAAACTGCAAACAAGAAACTAACTCTCTGAAAATCTATACAATGTCGCTCATGGGCATGTGACCGCCCAAAATTTTCTGAATATTCATGAGAAAATGTCGAAAATAAACTTTAAAAGGGGGGGTTTATAGGGGGGGTTTTCATGTTATTATTTTTTTTTTTTTTAAGTAGAGTTTGTAGATTTGCTTTCTGTTTTTTGATACATTTTCGAAGTTTATGAGTCGATTTGGATTCGGTTCATTATTTCTAAAAGCTTATGAGTTCTTTTAACAGATTAATTTACATTTTTACTAAAAATTATCGACTATGAAAAAAGAAACCGGAGTTGAAAAAATTTTTTACCAAAAAATTTTTGTAGGTATTTAATTTAAAAAAAAAACTAGTGTAAGTCCATAAATTGTCACAATAGGGTGACTTTTTTATTTTATTTAGGGTGACATCGGGGCCTCTACCGGTAGATAATCTAACTATTTTACGATATGATCACTAATGTTTGGCCACATCATGAAGTAGTCGTGCGTTTAACTGTTCATATCGTCAAACGTTGAGTATTCAATGTTCTATTTCATGAAATACAACAATTTCATGGAGTGGTCGAACACTTCATGAAATGATCAATTCTAAGATCTGGCCACGACATATACAATTAGTTACTGCCAGCTATTGAGCAATTAAATGGAAATATATTAAGAACAAAATTTAAAAAAAAATGTTAATTGATAATGTATTTTATAATCTGCATGAGTTTTTTGAGAAAAAATAATATTCACGTGTAATTAAATTTATGTGCCTTGTAATAGTATTGCATATATCCGACATGAGTAGACTCTTGAGCCTAAACATTTTTCGTTTAAAATAAAAACTGATGTAGGTACACAGTTATGCAATAATTAAATTCAAAAATAAAAATCAAAATATTTTATTTCACATAAACTTACATGGGCACTTATGAAATGTCAGAGTTAGGTGCGCGGTTCCAATTGGTCATTTTCTGTGGAAAAGAGCCGACGAGAAACTCCACGGTTACTCTTTTAAAAGTAATGGATTTCAAATAATATTCATATTTTTTTTGTTGCCGAGCCGTTTGGGGTTGAAACCCTCGAGCCGTGGGGTCCGAGCGCTCATGATTTGTTTAACGAAATCTCCAAACAGCTAGTTGACACTTCCCGTGACTCGGGCCGGCTTTTACCTTGGCCAGAGGCTAAGCATTGCCATACAACGTGGCAATGCCGCCAGTCTCTTTGGTACATTACCAGTCGACAGCGATGCGGAGGAATTTTTGACGCCATACTTTAGTTTGTGAATAGTTTTAGTTAAGTTAGGATATAATTTTGTAATTTTGGTGTCACTTGAATAAATTGATTTTAAAAATAATTGACTTTTACAATGTTTTCAAATTACAGTGTGAGTAGGTATGGGAGGAGAGTGTAGGCCTGTCAACAAGTACCAGGTACTTAACAAAATATGTAGAAAATGGTCTACAAATCTACAGTCTATTAAGCCTGTAGGCTTAACGTTAGAAGGTTGTAACGTTCTCACATTCACAAAATATATAAGAATCTAATTTTATTACATAAATAAAATAATAAAAAATATAAACCTATTTAAACCAAAAAACACATGATTGCCATTACAACTATAACAAATCTGAATTAATATCCTGTTCACAAAAGCCACTAATAAATAGTTGAAATTAGAATTGTAGGTATATAATGTAAAATAATGAAAACATTATTTCAAGGAAGTATATAAAAAAGTAAAATTAAAATAAACATCGTAATTTGGGAGCAGTTAATAGACATTTACATAGTTATGTTGTTAATGAGGTACCAGAGAAGCCACACGTGCAGAAGGAATTATTGCCAAGCTTCCTTGTCTTCAACGTAGTCTTTAATCTTATAATATGCTTTGTTGATAAGGATACGTTTCATGTGGATTTTGTACTTTCCATCGCTAAGTTCTGTAACCGACTTTGGCAATTTGTTATAAAAGCGGATACTGTTTATAAGTATTGACTTGCTTGTTTTATTTAAATCTAAATTTGGGTGTCACAATTTCATGTTTACTACGTTTATTTACATTATGGAATCTTTATCTTTTACCTCAATTTCATGTTTCATCACTTTGGCGACCATCTCATGTAATGTTAGCGTTTATTTTTATTACTCCCCGTCTATCGATTTGGTAAGGTTCCGTGCCAAGAAAGTAGGTACGGGCCTTTATGATGCACCTGTGTAGACATAGCCATCGACTCTCTTGCCAAATGTTTTAGTAATCTGCGAAGCTCTTGTTAATTTAGGAATCCATTATTTTAATAAAAGAGTTGGGATTTCCATTTTATCGCACTAGTTTAGTAAAGGCAGTATGATCGTTTCTCCTTTTTCTTAGAACGAGAATAATACTCTCTTTTTCAGATAACTAACAAAATTGAGATTGTTCTTGGCTTGATATACGATACCGATAAGGCTTTACGGCATTACTTTGCCCAAATCGAGACAAATATTTAGTGTCATTAAATCCACTCAACAGTTCCGCAAGCACGCGTCTATATCGCCATCTCTTAGTTACCGAAGGAATACGACGCTCGGTTGTGTGGTCGCGACACGGCGGGCAGTTTAAACATCAAGTCTAGATTTGTTCCAAAGTTATGCCCTAGTGTCAAAGTAACCCGCTTTGACGGTACTTAATTTATGACGTTAAAATAGCGACTACTGAATAAAGGGAGTCAAAAAGTTGTCACTTCAAAACAGTACTATTACAGCTTAAAATAATAAAGAAAGAATTCGATCGCAAAAATTAAATTACAGAAGAGCTGGCTGTCATCCCTTGATCACCTTTGACACCCACGCGTACGAACAACTTATATTTGTATCGCAAAATTCTCTTGAGGAAAATGCGGCTAAGTATTTTTTTTTTAAATTGAAAGAATATTATGCTCTTTGGTAACAACAACAAATATTTATGAGATCCGACGTTTTGATGTTTTTATGGTGTTTTATTTATGATGGTATTATTTTATATATGTTTATCCACTTTATCTTATGTGTCTTACCTATGCCATACTTACTTCTAAAATGCAATTGGATAACGTAGACGTAACGGGTCCGAACGATGCTCTGCTCTGGTATCTCCTACCGCCAAGAGTTGTGCTATATGTGGGTATGCCTTCTGGGGGCCAACCACCACCTCTTAAAGCAGTATTATTTTAATATTACTTCAGTGTGAGACCACACCACACAACACTCAAGTAAGATTAAAATAATACCGCGTTAAGAGGTGGTGGTCTAGCTCCTGAACTACTAAAGGTTGTACTTGATACCCTTTGAAGATTTATCTTAAGCTTTAGTTTCCTAGGAAAGCGGTACCATCATATTATAACGGCCGTCATGTTAATCATTTTCACCAGTATTTGTCACTAACGCTATGATCTCCTATTTTATGTTTTACGTTTGACTTCAGAGTCAACGTTCCGATCGACGTCTGAGCGCAACGCTTAGGCTATTGTCTCCTATTTTGTGCTATATGTGACGTTTGACTTCAGAGTCAACGTTCTGATCGACGTCTGAACGCAACGCTTAGGTTATGGACTCATATTTTATGCTATATGTGACGTTTGACTTCAGAGTCAGCGTTCTGATCGACGTCTGAACGCAACGCTTAGGCGATTGTCTCGTATATTGTGCTATATGTGACGTTTGACTTCAGAGTCAGTGTTCTGATCGACGTCTGAACGCAACGCTTAGGCTATGATCACCTATTTTATGCTATATGTGACGTTTGACTTCAGAGTCAACGTTCTGATCGACGTCTGAACGCAACGCACAGCGTCGGCGGTCAATACGCTCGTATTTTTATTTATTACATCTCGCCATTTTGTAGTGACGTTTGACACTAGACACGACCTGACGCAACGCAGCAATGGTTTTCGAAATAACTAGAGTCGCGACGAAAAGCGTTTGAATGCCTACGACATCGAGACGCTGACGTTGACGTGTGAAGGAGACCACACGAGTACATTTTTATAGTAAGCATCGTGACGCGGCGTACGGCGTTAATAGGAGACCATAGCCATAGGTGTCAAAAAACGCTCTGTGTATGGAAAGCCTTTATTGTGAGACCGTACACCACTTTCTTAGAAAACCAAAGCTTTAGTGACGTATAATAAGATTTTCGTCTCTGTGACTATCGATATCTGTCATGTAAGATTTGGATCGCGCAGAGGTCCAAATTGAATTTATTCCAATAGCGGCAGGCACTCAACTTCTGGATATAGACCTCTTTCAAAATCTTATTGAAAGTACCGTACTTATATCATAGGTTTTCTGTAAACTACACACGATTCCGATTCCGATTTCGGCCACAGCGACTTGAATCTGCCTATTGAGGACATCGCTGGTGTGCCCTCAGGTGACTGATATAACCAATTTTTGCCGTGAAAGTGCGTTCACATTCACGGCAAGTCAGCACCCCTCCGATGTAATTATATTGGATGACCGCGGGTGGTCGGGCCTTGAGCTCGTCTCGTTTAGCATCGAGCTCCTCTTTACGTCGCCTTTCAAACTCAAACACCTTAGTGCTCACGGTATGCCTCCACAGTGACCGGTCTACTGCCATTGCCTCCCATTGTGACGTCTCTAGATCACACCGCTTCATGTGGCGCTTAAGCACATCTTTGTACCGAAGGAGTTGGCCGTCTACAAACTAAACTACATGTAACAATGTGGAGACGACGATACAACAATAATTTAAACTTTGTACATCTAATGACGTTCCTAGTCTGCATATAAAATGTTAATGCATATAAAATATATACAATTAATCCAGTTGTTCCATCTAGAATTTCTCAGTAGCAGCCCGGAGTCTGGATTGATACCCAGTTGATGGCAATAGGCTCGCCCCCTATTACATGGGACTTAAACATAATTGGCGAAATGTGGGTGTACAGTTACGAGCACTAATTTGTATACACTTAGGTACTTTTAAAACTGATTTTCTTTTTCTGTATTGATTTTAATTTTATGTTATTATGAACATAGTGTTTTGGAACATATAGAATTATGAAATAGGTAAGCATTTCTAAGTTGCTATCGTTATTCCACGAGAAAATCACTTTTGCATTTCCCTAAATGTATACATATTAGTGCTCGTGACTGTATTACTTACTATAGGTATACCTCTGCCTAATCCTTCGGGGAATATAAGCGTGATGTTATGTTATTTTATATCCAATATTTATTAACTATAGCCAGTTGATTGATAGGCCAAACGTTATGGTCAGCCCATCACTAGTATTTAGTTTGATTGAAAAAAATATTTTTCAAATTCAATGTTAAGATTTTTTGATAGTTTAAAAATACTATTATTTTATTACCAGTATAAGACCTAGTTACACCAAACTGTTCATAATCAGACATTAGTAAATCAGCAATCATGTTAATGATATTTACGTTCCACCAGAAAAACATATCACCACATTAATAACCTGGCGTTAGGATTCATTCTTTTCAAAAAGTCTCAATGTCACATGTCAATGTTCACTGACAATGCATCATTTTAGCTAACCGTATAGTATAAACTGGCGTTTTTTATTTCGATGATTTTGACAACCGACTTAATGTCGGTTAGTAAGTTAACGGATCTATAGGGCAGCAATTAAATTTAACTCCTGATTAAGACAGATAAGCGCTTGGTGAAACACTTCTCTTCTTACTCTTCTCTTCTTCTTCTCTTGCTCGGGACATTAATGTCCCGTTAATATTTTAACAGAAGATTAAACTAACTCACATGGTGAAACTAGGTCTTATTTTTTTATTGCCAGTGTTTTCATTTTTAATGTCGTATTGTTGTCTCCACATTGTATAAACAGGGGTTTTTTTTTGTTCTCTGTTATATTGCAAAGTAGAGGTTAAAATAAAATCAACGAAATAGTTTTAATTTTTTTTTTATTAAACTGTATTTTTTTACAAAGAAACTATTCACATGAAAATCATTACAATTATTTTGATATTAACAGTTGACAAATAGATCCGATAAAAGATGTCAGACATCAGTTTCTATCACTCATAATTACAATATTTACAACACTATTTACATAATTACAGTTGACAAAAGTAAATTCGACAAAGACCATTATGATATTTCATAAAATTGTATAAACTAAGAGTAGCCAGAAAAAAAAATAGAAAATAAAATAAATCAAAAACCTCAAGTCTTTTTAGATTATGTGTTAACATGTTCCAACATTTCTGGTAACGCATTGTACGCAACCATATTACCAAAACCTTTAGGCTCTTTCTTGGTTACTATTGCAACAATCTCTTCTTCTGGTGGCGGAGGTGGAAACTCTGCATTAGGATCCGCGGCCGCTGATATATCATCTACACTAAGTACTACTTCTCTATTGTCAATTTCGATTCTGTTACGCTCTAAAGAACTATCTTCCATAATGCTGTACAGATTTTCTGACTTGCTCTTACTATACATTTGTCAGGAATTCATGTAAAACGGATCGTTTATATTGACTCCATCATTGACTGTGTTTCCCTTTTGGGACCACTGTTTTTGTTGATGCTTTATCCTATATATAATTTCATCGTGTATTACGCCGAAGCACATGGCTGTTAGTGCCAAACCTGTTAATGTGTACGCAGAACAGAACCACAGAGTGGTAGATTTGATGGTGTAGTACCTAACACCATTTATGGTTGTATATGTCATACCAGGAACAATATTACCGAACCCAATAGTGCTTAACGCCATGAAACAGAAATAGAAACCATCAACGATACCCAAATTGTCTATTTTGAATAGAACTACTGCTCCAATGACTATGTATATAAATATTGCTGCTAAGCATAAAAGTACGGGAGCAAGTATGCTCAAACCATGCATAGATAGCTTTGAATCTGTGTCAGGCCAACTGATGATGTCATCTTTGGCTGTACTTGTGGTTGGTCTTTCTGAAAGCGACAAGTCTTTCTGGCTGTCAGGTTTCAACACGTAGCATTCTTCTGTGGGAGTTTTGCTCGTATTTTGACTGTTAAGTATTTCTTCTTGTTGCCTTTTCATTTTCATTCTGCGTTCCTTCTCTGCCATTCTTCGTTCATCATAGCAGCAGTAGCCACAGTTTGAACAGAGGCAGCAGCAGAGGGCTCGGCTGAAGACGCTTCGTGCCATTTTAGAAAGCAGGGACCCGACGCTCGATAGGTAGACCAGAGTGAGTGGTATACCGATCAAAGCGTAGATGATGGTTACTCCCTTCCCGAGGATCGTCCTCGGTGCGATGTTGCCGTAACCTGTGGAAGAAAATGAGCTTTATTAAACTTCTCAATAACATAAAAAAGGTTCAGGATGTCATTATAGAAAATGACCGCAACGAGAAGTCTAGAAATATTTTTTCAGATCAAGGGTCAAATAAAGTTATCGCTTCAAAAAGATTGAAACGTAGCACGTGTGTATTGTTTTCTGTTTTATGTGACTTTGAGCACTGGGCCGTAAGCTATCTTAACTCAGTACGAGTAGTTTAAAATTATTTCAAACATTTCGTTAGTAGTGCATGTTTATAGTTATGATTATTGCATAGCAGCAGTATTACTAACATTTTGCTCCCGTCATTCTCAATCTACAGAACAAAAGTAAGTACAGCAACCCAAAATTACTTCTACAATTTTAAAACATAGTGCGAAATATTCTCACCTATAGTAGTTAAAACAGTGAGCGAGTAGAAAAACGCAAGCGCCAAATTCCATTCATGCTCTTCATAATGGTTTGTGAGGTCACTCCCGAATTCACCGAGCGCCATCTCTCGGTAACTGACGCCATACTGCGACGCCATTTCGGTAGTAACCCTTTGTACAAGCTCGTTTTGAAACTTCAGAATCTCCTGTGCAGCCAACCGTGTCCAATTCTCTCTATACAAAATATTTAGAGACACTGTTATCTCCCAAATATTTTCAACCGCTCTGCTTCTGGCGTCCCAAAAGTAATTTGCTGACAAAGTTAGATTCCCGTAATCATATTCCTCGTCTGTCTTTTTGTGTGTACTATTTGCATCTTTATGACTAAGTTTCTGTCTATCTGGAAGTATTCTGGGCCTGGCTGGGACTTCAGCACCGCCTTCTATGGCCAGAAAAATAAAGGATCCCAAAAACGTGTAAGCTAAAAGTACGACGAATATTACAACGTTGGTGAGGGAACCGATAATGAATTGTTTTCTTCTATACTTAGTAGTTTTGAGACAAAAGCAGCAAACAACTTTTTGTCGTGATGTTTGTGCTCTTTTTCTGCTATTAGATGCCATGGAATCGGCATCTTGGCATCGGTCCAAAGGGATCCCTCCGTTTAGCGAGGGCTTTGCCAATGTGTACTGTTCGAACCGACTGATTGCTTCTTTGTCCAATACAACATGATCTATATCCATTTTGGTGTATTACGTTCTACCTTCGTGTGACGTCATTATATCGGCTCATCTGTAACAAGAGAGATAATGCGATTATGTATCAAATATAAGGTATACGTACCTAGTTATCTGGGGTAAGGTTCAGGGAGGAACAAAAAAATAAATTGTACAATCGAAAGTATCATTTATTCCTTATCCGGCTACCTTTCTTTCTCATCAAAATCGGCTTAAGTTAGTTTAGCCGTGGAAATATTCTAAACAGAGAGAGGGATACAATTTCGAATTTGTAGTAGCTTCTACATATGTAGGCCCATATCTGAATTTTTAATAACACTGGAATCGTGTATATTGGTTGGAAACAAAATTAATTGAACGTCAATCAATATATAATGATGAGTGTCGTTGACAGGCACTATTGGCTGCTATCAAGGCCCCACCAAGAAAATATCGCTTGTCAGTGAGTATAGCATCCTCATAATTTAATATTAATAACATAATGATTATTTCGTATTGTATAGAACAATATGTGCATAGATTTAAGTGAAATATAAGGTAAGACCAAGGTAACATATAATAAATAAGCAAATTCAAAAAATACAATAATTCTGCGAAAATCTAGATCAGTTCAGTCTTTAAGGTCTGAAATTTTTAATTCTAAGAACTGGGGCATAATCATACGAAATATTAAAAAAAGACAGTCATTTTCAAAATATTTGCTTTCAAAAGACGTCCTCTGCTGAAAATACATAAATGGATATCACTTTCTGCCGAACAATGCTGCTATCATTAGCTTTAAGCCTACCTGTATACTTATATGCCTAAAAAATATCCTACTTATTTATATTTACTATACGCCGTTAGACAAAATATACAAGTTGTAACATAATTAACGCATAACCCCGTCATTGTACTCATCATTATGAATAACTTTTACTACGGGACCAAACTTGACATTGCAAAAAAAAAGTTAGCTGCTCCCTACATTTATGTTCGCATAACTCGTCAAAATGTAGGGAACAGCTGTTTTTTTTTCGCGATTTCAAGTTTGGTCCCATAGTAAAAGTTGTTCATAATGATGAGTACAATGATCCCTTAAGAGGTTGTGTGTTATTTATGTTACATCTTGTATAATTTAATGTAACATTCTGCATGCCATGTGTGTATACACATGTTTTGGACAAAATATTAATGATCTTATCTTTTTAAAATATAACAAATTTTCAAGCACGAAAATCATTTCAAACCTGACAAAATTACTCCTTAACTCAAATCTAGTATTTCAATACTTTCTTCATAATTACCTATTATTAACGCACAACCTCTTAAGTGGTCATTGTACTCATCATTATGAATATATATTGCTCGCTGCTTCATCCGCGTGAATGTCAATACTTCTCTATTTGAATTGGATTTTGTTCACAATTTCATGGGTTTTATTTTCTTTGTGCGGAACCCTAATTAATTTACTACAATAATAGTAACCTAAGTTATTCTCTGTCCAGCGGTTTTGCAGATTAGTCGGAACAAACAGATAGACAGACAAAGGAGATGTTTCAAAATGGGCCCAGAATGTGTACAATACCTCGAAAAATCGAGAAAAATCCGTGGAGTTCGGGAAAAATACTGATAAATGCATATTTCTCTTGTAATAATTTGATATTTATCAATTATTTTATCGACTTTCAATATGGCGTCTCGCCAATTTAGGTACTCTGTGGTTAAAAACCAATGACAGTAAACCATAGATCGACCATTGATCATAGATCGTGAACTGTCTACTGTCACTTCAGTCGCTTTCGTTGTCGATCGTGTTCTGATGTTCTGTTCTCTCGAGTTATTTTTAACAACCTGGCTTTCGTTCTTTGGATTTTGTGATTTTGTTTTTGATAGTTGAATCAAAAGATCGCTACATTGTTTTTGTCTGAGTTAATATTTCGACTATTGAATGTTTGTATTCTGTACGTTTATGCTATCAGTAAAAATCTTGGCATATCGCAGGTCAACCTATGAGGTTGTCGTCTGCTTAACTGGACTATATTTTATGTACAGACGCCAGTACATCAAGCTACTACAATCTGCCAGATTTCTTTAATAGATTTTCGACTTTACAATAAAATTAGATCTAAAATAATATTGCAAAAGACTAAAAGTACGACAATGTTATGATTCTCTTTGACAATGTAATATGACAGAAGTAAACATGTCAAACGTCAATAATCAATCAACATGACAATTTACCACCATGATGGGTTTTTGTTGTGTGTTGCAATTTCAATTGTAAATTCTTGTACTTTACTAACAAACAAAGCCAATCAAAAGTAATTGGATGATTGGAAACTGTTTAAATTGTGTTTCCCCATTTTTTAGTTGGGTGTACCAATACATGGCTCCATACATTTTGAAACATCTCCTTTTTTTGAAATTTAATTTTTTTGTTCTATGTACCGTACATACTTTCATCATTTAGTAAAAAGCTGTTATTTTGACATTACAAACAGACGCTTCAATTTTATTTATTTGTGTAAGAGTATAGATTTATTTAAAGAGATTCTATAATATAAATATTATTATAATTGGGGATATCTATTTCCACGTCCCATAAATTTTCTATTTAATACTTCGAACCCCAATACGGGAACATTTAAGCCGATAACCACCCCCGCTACAACGTGGGTAGTCATTTTTCAAAGTCTCTCAGAGGAGAGAGGGAAATACGTGACAAATGAAGAAGTATAGACTTAAAGGCATGATTAATGATCGCTCGATATCCACTTGTGTGGGTATCTCGAAACAACTTATCTGACGTAATGCGAAGGATTTTTTGTAAGAAATTGCTGTTAATGAATATGGTTTGTTTTTAGTGATTGATTAGATATTTAACTGTCTTTGGAGTGGGTTCCGATCCACAAGTAATTTATCAAAGATTTATCTTCCTATTTCTTTTGTTTTCTTTGTTCTTTAATTAATATTAATTTTATTTAGTGGGTATAATGTTAATATTTCGTAACAGGTGGCGTTCTGTAGTTTCTACCTACCCCCGTGGGAAGAAGTCATGAGTTTATTTAGGTTTAAATCATTTATTCTCTTGATCATTTAAAAAAATCCAAAACACTTTCGAATTTTGAGGTTATATTAGGCCAATAGAAACATACTAACTTAGCGTTTATTACTGAAAATACATTGGGTTTTATCTTTAAACGTTTCATTACATAACATTAGGTGGTCAGAACTATTCGTTCTTTATACTAATTTATTTGTAGTTATGATTAGATTAGGGCTATGGACTGTTTCATTTTCGTGTGACTTACGAGTAAGTATTGCATTTTACTACGAATATAAAATCTCGCTTGTTTACCCAAAAGTCAAACTGTCATCTGTCAATGATGACACTGACATGTTGATGTTGCTCGTTTGACACAGCGCTGAGAGTGCCGAGTTTTGTAATTACGGTGCACACTATAGGTACCGCTGCGTACAAAGACTTGGCTGTATGAGCTACAATGCCCTTTGCCTATTCAAAACGTCAAATTGAAACAAAAAATAATGGCGCCGGGGAATAAGACGGAAGTGAATTACTTTTTAAAATGTTTTCGAAATTCTGAAGTGTCCGTTCTATTTTAATAATTGTAATGTAAATTATAAAAAAAACTAGTAATTACTGTAAAGGTTTCATACGTGTTGATTCATAGGCCATTTTTAACAATGTCCTTTACAGGTTGATGTTAGATAAGGATAGCGAAACAATTACTTTATGACCTTTTATATATAATGTATTATTTAGATATTTAGCGTGAGGTTTTAATTTCGACTGTGAATCATCGTTGGTGTTGTATACACAACGCCCATTTGAATTCTTACAGTCATTTAGTTAAAATAAATATTTGTTAAAGAAACTACTTACTTGGCACACTTTGATTTATATGTATTTATTATTTCTACTGATTTTGTTCATAAACAGTCTACAATGTCCCATGAAAAATCTTTTGTTTTATGCTATATAAAAGCGCCTAGCTAAAAGGCTCACCAACAAAGATGTGGACATCCCCATAATAGGTCCTCTACCACCGCCTCTTAAAATAACGACGGTATTTACAAAGATCGTAAAAACAAGCTTCTGTCAGGGAGACCTCAAAAGTGAGCCGGTGAAGGAAATTAAACTTATTTGTCTCACTTTAATTTAGGTTCACTTCTATTTTGCGATTTTTTTCCTGGGCCCTAAAATTGAAGGTTTTATTTGGTTACTTAGTAATTTTCTGTTTATTCAGAGATGTTAATTTGATCTTTTTAGAGTTGCTGTGAGGGAAAATTATAAGGATTATGGCTGTTCGGTGTTACCTATATGAAGGGAAATATTACCTTTACCTTTATGATTTTTTACCTTAATATACCTGTATAAGTTTATGGTGAATAAAATGGTAAGTTGCTAGTACGATAGTTTTAACTTTATTGCATACTAGCTTTTACCCGCGGCTTCGCCCACGTGTATGTTGGAATATATCAAATTAGTACCTACCCTACGTGTTAATCCAGGATCTAAAACATCTGTATGCCAAATTTCCTCTAAATTCAATCAACCGTTTTTGCGCCAATCCGGAACATACAGCCTTGGCCAAAAGTATTAGGCACCCTGATTTTTACTTAAAATAATAGAAAAAACACCATTTACTTTCTGTATTGATTTATTATTACTTAATTACACTAAAAAGAAAACAAAAAACTTAAAGTCTAGTCGGTCCACCCTTAGATTTAATAACTGCACTAATTCTAGCTGGCATGCTGCGTACAAGCTTAGCACAATCCTCCCTTGTAATGGCATGCCATTCTTGCACCAACGCATTTTTTAATACCGTTTTCGATGTAATACTGTGCTCTTTAATCCTCCGCTTTAAAATGCCCCAAAGATGTTCGATTGGGTTCAGATCTGGTGACTGCGCAGGCCAATCCAACAAGTCAATGTTGTTTTCGCTAAACCAGCGCATCGTAGCAGCTGACTTATGACAAGGTGCATTGTCTTGTTGGAATATGACTCCATCTAAGTTGGTGTCGCCGTAAATACTCGTTAGCGAAGGCATAAGTGCAGATTCAAGTACTTCTATGTACTTTTCATACGACCTGCTCAATAATAAGTATTTCACGGGTTGCGATTCCATTACCTACTTTAAAATTTATTGCTAAGCAATAGAAGCTCGTCACAATGCATATGGTGAAGTGGAGCTGATGGTGAAGTACCAAGAGAACTCCTCAACAATTAACGTCCCTGCATCGGGAAAAGCAATGTTTTGTAAAAGGTGATGAGTAGTTGTCTTTATGCTATTGTAACTCAGATAAATTACAAACAGACACACTAAAAAGTGAAAAAAAAAAACAACCGACTTCCAAAACAAACACTACAAATTGAAAAATAACTTCAATTTCGGAAGTCAGTGGCAAAAACCTAAAATACAGATCCAAAGACACCGACTTCCGAAAAAGTATTAGTACTGAGTTTCGAGTTAATATGACAGCGCGTTAAAAATTTTCCTTACTGTTCATGCGGTCCTAGTATTCCTTACTTGTTTTAAAAAACTAAAACTGACGATTTTTATTATTTCCTGAGGCAAATATTGCCAAGTTTCAAGTGTATTAACAAAAGGAATAAGATTTTTCATATAATCTGTATCCCCTCTTTTCTACCCCACAGGGGTCAAATTTCGAAAAACCGTTTCGGACTTTTCCATTACTAAAATTAAAAAAAAATTGTACTAATTTTTGAGTTAATCAAGCCACACAGTAAAATCTTCCTCTTAAAAATCTAATTACCCCTTTTCACCCCGTCAGGGGTAGTTTTAAAAAACCAATAGTAAGAAACTTTATTGCTTATTTAGGCAAATATTCGTGCCAAGTTTCAAGTTTATTAACCAAATGAATAAGATTTTTCATCTAAACTATATCCCCGGTTTTCACCCCCACAGGGGTGGAATTTAATAAAATCGTTTAGGATATTTCCAAAACTTGACTCCAAGATTATTTATACCAATTTTCGAGTTAATCAAGCTACGCAGTAAAATTCTCCCCTGTAATATTGACAGCCCCTTTTCACCCCGTTCGGGGTAGATTTTCGAAAAACCTTGATACAGGTTAGGTATTCTTTATTTTTGGACTTAAGTATAAATACTGAGTTTCGAGTTAATCGGACTGCGTGTTGAAATTCTTCCATACAAATTTTGACACCCCCCAATCCCCCTCGTGGAGGTAGTTTAGAAAAAGCAAAAATTACAAAGTTCATAATTTATTAAGGTAAATATTTGGGCCAAGTTTCAAGTTTATTAACTCAAGGAATAAGATTTTTCATACAAACGAAATACCCCCTTTTCACCCCCTCAAAGGTCGAATTTCCAAAAACCCCTTCTTAGTGCTCCCCTACATTATAAAAGGAAGCCGTGTGCAAAATTTCACGTTCCTAGTCCCAGTAGTTTCGGCTTTGCGTTGATATGTCAGTCAGTCAGTCACTCAGTCAGTCAGTTTCTCCTTTTATATATATATAGATTCGATATTTAACATAACATAACATAACATAACATGACATGACATGACATGACTAACATAACATAACATAACATAACATAACATAACATAACATAACATAACATAACATAACATAACATAACATAACATAACATAACATAACATAACATAACATAACATAACATAACATAACATAACATAACATAACATAACATAACATAACATAACATAACATAACATAACATAACATAACATAACATAACATAACATAACATAACATAACATAACATCACGCCTTGTTTCTTCGAAGGGTTAGGCAGAGGTGTACCTATAGTACACCCACATTTCGCCAGTTATGTTTAAGTCCCATGTAACAGGGGGCGAGCCTATTGCCATCAACCGGGCACAAATCCAGACTCTGGGCTGCTACTGAGAAATTCCAGTTAGAAAAACCCAATAAAACTTTGCCCGACCTGGGAATCGAACCCAGGACCTCATGCTCAGCAGTAGCGCTTGCGACCACTGGACCAACGAAGCAGTCGATATTTAGAGGTGCGATTACATTTGTAATTTTTTTTTCAGACATTTCCTACGGTTACCTCAGAAATTCCGAGATTTTTACGTGTATTGTAATTAATTTAACAATATTGTCTATAGGTATGCTTGCAAAAAGTCTATTGCCTTTTTGCAACGAATAACATTGTAAGACACTATTACAATACCTTAGATACGTTACATTTCTAGTAAGATGCTCTTAATATTCGCGGGAAAAATATTCAGCATAATTTTGCGTAAAGCTTAATACAATAATTATATCCCGGTAACAGACAATTTTATTTTAGAACCGTCAAGTTGGTTGCGATACTTTCATTAAAAATTAAAGAAGGTAATACTGATTAACTGCATCCTTTAATTAACACTTTTTCAGTAATCGGTAATAAAATGGTGATAGCACATAACGATTATAGATCCTATCACAATTTATCAACCAATAACATAGCAATGCTTTATTACGGTGACGAATTATATGAGATTTTACGCGAATAATATCGTAATGTTGCTTTACGATTTAAGTTTATGCCTTTAATCGTTGAGCTCCTTAACTTTTATGTTGAGCTGTACGATTACTGACAGATGCTTGCACTGACTGGACAGGTCCACTCAAGCTGTGTGGTTCTTTCCTCAAAAGACCATTTCAGACACCAACCTACATGGTCTTCACATGATCTGACCAAGATTATTTCTGGACTTTAAAAGAGACTGTGACGTCTGAGTTTGTTTCGGCCTTTCTTCTCAGAGTAGTCAGATAGGAAACGCCGGCCTCATCTAGTTTAAAAAAAATGTTTGACGTGTAAAAGTGTTTGTATAAAGCTACTTACAGAAATAAAATCATTTTATCATTTATCATAATTCAATGTATATTAAATTTAATTTATATCTTCATTTCTAAGAAATATAACATAACATCACGCCTTGTTTCCCCGAAGGGCAGGCAGCGGCAGGAAGGGTAGGCAGAGGTGTACCTTTAGTACACCCACATTTCGCCAGTTATGTTTAAGTGCAAGTCCAAGTTATTTCTAAGAAAGTCATATACATATTTAATACTGCCTCGTTGGTCTAGTGGTCGCTAGCGCTACTGCTGAGCATGAGGTCCTGGGTTCAATTCCCAGGTCGGGCAAAGTGTTATTGGGTTTTTCTATCTGGAATTTCTCAGTGGCAGCCCGGAGTCTGGATTTGTGCCCGGTTGATGGAAATAGGCTTGCCCCCTAATACATGGGACTTAAACATAACTGGCGAAATGTAGGTGTACTTTAAGTACACCCCTTTTTTTTTTTTTTTTTTTTGTGGATGGGAAATCATTAAATGACTTCTCCCGCTCTGGGCGGAGCGGGAGGGCGTGTCAGACTTTTACTGACTAAAACCCACCCGTGTTCCTTCTGTTGCCTGTGCCGGGGCCACGGTAACTCTTTCGAACATCCCGCAACCCTAGCTGGCATCGGCCCTAGCGGACCCCGTCAATAGTGCTGACATCTCTTTGAGGCGCGCGTGGAACACAACGCGCCGTCGACTCGGGCTTGGTCCTTATCAGACGGCGAGCTACCCATTGCTCGACGTCCGCAAGCCCGCGCCTACGGTGGCCGGGAATCGGCTGTCAATTCCCGACGCCCAGGGCGTCTCCTGCGGCGACTAGGGGCGTGAGGGCGCAAAGCTTGCCTCTCCCTCACGCGTTCCGCCTCCTCCTTCGCGAGCATTACTGCTTCGCAGAAGGAGGTAATGGCTTCCCATGTACTCTCGCCCCGTACCATGGCCTGGACCAGGGCCGGACGCGAGAGATCGCCGCCGCCGATCGCTTCCGCGAAGACACGGCGGTGCTCCGCCCAAGCCGGGCAGACCTCCACCGTATGCTCCACCGTGTCCTCCGAGCGATCCACACAGTGGTAACACCCGGGCGTTTCCTCCCGCCTTATCCGGAACAGGTACCTCCCGAAGCACCCGTGTCCGGTGAGGACCTGCGTCAGGCGGAAGGTGAGGACGCCGTGGCGCCTCTCCAGTCACTCCTCAAAGAGGGGACTTATCGCCGCAATTGTGGCGTGCCCAGCGCTGGGTTGCGACAATCGCACTCTCCATGCCGCCATGAGATCCTGCCGGAGCTCTGTCCGCCGTGCCGCGATTTCTCGCGGCAACGGAGTTACGCCCCGGCGTCCTGCCTCCTCGCGCCACTCCCACATGTGCGCGAGGACTTTTGCCTCCAGATCCCATGGCGGTAATCCGGCAAGGAGGTTCGCCGCCTCCCCGGAGACCGTGCGGTATCCCCGGGCTAGCCGGATGGCCATGACCCTCTGGGACGCGTTCAACCGACGGACCGGTCGCCGCCTCACGGAACGCGCCCACACCGGAGCTCCGTAAAGGGCCATGGACCGCACGACCCCCGCGTAGAGCTTCCGGCAGGAGGCGTTTGGACCCCCCAGATTGGGCAGGAGCCGCCTCAAGGCAGCCCCGGCCCGCTCCAGTCTGGGAGCCAAACGTCGGAAATGCTCCACGAAATTCCACCGGCTGTCGAGGACGAGTCCCAGGTACTTCATCGTCGACTCGACACCGATATTTGGGAACCCGACGGTGGCGCGTTCCGAGAACCATGAAAACACATGGCCTCGGACTTGTGCAAGGCCACCTCGAGTCCCAATTGCTGGATCCTCTCTATAATTGTTGCAACCCCACATGTCGCCAATTCGGCCGCCGCCTGGTGCGACCTCCACTGCGCCAGGACCAGCGTGTCGTCAGCGTAGCAAACTACGCTGACGCCATTAGGGAGGTCGGCGCGCAGCACCCAGTCGTACCCGATGTCCCACAGATGCGGCCCCAGGACTGATCCCTGTGGGACACCGCACGACATCTCTCGCCAGTTCCACTCTCCTCGGTGACCGGGGTAGATGACAGCCCTGTCCGTCAGATAGGCCTCGACCACGCGACAGAGGTAGGTCGGCACTCGGTGGTACCGGAGTGACTCCCTGATGCAACTCCAGGGCAGGGTGTTGAAGGCATTGGCGATGTCTAGAGACACCGCCAAGATGACCCCACCCCGGGCCACAGCATCCCCCGTCGTGAGGGCTCGTACGCGCATGATGGCGTCCACCGTAGAGCGCCCCTTGCGGAAACCAAACTGGCTCTCCGCCAAATCCGGCCCCACCCTCACCAGCCGCCCGACAAGGCGGTCTGCAATGACTCTTTCAAAGAGCTTGCTCACCTCGTCAAGCAGCACGATGGGCCGGTAAGCGGACGGCGAGTCCGCAGGGCGTCCCGGTTTCTTAATGAGGACCAGTTTCCCTGTCCTCCATTGAAGCGGGAACTGGCCCCTCTCCAAGCATGCGCTTAGGAGCCCCCTTAGTCGAGGCCCGAGAGCCTCCAAGGCCAGGACCCAGGCTTTTCCAGGTAAGCCGTCGGGTCCTGGGGCGGTATTCCTGGCATTCAGCCTGCGCACCGCCACTCTCAGCTCTACCTCGGTCACCTCCGGAGCATCGTCGCCATCGTCGGCTGCGTGGTCCGCATCCGACACCGCAGGAGGCGGAGCCATGGGCGGGGGAGTATGTTCCCCTCGCGAAGGGAACAGAGCGCTCACCACGTCCTCCACGAGCTGGGACCGGAGACTCTGCGTCAGCGGGGGAGCCCATGGGCGGAGCTTGTTCCGCACTATTTTATAGGGGCGTCCCCA
Source organism: Fissipunctia ypsillon (assembly GCA_947568875.1). Lineage (NCBI taxonomy): Eukaryota > Metazoa > Arthropoda > Insecta > Lepidoptera > Noctuidae > Fissipunctia > Fissipunctia ypsillon. Next base: position 17,951,824 of record OX387662.1, read on the forward strand.
TGGGTCCCTGTTCAGAGTCTCCAGCGACTCCTCACGGGCCAGTCCCTTGGCCCGCAGGATCTCCGCTCGGAGGGCGGTCTTCGCCGCTCTGTACCCCTCGTACAGCTCCGCCTGAATGGCTTCCGTATCCGGAGGGCGGATACGAAGCCTGCGGTGCCTGGTGTACCGGCGTCGCGCAGCAACGCACGCGTCGCGCAGAGACGTCAACTCCGGCGATCACCAGCACACCTGGCGCCGGGCGCGTCCGGGCCGGACCCGGGGCATTGCCACGTCGCATACTTCGGACATGGCCTCCCGGAACTACCCCGCCTCGTCATTGATGTCAGCAGGCCTGTCCGGTGGTGACACCCAGGCCTGCACGATCGAGGCTTCCAGGAGGAGCTCCCGGTCCAGCTGCTTCAACGCCCACCGCGGACCACTCGGGGCCTGTCGGACCGGCGCGCTCGAGGTCTGGGTGGAGACGTCAAACCGGATGTACCGGTGATCGGAGTAGGTCTCCACCCCCTCCATGACGCGCCAGTCGAGGACACGCGGCGACAGAGCGGGGCTGGCGAACGAAATGTCCACCACTGACTCACCCCGCATCCGCACACACGTGGGGACAGAACCCCGGTTTAGGACGACCAGGCCCGTCTCCAGAGCCCAGTCCTCCACCATCCTGCCCCGTGTGTCCGTATGCCGGGAACCCCAAGCCACATTCTTGGCATTGAAGTCCCCGAGGACGAGCACAGGGAGGGAACGGAATCCGACGACGACGACTCTCAACTCCGCAAGGGAGTTGTGGAACTCGGCGAGAGTTCGGTTCGGGGAGAAGTATACCCCACAACAACAACAACCCAACACACGACACTCTCCCCAAACCGTGCTGCCACGCAACCCCGTCCCCTATTGACAGCCTCGAGGGACAGGGTACCGGCGGCGGCCGACGAAATTAGAGTCACTGAGCCGCTCAGGTCCTCCACCCAGTCATCCCTGGGCGGGACAAAGTACGGCTCAGCGACCACGGCGATGTTAATCGACCACTGCGCCATGCTCTGGAGCAACAGATCCTGAGCGGAGGCGCAATGGTTGATGTTCGCCTGGAGGGGCGTAATGGGGCCATTATTGGCACTCCATATCAGCCCCCTCCCGAACCCCCTGTGAGGGCCCTGCTGCGGTGGTTGAGGCGGCGGCGACAGTGGAGGCGGCAGCGGCGGCGGCGGCAGTGGTGGCGGCTGCGGCGGTGACGATGGTGGCAGAGGGCTTGCTGCCCCTGGGTTTGGCGGGTGGAGCGCAGGCCTTGCTCCCAGCCCGGTGATTGGCCGGCTTGCCAGCTGCCGCACACGCGAAGCAGTGCGGCGCGGCTTTACACGAGCCGGCCTTGTGACCGGGCTGACCACAGCAGAAGCAATGGCCGCTACGGTCCACCTCCGAGGTGCATTTAGCTCCCACGTGGTTGCCCACGTGACAGCGGAAGCACCTCAGAGGTCTGGGTTCCAGCAGTTTCACCTGCGTGGAAACCCAGCTCACCTTGAGCCTTTGGCCCTCCCCGGTTATTTTTCGGGCCACCGCCACGGGGCAGCTCACTGTAACAGTTCGATCCCCGTGAAGTCAGGACGGATGGTGCCTATCCTAACCTGCTCGACTGAGCAACCTTACAGTCCTAACAACGGCGGCCACCACCTCTCCCTCCGTCGCTGAGTCGTCCAAACCCAGTATGCGCATGTTCGCGCACTTAGTGGGTCTGGACACTCGGGTTTAAGTACACCCCTGCCTAATCCTACGGGGAAACAAGGCGTGATGTTATGTGTTATGTTATATTTAATACTAGCTTTTGCCCGCAGCTTGGCCACCGTGGAGATCGGAAAATATCCCACGGTAACGTATTACACAAAAAAAAAACATTCTATACATTGATATTACTACGGTAGGCCGCATATCAGTGGCAACAAAACCAGTATAAGCTGACCTCTTACTCTATTGAAACTCTGTATTACGCTAGGCCAAATTAAGGCTAAAATTGATGTGTTCTATTGTACATTGGATCTGAACCATGAAAGAAACAATACTACAAAGTGAAAACTAAAGACAAAAGCTATTTTGTACACTGCAAAATTCAACACTAAAGATAATATAAAGAACTCAAAAGTCGACGAAATCTGAAACGAGCAAAGCAATCATTTTCTCAAAATACTTCAAATAGTCTAACTTTAATATTGGACGACATTTTTAAGGGGAGGTTTCTGTTTAGAAAATAATAAAATCATAGTCTTTTTAGTACCAAATCTTAAAGGTACTATAACTTTTTCACTTGCAAAGGGTCGGGGTTCGAAATCTTTTGAAAACTTTTGGCTTCTATTTTTAGAGAATGGTAAACTTTTTGGTGAAGAGATTGATTTTTGTTTCAATAATTTTTATTTTAGACTTTAGAGTTACAGTGAACATAATTATTTGCTGGAGCTTTCTATTTTTATTTACTCCGTTTATTTTTAAGATTTCTTACTTGATGTTGTGAAGTTTTGAGTAGGTAAAGATTATTACTGAAAACTTATAACTATCCCAATGTTCTATCAGAATATCTGTATTTGCATTGATTTGGGTTTCTCTTTTAGTTATTCATACAAAAGTTATGTCCCACTGCAGAGCCTTTGAAATAAAAAAAAATTAATGGAATGGTTTATTCAAAAAGTCCCACAGCCGAATCAATCCATACGGAGAAAACCTATTAAAACATATAACATTTAATTAATTACACATATACATACATTACAATACATTTAATTAAGTTTTATCAAAGTCGGTCCAAAAATACTTGTGATAATAATAAATCATAAAGTTTTAGTTCACAAACAGATGTTAATCATTTTGAAATTTATATAAAACATTTGTGTAATTTAATTTTATTTGCGTTATAAATAGCTCTTTTAATAGGAAGGCCAATTGAGAAATATAAAAATAGGTACTGTCTCTTTTTTTCACTGTACATATTTTTGTTTTGGTGTTTAAAAATAAACTCGGTCTTTGGTTCTATATTTTCGGTTTTTTGGCACCGACTTCGCAAATTAAAGCTATTTTTTACTTTGTAGTGTTTTTTTGGGAAGTCGGTTGTTTTGATTTTGTAAAAAAAGTTTTTTATTTTTCACTTTTTAGCTGTGGTACCTACCCTACATCAATTCGTACACCACTACTTGCTATGTAAACAAAAGTGACAGGAAGATTTATAGCATCATCAAATTATATACATCAAGTGGATTAAATACTAACACAAGTATTATTGAAGCTAACTCAAAAACCTTCTAAGCGAAGTTAATTTTATATAGGACTACCACGAGAGTTTCCACTATTTACAAAATAAAATACATGAAAAAAAACATACAACCTCCGCTTTTTTAAATCGGTTAAAAAAATACACTTCTGGACACATCTATTGGCCCACCTTAGAGTTTAGGTTTCGATGGCCCCTACCGAAATATGATTGCTAGATTGAACAAAAACTGTTGATGCAGTTTTAAACCTGATACATGTTACCATCTTTTTCGATCGTATTGTTTTAAATTTGAATTCAGAATACCATACGACATGGAGCTACGCCTAACAAGTCGGATATGCGCCTTGTTAAAGGCAATTGATTTTTGAATAAAAAACATGTTTTATCAAATAAAGGTTTAATTTAATAACGCGTGTTGCCTCCATGGGCATCTACCACAGCTCTCATACGATTAGGCATAGAGTATATCAACCGCTCTATGAAATTTTGAGGGATCATCTCCCATTCCTCTTCTATGGCAGCTTTCAACTCCTGCATCGTCTGGGCAACTGGCTGACGAGCCCTAACACGTCTTTTTAGCTCGTCCCACATGTTCTCAATGGGGTTCATGTCTGGGCTTCTGGCTGGCCAGTCCATAACTGTGATGTTCACATCCCGAAGATATTCCCTGACGATGCCGGCCGCATGGGCTCTTGCATTATCATGCATAAAAAGGAAATTTGGGCCCACATAGTCCGCGTATGGTATCACGTGAGGTTCTAAGCACTCACGAATGTACCTTTCAGCATTTAATGTTGGCAGCCGTGGTCCTGTAACAACCTCAAGTTGAATTTTGCCGCTCGCGGATATACCGCCCCAGACAGTCCATGAGCCACCGCCATAAGCAACCCTCTCTTCAAAGCAGCATTGTGCGAAACGCTCTCCCTTACGTCGGTAGACCTTCTTCCTTCCATCATTGCCATATAACACAATTTTAGACTCGTCAGAAAAGAGTACACGGCTCCAATCTTGCTGTGTCCAATTTAAATGACTGCGTGCGAAATGAAGGCGCGCTGTTCGGTGGGCTCGCGTTAGTTTGGGCCCATTAGCTGGCTTGTGTGGTACCATTTCGCGTTCTTTTAACCTTCTCCGAACAGTTCGAGCGCTCACAGATACTCCGTGGAAGTCGCGAAGTTGGTTTTGTATCTCAATGGAGGTAAGGTGACGATTTCTCAAGCTGGTCGTCACGATGAATCGATCCTGCCTTTCAGTTGTGACCCGAGATCGTGGCCTTCCTTGGCGACGAACAAAGCCGCCAGTCTCTAGGTACCTCCGATAAACATTTCGGACCGCAGATCGACTTAAATTAAGTTGAGCACTCACGTTTCTTTGGCTGTGTCCGGCCTGAATAAGTGCCACAGCTTGGGCGGCGACTTCAGGTGAAGTATCCATAGATTATTGATAGAACCTCACCTTAATGTTAAGAATAAGTAATGTTTGTTGCAAAACCAAAGATATCAATCACTTTTTCAAGAATTAAATCCAAGTAAACCAATAAAACCAAGTTTTCTTAGTATTCGATTGTTTGATATCAACAAACAGGCTCCAAATTGTCTTTTGTTTCTTTAAATTCTGTGTTCGAAATTCAAAAAAAGACTATTGAATGAAATTGTGAATGTGCCAGGTTCAAAACTGCATAAAAACTTTTTGCTCGACCTAATATAAAATTTTAGCTAGGACCAAACGAAACTGAAAATACAAGGTGGGCCAATAGATGTGTCCAGAAGTGTAGTTACTGTCTCTGTTTTCCATTTTACAAATTTTTATTTTTGTGCCTGCTTTATAAGGGGATGTTTCATAATCAGTGATAGGAATAGGTAGTGCTAATTTGCCTAAACTTTGAGGAGGGAAGTAACATGGAGTAGATAATACCTCCTCTAAAATCCCGGAATAATTTTAATGACGTTTAAATCCCGGGATTTAAAAATCATAAATTATTTATTGGACTTTATTTATAGATAGATAGAATACTCTTTACTATGTACACCATAAAAATTACATATATAAATGTGTGTATGTGTGTGTGTGTGTGTGTGTAACCCTAAAAAATGTTATGATTTTTCAAATCAATAATTTGTAACTACTAATAAAGTCCGATAAAAAAATCGTGGTTTTTAAATCCCGGGATTTAAACGTCATTAAAATTATTCCGGGATTTTAGAGGAGGTATTATCCACTCTATGTTACTTCCTTCCTCGAAGTTTAGGCAAATTAGCACTACCTATTCCTATCACTGTTCATAATAAATGGTTTTAACAGCAATAGGGTATCGAAATTACTCAATCTACAATAAAAACACGATACTGCTGAATCAATTATTAATAAAAAACACATTCAACCAGGCTATCTAGAATAATGACGACACACGTATCGCTAACATAAACATTTCAATGCTTTTAAGTTACCGCAAATTTTAATTAGTTTTTTTTTAGAAAGCGAGTGTCTGCAATCTTTATCAACATCAACTGGTTTGTTTGTGTCACCCTATGAAAATTTATACAAATACAGGGATTATTGGAAATGGTCATATTTAAAGGACAGACTACCAAACTGAACTATTTTCTCAATGGGACTAACATAGAAATCACGAAAAAATAATCAGCTGCACCATAATGATACGTAACTTTATTACCTACTCGAAACAAATGTGATAATCATCATTATCATTTATTTTTCAAGTAACACGGACTCAATTACAAAATTTACATTAAATCACATTAGTCAATTCACAACAGTTATAAACTTAAATAGGTATGTCCAATCATTTTTATAAAATTAAATTACACATACATACACACACATACATTTCATCAAATTACCATTTCATTTACTTCCGACCCAGGATAACGCTTAAGCACTGTGCACAATGTGCAAACCACAACAGTGATTAATATAAGGGTAAAATAGGTCAAATGTGATAATCATAATTTTTTCTGTATGATTTACATAATAAAGAGTATTCTCTTCGACTGTATGTTTCGAAATAATTGTTGTAACAAACGGTTAAGTTTAGATTTGCATCAAAATGGTGTCCAGAACAGAAATAAATAGTAAGATGTTAATACCAAAGTTATTTAGATGAACAATTTAATACCAATCGAGCCACCTCGTAATAGTATGACCACAAAAACTTTCCAAGTCTATCTTGAATCTTCGTTGATATGTATGACGGAAAAGGTACGTCTCTCTCGTTATCATCAGCCATAATTTAACTACTGTGGGTGTGAGTTTTGGTTATTGCGCAATAGAAAAACCGTTTGCAGTTCAAATCAAATTATAATTTACGGTCAAATTAATCACACTAGCAATTCACACACTGTGGGTACATGACACAACTACACGGGACGCGCGACAGTTTCTTAACATGTTCACCGCTCGACAGCCACCGACAAACTGAACTCCGGTCGAGTGTTATATTGTAGATTCTGTCGAGCGCCGCTTGGTGGCGCTGGCGTCTCGATCAGTCAAACGAGTGACAAACGTATTTCTGACATATATATGCAACTACAGACCGTTTACTATAACTGGTTCCTTGCTGTCATGTTGGCACCATTGTTTTTATGCGTTGTTACATACTGGCAAGCAATGGTGCCAACATGACGGCAAGGGACAAGTTATAGTGAACGGTCTATACCTAAATGTCGAGGACAAGACAAGAATATAAATTGTTTATAAATGTCAAGTTCTTTAAACAAAGAGGTCTGTCCCTAGCCGTTCAGAATAAAACCAAAAATATAAATAATAAAACATTCGATATTTTCGATCTCAATATATTTGATCCGAAGGTAAATATATGCACATAATTCACATAAGTTTCAAACGTTTCTGTACTGATAGATGAAAACCTCAAGTTTTTTGTTTATAATAAATTCGCTTTCAGACCACGTACGTTCCATTGGACGAGGAATTATGTATGTGTTCCGTGAATTGGAACGGTTTCGCGAATAAAACGTAGATGTGTGAGTGAGATGGATTGTGTTTCGCTACCTGACGTGGAACGTTTTTGTTTGTATGTGTGCTTGTGTTTTTCTGACATCATAAATTCATAACCAATTCATGTCAGAGATAAAGGGGCGAGCTTTACTCCTATTGAATGAACTAATCTAGGTCGAACAGAATAATAGTCTGTGGATAACGAAGAGTGATAGAGGATTTTGGGCTGCAGTGGACACAAGAAGTCTGTAAGCTACCCAATTTTACTGTTTTATCTAACATATTGTTTAGCCCCCTTAGTGGGAACTAAACAATATGTTAGGCAAACCAGTTAAGGTATCAAAATGTTTAGCACCATATAAATTTTTCCTTGCACCTAATTTATGTTTCGAACTACGGATTGAAAAGATGACATGCACCCGCTATGTATGAGGGAAAGGAATTTGTTTGAAACATTTTTGCTCCTTGATCGTTAGTACAACGAGGAGATCGTGGCTAAGTAATAACAGCCACACGGGTCGATCCATAAGGTTAAACTACGCTTGCCGGGGTTGTCCGTGGATGGATGACCATCTTTACATACCGAGACTCCTCCATGTCTCGTAAAGCACGTTAAGCCCTTGGTCCCGGCTGTCATTCGTAGATCTTTGACAGTCGTTGTGGATCGTCAGAAGCCCGAAAGTCTGACAACCAGTCTTACCAAGGGGTATCGTATTACCCAGTTACTGAGTTTTGGAGGTCAGATAGGCAGTCGCTCTATGTAAAATACTGGTATTCAGCTGCATTCGGTTAGACTGGAAGCCGACCCTAACATAGTTGGGCAAAGGCTAGGCAGATTGATTGATCGTAATTACAACGTTAAAAGGTAAAAGACAAAAAGTAGAAACAGACAAAGGTAGAAATATTTACTAATAGAGTAGAAATATTCTATTGTGTCTATTGTCTGGCAGTTGACGTGTTAAAAATCATATAAAGTGTGAGATCTGGAACGCATTCTTAAGATTACTTTACTCACTCGCACTTACATTTCGCTCTGTCTCTTTTACATTTACCATATCATGTGTTGCTCTGAACTAAATAAATAAATACTGATTAATTAATTTAAGCGTTTATTTGAGCTACAACATACCTATAGATATTTAGCATTTGATTTATGCTTGCAATCAGGAAAAAGATTTTCCACACGGTTTCACCCAACGCAAGTCATAATACACCCACCTACAAACATAAATATTTAGATATTTTCCCCTCAAGCTGTTTCACACATTCTCACCTTCAGAACGAGGGCTGAAATATTGGTGTATCGATAGGGTATTTCCGTATGGGGAAATACCGCATCGGTACAGAGTGCGGAAAATATTTGTGTTTGAAAATGAATGTATGAGTATGTATTGGTATAACTGGGACTGTTTGTCTTTTGGTTTGCAAAGTCAACACAAAAGAAGGGACAGGACGTTGCATATTACAATGTTAACAAATAATTCTGAAGATGCTTAGATTTCAGTCATGTTGAGAGGTACAATAGGTATTTATTTACAAGGCAGGTGTGAGTGGAAATGACAGGAGATGCCCGTCTAGGGCGGGTCCCGGCGTTTATACCGACATATAGTGACCTCATTGGTGATGTTCTTCAGAAAGGTCAGGTGTGTAGTACTCGCAACCGGTGTGCGTGTATGACCAGAAAGCCAATTCCCGGAAATAAAAACGTTCAAAATCCAGTCACAATCTCATCGCAGCGACAATTAATGTCAAAAATCTCATACAATTTTTGACAGATTGAGACTGAGATTAGGATGCGACCGTAATTAAAAATACGGGAATTTCCCCTCTGGTGTATGAACGTGAACGAAGGAGTATGTAAAGACCGTTGCAGAACGCCCGTTCTGTAGTTTCTTTCTACCCCCACGGGAAGAAGGCGTGAGTTTATGAATGTATGTAATAAACGTGTTTAGGTAACATATTAATTGCTAATCGTAACAGTGCCAACAAGAAATACCAAAACTGTAATAAGTTTAGTTTATTGATTTATTTATTTATTTATTTAATACTTCATGCACAGAAATGTACAGAGGCGGACTTAATGCCATAGGCATTTTCTACCAGTCAACCTTTGGGTGATGCAGAGACAAACAGTGGTAGGTGCAATTATGAGAAATTGTGGAATACATATTTATTTAAATATAAAGATACACATATACCTATTACAACTATAAATATAATAATATATACCTAATTATATATAAATAAGCGCAAATAAATATATACATAAATACACGAATAAACAACAAAGGTTACAATATTTAGTTATAACACTGGATCCCGCCCTAGGATACCCTGTGTCGCAGGATCCAGTCTCTTTACTTAAACTTGGGACTAAAAGGTAACCAAATGTATTTGTGTATGTACTGAGTGTAAGTATGTACATATGTGTGAGAGTTAGTGTGTATGTGGTCATGTATACTTTAAAAGTGGAATGATAACAGATTTTCCGTTTCAGCATAATTAAGCCCAAGCAGCCAATCCCGAACCTGTTTTTTGCACCCAAACTTTGTCAAGGGGAAGATTTTAAGCTTGAATTGAAAGCCTTTATAAAAGCTCATTATATGGCAGTTTATTAAATAAAGCCTTTTGTTTCATTACTGGTAAAAATAGAGGCGAAAAAATATACATTTCATATATAATTGAAAGTTTATTAGGCATATATTATTATAAGTATTTATTCACCTAGTTCCGACTATTTACTTCAAACTTGAAAGCAAAAAAAAAAACTCGCTGTTCGTAATAGAACACTGATCCGGGACTTGCTACTAAATAGACAAATTAACTGCCAACCTGTCTCTACAAAGTGCAATTTTATTACCTTTTAAACCCCTCGTTTATAGCAAATGGAGCCAGGAAAGGCATGTCTTTAACTATAGACATTAACAGGACAATGTCAATGGATAGTAGCTCTTTGAAATAATTTGTTTCTCACGTTTGTAAGTTACGAAAAACATTGAACAAATATTCAGCCGATCTATTCTGTAAACATCACACCGTGAACACTTAGGTGAAGCGAGTTTAAAGTGAGCTGTCAATCCCTAGTAGAAGGTGGGATGACAGTTCACATCACGCTCACTTCATCTAAATTTTCACGGTGGGATCTTTACAGAATAGCACCACAGATCAATCTTTGGATAAATATTTTTTTTTTTTAATTTCGAAACGCTTGTGTGAAAAGGCGGATCAGACGCACTATCGCGGACATTTACAGTAAACCACTTTTCAACCTTATTACCTTAGTAATAAGATCGAAAAGTGGTCTTTGTGTGCCAACGGCGGTGACAATGGCAACGCAGAAGCACTGGGAAGTGGTGAAGGGCGGGCGTTTTGAGGACTGTCTTATGTAATTTTGACGTTCAAAAAGCGCGGTTTCTCAGCCTAATTTCAATAAATGACTTTAGATTTTTAAACGTTCCCTACCCATTTCCAATATAGTTCCTACCTATTTCAGGAGCGCTCAGGGCCTATGTCTACAGGCAACATAAATAGAAAAACTTTTTTTCATTTACCTTCATCCAAAACAAAAAGTAATTCAATATGAACTTCCAAAACTATAATAAAAACAAACATTCAAACGGAACGGAAACTTCGAATTTCGAAATTGACAATAAAGATTTAACTGTACGCAGGTGTAAAACTAGTTAGAACCGGCGAAAACCTGTGAAATCCGGCGCGAACTGGTATTTTAATGACTGGCCGCGAGTATGCAGTCATTATTGTAGGCTGGGAACAATATGTGCGGCTCATTAAAGGCCAATATACACTAACGACATGTTGGCATGAAAGCCGCTGGTCTATAAATAGCTTATGGGCTTGGTTGGCGAAATGATTGAAGTTTGTAATTTGATCGTTTTAATTTACCCTAACATTAAGATACATATTTAATTATAATAAAATGAGCCCAGTGGTAACGGTCCCGACTTATAAGGTCGTGAGTTCGAACCCAGGCAGGCGCTTTACTTTGTGTAAATAATTTCATCACCATTGCTCTTAAAAACGGTGAAGGAATCGTGAGGAAACCAGCATGTCCTACAAGCAAAAATTCGAAGACATGTGACATCTATCAACCCGCACTGGGCCCGCGTGGTGGATTATACAGGATAAGTTTAAAAGGAGTGCGGATATTTTAGCAGGTAATCAGGTGCATAAAACTGAACAACTTTCCCCAAGGAACATAGGGCGAAATCTAAAAAATTAAATTCAACTTCCCATACAAATATAAGTCACGTGACCAGTCACTTTGTATGAAAAGTCGATTTTCAATTTTAAGATTTCGACCTATGTTCCTTGGGGAAAGTTGTCCAGTTTTATGCACCTGATTACCTTCTGAAATATTCGCACTCCTTTTAAAATTATCCTGTATAATGCTCCCAGCATTATAGGCTGATTATGCTAATTATAATAAAAACATTTTGTTAAGGGGGAAGCGCTAAGGTAGCCCGCGAAATTCAAATTTTCTTACGATTTTTGCGATTTGCAGCTCAGTGTCTGGGTGTATGTTGATCAAAGTATGATACGCGACCGTAACAAATATGTATTTATAGAATTATAATATTAGAATTAGTAGTACAATTCCTTAAGTTAGTATAATCCTGAAATGTTAAGATTTCATAAAAAAAAGTCATTCAATAGACTTACTTGGTCTTAGAGAGTTGTATTGGTGACTTTAATGATTATAATTCTGTAAACTCATATTTGTTATGGTCGCGAATTATATTTTAATCAACATACAACCTAATACTGATCTGCAAATTGCAAAAAACGTAAGAAAATTTTAATTTCGCGGGCAACCCTGGCGCTTTCACCTTAAGTGAAGTACACAGGTGGCGTTCAATAGTTTCTGCCTACCCTCATGGGAAAAAAACGTGAGTTTATGTTTATGTATATATGTACAACGTGTTTTTTTATATGTCATAACTCTAGGGTTATATTCTGTAAGCAAAAATAAAACAAAAAGCCCTAGAATAAGCCGTTCAAAATTGCATAGTTTCGAAGATACTCGTATCATCAATCATAATTGAATTAGGTTCATTCTAAGTTTCATTGATAAATAAATACCTACTTACGAGTAATTAGTTTTCATTCATACCAATCAATCTGCCTAGCCTTTTCCCAACTATGTTGGGGTCGGCTTCCAGTCTAACCGGACGCAGCTGAATACCAGTATTTTACATGGAGCGACTGCCTATCTGACCTCCACAACCCAGTAATTGGTTAATACGATACCCCTTGGTAAGACTGGTTGTCAGACTTTCGGGCTTCTGACGACCCGTAACGACTGTCAAAGATCTACGAATGACAGCCGGGACCAACGGCTTAACGTGCTTTCCGAGGCACGGAGGAGTCTCGGTATGTAAAGATGGTCACCCATCCACGGACAAACCCCGGCAAGCGTAGCTTAACCTGATGGATCAACCCGTGCGGCTGTTATTACTTAGCCACGAGCTCCTATGTTTTCATTCATACCAATCATTCATTATTAAAACTAAGAAAAAGCGACGTTGTCATATTTGACGTAAAGGTGTTTTACATTAATAATCGTGAATTTTTCGAATTAGTTTGTATGAAAAGTGAAAACAAGTAAAAAAGATAATTGAAAAATAATTCATAAGCTAGTTGATTCTTTGATATGGTCTCATTAATACCATAGAGTTATGACATATAAAAAAACACCTTGTTTATGTGTGTTTAATTAATTATCAATCGATATGTTTGTCCGTCACTGCGCCTGTAACTCCATAAACTCCCATCCGATTAACATGATTTTTGTTTTAGATATTGTCAGATGTTTACTACTCAATCTATACTAATATTATAAACAGGTAAAATGTGTTTGTTTTGTATGTAGGGGGTAATCTCCGGAACTACCAGTTGGATGTGAAAAAATCTTTTTGCATTTGATAGACCAATTCTTAAGAATGGTTTATATGCTATTTAACATCACGCTGTGACTCTTAGGAGCCAAGAAAAATTTAAAAATTCAGACAGAACGGATGCGATGTGACGGGGTGGGTCGGGGGGACAAGAAGATTTAACACCTAACATACTTTTCTGATTACACGGAAAAGTTTCATGAGAGTGAAACCGCGGGCATGTACAATAATAGTCAGCTTTAACATCAACAATAATATAAAGATATCTCCAACATTTCCAATATTTTCGACACCAAAAAGTGGCTTACAACCTCAATAGTTTTTTCACAAAAAATCTTTGATATGTTGATATTTCGTCGACTGTTATTTCCTTTCTACTGCTGTCGAAATCCTGAGTAGGGTCTAAGCTTATTAGGTTATTTACTAGGTAGCTCTCGCTAGTAATAAGTGATAAATAGTATCACCACATCCTGGTAAATAAAATATTTGTATTTTTTTTTTAGAATATAAGATTTTACTAGATATTTTTTCGGGTTTCTTGAATTTGGAATGGTTCAAATAAACATAACAGCGCAGGATAGCCTTTACCAGAAGTGGTCATCGTATTAGTGGGTTTTCCAACAGCTTCAATATCGTTCGAATTCGTCGTGGACGTGGTAAGACAGCGGCTCCCCTGATATCATCTCTGTCATCAGAAGACAGCCGCCACGGAACTATCGATCCGAGGCTCTGCGAGTGAGAGTCACTAGCCAGTGTCAATCTTATCTAACCTTTTCAGTGATTCCAGTAACTTTGTAACGTCACCACTTGCTGCACCGTCAAATACTTTAGAGAAAACTTGAGATGTAAAGATTTAAATTACGCTTCGTGTATCTTAGCTACGTGTATTTATAAAAGCTTTTTTTTAATGCCCTTTATTACGAAATTAAAAATGCAATTTTCGTATGATGTCGTGGTAACACCAAGCAATTTACGGCCATACCAATAATCATCTGCCTAGCCTTTTCCCAACTATGTTGGGGTCGGCTTCCAATCTTACCGGATGCAGCTATCCCGTATTTTACATGAAGCGACTGTGTGTAATCTGACCTCCAGTCCCCAATTTACGGCAAACTTCATATTGTGTAGACATTGCTAAGAATTTTGCTATTTTATTTACCTACCTGCGTATGCGCTCCATTGTCCATATGTTCGTATCTCACACCTTATTCCAGCCGTTAATGAATTTACCTATTTTCAGTAAAAGACAGATCGCCATTGATGGTAGACAGCATAATTCTATCTGTCCTTATGTCAGGCTGGTAACATTCCATAACCTCATATAGATTATTGGGACGTTCAAACCATAGATAGATAGGTTTTCTATATCCAGTCTGCAAAAACTGGTGATAGATAGGTTACTGGGTTCGGCCGTTAATCAGTTCAAAACACGAACGCACAGTGTCGTCTATCCTTGCTCTACGACCAATATTGTAAATTATTTGAATAAATACACATACATACATAAACTCACGCCTTCTTCAGGTGCGTACTACTCGCAACCGGCGTCCGTGTGACCAAAAGCCCAATTTCCGTAACAAAAAACGTTCAAAACGCAAACTCATCTCAGCGAAAATCAAATGTCAAGAACTTGTCAAAAATATAAGAAAATTATACTATAATATTTTGAACATAATGAGACTGAGGTCAGACTGTGAACGATCTTAAAATTACGAGAATTGCCTCTCTGATGTATGAACGTGAATAAAGCAAGAGGAATATGGAAAGATCGTAGTAGGTGGCGTTCTATAGTTTCTGCCCACCCTCATGGAAAGAAGGGGTCAGTTTATGATTAATGAATGAATTAATGAAATGCACCGACCTCAGCGTGGTTTAACCAGACTCGATTACTCGAATGAACCCAAAGATTCACACTAGCCCCTGTAGCCTCATTTATCATGGGGCTACATAGGCCATTGCATAGCAAGGAGTAGACCGCGGGGCGCGGTAATGGTAGGGAAGACGTGCCCTTAGGATATGGAAGGATTATTAGAGTCTACCGAGTATGCACCCTAGAGTTAACATTGCAATATTGGAGAGACGGGTAATATTATACAGGGCTATTTTTAAATCACTAGCAAAATTTTCACCACAGGGTGTTCTACCCATGTTTATGAACAACTTTCACTATGGGAACAACTCTGAAATCACGAAAAAAGTTCAGCATTTTCATACAAAAGCTCAATACCTACTCGGCCAAAGTGTATGAGACAGCAGATTTTTTTTCGTGATTTCAGAATTAGTCCCATAGTGAAAGTTGTTCATTTTTATGGGTAAAACACCCTGTGAAAATTTAGCTAGTGATTTAAAAATAGCCCTGTATAATAATGAATCAACCTTTTTTCATTTTAAATCAATTGAAAATTAAATCATTGTTTTCGACAGCTCATCGATGCAGACAACTCCTAAGACACTGACTGAAAGAAAAGTTATTTAATATATTTTAAGAATTTGACAAGTGAAAATCATTTTACCCAAAAATGCTTGTAATGTGGTCATTATTTTGACAACCTTCTTTGAGCAAAGTCAACCTTTCCGCGCTACTTGAATAGACGCCAGCAAAGTTGTATGCAGTGTAAGTTGTTGTGCAAAAAGTTTTTATTCAGAATTTGGCTTTGTAAATACAGGCAGTACATGATGAATTTTAGTAACTGTTCTTTTAACAATTATTACTTTACATAAAATCTTACTATACTAAGCTGGTTTTATTTAAATTACTCGCATTGTTTGAGTAATGTATTTTTGAAAAAAAAAAACTATTTTGTGTACCCGGGTTGCATGGGGTTGAATCGATTTGGTTGCTCCCGAGTGTATATAAAATTCACTTACAAAACAACACGTAAATTAATTTCGACACAACACAGTACAATCCTGTTGTGTTAGTGACAAATATCTTGCATTAGCCGTTCTGCTGAGTTATCATCTTTTTGCTAACAAAAGGGATCCATTTAGAGACACATTTCGGTCTCCTTTGTACACCAATCTTAGGTTTTAAGCAATTGTACCAAATGTTCGTCAGTTTCGGTATTTTGTTTGTGTATTAAATATTTTATAGTGTGGTTTTAGACAAAAAATATGGTAGTTGATGCAAGAAAAAAATCTAAAGTAATATTAACAAGGCAGCGTGTGATTAAAAAAAACGTGATGGTCTTTTCACGTAAATTGCCTGTGCTGAAGATTACAGAGTCATAAAATAGATTTTCTTCAAGTTTTATAACAAAAATGCAGTATAATCTCCACAACCTGGCAATCAAATGGGAGATACTGTTATCAGATTATTTAATGTCAAAGTTACGGTTAGGGGTCCCCGAAACGAGCAATTGCGATTGAACAATTGGCATTGATCGTTTTCAATATTACTATATTGACAATCGCTTCCATTGCATTTGGTAGACGATCAATTTGCGCATCAATGTATATCAATCATGTAAAATAACAAACACAACAGCATCACGCTTTGTTTCCCCGAAGGGTTGGGCAGAGACACATCACGTAAAAATTTACAATAAATTGCAATTGATCGTTTCGGAGACCCTTAAAATCGAAAACGTAGCTGTCTACAATTACAATACTTTAAAAAAGTTTGCAAGTTTAAAAATCCTTCCCTACCGTTGACTCCAACAATAAGTAACCTAATACTCTTCAGTCTACCACAAAACCGCTCAAGAAAACCCCCTACTAAATTACATATTAATGCCAAGCAAACTCAGGTGTCTCACTAAACAAAGTTATATTAATATCAGCGCGTCCCCAGGCTTCTCCCGCCATTTATCAAACACGTGCAGTATTACATGTCGTCTAATTTTATGCTAATTATTCGAATAAACCTGCAAGCTTCATTAGCAAGTCGGAGATTTTTCGAAGAACTCATCGTATTATGCGAGTTCGTATAATTTTTGGGTAATTTTGAGAAGGGTCTTTGTTGGGTGTGTCTTTCTGGGTAAAAGTAACTTTCGATAGAATTCCTGAATAACAGACAGATTTAACTAAGTAGTACAAATGTGTCAGGAGTGTTTTTCTTCGAATTAGGTGACTGTCTCCTTGGTCTAGTGGTCGCAAGCGCTACTAATCCAGGACCTCATGCTCACATGAGGTCCTAGGTTTGATAACCAGATCGGGCGAAGTGTTATTGGGTTTTTCTGTTAGGAATTTTTCAGTAGCAGCCCGGAGTCTGATTTCACATAACATCACGCCTCGTTTCCCCGAAGGGTTGGGCAGAGGTGTGCTTATAAATAGTACACCCACGTTTCGCCAGTTATGATTAAGTCTCATGTAATAGGGGCGAGCCTATTGCAAGCCACTGGGCACAAATCTTGACTCCGGGCTGCTACTGAGAATTTCCAGATAGAAAAACCCAATAACACGTTGCCCGACCTGGGAATCGAATCCAGGACCTCATGCTCAGCAGTAGCGCTTGCGACCACTAGACCAATGAGGCAGTCTGGAGTCTGGATTTGTGCCCGGTTAATGGCATGGCTCGCCCCCTATTACATGTGAATTTCGTATTTTTGTTTTTTCCCACCGACTTCTGAAACCAAAATTATTTTTCACTTAGTAGTTTTTTTTTAAGTCGGTTTTATTTTTAGTAAAAAAGTTTTTATTTTTCACTTTTTAGTTGTGGTATCTACTGCACACTAATTCGAATAGGTACCACTACCTGCCATGTAAATTACAGGAAGTTTAACTTAGAACACCATCCACATAAACTAAATGGGAAAAATACGTGATATTGAAGGTAACTCAAAAACCACCCAAGCAAAGTTAAAATTTATATTGGACCAATTTCAAGGTATAACCTCCCGAATAAAATAAGAATCGTTCAAATCGGACATTTCTGTAAAAAGTTATGCGTGGTCATACATGAAAAATAAAAAAAATAAATATACGCCTCGACTTGAGAACATCTTCCTTTTTTATCGTCGGCTAAAAAGGCAGTATCAAATCCTTGCCAGCTTTACCTGAATAAGTTTAAGTTTTTTTAAGTGAAATTTCTTAGGTGGCGATTCGATAATTGGACGAGAATTGAGAGTGAAATTTCAAGAACGCATCACGTTCAGGCACATTTCGTTACACAAGAGAAAAGATAGATATGACTCTCTCTCTCTGTTTCTCATACTAAATCTCTCTTATTCTATATTTTTAAGCAGTTTCACTTCTATCACATGTACGGTGCTGCACGCGCATTTTTTTTTTACTTGTGGTCAGTACAAGATATTTTTTACCACGATTCTTTTTGAAATAGATATCAAATCGTTACTCTAATAATTTCCTTTCTGGGTTCAATTCAAACGTTATTTTTCTTGCTTGATAAGCTAAACAATCTCGGCTCTAATAACCTAAACATGAACACTTTGAGCCCAGAAAAGAAACAAAGCAATACCCCAATCTCCAATCTCCCATTTTCCAAATGGCAGACAAAATGGCGGTAACAGGAAACCGGAAACGGCGCCATTGTATTGAAACGAAAATATATCGAGAATGATTGATGGATCAACAAATGGATTGTGGTTAATTATACGTAATTCGTTAAAATGGAGTCTTTGTGCGAAAATGGCGGTCGTATATCATAGGACGGACAATGTGGTAGCCTTTCATTAGAAATATGTTCACCGTATATAAGTACCTTATATAAAGCCAAAACAAGAGCAATTTCTATTTTTTTTTTTTGGTTGTCTGTAAAAGATCACTTTTAGCGATAAGACATCTATCTCATTGTGTCACCCTAATTGTATGTAATTTATTATATGGTGTACATAATAAGGAGTATTCTATTCTATTACAATTTCAACAGGTATTTGTGTAAGACAGAAATCATTGAAAATAGCAGATTTGGCCCCATGATTTGACATTATGATAACGCTACTACGACAACATATTTACCATTGCCATAAGTTCTTAATCTCATAAATTTATAACGGTCGCTTTAGTAGGTATTGTGTTAGAATTGTGGTACAACGTAATCTTCAAAAAACGACTATTAAAAGGGCATGTGTTTAACCGACCCTCAAATAATTCCTATGTCCAAGAAATATTATTGAACACTATAATATATAATGATTGCAGCTTTTTTTGAGAACCTGAAGTACTTGCCGGCCGCTGCTGTGGCATCGCTCACTTCGCGCGCTCGGCTCGCTTGCGGTTGGTCACAGAACTAACCTAACCCAACCCGGGTACCCTAGCTTCGTTACTCCAACTAACTGTAAGAAAAGGTCAGAAAGTTAAAAAGATACTCATTTGTTTAAAAAAGAAGTGTGAATCATTAGAAGTGCAATAAGTTTTTTTGAGGATCAGTTAAATTTTCTTTTATAAGTACTGACTGAACTAAATTATCCTGAATAACAGGGAGATAATAATATGAAGACATGAAAATAATTGTTTTTAATATTTACCTGTTATTAAATGTTTATTGTTTTTTTTTTTGTAATTTGTTTAATAAGGACTATATAAACTTTATCTCGAAAATATATTTATGTATATATTATTAATTGGTTTCAATTCAACCTTCTACATTCTCGACTCACATGTCAGAATATGATTGGTGATGTTGTTTCAGACTGCGAATCAAAGCAGCAGATTTACTTATCAAAGGCTACATCTGGCCTTCAGTAACTGGGGTAGAGTAACCTAAAAACAGTCGACTCAACGAGACAACGACGGCCTTTGTATCTGTGTAAGATTAAACCAAAAGGATATTCAAATATATACGAATTAAACTCTGGATAACCAAAACTCAATAAATAACATGCACGAGGACACTCTTTTCAAATCAATATTGAAATAATATACTCATCAGGTTCCACCAACAACCAATCACCAACCACAAATCAAAGAAAAAAAAAAACATCAAAAAATGGAAGGAAAAAAATAAAAGAAAAAAAAATAATAGAAAAATAATCACCATCATATTTAAAATCATTCATAAAACAAAATACCATCCAAGTCCTAATAATAATATTTCTATACTCCGTCGGTTTAGGTAGTTAACTAAATGTAAACAATCTTGGCATGTCTTTTTATCTAAAAGTTGTCTATAAATTGTATATAAAAATCTTTGCGACTAGGTATTTACTAAATCGATGTTAGCTAATAAACTAAATTTAAATAATCTTTGTGTATATTATATACGACCACTTTAATATAAAAAGACATACCAAGATTGTTTACCTTTAGTTAACTACCTAAACCGATAGACCATAGGCAATTTACTAGTCAATAAAAAGATCTGTGATGTACAAACTGTGTTGCCAACCCTACTACTTTAACAGTAGATTTACTGTTTTTTCAAGGGCATCCCTGTTCTCTGTTTTAGTCCATATTTCTACTGTTTTGTGTACTTTAGACGCCATCTGAAGCAAAAAATCCAGAATGCTTGTTTCTTGCTTTTCGTGTGGGGTACAAGGTCTACCGTCTACTGATTCTGACACAAAATTTATAAAAAAATGTAAGTGTTGAAGTGAAGGTATACATTTTCTTATTTTCAATATTTTTTTACTATTTATCTTATGCTAGACAGTAGAATTTATTAATGTCCTGAAATTAGTATTACTGATTTCTACTGGTTTTGTAATGGTTGATTTGCTGTTTTTTTACTTTGATATGGTTGGCAACACTGTGTACAGATGTCACAAAAATGGATTGTTAAGTAAATTGAGTATTCAAAATCACAACTATGATGTTTAATAGTGATTATATTGACGACAGCAAACTAGAAAGAGTCAACTGCATTTTTTACGAAATTCACTTTTTTTTACATAATTAGACTCAGAGGTCTTTGTTTTATTTATCAAAGGATTTCTTTTTTCTGTTTAATTCTCAAATTTGACTAATATTAAGTCGCTTTTATAAAGACACACCTATTTTTCACAAAGTAACGAAGTAGACACGGACATATACCATTAGTCCGTATATGTCCGTATACTTCAGTCAATCGGCGCGTTTACCTGTTGTAAACATAGATATCAGTCACATAGCCATTTTATCGTCGTTTTTTTAAACTTGCGTTATTTTAGTGCAACTACATTAATAAGTCACGTTGGCGTTACAATTAATGGTTAAATATAACATTATTACATACCTTTGTAACAATTAATTAAACACAGGGTTTATAATAAATGAAATGCAATCAACCTTAGCAAATTATTTTAATTAATTAAATAAAGAAATCACAATAACTTAAATAGTATTCTATCCTCTATCTACCTATCTACTTATTTGAACTAAAACCCGTTATAATTTAATCACACGAAAAACAAATTAACAATCGCTAATCACTATACATAAATATTGAACTACCGTCATTTTATTCGATACGATATAAATCAAAATAATAGGTATACTTATCAGATCAGCACAAACGGTAGAATCAAGTTGACAGAGGTTCGACCTGGTCAGTTGTCCTTGTAAAAAGAGAGCGAGAATGACACGTGCAGGCTTATTTAAGCACCATTCCCGTCATGGCGTCTTGAAGTGCGTGGAGGGGCTTGACAGTGATGAGGGCACGCTGACAGTGTTGCTAGCGTAGCCAGCTTAGCCGGCGAGTGTAGATGTAACACCTTTATTAAAATTTATTATAGAAATAAACAATGTAAAATACAAAAAATAGTTATAACTGTCTAATTAATAAAAATTAAATAAGCTTAAGCAATTAGGAAGTCCCGTGTAGAAGCGGATATATGGCAGTTAACTCATCTAGTTTAATTTTTTGTACGAAGTAGATGTAAACTTCATACAACCCGATTTCTATCGGCTTCCCAATGGAACAACCACTGTTCTTAATGTCTACTATTGCCAAATTATATGGAACACCTGTGTGTGTAACTGTGTATCACATCACATTACATAATTATACTTAAATACCAGTTTAATACATCATGATTAAAAACCTACAGATTTTTGTCTGAGTTTATGAGAACTGAACAATTTTTGCTTCGACTTCCCTCTAATGTTAATTGTAGCTGCGCCACTGACACTGACAAAAAATAAACATATAGGTAGGTATTACAGTAATTGGCCTTAACTATTCCCTATTAACTAAATGTTTTAAAATGTAGAAGACGATAGTTTTGTTCTTCTATTAATTAACACAGTTTTGCGTTCAAAACTCTCTCCTGTAAAATCATGATTTTGTAGATAACTGTATATACTTTGTAGCCGTCGAAATCATCTAAAATGTACGTAGTGTGCCAAACTGCTCAACGGTACATTCCTCTGAATACATACCTACCTATTGAAACGTTAGAAACCAAGCTGCAGTAATAATTAAGTAACACCCAAGCTAAGCCAAGTAGAAATGACTCGTAAACTGCTTGGAGACCATCGTAAAAGCAAGTCTTTATAGTTATTAAGTAAACGGTTATATACCTTGGTGTAACTAAATTATATTGTTACCCCCGTCCTTAGACAACATCGTAAAACGGGCAAAGTTGTTCTAAAATGTCTGGTCTCTTAAGGCTTTTTAAAAAAGAACATAATACAGGCTGGCTAACTCGGAGGTATACATTTTTTTTTTGCCATCACTCAGAGGGGCAATTCCCGTATGTTTAAATCTCATTCTCAATCTGTAAAAATAACGTTTAACGTCTCTACATTTTTGTCAAGTTTTTGACATCAATTGTCACAGATAGTGCGACTTATCGACGGGCTTGTGGCTAAGAAATAACAGCCGCACGGGTCGATCGATCAGGTTAAGCTACGCTTGCCGCGGTTGTTCCGTGGATGGGTGACCATCTTTACATATCACCCCTCCGTGCCTCGGAAAACACGTTAAACCGTTGGGCCCGGCTGTCATTCGTGTATCTTTGACAGTCGTTACGGGTCGTCAGAAGCCCGAAAGTCTGACAACCAGTCTTACGAAGGGGTATCGAATTACCCAGTTACTGGGTTGTGGAGGTCAGATAGGCAGTCGCTCCAAGTAAAAAACTGGTATTCAGCTGCATCTGGTTTGACTGGAAGCCGATTCCAATATAGTTGGGAAAAGGCTAGGCAGATGATGATGTCACAGATAATGCGACTAGAATTTGAACGTTTTTAAGTACGAGAATTGGCTTTCTGATTTGACTGGCGCCTGCAGTTGTTTGATATTATTTAAACTATTTGCGCTGTAGCATGGTGCGGGTGACATTAGACGAACCGTTCTTTTTACACTCTTGAACATTACCGCGATTTACAATCCTGACTGAATATTTTACCTGTACCCTAAATATCATAGTCGTAAAATACGGAATCAATAATAATTGCTGTAAATTAAATAAATGTTCCCTTTCTGTCACCTGTTACACATACCATGCTACACTATAAAATAGTTAGACGCGACAAATTCGGTATCGACCTCCGTGAATTTTTACAATTTTCATGAACTGCGATCAGTATTTTGCAATTTTTTTTTTATCAGAAAACTTTATCCTACGTAGTCCCTACTTCTCCTGTACTGTGTAGATATTCATGATTTGTGGGATGTTTAATAATGCATATGTTTCTCTCCTGCATCTCGACCAACTCTAACTGTCAGGCCATCTGTTTTATTGATATTTAATGGGTTTCATTGGCTAATACCCAGTAACTTGCCATTTTGGAGAGAAGATTATTTTCGTTACTCTCAGTCGTGCAAAAATGTTTAGCTGTAAGTTCTCCAAAAACTGTTAAATAAAATAAAATAAAAAAAAAACATTGTCAGAATCAGAAAAAAAAATATTGATGGTTTTTAACTTTGGGAGGTCAAATTTAAACCTCACTCCTTTCATCCAAGCATTAATTCGGAGAGGCAAACATAAATATGAGTTACGTGTTATTCATCAAGATGCTCACTTTCAAACTTTAATAACCAAACCCTAACTTTTAAGAACCACACACATCTGTCTATCATATTTTCCAGTACAATAACCCCTTTTTGCAGCACATAACCACTTCGTACGTAGGCACCACATTTACTTACTAAACTCCAACGTGGAAGGTCTATCAAAAGGCAAATTTTCTTCGAAACTTTGTCACACGTAGGAAATTTGCGGAATCCCGGACTGTTGCGGTCAAAGTGCCAAAACTTGTGAACTGTTGGAGTAGAAATGTTACGCTTTTACTAACTTTTAGGAGATCTACCGTTTGTGTTAGTTTTAGTACTGGGAGATGTGGGCTTGAGGAGTAAACGGTTGAAAATTTATTGTGGGGTTAATATTCAGTGTTTAAACTAAAATATATTGGATATTGCTAAGCATATAATAAGATGAAAGGGATGAATATAAATGTGAATAAGACAAAGGTCATGGTGTTTGAAAGAGAAGAGAACGTATTGATGTGTGATGTGAAAATAAATGATAAAAGTGTGGAGCAAGTAAGTGAGTTTGTATATTTGGGGAGTCTGTTTACAAGGGTTGGAAAGATTGTTGACACAACGCATGTGGAAAGGAAAGTAAATACGGGAAATAAAGTGAATGGTGCTATAGGTACATGCAGTTGTGACCAACCAGGTAATGTCCAAAAAGGCCCGACTGGCTGTTCACAATGGTGTGCTGGTGTCTACGCTTATGTATGGAAGTGAATGTTGGGTGTGGCAAAAGAAGCACGAAAGTAGAATAAATGCTGTAGAAATGCGTTCCTTGCGAAGCATGTGTGGTGTGACTATGAATGATAGACTGAGGAATGATGTGATAAGGCAACGGTGCGGTTTAAAAGAAGATGTAGTGACAAAAATTGAAAAGAGTATGCTTAGATGGTTTGGTCATGTTGAGAGGATGAATGAAAGTCGACTAACAAAAGGTATTTACACGGCAGATGTGAGTGAAAACGCCGGGAGGGACGCCTTAGGGAGACATATAGTGATCTTATTGGTGATGTTCTTCATAAAGGTCAGGTGCGTAGTACTCGCAACCAGCGTGTGTGTATGACCAGATGTATGAACGTAACCGAGGCAAAAGGAGTAGGTAAGGATCGTAGAAGGTGGCGTTCTGTAGTTTCTGCCTACCCCTATGGGAAGAAGGCGTGACTTTATGTATGTATGTATGTATTGCTAAGAAGAATATATTGCTAAGATTACGGATCTTTTGAATAATGTCGTCTTCAACAAGGACTTCTAATACAGAGTGTATCAGAAAGGTGTGGACAAATTTAAGGGTGTTGAACAGACCATCAAACTAAACAACTTTCTCCATGGGACCAACATCGTAATTCAACTTCACTATCAGCTCCACTTCACCATAAATGCATTGTGACAAGCATAAAATGCTTAGCAACCACATTAAAGTAATCGAATCGCAACCCGTGAAAAACTTATTATTGTGTAGTTCCGGTGGCCATCTGTGGTCTTCATCATTAGTTCCACTTCATCAAAGGGTACATTCGGAGAGCGCGTATTTGCATACACGAGTTACTACAAAAAATACCCAAATCGCCATGGGTATGCCTACAAAATTTGAAGATTTCCCTCGATTTCCATGGGATCCACTCATCATCTGACTTGGTGATGATGGGACCACTTCGAGTGCATACCCTTTCAAACAAAAACAGAATTTTCAAAGTCGGTCCACAATTGACGGAGAAATCGGTGCACATACATAAAAAATACATTAAGTCGAATATAGAACCTCCTCCTTTTAAGACATCGGTTAAAAAGAGCTGCATATTTCCATGGACAGGTCCACTCAATCTGTGTGATTTTTTCCTCAAAAGACCATTTCAGACACCAACCTACATGGTCTTCACATGATCTGACCAAGATTATGTCTGGACTTTAAAAGAGATTGTGACCTCTGAGTTTGTTTCGGCCTTTCTTCTCAGAGTAGTCAGGTAGGAAACGCCGGCCTCATCTAGTTTAAAAAAAAATGTTTGACGTGTAAAAGTGTTTGTATAAACCTACTTACAGAAATAAAATCATTCATCATTTATCATGGCCGTTTGTCCACCCCGGCACGACAACGGGACGTCAACAAGAACGAGATGACGGCGCCGAAGTAGCGATAGTTATATTTACTATGGCCGCGTGTTCACCGCATATCATCTGAGACGTCACGTTCAGTTCGAATAATCTCATTTCTCGTTGAAGTCTCGTTAACGTTGTACGGTGGACAAACAGTGGTAGAATCCCATATATAGGTACTTAATAAAAATCTGAAACGCCACAGCCTAAACCGCTTGGCCTAGAAGCATGAAATTTTAGACAAGAGTCACTTGTATAACAAATGTGAGCACATAGGAAGAACTTTTAAATAGAGCAGTGGTGGCTGTGAGTTCGAACCCAGACAGGAGCTGTACTTTGTGTCAATTATTTCATTACCACTGTTCTCAAAATGGCGAAGGAAAACATCGTGAGGAAACCGGCATGTCCTAGAACCAAAAATTCGAGGGCATTTGTGACATCTACCAACCCGTACTGGGCCCGCGTGGTGGATTACAGCCCACTCCTTCTCACTGAGAGGAGGCCTGTGTCCCAGCAGTGGGAACATTATAGACTGATTATGAGGAAGAACTTTTGAAAATTTACCTCTTAAAGGGGTTAAATTTCATTCCCATGTTTGTGTGGCAGTTGGTAATTTTGACCGATGGGAAATCCCATCGGGCCTAGGGCTTGCATGAATGTCCACCGATAAAAATGTTATCACCCGAGCCATAATATTTAAAACCTTTCATGAAAGAAAACTAATAAAACCCTTAATCTAACCTCGCTCTTTCCTACCATATTTTCCCTAAGAATATTTTTAATCGCCCCTTTTTATTCCTCTGCATGCAACGAACAATGTAAAAGGAGCAAATTCATTTTTCTCACAGGTATCGCTGCAAGTTTAGTGGTAATAAAATTTCACGACGTTACTGGGTGAGCAGAATTTATGATGCATCATTTGTATTGGGAGCTGCTTATAAATCATCGTACCGAAGGAAACAGTGTTCGAGAGATAAACGGTTTGGTTAAAGATATTGTGTTTCTTCATGTCAGGTATGTACAGTCGGGAGCTTGGTTGTGTAACACACTAATGAGCCATTTCATACGAATGATAAAGAATGACAGTTGAGATTCGAATTTACGGTTTTCGGTTTCCATTTTCTCGACTGAACATAGCTTTTGACTGACTGTTGCGATATCATAGTTGATAGATTTTTCCATAACCACCAACCGTGTCAGGTGGATTGATCTTTATAGATAAAACAAATGACGTTTATGCCAGACATTTTGTCATAATCATCATAATAAACTTATAATGTTCCCACAGCTGGGACACAGGCCTCCACTCTCCGAGAGGGCCTTTCAACCATTTAGTCATTTTCACATAATTTAAAATGAATGATACCATAGATCGATGTATGATACACATAGATAGAAAGAGATAGATTAATCATTGGTGCAATTAATAATAAAACCTCACGACGCGTTACTGGGTGAGCAGAATTTATGGTGCATCGTTTGTATCGGGAGGTGCTTATAAATCATCGTATCGAAGGATAAACCGATAACGGAACGGAGATGTTGTGCGTTTCTTAGAGGGTACAGTTGGCAAAATAATTTGGTATATGTATGTACCATGGGAGAAACGAATAACGCCACCGTGAAAAAAAAATCTCGAGCACACGATTACCACATCTGTTAGCAAGCGTTACTATAGAGGCCGAATGTTGCAAGCAAGAATAGTCCTTACGTTGTACAAATGTTCGTTTGTTTGAGATTTTCCCTTCTCTTCCCTAAAAGTCTCTGTCTATGAAGGGATTTTTACTATATTATAAATGTTTTTTAATAATATAATGACTATCGAGATGACGACTAATATAGAAGAATAGATGAAAAAGACATGTTTACATACACATTGAACGCTGTGCCCTTTGATTACATAGGTCCCGATCATAGCATACGTACATAGCATAGGGCATAGGACATAGGGCATATGTCAAAGGGCATATGGCATATGGCATAGGGCATAGGGCATAGGGCATAGGGCATATGGCATATGGCATATGGCATATGGCATAGGGCATAGGGCATAGGGCATAGGGCATAGGACATAGGGCATAGGGCATAGGGCATAGGGCATAGGGCACAGGGCACAGGGCACAGGGCACAGGGCACAGGGCATAGGGCATAGGGCATAGGGCATATGGCATAGGGCATAGGGCATAGGGCATAGGGCATAGGGCATAGGGCATAGGGCATAGGGCATAGGGCATAGGACATAGGACATAGGACATAGGACATAGGACATAGGACATAGGACATAGGACATAGGACATAGGACATAGGACATAGGACATAGGACATAGGACATAGGACATAGGACATAGGACATAGGACATAGGACATAGGACATAGGACATAGGACATAGGACATAGGACATAGGACATAGGACATAGGACATAGGACATAGGACATAGGACATAGGACATAGGACATAGGACATAGGACATAGGACATAGGACATAGGACATAGGACATAGGACATAGGACATAGGACATAGGACATAGGACATAGGACATAGGACATAGGACATAGGACATAGGACATAGGACATAGGACATAGGACATAGGACATAGGACATAGGACATAGGACATAGGACATAGGACATAGGACATAGGACATAGGACATAGGACATAGGACATAGGACATAGGACATAGGACATAGGACATAGGACATAGGACATAGGACATAGGACATAGGACATAGGACATAGGGCATAGGGCATAGGGCTCTGACTGCCTGTTCTTTTAAAAATACAAGACGTAGCTCGCAGGTAGGTTCCACGAAGTAAATATAGCAGGTCATCTTCATCACCATCATCATCTGCCTAACCTTTTCCTTTTTCCTTATGTTGGGGTCAGCTTCCAGTCTAACCAGATGCAGCGGAATACCAGCGTTTTACATGGAGCGACTGCCTGTCTGACCTCCACAACCCTGTAACTGGGTAATACGATACCCCTTGGTAAGAGTAACTGCCGTGTTACCGAAAAAGGGCACAACTAACACTTTTTGTCAAAATGAGTTATATATATATTCGGAATCAGGAAAAACAGGCCTATCTGCCTGATTTTTTGTGAATTTTTAGCTACAAAGTAAACAGAGATAGCATAAGCTTAAAGGGCACAACTGCATCATTTTTTAAGTTTTATTACAATAAAAAGGCATATTGTGAGATATGACTTTTATTTCACCTTTTTATTATTGATATATTTAATGGAAAGGGCATAAGTGACGTACGTTAAATATAAAAGGCTTATGTGGCAATTGTGCTTTAGTTTTTATACGAACACTAGCAATTAATGTAGAAAGAAAAGTCACAACTGGCTAGTTATGCCCTTTCTATTTAAAATGATGTTAATGAAGGTAAACATTACACTCGATCAAAGACTGTAACATATTTTTTGATGGATAAAAATGGTGACAAAGTACCAGTTTGCAAAACTTTTTTCCTCACTACCTTAGGCTACACCAAAAATAACTGTAAAGCAGTAAGAAATGTTATTGACAGTAACTATAATAGCGGTGAATTGATTCCAGTATCTGCAGTTGCTGATGGCCGTGGACACAATCCGAATCCTAAAAAAATTGAACCTACTAAAATCACGGATTATATAATGTCATTTAATCCCGCAATATCACACTACAGACGTGAGCACGCACCTAATAAAAAGTATTTACCTTCAGACCTTAATATACGTATGATGTACAAGCATTACTGTGAAACTGATCCTCAAACGCAAGTATCTTATGGATTTTACAGAAAACTTGTAAGAACACTTAACATCTCATTTACAAAATTAGGCCAAGAAGAATGTGAGATATGTGAAAAATTTATCATACACAACCCTGAGCGAGGAATGATTAGGCACAGACATTGCCAGGAGTGTAAAAGTTACGAAGAACACCATGAGAGGTATATTTTAGCTCGAAAAAAATATGAAGATGACGCTGATAATCAGACTCAGAAGAAGAATAACCCTGACACCCTCATTTTTGCTGTAGATTTAGAAAAGGTAATAATGTTACCCCGTATGGAGGAATTCAAAACAGTGATGTTTTGCCCGCGCCTTATTGTTTTCAACCAAAGTTTTGTGCCAATTGGCTATAAACATGTACATGACATGGGTCTTACATTTGCAGCCCTATGGCATGAAGCCATATCAGGCCGAAAATAAGAGGACATCATTAGCTGCTTTGGGGCCTTTTTCAAACAAAAAATTGAAATAATGCGACTGATTTTTTATACTCACTTTAGTGTCGATTTAATTATTATGAGAATTAATATTAGGTGCTTTGAAGTTTCTAATTTTCAGGTTTAGAATTATTTTTTTGTTTAATTTTGATAATAAAAAGTTCCTACTATTTTGTAACCTTGTCAAGATTGTGATAGAGAGATGCATACTATGCATAGTGCCATTTTTAGTAATAAGAAGTTAATTCCATTCATTGGATTGTGATAAAAATGTAAACTACTTAGATGTTTGATACATAATTGTTATGATAATTATTGTTTTTGTAAACTTCGTTTTCTTTTTTTGATAAATATATTGAAGTTCCTAACTGGCTGTGTTATCTAATTTTTAACTAAGAGAGATTTTGAAGTGTCATTTTTAGTAAACAATTCTGTTTTTGTTCTGTCGGGTCCTTCAATATTATTGATATAATTTATAATTGTTAGTACTTTTGAAATTTTGTTTGTGTAAACTTTTTGAAATAAATGTTTTATTTTCTTACATCTGCCTTATTTTATTTCTTATACAATGACATTTATCAGCCTCTTTTAAAATATACAATCCCACTGCGGAGACACAGTAAAATACACTCATAAAGTATAAAATATAAATATTAGGAATTAATTCTAATATTTACAGTACTGTACCTATGTAATTTATTTTGATAATTTACAGTGAAAAGGCACAAACGACTAAATATGCCTTTTTATCGTAAAATTTTGAATTTTTACTCAAGAATTTACATTGAAAATGCATATTTGGTTATATGTGCCTTTTAAACTTAATATTGCTCTTTTTATGTTATTTTTTATGTTAAGTTAAAAAGAAATATGCTAATTATTAACTATATTCATTAAAATTAAAAATATAATATTGCTATCGTTGTATACATACTAAAAAAACGCAATTTTTTACATTTACACAATTTCAAAAAACACATTTTAAACGTGTTGTTTTTAACGAAATTCATAAAATATTTTAATCTCGATTTTCTCAACATTTGTAAAATGTTAGTTGTGCCTTTTCTAATTACGACGGCAGAGTAGTGGTCAAACTTTCGGGCTTCGACTAATCGTAACGACTGTCAAAGATCTATAAATGACAGCCGGGACCAACGGTTTTGAAGTAAATATACCAGTATGTAAGTTCGATAAAATCCATAATATAACCAAATACATAATAAATTCTATCTCCATAACAGCTGTCATAGGAGACACATAGACGGAGCCAGTATACAGGATTATTTCTTATCTCAGAATGCAGCTACGTAATCTTTGACGTCACACGGGCTGCATCGTGGCCATATCTTAAGGGGAGGTTCTAGTAAATAAAGGGATGTAATTTTTTTTAAAGATGTTATTGCTATTGTAGTCATTTTTTCCAGTTTTGCGCAACTCTTTCCCTTCATTTTATTAAATGTGTTATTACCCGACTGCGCGATATTAGAGTTATGTTTTGTTTCAGAGTTTTCTTGTAATTTTCGTCGAAAAAGAGTGAGAGTGCAATCAACTTTAACACATTTTTGCACTTTTAGAAAAGGGAGGGGCTTGTGGCTAAGAAATAACAGCCGCACGGGTCAATCGATCTGGTTAAGCTACGCTTGCTGCGGTTGGTTCGTGGATGGGTGACCATCTTTACATATCAAGACCCCTCCGTGCCTCGGAAAGCACGTTAAGCCGTTGGTCCCGGCTGTCATTCGTGTATCTTTGACAGTCGTTACGGGTCGTCAGAAGCCCGAAAGTCTGACAACCAAGGGGTATCGTATTACCCAGTAACTGGGTTGTGGAGGTCAGCTAAGCAGTCGCTCCATGTAAAATACTGGTATTTAGCTGCATCCGGTTTGACTGGAAGCCGACCCCAATATAGTTGGGAAAAGGCTAGGCAGATGATGCACTTATGGAAAAGGCGTGTTAACTATGAGACGTGTTCTAAAGAACAGGGTTATTTTAAAATCAATCAAATGTACTGACAGATAGCTACCCCCACAGATGTTATATATACATTATATCAGTGGCTACACCCCAATATTGTTTAGTATAAATTGTTTGTCAAAAACTACAAAATATTAATAAAATTAAACGGTGCATTCTTTCTTTCTGCATCGTTAGTCTAGTGGTTATAAGCGCTACTGCTGAGCATGAGGTCCTGAGTTCGATTCCCAGGTCGAACAAAATGTTGATCATTGAGTTCCCTTCAAAATTTATTTATTTATTTTTATTTCTAAAACACTTATTTTAATTTACATTTTGGTTTTAGCCACACAACGAAAACCTCTCAGGGTTTATCTGTGTGTTGGCGAGCCGTTCACTTAAATTTTTACAAAAATATTAATTACTGATATTATTATGATGAACTGATGATACATAAAATATTTTATAATAATGATGATAATAATGATTCGTGATGATGATAATAACATAGGGTACAAAACATTGTATACATTATGAGAAATTTTGTGTAAGGAAACGTTTAGATTTGTATTTATAACTTTTCGAACTATTTTGTTTGTATAAGGTTTGCAAGTCTTCTGGAAGTTTGTTAATAAAAAAAGGTACTAAATATTCTGCAACCCTCATCCCGTACACGTTGTTGAATTTTGGTGAGTTGAAAAATGGTTGAGCTGAATGGTGCTGATCCATGTGTCATGTTCGTGAACGGGCGCCGTCAGTAGGGACTGGTCACCTCTTAGCTGCCACGGCTTATTTTAATTTTTGAATCATTTTTGACTCTTATCTTTTTGTTGCGGACGCTTTTAACGTACATTGTTCTCACATACTTAATTTCAACATGAATGATATAACCAATTTTTTGTAACAATATTTTGATTTAAAAGAGTGTCCGTGGAGTTTCTTGCCCGTTCGTCTCCATAGAGATCTACGCTTTGGAATGGGCAACTAGCTTCAACTTTCTGACTATCTGACCGACTTTTTGACAATTCAAAAGTGCCTGTAATTGGTTTATTTGAAATAAATGCTTTGAGTTTGTTATTAAATTTCTCAGTAGCAACCCGGAGTCTGGATTTGTGCCCGGTTGATGGCAATAGGCTCGTCCCATGGGACTTAAACATAACTGGTGAAATGTGGGTGTACTATAGGTACACCTCTGCCTAACCCACCGGGAATTACAGGCGTATATATATATTTATTTATTTTTTGTATAAAAATCATTCTTTGCCGTCATTCATGATACCCGTAAGTAAATCTAAATAAGTTATCACAATTCGTAGAAAGTTAAGTGATGCTCACTTGTTTCTTAAATCAACAAAGAAATAACGAATTCCGTATTTAAATTCAAGTTTCCTTCTCATTATTTATTTTCTTGCCCAACTAAAATAAAACCACACTGGACTGCATAAAATGTTACAAATAACTAAGGATTTAATGAACTAATGTGATTCCGCTGTGGTGGAGTAAGGGTGGGGTTACATTGCTAGAGGGAATTTATAATTTGTTGCTTTCTATAGAGGAACTGCTTTGTTAGTCTAGTGGCCGCAACTGTGTTTGCTGAGCCAGGGGTCCTGGTTTTGATTTTCGAATTGCGAAAAGTGTTTAAGAGCGTTTACGACGTACGGCATTTCATACAAACTTTCAAGTCCTTGTTTTTCGAAATGAATGAACCGATTTTAATGTAACTTTCTTTTTCGGAAAATAGTGTTACAGCTAAAATCGATCGATTTTAATTTTTCCATAGAAACAGAGATTTCCAATTATCTTTTTTTAAATAAGACATTTCAAAAATGTTCTTCGCTAACTTTTTAGACCTATGTATCCTGCTTATGCGTATGAAGTTTCATTAAAATCGAGAATTCGAAAAATTCATTTCGAAAACCAAGGACTTGAAAGTTTGTATGAAATGCCGGACGTCAAATGATAAATGATTTTATTTCTGTAAGTAGGTTTATACAAACACTTTTACACGTGAAACATTTTTTTTTTAAACTAGATGAGGCTGGCGTTTCCTATCTGACTACTCTGAGAAGAAAGGCCGAAACAAACTCAGAGGTCATAGTCTCTTTTAAAGTCCAGACATAATCTTGGTCAGATCATGTGAAGACCATGTAGGTTGGTGTCTGAAATGGTCTTTGTCGTCGTATACGCTCTTTAGGGTTTTCACACATCGAAATTCATTCGTAGCAACCCGGACTGGAAGAAGGAAAGCCCCCGGATTCCGGACTATTTATGTAACTGGCGACAGTATAGTTTGTAGGCCTTCAAAAGGTGAAATAATACCCTGGTGAATACGCTGAATCCGGGATGCAAAGCATCGGTCGTTTTTGGCAATGCTTGGTTGAGACCTACGTTTGTTTAGGAGTAGATGTCTTTCAGATGAACACTTCTGCCTACATAACATTACATCACGCCTGTATTTCTCGAAGGGTTAGGCAGAGGTGTATTTATAGTACACCCACATTTCGCCGGTTATGTTTAAGTCCCATGTAATAGGGGGCGAGTCTGTTGCCATCAACCCGGCACAAATCCAGACTCCAGGCTGCCACTGAGATATTCCAGATGGAAAAACCCAATAAGTTTTGCCCGACCCGGGAATCGAACCCAGGACTTCATGCTCAGCAGTAGCGCTTGCGATCACTAAACTAACGAGACAGTCAGACCTCAGCTTACTATTTTGGTTATTTTCTTATTTATTTATTTGGAATCTCCCATAAAGGACAAGGTCTCATATACAATATACACAATAATAAAAGAGGTTCTTACACATGTGCTACTTCATTTACAGAAGACCACAGTATGCACATACAACTACATAGGTGTAAACAGGATAAAAATAAAAATTGAGAAAAAAAAAATAAGAAAATTGAGAAAAAAATAACAGGTTGCAAATTGAGCATTCATATTACAATTGTTTAGTATAATACTTATTATTTCACATTTGTTGAATGTTGTAGGGAAGAAACATGATTACATACTGAGTTATTTTACTGTGGTTATTAACACTACAACACCACACGCACCCCACACAATACCACACACCACCACGCCACACCAGAGACCACCACACCATACCATACACCACCAAACCACACCACCACACCACACAACACACCATACTACATAAAACCTTTCCGTGTTGATCTTTTATTCCTTTCAGTAGGACCCCGCCTTGTGGCCGGGTCATATTTAAACTGTCTTCCACAATATATCACTTTAGCAAGTGTGCACTGAACTGAATAATAAACGTTAAGTTAAAAGTTTGCATTTATGCTCTTTTGATAATATCGAGTGATGGTAGTGTTACTGTATTGTCATATTGATGATTTATGGTCCGAAATATTGTGTGTGAAGTTAAGATTTTTCGAAAACATAATATTTTTAACACTTTTGGTATTTCGAATTACAAATTTTAACGAAGGTATACTACGAATGTTGCGGGATGTTCGAAAGAGTTACCGTGGCCCCGGCACAGGCAACAGAAGGAACACGGGTGGGTTTTAGTCAGTAAAAGTCTGACATGCCCTCCCGCTCCGCCCAGAGCGGGAGAAGTCATTTGATGATTTCCCATCCACAAAAAAAAAAAAAAAAAAAAAAAAAACAACAAAGTTCTTAAAGATTTTTATGAACTAACACGTGTTAAAAATACATCAATCATTTAATCTTTCGAAATCACATCGTAAGAATAGCTTGGCATTATTTTATAAGTATTCATTCTTTTACAACACGAAATACGATCATCAGTCATACTAAAACTTCGCAATTTTTCAATACCAACAATATTTTTCTATGTCGATACAAAACATTCATAGCAATAAGAACAAACAAATCACACAAACTCACTTTATTTAACCATTTTCAGACACAGATCTCTTCAACAAATCATTTAGAGAGGTTTCATTCAAATCTAGTACAAAAAGAAAAATAAGAAAGAAAAGTTTCTAAACATATTATCCTCAGTCATTTATAAAAAAAATAAACTACAATAAGGCAGATATAAGTTATACACTAGATAGTGAAAGATACGTCCCTTTGTGAAGAGATAGTATTGTATCCAAGACAGTAACTAATTTGAAATGGTCGGGGATTGAAAGTAAGGAAAAAAAATTCTTTAGGCGATAATTTATTGAGCTTAGACCATTTTTTTTTACTAAAACCCACCCGTGTTCCTTCAGTTGCCTGTGCCGGGGCCAAGGTAAGTCTTTCGATCAACCCACGACTCTAGCTGGCATCGGCCCTAGCGGACCCCGTCAATAGTGCTGAAATCTTTTTGAGGCGCGCGTGGAACACAACGCTCCATCGACCCGAGCCTGGTCCTTACCGGACGGTGAACTACCCATTACTCGCCGTCCGCAAGCCCGCGCCTACGGTGGCCGGGAATCGGCTGCCAATTCCCGATGCCCAGGGCGTCTCCTGCGGCGATTAGGGGCGTGAGGGAGCAAAGCTTGCCTCTCCCTCACGCGTTCCGCCTCCTCCTTCGCGAGCATTACTGCTTCGCAAAAGGAGGTGATGGTTTCCCATGTACTCTCGCTCCGTACCATAGCCTGGACCAGGGCCGGACGCGAGAGATCACCGCCGCCGATCGCTTCCGCGAGGACACGGCGGTGCTCCGCTCAAGCCGGGCAGACCTCCACCGTATGCTCCACCGTGTCCTCCGGGCGATCCACACAGTGGTAACACCCGGGCGTTTCCTCCCGCCTTATCCCGGAGACTGGCCTTCCCCCCGGACGCATCAATAAGGGAATTCCACCCCACAGACACACGGGGAGGTCTCCTGACCAAGCACCCCATTGAGCTTAGACCTAGTTTCACCATACCATTTTAGTTAGTTTAATCTTCTGTTTAAATGTGACCGGGAGGAGCTCGTGGCTAAGTAATAACAGCCGCACGGGTCGATCCATCAGGTTAAGCTACGCTTGCCGGGGTTGGTCCGTGGATGGGTGACCATCTTTACATACCGAGACTCCTCCGTGCCTCGGAAAGCACGTTAAGCCGTTGGTCCCGGCTGTCATTCGTGGATCTTTGACAGTCGTTACGGGTCGTCAGAAGCCCGAAAGTCTGACAACCAGTCTTACCAAGGGGTATCGTATTACCCAGTAACTGGGTTGTGGAGGTCAGATAGGCAGTCGCTCCATGTAAAATACTGGTATTCAGCTGCATCCGGTTAGACTGGAAGCCGACCCCAATATAGTTGGGAAAAGGCTAGGCAGATGATGATGAAATGTGACCGGGACATTAGAAGTAGCGAGTGTTTCACCATGCACTAATCCATGATTAAATGTATTAATCAGGCGTTAAATAATAAAAAATGAAATAAAATAAAATAAAATAAAAATAAGTTTATTGACACAATACACCTTTGTATACAATACCAATACCATACATTCTAAATAGAACTACTAGTAAGAAAATAGTTAAATTTAATTGCTGCCCTAGAGGGCCGTTAACTTACTAACCGACATTTAGGCTGGTGTTCACCAACACTAAACCGTCTGTTTAAATATTAAAACAGTTGTTTAAGCAATATTTCCTGTTCACCACAACCTAAACATCGGTTATTGACGTTAACCGGATGATTATCTTAACCGAGCATCACGACATTGTTTAAACGTTGGTTACAATAGTTTTACAGAACTTTTGTAGGTTATATTGTTCGATTTTCCTAACGAAGTACTTATATATTTGTGAAAAATAATGGCTTTTAATTTTATAATGGATGGTGAATACAATCTCAATATGTTAGATTATTTGGATGAGTTAGAAACGTTGACGAGAAGACCTAGGATCTTTCAAAATCGTCATAACTTTTATGAAGAATACGACGAAATTTCATTCAAGACCAGGTTTCGTTTATCCAAGCGCAGTGCTCTTTATATTCTGGGATTAATTGAAGATTATTAGAATTTAACACTGATAAGTAAGTACCTATAATACTACTCGCCGACTCTTTTTTATTATTCACATACCAGAAAGGTAAATTAATTTCTTTGATTTGTTTTCAGGAATAATTCACTATCTCCCATAAACCAGTTACTGTTAACATTGAGGTTTTATTACTTTTGTTTACAATTATAACATAAATATAATACTACGAAACTTCACGAGAGAATCAAAATGAATGACATTGACAGACCAGAAAGAGCGCGCTAATAAACCTTCCAACGCAACATGTTTCTCGTAAAGCGAAAGAAACAATGAACAGCAACTTTCACATTTTATGGCATAAGCTATTATCCGGCCATATTTAAAAGTTGTAAGCGTGTATGAGATTTCGTGCTGTAACTTTACATTTTATTTGGTAGTGTTGCATTGCATTCAAAAACGCTCGGTTATGTCTCGGTTATGCAACCGAACGCCGAAAGATGATGGTGAACAGGAAAAAACCGCTCCTTGTTTAACAATTGATTAAATATTAACAACCCGGTTACAGAATCAATGTTTAAGTTTGTTTCGATGCACATGGCCCTTAGTCAGTTGTCAAAATCATCGAAACGAAAACCGCGAGTCTACGGCTAGCTAAAATGATGCATTGTCAGTAAACATTGTCATGTGACATTGCGACTTTTTATTTTGGTTGCTTTGACAAATGACCGATATAGGAATGAATTATGTGGTGTTATTTTTTTCTGGTGGAACGTAAACATCATTAACATCGATGTTTATTTTAATGGCTGATTTACTAATATCCGACTATGATCAGTCTGGTGAAATTAGCTCTAGGTATAGTTATAAGTATAATTCTGTATTGATCTCATATAAAAGAGTAGGTAGCCTGAATTAAAATTTTGTTATGGAGAAGAACACGCATAAAATTAATAATTTAAGGTTGCTCTTTTCAAAATCAATGCTCTTTAAAGAAGACAGAAACGTTATTATAACTTGACACGAATATTGTGGATGGATTGATACATTTTATATTATTTTATTTTGGATATTTTGGATCTCCAACAGAGGCAACAACAAAACAATTTCATGCAAGTTGACAAGAACAGAGCCAAATACTGGATAGGAGACGACATCATTCTCTTATAATCTAGGTAGGTGCAGTAAGTTTGATAAAGTGAAAATAATAAAATAAATACAACACGAAATCATAGTTTAAAAACAACAAATAATTCAAAAGGAAATGTTCCAAAATGTATGGAGCCAAGGGCCAGGTCTTTGTACACTATACTTAAAAATAGGGAAATACATTTAAAATAGTTCTCAACTGTCAAATTAATTTCAGATTTACACTTGAAATGGCAACACACAACAAAAACCCGTCATGGCGGTAAGCTATCATTTTAATTGGTTAATGACGTTAGACATGTAGTGAATTGACACTGTTATGACAGCTGACAGTTTTCTTTCTATGATCAGTGGTCGATCTATATATAGTTTACTGTCATTGTTTTTAAGCACAGAGTCACTAAATTGGTGAGACGCCATGTTGAAAGTCGATAAAAATTGTTGAAAAATATCAATTAACTACCACAATAGTATACATTTAAATGAATTATCGGTATTTTTCCCGAATTCTACGCATTTTCACTTTTTATTGAGGGAGTGTAGGTAGAGATTAAGAGGAGCTCGTGGCTAAGTAATAACAGTCGCATGGGTCGATCCATCAGGTTAAGCTACGCTTGCCGGGGTTGGTCCGTGGATGGGTGACCATCTTTACATACCGAGACTCCTCCGTGCTTCGGAAAGCACGTTAAGCCGTTGGTCCCGGCTGTCATTCGTGGATCTTTGACAGTCGTTACGGGTCGTCAGAAGCCCGAAAGTCTGACAACCAGTCTTACCAAGGGGTATCGTATTACCCAGTAACTGGGTTGTGGAGGTCAGATAGGCAGTCGCTCCATGTAAAATACTGGTATTCAGCTGCATCCGGTTTGACTGAAAGCCGACCCCAATATAGTTGGGAAAAGGCTAGGCAGGCATTGAGGGATTGTAGGTACATAGATCTGGCCCATTTTGAAACATCTCCTTTCTATCTTTCTTAAAAATAATAAATTATATTTCAAAAAACTTAAAGAGAAGAAAGATAAATAAAGATAAAAAATATGTAAAACAAATCTATACTAATATTATGAAGCTGAAGAGTTTGTTTATTTGGTTGA
Organism: Fissipunctia ypsillon; assembly: GCA_947568875.1. Classification (NCBI taxonomy): domain Eukaryota; kingdom Metazoa; phylum Arthropoda; class Insecta; order Lepidoptera; family Noctuidae; genus Fissipunctia; species Fissipunctia ypsillon. Next base: position 17,992,208 of record OX387662.1, read on the forward strand.
ACGCGCTAATCTCAGGAACTCCTGGTTCGAATTTAAAAAAATCTTTTAGTGTTGGTAGCCCATTTATCGAGGAAGGCTGTAGGCTATATATCATCACGCTACGACCAATAGGAGCGGAGCATCATTGAAAAATATTCCAAAAACGGGGAAAATTTATTCCTTTTCCTTTTCAAGTTTTATTAACTACATGTAAATTCCTTTCTAAATTATTCGAATCGGACCTTTCGTTTACAAATTACGACAGGTATAAAAATGCTTAAAGTAAGAAAAATGCGCTTAGTCTATTAGTTACCTACATATTTTATTTTTATCGACTGTTTGAATGTGCTAATCTCCGTCACTGCCAGTCGGATTTGAAAAATTCTGTTTGCATTTTATAGCCCGATCCTTGAGGAAGGCTATAGGTATCTAACATTACGCTAGGACCCTTAAAACTCAAGCAAAAAGAAAGAAAAATAAGAACGAGCGCTAAGCGAAAACGAAGTAACAGCGCGGGCAGGCGATGCGATGCGACGGGGTGGGTCGGGGGGACAAAAAATTCACGCGGACGAATTCGCGGGTGGAAGCTAGTTATGAAATATTTGTACGATTATTATTCTCTTGAGTACAAGACTTCACACAATCATTTATAATTCAATGCCAGTCAAGTATGATTTATGACTGGTAGACAGTTACGGGAATGGTAGATACTTTGAGAAAGGTGGATTCCTTAAATTAAGGTACTAGGAATCAATAATGAGATAAGAAGCGATTACTTAGGATTTGTCTAGGTAGACGTGTGCAAGCTTTGGTGCTTCTATTCTTACTTGGGTTTGTAGGGCCTGAGACTAGATAAAATAGTAATAGATGATGGAATATACATCGAGCGAATCTATGGGCCAACATGTTCGCGGTGCGGGTGAACATGTTGGCCCGTAGGTTCGCTCAATGTACAGAAGCGGTCAAACACGTGCTATTTAAAGATACTGCACATCTTTGTACTTGAGCGCCCTATGCGTCAGCTGTACCAAACGTGTCGTCACTGCGCTGCGCGTCCAATACATATAATAACGCCTTCAGGGCGCTGATGCGGCTGCCGCGTTACTGCAGTGCGTCAGAGATGTTCGCAAAAACCCGAGTCGACAGCTTCTCAGCTATCGTACGGAAGAAAAGTGCGTCTCTGCTCGCCAAACTGCATGGCAGTGGCAACAGCCTCCTGTGGGTGATAGCTGACAGGCTTGATGAGAGCCCCCTGATGGGACATCTCATCAAAACAACACTGTCTGTCGTAGTGTATAAGTAGTAACATAGATCATAAGCCACATTGTTACTGACATACTTACACTGTACTCATCATTATGAACAACTTTTACTATGGGACCAAACCTGAAATCGCGAAAAAAAATCAGATGTTCCCTACATTTTGACAAGTTATGCGAACATAAATGTAGGGAGCAGCTGATTTTTTTTTCGCGATTTCAGGTTTGGTCCCATAGTAAAAGTTGTTCATAATGATAAGTACAGTGACCCCTTAAGAGGTTGTGCGTTAATTATGTTACACCTTGTAACGTAGGTTATAGGATATATTGTTACAAACATCTTTTAAGTATTTTTGTTTGTGTTTTTGTCAGTGTGGAACTTTTGTTGTCTTTTAAATAAATTATTTAAATTAAATACATCTTCCGCTGTAGGTAATTATTATACACTGCTAAACACTCGCTAGAAGAGGGCCTCGTGGCTTAATGATAACAGCCGCACGGGGCGAGCGAAGGTTAAGCTACGCTTGCCGCGGTCGGTTTGTGGATGGGTGACTATCCATTACATACCGAGATTCCTCCGTGCCTCGGAAAGCACGTTAGGCGGTCGGTCCCGGCTGTGATTCGTAAATCTTTGGCAGTCGTTACGGATAGTCAAAGCCTAAAAAGTCTGACAACCAAACCTACCAAGGAGTATCGTGTTACCCAGTACCTGGGTTGTGGAGGTCAGGTAGGCAGTCGCTCCATGTAAAATACTGATATTCAGCTGCATCCGGTTCGACTAGAAGCCGACCCCAACATAGTTGGGAAAAGGCAGGCAGATTGATTTTTGTTATATCAACCAGAAGTTAATGCCATAACAACTACCATAGATATACGAATTGGTGTTTGCACTATTCCTCTCTCGAAATAATTCGTAACATCTTGAATTAAAACATAAAAGTTATATAGCCTTCAACAACCGGAAAAATAATTCTAAATCATTGCATGTATTCCATAATTTATCTTAAAAATAAACATTTGTAATCAAAACAAAACGGAGTGAAATCGTAAAAAGCGGTTTGCGGGAACATTATTAAATTAAGTCGAGAATAACGCGTTCCTACAAAAGATAAATAATGAATGCGGAAAAATCGGTTGTACGAAATTGAAATGTATTTCTGTGGTTTCGAAGTGATGTGGTTGAAAAGATGGGTGGGCTAGTCTTCCTTTTTGGGTTACCACGATCTATAATAATTATGACAATGGCTCATTTCAAGGTTAAAAGATTAGTATGTTGGTAACTGGGCTGACCACCCAAAAGTGCGCTGGAGATAATATTATAGGTAACGTTACTCGTAAACATAGGTAAGTACTGCTTTGGTCACCTGTCTGTTCACCTCTGCCTCCGTGATCTACAACTTTAAAATAAAATCTACATACAGATGCAGTTTAGATGTCAACAAGCGACAATAACTTGATGGGGAAGGTCGGGCAAAGCTAATTGTAGATGGCGTGATCATAGCTAGGTCCCCGCGGCCTACAATAAATTTGACATTTCGTTCATTCATGAGTTTACTTTTATATACATGGGACCCTATTACATGGGACTTAAACATAACTGGCGAAATGTGGGTGTACCATAATAGGTACACCTCTGCCTAACCCTTCGGGGAAACAAGGCGTGATGTTATGTTATGTTATGTTTACTTTTATTTCGCTATTTAGTTATTTTCGATAATTTCAATATTTTAAATCAAGTATTTGACATGGAAAGTGTCGGAATTTAAAACCATAAATATATCCTCAAAGTCACTTTCTTCAAAATGTTTCTACTCTGTTTAATTTATAAAACATCTCTACGAATAGCTTCTTTTAATTTTATCAGGATTTTTTTCTCAGGAAATGGTGGACTTCAATTTCGGAGTATTTAGTAACACAACACCGCATCATTTTCGCAAAAATAAAATAAAACTACCTCACGCCTTGCATTACTAGCTTATGTTGGGAACTAGCTACGACAGCGCCATTTTGACAGTTGCCTTCCCCATTACATCAGGGCCACCAAGTTGTTTGCAAAAAAAAACAACCCCTAAACCACAGTTCATAAATTCAATTCAACTCCACCATTTTACGCACTCAAAAAATGGTAGCTCCGAAAAGACCGCGCCATATTTTCACGCACCGAAAAGATATATACACAAAGCAAAATAAGTCAGGCCAAAAATATTTGGCCGACAAAAGCAGGTGTGGTTCATAGCAACCAACCATTGTTCGGTTACCGCGATAAATTTGTACCAACCTAAATGTCGACCAAGACATACATTTTTTCATTGTCCTTTACACGACCGACCATTGTAATTAATCGTTGTATTCTGTTCTGTACTCTTTTATGTGAAGCTGCGCTTTTTGTGGTTTTTGTTTTCTGATTTTCTGGTGAGAATAAAATTAAGGCTATTTTTATGGACGGTGCAGCACTATGTTACTATCTTGTCTGAGATTTTCAATACGTGCATGAATAATTCTTGTTCCAATATTGCTGACTGAGATGTTTCTTGTCGAGGAAAGAAAGAAAGAAAAATAGGTTTTTTTCTCACGGAAACACGTGCATATAAAAAGATAAGAGTACTTAATCAGAAACAGCTGTTGGCTTGTAGACTCTTGTTGGGTTTTTACGACTATTTGTGAAAAAAAAACACCAAATCTTTTATATGATCGTGTTTAGACATAGATGCCCATCGCACCTGCGGGGTTTAGCTAGGCAATTTTAAATTACCCTATATAAGGCAATCATAGCCAGTGACGATATATTTTAAAGGAAAATGGACACCGAGCTGATTGGAGCCGAGGTTTATGACCTGCCCAATAGCCATAAGATATATACCAATGGAAATGGAGCTTTTCAAGGGGAACCTTTTTTACTAACACGACTTTTATCAATTGTAGTCAGTTTTGAGTTAATGACCAAAATATGTGTGACTACTTGAGCACTAAAGTTAAGGATTTTTTTGGCCTAATAGCTATAAGATACACACTAATGGAAAAAGCTATTCGGGGAGAACCTTTGCTACTAATACGACTTTTGCCAATTATTAGTCAGTTCGGAGTTAATGACTTAAATAGATGACAACTTGGGCACCGTAGTTAAGGAATACTTGGCGCTCAATAGCCATAAGATATGTATATGCCAACGGAAAGAGCTTTTCAAATAGAACCTTTGCTACTAACACGACTTTTGCCAATTGTTAGGCAGTTCGAAGTGAATGACCTAAATTGGTGACAACTTGTGCACGGTAGCTAAGAAGTTCTTGGTGCCCAATAGCCATAAGATATACACCATTGGAAAGAACTTTTCAAGGTGAACCTTTGCTACTAACACAACTTTTGCAAATTGTCAGTCAATTCGGAGTTAAAGACCTAAATAGGTGACAACTTGGGCACCGTAGTTAAAGAATACTTGGCGCTCAATAGCCATAAGATATATGCCAATGGGAAGAGCTTTTCAAGGTGGACTTCTGCTCCTAACACGACTTTTGCCAATTGTTAGTCAGTTCGGAGTAAGTGACCTAAATTGGTGACAACTTGGGCACCGTAGTTAGTCTCGTCACGTTAGAGCACGAACTTACTACAGTTGTTTTAATATACAAGATGGAACATAAATAACGCACATCCTCTTAAGGGGTCATTGTACTCATCATTGTAAATAAATTTTACTATGGGACCAAACCTGAATTCGCGAAAAAAAAAAATCAGCGGTTCCCTACATTTTGACGAGTTATGCGAACATAAATGTAGCCAGCAGCAGAATTTGTTTTTCGCGATTTCAGGTTTGGTCCCATACTAAAAGTTGGTCATAATGATGAGTACAATGGCCCCTTAAGAGGTTGTGCGTTATTTATGTTATACCTTGTATAGCACCAAAAATGGATCCGCGTGTATAACAGAGCATTATTGCTCATGCCTGACTGGAAGGCGTACGAAGGAAGTTACGCTCACATTATTTCAATGATATGGTATCTTGGATATGGAAGGCATCAACCTTTTAATGTTCCCGCTTTTTTCTTAATACTGTCATCGTTGATGATAATATGTAATGATAATAAAATATAAGAAAAATCCTTTTAAAACAAGCTTTTTAGTATTAACTAAAATCATGTTTTAAAAAGATTTTTACTTAAGTATATTTTATTTTGTACTTTTTAACAATATAATTTTTTAAATAACTATATATCTTATCTCCTTCACTTGTATGTAAATTACTTGTCAATTAAATACAACGGGGCTATCTCGTTAAGTTAGGGAGTTCCTATGGCTACCTTCCGGTTCCATTATCAGACCCTGAACACCACCTAGTGTAATAGCTGTTGTCAATACATAGATATTCAATAATAATAATAATAATAATAGGTAATTATTAAAAACACATTTTTATTGTGGCATTTATTTAAATCATCTCAAAAACAGATCAGAATACTTATTCAGCTAAGTTTGTTAGATAACACAATAGAAATGTGTTTTTAATAACTACCTATTAAATTAATATTATTTAGTAGGTCGCCCATTGATTAAATTTTTCAAAAAAGCATCTTTTCATTTAACATTCTTAAAAATTTGGTTCCGTGTGAGTAAGAGAGGTGACAAAATGTGACAACCCTCTTAAACTCCGAAGAAACTAATAATTCAGACCCGTCATAAGTAGTAACAAACGTTCTTCTACTCGTTTAGACAAACGTTTGTTTCTACTCTAATCTTTTTAACCTACCTCTACTAATGTTTTCAATGAAATATATCTTAACTGTATTGGGAGTATCGGCAGGTTTAACATGATGTCCGACCGACTCTTAGAAACATTGTTTCTAAAATTATATACGACTATAGGAGGCCATGTTTTAAAGTGGATGGTGATAGGCTTAAAAGAAAAAAAAAATGAAAGTTAATCAATTGACAAAATAACAGAATTTCAATAATTCTTAATTACTTACATTTAGAGCTCTGTAGCTCCTTACATACTAACAATGAAGAGAAGTCTTCATAATAAGAAATATTTCCCTTGAAGAGATCTTTCCAGAGGCATAAAATAATATCTTAACGCTATTGGGGGATGCAGCAGGCTTAACGTTCTGTCCGGCCGACCAACTCTTAAAACATTGCTCCTAAAACGGCATCTAGGAGACCAATGTTTTAAAATGCCCCTGTATATGTTTAAAAGAAGAGGTTTGGAAGGCACAGAATTAATTAAAGTTAAACAATTATTGACGAAATACCAGAATTTCAATAATTCTTAATTACTCACATTTAGATCTCTGTAGCTCTTTACGTACGTATCAAGAAAAGTCTTCATAATAAGAAATATTGTTCTTGATGAGATATTTCCATTGTTATTTAGCTTAACGCTATTGGGCTTCAGGGCAGAATCGCCCAGTCTCCTTTATCACCAACAACATTATACGCTTCTCTATCCAAAGAAAAAGATGTAGATGAATAAGTATCATATAAAACGGTTACGGCTGAATGGGCAGCTTCTCCATAGCGTGGATAAAGGCCAATCGTAAAATAAAAATGTTGCTATTACGATGTTCCCTTGTAAACTGTTTATCTTCGATAAAAACATCCGAATGCCGTTTCTAGCACTTATAAGGATCTTTGGAATAGTTTACTGTTTATTTTGTTCGTTGGTTTATTTTGTCGTGACGTTGGTAATGGATTTATTTATGGTTCTCAGTGAGGTATTGGATACTTACCTATTCTTATAAATGTTAAAATGTGTACTCATTATGGTACCTCGATGGTTGACATTACGTGGATAACCATGCTTCAGACAGAATCTGTCTGGCAGTGATGCTGAAATGGACCTTATTGGCGCAGCCTTGAGGTACATACTATGATTTTTAAAGCATTTAAGTTTCTTATTGTGGTGTACTTTATTTTCATGAGCTGTTAGCCAGATAAATTTTATTTTTACTTATTTTTTTTTTATTGAGTTTGGTTATTACAGTGTCTCTTTTATAAGTACACAAATAAAAGACCAAGAAAGAAGGGCCTTTCTTGGTCTTTTCTGTCCAGCTTATCCAAGAGCAAAAGTCAATTTTGGATCAAATCTGTGCATGCAGTTTTTGGTCTGCTCCTTTTGTTAGGCACAGCAGGGTCATGTTCAGATTTACCAACTATTCTCAGTGAATTCTCATGGTTTTCTCTTATCGTCTCCAAAAGTTTCTTTCCGAAATTAATAAGTTTATCAAGTAAAACTCACGTCTCCTGAACACTATATTTCAACATGGCACATGACGAATGGACTACTTTTGTTCCTTATTACAGTAAAGTTATTCTGGCAATATGCCAAAATCTAGACACTTGGAATAAGACACGTTATTAATGAGCGCTTACTATAAAAGTTAGTGTCTTTAACTTTATGTCCGAAAAGTAGTAAAAATATTTAATAGAAGAAAGATAAAAGCTCCATAACATCTTTCTAAATTAAATGCTAAATGATAACACATTAGTCGTAATTTTTGTAACGGAGTTTCTGGCGGTAGAAGTTGGCTGGTAGAAATCGTCACGCAACAAAAAACGTTATGCTCGAAAAAGTGTCAGTTTCAAGTGTCAAAATATTTTGTTACAGAGCCATCTAGTGTAAGTTTTTAGCTTCCAAAAATTTATACTAGATGGCTCTGTATGAGTACAATAATAACAGTCCTCCAGACCGAATTTCGGCCATGGCGATATTATAGTGCACAAGTGTGTGCGCAAACACAGGTGCTCTCTCTCGTCCCTCACTCTCATAGTCCAATGAGACGGCAATCCGACACGAAAGGAGAGAGACATACATACGTATAAGTACATAATATACAGCAAAAGAAACTTCGTTCCTTCCGAGCGTCCCAGGACACTTCCCGACATTTTTTTTTAAAGAATTCGTTCGGGAAAGTTCTACTACCAATCTCTTTACATTTTACTGCAGTGGACGTCTTTCGGCGGAAATGATGAGAATGGTGAACCCAGACACAGGTTTTATTTTCCACAATGTTCTTGGGTGATAATGAACACGTGTAAGCAGAAAAGTTACTTAAGATTAAGTTGACTCTTCTGAATTCCGGGAATGGAATAATTGAGGCTAGTTCGCTATATTGTAATGTATTTTTTAAGTAAGAAACCTAATCACATTCTCAAACCCTCTTGAATTTATAGGCAAAAATAAAAAAAAAACCGGCCAAGTGCGTGTCGGACCACGCACAATGCAGGGTTCCGTAGTTAGGATGAATTTATCCCAAAAACAACTTACCATTGTAGTTGAAAAACATGTTCTCCCATTCATCAATATACGTCACAGTCAATTCTCCAACTGCAAATGTAAGTTTGTAATCGCATAACAAAATTATGTGATAAAATTAGAAATTAACGATTTTCGGAGTTACCTCATTACTTGTGCTGTAAGACCTTGCTTTTTACCAAATTTCATGATTCTAAGTCAACGGGAAGTACTCTATAGATTTTGGTTTATTTGCGAGTATCAAAATATGTCGCATAAATAGCCGTATTTTTTTATTGCGTTGACATAAAAGCATGATTTTTTTTCGGGTATGGGACCGTAGACCTACGTATTTGATATTAATTTCAACTTGATACCTCCACGCGTTTCTGAGAATAAGGATCTTGACAGACTGACAGACAGACAGACGGACAACGAAGTGATCCTATAAGGGTTCCGTTTTTTTTCCTTTTGAGGTACGGAGCCCTAAAAACAGTGTTGTTATTTTTGTAAATTCCAATTTAAGCTGGGCTCTTTGATCTATTTGCAAACTCATTTCACGTCCGTAATCTCTCTTTACATATTTATACAACCGACTGGTATGAATACTGTGTGAATTACCTCGTAACAATGTACATAATTTAGATTTTTTTATTATACTTTAGCCTAGTTAGTACAACATATGAGTATACTTTATTAGTGTACTTTATGATTATACCTAACAATTTTAGACGGATGAGAACAGTCTCACAAAATTTTTTTTGGGGCAAGAATAAAGTTCTCAATTTTCCCTTTTACATTATATTGTACTTTGACTTACGAGGTTGTAGGTTTGAACCTAGACAGGCGCTTTACTTTGTGTAAATATTTAATCCCCACTGCTCTCAAAACGGTAAAGGAAAACATCGTAAGGAAACTGGCATGTCTTAAAACCAAAAATTCGAAGACATTTGGCATCTACCAACCCTCCCTCATTCTCACTCCCTCTCACAGAGAGGAGGCGTGTGTCCCAGCAGTGGGAACTTTATAAGCTGATTTATGTATGCATGCGACCCATTTAAGTAGTTGTATGAGTGGCTGTTAGCAGCTGGATGAGAGTTACCGAGAATCGAGCTGAATGGCGTGTAATTGGAGAGGCCTATGTCCAGCAGTGGACTGCTGTAGGCTGATGATGATGATGATGAATGCGGTAGCCACTGCCTATGAACTTATGCAACAGCAAACACATCGCAGATATACGTTGCAGTCAGAAAGCTAAAAATAGTTGCATGATGATTAAGGATGATGACTAAATTTTTTTACGTCTGTCACGTAGATAATTAAAAAATATTGGACATGAATCTTTTCTTTTTTTACGTAATTATAAGATTACGGCGATACATTGAGTTCAAATGTGGCATGACGTCACGTCTTGCTAGATTTTATACCGAGTTGTGACGTAGCGAGCCCCTATTCCTCAACTTTAATGAGTTTTATCTAAGTCATTTTTTATTACTGTGATAAAGCAAAAAGTACGTGTCTAATATTGTTTTATTATCTGACTGACGGACTACATAAATAGAATTTATTTTTTTTTACTCAGACATCTTCCTCATTACACAGGCACATAATACTATGCTGCTCTGCTAGTCTAAACTTATTGGATACATGTGTTTTTAAAACTAGAAGAAACACATAACATCTGCCTGTAATCGCCGAAGGCAAAGGTGTATAGTACATCTAAATTTCACCAGTTGTGTTTAAGTCCTATGTAATAGAAGGCGAGCCTATTACCATCAACCGGGCATAACTCCAGACTCCGGGCAGCTACTGAGAAATTCCTGATGAAAAATCCCAATAACACTTTGCTCGACCATGGAAACGAACTCAGAACCTTATGCTCAGCAGTAGTGCTTTCAACTACTACACCAACGAGGCAGTCAAAATTGAAAAAAAAAAAAACTATTAAAAAAGTGTGACCAATGATTAAAAACCACAACAACACCGTCGTTCCTACACAAATTCGAAGCATTTGAACAAAAAACGCAACGTTTATTACATATCTGATACCGAAACGATAAAAAATTTAAAGCGTTGCTGTGGGGGGTTGGGGCACCATAAACGTCGAACATTAAAATATTATGTTGACTACATTGTAATGGGTAATGTAGAAGGCCGATTTGCATTGCGATATAAGGATGAACGTTAAAGCCGATATACATTATGTAGTGGGGTTGAAGTGACTTTGTACTGAAGGTCATAAGTAGCTTGTTTCGTTCAAATCTGCACAAGACAGTTTACGACGAGCGACATTTCATACAAACTTTGAAGTCCTTGTTTTTCGAAATGAATGAATCAATTTTAATGAAACTTCATACGCATAAGCAGGATACATAGGTCTAAAAAGTCAGTTAGGAACATTTTCGTATTGTCTTATTTAACAAAAGATAAAATGAAATCTCTGTTTCTATAGAAAATTTAAAATCGGTCGAATTTTGCTGTTACACTATTTTTCGAAAATCTGCTGTTTCATACATTTTGGTTGAGTAGGTATTGAACTTTTGTATGAATCACCTGATTTTTTCTTTGTGATTTCAGAGTTGGTCCCATAGTAAAAGTTGTTCATATTCATGGGTAGAACACCCTGCGAAAATTTGGATAGTGATTAAAAAAATGCCCTGTATATCAGAATAGCATCATTACATAATTAGATACCAATCAGTGAGATAATAGACAAGCTGCGCACGTCATCGAAATTTTAGGAAGAATAGCTCATGAAAGCTATTGGACTGGATTTAACGAATATATAGTATAAATAAACAGTTATTCTAAAGTCATGAATTCAGCAACAACTGACGCGCAACACGTGATGTCAACATGTTTGGCAACGTTGCATAATTCCGCGTGACGTTGACAGATGGAGCGCGACATGTCACGCGGATGTCAGTGGATACACCGAAACGCCCTAGTGGAATAAACAATGATCAGCAATATGATAATGACCTTCAAAAAGGTAAAGTACTTACTACAGTGTAAGGCATACGTACGTAATCGTAACCCAAATTACTCCCATTTTGAGTTTCTAAAAAGATCAGTGGACACTCTAAAGGAACTGTGAGAAGATATGTCTGTTTATATAGATAAGTAAATGTTTCATGTATGTATGTTTTTATTGTATACAAGGTGTAAGGGACAGTCCTCTGCAGACTAATGGGGTGAATTCCCATAGGAATCCAATAAACCTGATTTGTTTTATTACCTCACACGCAATGTATCGTTACCGTGGTAAAACGCGCGTAGCGAAGAGTAGCGCAGTGAGCCTTCGGCTGCCGAGTATTTCAACATCCATTGCTATTTTTTTTTTTATTTTAGCTGTTTTATTTAATTAGATGGTGTGCTGCGTACAGAGTATGTAATTTTACAATGAAATAAAGGAATAGTAACCGAAAAAACGATAAAAAAATTAAAATTTCCCTGAGAAGTTTAACGGTGGAATATGATTCAAAATATGGACCTGGATGCACCCTGTTAGTTTGCGGAGTGCTGTCCCTTACACCCTGTATATTATTATGTAAATGGTATACCACAGACTACCTGCAGTACTGTCTCTCCTTTCTCCCTTAATCCATCCAAAGGTTATCTTTAAAAGATCCCTCTTAGCGATAAGACTGCCCATTGCGTCACCCCTTGTAAAATTTCTACTTTTATTTCTGTAATACTTATGGTGTACAGAATAAAGACATCTACATATATATCTACTCGTATCTAAATGTGCCTCTTTTGAAGGCAAACTGCTCAAACTCAAAGCATTTATTTCATTTAAACCAATTACAGGCACTTTTTAATTGTCAAAGTCAAAGTCTGTTAGAAAGTTGCAGCTAGTTGCCGTTTCCAAAACGTAGATCTATATGAAAAAGAACAGACAAAAACCTTTAAATCAAGATTATTACAAAATCCTGGGTACATTATTTTTGTTGCTTCTATATGTGAGAACAATATTAAAAAATAATTAGAACAATTCAAAATGTAAGATTAAAAATAAGCCATGGCAGTTGAGAGATGATTAGTCTCTAAATACTAAATAGCCAAGTAACTGCAACTAACTTGGATGTGACTTTTATAGTTGATCACAGTTCTAACCTTTTTTTTTTGTTTCGGGGTGGAAAATCCTCATGGATATCCTCCACCTTGGGGCGGGCGGAGGGGTCTGTCAGACTCTTACTGACTACGCCATCTGGCGCATCTGGTGGCGCCGCCACCTCGGATCCGATGTATGGGGGGGATGTGATCTCCGTTTCCCTTTCCGCCACCTCCTTCTGCGAGATGACTGTCTCGCAGAAGGAAACCACCGCGTCCCAGGACTCCTCGCTGCCAACCATCGAATTCACGACAGCCAGCAGCGACAGGTCACTGCCTACTCCGGAGATGAGGGCACGGCGCGGCTGCTCCCAAGCGGCACACTCTGCCGCGTATGCCGCGCCGTGTCCTTCCGACAGTCGATGCAGTGGTGACACCGGACATCCGGCTCCCTGTTTATGCGACACAGGTACTTTCCGAAACAACCATGCCCTGAGAGCAACTGCATCACCCAAAACAACAGGGAGCCGTGCCTTCTCCCGAGCCAAAGACCGAGCACCGGCCGGACCGCCTCGATGATTTCGAGGCGTAGCGAGAGGTAGGGCGTGAGAATCTGTCCCGCCATTCCGCCACCAGGACCTCGCGAAACTGCGACCGACGCTGCTCCATTTGTCACCTCGCGCCTGCATTTCCTCGCGCCACCGATACAATGATGCGAGTAATTTTACCTTCAGGTCCCAGGGCGGGCATCCGGCCAGTGCGCAAGCCGCCTCGTAGGAGATCGTGCGATATCCCCTGATGACTGACGGCCATCGCTCTCTATGGCACCCAGAACAGCGATGCTACCGGCCGTCAGGTCAGTGGCCCAGATCGGGGCCATCGATTGCACGATTCCCACGTAGAGTCGACTACAGGCGGCGCTCGGGCCCACAGATTGGGAAGCAGCATTGACAGCGCCCCAGCCGCGCCAATCAACTTGGGTGCCAGCTGCTGGAAGTGGGGTCCGAAGTCCCACCGGCTGTCGAGCACCAATCCCAGGTAGACATGGTAGGTATGGTAGACTTGACAGCGATCCGGACCCCCCCGACCACTATGTGTGATCCGGGCGGCGGCGCCCGCCGGGGACCATGGAACACCATAGCCTTCGACTTGTTGAGGGCCACCTCCAGGCATCACAGTTCTAACCTAATCTAACCCATTTGTTCGGGAATGCCCTAGCTTAGTTACTGCGACCAACTTTGAGAAAGGCCATCTATCATTAGACTGAAGGTCACTACGCTTTTAGAAAATCAATCAAATATTTCCCTTATATCAATGAACCTTAGACACAACGTTGATGACACATAATGGAATGAATGTAGATGAAGTAAAAAGAGTTCGTAGGCTAGTGGCAGTTGACGTTCTGCAGATCCAACATTCATTTTTTATAAATGGTGTAAATCAAAACAAGCGGTATGTTCTGGACTGACAAGTAAAACCCAATGTAATCCCTGGACAGAAACCAACAGAATTCACTTAAACTGAATACATTACACGAATCGGATTTGACGACTGTTTGACACATCAAACGTTTGTTGACAAAAATATCGATAAGAAAACGTTGACAAATAAATACAAATGAGTTCAATGAAAATTGAATTTTTAAATGGATTTCGTCGCTTTGGTGCGGGGTGTTAATTTATTTATATATTTTTTTGTTCCTACGTTAAATCACGTTTATGGGAATGATTTAATAACTAAAACGCAGTGGTAACGTGGTGATCAATGCTTGTTCCTTCTCTGTTTTAGAAAAGCCTATTTTTCTGCAGTGAGATAAATATAGGCTGATAATAATACTATGCTGTCATTTTTATATCGACTGCCTTATGTTTACCTACCTATACCTACTTATTTGTGAATCTTAATAAAATGTGTGGATGTTTCACTCATAGAATGTTACTAGAATGAACCTTAAAAATCGCAGACAACAGCGACACAGGCAACGCACAGTCCATAGGACATTAATATAACATCACGCCTTGTTTCCCCGAAGGGTTAGGCAGAGATGTACCTATTATGGTACACCCACATTTCGCCAGTTATGTTTAAGTCCCATGTAATAAGGGGCGAGCCTATTGCCATCTACCGGGCACAAATCCAGACTCCGGGCTGCTACTGAGAAATTCCAGATAGAAAAACCCAATAATAACACTTTGCCCGACCTGGGAATCGAACCCAGGACCTCATGCTCAGCAGTAGGACATTAATTAAAGAAATAAAAGAAAAGAAGTAAAAATATTATATCTACGTTACACACAATACAAATAAATAAAATTGAAGTGTCTGTTTGTAATGTCAATATAACAGCTTTTTACTAAACGCGTATGAAAGTATATGCGGTACATTAAGAAATATTGTCAATTTTTATAATTTTTGTCTGTATGTTTGTTTGTTTGTTCTGGCTAATCTCCGAAATGGCTAGACAAATTTTGACGGGAATATCGCTGGTAGATAGCTGATGTTATAATGAGTAAACGTAGGCTACTTTATTTTAGAAAATAATTAGGGTTTCGTGCTAAAAAAATTAAATCCCATGATAATGTGAACGATATTCGATTCAAATAGGGAAGTATTGACATAAACGTGGGCGAAGCCGTGGGCAAAAGCAGTTTTCAATAAAATGTTACTTTAGTGATGTGGGTGGCACCAAGAAAGCATATTTCGAAACTCCCTCTCCTGAATTCAGCAATAGTAGGTTAAAGTTTTTAAGCAAACAAAGTCACTGTCAACTACAATAGTACAGTAATTCATAAACCTGTGACATTGCAGCAAAATGTCACAATATTGTTACAATATCATTTTTATCTTTCACATTCTAAATGTAACGTATAAATAACCTTTCCTTTTCTTTAGGTGTTATGTACTCGTATCACCTTTGACCTTTTCAATGCTTAAATAAAACAAAATGTCACCGTCTAATGTCTGTTCTAAAAGTTTCTCATGAAAGTGTAAACAAACCTGTTAAGGGGGAAGCGCTAAGGTAGCCTGTAAAATTCTTTTCTTACGATTTTTGCAATTTGCTGCTCAGTGTCTGGTTCTATGCTGATTAAATTATGATTTTCGATCGTAACAAATGTGTATTTACATAATTATAATCGTTGAAATCAGTAACACAACTCCTTCAGTTAGTATAATCCTCAAATGTCAATATTTTATGAAATAGTCATTCAGTAGGATTATTTGGCCTTAGAGACTTGTATTGATGACTTTAATGATTATAATTCTGTAAATACATATTTGTTACGGTCGCGAACAATATTTTAATCGACATACAAACTAATACTGACCTGCAAATTGAAAAAAAAACCTAAGAAAATTTAAATATCGCGGGCTACACTGGCGCTTTCGCCTTTAGGTAAAATTATTATGCAATCATTCACTAAAGGGAATAAGTAACACATGCATCTGGAATTTATGAAGATTTCAACTTTATATCTCATAAATATTTTTCCACCAATTATTGTTTGAATAACAAATTGTACTTAATTGAATCATGACGAAAATTGAAGTTATAAGATTCAACTCAATTATTGTTTAATGAAAACAACACATTGTTCATGGGTCGAGAGTTCGAGTATTCAAATTATCGACTCAATGCACTCGATTTGTAAGTGGCACTACAAATTAGCAACTACAGGTACGTTTTCTGATCCATTTGTTTACATTTTCACCAAATACTTTTAGGACAGATCATACTTTTTTTTTATTCTGTCTATTCCCCAACTATGTTGGGGTCGACGAAATACGACTAAATCTACTTCACTACTGGAAAAAATCGCAAATACCAAAAGTTCCTCGGTTTTAACTTTTTCATTGCGTTATAAAAAAATGCTCGTAGCAAAATAAAATAGGACCAAAAGTAAAAGTTTTGAAGCGCCTGGGTACAACTTTGTCTCGGCATTTGTGACATACTGCTGCTGTTTCTAGCAAAGACCGTATTAATGTATTTTAAATATATGCAGTAAGAACTTCTTTATTATGTTGGAAAACAGGGTGACGAGCCATCTAAAATGAAATGGGTGCCAGTACCTTAAGACACCTCCAGCAACAAGATGATGGACTATTATATATTTACATATACACATTTTCGTCACCAGTACTTTATACCCTCTAGCTGAAAAATAAGACAATATTTGGGGGCAAAAATAAATATCGTCGAAGTACTTCCTCTACAAACCTCTTAGCTAACATTAAACTAACTTGCCTACTTTGTAATTAATTATGACCGGAAAAAATAAAGGTGAATTTATATTCTGACATACCTATATTTTAACACGGCCACACCAAATCGTCGCAACACCACACTGTAACTCTAAATTCAAAAACAAGCTCAATGCGTCACGTCCGCTATCGAATCAAACGAAAGGATAGATTCCGGAGTCACGTTACGTCCAATGACAGCCTGTGAGCAGACTAGCTAAACCGATTTGCTGCAGTGACTGGAACGAGCTCAAAGCCAAAGCAGTCTGTGGACGTGTTAAGATCTGTTTACGTTGGGAACTAGCGTTTGATGCGAGTGTGTGGGTGGACGGCTTAGGTGTCCGGGGACGTGCAATGCAATTATTTGTGTATAGTTAGCTGTGATAGTGGGTTTTGTTTGATCTTTGAGATGTTAAGAAGATGATAAGAAGATGTGTTTCAATGTTAGCTTAACACTATTGTTTTTATGCTGTTGACTTCTTGAAGTAAGTAAATAAACAAAAGGTTTTCATGTAACGATGTATGGGTGTGTATTGGCGGAAATTAGTTCTTTCTTTTACTTACTAGCGATAATTATTATATTATTGTTTTTGTAAATCGAAATTATGTATTTAGGAAGTTTGTATTTTATACAATATACTCCTTTTTTAATAAACAATAATAAATTGCACAGATTGATGAATAGACACACTCGTTGGCTTAGTCAATCATGGTTTCTAAAAACCATGATTGACTAAGCCAACAAGTGTATGAATTTGCGATCAATCTCAACAGAAGACCGCATATCTTTGAGACGCATTGTCAATAACAGCAAAACAAAAGCATCGAGCAGCAAAAATTACAGAGAATTACCAAAGCAAAAATTTGGTAGCCAATATCACAAACTATCCAACAGTATGTCCCCGGCCATAAATGTATCGTCACAAAGAACTGTTGGACCGAAGTCCGTCTGATTGGTGGCTAAGTGGAAAACTTGTGCAATAGCACAGAGCAGTCGCGTTCAAACGAGTTCAGTGCAGCCGTGTATTGTGCAGCTGTTGTCTGCAAAATTGTCTACTCTTTGATTGGAAATTAATTTACTCTTTTTCTTTTTATTTTAACTTCAGTTACTTGAATAACCGTAGCAAGCGTTTATGGCTTTATTGAGAAAATTGAAAAAATATTAGCTTCTGCTCGTTGCGATTTTCTTAGTCACAAAGTTTTTTGTGACTATTTATTAATTTATTATAACGATATGATACAGTGTGATAAACAGACATACATAATTATCATCAAGTCTGTTTCCCTCCAATTTTAAGATAGATATTTTGAACATACACACCTCACTACTACTCTATTGCATAATTTAATTGCTTAAAAGAGTCAGAAACTGCAATGGATTTTAAACATCGATGATTACTTCAGTTCTATTGTTGATTTTACCAAAATACAGTCAGTTGTTTCGTCCGGCATTAAAACAGTGAAAACGAAGTACCTTTTAAAAACAAAATCCTGCCGAATTCACTCTACTAAATAAAATAATGGTACATTAATTTGACGTGAAATATTGCCGAGCTACGTAGTTTCAGAGAGTAGGTACTACAAATAACTCTGAAGTTTATTTCAGTGATATTTCTTATACCTTAATTGAATACTTTATTTGTGATTTTTGCTACTTCTACAAGCATAGTCTGAATAAATACAATTTATGGAACACAAAACCCACGTATGTACATCATACATCATGTGTAAGTCGGTTTTTTTTTGTCCTTAAGCTATAATTTACTTATACTTATTTAATTTAATTTATTTACTTTTTATTTTTTTTTATTTATTTAGGTTGTGGCGTCATTTGGTACATCATCATTATAAATTTTGCGGCATGTTCGAAGTAATGAAAAATTAACAAAGGAGTTTCGCTCTAGAATAGGATACCCATAATTATAAACTATTTAAAGATACTGTTTTTTGAACGAGCAATTCCCACGTACTTAGGTATAAAAACTACACCTGACCTGATCCAGGTAAGAATCAACTTTTGTAACATAACACCAAAAGTAAATACTTATTTCTAACCCAAAAGCCACAACTGAATTGTAATAGAAAAAGTACAAGCACTAAACAACACTCTACCCCATCCACCGCCATTGCTTTCCGCCCATACCAATGTATCACGTGACATATTAAATGTTGCGACTAACGAAACATCTCGAATGCTTCGTAGCCATCGCTCAGAGAGCCTTTGTACTTGTAATACAGCAGTGAAAAAGAATAATGACTCGGGAAATGGAGTTGCGAAACTGTTACACCAATTTCCACCCTATTACTTTAATACTAGGAAATAGTTTCCCTCGAAAGATAAAGGCGTTAAATAAGCTTATAACGGGAAGGGTGTATATTTTGTTGGCGATCTTCTAGATATATCGCGGGGGCTTATTGCAATTTTTATTCAAGTTCTAATATATGATTTTGAAGGCTTTTTTGTTATTAAACTGTGGCGTTTTATGTGTATTTATTTAGGTGTGAAGTTACTGTAGTGTCTGGTTCCAAATTACAATATGCCAAAATATTATATCGTTGTCATACGAAGCAACTTCGGCTTATTCAACGGTTATGATACAAGAGAAATTCTCAGTATTGTATTTATAAACGTTGATAAAATTGTTGGTATAACAGTCATTTGCCTTCCGTCCAAGGTCCAGGCCATCATAGCAGTAGACAATTTCCTACTTAATCTGTGAAACAGTCTCTGAACTTACAGACATACCTTTAAAATTAAACTTAAAAAGAACACACAAAATTACAGTTTACTACTATAATCATTACTAAGTATGCAATTTAAACCAACACTAAACAAACAAAAAAATCATCCAGACAAACAAGATAAAATAGAAAACAAGACGTAACACTTGTTGCAGTAGAAGCAATTTGCGCTATTATCCTCTCTGTCACGGGATTCAACAATAACTTACTGTCGACACGTTCATGTAGGTACAATGTATACACACCTGGGACTAGGCTATTCATTCTGTAACTAATATTTGGTGATACCCATTACCTGGGTCCGTTCACTGTGGATACAGTTCATATGATACAATTCCTAAATTGTTCATTTTTTAGTTATTAAAACATACGAAAATATTAAATAAAGTTCTATGTCGCCGTCTTATAGTAGCGTAGGGATATAAGTTTATAAAATCATCAGCTACATTATTGTCATCAAGAGTTAAATTTTCAGTGTATCGTATAAATATTTATTTCAATCTAGATCAACTATATCAATGTCGATAACTAGCACAATCGAAGGGCTAAAACATTTCCATGAATATTTTACTTTTTTTTTCGGGTCGACATATTCAATATTTAGATTTATATCGCGGGAAACATTGAGATTACCTATTTGATTTATGGTAATAAATTCTGATTTAACCCTTTACTTTTAGGGTCACGGTCAATTGTTGGGTAGAGATGAAATGGTATTAAAATTGGCAGTTACGCGCTGGATTTAGATATTATAATAAATTATTGCTTCTGTATGTTTTAATAAATTTTGGGTTCCATTCAACGTATTGGTAATACATAGCACTTTCATTTCCTTCTTCAATGTCTTATTAAGGTCGGTAAAATTAATACGATAATCATCATCCCTCCTGCTTGCCCTTATTCTAATTTATTTAGGTTTGGCGCAGCATATCTTTTTTTCCAATCATCTTATCACACATATAATCTTTTACGCAATCCATCCAACGTTTCGGTCGTCTTCTCCCACTCTTATAGCTATCCTCATTCATACTCATAACTTTTAACAAAATCACTATAAAAGTAACATTAAAATCAGAAGCACAAGTAATTGTTTATAAGCCCACAGAACACTTGGACCGTGAGTGGTTCTACCCTAGTTTTAGACAATGAAAACGCCAAGAAGGGAACTTTTGTTCCCAAACTGAACTCGAGAGTTTACACAAGCGACATTCGGAGAAAAATCGACTTCAAAAGAAACCTCATGTAATGCAAATACAGAAACTTAATTCCCAGTGTTCAAAACTTATTCAGTACATTAGGACCCAAGAAATACTGAACAAAGGTAAGAACTCTAAAACATTACTACTGGAGTAAACTACGTCTTTCTTCCACATAATTGGTTTTCAAACTCTGTACAAAATTGATGGATTGGCACCGAAGTTGGTCTTGCAAATTGTTAATTATGAAAATTCCCGCGTTCTCAATTTAATGGCAGCTGAACAAAAGTTACCTGTTCGGAACAAATTTGTTTTGTGGCGTTTTTAAAGTTGTTTAACAAGGTTTAAGGAATGGCCTTTTAGAATTTGGTTTTGTGAATAATGTTTTTTGATTATTTGCTGTTGGCTGGTGAAGAGTTTTATAATGAATTCGTAGCGAGTTTATTAATGGCAGAGTTTTTGGATTTGTTTTCACGACAGAGGACATATTTTTGTTGATGTTGTTGAACATTTTGTTTTTGTTTTCAAGTGTGGGACGTGATATATTATATTTTTAAGGTAATTAATTATTGAAGCTATGTTTCGTGACTATTGTTATGTAAATTATTGTTCTACATAACACAAAATACAAAAAAAACAAATTCAAGCAATTTCTATTTACAAATACAAAAAGCATAAAACTTTTATCTATTTTAATTTAGCTACAAAGAACAAAATATCATGATTATTCCCGTAAATATCCACGTCTTTAATCATTATGCTGTTTATCACCAACATCTTTTCCATTTCAACGAACAGGTAAAAAGCTCCATGATTACTTTATGATAACAAATGCTTTACTTTTTTATCGTTTAAGGCTACTTCTTTATTCTGAACAATTTCTTTCATGAATGGTTACAATATAAATAAAATATCAAACGAGCTTATGGCTATAGGTGGCCTAGAAGTGATACTGTTCTATTTGAAATTGAGAGAAAGGTATAATAAATTTCTGTACAAAACGTTCTGTTGAACTATTAAAAATGAAAAGAAAATATAACGTTACAGGTACCTAACCTACAGACAAAGCAAGCGAACGAGCACAACACTGCAGTACAGGCGTACATTTTAGTATGGGAAATATTTACCTGATCTTCTAATATCTAGTGGACCTTCTAATGATGGATACTTTTTTAAATGTATGCACCTCTAAAAACTTTTTGCTTCTGATGATGCACACTTTATAGGGTTCCAAAGCCGATGTATGCCAAATGGAACTAAGCCTCCGCTGTCCGTCCGTCTGTCTGCCAGCGGGCTGTATCTCATGAATGATAATAGGGTGCGAAACGGAACTCTATTACTAAGCATCGGCTGTCCGTCCGTCAGCTGGTTGTATCTCATGAATCGTAATACGTAGATGGTTGAAATTTTTACAGATTTTGTATATTTCTATTACCACTTTAACAACAAATAATAAAAAAAATAAAATTCATTTAGTTGAGACTATAAATATCCTTATTTTTATAGTACAAACTATAAGTAATAAGGAAGTCAATAATGTATTTAAGAAACATAAAATAAAATTGAAATAAATTATTAAATTAAAATATAAAGAATCAGGTAACATGCAGCCTGATGAGCCTACCCACAGTTACCGATATTGGTCAGTCTGCAATCATCCTTAGGATTCCGTTGCCACTCCCTCGAATTTGGCGAATTACGAGGCTGACTTTTTAAGCATAACAGCGCAAAAGTCATCCACCCCTCGGAAAACATACTCGACGTACTGCAAAATCTAGGAAGTCGAACCGAAATCCTAAAAGCGTTGTCATACTGTACTTTGAGAGCATTGTAGGCCCGCTGCGTGTAGTTGGTCCAAAAGGCGTTGGTGTAAAAGTTTTGGCAGTAGGCTCTGCATAAAGTTATCTTTACCTGTGCTGTACCCTCGCAAACCTATGTACCAACCAACATGTTAGCGCGCACCGATAATGCTCTCCACTCTCAATGTCTGCGTCTTCATGCAGGGTTTCAGTCAAAACATGCCCTAGACACTTAATAATAAAAATAAAAAAGTTAAAAATTAAAGTGGGTCCCCATACAAGAAACATGTTTTTTTTAAACTGAAGTATTTTGTTTTAATATGTATTGTTAAATTTTGTACGGTGGTACGGAACCCTTCATGTTCGAGTCCGACTCGCACTTGGCCGATTTTTTTTTCAAACAAATTGGTCGCAGTAAATAAGCTAGGGCACCCCGACCAAATTGGTTAGGTTAGGTTAGAACTGTGACCAAAAACGCGGGAGCGAAGTGAGCGGTGCTTGACAGCAGCCGGTGAGCGCTACGTCCAAGTTGGTCGCAGTAACTTGGCTATTTAGTATTTGTAAGACCCCGCGCAATCATTTTATTAGAGTGTTCAATAATATTTTTAGGAACGCAAAATGGGATATAAGTGAAGTTCGATTAAATACTTGCCTTTAATTATTATCACTGATCAAAAACCATGCACCAATGCACCGTTTAATCAAGCCAAAGAAGACATTAAAATAGCGACCAATTGTGGAGTCTATTTCAATTTACCCCATCCGTTAAAAACCCTTAAATGATACGAGATACATAGAAAATCACGAGAATGACACTAAAAGCGGCTCAAATTATACGAAAAAGTAAATAAAATCAACTCAATGTCACTTCCAGCTTACTTACATCGAGAGTAGAAAGTAAATAAGAGAACCCCGTCCCGATAAGACCGGGGAGATGCCAGATATTAATCATCCCCTTAGCATCGGATTTATTATTTTTTTCTTACCCTTTGCACAAGTACCATTGAATTTAATCGCGAAGGCATTTTCTTTTTTCTTTTGCTGTTTATTCTTCGTGCTAATTGATTGCTTTGGTCTCTTTTAATAACGTTTAGGTCGTAAGTTTTAGTAAGACGTTTTTCTTTTGAATCAATTGTTTATTATTATCCATTTTAATTATTGGCTACTTCGGTAGTTTAAATTGTTCTCTTTGATAATTAGCTTGAAGAGCAATCATTGTTTCTTTGTTTCCGCTAAGGGTGAGTTCATCTTTATCTTCATATTTTCCATTTTTCATTAAATCACCAACTGTTCACCAATTATCTACCTATTGCTTAACCCAAACAGACCTCTAAAATAACCAAGAAAGTGACATTTTATTTCAGTTTTTTCTCAACTTCGTATCATCAGAATTAGAAATGATTAAAATTACTGTTCATTTACATCTTTCATTGCAACAGCATACGCATTTTTATAACATCTTCTAAACATCTAAAAGAAAGAATTAAGAATACTAAAACAGTAAAAAATCTTTCCTTCCAATTTTCTCCCTCTTCAAATCTTAAAACTAAAAATACTCCAGGTAAGAATATCCGGAGTCTCTAAATCTTAACTGTTAGCGTTTCTCAATAGGAAGGTATAATTTACTGTCGTGAAAAGCAGTTTGTTATAGGAAAAATAAAGTTTCTACCATCAATAATAAGTTCCCGGTTTGTTGAAACTGTTTTCGTTGTTGAAACCCATTTGGGTACTGATAACAATTTTGGATTCCCTTTCACGCCCTTTCGTGTTTGTTTCTCGTTGATTTTTTTTTAAGCTTTAACGAAAATTGTTTTGGTTTTAATAACATGATAGAGTCATAGCAAGTGGCTCTTGTCATTTCTACCATATCGATTCCTCTAGACTTGAAGGTCGGTAAGGACAAAATGGACGCAAAATATTAAAAAAACTAAAATAAATTTATATATAGCTTTTTTTTCTTGCTCTTTATGTCAATTCAACTTAGAAACTTTGAAAGTTTAGAATTTATTGTATTTTTAATGCTGTGTCAAAAAACTGGCCTAGTGCTGTATTTTCTGAGATAGATTTTTTTACGACCATAAAATTACTGCAGAATGGACCTTTACACCTTTCAAATATTCATGCTACCAGTATGTAAGTACTGTAGAAGTTTTAAGCGGGTGTGCCATTAGCATGCAACCTTTGCAAGTTTAAAAGTTGATTGATTTAAAAAGACAAACGTTGATTTTAAATGTTCTAATAACAGGGAGGAAGAAAAAACAATGTAGTTGACAGTCGGCCTCTCGACCCTGACTGATGTACATACAGGGCATTTTTTTAATCACTATCCAAATTTTCACATGGTGTTCTACCCATGAATATGAACAACTTTTACTGTGGGACCAACTCTGAAATCACGAAGAAAAAATCAGCTAATTCATAAAAAAGTTCAATACCTACTCGACCAAAATGTATGAAACAGCTGATTTTTTTTCGTGATTTCAGAGTTGGTCCCATAGTGAAAGTTGTTCGTATTCATGGGTAAAATACCCTGCGAAAATTTGCAGAGTGATTAAAAAAATGCCTTGTATAGATAGTAAATAGCCGTATCTTGTAAATGTACTTTCTATAAGCTAAAGGAATATAATACTATAATATAATACTCGCTTTTGTCTGAGATTTTGTACTGATAATATCCCCCGCACACTTCACAACAGACACAAAACACTACATAAGACACAGGACACGTAGTACTCTGCTCACCCCCCCGAAAGATCCTTGCAGATTACTACAGTACCTTAGTACGTAAATCAACTCTATTGCAGAACAAAACCAAGGAAGTAATGGACAAATGTAATCTATTTTCGGGTCGTATTGGATTACTATATGGTATTCCGTAAGGATAATTAAGTAAGCTTGTATGGATTATCTACCACAACTGAAGGAAAAAGTAATGTTCCAACTATGTAATATGTATCGTTAAGACTGTATTTCCAATAACTGAACAATTAATAAAATTGAAGACAAAAGCTCGGGAGAAAAGAAACAAAGTTTCATAGTAAAGTTTGTAGGTACTTTTTACCATAACAAAGAAAAAAAAACTTAGTTCCTCAACAAAACCAGATAAGAGTACATTACTTTTAGTTATAACGGATATTAGAGGTACCTATTTTTTGGCAAAATACTAACTTTTGTACAATACTGAGTTTAATTTGGGCTATGAACTGAAGGTACGACTTTTGCTCGATCGGAATTAACCCTAGATAACTAAACTAGTTTTACAGAAACGTAATAACTAATCATTCGTCGAGCGGACTACGCATTAAAAAACGTCATTATTAACAAAATTGTTTATTAAAAACAGGAACTTGTTACATGGCACAATAGTGAGGGTAAGTATGAACTAATTAAGAATAAAAAAATATGACTAATATTGTTACAGACAGTTGGTACACATGTCAACATTATGAGGGCCACAGATTGCATTTTTACATTTTATGCTACGGTGTTTAGTCATTCGGCGAGCTTTTGACGGACATAAATAACATATTTTGCGTGCATTCGATGCAGAATGAGCAGGAGCTTCTTCATTGGACGATTCACCTAGAATGTCCTGGATCATGGTTTTTATTTCCCGCTTCAAAGTCACTGTCTGTAATCGTTGTCGTAGCCAGGGCTCCATGAGTTGGTCTCCCATCTTCATGACGAAATCTCGCCGAGACACAGGTTTCTTTTTGTTTCTAACATTATCAGAGACATAGATAGCAAAACTATTGATAGCTGATAGATTTAGCATGTTATAAAATATACATAGCGGCCACCTTTTAGTTTTTCTGTTAGTACTCATGTTGGAATACATTTGGTCAATATCCTAATAGGACTCCTTATTAGAATGTCCTAACTGTTACTATTTCCTTTACTAATATTATAAAAAGGTATATTTTGTTTGTAAGCTTGTATGTAGGGTGTGATCTCCGAAACTAATGACCCAATTCCAAATTTTTTTCAGTGGTGGAAAGCTTCATTATTCCCGAGTGCTATATATTATATTTATATCATGCACATTATTGTCTAGCAAGTCTGATTGCATAAGGCGAAGATATTCCAATCTTTTTGGGAGTTATATGTTCGAGCGGTTTGGGGTTGAAACACTAGGGTCATGGGGTCCGAGTGCCCACTTGGTTTTTCGAGACATCGCCAAGCGGTTGGTCGACTCTTCACGTGACCAAAGGGCTGGCCTATTCTTTGGCCAAAGAATCAGCATCGCCATACAACGTGGCAATGCTGCCAGCCTTTTGGGCACTTTTCCTGTTGACAGCGATGCGGACGAATTTTTTGATGCCCTATGATTATGTGTTTTTTTACATATGTACATATTATAATTATTATTTCAAGTCTGTTAGCTTATATATTATGTAAATATTATGTTCCGAAATAATAGTAACTGCTCAACTGTTCAACAATTTTGGCTTAAAATTCAGTTTGTATTTTCTATATTGATACTTTTCTATGGCTTTTTGATGCTACATATGTCATGTCACTATTTAGTAAAGTCGGAAATAAATACGTCTTAAAACAGAATTATTTGCAAGCACTGCCTAAACAGTCGAATATATATAACTGAAAACATCTATACTAATATACTAACCTCCTTACTAATAAACGTATTATATCAGATGAATAGTTACACACCGATTTCTCTCTTTCAGTCATCAGTAATTTGACGTTCGGAAGAAGAAGACAAAGCGTTGTGTAACTATACAGATGCTATACAACGTTTATTAGTAAGAAGGCAATACTAATAATCCGAACTAATAATATAAATGCGAAAGTGAGTTTGTTTATTACGTATTCACGCTAAAACGGCGACACGGATTTCAATGAAGTTTGGCACACAGGTGGACCATGACTTGGGTTAGGATGTAGGATACTTTTTATTCGGTAGTACGTTCCCGTGGGATAATTTCAGACCTCCACGCGGACGCAGCCGCGGGCAAAAGCTATTTTATTTAAATTACGCAGTGATCAAGAGCTAGACCACCACCTCTCAAAGCAGTATTATTGTAATCTTACTTCAGTGTGGAAAAGAGATGGAGCTAGACGTCCTGTATAGCTCAATCTCTTTCTCGCACTGAAGTAACATTAAAATAATACTGCTTTAAGAGGTGGTGGTTAGCCCCCTGAAGAAGGTATACCTATAATATTGCCACTACATTAACTGCTTAGTTTTTTCTCAACTATACAGCGTGTATCAGACAGGTGTGGTCCCAATTAAGGGTACAGACCATCAAACTGAACAGCATTCTCCATGGGACCAACATCGTATTCACAGAAAAATAATCAGCGGTCTCATACATTTGGGTCGTTTAAGTATTGAAGTTTTGTATGGAAGAGCTCATTGTTTTTTGGCGATTATGATGTTGGTCCCATGGAGACAATTGTTTAGTTTGATGGTCTGTACTACACCCAAATATTTCAGGAGCTAGACCACCACCTCTTAACGCAATATTATTTTAATCTTACTTGAGCTCCATCTCTTTCTCACACTGAATTAACACTTGAAGAAAAAAAAAAGTGACGTTTCGACAGTGAGGTAAGGCGCGAGTGATTTTTCCGCGTGAAAATAATACTGCTTTAAGAGGTGGTGGTTGGCCCCCTGGTATACATTGTATAGAGTGAGTAGTGACTGTCTACCGGACCTCCACAGTAACCCAACCCAGTTACGTAACATAGGATACTATAAACGACATGACAAACACAGCAAATAATTTTTGTGTACCTGAAAATATCTTGCTAACAATAAGAAAACTAAATAAAATTATCCCAAACTTCATTAAAAAACAATTAAGACAAGATTGCAATAATTTAATTTCGCATTTATTTTTAGAAGAAACACAAAAAACACGAGAAACATTTCTTCCTTAATAAGTACTTTTCAAAAACTGTACGTTTTTAGACTTCAGTTGTTTACTTAAAGTTACCTATTTTTTATGTCTTGTGTTCAGTTAAAATTAAATTGACACTTCACAATTTGTTCTTGATATTAAATACATCAATCTATTTATAAACAGCTCTAATTTTAGATACATACATAAACTCACGACTTCTTCCTATAGGGGTAGGCAGAAACTACAGAACGCCACCTGCTACGATCCTTACATACTCCTTTTGCTTTGTTTACGTTCATACATTTGTCCGTTATAAAGGACGCCAGCTGTGAGTACTACGCACCTGACCTTTCTGAAGAACATCTCCAAAAACAATCGCAACAGTCTTCTTCAGCGACTAGTCTCATCGAAGGGGGGTGCTTCGCCTGACGTTTTGCGAACTACTGGGCTGGCGCTATCGTGTTCTGCGGGTGAATTCGCTTGCCCCGTGTGGAGTCGTTCTGGCGACGCAAAGTTAGTGAATACAGCTTTGAACGAAATGTTGAAATGATCATCACTGGTTGCCTAAAACCGACCCCGGTTCAAATGCTGTATCCACTAGCAGGAATAGCGCTACCAGTGGTTCGCAGAGTAATGGTTAACTCCAGCAAAAGAGCCAAAATGATCTCCGACACACGACACCCTTTGCACGACAACATCCTTATGCCACAAAGGCTGAAAAGCCGAAACAGTTTTTTAAAGTATGTCGGTCACTCACTGGCGAACAATCAAAAGAAAGACTGCAGCTGTGGCGAGACAGTGCTTCCTTACCCAAACCATTTGTTCCACCTGCTGAAGATCTCCTGCCTGGACATGAATTGCCTTGAGTAATCTGGAAGTCTTTAAACAGACTCCGGACCCAGGTTGGTCGAAGCAGAAAAAACCTGTTCAAGTGGAGACTCATTGACGACTCCACCTTGGAATGTAAATGTGGTGCTGTTCCACAAACAATGGGACACTTAATATCATGTCCTGCGTGTCCTGTCAGCTGCACGTTACAGGAACTGATGGACGCTAGTGATGGCACTCGAACGCGTAGCCGAATTCTGGGCTGAGTCTATTTAGATTGCGTGTTGATACACGCCAAGAAGAAGAAGATCACCAAAAAGTTCACTATAATATGTCTAGAAGAAGGTAGGATGGAGTGAAAACGACGAAACTTCCACTCATATCTGCCTTTTGTAAGTCGCTTTTCACTCATCCTCTCAATATGACCAATCCGAGCATACTGTTTTCAATTTTGGTCACGACTAAAGAAGATGTTATCTTCTTTAAACCGCACCGTTGCCTTATCACGTCATCACTCCTCGGCTCTTATTTTGGTTCATGCTTAATTATTTATATACACGTAAAATATACATAACAGTTTTTAATTTTAGCTGGTCCGCTGCCTAACTATATTTGCCAGTCCAGCAGTATGAAAGCTAACACATTCCTTCTACTCTCAGATCAGACAGGAATTCAATTACAAAATAGATTCTACATTCAAAATCCTTTCTCAGAGCTTTGCGCTTCAGCACGAATATTTTAAGACAAAGAGCACTAGAAATTAATTTCGGTCAAAAAACTTGAGCAACTTTAAAAGAAATAATTTGCATTTTTTAGCTATTATTTTACATCCAGCAATGGTGGCCCAGTGGTTACGGCCCCGGCTTATGAGTTTAAGGTCGTGAGTTCAAACCCAGGCAGGTGCTTTACTTTGTGTAAATATTTTCATTACCACTACTCTCAAAACGGTGAAGGAAAACATCGTGAGGAAACCGGCATGTCCTAGAACGAAAAATTCGAAGACATGTGACATCTACCAACCCGCACTGGGCCCGCGTGGTGGATTACAGCTCACTCCCTCTCACGAGATGAGGCCTGTGTGCCAGCAGTGGGAACATTAAAGGCTGATTGTGCTTATATTATCATCCAGTATTCTGAATATATAATCTACCGACCTATATACAGTTTATTGAAGAAATAATAATTGAAGCGGAAATCACTTTCATCTTACAAACAAGGAAATGAGAATAAAGGAAATTTATTTCATAAATGTACTAACATCAAGGAAACAGAAACCTATAGTGAAAGTCAGGGATATTAAATTGTTTAGCAAGTTGATTACCAACAGAAAATGTTCGCAAAAATTCAAATCGCAACTGTCAATCTTTAACAGTTGAATGGTTCTATCATGGCAAATTGACGTAGTGTGTCAATTAGCTTAACAATTTATTTCACTGTCAGGGTAAGCACTGCCCGGGTATCACCACTGTGTAGATCGCCTGGAGGACACGGTGGAGCATACGGTGGAGGTCTGCCCGGCTTGGGCGGAGCACCGCCGTGTCCTCGCGGAAGCGATTGGCGGTGGCGATCTCTCGCGTCAGGCCCTGGTCCAGGCCGTGGTACGGAGCGAGAGTACATGGGAAGCCATTACCTCCTTCTGCGAAGCCGTAATGCTCGCGAAGGAGGAGGTGGGACGCGTGAGGGAGAGGCAAGCTTTGTGCCCTCACGCCCCTAGTCGCCGCAGGAGACGCCCTGGGCGTCTCGGCTACATTGAAGGGGTCCGCTAGGACCGATGCCAGCCGGGGTTGCGGGATGTTCGAAAGAGTTACCGTGGCCCCGGCACAGGCAACAGAAGGAACACGGGTGGGTTTTAGGCAGTAAAAGTCTGACACGCCCTCCCGCTCCGCCCAGAGCGGGAGAAGTCATTTGATGATTTCCCATCCACAAAAAAAAAGGGTAAGCACTCATTTCTTATTTCACTGTCAGGGTAAGCACTAATTTCTTATTATACTTGGTTTGGTACAAATTATTTAAGCAATACTTTTCTGATTACCCTATCTGTTTTAATTTATAAGTAAAAGCTAAAACTTCATTCGCTCATGTAGGACATTGAA
Organism: Fissipunctia ypsillon; assembly: GCA_947568875.1. Classification (NCBI taxonomy): domain Eukaryota; kingdom Metazoa; phylum Arthropoda; class Insecta; order Lepidoptera; family Noctuidae; genus Fissipunctia; species Fissipunctia ypsillon. The sequence continues at coordinate 18,023,488 of OX387662.1, forward strand.
AAGCTATAATGAATTCAGCCTAATTTTACAAAACTACCGCTTCATGACAAACACGAAAATACTCTTTTAAGAACAACAACAACAAAAAAGCTGGCTCGTTGGTCTAGTGGTCGCAAGCGCTACTGCTGAGCATGTGGTCCTAGGTTCGATTCCCGGGTCGGGCCAACTGTTATTAGATTTTGCATCTGTCAAGTTTAAATTAATATCAAATACGTAGGTCTATGGTCCCTTGGAGCTCCAAAAAAAACAAGCTTCTAAGTCAACGCAATAAAAAATACGGCCTATTTTGTTACTCGCAAATAAATCAAAACCTATGGGGTACTTCCCGTTGACCTGGAATCATGCAATTTATCGGTGTCACAGCACAAAAAAAGAAAAAGTCCGAAAATCAACAAGTAAGGGTAAAGTCTGAAAATCAATAATTTGTAGTTATATCAAAAAAACAACATTTTTTTGCGATTACGAACTTACATTTGCAGTTGGAGAATTGACCATGGCGTATGTCCATGTATGGGAGAACATGTTTTTCAACTACAGTTTTGAGTTTGTTTTTGGAATATATCCATTCCAACCGCGGAACACTTCATCGTGCGGGGTCACACGCACTTGGCCAACTTTTATTTTTGTTCTAGCATGCAAGCCAACGACTAAGATAATATTAAAAAATTAAAAAATGAGTACCAACTAATCTTGATACAATTACATCATCTTGTAACTCAGCCTTACGAAGTATAAAATAATATATTTTATTATGTATTCATGTCAGTGACGCGTACTGTATCATTCTCAGGAAATTAATTTAATATCCTCGAGAAATTTAGATGATTTTTCTTTGAATTTCATAAGCTTATGTCGGAGTGTATGAGAGGTGATGTGTGTGTATTTTTCATAGCTTTATTTTGCAAGAGATGTAATTGAAAGTAGATGGGAAAACTTGGGCCCAGCAGTTAACTAGATGAAATGTGTATTAAAAAACCGTTATATTTTTGTAAAGGAAATCACAAAATAAAGTGCCATGCTAGGAAGCCAAATCTTAGTAATCGATAATGAATACATCGGTAAAATCTCAGAATATGTATGAAAATCGAGTGACAAGTGCTTATCAATCGTTTCGTGGAATCGATTCATAGCGAATCGAGTTCCTTTAATTTTTCTTCAGTTGGTTGTACTGGTCACCAACTGACAGATGACAGGCGCGAAAAAAAACCGGCATTCGTTGATTCGTGAGTTTTCTTTCGTTCTGGGGGCCAACCACCATCTCTTAAAGCAGTATTATTTTAATGTTACTTCAATGTGAGAAAGAGATGGAGCTATACAGGACGTCTAGGTCCATCTCTTTCCCACACTCAAGTAAGATTAAAATAACACTGCTTTAAGAGATGATAGTGTAGCTCCTGAACTTCAGAGCGCGCACGTATTTTCCATGTTTTATTGTATATCCCCACGACCTCGGCTTTGCAGAATTATTATAAAGACGCGGCGTTTCGTTAGACACACGTCGTGTCTCTGGTTTGTAGGTACAGCAACGTGTTTGGGTACCATTACAACTCGATAGTGAATACCTGGCTTAAGTCTGGTTTGCGTAATTTAAAAAAAAAATATTGTAAAGGAAATTAATTGTACATTTCAAATCCGTATTTTCGAATTTTCAAATCACTACTGTCATTCTTTGACAGCTGTATGAAATAGCTATAATACGGCAAAATGGAAGACAGGTGTCGATTTTCCTGATTACATTACATAACATCACGCCTGTATTCCCCGAAGGGTTAGGCAGAGGTGTACCTATAGTATACCCACATTTCGCAAGTCATGTTTAAGTCCCATGTAATAGGGGGTGAACCCATTGCCATCAACCGGACACAAATTCAGACTCCAGTTAGCTACTGAGAAATTCCAGATGGGAAAACCCAATAACGCTTTGCCCGACCCGGGAATCGAACCCAGGACCCCACGATCAGCAGTGACACTTGTGACCACAAGACCAATGGGACAGTCATCTTAAACATATCAAAATACAGTCCTAACCACTTCGAAATTGACGATGGAAGCCATCTCAACAACCTGTTAATCTGGTGTGTAAATATATAGGAAGAGATTCGATTAGCTTGTCAATAACATATGTAAGTGGGCATATATTTGAACGTCATCCGCCATCTTGGAATCACGTTTTTATTATGACAGCGAAGTTCTCGCTGGATTTCTTAGAAAAACGTAAATTGAAATGAGAATGAAACGTTCACATCTTTGTTTTTATTCAATTTGAAAAAAAATAATTGAAAAGCAATCTCGTGAATATAGGCAGGTGCCTATATTTACGTCATGTAGGTACATAGTATGTTTATGTAATTCAATGAAACACATGAGGTTTCTGGAGCAGACTATAATTTGGCTAAAACAAAATAGACACAGAAAAAAAAGGAAACCATACTTTGACAAAAAATCAAATGTCTGTCTGACATACGATACATTTCTCATTTGTTGTGGAAATAATGACCTAAATGCTGTAACTTAACCGGTTTGCGGAGGATAAACGAGACACAATAGAAGTTTTATTGTTATGACGTCTCTATAGACGTCAAGACGTTAACACTCGCGGACGCTTGACGTCTATACGTCAAGCGTCCGCGAGTGTTAACAAGGTATTTCGATTTTTTTTCATGCCTATGGTCAGCCCAGAGGATTTTTTCAGCAAGCATATTAAACATGAAAACTTGATAGCTGAGGAGGTGGAGCATGATGAGAGAACGCCGAAAATATATTTTAAAAGTTTCAGATAGCCCTACGCGCAGCGGACCGTTTTCAGATTTCACAAAAGGGCAAAAAATAACGAGATGTTCAGCGCCAAAAATTTTCATCTCATATATGGAGCCTCACTTAAATAGGCAAATCTGAGGATTATTGTGGGCTTTTACTATAACTGACGACTCCGAAAAAGGATAGTTTTGAAGTATCTATGATAATGTAATCAAACGACTGCCATTTATGATGACTGACACAGACAAACACAGGTGACATAAAACAGTCACTCATGACAAAATATCTGCGAAAACACAAGCCTCTCATCAAGACACAAGACAAAGGCAAATATGTCATTGTCTTTCAGAACACATACCGACATTCAACACATAAATTCACAACATACTTCCATGGAAATTAAATCCCTCAAATTAAATCTTTAATCTCCCCTGTAAGCGTACCTTTCTCAACCCTTGTCACGAGAGAAAATGTCCGCAGTAACTCAGCCATTGCATTCTTGCAGTGGTTTAATAATTTATTATTCAGAGAAATATATTATTGGAATAACATTAAACCCATCTTTGGATGTGTATTACTGAGCTTACGTGGCTACATCGTTATAATTTTAACTGTCAAGTGGTGAGAAATTAGAAATTTAATTTAGAGATCATCAGAAATAAATTAATTTATAGCAACCTGAAATTTTAATTAGCATGTATTTTGGCTGAACCTAGGACTTCTTAAGACGACGGTGGCCGCTATATAGCGTCCGCAACTTACCGTCGAATGAAGTTAGAGAAGCTTTGTTTATGAAAGTAAGTTGGTGTTTCCCTAGAGAGCGTTTTTTGACACCGTAAAGTCAAACTCCAACGCCATCATTCTGATGACGACCGTCACTGCGGCCGTCATAAAAATGATAAATAACTTTAGCTTTAATTAGTCTTTTTGCAAAGCCTAATGAGCAAAAATCTATGCTTACTTACCGTTCTCAATAAACAAATACTTGACGAAGAAACTTCAGATGTTTAGTAGCAGCCAAATTACGAACTATTGTGTCGATATTGGAAATTCTTTCACTAATAGAATCTAAATTGGGATATTAATATAAACATGGAATTTTTCCTTAAAAAATAGGTCGATGGCGGGGTGTGCTCAAAGTCAATGATAATATTATACGCATTAATTGTAATAGACAGAGACATAATGTATGCATGCTGCTAGCTGTTTAAGAATTTAGGAATTAGATTTATTTTTATTTTGTGTGTGAACAGTATGACTTGTGTTAAATAAACATAATACATATTTTATTATTTTATTACTCGAAATAATGATTATTATTTCCGAAGGCAGGTCACATGTGAACAAGGTCGTATTAGCAAAGCACTTTGCAGACAGATTAGTACTCACAGTTCGTTGACACAATAATACTGCTGGCTGCATTCACCACATCATGTTATTGTTTTTGTCACCTGTTTAGCACTTTCCCAAATATGTATGTTGGGGTCGGCTTCCAGTCTAATCGAATGCAGCTGTATACCAGTATTTTACATGGAGCGACTGCCTATCTGATCTTCACAATTACTCGGTAAGTACATATGATTCCCAGAGGGTCATGGCCATCCTGTTAGCCCGGGGATACCGCACGGTCTCCGGGGAGGCGGCGAACCTCCTTGCCGGATTACCACCATGGGATCTGGAGGCAAAAGTCCTCGCGCACATCTGGGAGTGGCGCGAGGAGGCAGGACGCCGGGGCGTAACTCCGTTGCCGCGAGAAATCGCGGCACGGCGGACAGAGCTCCGGCAGGATCTCATGGCGGCATGGAGAGTGCGATTGTCGCAACCCAGCGCTGGGCACGCCACAATTGCGGCGATAAGTCCCCTCTTTGAGGAGTGGCTGGAGAGGCGCCACGGCGTCCTCACCTTCCGCCTGACGCAGGTCCTCACCGGACACGGGTGCTTCGGGAGGTACCTGTTCCGAATAAGGCGGGAGGAAACGCCCGGGTGTCACCACTGTGTGGATCGCCCGGAGGACACGGTGGAGCATACGGTGGAGGTCTGCCCGGCTTGGGCGGAGCACCGCCGTGTCCTCGCGGAAGCGATCAGCGGCGGCGATCTCTCGCGTCCGGCCCTGGTCCAGGCCATGGTACGGAGCGAGAGTGCATGGGAAGCCATTACCTCCTTCTGCGAAGCAGTAATGCTCGTGAAGGAGGAGGCGGGACGCGTGAGGGAGAGGCAAGCTTTGCACCCTCACGCCCCTAGTCGCCGCAGGAGACGCCCTGGGCGTCGGGAATTGGCAGCCGATTCCCGGCCACCGTAGGCGTGGGCTTGCGGACGGCGAGCAATGGGTAGCTCACCGTCCGGTAAGGACCAAGTCCGAGTCGACGGCGCGTCGTGTTCCACGCGCGCCTCAAAGAGATGTCAGCACTATTGGCGGGGTCCGCTAGGGCCGATGCCAGCTAGGGTTGCGGGATGTTCGAAAGAGTTACCGTGGCCCCGGCACAGGCAACAGAAGGAACACGGGTGGGTTTTAGTCAGTAAAAGTCTGACACGCCCTCCCGCTCCGCCCAGAGCGGGAGAAGTCATTTGATGATTTCCCATCCACAAAAAAAAAAAAAAAAAAGTACATATGATACCCAGAGAAAATAAGAAGTGATTTTCATAATATAAATACCAACACGTTGTAAACATGAAATTGCGATACTCAAATTTAGATTAACTAAACAAGCAAGTCATTTCTTATAAACAGTATCCAATTTTAAAACAAGTTGCCAAAGTCGGTTACAGAACTTAGCGATGGAAAGATCAAAACCCACATCAAACGTGTCCTTATTAAAAAAGCATATTATAAGATTAAAGATTACGTTGAAGACAGGGAAGTTTGGCGCTTATTCCTTCTGCACATGTGGCTTTCCTGGTACCTCATTAACAGCATAACTATTTATGTAAATGTCTATTAACTGCTCCCAAATGAATTCAATTTTTTTTTACATAGTTCCATGATATAATCTTTTCATTACCTGTTTTACCTTATATAGTCTTGTCTTTTTAATAGATTCTTTTATATTTTGTGAATGTGAGAACATTTTAGGCTTAATTAGACTGGATTTGTAGAACATTTTCTATTTTTTTAAGAACCTGGTACTTGTTGACAGGCCTACACTGCCCTCCCATCCTTAATAACATTGTAATTTGAAAACATTGTAAAAGCCAATTATTTTAAAAGAGTAACCGTGGAGTTTCTTGCCGGTTCTTCTCCAAAGGAAACGACTAATTGGAACCGTGCACCAAGCTTCTGACGTTTCATAAGTGCCCATGTAGGTTTATGTGAAATAAATAATTTGATTTTGACCCTTTAGTAAGATTGGTTGTCAGACTTTCGGGCTTGTCAATACCCGTAACGAATGTCAAACATTTACGAATGACAGTCGGGATCCGCGGCTTTAAAAAAAGGTATATCTTCTTATTCTACGATCGAAAACACACCCACAGACCTTACGAATTCCTCGTCTTCAAACCAATCGCTGGATTTAACAGAATGAAACCATCTCTCACTATAATAAACTATATTGCTGAATATAATTAATGTGTCTGTTTAAATTGTGAGTAGGCTTCAGCGTAAAGGTCCTTACATAAAGAAACAGGTTTCTGGTACAGGCGAGTCTGTGCGGGTCGGTACCGATCGGTGCAGGTATAATATTTCCATGTTGTCTTAATTATGTGCTTAGTGATAAAGAAACAGGTTTAAGCATGTCGGTGCCGACTACCTTATTAACCCTGCACCGATCGGTACCGACAGGCACGGATTTGTCTGTACTGGAAAACTGTTTCTTTATGTAAGCACCCTTACTGAGTAGCCCTAAATAGGTTTCTACATAGGTTGGGTTTAGCCTTGAGTAAGATAGAAGTTGATGTGAAGTATCATTTGTCATGTCTATGCCTTGTCTACAACGTCTCACTATAGTTTCTTTGTTACTAAATTATAAGGAAACTAGCTTTTACCCGAAGATTCGCCCCCGTGGATGTCGCAAAATATCCCTCGGGAATGTATAACCGCGATTAAAAGTACCCTTTGTAGTAGCTATATGTGTGCCAAGTTTCATCCGAATCCGTTTAGCCGTTTTTGCGTGATTGAGTTATAAACGTCCAAAAATATTACATTTTTAATTAGAATAAATAGTCTAGTTCCGAATCATTTTCAGGTGCGGCCTCACCTTATAAGTTGCACCCCAATTGCATACCACACTTATGATCATAAACCGAAGGATTTTAAAGGAAATTCAGAGTCCATTGCTTCATAATGTTAGAAAAATTCGTCTTCTAGGCAACGTATATCCCGCAATGAATACCGTTGAATTTTTTAATGGAAGGTATTGCCATTGTAAATGAGTTACGAAATTAAGCTGCAGCTCTGCATGAATCGAAAGAAAGTTGGGCAATTCTGAAACATGTAAATGAGTTTTTTTTACTGCATGAACTTATTTGTCGTATGAAAGTACGATAAAAAATATATTTTCTGTACCTCAATATTTTGTCAATCATTAGGGTTCTGTACCTCAAATGGAAAACGGAAACCTTAATAAAGGATCACTTCGTTGTCCGTCTGTCAGTATGTCAGTCTGTCAAGACCCGGTTTCCCAGGAACCCGTGGAAGTATAAACTTGATATTAATTTCAAATACGTCGGTCTACGGTCCCTTGGTGCTCTAAAAAATCAAAACCTATAGGGTACTTCCCGCTGACCTAGAATCGTAAAATTTTGGCTAGAAGCAAGGTCTCACAGCACAAAGAAAGGAAAAATCCGAAAATCAATAATTTGTAGTTTTATCACGTACACAAAGAAATTTTTTTTTGCGATTATAAACTTACATTTGCAGTTGGAGAATTTTATTGACCGTGACGTATATCGATGTATGGGAGAATATGTTTTTCAACTATAATGTTAAGTTCGGTTTTGGGATAAATCCATCCCAACCGTGGAACCCTGCATTGTGCGTGGTCGGACACGCACTTGGCCGGTTTTATATGTTATTAAAGTAGGCTGTCATTAAAATTTCTAATTGACTACATGTTACAAGAAATGCCTTAGCAACCCCTGAGTTTATTGAAATGTGGTTCAGTGATCTTTTTTCAAGTTATAGATTGGCAAACAGGCTATCAGCTCAAAAGATAGATCGTGGCTACCATCCCCTATACAGGGTGTAAGGGACAGCCCTCCGCAGACTGATGCGGTGAATTCAGTATATCATACTTAGATGACCGGTATACGAAATTATGTTAGGAACGTTATGGGAATCCTATAAACACAATTTGTTTTATTACGTCACACGCAATGTATCGTTACCGTGGCAGAACGCGCGCAGCGAACGGCAGCGCGGCGAGCCTTCGGCCGCCGAGTATTTTAACATCCATTGCTGATTTTTTTTATGTTAGCTGTTTTATTTACATAAATGGAGTGCTGCGTACAGTGAATGTAAATTTACATTAAAATAAAGAAATAGTAACTGAAAAAACGATTAAAAAAAGTTTTCCTGAGAATTTTTCCGGCGGAATATGATTCAAACTAATAAGCTGAATGCACCCTATTCGTTTACGGAGGGCTGTCCCTTACACCCTGTATACAAATACTAGAGTTTTCCAACGCGTACCAACCTTACAAAGATGGTTGAAATATCAAAAGCCTGTAAGATTAAAATAAATAAATAAATAATGTAAATTTAATAATAAATTTAATTTAATAAATTTAATTTAATAATAAAAAACCCGACTGCGTAAAAAGTGAACATTAAAAAAGATGACCTACTTTGTCTCCAAACCACCTCATGCAGTCGAAGATATGTTCTTAAATCCATACTATACTATACTATATACTATCCATACTCCATACTAATATTATAAATTCGAAAGTAACCCTGTCTGTCTGTCTGTATGTTACCTTTTCACGCCTAAACTACTGAACGGATTTCGATGAAATTTGGCAAGGAGATAGATGGCATTCTGGGAAAGGACATAGGCTACTTTTTGTCTCAAAAATAACCCTACGGGTGATATAGGGGATGAAAGTTTGTATGGAAAACCCTGCATTTTTTAAGTTAGGGATATGAAAATTCATACTTTTGGTAGGAAATAAAGAATTATGTTGTTCAACGTTTTTGAAAAATTAATGCGTTATTAATGCGACCCGTATGTATCTATATGATATTCTGTTCAGGAGTTCTAAACAAATTTATCTAAACCGTGTTTTATTTAAAGAACTTCTTTATTTCTTAAGATTATCAGGTATATAGATATAAAATATTAATACCTGAATACAACAGGACCATTTTGATTTTATTATTATCTTATCTCCAATACCTCAACGTTTATCCCAAAACAGGTAAATAATATCTGAGCTAGCAACATTACGCGGAGGTGGGAAGTAAGAGGGCGCGGGACGATTATTTTGTTTTGGACACAGCGTGTGGCTTGCAATCACAGTTGAAAGTGACTTCTGGTTCTTTCTGTATTCTGAGCCTGCAACAGTAATAATAAAAGCTTTTGTAGCTGCTCGCTCAGAAGAGGTCTTCCACTAGTACCTAGCTCCTAGTAAAATATACATTTTAATAACAAATAAATGAAATCTTTTGTTCAGAAATAGTTGAAATTGCTAACAAGTTCACTAGGGAACGAATTCAATACCGACCAACATCGAAATATGAACGAAGGAATGAATGGTTCTCTTACTGAAGTTACATTTAATATAGATGAATGAAATCTATCGGTTATTCTGGGAATTCGTTAGTCGATTGCGGGAACTGGATATCCAGATATCAATATTTTGATAGTTTCGTTTTCACGAAAATTGGGGTGCGAAAGTTAAAGAAGTAAATTCTGTTGGATGAATTAAAGGCTGGCAGTCAAATGGTTGGGACCAGTAACTACGGGAAACGTTGGCAGAAAGGTAAAAATAGAAGAGAGAGATATTAATATTTCTGAGAATTAAAAAAGAAAACTACATTATTAAAAGAACAAATTAAAAATGTTACCGTAATGAAAAATAAGTGTTCTGAAGATAGATAAATAGATGGTTAAATCATTTATTTGGTGCGCTCAAAAGACATAGCACAACATACAAAAACACGATTAAATAATAACAAAAAACATGAATGTTAAGAAAATACGTATACAATACCTACAAGATATCAATATAATTTTAATTTTATAGACAAACAATATATTGTATCGAATTGTTATGTTATTTTATCGTCACCTTTTTTATTTTCTTATTATATTCTACAAAATATTAACATAATATCTACTTGATGGCTATTTGTAAGTGTTTATTATTTTAGGAGTTTGGTGCTGGTAGCCGAAATACAGGCTTTTGCCTAGTTCGGCTACAGATGTTTAATTCATTTGTAACAAGAAAATATGCAAACATTAATGACATCATCCGACGAGCCCTTGTCACCGTCGGCGTTCCAGCTGTATTAGAACCCAATGGCTTGGCACGCGACGGATGGTATGTCTTTATTTCCATGGAAGGTGGGTAGGCCTGTTGTGTGGGATGCAACTTGTGTCGATACTCTTGCGCCATCCCATCTTCCCGGCTCGGCGTGCTGTGTTGGCGCTGCTGCTGCGGCTGTGCAAACCTCAAGCGGCGAAAGTATAATAACCTTATCGGTAATTTTATTATATTTTCGAGCCGTTTGGGGTTGAAACCGTCGGGCCGTGTAGTCCGAGTGCTCATTCTTAGTTCAACGAAATCTCTAAACGGCTCGTTGACACTTCCCGTGACCCAAGGGCTAGCTTTTACCTTGGTCAGAGGCTAACCATTGCGATACAACGTGGCAATGTCGCCAGTCTCTTGGGTACATTACCAGTCGACAGCGATGCGGAGGAATTTTTCTACGCCATATTTTAGTTTTTTAATAGTTTTAGTTAGTTTTACTATATTTTTATGTCAATAATCTGTTAGTAAACCTTATCAATTATGCCTATATGACATGTGTATCATACAAAAAAGTCGCCAATCAATTCAAAGTCTACCCGTACTAAATGTCATAAGCAAAGATAGGATATTCGGATGCATATTTACCTAAAGTTGAGGTGTTGGTTAATATGGAATGCACTTTTGTATCGATCCTAAAACTTTCGCGATTCAGGAATTAATAAATTTAGTACTTTTTGACTATAGAATCGACACGCACTACCCTTCCTCTTACACCCTATATACACATATATTTGGATAGGGGGTTAAAAATGAATTTCGAGCATAAAAAAAATTATGTGGTCCCGGTGTCTCGGTATTTTTTATATACTTAAATAATGTTTGTTTAAAAAGTCGTTTCCATACCAGATATCCAATTAGTTGTGCATTCCCGGATTTTCTGGGATCCCGAGATTTATATTAAGAAAAAAAAAATTAAGAACGGTCTTCCATAATTTCTTAGCCAAAAATTAACTTTAGGTAAATATGTATCCGATTATCCGATCTCTAGTCATAAGTTAAGGTACTACACACGTATAACTACGGGCCACTGATTATAATTATGATGCTATACCTTCAGGCAAAATTGACGGCAATGGTAAGGCGTGACATCACTTGATTGCCAGATTTACTGCATAATCCATGTTAAGAGGCCTGAGGTCACGAGAGGTTAGATTTTGGAGTCAATCGATCCTTGTCGATGGTAGTCGAGTACCGTACGCAAAATACTCGCATTGACGTGGAGTTGCACACACCAGCCCGTATTACCTATTAGCCATGGTAGTCGAGTAGTCCGTTGCAATCTTTTGCAGAACGTTTTATAACTGCGTTGAGTGACACAGGCCATAAAGTAGGTATTAATAAAAAAAAGGTGACTATTACCCGGTTTCTGAATTGAGAATTTGAAGTTGACTTGTCAGCTACTACATAAATAATTTCGGGTGATTTCTTCGTTATAGCCCGGCAAATTCAAAATTTGTTAAGTTTTTTTGCAAATATGAATTTCGCAGGCAGAGGAGCTCGTGGCTAAGTAATAACAGCCGCACGGGTCGATCCATCAGGTTAAGCTACGCTTGCCGGGGTTGTCCGTGGATGGGTGACCATCTTTACATACCGAGACTCCTCCGTGCCTCCGAAAGCACGTTAAGCCGTTGGTCCCGGCTGTCATTCGTAAATCTTTGACAGTCGTTACGGGTCGTCAGAAGACCGAAAGTCTGACAACCAGTCTTACCAAGGGGTATCGTATTAACCAATTACTGAGTTGTGGAGGTCAGATAGGCAGTCGCTCCATGTAAAATACTGGTATTCAGCTGCGTCCGGTTAGACTGGAAGCCGACCCCAACATAGTTGGGAAAAGGCTAGGCAGATTGATATATACTTATATTGAATTTCGCAGGCTTTCACTTAAGTAATAATAAAAAGTTTAGCAAGTTCTCAACTTCAAATTCTCAATTCGGAAACCGGGTATTTTAAATACTTTACCGGTTACTGTCAGCCTGCATCATCCCAGTGATCACCCCACCTGGGCAAATGCCTTCCTATGACTTCCAGCTGTTATAGTCCAGGACTAATGTGGATTTATTATCTTTTAATTTTGTCTACAAATACTTTTAATGACAAATAATCTGACAACATGAAAAGTGGAAGACGAAAAAAATGTTGTAATTTATTTTCAGAATATTTATTACCTATGGTTTTTCAGTGATTTTTTTATGAAGTATAATTTTTGCTGACCGAAATCCGACTTAAATATTTTACTTAAAATAAGCAGGTCTAAATCGCAGTCCAATAAACAAAATGGAGGAAAAACCTTTATATCCCCTAAATTCTCTTCCTTATACGCTAAAAGGGTAATAATGCATTATTTTGTTCTCACAAACCGACAATCCGACCTTATGATTACATATGCAAATCTGGATTTTTTATTGGTGGGAGCAATCATTCGACGGGTTGAAGCCGAATGGTTAAAATCACAAAACTCGTGTTAAAATACCAGAGAACATTTTAGATTTGTAACATGTTTTTTTTTGTTTTTTTTTGTTTTGTAAAATGTTATTTATTTAATTTATTATTTATGTACATACAATAAAAAATATTATACAGATACGACATTATAAGTATTGAGTACAAAGGTAGGTACTGCTTATTTCTTTACAAATTTCTTCCAGCAGACCTGCGGAAGTTGTGATGCAATAGTGTGTGAGAACAAGAAGAGAAGAATATGATTTGTGACGTCTTAAACTTAAACATTAATATTATGTTAATTGACTTTTGGTTTGTTTTTAAAAGTATTCTCTCTTTTCTCAATCGCTCTCTCACTGCTGAGAATCGTGACTCCGTTTCAAATTGTCAACCGTCTTTCTCCATCTGTCACCATCGGCAGTCTGGTGGAATGCGGCGATGATAGGTATCTACCGTTCCTGAGTTATTTGATCCCACCAACTTTTTGGGCTTCGGCCTCTATGTCTTTTGCCCTCTATCTTTTCAGTCACCATTAAACGTTCCATGTTTTTGGTACCTCTGACGGCATTGTAGACGAAGTATCTCACGCCACGTCGCAGGCGGGTTGAAGACAGTTTTTGTGCTTTCTCCTGTCATGATTTCCAAATATTAATAAGATTTGTAGTGATTTTAAATACGAAATACAAAATTGGAAGTATGTGATTTGGCTCAAATGATTTTATATCAGTATAGTCATGAAGTTTAGAAGTATCTCATTTGACAGTTACCATAAAATACTGGTTTTTAAACGAAAGGGGAATGGAAACTTGATGTTTGGAGCGTGACGCCTGTTTTGCTAAGTCAGTTCTCTTCGAGCATCGGAACCTAAAGGTTATCTTTAAGTCTAAAGTCTATACTGTTAAATTGAGTAGTACCTCCAAGTTTGTATGTGTACAACAATATAACAGCAATATTCATACTAAAAAGGTGTATCATTTCACTCCAGTTTGAGTTGTTTGTCAAAGTTTCAACTACTTTGGCGTTCATTTTGAAAACAAGTTTGAATGTTATAACTTAACTTTAATTACTCCCCCGATCTCTTTACCGTTGCATGCACTCTTAACCACATTGTTATGCGGGCGTAACATTGCCCACGATCGTAAACAACGGATTTTTACACCAAACATAAGAGCCGTTCTCCAGCAACTATTTTTGCACAGAGTTAATTACGTTGATTAAGGGTCAGTTCACACCGAGACGTGACACTGCGCTTAATTTTTAAGATACCGACACAATATTGATCTTATTTACTACACGAAAAGGTACCATTTCAGTGCGAGCGTGATCGCGTGTCGAAGTACGCTGAGCGTCGCTTCACGTCTTGGTGTGTCTTGGTGTGAACCCTTACAGAATGCGTAGATGACGGCTTCGTGATGGGCCTTTTTTCACCCTGTATATCAGGCATCTACCCAACTAATTAACTCAGCAACTCAACTCACTCTAACTTAGTTTACCATTCCATCGAAAAACAACCTAAATTTCTTCATAATCTATCATTAAACCAGCAAACATTACCTGAAAGTAACTAAAAATTAATATCCACCAAAATCTACTTACAGATAACTTTATCCAGCCGGAAATATAAATCTTTCGAACCCATATTTCATATCCAAATCATCGTTTAAAAGGAAAAACGCTTTGAAAATTCAGTGAAACACATATATCTTGTTGGGAAAGCATTTTCCGGATTAAAGAAGTGTATTCGGTGTATTTTTACGACTTTCTGCGTAGTTAAAACGGACCGAAATGAAAGATCTATTATGGAACGATAAAAATTCGATTGGAAAGCGGGAAAATGCAATCGGGTTTATATGAGATGTTGGAATAAAATGGTTTTATATGAAATGAACGATTTTTTCGGGATTAAGAGTTTTGGCTGAATTTTCTGTTTGTCGTGTTTAGCTGAAGTGGGACTAGAAGAATTACTTTTATTTTTGTTTAGTATGTGAGCATCTTTTAGTGTAACTTCTTGTCATCTGCCTAGTCTTATGCCCGACTATGTTGGGGTCGCCTTACAGTCTAAGCGGATGCAGCTGAATACCAGTAATTTACATGGAGTGACTGCCTCTTAGACTTCTACAACCCAGTTACTGGGTAACACGAAACCCCTTGGTTATCTTGCTGGTTAGTTTAACTTCTCTGTTCTTTTATGATGATCGATATGACACATGGGAATAATTTTTACGATTTTCTTTTAAACGACATTTATAGTTTAATTAAGATGAAGATGAATCAATAAAATTACCAACCTTTAATTGTTTTCATCAGGGACTGAAACCGATATGGTCAATATTTTTTATATTTTTTCCGTTACAAATTTTTTACAGGTATTTTAAAGGTAAAAGGTAGGGAGGGGGGTTGGGGTGGGGGTAGGGTTGGTAGGGTAGGTTTTGAAAAGAGTATGCCTAGATGGTATGGTCATGTTGAGAGGATGAATGAAAGTCGACTAGCAAAAGGTATTTACACGGCAGATGTGAGTGGAAACGCCGGGTGGGGACGCCCTAGGAAGACATGTAGTGATCTTATTGGTGATGTTCTTCAGCAAGGTCAGGTGTGTAGTACTCGCAACCGGCGTGCGTGTATGACCAGACGTATGAATGTAAACGAGGCAAAAGGAGTATGTAAGGATTGTAGCAGGTGGCGTTCTGTAGTTTCTGCCTACCCCCATGGAAAGAAGGCGTGAGTTTATGTATGTTATGTGTATATAAAGGGTGTCTCAGTAAGAGTGCACTTTTTAAAATTGGAATATTTTTTTTTCATGCAAGTGGCAACTCTGAAATTTGACAGCTGTCACCTCTGTTTATTCTGATTATTAAAAATGGAGCGCTTTTCGGAAGAACAACGCGTTATAATTGTGAAAACTCATTACAACGGAGAACGGCATTCGTTACAGGAATATGATAACGGACTTCTTATGGCCTCAACTGGACGGCATGAATCTGGACAACATGTGGTTTCAGCAGGACGGCGCAACCTGCCACACCGCGCATGAAACAATCGACTTATTGCAGCAACGATTTCCAGAACACATTATCTCACGAAATTCTGATGTCAACTGGCCACCAAGATCGTGCGATTTAAGGCCGTGCGATTTTTTTCTTTAGGGTTTTGTGAAATCTCGGGTTTATGCGAATAAACCCGAAACAATTCCTGAGCTCAAATCGGAAATCCAACGCGTCATCGGTGAGATACAGCCACATCTCTGTGCAAAAGTCATGGAAAATTTCATGAAAAGAGTAATGGCCTGTCATCGGAGCCGTGGGGGTCATTTGCCGGATATTTTATTCCATACTTAATCGGAACATGTCTTCTTTACAATACAATAAAAATATCACAACTCTGTCATAAAATACTTGTTTTTATTTTAAAATGAAAAAGTGCACTCTTACTGAGACACCTTTTATTTTAAAGGTTACCCCAATTCTTAAATTGTAGACCACCAATATTAATACCGGTAACCGAAATTAAAGTTAGTTCTCTTTTACACGTGCCCGTCGCGTTGGAATTAATCAAAGGGCGCGCATCACTGTGAGTGTGTTAAATAATCAAGCCGACCCGCGCGCCGGCGAACGCCGACCAATCACGGTGCTGGCTGGCCGACAATATTCTATTTCTTTCTCGTAATCAATGTAATTTTAAGGTAACCGGTATTAAAACGGTAATATAGAGGCAGCATCTTTCTTCTTCTTGGTTACCCAGATAACAGTAACCTTAGTCGTAGATGTAACCGAAATTGTTCGATACCTGTACCGTAATTTACAAAGGTTTTCGGTTCCTGGTTTTCATAACGTTAAAAATATCACAGCTTATGCATAAGGATAATAATGAATACGAATTTAATATCAAATCGTTAGCATCAAAACATGAAACATCCTTCTCAAATTAAGTAATTTACCGATCAAAATCCAATCAGAATCAATTCAGTGGTTTCCGAGCTCACCCCACACATACTCACACATATCTACATTACATAGACATATCACTTGTAGCTTCCTCAGAACAATGTTTGCTCGTAAGGTTTGCACAATTTCGCGGTTTCATTTCGGCATCCTTTTGATCTCAATCTCAACGGTTTGATACGGGAATCTAACTTGAAAGTGTGCATTGTGTGGAACAAAATACGTTAACTTGTACTGCTTTAAAAGTTATATGTTTCTTATTTAATGGCTGTTTAAGTTATATGGTTCTATGGTGGTGTCATTTTGTTATTAATTGCATGTAAAATAATTTTGTGGTGTTTTAATTGAAAATTAATAACAGGACTTGCGTAAATAATAGTTAATTATAATTTATCTTACTGATCACTGACAAATTTTTGATTGAAAGTAACTACAAGTGTTTAATACAGGATGTGCTATCTCGCACCTGTTTTAAGCAGCAATGAAGTACAAGGCCAAATCCAAAAAAGTCGGCCGACCTATTTACACATGGAATGACAACCTAAAATAGGACATGACTTACTTCGATAAGGAAATCAACTTTTGAATGGATACGGCTGAAGAACGAGAATAAGATTACGAAGGCTGTTAGCGAGATTTACAAGAAACCTAAAACGGATAGTAGCGAGACCTCAGACGAAGACTTTGGAAACAGCAACATGTAATAAAGCATAGCAGTAACCCCGCCAAAAGATTGACCAGTGAAGCTGGCTTTGAAACAACGTGGGGGCGATGTCGTTAAAAGATGTACATTTATAGATATATTACCCGTCTCTTCATAATTCCCTTCCCTACCTTAGGGTGCATACCCCTTTTCCAAAAGGGTGCATACCCGGTACCTTCCATAATCCTAAGAGCACGTCTTCCCTACCATTATCGCGCCCCCTAGTCTGCTCCTTGATATGCAATGGTCTCTGTTGCACCATGAAAATACATTACGTGAGACTACATGGGCATCTTTGGGTTTATTCGAGTAATCGAGTCTGGTCAAACCACGCTGGGGTCGATGCATTTCATTAATTCAATCATTCAGATAGAAACTACAAATATTTGATAATAATGGCAATAGGCTTGACTATTACCTCGGTCTTAAACATAAATGGCGAAATAAGATAACATAACATCACGCCTGTACCCCAAAGGGTTGGGGCTGAGGTGTAGTAATACCCACATTTCGCCAGTTATGTTTAATAAGTCCATCTTCTCTATTGCCATCGACCGGGCACAGTCCAGACTCCAGGCTGCTACTGAGTAAGTTAACTAGGTGTGTATTATACAGCTCTGCCTACTCCTTCGGGGTATAGAGGCGTGATGTTATATTTCCTTAGCAAAAGATAAGAAGTATCTTCCCTGTACTAATCAGTCTTAGAGAAAACATTCAGTAATAAAATTGTTGCAACAGCAAATTCCTATCAAAATATTCTTGTTGACATTTCATAATATGTACCTACTTGCATAAAGTGTAAATATTTATAGATATTAATGGTGTAGTTAATTCATTTAACACATCCGTGTACGAGAATATTAGTCTCGTGCGCCAGAGAGCCCCTGGCTATTTTCATAACGCATAGAGTTAGGAACACGTAGAGTTGACAGTGTAAAAGTAGGGTTATAAAAAACTTACTTATTTAATAAAATATGCGGTTGATTTAATCAATCTGAGATTGGGCACTTTACTATAATTATACGGTTTATTAGGTTTTTTTCTGCTAAGTTAAAATATCTGCTTGCAAAATTTCATCATCATCCAAGTGCCTTTTTCCTAATTTATTTCACGTCAGCGCATTACGCCTAATTTTTCCATAGTACATCTATATCAGTTGATATCTCAGGGTTCCTTTTCTTGTGGAATTATCACACAAGTCAACCGTAATACACGCTGAAAAATTTGGGCTGTTAATGCATAACATAACATAACATCACGCCATGTTTCCCCGAAGGGTTAGGCAAAGGTGTACCACTAGTACACCCACATTTCGCCAGTTATGTTTTGAGTCCCATGTGATTCCCATGTAATTGTCCATATTTGTGTGTTGTGTATGCTGTTAATGCAATGCTTGCAAAAGACTTTTTAGTCCTAAAAACTTAATATAATGTAGTAATAATATTATAAGACCATTATTTGTATACTTAGTTTGCAATAAACGGTTTGAATTAAAAAAAAATATTTTGGCAAGTTTTTTTCTCATATTAATTATTTAACACTTTTCTTATCACAAAATTCTCTACTTAAACTATCCTGTAGTTTATGTGAAATCAACTAAATTGCGTGTTTCCCTTGTCTTTACAACGTGCCGCTACAATGGCAACACACGGGTAACACACGGGTAGGGCTAGTAGCCAGTAATCCTAAAAATTATAAAAAAATAATAAAATAATTCGTAAATTGAAAAAATAAAATTTTCAAACAAACTAAATAATAAAGCTCTCTCTTTCCTTCAATTCCCGTACTCTTTACACGTTATTAGTTTTAATTTCATTGACGCGATGTTATGATCTGTGACCCCGGCAAATGACCTCTGCGCTATAGTTCTTTAAGTACAGGTTGCTCTAAGATGCTATTTTAGAAAATTGTAAATAAATCATCAACGTTTATATATCTTTATAAAACGATACCGTATACGTGTGTTACATTAACGTCGCTGTTAAAAATATTTCCCCTGTCTGTTCCCTATTGGGTCTATGTCCGGCTATCAGGGTAGCAATTTGCCAGCGGCGGCCGCGTCCCGCCCTTTGACAAGTAAATTGCAACTTAGAATTGCAGATTAAACGCAGATTACATTTGTTGGCTAGATATAAGCTGGACGTTTTCAGTTTTTTAGCGAACAGCTTTTTTGAGGTGTGAATTTTTGGCTGGGTAGAATTTGATATTTTGTTGGCTGTGTTTTAGCCTACCAAAAATTTCAAGGCAGGGTAAATTTAAATGTTCTCTACGATGCACCCTGGATAGTCAGACATTTTTTTTTACTTGCTGACTGGCTAATATTTTTAAGGGGACAGCGCAGAGGTAGTCCGCGAAATTCAATTTTTTTTACGATTTTTGCAATTTACAGCTCAGTGACTGGGTGTATGTTGATTAATGTGTGATTCGCGACCGTAACAAATACGTATTTACAGATTAATTAAAAATCATCAGAATCAGTAACACAACTCCTTAGTTAATATAATCCTTAAATGCCAAGATTTCATGAAATAGTCATTCAATAGGATTACTCGGTCTTAGAGAGTTGATACATATTTGTTACGGTCGCGAATCTTATTTTAAACAATATACAACCTAATACTGACCTGGAAATAGCAAAAAACGTAAGAAAATAAGAATTTAGCGGGCTACCCTGGCGCTTTCGCCTTAACGGCATGGGCTATTCTCTTATTGTTCGTAACTAAATACAAGACAGAAGAAGGAGGAGAAGAATTTCAGCCTCGTCTTTCCCCAACAAGGTTTTCCCATTAAGGTGAGCTTGACTAGATGTGATTGTATTTGCCAGAGAACAAATCTTTTATCTGCTAGACTGTAACATGCTTTTAATTATGTTCAAAGAAGGAAGGAAACAGTATTTGTGATGGGAAGTTTAAATAAAACCTGCAGTTGCATCAATAGGCATGATGACAATTTTTTTTTTGTTCGACATGTAGCTTAAAATATTGAACACTTTTTTTCTTTTTTTACGTAATCAAAAGATTACGGCGATGCATTGAGATGAAATGTGGCATAACGTCACACGTTGCTAGATTTTATACTGAGGTGACGTAGCGAGCCCCCACTCCCCAAGTATAATGCGTTTTATCTAAGTATTATTTTATTAATATGATAAAGCAAAAAATACGAGTCTAATTCTTTTTTTTTACCCAGGCATCATCCCTAATACGGGTTATTCATAAATATGTGTTATTAAAGAAAGCATATAGTGCGAAACAAATACTCATGTGCTACAAAATTGAAAAGGCTTACCTTCACAACTACATTAGGCGATGAATTAACTATCACTGTTCCTTCTGTTCACCCAAAAAACATAGTTTGACAGTTACAAAACTTCCCAAACATAAAATTGAAATATCACCAATTCTTCCACAAGAGTTAATAACGTAACTTTGGAAAGAAAGAAAAAAAAAACAGTTTTTTGATTGAAGAAACACAAGGTCATTATGAGTCGACGTATTTGCCTGCCCTTTAATATCCTGGTCTTAATACCCGGTCCTGGCTACCCGGTTTTTATGAAAGACTTTGCTAATCGAGTATTTATATATTACTTATATCATAACACTGTTCCTCTTTGTACGGGAGGAAGATTTGAGATGGAATCGTCTTTTGTTTGTGCTTTCATCAAATCAGACCTAAAAGGGTCTTGATTGTCGGTCATATTACCAAACAAGTTTTTGTTTTATGTTTTAAATAATCGAGCCAGTTTTAGTATTAAGAACGTAAATGTGATTAAAGTAGTTCTTGTACAAAACTGACATCTTAGTCTTGTCAGTTTTGTATTAAAAACTTTACTGCAGTCGGAATTAAGTTCTAAATTCAAAAATGGTTCCGTGGTTTAAGCCTGGGTCTGATGATAAACTTTGTTTTATAATAAAACGGTTATATATTTTTTACCACTGGTCAAGCGGACTTTCTTTAATTAGTTAGTTTTTTCCGAGATTCAAGCGACCCTGTATAACTTTGTAGGTGCTTGAGATCTTTGCCAAATTAGCCGAAAGTCATGTCAAAGTAAAATTTTAACAATCTTTTGGTATCAATAGAAGCGGATTTTTTTGCCTTCGAGAGCAAGTAAAGTAGGTTGGCAGACCGAAAACCAGGTGGGGTGAACAACCTACAAAAGGTTGCGGGGAAAACCAGGATGAGACTCGCACAGACTAGGGAAGCATGGCACAAAAGGGAGCTGGCCTATATCCAACAGTGGGTGGAACAAGATTGCCAATGATGCAGATGATGATGAAAGCCTATAATGAATAAGATGTTAATGTTGTCTGTAACAGATCGCTTTTGGCGATAAGACCGCCCTTTGTGTCACCCTATGTAAAATTTCTACTTTTATATCTGTATTTTTTATGGTGTACATAATAAGGAGTATTCTACGACATAAGATAGTTACTTATATTGTGATGGTTATTGGATCAATTGAATGGATTAACAAAGAGTTTGCACATCTTCCGAAACTTTTGGTCATTTTTGGAACGAAGTTCTTTGACGCGGCTTGCTGTAGGAGTTGACTGGTAGAAATCGTCACTAACGAAAAAGCATTTATACTACATTTGTTCTGAATTAATTCAATCAATCTGCCTAGCCTTTTCCCAACTATGTTGGGGTCAGCTTCCAGTCTAACCGGATGCAGCTGAATACCAGTATTTTACATGGAACGACTGCCTATCTGACCTCCACAACCCAGTAACTGGGTAATACGATACCCCTTGGTAAGACTGGTTGTCAGACTTTCGGGCTTCTGACGACCCGTAACGACTGTCAAAGATCTACGAATGACAGCCGGGACCAACAGCTTAACGTGCTTTCCGAGGCACGGAGGAGTCTCGGTATGTAAAGATGGTCACCCATCCACGGACAACCCCGGCAAGCGTAGCTTAACCTGATGGATCGACCCGTGCGGCTGTTATTATTTAGCCACGAGCTCCTCATAATTCTCTGAATTCTGAATTAATTCAATATTATACAGCAAAAGGTACTTCATTCCAAGCGGGTGTCTCACGAGACATCCAGACTTCTTTTTCAATTGGTTCTAATTGAATCAAGTGTAATCGAGAAGAATCGATTGTCGCTTTGTGGTGCCGACATTATTTAAGTGCCGTTTCTTTCCAAATTTGGCCAATAATTTCTAGAAATCAGATAAAGCCTATCAAAGAAATCAACGTTTTGAGACGTATTGCGATACAAAAATATTAAATAATAATTATTACTGTTCATTTCAGCTTACGCAATTATCTTTAAAAGTAGGTTTATTGTCCACATTTCGTCATAATCTTATGTTCTCCTTGTCAAACAAAAACATGAAAAATACTTTTAATTATTTGATTAATTCATATTAGTTGTAGAAGAATAATAAAATCGTAATAATTAATTAATGAATATTTGAGTGTTACAAGCTAGTGAGAAATGTTTATACATGCTAAGGGCAGTTGTTTAGCCATGTCCTTTCTACATTTATATCTATAATTTTATGGTGTACATAATAAAGAGTATTCTGTCTATCTAAAGCAGCTTACTCTAGGCAAAAAAATCATCCATTTCAACAACAGATAAAAAATATCATTAATTCATCTACAAATTATCACAATAAATGAACCCAAATCATTAATATTACTCCAGTTAAAGTCAGCCGGCCTGTGGGTGACAACAGGTTGTAAAATAACATCACGTTTGCGGTGTCAGGGGTTTAACTGACCACAGAGTAAACAGAAATGAGATTTAAATCAAGAGCTGAACACTTTTGCATAGTTTACGCCTATACTTTGAGTGGTATGGCGAAGGACGTAGCAATTTTAGTATACATGGTCATTGTATATATGGTACATAATTAGTGTCCTGCCAATATCCAAATTTATTTTGAGTCTTGGTCATACGTTCCTTTCCTCCATACATAATGACACCAACAGTAAGATGATGGTTTATAATCATAAGCCATCATCTGTTTACTTCTTAGTCAATATTATCATCTGTCACACAATCCATCCTTTCTATAATCTTGTTATAGCCATCAAATACATTCGTAGCTATCAACTATTGTACAATTTGAAACTAGAACCCTATATTACTGAAAAGTTTTGCTCAAGAGGGGCTCGTGGCTAAGTAATAACAGCCGCACGGGTCGATCGATTAGGTTAAGCTACGCTTGCCGCGGTCGGTCCATGGATAGGTATCATGGATATCTTTACATACCCCTCGTGCATCGGAGAGCACGTTAAGCCGTTAGTCCCAGCTGACATTCTTGGATTTTTGACAGTCGTTTTGGGTCGTCAGAAGCCTGAAAGTCTGACACCCAGTCTTACCAAGGGGTATCGTATTACCCAGTAACTGGGTTGTAGAGGTCAGATAGGCAATCGATCCATGCAAAATACTGGTATTCAGCTGCAACCGGTTAGACTAGAAGCCGACCCCAACACAGTTGGGAAAAGGGTGAAAATTTAATTACTGAAAAGTTTTCAGCAAACTATGTTTTTTTCCAGTAGCTAGATAATAAAGCTTACTGTATACCTACTGAAGACTAGCTTGGTGAGTAAGCAGATATCATTTTAAACAACAAAACTTTCCTCATATCTAACAAAGATCCTCTATCAGAAGACCAAAACTAACACAATATAGATAAGTAAATAAAACTTAGACACGCAACGAAAACGAAAACCAAGCTCTAAGAAACGACCATCGAAGGACGAGGTTCTTCATATCAGGGCACAGTATTATTGTGTGTCGCAGATGTTCGCCGCATTATCGTGGTTATGAGTTAAATCTGCCGACCCGAGACACAGTGCCACCTAATTGGAAAACTTGAAAAGGCGCGAGCTACCGCTAACAATTGGATTTTCCCTTTCGTCGAGCTTGTTGTGTTTGTGTAAATGTTTTGGGAAGGTACTTTTGAGTTTGTTGTGTGATTTGCTGTTGATAATCATAAAATGGGGAAGTATAAAACCCGGGCGTCAAAATGGCACATTGAGAATTAATCATAAAGGGGTGTCACAAACCTAGGTGCGGTCAGCAACAAAAGTCGACTAATGCCTACTTTAGTTTTTTTTTACAGCTGGTTTTTTTCTCGCGATTTCAGAGTTGGTCCTATAGTGTAAATTGTTCATATTCATGGGTAGATCACCCTGTGAAAATTTGGCTAGTGATTAAAAAATTGCCCTGTATACACTTACGGTACATATTGGTGAAACATGTTATACACGTTGAAACAAATTCGCCTAGTTGATGTGTTACATTGCATAAATTAGGTCGAACTGTTTGTGTTACATTTCATGTTACATTTCACCAGTCTGTACCCGCCATTAGCTATTACATGAAATTCTGATAGGTAGTGTATCGAATAATTTGGGGTCTATTTAAATCCATCATACGTCAGAGTACCTAAAAGTTTTAATCTACGAAGAACGAATAGTGACAGTGACTTCAAAGCCGAACCGGATAAAGTAAGAAAGAAAGAAAGATTGTTTATTCTGCACAAACAAAAGACACATTACAAAAAAATAATGACATAAAATACACACGTGATACAATGTAGCTAAAAGCTTCGTATTCAAGCAGTATAAAGTTGACAATTTTGTCCATTGCTTGATGTCAGGACCAAAAACAATTTACATTGCTTCTCTGTTGCGACACTGGCTAAAAAATGAAATAGCTGAATAATGCAGAGTGCTATAGTGTGTAGGTACTGCTTATCATCAACTGAAAGACATCCACTGCTGGACATGGGCATCCCCAACGCCGCCACATCCACCAGTTCTGTGCAACTCGCTTCCAGCGGATACCCCCAGCCTTCACAAGGTCGTCGGGTCATCGGGTGTGTATATTAGTACGTGCGTTGGTACCTGTATTATACTTTATTGTACACCAGATTATACATCACGTAAAGATTAATTATAAACTACAAAACATAATTACGGCGGCCTTATCGCTTACTGCGGTCTCTTCCAGGCAACCTTTGTTTAATTTTTACTTTTAGTTTATAAGCAGCTTCTGTTCAATGTCTTATTTCTTTAAATGTTATGTACACCTATAATTTGTGTATACATTAGCAGTAATACTTTCCTAAATACTTTTATAAAACAATGTTGAATGTATAATGCTGTTGGTGTTCTTTAATAAATAAATAAAATAAAATAAATAAAACCTTAATTCAATTGAAGAAAAAACTGAGTATTTTTAATTATACTAGACATACCTCAATTTCAACAAAAAAAAAACTTATTTCTACTTCATGATACCCGTAGAATAGATTACCATGCAAACAAAACTTGAAGATTCATACAAAAGCCGAGACTGCAATCATGCTTCGTAAAAACTTGGGCCAAGTCTGCATTTCCTACTCTTTGAGACGGTGCGCTGGAATTTCGAATAATTTATTTTTATACCAAAGTCTGGTCTGAACTTGGTGAGTTAATTCGAGTCGACCATTCACTCGAAAACTTTTGGTCAAAAGGGGGTATGATAAACAAACAGAAAAATACGATTTCTTGAACTTCTTGTTTGTTCTTTGACTTTGGTTTTGTAAGAAATAAAATATGCAGAAGTAGAAGATTTAATGGGAAACTTGAAGTCTGGCTCGTTGACTATTTTGGCTTGTTTGCACTACTTTTTTGCAGTTTATTTCTTGCTAACTTTACTTGGTAACTTAGGGAACTAATCAAGGCTGCAACTTGACGAACTACTGGTTTTTCATGAAACAACCTTTGAACTCGTGACCCATTATGAAATCAGCTAGTCCATTTAAATACTTGGGAGTGGCATAAAATGTTTGAAGGCGAAAAAGAGTGATTATTAATAGACATAAAGAAGGCTCTGTTCAGTCTTCCATTCTTGTTTGTATCGTCAATGGTTAATATTTTCGTAAAATTTCGGTTAGTCAGTCACAAAACCGTTTAAATGACCCAGCAATATTTTACAAGCTTTTATTAATCAAAGTAACACTTAAGTCTCAAAAAAACCGAACCCCGACACTATTGATTTCAAAAAAGTATCGATAAATCAACTCGATTAAAAACAGGAATCGAATGGAATGAAGAAATCCCTGATAAGATTGATGTCCAGATTCCGAATGGTTCATTATCGTGACCGGGAGCGGACTGACGTAACTGATGGGGCCTTCTACTTTGGAATCTTCCGGGTATCTTGATTGTTGAGTTCAATATTAGTTATATTGGAGACTGAGGACCTCTCCCCCTGATCGATAGAACACTCTCTAATAACTGTTCTGTAATGAGGTGTCCTCTAAACACTAATTTTAAATACGAATGGAGTAGATTCTCGATGAGGATTGAGGAGCTCGTGGCTAAGTAATAACAGCCGCATGGGTCGATCCATCAGGTTAAGCTACGCTTGCCGGGGTTGTTCTATGGATGGGTGACCATCTTTACATATCGAGACTCCTCCGTGCCTCGGAAAGCACGTTAAGCCGTTGGTCCCGGCTGTCATTCGTGTATCTTTGCCAGTCGTTACGGGTCGTCAGAAGCCCGAAAAGTCTGTCAACCAGTCTTACCAAGGAAGTATCGTATTACCCAGTTACTGGGTTGTGGAGGTAAGATAGACAGTCACTCCATGTAAAATACTGGTATTCAGCTGCATCCGGTTAGACTGGAAGCCGACCCCAACATAGTTGGGAAAAGGCTCGGCAGATTGATTTGTGTCGATTCTCGATTGTCTATACAAATAAATAAAATTGAAGTGTCTGTTTGTAATGTCAAAATAACAACTTTGTACTAAATGCATAAGAAAGTATATACGGTACTTATAACAAAAAAGCAATTTTAAAATGTTTGTCTGTCTGTCCGTCTGTCTGTTTGTTCCATCTAATCTACGAAACGGCTTAACCGATTTTGACGGGACTTTCATTGCCAGATAGCTGATGGTCCGGCGGGTAAGTTATGCTACTTTTATTTTAGAAAAATAATTAGGGTTCCGCGCAAAAAAAATTAAAACCCATGAAATTACGAACAAAAAGGTGGATTTTAAAATTTCTTTTTGCAGTTGGTAGTCCAATTCTCGGGGATAGTTATAGGCTATTTAACATCACGCTTCGACCCTTAGGAGCCGAGCAAAACGAAAAAAGTCAGAAAGAACACTAAGCGAAAACGAAGTAATAGTGCGGGCGGGCGATTCAACGCGACGGGTCGGGGGACGAGGGAGTTTTAAGTATATTGTGTATCTTACGATATCCACGAGAACAAAGTCACGGGGCACAGCTAGTTATATTATAAAAACAAGTTTGATTTCGAAAACAGTGCGGTCACTTAAATGAGGTTGAAAGTGAACTTTAGAATAGGACAACCTGTGACGTTTGAGCGTATTGCTAGCGTAAACCATACTGTTATTACCAGCCAGTCAGTTAAGGGAGGAGCAGATGACGTCATCATCATGACAGTTGAGTGGTCTTGCTGGCAATCTAATTCTCAATTTGAATTTACCTGACAGTTTAATTAAAGGCATTTCAGTAAAAGGAGGTTTCAGGAAAATGCTTACATAAACAGTGTAGATTGTTGTTAAAAGAAAGTTCAAGGATTCAGGAACCCATCAGAGGTTGTTTGTTGTCATTTCTAACGATAGCTAGGAACGACCCCTAAGTGGATGCACTAAGGGGTCGAAAGATGACCAGTCAAATGAAAAGAAGATTTCAAAAAGGTAAATCCATTTTAATAATAACTACTTGGTTTTTACTATGCAGACTATATAAATACATCTATTAAAATACATAATATGAATGTTCACATGGGACATGGTTGAAAAAATTGCAGTTAAGGCGAAAGCGCTGGGTATCCTGGGAAATATAAGTTTACTTACGTTTTTTGTAATTTTCAAGTCGGTATTAGGTTGTATGTTAAGAGGGTTGTCACATTTTGCACCTCTCTCGCTCACACGGGACCAAATTTTTAATAACGTTAAATGAAAAGATGCATTTTTGAAAAATGTAATCAATGGGCGGTCTACAAAATAATATTAGTTTAATAGGTAATTATTAAAAACACATTTTTATTGTGGCATTTATTTACATCATCTCAAAAACAGATCATAACACTTAATTACATAAGTTTATTAGATAACACAATAGAAATGTGTTTTTGAATAACTACCTATTAAATTAATATTATTTTGTAGACCGCCCATTGATTACATTTTTCAAAAAAGCATTTTTTCATTTAACATTCTTAAAAATTAGGTTTTGTGTGAGCGAGAGAGGTGCAAAATGTGACAACGCTCTTAATCAAAATATGATTCGCGACCGTAAAAAGTATGTATTTACAGAATTATAATAATAAAAGTCATCTATACTCTTCAAGACTAGGAAATTCTATTGAATGACTATTTCATTAAATCTTGACATTTAGGATTTTACAAACTTATGAAGTTGTATTAATGATTTTGATGATTATAATTCTGTAAATGCATATTTGTTACGGTCGCGAATGATTCTTTAATCAACATACAACTTAATACTGACTTCCTAATCGCAAAAAAATACAAGAAAGTTTGAATTTCGCGGGCTACCTGGTGCTTCCCCCTTAAAGTCAAAGTTAAAAATGTTTTTAACTATATCCATAATAACAAGGACAACTAGATATACATAGGGTTTTGAAAAAATCTGAAAAAGTTGTAATAAGTAACTAGAAAAATAATTTAAAATTGTTTCTGAGCGAATGGCATCACTTCATTATAACTTCCTGTGATTTTTTAACACATTTAAGTTTATTTTAAAACTGGCCATGATTTAGGGTAAAAATAAAATTTGGTGTGGTCGTTAGGATACAGCTAGGCAGTAAAAAATAATAAAGAACGTGTAATAAAGAGTATTCTATCTATCTAGGCACTGGCCCTCGAGTGTATTACGGCCCACTCATTCTCAATTTTCCGATTCAGTCTACAATGTTCCTAGGAGTCGGAACATTGTAGATTGAATAACTTATCTAGAGACTGCCTCGTTGGTCTAGTGGTCGCAAGCACTACTGCTGAGCATGAGTTCCTGGGTTCGATTCCCAGGTCGGGCAAAGTGTTATTGGGTTTTTCTATCTGGAATTTCTCAGTAACAGACCGGAGTCTGGATTTGTGCCCGGTTGATGGCAATAGGCTCGCCCCCTATTATATGGGACTTAAACATAACTGGCGAAATATGGGTGTACTATAATAGGTACACCTCTACCTAACCCTTCGGGGAAACAAGGCGTGATGTTATGTTATGCAACTTATGTAGTTTTAAGTAGTAATAAATGTAAGCGGATGACCAGCAGATGATCCAGCTATAAACCTAGGCTCATTCGAATAACCTCATATGAAATACCTTGATATTACATACATGATATTCCACATAAAATACAGCATGTTCTTTTTTCGCATTTCAGTTAGTTCGGTTCCTGCTTGAAGCAAGCAACTTTTCAAAAGTGTTTGATTACAGTGTTACTTTACTTTAAAAGAATCGTATGTTTCCTTTGATTAAAAATTGGGAGCATCAATATCTAGGGTAGTTGTCCTCCGTAGCCTGGTTTGAGTTTCCAACCCGTATACCGATGACATGAGTCGTTGGTTTCAAAAACAGAATTCATTTCTCAGTGCGCTGTTTTCAACATGAATCAACGGTCGAACCACAGTTCCCCGTTGTTTTACCGTCAGACACGTTCGATTTATGAACTCAACAACATGATTGTAGAACGTGCGAAAAGCGTGATATATTTTTATTTTTAATTAAGTAAGTTTTTGTTTTTTTTTTTCGGTGTGCGATGGTTTTTTAGAGTTACGTAGCGTTAGTGGACCCAAAATGTGTGAAAGGATTTTACTAAGCCTACGCCGTCTGTCTGTTTGTCTGTCACTGGGCTGTATCTTTTCAGTCACTAAAGCCAGTTGAAATTTTCACAGAACATAATTACTATGGGCATAAAGCAAATAAAAAAACTTTCTATTTATTTGCACAGACTAAAATTTTTGTTTTGGTGACATGAAACATAGAGTGCGCGAGTCCGATTCGAATTTGGCCTGTTTTCTTTGCATTTTTTTGGACGCTGTCATTGACCGCTGTTTTTTGTGATCACCTTGTTGACACACGACCGTGGAGTTCATTGATTTTAAATATTCATAGTATACAAGCAATAAAACGGTTGGAGCAGTTTTAATGAAATGATGGATTGGCCAAAAATTTAATTTTTAGTTTCGAAAATGGATTGAATTTGGGTGTGTGTTAAATATTTTCGAGTCTATACATATAATAAAATAGTAACGCAGTCAAAACTGTACATTAAATATTTTTGAAAAAGTAATTACTACGAGGTGTGAGAACGAGTCTGATGCCGAAAATATAGTTTTTACAATTTGTGTCCATTTGTCTGTTTATCTAGATGTATATTCCACATTGGCAAAAACGGCTGAATAGAGTTGGATGAAATTTGGCACACAGATATAACCTGTATACATAGGATACTTTTGATCCCGGTTTTACGTTCCTGTGTGAGTATTTCCGACATCCACGCGGGCGAAGCCGCGGGCAAAATCTAGTAAGTAATATAAGGAAATATTTATTTTTAATTTTTTTCCCGAATAAATTGTTAAATTTAAAAACAATTTGTTCTTCTCGTGTATTTTGTGTATGAAATGAGTTTCACTTTAATATGTACCTACCGATACAACATACAATACAGATATTTCTTCAAATACATATATAATTATTGTAGGTATTTATTCTCTCTACAAAACAATAATAATAATCTTTTACTAAAGACGCTGGTAGGGATCTTGACCGTACTACCGAGATTGTCCTGATAGCCGTGGAATACCTCTCCACTCCTCTTAAGCACCTCAAGACATGTTGCCCCCTTGTCGCTACGACACTATGTGCTAGTGACCGTTTCCGGGGGCCCATTGTTGAGTGTGCAAGTCACCCCCTGCTATTTTATCCGTGTATTGTATTTATCACACATTGGTCAGGTAGGGGCCATAGTCCTTCCATAGTTTTAGATAACCAGTCCACTTTAGCCATCCAAACCCATAGCTCAATTTTTTTTTTGTCTCCATATTCTGCAATAGTCCTACACCATCCGGGGGTTGTCCTTGGGTGCACTTGCATAGTACGCACAGGGATAATCGTCGGTTAGTGCCTCATTTCCATTGAAAGCGTCTAACGGGCCTCTGCGAGTTGGCTTCGGCCCCTCATATGCCTTCTAAAGGTCCGGGACCCTGGGGTCCCGAGAAATATCAAAATGTTTTACTTAATACCTTCGGCGCCCGTGTATCGTTTTTGCACACACATGTTAATATAATATGTATCAAAAATGATACACCATGCCCATTGCGTTCAAGGCGTTGTGTATCACTAATGCACACGATTTTCATACATTTCTTTAAAATATGATAAATCAAACCCCATAAATAAATAAAAAATATATAACAAAAAAAGTGTGATTCTGGAAATAATGCTTGGCGCCGAAGGTGTTAAAGTAGAATAAATTCAATTCTGCATAAAAAGCTCAAAATAATGTTAAAATAAAAGCAAAATCGTACCCAAACATAATTTATTTAATTTCTCCTGTCTTCTTAAATGATGTTTAGGAAAACGTCTCGACGATACGACGTGCTCTTAGTAACCCAATTTATTTGACATCATTAAGAATAAATAGCTCATTAATAATCCCCAAGAAATCTATTAAATAAATTACTGAGACAATTTGTTAGCTCAAACAGATTTCGTTTACAATGAATATTAATTTTACTGTTTACAGTGTTCATGAAACCAATATAATGTTTTTGAGTTTGTGGATAAGAATCAATTCAATTCAATTAATCTTTATTGCAATTCATAATTTGACTATATAGCTGGTGAGTATAAACAGTTATAGAAACAATTATGGACCCTGTCGGGCACAGCAAAATTTTTAAAATAGGAGAGAGGAAGAGCGATTATGGTTTTTGTCCGCCATTTTGTATTTTAATACCTATTCTTTTTCTTCGATCACGACACAAGCGAAATGGGGGATTTCGATCCAACTGATACCCAGTGCAAATGTGGTGCATGAGGCCAACCCACATTATGTGGGAATGTCCAAAGTATGTATATACCTGGTCTTCTGAGCACCTAAAAACGGCACTAATGCCACGTTTTGTGTTGCCACCTACTAGGCTAACATAATCTATTTTTACCTTTGTTGTCGACTCAAAAAGAAGAACAAGACGATACAACTATTTATTAAATAGCACGTGCTGTGTTAAAAACATTAACCAATCATTCAATAATCCTTTTGTATGCCATAATTACAGAAACAGTTAAAAAGCCATTGTGTCTCGCGGAGATCTACGTTCCTACGAAGGGTTAATGATAGCGATACGTAACCGTAGAGATAACCGCTGGTCTATGAGTATCTAGTTAACCCATTGTTGTGTCTGAAGTCCCATGATGAGTTCAAAGGGCGAGATTATCACCATCAACCGGTAACAAATCGACATAAGGCTGCTACTGAAAAATTCCTAACTTAAAACCCCAATAACACATTGTCCGTTCTGAGGATTAAAACGAGTCTCCTGTGCAATTAACTTTCATTAATACATTAATTGCCTTGACAGCCTCGTTGGTCTATAGTAGGCACAAGCGCTAAAACACTACTGCTGAGCATAAAGTCCTGGGTTCGATTCCCGGGTCGGGCATTGTTATTATGTTTTTCTATTAGGAATTTCTCAGTAGCTGCCCGGTTCGATTCATCAGGTTAAGCTACGCTTGCCGGGGTTGGTCCATGGATGGGTGACCATCTTTACATACCGAGACTCCTCCGTGCCTCGGAAAGCACGTGAAGCCGTTGGTCCCGGCTGTCATTCGTGGATCTTTGACAGTCATTACGGGTCGTCAGAAGCTCGACAGTCTGACAACCAGTCTTACCAAGGGGTATCGTATTACCCAGTTACTGGGTCGTGAAAGTCAGATAGGCAGTCGCTTCATGTTAAATACTGGTACTCAGCTGCATCTGGTTAGACTGGAAGACGACCCCAACATAGTTGGGAAAAGGCTAGGCAGATTGATTGGTGGCAATAGGCTCGCCCCCTATTACATGGGACTTAAACATAACTGGCGAAATGTGGTGTACCATAGGTACATATCTGCCTAACCCATCGGGGAATACAGGCGTAATATAACGTATGTGTACATTGATTATCAAGATATAATTTTCCTCGAAAAAATTACTCCGGTAAAACAATTGTCTTCGCATCAACATCAAGCCCGAAAGTCTATAATGCTACGTACCTTTATAAAGAGGGGCGAAAGAAAAAACGTTTCTCTTGTTATTCAAATCAATGACAAACTCGACGAAGTGAGCAAAGATCTGAGCTTTTGCACTCGCGAGTTCGAGACTCTTTTTAACGGTATTTTCAATATTTCGCGCATCTCCTGTCGTTGTGGAGAGCTATTACACTTCTTAACTTTGCCGTGGATAAAGTTCGCTGATTTTGAACATAATTTTGTGAAATGTGTGAGTTGTTTCGGTTTTGTTATTAGGATATACAAGTGTTCAGGATGTTCAGTGAAACTGTTTGTCTTCTTTGAAATCTTCTTGGGGACTTTGACAGCGATCCCGGCTGACCCCTCATTTGTGAGATACGCATATAAAATAAACAATAACTATTGTATAATTATATAATTTATTATCCATGTTCTGAATTCTATTATTTAATTTTATTATTTAATTTAATATTTAATTTTAATTAATTAGTTTATCCCTGTTACTTATGTTGCTGTGCCCTTACAGGGTCCATAACTGTATCTTAGTTTTAAGCCAATTTGTAACACCTTTATTCACATTATGGTATGCAAATAAATGAAATGAAATGAAATCAGGGTTTGAATCCTACTCTTTTGTAATTTTCGTGTAACGTCTTATTTACCTACTTATTCTTTATGCTGTCATTCGTCGGCTGTCACCCATACTTCCACTTAGTGTTGTCACGGCAAACGTCTTCAGTCCCCATTCTAACATTGTTACAAGTCAAACCTCTAAACGTTACACTACAATAAATTAAATGGTGTGAATACGGATGATGGCTAACTAACAGTTTTATTATCATTTCAACATCCTTGAAAATAGCCAGTAATAGTATGTTTTGAATTAAAATGATTTTATTAAACAGAAAACTAACCAAACATTCCCTTATTCCGGAAGTTAAAATTGTGTTTGGTGAATATCGTTCACCTACTATCTCCCACTAAAAATTGTGTTTGGTGAATATCGTTCACCTAACTATCTCCCACTAAAAAATTGTGTTTGGTGAATATCGTTCACCTACTATCTCCCACTACAAAATTGTGTTTGGTGAATATCGTTCACCTACTATCTCCCACTAAAAAATTGTGTTTGGTGAATATCGTTCACCTACTATCTCCCACTAAAAATTGTGTTTGGTGAATATTGTTCACCTACTATCTCCCACAAAAAAATTGTGTTTGGTGAATATCGTTCACCTACTATCTTCCACTAAAAAATTGTGTTTGGTGAATATCGTTCACCTACTATCTCCCACTAAAAAATCATTACTTTCCTTTCGGTTACACAGAATTCACAATCCAAATTAAACAAACGAAGGGGCCCTTTTATCCGCAAGAGACCTCAAAGTTGATCAACCACCGAACCCTTTCAAGTTTGAAAAAAAAATGGTCGCCAATCGTCCTTGACTGATCTCGGCAGTGGGTGTCAGATAAGGATACTGCAATCGATACTATTATTTTTGGGACCCAGACAAAAGGGATGAAAATTTTCCTTACCTCTCTGAAGGTCCGCTGTCGATCTGAAACAAATATAGATCAAATATTAGTATAAGATTAATAGGGCGGAGTGTGAAATTGGTCCGTTTGGGTCAAGTTAAGGCTCCTGCAAACAGGCGCGACACGCGAAGCGACACAAAGACAGCCTTTAGTGTTATGATTAGTATTGTTTACTTTTATGCACGAATAGATGAACCTTAAGACTTAAAAGCAGAATCTTAAGAGTACTTGCAACCGGCGGGCGTGTATTAACGTAAAATAAGCAAAATGAGAACATAAGGATCGTAGCAGGTGACGTTCTGTAGTTTCTGCCTACCCCCATGGGAAGAAGGCGTGAGTTTATGTATGCGTGTACATATCTTAAGAGTTTCCGGGTGAAAGCGCCAGGGTAGCCCGCGAAATTAAAATTTTCATACGTTTTTTGCAATTTCCAGGTCCGTAATGGGTTGTATGTTGATTAAAATATGATTCGCGACCGTAACAAATACGTATTTACATAATTATAATCACTAAAGTCATCAATACAACTCTCTAAGACCAGGAAATCCAATTTAATGACTACTTCATGAAATTTACTATTTGAGGATTATACTAACTTAGGGAGTTGTATTACTGATTTAATTATTATAATTCTGTAAATACATATTTGTTACGGTCGCGAATCATACTTTAATCAACAGACACTGAGCTCGTAAGAAAATTTGAATATCGCGGGCTACCTTAGCGCTTCCCTCTTAAAATAAATAGGTTAATACGGTTGGTAACACATACTTTAATTATTAGATTATTGTGTATTGTCACTTTTTTATTTTGTTTTTTTTATATTTTGTGTTTCACGAACTGTGTCCAAATAAACATTTTTTTTCTTTCTTTAAATTAACACATAACATAACTCGAAAAGCAGTGTTACAGCTAAATTCGACCAATTTTTAATTTTCCATAGAAACAGAGATTTCCAATTATCTTTTTTTAAATAAGACATTTCGAAAATGTTCTAAACTAACTTTTTAGACCTATGTATCCTGCTTATGCATATGAAGTTTCATTAAATTCGGTTCATTCATTACGAAAAACAAGGACTTGAAAGTTTGTATGTAATGCCGTACGTCGTAAACGCTCTTAAAGCATGAAGAGGTAAAAGACAGACAGACAGAAACACTTTCGCACTGTTAATATTCGGGACGCGTGAGGGAGAGGCAAACTTTGCGCCCTCACGCCCCTAGTCGCCGCAAGAGACGCCCTGGACGTCGGGAATTGGCAGCCGATTCTCGGCTACCGTAGGCGCGGGCTTGCGGACGGCGAGCAATGGGTAGCTCGCCGTCCGGTAAGGACCAGGCCCGAGTCGACGGCGTGGTGTGTTCCACGCGCGCCTCAAAGAGATGTCAGCAGCATTGACGGGGTCCGCTAGGACCGATGCCAGCCGGGGTTGCGGGATGTTCGAAAGAGTTACCGCGGCCCCGGCACAGGCAACAGAAGGAACACGGGTGGGTTTTAATCAGTAAAAGTCTGACACGCCCTCCCGCTCCGCCCAGAGCGGGAGAAGTCATTTGATGATTTCGCATCCACAAAAAAAAAAGGATTACTATGGAGGTATATGGATTAAGTATAAGCAAACTAACATACAAATTATCTCGCAGCTAGAAATTCTCCACATAATAAGAACGGAGTCAGCCCAAAAAACACTAGACACACACTTGCCAAAAAGGGCAGACACAAAAAAGGGTCCAACACCTCACAGCTACTCCATTTCACGAAGTGTGTTATTTCTCAGAAAACCCCAGAAACCTACACAATAAAACAGATGGATTGTAGCAAATTGTTATTGTATTCACAAACGGGGTATGGAAACGAGGGAATAAAAATAATCGAATGGGGAATTATTTTGCGGACGGTTGGTTTTGAAGCTCGGTACAGATGTTAAGGGAAGGTATTAAAGGGAATGCTGCTTTCGGTCGGGTTCGACTTTGGGTGGCCGCATAATGTTCGCACGATTGTAAAAATATCGCGGCGGGATTTTATCGTGCACTGGATTTTCAACTCTTGGTGTTGAGCCGGAGGCGCTCGTGGATAAGTGATAACAGCCGCATGGGTGGATCGATCAGGTTAAGCACACATCTCCCGCCTACACTACACCACTAAGGCGGAGGACATCGTGGAGTACGTGCGCCAGAAGACGAGGTACGCGCCGAGGGTGCAGTTACTGGAGTCGCACCGCAACGTCAGCTTCAAGGCGTTCGTGGTGCGCATACCAACATGCTACCTGCACCTGGTGATGGAAGAAAGCTTTTGGCCGCAGGATGTGGTATTCCGCCGCTTTCGCGGACAAGTGCCACCAGAACGCACAAAGACTTAGTGCAACTAAGTGATACGAACATAGTTATTAAGTTTTATTTATTAACAAAATTGTTACTATATTTATTATGTATACTTAGGTTAAGGTATGTATCTATGGGTCTTTGTTACCTGATAATAAATGGTTATATTATATTATATATATATTATAAGCTACGTTTGCCGCGGTCGGTCCATGGATGGGTGACCATCTTTACATACAGAGACACCCCGTGCCTCAGAAAGAACGTTAATAAGTGGCCCTGACATTTGAGAACTTGTACGTTAGGTAAGAAATTCTTCTGAGAACTAGTCAGGCAGTAAACATCTGTCTCGCCTTGACAGAATTCCATCATTTATAAACCGATTTAAAAAATTCTTCTTTTTATTTGAAAGGATATACTTCCAAATTGGTCCCATATAAATTTGGTCAAGTTCTGGTGAGTGGTTTTTGAGTTAGCTTCAGTAATACGTATTTTTCCCACTTAGTATATGTATATTGTTGATGTTATAATAATTTCCTGTCACTGTCATTTACACAGCAAGTAGTGGTATGCGACGTTGTGTGAGTAGGTACCATAACTAAAAAGTGAAACATTAAAAGTTTTTTGCAAAAAAGAAACAACCGACTGTAAAAAAAAAAACACTACAAAGTGAAAAATAACTTTAATTTCGGAAGTCGGTGGCAAAAAACGAAAATACAAAACCAAAGACACCGACTTCCGAAATGAAAGTTATTTTTCACTTTGTAGTGTTTTTTTTTTTTGGAAGTCGGTTGTTTTTTTTTGCAAAAAAGTTTTTTCTGAGAAAAAGTTTATAACAACCTTAGTGGCAAAATCTGTCCATTACTTTCATAGAAACATATCATACATACAAACAGGTATACACATACAGATAGCTCATATTTCAAAATAAACATGGATAATTTTAAGGAAGGAATTTGTCATCAATTTATTGAGTTACTCTTTCGTTCGAATGTCAAAGGATAACTGCAAGAAATTTTAATAAAAAAAGGAAATAATAGGAGAACACAATTTTAAATTTTCCCACTCTAAACGATAAAAGAGGAAGTTTGATCACTTACACAGCAACGTTTTTTATGAATAAATTACACCGTGGGTAGGCGACATAAATGAAAAATAAATTGTTTGAAATAATATATTAATAAATGATAAATTATATTTAAATTATTATTATTTATTATGTACATTGGTTGTAAAAATACTTTTACCGGTCAAAATTAAATTATGTTTTAAAACTAGATGAGTTCGGCGTTTCCTAACTGAATACTCTGAGAAGAAAGACCGAAACAAACTCAGAGGTCTCTCTATTTTACAATATTTAAATTCAGACATAATATTGGTCAGGCCCTTACGAGGACGTTTGTATGTAATAAATGGAGCAGCTCAAGACCCACATTTAGAACTTAAAAAATTGTTACTCATGCTTACTTCTGCTGCCTATCCAAAAGACCGAACTGTTCTATTAGATAAGCTCAGTGCTCACCAAGTACTCAAAAGAGAAGTCACGCGCCTTTGGACAATATAATAATATCTTGTAATATCTTGCAACTATAAGAGAAATGAAAAACAATTTGCGAAAATTAATCTCAGGAAAAATACTTTTGTAAAAATAATATGCAGCCGTTTCTTTGGTGTCTTAAGTTAAAAGCAAATAGCGATTATAATTTTTTTTTGACCGAAATACTTGAGTCGATTTTGAATTTTTATAAATTTTATCAAAAAATATGGAGTACTTTTACTACAAGAAACTGGATACTAACCCGAGTACATTGATACAAGACTTATCAGTTTCTTACTTTTTTAGTATTCAGTTTAACTTATTTTCAGGTTAAAACTTTTCGTATTCTCATGGAATATTAATAATGTTTTCAAACCCAAAAATACTTTTTTTATTACTACTATATTTCAATATCTAAATTTATGGATTTATTAATATTACTTATTTAAACTATAAATAAAATATACGCATATACTAAACTATAAATAAAAAATACAGATATATAATCTATACAAAACTTAAAACATATTTTTCCATTAACTAACGAACTAACTAACTATACAAATAAATAAACAAAACAAAACGAAACTTCGGCGTCGAAGTACTCGTCCGCATCGCTGTCATCCGGAAACGTGCCCAGAAGACTGGCAGCATTGCCATACCTAAATAGTTTATTTTTCCAGCTGATTTCATGACTAATGATTTTGGATAATAATTATGCAATTATCGGTTACAAAACATTGTAGCAGATATAAAATTACAAGCCATGTGCCCGATGGGGTTTCTTTAACTTTTTTTCTGTAACTTTCATCCCCTTTTCAAGGGATGAATTTTCAATAATCCTTCCCTACTAGGCATAGTGTACTTCCCGTGCGTCACGTTACTTTCATAATTAATATGTCTAAGGAAATCTTGCGCAAAATTTCATGCTTCTTGATCAAGCGGCTTAGGCTGTGCTTTGTCTGTCAATGAATGAATTAATTTAAGATTTTTAATAAGTAAATTATTATTAATACTCTCAGCCTATGACTTACGTCACCAACCCTCCCCAGATTTTCCGGGACACGAAATCCGGACCGAGACGGCTTGTCAACACGCTCGTCCGTCCGTCCGTCGGAACTAAGCATTTTTAAATTATACCAAAAATAAATGTTACATCTAAAATTGTTCCATTCTGCTGGATTTTTATTTGATAGCCTTACAGAGGCGTAAAATGTTGGGTCTTATTATTTTTACTTCAAAATTAGAACGAGGTTTCTCAGAACAAAATGGTTTTTCAGGTCATTGGCGTTATGAAACCAAGCTGGGTGGATATAAAAAACATAATTAATTATTTTCTGAAAATATTATAAGCATCTGAGTAATCCACCTTAGACTCCCTGGTACGGTCTAACAATTTTCATAAAATTCCCAAAGTAATTTACGAAACTATTCAATAGGTACAGTACGACACAACTTAGATGTAGCACTTTGTAAATTTGCATTCTAATTTCAATTTTAGGAATGAATTTGGTTATATCACTTTAAAAGTTATTGCGTTTGCGTAAAGATCATTTTTGCCTAAAGCAGTAATAAAGATTGATGATTTTGAAGGTGCACTCAGTTCGGATGGTGATCAGTTTTACGAATTTTGCCGATGCTACATCTAAGTTGTGTCGTACTGTACCTATTTTGTTTGAGACTGTTTCGGGGATTACAAGAAAAACTAAACATTTTGGGTTCCACTAGGCTTTACCTACTTTGGCACTTAAACTTTGTTAAATTGACATGAATCATTTATCATTTTGTTTCAATTCATTATGTTTACCTACCTTCTGAGTTTATCTTGAACATTATTCATAGTGGTGAAGGAAAACAATGACATTCTGAGGAAACCAGAGCCTAGACCACCACCTCTTAAAGCAGTATTATTGTAATCTTACTTGAGTGCGGGAAAGAGATGGAGCTAGACGTCCTGTATAGCATCATCTCTTTCTCACACTGAAGTAAAATTAAAAAAATACTGCTTTAAGAGGTGGTGGTTGGCCCCCTGGACATATCTATCTATATCTATACTGTTTAAGAATAATCGAAACATAAATAGTTTTACTTGCATTAGCAACATTTATATTTTAGCACTAATTTTTATGTACTGGTAACATCTGGGTCGGTACAGTCTTCTCTGTGCCACGTACTTTTGCTCTTGTGTAAAAATTAACTATTTTGGAAATACAGTTTACGGCAAAAAGTCTACAAGCATTTTATTGTACATAAAGGTACTAATAACAAAGCTGAAGAGTTTGTTTTTTTGTACGATTGTTTGATGTTTGAACGCGATAATCTCTGGAACTGCCAGTCGGATTTGAAAAATTATTTTTGCATTTGATATAGTAAAGCTGAAGAATTTGTTTGTTTGTTTGAACGCGCTAATCTCTGGAACTACCAGTCGGATTTGAAAAAAATATTTTTGCATTTAATAGCCCAATTATCGAGGAAGGTTATAGGCTATTTAACATCACGCTACGACCCTTAGGAGCCGAGAACAAAAAAAAAATCGGAAATAATGCTAAGCGAAAACGAAGTAATAACGCGAGCGGGGATGCGATGCGAGGCGGTGGGTCGAGGGCCGAGGATTTTTATAAAAATGTAGCTGTTAATTTAGTATACTGTGTATCTTTTGACTTGCACGGGCAGAAGCTAGTAATTATTATAAGTCGGAAATCGCCAACCCGCCTTGAGCAAGCGCGGTGATCAATGCTCGTGCCTTCTCTGTATGAGAAGAGGCCTTTGCCTCGCAGTGGGACCGTATTAGGCTGGTATTATATTATTATTGCAATAAATTCACAATAACTGACAGGAGAATATATAATCATTGACTTAGGTACCTATATACTAGGTCTCTAGTGCTCTACCAAGAAAAGTAATATCAGTAACCTTTTGATAATCCGAACACATGTTACAAAACGGATATTGCTTCTATATTAATTTCCTTATCCGAAAATCAACCTTACTAAAGGCATTTTTCCTCGTATATGATTTAAAAAGTGGAAATAGATTCCTTTGAAGGTGTTATTGACGCGTGAGATGGTCCTCAAAGAGATCGGATATGTAAAGTATAAGGAGTATGGATTACTATTAATATTTTCATATAGGGGTAAACTGGATTTTTTGCCATATACGAGTATATCCAATAATCCTATCAATATTTTAAACGCGAAAGTTTGTGAGGATGGATAGATGGATGGATGTTTGTTACTCTTTCACGCAAAAACTACTGAACGGATTTGGATGGAATTTGGTACTCAGACAGTTTATAACCTGGATTAACACATAGGATACTTTTTTATCCCGATATCCTTATTGGAACGAGACTAATGTGGGTGAAACCGAGGGGCGCTGCTAGTATCCAATGATACTCATATGCGATAGGTTTTATTTCAGTATTGGGATCCTACTGACTTACTTGAGTCTGTAAGTACATTGTTACAGACTTTACAAACAATGGTCACAAGGACAACAACACAAAATGTCAATGACTATGGAACTAAATTATTGAGCGGTGAATGATTGCTAATACTTTGCGGACGCAAACGAGGCACAATAGAAATGTCATTGATATTATTGCCTTAGCCGTATATTGTCCTTCAAAGTGTTCATGGGGCTAATACAAAGCTTTCCGGATGTCCTAAGGACCACACAACAACGTCCTTGACGCCAAGGATCAAAATCTTTTACACCATGAACTCAACACAGAAGAGTTTACAATAGTCTGTTTGGGGTTGAAACACTAGGACCGTGGGGCCCGAGTGCTCATCGAGTATTTGGGGACATCGCCAAGCGGTTAGTCGACTCTTCACGTGACCAGAGGGCTGGCCAATTTTTTGATGACCAATTAAATATATTATATACTTTAGTGTTACATTGTATATTGTATTTAAGAATTATGTATTTATTTATTATTTCTGCCCAACCAACAATTGTATATACTGTAATAAAGGTTTTTACATCAAAGGTTAGTATAACAATTTCTTATAGGTTAGCACCGCATGCAAACACAA
Organism: Fissipunctia ypsillon; assembly: GCA_947568875.1. Taxonomy (NCBI): domain Eukaryota; kingdom Metazoa; phylum Arthropoda; class Insecta; order Lepidoptera; family Noctuidae; genus Fissipunctia; species Fissipunctia ypsillon. The sequence goes on from OX387662.1 coordinate 18,066,460, forward strand.
AATAATAAATGTTACCAGTTGAAGTCTAAAGTAAAATTTAAATGAAAGTTTAAAAACAGAATTAAAATCAAAATTAAATACAAACATTTTAAAACATAAACAAAATCAAAATTAAAACAAAACTTACAAAAACCAAAATTAAATACGAAAATGTATATTATTACAATAAACAAAAATCTGGAAGGTTACTGTTATAAAAAGTTATAAAAGCCCTTGAATTCAATCATCAGATATAATCCGCCTGTCAATATCAGTAAATAATGTTTTAATTTAAAATATTTCAGAAAGGGCACGCTTGAAATCTAATTTCCTCTCAGAAGATGAGGTCCTGGTACTTTATAATCTGTCTCTGTAATTTTATCGAATTTCTGTGATCGAGTTCGTTGTTCTCATAGTAACTAATGCGGAGGAGGTATGGATTGTTTGATAAGGATTTTGAAGGATCGCAACGTTCGGGAACAGCCGTGAGCTTATGCAAAGTAGGAATTACTTATTATAAAACGCTTTGATGAAAACATTCTATATAATGTAGTCTAAAAACTTGGCATGAACAGTAATTACCTATAATTATTATTCTTGTCATGTTTCTGTAAACATTGCTTTGTTAAAGTTTCTTTTGTAAACTTTTTTTTTTAATCAGAACCTATCTACTGCACGTCGTTGAAATTAAAATATTCAAAAACTAATTCTCAAATTAATTAATATCTGACTCGATTCCATTTATTTTTACCTTGTAGGACATAATTTCTAAATGAATGATTGAATTTATAATCCATCCTTAAAAGAACATTAATTATACAGGGTGTAAGGGATAATCTTCCGCAAACTAACAGGAAAAATTTAGGTCCTTATTTTGAATCATAATATTCCACCAGAAAACTCAGGATTTTTTTTTTATCATGTTTACAGTCTGATAATATTCCTTTATTTCAATATAAAATTACCTTCTCCGTACGCTGCACTCCATTTAGGCAAATAAAACAGCTAAAATAATAAATCAGCAATGGATGTTGAAATACTCGGCGGCCGAAGGCTCGCTGCGCTGCCGTTTGCTACACGCGTTTTGCCGCGGTAACGATACATTGCGTGTGATGAGGTAATAAAACAAATCAGGTTTATTGGATTCCCATAATGTTCCTGAAACTTCTTAGTATGATATACTGAATTCACCCCATCTGTCTGCGGAGGGCTGTCCCTTATACCCTGTATAACAGCCTAGTATTTGAACAAAAACTGGGACTTCGTTTACAGCACTCACTACGTTGAAAGCAAAAAAAAAACTCGTTCAGTCTCACTTAGGTTTATTTTAAACTTTTAAATGCCTTAGAATGTTCCGAATTACCGTTTAAACGGTTTATGTTAGCTTCACGCCATTAAAAACTGGGGGATAAGATATGTTGGGCAGTTAAGTATTTCAATTTGTTTTTGAATTAAGATGGGTTTTTTTCGCTAGTCATTGTGGTTGCCCAAGAGTGACGATTACATGAAATTCTTCTTGATTATCCTACTATTAAATTATAAATGTGAACGTTTGTATGCTTGTTGTTCAATCACGCAAAAACGGCTGAACGGATTTGAATGAAATTTGGCAAACAGATAGTTTATAACCTGGATTAACATAAAATAAATTTTTAGCTCGGCAGTACATTCTATTCGGATAATTTTCGTCCATGGCGCGGGCGACGCCGCTGGCAAAAGCTTCCAAATACATTGAGAATCAGAGTGCATTCCAACGCGTGAAAAAAACACACTGTGGATTTTCAACTCTCGGCGTTAAACAGAGCGTTGAAAATCCAGTGCGTGATAAAATCCCGATGCGTTATTTTCACGTCCGTGCGTACGTCGGCTAAGAAAGACGCAGCTCACCGATAGTCATTAAGGCTCCTTCAAACAGTCGCGACACATGACGCGACACAAAGGCACCACGTGTCGCGCGACAAGCGGTGCCTTTGTGCCGCATCGCGTGTCGCGCCTGTGTGCAGGAGCCTTTATGGGTAGAAGTGGTAGAATAGGAAAAAATATGTTGGAATAGGGGTCAATGTTTTGTAAATTGACTGCCTCGTTGGCCGCAAGCGCAATTGCTCAGCATGAAGTTCTAGGTTCAAGTCCCAGATCGAGAAAAGTGTAATTGGGTGTTTCCAAATAGAACTTCTCAGAAGCCAGCCCGGAGTCTGGGTTTGTGCCCAGTTGGCTGGGTACACACGGCAGTACAGCGCACGTTTTTTACAATATTCGATTTAAGCCGTATTAACAGCGGGCTAAGCGACATTCCACAGCTCACTTTTCGCCCCGTGGAAACAACTGACGTGGTATGTGGCGAGCATCAAGAAAAAAAAAGAAGTAAAAGAAGATGTAGTGACAAAAATTGAAAAGAGTATGGTTAGATGGTTTGGTCATGTTGAGAGGATGAATGAAAGTCGACTAACAAAAGGTATTTACACGGCAGATGGCAGTGGAAAACGCCGGGAGGGGACGCCCTAGGACAGCCTTTCCCAAAGTGGCCGATAACGCCCCCTTGTGGGCGCTTCAGGCCTAAAGGGGGGCAGTAAGAGACCCAGAAAAAAAATGGGGGCGTTTTGTAGAGGCTTAGGGGGCGATTTGTAATTTCATCTAGGAGGACTCTTAGACACCGACTGAGCTCTCGACTCTCGACCACAAAATTTGGGAACCCCTGCCCTAGGAAGACATATAGCGATCTTATTCGTGATGTTCTTCAGAAAGGTCAGGTGCGTAGTACTCACAACTGGCGTGCGTGTATGACCAGATGTATGAACGTAAACGAGGCAAACGGAGTATGTAAGGATCGTAGCAGGTGGCGTTCTGTAGTTTCTGCCTTCCGCCATAGGAAGAAGGCGTGAGTTTATGTATGTATGTATGTGTGTAAAAACGAATAGCCGCAGTGATGCCACATAGCCACAGCCACACACACAGCGAATACGTCAAAAGTTCATTCATTTCTTATACGTTTTGTTTGCAGTACAAACGACGTGTAAACCTAGTCGTTGATGGCAATGAGCTCGCCCCCTATTACATAGGACTTAAACATAACTGGCGAAATGTGGGTGTACTATAGGTACACCTCTGCCTAACCCTTCGGGGAATACAGGCGTGATGTTATGTTTTATCAGCCAAACTTTAAGTTACTACAAAATATAAATAAAAGATTGTAAAATTCTTTTAAGGCGAAAGCGCCAGGGTAGCCCGCGAAATTCAAATTTCCTTACATTTTTTGCAATTTGCAGGTCAGTATTAGGTTGTATATTGATTAAATTATGATTCGCGACCGTAACAAATATGTATTTACATAATTATAATCATTAAAGTCATCAATACAACTCTCTAAGACCAAGTTATCCTATTGAATAACTATTTCATGAAATCTTGACATTTGAGGATTATACTAACTTAAGGAGTTGTATTACTGATTCTAATGATTATAATTCTGTAAATACGTATTTGTTACGGTCGCGAATCATACTTTAAACAACATACACCCAGACACTGAGCTGCAAATTGCAAAAATCGTAAGAAGATTTGAATTTCGCGGGCTACCTTAGCGCTTCCTCTTAAGCTAAAAAGATACTTCATATTGCAAAAAAAAAAGTGAGTTTTAACGATCACAATAAGTTATCCACATCATTGCTTTTGCAACAGCAACTGTCATGAAAAGAATTGTCCTGCATTCAACAAATAAATTCAGCTTTCCCCAGTTGAACTTTTCACCTAATTAATCATTTTATTAAAATATCATAAAGAGGCCGTTTTATCGGACAGACAAATAGCCTGAAAGACTTTAACATAAAACTCGCTTTGTTTACAACCGATAAATTGTGATGCTCGAAAAGTCTGCCTGTTCACAATAAATATTCGGGGGTAGGTACTGATGACTTTTTTTTCTCACTGTGAGATATTAAGAGCAGTAGTGGTCCAGTGGTAACGGCCCCGACTTACGAGTTGTAGGTAGTGAGTTCGAACCCAGACAGGTACTTTCTTTTGTGTAAATAAATTTCATTAACACTACTCTCGAAACGGTGAGGAAAACAACGTGAGGAAACCGGCATGTCTTAGAACCAAAAATTCGAAGACATGTGACATCTTTTTTTTGTTTTTGGGGGTGAAACCTTCAAAAGGCGCCTGGACTTTGGAGAAAAAACCAGGCAGTGTGGGATTCTTACCTCACTAAAACCAACCCGGTGATCACCACCTGCACATGGAGGGGGCCCCGTTACCACTTTATAGACCAGTCCGGAAACCCCTCTGTGCAACGCCTGTTAGAGCACGACCCTGGGGAGACCATAGACATGTGACATCTACCAACCCGCACTGGGCCCGCGTGGTAGATTCGAGCCTTCTCTCTCTCGTAGAGAGAAGGCCTGTGTCCCAGCAGTGGGAATGTTATAGGCTGATTATGCTATGAGATACGTTTTACAGTGAAACATAAAATAGGTCGTTTTCAGGGAATTTGTAACAGAAATATTGGAGTGTATAGTTGTCTTCGTAACTGATTTCTTATCACCCTAAGTTTGAATGTCTTATCATTTCAGCTTGAAATTACCCACTGATGGATATAAGCCTCCCCTTTCTTCTGTCATACTTCCCGGTACCATCTCTCATCCCCCGCGACTTTGACGATATCATCAACCAGCTTTTGGATGGCCCTGGGCACTCACACGTCAAAATACCGATAAGATCTAGTTGTCTATTTGTTAGATAGGTTCAACCGTATGGGGGGCGACCGACGTCCCCGAGTCCGTCGCCCGTGGACCCATTTAGGGGGGCTGGAAGAGGGCGTTGTCCGTCCTCCGCCGACGCCCGGTGCGCCTGCTGCGGGCCGGGTGAGAGGATGTGATCTCCCTCTAATATGAATCTAATAAATACGATAACCTAACCTAACTAAAGCTTAATTAATAAACTAAAATATGGCGTCTAAAAATTCCTCCGCATCGCTGTCGACTTGTAATGTATACAAGAGACTGGCGACATTGCCACGTTGTATGGCAATGCTTAGCCTCTGGCCAAGGTAAAAGCCAGCCCTTCGTTCACGGGAAGTGTCAACCAGCCGTTTGGAGTACATAAATACAAAACACTTATTACAAAGTTAGTATCAAACTGACAGTTGTCAAGAACGCATTCTCTCGATGGCCGGACTATAGTGGGAGTTATTGTCAAAACTGATACAGAAATTAAGGGGTCGACTAAACTAACTATTGGTTTTGTAAAAGTTATCCTTATTTGTTTTGTAATAAACAATCTTTATCCCATTCTTTTCCCTTATAGGTAATTGATAAATCGGAAAGATAGATTACATAATGAATACACGTACAAAACAATCAATCTAACACCCTAAAAGCAATCACTCATGCTTTAATTTAGGTAAATCAATTAATTAGTGGCAAATATTATTTTTTTAGAAAAGGTGTTTACAAGGCAGATGCGGGTCGGGCTTGCGGACGGCGAGCAATGGGTAACTCGCTGTCCAAGGACCAGGTCCGAGTCGACGGCGCGTTGTATTCCACGCGCGCCTCAAAGAGATGTCAGCATCACTGAAGGGGCCCGGCAGGGCCAATGCCAGCCAGGGTTGCGGGATGTTCGAAAGAGTTACCGTGGCCCCGGCACAGGCAACAGAACGAACTCGGTTGGGTTTTAGTCAGTAAAAGTCTGACACGCCCTCCCGCTCCGCCCAGAGCGGGAGAAGTCATTTGATGATTTCCCATCCACAAAAAAAAGGCAGATGACACTGTTGGTGATGTTCTTCAGAAAGGTTAGGTGCGTAGTACTCGCAACCGGCATGCGTGTATGACCAGATGAATGAACGTAAACGAGGCAAAAGGAGTTTATAAGGATCTTAGAAGATGGCGTTCTGTAGTTTCTGCCTACCCCCATGGGAAGAAGGCGTGAGTTTTGTGTATGAGTGTATATGTATTAATTTTTTTTCCCATGTAAACAGCGTGGGTAGAATAGGTGGACCGATGACCTGGTGAAGGTCGAAGGAATCAGTTGCATATGAAAAGCACAGGACCGGTCGATGTGGCGATGCTTGAGGGAGGACACCAGGAGGAGACGCCAGTCGGCTGAGTGATGATGATTTGAAAACTTGAGCTATCAATTGGATACCTACTTCACTACTACGACTTTTTTGAAGTAAAGGCTCCTGCAAACATGCGTGTCACGCGACGCGATCGCGCGCGACACAAAGGCACCGCTCGTCGCGTGACAAGCGGTGCCTTTGTGTCGCGTCGCTTGTCGCGCCTGTTTGCAGGAGTCTTAAAGCTAATCGAAAAAATGCAAAGTCAGCAATGACCGATTTTCGCAGAATTTAACACATACATTATTTCCTAATTCTTGTGTCTTAATTTGTCAATTAGGTACTAAAACGTAAAAGTCTTTTAAATAAGTTTGGAAGCTTAAATTAACATACCTTATTATTTTTAAATACTCCAGCGTGACACGTTAAGAGAGTATTAGTTTAAGAGCCAGTCACTCCGATTCAAAGCCACAGGATTATGCGGTTTAGCTGCGACCTAGTTTAGGAGCTCGAGGTCAAAAATGCGAAGGTATTAAAAGAAGGTTTGTGAGTATTTGCACTGAGAGAAAAGTTGTTTGTACGTAGTGATAATAAAAAAAGTTTGGCAGATCACGTGATTTTGATGTAATTAGGTACATGTATTTGGAAATATCGTTGCAACAATATTAGATCAGCTAAAGACTTCCGACCGGGTAAGTACTGTAGGACTCTGCCGGGATGCCACGGCAGGTCATGCTGAAGGCAGGCTCGATTAAAGCCTCCACAGTACCTACTGAAATGATACACCTTTTCAGTACGAACATTTATATTTATTTATTTATCGTTTATTTCCAGGTACTATCCCATAGAAATATCACAATGCGTGCTTGTTAAATTATTACATCACAATAAATTACATTAAGGACTGATTTTCACATAACTTTTATCTAGAGAATATGTTAGACGTTTTGACAGCTTTAGTACAGAAAATGTGTCAAGCCGCCATATTTATTCTTCAGGTAAAAGTTATCTGACGATTGAAAAATCAGCCCTAAATTAAATTAAAAGTAAAAATTAAATCATTTCAGCATATTAGCATCTTAGCAGGTACACACAGCGAAATATTACAGACAATATGTATTGATTTTATTTGGTTCACCAACAATTGTATACACTGATATAAGCAAATAAAACAGAAGAAACAAATCAGAGTATAGTGTAACAATCACTTATAGGTAAACTCTGCATGCAACATGCTGCGTGTGTTGGATCATTCGGTTCCCTACAAAATGGTTGAGCTGGATGGTGCTGATCCACGCGTCATGTTCGTGAACGGGCGCCGTCAGTGGAGACTGGTCATCTCTTAGCTGCCAGGGCTTATTTTTAATCTTATATTTTGAATTGTTTTTAATTATCTATTTTTTACATTGTTCTCACATATAGAAGCAACAAGAACAATGTACCCAGGATTTTGTAACAATTTTGATTTAAATGAGTGTCCATGGAGTTTCTTGCCCATTCTTCTCCATAGAGATCTACGTTTTGGAATGGGCGACTAGCTTCAATTTTCTGACTAACTGACTGACTCTTTAACAATTCAAAAGTGCCTGTAATTGGTTTAATTGAAATAAATGCTTTGAGTCTGAGTTTGAGCTTGCACACAAAACGTTGTCGTAACTTACAAAAAAAAAAAAAATAGAAATAAAAGACTATATTATAAAGTTGCACTGAATAGAACTCTATAAATTAATTAAACTAAATTAAAACAAACTAGGTAATACAAAGAATAAGTAACATGTAGCCCAAATTCACCCAGCCAGCGAGGCAATGCAGGGCAAAGAGACTCAATGTTCGGGGGGATACTTATAAAAACTGGCTTTCAATTTTCCTATGCATGTATTATACATGTATTTGATCATGCATATAATCAATTTAGGAAAGATGCCTTGAGTCTCCTCAAGAGCCCGTAAAAATCAGTAACTCTGATCTCAACGAACATGCCTGTCACACTGCGCCGCCAGGACAGCTTTATTATAACTTTAAAGGCGTTGTTATATTGTACCTGTACCAGAGTTGACTGGTGTAGAACGACTGACAGTAAGCCTTGAACAGAGTTATTTTAACTTGGTTGGAGCATTGAGCAAAGCGTCTAGCCAACATGTTGCTTCGACATGCGATACTACGCCTCTGTCTTCCTCGATCGGCATCATATTTTTACAATCTTACAAACTTGGTACTCAGTTCAACAGACTTTAGACTTCTTAAAGATAACCTTTAGGTCCCGAGGCTTGAAGTGAACTAACTTCCAATAACCAAGGTCACGCTCCAAACATCATTTCTCCATTCCCTTACGTTAAAAAACCAGTACTTTTACGATAACTGTCAAATGAGATACTTTTAAACTTCATGAATACACTGTTGTTTGAAGTAGTTCAACACAAGTAAACTTAGTTAACATTCCGATGGATAGATGGCGCTGTACCGAATTCCTTTAAATCTGAATCGCGGTGTTAAGAATTTCCGTTGTTTAATGACGCTAGTAACATTTTGTTCAATAAAGACACTTTTTCTTTGGCATACTTCCGAGTATTATCCAACCTTTTTAAAGGTACCTAGATCATCATTAAACAATTGTTATAAAAATCATTTGAGGCAAATCACATACTTTCAATTTTATATTTTGTATTTAAAATCTCTACAAATCTTATTATTATTTTGAAATCATGAAACTACCAAGGTGACTTTTCAGTTAATAGGTAGGTAGGATACTAAGTTTATTTTGAACATCACTGAATTCGGCGAAGGAAACCATCATGAGGAAACCTGGACTTATGATTGATTTAAGTCTGAAATCGCCAACCCGTTTTGAGCAAGCGTGGCGATCAATGCTAGTGCCTTCTCTGTATCAGAAGAGGCATTTGCCTTGCAGTGGGACAATGATAGGATTTTTTTTTTTTTTTGTGGATGGGAAGTCATCAAATGACTTCTTTCGCTCTGGGCGGAGCGGGAGGGCGTGTCAGACTTTTGCTGACTAAAACCCACCCGTGTTCCTTCTGTTGCCTGTGCCGGGGCCACGGTAACTCTTTCGAACATCCCGCGACCCTAGCTGATTACATTACCTACAGTTCTAATTTCAACTTAGTGGCTTTTGTGAACATGATATTAGAGAGACTGTTCATTTTTGTCTGTGATTCCGGGTACAGATTGGTGAAACGGATCATGAAATGTAACACAAATGAGCCATCCTAATTTATGCAATGCAACAACACAACAACAAGCCGTATTTGTTTCATTGTGTGTTTATATTTCACGTTTCGGTTCACAAATCCGCACCCTAATTGCGTAATACACAATCAATCACCATGTAAATGATTTTGAAGCATATTGCTAATCCATTGCTTCATAAATGTTCGAATTTGTCTGCTCAACAACGTAAGTAACGCAGTGAATGTTGTTGAACTGTCAAAATGAAACCGATTCCTACTGTAAGTGTGTTACGCAATTAGTGTGCTGTACCCCGGGGGAGAACTGGCAATCACCAACGCATACCAGGTGTGCAAAGATAGCGAAAACCACTTCTATTTGCAAAATACTCAATCTTGTATTCTACATCTTTATAACGGTTACCTACCAACCCCCCTCCCACCCCCTTTATTCTTCACCGACCTGTAACACATCCCTCATTATAAAGCTTCGTTCCCCGCACAAGTACCGTGCACATAAAATCAAATCACCAATCCAATTTATATCTTATATCCGCGTAATAAGATTTATTATTAGACGCTCAACAACATTGTTGCAAGTAGCAACAAAGATTGTGGAAAATGTACTTTAGTGAGTTGTTTTATCCAATGAACTTTGTATCTTAAAACTCAGATATAAGATCTGTTTCGGATTGACGAAGTTTTAATGTAAGCGGAAGGGAAGATTTCCCGAGTAAACTGTAGGGTTTAGGAAAGTTTACAGTTTAAATGTTGTTGCTTATTATTTTAGAAGTGCGGTGAGATCAAAGATATGAGATATTTTATCTTGAAGTTGTTATTTTTGACGAGACAGTTTCGGTTTTAAGGTTTGCTTGATTTTAAACTCATCCTGAAGATATTAAATGACTGTACAAGGTGTAATTTTAAACAGTGTTAATCTCTTAAGGGGTCATTGTACTAAAAAAATATCAGCCTGTTTTTTTTTCGTGATTTCGGGTTTGGTCCCATAGTAAATGTTGTTCATAATGATGATGAGTCTTAAGGGATAATTTTTCTCATGTACAATGACCCCTTAAGAGATTAACACCGTTTAAAATTACAACTTGGTATCGTTTCGACGATGTTTTCTTGAAACTTAAACTGTCCTTAGTTGCCAGATTTCTGGTGGTTTCAAGACGTAATTATAATTTACTAGTATTTCCCCGCGACTTCACTCGTGTGAAGTTCGGAAATCATCTCACGGGAACGTACAACCGGGATACAAAATGTTTCCTATGTATTAACCCAGGTCATGGTCTATCCGTGTGTTCAATCCGTTAAGCCGTCAAAGCGTATAAAGGTAATAGACGGACAGGCAGACAGACAGACAGAATTACTATCGCGTTTGTTTATAATACAGTATGGATGGAAAGTATGGCTGAATGCTTAATAATTGTGGGCCTTAGATAATCTGAGTCGAAATTTTTTCTTGTTTTTTAGAGTTCCGTACGTCAAACGGAAAAAACGGAACCCTTATAGGATCACTCGTGTGTCTTTTTTAATTAAATAGTTTCAAAGTTATTTAAGAAAATATACGTATACATCTTCCAAACTACTAAGCCTAAAGTTTTGAAAAAAATACCGAGAATAGTCCTTTACTTATAAATTACAGGAAAATTGATAAAAAGTCTATGTGGTCATAAAATAACATTGTAAATCTCTCAATATTATGCGTACAAACTTACATTTGCAGTTGGAATGTATGGCGGATCATGTTTTTCAACTACATTGTACGGAACTCTTCATTGTGCGTGGTGCGACACGCACTTGTACGGTATTTTATTGTTTCAATTATATTGTTTTTAAATAGCTTAGGAGCTTACAGCTCAAATTTGATTACCTTCGCGGACATTCCGAGATAATATATTTTATAGAGAAGTTGGCAGTCACACACAAGAGGAAATCTACTTGTAATAACCAACAAATTAGCCCCTTGCAAAATGGATCATCAAGGAACAATATTATCCACTAGAGATTAAAACATTAAACACATACCTACACATAATTGCACAACCATGCTGATTTGTAAACTTCGTAACCTAACAATTAAAATGCGATTTTCATTTAAATTTGACGACATTTTAATCCCCACTGATTTCGAACGGATTACATTTATTTAAATTCATAATCCTATTTAACAGAAAACTGGGCAGGCGTTTTGAGTTTTGTACATGGCTGCAATATATTTATATTGTGGTCGTGTGAGATTAATTTAAACAAAGGACGGTTGAATATTGTTGTTTTCACAAGGAGTTCACTGTAGTGGGTGCTGTGTCATTGTGGGTAGATACAGATAAGGAAATTAATTGTTAAGTAAATTGACAACCTACGTCAATTTGCCGTGTTTTATTTCATACGACTGTCAAAGAATGACAATTGCTATGTGAATATCCGGACATTTTAAGTTGGTAGTAATTTTTGGTAACAATTAATTTTCCTGTCTGTACTAACAGTGTATGTGTTGCAAGTATACGCGCTATTTATATATCAACCAATCAAATCAATCAAAAGTCATTTATTCAAACTAAGCTGAGAATCAGCACTTTTCGGACGTCAAAAATTATATAAGACAGTCCCCCAAAACGCCCGCCCTACACCACTTCTTACTGCTTTAACTGGGAAGAAGAAGTGGCGCAATAAACACCCCAGCAGCACAACTGTCTGTTTAGTTAGAAAAACTTGATTTCAGACTAAGAACATTCATAATTGTGTTAGTAAGTAAGTACTTAAGAACTATGTTAGTAAACTACAAAAATAAAAATAAATACGAAATCAAATATGAAATTAATCCTGCGGCCTTTTTTTGTTTTCTCTTTGCTTTGCACGGTTTGTACATTAAGCCAATGTCACGTCACGTTTAGTTAATTTAATTTGAAGAAACAAAGGTAGGGAAAAGAACATATTATTATAATATTTTGATTAATTAATTAAAACGGGATTTAGGGTAGGACGGATATTTATGACCAGTATATTTATAAAGATGATACAATAGTGAATAATGTGTGTGAAAAATCCAATTTACATAAATGGCTTATTGGTGATTGCTTTTATAGTGTGAAAGAATTTATTGATAAAAAAGTATCAGATAAATATGGTTACTGAATTTTCATTATATACCTATCTATAATTGTCGTCCTATTGTAAAGATTTCTCCGCTGTTATTAAACAAGATAGAATAATATTTTTAACAAATGAATGTGTCGTTTTAATTTTTTTCATATAACATGTTTAAATATTTGTATGCCAGTCTATGGCGAAACATAATTATATTTATAAAACTATGTTTTAAAGCAAATAAATATATTCTATTCTATTCTATAATGAGCAAATTACAATGACAAAAAATTACAACCCAATATTATTTAAAGTACAAATAAGACTATACATTGGCGAAATATGGGTGTACTACAAAGTAGAAGATTAGGCAGAGGTGTACCTGTAGTAAGTCTTACTATAAGTACACCTCAGCCTAATCTTTCGGGGAATACAGGCGTGATGTTATATAGTTATTTATATACAGGAAAGCTATTTGTATAAAGAAAGTATTGATGAGGAGTACGGAAACCCGCGGCCTTTTGTGCATGGTAGTTTACACTACTCCATAAGAACCTACTACGATTTGGAATGAGCAACTAGCTTATCTAGAAATCTCTCTGACTGATCGACTCCTTGATATCAAAAAAGCCTGTAAATGTTTTAATTGAAATAAATACTTTGACCTTGAGTGTATGCCTATTCATAGGTGCTCAAAAGTCTTGTTCTTCAAACTAATAACTACGGTTAAAGGTCACCGTATAGAGGAGTTTCCAAGGACGTTTCAGACACCAACCTACATGGTCTTCACATGATCTGACCAAAATTATGTTTGGACTTTAAAAGAGACTGTGACCTCTGAGTTTGTTTCGGCCTTTCTTCTCAGAGTAGTCAGATATGAAACGCCGGCCTCATCTAGTTTAAAAAAAAATGTTTGACGTGTAAAAGTGTTTGTATAAACCTACTTACAGACAAAAAAAAAAAAAGGATCTCGGTCGCACCTTACCTTAGTACCTGAAGCTAGACCAGCACCTCTTAAAGCAGTATTATTGTAATCTTACTTCAGTGTGGGAAAGAGATGGAGCTAGACGTCCTGTATAGCTTCATCTCTTTCTTACCCTGAAGTATCATTAAAATAATACTGCTTTAAGAGGTGATAGTTGGTATCAAATTAAGACAATTATTTACTAGCTTCTACCCGTGACCTCGTCCCAGTGTTCGGCTCGCGACCCACCGCGTCTCATCGCATCGCCTGCCCCGCGCTATTAATTCCTTTTTGCTTAGCGTTCTTTCTAACTTTTTTTCCTTTTTAATCGGCTCTTAAGGGTCCTAGCGTGATGTTAAATAGCCTATCGCCTTTCTCAAGAATTGGGCTATCAAATGCAAAAAGAATTTTTCAAATCCGACTGGTGGTTCCAGAAATTAGCGCGTTCAAACAAACTCTTCAGCTTTATTGCTTATTTATAATGTAGATATAATATAGGTATGTATTAGAACAGACTAAAAATAATCAACCAGCACTGGGCCCTCTCACCGAGAGGAGGCCTGTGTCCCAGCAGTGGGAACATTATAGGCTGATTATTCGAAGAATAACGTTTAAAGAAGCTATAAATTCTCCTTTGCCATTTAAATCTCCATAAAAGCAAACGCTGCAATGGCCAACGTCTTCTAAAATAGCCACAAGTAGCCCCAAAATTAGATAATCAGTTCACGGCCACGATTTAATCGTTAGGTACCTACCACCCCCATCGTTGGGGAGTTTAATTGCTAATCGACTGAAAACGATAGAATACCTGATTAGGTTAAGTCTTCGTTTATAGTATGAGGCTAAAACCAGAGTGCAGAGCCGGAGTAATTTGTACTGGGATTTAGAAGACTGAAAAGTCTACAGGGTTATTTTAAATAGGCTAGCTAAACTTCGCAGACGCGATGGTTATTGATATTTAAATATGACAAAACAAAAAAAATATTATTAATTTGATGACTTTTTTGTGGGGTCATCGATCGCGCTTACGGCCGAAACCAATAACCTATTTTCAGTAAAAGACAGATCGCTATTGATGGGACAGTATAATTTTATCTGTCCTCATGTCATAGATAGATAGGTTTTTCTATCTCCAGTATGCCAAAACTGGTGATAAATAGGTTATTGGGTTCGGCCGTTAGTGTAGTCACTTGAAATATCAGCTTAAAAAATCTGTTCTTTTTTGTGTAAACTTCACAGACATGATGGGTATCGATATTTAAACACGATAAAACATAAGAAAACAGTTTTTCTCAACTCATAATTCAAGTAACAACACTAACAGCGGTCATTGACCTCCCAAAAAATACATCAAATATTTTTTATTTTATCGTATTTAGATATTGATACCCATGGCGTCTGCGGAGTTTAGCTTGCCAATTTAAAATAACCTTGTATATTAAGAATAATCAGCATAGGCTGATTATTCTTATTCTTCTGAGAGGAGTTATGTGTCCCAGTACTGGGAACATTATAGAATGTTCCCAGTGCTGGAACACAGTACTCCTCTCTATGAGAGGAACTGGGTCATAATCCACCACGGGCCCAGTGCGGGTTGGTCATGAATTCCTTAGTATTAGTCTGAAAATATCACACTGGTCTCCCAATTATTCTTCTTCTACTGATTATAACAAAAATGGCTAATGTCGTGTTAAATAAATGTGTGTGAGTCGACAAAGTTCCCCCATTTAAGCATTACTACTCATGGACACTACTTGGATTTTTACTAGAGTATAATTTTAAAAGAAAAAATAACTCAAAGCATTTTTTTTTTCAAATAAACCAATTACAGACACTTTTGAATTGTCAAGGGGTTCAGTCAGTCAGAAAGAATAAGCTAGTTGCCTTTTCCAAAGCTTAGTAGGTTTTTACGGAGACTCTTTTATATCAAAATAGTATTACAAAATATTGGTTACATCATTCATGTTAAAATTATATAAGTATGTGAGAACAATGTAAAAAGTCGTGCACGTTAAAAGCGTCCGTAATAAAAAACTAAAAACGATTCAAAACTAAACGCTATAATTCTTGTCTTTATGATTGTAACTATGTGAACCTTTCTGAAGAGAGAGAAAATAAAGAATACGATTATGAGATTATGATTATGAGCTAAGAGATGTCCATTGTCCAGTCCCTACTGACGGCGCCCGTTCACGAACATGACGCATGGATCAGCACCATTTCGCGCAACCATTTTGAAGGGAGCTTAATGATCTAGTACACGCGCCACCACCAGAGAGAAATTTGAGTTCTTGAAATGCTTAAAGATGAAACTGAATATCGGTTTGATAATCTAATAAGTCTTATTGTTTTGATAACTTTAAGTGAAGTTTTGTAACACCCACTATTAAAAGAATAAAATCTGTAGATATTTGTTGCAAAAACCAGGAGCGTAGAAAAATATTTTCTGTGTAAAATATAAATATTCAAAAAATTACCTGAAAGTCATATATTTATTATGATATTATGAAACGAGGTTCGAAGCATCGAAGTTTGATGGTTATAAATACATTGAACGTCAATGGTTAGGTATAAAGAAAAAATTCAAGCTTTATTGAATACGCTTATCTGTACGTTAAAACTGTGACTTTTTATTAAAATAATAAAATGATTAACTACATCGTAAATCGATGTTTTTTACGCAGAATATTGTTTTATCCGTTTTATCATAAATTCCTTATAAAATTTTTATGTAATCTCGTACAAACAAATTTAAACAAAGGTAACAATTCAATCAATCTGCCTAGCGTTCGCTTCCAGTATAACCGGATGCAGTTGAAAATCAGTATTTTACAAGGAGCGACTGCCTTTCTGACCTCTGCAACACAGTTACCGGGTAACACGATACCCCTTGATAAGACTGGTTGTCAGACTTTCGGGTTTTTGACGACCCGTAACGACTGTTAAAGATCGACGAATGACAGCCAGGACCAACGGCTTAACGTGCTTTCCGAGGCACAGAGGGCTATCAATATCGAATGGATGGTCACCCATCCACGAACTGAGCGCTGCAAGAGTAGTTTAACCTTAGATCGACCCGTGCAGCTGTTATTATTTAGCCTCAGGCCCGTAAACATAGATAACAAATTAATAATCGATAAAACATAGGTCAAATTTTAGTAAGCTCAAATATTTTAAGGGGGAAGCGCCAAGGTAGCCCGCGAAATTCAAATTTTCTTACGATTTTTGCAATGTGCAGCTCAGTGTCTGGATGTATGTTAATTAGCGTATGATTCGCGAGCATAACAAATATGTATTTACAGAATTATAATCATTAGAATTAGTAATATAATTCCTTAAGTTGTATAATCCTGAAATGTGTTAATATTTCATGAAATAGTCATTCAATAGAATTACTTGGTTTTAGAGAGTTGTATTGATGACGTTAATGATTATAAATCTGTAAATACATATTTGTTATGGTCGCGAATAATATTTTAATCAACATACAACCTAATACTGCCCTGCAAATTGCAAAAAACGTAAGAAAATTTGAATTTCGCGGGCTACCCTGGAGCTTTCACCTTAAGGTAGTCAGGTCAACCCACTAACACTATGCTAAAACTGTAAATACCCCTACCCATACTTAGGTATGGGTAGAAATAGTATTGTGCACGCAATTTGTGCGACAGGCAAACACATGCCTATGTGACCACTATGCATGACCACTCCCAGTCAAAATGGAATTGCAAGTTGCAAGACGTGACAGACCACATCCAAATACAGCCCTCAAATTACCCTTCCTAGTCTACATTAAATTTTCATTGGATTAAGATTGGATACAGAATGGTCAGTAATTTTCTATGAGGTCAAATTTTAGTAAGCGCAAATATTTTAAGGAGTTTATCTACTCATAAAACTAAACAACTTTTCCCAATGAACATGGGTCAAAATTTGAAAAAAAAAATTCTAACCCGATACTAAACCAGTCAGCTGAGCGCACAATTTATATGGACAATAAAAAAATAAAAACAATCGTATTACGACTCATGTTTATTGGAAAAAGTTGTTCAGTTTTATAAGTAGATAAGCCCCTTAAAATATTTGCGCTTACAAAAATTTGACCTTATATTTAGAAACAAGGAAGCGAAGAAAAACATGAAGATAGATTAAGTAATATGCAGTGAAAGCTGATTAGTGACAAACCATATTTCATAGAGAACGTGGTAAGACAGATCGCATTATTCTCCTAAAGAACACAAACAGTTCACATACCTCCTTATATTATATCAGGTGAATAGTTACACACCGATTTCTCTCCTTCTGTCGTCAGTAATTTGATTTTCGAAAGAAGAAGACAAAACGTTGTGTAACTATACAGACGCTATACAACATTTATTAGTAAGGAGGTTAATATATGAGATCGGTATACGAATAAATAATATGGTAACATAATGACTCCGTGAGTCGATAAAAGGAAAACAGAATATTTAAATCTAGGACTCTAAGGACTTAAATTTTTTTTCAAGCTAGGTTTTACATTGTTTTGAACATATATTTTATATATATATTTTTAATATGTACATTTTTTTCATTAACAATCTTATCTGGTATTTTTTTCTGGCGCTCGTTCGGATAAAATATTTTTCTTCCCGTAATTGGTTCTGGGTTCTGAGTTCGAGTTTATTGCGATTCCTAATGTAGTATCCGTGGTCACTGTTATCTGGTAATTAGATTTGGTTAGGTTGACAAACGAACTGAAAGTGAATAGCAAAGATACGGCAAGAATTTATCTTTTATATTTTATATTTTATTTATGAATTTATTTATTTATATTTTTTTTATTTATGAATTTATGTCGACACAACGAATCGGGTCGAAATAATACCATCCCAGGAACCAAGTTGAAATAGCTCTTTTGCGTGTAATTTTTTAACTTCAAACAACTCCCAAAGCTGGATTGGTTCTTAGGGCAGATTTCACCAATGAAATCGAACGCGATCAGCGCATAAACCACGTTTAAGGGCTGTCAGTGTCATTATTTTCTTTGGAATTTCTACTTTTTTTTTACACTAAGCGCGGATCCCTTAGAGTAAAAAAGTAGGTAAGTATAGTCGACCTCGTAATTGCTTTACCACCCTAACGTTGAATATCACTAATACATCATAAAACTATGAGGTCTAGGTATTTGCCTATGTCACAATTAGATAGTTGAAGTTTTAATTTACTGGGAATTGTTGTCGATAGTGGTAATGCAATTCCTTGTTCAATTACACCTTTATGTTAAACAGAATCATCATCATCTGCCTAGCCTTTTCCCAACTATATTGGGGTCGGCTTCCAGTCTAACCGGATGCAGCTGAATACCAGTATTTTACATGGAGCGACTGCCTATCTGACTTCCACAACCCAGTAACTGGGTAGTACGATACCCCTTGGTAAGACTGATTGTCAGACTTTCGGGCTTCTGACGACCCGTAACGACTGTCAAAGATCCACGAATGACAGCCGGGACCAACGGCTTAACGTGCTTTCCGAGGCACGGAGGAGTCTCGGTATGTAAAGATGGTCACCCATCCACGGACCAACCCCGGCAAGCGTAGCTTAACCTGATGGATCGACCCGTGCGGCTGTTATTACTTAGCCACGAGCTCCTCCTATGTTAAACAGAATCAAACAAATAATAAAATATCATAAAATATTTATTTGTGCATACATGGAACGTCACTTAGAGAAGAAGAAACACAATAAAATGTAAAATTTTTAAAATAAAGAATAATAAAAATTGGCCAAGTACGAGTTGGTCTCGCGCACGAAGGGTTCCTCACCACCGTACAATATTTCACACTACGTTTTTTACTTTAGTAAAATAAATAAGTTTCTTGTATGGACCCCCCCCCCCCTTTAATTTTTTACTTTATTTTATTATTATAATTTGTTGTTATAACGGCAATAGAAATACACAATCTGTGAAAAATATCAATTGTCTACTTACTACGGTTCATGAGATCCAGCCCGCTGACAGACAGACGGTTGGACGGACGGACTGAAAGCGGAGGCTTATTACTAGGGTTCCGTTTGGCATCCTTCGGGTTCGGAACCTTTAAAACGAAATATAAATGAGGTTTTATTCCTTTTTGTTGGCTCTAACAATAGCATTATTTCCTTGGACAAGTTTTTTCACAATTACTTCTAGTTTTACAATGTACGTTTAGGTTTTTCTATCTGGAATTTCTCAGTAGCAGCCCGGAGTCTGGATTTGTGCCCGGTTGATGGCATTAGGCTCGCCTCCTATTACATGGGACTTAAACATAACTGGCGAAGTGTGGGTGTACTATATAGGTACACCTCTGCCCAACCCTTTGGGGAAACAAAGCGTGACGTTATGTTATTTACATTCGCGGATAAATGCAACATTACTTTTGCTCTAGAATAAGTGCAGAGGAAGTTTTGCACATTTATGATTTTAAACTATGTACGCTGTGACAGAGATTGCGTCTACATGTCTTGTACTTTTCATGCAGAATTTAAAGAGATTTATTTTCTTGAAACGTTCTCGTAATGTCTACTGCGACGAAAATAGACACTGATATATAAATTATGTTGTGGATATAGTGTCTTTGTGAAAGTTTTGTTTACAGAAACATGAAAATTTCAGTAACGTAAACGGTAAGAATGAACAAAACTGTCACTTTTAAGTTCGTCAAAACATTAGGCCAATAAAACACTTTATAAGGGTCTTGTTATAAGCGTCTGGGGGGTAATATCATGGACTAACTGTGCCCCGCAACTTCGTTTGCGTGGAAGTCGGAAGATACACAATATACTAAAATAACAGCCACATTTTAATAAAGCTCCCTCGTCCCCCGACCCGTCGCGTTGCATCGCCCGCCCGCGCTATTACTTCGTTTTCGCTTAGCGTTCTTACTGACTTTCTTATTTTTGCTCGGCTTCTTAGGGTCGTAGCGTGATGTTACATAGCCGATAACACTCTTCGAGAATTAGGTTACCAATTGTAAAAATAATTTTTCTATTCAAATCCGACTTTTTGTTCACAATTTCAAGGGTTTTAAATTTTTTTTGTGCGGAACCCTAATCGTTTTTTTTTTAAATAAAAGTAACCTTAATTACTCCTTATAGCATCAGCTATGGCTGGATGCAAAAGTCCCGTCAAAATCGGTCCAGCTGTTTCGGAGATTAACCGGAACAAACAGACAGACAACAATTAATTAAAAAATTGTTTTTTTTTTAAGCACCGTATATACTTTACTCGCTACAGCACTGAATTTACTAAAAAGAGACGGAAAGATATTGTTTGCCCCACAAATAGTACAAGACATGCTTTCACAGCCAAATTTCATGTTTTCCTTGGACCATTACTGTATAACAGACTAAATGCAAAAGCAAACATCTATGCCCTAAATTATGCAAATTGCAAAAAAACTCTCAAGGTAGCTCTTCAAAGTTTGTCCTATGAAGATACAGAGAAGTTGTTAGTAGTATTGAAATAAAGAGTGTTTAGCGTACTATTTATTTTTAATTAGTTCGATAAGTTAGTATGATAAGATTTTAGAAAGTAAGATTTTACACATTACTTACGTACCTATTAGATGACTATTTTATTTTGTAAAATTACAGTGATTATATCTCAATATTTTTACCTCCTTTCGCCTGAAACACAGGATGTCCTAGTTCAGGCAAATAACATTAGTGAACTTGACATAGATTTAAGCATAATTGTATTTTCTGTTCTACTTTATAACTTGAATAAATATATTATTATTATTTTTTTAAATATATTTCTCGGGACCCTAGGGTCCCGGACCTTTGAAAGGCATATGAGGGGCCGAAGCCAACTCGCAGAGGCCCGTTAGACGCTTTCAATGGAAATGAGGCACCAACCGACGATTATCCTTGTGCGTACTATGCAAGTGCACCCAAGGACAACTCCCGGTTGGTGTAGGACTATTGCAGGATATGGAGAAAAAAAAATATTGGGCTATGGGTTTGGATGGCTAAAGTGGACTGGTTATCTAAAACTATGGAAGGACTATGGCCCCTGCCTGACCAATGTTTGATAAATACAATACACGGATAAAATGGCAGGGGGTGACTTGCACACTCAACAATGGGCCCCCGGAAACGGTCGCTAGCACATAGTGTCGTAGCGACAAGGGGGCAACATGTCTTGAGGTGCTTAAGAGGAGTGGAGAGGTATTCCACGGCTATCAGGACAATCCCGGAAGTACGGTCAAGATCCCTACCAGCATCTTACTGGACTACTTCCTTCCTCCGAGCACGTTTGCTCTTGTGAATCTCTACTCAAGCCAGCCAATAAAGGCAAGAATGAGGTGGAAGGTCAGTTCTCGTCAGTGTTCACTCCAGCCGGCCAATAAAGGCAAGCCAGAGATGAGGAACATGACTTCTCCCGGGAGATAGGGTACGTGGGGTCGCTACTGCCCAGCAGCTCGCCACATGCTGCCCTGCGGGTTTCTGTATCTCTCTTGGTCTGGCTCCTCATCCTAGACCTGTTCCGGCAAAGAAACCTCTACCGGCACAGACCTAGAGTTCGAAGCGCGCAAGCCCCACCACGACGTCAACGTAGAGATACGGCGATGGGGTTATTATTATTATTATTATTGATTATTATTATTACTTTCATAAACATTTATTAAAAAGCTGTTATTTAGACATTACAAACAGACACTTCAATTTTATTAATTTGTGTAGATTCGCAGAAGCATCGTCCCTATCATAGATATATGAAGTCAAGGCATTATATTATATTATACAATGTGTCTGTACACAGTGTGACGAAAATTAAGGGTGAGGTACAGACCATCAAACTGAACAACTTTCTCCCGGGGACCAACATCGTAATCGCAAAAAAAATATCAGTCGTCTCATACATTTGTTCGAGTAGGTATTGAAGTTTTGTATGGGATGACTGATTTTTTTTTCACGATTACGATGTTGGTCCCCGGGAAAAAGTTGTTCAGTTTGATGGTCTTTACCTCCCCTTTAAGTTTTACTATTCCGAAACCAGACACCCTGTATATCATCAGCTGTCCGCTTGCTGACCTTTTCCCATGTTACTTGGGATCAGCGCAACACGTTTTTGTCTGC
The DNA here is from genome assembly GCA_947568875.1 of Fissipunctia ypsillon. Taxonomy (NCBI): domain Eukaryota; kingdom Metazoa; phylum Arthropoda; class Insecta; order Lepidoptera; family Noctuidae; genus Fissipunctia; species Fissipunctia ypsillon. The sequence continues at coordinate 18,088,829 of OX387662.1, forward strand.
CATTCACCCCTGTCAGCCTTCACGCAATTATTCACTCATTTTTAGGGTTGCGTAGTCAACAAGGAACCCTTATAGTTTCGCCATGTCTGTCCGTTCGCAGCTTAGCTCAGTAACTCTTAGCACTAGAAAGGTATAATTTGGCATGGATATATATATTAATAACGCCGACAAAATAGTGAAATAAAATCGTGAAAAAATTATTTTTTCGGGTACCTACTGTACACGTAAAGTGGGGATTTTTTTTTCTCGTCTACCATGGTGTGGGGTGTTGCTGGAAAGGTCTTTCAAAAATATTGCGGGTTTGTGAAACCAATTTTTCGATTTAGGGATCCGTTTCTGAAATATTAAGCTTTAAAGTGCAATTTTTTTAGAGTCAAGTCCCCCCACTCCCGTGCCAGCAAAACGATTAGTTTTGGATATGTGAAAAAATTCACGGTAGTAGTATATACAATGAAGTTAAAAGGAAAACTATCACAACTAAGTAGACTTTACAGGTTAACGGGTAATTGTCGATCAACTGACATTTGCAATTGGAATGTATTAGAGAACATGTTTTTCAACTACAATATTAAGTTTGTTCTTGGGATAAACTCATCCCAACTACGGAACCCTTCATTGTGCGTGGTCCGATACGCATTCGGCCGGTAATTCTTTCATATCATCTCTCATACAATCCAACCATATTTTCTTCGGTCTTCCTCTATCTCTCGATCCATAGACATTTACATTCATCACTCTTTTAGTTAGTCTCTGATTCACACGGGCGTATTTTTATTGCGGCGATTTTCTTTTCGCGCACTGTATTTATAACGCTCTGTTAAGCGCCGAGAGTTAAAAATCCAACAGTGTGTTTTCTTGACGCATTAGGATGCGCTTGGATTCCCAATGCTCTACTCAATACCGAGAGTTAAAAATTCAGTGCGCGAAAACACATCACCCGGTTAAAAAATCGCCCGTGCATACCTGAGCTTTAGAGCCCAGTCTAAACAAAAAAATCCCCGATCCGATCTCTTCAAAGTGAGAGTGAACAGGCTTCTTAAGCTCGCTCCATCGTCGACTTTGTCTCTGTCATCTCTGACCTAGACTAGAGTCAAGAGCAAACCTATCTCAAATAAAAAAAATAAAAAAAAACATGATAAAACAAAACATAAATTAATTTGATAATTTTTTGTTGGGTCATCGACCGCAATTATTGGGGTCACTTGAAATATCAATTTGTTTTTTTTTTAGGAAAGCACAGATGTGATGAGAACACGATAGAATATTATAAAACAGTTTTTCTCCACTCATACTTCAAGCACCAACACTAACAGCGGTCGTTGATCTTCCAAAAATAACATCAAATCTTTAAATTTTTTATTTTATCGTGCTTAGATATCAATTCCTGTCGCGTCTGCGGAGTTTAGCAATTAAAATTAAAATAGCCCTGTATTTAATCAGTAAACATTATTCTAAGTAAATAAAGAAATTTTTAGCGCAAGGAATTTAATGGCAAAACAAAATAGATTTAAACAAATTCGTAGTATAGTGATATTATTGTATTTCGTACATAGAAGCTTGTAATGAAACTATCCTAAAAAATACTACTGGCAACATTGACTGGCAAGTAATGAACAAAACTTTTTTGGAACCGTACCCAGTGACGTCACTATGAAGCCATGACATGGCACTTACAAGTTTGTAATGAAAAATCTTTACCAACGTCATGTTTTCATTACTTCGTCAAAAGATCGGTTCAAGGTCTTCTCATTATTTTAATTTTGTACTGTCATACTGAGTCGCTCCATGTAAAATACTGGTATTCAGCTGCATCCGGTTAGACTGGAAGCCGACCCCAACATAGTTGGGAAAAGGCTAGGCAGATGATGATGATGACTGTCATACTGAGAATAATGTTTAGCGAAATATTTCTGGGAGTTTGTTAATTCAGAAAATTATGATAGGTATATTCCTGGTCCTTAAGTGGAGACCGAGTATCGGCAAGTGTAGTGTGGGACGCAAGGTGGCTGGGACAGACTGGTAGCGGAAGGTGGAGGACAGAGTGTTGTGGCGCAGCCTGGGAGAGGCCTATGTCCAGCAGTGGACTGCGATAGGCTGAGTTGATTGACTGGTATATATCAGATTGTGCAGATTAGCCCAGCAAAAGTGGCCACTTTATTTTAAAATTTTCCTAAATAACCCAGCCTCTTTAAGCCTTAATATGGGGCCAAAAAGAGGGTACTACAAATCCTCACGTGGCTACAAACTTCAGGGCAGTGCCCAATGATCCTTTTTACCCGACTACGACGAAGCCAAAAAAAAAAAGAAAGGGTAATCTGTACGATTTAAGCCCTAATTACATTACTAAGTAATGACGTCTGACTCCGGCTATACGAAAACCGAAAAAAATCGATATCGATTTCCAACTCAAACCATTTATTTAAAATAAGCCAATTACAGGCACTTTTGAATTGACAAGGAGTCAGTCAGTCAAAAAGATAAAGCCAGTAGCCCAGAGAAAAACGGGCAAGTAACTCCACGGACATTCTTTTAAATCAAAATATTGTTATAAAATATTGGTTACATCTTCCATGTTGAAAATATATAAGTATGTGAGAACAATGTAGAAAGACGTGCACGTTAAAAACGTCAGCAATAAAAAAAAACAAAAACGATTCAAAAATTAAATTAAGCCGTGGCAGCTAAGAGATGACCAGTCCCTACTGACGGCGCCCGTTCACGAACCTGACGCATGGATCACGATACGCGATGTCTTGTTTCCACCTTTTTGGTTTGCATTTTTGTCATAGTTGTGGTTGTTGTATTTTGTTGTAGTATAGTTGGATTTATTTTGACAGTTAACAGTGGTTTCAAACCTCGCCAATATTAAACAGCTTGGAAATATTCAGCCATAAGTAATAAAGTTTAAAGATAACAATATTCCTGCCGAACATAAAATGGCGGGTCGAAGCTAAACTGGCAAAAAAGGAACAAAAGATATGCGAGCTCACCCTTGCCATTCGATTTGGCATACACCCAATATACATTAGTGGCACTATATTCAGTTAAATTTAAAATTTTTGAAGGAAGATAGCATGAATAGTAGCTTAGCATACGGCTTTTTCCGTTTCCATCAAATTGTATTCAGTCGTTTTTCATTTTAATAGCATGTCGCAGTTATTTCGTTAAATCGTTCTATGGCAATCTTTCTAAAGCAAGATTTTGGGTTACAACAAAATCCACCGAGAAAATTATCCGTCAGATAAGATTACCAGAACTTATCTGAATGTAATACTACATGCTGTAAACAAAATAATATGAATGGTCAAAAATTATATTAATGTAATAATCTGTCATCATTTAATTATTTCAACGTTGATAGTAAAATAATTATTCACTCCATATATTCGCGAGATATATGTCGGTAAACCTGTTGGAAAATTCTCCGTTTAACTCCATTTCATACTGATCCGATTAATTAATATTAAATTATTGGGATTAAGGTAAGTTTACTATTTATTTATTTAAATTGCAATAAACATATTACTGCATTTTCATCTAAACATTAAGGTGACCTCTGCATTATCAGAGCCTCCACTAATTGTGATAATAAACATTACCTACTTGTGCCAGTCACTCCTACGTCAGTAGTAAAACAGTCATACTACAAAATTACTATTACGACAGCTGTCAGTCTCAAAAGTTGAGAACGTGTCCCTAATTGCGTAACACACTTACAGTAGGAATCGGTTTCATTTTGACAGTTCAACAACATTCATTGCGTTATTTACGTTGTTGATCAGACAAATTTTTCGAACATACGTAGCAATGGATTAGCAATTTGCCTCAAAATTATTCAGATTGTGATCGATAGTGTGTTACGCAATTAGGGTGCTGTTACCCTGGACAGTCAGCCCCGCACAACTTTACTGACTGGCTTATATTCTCCGCTTGAGCTATTTCTCATTATAGTACAACCCCGATCTCTTCAAAGTGAGAGTAAACAGGCTTCTTCTTGGTAAGCTCGCTCCATCGTCGACTTTGTCTCTGTCATCTCTGACCTAGACTAGAGTCAAGAGCAAACCTATCTCAAATAAAAAAAAAATAAAAATAGTATTATATCGAGAAAGAAGGGGAAAAAGCTGACCGAAGTAAGGGTATCTTCAAAGTCGTGCTCATAACAAAACCGCAAGTTAAGTTTGCCTCTTTACAAAATTTTGCAGATAACCTCAAAAAACGAATTTTAGAACTTCCTTAAAACTAAGCAGTGGCTGCACAGTGGTAACGACCGCGACTTACGGCTTGTAGGTCGTAGGTTCGAACACAGACAGGCACTTTATGTACATTATTTCATCACCACTGCTCTCAAAACCGGCATGTCCTAGAACCAAAAATTCAAAGAAATGTGACGTCTACCAACCTGCACTGGGCCCGCGTGGTGGATTACAGCCCACTCCCTCTCGAAGACAGGAGGCCTGTGTCCCAGCAGTGGGAACATTATAGGCTGATTATGCTATGCCAGTTTTAGCATAAACATATGCTAAAACTATTAACTCATTGTCTTTCTACAACATAAATAGTAATAGTCTAGATGACTGCCAACTTTCCGTTCACACAATTCATCTTCCATGGCATAAGATTTATTTTATGTAACCACGTACTGACAAGGGAAGTTTCAAACATGTTTCAAACTAAAATAAAGTTTCGTTATTTTCATCCATTTTTTTCATTCAAGACTTTAGATATCAAAATTCTGCATATTTTATAAATCATTTTCCTACGAAGCTTATTAACCTATCAAGTTTACATCTAGTTTTTGTTGTTGCACAAGTTTTAAAAAGAAGAAATTATTTTCAAATTATCATCATCAGCATATATAAGTTTACTGCCAGGCAAACTCCTCTCCAATCGCACGCCATTTAACTATCAACCATTCAACCAACCATCAACCATTCCATCAACCATTTATCTATCAATCTTTGGCTAATCTTATTCCCTGTCAAAAATCTTCACCCTACCTAGCCTAGGGTCAAACATAAATTTACCCCGGCTTACACTGAAAACCAGCGCCGTGGATTTCGTGTCTTAGTGCACGGGCCACGGCATTATGCTGAGCGCTGACCGTTTCGCGCAGTAGTGGCGCATATTTCCGTCTAGGTTTAATTTATTAATTTTAGAATATATACCCACTTGTGTTTGTTCTTAGGCTTATGATAAACAATACTTCCAAACTCAAACTCAAAGCATTTATTTCAATTAAACCAATTACAGGCACTTTTGAATTGTTAAAGAGTCAGTCAGTTAGTTAGAAAATTGGAGCTAGTCGCCCATTCCAAAACGTAGATCTCTATGGAGAAGAATGGGAAAGAAACTCCATGGACACTCTTTTAAATCAAAATTATTACAAAATCCTGGGTGCATTGTTCTTGTTGCTTCTATATGTGAGAACAATGTAAAAAATAAATAATTAAAAAAAGATTCAAATTATAAGATTAAAAATAAGCCCTGGTAGTTAACAGATGACCAGTCTCCACTGACGGCGCCCGTTCACGAACATGACGCGTGGATCAGCACCATCCAGCTCAACCATTTTGTAGGGAACCGAACAACTTTCACGTGAATAAACAGTTTTTCTTTATATTATTTATTTCTATTTGCCAATTTGCGGTAGTCATTCATAAACACATCCAATGGCCGTCGGATTTACGGCTATTATAGCCGGTCCATTTTCAATTTACCATGCTTAAGACTCCCGCAGAGATGCGCAGCGCGACCCCGCCGCTGTGCCTGGAGAACAATTTCAATGAAGTTTTCATAGAAATTGTTCCACCAGAGTTGCGTCGCGCCTGTCTGCAGGAGTCTTTTTTCTGTGGGCTGATCTATTTTTCGCATTCTGTAATGTTGAGTACATATTGGTGAAGCGTAACCGGCCGGTAAAAACAACAACTAGGCGAATTTGTTTTAACGTGTGCTATATTTCATATTACGGTTCACCACTCTACACATAACATCACGCCTGTATTCCCCGAAGGGTTAGGCAGAGGTGTACCTATAGTACACTTACATTTCGCCAGTTATGTTTGAGTCCTATATAATAGGAGGTGAGCCTATTGCCATCAACCGGGCACAAATCCAAACTCCGGACTGCTACTGAAAAATTCCTGATGGAAAAACCCAATAACACTTTGCCCGTCCTGCATATCGAACCCCTCACGCTCAACAGTAGCGCTTGCGACCACTAGATCAACCAGTCACCAATCTGTACCCGGCATAATATTTCTTGATTTTACAATCTTAAGCCACGATTTAAAAACGTAGCTGTTACAATGTAATACTTCTAAAACCATGTCGTCAAGGCATCAGATTAAAAGACGTTCACTTTTAACTGCCAGAAAGAAAGAGATTACATTTGGTTTTATTTCTCGTTCGCTCGTAACGTCCATTTTGTTAATGGTTTTTAGGGTTCCGTACCCGAAAGACGCCCAACGGAACCCTGTTACTAAGCCTCCGCTATCCGTCCGTCCTTCCGTCTGTCAGCGGGCTGTATCTCAAGAACCGTATTATGTGGAAAGTTGAAATGTTCACAGATTGTGTATTTCTATTTCCGCAATAACAAATTATAATAATAAAAATAAAATAAAGTAAAAAATTAAAGGCGGTCTCCACAGAATAAACTTTAGATTTTGATTTTTTTTTAATCCGTCACATGTGGGGTGTCATTGTCTAGAACTCATCGAGTAGAGTAGGGCAAAACTTGGCTAATTCGTGATATGCAGCTATTCGGTGATAGATAATTGTGTTTTATTACCAAGTTACTACTGACTTGATAAATGTACATTTTTCAATCATTATAGTATTTGCCACATTTTTAGATATAAGTTAGCAAAACTTATTTTGTCTACTATATCACAGTAAATTTAAAAAATAGTCTGATCAATGAATCTAATTTTACAAGTAAAAAACAAAACTATCACCGATTACCCAAGTTTTGCCCTACTAACATAGTATTTTTTTTTTTATCTTCAAAAATCCGCCGCAAAAGTTGTCAGTTTGAGAATATTTTTTTACGAGCTCTACAGCAACAACATAACAAGTTAAGAATTTGAATCTACCAGAAACATCACACATGTACCTTATACTGTATTTAATCAACATATATGAAAAACGCCGATTCATCAGGTATTTTTTTTTAATCTGGGCAATTTTCTGCAACTGCAAAAAATTAATTCGTAATTCACAGTATCATTGTGAAATACAAAGTTACATTTACTATTGTAAAAAATTTAAGATGAAAAATATTTTTCGATAGTATTTTTTTTAATAGGTAGTGTTAAATATTGTACGGTGGTATGGAACCCTTCGTGTGGTTGTCCAACTCGCACTTGGTCGGTTTTTTTTTTATTATATTGTATCAACTAAACATTTGAGAGGGAATAGTAGGTTATAGAATTTGAAGTTTGTGATATGGCTCCTTGCTCTCTATAGAGAGATACCGTTCGAACTACAACAGTACTTAGTGTTATACGGCCGAACCCAATAACCTATTTTCAGTAAAGGACAGATCGCTATTGATGGTAGACAGTATAATTCTATCTGTCCTTATGTCAGGCCGGTAAGATTCCATAATCTCTTATAGATTATTGGGACATTAAAACCATAGATAGATAGGTTTTTCTATCTCCAGTATGCCAAAACTGGTGACAGATAAGTTACTGGGTTCGGCCGATAGTGGTTTAATTACAATAAATAGGATGATTTTGGTACATCTCCTGATGGATGCCTAAATGATCCATTCAATAATTGATTTATTTATATATACATTTTAATGGACATCAGAAAATATATAACATTAAAAAAAACTATCATTAGCATACACAGCAAAACGCTTATTCAAGCAAAACTTTTCAGATCGAGTGATTGATGAATCCGATTCAGCTTATCCGTTGCTGCCCTCCCCTAGAGACACCCTAAGTCGAGGTCCGTACCCCACAGGGGGTGTCCTTACCGTGTAGTTGCTTAGTGTGTAAGTTTAATGCCCTGACTGAAGGCCTTAATTTATTGAGGCATTCACAGGATACCCCGGTTAAGCAGGCGACAACCTCTTTGGTTGACCAGCGATATGTCACAAATATAAAAGATCAACTGACATGATTTTGTCAAAAATTTCACAGGTTCTGATTTTTTTACACGGAAATTATTATGCAGTCTTTGCTTTAGCCTGTTTTTCATTTTTACTGGTCTTATGTTCAACTTGAACTCCCTCAAATAAATAGCCTACCCCAAAAAACAGTTAACAACAAAAGGGCATAACAAACAACAAAAACTTCCATTAACCGTCACGCGATTCTCGCCTTTATTAACTTCACAATGGTGCACATATTCGTAACAACGGTACATCTGTAAGTTGTATGAATAGATTTTGTACAAAAGAAACGAGTTTCAGGTGTATAAGGCATTCTGTTATATAAACCAGGCCAACGCATTGTTACAAGACAATGGTAGTTTAACAGAATGTTGGTTTGTTTCTTTAACTAAATTTGTTGTGTAGGTTTGTAGGTCTACGGGCCCGTATATAGGCCCTAGTTGCGGGTTCGAAACTGACCGTAATAAATACACCTATCAATTTGCGACACTCAAAAAAAGTATTAAAAATTCTTTAGTTCATTACTATCGATTATTTTAATCCAAACAACGGCCCGCGGGCAAAGTCCGGCCCGTGGGCACCAACGACTAGTCCCAAAATGAAAATGGCTTTAGTGTAGGAGTTAGTCTGGCCCTTGGGCTAAAAAGTTTGGCGAACCATAGATTAGGTTATTAAACATATTATTATTATTTGACATATTTCGGGACCCTGGGGTCCCGGACCTTTGGTAGGCGTACGAGGGGCCGAAACCAACTCGCAGAGGCCAGTTAGACGTTTTTAATGATATGTGGCACCAACCGACGATTTTCCCTGTATGCACTATGCAGGTGCACCTAAGAAAAACCCCCGGTTGGTAGTCCTACAGAACTATTGCAGGATATGAAAACAAAAATATTCGACTATGGGTATGGGTGGCTAAAGTGGACTGGTTCCCTAAAACTATGGAAGGACTATTGCCCCTGCCTTATCAATTTTTTATACAAGATGTAACTTATATAACGCACAACCTCTTATGGGATCATTCTACTCATCATTTTGAACAACTTTTATTATGGGTCCAAACCTGAAATCGCGAAAAAAAAATCAGCTGCTTCCTACATTTTGACGAGTTATGCGAACATAAATGAAGGGAGTAGCTGATTTTTTTTCGCGATTTCAGGATTGGTCCCAGAGTAAAAGTTGTTCATAATGATGAGTACAATGACCCCTTAAGAGGTTGTGTGTTAATAATGTTACACCTTGTATATACACGGATAAAATGGCAGGGGGTGACTTGCACACTCAATAATGGGCCCCCGAAAACGGTCGCTAGCACATAGTGTCGTAGTGACAAGGGGGCAACATGTCCTGAGATGCTTATGAGAAGTGAAGAGGTATTCCACGGCTATCAGGACAATCTCGGAAGTACGGTCAAGACCCCTACCAGCATCTTACTGGAATACTTCCTTCCTCCGATCATGTTTGCTCTTTTGAATCTCCACTCAAGCCGGCCAGTAAAGGCAAGAATGAGGTAGGTGCTCTGTTCCACGTCAGCGTTCACTCCAACCGGCAAATAAAGGCAAGTCAGAGGTGAGGAACAACTTCTCCCGGGAGATAGGGTCCGTGGGGTCGCTACTGCCCAACAGCTCGCCACATGCTGCCCTGTGGGTTCATGTATCTCTCTTGGTCTGGCTCCTCACCCTAGGCCTGTTTCGGCAAAGTAAACTCTACCGGCACAGACCCAGCGTTCGGAGCACGCAAGCCCCACCACGACGTCAATGTAGAGATACGGGGGTGGGGAACTTATGATTATTATAAAAACCTGGGTTTGTAATTTTTTTTTTTTGTTTTTGTAATAATTATTCAGAACTCAAAAATATGCCGTGAGCAGCGGGTTTATACCTAGTTTCACCATACCATGTTAGTTAGTTTAATCTTCCGTTAAAATTTTTACGAGACATTAAGAGTAGCGAGTGTTTCACCGTGCGCTAATCCATTATTAAATGTCTTAATCGGGCATTAAATTTAATTGCTGCCTTAGAGGTCCGTTATCTTACTTACCGACATTTAATGATGCATTGTCAGTGAACATTGACATGTGACATTGCGACTTTTTATTTTGGTTGCTTTGACAACTGACCTTTATAAGATACATCCTAACGCCACGTTTCTTAATGTGGTGTTATTTTTTCTGGTGGAACGTAAATACCATTAAAATCGATGTTTATTTTAATGGCTGATTTACTAATGCCCGATTATGAACAGTTTGGTGAAATTAGCTCTTTCTATGGCAATGCTAGGGACGTTGTTGAGCAGACAAATTTTGGAACATAGTAAATTAATGAAGCAATGGTCTAAGAATGTCCTTTAAAAATCTTTCGAAACAACAGAAAAAGTTTCCTGAAAATATTGTGGTTCTGAAAACTGTTTACAGATGATATGAATTCACATTCACGATCAGTGGATTAATTAACCGCGTTTAAATCATCGCGAGTTTTTGACATATCATTTATCACTGATTCGATGGTAAAGACTCAGGCATGCGAATTAAGAGAAAAGATTGTTTGGTATTTCTGAGATAAGTTTTAGTCGGAAATTCGTTTTAGGAACTTAAATTAAGGTGACAGCACCAGGTTAGCCCGCGAAATTCAAATTCTCTTACATTTTTTTTCAATTTGCAGATTAGTATTACGTGGTATGTTGATTAAAATATGATTCGTGACTGTAAAAAATATGTATTTACAGAATTATAATCATTAAAGTCATCAATACAACTCCCTAATACCAAGTAATTCTATTGAATGACTATTTAATTAAATCTTAACATTTCAGGATTATACTAACTTAAGGAATTGTATTACTGATTCTAATGATTATAATTCTGTAAATACATATTTGTTACGGACGCGAATCATACTTTAATCAACACACACCCAGACACTGAGCTGTAAATTGCAAAAATCGTAAGAAAATTTGAATTTCACGGGCTAACTTAGCGCTTTCCCCTTAAACATAACTGGCGAAATGTGGGTGTACTATAGGTACACCTCAGCCTAACCTTTCGGGGAATACAGGCGTGATATTATGTTTGTTATGTTATGTACTTAAAAGCCTTATGTGATAAAAAATATTTGTACTCCATTTTAAAGCACAGATTTATATTCCATTTTAAAAAGTAGTTTTTGCTCGACTCCGGAATTACAAGTCGGTATTTTGTTTTACATAAATACGAAGTTGTAAGATACTATGAATTGCTAAACGAATTGGATGGAATAAAGTTCTAGGGTTCACGGGGGGGGGGGGGAGGGGAGGGGGAGGGGAGGGGGAGGGGAGGGGTAGACAGTCATGTTCGTGAACAGGCGCCGTCAGTGGAGACTGGTCATCTCTTAGCTGCCAGGGCTTATTTTTAATCTTATATTTTGAATTGTTTTAATTATCTATTTTTTTACATTGTTCTCACATATAGAAGCAACAAGAACAATGTACCCAGGATTTTGTAACAATTTTGATTTAAAAGAGTGTCCATGGAGTTTCTTGCCCATTCTTCTCCATAGAGATCTAAATTTTGGAATGGGCGTCTAGCTTCAATTTTCTGACTAACTGACTGACTCTTTAACATTTCAAAAGTGCCTGTAATTGGTTTATTGAAATAAATGCTTTGAGTTTGAGTTTGACAGTCTGGATAGCTTAACTATTAAATGACAATTGCTGGTGGGTAAGCTTTATTTAAAATCTCAATATAATTATTCACTTTCAACAATCAGCAGTTTCTGCAACCCACTAATGAGTTACTTAAGTTAGCAAAAGTTTTATTAGACCACAAAAACCAACCTAATCATAAACCAACAGGAAACGATGTTAAAAACTAACCTACGTTTAATAAATCCCTCGATACTCCAGTAAACAAATCGGGCAGTTAATCTCTGGTTAAATGTATCGTTGCGATCTGTGAATAGACCCGAACAAATGGTACGGAAAAGGGTTCGGCCGATGGTAACAAATAACAGACAAATAGTGTCGCCTAAGCGGTTGGCGGTAGATTGGCAACTTTTTTTCTGGTATGGATGTTAAAGGCGACTGTCAGGCAACTTATTCCGTATGGTGTGAGAAAAAGCATTCCTGGATTGTTAGCCAATGACGATTGTAGGTAAAAACGATGACAAAAAAAGTAGACATAAAACCCATTCAATTAATGGTACCTATTTCTTTCATCTAATTTATTTTTTCTTTTTCTTCAGAATAGGCTAGTTGACAGTTCTTAGGAAAGCGATTATAAATGATCCTTGTGGTCTATTTTCCTTGACATTAACAATACTAATTTTTCATTTATTAAACTCAGTTTAATGTTCATAGTCAAAACGAGGCACATTGTAATGGCGACTCGAATGATATCACCATATTTTGTCGTCAAATCTGTGACGTCTGTGACAGATTGTCTGCTGTCAAACAAGTAAAAACAAATTGAGTGTTTCCACCCTCTGCTCTTAGATTCCCCTGTGACATTTGATATCGATCCAAATAATTGATTATATATTTATTATTGAGTTATTTTTTTGACTGCCTCGTTGGTCTAGTGGTTGCAAGCGCTACTGCTGAGCATGAGGTCCTGGGTTCGATTCCCAGGTCGGGCAAAGTGTTATTATTGGGTTTTTCTATCTGGAATTTCTCAGTAGCAGCCCGGAGTCTGGATTTGTGCCCAGTAGATGGCAAAAGGCTCGCCCCCTATTACACGGGACTTAAACATAACTGGCAAAATGTGGGTGTACCATAATAGGTACACCTCTGCCTAACCCTTTGGGGAAACAAGGCGTGATGTTATGTTATGTTATGTTTTTTGAATCAATGAATATCAAAAAGAGTTAAATAATCGGTTATTAATCATCGAATCATATCGATTATATAGGGTGACTGGTAATTAGTGACCGATACTTAAACACATGATTGTACTCATGATAACAAACAACTTTTACTATGGGACCAAACCTGAAATCGTGAAAAAAAAAATCAGCTGATCCCTACATTTTGACGAATTATGCAAGCATAAATTTATTTATTTATTTATTTAACAGTTTATGTACACACATATAAACAAACAAGAAGAAAGGAACAGAAAAATACGTACAAAGGTGATGCTTATTTCTAAAGAAATCTCTTCCAGCATACCTGCGATAGGAAAGTAGATAAAGAGATGTAGACAACGTGTGTAAGAGTAAAAGAGAAAACAAAATACATAAAATCACAAACGATACACTAATATGAATATAAACAAATATATATATAAACATAAAATATGAGTACATACAAATACATACATTATACTACCAAAATAAATATCACAAAAAAAAAAAATATACGATAATAATGAAACATAACATAATAAATACTAATAGCTATGACGAAGTGGAGAGATAGTGTTCTTTCACTCTTCTTTTAAACACTGCAACAGTTTGGCAGTCCCTAATATCAGGCGGAAGTGAATTCCATAACCGAACCGCATGCACAGTGAAGGAGTAGGAGTAGAAGTCGGTTGAGTGGGGAGGGGATTTAAGGAGATTTCTAAGATGTGACCTGCAAGGAGCATCAGAAGGACGAGCGTAGGAAAAGCGTTCCCGCAGGTAGGATGGCATTTTAGGATTGTGAAGGACGTTAAATAGCAGACACAATATCCGAGAGTTCCTGCGAAGTCGAATAGGGAGCCACTTGAGTATCTTGCGAAAGTTAGAAACGTGATCATACTTTTTAAGATTAAAAATAAAACGAATACATATATTTTGCAAACGCTCAAGTTTATTTAAGAGCTCCTCTGTGGCATCCAAGTAACAGGCATCAGCGTAGTCAATAATGGGCTGGATGAGAGTTTGGGCAAGGGAGATTCTGGTATTCAAGGGCAAGAAGCTCTGGAGGCATTTTAACGTATGGAACGTGCAGTGCACTTTGCGACTGACTTGAGCAACTTGGGCAGTCCACGATAGGTAAGGGTCCATGGTCACCCCCAGGTTTTTAACCGTATTTGCGTATTCTATCTGAACTCCATTCAGACAGAGTGGAGACAGCGACGCGACATCGAGCCTATTCCGCATATACCTTCCGCCGATGATTATAGCCTGGGATTTCTTAGGGTTGATTTGCAGTCCAAAGGACCGCGACCACTCGCCAATCAAATCCAGGTCACTGTTCATGGCAGACACGGCGGCTGCCGCATCTTGCCTCAAGAAGTGATTGTAAAGCTGCAGATCGTCAGCATAGAGATGGTAGTGGGAAGCGATGACTCTGGTGACAGAGTTAACGAAAATAGAAAAGAGAAGAGGAGAGAGAACGCCACCCTGAGGCACACCCGCGGTAAGAGAACACCAGTCAGAAGAAAACTCATCGAGACGAACCCGCTGCACGCGGCCATTAAGATAGGAATCGAACCAATCAACCGTAGAAGAAGAGAAATTGAAAGTTTTAAGGATCCCTAGAAGGATGTCGAAATCAACAGAGTTAAAGGCACTGCTAAAGTCCAGAAGTACAAGCAAGGTGAGAGATTTGTGGTCCATAGCCCAGCGAATTTCGTCAGTAATCTTCAAAAGAGCCGTTACTGTGCTATGACCAGGTCGAAAACCGGATTGAAATGGACTGAGAAGGCTATTTACAGATAGAAAAGAAGAAAGCTGCTGATGAACAATGTGCTCAAGAACTTTAGAGAGATATGGAAGGATAGAAATGGGTCGGAAATCGGTCGGTGAGACCGGGTGAGGAATTTTTGGTAAGGGAATGATATGGGCTCGTTTCCAGGCCTCAGGAACAGTACAAGAGAATAAGGAAAAATTAAAAATGTGGGTCAAAATGGGAAGTAATGCGGGAAGGATAGGAGAAATCATTCTTGAGCAAATATTGTCATTACCAACTGCAGAGGAGGAGATAGCACAGATAGATTTTTTGACCTCACTTTCACCTACAGGGCTTAGCTCGAAAGGAGGACACTGCGGCACAGGCAAACAGGAAAGTTTATCTAACGTAGCTGATTTGACGAGCGGATCCAACGTAACAGGGGGATGTGAGAAATGATTAATAAGAGCAGACACGTCAGTGTCATTACTGGAAGCAACAGGAGACTTACCAATGCCGACAGTTTTTAGAAACTTCCAGACTTCTGAAGAGTTACGGTTGTCGAGAGAATTATGGAAGTAGCGTCTCTTTGCATCTCTACACATACGACAGCAGCGATTACGCAACACCTTAAACGCAATCAAGCTGCGCTCGGAAGGACAGCGTTTTAACCTCCTTTTGGCTCTATCCCTAGCTGCCATCGCATCTTTTATGGCAGGAGTAAGCCAGGGAGCCGGAACATACTTAACTTTGACTCGACGGATAGGGGCATGACGATCGTATAAGCTGAGTATTTTGCTATTGAAAATGTGAACCATACTGTTGATACACGAGCTTTCCAAGACGTCCTTCCAGTCGATGCTACCAGCATCACGCAGCAATGCCTCCAGGTCTATGCCTTTATAGTTCCTAAGGAAAATATATTGAGGCTTACGCTTTGGAGGGCGAATCCTATAGGACATAAAGATGAAGTCGTGGTAAGAAAAACAAGCTGTGAGCTGTCCGTGGACATAAACATTATTAGAATCAGAGACAATCATCAGGTCCAAAAGAGAAGGGGTGCAGTTAGGGGAATGATGAGTAGCAGAAAGAGGCAGAATACTAAGGTTAAAAGAGGATAAAAGAGATTGAAGTTTGTGGGTACGACAGTCATTTTTAAGGAGGCAAGTATTAAAATCACCCATCAAGACAACGTGGTCATAAGAGGGACAGAAATCATTTAAAAGCGAATCCAAAGAGTCAAAGTAATCGATAGTAAGATTAGGACTGTACATCACTCCAAGAAGCATCTTAACTCGATGCAAGGAAATTTCTAGAAATAGATGCTCCGCTGATCCCGAGTAGGAAGAAGGTGATGTGCTGATAATCTTGTAAGGAATATCAGTACGTAAGTAAATAGCAACACCACCACCACCCTTCCCAGTTCTATCATTACGAATAAGAACAAAGCCAGGAATGGCAAAGTGTACAGATAAAAGAGAAGGTTTGAGAAAGGACTCGGAGATCAGCAAAGCGTCCAGGTGTAAATGTAGGGAGCAGCAGATTTTTTTTTCACGATTTCAGGTTTGGTCCCATAGTAAAAGTTGTTTGTTATCATGAGTACAATCAGGCGTTTAAGGATCGGTCACTAATTACCAGTCACGCTATATAGCGAATTCAAAATAAAGGAGCGATGCCAGTGATTAAATATCTAAAACGCAAGTGGAATGGGCACTCAATAGCTCGTTTTTCAAAACGCATCTGAAGTTTTCGTTTCGTTATTTCTTAATCATATAATACAACCGTATTTTTTCTGACTATTCCATAAATAAACACGCGAGTGTTATTTACTTTTGCAAAAAATCCTTTTTAGGGGAAAATATCCTGAGGTGGGAACGCTGACACAATGTTATTATGTCAAAGTGACATTATGACTGAAGACCGTGCCATCTCGCGCTTTGATTCGCGTTCAATGTCACGGGACCAATGTCTTTATTTTTACGTAATTGTTGAATTTTGATACTTTTAGCTCACAACCATTCTACATAATAAAATTCATAAGGTATTTTTCTTACAGTCAATTAGCCTATTTGTTTAAGTTTTTTAAGCATTATATCCGTTTATACGCTCACCTATCAGTATAATGACACATCTACTTTTTTCTTATTTTACAGAAATGAAGGTCAAAGATTTTACAAATGTTTGAAACGAAGTTATGAGTTCATTTTACATTTTATCATGGATTTTATGGTTTTAGCAACTAGTATAGACCTTAACAGATAAAACTAAAACCGTGCCGTTTTACCGCTTTATAAATATACACTTTTAAACACTTAGGCCGTAAAAACACAATTTCGCTTTTTTTTGTTAATGTGCCATTATACTGCTAGGTGAGCGATATTATTGCAATATCTCATGTTCTTTGTTACAAACGTTACAACAAGTAAGAGAACTGTATTTGTATGAGCAAAGGCAGAAATAATTCTACCATATGTTTGGTTGGTAATTTGCGTGACGTTTACTAAAGTCTGTTTTTCATTGTGAGGAGCAACTTTTTGCAGCTCGTCTACACAAAACCTTTTTGTGAAAATTCTAATTACGAACGCAGAACGGCATCTAGGCACCTAAAATGTAATAAATAAGGCCATCTAAATAGGCCCCAAATCCTATGTTTCTATTTGTTCCGGGATATTTATCGCCGCTATTTTCAGAATTAGGTCCTTTTCTTAATCCTTCAGTTTCTTTCTTATCAAGGACCGTTTTGTATAAGGGAACTTTTGGGGTGATGTTTAGTGATATTTATATGACCAGTATTTTGTATTTTTGCTTTTTATTTTTTTTATTAAAACCCTTAGCAAAAATATAAGAAGATTGAAGATTTGAAGCCTGAAGATTTTTCAATTTTGGTGGTGATTTTAAACCTGAAAACCGGCTAAGTGCGTGTCGGACCACACACAATGAAGGGTTCCGTAGTAGGGATGAATTTATCCCAAAAACAAACTTAACATTGCAGTTGCAAAACATGTTCTCTCATACATTCCAACTGTAAATGTAGGTTGGTCGACTATTACTCGTTAACTTGGCCTACTTAGCTGTGATAGTTTTTCTTTTAACTTCGTTATTTATACTACTACCGTGAATTTTGTTTTACACATATCCAAAACTACCGTTAAACTGGCGGGGGTGGGGGGGGGGGGGGCACATGACTCGAACAAAAATTAGCACTTTAAAGCTTAACACTCAGAAAGGAATCACTTAATCGAAAAATTGTTTTTACAAACCCGCAATATTTTTGAAACACCTATCCAACAATACCCCACACCTTGGGGTAGACGAGAAAAAAACATCCCTACTTTACGTTTACAGAAGGTAGGTACTCTAAAATTTTTTTTCATGATTTTATTTTACCACTTTATCGGCGTGATTAATATGTATATAAGTACATGCCAAATTATAGCTTTCTAGTACTAAGAATCTCTGAGCTAAGCTGCGGACGGACGGACGGACGGACACGGCGAAACTATAAGGGTTCCTTGTTGACTACGGAACCCTAAAAAGGACACAATCTACTTGTTAAACAACAGCTGTGGTAACACCAGAGATCTGAAAACTTTCAAACTGCTGACAGCAATAGCAGCACCCTAATTTTGTAACAGACTTTCAATCACAATCCAACGGTTTTGAAGGAAATTCGTAACCCATTACATCATTGGTTTGAAAAATTCCTCTGCTTAACAACGTAAATAACGCAATGAACGTAGCTGAACTGTTAAAATAAAAGGCACTGCGATCGATTGCCATTTTATGTGTTACGCAATTACCCCACCGGCACCCTAATTGCGTAACACACTTAAAATAGGCATCGGTTTAATTTTGACAGTTCAGCAACATTCATTGCGTTACTTACGATGGATTAGCAATATGTTTCAAAATCATTCAGATTGTGATTGATAAAATGTTACGCAATTAGTTCGTTTTAGTTCTTCAGATATTATTTTTTAGTAAATCTATTTCTCAGACGACAATCCAACACCCATGAGGACGTACACAGTAATAATTGTGAAACAGAAGACAATCGCAAATACCATTACGGGTCCTATGGAATTATCCCGAGCCCACTTTTACGATACCCGTGGTAAATAGTAGGGTAGTTCCATTCGGTGGCGACCACAGATTGAATGTAACGAATCATTCATTCTAACTGTGGCTTGTGGTACTGACATAGACTTGACGATTTTGAAGGGTTTTGTAACGATTTCAAACCACCAATTAAGTATGGCTTATTCGAAGTAATCATCGAACACTTAGTTTTATAGTATGACTAATTAAAAGATTTCTTAAGGAAGATAGGTACCATTTTAATGAGTCCTAACACTACATAGATTACCTACTAGTTACTGATATTGCTAATTGCCTGGTATTCTTAACATCCCTCTCACTAAACTTGGACTGTGTTGATTTCAATAATTTAAAAAAAATCATAATTTAAATTGTATTTTGTTATTAATAATTTTATTCCAATTTTATCCCAATTCTATGTAATTTTATAAGATTAGATAACTAATGTTAAAAAATGTTAATGTTAAGTATCTAATTTTTACTAACTTTAACTAATCTTAACAAATTTTATCTTATTTTGTTTAATTTCATCAAATATTGACTAGTTTTATGAAATGTTATCTAATTTTATTACTGTATGTGTGTGTCATTATTAGTACAGACCGATAACTTGTCTGTGTGGTGCAAATCGTTAACATAAGTTGGTTATTAATAAATAAATAAAATAAAATTAGTGCTTTAAGCCAACAAAAGAAACGCTCGCTACTATTTTTGTCTGTAACGTTTAAATAAATAAATAAAATCACATTGGTTTCTTGTTTTTAACCCGAAAGTTTGATATTAATTATCGAGTCCTTGACCTCTGAGCGACTACATAAGAGAGAGGGAGACAGACGTTCACTATAACATAAGACAAGGCAGAAGATAATCTTAATACTGTTTTATAAGAAACCTAATATTCAGATACGATCCTCAATTCCAAGGAGGTATTTACATCAAATTCAAGTTCGAAAATTTATTTGTCGAACTTGGAGAAACTTCGTGTGTACAATAATGGCATATGTTTGATAAATCATTCATATAAATATACTTGCCAAAGGGAAGGGTAGCAATCGGAATGTTTATGGCGGTCTGAGCGACCTTTCCAGTGAGGAATATTGGTCTATTTTAGTTTGAGTGATTGTTCATTTATTTTTATATAGACGCGTTTATCCTTTTGTTGAAGTGTTTTTGGCGTATGCTTAGGACTTTTGTTTGTAAATAAACATCCATTTTTATTTATTTAGAAAAAGCATTGAGCACAGAGCTTGCTTATAGAGGCAGTTTTCGTTTATACAGTTCTAGATTCTGGTATTATCATCTTCATCATTAGTACCAATTTAGAAAGAACATAAATAATTTTTTACTTTCCAAATTTTTTTTATTCAAAACCTGGTGCTTGGGCTCTTTAGTCTCTGGGCTACAGCGACCAAAGGATATCTCAACACATTACATAAACCTATAAGAAATATTGGAAGTCTGATTTTCATTTCACTATACCGCCCCCTGCCTGACATGTCAAAATATCGAGATTTCTGTGCTATGTCTATGTTAGTATTAATGTATACACATCCGCATTAAGACGCATTGTGTAGGTATTTAGAGACGAGAGCCTCTTTAAAGAACCGATCGCTTTTCACTGTGAAGAAACCGATCCCTTTTCGAAGAACCGACTGCGTTCGTATCGCTTCTAAAATTGTAAGAAGAGTATAAATCCAGATGCAAAGCTTTACTATTAATAATAATCCTCTCAACAGATTTCGATCAATCTTAAACGGAGATTAGCCACGTACGCGGGAGATATTAGAGCTCAAGTGTGTGCGCTACGATAGGTGCACTCTCTGTTCCTTTACTCTCTTATTTTGAAGGGACAACAATCCGACACGACCGGGAAGAGATCAGGCGCAGGACCAACGGCTTTATGGGGGTATCTCACCACCAACTTCCAATCTCCCCTATATCTCTTTGCCAGACCAGGGAATCGTATCCAGAACCCCACGCTCGGCAGTCGCGTTTGCGACCACGAGTTCAACGAGGCTTAACAACTGCCAACCTAATATTTAGCTAAAACATAATAAACATATTTCCAAAAAACAGCTGTTGTCGCCTAAATTCGTACTCCACCGCATCGGCCATGCTGTCCGAATATCCATTTACGCCGTAATGAAAAAGGTAGCGTAAACCAAAACAAATAAGGTCTGCAGACAGATGTGAATGGTAAAAAGACCTATATTTGCGAGACAAATACGATTAAATCCAGAGCCGCTGGGAACAAAGAGACGACGCGGTTTTACGCGACTTTTTTGCAACTTCAATCCTTTTAAACCGTTTCAGTGTATGAGCTAAAGATTGGATTTTTCTAAGGTTGTCGACTGTTCCCTGTTTTATTTTTCTATTTGGTGTACTAGGTAAGGGTCCCGTGGCTAAGTAATAACAGCCGCACAGATCAATCTTCAAGATAAAGCAATGACTGCCAAGGTCGGTTCGTGGATGGTACTTGGAACCTAACATATCGAGCTGTTGGTTCCGGTTGTCATTCGTAGATATTTGACATCTTTACGGGTCGTCAGAAGCCAAAAGTCTTACAACCAGTTTCGCCAAAGTTATCGTGCTTTCCAGTAACTGGGTTGTGGAGATCAGATAGGCAATCGCTCCATATAAAATACTGGTATAGTTGCCGGCACGAGTCGTGAGCACAAATTTCACTTTTAAACCTTACGAATCTTATTTCTTATTACGGCAATTCCTACACGGGCAGTGGCAATGAGGTTAATAAAACGTCAAGCTTATTTATGAACAGATAGAAAACAAAACACAAGAGCCCGCTGAAGACGGCAACAGCAGTTCATGTGGAATTTGTGCTCACGATTCGTGACGGCAACTATATTCTTGTACATCCGGTTAGACTGACAATCGACCCGAACACAGTTGGTATAATAATAGACCAGTATTTTACATGGAGCGACTGTCTATTTGACTTCCACAACCCACTGTGTATATCAGTCATCAATTAAGAGGGTTGTCACATTTTGCACCTCTCTCGCTCACACGGGACCAAATTTTTAATAATATTAAATGAAAAGATGCATTTTTGAAAAATGTAATCAATGGGCGGTCTACAAAATAATATTAAAATTCAAATTCAAATTCAAATTCAAAATATTTTATTGTGGATCATAGGTAGGTACAGTTCTCAAATAGTTGGAAATTATGATCAGCTATGTCCCGCCCGTAGGGCATACAATAATCACATATAAACTAGCTGTTCAATATAATTAACATAATTACTAATTATTATTACTTTCCCTCTAGCGCAATAAATAGAAAATAAGAAAAACCAAAAGGGCTCACATTAAGAGAAATGTCAAATTCAATTATTTAATTTAATTAAAAAATTTAAAAAAATTATTAATTTAATAGGTAATTATTAAAAACACATTTTTATTGTGGCATTTATTTACATCATCTCAAAAACAGATCATAACACTTAATTACATAAGTTTATTAGATAACACAATAGAAATGTGTTTTTGATAACTACCTATTAAATTAATATTATTTTGTAGACCGCCCATTGATTATATTTTTCAAAAAAGCATTTTTTCATTTAACATTCTTAAAAATTTGGTTTTGTGTGAGCGAGAGAGGTGCAAAATGTGACAACGCTCTTAACACAGCACTAATAACTTGTATAGTTAAACTATTATTTAATAAATGAAAAATGCAGATTGGGATGCAAAAACGTAAGCTTCTTATGCTCTTGTGACAGTGACAGTAATGACATTAATAACACTGACAGTAATGACAGATAAATACCTTATTTATTAATAACAAAATACCTATTTCCACTCATACAAAAGCTATTTGTAAAAGAAAATTACGCATTTGGCTATTAAATCTGGACTACATTGCCACTGAAAGCTTATTAAAACCAGTGTCTTAATAATACCCACACATTTACAATCACACACCTAGACTTACATAATAGGTAATACATTCATACGAACAACATTCTTCATTTCCCCATTTCCATTCTTCATTTTTTGTCATGCTCATTATTATTTTATTTTGTTAATTAGATACCTAAGTACGTATCAATGAATAATAATATACATAATTTGTATATTTCTTTGAACTTTATGTTGACTTGCTTTTCTTTGATTTAGTTTTTTTTTTTACATTCTGCACTCAGTTGCATTTTCAGACTTTATAATACCTACCTACGATATCTTAACTTTAAATGATTTGAAAATTAACATGTCCTTTATAAGAGAGCCGGGTGATCTGTAACTCAGGACCCTCCTACCTCAGACACCTTTCTCTATTTAAGATTGTGCATTTTATTAACCAGTGCCTGTAATATGATGTTGAGATAAATAAAGATTTATGATTTGCTAACAAACTTCAATACATTAATTACAACGTCCCATAAACTACTTCACATACATACATCTACGCGACCAGCAAAATAGAAACTCATTCATTTAATACAGAAACACATTGTTTTCAATTCAATTCAACTGTCTTCACAGTAAGACAGCAATGCAAATTCCATTTCAGTTAGTCGGATTACATTCTGCGTCATTTTGTTCTGTCACCAGTAGGGTTTGCAGCGAGCTTTAAAGTAACAAGTTTTCTATTGTATGATGTCAAAATGAGTTTTATCTTGTGAAGTATTTAGTTTATTTCTTGGCTAAGTTTTAGCCGCAATTTGATCTTGCATTTAGTTTGTTGAAATGTGGCATTGGCACTGTATAAAGGGTTTGAGATTTTTGTTTTGTTTTTTTAAGCTTTTGCAAAATGGTTCGTGGTTGCAGAACATAATTTAAAAGTTAGGTATATGAATTAGAAGATATACTAGGTAGAACAGGACGATTGACATTCCTTTAAACCACGTAAAGAGAATCGTGTTCTTTACCCGTATACAAAAAATCAATGAAATCCAATGAATACTTTTTCACCCACAGGAAATTATTTTTCATTTTCTTGTTTTTCAACATGATGTAGATCTGAGTCCGTAATAATAGGTAAACAATGCCGCCGCCGCGCCCCGCACCCTGCACCGCACCGTTGGTCAGTGACTTTTCGTAGATAAAGCGTGCTTACTTTTTATGCAGTTGAGTCTGTTATTTATTTTGTTTGAAAACTGCAATTTTTAAATTTTCCGTTAACTACTAATCTTCGTGTTTTAAAATGTTTCGATGGATTAGTACTGTGCTCGTTTTCATTTAATGTCGTACATCCAGATACACGTTGTATATGATTAAATTGTTTTTTTTGTTTATTCTTTTAAAGCTTCGTGGGTGCGCCATATTGCAAAATCAAAATTTTATTTTGTCTAAAATAATATTTATAATGGATAACTCAAAAAATACTTCACCGATTTAAAAAAATCTTTCACTTATTGAAAGCTACATTATTAGCGAGTAACATGGGCTGTATTTTATCGACTTCTTCGCGAACGAAGTCGGAGGCAGAAGTTAGTTTCACACAAACCTACATTGATTGGCACTTATGAATCGTCAGAAGCTAGGTGCACGGTTCCAATTGGTCGTTTCCTATGGAGAAGAACCGGCAAGAAACTCCACGGTTACTCTGTTAAAAATAATTGGCGTTGATAGTATTTTCAAATAACAGTGTTAGTAGCTTACCTACTAACAAACTGTTATTTGAAAATACTAAAGCCTACATTGTCCTCGTATTTTTGAAAATACGAGGACAATGTAGGCCTTTCAACAAGTGCTTTCGTATTTCAAAAAATAGAAAATGTCAACAAATCTACAGATTACTAGGCCTATAACGTTTTCACATTCACAAAATAGAAAATAATCTTTACAAAAGATAAACAAAATAATAAAAATAAAAACCTATTTAAACCAAATGGCATGAGTGTCATTACAACTACTGTAAAAAACAGACGCGGCATCTGTAGCCGCACGATTATTTTTCCGCGTCATTCCTGCTTGACATTCGCCATTATTGATTTTGTTCCATTGTTTTCTCATTAGTCTATTTAATTTGTTTGTTCTGGGAAATGTCATTTCTTTCTTCGTTTATTTTAATCTTTGTAGGAGTTTGCGCAGCTCTTGTGAAAGAACTCTAATCATTGCATAAATAATATCGTTCGGTTTTAATGTGAAAAATGCTGTTAAAACAATGAAATTGACCTGGTTTTTGCAGTATTGCAGTATCAACTTTCAATAAAAGTGGAATTTATATTAAATTATATTACGAGTATTTTATCATTAATTGTAATTGCCTACCTATTTAATTTCATCATGGGCCGAACTGTACGTTATCTTTTATGAATTGCAAACCATTTTACTTTACCAGTTTTTTTTTTCCAATTTAAAATAAAAATGAAATAACGAGTCCTACACAAATCAAAGTACTATTGTGTCATAAAAACAAAATATTATCCAATAAAACTGACAATGTCAGGACGTGTGAATGATTTCCACACGCGGAATGAAAGACAATAAAAAATAATTCTGATAAAAATCCAGTTTGAAATATTTTTAGTCCCTTGTGTACGAATTCCTGGATTGTGGACGGACGCCAATAACCATGGAATATCTGCCGCAAAAATCTCGACGGATACCTTCGTCCACAATTCACGTTTGTGCGTTTTTATCATCAAGAGTTTCAATTCATTTTGCGTTTATATAGTACATTGTGCCACAAGCCGCATATGGAGTCGGCACATTCGATTCGGCAATATTAGTAGAAAAACAAAGCCGACCTGAAACAATTACTACTTACTACACAATTATTCGGCTTTCATTCGGCTCTTGCTGATCGACAAATTTCACTCGGCTTCTACCCTCGCCATGTCAGCTCGGCAAAATTCGAGCTAAGCCGAGCATCGTTTACCCTAACACAATATCTACATATTCGAGTTTGCCGGCTGGCTGTGCCGAATCATGCCAAGCTAAACACCCCTTACATTCATGCCAAACAAAACAAACAACGCCAGAGAAAAGCGTACAATATTTAACAGACAGTAAATGATGATCGATGACGTAAGACTGGTTATCAAACTTTCGGGCTTCTGACAACCCCGTAACGACTGTCAAAGATCTACAAATGACAGCTGGTACCAATAGCTTAACGTGCTTTCCGAGGCACGGAGGGTCTTGATATGTAATGGATGTTCACCCATCCACCGACCGACCTCGACAAGAGTAGCTTAACCTTTGATCGGCCCTTGCGGCTGTCAACTATGATAAAATTAAGAGTTGTTATTTTAAACCAGTAAATAAACATAGCAAGAAAAAAACCGATCGTTTCGTACCTAGAATAGAAAAAAAAAAAATACCACACAGCTACTGCGGCGATGCAGTAAGCACGACAACTCGTTATCGGACATACTCTATAGAGCCTCGCATTTACCTCTCTCAAATTACATTTTACCACCCCATATCCCGTACATTTGTTGTACCGTGAGACCACGGCCATACCGCTACATACAACGTTAAAAGGCCCATTTGTCACACGGGTGTAAAAAGCCCTTATTCGTTCTACCACTTTGTTGGTGTCGATAAATATGTTTGTGTCTCGCTTACCTATGCATTACTATATAGAGGGGGAGGGGGACATCCGCTTTTTATCCTGTTTTGTACAAGTGGCCATGAATTATTTGTTATATACAAGCGGCCATGAGCTTGTCGGATTTTCGCCACTGTTTATGAGATCATCGGACTTTAAGAAACATAGTCCCATAATTTAGAGCACTGGTGACCAATGGTAACGACCGACCCCAGCTTACGTTTCGCGGAACGTGGGTTCAAACCCAGGCAAGCGCTTCATCATCATCATCTGCCTAGCCTTTTCCCAACTATGTTAGATTCGGCTTCCAGTTCAACCAGATGCAGCTGAATACCAGTATTTTACATGAAGCGTTTGCCTATCTGACCTCCACAACCCAGTAACTGAGTAATACGATACCCCTTGGTAAGACTGGTTGTCAGACTTACAGGCTTCTGACTACCCGTAACAACGCAGGCGCTTCATATTAAGTAGTTTATTTCGTCACTACTGCTCTCAAAACGGTAAAGAAAAATATCGTGAGGAAACCGGCATGTCCTAGAACCAAAAATTCGAAGTCATATGACATTTACCAAACCCCACTGGGCCCGCATTATAATATATAGGGTGACCGGTAATTAGTGACCGATACTTAAACACACGACTGTACTCATGATAAAAAACAACTTTTACTATGGCACCAAACCTGAAATCGCGAAAAAAAAATCAGCTCTTCCTTACATTTATGTTCGCATAACTTGTCAAAATGTAGGGACCAGCTGATTTTTTTTTCGCGATTTCAGGTTTGGTGCCATAGTAAAAGTTGCTTGTTATCATGTGTAAAATCATGTGTTTAAGTATCGGTCACTAATTACCAGTCACCCTATATAGCTCACTTCCTCTCAAAGAGGGGAGGCCCGGCAGTGGGTTTTCCATAGGCTGACCATACCAACCCCATAATTTAAAAAGCTTGTAATCATGATTTATGCCTGATCGACTTCCTACTGATCAACATCATCAAAATCACCATCATCAACATGGCTATGGTCATTTTGATCAACAGATTTGTGTACGATTCGTTGTGTACTTCTCCTTTAGGTTACTAAACAGATGTCATAAAAGGAGACTGGAACTCTATCTTAGTGTACTGTTAGTGTATAGCCGACTCCGACCGAGCAAGCCAAGGGCGGTGGGCAATTATCGCAATATAATATTATATCGCTGAACCGTTTTCAGATAACACACATACATAACACCACGTCTGTATATTCTAAAGGGTTAGGCTAAGATTTGTTCAAGTCCTATGTAACAGGGGGGCGAACCTATTCCCATCAGCCGGGCACAGATCCAGACTCCGGGCTGCCACTGAGAAATCCCAGATGGAAAAACCCAATATCACTTTGCCCGACCTTGGAATCGAACCCAGGAACTGTTCTTTCTCACGCTTGCGTCTACTAGACCAACGAGGCAAAAAACATTCTAAAATCAATCAAGAGCTATGTTGGTAGTGAAAAAATTCCCCACAATTCCTTCCTTCTTCACACTAATCTATACCCCTATTTTTACGGGTAAAATTATGCTATAAGCGTAATATGTAACATTATTTTTATACCCCATATACAGGGTGTCCGGTAATTAATGGATAACCTTGCGATAGCATATAATAGACCCTATGGCCGTTCTAAAAAAAAATACAAAAAAAATGTATATCCCAAGTAAGTAAGTACCTAAGATATAATTTTTTTAGAAAAAAATTCTGTGTAATTTCTAGTCACATTATTTATTGCCTCTCTGTCGGCGGCATAGTCAACGTACAATATTATAACAACAGATAACCGATGGAATTCATTCATTTGTGGTTGTGGTGATGAAAAATGTAAAAAAAGTTAGTATTCTTTTTCAAAAAAATCTTAGTTATTACTTGGGATATATTTTTTTTTGTATTTTTTTTAGAACAGCCATAAGGTCTGTTATATGCGATTTCAAGGTTATCCATTCTTTACCGGACACCCTGTATAAAGGAGAATTAATAGTGCCAGTCTCTTAGATATCGTTATCTTAAAGCGTCAGTGTTTTTGCCAGAAAAGTGTTCTGTAGACAGCAGCACATGTTTTACTTAAGACGAATGGTTTTAGGAAGTATTATTATGTGTACATAGGACGTTGCGCTAAGAGTATGAATTATTATATTTTTATTTACCACACTATTGTGTTCTTTTTACTATCTTCTTTATTCATAATATCTATATGTACATTATATAATTACTTGTCCCAACTGATTCATCAACGCAGAACCTAAACCGCTGAGGCTAGAAACTTGCAATATTGTTAGTTGATGCCTTACATTTTGTAAACATCCACTAAGGAAGGATTTTTGGAATTCGACCTTTAAGGGAGTGAAAAGGGGGATTTTGTTTGTATCGAAAATCTTATTTCTTGAGTGAATAAACTTGAAACTTGGCACGAATACTTATATTATGAAGTTTGTATTTTTTTGTTTTTATGAACTACTCCCTAAAGTGGGATTGGGGTGTGTCAAAGTTTGTATGGAAGAATTTTAATGTGCGATCCGATTAACTCGAAACTCAGTATTTATATGTATTTAAGACAGAAAATAAATAATAACGTGTATCAGGTTTTTTTTTTGAAAATCTACCCCTAACGTGGTACTATAGTGTGAAATCCACGCGGATGAAGTCGCGGGAAAAGTGCTAGATATGAGATCACTTAGTTAAACATGTATGTATGTATGTATGTATGTTGAAATATTTCATATATTTTTTTTATATTGCAATTGACGCGTAGGTATCACAGTTGATCGCAGTTACTTGACTTTTTAGTAATTATAGGACCCTAAAATAGGAATTATTCGAGTAGGAATAGATGTATAACAAAAACAAAGCGACATCGACGCCTCTACCGGTGGATAATCTAACTATTTTACGATATGATCACTAATGTTTGGTCACATCAAGGTAAAAGGTAACACATCTTTTCCTTGGCTGTCAACTTCCATGTCTTTGCCATTGTTATTTTCATCGCTTCTCACTAAACTAACTAACTAAACTAAACTCTTCAGTTTGACTTTTCTTAGGAGGCAAAGAAGGAATCATGTCTTCACTATAGATTATTGGTATTGATACAAAATTCACGGTCAAAGGATACGAAACGGGGCACTATGAAAAAAGGACTTAGAAAAATTTCACCATAAAATTTTCAAGGTCAATGGCAGATGGCTCGAAGTAAGGTGTTGGTTGACGGAGCCCCGCCTCGCGGGGCTCCTATTTCTGGGTGGTTTACAAAAATAACCTAACCTAACCTGTCCTAGTCGGGGTGCCCCAAGTCCCGAGCTCGCTTCGCTCGCGCTTGCATCCTAAGTTTTCATCGCCTTTTACTAAGTCGGATCCCTTCGACATCATTTTTACGACAAAGGGTTAGCCGGAGACAAGAAACACCAAGGCACTATTAGCCTTATATTTAGGTAGTTTATACGATAGAATAGAGAAAATAAACGATTTGCGAAAATAACACTTTTTTGGCTAAACTTTTCTATTTTTTCTGTGCCCCGTTACGTACACTCCAACCCAATCGGTAAAATGACTACTAGGTTCGCGCCACACTGTCGCTACAGCAAATGGCATAGATGTTTTGTTTCCATTCCATCACGTCAGGAGAGTAGCATAACATGATACACAAAACTGTGGATAACGGTGTGAGTTTTACATTTATATAATATCTTTATTTATATTATTTGCGCAGATATAATGTGTTACTGTTTGTTTGTCCCAAATAAATAAATAAAACAGTTGCAGAATCCAGGGTTTATCTGATGTACACATAACATGCAAATAATATAATATCTTTGTTTATATTATTCGCGCAGATATAATGTTTGTTATACTGTTTGTTTGTCCCAAATAAATAAATAAATAAATAAACATCACGGCTTGTTTCCCTAAAGGGTTGGGCAGAGATGTACCTACAGTACACCCACATTTCGCCAGTTATGTTTAAGTCCCATGTAATAGGGGGCGAGTCTATTGCCATCTACCGGGCACAGATCCAGACCCCGGGCTGCTACTGAGAAATTCCGGATGGAAAAACCCAATAACACTTTGCCCGACCCGGGAATCGAACCAATGACCTCATGCTCAGCAGTAGCGCTTGCGACCACTAGACCAACGAGGCAGTCGGGTGGTGTCGTTGATGTACAGTTTGTCCAAAATATAGAAAATACGCAGTACATACTTTTTCAGTTTTTTTTTTCCTTAAGACTTAAAAATGTACTTTCTACACACGTAACAAACCATGTTTGGTGAATTTTTGCACTGCGGCGACTACTTTGTCCAGTATTCATCTTGAAAATTGTATTTTTACACTCACAAACAAGTAATATCAAAGATACTAACGGGAATTAACCTATTTTCTCAATAGATTATCTAGCGATTACATTTACTAATATGGACAACATGAGGGTCGTTTAAAAAAAAGTTATCGGTGTGTACCTTAAAAAAAGACGTGATAGAAACAAAAGACATGTACTGCTTACATACTATAAATAATAGAAAACTGTAAAACTCGTAGAAATCAGTTTTTCGGGTACCGAAATGTGTCACGCAGTGATATTAGTACCTACACATTTTTGCGTATGATGTAAAGTTGGATAAGCAAGACGAGTTTTTATGTAGTCGTCATTTTTGGATTACAAATAATTTTTGGATCACATTGTTCATATTAGATTACTTGAATCGAGTGATTTACTGTCATACTGATTATTAAATATTGTTATCGTAACAAGAAGAATAATTTTAGAAAATTGTAGAATTACATCACAACGCTGAAGAAACATTTTTACATTGCTTTCTTTCTTATAAATAGCTTAATAATGAAAACTGGTTCACACAAAAAGCTTACACCCTTTTTCTATTTTTGACAGCAACCAGAAAATACATAGAAACTAGAATCGCTATCTTAGAAACTGATGAAGCAAAAATATCTGGACCTAGTTTGTAAAGAAACGTCACATAAAAATGATATAAAGAAAGAACATTTTTACAGCCCCAAATATAATAAAAATAAAATAAATACTCCCAAAAATGACCGCTGAATAGATAAATTTGTGACGTAATATAATTCCAGGCAAACCAGACAGTAAGTACACAGACTAAAAAAGTCATAAAACAAAATCATAAAACCGTCCGTCTGTCCTAAGACTTAATTATGTCATTCAAAATTTCTAATGCGTAATTGATGCAAATTTTAAAGGGTCTAGCGTTATAAAGGTTGGAGCAGGTAAAATATTTATGCCCGTTTTCACGAACACCTTATCAAATGCTTAACTGAAAGCGCGTTGTTGGAAAGCCAACCCTCGGTTCAGTGTCGAAAGTTGAAAGTCCAATAACGCACTTTTATTTAGGTGTCGCCTAGTGTGTCTCAGTATAAAGCCTGTTTCCCAAAGTTTAGCTGATATTATAAATTCTGCAACTTCATATGAGTTTGAGATTATTTCGTTAGGTACAGCGTTATGAAGTGTGAGGTTTTGGGTCTTCCTGTTTAACGTACTTTTGGTTTATGTACTTCGCTGGTGTTGGCACGCGTAAGGCTAAATACGCACAGAGTTGAGTGTATAGACGCTTTGAGTATGAATGTGGATGACTATAAGAGTAGGGGAAGATCGAAGAATCGATGGATGGACTGTGTGGAAGATGATATGGCTGGAAAGGGAGTGACTACCGAGAAGACAACTAATAGAGAAGTAGCCGAGCCCTAATAAATGTCTCGCTGGTGGTGGCGTGTGTGTTGGATCATTAAGTTCCCTTCAAATTAGTTGAGCTGAATGGTCCTGATCCATGCGTCATGTTCGTGAACGGGCGGCGTCAGTATGGACTGGTCATTTCTTAGCAGCCACGGCTTATTTTAATTTTTGAATCGTTTTTGGTTTTTACCTTTTTATTGCGGACGCTTTTAACGTGCACGTCTTTCTACATTGTTCTCACATACTTAATTTCAACATGAATGATGTAACCAATATTTTGTAACAATATTTTGATTTAAAAGAGTGTCCGTGGAGTTTCTTGCCCGGTCTTCTCCATAGAGATCTACACTTTGGAATGGGCAACTAGCTTCAACTTTCTGACTAACTGACCGACTCTTTGACAATTCAAAAGTGCCTGTAATTGGTTTATTTGAAATAAATGCTTTGAGAATAAATTGGGATGAGGGCAGGAGAATGATGACAATGAGTTCATCGAGGCTGTCATGTTAGGAACACCACAAATCCTATCATACTATCATCCTACTATCCTACTAATATTATAAATGCAAAAAATTGTGAGGATGGATGGATGTTTGTTACTCTTTCACGCAAACACTACTGAAAGGATTTGGATGAAACGGTTGTCTATTGTTTACCCGAAGATAATATACCATAATCATCATATTCCCGAATTTCATTTAACCGAATTTCATTTGCCCGAATGTTTTGTTTGCCCTAAAAGACATATGACATACTGTTAATTTGCCCGAAACTTAGATACCATAAGATACGAGTGCCATACGTATTGTTTTTCATATTTTTAAGTGCCATAATACATAATTATCAAACATAATATTTAAACGCCCTAATGATTATTAGACATAACATTAGATTAGGATAGGTGGTTTATAAAAAAATAACCACGAAGGGGATGGCGGGGTCGTTTGAGCGAGCGAAGCGAGCGAATAGATCTAGCCAAACCTTAAAATATTCTATGCATGGTTGATGGTGGGCTTGGTAGACGGAGACCTACTTCTGTGTGGTTTATAAAAAAATAACCACGAAGGGAATGACGGGGTCGTATGAGCGAGCGAAGCGAGCGAATAGTCGCTCGCTTTGCTCGCTCACACGACCCCGCCATCCCCTTCTAACCTAACCTATCCGAGTCGGAGTGCCCTAAAGTCCCGATTGCATCCAGTTTCTCCTGATATAACAACCGTTACATACCCAATGTCGATGGCAAATGATGTTATGGCATATGATGATTATAGCATGTGATAATTAGGGCATGTGATAATTAGGACATGTGATAATTAGGGCATGTGATAATTAGGGCTTACAATGATTATGACAAATGATGTTATGGTAAGTGACTTTATGGGAAACAAAGCTTCTAGCACGTGACTAATATAGCAAATAAGAGTAGGGCAAATGAATATTACGTCGAATAATATTATGGCTGTTGACTATTATGGCAAATGATATTAGGTTAAATAAAATTCGGGCAAACGGCGGTATACCGGATGAAACTTAACACACAGAGAGTTTATAACCTGATTTAACATAATTATACGATCCTTTTTACACCTCGTAGCAATTCCTTTTTTCAAAAATATTCAATGTATAGTTTTGACTTTGTTACTATTTTATATTTTGTTATGTTTAATAAACGAGTATATTTTTATATCTTTAAAATACCAGAGACAAAACTATAATGTCATATGATATGGGTTTAAGCAATAGGGAATATGCACGTTTTTCGAAACGTATTCATTATTTAATATACATTTTTTAATGCATTCTACAATTAATTACTTTACGTTCCATTTTTTGGTGGAACGGAACGCAAGCTCAAAACGCGTTGCCTTCGACAATGCCGGAAGTGACGTAAAAAGCTATTGCGTAAAAAATCTATTATTTGCAAAGTGCTTGAAATCTCAGTAAGTAAGTAAGTGCGATTTCTACTTTAATAAAACACAAAACATTATTTAATCTATATGATTTAGGGCTAAAAATCTAAAAAAACAGATGTAAACAAAGCAGTAACGTGCTAAATGACGTCACATCATGAGCGCGACAGAAATGGACGTTTGAACTGTAGTAGAAAATTGTTGGAGTTTCATAATTTTTCTGAGCAACAAGCAGTGGTTGAATTTAACTTTTAATAATTTTCTTGGGTTTATTACTGTATTTTATTGATTTAGTGAAAAAAAAATACATGCATATTCCCTATTACATCGGCACCTATAGGGTGCTTACATAAAGAAACAGGTTTCCAGTACAGGCGAGTCTGTGCGAGTCGGTACCGATCAGTGCAGGTTTAATATTCCCATGTTATCTTATGTGCTCACCAGTGGTCTCGAACCTACCGATTTTTCGATATTTCTACCGATATGGGCTCTGTTCTACCGAAATACCGAAATATAACTACTTTTCTACGATTGCAGTCTGAAATCGTAGCGTAAATATAACTATTTTTCTTTTCAGGAAAAACATCGTAAGCGGCAAAAATCACAAAACTATTCTTTCTTCGTAATCTCTTAATTTTAGACAGTTTTACATCTTGTCGCGATTACTCATAAATTTTATTTCAAATTTACACGACTTTATTGTTGTATGAAATTATCGTCGTAAATGAAAAACATCGTTAATTAGGAAAGAAAAATCCCCTTTCCTGTAAAAAGTGCAAATTGTCGCTTACGATGTTCTTCCTGAAAAGGCTCGACTTGTGGGTGCGGACTACCTTATTAACCCTGCACCGATCGGTACCGACCCGAACGGGTTTGTTTGTACCGGAAACCTGTTTCTTTATGTAAGCACCTATAACCTACAAATCGGAACCCAGCAACCCTTCTTGGCGGCAGAAATAGGTGTACTGGTAGTACTTCCCCGGGCAAGCAACCATAGAAAGAGCTGCTTAAAAAAAGTAGTGGTACTACCCAGGAGATAATCTTTTACTAAGATCTTCATTACTGCATTGAGCGTTATCCAGCTCAATGCGTCAACAGCATTGTTTCTCAAGAAAATCAAACAAAAACTGTTTCTATCTTACATTGCAGTAATTTTTAACTGGAAACACCAAGTTTTGTTCACACAAACTAACAGGGCATTTTGTAATATTAACAATATTTAAGTAAACAAAGTGTCGGCTATCTCTGCTAAGTTCTAAGTTAAGGCGGTGTTACAGTGTCTATTAAAACTTGGAAGTAACTTGTATGGGAGTTGGTGAAGCACTGTTTTGTAATACTTACGGTTGAAGCTTTGAGGATAATAATTATGTTTGTAAGCCTAAGTAAGCATTTTGGGTAAAATAAATAAGGAAAATTGCCCGGATGAATAAAAAAAATATTGAAGCAGTATAATATGTAAAATACTTTTTTGCTAGAATGTTTTATTATTAATAAAAATTGGCCAAGTGCGAATCGGACTCACACGAGAAAGGTTCCGTCCTTTAATTTGTAACTTTATTAAATACACAATCTGTGAAAATTTCATCTGTCTACCTATTACGGTTCATGAGATACAGCCCGCTGACAGACAGACGGACGGACAGACAGTGGAGGCTTAGAATAGGGTTCCGTTTGGCGCCCTGCGGGTACGGAACTTTAACAATGAGGGAATACGAAGAGAGTTAAATAAAAATTAAAAATTGTAGAGCGCCTGTTCATACATTATGTATTTTTTCTTAGTTAATTTATACGTACCTTAAATATTGTTCGTTTAATATTTATTCTCAGATTTCGAAGTTTTTATATAAAATTTCGCATAAATATTTATAAAAAAGTACGTTTCTTTCGCTTATTTAAAAAAAATAACACCAAAACTGTTCTTCACTGCTTTCTCATCCTTCATAATATTTCTCAGCCAGTAAGATTCAAGTAAAAACAAAACACTACGCTTACTTTCTTAAAATAATATTCTACAAACTTAACCAAACAGCCTGCTTACCCGGTTACGAAGCTATAACGAGCTTGAAGAAACCGCTTAGAAACTGCACATCCCAAAATTGGCTAAGGGGCGACGTGGCTAGCTCGAAAATTTAGCCACCACATAATCTCTTATTTACCGCCCGAGTACCTGAATGCGATGCAGGCAATATTAGAGGCGTACGAGGTGTGGCTTGAGAGAAAATTATGTGGAAAAATATGGTGCAAGCAACTTCATGTTAATGTTAGTGGTTTCCTCCAGTGTTTAGTGAGGTTCGGTTTTGAGTTAGTTGAGTTTATCCTTGGGTTTAAAAGGGTGTTTATTGAAAGACCATTTGTGAGTAGACTACTATGCCCTGAAACAATACAGGGTGTAACGGACAGCCCTCCGCAGACTGATGAGGTGAATTCAGTATATCATACTGAGATGACCGGTACATGAAATTATTTCAGGAACGTTATGGGAATCCAATAAATAAGATTAAGTATTTCAACATCCATTGCTGCTTTTTTTTATTTAAGCTGTTTTATTTACATAAATGGAGTGATGCGTACAGAGAATGTAATTTTACATTGAAATAAAGGAATAGTAACTAAAAAATCGAGAAAAAAGGAAAAATTTCCAGACAATATTTACGGTGGAATACATCCTGTTAGTTTGCGGAGGGCTGTCCCTTACATCCTGTATAAAGATTTCCATTACCAATTGCGTTAATTAAGTTTGTCAACATAATATCACTATTCTGGGTTTTGTTCCGATGTTTTTTGTACTGGTACAGTCAACATTTTTACTAACATCGTAGATCTCATCCATCGCTTTCCATCAGACAAAATAGAGGTCAGAAGCAGGCCAGTTAGGTAAAAAAACATGTCTCTGATACCGCTAAACCGCTTTTCTAATGTAAGGGACTATTCCAGATCTTCGTCTTTATCTAAGTAGAAGCCAAGTAATATTCAGCCAAATCTGTAAACATCACAACAATTTTCAGTTTTAAAGTGACTGTAAAACTCTTTTGTCAACAGCTAGAATCTTCACAAATGGACCACTGTATGCAAATTTCTAATAGCCAAGAAGGCGACGTTGGTTTCAGTCATATTTTATTTACCTCATGAACACCTGGATGCGTTCTGAAGGTAACACTATCGGATATGTGAAACTGGAACACTATAGTGTCTAAACTTATAATATCACAAGAGGTTAAAAAAAAAGAGACAGGGAGAGAGGTGGGAGAGGTAAAGTTATTTTTTTTTTGTTGAAAAATGTAATTTCTGGAAGAACTGATTCGATTGCAAAAAAAATACTGATAGAAAGCTACACTATTGCTAAGTGCTATAGGATGTATGTGTGTGTGTGTAGGGGTGTGTGTGTGTGTGTGTGTGTGTTTTGTTAAAACCAGAAACTTCACGTAAAGATATTACGCTAAGACAGCCAGCCTTCTGGCCACTTAAAAAACTCCTGTCATAATAATTGTAGCTTACCTAGAACATTCTCACTACTGAGATTAAATTTTACTCTCTGTAGGAGACACAGGGCCGTAGTCGATCACGCAGGCCTATTGCAGGAAAGTCAATTTACTTTTATTATGTTATTCTAATAAAAGAGAAATCATCTCTTTTTAACCGACGAAAAAAAGAGGAGGTTCTCAAGTCGAGACGTATATAATATATAAGGTGTATCTATTCATACACGATATTTCTTAGCGGGTCATTGTATTCATCATTATGAACAACTTTTACTATGGGACCAAATCTGAAATCGCGAAAAAAAAATCTGTTGTTCCATACATTTATGTTCGCATAACTAGTCAAAATATAGGGAACATCTGATTTTTATTTCGCGAGTTCAGATTTAGTCCCATAGTAAAAGTTGTTCATATTGATGAGTACAATGACCCCTCAAGAGATTTCGTGTACGAATAGATACACCATATATATAAGTATATTTTTTTTATGTTTGACTTCGCATAACTTTTTATAGAGTAGTCCGATTTGAACGATTCTTGTTTTATTCGGGAGAGTATACCTCGAAATTGGTCCCATGCAAAATTTATTAATTTTGCTTTGGTAGTTTTTGAGTTAGCTTCAATAATACGTATTTCTCCACTTAGTATATGTGGATGATGTTATAATAACTTCCTGTCACTGCGATTTTGCTTGAGGTAGTAGTATTCGAATTCGAGTGCGGTAGGAACTACAACTAAAAAGTGAAAAATAAAAAAATATTTACAAAAAAAAACCGACTTCCAAAATACACTACAAAGTGAAAAATAACTTTAATTTTGGAAGTCGGTGCAAAAAAACGAAAGTACAAAACTTATTTTTCACTTTGTAGTGTTTTTTTTTTGGAAGTTGAGTTGTTTTCTTTTTTTCTTGTAAAATTTTTTTTATTTCTTTTACTACTCTAAACCCTTTGCCAAACAGTGAACGTCTTTCGGCTGAAATAATAATGATAATTATTTTTCTAAGTTAGTTTAGAAAATAACTCCTTTTGTACTACTCTAAATACGATTTAAATAATAACTGTCCATCCTTTCCAAACTAATACACAATGAAAACATCCAAGTTTGCAGTCACATAGTTGCCACACAACACAGGTTGACTAAGTGCCTGTAATGGACCAGTATATGCAAATTCCAAATAGCCACGGCGACGTCGGTCGAAGTAATCTTTTATTTACTAGCTAAATACCTAAATACATTGGAGCACATGTGCAGATAGACGTTATTCACCACTCACAAGTAACATACACACAATTTATAGTGATGGTTCCTTTGTGTAATAAAGTGAGAAGTAATTTTGGTGAATTTAATGCAAGCATGCAAGCAGATATGCTCGACTTGATTGACAATACATTTAAGTGACTGACGGTGTTACTAGATTGTAGTGTAAAACAAAGTTGTCTGTTTATGTACTCGCTCAGAACTTCTAAGCTCCTTGATAAAAGATGCTGTTCTCACCATCATTTATAGAACTTCTCGGGGATAGTTATGGTGATCCTGGGATATAATACATTCATAATTAACCCACGTAAATCACGTCACATTATTAAATTGCACCCGTACGGAGCCGAGGCGTGTCGGTAGTATGGTCGAAAAGACACATGGTTTTCATTAAAGAGGACTATAGGTACTTCTAAGACTTAGCTTTTCCCTTGTTCTTATCTAAAATCTATGCTTGTGAATATTAAGTTTAACCATGAGTAAAGGTTGTGGTGTAGATGAAGAGTAGAAGCAGTTTCAATCATTGCCAAAAAATGTTTTCTTCAATCTCCCTTGCTTATTGTGACGGTTTATGTAACCTTCAAATATATAAGGTGGCAGGGACATTGATGCGCAACTTGTTTCATGGATTTAGTACATGATTCTTGACCCCCCTCCCCCATGAGTTTTCCCGCTCTGGGTAGGCGTGTCAGACTTACTGACCAAAACCCACCCGTGTTCCTTCAGTCGCCTGTGCTGGGGCCACGGTAACTCTTTCGAACAACCCGCGACCCTAACTGGGATCGGCCCTAGCAGACCCCGTCAATAGTGCTGAAATCTCTTTAAGGTGCGCGTGGAATACAACGCGACGTCGACCAGGGCCTGGTCCTTACTGGGCGGTGAGCTACCCATTGCTCGCTGTCCACAAGCCCGTGCCTACAGTGGCTGGGAATCGGCTATCAATTCCCGATTTCCAGGACTTGAGGGCGCAAAAATTGCCTCTCCCTCACGCGTTTCGCCTCCTCCTTCGGAAGCATTACTGCTTCGCAGAAGGAGGTGATGGCATTCCATGTACTCTCGCTCCGTACCATGGCCTGGACCAGGACCGGACGCGAGAGATCGCCCCTGAGTTGAAATTTTACGTCGGTTATTAAAAAAAAATCAGAAGTTTCCTACAAAAGTGCAATACCTACACGGTCAAAATGTATAGAACAGCTATTATGATTTCTCTTAACCGAAGAAAATTTTCAAAGCTCCAGGATCCAGAATCATGTACTGAATTCATGGTAACATGGTTGCCCGTCGATGTCCCTGTCGCGCTGTATATTATCACTAGCGATAAGGCCGCCCATTTTACACGCTATGAAACTTTAAAATTTTCTAATTGTTAATCAAATGATCTGCATTAAAGATTATTCCATCTTTAATCATCATCAACTACATATTTCATGTAGCGTGTCATATTTCCCCGTGCCTCGGAAAGCTCGTTAAGCTATTGGTCATGCACCTGATCTCTCTGGTCGTGCCAGATTGCCGTTCCATCGGACTATGAGAGTGAGGGAAGAGAGAGTGCACCTGTGTCTGCGCACACAATTATGCACGATCATATCTCCCGCGCCGAAGGCTAGTCTCCGCAGAGATTTGGCCAAAATTTGGCCTGAAAGAATATTATTATTTCATGCATAATCAGCCTATAATGTTCCCACTGCTGGGACACAGCCCTCCTCTTTTCGATAGAGAGCGGGCCGTATTCCACCACGCGGGCCCAGTGCTGGTTGGTAGATGTCACATGTCTTCGAATCGCTGGTTTCTAGGACATGCTGGTTTCCTCGCGATGTTTTCCTTCGCCATTTTGAGAGCAGTGGTGATGAAATTATTTACACAAAGTAAAGCGCCTGCCTCGGTTCGAACCCACAACCTACAACTCGTAAGTCGGGGCTGGTACCACAGGGCCACCACTGCTTATTTCAACATTATTTCATATAGAAGCCGAAAGATTTAGCAAACTGTACAATAAAGAGTATTTGTAGCAAGTAGCCATAGTATATCAAAGATAGAAGCAGCTTAGCAAACACACAAACCAATTCTCTCGAGTTACAGATCATCTCCGCATTAATAAATGTTCTACAAGCGCCTGTGACTGAAAGTCTCAGTAAGTCACATGCTTCTTTATTGAAAAGAAATGACAACGTGAAGATAAAACCTTATCGCACGGTTGTAGATGTCGAGATTGTATGGATTACCAGGCTAGGGTAGGCTTAGGATTTCATTTTATTGGTAGGTTTTATGTAGGGCTCATCAAATAGATTTTGTTATACATTTTGTCTGATTTTCACTGCCTCGTTACTGTAGTGGTCGTAAGCGCTACTGCTGAGCATGAGGTCCTGGTTTCGAATCCCAGATCGGGCAAAGTATGTGGGTTTTCCCGTAGCAGCCCGGAGTCTGGATTTGTGCCCGGCTGATGGAAATAGTCTCGCCCAATATTACGTGGGACTTGAACATATTGGCGAAATGTGATACTACTACACCTTTGCCTAAATGTACGCAAATTACAGGCGAGATGTTTTAAAATATATATTATTTAGATGACATGCTGGATTGTATTCAACTATTAGAAAGAAAAATTGGTATGTATTTGGCCGTGTATAAAAGTATTATTCCTGAACCTCACTTAAAAATACGAAAGATGTCGAGTTGTGAAACTAATTCGAACCGTCCACTGGTACATACGTGGAATGTGCACGGAAAGGTTTTCCCCCTGGGGTTAATTTTTTTGTACGCAATCGTGCGTAGCCTAGCCGTGGGCTGCTTAAGGCCCAGACTCCACCAAAGCGGAGACGAGACGAGAGGAGAGGAGATGTGTTGGAAACAACCAATAGGATTTCGTTATTTATGTACATATCTCGTCCCCGCTAAGCTTCAGTTGATACGGTTGAGCAGAGAGGAGAACAGATGTCTCATATTTGCTTAGCGCAAATAAAACCGAGATGTGAGCTATGCCTGCGCGCAGCGGAGACGAGAGGTGATGTGAGCGCGTGCGGCGAGCGGCACCGCTAGTTCCCCCGCGACGCACCCGCTCGCCCGCACTTGCCAGTACATATCTCTGCTCCGGTCTTGCCAGTACGCATCTCCCACAGGTTCGGTGGTTACATCCTAGCTGTTAAGCATCGTCTCTCCCCTGCGCTTCGCACATCTCTGCCCATCTCCACTCTGGTGGAGTCTAGGCCTTAGAGCGGCGACTTTATTCTAAAAATGTTTCCTGTCAAATTGTCTGTGGTCATGCGAGCAAGATTTTGACGTGATAATTACAAAATAGCACTTCTGTAAAGCAAATCTGTTTTCAAACTACAAGCTAGATTTCCTTACAAATCTGCTGCAAATGCATGAAACTTGGAAACATAGGTAAGTTCCATCGCGAAATAATCAAAATGGACAGGCTGAGCTAAGCGAGGCTTGAATCGACGGTTAATTTTCACGGTTCAGCTCCTGCTTGTTAATCTGTGCTTCGTTCTGCTATTTGTTCTACTTTAGATAGCCGATGTTCGCTTGTTTTATTAGGAAACTGGTTTTTAGTAGCTAATTAGAGTTTGAGTTTGTAGAAATTCTTTTGTTTTCTGTTTGTATTCATCTATACATATATAATTACTTGTCCCGACTGATTCTATAAACTTGAAGTTTTGGCAGTTGATGCCTTTTATGTTGTAAGCATCCAGTAAGAAAGGATTTTTGGGAATTTGACCTTTATGAGGACGAAAAATGAGAACGGAAGAGGGGGTTTGGATGAAAAATCTTATTTCTTGAGTTAATAAAATTTAAACTTGGCACGAATATTATGAAGTTTGTCATCTTTTGTTTATCTAAACTACCTCTTAATGACGCGGATTCGGGGGAGTCAAAGTTTGTATGGAAGAATTTTAACGCGCGGTTCGATTAACTCGAAACTCAGTATTTATACGTATGACTGAAAATAAAGAATAACGTGTATCAGCGTTTTTTGAAAATCTACACCTAACGGGGTACTAAAGTAAGAAATCTACGCGAATGAAGTCACGTGGAAAGAGTCTTGAATAATTATGGTTGTTTGGACAGTCGAAGAAAGATATTATGAAGGCAGCTAACTTGCGACAAATACTTACTTCATACAATGTTGTGAGTGCTGAGTACTCAAGTATTTTACGTATACAATACTCTTATAAGTGAGTCTTAAAAGAAACGTATAACGTTATTACGTACAAAATAAAAATGAATATTGCCTTATTTTCAGGGTTCTGTACGTCCGAATGAAAAACGGAACCCTTATAGGATCACTCGTGTGTCTGTCTGTCTGTCTGTCATAACCAGTTTGTTCTGAATCTAATGGACCGATTAAGTTGAAATTTGGTACACATGTGAATTACTATGACCCAAATAAAAAAAATTAAAAAGTTTTGCAAACTGTACCGTATGACATACCAATTTAAGGACTTACTGTGAGGGTCTCAATTTCTTTTTAAAAATTTTAAAATAAATACTTTTGAAGAAATAAGAAAATAAACAAAAGTTTACCATTCCCCCTCCCTTACCTATATCCAAAACTACTGAGCCTACGATTTTGCAAAACATTAGAGAAAATAGGTCTATAGTTACCAATAGATTACAGGAAAAGCTATAAGAAGTCTGTGATCTTAAAATGATGATAATGAGATTTATCTCTCAATATTGTGTATGCAGTTTCTAAGTGATGTTTTTCACTTAGACTAATACCAGAATGTTGTTAATTTCATCTTATGTTTTTTCAGGAGAATATAAGTACAATGAAGAGCTGTATTTTACATTCGGCTGAAACATAATTGTCGATAGTATTTAATTAGAAACAGTTTATCTT
Source organism: Fissipunctia ypsillon (assembly GCA_947568875.1). NCBI lineage: Eukaryota > Metazoa > Arthropoda > Insecta > Lepidoptera > Noctuidae > Fissipunctia > Fissipunctia ypsillon. The sequence goes on from OX387662.1 coordinate 18,132,368, forward strand.
CAACATTAACCATTTATGTCAACAATTGTTAGTAAACTGACCATCGAACACAATCCTAATATTATAACAATTGGCATTTCAGTCTGAAATTCAGGTTTACCGGACAATTTATAGATCACAATGTCCAACATCCCGAATATCGTAAAACGGTTGACTAGGCAAGATTGTCTTACACGGAGTATGAATTAGGCAATCTATGAAATTCTTAATAATCAGCTTAGAGTTTTTTTTTTAAACAGGGATCCTTAATTTTTTTCTCCCATTCCTTAAGATGACACCGTGCGCGCAGTGGCACCCACATCGTTTGTTTGGTTATTTCTTCTATTTTAGAATAAAAGTGCAGAAATTAGCATATTACGTTATGCTCTACAAGACTATACGTTATTATTATTACAAACAGTAGTTTTACATTGTTATATTTTATTATAATCCTTAAAACGGAGCTTAGTGACTACTATTCTCCGTCCCCCGACGCGACAACGCTTGGAACAAAATATTACTAACAACTTATTATTTTTTAATGTTTAGATGTTTTTCTTTATGTTGGAAGTTTTTCAAATTTTATTGTCTTTATTAACTAACATCTAAAATGAGTTTTAAGTTTACCAGAAATAAAATAATGAAATAACTTAAACATTTTTTAAGTACATTGTTTAAATACATTTTTAAGATCAAAACTCCAGACTATTATAATTATAATTAATTGTTGGTGATCGTTGAAAAGATCACCATTAATTCTGCAGGTGATTACAAAATTCCTTCCTTGAAAAGAGAGCAGCTATCTATGAATAATATTTACATAAACATATCTAAAAATACCCAATGCAATACGGGATAATTCCAGAAACCTTTCTTGTAATTTGTCTTATTCATACGCAGACGTTTGATCTACGGTCGAGACGCTTGCAGGAAATGGCGGCAGGCGTAGGAAATGGACGGACAGACGGACGAGCCCAATAATGTATTGTAAAACTTATATTAATTCTGAGGGTGGTTTGAGAAAAAGATTTTTTGAGTGGTGCTGATATGGAGAGAATGATAAGATGAAAGGATATGACGATTTTTGGGACGAACTGTTGTGTTGTGGTGTGCAGAAGGCACATAGCTCAAACAAGCTCAAATAAGCTATGTGCATTATTATATATATTATTATTTAAAGGTAGCCATTCTGAGTTACAAATACAGCTAACTTTCATTCACTCATTTATGAGCCAATTTCATCAATGAAACTTAACGCGATCAGCACAGCATCAAAACCGCATTCAAGAGCTGTTAATGTCAATATTCCACAACAATGATGACAGCTCTTGAATGCGGTTTAGACGCGCTGATCACGTTCAGTTTTGTGGGTGAAATTCGCCCTGATTCCGGGAAAACAAACGCCTGAATTATCTAGTATTTCCCGGACACTGAAATATGTCTCACAAGCTCCATATTTCCATAAACGCCATACTCCGTTTTGATGGAAAAGCTCAGTATAATAATAGTAAGCCCTTACAGCAAAATTAATTTCCCACAAGTCATCTATATTTGCCACCTAATCCTACCGTAATAAAATCACGAACATGTTACAAAGGTCATAATCGAACAAACAAACAGACGTCTATAACAGGGAATTTATGATCCAAACAATTGAAGGCACAAGAATGTTTATAACCCATAGGAATTTGAATCGTATAGTGTAAACAATAGGGGACAATGATGTCATCAGTCTTTCGCGTAAAACACGACCCATGGATGTCTGGGTGAGAAATTACAGGGAATCAAATGACAACTAGTTGTCATTCCATTCTTGTTTTGTTTGAAGCCGAAATCAGGCGCTTTACTTTTTATTCATTTTTGCCTTTCTTTCCGCATCTTTCACTCTATTTAAGTGAAACGTATGAGCACATAATAAATCTAAAATAACAAAATGCGTTCATTAGTGAACCGATCCAACGATGTTGGATTTCGGCACTCAGCATGTTTCAGTCACCTATCGAATGATGGCAAACATTAATTCATTATAATTTTATCGGTGTCGTGTGATCGGGGAATCAAAACAAAAATGGACCTATACCTGAGATAACAATGTACACTCGAGTAAAGCGTCTGATATCGGTTTTAGGACAAAGAAGGTGCTTTCGTTTTTAACCGCCGAAAAAAATCAGTCGGAATGATTTCAAGTCGACGCGTGTGTATTTTTTTTTCATTTATAATGATTTGCTTATGCTATTGAATGCAATACCAGAAGGCCAATACACGTATTTAAAAACGTTCTAAATCTAGTTGAAATCTCATCTCAGCGACAATCAATGCCTTTTTTTTTTCAAAAATACAAAGTGGATCTGGACGTATGGCATTAAATTAAAACTTTAAAACACGAAGTTAATGGAAAAATAAAAATTGCAGTTTTCAAACAAAATAAATAGCAAAATCAACTGCATAAAAAGTAAACACGCTTTTTCTACAAAACGTCACTGACCAACGGTGCGGTGCGGGGTGCGGGGCACGGCGGTGGCAATGTTTACCTATTATTACGGACTCGGATCTACATCATGTTGAAAAATAAGAAAATGAAAAATAATTTCCTGTGGCTAAAGTATTCATTGGATTTGATTCATTTTTTGTATACGGGTAAAGAACATGAATCTCTTTACGTGGTTTCAAGGAATGTCAATCATCCTGTACCACCTTATATATGAAAATTCGAAGTATTTTTAAATGATTGAGACTTTAGAATAGAATAATTTAGAAAAAAAATTCAAATACTGGTATTCAGCTGCGTCCGGTTAGACTGGAAGCCGACCCCAACTTAGTTGGAAAAATGCTAGGCAGATTGATTGAGACTATAAAACAGAATGCAAACGTTCTTAAAAATACGGCAATTGCTTCTGAGGTCTTCTAGGTATGTGGTCATTCCGAGGCTAAGGGCCCTGTAGCTTGTACAAAACTATGCAAATAGCTTGCATGCCATTGTGACATTCAGCAATCACAAGTTATTATGGTACATTGGCATGCAAGCTACTTGCATCGTTTTGAACAAGCCACAGGCGTGTGTATTCCCGCCCTAAAGTTGAAATGTAGTTTAATACATTTTTGGCATTAATAATAATTAAATTTGGGTATCTTGCCTTTTCGCCGAAAATTGTTTGGCAGATTATCACTTGCCATTGGCAACCAACGTTTCACTTTGACAACTAACGATTAGCAAATTTTTGTATGACAACGTTTCATTTGGTAGAATTATTGTTAAGCTGATTATTATAATGACACAAAACGTTTGGGACATTTATCATTTGTCAAACTTTTCACTAGGCCACACAACTATTAGGCTAATGACGTTTTGTCAGTGTAACAGTTCAGACACTACGCTCACAGACTGAACACCAACAAGACTTTTCTTCGACGGGAGTCTTCACCGACAGGGCATCATTACTTCTGATTATTCCGAACCTGACCCGAAAATCCTAACTCTAGACGGTCGACTACAGGGGCACCTCGAGGTTCGGTTTGGTTAGGTTCCTTTTAAACCTGCAGACGAGCCCCGCTACGCGGGGCTCCGTCGACCTGCTGTCAGTCTATCGGCGAAATGTCCTGTCGGCGAAGAGTCCCGTCGAAGTAAAGTCTTGTCGGTGTTCATAAACAACTAAATGAATATTAAGCAAACTAAAACATTCTGCTACTTGAAAGTTAGCATTTCAAAATGTGTCATTATGAAAAGCAGACCAAACGTACAGTTGGTAACTGTGAGGTTGGGAAATAAAACTAAATTATATGATAAGTTGGCAAATGATTATTCGGCGAAATAAAATTCTGCGAAAAGTTAATTGGCAAGTGAAAATCTGGCTAACAATTTTCGGCGATAAGGCAGAGAACCTTAAATTTGATTTTTTGTAAGGAATTTGCAAATGGTGCATAATCAGCCTATAACATTCCCACTGCTGGGACAGACTCCTCCTTTCGGTGAGCAATGGTGAGAAATGGGCTATAATCCACCACGCGGGTCCAGCGCGGGTTAGAAGATGTCACATGTCTTCGAACTTTTGGTTCTAGGACAAGAAACTCCGCGGTTGCTACGCCGTAGCTTCGTAGCGCTACGCCTGCTACGTGGTCGTAGAATATGACATAAAATTCCCTTTTCCAATTTGATATTATTTCCACTTGTACTAAATTAACATTATATTAGTGTTGGATGACTATTATAATTGTTGATTTCTGAATGACTAGTACAATCGAAAAATTCATAAAAATGTTTGAAGTTGTAGCGCAAAGTGAAGTGTTAGTGGGTGATAAACCAGTTTCTTAAATGGAGCTAATCACAAACAAAAACGTCACCTTGTATTTTCGTCCCTAGACAAAGTGTTACCTTACTTAACCACGTGACCTTGATCGTGACCCCTCATCTCTTCAAACTTTTACATGTCATAATTACAGACACAATTACTAAACAATTGAATTTGTACCTATGGGGTTTAAACGACACGCAAAGACAATTTTAATCACAGTTTAGTTCCCACAGTAAGTCATCGTTAGTGTGTTACAGGAGTTAATCGCGAGTGTGTACCCCGCCTTACTTAACTATTAGACGCTAGGATTAATGTACCTACGTCTGAAGGCGTGCCTTGTGTATGTACAGAGTAGGTGCAGTTTTCATTGTATTTATTTATTTATTTCAGGTGGTAAAAACCTATACAGATAAATACTGTAACAATATGAGTGACCGCCAAACAATTGCCGTAAATCATATTATTTATTTGATCTTTTAGAAATGGAACTTCTTAAGAATTTTCGAAAAATAGTGTTACAGCTAAATTCGACCGATTTTAAAATTTCAATAGAAACAGAGGTTTCCAATTATCTTTTTTTTTTAATAAGACATTTCTAGAATGTTCTTAACTAACTTTTTAGACCTATGTATCCTATTTATGCTTATAAAGTTTCATTAAAATTGGTTAATTCATTTTGATAAACAATGACTTGAAAGTTTGTTTGTACGTCGTAAACACTCTTAAACATAACTGGCGAAATTTGTACTATAGGTACATCTCTGCCCAACCCTTCGGGGAAACAAGGCGTGATATCATGTTATGTTATTATACATAATAAACCTTATTTGCTTCGAAGATTTTTGAGTAATTTCTCTGGAATTCGTAATTTTGTCCCAAATAATGTTTGGGACAAAATTCGGGCTCGCCGCTTTTTTACTGAAGATTGAATACCATCACAATATCTAAGTACCTACCTAAATCCATGTTGTCTAAAGTTTTTCAGGAAATTTCAATCAATCTGCCTAGCCTTTTCTCAACTATGTCCGAGTTGACTTCCAGTCTAACCAGTGTTTTACATGGAGCGACTGCCTCTCTGACCTCCACAACCCAGTTAGACTTGGTACGACTAGAAATAATGAAGTTCAGTCTTCTGAGTTGCTGACTAACTAAATTATTAAGACGCATTAAAAATGCGTCGGGGGCTGGCAATACTTAAGCGCAACAATTACTAACCTTTTAACCTATCTGAGAAATACATGTTGATATTACTTAATAATAATGGTGAAGAAATTCAGCTTTCCCAAAAATCAAGGAGTCTACTCCGAAGCCTAAATCCGAAGTATCGGCCAATCTTCATTTTGGAATTTGTTCAAATAACTTCATTTTGACGTTTGGTTGAATCCGAACCGTCCGAACGATATAGAAAAAAGTGTAGTAAGAAACGTCCGAATATTCAGTCGATACTTCGGATTCACACTTCGGAGTAGACTCCCTGATACCGGTTTCATAGTCGTAATACATAAATCCTTTCAAAAGTCTGTAACCGACTGTATCAATAAAATGAATATACCCACAAAACTTAAACACTAACAACCCCATTCTCCCCGAACTCTGTACGCACACGTGTCACAACCCCGTCTAATCGGAATACTGCCATAAGGCCGGGTTAACGAGACGTAGCCATTTTTGCCCGACCTCCCCTAGTCTTGATTAAAACGCGAAATTGAACTGTAGGACACAAGATCAATGCTTCATCCGAACAATGGCCCAAAATGTATTAGGATTTACCCACTTTCCCCACTTTCAGTCATTTCTCTGATTAGTAAGATTGGAAACTGTAATCTTAGAGTTAGTCTTTGATGTATTCAGGAGCAGTAATTTATTCTGGTAAAGAAAATTCTAGATTTCTTGGTAAATGTTTGAAGTTTGTATGCTTGTGTTCTGTTTGATGAAATGTTACTAATGTTTGCAAGTAATATTCTAGTCGATAAACAAACTAATAACTTAGTATCCATATCATCATAAATTGAGTTTTAAATCTGAGATGAACCAATCTGACCTTTAAATATTTGTTAAAGTATGTAAGTAATAAGTTTATTAGTACATAAAACAACAACACAGTACATAGTACATGGAGACAGTGGGTTGTACTACCAAGTTTAAAATTCTTGTCACCTTTCCGGGCTCCTAAACTAGGTACGCAGACCTGTATCTTATGAGTCGGAGATTTTACGGCTTCAATTTATATGTATAATACAACCGTGACATTTTTGTTTGCTTACAGTGGTTGTTAACTCAGCAAATGGAGTGAATGATTGTGGTTGTGTATCTAAGAGTGTAGCTGTATATATATGAGTGTAGTTTGTGTGTAGGAAGGTATGTATATGAAGTGTAAGTGTTTGATAAACTTCACTTCAAAACAACTTAGCTAAGTTGTTCCAACAAATAGAATTGTCTTTACTACTCGATACAAATACAATACTACAAACAATACTACAAATAAGAAAAATGAATAACTTAGAGTTTAATAGAACTTTAAACAATTGGCTTTGTGACAGATGTTTTTATTCAATAGATGATTATTTAAATTTTAAACAGACATGATGCATAACTATATTACGAACACTTATTTAAATTATAATAATTATTGACATTATTTATAAATTTAAGCAATAAATTGACGAACTGTCTTGACTGTGAGATATAATCTAATAATTTTAATATATTTTATAAAGTAATGTGCCTATAATTAATAGTAATGAAGTAAGAATCTAAATTTTATTATGATTATGATGTGTGTGACGAATGACTAATGACATTGATGTAATTTCAAGATACTAAAATTATGCATGTACTAGAAATATTTGCACGACTGATAAGTCGAATATAGTGAGACTAAAATTATTTTACCATTTTATTATGTAAGTACCTATATTCTGGCAAATAAATTAATTTCATTCCATTCCATTCCATTCCATTCCATTCCATTCCATTTCATTTCATTTCATTTCATTTCATTTCATTTCATTTCATTTCGAATTCTGTTGTTATAATAATAACAATATCAGCCTATTAATGTCACACTGCAGGCCTAAGGCCTCTTCTCATACAAAGAAGGCACGACCATTGATCACAATGTTTGCTCAAGACGGGTTGGCGATTTCAAACTAAAAATATTATTATCTATAAGTCCGGGTTGTCTTACGATGTTTCGTTCACCGATCTCAAAATTGTCCAATATGAATTCAGAAAGATATTAAAACTATGTGTTAACTAGACTGTATTGATTACCTTTAATATTTAGAAGTACCGTAAGTAATTATCTTTTTATCATTTTTATTTTTGTAAGCTTATCTTCTTTCGTTGGTTTATAGATGAAATATCGGTTTGGTCACGTTGAGAGAATGAATGAAAGTCGAATAACAAAAGGTATTTACTCGGCAGATGTGAGTGGAAACGCCGGGAAGGGACGCCCTAGGAAGACATAATTATAGTGATATTATTGGTGATGTTCTTCAGACAGGTCAGGTGCGTAGTACTCGCAACCGGCGTGCGTGTATGACCAGATGTATGAACGTAAACGAGGCAAAAGGAGTATGAAAGGATGTGGCGTTCTGTAGTTTCTGCCTACCCCCACGGGAAGAAGGCGTGAGTTTATGTATGTATGTATCCATCGTACTAGGGGTACTGTCTAAGAAAATATGAAAATTGAAATAATTTATTAACCTTATAAAAACTTTCTGTTCATATTATGTAATTTCTAACGCAAAGTTCACTTAAATTCTGTGTAGATCATTAACCTTTTCCTTGGTTAGATTATATTAATTAGTGAAGTCATTCATTAAAAGGGATTTAACAAACTTCCAACTAATTCGGCTTATTTGAAACCTCAGAAAACTTAGGTAACTTAGGTCCAATTAAAACATTTAAAATAGTAGTGTTTTCACAATTAATTAAAACATTTAGCAGTGATTTGAAAGAATTACTGAAATATGCTTAAAATTTTCCGTTTTAATATAATCCCAATTATTAGAAATTGTGAATGACTTTGTCTTTAATTAATAATTCAATTAATTTTTAATAAATTCTGACTGAATTAATTCCATTGTCAGCGGTAATGAAGAAACTATAATTAAATTAATCCAAATTAATTCCAGTACGATGAATATCTTGTTTCTATTGTAATTAATATTAAACTTGAAAGCTATTGTTAGGAATTATATACATTATCTCTACATTCTTCGAAATACGAAATAATGTACCTATTTTTATTTTTCTACCTCTGCTTCGTTCAGATATATTTTAACAAGTATAACGAAAACGTTAAAAAAACCTATCATTTTCATTATGAATAAATTTACCATCTTGTTGAAACCGAGACTTCAAATAATCAGCCTATAATGTTCCCACTGCTGGGACACAGGCCTCCTCTCTGTGAGAGGGAGTGGGCCGTAATCAACCACGCAGGCGCAGTCAGTCAATGGTTTGAAATCTCAAACACGCAGTGAATTAGTGTATGGATCAATTTTTGTGTCATTGGAGAATAAAAAAAAAATTAAACCTAAATTTCTAAAAACTGCCAATTGATACTTTTCCCTATACCCACCATTTTCGCTAGCACACTCCAGCGCCGATTTCCAAACGATAGTTAATTTTTTCTTTAAAAATTAATGACTCCATTCAATCGCCCCAAATTCAGTCCAAAGCGTTTAATTAAGCTATGCTTTTTGTGAAACCAACGCACAGTTTCCAAATTGTGCGGTTTTACGTCGCGGATGAGCAAAAATTTCGTATTTTTTTCGACCAAATCCGTTGCGAGCAAAAATTTTCGGGTAAATGCTTACGACTGCAAATTGTTGGTTTCGCAGCAAAATCGTGAATTTTAAGCTTTTCTTTTGTTGTAAGATAATCGTTTAGTAAACCTTTATTTGGACTATTTTTGTCTTGTTTTATGGTTTAAGCATGTTTAAATATTTCTATTCCTACATTTTTTTTGATATTTCTCGGGACCCCAGGGTCCCGGACCTTTAGAAGGCATATGAGGGGCCGAAGCCAACTCGCAGAGGCCCGTTAGACGCTTTCAATGGAAATGAGGCACTAACCGACGATTATCCCTGTGCGTACTATGCAAGTGCACCCAAGGACAACCCCCGGATGGTGTAGGACTATTGCAGAATATGGAGACAAAAAAAAATTGGGCTATGGGTTTGGATGGCTAAAGTGGACTGGTTATCTAAAACTATGGAAGGACTATGGCCCCTGCCTGACCAATGTGTGATAAATACAATACACGGATAAAATGGCAGGGGGTGACTTGCACACTCAACAATGGGCCCCCGGAAACGGTCGCTAGCACATAGTGTCGTAGCGACAAGGGGGCAACATGTCTTGAGGTGCTTAAGAGGAGTGGAGAGGTATTCCACGGCTATCAGGAAAATCCCGGAAGTACGGTCAAGATCCCTACCAGCATCTTACTGGACTACTTCCTTCCTCCGAGCACGTTTGCTCTTGCGAATCTCTACTCAAGCCAGCCAATAAAGGCAAGAATGAGGTGGGAGGTCAGTTCTCGTCAGTGTTCACTCTAGCCGGCCAATAAAGGCAAGCCAGAGATGACTATTCCTACATTTTTTATTATTATTATTTTTATATTAACAAATTAAGGCGAAATGTGGGTGTACTATATAGGTACACCACCTAACCCTTCGGGGAAACAAGGCGTAATGTTATTAACTAATTAACTATGACATAATATTGAAAATCAAATAACGCTTGGTCTTATTGTATTGTAGAAATTTTAATCTTTTATAATAGCATGTGTACTTATTGTTTTTTTTAAATTTATGTATTCTTGATTTAAATATGTATTCAGAGCATGAGAAATTACTCGATAATTGTGTAAGCTGTGGTTACCTGTAATTGAGTGTACATTACGGGACAACGCATTTATTATACAACATTTATTAATGTATAAGATAACTGTAATGTATCTCGTTGGTAATCCTTAAAATAAATAAATAAATAAAATTCTCAGATGATAATTATCTCCAAACTCTCTGGCAAGCATGGTGATTATGATAACATCATTAGTGGTAGCATTCTTACAAGCAAAATCAGAAACAAGATGTTAACGTTACGTAGATGACCATCTAATTGTCAATGAAAACAGTAATTCAACCCATCACCACATTACTTTTTTTTTGATGGGAAATCATCAAATGACTTCTCCCGCTCTGGGCGGAGTGGGAGGGCGTGTCAGACTTTTACTGACTAAAACCCACCCGTGTTCCTTCATTTGCCTGTGCCGGGGCCACGGTAACTCTTTCGAACATCCCGCGACCCTGGCTGATCACCACATACCTAATAACTAAGTTAAGCGTAAGAACTGCAATACTCGATGCCTAGTAGTTCGATTCGTCAAAATATACATCCTAGGTCCATCATCCGAACTTCAAGACTCCAACAAGCAAGGCCTAAATTCAATACCAACTTACAAATATACACCGTTATATCTAGGATCAACTTCTCAAATTCTCGAGCACCGTTCCATCGTTCGATCTTCGTACACATTCCTCAAGACCCGTTCAATACTCGAATGTATTAAACTGCGGCACCACATAGCACTAACTAAATTACAGGGGAGTAACGAATGAACCAACAAAGGGTATGTTTAATCCAATTACAATTGTTCTCGATTGTTCGAATCAATTTGGTGAGATAGTTCTGTATATATAGATTTGAATAATGTACAGGTTGGTACCAGTTTCTGTAAAGGATGACGATGGTAATATACAACATGTCCCGGAATCAACGCATAACCTGTTAAGGGGTCATTGTACTCATAATTATGAACAACTTTTACCATGGGGCCAAACCTGAAATCGCGAAAAAATTCTGCTGTGAACACAAATGTAGCACACAAGAATAGCTGATATTTTTTTTCCGTTTTCACGTTTGGTCCCTTAATAACAGTTGCTCATAATGATGAGTACAATGGTAGGAAAATATGCGGAAGCCTGGAATTGAATTGTCTGATATCACCAACATTGACAGCAACGGTGAACGTTTAATGCACGTATACTATCTTTTTATGCGAAAGGTAGTCATTTCCCCTACAGTGCTCAGTGGTTTAATTACTGTGACATCCAAATTATTTACTCTTCACAAACAATGCCTTACTATAGTGATAGTACAATCCGAACTAGTAACAAGCAGTGTGGCAGCCACAATGAGCTGAACTTAATTACGATTAATTACAAGTAATCCTGTCAAGTTCGCGGTAATCAAGGCACCGCATGCAGATGAGGTGAACGAAACTAGCAGGGTATGTTCACAGTTTTTAACAAAGGGGTGTGGGTAGGTGTGAACCTTTTTGAGTTTTGTGTCAAAACTGACAGAAGAACATTCATCATCATCTGCCTAGCCTTTTCCCAACTATATTGGGGTCGGCTTCCAGTCTAACCGGATGCAGCTGAATACCAGTATTTTACATGGAGCGACTGCCTATCTGACCTCCACAACCCAGTTACTGGGTAATACGATACCCCTTGGTAAGACTGGTTGTCAGACTTTCGGGCTTCTGACGACCCGTAACGACTATCAAAGATCCACGAATGACAGCCGGGACCAACGGCTTAACGTGCTTTCGGAGACAGAAGAACATTAATTTATTAAATAAATTCAGTGTCGATTTGAAGTTTTTTTTTTGGTTTCTCTAAATACAAAAACTATAACTTAAAGTTCGGCACAGGTAGGAGCACATTCAAGCTTCGCCAGTTAAGTTTGGGCCTAATGTAATAGGAAGAACTCCTATTACTATCAACGAGGAATAAATCCAGACTCCAGGCTGATACTGAGACGTTACTGGTAACCCAATAGCACTTTTCTCGAACTGGAAATCTAACCCAGCACCTCATGGTCAGTAGTCACGCGTGCTTACCAACCAACGAGGCAGTCAAATGTGCAGTTTTATTTGTATTTCACCCAAATAAAAACAAACGTCCAGAGCCTTCAATAAATAAGTTGCACACGATCTGCGAATCGAGATCAAGCTACCATGCTAAGTCTAGAATAGGCCATAAAACGCAGCATAAGCGTAATCAACCTAAAATATTTATTTATTTTATTTATTAAAACTTTATGCACAAGTAAAAAAGAATACCGTACAAAGATGGACTTAATGCATAAGGCCTTTTTCACCAGTCAACCTTGGGGTGACGCAGAGAGAAAACATGGCAGATGCAACTTAAGGGACAGATAACACGAAAATATATACATACATACTTATAAACAGAATAAACTTCGTCAGGAGAAATAACGATCAAAAGAAGAGAAAATAAATCCAGCATAATATTCCCACTGCTGGGACACAGGCCTCCTCTCTACGAGAGGAAGTGGGCTGTAATTTACCACGTGGGCCATGCGAGTTCGTAGATTTCACATGTCTTCGAATTTTTAGTTCTAGGACATGCCAGTTTCCTCACGACGTTTTCCTTTACTGTTTTTGAAAGCAGTGGTGATGTAATTATTTACACAAAGTGAAGCGCCTGCCTAGGTGCGAACCCACGACCTACAATTCATAAGTCGAGCCCGTTACCACTGAACCACCACTGCTCTCCATGAAACTTTCCGCGCCAAAATAAAATACAGGAATATTTTGAATAACAACGCTACCAAATCATTTAAATATTTAAATGTTAGCGAAAATGGAACTAAGGATTATTTGACTGAGGAAAACGTGTTTAATACAAAATGGCTGACGATCGATCGTAATCTCCATCGACGCATAATGATTCAATTGTTAGCTATTGGCATTTCATTATGATACTTTAATTAATTATGAAGAGGTTTTTACCTCTTCTCATCCTGAGATAAAATGGTAAACTAAGCTGAGTTTCAAACCCCACAGGGGGTGAACTTAGCGTGGAGTCGCTTAGTAATGTAAAAAATTCGCCCCTGGCTTGAGGCTTTGAGTTCGCTTAAGGCAGCCACAGGACTGACTGATTAAGTAGTCAGAACCTATAAAGGTCAACTACGAGATGCAATAGTTAAGAAGAAAAAAAACACTGATGTAAGATTAACCGGCTAAGCCTAATACGCGATGACGTCAACGACGCTCAAGCCTCGGGAGAATTCCGATGGCACGGTACGTTTGTGACTGCGCTCACAAAAATTGCCATACGATTTTTTTTGGCTTAGAATTATTTTTTTGACGAGAATATCTTCCATACCATAGAGTAAAACTACCCACAGCCGATATAAGACTGAATTATAGTAATTTTATCCGTGCGTGAAACGCGCGAGTCACCGGCGCCGGAAAGGCGCCGCCGGTGGGGCTTGACGGTAAGTCGACAAGCGGCGCCGAAACGGCGCCGGGTGGGGCTTAACCGGTTAAATCCAAAGTATAACAGATTTTTTTTATGTTTCATTGCTACACTTTATAATCTGTTGCTTTTGTTCACTTCTTTCATTTAAAGTGAGTTCTCAAATGATTTATCAGCGGTTCCTTAAAACGTACCTACTCAAAAACCTCCAAAATCACAGCTACCAAAAACGAAATGAACCTAAAGAAAATCTTTTAGAGCTAATTTCACCAAACTGTTCATAATCGGACATTAGTAAATCAGCCATTTAAATAAACATCGATGTTAATGATGTTTACGTTCCACCAGAAAAAAATAACACCGCATTAAGAAACCTGGCGTTAGGATGTATTATTCACGTTCATATCGGTCAGTTGTCAAAGCAACCAAAGTAAAAAGTTGCTATCTCACATGTCAATGTTCACTGACAATGCATCATTTTAGCTAGCCGTATACTAGGTATAGACTCACGTTTTTCATTTCTATGATTTTGACAACTGACTAAAAATGTCGGTTAGTAAATTAACGAACCTTTATAGGGCAGCAATTTTTAAAGCCTGATTAATACATTTAATTAGGAATTAGCGCATGGTGAAACACTCGCTACTCTTAATGTCCCGTTAACATTTTAACAGAAGATTAAACTAACTAACATGGTATGGTGAAACTATGTCTGAAACAGACGGAGAAAGTAATAAAAAGCTGTGTCCTTAATACCCGCAACAAATTACTTGAAATACCTCTTAAAGTATTACTTACTTAAGTTCGTACGTCGTTTTATTAACTTGACAGTACTGTTAATTTTATTAGTCATTAATTTCAACTGAAGGATTGAGGTATTCACTGATATATTTCACTGGTTTATTTGTAATTGCAACATTAATTTTGGTGTAAAATTTTAAAGAGATGCTAATTTTGTGAATATATGATTTTTGTGGCCTGAGACTTGCATTAAATAAACATTGTACAACGTGGTTAAGGCTAGTGTTGGGTAACTCAGCACATGTGCTAGCACAGCTGTAGCTGCTCACTTGGATAAAAAGAGTCACTCACTCTTTTTATTTTGATGTGCTAGCACACACCACAGATTAGCTACACAAAACATTTTTGCAAGTCTATTTACGATTCTAAACAAAGGAGTTAAGATCTATGTTTAATTGCCGTATTTTGCTTTCGTTTAACGACATCACGTAACCATTCTCATTTCTCTTTCCCTCATTATCACTCGTGCGAGCTGTGTGACGCGTTTAACCGATTAGTCACCGCGTGTGCCTACTCTAATGCGTATGAGTGCCATGTCGGCACTACACACCACACTTGCGACTCGCACGGTGAGTCCCGCGACTCACTTACACACTCATAGCACTGACAGCACGTGTGTTCTTACAGGCCACTGCAGCCTGGCGGCCTCGCCTCATTCGTGGTAGCACAGTGTGCTAGCACACTTTGTAAAAAGAGTGCCTCGCACGATTGTCATTTTAAAAGAATGTGCTACCCATCTCTAGTTAAGGCCTCGTCTCTCATGCACGATGATGTAGGTTCGAATCCGGGCAAGTACCAATATGACATTTACATCTCATAATATGTACTGTCTCAGTTAATCTTGGATATTACATGGTTGAAGGAAAACATCGTGAGGAAACCTGGACTTACATATAGTCAATATAAGTCTGAAATCGGCAACCCGTCTGGAGCAAGCGTGGTGATAAATGCTCGTGCCTTCTCTGTATGAGAAGAAGCCTCTGCCCTGCAGTGGAAAAATAATAGGCTGGTATTATAATTATATTATAATCTTTTCCCAGGGCAGGAATTATTCTTACATAAGGAGCTCGTGGCTAAGTAATAACAGCCGCACGGGTCGATCCATCAGGTAAAGCTACGCTTGCCCGGTCAGTCCGTGGATGGGTGACCATCTTTATATACCGAGACTCCTCCGTGCCTCGGAAAGCACGTTAAGCCGTTGGTCCCGGCTGTCATTCGTAGATATTTGACAGTCGTTACGGGTCGTCAGAAGCCCTAAAGTCTGACAACCAGTCTTACCAAGGGGTATCGTATTACCTAGTTACAGGGCCGTGGAGGTCAGATAGGCAGTCGCTCCATGTAAAATACTGGTATTCAGCTGCATCCGGTTAGACTGGAAGCCGACCCCAACATAGTTGGGAAAAGGCTAGGCAGATTGAATTCGTACCGATACGAGAAAAAAAAAACCAGCAAACAAACTTCCTGAGAACTACCTCAACTTCTAAAAATAAATACATAACTAAGCATATATTCAAAGCATGTAAAACGGTACGCAATGTTAGCTTCCCACAAGAAGTTGAGTGTTAAGTATTCAATAAAATTTTCAATTTGGTATAATATTATCGATACGGCACCCTACTTTATGATGTCATTTAAACAGCTTTTGTGTAAAATATTGGCTGGCGGTAGCCGTATTTTGAAAACGGGCTTAGTTTTGCGTTTTGGATAGTTTAAAGTTATGTTAGAAGTGATTTTTTATTTTATAGTTTAGATGGTAGAATTTTGTGATATGCGTTTATTTACATTTGACATTTCACTCATTTATTATACAGGGTGTAAGGGACAGCCCTCCGCAGACTGTTGGGGTGAATTCATTATATCATACTAAGATGACCGGTACATGAAATTGTTTCAGGAACTCTCTGACTTGTTTTATTACCCACACGCAATGTATCGTTACCGTGGCAAAACGCGCGAAGTGAACGGCAGCGCAGCGAGCCTTCGGCCGCCGAGTATTTCATCATCCATTGCTGTTTTATTTTTTATTTTAGCTGTTTTATTTACATAAATGGAGTGCTGCGTACAGATAATGTAATTTTACATTGAAATAAAGGATTAGTAACTGAAAATACGTAAAAAAAATTAAAATTTTCCTGAGAATATTTCCGGTGGAATATGATTCAAAATAAGGAGCTGAATGTACCCTGTTAGATTGCGGAGGGCTGTCCCTTACACCCTATATAAAAAAAAATTGTAAAACTTGACATTGTCTAAAAAATTTCTTATTTTAATTTCAAACTTATATATAATTATATTAATGGGGATATTATTGTACTTTAATTTTAATATTTCTACACCGGCGACGGTAGTATAGGTGAAACTGTTTATTATATTAAGATTTTAATGTATCACATACTCAGAAATAAATAAATCTTATCTTAAATCTTATCTTATCTTTATTATTTAGCACATAAATGTACACAGGCAGACTTAAAGCCATAGACATTTTCAACCAGTCAACCTTTGGGTTGTGCAGAGACAAACCGAAGAGGATGGACATGCATGGTCTACTTCCAACTGCTAAAATCAAGCCAAGCATGGTGATTTGAGCAACCATTAAGTTATAAACATTCATTGACTATAACGAGTCAGAAATTATCTTCTAACGCTAAACTACGAGGAAACAAAAAATCTTCAGTAGGTAAAGGATAAGATAAAAACCCACAATTAAACATATATGAACACAATCCCACACACTCACACACTCACACACACACATACACCAGTACACAACACACACTCGCACATCCTACACACACACGCCCACCCACCCGCTCACTCACTTTCACACTCCCGTAGCTAAATTTTAAGATGTATATTTATTTTTATTTTTTGTATTTTTGCATGCTCTCATCCTTAAACTTTATCATTTTTTTCTTTTTTGTTCATTTAAGAGTAAATCTAAAATGTATTTTTTGGCATAACCACTTAGTGTAATGCAAATGGGAGAAGGCGCTGACTCCTGACATACAGGTTTTTACCTAGGTTGGGTTTCAGAGGCTTCATTTGATTCTGTAACCTCATATTATGTCAATAAAGATTATTCTTATTCTTATTGACTTATCATTGACAATCGACTGGCCTGTTGGTCTCGTGGTCGTAAGCGAGACTGCTGAGCGTGCAGTTCTAGGTTCAATTTCCAGATCGGCCAGTGTCACCACGTGTTATTGGGTGTTTCCATTAGGAATTTCTCAGTAACAGCCTGGAGTTTAGAAGATGGCGGTGTGAGACCCCCGTGCAGTACCTTGGAAAGCTTGTTAAGCCGTTGGACCTGAGCCTATCGGAATGCCGTTCCATCGGACAATGAGAGTGAGGGAAGAGTGAGTGCAACTGTGTCTGCGCATACTTTCGTGCACTGTAATATCTTCCAATTCGATGGCTAGTCTCTACTGAGATTGGCCTCTTTGGCCAAAATTCGAGCTGAAGGACTATTTTAAATCATTCACTGAAACGATCAGCAGGGCTATTGCGTATCTCTGTTGACAGTTCATAGTGATGATCACTTGTGAAAGTGTATAACGATTAACTGTCAAACAGTTAGTTTCGTATTGGATAACTTCAGTGACTAACTAGAATGACGTCATAAGCACCGAGTCTCGCTGATAGCCACCGTAATACATTTTGACAGAAGTTTTTGTATCGATACTTTTAAGATTGCGATTGTCTAAGCTTAGTGGACATCAAATTGATAGTCATTTGATTTGTCGTAGCTTTCGTGAAAGACACTACTCAAAGGTAGTGTTTTAGAAGTTCTAGTGATTATCACCGAAGCCGGTATTAAGTGAAGCGTGTAAACATTACGTCTTTTCTTATTAAATTGTGATTTTTGTTCGTGGTAGAAGTATGGCACGTTTATTATTGCTCGGATTTGCTGAAGAACAGCGAAAACAAAGTCGTCTGCGAATTGAGAGACGCCGCTTACGCGACGCTAGTAACCCATTGCAGTTGCCAGAGAAAGAGTTTATTGCAAATTTTCGTTTGAGTAAAGCTGGATTCCAACAGGTTTTGGAAGAACTCCACCCATACCTACCACAAGCTCAACGAAAAACAGCTGTTCGCAATGAACTAAAGGTAAGTGCTTGCCTTTTTAATCTAAAGTAATGGGGTTTTGTTGTGACAAAATAATTTACATAAAGCATTATCAACTTGTTTGACTTGTCAAGTTGTTCAACTTAATGATGTTTTTAATTGTCTGTTGCAGATCTTGGCTGCGTTAAACTTTTATGCCAATGGGTCATACCAACATAATGTAGGTGCCTCTTACCTATGTAACATGTCCCAGCCAACATTTAGTAAGTGTTTACATGAAGTTACTGATGCACTCAATGTCCGGGAAGTACTCCTTAACCATATAAAGTTCCCTTCATCTCAGCGAGAGAGGGAAACCATTATGAAAGGGTAAGTTTATTGTATATTTTAAGTATTATTATTATTATATTCAAATTAATGTAATTTGATCTATCGTTATTCGTTGGTTTCAGGTTTATGGAAAAGTTTAGCTTTCCAGGCATTATTGGGTGTATTGATGGTACACATGTGGCCATAATCCGACCTACAGATCATGAGGAGACATATTTTAATAGGAAAAATTATCATTCTTTGAATGTATTAATAGTAAGTACTTAATGAGTAGTAACATAATACTTCACATAATATAATATTACCATTTGTATGTGAATAATCGTTATAAAGCATGATTATGAACTTTTCTACATGGGGGCTTAAACATAACTGGCGAAATGTGGGTGTACTATCTATGTCTTGTACACCTCTGTGGGGAAACAAGGTGTGATGTTATGTTTGTGTTATTAAGAACTTTATTCACAAATCATCATGTATAATATTACCTACTGTATGTTTAACATTTGAGTACTTTTAAATTAAACCTTGTTTCAGATTTGTGATGTGCATCTAAACATACGGCATGTTGATGCATCATTTGGTGGTGCTTCACATGATTCCTATGTCTGGAATCAATGCCCCTTAAAAGCTCGTTTAGAAAGACTGCAAAGGAATAGAGAGTGCTGTTGGCTATTAGGTATGCGTTATAAATTATTGATAATTTTTTTTTGTTGATTATTGATAACGGAATGCTCATAATGGTATTAATATGAGATGGAAACTAAAATGAGTATATCTATGATGGGTGTTATTTGGAATGTGAAATATAACCTAATGGAAATACTTATACTATTTTATTAATATTTTAGGTGATTCTGGATATGCCCAGCGCCCTTGGATGATGACACCAATCTTAGACGCGGATGTGGGTTCGCCAGCAGAATACTACACACAACTTCATTGTAAAGTCAGAAACACTGTTGAGCGTTGCATTGGAGTTCTGAAAGCACGTTGGCGGTGTTTGTTAGCACACAGGGTACTTCACTATGACCCAGTAACAGCAGCCAAGATAGTGAATGCATGTGCTGTTCTACACAACATCGCCAATGCACGGAATGTTCCAATGCCTGAGCCTCACAGTGATGACGTTTACAATGATCTGCAGAACCAAGTCTTTAGAGAGGTGGCAAGAAACGAGGCAATAACGGACAACACTAGGGATATTCTAGTTCAAAGATTATGGAATGCTAGAAACAATTAATATTCTGTTGTCTTTAAATATTCTAAAATTCTTATTTAAGCAGTCGACAACCTCCTATAGGTTGAACTGCGAGATGCCATTCCCCAAAAAATAACATCAACCGTCTGGTAGTAGCCCACCAGACACAACACCCGTCTGGTCGGAGGATCCTCCCTTTTCTATAGAGGGTGAGTGAACTTTACACCCTGTTCCTCATACCTGTATATATTATTATGTGTAATGTTGCTCATAATAATCTTAACCTCTTATTTTCTTGTATTATATTAGGTTTTTTTTACTGATATTTTATGTGAATAAAGTCCAAAGATTATGGAATGATAGAGATCATTTTATTATTATGTGTAATGTTGCTCATAATAATCTAAACCTCTTATTTTCTTGTATTATATTAGGTTTTTATACTGATTATTATATGTGAATATACATACTGTTTTGTGTACTTAACATGTTGAAAAGAAAACAATAAATAATATGATGTATAAAATAATAAGGTACTTTATTGTTTTAATTATTTTAATATTAGAATAATATAAATGCATAGTATAAGTACATAACTATGTACATCATCATAAACGATGTACATAGCTATGTACATCATCCCGTATCTCCCTCATTAGCTGGACCCCTGCTTCCACTGCGGCTGCAAGTCGCTGGACCCCCGCTTCCACTGCAGCTGCAAGTCGTTCTTCAGCAGCAATGCGCCGACTTTCAATTTCATAAGCCCAGCGTGGCGCCCTTTCTTCTCTAGGAACTGCAATTTATATAATTTTACATTTACTTCAGTTTTTGAAAAAAAAAACTGAAGTAAATGAAAACTATTTTATAACATGAAATACTTACGGTGCCTTTGTGACCTCGAGCTTCGGGCTGGTGGAGAAGAGTGCCGAGTTTGTCCTAAAAACAAAATTAGTTTTTAATTTGGCTTTTATCTAATCTACTTTTTAATTTACATGGTTTATGGCGAACACCTGCTAAACAACATTTTTGGCAAAAATTAGTTAATATCTACATGAAAATTCTATCTTTTTGAGCTTAACAATTTTATATAATTAACAAATTTTTGCCAAACATGTTGTTTTAACAGGTTTTTGCAGTAAACCCT
This sequence comes from Fissipunctia ypsillon, assembly GCA_947568875.1. Taxonomy (NCBI): domain Eukaryota; kingdom Metazoa; phylum Arthropoda; class Insecta; order Lepidoptera; family Noctuidae; genus Fissipunctia; species Fissipunctia ypsillon. The sequence continues at coordinate 18,153,482 of OX387662.1, forward strand.
CTGTAAAGATACAGGCTTGTGTTTGGCCACAATATTCATGTTTTAAAATATACTTGCTATTTTCTCTCGACGAAACCTGTGATTGATCGTCTGACATATTCTGTGTAGGAATGTCATCAGTATCGGCGGGCATTTCTACAGCGGATGGTGGCGGTGTAAATGTCTGTGATTCAGGTTGTTGCCCTGCTGGAACCTCTTCGTCAAGCCATTCCACTTCCATTATAGACTCTGAAGCTATATCTTCAGAGCCTATAATGTAAGAGTATGGAGCTGAGGATGGAGTGACGGTTGTTGATGTACTGGGATTGGGTGCTGCGATCCCAGAATCAGCAAGGGCCTCAGACTCATCTGGTATCTGTAAAATATTCAATAATTTTTAGTAAGTAGGTACTTATTCCAACATTTCACATAAAATATTTTTGAAACTAACATCACAAGGCAGCCGCACTCCACGCAATCCCTCCACCGCCACTGGGCCTATTAGAGCTAAAACTCTCTTCTCTAACTCGTTTAGAGGAACAAGCTTGTTAGGCCCTCCACCAGTTGCTGATGCATTCCTCCTCGAATCTGCAGCTTTGCCCTTGGTTTTCGCCTTCAACTCTATCCAGTACTAGATAGAAATAAAATAAAAAGCTTTTATAACTTTGTCAGAAAAAATATGCCTTCACTAGATAAAGCAAAAATAATAAGAAGGAACGTAACGTAAACATGTGAGCTATTTTTAGAGTGTATTTTTTCGTAAGTAGGTACTTGTCGAGTCTGGGTTCTAAGTGGGGTATTTTTATTATGGGTCCTTAAGGGTCCAAGGGTCATGTGACAAAAAATGTATGCTAATGCAACATTAAAATGAAACAAATTTAGTCAGTCATACCTAACTATCTATTTGTAATTATTATTTGATGAGTAACGATGTTTTATAATTACTTTACGGATGGAAATATATATTTATTAGGTAAGTAATATTTAACTTGATATGTAGTGTGTTTCTAGAGGATATTTATTAAGATATAAACTTACTCTTCGCCATTGGTCTGGTGTTTTAGTGGTTCCGTCTGCTATAGAGTTGAGTTGAAGCGATACGGACTCCCACGCATCTCGGGTGGCTCGAACACCTTGTGGCCCTCCCGGTAAGCGACCCAATGCTATATCGCGATGGGACTCCGCAAACTCTACAAGTATTTCCATTTGCCTTATGGAAACTCTTCTTCGTGCAGGCATCTTAAAAATAGATAGGTATTCTACATCATATATACTCTACATCAGTTCAAAAACTTAGAAAATGATCAAAAACTGTAGCAACTTGCACATTATAAACTTCTTATGGGAGCCTCTATCTATTTTGTGGTTTATTTACTTACCTTTACTGTAGAGGACTGATTTCACAAAATTACACTAATATCACAAGTAATAAATACTAACACTATTTCATTCAATTAATTAATTGAACTCCGCTCTAGACTGTCGAGTTACAACTGCAAAAGGTTGAATTTACCGCCAGTTTCACGTTTCAAGTGTATATAAACCGCATAATATAAAATGTTCCCTAAAATGAAGCATTATAACGCTCAGCAGGCGTTACGCAACTTAGCCGCATAATAGTCGATAAAAACTACAGGTGTCAAGTGTTGGGACGAAGAGCACCGTAAGTCACCGTAACGTGATAGCCACTCAATGTGATACGCAATACCAATGTTATGAAATTCTCAGTTGTCATCAAAGTTCGGTGTACAACTGAAGCCAGTTAGTCACTGGCAATGAAAAAGATAGCCAATCGCCCTGCAGGTCATGGCTCACGATTAATGGTAAATATTTACTGGGTGGTCAGCGCGCTATGGAGCGGGCTATGCTTGGAGTATCTTTGATGGATAAAATCAGGAATGAAGTTATCCAGAAAAGAACCGGAGTAACCGACATAGCCTGCAGAGTAAGCAAACTGAAGTGACAGTGGGCTGGCCTTGTTTGTTGAAGGACCGATGGCTGGTGGAGCAGACGAGTCCTGGAGTAGAGACCACGTATCGGCAAGCGTAGTGTGGGACGCCCCCCAGCTAGTTGGACCGACGACCTTCAGTAGGTGGCTGGGACAGACAGGATGCCAAAGCCGGAGGACAGGGTTTTGTGGCGCAGCCTGGGAGAGGCCTATGTCCAGTAGTGGACTGCGATAGGCTGAGTTGATTGATTGATTGATTTACTGGTTGATTATGATGATAAGTGGGGAAAAACGTGGTGATAGTATTAGTGTCACTCCCGACAGCCAATCAAAACTACAATAACAGTCAACAATATAATTTAGAAAAGAGTTTCTTGCACGTTCTTCTCCATATGTACCTACTTCACTTTGGAATGGGCAACTAATTTCATCTTTTTGATTGATCGACTCCTTTGACTATTTAAAAGGACCTGTATATGGTTTCAATGAAATAAATGTTTTGAGTTGAGTTGGATCAATAAAGAAATCATGTTTACTAACACAAAGATTGAATAGCGTGAGCAATGAAACCAATATAGGTTTTTGATTTTTCTCGGGACCCTAGGGTCCCGGACCTTTGGAAGGCATATGAGGGGCCGAAGCCAACTCGCAGAGGCCCGTTAGACACTTTCAATGGAAATGAGGCACCAACCGACGATTATCCCTGTACGCACTATACAAGTGCACCCAAAGACAACCCCTGGTTGATGTAGAACTATTGCAAGATATGGAGACAAAAAAAATTTTGGGCTATGGGTTTGGATGGCTTAAGTCAACCCCGATCTCTTCAAAGTGAGAGTTAACAGGCTTCTTCTGGGTAAGCTCGCTCCATCGTCAACTTTGTCTCTGTCATCTCTGACCTAGACTAGAGTCAAGAGCCAACCTATCTCAAATTAAAAAAAAAGTGGACTGGTTATCTAAAACTATGGAAGGACTATGGCCCCTGCCTGAACAATGATGGATAAATACAATACACGGATAAAATGGCAGGGGGTGACTTGCACACTCAACAATGGGCCCCCGGAAACGGTCACTAGCACATAGTGTCGTAGCGACAAGGGGGCAACATGTCCTGAGGTGCTTAAGAGGAGTGGAGAGGTATTCCACGGCTATCAGGATAACCCCGGAAGTACGGTCAAGATCTCCAATATAGGTTGTTGTTATAAACAGGTAATGGTATATGTATAATCCTCAATTTTCATCAAAACATGGTGAAAATGTGAATGTGTGTCCCTGGAAACAAACAAACATACAACGTTGACCTGAAAACGGTGTATCCTAAACAAACAGTCAAAAATAGTACGAAAAAAGTTTAATTTAATCGCTTTAAATAAGGGTTAGACAACTTTTCATACGTCAACACTGACACGTCAGCTGGCATGAAATTTAAATCTCATCACGGGGAGTTGTTAGACAGATTAAATGCAGAAGGTTAAATAAATTATTACATACTGCGACTTCTTTGTGTAACACAGTGACAACGTTTATATGATAGTATATTCTTGTTGTAGAGTAGAAACTCCTTATAATAGTTATTTATCTGAATAGAGTTTTAAAACTGACCTGAAGGCATCAACAAAGTGATATTTTCACATTTTCAATCTGATAACGATGCTGGAAAAGTAAAGAATGTATTGGATTGTCATAATATGCTACCGAAAAGATAGATAGACTACTCTTTATTATGTACACCATGAAATTACACATATAAATGTAGAAATTTTACACATAGGGTGACCCCTATGTGTAAAAAATTTCTACATTTATATATGTAATTTAAAATATGGCTTTTAGCGATAGGACCGCCCATTGTGTCAACAATCGGCGGTCCTATCGCTAAAAGCGATCTTTTACAGACACCCTTTGGATGGATACCGCCCGAGCCTAATACGCGATGACGTCAAAAACGCTCGAGCATCGGGGGGATTCCGACAATTCCGACGGCGCGGTACGTTTATGACTGCGCGCACAAAAATTGCCATAATGATTATTTTTGGTTTAGAATTATTTATTTGACGAGAATATCTTCCATACCATAGAGTAAAACTGCCCACGGCCGATATTAGACATAATTTATTAAAGTAATTTTATCCGCGCGTGAACCGCGCGAGTCACCGGCGCCTGTTCGGCGCCGGTGGGGCTTGACTGGGAGCAGAAGAGGAAGAAGAAGAGACAATACTGTATGTACCTACCTATAGTATTGTCTCTTCTTCTCCCTTTAACGTCACCTTGAGCATCACCGAGTCAGTGGTGGAAAAGCTTATGTCAATCCTGTTGGTAGTCTTTGTATGCCACGTTCTAACCAAAAGTGACCGTAGCACGAATCCGCGATCGTCGCGCTTTTTTATATGAATACCCCATATAAAAAATGTTGTTTATGTTGCCTTCACAATTTCATGGGTTTTAATTTTTTTTTTGCGCAGAACCCTAATTTATTTATTTATTTATTTATTTATTTATTTATTTAATCTTTTCACACTTAAAAAAGTACAAAGGCGGACTTAATGCCTTAGGCATTCTCTACCAGTCAACCAAGGGTGGTGAAGAGATTAGATGGCAGGTGCTCTGTTAGGAATGGGACAATTTGTACATAAATAAGTTATAAACTTATAATACACATACATACATATTTACTACAATATATACATACCTATATTATATATATACATTATATACAAATTCAAGAGAGAGAGGTTTTGAGATGACTCTACGCTATTTATTTTGAAAATAATTCCACAATCTCCGCTTAAATGCATACCGACTGGTGGCCGTCCTGATGTCAAGAGGTAGCGCATTCCAAAGAAGAATGGACTGAATATGAAAGGAAGAATGAACAAAGTCAGAAGTATGAGAAGGACAGAGTCGGAGAAGATTGTTAGAAGAACGAAGATTCTTAGCGTGTGAAGAACATAGATATTGGAAGTGAGACACTAGATAAGAAGGAGGAGTGGGAGAGTTAAGAAGGGAGAAAAGCGTGGTCAAAGCACGCAAATTTCTTCTCTGGCGAATGGTCATCCATTTGAGCTCAGACCTGTAGCTCGACACATGGTCATATTTTCTGAGGTTGAATATGAACCGGATACAATTGTTAAGCAGTCTGTCAAGCTTATCCAGCAACACCGCATTCAAGTCAAAGTAGCACACGTCACCATAGTCAATGTTAGGGAAAATCAAAGTCTGCACAAGCATAGTCTTCGTCTTAGCGGGCAAAAAGTTTCTCAGACGATACAGGGATCGTAGAGTACCGCTGACCCTTTGACTAACATTAGAGACCTGGCGCTGCCAGCTAAGCGTCGAGTCAAGATGCAAACCGAGATCTTTCACAGTAGGGGTAATGGGTATGACGGTACCATTGAAAATGAGAGGAGGAAGAGAGCTAAGCGTCACCCTACCCATCATGCGCGAGCTTCCAATTACAATGGCCTGACACTTTGAGGGGTTCACTGACACCCCAAAACTATCAGACCACTTTTTGATTGCATCTAAGTCTCGGTTTACATCTGCTACAGCATCCAATAAACCTTCCACCCGCGCAGCTGTATACAAATGAAGATCATCGGCATAAAGATGATACGAACACCGAAGACAGTGAGTTATAAAATTAATGAAGATGGAGAATAACAATGGAGAAAGAATACCGCCTTGAGGAACACCAGCATCCAGGTCACACCAACTCGAAGAGCTCTCATCAACGCGAACCGACTGCCGACGCCCCCGAAGATAAGAAGAGAACCATTCCAGAACCTCGGACGAAACCATAAGATGAGAGAGCATAGCAAGGAGAATATCGTGGCTGACAGCGTTAAAGGCATTGGAGAAATCAATTAAAACCAAAACAGTAACCTTAGTATCCTCCATCGCTTCTCTAACGTCACCAGTCACTTTAAGGAGAGCGGAAGCTGTACTATGCCCAGGCCTGAATCCAGACTGAAACGAGCTAACAAGGTTGTTCCGGTGAACAAATCCAGCAAACTGTCTGTGAACGCAGGCCTCAAGCACTTTAGACAGGAATGGGAGAATGGAAATGGGTCGAAAGTGAGTGGGCAGGGAGGGGTTTGAAACTTTAGGAAGCGGGCGGACATAGGCCATACGCCACAGGGATGGGAATTGTCCGGAATCAAGAGAAAAGTTTATGATGTGGGTAATCGGAGGTAGTAGGGTATCGAGGATCCAAACGACCATACCACGACTGATGCCGTCATCCCCCACAGCCTTGGATTTTATGGACAGGATGGTCTTTTTAATTTCGTCCAAGGTGACCGGAGAGAAGTGAAATGGTTCAATGATGGGACTAGCTAAGCCAGTAATGAAATTGACCGTCTGGGACAACATTTGGGAATCCAAATGACAAGTGGTTGTGAAGTGACGGTTGATATCATCAAGGCCAATTGTATTAGGAAAATCCACATGACGTGGTCTGCCGATACCAAGAGTACCAAGGAACTTCCAGATATCAGCAGGTGAAGAAGAAGATATGTTCTCGAGAATATGGCGGCGCTTAGCGTTACGCATCATCTGATTACACCGATTTCTAGCAACTTTGAAAAAGTTCCGATTAGCTTCACTGCGATCCTTTTTAAATTTATGAAAGGCCCGATCCCTGCGCCTCATCACCATTCGAACCCCGGTCGTCATCCAAGGAGCAGGAGGAATTCTTTTTCTAAAAAAAATAAAAGTAGCCTAAGTTACTCTTTATAACATCAGCTATCTGCCATGAAGTCTCGTCAAAATCGGTTCACATAACCGGTCGGTTCGTATTGGTTCAGCTGGAGATTAGCCGGAACAAACAGACAGACAGACAGAAAAAATTTTAAAAATGGTTTTTTGTTATAAGTACCGTATATGCATTCATAAGCATTTAGTAAAAAGCTGTTATTTTTACATTACAAACAGACACTTCAATTTTATTTATTTGTTTATATGACATAGTCGCGCGATCAGTAAAGTCGCGTAGGATGCGGGGGTAGAAATATGAAACGCATTGAAAGCGATAATTGTCACTTGTCTGTGAGTCAAGAGGGCCTCCTCTTGACTCACAGAAAATGAACAGAGGTGATATTTTATTTTTTTCCGGATGGGCGTTAGAGGGTATTAAGACATTAGCCCTTAATGTCCTCAAAAAATAATGCAAAATGAGATTCACGCAAAATGAATGATGAAAACATTTTTTAAATCAGGAACATTTTTCGCATTGCAATATTGCTGAATGTGCATGCATTGAAAGTAATATCGATCAGAGCAATGACAGTAGTTTGCAGTGCAAATACAGAAGCACAAGTAGGTAAGTCAAAGTCAGCAAAAAGATTGCTCTTATCGTCCTCTGTGTGGAGTGGACCTTCTAAAATCTTTAATGTATTGTATAACCGCGCTCAAAAGGCGACTGTTGATTTTTGCACCTAATTAACCACTTTTCAGTTGCCACCCACAGCTTCTCATTTGGTTTCCAACACCTACAGTTATGGTTGCTGGCAAAGTTAAATAGAGCGTGATCAAATATTAGGATTAATAAAAGGTGCAAACTTTAAACGAGCAAACAGAGCTATGAACAGGATCGCTCTAATTATTGCGGACGTGAAGTTTGAGCCTTATTTTCATCTATGATAGGACAAACAATGATTGATTTTTAGTTCGACTGGCAGTGCCCAGCGGTTTCACCTGCATACGTCTCGATTTCATAAGGATATCCGGATAAAAAGTATACTATATCTTAGCCCAGGTTATAAACTATCTGTGTGCCAGATTTTATCCAAATCCGTTCAGAAGTTTTTGCGTGAATAAGTAACAAACATCCAACCATCCATTCATCCGTCTATCCCCAGAAACTTTCACGTTTATAATATTAGTAGAATTAGCTTACCGTTCTTTGAGAAAAAATGTGTTTTTAACTAACAAGTGAAAACGGTCACTTTTCATGATGATCGATGTATCGTAGCTATAATTGCTATAATCAAGTGTTTAACCCTAGATTCATAAACATACTTGGTGGATACACTATTCATGAACATTCGCCTCTCAGACGTATATATTTTTTTCGTTGATTTTAGATTGCTACGTTATAAAAAAACAAAAAAATACAGTTTAATTTTAAACTTAATAATAAATTAAATGAAATAGAAACGAGAAAACTAGTTTTTCTGAGCAATCAACACATAACATTCCTCGAAGATACATAAACAATCATGTATTTTCTACATTGGGTACAAGCGAACCTTGTCATTTAACGTTTTTTATAATCGCAGAAACCACTTTTTTTTTGTGACCCACTGGGTTCTGTTTGGGCAGTGGACGAAGTTTCGTAAAGTACTTCAGTAATTTTCCTTTTTAGGCATTGCTTCAAAGTTGACAATTCACGGCGGTGAAATATCCAGCATCAGACAGTTTCATCGTTACTTCTTTTATATACGATAGTTGGGACATTCGTTTCTTGTTGTTATTCATTGCATTATAATTATACATATATAACATATGAATTAATTACAGCCATATTCAGTATGCCATAAAAGTCACAAACAAAACCAAACAACCAAAAAACAGTAAACACTATTCATAAACATTTGTCTCACAGACTGCGCAAATCACGTAAACTCTTCTAACTTTCAGAGTGAAAGAGATAGAAAGTTGTTGAACTTTCTTTAAGTTGTTAACCTTAGTACCTTCCTAGATCATTTATTAATTAGTTTTGCACTGGTCGCATGCGAGGGCGCACATGTGCAAAAGGAGTTATAGGTAAGAGGTAAGAGGTCCCAATTCATACAGCGAATAGAATAGTAAAAAGTTTATTTAATATTTTTAGTCTATTATTAAATCCTTATCTCATCATTTTTATAGCCATTATTTTCAACTTTATACGTGTTGTGGAAAACCGCTTGACAGGTCATTATTCATAATGCCCGACCAATGAAATATGTCCAAACCAGCCGCGTGAAATGATTCGCAATAATCAATTTTATCTGTTACTGAAGCAGTAATAAATAATGAAATATGGTAAAGCAATAAAAATGGTTTTACTTTACTAGGTACATAAATAACCATTAATTATGGGGGTAGGCAGAAACTTCAGAATGCCATCTGCTACAATCCTTACATACTCCTTTTGCCTCGTTTACGTTCATACATCTGGTCATACACGCACGCCGGTTGCGAGTACTACGCACCTGACCTTTCTGAAGAACATCACCAATAAGGTCACTTTATTCTTCTAGGTTGTTTCCACTCACATCTCGTTCATCATTTCGTTAGTCACCTTTCATTCTATTCTAAGTGATTTGGAACCCTCATGAATGCACTTACGATTTACTTCTTGAAAAAGTCCAAAGGCCTCTCGTAGATTTATACTTAACTCTTCGGATCTATTTCCTTTCCTTTATCCTACAAAATTTTTTACTCTTAAATTTAAACTCTCTCGAAGTACGGTGTAAGTACTTCCTGCTTATCAGTGCTTGCCGTATTATGCAGGGTGAGGCCGATTGCCAGGAACTGGTGGCGCAGTTGGTAAGCCATTTTGTCCCTATTGTGCCCAAACAACAACTCAGGCCGCGAAGTCACTTTTTACTAGCCATACCGTCAGCACGCAGAATATCCCGAGCTAACTCGCCCTGGTTCAGGCCTTCAATATGCTCAATGCTCTTCTGACATCGATGCTGTAGTGGGAGTGATTAGTTTTTATTAATTAATTTATTTATTAAAACTTTATGCTGGAAGTAAAAAAAAAATACCGTACAAAGGCGGACTTAATGACTGAGGCAAGAAGATTTTGTGAGAATATGGTTGAAAGATAGAGTAAGTATAAATAATGTTTTGTTTCCTCACTTGTTAGCATTTTGTTTATTTTTACAAGTAAGTGTTATTTTGTTTGTTAATTTCTCATGTTCACAAATATTTTAATTGTATTTTACTTAATTTACTTATGTAGGTATGTGTATCACATTTTAGTATTTTTTTTTTTAACTAAGCAATCCGAGTTTTATTGATTTTTAAATTTAATATTTAACATAACAACTTATACCTAATTAATTAATAAAATAACAAAATTATATCCTAACTTAACTAAAACTATTCACAAACTAAAATATGGCGTCGAAAAATTCCTCCGCATCGCTGTCGACTGGTAATGTACCCAAGAGACTGGCGGCATTGCCACGTTGTATAGCAATTTAGTAAATTGCTAATTGTAAATTGCTCTGTACAATGCCTTGGGATTCAATTCTGTAATATTATGCACGTAAACTAAAATAAATGGTAAATAAAATTCATCCTCTCAACATGACCACACCATCTATGCATACTTACTCTTTTAAATTTTAATCACTATATCTTCTTTTAAACCGCAACGTTACGATAACCTTGTTGGTCTATCGTTATTTCAATAAAAGCGTATAAAAAGCTTCAACAATGAATGTCACTTACTATTTACATAAAGGTATTTAACACTAAAATGCAGGTATTTCAACAATGTAACACAATAACTAAAGTTATTTCACCGTTATTTGACATAACTTAAATAAATAGGGTTTATTTTATGAAAAAGCTTACCCCTCTTTTTGTGTGGAACTCGGATAGAAAGGTAAAGTGGGTGTTTAATGGATACCTTTAAAATTAAATAGATACTACCAAATAAGGTATTGTATAAAGCCGATTTACCTTTTGGGTCCTAGGGTTCTTACCTAACGAATAAAGTCTTGATTGCTAGCAATCACTAGATATTTCTACTGATTGCTAGCAAAAACTCGTCATCATTATCCATTCTAAGGGTGCTTACATCAAGAAACAGGTTTCCGGTACATGCGAGTTTTTGCGGGTCGGTACCAACTGGTGCAGGTACATATAATATTCCCATGTTATCTTATGCGCTCACTTATAAGGTCATAAATAAAACTCTCTTAGACCAAGTAATTCTATTGAATGACTATTTCATGAAATCTTAACATTTCAGGATTACACTAACTTAAGGAATTTTATTACTGATTCTAATATTATAATTCTGTAAAGCGCTCACTTATAAGGTCATAAATAAAACTCTCTTAGACCAAGTAATTCTATTGAATGACTATTTCATGAAATCTTAACATTTCAGGATTACACTAACTTAAGGAATTTTATTACTGATTCTAATATTATAATTCTGTAAAGCGCTCACTTATAAGGTCATAAATAAAACTCTTTTGACCAAGTAATTCTATTGAATGACTATTTCATGAAATCTTAACATTTCAGGATTACACTAACTTAAGGAATTTTATTACTGATTCTAATATTATAATTCTGTAAAGCGCTCACTTATAAGGTCATAAATAAAACTCTCTTAGACCAAGTAATTCTATTGAATGACTATTTCATGAAATCTTAACATTTCAGGATTACACTAACTTAAGGAATTTTATTACTGATTCTAATATTATAATTCTGTAAATACACATTTGTTAGGGTCGCGTATCATACATTAATCAAGATACATCCAGACACTGAGATGCAAATTGTAAAAATCGTAAGAAAATTTGAATTTTGCGGCTACTTTAGCACTTCCCCCTTAAAGAAACAGGTTTATCCTTGTCGGTGCCGATTACCTGGACCGAGCCATACCGATTGGTACCGACCCGCACAGGCTCGCCTGTACCGGAAACCTATTTCTTTGTAAGCACCCTATGTATATATAGGGTTACTGGTAACTCGATATATTCTTTGCATGACGTCATAGTAGGGTTAAAATGCAACAAATTAGGCACCAAAATGTTTTAAAGAAATTCAGTAGTTATTGAGTTAGTTTGATTTTTAGTTTTTTTTTTTTATGAAAAATCCAATTTAAAAAAATATATATGATTTCCGGTGCGACTATACTGGATTTTAAGTTAGTTTCATAAATGACGCCGTAGCAGATCTGTGTTATTGTTTAAAGTTCAAAAATGCCCAAAACTTTGCCAAAAATCACTAATTAAACATTTTATGTTTCGTAATTTTTATTTTTGTCAGACAAAAATTACGAAAAATAAAATGTTTATACCTACTTACTACACTTTTTCTAACACCATATAAATTTTGTCTTTTTTTATCGAAATGCTGCTTACAAAACCACTCATTGGTTTACCAATCTCATTGCCAACTTCAAAGACATAGCTAATCTGCCTCATTTTACGTAAAGGTTGATTTACATTTTGCATTAATTAAGTAGCGAATTATTTCCTTGACTTCTAAAGCTGGCTTCCCACGGTGCGTGATATCGCGGACGGACGCGGATCAGCTCGCACGACACACCGTGGGAAGGGTCTCGTCCGTGGTAGCACAGACACGTCCGTCGCGGTGCGTCCGACCCAGGGCAAGTCGGTAACTTCAAAGGTGCGGTGCAAGCTTCTCTTTTACCAACATTTTGGAATGATACGTCGGTACCACGTCGGCGCTACCACGGACGAGACCCTTCCCACGGTGTGTCGTGCGAGCTGGTCCGCGTCCGTCCGCGATGACACTCTTCCCATGGTGCGTCGGTGCGGGCTTGTCCGCGTCCGTCCGCAATATCACGCACCGTGGGAAGCTAGCTTAAAAGTGACACTCCACAATGAAAAACTGTCACATAAGGACTAACGTTTGGACACATAACTTGCTACTTGAACTAAACTCGATACTTAACTAATGCAAATGTAAAACAGCCATAAAGTAAAAGATTGAGATTCAGAACAAAAAGTTCAGTACTGCCGTCCACTAACTAAAAGGCCGTTAAGCCACAGTTGGTTGTTTTTCACTTTGTAATGTAGTCTTATACAACTTTCGATGCTCTATCTTTTGGTGTAAGAATCATTTTTCTATGATTTATAGTTTTAGAGATACAGAACATTGCTGAGCAGTTAAACCACATAAATTTCGTTACTCCCTTAATTAAAAAGGCTTGGGCTTAGGCTTGTAAACGTCTACTACGGTAGTAGACGTTTACAAGCCTAATTTGAATGGTACAAACTGTCAACTCATCATAATAAATCACTTAAGGTAAAACTTAACAACCCTGGTTTGCAAAAAGCAGCAAAAAGATGAAATTTATGAAATAGGCTTTATAATTTGTTAATTAGTGCCTTCGTGTGGATCAGCTCATAAGCTCTTGATTTATATAACTTTAGTAAGGCGGTTTACACATGGGACGGGAGATAGCGTCCCCGTCGGATTTTGTGCAATTTTATGAAGGTTCATGCTAGCTATTGGATAGTTGTATTCTTAGTTTCTCTGGAATATTATATCTAGACCGATTGCTTAAAAATGAGGGGCTGGTGGCTAAGTAATAACAGACGCACGGGTCGATCGATCAGGTTAAGCTACGCTTGCCGCGGTTGGTCCGTGGATGGGTGACCATCTTAATCTACCAATACCAAAACACTCATTAAGCCGTTGGTCCCGGCTGTCATTTGTAGATTGTTGACAGTCGTTGCGGGTCGTCACACGCCCGAAAGTCTAACAACCAGTCTTACTAAGAAGTACCGTGTTACCCTGCAGTAACTGGGTTGTGGAGGTCAGATAGGCAGTCGCTCCTTGTAAAATACTGGTATTCAGCTGCATCCGGTTAGACTGGAAGCCGACCCCAACATAGTTGGGAAAAAGCTAGGCAGATAGTGACGCCCGATTGCTTAAAAATATAGTAAAAAGAGTAAACTTTATTTTAGATTTATTTGTATAGATTGTAGATGCTCTTTGCGTGTGTGACCAGACATATGAACGTAAACAAAGCAAATGGAGTATGTAAGGATCGTAGCAGGTGGTCTTCTGGAGTTTCTGCCTACCCCCATGGGAAGAAGCGAGAGTTTATGTGAGTTATTTTAAGTCTAATCGTTACTTGGCTTTAATTGGTTATGATTTTTTTTTGTGCAGCCCGTAATATTACCATTTTTGTTGTTACGTACACACGGCCACATATCTAGCTATACCTTTCCAGTACAAGCTGACCTCTCATTGTACGGAAATCCTATACAATGCGAGATCAGCTTAAAGTGGAAATGTATAGCTTGATATGTAGCCGTGTGTACCTGTTTCTTAAAGATAATACATCTGGCTTTAAGACTACAAAAATCTCTTCTAGTCGACGGCAAAATTAAAAATATTTTATTATGTGAGATGAGTTGGGCCCAGTACAGTCACGAGCACTAATATGTATACACTGAGCAAATTTTAAAACTCATTTTCTCCTACTGTATTGATTGTAATTTTATGTTGTTATGAACATAGTATTTTGAAACCCATACCTATTATGAAAGAGGTCTTATCTCAAAGTCGCAATCGTAATTCCACGAGAAAATCGCTTTTGAATTGTCAGTGCCGTTTTTTTGTTACTCAGAAGTGCAGGTGTATTGGTACTTTGAACACTCCAACATATGGGACATGGTTTGGTTAGGAGCATGGAAAGCAATCAAACTCTTTGGCTAAACCATGCATAAACACAAGTAAGTACCTTAAACAATCAGAATTGCAAAATAAATCGGCTATGACATCTCCAAACTACCGCATAAAAAAAGCTAAAGAAGCAAAAGCTAAAAAAGCAAGAAAAAAAAGGAAAAAAAAAAGAAGAAGTAAAAAAGTATGAAGTTTACAGCTGTGTGGTAAAAAGTCCACTAAAACTATCAGGCGCATAATAAAGCGAAAATCTTTCATTCTTTCTTTAGATTTATGAAGGAATGAATTTTCCTTCTTGTTAGGCATCCCGATGTAACATCTTAACACTTTTGCGCTACCGTGGGTATCAATGGTCCGGAATGAAATGTATGCTCATATATCATGTGTGAGGATATCTCGTTAATTTTATTAGATTTCATAGCTATTTTTTATGTTTATCTGGTTTAAAGAATATTTCGGAAACACTTGCTTCCTATAGACTCCTTTGTAAGGCTTGAGTTTTCCAATAGCTATGTACGTAAGTACCTGGGGGTCTTCAAGTCTCGAGTGAATAAGCATGCGCTTGCACCATCATCGACCGCTTGTTACTCTTACCATCGAATGAAGTTATGATCAAACGCTTGCTTTACTAATTAGTAAAAAATCGGCCAAGTGCATGTCGGACCACGCACAATGAAAGGTTCCCTAGTTGGGATAATTTATCCCAAGAAGACCTAACTTAACATCGTAATTGAAAAACATGTTCTCTCATACATTCCAACTGCAAATGTAAGCTGGTCGACTATTACTCGTTAACTTGTAAAGCCTACTTAGTTGTGATAGTTTTTCTTTTAACTTCGTTGTATATACTCGTACTACTACCGTGAATTTTTGGACATATCCAAAATCAATCATTTAGCTGGCAGGGGGCGGGAGGGGGGGCTGGACTCCAGTGGTTTCGAACCTACCGATTTTTCGGTATTTCTACCGATATGGGCTCTGTTCTAGCGAAATATATAGGTATTTCGGTAGAACAGAGCCCATATCGGTAGAAATACGGAAAAATCGGTAGGTTCGAGACTACTGCTGGACTCTAACAAAAATTAGCACTTTAAATCTTAATATTTCAGAAATGGATCCCTTAATCGAAAAACTGTTTTCACAAACTCGCAATATTTTTGAAAGACCTTTCCAACAACATCCCACACTATAGCGTAGACGAAAAAAAAAAATATCCCACTTTACGTGCACAGGTGGGTCAGGAGGTACCCTAAAAAAATGTTTTTTTCATGATTTTATTTTACCACTTTATTGGCGTAATTAATATGTACATCCATGCCAAATTATAGCTTTCTTGTACTAACAGTCTCTGAGCTAAGATGCGGACGGACGGACAGACGGACGGACATAGCGAAACTATAAGGGTTCCTTGTTAACTACGGAACCTTAAAAATGGAAAAAGGATAAGAAGTTACAATACTTAATATACGTAATTTTCCATGAGCCCTGCAGCAAGATGGTTGGCTTACTTACATCAAACAAGTCGCGCCTTAAGGAACAAAATAATTATGTTGCTAGACAGTCAATGTCCAGTAGTGGGACAGTGGCGTCTGAATTATGAATAACTTTTGATGTATCAAAAGGGATGATGCCGGGGTAAAAAAAGAAATTATATTTAGTCCGTCAGTCAGATAATAAAAAAAATAATACAAACGTATTTTTTCCTTTATCATATGAATAAAAAATGACTTAGATAAAACGCATTAAAGTTGGGGAATGGAGGCTCGCTACGTCACAACTCAGTATAAAATCTATGAAGGCGTGACGTCATGCCACATTTTAACTCAATGTATCGCCGTAATCTTATAATTGCGTAAAAAAAATACGTACACATAACATAACGCCTTGTTTCCCCGAAGGGTTAGGCAGAGGTGTACTTATAGTATACACCCACATTTCGCCAGTTATGTTTAAGTCCCATGTAATAAGGGGCGAGCCTATTGTCATCTATCGGGCACAAATCCAGACTACAAAAAAATACGTGTCCAATATTATTTTATAATCTACCTGATGGTCAAAAATATTTTTAGTCACCTCTTCTATTATAACAGTTATTCAAATAAACGGAGTGAGAGAAAAAGGCCCAATCTAAAAATACTTCAAACTGAAACGAACCGAGAGAATTTAAAAAATAAAGCAACAACTTTACAATACAGGCTGCCGACACTGTTCCGCCTCTGACCTCAAATTTTACGAAGCAAAAAGCTGTCCATGTTAGGGCCTATACACATTTGAACGCACCGCACCAACGCGACACAAGTGGCCGTGGAATAAAAATAAATACTGAAATGGAAATCAAATCGTCAGGGCAAAATAAAGATGATGTCAAATTATTGTATGAATCTAAGGCCGAGATTAATAAACGTTACTCAAGCACTTACTTCATCATAGATTTGTTCCCGTCTCTTTCATGCACTTGTAGCTTTACAGTTGTGCGACAGTAACAGGAGTAAAACTTAGCCAAAAGACGTGCTATTTAACGTTTAATCTGGACTTTAGACAGTCAAACATTTTTCATTGCATATTACAATAATCGACGCATTTACGAATTGTAATTTTTACAAAAATTATTCAGACCCAGTATATTTTATCAGTAGTCGGTAAGCGCATAAGCCAAACTGACAGGTACCGCGCCAATGTAGCTGTCAGTAGATTAGATTTTATTTATTTATTTATTTAAACTTTTCACACTTAAAAAAGTACACAGGCGGACTTAATGCCTTAGGCATTCTCTACCAGTCAACCAAGGGTGGTGAAGAGATTAGATGGCAGGTGCTCTGATAGAAATGGAACAATTTGTACATAAATAAGTCATAAACTTATAATACACATACATACATATTTACTATAATATATACCTATATTATATATATATATATATATATATATATTATATACAAATTCAAGAGAGAGAGGTTTTGAGATGACTCTACGCTATTTATTTTGAAAATAACTCCGCAATCTCCGCTTAAATGCATACCGACTGGTGGCCATCCTGATGTCAAGAGGTAGCGCATTCCAAAGAAGAATGGACTGAATATGAAAGGAAGAATGAACAAAGTCAGAAGTATGAGAAGGACAGAGTAGGAGAAGATTGTTAGAAGAACGAAGATTCTTAGCGTGTGAAGAACATAGATATTGGAAGTGAGACACTAGATAAGAAGGAGGAGTGGGAGAGTTAAGAAGATTAGATTTTATACCTCACCTACTCTTAGTTATTCTACTATGACCTTACTATTGATAAAGCTGTACCACGTAGACTAGACAGGTGTTGTAAACTTGCATTATCACCAGAGATTGGATATTCGGATGCATATTTACCTAAAGTTGAGGTCTAATATGGAATGCACTTTTGTATCGTAAAAAATTCGCGATTCAGGAATTGATAAATTTAGTACTTTTTGACTATAGAATCGACACGCACTACCCATTCTCTTACACCCTACATAGCATAAGAATAGTTATGTGATCCCGATGTCTCGGTATTTTTTAAATAAATAAAACCACATGTTTATTCGTTTGTATACCATGCATCCGTTTTGTAATGCATTCCCGGATTTTCTGGAATCCCGGGATTTATATTAAGAAAAAAAAAATTAAGAAGCCGCTTCCATCATTTCTTCGCTTAAAATCAACTTTAGGTAAATATGCATCCGATTATCCGATCTCTAATTATCAAATCACACAAACACTTGTTCTTGTTCTTGTTTGTGTTTGTGTATCAAAAATGATACACCATGCCCATTGCGTTCAAGGCGTTGTGTATCACTAATGCACACGATTTTCATACATTTCTTTAAAATATGATAAATAAAACCCCATAAATAAATAAAAAATATATAACAAAAAAGTGTGATTCTGGATATAATGCTTCGCGCCGAAGGTGTTAAGATATTCATTATATCAAAACCACACCCCGTTGCGTTGCGGTCCGCACCGAACACATCTGTACAGCCCCTATAACCTAGCAAAAACAGTTCTCTGTCTCATTGTACGTCCTCAGTAAAGCCTATGTAGTGAAATTGACATTTTATTTCCTGTTTGCGCTGCGAACGGTTTTCGGACATTGAAATAGAACAGATAATGTTTTATTGTAGATTATTATGTAAAAAGTATTGCATTGTATTGTATTAGTATTTCTAGATTCTAGAATATATAAGAGATCGGTATTGTTTGCAAATTTTAGGAGTTGAGGAAATGTTTATTTGCTCGTTTGATGCCCTCTAAAAGGACAGACTGACCTTGGCGATTTGTTCTAGAAGGTCAACTGTTTACCTTATTCAAAGTCAAAGTCAAAGTCAAAGATTTATTTGCAGATAAATATGGTTACAATAGTTCTTAAGATGGTAGGTAATATTAGTAGCTTAGCATATTTAATCATAACATAATGACATGCAAATTTTTGTTATAGGTAGGTACAATTATATTATTACTTAAAATTTAAACTGAAAGAATTCTTTTATATTGTAGAAGGGATTCTCAATTAACCACCTACGTAAAGCCCTTTTGAAGCGAACCATTGTTTTGTTCTTTCTGCCAAGCCCCGTGGAAGAAACACGTGAGCTTATAAATGTAGTAATACAGACGCGTTGACAAGGGTTTTTATCGATACAAAACTAAAATCTGACTTCGTTAATTCTCTACGGCTTTCAAAACATTTCTGTTTTGTATTTCCAACATTATTCTAAAACAATACGGGTAGCGATTTCGCGAGCTTACGTACATAGTTTTTCCTTTACCTAAGGAACTGAAGAAAAACAAGGCACAAACAATAGAAAAACCTTAACTTCCAAAAAAAGAATCGAATAGATTCGATAGCTCATCTTTCGTCTCGCCCTTTTGGTAAACAATAAAACGAGACAGCTAACAGAATTCGATGCTCGTTTAAAAACGGGAGGCAAATGTTTGCAAATCAAAAAGCCAATATCAGACGATCGATACAAGCGGCTTTGACATATTTGCATAATAGGATTTGCCAGCACAGAGTTACAAATATTTTGGAGTCGTTACTTACTTTTTAACGGTATTCAAACAGTGGGAGGATCCGTATAGGTATTTATTTTTAGCAAAGTTCCGGATTGCAACTCATATTCATATTCATTTATTTGCGTGCCACAAGGCAAAACAAGATGTTAACAAAATGCTTAGAGCTAAGAGACGTTGTAGACCTTGTCAGGGCACAGCGCAATATTTGTTTCATACATAGCTTTTACTAAAAGTTAACTTACTCCTGCAGGTCTTACGTGAAGTGAGCTGTGAATGCTATGGATTGACACTATTGACAGCTCACTTCAGCTAAGTTCTCACGGTGATATTATTACAGGTTGGCTCAGATGGAATTTGGGAAATGCAAACATAAAAACCGCCGTGATGATTATTATTCTTCCCTCTTGTCGATACAAAGTACGCGAGAATAGTTTAACCCATGGTTGATAGCGGAATTTAATCATCATTACTCATCATCATCAGTCTAGCCTTTTCTCAACTATGTTGGGGTCGGCTTCCAGTCTAACCAGAAGCAGCTGAATACCAGTATTTTACATGGAGCGACTGCCTATCTGACCTCCACAACCCAGTTACTGGGTAACACGATGCCCCTTGGTAAGACTGGTTGTTAGACTTTCGGGCTTCTGACGACACGTAACGACTGTCAAAGATACATGATGAATGACAGCCGGGACCAACAGCTTAGCGTTCTTTCCGAGGCACGGATGGTTCTTGGTATGTAAAGATGGTCACCCATCCTCGGACCAACCGCGGCAAGCGTAGCTTAACCTGACCGATCGACTCGTGCGGCTGTTATTTCTTAGCCATAAGCTTTTTGTAAGGGCTATTATTGCAGGAGAAATCACGGTTAAACTTGTGTTCAAGAAAACTTTATTAACAGAATATTAGAGGAGGAACATCGATTTGGTGTTTTCCTCCTTTTCAAGTAAGATATTTGCAGTATAAAGAACTAGCGCCAGCTTTTGCTTCGCACGGGTGTAATATACTAATGTGGCAACAAGTCAAAACATCGCAATTTAATATATCTAGGTTAAATACCCCCACTTTCAGTACATTTGTGCCAACCACAATAAAAACCTACGTTCATCAAATAGTCGCCTTCTTCAATGTCCCCCTCATCGCACAGACTTTATTCACTCTTCCTTCTTCGTTCAGTCTATCTCTCTGTGGAATGCGCTCCCCCTGGAAATCAGGATGTCGACCAACCGATTATCCTTTAAAATAAAAGTTCGCGAGCACATTCGTAAGAAGCTGGCAGTATCATCACAACGTTAACGTTTTCCCATTGTTTGTCTTATTTGTTTTAGTATATTCGTGTATTTATGTATATATTTATTTGCGCTTATTTATATATAATTAGGTATATATTATTATATTTATAGTTTGTAATAGGTATATGTGTATCTTTATATTTAAATAAATATGTATTCCACAATTTCTTATAATTGCACCTACCACTGTTTGTCTCTGCATCACCCAAAGGTTGACTGGTAGAAAATGCCTATGGCATTAAGTCCGCCTTTGTACTTTTCTGTGCATGAAGTATTAAATAAATAAATAAATATTAATGTATTAGCAGTGCCTCGCGGTTTCATCCGCATAAGTCTAGATCCCATCGGATATCGGGATAAAAAGTAGCTTATGTGTTAATCTAGGTTATAAACTATCTGTGTGCCAAATTTCATCCAAATCCTTTCAGTAGTTTTTACGTGAAAGAGTAACAATCATTCATTCATCCATCCATCATCACAAATATTTGCGTTTATAGTATTATATTAGTAGGATTAAACGCATAAACCTTCTGGAATTAATTATCTAAATGATGGTGATATTCGCATCAAAATCCATTAAGTAGATTACAATAACTAAGCGGTCACGCAGACAGGCACGAAAACCGATTTTGTGCAACACTATGAACTGTTAGCACTCGACCGTGCTAACGGTACCGAAATCAATAAAACGCAGGTTTATAGAATAACTTGGATAATTATTCCTATAATTTTTTCTACAATAATTTACATTGTATTGACATCCCTGTTAGCTCTTCTAAGCTGACTCTTTATTATTTCCTTCTATTCTAAATACAAATCAGTGCTTATCTCATAATTATGCCATCAGCATATTGAGAGGTCAGGTTAAGCTACGCTTGCCGGGGTTGTCCGTGGATGGGTGACCATCTTTACATACCGAGACTCCTCCGTGCCTCGGAAAGCACGTTAAGCCGTTGGTCCCGGCTGTCATTCATAGATCTTTGACAGTCGTTATGGGTCGTCAGAAGCCCGAAAGTCTGACAACCAGTCTTACCAAGGGGTATCGTATTACCCAGTTACTGGGTTGTGGAGGTCAGATAGGAAGTCACTCCATGTAAAATACTGGTATTCAGCTGCATCCTGTTAGACTGGAAGCCGACCCCAACATAGTTGGGAAAAGGCAGGCAGATTGATTGATTATGCCATCAGCTTATTAAATACTAGCTTCTGCCACTACGTGTGAAATTTCTTGTCCCCCCGACCCACCCCGTCACACTGCATTGCCAGCCCGCGCTATTACTTATTTTTCGCTTAGCGTTCTTTCTGTTTTTTTTTTTCTCATGTTGCTCGGCTCCTAAGGCCCATAGCGTGATGTTAAATAGCTTAAATCCTTCCTCAAGAATTGGGCTATCAAATGCTAAAAAAAAATTCAAATCTGACTGGTTGTTCAAGAGATTACCCCCTACATACATACAAACAAACAAATTTTACCTCTTTATAATATTAGTAGAGATTAGATTAGATTCATAAAGGTTGCACGTAAGGACCAAATAGGCTATGTATATTATAGTAGGCTATCTATCCCACTAGCGTCCCGCCCCTACTTCGCATGGTTTTACTACATGAAAAAACATCGAAATTTCTTTATTATAATTGTATAAGTTTAATATTACTATACAAGGTGGAACAGGACGATTCACATTCCTTTAAACCACGTAAAGAGAATCATATTCTTTACCCGTATACAAAAAGTCAATCAAATCCAATGAATACTTTAGCCACAGGAAATTATTTTTCATTTTCTTATTTTCAACATGATGTAGATCTGAGTCCGTAATAATAGGTAAACATTGCCGCCGCCGCGCCCCGCACCCCGCACCGCACTATTAGTCAGTGACTTTTCATAAATAAAGCGTGTTTACTTTTTATGCAGTTGATTCTGCTATTTATTTTGTTTGAAAACTGCAGTTTTTTAATTTCCCATTAACTACTAATCTTCGTGTTTTAAAATGTTTCGATAAACTAGTACTGTGCTCGTTTTAATTGAATGTCCACATCCACATTGTATAATACACTTAAACCTTCCGGAATAAATTCTCTAAGTGATGGTGAAAACCGCATCAAAATTCGCTGCGTAGTTTAGAAGATTAACGTGGTTTCACAAACACGAAAAGCGACTTTAATTTATAATACGTAAGTGTAGATATTGAATGATAACTTAAATACTTAACTTTTGTTCCTTACTAGATCACCAAAAAACAAAAGATACAAAAAACCCTTTCTCAGATCCTTGCATCATATTGTCTAATAAAAAACGGGTAAGCTTCAACTAAGCCTGAAATTTGCATAGAGGTCCTATTAGACCCCAGTCAAGGTCCCGACGACGGCAAATAAATGCCTAGAATTGTCAGCAAATATGCGAAGAGAAAGATAAAAATAGCTTTAGAAGATCTCGGGTAAAAAGTATTGTGTAAACAAAAGCCGGGTGTTGCCAAAGTTGCTACAGATTTCGGATTTCTTTATCTTGGTACTAAGTAGTTTTTTTTTTTTTTAAACTAGCTGAACTGACAGACAATGTGATGTCGTCTTCCGTTCATACAAAACTCCCATACATAAAGGATGTTCAGTTTATCCCGAATTTAAATAATTTGCGGGAAATATTTCCAATTTTTCTTTTCATAATAACCCAGTTTGGACAAACGTTTTAAACAAACAAAAAAAAGAAACCGACTTCCAAAAAAACACTACAAAATGAAAAATAACTTTAATTTCGGAAGTCGGTGTCTTTGGTTTTGCATTTTTGTTTTTGCCACCGACTTCCGAAATTAAAGTAATTTTTCACATGTTTTTTTTTTGGAAGTCGGTTGTTTTTTTTTTTTGTAAAAAAAAAATTATTTTACTCTTTTTAGTAGTGGTACAGTGACAGGAAGTTATTTTATCATCATCCACATAGACTAAGTGGAAAAAAACGTATTATTGAAGCTAACTCAAAAGCTACCCAAGCAAAGTTAATAAATTTTAGAAGGGACCAACTTTGAGGTATACCCTCCCGTATAAAATAAGAATCGTTCAAATCACGCACACGCGTCGACTCCTCCTTCCGAATCTCCTTCTTTCGTCGGTTAAAAAATAGCTAAACCGGTGAATCCGTTCTTAAGTAAAGCGCTTACCATCGAATTTCATTTCAATTTTAATTATATAGAATAGATAGAAAGAAGCTTCACTAAACATTCCTAACACTTTGCGCGACGCAAACACAACGAGACACAATGGAAGTTTTAATCTTAGGTATGACTCCTATAGCCGTACGTATATAGTGTCCTTCAAAGCGTTAAAAGTCTTTTTGTCGAGTGTACTCTTTAGTGACAGAGTAGGCATGAGACTTAAAGGGGAAGTGCTAGGTAGCCCGCGAAATTCAAATTTTCTTAGGTATTTTGCAATTTGCAGGTCAGTATTAAGTTGTATGTTGATTAAAGTATCATTCGCGACCGTAACAAATATGAATTTACAGAATTATAATCATCAAAATCAATAATACTACTCCATAAGTTTGTATAATCCTAATTGTCAAGATTTTATTCAATAGAATTACCTGGTCTTAAAGAGTTTTGTTGACGACTTTAATTATTATAATTCTGTTAATACATACTCTTTACGGTCGCGAATCATATTTTGATCAACCTACAACCTAATAATGACTCGCAAATTGCAAAAAACGCAAGCAAATTTGAATTACCTGGGCTATCTAACGCTTTCGCCTTAAGAGCGACTTCGGCTTGAGTCTTTTTTCAGACTATGGATCACCCAATGACAAGGAATGGACTCACCATAATCACTGGGACCTATGCAGACACTGATGATATTCGTTAGTGGGCTATAATGAGGCCTATGATCTGGCATACTTATTGAGCTGAGTTTATTAGATAACACAATAGAAATGTGTGTTTTAATAATTACCTAATAAATTAATATTATTTATAAGTTTGCCAATTGATTATATTAAAAAAAAAATCATCTTTTCATTTAACATTCTCAAAAATTTGGTCCCGTGTGAGCGAGAGAGGTGACAAAATGCGCCAGCCCTCTTAACTATAATCACTGTATTATTAAAAAAAAGAACCGACCAAGTGCGTGTCGGACCACGCACAATGAAGGGTTTCGTATGTAAGCTGGTCGACTATTACTCGTCAACTTGTAAAGCCTACTTAGTTATGATAATTTTCCTTTTAACTTCGTTGTATATACTACTACCGTGAAGATTTCACATTAACCATTTATCTGGGGGGGGGGGGGGGGGGACTTTTCTAAGAAAAATAAACTAGCACTTTAAAGCTTAATATTTCAGAAACGGATCCCTTAATCGAAAAATTGTTTTCAATATACATGTAGCTTTCTAGTACTAAGAGTCTCTGAGCTAAACTGCAGACGGACGGACATGACGAAACCATAAGGGTTCCTTGTTGACTACGGAACCCTAAAAACCAGGCCAAGTGTGATTCGGACTCGCGTTTCAAGGGCTCCGTATCACCGTAATTATTACTAGATAGTTTACCTTCCTTTATAATACGAGTATTATATGCCATAATTATTACAGATTGTAAGTTAAAAGTCTACAGCCATATAATTATGATAAATAGATAGACATAAAACGAACAGGAAGAAACTAAAACACAGTAGAACACACAGAACTTATAAAACATTACATCATACCATGTAAAACTATAATTTTACAAATGAAACAAATTATGATTCTGATTCTGACGCCGCGCCGTAGTAATAGGGTCCCGTTAGTGCTCTTTATGTACGGGACCCTAAAACTGTATTGCGGCAATGTCATGATCAATAATAAATTAATCACAACACAAGTCTATCAAGAGACTGTAATAGACAAGTTGATTGATTAAATTACAGCCACGTAAAAATGATTGATTTGCTGTTTTCATACAATTCACTTTGATAACGAAATAATTAAGTAGAGACCGGCTTTTCACATCATAATCTGCTTAGCCTTTTCCCAACTATATTGGGATCGTCTTCCGATCTAACCGGCTGCAGCTTTTACATGGAGCGACTGACCATCTGACCTTCACAGCCCAGATACTGCGTAATACGATACCCCTTGGTAAGACTGGTTGTCAGACTTTCGGACTTCTGACGACCTAACCGCGGCAAGCGCTGCTTAACCAGATCGATCTACCCATGCGTATATTATTACGTAGTCACGAGCCTCCCCGCCCCGAGGCTTTTGACATATTTCCTCTAAATTATTTTAATTTCAGTTCCCATTGTATCGGGCTTGCAGACGACGAGCAATGGGTATCTCGCCGTCCAGTATGGACCAAGCCTGAGTCGACGGCGCGTTCTGTTCCACGCGCGCCTCAAAGAGATGTCAGCACTATTGACGGAGTCCGCTAGGGCCGATGCCAGCTAGGGTTGCGGGATGTTCGACAGAGTTACCGTGGCCCCGGCACGAAGGAACACGGGTGGGTTTTTTTAGTCAGTAAAAGTCTGACACGCCCTCCCGCTCCGCCCAGAGCGGGAGAAGTCATATGATGATTTCCCATCCAAAACAAAAGTACCTATTGTATTCTTTGCATGAAAAATGTTTTATTTATTTAGGGGGCGCTATTACAGGTTGATATTTGAACCACGATTTCTATGAATTAAACAAAACCACAGCATTAAATTAAAATATAACACAGAATACTCCAGTTTCAAAACTCAAAACCCCTAGATTCCTAGCTTCAAAAATAAATGGCAATCATAATGTTAACCTCAATAATTTATCCCGATTTCACAGGTCAACAATAAAACGGAATGGTGCGTATAATTATTCGGTACCAGGCGCACATAAATCTTCAGAGGTTCCCGATAGAGGGCTCCACTATCAATCACTGACCTTACCGAGTATACTTCATCTTTAGATTGGTTTCATGCCTTCGTATCGTGCCGATCCCAAGTGTAAAGGAAATTGATAACTGTGCAGTTGGAAGGTTTTTGAATTTTTTGGCTTTTTGGGTGGGTAAACTGAACAGTTTGGTCCTCTTCGTTTTTATTCTGTGCCTAAATAAATGTATTGTTTTTTTTTTTCTTTCCTTTTTTTCTCTAATTGTAACTTACGCGAGACTAAATAATCTAAGTACATTACATAGTGAATATTTGTAATGTACTTAGATATTTAGTCTCGCGTTAGTTGAGGGGCTTGTGGCTACGAAATAACAGCCGCACGGGTCGATCGATCTGGTTAAGCTACGCTTGCCGCGGTTGGTCCGTGGATAGGTGACCATCTTTACATATCAAGACCCCTCCGTGCCTCGGAAAGCACGTTTAGCCGTTGGTCCCGGTTGTCATGTGTATCTTTGACAGTCGTTACGTGTCGTCAGAAGCCCGAAAGTCTGACAAACAGTCTTACCAAGGGGTATCGTATTACCCAGTACCTGGGTTGTGCAGGTCAGATAGGCAGTCGCTCCACGTAAAATACTGGTATTCAGCTGCATCCGGTTTGAATGGAAGCCGACCCCAATATTGGGAAAAGGCTAGGCAGATGATGATTACATAGTGGATATTTAACAGCTATGAGTATAGTCGTCATTTACAGTAATTCTTTGATAAAAAAAAAAACAGTTCTGACTGAATTCGCACTAAACGTTTCCAAATATCTTTTGTAATGCGCACAGCAAAGGAGTGGAACTCTCTGCCTGCGTCTGTGTTTCCGAACGCATACAACCCCGATCTCTTCAAAGTGAGAGTGAACAGGCTTCTTCTGGGTAAGCTCGCTCCATCGTCAACTTTGTCGCTGTCATCTCTGACCTAGACTAGAGTCAAAAGCAAACCCATCTCAAATCATTATGGAACCACACACGACAGTCCACCTGAAGGACTAAGTGCGGAAACCAAACTCTCTAACATAGAACACTATGGCTTGCAACTAAAGGTATGAATCTGAATATGAATAATAGAAAGTTCTCCATTGCACAATTTTTTTTTTTTTTTATTGAAGACTTCATTCATATCTTCTATCTTTTTTCTTGATTTTTTTATTGTTTGTGTTCTTTTTTTTCGTGTCATGTTTACCGCAAATAAACGTATTTTCTTTCTTTCTTTCTTTCTTTCTTTCTTTCTTTCTTTCTTTCTTTCTTTCTTTCATATAACTATCCATTTATTTGTACACAAATAATCATGTCATTAATTTTGTTTGTTGTCTGTGTGTGTTACATGGGACAAGCGAAATGTGACTGTATTTATAGGTACACCTCTGCTAATCCTTCAGGGATTACAGGCGTGTATGCTAAAACTAAAGTATGTAAAGAGACGAACAGACGGGCAGACAGACGGACAACGAAGTGATCCTATAAGGGTTCCGTTTTTTGCTTATGAGGTGCGGAACCCTAAAAATCACTAAACAAAACACTTCACAAGGTCGCAACCAGACACAATCTAACAAAACAAAGACGTTAGACCACAAGATAATTCTTATGCCGTTGTTTTGTTAGATTTTCCCAGTCTCCTTTCGTTCTAAATGACTAAAACCAGGAAGGACTTATTTGAGCAAAGCCGGCAGACTGAAAGTTAGCAGATTTAAACACAGATTGTTTCAACTATGTATGTACGTGTTATTGCTAGAAGCGACAATGTCTTTAATCATTCCTTAGTTTTATTTGTTCGGAGTAAGAATGTATGCGTTTAAGCACCAACGTGGATATAAAAGACAGTAGTACGAAGTTATTGTTAAAGTAGTAAATAGGTAAGTAGTTTTCTTAGATAGTTCTTTAAATGATTTGAGAAACAATGTTTTGAAGAAAAGTCAGGGCTTGTTGGGGTCGTAAATGAAGACTATGTAAGTAAGTACTATAGCGACCAGCCACGATACTTAGGCAGGTCACTATCTATTTTGTGTGCGGGGTCTCGACTTCGAGGTGTGTTGGGGAATCTTCGTGGTGATTTATAAATAGGAAGACCGTTGCGCTATATGAACTGGTTTATTAGCTTATCAAAGCTATCTTAATACATTCAAACACTGGGGCTAATATTATACTGACTCCATATAAAAAAATATGACTTTATGTCATCACCTATTCTTCTTCTAAGTTTTCGAATAGTAAAACAAAGTTTGTCTTATCAGCCAATGTTAAAATCCAAAGAGGGTTCATGCGGAAGGCAGGCTCAACTAAGGCCTCTACAGTACACTTTGAGAAGAATCGTTCCGTCTACTAATAACCAGAACGCTGAGAATCAAAATCAGAAATAATTTATTTGCCTTTGTAGGTATCATGATGGTTATTTTGATGAGTCCCGATACATTTTGACTTACGGCATGCAAAACATTTACTAGACAAAAAACATAAACAAACATAAAAAACAAAAACAATAACTGCAATAACTGCAAAGTTAAATTTTAAAATAAAAATGGCGGAAAATTCAATTACAAATGTCAAAAGAATATTTTGTTGTCTGAATCACATTAACAGGGTTGTTGGTAAACATTCGTGAAATTGTTAAACAAGATCGCGCTTTTAGTTCCGTTTTTAGGCACACGCCAAAAGAACCCTATAGCGTTGTACATAATTATGTCGTGGCTAATTCAATTCCTTAGAATTCGATTCGACCATCAATCCATTTGACAACCTAATAATGGCTAAAGATGCGCTATACTCAATCTGAAATAGCTTAAATAATAAAATAACAATAAAAATACAAATCGACAGACTGAACAAAATATCTGAAAAACGATATGGCCGTAAATGTAAGGCGTAATGTACACATGATTTTCAAAACAAAAATTTGGTATACATAACAACACACAAGCCAATTAACATAATTAAGTATTTTGTTTACAATATTGTATCATGAAACGCAAGAAATGTAAACAAAATACTTAACAAGGATTATTGTACAGAAAAACAATCTTTAAGGTGTTTTTATGCTTAATTCTGCTTAAAATATAAAGAAAGAACTGTTTATTTATTTAGCACAAACTATATATAAAATAATAATCCCTAAAAAAGAAAGGAAAAAAAAAGAAGAGTTTCCCAAATCGGTCTAGCCGTCATCGAGTAATCGGGGAACATTAATAAAATTATTAAAAAAACTGGCCAAGTGTGTGTAGGACCACGCGTAATGAAGGGTTCCATATTTGAAAAAAATGTCTCCCAAAAACAAATTTAACAACTACAATGAAAACATGTTCTCCCATACGTTGATATATGTACGTCACGGTCAATTCTATAAATCAAATCAAAATTAAGTTTGTGAACGCAAAAAAATGTGATTTACCTACAAATTTTAAAATATTTTCGGACTTTTTCCTTTACTTATGCTATATGATCTTGTTTCTTGCCAAATTTAATGATTCTAGTTCAACAGGAAGTAGCCTATAGGTTTTGATTTATTTGCGAGTGTAAAATTATGTTGCATAAATGGCCGTATTTTTTATTGCGTTGACTTAGAAGCTTGATTTTTTTAGAGCTCCAAGGGATCGTAGACCTACGTATTTTGATATTAATTTCAACTTGATACTTTCACGTGTTTCTGAGAAAAAGGGTCTTTATAGACTGACAGACAGATAGACAGACTGACAGATAGACAGACAAATAACGAAGTGATCCTGGATCTTAATCATCTTACAACTACTGGTACATGTTCAAATCATAGGCGAGGACGCTGGCACTCTAAACACAAGTTAAATCTTAATTTGGGTGCTAGAGTTCATCGTAAACACTCTTTTTTCCTAGTTGTAACGCTGCATAGTGTTTAGATAAGTGTTTCTTGTACAATTGAAGTTAAATTAAAAAAAAATAAGGGTTCCGATTTTTACTTTTGAGGTACGGAACCCTAATAAATATTCCGACCAACGAAGAACCTCCTTTCTTTGAAGTCAATTAATAAACATGCCAAGAATCTTTAAAACTTAAAAAAAATAAGATTAGTATTCATTACCTATTGTGCTAGTAAAATATAACCCATAATTAAAATAAATCATTCAAAAAAGCATCCATTTGCCCTCATCCCCATTCTATTTGCATGAAACTTCCATACACAAAACTTTAGTTCTATGTTTCATGTGTTCTAACCGTCGCGCGTCGTGGTTAGGCCCGGAGCCCGAGGTTTTTGTCCACTCTCGCTTGAGTTAATACTGAGTTAGAATTCATTGTTGAGTCTCTGAGTTTTTATGCTGGTGTAGCAAATAAAGCAGAGTATGTGTCAGTCCGTTGTTAATTTTTCTCTAGGATATAAATATGTCATGTTCACGTATCTACTCATACGTTGGTATATTCTTAGTTCATTTATTGGGTATTAGTTTTATTATTCGCCATTAATGTGCCAAACAAATTAGAAAAAAAACTAACTCTCCCTTTGCTGTCGCAGTGTTGTAAAAAGGGACTGCATTTTTAGGCCAGAGGGCCAACCACCACCTCTTAAAGCAGTATTATTTTAATATTACTTCAGTGTGAGAAAGTGATGAAGCTATACAGGACGTCTAGCTCCATCTCTTTCCCACACCCAAGTAAGATTACAATAATACTGCGTTAAGAGGTGATGGTCTAGCTCTAGAAATCATATAAATAAAGATAAAAACTTCGTGCTAAAAAATGAAAACAGCTAGCCAGTGCTGGACATAGGCCTCACCCAAACGTCAAAATAAAATATCTAAACATATAAAATATCTAAACACACAGAGCTAGTGAATAATGTTAATAATTTGACTCCTAAATTCTTAATTAAATATGTGAAAAGGTGACAATGACACGTCAAAAGGCTTTATTAACTCCATGTAAGTATTTCTCTGCGTAGGTACTCCTAGTTTGAACATTGCCGCGGTCAGACGAGGGACAAAGGTTTTTGTGTCAACGCGCCCTGGCATTTTGTTGGAATGAATACTGAATTTGATTATATTGTAGAATTTTATGTACCTATATTTTATTTTGAGGACAGAGGATATAAGGCTCGTGGTTCAGAATTAGAATACTATACTGGATGATTTTTTTTACCGTCTCGAAATTTTTACAGGGTGTTCTACCCATGAATATGAACAACTTTTACTATGGGACCAACTCTGAAATCACGAAAAAAAAAATCGGCTGATTTATACATTTTGGTCGAGTAGGTATTGAACTTTTGTATGAATCAGCTGATTTATTTTCGTGATTTCAGAGTTGGTCCCATAGTGAAAGTTGTTCGTATACATGGGTAGAACACCCTGTAAAAATTTCGAGACGGTAAAAAAAATCATCCAGTATATGTATATACATACAACGTGTATCTGGATGTACGACATTAAATGAAAACGAGCACAGAACTAATCCATCGAAACATTTTAAAACACGAAGATTAGTAGATAGTGCAAAATTAAAAAATTGCAGATTTCAAACAAAATAAATAGCAGAATCAACTGCATAAAAAGTAAACACGCTTTATTTACGAAAAGTCACTGACCACCGGTGCGGTGCGGGGTGCGAGGTGCGGCGGCGGCAATGTTTACCTATTATTACGGACTCAGATCTACATCATATTGAAAAATAAGAAAATGAGAAATAATTTCCTGTGGCTAAAGTATTCATTGGATTTGATTGATTTTTTGTATACGGGTAAAAAACATGATTCTCTTTACGTGGTTTAAAGGAATGTCAATCGTCCTGTTCCACCTTGTATAGAAGGTGTAACTTAAATAACGCACAACCTCTTAAGGGGTCATTGTACTCATCACTATGAACAACTTTTACTATGGGACCAAAAATGAAATCGTGAAAAACAATCAGATGTTCCCTACATTTTGGCGAGTCATACGAACATAAATGCAGGGAACAGCAGATTTTCTTTTCGCGTTGGCCTCAAACCCGTAGCAGGATTTTAAAGGAATACGCCTTGACAGAATATTTTCATCTTTTTACCGTAATTGAAAAACGATTCTCTTTTCAAATAACGAAATTGACTAAAAAGTATCCATAGGATTTACAAAAAGTGTCCTCGCGGAAGCGATCGGCGGCGGCGATCTCTCGCGTCCGGCCCTGGTCCAGGCCATGGTACGGAGCGAGAGTGCATGGGAAGCCATTACCTCCTTCTGCGAAGCAGTAATGCTCGTGAAGGAGGAGGCGGGACGCGTGAGGGAGAGGCAAGCTTTGCACCCTCACGCCCCTAGTCGCCGCAGGAGACGCCCTGGGCGTCGGGAATCGGCAGCCGATTCCCGGCCACCGTAGGCGCGGGCTTGCGGACGGCGAGCAATGGGTAGCTCGCCGTCCGGTAAGGACCAGGCCCGAGTCGACGGCGCGTCGTGTTCCACGCGCGCCTCAAAGAGATGTCAGCACTATTGACGGGGTCCGCTAGGGCCGATGCCAGCTAGGGTTGCGGGATGTTCGAAAGAGTTACCGTGGCCCCGGCACAGGCAACAGAAGGAACACGGGTGGGTTTTAGTCAGTAAAAGTCTGACACGCCCTCCCGCTCCGCCCAGAGCGGGAGAAGTCATTTGATGATTTCCCATCCACAAAAAAAAAAAAAAAAAAAAAGGATTTACAAAAAGTATAATTAAAAAACCTAATTTTTAGTTCCTGGCAAAAACGTGCTTGATCCCTAGACACTTTTGATGTGAGTACTTTCTGAGTTTATCCTGGATAATACTGACATCGGTGAAGGAAAATATCGTGAGGAAACCTGCGGGATAGTTGCGTAACACACATATAACTCAAACTCATACAATGGACAATCATTGCGTCATTTACGTTGCAGATATATTTTTCAAAACAATGGATAAAACAATGGATTAATAATATTATTCCAAGTCCTACGTAATTGGGGTGCTGGACTATACAAATAAATATAATTGAAGTGTCTGATTGTAATGGCAAAATAACAGCTTTTAACTTAAAGCATATAAAAGTATATACGGTACTTATAACAAAAAAACTATTTTTTAAATCTTTGTCAGTCTGTCTGTTTGTTCCGGCTAATCTCCGAAACGGCTAGACCGATTTTGACAGGACTTTCACTGACAGGTATTTGATGTTATAAGGAGTAACTTTGGCTGCTTTTATTTTAGAAATGTTATTAGGGTTCTTCTTTGTGTTGTCGTTTTCTTTTTAATGTTCATATTTGCTTGTTATTATTATTTTTTTTTTTTTAATATACCTTTGAAAGGCATATGAGGGGCCGAAGCCAACTCGCAGAGGCCCGTTAGACGCTTTCAATGGAAATGAGCCACCAACCGACGATTATCCTTGTGCGTACTATGCAAGTGCACCCAAGGACAACTCCCGGTTGGTGTAGGACTATTGCAGGATATGGAGAAAAAAAAATATTGGGCTATGGGTTTGGATGGCTAAAGTGGACTGGTTATCTAAAACTATGGAAGGACTATGGCCCCTGCCTGACCAATGTTTGATAAATACAATACACGGATAAAATGGCAGGGGGTGACTTGCACACTCAACAATGGGCCCCCGGAAACGGTCGCTAGCACATAGTGTCGTAGCGACAAGGGGGCAACATGTCTTGAGGTGCTTAAGAGGAGTGGAGAGGTATTCCACGGCTATCAGGACAATCCCGGAAGTACGGTCAAGATCCCTACCAGCATCTTACTGGACTACTTCCTTCCTCCGAGCACGTTTGCTCTTGCGAATCTCTACTCAAGCCAGCCAATAAAGGCAAGAATGAGGTGGGAGGTCAGTTCTCGTCAGTGTTCACTCCAGCCGGCCAATAAAGGCAAGCCAGAGATGAGGAACATGACTTCTCCCGGGAGATAGGGTACGTGGGGTCGCTACTGCCCAGCAGCTCGCCACATGCTGCCCTGCGGGTTTCTGTATCTCTCTTGGTCTGGCTCCTCATCCTAGACCTGTTCCGGCAAAGAAACCTCCACCGGCACAGACCTAGAGTTCGGAGCGCGCAAGCCCCACCACGACGTCAACGTAGAGATACGGCGATGGGGTTATTATTATTATTATTTTTCTTTGTCGTGTAACTATTATTTTGTGCTGTGTCTTCTATTGTTGTTGTACTGAATAAATGTTTTAGCCATCTATCTATCAAAAAATTGAAACCCATGAAATTGTGCACGAAATCCGATTCAAATAGGGAAGTATTGACATCCACGCGGGTGAAGCCGCGGGCAACAACTAGTAGTTAATATAAGGCTTAAATCACCAGTCCGCCTTGAGAAAGTGTGGCTCGAGCCTTTTCTGTATGATAAGAGGCCTTTGCCGTAGGGCAATAACAGGCTGATATATTATTTTAGTGTAACGAAAAGAAAGAAAAAAATTGGAATCGCAAGGCTGCCTTTACAATGTTCCAAACCATACAGATAAAATATTAATGACATAAGAGCTTTTACGACGTACGGCATTTCATGCAAACTTTCAAGTCCTTGTTTTTCGAAATGAATGAACCGATTTTAATTAAACTTCATAAGCATAGGCAGGATACATAAGTCTAAAAATGTAGTTAAGAACGTTTTCGAAAAATAGTTACAGCTAAATTCGAACGATTTTAAATTTTTCATAGAAACAGAGATTTCCAAATATCTTTTTTATAGATAAGACATTTCGAAAATGTTCTTAACTAACTTTTTAGACCTATGTATCCTGCTTATGCGTATGAAGTTTTATTAAAATCGGTTCATGCATTTCGAAAAACAAGGACTTGAAAGTTTACATGAAATGCCGTACGTCATAAACGCTCATGAATAAGTATGTTCAAAACTATATAGACAAAACATATCGTACCAAAAGATCAATCCATCACGATATCGTGACGATTTACAAATCGTTCCACTTGCTCTGTGTGTGCGCTAACGATGTTACATGTTGTTTGTTTGCGATTCAGATCGTTGGATTCTGCTTTGTGTACTTACCTACTGGTTCACGACCCCTGTTTTGTGTAGGTATCGTAATCTATCACCGGTGATAACCGTCGATTGGAAGGCTTTAGGTATTGCCTTAAATGCAAAGGTATCTTATAATAATATATGTATGTATTTATTCTTGTACTTTAAAGTTATTTTCGTGTTAACTATACCTTATGTTGCACCTGACATGTTTTCTCTCTGCATCACCCTAAGGTTGACTGGTAGAAAATGCCTCAGGCATTAAGTCCGCCTTTGTGCGCTATCCTTTTTTACTTGTGCATAAAGTTTTAATAAATAAATAGTTATAATAATCTGATTAGGCTTGTTGGTCGAATGAAATATAAACATTGATATTGTAATAACTTAATTTTAGAGAGTACCTAACTATGGTTTAGCTTGTCCACGAAACTACGCTTCAGAACGGGCAACTAGCTTCAACTACTAACCGACCGAGTCCTTGATTATTACAAAAAAATGAAGTATCAAGAATGTGTTCATTATCATCATCAGCATCCACAGCCTGACGTCTCCTACTGTTGGGCATAGGCCTCTCCTTTCTTGCGCTAATCCCCACGCTCCTGTGCCAGCCTCGTCCAGGTTTTGCCCGCGACGGCAGCAATATCGTCAAGAACTCGGTCACTTGAATAAATGTTTGAATTTGAGTTTGATTGTATTTATTTTTGGAACGAAGTTCTTTATCGAACGGTATATTCTGCACACTTGGGGAATGAGAGCTGGACCAAAAAAAGTGTAACATTTTGACCGTCACGACACTTTTGTTCTAGTAGGTATGTTTTATTTTTTTAACCGACTTCAAAAAGGAGGAGGTTCTCAATTCGGTTGTATTTTTTTTATGTTTGTTACCTCAGAACTCCGTCATTTTTAAACCGTTTTGAAAAATTATTATTTATTCGAAAGGATATACTTCCAGATTGGTCTTCCGCATATAAATTTGGTCAAGTTCTGACGAGTGGTTTTTGAGTTAGCTTCAGTAGGTAATACGTATTTTTATTGATGATGTTATAATAATTTTCTGTCATTGTTAATTACATTACAAGTAGTAATATATGCCTATGTTTGGGGTAGGTACCACAATTAAAAAGTGAAAAACAAAACCTTTTATGCAAAAAAAAAAACAACCGACTTCCAAAAAAAAAACACTACCTACAAAGTGAAACATAACTTTAATTTCGGAAGTCGGTGGCAAAAAAAACTAAACGACAGATCCAAAGATAACGAATTCCAAAATTAAAGTGATTTTTCACTTTGTACTGTTTTTTTTTTCTCAAACATTGTTAATTTATTTCATTGCGCCTGTTATTCAATACATCATATAATGCGAAAGGAACTAAGTTCCCACCCCCCCCCCCCTTTTTTTTTCTTACGTTTGTGTTGTTCTAACTAACGAGTAGGTATGTACCTACCTATTATTAGTGTCGGTCCTAAGCTCCTTTCTTATATCTATGGTCCTAAACTATCTTACATAGGGTCACATCACTTAAAGCTTCCCTTTTGAGTAAGATCTCATCTATTTTTAGGCATATTTACCCTTTGCGAGGACCCTAAGATAAATTGAGGCACTGAACAAATTAAATAGTACAGACTTCGTCGAAGATTTGTTAGTAGTTAAATTACTTTGTTTATTAGTGCCTACTTAAACATTTTCAAAGTTAACGTAATCTTAAAAGCTATTACGACATTATTAATGTTCCCTGAAGCTTTTGTTGAGAATATTCGAGAAATTTGTGTAGAATTGTATTGAAAATACCCGAGGCAGTATGCTTTTAAATAGGAGCTATTATGAAATTATGCCAAGACGTGTCGTGTCTTTCCATTTTTAAAGACAGTATTTTGAGGCTGACGTCACTGAATTTCGAGAATATTTCATTTGAATTTAATGTTGCTTTCCAGAAGCCATCTAGCACTTGGATACATACAACCCTTTGGCTAAGTATGTATAAAATAATAGAGAGGTAGTGGCTCAGTGGTAACGGCCGCGATTTTCGACTTGTAGGTCGTAGGTTCGAACCCAGGCTGGCGCTTTACTTTGTGTAAATGATTTCATCACCACTGCTCTCAAAACGTCGTGAGGAAACCGGCATGTCCTGGAACCAAAAATTCGAAGACATGTGACATCTACCAACCCGCACTGGACCCGCGTGGAAGATTACAGCTCACTCCCTTTCGAAGAGAGGAGGCCTGTGTCCCAGCAGTGGGAACATTATAGGCTGGTAACGTTACCTAAATGTAAAATGATTGAATGCTGAGGATGCACCCTGAGGCGTGCCCAGATCCCAGAAGGCCGTTTATTGTACCTACTTAAAATCGTTTATATTTGTGGCACAATCATTTCTTATTTCAGCAACAACCAATAGCAAAAACTTGTAAAAAATGTAGGTTTATGATGTTTTTACAGATTAAGACAGAAATCAGACCATGAAAACTGTCGAAAATGTAATTCCCACCGCATAACGGATGATACTTGCCTACGTATCATGAAGGACGAGAGGTAACACTTAACACGAACTAGACCACACCCTTGAAAAAAGTATAACATCACGCCTTTTTACCCGAAGGGTAGGGCAGGGGTGTACATACAGTACACCCACATTTCGCCAGTTATGTTTGAGTCCCATGTAATAAGGGCCTATTGCCATCAACCGGGCACAAATCCAGACTCCGGGCTGCTACTGAGAACTTTCACCTCTTTTAATGTTGCTTCAGTAACTCGTTCTAATTAATCTTAAAAACCAGTCCGTACTCCTCAAGGAAATCAACAAAACATCCAATTTCCGACACCTTACCGCGCCACTAAGGACCAATTTCCCAACCCAATATAAAGAGAACGTTATTGAAAGATAAAACTACGCCTATTCCTCTACGAATTCAATACTTTAGGTGCGTCGGATCCAATATGTGTCTTAAGACTTTCCATTATTCATCTCACTACATATGTACCGTTGGGGTCGTAATAAAATTGCGCCCTGAAATTTATATAAAACTGAGGTACGGGTGCTAGGTGGAGCGAGGACGCGTGTTGAAAGTTGATGGGCAAAGTTGAAAGAGTGTTGTTTTATGCAAACGTTGATAGAGGTCATTTTGGTGTGCTAGGAGTTTAACAAGG
The DNA here is from genome assembly GCA_947568875.1 of Fissipunctia ypsillon. Classification (NCBI taxonomy): domain Eukaryota; kingdom Metazoa; phylum Arthropoda; class Insecta; order Lepidoptera; family Noctuidae; genus Fissipunctia; species Fissipunctia ypsillon. Next base: position 18,192,058 of record OX387662.1, read on the forward strand.
CTAGTGTCCCTTTGTGACGCAAATGACTCTTGTGGCACGTCGAAAAATTAAGACCGAGATCAAACTCAAACTCAAAGCATTTATTTCAAATAAACCAAATACAGGCACTTATGAATTGTCAAAGAGTCGGCCAGTTAGTCAGAAAGTTGAAGCTAGTTGCCCATTCCAAAGCGTAGATCTCTATGGAGAAGAACGGGCAAAAAACTCCACGGACACTCTTTTAAATCAAAATATTGATACAAAAGGTTATATCATTCATGTTGAAATTAAGTATGTGAGAAAAATGTAGAAAGACGTGCACGTTAAAAGCGTTCGCAACAAAAAGATAAGAATCAAAAACGATTCAAAAATTAAAATAAGCCGTGGCAGCTAAGAGATGGCCAGTCCCTACTGACGGCGCCCGTTCATGAACATGACGCATGGACCAGCACCATTCAGCTCAACCATTCCATGATCTATAATCGTTACTTATTACTTATTTACAGATTTTGAATTAAAAAAAAAAAAAACTTAGTATGTACTTTAGCTAAGCGTTATTCCTGTCACTGTCGCACATCTATCAAATTACAAGTGCAAGATAGAGACAGGAACATGATGTGTAAGTCAAACCACTGTCTATTACTTTTCCAGTGCAGTGTATAGACCTCATCCATCGCTTTCCATCAGGCGTGATCGAGGTCAAGAGCTGGCCCATTCAGAAAAAAAAATACGAAAAAAAAACATTTTCTTCATAGAAATTATGATAATACCTATTTTGAGTCTGGCCTTGGTCCTGAGTAATGACAGACAAAGTAAAGCAGAATCGATTCACAAAATAATGTTCTTTGTTATCATTTTAAGCTGTATTTTGTAAAGACCTATCTACTTTTTAGGATTATTATAAAATCTAGGCAAAAATGTGTTTATTGATAATGGTACAAGATAACACTAATATATATATATATATTATGTACAAGTATACAATAAAAAATAAAAAAAAGGGAAGAGCTCATTGGGCATCAAAAAATTCGTCCACATCGCTGTCAATAGGAAAAGTGCCTAAAAGGCTGGCAGCATTGCCACGCTGAATGGCAATGCTGATTGTGCTGGGGCGGCTGCTGCAGGTGCAGAAAACCTCAAATGGCGCAAATATAACAACCTCATTGGGAGCTATATGTTTGAGCCGTTTGGGGTTGAAACACTAGGGCCGTGGGGTCCGAGTGCTTTTCGAGTATTTCGGGACATCGCTAAGCGGTTGGTCGACTTTTTACGGGACCAGAGGGCTGGCCTATTTTTAGCCCAAAGAATCAAAATCTAGGCTAAAATATACAAATTACTTCACAAAGAAAACTCATTGACATATTGTGTATCCTACCCGTCTTAACCTATGGTGCACAAAGTTGGTCCCTTACTGAACAACAGGAGTCCAAACTTAAGATTTTGCAACGGGCAATGGAGCGCAGCGTAATAAGTGCCAAGCGAACAGATCGCACGTTAGAAACACCCTGTGTTCCATAAGTCAAGTAGCGGATGCTGGAGAAAAAAACAGCTAGGCTGAAGTGGGAATGGGCTGACCACGTCGCAAGAATGCACCCAGAGAGATGGGCAAAGATCGTCACCCACTGGACGCCTGAGGGAGAACATCGCCGTCGTGGTAGACCACAGCGAAGGTGGTCTGACGATCTGATAACGTTAGCAGGACCAACATGGCCAGAGATCGCACAAGACAGACAGAGAGGTTTGGAAGGAAAAAGGGGAGGCCTTTGCCCAGCAGTGAGATACAAAATAGGCTAACAAAAAAAAAATTCTTTTACCTGCAATTTATTTGTACCTATTAGACTAGTTTTTGCGGTTTGCTTTCAGCACCTATTTCCACGGACCCACTGCTGCTTTTCACAAATAAATTCTAGGAATCCATTCTTCCGGCCATTACTTTTAATTTCCTAACTGAACAACCCAAAGTACTTACTTGAAAATTATTTAATTGGACTTTATACTTTAAAGCCTTAGTTCCCAAAGTGGTCCAAGTGGACCCCCAGGGGTCAACGCAGCCAACGCAAATTTCTAAAGTTAGATCTAATCTTAACATTTTTGGTCGAGTTTTTGGGAATATGGTAGAAATGAAGCTGCAGGGGGTCCACCGGAACCAGCTAAATTGTGAAAGTGGTCTATGAGAAGAAAAAGTCTGGTAACCTCTGTTAAAGCAGGTGGCGTTCTGTAATTTCTGCTTACCCCCATGGGAAGATGGCGTAAGTGTATGTATTTGTATGTAAGAGCCACGACGAGAGACTTTGAATTAGAGCTCAAGGAAATCCTCTTTTAACGGAGCCACGGCATCTCCCACAAACAAATAATTCTAGAAATCTACGCTTTCTAGCTAAAAATGTAACTTCAACATAAAAACTAAAAAAAAAACTTTCTATCTGACCAACTCCTTGACCATTCAAAAGTACCTAAATAAAGTAAATAGATTCATTGGAATAAATGCTTTGACATTTAGTTTAGCAAAACCCAGTAATGTATGTATAAACATCATGATTCTGACTACCCGTAAGAGATACTGATACCTTTCCCCCGAGTGCCCCCGGCCTACTGAGAATCCAAGATGGCTACCACTCCCAGCTAGTGTAAACAGATGTTTTGATCAGAATATCAAATGCATAGCTTAAAGGTCTAGACGGCAGACATCGATGCAATCGTATCTAATTTAGCCTGGGGAGCATTAAAATTGAAGACAGCCTGTCTGATGTATTTGTAGTGGATGTTTATTGGAAAGAGGGTTTGATAAATCGTGTTTATTTTCCAACCTATGTAGTAGTTTATCACCTAGGTCTGTTTGGCACTAATCAAAGACAAAAATAATATCACAGAAAATAATAGAAATTGTTTATCCTCTAGAACTATTTAATAACTGTCAGTAATATTGCCAACATCACCACATCAGCTTTACAGCCTTGTAAAATGTTACATACAAGACTGTATCTAGATTTCATTTATAACTAGTTACCCGCTCCTGCACGAATTTTACGACTTGACAAAACATCTGTATTTCTTTATTATTAGGTAAGTTTAAGAGCAGTGGTGGCCCAGTGGTAACGGCCGCGACTTACGAGTTGTAGCAGGTAGGTTCGAACCCTGACAAGCGATTTACTTATGTGTGTGTTGTGATTTAGGGATTTACTTTGTGTAAATTATTTCATCACCACTGCTCTCAAAACGGTGAAGGAAAACATCGTGAGGAAACTGGCATTTCCTAGAACCGAAAATTTGAAGACATGTGACATCTACCAGCCCGCACTGGGCCCGCGTGGTGGATTACGGCCCACTCCCTCTCACAGAGAGGAGGCCTGTGTCCCAGCAGTGGGAACATTATAGGCTGATTAAGTATGATGTACTAAGTAAGTTTAATATTAATGTAATATGAACATACATCTTCCGGAATAAATTCTCTAAATGATAATGAAAACCTCATTAAAATCTGTTGCGTAGTTTAGAAGAACAACGCGGTCACACAGACAACTTTGCTTACCATTTATAGAAAGAAAAGAAATAAATAAAAATATGTTTATTTGTCACAGAAACACGTGCATACAAAAGAATAAGAATAATCAGAAAAATAAGACAAATAAAACAAAATAGATCCACATTATAATCACGAGCTCAAAACAGAAATAGTCGGCAGCTGCACGTCATGACTGTGACAAGAAGGCTTCCACTCAGCATGATGCTGTGCTATGAGGGACTCACAGCACAGCGCTGATTTTCAGTAATCACCCGATATAGATCTAGAATACTTGTACATATACTTCCTTATAGTTACACACTGATTTCTCTCTTTCAGTCGTCTGTAATTTGACTTTCGAAAGAAGAAGACAAAGCGTTGTGTAACTATACAGACACTATACAACGTTTAACAGTAAGGAGGATAAGCACTTTTTTCATCATACTTCACCGCTAAATAAAACAGATTGGAACATTCTAAATATTTAATCGCTCACACACGAACCGTTTCCCAGCAACAAATAATGACGGAAAAGGGAAATATAAATAAAAGTAATAGAAGACGTGTTTCTTTTTTACCACTGCATTTTATTAAGGGAAAGAAAAAAAAGATAAATGGGAAACAATGGAACGGTATTCCGAACGAAATGTGTTTGTCAATCAAAGTTGCTGTGTGTGTCTGCGAATGAAGGAAAACATGAAAATTATGTGAAGAGGGTTACGGTTTGTTTTGGTAACGGTTTTGGGCAGTGAAAAATTGCATGTTTTAATTTAACGGGAACATGGTAATTAAGCATCGAGTCTTTGGTAAAAATTGAAGAATCAACCAACTTATCTATCGACGCACCAATTTACATTGATTAGGAAGTCGCTTAACTGTCTTAATCGAGACATCTTATTACCACCCGTGAAATACTTATCATTGAGGAGTTCCTGTGGCCATCTGTGGTCTTCTTCGTCAGTTGCACTTCTTCAAATGATACTTTCTGAACGCAAACGCGTGACTTGTTGATGAAAATACCAACTTAATCACTATGTGTATGCCTATAATATTTGTGGAGTTCCCTCAATTGCTCATGGATCCTATCATCAGTCGGAAAAATAATTTACCAAATAGGTTTATATAATATGACGGAGTATAAAAAAAAACAACCGAATTGAGAACCTCCTCCTTTTTTTGAAGTCGGTTAAAAACAGACGAATCAACCAACTAATATTTATAGACGAACCAATTTATAATGATTAAGAAGTTTGATAATTTTTACCGATAATCTTGTACCGATTTTAAACAAAATTTCGACGTCGTTTAGCACACAAACAGTCGATATTGACTACATTACTATAATCAAAAACTGAATTGGCACACTCGGAGTATTTTTTTACCTAGTTAGTTTTTTTAACCAGTTATTTTTTTTACCCGGTTAGTTTTGTTACCCGGTTAGTTTTTATCCGGTTAGTTTTTTATCCGGTTAGTTTTTTATCCGGTTAGTTTTTTAGCCGGTTAGTTTTATATGCGGTTAGTTTTTTACCCGGTTAGATTTTTACCCGGTTAGTTTTTTTACCTAGTTAGTTTTTTAAGCATTGTGTGAAAACAAATAAAAACTTCACAACAATTCGGGACGAATTTTAGAAACATAACAACATCACGCCTTGTTTCCCCGAAGGGTTGGGCTGAGGTGTACCTACAGTACACCCACCGATTCGCCCCAAATTTTAGAACTAACCTCCTTATTGCACGTTACTCTGCACAAATGACGAATGAGAGCTAGATCAAAAAAAAGTGTAACATTTTGACCGTCACGACACTTATGTTAAGTAACAAAAGTGTATTAAAGCGAAAGGAACTTCGTTCCAGTCACTGTCCAACAACACCTCTCAACAAATCTACATACATTATTTTTATGGGTTCCAATAGATCTCATAAACTGCAGGAAGGCTGTTTTCTTCCTACAAGCAAGCTTTCATTAGCGATGCGTCAAAAATCCGTATCTGAGGAGACATCAAAATCAGATGGCTCACCAGGTACTTGGCACTGACATTTTGTCCGTTATTATTATCATAAACCGTATCTTTACTGCATAGAGACATTAAACTTTTTAACGTTATTTTGTCTCATATCTCGGAAACGCTTCTGAAAACCACTGGATGTTGCAAATAATATAAATATGAATTTTCAGCAAAATAATGTAATGTTTTCATTATGATATTGCTATTCGGAATGGTTCCTAAAGTATTATTAAATGCTGAAATGTGATTGCACACATATGTCGGTAATATTTTATCATACAAAATAAATATTATATTCGAAAGCGGATGCTTTTAGTGATACCTTCAAAATATCATAATAAAAATAATAAAAAGCTTTAGTTTTTAAATTGTATTGTTAGTAATTGTTTTAATTTCATTGCTGATAACTGAAAACCACTGCAACTTATCCATTTCAACATATTTTACTGCCCTCTAAACTTTAAGAAAAGAGTGGGAGCAGTTTACACTTGTAAACATTACTAGATCCTTTCAAATATAATAATAATAATATTTAATTTAATAATAATATTTACAAAAATATTCATCGGCTATCTTTGGAGGTGGCTCCTCAATTCTAACGTTTGAATTGAGGAGACACCTTAAATGTCCTGTAGGTTTTTATGAGTTTTATTACAAACTCCAGGACAAGCCTCAAAAATCGGCTAATACAACCTGTTCCTTATGATATCCCATAACTCAAGGAGGTCAATGTATTCATCATTATGAACAAATTTTACTATGAGACCAAAACCGAAATCACGAAAAAAAACAGGTGTTCCTTATATTTTGATGAGTTATGCGAACATAGAGGACAGCGATTTCAGGTTTGGTCTCATAGTAAAAGTTGTTCATAATGATGAGTACAATGATCCCCTAGAGTTATGGGATATCAAAAGGAACACGTTGTATAATAATAAATATTGTCAGTATATGAGCCATGGCTCCTCAATCCATACGAACACCTCTAAAATATATTAAATCCTCACTTTGATGATTCAACTTGGGAGTGGGGCAACTTCACACACCTTGTTCCTCTACTCCCAAAATGTTATGACTTTGGAACACTCGGTCTATGATAAAAATATTTCTCGAAATAATTTTCCAGGTTTTGTAGATTCTGTACGAAATCTCTAAACCGAATATTTATTATTTATACAGGTGAATCAGATGATTCTTTCTGGAAATATTCAGAATTTTAGTATTTAGTGCTCCCAGGAATACATAACCGCTATAATGTAATACACTTTAGGAACTACGACACACATTTTAGCGTACGAAAGATATATATGTATTTGGCAAAATATTTTACAACAAATGTAATTTTATATGAATTTACCTTCTCATGCAGGTATGTAGTTTCATTCCATGTGAAGAGGCAGGTGTACCTGAAAGAAAGAATGATAATACGTTGAGAAAATAATGTTAAAATGCTAACGTTTTCGAAAACACACTATAAAACGATTGACAATTAAATCACAAACTGAGATGAATAATTACCATTGCCCAGGATCTTTATAAAAAAATATTGAAAAAAATTGTTGTTTTTTTTTTAGTGAAAGTATAAAAAAACGGACCAAGTGCGAGTTGGACTGGCACACAAGGGGCTCCGTACCACCGTAAAATATTTAACACTACATATTTAAAGAAAATATTTCAGTTTAAAAAAAAAACACTTTTCTTGTATGGAGCATTTAATTTTTTACTTTATTTTATTTTTATTATTCAAATTTTAATTCAACATATTTTATTTCACATAAGCCTACATGGGCACTTATGAAACGTCAGAAGCTCGGTGCACGGTTCCAATTGGTCGTTCCTATTGAGAAGAACCAGCAAGAAACTCCACGGTTACTCTGTTAAAAATAATTGGCTTTAATAGTATTTTCTAATTTTGAAAAAATAGTATCCGTTGTTATAGCGGCAATAGAAATACACAATCTGTGAAAATTTAAAGTCTGCCTATTACGGTTCATGTGATACATCCCGCTGATAGACAGACGGACGGACGGACAGCAGAGACTTAGTTATTGTGTGTCACCCTTCGGTTACGGAACCCTAGAAGTAACCAAGGACAAAAACATACGCAACGTACAAAATACCAGCTTACGTAAAATATTTTTACGCCGCAACAACAAAACCCATTACTTTTTTCATACGATCTCATAACTCATGATTTTATTATAAAATCTAAGCAGTTTCATTTTAGTTACCTTCACTTTAATAAAAGCGGCCACGGTTTAAACAATAAAGGAGGCACGAAATATTGCAAGAAGTTTATAGAAGGTAAAAACTTAACGCGTTGATGGTACGCGTGGTTTTTACACACGACAGGAGATATTATTAATAGCTCTCTTTTTTAACGCAACGTACGCATTCAATCTGCCTAGCCTTTTCCCAACTATGTTGGGGTCTCCTTCCAGTCTAACCAGATGCAGATGACTACCAGTATTGTACAAGGAACGAGTGCCTATCTGACCTCCAACAACCCAGTTACTGGGTAACACGATAACCCTTGATAAGACTGTAACGTACGCATCCATGTGCTCTAATAAGCGCACTCTTTGATTCTCAACACTTCGAAAAAGAGTGCGCGGTAAAAAAACGTCGCGTTGAAAAAGCGCCCACGTGTACGCTAGCTTTTTTTATGTGGATGGGAAATCATCAAATGACTTCTCCCGCTCTGGGCTGAGCGGGAGGGCGTGTTAGACTTTTACTGACTAAAACCCACCCGTATACGCCTGTTGACTGTGCCAGGGCCACGGAAACTCTTTCGAACTTCCCGCGACCCCGGCTGACATCGCATCGGTCCTAGCGGACCCCACGTGAACGTTGGCTTAGAGTCATACTGTTACCATATTATTATTAATCTACTTACATACGAGAAATATCTAAGTGATTGCCTGTTATTTACTTATAACTATATTTCTAACTAGCTATTGCCCGCGGCTTCGCCCGCGTGGATGTCAATACTTCCCTTATTAGAATAGGATTTTGTTTACAATTTCATGGGTTTTTTTTGCGTGAAACCCTAATTTTTTTTCTAAAATAAAAGTAGTCTAAGTAACTCCTTATAACATTAGCTATCTGCCAGTGAAGTCCTGTCAAAATCGGTCTATAGTCGTTCCGGAGATAAACAAGAACAATCAGACAAGACAGACAAAAATTTTTAAAAATGTTTTTTTAGTTATAAGTATCGTATAAACTTTCATATGCATTTAGTAAAGAGCTGTTTTTATTACATTACAAACAGACGCTTCAATTTTATTAACAACTTCCCTGTCCAATGAGTCATATATGACTCACGAGAGAAGTTTTCGCCCTACGTCCATGAGTCACATATGAGTCATAAAATAACCAAAATAGGATAAATCTACATGTAATTATGAAAATTATATTTTATGGTATATAAGAATGTTATATATAACTCATCAGAAGAAAAAACTGAAAAATGCGTTGTATGGGACAGGGAAGTTGTTAAAATTATTCAATATTTCAGCGGATGTCTTTTTTTTTGGGTGGGAAATCATCAAATGACTTCTCCCGCTCTGTGCGGAGCGGAAGGGCGTGTCAGACTTTTACTGACTACAATCCACCCGTGTTCCTTCAGTTGCCTGTGCCAAGAGCCACGGTAACTCTTTCAAACATCCGGCGGCCCTGGCAGGCATCGGCCCTAGCAGACCCCATCAGTTAGAGCTGACATCTCTTTGAGGCGCGCCTGGGCCTGGTCCTTACCGGACGGCAAGCTGCTCATTGCTCGCCGTCCCCAAGCCCGCGGCTCGTCCGGCCCTGGTCCAGGCCATGGTACGGAGCGAGAGTGCATGGGAAGCCATTACCTCCTTCTGCGAAGCAGTAATGCTCGTGAAGGAGGAGGCGGGACGCGTGAGGGAGAGGCAAGCTTTGCACCCTCACGCCCCTAGTCGCCGCAGGAGACGCCCTGGGCGTCGGGAATTGGCAGCCGATTCCCGGCCACCGTAGGCGCGGGCTTGCGGATGGCGAGCAATGGGTAGCTCGCCGTCCAGTAAGGACCAAGCCCGAGTCGACGGCGCGTCGGTTCCACGCGCGCCTCAAAGAGATGTCAGCACTATTGACGGGGTCCGCTAGGGCCGATGCCAGCTAGGGTTGCGGGATGTTCGAAAGAGTTACCGTGGCCCCGGCACAGGCAACAGAAGGAACACGGGTGGGTTTTAGTCAGTAAAAGTCTGACACGCCCTCCCGCTCCGCCCAGAGCGGGAGAAGTCATTTGATGATTTCCCATCCACAAAAAAAAAAAAGCCCGCGGCTACGGTGGCCAGGAATCGGCTCTCGACTCCCGACGCCCAGGGTGTCTCCTGCGAGCGAGTGGATGTCTGGCAAACTAACGTGTACCTAAAAGAAGTACTAGGAATGTAGCACTTGATTTTTTTAAATTTCTTTTTTATTTGACATGGGTTTGCTCTTGACTCTAGTCTAGGTCAGAGGTGACAGAGACAAAGTCGACGATGGAGCGAGCTTACCCAGAAGTAGCCTATTCACTCTCACTTCGAAGTGATCGGGGTTGTATGCGTTCAGAAACACCGACGCAGGTAGAGAGTTCCACTCCTTTGCTGCGCGCATCACAAAAGATATTTGGAAACGCTTAGTGTGAATTGGTGGAATAGCAACTAGGCAGGGATGGTAACTTGCAGTGCGTCCAGACGTCCGATAGTAGAAGGGGGCCGGTGGAATGAGGTGGTGGAGTTCTTGAGCACACTCACCGATGTATAATCTGTAGAAGACCGACAAGCAGGCAACCTTGCGGCGATGAGCCAAGCTATGAAGCCTGGCATCCACCACTCTTACGTCGCCAATGAGCCTCTTAGTTCTGCGTTCCACCGAGTCAAGCGCAGCAAGTGAAATAAACTTGTTTCTGCCTGCTTCCTTGTGAAAAATGAGTTAAATATATGGGTATTTAAATAAATACAATTTTCCTTTATTATTACTTTTCTACAATGTAAGGACCACATTTTAGACAGCTACAATTTACAGTTGATAGATTTAGGGATATTCTCCACAGATTTGGCTTAGTTCCGTGGTCCTTTTTTACGAGCTATGGTGCTGCCGATCAGAATGAGTAACAGACACGAGACCTTAAAGATCACGATTATAATGAGAACCGAACTTACTAGCGGTTACGTTTAGTGATAAAGAAAAGGTTAGTTCATACTGATTCGTAAGTATTGGTTATAAGAAAAACTTTTTTCGAAAAAAAAAAAAAACAACCGACTTCCAAAAAAGAAACACCACAAACCGAAAAACAACTTTAATTTCGTAAGTTCGCTGTCTTTGGATCTGTATTTTAGTTTTTTGACACCGACTTCCGAAATGAAAGTAATTTTCCACTTTGTAGTGTTTTTTTTTTTCTTGGAAGTCTGTCGTTTTTTGCAAAAAAGTTTTTATTTTTCACTTTTTAGTTATGGTACCTACCCCACACAAAGTTGTACACCACTATTTGCAATGTAAATAACAGTGACAGGAAATTATTATAACACACTACCTAGAACTTAATCAAATGTGGGACCAATCTCCTTTCAAATAAAAAAAATAAATTTTTCAAATCGGTTTTATGACAGTTCTGAAGTAACAAACATTTAAAAAAATACAACCGAATTGAGAACTTTCTCCTTTTTGAAATCGGTTAAAAAGACCTTTTTAACCGTTTTTTTTTAAATCATAATTTTGAAATCATGCTTTGACAACAGTGTAAATAAGCCCGAGATAATAACAGGCATATATGGCATCAGGCAGTGTGTCTAGAAGCTTCGATGGTATTTAAAACCTTTTTATAGACCTGAGTCAAGCAAGCAAATTATAGTCGAACTATAATTTCGCATTACTTACGGCCGATTTCTATAACATATTTCAATTCCATTCTTGATTCCAATCCTTGTCTGTAACCAATCAACGGCTGAGTTTGTGATTTTGGGTCTTTGAGAGGGCGAATCACAAGCAGCCGTCAAAGACTGTGGAACAAAATTGGGATTGAGATATAGAATTCTGGCTTTAGTAACCCAATCAAAATAACTCAAAGCACACTTTACTTATTTATGATCGAAGACCCGAGGAAAGGACCAAGCTTGACAACAGTTTTGTGACCATAAAAAACCTTCTTGCAGCTGTTACGTGACACTGGCCAACTCATTTTATTCTAAATTCAAAGTAAAATTTCCATACCACAGTATACCCTAACCTCATGTATACCAAACGTTGCAGTGGGCCATAAAATACAGGATTAAGGGTGTTGTCACTGAAACCGAGCTAGGGCTCATAATTCTGTCGTACCAACCCGAGTGCTTCGAGCTAAAAAACTCTTGGACAAAAATATTATCACGTACTTTGGACTAAAACAAATTTGTTTTTGTCTTTCCTCCAGCGCGATTATGAAATCGTTTTGTTTTTTTACCGTAGATTTTATTTTGTTTTTTAATATTGTTTATGCTCGCTCTGTTTACTTTGAGGAAAGCTGCTTTTGAAGGCATTTTTAAATAATGCGGTGACTCAGTTTTATGTTATGATTTTGGATTATTTTTTGGTGTTGATTCTTGTCTTGTAGGTAATTGTTATTAATAATATATTTTTGTTAGAAAGGAAAAGTTGTTTGGTAACACACGTCATGTCTGTCATTTTCAGTTAAGGTACGTGAAAAAGAAGACATGTTGAATTATAAGTTTTGGAAAAACCACGTAACTGGGTATATGCACATAATTCGAAACTTATTCATTATTTAAATATACATTGTTTATGAGTCAAGAAACCAATCCCTATTTTTTTTAATGCATTACTTATATTAAAATTCATTATTTTATGTTGCGTTTTTTTGGTGAAACGGGACGCAAACTGACTTTAACCATGCCGGAAGTGACATAAAACATAAAAAACTATGTGAATAAAAATCTGTTCTTTGCAAAGAGCTTCAAATCTCACTAAGGTAAGTAAGTGCGTGCGATTTCTCCGTGAATAAAGCACATATATTAATTTAATTTACATGATTTGGGGCTAAAAAAAACCTTAAACAATAGAAGCCAATTCCCGTAATTAAAAACGGTCAAAATCTAGTCGCAATCTCATCTCAGCGACAATCAAATGTGAAAAACTTGTCAAAAATTTAGGGAATTTATAGGTATTTTTGACATATTGAGGCTGATATCAGACTGTGAACTTTCTTAAAAATGCAGGAATTGCCCCTCTTATGTAAATAAAGCAGTAACGTGGTAAATGACGTCACATCATGACCGCGACAGAAACGGACGTTTGAACTATAGTAGAAAATTGTTGGAGTATCATAATTTGGTTGAGCAACAAGCAGTAATTAAACTTAACTTTTATAGGTAGTACATTACTCCCGCGGCTTGCAAAAGGGACATTGATGGACAAACGTGAAAATGTGGGCCAAGGCAAAGCTGACTAAGTCGAGGTGCTCATACGTGAGTCCTTCAATGCCCGGTGGCGGCCAAGGCTTGCATAGTACTTTTCTCAAATAATGCGTGGAAATTCAAAATAAGTAAATTAATTATAAATTCCAGAATCAATGACGAACTACGATAATATAATTTTTCACGCGCCAATATGTTCATTTGTTTCTTTTTTTACTTTAAACAGCGCTATTCGCAAGCGAAATCGAAATTTAAATAAAATGTTTGATAAGTAACCTCCTTGGTTGCCATGTGTCGAAGTAAAAAGTTCGACAAAGTTCGTTCCATTTTTAAATTATACGACAGATAATTATGAGTTTTCATAGTAATTAAATCGGCCGATAGACAAGACAGATATGGATTTTCATACTAACATTACCGGCTGCTGATGGCATGTATTTGACCAGTACAGCATTTTCAATTTATGTCGAAGAAGATTGTTAAAATAATGCTCGAATTTCCAAGCATGTTTGAGAAAATACTTTTCTTGGGTTAATAGGACGGTCTTTTATTGATTTAGTGAAAAAAAAAAAAAATACATGTATATTCCCTATTTACAGAATTTAGGTACTGTCTCGTCACTATTACGACATAACATCACGCTTGCTTTTTAAGGAGATAAGGGTACTGCGCTATAGAGATATTTTAGCGCTTGTATTTTGTGTTCCATGAACTGTGTCCAAATAAACGTTATTCTTTATTTCTTTCTTGAAAGACATTGACAGGGGACGTTGTCGATAAACATTTTGTGAAGTGGTTTTGTGAAAAAACTGGTTTTGTTTGAAAAAACCGTCCAAGTGCATGTCGGATCACGCACAATGAAGGGGTCCGTAATTGGGATGAATTTATCCCAAGAACAAACTTAACTTTGTAGTTGAAAAAATGTTCTCCCATACATCGATATACGTCACGTTCATTTCTTGCCAAATGTTAGTTTGTAATCGCAAAAAAAAAATTATGAAACAACAAATTAACGATTTTTGGACTTTTTCCTTTACTTTTGCTGTGAGACCTTACTTCTTGCCAAATTTCATGATCGTAGGTCAACGGGAAGTACCATAGAGGTTTTAATTTATATGCCGTACCTATTTTTTATGGCGTTGACTTAGAAGCTTGATGTTGCTTGTATTTGATATTAATTTCAACTTGATTCCGCCACACGTTGCTGAGAAAAAGGGTCTTGACAGGCAGACAGACAGACAGACGGACGGACGGACAACGAAGTGATCCTATAAGGGTTCCTTTTTTCCTTTTGTGGTACGGAACCGAAAAACAAGATGGCGGCGTTAGTTCCGATTTTGGCCGCGCGTTAAAAGATCTTTGTACAATATATTTTATATAGATAAACTCACGCCTTCTTCCCATGGGGGTAGGCAAAAACTACAGAGCGCCACCTGTTACGATGCTGACGTACTCCTTTTGCCTCGTTTACGTTCATACATCTGGTCATACATACACTACGTGGTTGCGAGTACTACGCACCTGACCTTTCTGAAGAACATCACCAATAAGATCACTATATGTCTTCCTAGGGCGTCCCCTCCCGGCGTTTCCACTCACATCTGCCGAGTAAATATCGATCGCACACATTCACAACACATTTTGTATCATAAGAAAGGCTTTCACTAAACTTTAATCACATTTGTTTTTTTCATTCCAATTCTCAACAATGGATTTTTTCTGAGATATGACTTAAATAAATGAAATTCTACACGTACCCCGATTATAATTGCTTCAATTTTTTTTCCATGGACTATGTACTAGTGTGTCGGCTCTACTTACCTATAGGAAAAATTCTAAAGTGCGTAATAAAAATAATTATGTCTTTACATAATTATTTTTTATTACGCGCTTTAGATAGTGAAACATTGAAGTAGATCTTCACAACAATTAGGTAGGTACGTGAGTAATGTCTAGTAATTACTGGCAGACTTGGCTAGCTAGAGACTTTATAATAATTCCACAAAATAATAAACACGAAATGGACCCGCGGGATCACTCAACCCAATCACATTTTGAATAGGTCGACTGGACCCACTGCCCAGTTTCATTATTAGTACAGTCACGGAGTAAAGCCGAATATTTGAGTTTTATTTTTATGAATACCAATATTTTTCAATTAGGTATTTACACCTACGACTACACTTATTCTTATTATTGTTGATTGTTATATGTGTACAGTAAAGTTGATTTATGCTACTACTACGTTGATTTGTATAATTTTATTCGTCAGTTTTCTTTTATCTGTCTGTGATTTTTAAATAGTACTTATTTTTTCCTCTGTTATATTTGAATATTACATTTAGTTAATATTCTCGTTATAACAAGGTTTGGCTTGATTTTATTTAAATGTACCTAATTTAAAAAGATTTTAGATTTTGTTTGAGAATAAACGTTATAAACCTAATTGAATTGCGTTTAATTATATTTTTGACTAGTCAGTTTTGCGCTCGACTGTATCCACTGGTAAGCAATAGATGTTTTTTTTTTAAGTTTGAATGTGGGTCCAGTTAACCAATAAAAATACAGAAATTAAATTATGTGGTCAAGTGGAAGTCAGTAGCGAGCGGGTCCAGCTGACCGAAGACTCATTCGTAAGTACTTAATGTTGAAGTTTTCAATTTCGTTGCGCTTTCGCCGTTTTAAAGTTCCACTGTTTACAAAAATCAAATTGCACCCTCAGTAAATACAGTGGTCAAAAATTTGTTAATGAAAATAAAAATTACTATTGTTTGTCAAATCATAACATAATAAATAAAATAAAAACTATCAAATCATAACCTACAAAATTGCTATTAGGCACATAAATTCCATTCAAATCTTTATTCTCAATTGTTAACTTTATTCCAGAGTGAATTACGTTATTCCAAAATGACCAGTAGGTATAAAAATGTGACTAATCATAAAAATGTTTGAAGTTGTAGCGCAAACTAAACTTTATACTAAAATTGTTTTTCCAAAAACACATATTTGTTTACATGTTCGTAAACTAGACCACGAACGCAGTATAGACATGTAGAGATTGTCGGTAATAGTCGGTATATACAAACACAGCCTTTAACTAAACCCTTAACCTATTCCTAAACGGTTATCGAATACACAGCCGTGTCTCAGGGTACCGTCTTGAGTTCACAAATTGCTCACACTAACACTGTGGGCACTGATTGCTACCTGTAGCCCGGCACAATTGCCCCATTGTACTGAACGGTGTCCATTAAATTCAACGCTTCATCTCCAATAGTTTACCTAGATAGACTAAGGTCTCGTCCAGGGTGAGGAGCGTGTGCGACATTTTAAGCACTAGCTTTTGCGTGGAGGTAGAAATTATTCCACGGGAACGTATTAGTGCGATAAAAAGCACTCTATATCCTAACCCAGGTTTGTAGTCCGTGTGCTAAATTTCATCCTAATCCGTTTAGCTGTTAAGGCGTGAAAAGGCAACAGACAGACAGACAGAGTTACTTTCGGGTAGAAATGTTTTGTCAGTTAATAAAAAAAAAAAATTGATGTTCCATACATTTTAACTGCGTAGGTATTTGCACGAAACGGTTGATTTTTTTTTTCGATAACCGACGAAAATTTTCAACGCAGTGGTGTCCAGAATCATGTACTGAATCGATCGTCTTTGATGCGTACATTTTTGATGATTACAGACGCATGGATAGTATGGATCAAACCGCCGCGTGCGTAGTGCAGTGGCTATGGCAGACGCGTAGCGCGATGGAAACTGAGATAGCGGGCGATCGTCTATTGTTTTACCCTATAGAAACACGTGTAGCGTCTACAGTACTGGGGGCCAACCACCACTTCTTAAAGCAGTATTATTTTAATGTTGCTTCAGTGTGAGAAAGAGATGAAGCTATACAGGAAGTCTAGCTCCATCTCTTTCCCACACTGAAGTAAGATTACAATAATACTGCTTTAAAAGGTGGTGGTATAGCTCCTGCCCGCTACAACAACTCGCGATGCCCTGTGGTTACCTAATCGTGCCCGCTGCCGCGACCGCTACCGCGCTTTCACCCTGGACGAGTCCTAAGTGTTTGTGAGGAACTGTTCACTTGCGAAATCGATTATCAGTTCCTTTATACACTATCCGTATCTTGTTGCGATTTTAATTCTGTGTTACGGTTTTTGATATATTTTTCCTGTTCCCTTGTTAAATAACCCAAATGAACCCAGATGAGTCTTTCTTAAGTATTAAAATCCATTATTCTCAAAAGTACTCGAGGAAATTGCAAGAGGTATAATAATACCACTTATGACAAGGACTCATTCAATTTAAAAAGCAACTTGAAAGTAATAATACTTTCAAATTGTTTTCTTTTTTTACTAAAGTAAAAAACGTAGTGTTAAAATATTCTATGCTAGTGACCCTTTGTGTGTGATTCCGATTCGCACTTGGCCAATTTTTTCAATAACTAAAGGTATTGAAAAAAATCTACTCGATTGAAGTAGATTATTGAGTAATTACGTAATCCTGAAAGCTTGGTTAAAATAAAATGAATCCCAGAACAACATTACAGTACGCCAAGTACACAAATAACAGGCTTTAAAATTATTATGGCAATTCTTTCTTATATCTATGATGGCGTTAGTTGTGGATGAAACGATTAGATTTATTTTTATTTCTTTATATAATGACCTTGTCTGTGAATCACAATCATCATCTGCTTAGCTTTTTCCCAACTATGTTGGGGCGACTGTCTATCTGACATCCACAGCCCAGTTAATAGCATAATCTATTATACGTAATGGCTACCAACTTAAATTGTCCGTTTATTTACATCACACCTTTGACAGTTGTATAAAATGGCTATAGCAAATTGGCGTAGTGTGTCCATTTAATAAACTATTCATTGCAAAACACAATGGTTTACGTATCCCATGAATTCCTCAAAAGTATCTTCACATAATTGCAGTACTCAACCTCTTTCATAGCTTCAAACGCCCTCAAGCTCCCTTCCAAAGTGCTTATTTGTTTTATGAACCAGCTCAGTTACAATGTATGTAATTACCGCAGTTCATTAAAATAATTCTCCTATAAAACTTCAAGTTTTCGCCCGAATCTTAATGTCCCCTCGTATTTGAACACGTCTTTAGGGTGGAGAACACTGGGAGGGTTTTTGGTATCATTTGATGGCGATTAGAATTTCAGGAGAAAAATAATAAAGCATCACAATAGCTAGATTTTAAGACAAGCAGTTTGTCTCACATCGAGCAAAAATAAAACGTCGACATGAGTTATTAAAAAAAAAAAAAAAAGAAATAAGGTTTTCTAAAAAAAAAGTTGAGAGCAAAGCTAATAATAAAAAACATACAAATAAAACTCGGTACCAATAGCAATCCAATAACTAGGAAAACTAAATCTGGAATTAAAGCAAAAGGATTAGATCCCCGTGCCTTTTTGTTTAGGAAAATGCTTTAATAAAATTAGAATTACGAAACTTTTGATTTGATTTTCTTATAAACGAAGTGAGGGGGCAATATTTTTTTTTTTTTTAGAAAGGTTTGCTTTGACTCTAGTCTAGGTCAGAGGAGACAAAGTCGACGATGGAGCGAGCTTACCCAAAAGAAGCCTGTTCACTCTCACTTTGAAGAGTTCGGGGTTGTATGCGTTCGGAAACACAGACGCAGGAAGAGAGTTCCACTCCTTTGCTGAGCGCATCACAAAAGACATTTGGAATCGCTTTGTGCGAATTGGTGAAATAGCAACTAGGTAGGGATTGTAACCTGCAGTACGTCTAGATGTCCAATGGTAGAAGGGGGCCGGCGGAATGAGGTCGTGGAGTTCTTGAGCATACTCACCGAAGTATAATGTAGAAGACCGACAAGCAGCTGTGAAGCTTGGCATCCACCAGTTTTACGTCGCCAATGAGCTTGTTAGCTCTGCGTTCCACCGAGTCTAGTGCGGCAAGTTGGCATTTAGCTGAGCCATCCCAAAGGTGGCTGCAATACTCCATGCAGGATCGGACTTCCGCTTTGTAAAGAGTTAAAAGCTATCCAGGCGTAAAGTATCGCTTCACCTTATTTAGGATGCCCAGTTTCTTGGCCGCAGTTTGGATCCTATGAGGTTCGTTATTTCATTTAAAATTAAGGGGTAAAACTTTTTAAACTTGGCTTACAGTAAGTACGTGAATGTAATAATTGGACAACTACCTCCTTTACCGATGCCAAGTTTCCACATTCTACATCAAATGGGCCGTGATATAAATGTGTGTAACTCACAAAGAGTTATGAAGCGAGGTAGGATTTTATTCTTAGCTTTTTTCCAATTTTAGTTTGGGATTGTAAAAAAGTGGTAAAAAAGTTTTCTTATTGATTTGGCTTATTGCAAAGGTCTTATTTATTATGATAAGTTAAACCTTTAGCATAATCAGCCGATAATGTTCCCATTGTTGGGACACAGGCTTCCTCTCTTCGAGAGGGAGTGGGCTGCAATCCGCCATGTGGGCCCAGTGCGGGTTGGTAGATGTCACATGTCTTCAAATTTTTGGTTCTAGGACATGCCGGTTTCCTCACGCTGTTTTCCTTCACCGTTCTGAGAGTAGTGGTGATGATATTATTTACACAAAGTAAAGCTCCTGCCTGGGTTCGAACTCACGACCTAAAACTCGTAAGTCGAGGCCGTTACCACTAGGCCATCACTGCTCTGAACCTTTGACTTGGACATATTTTTTTTAAAAGATAGATTGGCTCAGCCTATCGTAGCCATAATATAGCAGCTGGAAAAAGGTAATTCTTAGCCTTGTACAATCATATTTTCAGGTCGCTGTTATATCTAAATAAGAAAAAAAAAATGTGTGTTGAATTTCAGGTAGCGTTATGTTTCGTTTGCCAATTTACGGTCTCCACTCAAGAACTCATTTTTGATAAGTACAGAAAATCATCTGTATACGTAATTTGCGGGTAGGAAAATAGTGTACTAAAGAAGAGGATAGAAATTGATTATTTCGAGTAAGCGCCTTTTGGTAGTACCAATGTACTGAAATAACAAGAAACTTCAACAAAAACAAAGCAGATTTCCAAGAAAAAAAAAATGGTGTTGAACATCAGAGCATTTTTTTTTCATCCATAACCCGCGCTCACTATGCCACGATCTTAACGATCAAGATTTTAACCCGTCGGCTGCCATTAAAAGCCAAGTGCATAAAGTCAGGAAGTTGGACAATTAAATCGGGGGGCGGTCGTTTGGACCCGAAGACAGTGTGTAGTTATATGTACGAGTACGTTAGCACAATGAGGGTTGGGCCGTGTTTTTGCGATCGTCCACTTGCGGTTTGGTAGTCATGCTTAGGCAAGTTTGAGGGATATGTGAGTTGCTTGAACCTGTTATCTGTCAAATTTGTATGTAGAAATGTTTTTTTTTTGAGCTGGTCTTCCAGTGGATTCATCTAGATCTGTGATCTAGATCTGTTTTTATATTTCTGTGATCTAGATCTGCTTTTTATGTTTGTGTGATCTAGATCTGCTTTTTATGTTTCTGTGAACTAGATCTGTTTTTATATTTCTGTGATCTAGATCAGCTTTTTTGTTTCAGTTATCTAGATCTGTTTTTATATTTCTGTGACCTAGAGCTGCTTTTAATGTTTCTGTGATCTAGATCTGCTTTTTATGTTTCTGTGATCTAGATCTGCTTTTTATGTTTCTGTGATCTAGATCTGCTTTTTATGTTTCAGTGATCTAGATCTGTTTTTATATTTCTGTGATATAGAGCTGCTTTTAATGTTTCTGTGATCTAGACTTGTTCTTATCTTTCTATGATCTAGATCTGCTTTTTATGTTTCTGTGATCTAGATCTGTTTTTATATTTCTGTGCTCTAGATCTGTTTTTTATCTTTCTATGATCTAGATCTGCTTTTTATGTTTCTGTGATCTAGATCTGTTTTTATATTTCTGTGGTCTAGATCTGTTTTTTTATCTTTCTATGATCTAGATCTGCTTTTTATGTTTCTGTGATCTACATCTGTTTTTATATTTCTGTGCTCTAGATCTGTTTTTTATGTTTCTGTGATCGAGATCTGCTTTTTATGTTTCTGTGAACTAGATCTGTTTTTTTTTGTATTTTTATGATCTAGATACTTTGCAGTGTTCCAATTCTTAACTGTGCACTACCTTCATTTTTTTTCTTGCTGTATGATCTGAGCAATGAGTCTAAATTAACATTATGAAAACTAGTAGACTGATTTGGTCCTGTTAAAGTAATGAATGTTTTCGTTTATTTCATAAAAATATGTTTATTGAGTGATCGTAAAGTATGTGACAAACATTTTTAAACCAATTAATTTAATGCATTTATAATAATAATTCTATAGTTAGCATCCCACAATCAACTGCGAATAGGTAAGAATTTGATTACCACATTAAATTATGCTCAAGATATCGGTTGTAATGCTTAGGTTAAATTAATTTGTGTTATATTATTATGCACAAATTAATGAGGACCTGAATTTATTTATGAGAAACAGAGATCTCTGCGGTTAAAGGTTCAAGGTTAACCATTTACATGAACAATTTTAATGGAGATAACCATTTTTATTTAAAGCGAATTTCATTCATGAAAATCGTCATTTTCAAGAAAGAAAATAAATCAAGGTACCTAGAACGGAAGGAAAGAAATATGTTTAGTGTCAAAGGTAAATAAGTAAAGGGTGTATGAATGAATAAAATAGGAGACCAGTCAACATCCTAGAAAATATTTATATTAGCCTCCTGTCTTTCTAGAAAATTACCCCAAGCAATTGAGCTTAAGGTGAAAGCGCCAGGGTAGCCCGCGAAATTAAAATTTTCTTACGTTTCTTGCAATTTGCAGGTCATTATTAGGTTGTATATTGATTAAAATACGACTCACGACCGTAACAAATATGAATTTACTGAATTTTAATAATTAAAGTCATCAATACAACTCTCTAAGACCAAGTAATCCTATTGAATGACTATTTCATGAAATCTTGACATTTGAGTATTATACTAACTTAGGAGTTGTATTACTGATTATTATGATTATAATTCTGTAAATATAATTATATTTGTTACGGTCGCGAATCATACTTTAATCAACATGCACCCAGACACTGGAGCTGCAAATTGCAAAAATCGTAAGAAACTTTGAATTTCGCGGGCTACCTTAGCGCTTCCCTCAGGCTCCCCTTCTACCTAAAGAGTAATTGCCAAAGGTGTTTCGATTCGAAGGTCAGACGTAAGTAATTAGATTTTCTTCTTAGGAAATTACTTTTAGAAAACCTGAGTTTAAGTACTCAGTGTTTGTAAATACAAGGTGTAACTTAAATAACGCACAACCTCTTAAGGGGTCATTGTGCTCATAATTATGAACAACTTTTACTATCGGACCAAACCTGAAATCGCGAAAAAAAAATCTGCTGTTCTCTACAGTTTGACGAGTTACGCGAATATAAATGTAGGGAACAGCTGATTTTTTTTTCGCGATTTTAGGTTTGGTTCCATAGTAAAAGTTGTTCGTAATTATGAGTACAATGACCCTTTAAGAGGTTGTGCGTTATTAATGTTACATTTTGTATAATTTCGTCACAATAGTTACTTTAGAGTTTAATTATTTCACTGAAATCAGATTTTTTTAAGTTATTTAACGTAAAAATTAATCGACCTACCTGAAGCCCAATTCTCGTAATTAAAAACGTTCAAAATCTAGTTGCAATCTCATCTCAGCGACAATCAATGTCAAAAATTTGTCAAAAATGTAGGGAAATTATAGGGATTTTTGACATATTGAGACTGAGATCAGACTGTGAATGTTCTTAAAATTACGGGAATTACCCCTCTGATCAGTGTCAGAAATATCTCATGTACCCGAATTAACACTGCACCTAAACTAGAAAAAAAGACTAGCTAACTAGAAAAGGAAAGGCACATACACGGTTATTCTAAGTTGCCTAGCTAAACTGCGCAGACGCGATAAGTATCGATATTTAAACAAGACAAAATAAAAAATTAATCTGGAGGCACGGCAGTGCCCCCGCCAAGTCTTGAGCAAAGCATGCACGGCCGTACCATCCTTTTCTCGAAGCCATTCGCGGGCCTTTCACCCCCCCTATATCTTATCTGTGGACAATGCTAGCAGTTTGAACTTTCGGTAACCAAGAGTACTCATTATACTAGCTAAACTTCCAAATAACATGATATTGTACCAAGTCACGTGAAATATCAGTTTTAAAAATCTGATTTTCTGTTAAACTTCACAGACGTGATGGGTATCGATATCTAGACACGATAAAACATAAGAAAATAGTTTTTCTAAACTCAAACTTCAAGTACTTAACAACACTAAGAGAGCTCGCTGACTTCCCAAAAAGAACATTAAATCTTTTTATGTTTTATTTTATCGTGTTTAGATATGATACCCTGTCTATGGTGATAGTACTATGACCTCTTTTACTACAACAGGTATCACGTATTCCTGTGAGTAACACAATCGTAACGTAATAATGTATTCTACAAGGATTTAATTCCAGATCCACAATAAAATATGAATACTAATAAAACAGGGACGCAGAAACTGAAATAATTACACTTTATATTAATTAGTAAGGATAAAACGGGAGCGGCTCATTAAATGAGCAAATTGCGAGATTAGTTCAGTCACACCGCGGTGGTAGACCGTTTGTTTTTAGTCATTTAGTATTATTGTTTATTAGGTTCAATTTCATAAACTGTAAAAAAACTCAACAGTACGCATTACATTGCGTTAAACTAAGAAAAACTATAAATATTATTATGATTTTTGTCAAAAAACCGGGAATTTATGGACTAAATAATGCGACGTTAACGTTATCCATTGTTAAACATGCTCTGTCCAATTATTCATTGATATAAAGTAACATGTTGAAGAATAATGTTACTTTTGTAACAGGTTTATGCTTATACAGCCTGATTGTCTTTCAAATTGTCCTGATTATTTTATAGGACCCAATTTCCTTACAACTAAATCTGTTCATAATCAAGTAAGTAGCAAGCCCATATTTTTCCAAAGCGGGGCAACATAATTATGTTTTACACCTTAACTACTTTTCCACACATACTAAAGTGTCCTAATAAACAATCATACTAAAGTCTCTTAGAAACAAATTCAAAGAAATAGATACACTAGCTCTGCCTTCTCTTTATATCTTGGTAAGTATTTTGTATGTTCAAAAAAACTTAGGACTCTTCAAAATAAGAAGCGATTTACATAATATAAATACACGTGGTAAACATGAAATTGTGATACCCAAATTTAGATTAACTAAAACAAGCAAGTCATTTCTTATAAACAGTATCCGCTTTTATAACAAGTTGCCAAAGTCGGTTACAGAAATTAGCGATGGAAAGTTCAAAAATCACAATCAAACGTGTCCTTATTATAAGATTAAAGACTACGTTGAAGACAGGGAAGTTTGGCGCTAATTCCTTCTGCACATGTGGCTTCCCTGGTACCTCATTAACAGCATAACTATTTATGTAAATGTCTATTAACTGCTCCCAAATTACTTTAATTTTTATTTTTTTAAATTTTTTTTACATACTTCCACGATATAATCTTTTCATTATTTTACAACATATAGTCTTGTCTTTTAAACAGATTCTATTATAGGTATTTTATGAATGTGAGAACGTTGTAGGCTTAATATGTAGACTGTAGATTTGTAGACCATTTTCTTTTCTGTTAAGTACCTGGTACTTGTTGACAGGCCTACACTGTCCTCCCATACTTAATAACAGTGTAATTTGAAAACATTGTAAAAACCAATTATTTTTTAAAGAGTAACCGTGGAGTTTCTTGCCGGTTCTTATCCATAGGAAACGACCAATTATAACCGTGCACCTAGCTTCTGACGTTTCATAAGTGCCCATGTAGGTATAAGTGAAGTAAAATATTTTGAATTTGAATTCGTCCCGATATTCAGATCCCAATACCTAGAACATCTCAAAGAAACTGCAGCATTTTATTATTCGGTATTTCAACTCAGATTGCGTCACTATTGCACTATAGGATCGGTTCATACAAAAGGAACCACGACGTCTATCGACTCGACTGATCGCTCCGTCCATTTGTTGCCTTATTTCGTTCTATTGTCCAAGTCTTCAATTTTACGAAGGAATTCCTTCGAAATAGTGACTGTGTCTGCTGTAAGTCCTTTGAGTGTGCTGTATTATTTGTGAGGCTTTCAAAAGTATAGATTTTTATTATTTTTATATTTTTAATACTTACGATTAACTGACAGCCCGGAGTCTGGATTTGTGCCCGGTTGATGGCAATAGGCTCGCCCGCTATTACATGGGACTTAAACATAACTGGCGAAATGTGGGTGTACTATAGGTACACCTCTGCCTAACCCTTCGGGGAAACAAGGCATGATGTTATGTTATGTTATGTTACGATTAACTGAAAATATTCCAAAAACTTGCTTTTTTTTCATTGTTGCGAAAACGGCCAACTCTTGGCTTCGATCTCGCCTGGCAAAAAGCGATGGATACATTTTTTTATTTTTTTTATTTGAGATAGGTTTGGTCTTGACTCTAGTCTAGGTCAGAGATGGCAGAGACAAAGTCGACGATGGAGCGAGCTTACCCAGAAGAAGCCTGTTCCCTTTCACTTTGAAGAGATCGGGGTTGTATGCGTTCGGAAACACAGACGCAGGCAGAGAGTTTCACTCCTTTGCTGTGCGCGTCACAACAGACATTTGGAAATGCTTAGTGCGAATTGGTGGAATAGCAACTAGGTAGGGATGGTAACCTGCAGTGTGTCTAGATGTCCGATGGTAGAAGGGGGCAGGTGGAATGAGGTCGTGGAGTTCTCGAGCAAATAATAAATGATTTTATTTCTGTAAGTAGGTTTATACAAACACTTTTACACGTCAATCATTTTTTTTTAACTAGATGAGGCCGGCGTTTCCTATCTGACTACTCTGAGAAGAAAAGCCGAAACAAACTCAGAGGTCACAGTCTCTTTTAAAGTCCAGACATAATCTTGGTCAGATCATGTGAAGACCATGTAGGTTGGTGTCTGAAATGATCTTTTGAGGAAAGAACCACACAGATTGAGTGGACCTTTCCAGTCCAGGATGAAGTCTACTATGGAAGGAACAATCCCAGAAGATGCAAGTTCACTCTTGCTTTGAAGGTTGACGGGTTCCACATGGAAGGGAAGGGAACACAGACGCTAGCTGAGAGTTCCACAAAACTACATGGGTCAAGGAATATTTACAAATAAAGTGCTTGCGCTTGCGCTAGTAATTAATATCACTAAATACACGTAGCGCTAAATGTAGGTATTTAAAATATTGTTCTATCTATCAATCGTTTGAAATTGACAGAGACAGAACGATGTTTTATTTAAATACATTTCCAGTTCGGTCGTCGAGAGAATGCGTTTTTGACACCTGTGAGTTTTATACTAATGAATATGTGTTTTGCGAATTTGATCTTTATAGTTTAGATCCTTGTTAGAAATTGTCCAACTGACAGGTACTGGCTGGAACGCATTCTCTCGACGGGCGGGATGTAACGCAAAATGTGTTTAGTGACTAGTGGTGCAATCTCTTAACTGCCAGGGCTTATTTTTAATCTTATATTTTGAATTGTTTTTAATTATTTATTTTTTACATTGTTCTCACATATAGAAGCAACAAGAAAAATGTACCCAGGATTTTGTAATAATTTTGATTTAAAAGAGTGTCCTTGGAGTTTCTTGCCGGTTCTTCTCCATAGAGATCTACGCTTTGGAATGGGCAACTAGCTTCAACTTCCTGACTAACTGACCTACTCTTCGACAATTCAAAAGTGTCTTTATTTGGTGTAATTGAAATTAATGCTTTGAGCTTGAATTTGAGCGGGCCTAAATGCTATTTTTTGCAAATTCACTTTAAAAAAATGTTGATGGCATTAATGGTATCACACACTAGTTCACTTTTAAACTTTTTTGCCGTCGGTTAGTTTATGTATGAAAGCCTTTAGTAACGTTCAGTTTCAGAAAAGTATAGGTAAACACACAACCGTTATTTTTTGTTCATAAAATGCAAAATCGTCATTCCGATTTTTTTTCACGCCATTACAGACCAACGTCGAAACCACACAGTTTTATTAAAATAACACAAAAAATACAAATAAGTTAATAAAAATAAGACCTAGCCTTCCGCGAAACTGGTTTTGTTGAAAAAACTACCAAAAAACTGAGTCTGTTTTCAAACGAAACTGCGACCAAAGGCTTGTTTACAATAGCGTTTAAAAATCGAATACTGTAGCTCAATACATTTTGATTGCTCACTTTTAAGCTCTTTCGTGTTTGTCCCGTAGTTTTAATTTTAAAACCTTTTTTTTTAAAGTGCGACCAAGAGTTTCGTAGCTTTTTTAGGGTTAAAATATTTTATCGTATTGTATTTTGTGAATTATTAGATATTGTGAGGTTAATGTTACATTTGTTGTTGTTTAATAGTTGCTTAAAAAAGGAATTGTCGCAATAGATAATATTTACGCCTTTTATCTCGCGTCAATTTGGTGAAAAAAAATATTCTGATTATTTGAAAATAAAATATACTTCGTTGTTAATATATTTTTTTATTCCATTATTGCGAGTACATTATTTCACAAAATAATAATAGTGTAGTTAGGTGAATTCTATAAACAAATTGCGAAAATCATATGTATCATCAACCTGCCAACATCTAAACTAACCCATTAATTGCTTACTGAACCGGTTAATTGAATTTTCAATTAAATTGAAAACGAATTTGTTTAAAACTTCTATTTTGCCTGTAAGTAAAGAGGGTGTGGTGTTTAAGTGTAATGAATAACAACTACGTTAATACTAATTTGTTATAATGAAAATAATATTGTACTTAATCGTTGTGGATAAGCATAATTGCTGAAGCTGAAATGATGAAGCATAATTAATGTTTCTGAATAAATAGAACGTAGATTAAAATTAAATAATAATGATTATCAATCATCACAATTCACATCAATTAAAGGTAAACGTAAAAGTTAAACTTGATAATGTATATATATCATACATTGTAATAAAACCTCAATGAACAAAGTTCAGCGAATTGAAGCTCATCAAGTCATCATAGAAATCTGTCCATTTAGATGGACCGACGGTTTTAAAAACGTGGCTGGGACAGACTGGATGTGGACGGCAGAGAAAAGTGTGTTGTGGCGCAGCCTGAGAGAGGCCTATGTCCAGCAGTGGACTGCGATAAGCTGAATTGATTGAAATCATCAAGGATAAACACGCCAAAGAACATTATCTCAACAGACTCCCAAAAATCACAACCCCTTACCAAAAAACGCACAATTTTGCCTACAAACCTGACATTCCCGATCTTTAAAAAGAGATTTTTTCACCATTTTCCCTCCATCGAAGAGGCACGTTAGCAACGTCATTATTTCAATGAATGAGTCTTAGTTTCTCGCTCGGCTTGTTATGAGGGGACGGACGGACTGAATCTATCGTCTTTAAGCTCTGAAACGGGGAAAGATTTTCGACGAAATTCATTGGACGTTTCTGACGGGTATATTTGGTCAATGATTTTGGGTAATCGTTTGATAAAAATGGTATTGTGAACCATTTGATAACAACGATATTATCCTTACTAATATTATAGACGCGAAAGTGAGTTTTGTGTGTTTATTTGTTTGTTACGGCTTCAAGCCAAAACGGCTGCATAGATTTCGATGAAATTTGTCACATGGGTAGACCATAATCTGGGTTAGGACAAAGGATACGTTTTATCCCGATATTCCTACGGAATAGAGACTTATACGAGTGAAACCGCGGGGCGCAGCTAGTAATAGATAAAAAAAAATATAATAGATTTAATCCCAATGGTTCTGGATTCCATAGTACTTTTCTTGTTAGTTCAATTTTCCTCACATTATATTCTCCTCTACTAAAGGTCAGCTGTATCTAACGAAAATTACACAGATGCAGTCAACCGAACGTCCATACTAACACTTGTGCAATGAAGATCTCCCTTGCTACGGCATAAAGAAACTGTCAATATTGATACCACGAACACGCGGTGGACTGGACTGTATTTTGTACGTTTTGAACTCACAATAATAATACATATTTTATTTTAGCTTGAATAATAAAACCGTAAAGCACAAACAGTCTATAATGTTCCCACTGCTGGGACACAGGCCTCCTCTCGGTTAAAGGGAGTAGGCCGTAATCCACCACGCGGGCCCAGTGCGGGTTGGTAGATGTCACAAGTCTTCGAATTTTTGGTTCTAGGACACGCCGGTTTCCTCACGATAGTTTCCTTCATCGTTTTGAGAGCAGTTGTGGTGAAAAAATTTACACAAAGTAAAGCGCCTGTCTGGGTTCGAACCTACGACCTACAACTCGTAAGTCGTGGTCGTTACCACTAGGCCACCACTGCTCTCGATATGAAACTGGCGAACGACTATACAACTGCAAGAGATATTTTTTATACTACTCTAGAAA
The DNA here is from genome assembly GCA_947568875.1 of Fissipunctia ypsillon. Classification (NCBI taxonomy): domain Eukaryota; kingdom Metazoa; phylum Arthropoda; class Insecta; order Lepidoptera; family Noctuidae; genus Fissipunctia; species Fissipunctia ypsillon. Next base: position 18,221,455 of record OX387662.1, read on the forward strand.
CTTTGACTGCCTATTCCAGAACCTTGATCAAAAGGTTACTGAGTTACTTCTTCAAGAGGGCTTCGAACGTAACGAGCCTGTACAAACAAAGTCCCTCAATGTTTTGAAACTTTCCGACCGTACAAAAAACTAAGTCAAGGTCAAAGCACCTAATTATTTCTTTCATATTAATATCGGAGAAGCTCAACTTGAGCCCCGCAATAAACACAAAAACCGGGCAAGTGTGATTGTGTGCCACCAAGTATGATTGTGTGCCACCAAGTATGATTGTGTGCCACCAAGTATGATTGTGTGCCACCAAGTATGATTGTGTGCCACCAAGTATGATTGTGTGCCACCAAGTATGATTGTGTGCCACCAAGTATGATTGTGTGCCACCAAGTATGATTGTGTGCCACCAAGTATGATTGTGTGCCACCAAGACAAATATACTCTTAATTGTTTTATTTTTTTGCTATGATAGTAGACATCAATCCTTGTAATGAGTGTCTTTAAGTTTAATAGTTAGTTTATAGTTTAAGGGTAATCTGTGGATAACGTCGTGAGTAGTGTATTTGTTAATTCTATTAGTTTAGTACTCCTAGCATGTGTAATATTTAATATACTGCTGCTTGTTGTAAAATAAAATAAATAAATCTCCCTAGCCTTTTCCCAACTATGTTGGGGTCGACTTCCACGGATAACACGATACGCCTTGGTCAGTCTTTTGGGCTTCTCACTACCAGTAATGACTGTCAAAGATTTGCGAATGACAGCTAGGACAAGCGGCGCAAAATCCTTTCCGAGACACGGAGGGATCTCAATATATAATGGTCACCCATTCACGAACCGACACCGGCAAGCGTAACTTAACCTTCGATCGACCCGTGCGGCTGTTATCATTTAGCCACGAGCCCCTTGATAGTAGTCATAGCAAAACTTATTAAGAATACTCACATATTGTGAAAATATCTACTAGCTTCCGATTCAAATAAAAGGGAGTCCCGTTGGCACCCTTTGGGTACAGAATCCTAACAATGAACCGTCAATGATTATCTTGCGTTTCTGTTACATTGTAGGTGAATACTGCAGGGTACCATCCGCACTTGGTTGATATCCCGAGCAGTCGTACTAAGCGCTTCTCCTCCACATTTATTGTGCGCACAGCCAAAGTGTTGGACTTTCTGCCAGCGTCTGTGTTCCCTTCCACGTGTGACCCGTCTGCCTTCAAAGCAGACTCCTGCTTGCTCAGAAGATGCCTGTTCACTCGAACAGGCATCTTCTGAGCAAGCTCATTCCATCATAGACCTCATCCATCGCTTTCCATCAGGCGTGATCGAGGGCAAGAGCAAGCCGATTCAGTGACAATAAAAAAAAATAATATAGTAAATACTAGTGACCCTCCCCTGCTTCGTACGGATGCAATGTCGACATGTCAAAACGTCCAGATTTGAGTGCTATATCTAAGTTAAAAAGTTTAAAAAAATACACAAAAACCTTCCGGAATAAATACTCCAAATTATAATGATAAAAGCATCAACATCCATTGTGCTGTTTAAAAGATCTACGCGATCACACAGACAGACACAAAGCGACTTTGTTTTATATTATCTAAGTATAAAGGAGTTGTGTTACAATTTTGGGGTACAATTAATTAAATTCTATGTCGTCTAGCATAATATAGCATAATCAGCCTATAATGTTCTCACTGCTGGGACACAGGCCTCCTCTCTTCGAGAGGGAGTGGGCAGTAATTTACCACGCGGGCCCAGTGCGGGTTGGTAGATTTCACAATCTGTCTTTGAATTTTTGGAACTAGGACATGCCGGTTTCCTCACCGTTTTGAGAGCAGTGGTGATGAAATTATTTACACAAAGTAAAGCTCTCAACCATATTTTGTCAAAATCACCACTCTTGGTAGTCATATGGTAATCATTGCAGTCAATTACGAACAGAAGAAAGGGGACGCTACTAAGCCTTGATAGGTACAGTGCCTTAGACGCTTTTACGACAGGGACGTGTGATCTACTCCTTGTCAGAAATAATAAAACACCCTTTTTCATTTCTTTATTGGACTAGAATACTGAAGGCGGATTTCACCAATGAAACTGGACGCGATCAGCACATCTAAACCGCGTTCAAGAGCTGTCAGTGTCATAATTTTTGTGGAATATTGACACTGACAGCTCTTAAACGCAGTTTAGAGATGTGCTGATTGCGTTCAGTTTCATTGATGAAAACCATCTAACATAACATCACACATAACACCACGCCTTGTTTCCCCGAAAGGTTAGGCAGAAGTGTACCTATTATGGTACACAAAAAAAAAAATCAAATCCAACAAAAAAAAAATCTAATCCATCTTTATAATACAATTTATAATTTCCGCTCAGAAAGCCAAATTATCAGAAACTTTGCATTTCAAAAACTCATCGAGTAACCTAGTCTGGTGTTTTGTTGAGTCAAAAGTCGGAAGCCATCTTTGTTGAGCCGTATAGCTGTTGAAAAGCTGTATCCCATTTTGGATGTTGAGCTGTACACTGTAAGTTTACATTTGCGTTTGTTGAGTTAATGAGCTAAATGGTGTTTATTTTTTTTTATGCCAAACAAAGGGGTGGTTTAGGTAAAACAGTTATAACCGATTGGTTACCAACATTTTTGGTAACGATATATTCAATCTTATGTAAAAGATAACCCTATAATGCATTGGAGATCAAAGCCAATTTTGCAATGTTTTTTTTTTTAGAAAGAAAGAAAAATTTTTTATACTAAACAAACAAAACACACATCGTAGTTGAGCAGTATAAAGTTGATAATTTTGACCATTGCTTGATGTCCAGGTCCGAGGACCAAAGACAATTTACATTACCTCTCTTTACTCATTTCATTTTAGGTACCTAGCTAACTGATGCTCTCCTAGTTATTTCCCGTGTCTGCGTTTGCTTAAAAATTTCAACTTCGCAAACTGGCCGCACAGTTTTGAAAATGCACGTCAAACCGCTTCTAAAAGATTGCTAGTTTGCAGATGATGGCACTCCACGGGAAGTGAAGTGTGGTTACTGCTATAGAGCGAATCTCCAACATATTCCAATTGTTGCTGGCCTCAGAGACAAAGTAAAGAAGTTATATACAAGGTGTAACATAATTAACGCACAACCTCTTAAGGGGTCATTGTACTCATCATTATGAACAACTTTTACTATGGGACCAAACCTGAAATCGCAAAAAAAAAATCAGCTGCTCCCACATTTATGTTCGCATAACTCGTCAAAATGTAGGGAACAGCTGATTTTTTTTCGCACCTAGCTTCTGACCTTTCATAAGTGCCCATGTAGGCTTATGTGAAATAAAATATTTTGATTTTGACTCAAATTAAATTAGCTGGCGAAACTGCAGACCATATTTTGTTTTATTGTTATTAGATATCGATACTAATCAGGTCAGCGGAATTTCGTTAGGTAATTTAATTTGACCCAGTATTATATTTGCCAGCAATTTCACTAATACCATTATAGCAATAAAATCGGTACAGTCAGATTATTTTCCTGAATAACTCTCCCACAATACCTCTACTAACCATATCTATTCAGTGTCACATTTACTTCGCCAGCTAAGTTCAATTACAACGAAATAAACAATTACTCTGACATCACGTACAAACAGTTAATTTATCTTCATTCAGTCCTTGTTAAACGATAAATCACTTTTTGTAAGATTGATGCCTAGTCTGGATTTCGGGCTACAATTTAGGATAAAGCTAAAAAAGTTGCCGACGCGTCTCTGTAGGGAATATTGTGTTTCGGCGAGGAATTTAATAGGGAAGCTATTTCAATCTCAGTGAGGTCAATGTTTTCCGGAGTTATTATTTCATACCTCGTCGTATGCTGGTTTTAGTTTTGATGGATTCCTGGTTAGTACCCACATTGTTACTTAGAAAGAGGACAAGAAAGAAAATACGATTATTTGCGGTAAACATGACGCAAATAAAGAACACAAACACAAAAAGAATAAGTTGGGGGAAAGTATGCGTCATAATCACGCAAAACGGCCATCGCTCAGCATAATGCTGCGACCCTATGCGAGACAGAGCCCTAGCGCTGGTTTTCAGCGACAGCCGGCGTTGACGTGATGACGTCGACCAGTGCAGCATACAATGAGATAATTATCCTCTCCGCTGTCGACGGACCTCCTAAAGGTCGGTAACAATAGAAAGGAGACGTTTCATTTTTGTATGGAACTTTGGCCAGGAGTTGTACATTTCAGAAAATCTGTGAAATGTTTAAACACAGGAAAATAAAAATAGGCAATGATTTATAGAATTAATTTTATTTATACAAGGTTAATTGGCTAGCTAAACTTCACAGACGTAACGGGTATCGATATCTAAACAAGATAAAATAAAATAAAAATTAATTTGATGATTCTTTGTGCGGTCATCGACCGCAGTTATTGTAGTTGAAATATCTTTTTTTTTTGTGTAAACTTCACAGACGTGATGGATATCTAAACACGTTACAGGTAGTCTTAAGCCAAAAAAGTCTGACTATCAGTCTAGCAAGGGATATCGTGTTACCCAGTAACTGGGTTGTGGAGGTAGTCGCTCCATGTAAAATCCTTGTATTCAACTGCAGCTGGTTGGACTAGAAGCTGACCCCAAGATTGTTGGGAAATGGCTAGGCAGATAGATTTTTTTGTTTTAGTTTAGAAGTGAGCCTACATTATGAGTATTTTGTCCTACGTTCGACCTAGATAAAGCCAATACTGAGTCTAGATCAGATGATCCCCAATTACACGCTGTCGCACCCGCGTTGTTTACTAACACCACGCTTGCTGATAGTAGGACTAGCAGACTTCGTGAGACGATGTAGGACAAAAATTGTCTTGGGGCGAGATAAGAAAAATTAGTAGGGCAAATATTTAACCTTTTATACAGCAGATAATAAATACACCGAGACAGTTACAGACTATTTTTAGTTGAATTATGTATTTATTTTATTTTTAAGGTTCCGTATGTCCGAATGAAAAAACGGAACCCTTGTAGGATCACTCGTGTGTCTGTTTCTCTGTATGTCCATCTGTCACAACCAATTAGCTCCGAATCTAATTGACCGATTAAGTTGCAATTTGGTACTCATATCAATATCAGTGAAACACGAACGTGTTACGTAAATGAATTTTGAATATGGAAGACTAATAAGAAAATTAAATAAAAAGATTTGAGCACTGTACCGTGTGAATACCAAATGAAAGGGCTTACTCTGAGGGTATCAACTATATTTTTTTATATAATTTTAAAAATATAAATAATTGTAAAGTTACTTAAGAAAATAGATGAAAATTAACCATACCCTCTTAGCTCCGAAACTACTGAGCCTAAAATTTTGAAAAAAAAAATACAGAAAATAGTTCTATACTTTTTAATAGTTCACAGCAAAGGAGTGGAACTCTCTGCCTGCGTCTGTGTTTCCGAACGCATACAACCCCGATCTCTTCAAAGTAAGAGTTAACCGGCTTCTTCTGGGTAAGCTCGCTCCATCGTTGACTTTGTCTCTGTCATCTCTGACCTAGACTAGAGTCAAGAGCAAACCTATTTTAAATTAAAAAAAGAACTTATAGATTACAGAAAAATCTATGAGAAGTCTATGGTCTTAAACTAACATGGAAAATCTCTCAATATTGTGCGTACAAACTTACATTGGCAGTTGGAATGTATGGGAGAACATGTTTCTCAATTACAATGTTAAGTTTGTTCTTGGGATTAATTCATCCCGACTACGGAACCCTTCATAGTGCTTGGTCCGACACGCACTTGGCAGGTTTTTTTTTGTTATAAAATTGCAGAGGCAAGGCCTTTTTTCTGAAAGAGAAGGTGCGAGAATCATTCCACGTTGGCGATTTCTGACTTATATAAGTTTCTTTACGATGTTTTCTTTTACAGCAGTGGCGTTCACGCCAAAATTAGAAAGTAAATAACGATTTTGTAAAAAGACTTCGTAATTGGTTGGGTTTGAATCCGCAAACTCGTGCTTGAAAAGCGGGCACATCAACCTTAGTTTCATCACATAACATAAAAAAAAAACGTGTGCGGTCGGAGGATGAAGGAAGTTCCTTATGCGATATTCGCACGCACACACACACACACACTCTCTTATATAATAAAAAGAGACAGAGAGAGAGAGAGAGAAAGTCGCACGGAGGGGGCATAACACTTTTTCGTTACGTGACGATTTCTACCAGTCAACTCCTACCGCAAGCCGCGTTTAAGATCTTCGTTCCAATAACATCACGCCCGTAAACCCTGTAGAGCTAGGCAGAGGTGTACCTATATTATGTACACCTTTTGCCAGTTATGTTTAAGTCCCATTTAATAGGGAGCGAGCCTGTTTCCATCTGGGCACAGATCCAGACCAGCAGCTACTGAGAAATTCCATATGGTAAAACCCAATAACACTTTGCCTGACCCGAGAATCTAACCCAGGACCTCATGCTCAGCAGCAGCCCTTGCGACCACTGGACCAACCAGATTTCATCACTTGAAATGAAATTGTTCATTTTTATTTATTAAAATAAGTAAACATATTTTATTTCACAACACATTCTCAAACACATGGACAGCTAATCTCATACCGAAAAAGTGTTACCAATACAAAAAAATATATGAAGCACGGATAACTCTTGATGATTTATGTTGCCATAAATAAAAACATACCATTATCCTTGTGCCAAGGGTTAAAAATGAAAAATGCCTACACATATACATGTTGATTTGAAAAAGAAAAACGTCGCCAGTTTAAGTGTGTAGTTGGGGACGATGGTTCTGGGGCGTGTACATAATGGACGATGCTGGTGATACTTTCATACATACAAGGATAGTTTGCTGCAGGGAATGGTCTTTAAAGTGTGCACTTAAATACGCAATGTAACGAAAATTATTATTATAAGCAAAACAGAATAAGTTCGATTTCAAATTACTTTATCACCATAATCATTGCTCGAAGCTGGAACTGCAATGGTTCATTTAATTCTAAAAACATATTCAGTTTAATTTGAATCTCAATTTTAATACAGTTATGAATAGATTCAAAAATAATCCACTCAAATATAGTTTTAAATAAAGATTTACGACTAAGTATCTTTTCGTCAAGGCTAGGAGTCCTACTCCGAAGCGTAAATCCGAGGTATCGGCCGAATGAAGTATCGGCCGAATATTCAGAAGTTTTGTACTAAACTTCATTCTATTTCTTTCGGTCGTTTCGGATCCGACCGAACGAAATAGAAAAAAGTGTAGTAGAAAACGTCCAAACATTCGGCCGACACTTCGGATTTACGCTTCAGAGTAGACCCCTAGGTAACATTTGTATCTTGCCGACATTGAAGCTTAGCCTAAATCACTTAGCATAAAAGGGTTTTAAAAAATCCTTTACAAATATAACGTCTCTAGACTCAATAGAAAGGACGACTCAATTATGGACTCTTCAAAAAGTTACTGATGGTAAGAAACGATCCGTTATTAAACTCAGAAGCCCAGCCTAAGCTTGTCTATAATTTATGTAATGATTTGCTTTTGCCTGTGGCCTCGCCCGCGTGGATGTCGTAAAATATCCCATGGGAACACAGGTACTACCGGAATTATAAGTACCCTATATGTTAATCCAGGTTGTGGACTATTATGTGTGCCTCTTCCAAATCCGTTTAGCCGTTTTTGCGCCAATCCGGTACATAAATCCAGACAAGCAGATAAAGAATTAGGTTTATTATTGTCCCTAAGAAATAATTAATAAGCCTAATTCCATACATAGCAGACATATGGCACTATTTAATAATACCCCTGTATAATTCATAAGCCGCTGAGGTGAACCCTGCTTTTTGATCAATGGTTTCACTAAATCAGTACTCATGCCACAAGGTAAGGCACCTTTGGACATAAATATTTTTCACATATACGGTGAAGAATAATTATGATGTATGGTAGAACGAATATTTCATGAAGTGTTAAGAGTTTCTTTTTTGTGGAGAAATAAGCAATTGCAGACACGTCAATTTTGGGACGTTTAAAAAATGAAATAACATTTTAAGACACGTCTTTGGTGGACACATGACTTAAAAGTTAGTAAATAAAGTCGAAAGGTGTCGTGGGACCTCCAATTGAAACGAAGTTTCTTGCGCTGTGTATGTAGATATTCAATAACAGGCACAGTTAAATAAATTAATAGTGTTGACAATCCAAATGTAAGAAAGAAAGAAAGAAAAATAGGTTTATTTGTCACAGAAACACGTGCATACAAAACGAAAAGAATAATCAGAAAAATAAAACAAAATAGATCCACATTATAATCACGAGCTCAAAACAGAAATAGTCGAAAGCTGCACGTCATGACTGTGACAAGAAGGCTCCACTCAGCATGATGCTGTGCTATGAGGGACCCACACCACAGCGCTGATTTTCAGTGGTCACCCGAAAAAGACACTAAGACAAAAAAGACAATAGACAGATGTAACACTTTTTTTCAGTGTAGCTCTCGTTCAGCATGTCTACAGATTATGTATTAGATGTATTACATATGTGCGATAAGAAGGGCTCCAAAAAGTTTTATCAGCAAAGGACACAGCGCCATCTATATTTATCGTAAGAAATCTTCAGGGGGCCTACGAGTTCAGGGGGTCAACCACCACCTCTTAAAGCAGTATTATTTTAATGTTAGTTCAGTGTGAGAAAGAGATGGAGCTATACAGGATGTCTAGCTCCATCTCTTTCCCACACTGAAGTAAGATTATAATAATACTGCTTTAAGAGGTGGTGGTCTAGCTCCCGTCACTTTATTATTGAAATACCGGTACTATTGATTTGAATTAAATATACAAGGTGTATAATTTAAATTAATAGTGAGATTATTTGAAACAAATGGTAGTCCTAATACAGCTGTAGAATTGGTCATTTACGAAAGCATACCAAAGTTTTTTGTTACCTTTTGCCTTTTACAAAGTCATCGGGAAAGTAATGATTTAAAATACCTCACCTCTGTGGCGGCATCTACAAAGCCACATGCGAACTACGCATCAAAGATTTGGTACTATACCACCACCTCTTATAGCAATATTATTTCACAATGAGAAAGAGATAGAGCTATACGTCCTGCATAGAAAGAAAAGAAAGAAAGAAAATACGTTTATTTGCGGTAAACATGACGCAAAAAAAAAGAACACAAACACAAAAAGAAACAAGTTGGGGGAAAATATGCATCACATCCACGCAAAACATAGCTCCATCACTTTTCCACTGTTAAGTAATATTAAAATTATATTGCTTTATGAGGTGGTGGTTGGCTCCCTGACGTCACACAAATCCTACATCGCGCAAGTAGAGTTTACCGCGTGACTGGCAATCTATACAACATCCCTACAACAACCGTCGGGCAGTAGCCCACCAGACACAACACCCGTCGGGTCGGAAAATTCTCCTTTTTCTATAGAGGATGAGTGAACTTTACACCCTGTTCCTCATACCTCTATACTATTGACCCCGACGTGATCTGAACACGCACAACCTTCTGATGAACAGATCACATCTATACATCTTTCTACCTTCAACATTTCTATTCTATCCCTAACTAAACAACATAAACCCATAATATATATTTCTCTCAAACACAACTCATTTTCCTCTTTCCCCCGTAAATGACGCGTTATCTGAAGGAAACGAGTTACCATTGTATACATAGAAGAACAACCTGTTACAGAGTCTAGTATTTCAATTGGATTTTTATACTGTAACTTATAACACGGACTTGAACGAGCTTGAACGAGTGTATTGTGTGAAACTGGACGTGGAGCTGGTGTAAAAGGAACCGTTTGGACCCTATTTTTATAAGTAAAATTTTGTTAAAGGCTAAACTGGCGTCACCAAAATATGCGAAAGGATTGTAGGCCATAACCACGAATAGAACTAATGTTATCAAGATTTTGTAGAAGTTGTAAAAAAAAAAGTTAAAAAAAAAAATTAAAAATAAATTATAGCTGTCTTAGCTGGCTGTCCCCAAATATTGTGGAGTCAGCTTCTAGTGTTAGGTAGTGCAAACTAATCCAGTAAAATTTTCGAATTTTTGTCTCTGAAATGAAATTCCGGGTAAAACTGAGTTTAGATTTATTGAAAGACTTTTAAATATAGCAATGCTTGTATTGACTGTATTATGTGTACACATAATGTACCTACTGAATATTCTTGTGACAAGTGGACCAAAAGCACTAGTGGTCCAATTGTAACGGCCGTGACTTACGGTCGTGAGTTCGAAACCCAGCAGGCACTTTGTGTAAGTAATTTCATCACCACTGCTCTCAAAACGGTGAAGGAAAACATCGTGACGAAACCGGCATGTTATAGAACAAAAATCCTAAGACATCTGACATCTATCAACTCGCACTGGGCCGGCGTGGTGGATTACAGCCCACTCCCTCACACAGAGAGGAAGTCAGTATCCCTGACATTATAGGCTGATTATGCTAAGTGGACCAGCGGTTTTTGTACTTTTCAAAGCAATACGCAATCTTTAATGTATAATGAATGGCATATCCATCGATAAAAATTTATCGTGACAAGCCCAAGTTTCTGTCATCATACAAACCAATCGATCAACGCAGTAAATAACAAAAGTGCCATAGCCTGTTTTCTTAGTCTTATTATGACTAACTTCCAACCACTCTAAATCAAAATAAAAAAAAAATATTTCACATAAACTTCTAAAGTCTAATCTAAAATTCATCAAAGTCTCCTGCCCTTGAGGACTAAAATTTCTTTGGCACAAACACTTATTCAGCCCATTATAGATTATGCCGACGCTTGCTACCTGGATGCTACTGAGGAGCTATTAAACAAGCTTGAGCGCTTGCAAAACTTGTGCATTCGCTCTGTTTTCGGTCTGCGAAAGTATGACCATGTTTCTCACCTTCGCAAGGAACTCAAGTGGCTCCCAATCCACCTTCGCAGGAACACTCGAATTTTATGTCTCCTCTTCATCATCTCTCCGTCTAATCCTTCCTACTTGCGTGAGCGATTTTCTTACGCTCGCCCTAGCGACGCACCGTGTAGATCATACATAAGATCATTCCTTAATTCCCATCCTCATAAAACAAGCAACAATTCTTATTCCTTCTCTGTCCATGCTGTAAGATTGTGGATCTCACTTCCGCCTAGCATTAGAGATTTAAAATCTATTTCGCAATTCATAAAACGAGTAAAAGAGCATTATTTATATATTTATATTTAAATAGGTCTATAGCATATTTATTTATTTAAGTATTTGTTAATTTTTGCTTTAAGTGTAGGTATATTTAATATTTTAGTTTAAATCATATTCTTCTCTTCTTGTTCTCACACACTATTGTCTACATTTATTTTTCATTTCTCCTTTCGCAGTTCTGTTGGAAGAAATTTCTTAAGAAATAAGCAGTACCCAATACTCATAATGTCGTATCTGTATATGTTTTATTGTGTGTACATAAATAGTAAAATAAATAAATAAATAAATAAACCTATCTGGGCACTTATGAAAAGTCATAAGCTAGGTGCACGGTTCAAATTGGTAATTTTCTATGGAGAAGAGACGGCAAGAAACTCCACGGTTACCCTATTAAAAATAATTTTACAGTATTTTCAAAAAACAGTGTTAATTGGCATGGGAGGATAGTGTAGGCCTTTCAACAAGTACCAGATACTTAACAAAATAGAAAATTGTCTACAAATGTGCAGTCTACTAGGCCTATAACGTTATCACATTCACAAAATAGAAAATAACATATTTAAAAGATAAATATAATAATAAATATAAAAACCCATTTAAACCAAGTGACATGATTGTCATTATAATTACAGTAACAAATAAACTATTTAAAAGATTAACATTATGACGGTACTTTGCCAATTCATTTATGAAAATATTATTTATGTGAGAAAAATATAGGTTTATATTTTTAGTTAAATTAGTGATAGACATAATTTTAATTCTAGGAATAAAAATAAAATAGATCAACTATTTTTCAGATTATCTAAAATAAATAAATAAAAAAATACCTTGTGCTTTATAATAGGTACAGTTAAATGAAAGCAAAAAACTCATATTAAAAGTACACTTTGTAAACAAGCATATTACAAATTAGAGGATTATATTGTCCATGATAAGAATGCTTGGCAACATGCTGGTCCTGCTCCACGGGACAATCAAGAGTGTAGACAAAATCAAACTGGTTGCTAATTTAATTATATAATTTATTATTTTTATGACATTGATTTTTCATCTCACACACTGACTTAATACTTTTATAATGTTTATAAATATGTGAGCACCATGTATCTATCACATAATTAAATTATCTGTAATTGCTTCATTTTTCATTGTTTTTACTTATTGTATATACTATAGTAATTTTATTCTAGGTGCATCGTCTTCACGTATAATGATATAATTATCGTATCGTATGTCGGAAATGCGTTATTCAGCTGCATCCGGTTAGACTGGAAGCCGACCCCAATATAGTTGGGAAAAGGCTAGGCAGATGATGATGTCGGAAATGCGTTAGTCGTCGCTTGACTAATCGGGACGCCAGCGCCACCAAGCGGCGCCCGACAGAGTCTACAACATAACGCTCGTCGACCGGAGTTAAGCAGAGTTTGTCGGTGGCTGTCGAGCAGTGAACACGTTTAGAAACTGTCGCGCATTCCGTATAGTTGTGTCGTGTACCTACAGTGTGTGAATAGTTAGTGTGATTAATTTGATCGTGAAGTATAATTTGATTAGCACTGCAAACGGTTTTTCTATTGCGCAATAACCAACACTACCCATAGCACGCCCACAGTAGTTAAAATATGGCTGACGATAACTAGAGAGATGCACCTTCTCCGTCAAACACATAAATAAAATATTGTCAAACATTTTAAAAGAGTAACGGTGGAGTTTCTCGCCTATTCTTATCCATAAAAAAACTACCTTTTGGAAGGGGCAACTAGAATTTTCTTGTTGATCTTTGACCTTCAAAAGTACCTTATAAGTGCCTATTTGAAATAAATGTATCATGTCCACAAATGCCACTAATAAAGAGTCTAACCAGCCAGATACCCACATCAAACTAATGAATGATGAAAAATAAAAGCCAGCATTCATTTTACCTTCAAGCGTATTCCATAATTCATGAACGTTAGGGCACGCTCAGGTAATGTTTACAACAAAGGGAACGCTCTCAGAGAAAAGGGGATGTTTTGTTGATTTCTCATGTTTGTATTAGTTCAGATTTTGGTAACGGAACTGTTCTTTGAAAATTGTCTTATAAAGAAAAAAAATACAATATTGATGAAAACTTAAGAGGGTTGTCACATTTTGCACCTCTCTCGCTCACACGGGACCAAATTTTTAATAATTTAAAATGAAAAGATGCATTTTTGAAAAATGTAATCAATGGACAGTCTACAAAATAATATTAATTTAATAGGTAATTATTAAAAACACATTTTTATTGTGGCATTTATTTACATCATCTCAAAAACAGATCATAATACTTAATTACCTAAGTTTATTAGATAACACAATAGAAATGTGTTTTTGAGAACTACCTATTAAATTAATATTATTTTGTACACCGCCCATTGATTACATTTTTCAAAAAAGCATTTTTTCATTTAACATTCTTAAAATTTTGGTTCTGTGTGAGCGAGAGAGGTGCAAAATGTGACAACGCTCTTAACCGTGTTCCGAAATATGTAGTTCGAAATTCAAACACAATATTTAAATAGAATGTATCATTAGATAACTATAACACTGGTATTTATTGCACTGTTATATATCCTAAGCTAATCTGTCAACAGCGTTGAGGACTACAATCCTATCTAACTTTCTACTATCCTACTAATCCTACTCATTATAAATGCAAAAGTTTGTGATATATGTGTATATATGTAGATGGATGTTTGTTACTCTTTCACGCAAAAACTTGACTTGTATCGATTTAGATGGAATTTAGCACACATAGTTTATAACTTGAATTAAAATATAGAATACTTTTTATGCCGATATCCCTACGGGAACGAGACTTATGCGGGTGAAACCGCGGGGCGCTGTTATTTATCTATACACTATGTACAAATAAATTCGAATTATTTCATATGCAGCAAAAGACTCGCAGTTCATCATGAAACTGAAAAGTTTCTCTCTACTGGTAATATCCTGGCTGAAAGACAACCTTATTGCACACAAAAAACTAAATTTATTACTTTTTCTGGTTCTTTCGCGTTCCAACCATCGAAAACCTTAAACGTCATTGAAAACCTGTCGCCACTTCAGTCCGAATTGTGACTGCCTACCTCTCATATGCACAACTAACATGAGGTATCTAGGAGTGCAGATCCATCCAATGAAATTGTGAGCAAAATTCGATTCAAATAGGGAAGTATTGACATCCACGCGGGTGAAGCCGCGGATGGAATCTAGTTTTTTATAAGTTATTGTTTACATTTTTTCTCTTTTATATTGTACCTGTTTGTTGTTCGACTTAAATAAAAAATATTGTAGGTATAGTAGGTACCTATTATAAATTAAAAACAAGTTCGAATACCCATGAATAATATCATCTTGAACTATGACCCAATTTAGGCCTTTGATAGCGGTTGGTATCAGCTATAGAATTCTAGGCTCAAATCTTAACACCTACTAATTCATTCAAATGACCGCAATTTACTAGGAGATAGTTCTCAAAACATTAATTATTCCTTTTCAAAGGAAGAAGATCATCTGGCTGCCTTTTCCCAAGTATGTTGGGGTCGGCTTCCAGTCTAACCGGATACAGCTGAATCCCAGTATTTTACATGGAGGGACTGCCTATCTGACCTCCACAACCCGGTTACTGCGTAACTTAACGTGGTTCTCGAGGCACGGAGAGGTCTTGGTATGTAAAGATGATTACGCACCCACAAACCTACCGCGGCAAGCGTAGCTTAACCTGATTAATCGACTCGTGCGGCTGTTATTACGTAACCACAAGCCCCCAAAAGAAAAAGATCAAAATCAAAAGTCATTTATTCAAACTAATCTGGGAATCATCACTTTCCGAACGTTAAAAATTACATAAGACAGTCCCCCACAACGCACGCCCTTCACCACTTTCTATTGTTTTTGCTGAGAAATAGTGGCGCAACAAACTCCCCAACAGCACAGCTGTCTGCTTTGTTAGAACAACTTGAATCTATACGTACTCGACGTACGACGTCGACGTATTCTTGACGTACTTAAGCAAAATCATTAACATTACATAACACAAAAATTTGAAATAAAATTATTTGCCATGAGTCAGCTAGCATACGCCAATATACCAATTAAAAAAATAAAAATAACATCGAAACTATACTCAAACAGAAATAAATATTAAAAACTAAAGACGTCAAAGAACTTTATAACTAAATAAAAGCCTCCAGGCATAAAGGGCGTGCCCGCTTACATAAAGCTACGAGTATATACAGCTGTAACTCGAAGTCACAAATGATAAACTAGGACCATCGAAGTAAAATAAATAAGCAGTTAATAACTAATAAAAATTAAAAAAACCATAGTCAGCAAGACGACCAGTCACCACAAGCAGCACCCGTTCACGAGCATAACGCAAAGATCAGCCATTACCCTACTCGCCATATTTGAGGGAAGGAGGCAACCCGACCCCCGACGCTACCACAAGCACTGACATCTAAGGGAGCACGACGAACTTGCTGACGGTTGCTCGGGCAAGAATAATTATGATCAATTATCGAGGTCGCTAGCTAACCACATATCGCAATACAACTCATAAAAAAACTATTGTAATGAGTAGATCAAGTCAATAATAATTGAAAATAAATTGACTTATACAGTCAAATAAAATAAACAATTATAGAAGTTATATATCCTGTCAGTAGGTAAGCTAATTCTGGAGAAAGAACATAATTAAACATTGTCTTGAGTTAATCACAGCGACCAAATATTCTTATCAAAGGACCAAAAAACGAAACTAAAGACCAACACAGACACAAAAGAAAACGCATTGCTTAAATTCCATACACATGCATCCAGATGTGTTCGCTAAAAGTTTCACTCTACATTGTTTTGTACGTGCCGCCGTCCGCTTCGGCGAAAAAGAGTGAAATCTCAGCGAAATAAAGGTTTAGAGAACCGGACCGGTTCGGACTGATACCGTTCGCGACACGTACGAATATGCACCGACCCTTACGTTTGATGTTTTCTGTTCAAATGGATGCTGCGTTGGACGAAAACGTATGAATCGTGACGTGTTCTATGTTTTCTTGTTTATTTTTTATTAGCAAGGTTATATTGACTTCCTGGGTGTGTTTTCACTATTCGGCTAGTTTGAAGAATTCTTTAGCTTCATTCTTTTTTATAGGGAATTCGTTATAATATCTTTGTCAGTAAACTGTACTTGACCCATCAAAAAAAAAAAAACAATATGATTCGATGGAAGAAATACTCAAATTCAAACTCAAAATCATCTATTTCAATTAAACCAATTACAGGCACTTTTGAATTGTTAAAGAGTCAGTAAGTTAGTCAAAAAATTGAAGCTAGTAGCCCATTGTAAAACGTAGATCTCTATGGAGAAGAATAGGCAAGAAACTCCATGGGCACTCTTTTAAATCAAAATTATTACAAAATCCTGGGTACATTGTTCTTGTTGCTTCTATGTGTGAGAACAATGTAAAAAATAAATAATTAAAAACAATTCAAAATATATAGGATGACTGGTAATTAGTGACCGATACTTAAACACATGATTTTACACATGATAACAAGCAACTTTTACCATAGTAAAAGTCTGGATTGGTGCCATAGCACCAATCCAGAAATCGCGAAAAAAAATCAGCTGGTCCCTACATTTTGACGAGTTATGCGAACGTAAGGAAGAGCTGATTTTTTTTTCGCGATTTCAGGATTGGTGCCACAGTAAAAGTTGCTTGTTATCATGTGTAAAATTTAATCATGTGTTTAAGTATCGGCCACTAATTACCAGTCACCCTATATGATTAAAAACTGGCCCTTCCTCCCTCCTTGTAATTTCTCTAACGAGATAACGTTCGTATATGATTGAGAAATAACAGCTATCTCTACTTTTGTAACCAGATATTAAAATCAAAAATTCCGTTTTTTTTAACAGTTAGTATTCAATCGTAATATAAATTCATAGTAACTGCTGCAGCACATAACATAACATCACGCCTGTATTCCCCGAAGAGTTAGGCAGAGGAGCACCTACATCCACATTTTGTCAGTTATGTTTAAGTCCCATGTAATATGGTCGAGCCTATTGCCAAAAACCGGGCATAAATCCAACTCCTCCAACTCCAACTCCTGCCGGCTGCTACTGAGAAATTCCATATGGAAAAACCCGATAACACTTTGCCCGATCCGGGAGTAAAACCTAGAACCTCATGCTCAGCAGTAGCGCTTGCGACTACTACACCAACAGGCAGTTAGATACTTAAATAAAATTTGTTTAAATTCCAACCTCAATCCATCTTTAGCTAAAACAGGTTAAGTTTAATCAAATCTTGTTTACGTGTAAATTAAACCGCAATGACACTGTACTTCCTCACCAATAATTTATTTATCGCACCATCGATACACATCACTGTTTGTAAACCAAGGCAACTTGGGCAACTCGGGCCCAGTTCGGTAAACAAAAAGTTTTTGGGACATGGAACCAAACTAGGATCGTCAATCAATCAGTTGGACAGCTATTTGTACCTACAGACTCAGCTGTGCCATTGGTTGATAGAGATGTACGAGTAACTGTGGTGGAAGTAGGGAAGGGAAAAATGAGGACAGAAGTGTTACTGCAAAGTTGTCAGTAAACATCTTGGGATGAAAATGAAAAAAAAAAAGATCGAAATGATATACCTACTAGATCCAAATTCAAAATATTTTTCACATTAAATCTACATGGCCACTTACAGCCGCTTTCTATATTATATCCTATTCCCAATCTTGACCCCGATCCTTATCTGTAACCAATCAACGGCCGAGTTTGTCAATCTCGCAAATAACAGGCAGCCGTCAAAAACTGAGGATCAAGATTGGGATTGAGATACATTATAGAATGCTGGCTTTATACAAAGTCCGAAGCTAGGTGAAAAGTTCCCATTGGTCGTTTCCTATGGAGAAGAGCCGGCAAGAATCTCCACGGTTACTCTTTTAAAAAGAATTGGCTTTTACAATGTTTTCAAATTACAGTGTTATTAGGTATGGGAGGGCAACTGGCCTGTTAACTTTCTTACTTAATAGAAATTAGCCAACAATCGAAACATCTATGAATCGAATAGTTATCAAATCATAATAATATCTATATTACTAGTGATGATGACGACAACGGATAAAGTCCCTCATAGTGACAAAGTATCAAAACTTCAAGATTGATTATATGAATGCTTCTTGACATATCATCATCTGCCTAGCCTTTTCCCAACTATGTTGGGGTCGCCTTCCAGTCTAACCGGACGCAGCTGAATACCAGTATTTTATATGGAGCGACTGCCTATCTGACCTCCACAACCCAGTAACTGGGTAATACGATACCCCTTGGTAAGATTGGTTGTCAGACTTTCGGGCTTCTGACGACCCGTAACGACTGTCAAAGATCCACGAATGACAACCGGGACCAACGGCTTAACGTGCTTTCCGAGGCACAGAGGAGTCTCGGTATGTAAAGATGGTCACCCATCCACGAACCAACCCCGGTAAGCGTAGCTTAACCTGATGGATCGACCTGTGTGACTGTTTTTACTTAGCCACGAGCTCCTCCAAGACATAAAATAAATTAAATATGTAATGAAACCTGTACACGTGTAAAAAAACATTTTCCGTCGGACATCTAATAAAAATATAAGATGAAACCTTATTAGAAATTCAGCTTTGCTCTGCTTTCAGTATTATAATAACTTACTAATCAGACTCGTTCCAAACCAAATGTTTTATTCAGTTAAGCTACATCAGCAGTTGAATTAGTTAAAGTTTTTCAAACATGAATTACATAATATTAATTAAGTAACAGGTAATGCTTTTATATAATAAATTAAAATCATATTATATTTAAAAAGAAACAAGTATAATAAATATAAACATCTTTATTTATGTATATCATTCTTTTAATATCAAATTACTGCTGGATATCGTTTTTTATTCCAGGACTCCGGATCTTCAGCTGAAGAACGCAATTAGTCGTGGGACACGATCTACATAGGATGCCCGATTTTTAACGCTGCTGGCAACACCAAGGAGGCATCCGCCGGGTATGACGTATCGTGCAGTGATTATTATGTATCACATTAGAATTCATATTAAGGTGAAAGCACCAGGGTAGCCCGCGAAATTCAAATTTTCTTACTTTTTTTGCAATTTGCAGGTCAGTATTAGGTTGTATGTTGATTAAAATATTATTCGCGACCGTAAAAATTATGTATTTACACAATTATAATCATTAAAATCATCAATACAACTCTCTAAGACCAAGTAATTCTACGGAATGACTACTTCATGAAATCTTAACATTTCAGGATTATACTAACTTAAGGAATTGTATTACTGATTCTAATGATTATAATTCTGTAAATACGTATTTGTTATGCTCGCGAATTATACTTTAATTAACATACGCCCAGACACTGAGCTACAAGTTGCAAAAATCGTAAGAAAATTTAATTTCGCAGGCTACCTTGGCGCTTCCCCCTTAAGAAATACTCTTTAATTGATTTAATTATTTTACATTTACGTTTAAATAGTTAATTTAATATTTTAAACAACTTCCAATAATTACTTGATTGTATTTTGACTAAATTTGTAAAAGTACAATAAATAGGGTAGAACATAATTCTGACAGTTAGTCTTGGACAATAGTTTGCTAAGAACGTGAATCTGTTCGAAAATATACCGTTGTGTTAAAAGTACTAAAGAATTTTATTCGGCCTAACTCCTGCTTCGTTACATTATTATACAAATATTTACACTAGGAACTAAATTAAATAAGTATCTATAGTTACCTACACAAGGTGTAACATAATTAACGCACAACCTCTTAAGGGGTCATTGTACTCAACATTATGAACAACTTTTAATATGGGACCAAACCTGAAATCGCGAAAAAAACAGCTGTTCCCTACATTTATATTCGCATAACTAGTCAAAATGTAGGGAACAGCTGATTTTCTTTTTCGCGATTTCAGATTTGGTCCCATAGTAAAAGTTGTTCATAATGATGAGTACAATGATACCTTAATAGGTTGTGCGTTATTCATGTTACATCTTGTTTACAAAATAAAATGACAATTAGGCGTTGAAGTACTCCTCCATATCGCTGTCATCCGGAAACATACCCAGAAGATTTGCAGCACTGCCACGTTGAGTGGCAAGCCTTTGGCCAAAGAATAAGCCAGCCAAATTCGTCGTGATTGACACTTCGCGTGGGAGAGTTCCAAGGAGACTTGCGCTCAGGCACTATATGTAAATGTATGTATGTATTTATATAAAATAACTAAAAAATCTTAAATTCATTCACTGAGAGACAACGCACAGCTTAAACCGCAGCAGGGTCAAGAAGCATGAAATTTTGCACAAGAGTTCCTTTATTGTACTTGTATGGAAGTTCTTCACTTTGCCGATGATAAATCCAATCAGATGCACGGCTTTTAAACTAATTTTCAATTATAAAGAAGTAAATTTGTTTGGACCTATAGAGGCATGAGGAACATGGTGTAAAGTTCACTCATCCTCCATAGAAAAGGGAGGATCCTCCGACCAGACGGGTGTTGTGTCTGGTGGGCTACTGCCCGACGGTTGATGTCGGGATGTTGTATATATGCTAGTCGCGCGGTAAACTCTGTTTGCGCGATGCAGGATTTTGCGTGACGTCAGTGTGACGCGTTCCATTGTGGCGATGCCGCCACATCACTCCCCTCCGGAGACCGGAGGTCGATAGTGGGCAGAGTCGTGTATCTTGCGATGCTTGCCAGGGCCAGTTGGTTTTGGTTCCAGGGAGTCGGAACCGGGTGCCGCATAGTTCGCGGTGAGTCGGAACTGTCTGCGGAGATGCCCCCAGTGAGTCGGGGTGGCGCTGCGTTATGCTCCAGTGCGTTGGATGTGGTACAGCGCCGGGTTGAGGCTGACTGCTGGCGTCGACCAGGAGAGGTTTGAAGGGCTCTGCTTGTTGACCGGCCGAGAGTGCAGTGTGCTGTGCCAAGGTTGCTGATGAGGCTGAGGGTGATGACCAGGTATGCGCGGTCGCTGCATGCTGGTGGTCAGGATACCCGTTGAAGCTGTGGGTGCTGGCTGGCTGTGTGACTCGCTGCTCGAAAGCTCGAGGAAGTGATGCTGATGACGTCACGCTGTAGTAGTTGCACGAAGGCTGCGCTGACGTACATGTTTTGGGGTCACCAGTATAGAGGCATGAGGAACATGGTGTAAAGTTCACTCATCCTCCATAGAAAAGGGAGGATCCTCCGACCAGACGGGTGTTGTGTCTGGTGGGCTACTGCCCGACGGTTGATGTCGGGATGTTGTATATATGCTAGTCGCGCGGTAAACTCTGTTTGCGCGATGCAGGATTTTGCGTGACGTCAGTGTGACGCGTTCCATTGTGGCGATGCCGCCACAGACCCGATTAAAAAAATCATTCCCTGATAGAATGCACTGCTATGCGCTATTGCTACTAATTATATGCTGACCACTTCCTTAGCATGGAATAGAATGATTGATAATGTTTTATTTGCGCCCAGAATGGGTGCTTGGGACGAAATTGTTAATAGATAGATAGAATACTCTTTATTATGTACACCATAAAAATTACAGATATAAATGTAGAAATTTTACACATAGGGGGACACAATGGGCGGTCTTAAACGATCTTTAATATTACCTTTCTTGTCTAAAAATAGGCTAGTATTCAGGTATGGACGGCAGCACATCAAGCTACTACAATCTGTCAAATTTCTTTAATAGATTTTCAACTTTATTGCTATAGCATTAGGTTCAAGATTGATTGGGAAAATTTGACAGTTTCGGGTAGCTTGACCTGCTAGCGTCTATACATCGCAGACAGGTTAATTCCACGAAAAATCTCCATAAACCTACGTATATTTTTCCAAACCTCGTTAACTGCAACGGTCTGTTAATTTCGACGGATCATTAATTTCTTTGCACACAATTAATATGTAATTTTGTGTGTCACCATTTTGTAATTACGTTTTTGTTTCACGTTCGCTGTTCCTGTTTAATCAGTTACATTGAAACGGTTCTAATTTGCATATGTTATTACTTTTATGTTGTTCTATGTAACTTGTGATTTTCACAGATTCTACTTCTTTATTCTTTCCCATCTATCATCTCAGCCTATCGCAGTCCACTACTGGAGATAGGCCTCTCCTAGGCTGCGCCACAACACCCTGTCCTCCGGCTTCCGGATCCAGTCCGTCTCAGCCACCTTCTTAAGGTCGTCCTATCTATAAAGTGTCTGTAAGGACCGCCTCGTTGGTCTACTAGTCGCAAGTGCTACAGCAGAGTATGACATCTTGAGTTCTATTCCAAGGTCGGGGTGTTACTGGGTTTTTCCAACATGAGTTTTTCAGTAGAATTTGTGCCCAGGTGATGGCAATTGTCTCGCCCTCATTTTCATGGGACTTAAAACATAACTGGCAAAATGTGAGTGTACTATATGTACACCTCTGCCTAGCCCTTCGGGGATTACAGGCGTGGTTATATGTTATGTAAGTGTCTAAGTCTAAGGGATTACATCAAAAGTAAGGGCTGAAGTGTTTTCATATCCTATAATAAACAGCATTATAATAAACTGAGAAATCAGTCCATCTAAGTGTGGTGACAGTCATTTTATTGAAGCGGCCATTGTTTTGAGGAGGCTCATTTTTATTATTCATTACTAGCTGGGCCCCACGACTTCGTTTGCATGGAAGTCGTAAGAATAGAATATAAAAATAAATAAGACATCAAGATACACAAGATATACAATATACTAAAATTACAGCCATATTTTTATTTGTTCACAATTTCCATGGGTTTTATTTCTTTTTTGCGCGGAACCCATTTCTAAATTCTTTTTCTAAAATAAAAGTAGCCTTAGTTACTCCTTATTACATCAGCTATCTGCCAGTAAATCCCGTCAAAATCGGTCCAGCCGTTTCGGAGATTTGCCGGAACAAACAGACAGTCAGACAGACAGATAAAAATTTTAAAAATTATTTTGTTGTTTTAAGTATCGAATATATTTACTTTCATATGCATTTAAGTCCGAACCCAATAACCTATTTTCAATAAAAGACAAATCGCTATTGATGGTAGACAGTATAAGTCTATCTGTCCTTATGGCCGCTAAGATTCCATAATGTCTTATAGATTATTGGGACGTTAAAACCATAGATACTTAGGTTTTTCTATCTCCAGTGTGCCAAAACTGGTGATACATAGGTTATTGGGTTCGGTCATTAGTGACAAGCTGTTATGTTGACATTGCAAACAGACACTTCAATTTTATTTATTTGTATAGATTGTGCACAAAATAATAATAAAATTGTTGCCATGCGCATCGCTTTTGACTTTAGGATAGTTAAGCAATTACTCTACTGTAACTTCTGCTAGCATAACTAACCTGCTCTATGTTAGTTTTGCTAGCATAACACGACGGAGAAGTAGTACTTTTGAGCCTTGAGTTCAGCATTCAAACACAGGACTTAACCTTACTCAATCCTGCGGTGTAATTGTGTGACACTGTTTAAATCTCCTCCAAATCCACGACCTCATTCCACCTGCCCCCTTCTACCATCGGACATCTAGACGCACTGCAAGTTACCATCCCTACCTAGTTGCTATTCCACCAATTCGCACTAAGCGTTTCCAAATGTCTTTTGTGATGCGTACAGCAAAGGAGTGGAACTCTCTGCCTTCGTCTGTGTTTCTGAACTCATACAACCCCGATCAAAATGGGAGTTAACAGGCTTCTTCTGGGTAAGCTCGCTCCATCGTCGACTTTGTCTCTGTCACCTCAGATCTAGACTAGAGTCAAGAGCAAACCTATCTCAAATAAAAAATAAATAAAAAAATGGTAATCAATCGCAATGTCTTTCATTTTGACAGTTCAGCCACGTTCATTGCGTTGTTATTTGAGCAGACGAATTTTCTATGAATCTTCCTATAGAACAATGGATGTCTAAATGAAAAGCATTGCGATCGATTGCTATTTTATGTATGTTACACAATTGACTAATGAAAGAGCTATCAAGGTTAAACAGCGGGGTGCTAGCTCTTTCATTATCTCTCCAAATATTTCCATCTTCAACCTTGAGCAATCCTTGTAGAATATAATTCCTCTACAAAGTCTGAAGACATCAACGGTTAATCCTATAAGTTTCAAAGTGTTGAAGTGGCCATCTCTTAACTATTTACTGTAGCAAGATGGATCCCCCTCTATTATCCTATGTGCTTAATCAATTTGATGGTGAAAGGATCGCCGAAGTTTCTTGCCGCAGACATATTAGTATATTGATCCCAAATGGCCTGCTTTGATGTTTGGGTGCTGGAGTTTTTCGTTGGGTTAGTAAAAGGGGAATCTTTTGATAGGTTTTTAGTAACTATGGTTGTTTAGTTTTTGCGTCACTCGTTTCTTTTGTTTAATATTTTTGCTTGATTGTGTTTTGTTTTTAGGTTAACTGTTTTATTATTGTTTCACTTAGGAACCCTTACACTGTTTGTCCACCGCAGAACGTTAACAGGACGTCGACGAGAAACGAGATTACTCTAACCAAACGTGTCGTCACGGTGGTGGTGTGCGGTGGATACGCGGTCATAGTAAATGTATGTATCGCTACTTCGGCGCCGTCATCTGGTTCTCGTTGACGTCCCGTTGACGTGGCGGAGGACAAACAGCAATCCACAATTACGTTATGGTTCTAGAAATAAATCCAAAAAAGGAATTTTATACATATATTTTTTAACTGACTTCAAAAAAGGAGGAGGTTCTTAATTCGATTGTATTTTTTAAAATGTTTATTACCTCAGAACTCTGTCATTTATAAATCGATTTGAAAAATTATTTTTTTTTATTTGAAAGGAGATTGGTCCCATATAAATTAGGTCAAGTTCTGATGAGTGGTTTTTGAGTTAGCTTTAGTAATACGTATTTTATTCCATTATGTGTATATTGATCATCTTGTAATAATTTCCTGTCACTGTTACTTGATTGCAAGTAGTGATATACGACTTTGTGTGAGGTAGGTACCACAACTAAAAAGTGAAAAATAAAAAATTAAAAAGTTTAAAAAAAAGCAACCAACTTCCAAAAAAAAAAACACTGCAAAGTAAAAAATTACTTTGATTTCGGAAGACTTCTGAAATTAAAGTAATTTTTACTTTGTAGTATTTTTTTTTTGAAGTCAGTTGTTTTTTTTTTTTTTTGAAAACAGTTTTTTTTAATAACATAGATATCTAAGAGTATAACTTTTCGACGCAAAATAATATCACTACAACACTAAGAAATGACTCAATCAGTCTGTTAATACCCCTGACCGCCTCAAGGACCAACCCAATAATACTAAACCGAAACCAACCGAATAACAAACGACGCGAAAATTTAATTCCAGCAAACTGCAGACTTTTATTGGTCGAAAAACTCGAGAAACAGAAACTTTGTAACAAGTTAGTCAACTGTCTTATTAAAGCGGGCTCTTAATTAATATACCGCGTTACCAATTAAGGTTACAGCTTTAACTATTTTACACCCTTTGTGCCGAGTGATGGCGAGTTGAAAAGTTACTGGCTAATGCAACTTAGTTTTCTGTTCCTTGGAATTTGTTATGTTGAGAATGAAAATAAATATGTGCAACAATATATGCTAGTAGCATTGGTAGAAAATAAACTGAATGAAGTCAACGGAATGGTGATAGTGGTAGGAGGTGTAGAAATAGCATGCTTTTATAAGAATTTGTTAATTGTCATAATTATAATTTGGACAGGTTTTTTATTTACAGACAGAGAAATAGCGTTCAAAGCCAATAAACAATGTCTAAATATTGGTTATATCATTCATGTTGAAATTAAGTATGTGAGAACAGTGTAGAAAGACGTGCACGTTAAAAGCGTCCGCAACAAAAATATAAAAATCAAAAACGATTCAAAAATTAAAATAAGCCGTGACAGCTAAGAGATGACCAGTCCCTACTGATGGCGCCCGTTCAAGAACATGACGCATGGATCAGCACCATTCAGCTCAACTATTTCGAAGGGAACATAATGATCCAACACACACGCCACCACCAGCGAGACATTTGAGTGAGCATGACATACACTCAGTCGCCAGGGCAAATTCAAGTCACTAAAAGACGTACCCAGTTAAAGTTAGCTTTATAATAGGTAGGTACATAGTGCTCACAGATGTGCTATGTAATTATACAATACTAAGAGATTGAATCTATATAACGCAAATATAGTTTTTACAATCTTCAGCAGCTCTAACAATATTTTCGAATGCTAATCAATTAGTTTCTGTGGCCTTGTGGAGCAGGACCAGCATTGAGCCAAGCATTTTTGTTAGCAATGTAATCCCCCAACTTATGTATAATATGCTTGGCTGCATAGTGTGTGTTTAATAGAAGTAAATGCGTTTAATATTAATTTGCTCACTTCATAAGGTTATTATTTTATACCACAAAATCCAACGAGGTTTGGAACGACCAAATTCTATCGCGAAACAAGTCTAAAACAACCCTCTAAAAATATTTGACAAACTCCAGAATTTCCCAATGAAATATAACCTAAAGAAGCCCATACTAATTACAGCGAGCGTTAAATTGATCGACCACCTAACTGCCTTCAAACAATCTAGACCAGTTAAGCCTTAAATTTTCCCTGGGCCTATTTTTATTTTCAAATTTCATCACAATTTATGTTTCCCGAGATCCCGACCCGCAATGAGGGGTTCCAACTTTGTTAATTTCGCTAAAAGTTGTACACTCGGGGGAGTTATTACGTAGACGCGAGCTAGGAAACCGTCAGGGGATTATTCTAAACGAGAATGGCAATCGACTCTGATTATATATTGAACTGAGGGAATCGTAGATGTCTTCGAGATCTGTGTACGTCTGAGAAGGCTTAACGCGAGGGATCGAGATGGAGTTCATAGGTGTGTTTCAGAGCTTCCTAAGTTTCACGCATGATATCGTCTGAGCCAATTAGCATTGCATGTGTGTTACTAATACCTTTGAGCATTACATTTCAGGTCATTTAGTGATTGAATCCCAGTTTGTGTATCTATGTAGTTAGCCGTATGTAATCGGATTCTCCTAGTTTTATTGGAATAAGGAGCTGATACACTCTGTGTTTTTCATCCATTCACAAAGTTAGTTCCCCGAGTTTCAATTAAAATGGACGTGAAACTTCGTTTTAACTCCTTAGATTTACTTGAAGCAGTTTTGCTACTATTAAGTCTTTATGTAGTAGAGTTACTTCATTTATTATACAAATAAATAAAATTGCAGTGTCTATTTGTAATTTCAAAATAACAGTTTTTTACTAAATGTATACGAAAGTATAATTACGGTACTTAAAACAAAAAAAAAAAAAATAGAATTTTTGTCTCTGTCTGCCTGTTTGTTCCGGCAAATCTCCGAAACGCCTGGATAGATTTTGACTGAAGTTTCACTGGCAGATAGCTGATGTTATAAAAAATAACGTACGATACTTTTATTTTAAAAATATAATTAGGGTTCTGCTCAAAAAAATGAAAACCCATGAAATTGTGAACAAAATCCGCTTCAAATAGGGAAGTATTGGCATCCACGCGGGCGATGCCACAGGCAACAGCTAGTGTAAAATAATTAGGGAACATTTATATTATTTTTTCGTTCTATCATTCGTTACGCTTGGCTTCGTTCCAGAGCAATGAAGGCAACATTTTTGCTGTTTTATGCTCCATACCTTTCAGAACATTAACAAGTCAAAGCACCACAATAATCTAGATAAATACCAAATTAAAATATTTTGTGGAAGTCAAATGTCTGACTGATTTTAAAAGACTTTGCTTACATGTGAAAACGTAGATATTTGCAAGCTCAACATTTTTACAAGCACTCAAAATAATTCCAATATTTAAAATTCCATAAAAGTATTTGCTGATATCCTCATGCTAGATCCAATATCCAACAAATGTAGTTCCATACTCAGTACAAAGTAACGTCGTATTTTAACATTTTTTAAACATTCCACTACGAATTGAATAACCAGCAAATAGAAATGTTTGCTTCAATAAAATTCTGACTTTTAAAGTCGAACATCGTAGTCGGCACTTTTTGTGTTATCTCCGATAGTTTCCTCACGATAACGTTATATTAACATACAAAGTGTAGTTTCAATGCTTTGAAATGCGCGTGACTATACATAATATCCATTTTGTTACTCCTGATTTTTATTGTGGAGTGAACAATAGTATTTGATTCTTGATTGTCAACGTTAACGTTATTTAGTTATTTGTTTGTTACTTCCAATTGTGTTGATGTTGAATTGTTTGTTTCTGCCAGAGGCTTTGTTACCAGTTCCGTTCTTTGTACAAAAATAGTAGAACGTTCAGTAATTTATAAAGTGTTTCTCGTTTTCAAGTAAGGAAAGTTTTTTTAGTTTACGCTCACAAACCATCGGAATTTTTCGTAGCATATTTCTTTACAGGTTTTCTGTTGTCTGCGTTAAAATATTTGGATATTATTAAAATACTAAACTGCGGCCAAGAAAGTGGGCATCCTAAATAGGGTGAAACGATACTTTACGCCTGGACAGCTTTTAATTCTCTACAAACCGCAAGTCCGATCCTGCATGGAGTATTGTAGCCACGTTTGGGATGGCTCGGCCAAATACCAGCTTGCCACGCTTAACTTGGTGGAACGCAGAGCTAAGAGGCTCATTGGCGACGTAAGACTGGTGGATGCCAAGCTTCATAGCTTGGCTCATCGCCGTAAGGTTGCCTGCTTGACGGTCTTCTACAGATTATACTTCGGGGAGTGTGCTCAAGAACTCCACGACCTCATTCCGCCGGCCCCCTTCTATCAGCGGACATCTAGACGCACTGCAGGTTACCATCCTTACCTAGTTGCTGTCGCACCAATTCGCACTAAGCGTTTCCAAATGTCTTTTGTGATGCGCATAGCAAAGGAGTGGAACTCTCTGCCTGCGTCTGTGTTTCCGAACGCATACAACCCCGATCTCTTCAAAGTGACGAGTGAACAGGCTTCTTCTGGGTAAGCTTGCTCCATCGTCGACTTTGTCTCCGTCATCTCTGACCTAGACTAGAGTCAAGAGCAAACCTATCTCAAATAAAAAAAATGACCATTATTTAATTTACGAAATTAAATGATACCTAGTGTAAGTTGTGTCAAATATTGTATATGTGGCAGCATCTACATCGCCACATGCGATGCATCGCGCAAGCAGAGTTTACCGCGCGACTAGTATTTAAACAATGTCCCGATATCAATCGTCTTAGCGAGTAGTCGTTTAGTTTTAGTTTTATGCCCTGGCTGGAGGCCTCAATTTATTGAGGCATCCACAGGAAAGCCCGGTTAAGCAGTCGACAACCTCCTATAGGTTGAACTACGAGATGCCATTCCCCAAAAACAAAACTCAATCGTCGCGCGTCGGGCAGTAGTCCACCAGACACAACACGCGTCTAAACATAAGCACAAAATCTCATGAAGGACCAATGGGTGCACACACTAAAATTCAACCACAAAAGTACGCTAAGTATGATCCACCTCTCAATATTTACCCAACAACGCAACAACTAAATCTATTCACCTAATCCTCAAGTTACATCAGTTCTAGCAAAGTGTAATTAACTCCAGAATTACTCTATAATATCACAAACACTCGCCAAACTTGGTTTAGTTTTAATCCCATTAAATCTTGTCCCTCAATCATAAGGGTTGTAGAAAAGGTCCGGAATCTTCGTCGGCGGTACGTGTTGACATCGACACATGTGTGAGGAATTTGTGCACGTGACTGTTCTAAGCATGGGCATGGGGTAGATTAACGAGATGAGCCCCCCCCCCCCCTATTACGTGGTTTGTTAGTAGTTTGGTCAGTTGTAGTTAGGTTAGGTTGTTAGTATCACGTTTATTATATAGATGATATTTTTGCATCGTAAAGGTTTTTTTGCTTCGTGTTTGTGAGGAGCCATTTATCACCAGGCTTTATTTGCATTAGACGTAGCATTCACAGAAAAATCATTATTTCGTCGCATATTTTTTTGCGTGGATCAAAGGTTGCCCAGTCTTCGTAATTATTGAGAAAATCCAAGCTTACACTAGAGTTTTGGCGGTACTTATTGTATGATCTTAAAATCACTTCAAACAATAATAAAGGCTCCTGCAAGCAGACACGACACAAAGGCACCGCGTGTCGCGCGACGAGCGGTGCCTTTGTGTCGCGCATATTTGCAGGAGCCTTAACGTGGGTTCTTTGCTTATTATTCGTAGACCAACATGAAAGGCAAACCCATAGCTTTTTAGAAATAGATTATCCTGTATCTTACCCATAATATCAATCCCAGCCGGCCCAAAAAACTCCACACCTGAAACTCCATCAAGAATTTAAATCACGATTATTCCCATGATCCTCACTGCATAACCAGGTGACCTATTTATCGTAAAATGATTTAGTTTCCAGGCATGACCGAGGGTCAAAGTGAACCAAGTGACTATTCAAAGTGTTGCTCTAACGATTTCATACACATTAGTATGCCACCTCCGTGCCTTTGCGGCCAGATAACCGCCATACATCTAATATCTCGTCCGAGATATGTTTTATAATTTCGGTAGATTTGACACCTGGATTGTGTATGATTTATTATACAGGGTCAAATTAAATTAGCTAGCGAAACTCTGTACACGTGATGGGTATCGATATCTAAACACGATAAAATAAAAACAAAAAAGCTTTGATGTTTTTTTTTTGGTGCGTCTATGACCGCTTGTATTGTACTTGAAGTAAGAGTTGAGAAAATTTGTTTATTTTTTTTATCGAGTTAAGATAACGACACCCATCACATCTGTGAAGTTTACACAAAAAATACTGTTTTTTTTTTAAACTGATATTTCAAGTGACCACACTAACTGCAGTCGATGACCCCACAAAAAAAAATCATCATTTCTTTTTTGTTTTATCGTGTTTAGATATCGATACCCACCGCTTCTGCGGAGTTTCGCTAGCTAATTTAATTTGACCCTGTATTGTTGAACGGGAACGGACAAATCTATCCCCGAACAATAGGTAATACGGACTGGTGTCCGCAATTCTACGTCAAAACGCGTATTTTACGTACGCTATCCTGGAACAACTACCCATAACCAATAGACTAGCCACGATTTGTTACCAAAGGATTCTTGGTAACTTTGGTCACATTACCTGTCAGGAATCAGAAAAATTGGTGGTGATGGGCAAGGTAAAAGGGCAAAGAAAGAAAGAAAATACGTTTATTTGCGGTAAATATGACGCAAAGAAAGAACACAAACACAAAAGAAACAAGTTGAGGGAAAATATGCGTCACATCCACGCAAAACAGCCATCGCTCAGCATAATGCTCCGACCTTATGCGAGACAGAGCCCCAGCGCTGGTTTTCAGCGACAGTCAGCGTTGACGTGATGACGTTGGCCGGTGCAGCATGCAATGAAAACCTCGCGTGAAAGACATCGTGGCTGGTAGTCAGACCAAGTGACCGTCACTAAACTCCTGCCGCCCTGAGAAAAGTCGAGAGCCGAACGAAGTGGAAGAACATCATTCATGAAACCACGAAAGCCTTTCAGCGACACGACCTTCAGTAATGAAGTACGCGTCCAAGAAGAAGATTGTATTGTAGGTTTTAATTTGAACTAAATGTACACTATTATTTCTCAGTGTGTTCACTATTACAAAAAATTGTCGCTCATAGGCCGATTGATCATTCTCAAGCATCATTCATCTGCCTAGCCTTTTCCCAACTTTGTTGGGCTCGGTTTCAGTCTAACTGGATGCAGCTGAATACCAATATTTTACATGTAGCGACTGCCTATCTGACCTCCACAACCCAATTACTGGGTAACACGATATCCGTGGGTAAGACTGGTTGTCAGAATTTCGAGCTTCTGACGGCCCGTAAGATCTACAAATGAAAGCCGGGACTAACAGCTTAACGTGCTTTCCGAGGCACAGAGAGGTCTTGGTATGTAAAGATGATCACCCATCCACGGAACAACCGCGGCAAGTGTAGCATAAGCTGACTGATCGACCCGCGCGGCTGTTACTACTTAGCCACAAGCCGCTGTATTGATATTTCTCAAGCAAATTTACAAAATTCTGGATTGAACCTAAGGCAGTCTCACCTACAATAAGTTTGCGCAATATTTATATTGCTCAATATGGTTGAATCAGCCCTGGCACTCAATATCATTTTCACGCAATAACATTGACAACCCATAAGCTTCAATGTTTTCGCGTGAGCAAGATCAGCGTGATACTAATCCTTCACGGAGCAATTAAAATAATAGGGTGCAATAAAAATTAAACTTGCTCAAACTTTTGTTCGATCATTGTGCAATCTTCAATATAAACCCTAAATGGACAAAACATTACGCAATTCGTGATATTGTTCAATATCGTTTAGGGCCCGCTTTACATAACTAATATATTAATGCCCGTTTTTTCCCAAGAGCCATAATATTAATAATATCTTAGTGGATTCAGAAATAATAATATTTTAACTCACTAAATTCGTAATTGTTTATTCATCTAGCGTAATATAATATATTATGTGTATTTACCAAGAGTCTAGGAAAAATGTCTCATATATATTTTGTACCGTCTAAAAGTTTACCTACTTAAAAGCCGTGATATAATTATCAAAAGTAAATTAATGTGACTTGACACAGACGCAAAGATGATACAGATGCTGTAATTAAAAATGAATGTAAGACGAAAATTAAATGTTTCATTTGTACGTACATATTTTCTTGGGAATATTTTCTAATGAAGAAATTAATGTACGGAGAAAATTGTATCTAAAATGATTTATGAGAAGTATGATTAAGATGTTTATTTGAAGAGCATTGAACTTCTAAACAATGGTTGTACTGCTCGTCATTATTTATTCTGCTTATATTTTTGGCACTTATCTCTAAAACTTGAAGTATGTTTGAATGGATTTGTTATTTAATTTCAGAGTTTGATTTTCAAGATAACACAATAGTAGCAGATAGGTATTTATTTGTTTGATAAGAGTCAAATATTTGTTCAAACGTTTGTGCGGTCAGAAACAAAAATCCACAAACCCTACCGCGGTTACAAAGCATCAAAACTGACACAAAATTATTCGATATTTCGATAAACTGCTTTATTACAGCATTTCATAATTTAATATAATACGAGCTAATTTGTTCAATTTTATTTCTGTACCGATTTTCATAAAATATTTGGCTCAAAAATTAAGAGTCAATCGACTTCTGTCGTTGCTTGTACTACACGCCTCTGCCTTCTCCCCGGGGAATAGCTATGCAAGCGTGATGTTACGTACATATTGCAGCATAACTCTGCATGTCAAAACTTTTTGGTTCTTTATAATCAACCTTTTTTTCCGTTTGTATTTGAGCCTGGTCGATTTTTATCTTTTTATTTCGTGATTCGAATTATTTTTCTTCTGACAGATGGGTCCCCATTTTTTTCTTAGTTGAAAAAGTTGTATCGATTGACGGACCCAGTTTGTGGAAAATTATCGAGTTTTTTTCAAGTGAACCAGTCTATCTGTGCCGTCCTATTTAATACCTTATGGCAAAATTATATTGAGAATGGTGTATTAAGTATTATTCTAAGAATTCATCTTTATTTTTTCTGGTACGTATCTTTTAACAGTTTTCCTCAATCGGAAGTTCAGTCTGATCACGCTGGTCTAACCCTAATTCATTTTGTCTTAGGATTGAACAGCTTTGAACAGGCCGCCTTTCGGCCTCCAGGTTTTGGCCTAAAATTACACTGGACGTCCTTGGCCAACGTCAAGAGTTGGGTCGCATTTAGACCACTGAAGGTTTCATAAACAACGCCAGTTCCTGAACCTGCGACAATCTACAGTCTACGTCACCTCGCCAGGACGCAATTACTTATGCCACGGTTTTTTTTATGATAATTTTACGTACAAATTTAATAGTGTAGATAGTACGAGATTTTTTTTATTCATTAACTATTTAATTTTATTTGTAAAATGCGAGATACCTTGGTTCTCAATTTTTTATAACGATATGTTTTGGTAGCGTTACTTACTAGAGATTGCAATCGACTAGGTAGTACGTTTATTTTCTCGTTCGTTATTCGCGTACCTATCGGACCAAAGTTCTCTATTTTATTCCCTTCACACAAGACAACCTGCAACCTTTTTATACAATAATATTCATTTTTTTTACCTTTTAATGTTATTTTTTATTTTTATTTTAAAAACTAAATTAAACGTAACGTAGCAGAAAAGAAAAGTGAATCTTCCGTCTTTTTATTTTTTTTTTCGCTACAATATGTGAGAATAAAGGGTCAGAGAAAAGTAAAATAAATATCATAATAAACCATTATTACGAGTACTTAATCACATTAATATCACGTCTATCTAATATCGGCTTTATTCCGTCATTCAAAAGCCAACTGTCATTGTACCTTTTTAAATATCTTCCACGTCATCCCAAGCATACTATTACCTCTTTGGCATATGTCATCTGTCTCACTTACACCTTAGCATTTAGCTCTTTCACACAGCCACGCATTCATCAACGTTCCATTCCTACATACACTATGTACCATCGCGGGCATTTGCGGTGAACCACTTTTCGACCTTATTAACATAGTAATATGGTATAAAAGATGACAGATTCGCAGGCATAAACAAAATCTCTCTCAATCTACCTTCCAAGTCATGTAGTATTCAGTGATGACCACAATTTGTTACGCTAAACCACTTTATCGGCCGTGCGAGACTGAATGCATACCGATAATTGAATTTACCGCAAGTGTAGATACTTGCGGTACATTCGTACAGTACCAGTTATTAGCTGTACCGGCTTTATTGGGTACTTGGTCAGGTTTTGGGGTTTGAGCTGGTAACCTCCTGCACATCTATGAGTATCTATATTAATAATAAAGCTAAAGAGTTTATTTTCTCGTATGTTTGAGCGCGCTAATCTCTGGAATGACCTGTCGGATTTGGACTTGCTCACTTAAATGTCTCGCTGATGGTGGCGCGTGTGTTGGATCATTCGGTTCCCTACAAAATGGTTGAGCTGGATGGTGCTGATCCACACGTCATGTTCGTGAACGGGCGCCGTCAGTGGAGACTGGTCATCTCTTAACTGCCAGGGCTTATTTTTGATCTTATGTTTTGGGTTGTTTTTAATTATTTGTTTTTTACATTGTTCTCACATAGAAGCAATAAGAACAATGCACCCAGGATTTTGTAATAATTTTGATTTAAAAGAGTATCCATGGAGTTTCTTGCCCATTCTTCTCCATAGAGATCTACGTTTTGGAATGGGCGACTAGCTTCAATTTTCTGACTAACTGACTGACTCTTTAGCAATTCAAAAGTGCCTGTAATTGGTTTAATTGAAATAAATGCTTTGAGTTTGAGTTTGAAGAAGTTGCGAGCTGAAGCTAGTTAAATTACCTAACGTATTATGATGTTGCATAACCACGTGGCTTAAGTCTCTTCTGCAGGATTCCTGTGTTCTTTTGTTATCAGCTTTTTTTTCTTCGGAGTCTGGATTTGTGCCCAGATGATACCAATAGGACTAATGTGGATGTACCTATGGTACACCTCTGCTTAAGCCTTCGGGGAAAACAGGCGTGATGTTATGTGTGTTATTTTTAATTTATGACCTTTCTTTTATGTCTTTTTTCCCTTTTTTTGTAATTTAAAAACTTAATGACGATAAATTAACGGATCGTGTTCGAAACATAATACTGCACTCTAAAACAAAGATCGCTGACGTGGCTCAAATGGCTGCCCAACTTAAATGGGACTGCGCAGGACATGTCTGCCGCATGCCGGACAAACTGTGCCCCCAAATAGCATAGAACTGGTACCCTGAGACAGTGAGGCGGGGTTGCGACAGGCCACGTAGGAGATGACGGGACGAACCGAATAGTCAAAACTGGAAGGAGGACGCGCGGGCTCGTGAAATATTGAAGGAGTGGAGAGAGTCCTTTGCCCAGGAGTGCAATAACAAAGGCTAGTAAAAAAAAAACTGATTGATGATGCTTTGATAACAACTACTTTTACATTTTTTACACTTATAATTATGTGCATACGGCAGAGCTAAGAGGTTCATTGGCGACGTATAACTGGTGGATGCCAAGCTTCACAGCTTGACTCATCGCCGCAAGATTACCTGCTTGTCGGTCTTCTACAGATTATACATCGGTGAGTGTGCTCGAAAACTCCACGACCTCATTCCGCCAGCCCCCTTCTACCATCGGACATCTAGACGCACTGCAGGTTACCATCTCCATCAATTCGCACTAAGCGTTTCCAAATGTTTTTGTGATGCGTAGAGCAAAGGAGTGGAACTCTCTGCCTGCGTGTTTCCGAACGCATACAACCCCGATCTCTTTAAAGTGAGAGTAAACAGGCTTCTTCTGGGTAAGCTCGGTTCATCGTCGACTTTGTCTCTGTCACCTCTGACCTAGACTAGAGTCAAGAGCAAACCTATCTTGAATAAAAAAAATAAAAATATGTCCACAGAATTAAAGTAAAATGCAGATGCTCATAAAAAAACAGCAAAATGCACACCTTAAAAGCAAAAACATTAACATAATGAACAAAGCAAAAAGCCACCTTGTTACTCGCATTATTCGAAAAAACCCAACATGAATGCACTTTAAAATTTTACATTAATCCCTGAGTATAAAGCCATCCAATTTTGCCTTCGAATACCAATTCCTTTCGAAAACCGGATAAAACCAACCACATACAGGTACAATGAGATCTGAGCAACCAATTAACGTGTCTCCACAATCTTGACTCCCGTGGGATAGTCGCGCACAATTTCAACATGTATCAATTACTGCGAAACACTTGTGTGATGACGTGTACTTCAATGTACGGGGAAATGTTTAGAAGTTATTGTGCGTGATTTTTTGGTTCTGTACGGTTTTCGTGTTGAAATTAAAGCAATTTTAACTTCCACTATTCCCGCGTACATAAGTTTTAAATACGTCTTAGATTTTTCTGGAAAGACGTTATTTAACGCGGCTTACGGTAGGAGTTGATTGGTAGAAATCGTCACGTAAGGAAAAAGCGTTAGAAAGATACAGAAAGAAATTCGCATGGACCCCCCATGCGACTTTCTCTCTGTCTTTTTCTATTATATACAACATGTAAAAAAAAAACCGTATCCAATCCGTTAAGGTGTTGTTAAGACCGTAGGTACTGAGAGTCTATTTATGTGGTAATTTTCAGGAAAAAGAAAAAAATACGCCGCATTTTTTTTCAATGGGGAATTTTGCGGGATATTACATGGGCCGCGGGCGGCCGTCGTTTAGCGGGTGTCAAGTCATAAATTTATGAACCCTGTTGAAAATTTGTTAATTTTTAATGGAATCGGGATACTTTTGGTAGGTACTAAAAACGTGAATTTTAAATAGCAATAACTTTTTTATTTTCAATTACAATAAGATTTTTTATTACTTTTTGGTAATTTTATTGCAGTACCTTTTCGGATCGTACAGGGTTTTTGTTACACATTGTGTAATAGAAAGAGACAGAGAGAGAGAAAAAGTGTGAATTTAATACGAGCTTTTATAACAGAGTTATCTAGTATAAATTGTGGGTGGGAACTTTATGAGTTTCTAAAAACTCATACTAGATGGCTCTGTATTAAAAACGCTTCTGTGGGCGGGTAAAACAGTATATGCGAGCTAAAAGAAACTTCGAAATAAAAGTCACTTTCAAGGTCTCAATGTTCATGTGTCAAAAAATGTTGTTCTTATTTTAAAACATACGTGAAAAGAAACTTCGTTCATGACGAAGGTCGAACTGCACACTTGTTTTTTCTTATTTGCTGTGCTGTCGTCCTCTTAGGTAAAAGCCTATTCCTTCCATTTCTCACCTTCCTTTATGCCAGAGCTTATTAAATTCAGTTAGTGCTTATGAAGTTCTATTTAGATAAACATTTTGTAAAAGGGGTTTTCCATGTAGCTTCTGATAACTCTCTTCGATATTATAATTAAAACTCACTGTGTTTCATGGCTGTGCAAAGATCAAACTGCTATAAAGGCCTAACGGACAAACAGCTTTCAAATACTCATCAAACTCAAACATCACAATTACAATCAATAAAACCCTCGAAATGAAAATCGTTTTGAAACCAATCAATTGAATTACTTCCCATTACGGAGGTGCAATAACTTTTGGGTTTCAATTAATATCGTTTTCGAAATTCGAACAATTTCGAATCGATCAAAAGGAGTTCGAACGTATTCAAATTAACTTTTGTGCCGGTTCTACACGATCGAATGCTGGCACAAAAGCTTCACTGCGAACAAATGGAATCAGGTAACCATCTGTTTTCCAAAAAAAAATTTTTTTTTGTTATTTTTAATTTTTGAAGACAGACGCTCACTTTGGCGTTGTCTTGGTGATGAAATGTTGTTTTTTTTTATTTAAAATAATAATATTTGTGTTTATTTTTTTTTTGTTTCTTGAAATAAAACTATAAAACCTAATCTTATCGAGTTCACCTAAAACAAATTATACCTATAAAAGAAAAAGATACACAGGTCTAATAATATCAGTGTAAGTGTCATTGACAAATAAGAAAAAAAATCGCATTTCAATTTAAAAAAAACAAATTTTTAAACGTGTCTCCTAAATGATCTGTAAAAAAATATTTTACTTGTTCTAACCCACGACAGCCGAGCTGTTTCGTTTTACGTTTTGTGGTATTCAATGGTCGCAGGGTTGCATGGTCGGCGGGCACATAGAATATGCATCGGGTTAGGAATGTCGATCGACCTGCCATGGGGTTAAATAGAGCGGGGAACAATGGCGAACTGAACTACAGGCAAGTTTCTGTGAGGTTTTTTTGAAAAGGACGGGTACCATACGACCACACGTACAGTCAGGAGCATAAAGACATTACACTTACGCAAGATTAACCAATTTTCTCCTAAAGCATTGATAGGTATTTACTGTGTTCATAACACAGTAAAGTATTATCAAACCCATGCTATTATGATGTAGGTCTTTTCTCATAGTTATAATTATTATTTCACGAGAAAACGCTTTTGAATTTGTGTGACTGTGCACACAAGCACTGTACATGTACAAACTGGTATAGGTAGATGCAAGCTTGTTGTAAAGTAGATATCAGACGCTTCACTTTTGTTCATTTCTGTCTTTCATTCGAAGTGAAACGTCTGAAAGCGAAATTAAAAAAAAAAATGAATAATTTATTTAAGTATTAGTAAACCGCTCCAACCTCGGCAATAATCGCCGGCGGTGGGACAGGTGCCTTATACTGGTTTCTGATTGTTTAATTGCACATTGAAACTGTTGTGAATTATGAAAAATTATAGAAGCAATTTAATCTGACGTTTGGTGAGTGTTTTTTCTTTTATTATTAAAATATTCGTTGTGTCTTACAAAGGATGGTAAAGTTAGTTTTACTGTAAGCTTTCATTTTTGTATATTTGTATAATAAAATATGATGTTACGGTTAAACACCCTGTTTAATTGTAACATCCAATTTTTCAGTCATTTTTTAACTGATTGATAAGGGCTTGCGATTTCATCATACGAAAAATGTATCGTAACTTTAGACCATCTTTAAATAAGCCTATTTATACAACATGTCCCAGAATTAACGCACAGCCTCTTAAGGGGTCATTGTACTCATCATTATGTACAACTTTTACTATGGGACCAAACCTGAAATTGCAAAAAAAAAATCTGCTGTCACATACATTTTATGTTCGCATAACTTCTCAAAATAAGCTGAATCTAGATCTATGTTCAATGTAGGGAACCGC
Organism: Fissipunctia ypsillon; assembly: GCA_947568875.1. Lineage (NCBI taxonomy): Eukaryota > Metazoa > Arthropoda > Insecta > Lepidoptera > Noctuidae > Fissipunctia > Fissipunctia ypsillon. The sequence goes on from OX387662.1 coordinate 18,261,523, forward strand.
TGATTTTTTTTCGCGATTTTTGGTTAGGTCTCATAGTAAAAGTTGTTCATTATGATGAGTACAATGACCCCTTGAAAGGTTGTGCGTTAATTCCGGGACATGTTGTACATGACTTTTTTTAAGAGGGCTGTCACATTTTGCACCTCTCTCGCTCACACGGGACCAAATTTTTAATAATGTTAAATGAAAAGATGCATTTTTGAAAAATGTAATCAATGGGCGGTCTACAAAATAATATTAATTTAATAGGCAATTATTAAAAACACATTTTTACTGTGGCATTTATTTACATCATCTCAAAAACAGATCATAATACTTAATTACCTAAGTTTATTAGATAACACAATAGAAATATGTTTTTGATAACTACCTATTAACATTTATTACAAGTTGTTTCAGTCATTCATTACCACCTTTATCAAACCATTGTCTGTCGAGTCTGTAACCGAAAGTGCATAATTAAATTGCTGAATGATGCGTCATCAAAATAATTAAGACGTTTGATTCCCAGCTATTACACCACTACAACTGGTCCTATATGTATATGGAATATATTATTTATTAAAAAAAAAAATCTCTAACTTTCAAACCCAACCAATACACACACAAATCAATACCTCTCAACACAATACGTGCAAAAACCAATACAATACATAAAACATAGGACATAATTGCAACTGTTTCATTTTGCACAGTTTGCACCGCTTTGTTTGCGGTCGCTTCGAGTTGAATATGTATTGATAAAGAACTGTTCATATTAGTACGGACGGCTTTCGACAGTTCCGCGGATTGAGAATGTGTTTTTGCCGAGTTGACGATAAGTAAATAATATCGTGGATTCAGTATCACTAACTGCGTTTAACACCTTCGGATATGATTGTCTGTATCAATATAATAATTATTCTGGGGGCCAACCACCACCTCTTAAAGCAGTATCATTTTAATGTTACTTCAGTGTGAGAAAGAGATGGAGCTATACAGGACGTTTAGCTCCATCTCTTTCCCACACTGAAGTAAGATTAAAATAATACTGCGTTAAGAGGTGGTGGTCTAGCTCCTGTTCGACTTTTGAATTTTTCTTGTGAACTACAAAACTATAAAATTCAAAGGCCACGTCCTAACTGAAAACGAAGATCGTGCGTATTCATACCTACTTGGGCGATCAATCAATTCGCGTATGTATGTACCTACGTCATTATCAGTGTTCGGAATAGGTAGAATAAATTTACCAAAGCTTCGAGGGAGTAAGTAACATAGAGTGGATAATAACGACTACATGCAGTGTTGTCTCTCTTTCTCCCTGTAATCATTACAAAAGTTGTCTTTGAAAGATAGCTTTTAGCTATAAGACCGTCCATTTTGTCACCCTATTCCAATCTCTGATAATGATGAAACAAATAAGCACATCAACCAGCCAAATTACTTTTATTTTACTTTTTTTAAACAAAACATTTGAATTTGACATAATTTTAGTACGGAACCCTAAAAAATGTAATATAATTCTTCAAATCAATCATTTTTAATTAAATAAAAAGTCCAATAAAAAATAAGTCGTGATTTTTAAATTCCCGGTTTTTACGGGAGGTATTATCCACTCTATGTTACTTACTCCCTCGAAGTTGAGGTAAATATATTCTACGTATTCCGATCTCAGATCATTATTCAGGTAAACGATCGCGTTGTCGCGTATTCGCGCGACTCGCTTAGGACGCAGGGAAACAGTGTTGAGATGTGAATTCGTAATTATTTCTTTTAAAAACAAGTGAATTTGGTTTCTATTTGTGTGAAACTTTATTAACAGTTAGCGGGACGCAAACGAGACACACTAAATAGTCATTTTATTGTTATTACTGCTTCAGGCGTAAAATGACCTTCAAAAAGTTAAGTAAACGATTTGAGTGAACTTTGGTTCAGTGCTTATTTGTTTATCAAAACTTTATGCACAAGTAAAACAGAGTACCGTACAAAGGCGGGCCTGAGGCATTTTCTACCAGTCAACCTTAGGGTGATGCAGAGAGAAAACATGGCAGGTGCAACATAAGGGATAGATAACGCGAAAATAACTATAAAAATACGAGTACTAGAATAAATACATAGATATATATGCATACATACTTATAAACGGAATAAACTTCGTCGGGAGAAATAACAATCGGTAGAGGAGAAAGAAGCGTTAAAAGGCAACAATTAATTACAATTCATCGTCACTTTCTGGCTTCAGTTTAATTTTTAACGCACTCAGAAAAACGCAAAAAATTAGCAAGATCCTCATAATAATTTAATTAGTTAATCTTTTTTCTTCTGTTTAATAAATTAGCCATAAACATGTTGCTACGACCCTTCAATAACGATCAAAAGAGGAGAAAACGAATCCAGCAAATCAGCGCTGGTATGTTACTGCCAACTTCTAATGTATATGCTCACGTGCCTTCGCTTTAAATGACAACCGATTGGTGGTGTTCCACCCTGGACGTTATAAGCTTTTTCCTGTCGTGATGAAGTTAAGACAAGCTGATGTTATAAATCACTGCTAATTAATTCCCATTCCATCAACTAAATGCAAGCAAAATGTTAATTCCTTCTCACATCCTTCCATTTCTCAGCATACACCCCCATTCTCTGCAAGTAGACTACTACGTAATGTAACTTGCGACTACTTAAGTACACTGATCTTTAAACTTAACACCTGAATGTCTGCAAGTAGCTCCATGCACCTGCTGTGAAGTAGTTTAAGTTTTGTTTAAGTTAGGGCTTGAATCTATGAGTGTATGGACTATGGAAGCTGGGGTTGAATTAGGCGTATGTAATATTTAAGTTAAGAAATATTAAATTAGGATGTATCAACCTGTTGGCAATTTAAAATGACATATTACGGGCTTGTTTCACACAGTCTTAATAAACACTATCAACAGGGATTATGTGTGGAATTATCAATCTGTGGGCCTAGCACGAATCGACTAATAGGTGTTACTAATTGTGGTTGCCGCTAAACTTCAAACCCAAATGCTAAAGAATAATTGTATTTTCGACTAGCTGTTGCCCGCGACTTCGCCCGCGTGGATGTCTATACTTCTCTATTTGAATCGGATTTTGTTCTCAATTTCATGGGTTTTATTTTTTTTTTTTGCGCGGAACCCTAATTATTTTTCTAAAATAAAAGTACCCTAAGTTACTCCTTATAACATCAAGTATCTACCAGTGAAAGTCTCGTCAAAATCGGTCTAACGTTTTCGGAGATTAGCCGGAACAAACTGACAGACAGACCGACAAAAATTTCAAGTGTCATACATATATGCGTTTAGTAAAAAGCTATTACTTATTTTGACATTATTGTATAAAATAAAAATCGTTCGAATTTACATTACGTCACGTCGGAATCGGAACTCATCCAGAGACGATTATAAGAATTAACAATCTTGAGCTTCGTAATCTCGTAGGGCAATTATGTAAGTGAGCTTTTCCGTGAGAAAATTATTCCATTAGAACTTTCCAAAGTCACCCTACACATAGACCCCTTAGTCCCTGTTACATGGGACTTAAACATAACTGGCGAAGTGTGGGTGTACTATAGAATACACCTCTGCCTAACACGTCGGGGAAACAAGGCGTGATGTTATGTTTGTTTCCAAAGTCAAAATGCTTGCTAGTTTATTTGATTTGAAAACACCAATCAGTTTGTAATTAGTACAAAACATCTAATTTGTGTGTGCTATTTTGGTTTAAAATAATTTTTAAAGAATACATAGGTCACATATTTTAAAGTAATTTACATTCTGTACATCGAATTACTCAATTTTGCGAGCCTAAATTTCAGAGGACACTATATTGACCAACTTTTACAATAGCGTTGTTTAGTCATAAAATAGTCAACATAATTTCTATTATACTGTAGAATTATGTATTTGAATTACGTGTTATGTTCACGTCCTTCATTAATTTGTATTCTCTTGTATTTTATTTTATTGTCGTTAAATAACTTTGTTTAAATTTTACTTTTAGTTTATAAGCAGCTTCTGTCCAATGTCTTATTTCTTTAAATGTTATGTACGCCTATAATTTGTGTATACATTAGCAGTAATACTTTCCTAAATACTTTTATAAAACAATGTTGAATGTATATGCTGTTGGTGTTCTTTAATAAATAAATAAACAAGCAACTATTTATTTACCTATATATATATATAACTAGGTTAGACATTAATTAAAATATTTTGGCAACTTTATCAACCTTCTTTCCCTTCCATAATTAATTGGCTAAACCAATCATTTTTAACCTAACGAGCCAAGTTTTTCCCCTTAACTCATCTTTATAACACTTTAAAAAATCCCGTTTTAGTGCAAGAATTATGAGGAGATATTTACTATGCATGATGCTGTCATTTATTTTATGAAACTTGCCTTGGCCTCAGTTGCCAAGTTTTTTACAGGATTAATTTTGGACTTGGCCGGCTGGAATTGGGGCAAGTATTAAGGCTGAGATATCGTGCTATAGAGGGGGATGTTTTTACGAAGAGATGTAAAAAGTGACGGTGGCCATCTGGCGAGATGTCAAAGTTAGTGATGCTAGGTTTTCTTATTGTCGGTTTTGGGCAGTTTTCTTTAAAACTCTGGCTCTCTTCAGTGAGATTTTGTTCGTTAATTTTTAATGGTTTTTGTCGGGATTATGTTAGAAGTTTTGCCCTAATTAAGAAATAATTCTTAATTAAACAAATATTTTAGACCTAGTTTCACCAAACTGTTACACAGAAAAAAAAATAACAAACCTGGCATTAGGATGTATCATTCACTCTTATATCGGTCAGTTGTCAAAGAAACCAAAATAAAAAGTCGTAATGTCACATGTCAATGTTCACTGACAATGCATCATTTTAGCTAGCCGTATAATATAGAATCGCGTATTTATTTCGATAATTTTGACAACTGACTAAATGTCGGTTAGTAAATTAACAGACGGCAATTAAATTTATCGCCTGATTAGGACAGATTAGCGCTTAGTGAAATATTCGCTACTCTTAATGTCCCGTTAACATTTTAACAGAACATTAAACTGACTAACATGGTATGGTTAAACTACGTCTCACGAAGGCAAAATTGTTTGTAAGTTTATACCTAACAGTGGTCTCCGAAAGTACTGATCCAATTACTAAAAAATATTTTACACTATTATCCGGATTTATGTTTTGTGGTAAAGCTGACTTACACGCGGACAAAGTTGTCGGCAGAAGTTACTCCCTAATAATTTTTATCAATGGCAGGAGCTTCTCTGTCAATTTTGCTGGATCATTTTATAATAAAATCTTTATAGATACCTACATAGTATGTCATACAAAACTTGAGAACTCAAATCAAAACCTGGAGCTAGACCACCACCTCTTAACGCAGTATTATTGTAATCTTACTTCAGTGTGGGAAATAGATGGAGCTAGATGTCCTGTATAGCTCCATCTCTTTCTTACACTGAAGTAACATTGAAATAAGACTGCTTTAAGAGGTGGTGGTTGGCCTCCTGAACTGAACTGAACTTTCGAAATCAACAATTAAGACCATTAGGCTTTATAAAAGTTGGGTTGACCTCGCAAAGCAACCAAGCATTAATCTGTAAGGTTCACTACCTCTCTTTTACAACATAAATAAAAAAAGGAAATCCAATTTTTCAGACTTTCCTCTTGAATATAAATTGCTTCTAATTTAATAAGGAACACAAGTCTGAACAGGTTCGTCATATTAATTACGAAGTTAATTAGCATGGAAATTTATCTCTTAAGCCTTTAAAAAATAAATCTTTTTAATAGTTTCACAGGGTGTGAGGATATTTTACTGCAAGGTTTGCAAAAGGGGTAAGCACAGACCTGCATTTCATGGGTTTTAAAAATCACGTAGGTATGACAAATGAAAAGTATTTAGTTCTAATACACACTAAGAAGAAAAACCAGCCACGCACTAATGGTTCTGTATATTCAAAACTATTATACACACATACCTAGTTTACTTTCTTTTCTGTATGACGGAAGCCTTAGTTACACGTATTCTGCGAATTTCAATTAGCTACCTCATCATCATCTGCCTAGCCTTTGTTGGGTCGACTTCCAGTCTTACCAGATGCAGCTGAATACCCCCTTAAAGGTCGAATTTCCAAAAATCCTTCCTTAGTGGATGCTTACAACATAAAAGGCATCAACTGCCAAAATTTCAAGTTTGTAGCCCGCGGCGGTTTAGAAATAATCCCTACATAATGTTATTTTCTTCAAAACTTGTAAGTTGTACCGATAATACCTATTTCTCTGTATTTGTTAACAATTGGACCCGTGTTTCGCCAAGTTGAAACACCCCATTCCTACTATTTTAGAGAGAACGGATAAAGTCTGGATTTAAGTTGCAGCTGCAGCGAAATGAAGCAATACCTTCCAATTTTAGTTCAGTCTCCGTTAACTATGATTTGTAAGTTGAGAAGAAAGTACAATAAACTTATACTAAACTAGGTATGTATTATGTAGCGTGACTGGTAATTAGTGACCGATACTTAAACACATGATTGTACTCATGATAACAAACAACTTTTACTATGGGACCAAACCTGAAATCGTGAAAAAAAAATCTGCTGCTCCTTACATTTATGCTCGCATAATTCGTCAAAATGTAGGGACCAGCTAATTTTTTTTTCACGATTTCAGGTTTGGTCCCATAGTAAAAGTTGTTTGTTATCATGAATACAATCATGTGTTTAAGTATCGGTCACTAATTACCAGTCACCCTATATATACAGGGTCAAATTAAATTAGCTAGTGAAACTCCACAGACGTGTTGTTTCTGGATATCTAAACATGGTAAAGCAAAAAATAAATTAGTCTGATGATTTTTGTTAAGGTCATCAACCGCAGTGTAGTTGAAATATCTATTTATAAATCAGTATTTTTTTTTTTTTGTAAACTTCGCAAACGTGATGAGTATGGATATCTAAATACGATAAAACAAAAAAAAAAAGAGTTCTAAACTTATGAGTTTAAAACTCTTTTTGCTACTTAAAGTTTAAGCAAGAACAGCGGTCATTGACCCCAAAAAATTCATCTAATAATTTTTATTTTGTCGTGTTTAGATATCGATACTCATCACGTCTGCGGAGTTTTGCTAGCTAATTTAATTTAACCCTGTACAGAATTAGGAACCTACTACCGCTACTTTTTATCATGTTGGACGACAGTTAATTGATCAATTCTTCGTCTGGTAAAGGAATGTAATGTAAAGTGTTGAGGATGACACTTTGCCAAGCATTTCTAATCTTTAAACTACACACAAAAAGTCCTTTCTGAACCTTATTTCAAACAGAAATCCTTTAAATTGTATCTGAGATAAGTATAACTAGGTACAAAATATAATTTTACTGATTCTTACATACGAGTTTTGAAGATCATCATTATTCATACTACAGGTACTGTGATTTTTGGGGCTCGTGGCTTAATAATAACAGGCGCACGGTTCGATCGAAAATTAAGCTACGCTTACCGCGGTCGGTTCGCGGATGGGTGACCATCTATTACATACTGAGACCACTTCGTGCTTCAGAAAGCACGTTAACCCATTGGTCCCGGCTGTCATTCGTGGATCTTTGACAGTCGTTACGGGTCATCAGAAGCCCAAAACTCTTACATCCAGTCTTACCAAGGGGTGTCGTGTTACCCATTAACTGGGTTGTGGAGGTCAGATAGGCAGTCACTCTATGTATAACACTGGTATTCAGCTGTATTCAGCTAGACTAGAAGCCGACCTCAATATAATTGGGAAAGGGCCACCAAGACAAACCAAGCCAAGGCAGATTGAAGTACTGTGAGCACATTTTTTTTATCAAATTAGTTAGGGCAGCACATTTAACATATTTAGAAGTGAACAAGCACGAACGACAAACGCTTTCATATTGAGTCCATTTCAGGGGTAAAATGATTTGATAAAAGTATGGATTTGTGGCGGCATCTACAACGCCACATGCGAACTACGCATCAAAGACCTGACTTTACACAAATCCTGCATCGCGCAAGCAGAGTTTACCGCGCGACATGCCTATACATACGGGTGGCCGGAACATAACTGTCCTAAAAAAAATTTGGTCCTTCGTATTGTTGGGTATCCGAATCACCCCATGTATGTGCCGCGACTTTTCATAGTTTTCAAGTTATTAATTTTTTTCTGAATTTTTGAGAATTTTCGATCTGACCAACTTAAAAAAAAATCTAAAAAAGAAAGAGACTGTCGACTTTTTTTTTGCAACTAAATCCTCATGAGCAATACTTTTATGCATAAAATATTCAGCTTCGTAACTGTAATAAAAATTATGAAAATGTTGGTCTAAAGTGAAAAATTTACGTTCGGTGAATTATGACATACATTCTCAAATTTAAATAAAAAATCTAAAAAGGTGATTTCTTGATTCTTAAGTAGGCCTCAAGAATGCGCCAGACTTTTAGCTTTCATAATTATTTTTAAAAAAAAGTTGTACTTATTGGGCTACTTTGGCTAAAATCGGCCTTCAAAGGCAGCAAGGTGGAAATTTTTAAAATTAGACATCTGATTTTTAAAAAAATGATTGGCCATTTTCTCGTTCCTCAGGTTAATTAGTTTGTTAACTAACCTTAAATGACTGTAGAAAAGCTAAGATCAATTGGAGTTTTTTTTTTTTAGTTAAAGAAAGAAGAGTTTTTTTTTAGTTTAACTTTAATGAAATTTGCGCGATCCGTTCTCGCAGATCATGGGTTGTAAACGCTAGCGCAACTCTTTTACCTGTAATAACAATGGGCCGAGAGGATAAGCGACCGAATTATTGCTCTCTCTCACTCTCGGTGGCGAGAGGGGCAGCGCGCATCGAAGCCAACGCAGAAGAAGTTACCTCAGTCGTGCTCACATCGTATTTGTTATTACGCGTGTCGCCATTTTGTCTTTACCACACTCGCTTTGCCCACAGACCCCGCTGCCTACTTGTTCGACTACTTTGCTAGTTTATTGGACTGTGATTTTTGGCATTCCAATTTGGACTTTGTTTACTTGGAAGTGTAAGAGAGGAGTTACACGTTGCGCATGCTTGAATTTCTTCAGAGCACTGGGCATAAATCACATTGCGTCAACACCCGTGAGGGCCATCGCAATGCTTTGTTTTAATTAGACAGTCGGATTCCCCTTGTCCGTGCCAGTTCTGAGCTGACCGTTGAACGGCGGTCGTACAGAACCGCGCCGATCGCGCACGAGACGAAACCGACGCGGCCTTACGGCTAGGAAGATCCGCGGAAGGCCGGGGAATATGCAGAAATGCATTATTTTTATGGAGTTGCACGAGGAAACGCCCGTGAAGCAGCGCAACTGTATTGAACTAGGGACCTAATTTTTTTCTTTGGACGTCAATGTTTTTGTTTTTTGGGGAATGGCATCTCGCAGTTCAACCTATAGGAGGTTGTCGACTGCTTAACCGGGCTTTCCTGTGGATGCCTCAATAAATTAAGGCCTCCAGCCAGGCTTAAAACTAAGACTAAAAACTAAGCAACTACACGCTAAGGGCACCCCCTGTGGAGTACGGACCTCGGCTTAGGGCGTCGCTGGGAGGGGACAGCAATGGGACATGCTGGATCGGATTATGGACGTCAATGTTCCGGCAACTCTGCTTGCGCGATGCAGGATTTGTGTGACGTCAGGTCTTTGATATGTAGTTCGCATGTCGCGTTGCAGATGCCGCCACAATTCCATACTTTTATCAAATTATTTTACCCCTGACTTGGACTCAATATGAAAGCGTTTGTCGTTCGTGCTTGTTTACTTCTAAATATGTTACTTGTGGTGCCCTTACGAATTTGTCAAAAAAATTGTGCTCACAGTACCTATCAGTCAACCGTCGTCGGGCAGATGCCCACCAGACACGACACTCGTCTGGTCGGAGGATCCTCCCTTTACTATAGAGCATGAATGAACTTTACACCCTGTTCCTCATACCTCTACAAATTGTTAAATCCGGGCAAGTACCAATGTGACTTATTAAATTCGTTAAGTACTTTTTGAGTTTATCTTGGACATAACAACGTCGGTGACAATAATAGACTGTTATTATTATGGATGTGTCGACTTGTTTAACGATACGATAACTAAACGTTTAATCCCCGCGCTTGCAGCTCAGTACGTGTCTTCAATTTAAACTACAGTATTACCCATGTTTAATTTCGGTTAAATATATAACAATAAATTCCGCTTAAGCATTGGTTTCCAATATCGTTGCAGTCTCATTTAACGACGATTTGTGTACAATGCAGTTTTATGTGGTGCACGGAGAGTAAGGAGAATTATATAGAACAGAATATTGCCTTCTTTAGTTTTAATTGGTTTTCCAGATTGAGGCCCGCTTTCAACAAAAATCATTAAATACAACTAAATAAGTGTAGCGCTAAACGAATTTGAAATACTACTTTTTTTCTACTTTTTTTTTTTTTTTGTTTTACTTTTATTTTATTCTATCATTTTAAACTAACATTGACATTCGTACACTCACTATTTAGGTTCAGCGTCGGGCACCATTGTTGTCCGACATTATGCTGAAATGGGCCTATTTGGCGCAGCCGTGAGTCACACAGTATTTACCTACATGCTTTTTTTGGCTTTGATGTAGGTAATTGTACTTTTTAAATATTGTTAGTTTTAAGTTCTTTTTCTTTGTTTCCTTTCGTGATACTGTGTGCACTTGTGGCATGTGCCAATAAACGTTTTTTCTTTCTTTTCTTTCAAATATTGGTTCTGTTTTTGTCAATGTTTGAAGATAGATGATAGAAACCGAACTATTGTTTTGTTTATGTGTAGCGCAAAACACTTAAATGATTGTATATGAATCTAAATTCCGTATCGAATTCTTCATCTTCCCTTATTAATCAAATCATTAATTATGAGTCGGCTACATTTTTATTATTTTTTAAACGTTCAGTAGTTCGAACCCTAGGTCCCTCTTCTACAGTCGATCATTTATCAAACGTAACATCCGTATGTAGACTAAATTATTTTTTTTGGTAATAGCTCAAAAATGTCTACAAAAGTTTATGCTTGCCAAAAGGGGACGATTAAATTCATGCAGACGTGCTACTCAATTGTTCAGATCGGCGTAATTCGACCATTCGGCACGGACGGACGACAAAATATGTACAGCACTTCCCGCGCGAATTCCTATGCGTGGGTTTCGTACTTTAGTACCCCGTTATGGGTAGATTTTCAAAAAAACGCTGATACACTTTTTTAATTTTTAGTTAAGACTCAAAATTAAAAAAAGTGTATCAGGGTTTTTTTTAAAATCTCCGATTAACTCGAAACTCGGTATAAGTACCGAGTTTCAAGTTAATCAGACCGCGCGTTAAAATTCTTTCTTACAAACTTTAACACCCCCCAATCCCCCTTTAGGGGGTAGTTTAAAAAAACAAAAAATGACAAACTTCCTAATTTACTTAGATAGTATTCGTGTCAAGTTTGAAACTTGAACTAAAGGTTATTAACTCAAGAAATAGGATTTTTATACAAAAAAAATCCCCCCTTTTAAAGGTTGAATTTCAAAAAATCCTTCCTTAGTGGATATTTACAATATAAAAGGCATCAACTACCAAAAGTCTCTCTCTCTTTCAAGTTTGTAGCCTCAGCGGTTTAGACTCTGCGTTGATGAATCAGTCAAGACAAGTAATTATTTATGTCTAGATTAGATTTTACCGCCCGGCTGTCCCGTATCATGTCGACCCGGAAAAGTGGGTAGCATCACTGTTTAATTATAGATACTGGTTAAATGATACATCCATGTTTATTAACTAAGTACCTAATTGAAATGCCATTTAATCATTGCAACCAATATCGAATGAATTTTCAGTCAAAGCGAAATTTGCGCAACTTTGTAGACCATAATACTGATCAAAACCACGTTAACGTTTGTAATTTGAGTCGAGTGCTATTTGCGAATGAACCATTTAATTTTGGACTAGTTGACTGGCCCAGTGGAAGCAAGTGCATTCATGCCTCTAGAGGTCCCTTGGGTTCATACCACTCTTTCTTATGCTTCGGCTACACTGTCGCAATAACGCGAACTACACTTCGCGCGCTCCTCGACGTCTCGCTGTACAACAGAGAGCGCGCAAAGTGTAGTTCGCGTTATCGCGACAATGTAGCCATAGCATTATAGCAGTTCATTCGGGGTAGTTTTGCTATACCTTTTACTGCCGTCAGAGATGATGACAATTTTTTTTGTCCGTCAGGTAGGTTAAAAATATTGGACACGTCATTTTTTTTTTACGTAAACAAAAGATTACGGCGATACATTGAGTTAAAATGTGGCATTACGTCACGCCTTGCTAGCTTTTATACTGAGTTGTGACGTAGTGAGCCCCCACTCCGCAACTTTAATTTAATGCGTTTTATTTGTCATTTTTTATTAATATGATGAAGCAAAAAATACGTGTCTAATATTTTTTTTATTATCTGACTGATGGACTAAATAGATTTTCTTTTTTTTTACCAAGGCATCGTCCCTATTGCCGTATTCCGATTAAAAGGAATAAATTGCTGGTATAATATGTATTAGACTTTGAAGTTATGCAAAAACTAATTCTAATTAACTATTTAATACAATCGAGGCGTATTCATTCCTTTTTTTCATTTATCAAAGATGTTTCTAAGTATTTTCATGTTTATGTAAAATGGGTAAAAAATAATATGGCCGGCGTCGTCTTGGGTAATTTTATTATTGTTGAAATAGTATTAGGTTTGGTGTATAACTCTAAGTTAAGTGAGTGAATTATATGTGATAAGTGTATAAGTTATGTGTGTACAGAAATTTATAAACCACTTCATTCTTATTTACTTCATTCTAATGAGAAAACAATAATTTACGGGTAAAATTTCCCCGTCAAGGTCATTTTGGTATTTTACTAACTATCGTAGCATATTTTACAATTAATTGATAGCAATCACTGGAAGAAGGTATAGGTAAACATCCTAGAAAGATTTCATATTGATATCTGCGGGGCAATTGCGTAACACATTATCAATCGGAATCGGTTTCATTTTGACAGTTCAACAACATTCATTGCGTTATTTACGTGTTGAGCAGACAAATTTTTCGAACTTATGAAGCAATGGATTAGCAATTTACTTCAAAATGATTCAGATTCCAAGTGATAGTGTGTTGCGCAATTAGGGTGCTGCTCATTATAACTCGGATAATCGTTTCCAAAATCATGAATTGAACTACGCGAATTAAAAATAACAGCACGGCGAACTATAAAGTTTTAGTTGGAATATTATGGAAATATTGTATGTTAGACGTACAAGAAAAAAATCTAATTCGATTATTTGTTTATTCATGATATTAATACCAACATTTTATTTTAATTGATCTATTACTTTTGACAGAAATCAACATAATACAGCAATACGCCGGCTTCCGGCCGTTCTCTGTTCTCAATATGATATTTGTAATACTAACGTATTAATATGCATGGTGTTGATGTGATCATGAGTGGGCCCCATTATTTAAAAAAAAAACCGAAACTATATACAGAATATAAATAGAGACAAAAGTGTCTAGGCTAAAGCGTGTTTTGTGAGCGGGGTCAGCCCGGGTCAAATTAAGACGCGCGCGCACGTATTCGAGTTTTGTTTCTGTTTCGCGCTTGCGTGCTAGAAAGGTACCGTACCAATGTATGTAAACCTACGTCCCTAAATAAAGGTTAATTAAAAAACCAGCGTCAGACAGTATCTGTCTGGCATTAATGCTGAAATGAACCTTTTTGGCGCAGCCGTGAGTAACATTATTTTCACTTTTATATTTTGTTATTTGTATTTTGTGTTTCACGAACTATGTATGTCCAAATAAACATTATTCTTTGTTGTTTTTCTATGTTTTCAAATTCTTGTCGATGGTTACATCTTTTTGAAGCTGAACATAAACAAAAATGAAATATTCTGTCAAACCGAACCAATCATTTCAAAACATAAAAATGCTGAACATAATTATACTTCCACATTTTTCTATAAAACTTCCCTGTACCCCGTACTATAGCTCTCGTTTCAGACCTGAAAGTTTACCATACTTCTGATTCCTGGCGCCGAAGCACCTGAGATGAATCCAACTTTTCTAATTTTCTGCAACTTATAAATTCCAATTGCGAGACGGAATTTGTCGATAATTAAATCTCGAGGTTTGAGTTTGGATAGCCGAAATGTGTTATTTGAAAGTGGTGTTTTAAGTAACTAGTGTTTTGATTGTGAATCTTTAGGGTGAAATCACGTTCAACAGCGGTCACTGACAGGTCTTGAGCGCGGTTTGGGGCTAACTTCACGAATGTAACTGAACGCGATCAGCACATAAACCACGTCTAAGGGCTATCAGTGTCATTATTGTTTTGGAACATTGACACTGACAGCTCTTCAACCGAGTTCAAGATCTGTGAGAGTCTATTGACTCTAACAGATCTATCATTATTGTTAAGGGGGAAGCGCTAAGGTAGCCCGCGAAATGCAAATTTTCTTACGATTTTTGCGATTTGCAGCTCAGTGTCTGGGTGTATGTAGATCAAAGTATGATACGCGACCGTAATAAATATGTATTTATAGAATTATAATATTAGAATTAGTAATACAATTCCTTAAGTTAGTATAATCCTGAAATGTTAAGATTTCATAAAAAAAGTCATTCAATAGACTTACTTTGTCTTAGAGAGTTGTATTGATGACTTTAATGAATGTAATTCTGTAAACTCGTATTAGTTACGGTCGCGAATCATATTTCAATCAACATACAACCTAATACTGATCTGCAAATTGCAAAAAACGTAAGAAAATTTGAATTTCGCGAGCTACCCTGGCGCTTTCACCTTAAGGGATATTTTCCTTAACAATAATGACACTGACAGCTCTTGAACTCGGCTAAGACGTACTGATTGCATTCAGTGTCATTGGTGAAATCCGTTCTAAGAAATTGTATGTTATAAAGGGTGAATTAATATACAGCACAAAATACACAAAATAGCATATAATATAAACATAGAAAGGGGAGACTGAAAATAAGTAACTGTAATTAATGGCATAGATGTTGTACCTATGTTACAAATGATTTTGTAACAAAAGAGCATCACAAAACCAAACTGATTTGGACATCTTAGTACACACAAAGTACGCAAACAATTTGTACCATCGCGGACATTTGCGGTGAAGAACTTTTCGACCTTATTGCTAAGATAATAAGGTTGAAAAGTGATTTACCGCAAATGCCCTACCTATGGTCAGTGACTATAAGCTGACCTCAAAAAGTTTAGGGTAGTTTCTACAACGAGTCTTTTGATCTTCACGAGACCGTTTCACGAGACATCATCATCCTGATGATGATGTTTTTTCTAAAATGAAAGTAGCCTAAGATACTCCTTGTAACATCAGCTATGTGCCAGTGAAAGTACCGTCAAAACCGGCCCAGCCGTTTCGGAGATTATTTTATTTATTTATTTATATATACTTTATTGTACACCAGATTACACATTACATAAAGATAATTACTTAAAGTACAAAATATACAATTGGCGGCCTTATTACATACTATAACCACACCTTTATTCTTTGTTATAAGTACCGTTTATACTTTCATATGCATTTAGTAAAGAGCTGTTATTTTGACATTACACACAGACACTTCAATTTTATTTATTTGTATATACAGAGTGTAAGGGACAGCCCTCCGCAGACTGATGGGGTATGGGGTAGTATATTATACTAAGATGACCGGTATATGATTTTTTTTCAGGAACGTTATGGGAATCCAATAAACCAGATATGTTTTATTTCCTCACACGCAATATATCGTTACCGTGGCAAAACGCGCGTAGCGAACGGCAGCGCAGCGAGCCTTCGGCCGCCGAGTATTTCTTTCAACATCCATTGCTGATTTTTTGATTTTAGCTGTTTTATTTACATAAATGGAGTACTGCGTACAGATAATTTAAATTTACATTGAAATAAAGGAATACTTAGTAACTGAAAATACAATAAAAAATGAAAATTTTCCTGAGAATATTTCCGGTGGAATATGATTCAAAATAAGGAGCTGAATGCACCCTGTTAGTTTGCGGAGAGCTGTCCCTTACACCCTGTATAGACTACATGGATAGTATGAGGTCCGACTCTGGACTTAGCATAAGATTACGATTAGGATGCTAACATTAAATTTATGTTTTCTTTACTAACACTATATAGATATCTATGGTCTGATAATAAAAGTTTTTATTATTAAAAGGAAAACTCCAGTGCCAACAGAACCTACCTAATAGAAACAAACTACACATATAATCTAGACACATTAAACAAAATTAAAATCACAACGTAACACCTCAGTACCTCCGTATTCTCTACGTCTCCCATTTTAGCGGAAAACTAGTTTAATTGGTTAATCCCATTAAGGTGTATCGCATTAGATACCGTCTGAGGTTTCAATTAGACGTGTAGAACACTGTACTGTCACAATATAGATAAGTGCAGAAGGCCGGCTCCATACAACGAGCGAAATCTATTATCTATACAGTATATTAATTTTATTCTAGGTACATCGTCTTCACATATAATTCAATATATCGGGATAAAAAGTATCCTTTGTTTTAATCCAGGTTATAAACTATCTGTGTGCCAAATTTCATCCAAATCCGTTTAGTATTTTTTGCGTGACAGAGTAACAAACTTTCGCATTTATAATAAATGGTAGTAGGCTTAACATAATGTAAAACATTTTAAAAGAATATCTGTGGAGTATCTTGCCCATTCTTCTCTATATGAAACTACCTTTTTGAAGGAGCGCTTAGAATCAATTCCATTCTCTTGTAAATTTTCCCGTTCTACAGTGCCTTTTAATGGCCTACTTGAAATAATTGATATGACTTTAACTTTGTAAACAGGCGTACACACAGATGCGTACGTACGGCGAGCTCAAACTATACTCAAGACTTTTACCGTCCGGCCGACGAGAAAATGCGTTCCTAACATCTGTCAGTTGGACCATTACTAGAACTAATAAGGATCAAATTCGCAAAACGCATACTCGTTAGTATGAAACTGACAGCTGTCAAGAACGCATTCAATGGCCGGATAGTAAACGCATTCAGTAACTTGTCAGTTGGAGGGATACCAGCTTCTGACACAAACTAGATAGTGAGGTAAAAATAAAATAGCCTTGCAATGTACTTTATTCATAGTTTTCTTTGATTTTAATAACTTAAACTTTAAAACAAATGTGCTTTAAAGTTTAAGTTGTTAAATTCAATTAATTATTCAATGAATATAACGATATTCGTTTATAACTTAATTGAAACAATGAGTAATGACCGATTTCACGTTTTTGAAAAGTCAATTAACGGTAAATAATGTTACACATAACTAACAATGTAAAGAAAAAATAAAGTATTATTTTGTCGTAAATAGGATTAAATGTCTGACAAAATAATTATTTGAATTATTCCAATAGATAACACGCATTTTGTGAGATTTATTCAAATTCAACTATGTATTTTTACCATTCATACTTTCACTACCCCAACACTGTATGATTTTTAGTATGATAACATTATTTTGTTTTGAAATGTCATGTTACTGAATACGATTAAAAGTTCAAGTAATGAATGGTATGCGTATATTAATTAATGTTCTAACAATTTATAATATATTTTAGGTAATTTTATATTTTCTTTTGTTTCAGTCCCGTACTAACCTCACAAAATCTACATTAAGTTCAACTGTGTCATCGTAGACTTTTTAATTTTTTTTTTCAATGCACATTTGATTTCCAATTCACTTTAGACATTGGCAGAATGATCTACATCGGCTTTGCTTGCCATAATAATAAATAGAATAGAATCTAAGTTCAAAATTCAAATTCATTATAAAGAAGTTTAGGTATAGAATGACAGTCGCGAGTGCTCTTGCTGTACGTACGTGAAGTGTGTCTTTGTGTTGTATGGAGCTGGGGGGCATCATTGTCCTAGTGTGTGAGACCCCCCCTCCCTCCTCCCTCCTCCTCCTCCTACTGGTCCTCCATTTTTTTTTCGACAGAATCATGATAGCATTTACACGACCCTGACCTTCTGTACTTATCTATTTTGTGGTACTGGTGGGTGGATTCTAGACCTTAATTATTACAAGGTTTCTGTGTGTCGTGTCATTGAGTTTGATTGTTGTGTGGTTAAAGTTCAGCGAAATGTTCAATGTATGGATGTACCTTAGGTACCTAAGGTTACGCAGAGTACAAGTATTATCGGATTTAAACATTGATAGTTAGTGTTATAGTTTGACCGAAACCGCTGTACGACATTTTATAAGAAGCAGGCATGTTCGTAACAAAATTGCTATTGCCTTCTTAATTATAAAATCATCAAATACGACTAGATATGTAGTGTTTATGCAGTCAATACTCTAGTATTTTTTAAAGCAAACCTGATTACATGTGAAATATATGTAGGTACGTTAGTACTAGTTTCCCAAACATTGTTAACTACAAAGGACATTGCCCACTAAGTATGGGAATTTGGCTCGGTGTGAACAGACACTTTAAGTATAAAAATAATACAGATTTAATAAATAACACCAGTAGGAAAGAAAATAATATTGTAATATGATTGTATCGGGATGCTTGTAAGACTTGTTTTGCTTACTTGTTTTTTTTAAATAAAACACATTTTTATTTCTACTTGTCTAGGAACTGGGCAGGTGGATAATATATTATATTGGTACCTTGCCCAGCTAAAAAACCAAATTATAATCATTGCATGAGCGCAGCAACCCACTGTTCTTTGACTCACTATGCAGCAACTGCGCACTAGCAATACTGCTTGATAGAATGTCGTTACTGACTGTTATTTTCATTTTCATGTAATATGTAGACAAAATACACTTTTTATAACAGATTGCACTTCCTCAAGATCGAGGGTATGCCTTCTCCTTTACGTGATATCACGACCACAATTCGCACATCGCATCTGCACAGTTTCCACCACAGGCAGAATTGCCTATATAGTTCGTATCCTTTTTTTTTTGGATGGGAAACCATGAAAAGACTTCTCCCGCTCTGGGCGTAGCGAGAGGGCGTGTCAGAGTTTTACTGACTAAAACCCACCCGTGTTCCTTCAGTTGCCTGTGCCGGGGCCATGGTAACTCTTTCGAACATCCCGCAATCCTAGCTGGCATCGGCACTAGCGGACCCCGTCAATAGTGCACAGTTCGTATCCTTACGATTCAGGTCGGCGAGTTTGATATCCCCATTCAAGCTGGGGTCAACGATGGGATTGGCGTCGAAGTTTATAGGCGTGGATAGCTTTAATTGACTGTTAACTAGACTCTTAGGTATATGAATAAGGAGGACTTAGTTGAAGTTCAGAAATACAATTAGAATCGATTTGTAAATACTTATTTTCAAATATACGATTAATTGTTGTCATCACTATGAATTATGAAGGTCGAGTACTGTCAATGGTATGTCGAAGCATAAAATAATTTCAGTACTTATTAAATACAATATTCGTGGGCGCAAGTTGATACAAAAATGTAGAATAAATAAGCGTTTAAAAACTAAACATAATTTTTGATTAATTTGTTTCTTTTCGAGCATCGTGTCCACGCGAATGCCCTTTCAATGACTGGCTTCTGTGCGTGACTTCATCCGCGTATTTTATCATAAAACATCCTATTCTAAGACACTCGGCAATACTGCAGCTATCTATCAGTAAATTTATTTTTGTAAGCGGATCAGTGGGTACTTTATTATTATTTATTTATTTCTGAGTATATGGTACATTAAGATCTTAATATTAATAAATAGTTTCACCTATACTACCGTCGCCGATGTAGAAACATTAAAATTAAAGTACCATTATTATCCCCATTAATATAGTTATAAATTAGTTTGAAATGAAAATAAGTAATTTTTTATACAAGGTCAAGTTTTACAATTTTTTTTTTATTAGTCAAATGCTAAAAAAAAATTCGTTTTACACACATAAAGTATTGATAGAATGTAATATCAATATTTATAATTTAAAAATTCGTTAACTGAATAGAAACAGTTATCTAAAAGCCAGGCAAACATTGTTTTCTTAAATTTATTAATGGGCAACACTTTAATGCGTGGGGGTAAATTGTTGAAGATTTTAATTGCCATTGCACTTCCAGATTACATTTGACAAAAATATTTAAAAATATACTTTTACCTCTTTGTAATATTATTTTAGATTAGTTTTTCATTATGGATGCTGTCGAACCACATAGAATTTTATTTCCTGTGGTTCAAAACTTCATAAAATTACCCAAGCTTTACAATGAAATTAATATTCCAAATGAACCCACATACTTACAAAAATTCCAAGTTTCATTTAACTACAACACTCTCGATGTCACCGCACTTCGCCACTAAACCTAATTTATTAGTTAATTTTCCATTCCATTTAGCACTTAAGGGGGAAGCGCTAAGGTAGCCCGCGACATTCAAATTTTCTTACGTTTTTGCAATTTGCAGATCAGTATTAGGTTGTATGTTGATTAAAATATGATTCGCGACCGTAACAAATATGTATTTACAGAATTATAATCATTAAAATCTTCAATACAACTCTCTAAGACAAAGTAATTCTATTGAATGACTATTGCATGAAATTTTAACATTTCAGGATTATACTAACTTAAGGAATTGTATTACTGATTCCAATGATTATAATCCTGTAAATACTTATTTATTACGGTCGCGAATCATACTTTAATCAACATAAACCCAGACACTGAGCTGCAAATTGCAAAAATCGTAAAAAAATTGAATTACGCGGGCTACCTTAGCGCTTCCTCCTTAAGCTGCTTTTAATTTAAACGCACTTAATGTTGCCACCGGTAAAATTACCCCATTCCTTAAGAAAATTAAAAGATAACTGGGTGATGTTGTCGGTCGTGGAAATAAATTGAGGTTATTTTTGCCACTTGCAACACAATGTATGTGTCGCAGCTAACTAGCCTTTCTGTTAGCTGCCTAGCCTTTTAACTAAACGGCGCCGTTCAACTAGCGGTTTGAATTATATTTAAATATAGGTTAGAACTGTGACCAACCATACGGGAGCCGAATTGGTCGCAGTAACTAAGCCAGGGCACCCCGACCAAATGTGACCAACCGTGGGCGAGCCGAGCGAGCGAAGCGAGGGGTGCAGGTGCCACGGCAGCGTCTGGCGAGCGCTACCTCCAAGGGCTAGACTGTTAACTAAACGGGTAATAAAGCTAGTTGGCTGCAACACATATACGAAGATAGTACATACAATAATTTTATTTATTTCCGGGTTTTTAACAATGTATCTTATATTTTTACTTAGTTTAAAATGCCCCTTTGTAAACTAACACACATTGTCACTAATAGAATTTTTGTTGAGTAAAATTAGATGCCTACATAATAAAACAATACTTCGGATAAAAAAACTAAAAGTATTACACTGCACAGCAGTACACTTATTATGATAGTACTTAAGGTGCGGTCAATGACCACTGTTGATATGAGGGAAAATCTTTAAGCAATGTACGCTTGATTTTTTTTTATTTTTTTTTATTTGAGATAGGTTTGCTCTTGACTCTAGTCTAGGTCAGAGATGACAGAGACAAAGTCGACGATGGAGCGAGCTTACCCAGAAGAAGCCTGTTAACTCTCACTTTGAAGAGATCGGGGTTGTATGCGTTCGGAAACACAGACGCAGGCAGAGAGTTCCACTCCTTTGCTGTGCGCATCACAAAAGACATTTGGAAACGCTTAGTGCGAATTGGTGGAATAGCAACTAGGTAGGGATGGTAACTTGCAGTGCGTCTAGATGTCCGCTGATAGAAGGGGGCCGGCGGAATGAGGTCGTGGAGTTCTTGAGCACACTCCCCGAAGTATAATCTGTAGAAGACCGACAAGCAGGCTACCTTGCGGGGATGAGCCAAGCTGTGAAGCTTGGCATCCACCAGTCTTACGTCGCCAATGAGCGTCTTAGCTCTGCCCTGCCTGCTCTGCTCTCTTTCATAGATAGAAAATTA
The DNA here is from genome assembly GCA_947568875.1 of Fissipunctia ypsillon. Lineage (NCBI taxonomy): Eukaryota > Metazoa > Arthropoda > Insecta > Lepidoptera > Noctuidae > Fissipunctia > Fissipunctia ypsillon. Next base: position 18,283,582 of record OX387662.1, read on the forward strand.
ATTGGCCGATTGAAACTCTTCACTTTGAACCTTTAATGGCATTAGACCCTCAGGGCGTTTGTCCCGCACGGCCGTCACCAGAACATCACTGAAAAACGAGTTTATTCGAACCGAACGTGACGACCCGGTGACGGCGATCGTTTGTCCACCACGACCCGAACTCGGCGGTTCAGTATGTTATTATAGACAAAACAAAAGCCTGGTAAACGGCGCCGATGCGACTGCAGTGTGTGGACAAAATCAAACGAGTTTTGTATTGCCGGCACATCAGGCCGGCACAATCTCGGGCCGGAATGATGGCGTTCGGGTGACGAACGTGCGGTGGATACACAGCCATAGTAAATGTATGTATCGCTACTTCGGCGCCGTCATCTCGTTCTTGGTGGCGGCTGCGGTGGACAAACGCACAATTACATCAGTTAAAAACACTTAAACCAAGAAAAGTATTCGAAAACCTAAACACACAACAAAATAAGATCCGAAAAAACTGTCTTAACATTAATTTGTACGTACATTGAATGTTATTGAAACCTAAATTACTTACATTTTATACCAAGATGGCCGATGAGGCAGTAAGATTCTGGAGTGGTGACCACGTACTGGTAGACGTAGCGTTGACCGATGACCTTGCGAAAGCCGCAGGAATCCGCTGGATGGGAGAAGGAGAAACACAGAAGGGAGAGGCCTATGTCTAGCAGTGGAAGTCTTTCGGCTGCAATGATGATGACAATGATAGTTGTAAGTAGGTATGCTAGGTATCGTTAGGTTATGGGTTCGAACCCAGGCAGGCGGTTTACTTTGTGTAAATAATTTCATCACCACTGCTCTCAAAACGGTGAAGGAAAACATCGTGAGGAAACCGGCATGTCCTAGAAACAAAATTTCGAAGATATGTGACATCTACCAACCTGCACTGGTTTTAGTTTTATTATAATCCTTAAAACGAAAAATAGTGGTCACTAAGCTCCGTTTTAAGGATTATAATAAAACTTAACAATGTAAAACTTCTGTTTGTAATAATAATAACGTATAGTCTTGTGGAGCACAACGTAACATGCTTATTTTCTGCATTTTCATTCTAAAATAAAAGAAATAACCAAACAAATAATGAGGGCGCCACTGTGGGCGCGGTGTCGTCTTAAGTAGATGTACACCCCCCATGGTAACTCCTCTATGTCTCGGAAAGCAAGTTAAGCCGTTGGTCCCGGCTGTCATTCACTGCTCTTTGACAGTCGTTACGGGTAGTCAGAAGCCTTAAAAGTCTGACAACCAGTCTTACCAAGGGATTTCGTTTTATCCAGTAACTGGGTTGTGGAGGTCAGGTAAGTAGTCGCTTCATGTAAATTACTGGTATTCAGCTGCATCCGGTTAGACTGGAAGCCGACCCCAACATACTTGGGAGAAGGCTAGGCAGACCAATCATGTGATCAATGGTCATGTCTTCTCTTTATGACTTTCCTTTTCATTTTATTGCGCCTTGCATCCAGAGAGTTCACGCATCACTTATCTCAAAAGATGGCTGTAATTACAAAGAAATAATACCTATTAAAATTGGGAAACGGATAAACATAACTTTCGAGCCTGACAAAATCTTTGGCAAGGAGCTCTGTACAAATAAAAAAATCTATTCAAATAAATAAAATTGAAGTGTCTGTTTGTAATGTCAAAATAACAGCTTATTACTAAATACATAAGAAAGTATAAACGGTAGTTATAACAAAAAAGCAATTTTTAAAAGTTTTTGTCTGTCTGTTTGTTCCGGCTAATCTCCGAAACAGCTGGATTGATTTTGACGGGACTTTACTGACAGATAGCTGATATTACCGGGAGTAACTTAGGCTACTTCTATTTTAGAAAAATAATTAAGAGTCCCGCGCAAAAAAAAAATAAAACCCATGAAATTGTGAACAATAAGTCGGATTTGAAAAATTCTTTTTGCATTTGGTAGCCCAATTCTCGATCGGTTATAGGCTATTTAACATCACGCCGAGTCAAGAAAAAAGAAAAATTCAGTAAGAACGCTAAGCGAAAAAGAAGTAATAGCGCGGGCGGGCGATGCAACGCGGCGGGTCGGAGGGCGAGGAAGTTGGATTAATGTGGTTGTTATTTTAGTAAAGGGTGTTTTTTTTTGAGGCAGAGAACTTTAAATTGAAATGAAACACAGAAAAAATGTTTTTAATATCCATGAAATTGGTTTTATTTGACAGATAATTTTATGGCATTAATATTTGAACATGACTTCGGGCATGTGGCCACCGCGGCTGGCGCGTACATGGTGTAATTTGTAGGTCAAGTTTTCACACACTCCTTGCAGTAAATCAGGCTGTATTTCGGCAATAATGCGTCGAATGTTGGCAAGTGATCGATTCTTACTGGTTTATCGACGTAGACATAGGAATTCACATATCCCCAGAGAAAATAATGTAATGGCGTCAAATAGCACGAACGGGGTGGCCAGAGTTCGTGAAATTAGTCGTTCGTCAAAATGTTTCCTTTAGTAAATTAAGCCAATAAAAGTGAAGTTATTAGTATATTAGCCTTAGGTATTAGGCGTCAGCCGCGGCGGCGAAATGCCCGAAATCATATTCAAACATTAATGTCCTAAAATTATGTATCAAATAAAACCAGTTTAAATAATGGATATTAAAAACATTTTTCTGTGTTTTATTTTTTAAAGTTCTCCGCCTCTAAAAAAAAACACCCATTATATTGTGTATCGACTTACACGCGAACGAAGTCGCGGGGTAAACTAGTTACAAATAAACGTGATTTTCACTATATTGTAACGATAGAAAAACGTTCTAATTTACTGCCTCAAGCTACGGTTTTACTTAAATGGGGAAAAAACCTAAGCAACGGAATATGGTTATACTTTTTCCCTTCTAAAGTATTTTTTTCTTTGCCGTTTTTCCTTATTCTAACTTGTATACTAATCGTGTTAACTCAGATTGTGAATCCGATATTTTTCGCGATTCTAGTTTGTTTTTCTTTAATGTTTTCAAAGGTTATAGAAGCTGTTTATTGAGGCGTGAACGGCCTGTGGCTAAATGACTGGTAGGCAGAATTATGTTGAAATTATGTAGAGGTTATAAATTTAAATATTACACAAAACATGTTTTTTATAATTGATTTTTGCATAATTTTCTACTGGCTTTCACGTGAAGGTTATGCTGACAGTTCCGATGAAAATGTTTATTTGTTACAGATATCTACATGATTAAGAATCATGTTTGACTCCACACGTTGGTCCCAACGCCGGTACCAACGTTGGTTGGTTAATTTATTAAGGCGACTGCGCCAGGTAGCCCGGGAAATTCAGATTTTCTGATGTTTTTCTGTAATTTGCAAGTCAGTATTAGATTGTATACTGATCAAAATATGATTCGCGACCGTAAAAAGTATATATTTACAGAATTATAATAATTAAAGTCATCAATACAACTCTTTAAGACCAGGTAATTCTATTGAATGACTATTTCATGAAATCTTTACAATTAGGATTATACAAACATATCGAGTTGTATTACTGATTTAAATGATTATAATTCTGTAAATGCATATTTGTTACGGTTGCAAATGATACTTTAATCAATATACAACTTAATACTGACTTGCAAATTGCAAAAAAAAACATAAGAAAGTTTGAATTTCGCGAGCTACCTGGCGTTGTCCCTTTAAGGCATCCACAAGTTCTAGTGGTTCGCACTAGCGACTAATTTAATAAATGGGCACGCCACAATTGCGGCGATAAGTCCCCTCTTTGAGGAGTGGCTGGAGAGGCGCCACGGCGTCCTCACCTTCCGCCTGACGCAGGTCCTCACCGAACACGGGTGCTTCGGGAGGTACCTGTTCCGGATAAGGCGGGAGGAAACGCCCGGGTGTCACCACTGTGTGGATCGCCCGGAGGACACGGTGGAGCATACGGTGGAAGTCTGCCCGGCTTGGGCGGAGCACCGCCGTGTCCTCGCGGAAGCGATCGGCGGCGGCGATCTCTCGCGTCCGGCCCTGGTCCAGGCCATGGTACGGAGCGAGAGTGCATGGGAAGCCATTACCTCCTTCTGCGAAGCAGTAATGCTCGTGAAGGAGGAGGCGGGACGCGTGAGGGAGAGGCAAGCTTTGCACCCTCACGCCCCTAGTCGCCGCAGGAGACGCCCTGGGCGTCGGGAATTGGCAGCTGATTCCCGGCCACCGTAGGCGCGGGCTTGCGGACGGCAAGCAATGGGTAGCTCGCCGTCCGGTAAGGACCAAGCCCGAGTCGACGGCGCGTCGTGTTCCACGCGCGCCTCAAAGAGATGTCAGCACTATTGACGGGGTCCGCTAGGGCCGATGCCAGCTAGGGTTGCGGGATGTTCGAAAGAGTTACCGTGGCCCCGGCACAGGCAACAGAAGGAACACGGTTGGGTTTTAGTCAGTAAAAGTAAAAAAGTCGCCCAGAGCGGGAGAAGTCATTTGATGATTTCCCATCCAAAAAAAAAAAAAAAAAAGGCATCCACAAGTTGGGTATGCTAGTTTAGTGCCGTCAGAGCCAACGTGAGGATGTCCGTTATCAAAATCGCTCTATTAGGTTTTACAGTGCTTAGATGTCAATATTATTTGTTATTGAAAAAAAAACTGATTCCTTTGTTAAAACTGCCAACGCTCGCACTAACGTTGGAGCCAATGCAATTTTCTAGATCCTTACGTTGGATGAGCGACATTGTGGCCAACATTGGGGCCAACGTGTGTAGCCGGCTATAGACTACTCACCACGTTTTGGTCCCAACGTTGGCCCCAATGTTGCCACTTGTCCAACATGTGGATCGAGAAAATAGCTTTAGCCCCTACCTTGGAGAAACTGCAAAAGAATCCAGTACTTACTCGAAAAAGAAGCAGTAAAGACGAGAAAATTACACGCTATAATTATGGAACTAAGTGTTATTACATTTGTTCCGCATAATTATATCTCCTAAAAATGTTCTTACATTAATGTAAGCTATATTTGACTCCTAATAAAATATTCTCGTTGCGTCCCTGTTTTTGCCAGAACAGTTGGCAACAGCTGCCATTTTTAAATGCCTTGTAGGAGCTTGTAGAGGCTACAAAGTGTTGTAATTTAATCTTTTCTTCCTTCATTCAGTTTTTTAATTATTTTATTTTTTCAGTATCGCTGTTGGATTAAGTCGGTGAGGCGCGCTGGGAGTCTGAGAATTGCATTGTTTTTTTTTCGAATTATTTGCAGAGCTGGGACAAGATTTCTTGTTAAAAAGAACGCTTGCTTTTTGGCCTCTATTTTAAGTACTGTAGCAAAATAGTGTTGTGCGTTGTAACGCAGAATAATTATGTTGCGTCAGAGCGCGTTCAATTTGCGTTCAAATGCGAATGCGACTTTATCTCTAAGAGACGGCTGCTTGGAAAGCACCTATGTCCATTGTCCAGCAGTGGACTACTATACGCTAAGTTGACTGATTGATTGAATTCTTGGGATACGTCCCGGTCTTTGGCCAAAGAATAGAGATGATGACAATTTTTTTTTGTCGATCAGGTAGATTATAAAAAAAATATTGGACACGTATTTTTTCTTTTTTTACGTCATCAAAAGATTACAGCGATACACTGAGTTATAGTGAGGCATGGCGTCACGCCTTACTAGATTTTATACTGAGTTGTGACGTAACAAGCCCCTACTTTAATGCGTTTTATCGAAGTCATTTTTTATTAATATGATAAAGCAAAAAATACGTGTTTAATATTTTTTTATTATCTGACTGACGAACTAAATTGAGTTTCTTTTTTTATACCCAGGCATGTCTATTAGCATAGCTATTCAACGCGGCAATGCTGTCAGTCTTCTGGGCACGTTTCTGGATGACAGCGATGGTGACGAGTACTTCGATGCTTAAGTGTCCTTTTGTTTTTGTATTTATTTATATAGTTAGTTAGTTAATTAGTCATTTAATTTAGCACCTAGTGTAAAGTTATTTCTTTATCTATTTTCTTAATATTTATTTAGTTTATAGACAGAAGTTTCAGTTTGAAATCAGTCCAGATGCCAGTGAAGCCACATAATATTCTGGATAAAAAAAAAAACATTTTACAGCATTTTGCTAGGCATCACTTATCCAAATTACTACCAAAACAATTACCTCAAAGCAAGTTCAAGAAAGAATTTAAGTACAACTTAATTGAACATATACCGCCCCAAGAGAATGACCGAAAACGAAATTGGCTCAGACCGCTTGGTAGGTACAATAACATAATGTATTTAAATGGTATTCGTTAATGTAGTTGATCGAGTTAGCTGGGCCTTTATTTTGGCGCACAATAAGTGTTGTAATGCTTATTGTTGGCTCACCTTTGTAGGTACAAGGTTTAGTTAATCATGGTAAGTAGGTAGGTAAGATTGGTTAGTAGAATTGTTCGGGAAAATAAAAATTGTGTTTAATAAACCTACATTTTTTTGTTATTTCATGTTCAATGTAGATTGTATTTTGTGCCTCGCCCTCTATTGCAAGGGACTTAAACATAAACTAAAACTCAAACTCAAAGCAAATGTTTCAATTAAACCAATTACAGGCACTTTTGAATTGTCAAAGAGTCAGTCGGTTAGTCAGTAAATTGAAGCTAGTCGCCCATTCCAAAACGTAGATCTCTATGGAGAAGAATGGGCAAGAAACTACATGGACACTCTTTTAAATCAAAATTATTACATAATCCTGGGTACATTGTTCTTGTTGCTTCTATATGTGAGAACAATGTAAAAAATTAAAAACAATTCAAAATAAAAGATTAAAAATAAGCCCCGGCAGTTAAGAGATGACCAGTCTCCACTGACGGCGCCCGTTCACGAACATGACGCGTGGATCAGCACCATCCAGCTCAACCATTTTGTTGGGAACATATCTGGCAAACTATGGGTGTACTATAGGTACACTTCTGCCTAACCCTCCGGCATAAACAGACGTGATATTATGTATGTAATTTCTCATGTATCGTGTTTGCTTTTACAGACATAAAACATCGTGATCGCCCACCCGTGCCGTTCATTCAACTTTCGGCGAAAAAACTACCCATTCTACAAGACTACAGTCTGCCGAAGGTGTACCGACCAAACTTGATGGTTTTATTACTCCATAAGATGTATAGTCTAAGCTCGTGTAAACTGCAAACATACACTTCATCTAATTTAACATTAGGAATTGAACAACATCCTTGAAACTGAATTATTAATGCTGGAACGTATTGCTTGGAGGTTTAGTATGGGATTGGGCAATATAGTGTCGGCACCTTATTGATCTGCTGTAAATTGTTGGAGTAGAAGCTGGTGGTAACTAACTTAGGCTTTGGGTAGGTTTGATAAGTACTTGTGTGAGGTACTCTTGTCTCTTTTCAGCACTATTGCATAAACTAGTAGGTACTTATAGTGCAAGTCATCAAACTCGAGTGAACCACCTTTAAGGCGAAAACGCCAAGGTAGCCGGCGACCCTCTTTGAGGAGTGGCTGGAGAGGCGCCACGGCGTCCTCACCTTCCGCCTGACGCAGGTCCTCACCGGACACGGGTGCTTCGGGAGGTACCTGTTCCGGATAAGGCGGGAGGAATCGCCCGGGTGTCACCACTGTGTGGATCGCCCGGAGGACACGGTGGAGCATACGGTGGAGGTCTGCCCGGCTTGGGCGGAGCACCGCCGTGTCCTCGCGGAAGCGATCGGCGGCGGCGATCTCTCGCGTCCGGCCCTGGTCCAGGCCATGGTACGGAGCGAGAGTGCATGGGAAGCCATTACCTCCTTCTGCGAAGCAGTAATGCTCGTGAAGGAGGAGGCGGGACGCGTGAGGGAGAGGCAAGCTTTGCACCCTCACGCCCCTAGTCGCCGCAGGAGACGCCCTGGGCGTCGGGAATTGGCAGCTGATTCCCGGCCACCGTAGGCGCGGGCTTGCGGACGGCGAGCAATGGGTAGCTCGCCGTCCGGTAAGGACCAAGCCCGAGTCGACGGCGCGTCGTGTTCCACGCGCGCCTCAAAGAGATGTCAGCACTATTGACGGGGTCCGCTAGGGCCGATGCCAGCTAGGGTTGCGGGATGTTCGAAAGAGTTACCGTGGCCCCGGCACAGGCAACAGAAGGAACACGGGTGGGTTTTAGTCAGTAAAAGTCTGACACGCCCTCCCGCTCCGCCCAGAGCGGGAGAAGTCATTTGATGATTTCCCATCCACAAAAAAAAAAAAAAAAAAGGTAGCCGGCGAAATTAAAATGTTCTTAGGTTTTTTGCAATTTGCAGGTCAGTATTAGGTTGTATGTTGATTAAAATATGATACGCGATCGTAACAAATAAGTATTTACAGAATTATAATCATTAAAGTCATCAATAGAACTCTCTAAGACCAAGTAATCCTATTGAATGACTATTTCTTGAAATTTTGACATTTCAGGATTATACTAACTCAAGGATTGTATTACTGATTCTAATGATTATAATCCTGTAAATACATATTTGTTACGGTCGCGAATCATACTTTGATCAACGTTCGCCCAGATACTGAGCTGCAAATTGCAAAAATAGTAAGAAAGTTTGAATTTCACGGGCTACCTTTGCGATTCCCCTTTAAGGCGATGATAACCGACTTTTAATGATTTTAAATTGAAGATCACGTCTAAACGAGTTGTGTTAATGATTTGGAAAAAAATATATGTTAAATTAGAGCATTTCCTAATAACATTAATATGTAAATATTTTAGGTTATGTTTATATTACATAGTGTAATTAATGTGGAAAGTTATGTCTAACACGGATGAAAAATTGAAAATCACGCAACTACTATCAAGCGTATTTTTATGAAACATTCACAGTTGTAAAGATAATTTAATTATTTATCTTTTACTACCTATGAATGTTTTAATATAACACTTTTTATTTTATGTGTAATAAATTAATAATGCGTCCAATTTGGGACAGCGCTCCTTGATGGGCGATTCCTATTACTGGGTGGACGTACAACGCGTTGCGTGAGCTCAGCACAGAACACGCAACCTATGCTCTCAAGGCCGTTGGAATATATCTGCGTCTTAATAAAAATTATTAAAAGGGTATGTACCTACACAGGTACCTCAACTATAATCTAGTCTTTTAGGGTCGGTTATCAGGTGATTTCCAGACACTACGAAGAGTACCTTATAAATAAATAAAACAAAACGTTACAATTAAATACTTGGGTATATCGGCACAACACTAAGCTAGACCAAGGAGAAAACATAAATCTATCCGAACCCCAATATGCTAAAACACTTATAACTATCTACTCACCTCACACCGAAATGTTCTCATAAATTCCGTAGCGCAGTGATAAAGTCGGTCACTTATTAAACGTACAGCTTTGGCCCCTCGCCAGTGTACCTGTAACAAGTAAATATTGCCTCAATAAAGAGTTCCTTTGCTAAGTTTCATATTTAAACTGTAAGCGCCATTGAATACGGGAATGTATTTTCTTGTGCCAATTTTCTGTAGTTTGTTATTCAATCTTATTCGGTAATAGGGGGAGTTTTTGGTTTATTATATTTGAAGTTTGTTTATATACGAATGTTATATCCAAATGTGATACAAGTGTTTCGTAATTTTGCTTAATACAATTCTCTGTAGCTTTAATCAGCTTGGATTTCTTGGCTTGGATGGAGGAGCTCGTGGCTAAGTAATAACAGCCGCATGGGTACATCCATCAGGTTAAGCTACGCTTGCCGGGGTTGTCCGTGGATGGGTGACAATATTTACATACCGAGACTCCTCCGTGCCTCGGAAATCACGTTAATCCGTTGGTCCCGGCTGTCATTCGTAGATCTTTGACAGTCGTTACGGGTTGTCAGAAGCCTGAAAGTCTGACAACCAGTCTTACCAAGGGGTATCGTATTACCCAAGTTACTGGGTTGTGGAGGTCAGGTAGGCAGTCGCTCCATGTAAAATACTGGTATTCAGCTGCATCCGGTTAGACTGGAAGCCGACCCCAACATAGTTGGGAAAAGGCTAGGCAGATTGATTGATAATCAGCTCCTAATTACATTAGGGTCAGTTTTTAATAGGTATAAAGTAAAACGAGTTTACTTATATGGTTCAACATCGAAGCATGTGTGACTGAATCGTCGAAACCTTATTAAACCTTTAAAAAGAACACACGTTGAAAAAACAGATTTAATTAAAAACTGAACTCACTGAAGCAACACATATTTATGTGATTATTTATCATAAATAGAATAACTAAAACAATGAAAGCAACAAAGTTAGTTGGCATTAAAAACCGTAACAAAGGTACAGAATATGATCAAAACAGCAAAGCACCGTTGAAATCTAGCTTTGAACCACCATATGAGAACTAAAACAATAAATTCCACGTCGCACACAGGCAGGTTCAACCAAAAAAACAGTACACTGCACTAAAAACAAAAGCGAAACATTTACAAAGTAAAATATGACAGATATATATGTGTGTACAAGTTGGGACATCGAGCCATTGTCACGTGCCCAATTCCCAAGTTCCAGCCAAGATCTCGAACAGCGTGGCCCATTTTGTGTGGATCTATGTGTATTTGTGTATGTGGGTTGTTTTGGCCCGCGAGTTTGCTTGATGAAATATTATTTGAAATACGGTAGTTAAATTTTAACTCCAATGAAATAGTGTTTAAGTGTATTGATCATTCTATTCATTGATACAGGAATGACACGGACGGGTAATCTATACATCTAATATATACATAAACTATATAATATATACATCGTTTGTCTAGTGGTCGCATGCGCTACTACTGAACATGAGTTTCTGGGTTCGTTTCCCGGGTCGGGAAAAGAGTTATTGGGGTTTTCCATCTGGAATTTCCAGATGGAAAAGTTCAGTGGTGTATCAGTGAACGGACACAAAACTGTGAGTAACTTCTGATTCAACAGTAATACTCGCTTGTTTGAGTAAACATCCATCTAATTGACAAACCTTTGTCTCAAATAGAAGCATGTCGAAACTTCCGTCCCATTTCACAGCTAAGTGACAATAGTCAAGACCAAACTCCTTCAACTCCTGGCCACTTTTTAATCGGAGAACCTCTTGTGCTTGTACCGGAATTTAACTATGCCTGTTCTTTTTTTAATTTTCTCAGTAGCAGCCTGGAGTCTGGATTTGTTCCCGGTTGATGGCAATAGGCTCGCCCCCTATTACATGGGACTTAAACATAACTGGCAAAATGTGGGTGTACTATAGGTACACCTCTGCCTAACCCTTCGGGGAATACAGACGTGATGTTATAATGAAAGGGCTATTTTTACCTACAATGTAAATTCGAAAGAAGTTTTGATTTTAATTGCGAAATACTAAGAAAAACATTAAAAGTGTTGATTTTTGCCTCTCCTGAAAAGTGCCGAATTTGAGTCGTTCCCTTTTTTACTGGAGGCACTGGTGTTATGTTATAATAATATTTTATATTAATATTATAAATGCGAAATTAACTCTGTCTGTTATCTTTTCTCGCTAAACGGCTGCACGGATTTCGATGAAATTTGGCACACAGGTAGAACATGACCTAGTTTAGGGCATAGGATATTTAGGTACTTTTTATTCCGGTAGTTCCCGTGAGATAATTTCTGACCTACATGCGGGCGAAACCGAGGGGGCAGTTACTAAGTTATAACAGTGACACGGGTTGATCGATCAGGTTAAGCTACGCTTGCCGCGGTTGATCCATGAATGGGTGACCATCTTTACATACCAAGACTTTCCGTGCCTCGGAAAGCACGTTAAGCCGTTGGCCCCGGCTGTCATTTGTGGATCTTTGACAGTCGTTACGGGTCGTCTGAAGCCCGAAATTCTGACAACCAGTCTTACTAAGGGGTATCGTATTACCCAGTAACTGGGTTGTGGAGGTCAGATAGGCAGTCGCTCCATGTAAAATACTGGTATTCAGCTGCATCCAGTTAGACTGGAAGCCGGCCCCACCATAGTTGGGAAAAGGCTAGGCAGATGATGATGCGGACGAAGCCGCGGGCAAAAGCTAGTATTTTTATGAACATTAAAATACAATAGCGTCAAAACTTAATGTAGTTGGATACGTCGATATTTTTTTTCCAGCCTTTAATGAATTATATTGCACAATCCCATGGTTAACTTTTCATTACAAACAAGAATGTCAATGCAATTTATTCGTTACAACGCACGGCGATAAAGCACACTTATTCTAGCGAATGGTTAAATATTTTTCTCCTAACCGAACAATAATCTACGTAGCTCCTATCTCCAAGTAGTGAATCTCGTATTTCCAAGAAAGTACATTGAACTTTTTCAATACGAATTGTAAACAGACAAAAAAGCTTTGGCAGCGTTGCTCTTTCATAAAAGTTTTGGAAACTTCACAGTTTCGTGGCGAACATTGTGCGAGAGCATTGAACTCGATGCCAAAAGGTTCAATTGTCTATTTAGATATCGTACATAGTATTCTAACGACCCATTTCTGTAATGAATCGACCTTTTATGTGTAAATTTATAATATCTCGTAGATTATTTAATAATGAAGCACGGATATCATAGTTGACCCTCACGAAGTAGTAGCTTTTGCGGGAAAAATGTAAAACTATTATTTTAACTTATGAATGTGATTAATGGCTCACTTTTCCAATTAAAACGGTAAGCATACATTGAAATTTCAGTTAGTTAACTACTATTACTACCCCCTCGACAAACACATACATACATAAACTCACGCCTGCTTCCCATGGGGGTAGGCAGAAACTACAAAACGCCACCTGCTACGATCCTTACATACTCCTTTTGCCTCGTTTACGTTCATACATCTGGTCATACATGCACGCCAGTTGCGAGTACTACGCACCTGACTTTTCTGAAGAATATCACCAATAAGATCACTAGATCCTAGACACTAGACCTTTTGTTAGTCGACTTTCATTTCTTCTTCTTTCTTTTTCTTTCTTTCTTTACCCCCTCGAATACTATATATACTCTATGAATAGTAGACTCACAATTGGGGCCGTGTCATCGCTCGAACAGGCACGCCCAAAGAAGTGGCACGCAGTGTTCCTTGCGCGCCTTTAAGGGAGGATGTGCGGTCGTGGGATCGGTCGGTCTTGATGAAGAGGCTCGCTAGGCATGGCGGGCTGATACCAGTCGGGGGTGCGGCGACTGTACAAATACCTCTTGGGCCCCGGAAACGTGGTAGTAGAAGCAACAGTGGGGTTTTAGTCGGTAGGAGTCCCGAGATAACCCTCCGTTCTCCTCTGACGGCGGGTATCCATAAGGATTTCTCTCGAAAAAAAAATTGTTTCACAAATATGTAGTCATCAGCTAAAGCTGATTCTTACAATTTACGGACCGTTATTGGTTAAAATTAAGACTCTTGTATCTTTACCAATAATTTAACAAGGCAAAGACCTCATAGCTTTGCATATTAGGCCCTCCAATATGGAAATAGCTACATATCACAGGTACAATTAGCTTACAAGTCTATTTATATGCCCAATTTGGCAATAAAAAATGCTGCTATTGGTAACAAAAGGATTCGTTTTTTTTTTTAATTAAGATGTCTTTGCTCTTGACTCTAGTCTAGGTCAGAGGTGAGAGAGACAAAGTCGACGATGGAGCGAGCTTACCCAGAAGAAGCCTGTTCACTCTCACTCTGAAGAGATCAGGGTTGTTTGCGTTCGGAAACACAGACGCAGGTAGAGAGTTCCACTCCTTTGCTGTGCACATCACAAAAGACATTTGGAAACGCTTAGTTATTGGTGGACTAGCAACTAGGTAGGGATGGTAACCTGTAGTGCATCTAGATGTCCGATGGTAGAAGGGGGCAGGCGGAATGAGGTCGTGGAGTTCTTGAGCACACTCACCGAAGTATAATCTGTAGAAGATCGACAAGCAGGCAATCTTGCGGCGATGAGCCAAGCTGTGAAGCTTGGCATCCACCAGTTTAATGTCGGCAATGAGCCTCTTTGCTTTGCGTTCCACTGAGTCAAACGCGGAAAGTTGGTACTTAGCTGAGTCTTCCCAAAGATGATTGTTTATAGAAACTGAGCATTAATCTCCACCGAGTCTTTCTGTGTCAACATTAACGCTCCGTAAAAAGTATAATGCACAACCCCTTATCGCTTCCCCAGCAATAAAAGCTAAACGCTTTTTACTCCAAAAAAAAAACAAAAGACAACGAAAGCGATTATGACAACGGACATCTACGATTAGAGAAAACCCAACAAAAAGATTCCGATAAATTTAAAAAAGAACATCGCCTCGGGCGACTGTTAGCTCCGCTCCGCTGGACTTACAAAACACTACCTATCTCTTTCACTCTCATGGAAAATTGATAAAGAGAAAAAGAGATGGCGACAGTCATTTTGCAAAAATCACAGCACAAAGATCATTAAGTAGCATCAGATAGATGCGTCTACTTTGTCATGTTATGATTGATGGCCGCTGGCTGACGTCACTTCCTTTCTCGCGTTGGATATGTCAAATTGATTTTAGTCGGAGTAAATGTGATAGGGCGCATGGGGTCCGGGAAATGGTGCATGAAAAATGTTAGGAAATAATTCATTTTCGGTTCTTAATACATCATTACGTAAAATGTATGGGAGTTAAATACGTGTGATTTTGATATTGGAGGATTCATCCGTGTTCATAAAATCTGATATCTATACAAATAAATAAAATTTAAGTATATGCTTGTAATGTTAAAATCACAACTTTTTACTCAATGCATAAGGAAGTTTATACAGTTCTTATAACAAAAAAAGGAATGTTTAAAAATTTTGTCTGTTTGTTTGTTCCGGCTAATCTCCGAAATGGCTGGACCGATTTTGACGGGATTATCACTGGCAGATAGTTAATGGTACCGGGAGTAACTTAGGCTATTCAGCCGAAAGACGTTCACTGCTGGACATAGGCCCCAAGCACCGGCACTTCGACCAGTTCTGTGCTTCTCTCATCCAGCGGATTCCAGTGACCTTCACAAAGTCATCGGGCGATAATGTTCAGTCCGTTCAGAATCCTTAAATTACTTGTTTTCTTTCCTTATTTCATGTTTTCATCTTTAATTAATTTAAATTTGGTAACTATAATTGGATTTTATAAATCCGTGATTCCAAAAATCACGCCTTTTTCTCACGTGGGTAGGCAGAAACTACAGAACGCCCCCTGCTACGATTCTCACATAATCTTTTGCTTCGTTAAAGATAAACAAATCCTATTACAAGATATTCATAAGCAGTAAATAAACGACACGACATGGCTTATTTCACACCCTTTCAATCCCACACAAAACAAAATTAAGTGTCACGAATAAAACTCCAGGAAAAAGTGTTTGCGAGAAACAATTTGCACAACACCTCAGGGATGTGCCAACAAAATCCTAATTGGTTCATAATTACCGGGTCATTGGGCGTCTCAGGGGTGAAACAACTGGCGGGTATCAGCCCTAACAGCCGTCAGATTCGCCCTGGATATAATATGGATGGATCGGCGGTACCATGTCCCTTGGTATCGCTTTTGAGGAAGTTTGCTTTGGACTTGTATATTAATTGATCAATTATTTTTACTTCTTATTTATGACCTTTTAAAAAACATTTATTACGTGTCAACATTGCCTATTCAAGAATAGTTTTAACTGCCAACTTTTGAACTGTCCGACAAACAGGTGACTCTTCAAAATACTTAGATTAGGTCTAAAATACGTAGTTACTTACTGTTCTCCCCGTATTTTGTTTCCATGCTAGATCTAAGCCCCAAAAATAATATAAATGATCTTAAATGATTATTTTTTTTTTGTATATGATTTTATTTTATTTTTATAGACTATGTCTGAAATAAATGAATTTATTATTAAATTACAACATACACGTAGATTAAGTATTGTGTGTTTATTTTATTTCTTATTTATATTTCATTGCATGCTGCACCGGCCAACGTCATCACGTCAACGCCCGCCGGCTGTCGCTGAAAACCAGCGCTAGGGCTCTGTCTCGTATAGGGTCGCAGCATTATGCTGAGCGATGGCCGTTTTGCGTGGATGTGACGCATATTTTCCCCGATTTCGTTTCTTTTTAGTTTGTGTTCTTTCTTTGCGTCATGTTTATCGCAAATAAACGTATTTTCTTTCTTTATCATTATAAAAAAGGCAGTCATGGGGACTGCACACAGAAGTGAAAACTTAAAACATTCATGTACACAGTTCGCTGCGCGTCGCCAGTCTAGCGCAAGACGTCGCATCAGAGTTGTGACGTGAGCATAATACATTCACTCGCAAATTTTTCCACAGCCATGCATCTCCCAAAAAGGCAAGAGAAAAAACACCCTTATCGGCCATAAACATTCGCGACATGACGAATGATGAATGCGTACGAATTTCCTTTGCAAATAAAAAAAATTGTTGATTGATACCTGTGTCGGAACCCGTCTGTCGGAAATGTGTCATGAATGTCGGATTTTTGTACGTGTTCCTGAAATGATTCATGATGCTCGTACCTTTTTAATTTTGTTCCATTACTTTTTGAAGGTGTGTTCATTGGAAAAGATTTTTTTCTGTTTATTTTAATACTAGAATTTGGTAAAAAAGAAGATGTTTAGAACGTCCGGTGAACCTGTACTCAGCTTTGCTACGAACCTTGTTTGTAGGCTAATCTTTAACGCTTTCAAGGACACTGAACTAGACACAATAGAATTTTCATTGTTTTGACATCTATGGCCATTTAGTGTCCTTGAAATCGTTAATGAATATCATTTACCAAGGAATAAATTATTCTCGATAAATATCGAGTTGAGAGAAAATGATGAAGAAGTAGCAATAATAGTTTATTTATCATTCTTTGTTGCTACAAATAATGAGAGTTTAATAGGATCATTTTTCTCAAAATTCATTTAAACAAAACTTTATACAGCAACCACATTTTTCTCCATTACAAAAAATCATTTTGTCTAGTTAACGAAATCGTCCTGTAACTAAGTTCCGTCGGTTGGAGTGTACGTAACGGGGCACTGAGAAAAAAAGACAAAAAGTGTTTCGCAAATCGTTTATTTTCTCGATTCTATCGTATAAAACACCTAAATATAACGCTAAAAGTGTCCCGGTGTTTTTTGTCTCCGACTAACCGTTTGTCGTAACAACGATGTCGAAGTTATCATTTTATAAAGGCGTCAGGGACTTAGAAATTTTTTGTTTTTTTTTTTTTTCTTAAATCGTTGGTTTCGTGATTATATCGTGTATAACACCTAAATATAAGGCTAAAAGTGACTTGGTGTTTTGGTCTCCGAAAACCGTTTGTCGTAAAAACGATGTCGAAGGGATCCGACTTAGTAAAAGGCAATGAAAACTTAGGATCTGAGAACGAGCGAAGCGAGCTCGGGACTTGAGGCACCCCGACTCGGACAGGTGAGTTTAGAAGCATTGCCATCCATTCGTGGTAATTTTTTTCAAACTACCCAGAAATAGGAGCCCCGCGAAGCGGGGCTCCGTCGACCACGTCTTGCTTCGAGATATCTGTCATTGACCTTAAAAATGCTATGGTGAAATTTTTCTCAGTCTTTTTTTTACATAGTGCCCCGTTTCGTATCCACTGACCGATCCGTCTTCATTATAGATAATTACATGTGTACCTACGCCTCCTTAGGTACGTACAGTAATTCTTCATTGTTCTACCCACCTTCATTAAATTGTTGGCAAATAACTAACTCCATTATACCTCGTTAGCACTCCATCTCCAACAATATTTCTATAACAAAATTTATAAATTCCGACTTCCATTCAACGCCGACATTCAAAACTAACAATTGCATTACGAACGAAGTTTGAACGACTTCTGAACTTCAGTAATTTCTCTATTGTTTCATAGACTAACGTTATTGTGTTATCCGTGTTTAATCGGTAACTAATAATAATGGTAGGAAGTGTTTGAGTGTATGGACAATGGGCAGAGCTCTGGTAGGAATGTTAGGGTGTCTGATTTATAGGGTTAGTTGGCATAGTTGTTTGAATTAGGTCGATAGTTAGGGTTTATAAAGGATTATGGGTATTTTGTATGGAATCTGTATAAAATAACAGTTTCAGTATTAAGTATATTTATAACATAATCATCACGCCTGTATTTCACGAAGAGGTTGGCAGATGTGTAAAGTACCTACACGGATATTTCTCCAACAATAATACAAGTCTTATGTAATAAGGAATGAGTCTACAGCCATTACTCGGGCAAAATTCCAGACTCTTGCCTGCGGAAAATTTCGTAAGGAAGAACTCATTTTAATATTGCCCGACCCGGGAATCGAACTTAGGATCACAAGATCTGCAGTCTTGCCACTACTAGACACAACGCAGTCATTTGTTTCTAAATACTATCACACCTTGCTGGGTTTATAAAAAAGGCAGAATTAAATACAATCAACAGCTGGTACCAGGAAAGCATGACTCAATAAGCCAGTGGCAAGTAGCCACCAAGCGCCAGAAAACTTGTTATATTAAAGTCAATAATTTACAATTCCCCCCACATTTTATAACAACATTACCCTCTAAAGTCCCTGTACGTTGGTTCGTTAGTACGTCCTGCGATGGGGAACCACTTCAAAGAAGGACATTAGTATGAAAATCGAATTACGTCCACCGTCTGTATATTTACTCGGTACACAATATTATATAGTAGGGGAACGCTGGTGGTTATGGGCAGTCTTGAGTATTCTTACATAACTTTAAAATATTACATTAAAGGCGTTGTTTACGAAATAGTCAAATGACACTTATTGATAGGGAAAAGCGTTTTGTATGCAAAAGTAATGTTGAAGATAGTAGCTCAATTTGATGTGTAGCAAATGTGCTACGAGAGCGTAGCTGCGTAGACCTCTCTGGGCTACGCCGTAGCAAACAACGGAATTCCTGCTCACAAGTAATGGAAGTACATAGTTTTACCGTGAAAAGTAAAAATGTAGTTATTATATTAAAGCAATTAATCTTAGAACAAAAATTACTCGAATTTGTTTATATTTACATTTAAATTTGCCCCATCTTACTTGAATATTATCTAATCAGCTTTCAAATAAAACTTTACAGATAACACTTTCAAAAACATCCAAAGTAATCCTCCTTACTCAAACTGATATCCGATGATAAAACCGGTTCCCGGTACTCAGAAACACGACAGTAATCAAAATAGCCAAACATAAGTTTAAATTAACTTTATTAATCGGTAATTTTCCAGTCGTTTGAAGTTGAAACGGTACATTCAAAGGTTGATCCCATCGGTATACTGCGGGCTATTGCAAAAACCATTCAACTACTTGGGGATAGGGCTGCTAGATTTGTTTTCCTTTTAAACATAAAATGAATGTGGCTGGCAACGCGTTTATTATAGAGAAACATATATTTTTTTAAACAATCGGCATATAGGGAAAAATTAATTGTTAAGTATATAAAAAAGGAGGGGACATAATCAGAGGGCATCCAAAAATTCATCCGCATCGCTGTCAACAGGAAAAGTGCCCAGAAGGCTGGCAGCATTACCACGTTGTATGGCAATGCTGATTCTTTGGCCAAAAAATAGGCCAGCCCTCTGGTCACGTGTGGAGTCGACCAACCGCCTGGCGATGTCTCGAAAAACTAAGTGGGCACTCGGACCCCATGGCCCAAGTGTTTCAACCCCAAACGGCTCGAATATATAAGTCCCAATAAAATTGTACATATTATTATTATTAGTTTAAGATTGTTAGTTTTTAATTTATGTAAATAGTAAAATAAATAAAATATCACCGCTTTAATAATTGTTAAGTAAATTGAATACCAACTTACATTGTCCGCGTCAATACGTAAATCATAACTTTCCTTCTTTGACAGTGTATGAAATGACTATAACACGGCAAATTGACGTACAAACAAACAAACAACAAAAATACACAATTATTTTCCCTGATGGTACAACCTCGATTGAATGAATTTTTTTTGACTATCCTAGACGTCATAGATTTAACCCAAAAGAGGCAATTGAGATGATTCAGGTTAAATCGACTCAGGAATAATTTGGAAAACTACCCGCGTCTTCATTTTATAATAACTTGAAGAAAATTCTTACACCTAGAGTTTACCCAACTTAGGTTGAGGTCGGATTGTAGTCTTATCAGATGCGGTTGAATTTCAATATTTTACTTGGAACTTTTCCTCACCTTCACAACTCAATTACTGGGTAATAAGGGTATTCTGGAAACTGTTTAGTAATCAGATAATCCTATTTTAATAATGTGTAAAATAGCATATTGTTTTCATTGCAACATTTAACTAAATACTGTAAAATTATCACCATTCAAAAACATGGTATTACAGGTGTTACATTAAAGTTAGTGCTCACATGTTTTGCTAAGGATACATAGCATGCACCTCACATAATGTTAAACTATTGCTGGATCAGGTTTACTCTCTAGAAATTCTTTAATAGAATACATATTTTGTGTATTTAGCCATTTATAACTTGTGCTTAAATGCTCTAGAAGTGAACGTTTTTAAATTGCTTGGTACATTATTATAAATACGTACACACATTGCTAAACAGTTCTTATTATATTTTTTAGATCTAGGAATGTCATTTAGTACGAGTCTGAATGGATCTCTACGATTTCTTGGATTCACATCATTCGCAGTTCTAAATAAATCTTTGTTGTTTGGTACGGACATACATGTTTCATATACATATGTAAAGTGAGGGTAGCGGTAACAAACCAAGGTTTTTTTTTTTTTTTTTTTTTTTTAAATATTGGTCGACATGATTGATCGGGTTGCATGTCATACATTGGCAACATTGTACAATTTTGAGTTATAAATTGGCAGCACCGCGACTCGTCTCTTCCCTTTTGAAAACTTCACTAAACACGGCACGTATGTGCCCTTGTAAAAAACTATAAAAATCTTAAGTAAACTGTGTGTCGTGCCACAGGGGGAGGCGCGGCATGGGCAGGTCGGGCCCGTGCCTGCTGAGGACCGGGTTCTGGCCCTGGTCCGGCAAGAACTGGCTGCCTTCCGAGGCCGATTTTCCGCCCTGGAGGCCATAGTCCTGCGGCCCCCGCTAGCGGCGAGCCAGCCGGCCTCGGGCCAGCGGAAGGCGGCATCGTATGCCGCCGCCGCGGCTGCCACGGTCAAGCCTGCATCAACGGGGCAGGCAAAAGGCGGGGCCGTGCAGGAACCCGCGAGGGCTCCAGCCCCGGCGGCGAAACGGCCGCTCCCGCCTCCTAAATCTCCTCCGGCTGACGCCGAATGGCAAGTAGCCGGGGAGAAGAGGAAGGCGGGTAAGGCAGCAAGGGCGGCCAAAAAGAAGGAGAGGCGGCAGCGGCGCAAGGAGCGAATCGTCGCGGCTAGGCTCCGTGCCCCGAGGTCCGCAGCTGTAGTGATCACACTACAGCCGGAAGCGGAGAAGAAGGGCGTGTCCTACCGCGACGTGCTTGCCAAGGCGAGGGAGGCGGTGAACCTCGAGGAGCTCGGCGTTGCCGATGGCATCCGGATAAGGGTCACTGCGACTGGGGCCCGGATGCTGGAGGTTCCCGGTGCGGCCAGCGGCCCGACTGCTGACGCTCTGGCCGAGAGGCTTAGGGCGTCCCTAAATGCGGACGAGGCCCGAGTGTCCAGACCCACCAAGTGCGCGAACATGCGCATACTGGGTTTGGACGACTCAGTGACGGAGGGAGAGGTGGTGGCCGCCGTTGTTAGGACTGGAGGGTGCTCAGCCGAGCAGGTTAGGGTAGGCACCATCCGTCCTGACTTCACGGGGATGCGAACTGTTACAGTGAGCTGCCCCGTGGCGGTGGCCCGAAATATAACCGGGGAGGGCCAAAGGCTCAAGGTGGGCTGGGTTTCTACGCAGGTGAAACTGCTGGAACCCAGACCTCTGAGGTGCTTCCGCTGTCACGTGGGCAACCACGTGGGAGCTAAATGCACCTCGGAGGTGGACCGTAGCGGCCATTGCTTCTGCTGTGGTCAGCCCGGTCACAAGGCCGGCTCGTGTAAAGCCGCGCCGCACTGCTTCGCGTGTGCGGCAGCTGGCAAACCGGCCAATCACCGGGCTGGGAGCAAGGCCTGCGCTCCACCCGCCAAACCCAGGGGCAGCAAGCCCTCTGCCACCATCGTCACCGCTGCAGCCGCCACCATCGTCACCGCCGCAGCCGCCGCCGCTGCCGCCTCCACTGTCGCCGCCGCCGCAACCACCGCGGCAGGGCCCTCACAGGGGGTTCGGGAGGGGGCTGATATGGAGTGCCAATAATGGCCCCATTACGCCTCCTCCAGGCGAACATCAACCACTGCGCCTCCGCTCAGGATCTGTTGCTCCAGAGCATGGCGCAGTGGTCGATTAACATCGCCGTGGTCGCTGAGCCGTACTTTGTCCCGCCTAGGGATGACTGGGTGGAGGACCTGAGCGGCTCAGTGACCCTAATTTCGTCGGCCGCCGCCGGTACCCTGTCCCTCGAGGCTGTCAATAGGGGACGGGGTTGCGTGGCAGCACGGTTCGGGGAGATTGTCGTGGTAGGGGTATACTTCTCCCCGAACCGAACTCTCGCCGAGTTCCACAACTCCCTTGCGGAGTTGAGAGTCGTCGTCGTCGGATTCCGTTCCCTCCCTGTGCTCGTCCTCGGGGACTTCAATGCCAAGAATGTGGCTTGGGGTTCCCGGCATACGGACACACGGGGCAGGATGGTGGAGGACTGGGCTCTGGAGACGGGCCTGGTCGTCCTAAACCGGGGTTCTGTCCCCACGTGTGTGCGGATGCGGGGTGAGTCAGTGGTGGACATTTCGTTCGCCAGCCCCGCTCTGTCGCCGCGTGTCCTCGACTGGCGCGTCATGGAGGGGGTGGAGACCTACTCCGATCACCGGTACATCCGGTTTGACGTCTCCGCCCAGACCTCGAGCGCGCCGGTCCGACAGGCCCCGAGTGGTCCGCGGTGGGCGTTGAAGCAGCTGGACCGGGAGCTCCTCCTGGAAGCCTCGATCGTGCAGGCCTGGGTGTCACCACCGGACAGGCCTGCTGACATCAATGACGAGGCGGGGTGGTTCCGGGAGGCCATGTCCGAAGTATGCGACGTGGCAATGCCCCGGGTCCGGCCCGGACGCGCCCGGCGCCAGGTGTGCTGGTGGTCGCCGGAGTTGACGTCTCTGCGCGACGCGTGCGTTGCTGCGCGACGCCGGTACACCAGGCACCGCAGGCTTCGTATCCGCCCTCCGGATACGGAAGCCATTCAGGCGGAGCTGTACGAGGGGTACAGAGTGGCGAAGATCGCCCTCCGAGCGGAGATCCTGCGGGCCAAGGTACTGGCCCGTGAGGAGTCGCTGGAGGCTCTGAACAGGGACCCGTGGGGACGCCCCTATAAAATGGTGCCGAACAAGCTCCGCCCATGGGCTCCCCCGCTGACGCAGAGTCTCCGGCCCCAGCTCGTGGAGGATGTGGTGAGCGCTCTGTTCCCTTCGCGAGGGGAACATACTCCCCCGCCCATGGCTCCGCCTCCTGCGGTGTCGGATGCGGACCACGCAGCCGATAATGACAACGATGCTCCGGAGGTGACCGAGGTAGAGCTGAGAGTGGCGGTGCGCAGGCTGAATGCCAGGAATACCGCCCCAGGACCCGACGGCTTACCTGGAAAAGCCTGGGTCCTGGCCTTGGAGGCTCTCGGGCCTCGACTAAGGGGGCTCCTAAGCGCATGCTTGGAGAGGGGCCGGTTCCCGCTTCAATGGAAGACAGGGAAACTGGTCCTTATTAAGAAGCCGGGGCGCCCTGCGGACTCTCCGTCCGCTTACCGGCCCATCGTGCTGCTCGACGAGGTGGGCAAGATCTTTGAAAGAGTCATTGCAGACCGCCTCGTCGGGCGGCTGGTGAGGGTGGGGCCGGATTTGGCGGACAGCCAGTTTGGTTTCCGCAAGGGGCGCTCTACGGTGGACGCCATCATGCGCGTTCGAGCCCTCACGACGGGGGATGCTGTGGCCCGGGGTGGGGTCGTCTTGGCGGTGTCTCTAGACATCGCCAATGCCTTCAACACCCTGCCCTGGAGTTGCATCAGGGAGGCACTCCGGTATCACCGAGTGCCGACCTACCTCTGTCGCGTGGTCGAGGCCTATCTGACGGACAGGGCCGTCATCTACCCCGGTCACCGGGGAGAGTGGAACCGGCGAGAGATGTCGTGCGGTGTCCCGCAGGGATCGGTTCTGGGACCGCATCTGTGGGACATCGGGTACGACTGGGTGCTGCGCGCTGACCTCCCTGGTGGTGTCAGCGTAGTTTGCTACGCTGACGACACGCTGGTCCTGGCGCAGGGGAGGTCGCACCAGGCGGCGGCCGAATTAGCGGCACGCGGGGTTGCGACTATCGTAGAGAGGATCCGGCAATTGGGACTCGAGGTGGCC
The DNA here is from genome assembly GCA_947568875.1 of Fissipunctia ypsillon. Taxonomy (NCBI): domain Eukaryota; kingdom Metazoa; phylum Arthropoda; class Insecta; order Lepidoptera; family Noctuidae; genus Fissipunctia; species Fissipunctia ypsillon. Next base: position 18,307,935 of record OX387662.1, read on the forward strand.
TTGCACAAGTCCGAGGCCATGTGTTTTCATGGTCCTCGGAACGCGCCACCATCGGGTTCCCAAATAACGGTAGGAGGGGTTCCCATCGGTGTCGAGTCGACGATGAAGTACCTGGGACTCGTCCTCGACAGCCGGTGGAATTTCGTGGAGCATTTCCGACGTTTGGCTCCCAGACTGGAGCGGGCCGGGGCTGCCTTGGGGCGGCTCCTGCCCAATCTGGGGGGTCCAAACGCCTCCTGCCGGAGGCTCTACGCGGGGGTCGTGCGGTCCATGGCCCTTTACGGAGCTCCGGTGTGGGCGCGTTCCGTGAGGCGGCGACCGGTCCGTCGGTTGAACGCGTCCCAGAGGGTCATGGCCATCCGGTTAGCCCGGGGATACCGCACGGTCTCCGGGGAGGCGGCGAACCTCCTTGCCGGATTATCGCCATGGGATCTGGAGGCAAAAGTCCTCGCGCACATGTGGGAGTGGCGCGAGGAGGCAGGACGCCGGGGAGTAACTCCGTTGCCGCGAGAAATCGCGGCACGGCGGACAGAGCTCCGGCAGGATCTCATGGCGGCATGGAGAGTGCGATTGTCGCAACCCAGCGCTGGGCACGCCACAATTGCGGCGATAAGTCCCCTCTTTGAGGAGTGGCTAGAGAGGCGCCACGGCGTCCTCACCTTCCGCCTGACGCAGGTCCTCACCGGACACGGGTGCTTCGGGAGGTACCTGTTCCGGATAAGGCGGGAGGAAACGCCCGGGTGTCACCACTGTGTGGATCGCCCGGAGGACACGGTGGAGCATACGGTGGAGGTCTGCCCGGCTTGGGCGGAGCACCGCCGTGTCCTCGCGGAAGCGATCGGTGGCGGCGATCTCTCGCGTCCGGCCCTGGTCCAGGCCATGGTACGGAGCGAGAGTGCATGGGAAGCCATTACCTCCTTCTGCGAAGCAGTAATGCTCGTGAAGGAGGAGGCGGGACGCGTGAGGGAGAGGCAAGCTTTGCGCCCTCACGCCCCTAGTCGCCGCAGGAGACGCCCTGGGCGTCGGGAATTGGCAGCCGATTCCCGGCCACCGTAGGCGCGGGCTTGCGGATGGCGAGCAATGGGTAGCTCGCCGTCCGGTAAGGACCAAGCCCGAGTCGACGGCGCGTCGTGTTCCACGCGCGCCTCAAAGAGATGTCAGCACCATTGACGGGGTCCGCTAGGGCCGATGCCAGCTAGGGTTGCGGGATGTTCGAAAGAGTTACCGTGGCCCCGGCACAGGCAACAGAAGGAACACGGGTGGGTTTTAGTCAGTAAAAGTCTGACACGCCCTCCCGCTCCGCCCAGAGCGGGAGAAGTCATTTGATGATTTCCCATCCACAAAAAAAAAAAAAAAAAAGTAAACTGTGTGTTCAAACTTTTGTTTTACTTTAAACACATAGTATTAAAATGGATAACTTTGAATGAGGCTCGCCTCCTCTCCTTTTACTGAAACATAACTGGAAATATGTAGATACACCTCTGCTGTCCACTTCGGGCAATAGAGACGTGATGATATAATATTGCCGAATGTCATGTTACAGGCAAGCTCCCACGTTTCCACAAAAATGATCACGTCAAATTTTAATTAACCTCAATGAAATACGTGTTCATCCAAAGTCGACAACCCTGTCCCTTCAAACAAGCGTATATAACAGATGTAGAGATAATGTACCAGGGTTGTCATGCGGCTAGCAAAATACGGAAGGGACGCGCCAATGACGCAGAAATGTGTCGGACAATCACATACATGTGCTATTGTACATACAGCTTTATGTTGGTGACCCCTGGCTGATTAGGGTGCGTACACATCTAGACAATGAACGCAACGTGGTGTGCGTGTGGACGGGAAACGTCAACACAAGCATGTATAGCGCTAAAAGGTTCTTTTGTCGCGCTATCAAAATCGGAATTTTGTTTTTTCAATCTCAAACTTAAAACTCAGCATTTACACACACATAACATAACATCACGCCTTGTTTCCCCGAAGGGTTAGGCAGAGCACGGGTTAGACTCAACATTTATTTTAATTAAACCAACTAAAGGCACTTTTGAATTATCAAAGAGTCGGTCTGTTAGTCAGAAAGTTGAAGCTAATTGCCCATTCCAAAACGTAGATCTCTATGAAGCAAACGGGCAAGAAACTTCAAGGACAGCCTTTTAAATCAAGATTATTACAAAATCCTGGGTACATTATTCTTGGTGAGTCTATAGATATATGAGAACAATGTACAAATATTTAATTAATAATAATTAAAAATAAGCCCTGGCAGTTATGAGATTACCTGTCTCAACTGACAGCGCCCGTTCATGAACAGCACCATACAGCTCAACCAGTTTGTAGGGAATTATTGTAGCCACATTGTAGGGCAACAATACATTTTACAAAACAATTTGACAAGATTTGTTTACCAACAGCACCTCCCTGATATCGACCTATGAGCGCCAACAGATCCTTGAACCACTGTAGACAAAAAAGGCAATATGTCGTTCGCAAACGCGCTGGCGTGAAACGTCAACAAATGCATGTAGGGCGATCAGTCTCTGTTGAAAATGGTGTTTGCCAGAGAATGTAGAAATATTTATTGTCACGTTTTCCATTGGATTTGTGACGGCAGTGTGTATCAGTCAGTAGAAAACTGCTGAGTGTTCTCTTGATTGTTAACAAGCTAAAGTATTACCCACTATAATATTGGCGTGATTTCTGAGTTAACATTAGCGAAACCACAAGCGTAGGTGCACTAAACACAACTTTTTGCGTTCGGTACAAAAACACGCACTTTCGGCGTTCGAAAGCAGGTGTGAGCGTACCCTAATATAGGACATCGCTTGTACTAATAAACGAACATCGTACATACATTTTTAGGCTTCGCTGGGTCCAAAAAACGGTTGGGTCGAATTAATTCTCGTTACCCAGGTATAAAAGGGAATATAAATAAATGAATAAAGGTCGACGCGCGGATATAACTGTTAAGGGCATTGCCCTGAACAGTCGGTCCGAAAACAACATTGATGACTGCATTTTCCTTTTCACACTTATTTTCGTAAAAGTCTTGTTGATCTGGGAGGAGATGAAATGATGTTATAAAGTGCTGTTGTAGACTATAATTCCTCTAGTAATGAGTGACGTAGTCTCAAAACAATTCGCCATGTCATCGACAATCCTATGAACTCATCGTGTTTAATTTAGCTTGTAATCGCCTTAGTTACTACTGAGAACCTAAAGTCTTAATTCGTGCTACAATGGACGATGTCAAGAATATATTCTCAAGTTTAGCAAAATTAATTGGGGGCCCGTGATCGCTGTTGTTTTTAAAATACGTACATGGAAGTTGCATACACAGGTGTTTATTAGCTTTAGCCGGTGGCCCATACAAAAATATATATACTATGTGAAAACCTTCATGGTTGTCGGTCAAACGGTGTTGGAATTTATCAATTTCATATTTATACCAACATCATTTTTTTTATAAACTAGCTACCCGACAGACGTTGTCTGGTCCAATCAATCTGCCTACCCTTTTCCCAACTATAATGGGGTCGGCTTCCAGTTAAACCAGATGCAGCTGAGTACCAGTATTTTACATTGAGCGAATGCCTATCTGACCTCCACAACCCAGTTACTGGGTAATACGATACCACTTGGTAAGACTGGTTGTCAAAATTACGGGCTTCTGACGACCCGTATCGATTGTCAAAGATCCACGAATGACAGCCGGGAACAACGGTTTAACGTGCTTTCCGAGGCACGGAGGAGTCTCGATATGTAAAGATGGTCACCCATCCACAGACCAACCCTGGAAAGCGTAGCTTAACCTGATGGATCGACCCGTGCGGCTGTTATTACTTAGCCACGAGCTTCTTCGAGACGTTATCCTGTCCAACTTTTAATAATTCATACGAAATTCATAGAAAATACACTTTCTGTTTTCCCGAATTTTCCAATTTTCCCGGCGACCATTCAAATTTGTCTTTCCGTAAAAACCTGATTCGGACTATTGCGAACATTTTAAAACAAATATTTGCCAAATCCGTCCAGCCGTTCTCAAGTAATGCGCTTACCAACGAACAGCATTTTATTTTTAATATACAGGATGTACCAGAAAGGTGTGGTCAAATTTAAGGGTGTGGTACTGGAGGCCAACCACCACCTCGTAAGTAGTTTTATGATAATCTTACTTCAGTGTGAGAAAAAGATGGAGCTATGCAGGACGTATATCTCCGTCTCTTTCTCACACTGAAGTATAAAATATACTGCTTCAGAGGTGGTGGTGGGCCTCCAGAACATCAAACTGAACAACTTTCTCTATGGCACCAACGTCGTAATCGCGAAAAAAAATTCAGCCGCCCCATAGATTTGGATCGAGTAGGTAATGAAGTTTTGTATGGGACAGTTGATTATAATTTTTTCGCGTCTACGATATTGGTCCCATGGAGAAAGTCTAAAAGAAAGGTTTGATTAAAGGAAAGGTTTGATGGTCTGTACCACACCTTTAACTTTGACCACACCTTTCTGGTACACCCTGTATAGAAGATAATAGGTAGATTTATCAAAGTAAAACTTTAGTCAGAGTCGAGCCATTAAATCTTCTAGCAATACACTCTCGGCCATAATACAATACACCTTAAAAAAACACAAAAAAGAAATGAAAAACTCATTTCGTTCCCACGAGAAGCAGAGGAAAAAATTTGTCAACACTCTACAGAACCCCCCATGTAGAGGTAAGACTTATTAGTGCCTGAGGGCACCTGATCCCAGACAACAGGCACGCTCGCAACTAGGCTCCCCCCTAGCCAGGCAGCTCTCGGCACGGCAACCTTAGCTTGGGTGTGTGCTGTTCATACCACACAGAGGAGACCAAAAGAATCCCCCAGCTGTTCCCTTCGTCGCCTTTTACGACGCCCACTGGATGAAATGGGTTGGTTCTATTCTACTACCCGGCAACCACACGGGGCTAGGAAGACATAAAATGATCTTATTGGTGATGTTCTTCAGAAAGGTCAGGTGCGTAGTACTCGCAACCGGCGTGCGTGTATGACCAGATGTATGAATGTAAACGGGTGGAACGCAGAGCTAAGAGGCTCATTGGCGACGTAAGACTGGTGGATGCCAAGCTTCACAGCTTGGCTCATCGCCGCAAGGTTGCCTGCTTGTCGGTCTTCTACAGATTATACTTCGGGGAGTGTGTTCAAGAACTCCACGACCTCATTCCGCCGGCCCCCTTCTATCAGCGGACATCTAGACGCACTGCAGGTTACCATCCTTACCTAGTTGATATCCCACCAATTCGCACTAAGCGTTTCCAAATGTCTTTTGTGATGCGCACGGCAAAGGAGTGGAACTCTCTGCCTGCGTCTGTGTTTCCGAATGCATACAACCCCGATCTCTTCAAAGTGAGAGTGAACAGGCTTCTTCTGGGTAAGCTCGCTCCATCGTCGACTTTGTCTCTGTCATCTCTGACCTAGATTAGAGTCAAGAGCAAACCTATCTCAATTAAAAAAAAAAACGAGGTAAAAGGAGTATGTAAGGATCGTAGCATGTGGCGTTCTGTAGTTTCTGCCTATCTCCATGGGAAGAAGGCGTGAGTTTATGTACAAAAAAAATCTCTTTCACCAAAATAGAGCACGATAATTCTAACTCGATTGGTCAAACCGCTAGTTTAGCTGCCGTATCTGTTTGTTTTACCCCCAATATCGAGTAGAGCTTGAACAAACATCGTTACAAAAATGAAGGAGTCCGAAAACACGTACAGCCCGGTCAATCTGCAAATAGACCAGCTATCTTTACCTCCCTGCCTCCTCTCATTGCCTTTTCTCCTTTACGAAAGAGGGGGTCTTTAGTAAGGACCTCAGAGGTCTATGTTGGTCGGTTGCCTGTCTAGGACAGAGTAGCTAAATTGATTACACAAGATGGTTACGGATGACCAGATCTGTCACTGGGAACAAACAAATGCTAGGGGCCCGCAGCTGCGACTAATCCTGATATTAACTACATTTATTTTTGGAAAGATGTGGGCGGTTTATTGAAACGATAGTGTATCTAATATTAAGGCTGCTTCTTCTCGTTTCGAAGTTGAAAGTCTAAAAGTGATTGAGAGTGTCGAAAATTAAGGTTTGACTTACTTGACTTTTCCTGAACTATACAATTTTGCAAAGTGATTGCTGACAAAACTGATTTAGTCGCATCCAGTAACTTTAGCTGGGTATTTAGAAACCACGGTTTTAACGAGATAACTATCACGAAACTTATTTTGCTAATAAATATTTGCTTCTATGACCAGATGTATGAACGTGAACAAGGCATAGAGAGTATGTAACGGTCATAGCAGATGGCGTTCTGTGGTTTTTGCCTACCCCCATGGGAAGAAAGCGTGAGTTTATGTACGAGTATACATGATATGTAAATATTTGCTTTTTTGCTTGTTCGTATGTTTATAATTGGAGAGCAGTGGTGGCCCAGTGGTAACGGCCTCGATTTAGCCGACATTCGGACGGACGTAAAAATATCGGTGCGATCTTTATTCGCGCACTGGGTTTTCAACGCTCTGCTCACGCCGAGAGTTGAAATTCTAACAGTGTGTTTTTTCGAAGCGTTGGAATGTACTACGTTGGATTCTCAATGTTCGGCTCAACACCCAGAGTTGAAAGGACTAAAATCCCGCCGTGATATTTTTACACATTGTAGGTCGTAGGTTCGAACCCAGACAGGCGCTTTACTTTATGCATATAATAATTTAATCACCACTGCTCTCAAAACGGTGAAGGAAAACATCGTGAGGAAACCGCCATGTCCTAAAACCAAAAATTCGAAGACATGTGACATCTACCAACTCGCACTGGGTCCGCGTGGTGGATTACAGCTCACTCCCTCTCGAAGAGAGGAGGCCTGAGTCCCAGCAGTGGACACGTTATTGGCTGATTATGCTATGTTGTAAATTCAAATACGCTGAAAACAGTTAATCTGATTTTGTTGACTTATACAGCTCAAGGAGACCATATGTAATAAATAAAAATAGTAAATATATATAATATGTACATTAAACCAATTACAGGCACTTTTGAATTGTCAAAGAGTCGGTCAGTTAGAGAGTTGAAGCTAGCCATTCCAAAACGTAGATCTCCATGGAGAAGAATGGGTAAGAAACTCTATGGACACTCTTTTAAATCAAAATTATTACAAAATCCTGGCTACATTGTTCTTGATGCTTCTTTACGTGAGAGCAATGTAAAAAATAAATGATTAAAAACTATTCAAAATATAAGATTAAAAATAAATCCTGGCAGTTAGAGACCAGTCTTAACCGATGGCGCCAGTTCACGAACATGAACCGTGGATCAGCACACGCGCCACCATCAGCGAAACATTACTACTGTTTATTAATATGATTAATGAAGTCCAGTAAAAGATCCCACACTCCATAATATCCACGCAAACGAAGTAACATGAAAACATCACTTAACGCACCACCACATGATAAAATTCACATTCAATTAAATTTATTTTCGTTTCCCACGAAGGCTTTTATATAAATTTAAACTTGCCACAGGCTTTCATTTCGTCATGAAAGCGGGTAGGCTTCCGAGGTACCGCAGACCACATCGCTAACAGGCTTTTTCACTTCATTGGGCATACATGACAAACGCCACTCAATTCCGTGCTACCAATCTTAATGTCGAACACGTTTGAACGTTCTCAGTATATTTTGGTAATTTATTTAAGGCATTTCTTTTGGGGATGATTACTTTTTATAGAGTTATTTTTTACCGAAGAAAAAAGAAGGAGGGTTCTCAAGTCGACGCGTATATTCGTTTTTTTTTTTTAAATTTGTGGCCACTCATAACTTTTTACAGAGGAGTCAGATTTTGACTATCCTATTTTGGCTATAAATGATGATGAATGATGACTTATATATGGCACATCTTTTCTGACCGATACTGGGTCACACAACATTAAAAAAAAGTCCAAATCAATAAAAAACAAAAGACTGTGACGCGCCGTTTGTACTCGTATATATACCTACAGGATATCGATTTTCAGAATCATCACAGACATTTATCAGATTCTCAAAAGTATATTACTTAATTGCTATTACATACAGAACCTTTTTGATTTACGTAACTGCACTAGAATAACAAAAAGAAAACTTCTATCATTTCATTAAAAGCACTGCATTTTCCTGCACTAAGCAGAAAAATTAGCAATCTCTTTTTAAAAGCATTCATTTCTCTCATGATCTTAAATAATTACATACTATCTTACCTCTAACAGAAAATAAATAAGTAGGAAGATACCGAGAAAAACTCTGAATATTAACTTTAATAAATTCCTTAAATATTCCTACATAAGGGTAGACACACATCAGCGGGTGCAAGGCAAACGCGCTGATGTAAAAATAACGCAAATTAATATCAACTGTTTCGAACTTTGGCGTCACAATAGCTGCGAGGTTATTCTGTGCACAAGAAATAAGTATTAATAGGCATCAATGGTCATGTTAGGCAAAATCCTATAGTGGCTCGTGACGAAGCCATTTAATTATGGTACATGACAGGTGCTTTAATGTTTTAAATTAACTATCTATTATTTGAAAGAAAAGACGAAAACGTATTACCTTTTTTTTGCTTATAATGTGACAAAGAGGTGGCGGAGGAGCTCGTGGCTAAGTAATAACAGCCGCACGGGTCGCTCCATCAGGTTAAGCTACGCTTGCCGGGGTTGGTTCGTGGATGGGTGACCATCTTTACATACCGAGACTCCTCCGTGCCTCGGAAAGCACGTTAAGCCGTTGGTCCCGGCTGTCATTCTTGGATCTTTGACAGTCGGTACGGGTCGACAGAAGCCCGAAAGTCTGACAACCAGTCTTACCAAGAGGTATCGTATTGCCCAGGTACTGGGTTGTGGAGGTCAGATAGGCAGTCGCTCCGTGTAAAATACTGGTATTCAGCTGCATCCGGTTAGACTGGAAGCCGACCCTAACATAGTTGGGAAAAGGCTAGGCAGATGATGATGTGACAAAGAGGTGGCGAAGTGACCTGGACGCGTACCGTGGAGGGCTGGTTCAAGGTGGTGAGGGAAAGATTTTCTAGAAGGACTTGGAGGAGGCCGTTACCCAGCAGTGGGAGAGAATAGGCTAAAAAAAATGTGACAAAAACTTCTAAATTTAAGTCGCGAAATCTCGAACTAATGTACACAATATCTTTAGGTTGATACTATTTCGGTATTAAGAAATACCTACATAGGTTGCACTTGCAATACTGCAAGCAACTCTCTCATGGAACAGCGGCTAAGCCGACTATTAGACATTTCAACTCATAGTATACCGAGACGAGACTAGTTTCCACTTGCCTGCGTTTCAAACCTATTAGCCCAAGTCACTAGCGCTAGTGCGGTTTTTGTTGCAGCCCACACGTGTGTGCTCACCCAAAAGTAATCTATTCAAATAAAATTATAAAAACAAAAGTAGGGAAAAATGTACCTAGCTTTAAATGAAATGTAATAAAGTCATCCAAAGGGTTTGCGAAATGACATAGATTTACTTTAAAGTTTTTTTTTAGAAAACCATTTAAAGGTTCCTGCAAACAGGTACGACACGCTAGGCAAATCGCAGCGTGTCGCTCCTATTATCAGGAGCCTAAAGGCATATTTCACCAATAAAACTGAATGAGATCTTGAACATGGTTTAGATGTCTAAACCATGTTCAAGATTTGTCAGTGTCATCATTATTGTGGAATATTGTCAATGACAGCTCCTGAATGCAGTTCAGATGTGCTGATTGCGCCAGGTTCATCGGTGAAATTCGCCCAAAGTGAGTTTGACAACTTTAGTATACTCATGTAAGGTAAAAAAAAAACAGATTTTTTGAAATATTTGATAAATCATACCTATTCATAAATTCCAGGTTTTAAACTCAAAAACAAGCGGCCGTTAACAAAACGAGGACAAGTAAAAAAGGTAAATAATAAAATAGATAATAGATAATAAAATAGATAATAGATAATAAAATAGATAATAGATAATGGCAGAACCTAGTTATTTGACTTTAATTCTACGAGTTATCATTGGACTTTCAAATTTTTATACACCATGAAGTCGTGTACTGTTGTACATTTTATTATTTCCACGACTGGTGGTATATTACTTTTCAAAAGCATGAATGTTTATGACGAACCTAGAAGCTTTTTAGCAAATTATTTTTATTTACTGGCATCCTTTTAAAATGCAAATGCTATTATAAAGATATTGCTTATAAAATGGTATACATAAACGTCGTGTACATCTTTTGTTGGAGGTTCTCAATACATAAACACTATGATTACCATAATTATATTACTTACTATGTACGAGTAATTTACCGAGTTTTCCTTTTTTAGGGTTCCGTACGTCCGAATGAAAGAACGGAACCCTTATAGAATCACTCGTTTGTCTGTCTGTTTGTCCGTCTGTCACAGCTGATTTTCTCCGAATCTACTGGCCCGTTGTTGAAATTTGGTACACATATCGATTTCTGCGACCCAAACACGAACGTGTAACATTAATAACGAAATTTTGATAATGGGGTTCACTTTTGGGGGAAAAATGAGAAAATTAAAAAAAAAGTTTTGCTAAATATAACGTGTGACATATCAAATGAAAGGGCTGGTTATGAGAATTTCAAAAAATATTTTTATAATTTTAAAATTATTGAAAAAAATTAATGAAAATTTACTACCTACGAAACCCTTCATTGTGCGTGGTCCGGTTTCTATGTTGTGATATGAAAAATCAACTGTTCAACATTTAAATAATAAACGGATTTTCCGTCACACTCTCTATGAAATTGTAAGTTTTGTAAAAAAAAAAAAACCTAAAGCCCAATTTACACGATACTAGTTTCTTGCCCATGGCTTACAATAAAATTAAAGTCATCGTGTAAACACTGTTTACCGTTTAGACCAGAGGTTCCCAGACTTTTTTCTCACAGACCACTTTCAAAATTTTGCTGGTTCCGGTAGACCCCCTGCAGCTTCATTTCTACCATAATCCCAAAACTCGACAAAAAATGTGAAGATTAGATCTAACTATGGAAATTTGCGTTGGCTGCGTTGACCCCTGGCGGTCCATCTGGACCACTATGGGAACTAAGGGTTTAGACGATGCAACTTTTATTGATGCTTCAACTTATGGTATGCCACAGGCAATTAATTCGCACCGTGTAAATTAGGCTCAAATGATTCTTTTTGTTTCTATCAAAACAAACATCACAAACCCAAAACTCATTACTTATAAACAAATTCCTCATAAACACTTTTCATAAGATCAAGACCAAGTCCATTCAACATAAACACAACAAATCAGCCCTACTTGTACTACCAAACACATTTTAACATACGCCCTGCAATTTCACCTGCTCTTTACCCCGTAAAGGCTCTCGAAAGTCATTACTGGGATAACTTACCGGCAACCGTAACTACATTTACCGTTATACCGGGTAAATTAAATTCCTGTTTCTTGCTTATATAACAAACAAACTGGGTGATGTATCTTCGCTTGAAGCTACGGAGTACGTAATCTTGTTGGTTTCAATTGTGGAATAATCTTAGTGAGGGTTTAGATGTAACGGTTGGTGGGTTATTTTCATTTGGTATTAAGTGGTTGGTGGGTTATTTTGATTTGGTATTAAGTGGTTGGTGGGTTATTTTGATTTGGTATTAAGTGGTTAGTGTGTTATTTTGATTTGGTATTAAGTGGTTGGTGGGTTATTTTGATTTGGTATTAAGTGGTTGGTGTGTTATTTTGATTTGGAATTAAGCGGTTGGTGTGTTATTTTGATTTGGTATTAAGTGGTTGGTGTGTTATTTTGATTTGGTATTAAGTGGTTGGTGGGTTATTTTGATTTGGTATTAAGTGGTTGGTGGGTTATTTTGATTTGGTATTTAGTGGTTGGTGGGTTATTTTGATTTGGTATTAAGTGGTTGGTGGGTTATTTTGATGTGGTATTAAGTGGTTGGTGTGTTATTTTGATTTGGTATTAAATGGTTGGTGGGTTATTTTGATGTGGTATTAAATGGTTGGTGGGTTATTTTGATTTGGTATTAAGTGGTTGGTGGGTTATTTTGATTTGGTATTAAGTGGTTGGTGTGTTATTTTGATTTGGTATTAAGTGGTTGGTGTGTTATTTTGATTTGGTATTAAGTGGTTGGTGGGTTATTTTGATTTGGTATTTAGTGGTTGGTGGGTTATTTTGATTTGGGATTAAGTGGTTGGTGTGTTATTTTGATTTGGTATTAAGTGGTTGGTGGGTAATTTTGATTTGGTATTAAGAGATTAATTAATAGAATGTGTCATTTTTTGCACCTATATTTTCTAAATAATTTTTCGAAACTGAATGTCGCATGTCGTGACAATTAGAATCAATTCTATTTTTGACCGTCTTAAAAAAGGGGATTATCAATTCGACACGTATGTCTATGTAATATTATTGGAACTGCAGTAATATGTATATTCACATATGATAACCTATTAGGGCTTCCAAACAAACACACAAATTTTTATAGGTGTAAGTATGTATGTATGTTTGTGCACGCATTTCTCCGAAAATATTAATCGTATTGTGACCAATTTTATTGGCATACATTTACTTCAACTTAGGGAACAGAAACATCAAAATCAGTTCAATAGTTTTCAAGATCATTACGGACTAATACGTGTAAGTGTGACGGCCTGGCTTATTGATACGAGCTACGGGTGTGTGTCAAAGTAAAAACATCTCGAAATCTCATCTCGAAGTCATATTCTACTGCAATATTTACAACAAAACTAAACTATTAACTACTTCTTACAAACAAATACTCCAGTTTCCACTTAAAACTAAAATTACGAGATAAAAAAGTGATACCAAAAAGTGAGAACTTTAATCTCGTAAGTCGGTGGCAAAAAACTTAAATACAGATCCCAAGACACCGACTTCCGAAATTAAAGTTATTTCATAATTTTGAGTTAATTTATTTCTGAAGTCGATATATTTTTTTAAATTTACTTTTTGTCTTGTAAACTTTTGACGTACAAACGTGCTTTTTATGTGCCTATTTGAAATAAACGATGTGACTTTGTCTTTGACGTAATTACCAAGTGGTTAAGGCCTCGGCTTTCATGCACGAGGCTGTGTGTTCATATCCGGTTAAGTGTGACGTAAATACCTACCATTTTTTTAAAGCCATCCAAATTACTTACTATTTTCAATAAAATTGGTTTAGTGGCAAAGAAAATGTGATAAAAATACATCCTGCACCTATTTTATAATTTTGATGTCAATAAACTAACTTGCACATTTACAATGCCACTGTGGATGGTTTTTAGTAAACAAAATACACACTAAGTGCGGGTTTCACCAATGAACGCGATCAACACATAAACCACGTTTAAGGTAAAAGTAGGTAGGTTTAATGTAGTTTAGATAAGCTGATCGCGTTCAGTGTCTTTGGTGAAATTCACCCTAAGTTTATAAAACAATACTATTTTTCTTCAAGACCAATAATAATTCAATACCGTTGTCAATATCAAATGTTTTCCCAAAGGCTTTGCAGCGTAACTAAAGAGAGTTGAAAACATGACGATGATAACCAGGGGGCCAACCACCACCTCTTAAAGCAGTATTATTTTAATGTTACTTCGGTGTGAGAGAGAGAGATGGAGCTATACAGTATGTCTAGCTCCATCTCTTTCCCACACTGAAGTAAGATTACAATAATACTGCTTTAATAGGTGGTGGTCTAGGCTCAGGTTTGCAGAGGGATGAGAGGTAACTACTACTAGTAGATACAGCTCTATTAGCCAATCGATAAAACGGACGCATTTACACTTTAAAGTTGCTTTTTGTGTATACTGATTCATTAAAGAAACTCTGCCCATATGGTCCTTTGTTCTCGTCTAACAATGTAAAGTCGGAACGGCAGAAAACATTTGCAAGCAAAATTGTTTCAAAATTGGAAAGGCCTGGCATTTGTCGATGGTACATCTCTATTAGCCATCATCTCAGAATTCACTTCCCGTTTCATCATTCACAGGGCTTCCTCTTTTCTTACAGCAATTCTGCTTGATAACAGAAAGTAGTTATAGTGCTAATACTTTCCCAGATTAACTCTTTCACAAGGAACCCTACTACCACTAAAATGTTTATGTTTTTAAACTTGAAAGGTGTTATTGCCTACTTGACTTGCAAGTCCCAAAGTAAATACTTAACTTAAGCATTCTGATCTTTAACTTTAGGGTCGTAAATTAGAAAATCAATTACTCCGGCTATGTACCTATTCAGTCACTTTTTCCTGAAACGCTTGATCGAAGATCTAGTCAGCAAATCTGTGGTCAGATCTCATGTTAGACAGCTAGATAGCTCTTTAGACTCTTTTACCCTTAATCCCCCCCCCCCCCCCCGTTTTTAATCTTAATACGTACCCTGTTTTTTCTCTTCACTCTTTTTTTTCTTTTTTATTTATTTATTTACTTAACAGTTTATGTACACACATACAAACAGGCAAGAAGAAAGGAACAGAAAAAACGTACAAAGGTGATGCTTATTTCTAAAGAAATCTCTTCCGGCATACCTGCGATAGGAAAGTAGATAAAGAGATTTAGTGTAGATGTAGTGTTACATAATTTGGTAAGAGTAAAAGAGAAAACAGAATACACAAAATCAAAAACGATACACTAATATGAGTACATACAAATACATAACATAACATCACGCCTTGTTTCCCCGAAGGGTTAGGCAGAGGTGTACCTATAGTAACACCCACATTTCGCCAGTTATTTATATTTAAGTCCCATGTAATAGGGGGCGAGCCTATTGCCATCTACCGGGCACAAATCCAGACTCTGGGCTGCTACTGAGAAATTCCAGATAGAAAAACCGAATAACGCTATAAACATACATACTTTCAGAATAAATGTCACTAAAATAAAATAAATAACGAAGGCGAGAACTAAGGAAAGGGGGTTTATGAAAATGTATCCCCTAAAGAGGAACGATACAGATACGAGATACGGGATGAAAGCTTGTATGGAAGATCGTCATTATTGCCAATAGGAAATCCCATCGGGCACATTGCTTGTACTGAAATAACAACGACTAATCACAAAACTTGTCATTAGATAGAACACCCAATTAAATTGTTTTCGCTTTCAGAGACCCCGAGGTAAAGTAAATAAAAAACCTTCCGATTATAATTTGAATAATAATATAATTTATCGGATCAGGTGCGGGTCATCCAGCGTAATCATATGTTGGATGACACTGTACTTGATCGCCTGCGAAGTGAAATGCAGAGTAGCCATGTAATCGCTCCCCCGTCGCAGACTGTAGCACCAGCACAGTTCAATACAAATCAAGCTGACGAGGGGAGTGTTGACAGGGCTACAAACGTAAGTACCCAGTGCAATGAGGAATTGAGGAGTGCTTGCTAGGGATTTGAATTAAATTAAATCCCTATTTACTTAGCAACCAAATATAAATGTCGGTAATGGTTCTGAAATCTAAATAACTTGCTTAATTGTTAATCCGCAGATTATGAAAGTTTTACCAAACTTGATAAAGAGTTTTCCCGTACAATGTACCCGAGGACCAAAATAGACTTCTATTTCGAAGCTGTCAAAAGGAAATTATGATATTAAGATTGATATCTGTTTATAGACATTTGTGCCCATAACCCCCTCCCCCAGTGGCTGGACCCACGTCGTCATGATTGTTTTTGGGATACAGAGGTTTTAGCTTTGTCTAGATTTTTTTTTAATTTTTTTTTTAAAGAGGTTTTTAATCTAGACAGATTAAGCCACCCTCGTCGTTACAAATCGACTTCACATACCACTACACAACTAAAAGTTATCTTACACTACCTCTGCAACTAATACCAATATTGACGAGCCAGGATGCTGTATAAGCAGGAGAAGAACAAAGCGTCCTTCGCTTTGTCTAGCTAGATATTGTAAGCCACATTTCACCAGTTATATTTAAGTCCCATGTTATATTAGGGGGCTCTCCCCCTATTGCCATCAATCGGGCACAAATCCAGACTCCGGGATACTACTGAGAAATTCCAGATGGAAAAACCCAATAACACTTTGCTCGACCCGGGAATCGAACCCAGGACCTCATGCTCAGCAGTAGCGCTTGCGATCACACCAACAAGGCAGTCTAAAATAATTATTATCATGTAAAAGGTAGCAAAAATAAAGTTTCAAGTTTTGATAATTGTGTAAATTAAAGATATCTTTAACTGAATATTCTTCTGCGCCATTGAATATTTATGAGAATCGGAAAGCTTCAATGCTTGCCACACACGTAACGATTTACTTGCGCAAATTTAGGCTCGCGCAAGTAAATCGATACGTGTGTGGGATGAATTAGCACAAGTATCAAAACCATTTGGTGTCCGTAACGTCTGTGGCTAGCATAAGTGTCGAAAGGGCAGCTGTAAATAGCTTTTGACTCAAATGTAGTTTTTCAAACAATTTAAAACGGTTTGTAAGTGACTCACCATGAAGTCTGCCTCGTTGGTCTAGGGGTCGCAAGCGCTACTGCTGAGCATGAGGTCCTGGGTTCGATTCCCGTGCCGGGTAAAGTGTTATCGGATTTCTCAGTAGCAACCCGGAGTCTGGATTTGTGCCCGGATGAAGGCAATAGGCTCGCCCCCTATTACATGGGAGTTAAACATAACTGACGAAATGTGAGTGTACTTCATGTACACCTCTGCCTAACCCTGCGAGGAATAATAATAATAATATTATTATTCCTCGACTATCGGATCAGGTGCGGGTCATCCAACGCAATCATAGGTTGGGCGATGCCGCACTTGATAGGCTGCGCTCAGAAGTATTGAGCAACCATATCGTCTCAACTCCGGCACAAACCGCGGTACAGGTTTCAACTATTGATTCAATCCCACCGCGGTCTAATCATGGTGTTGTAGAGGAGGATGATAGGGTTGCCACAGTAAGTAGCCAGTGCAACGCCCGATTGAGGAGCGCACTGGAGGATGCGTTTCTCGAGTATAGGTCCACTCCGACCGAATTTAGGCCCCGATTACCACACTTGCCTATGCACAAGAAAAATAGGGCGCTGGTGTGTGCTTTGGACTCGCAGCTCAAGAATTTTTTCGAGAGCAGCGAGGATCTCATTGATACACATTCGATCCTGTATTGCGCGGCTGTTGCGGCATGTCGTTTAGCTAACGTCAAGTTTCCAAACTGTGACGGAGCTACTCGACCAAAACCTGCCGTACCAGCCTGGCAGTGCAGGATCGAACGTCGTATCGATGGGACCAGGGTACTCATCGGCAAACTATACTGCTTCAGGGAGGGCAATACACGACCACGAGTGATGCGCTTTGTAAGGCGGGCATTCTCGGGGACTGGAATCAGCCCTCGAGAATACATGTCCCGTGTCACAGAGCGCATCGACTTCCTGAAGCAGAAAGTTTGTGCATGGGCGAGCCGTATTCGGCGGTATAAACGGCGGGTCGATCGATACACGCAGAATCGCATGTTCCAGAGCGATGAGAGGTGGGTATATAGAGCTTGGGAGCGACTTGAACAAAATGTGACGGACGTGTGCCGTCCGGATGATGCCACCGCGAATGTATTCTGGCGCAGCATTTGGTCGGTGCCCGTCTGTCATACTGAGGCTGGCTGGATGCAGGACGTCGAGCGAGTGTGTGGAACTATACCAGAAATGGACGCAGTCCAGATTACGCCATCAGACGTGGCCAAAGCGATGCGTCCGTTAGCGAATTGGAAATCGCCGGGACCGGACGGACTACACAACTTTTGGCTAAAATGGCTAAGTAGTTCACACACTCGCCTGGCATCGCAATTCCAGTCATCCTTAGAGTCTGGGTCGCTACCGCAGTTTCTAACAACAGGCATTACCCACCTGCTCCATAAGTCAGGAAGTCCCGCGGAACCCAAGAATTATAGACCGATCACGTGTTTGTCGACGATCTATAAACTTCTAACATCCATTTTGAGAGTGAAAATAAATACGCACATTGAGAGTAACTCGATTATGTCTTCCTCTCAAAATGGATGTAGGAACGGGTCCCGCGGTACTAAGGAGCTACTCCTCATTGACATGGCCATAAGCCAACAGGTTCGTCGATCCCGCAAAGATCTGTCGACATGCTGGATAGATTATAAGAAGGCCTACGACTCGGTGCCACATACATGGCTCATAAGGGTGCTGGAGTTGTACAAGATAGATGCAACTCTACGCACCTTCCTTGAGTCGTGTATGGGGCAATGGAGGACGGTCCTTCGCTATCCAGGGTGTCGACAGATCCAGGGGAATGATGAACCTGTATGGATTAAACGGTGAATATTTCAGGGCGACAGTTTGAGTCCACTTTGGTTCTGCTTAGCCCTGAATCCTCTAAGCACACTGCTGGAGGATTCAGGTCTAGGCTATCGGTTGAGGAGAGGTGGTCAGGTCATATCTCACCTCCTCTACATGGACGACTTGAAACTCTTTGCCCCCAACAAATTGCGACTGGTGGAACTACTGAAGGTAACTGAAACTTTCAGTAACGCCATCAGGATGGAATTTGGTGTGGACAAATGTGCAGTCATGCATGTAAAGCGAGGCGAGATTATGGAATCCGAGGGGATTCAACTTTCGGATTCCATACAGCTTAGATCCCTCTCCTCAACCGAAACCTATAAGTATTTGGGTATGTCGGAAGCGTTAGGCATCAATGTTGCTGACATGAAGCAATCGTTGAAGGAGCGCTTCTTTGGTCGCCTGAAGAAGGTATTAACTAGTCTTCTTTCAGGCGGAAACAAGGTGCGCGCTTTCAACGGTTGGGTCATGCCGGTTTTGATGTACTCTTTCGGCATACTCAAATGGACTCAGACCGAACTCGACGCCCTAGATAGAAGGGTCCGTACACTGCTGACCGCAAACCGGATGCATCACCCACGCTCATCGGTGATGAGACTGTACATCCCGCGGAAGTGCGGGGGTCGAGGCTTTTTAAATTCGAAGACCCTCCACAACCGGGAGGTGTGCAGTCTCAGGGAATATTTTTTAAAAGCTGACGTGGGTATGCACCGTGATGTGGTCGCAGTGGACAAGGGGCTCACCCCACTCTCCATGGCTAAAGAGAACTGGCGCTAACCTGTAGTACTTACTACAGATGACCGCAAGGCGGTATGGCAAAGCAAGGAGCTTCACGGGCGCTTCTACCGGGCTCTTCATGAACCCGGTGTAGATTTCCTAGCGTCCGTATCCTGGCTACGTTTTGGTGACCTTTTTGGGGAAACCGAAGGTTTCGTCTGTGCAATTATGGACGAAGTTATTTTGACGAATAACTACCGGAGACATATTATGAAGGACGGGACGGTTGACGTGTGTCGGGCATGCCACCGTCCGGGTGAGTCCATCAGACATATTATCTCTGGTTGTTCTCGTCTGGCTAACGGAGAGTACTTGCACAGGCATAACCAAGTGGCCAGGATTATTCACCAGCAACTTGCTTTGAAATACAAACTTGTGGACTCTGAGGTACCGTATTACAAATATGTGCCCGACCCAGTTCTCGAAAATGACCTTGTCACGTTGTACTGGGATCGGTCTATCATCACTGACAGGACTATTGTCGCCAATAAGCCTGATATAGTGGTGATAGATCGATTAGCGCGCCGCGCAATGATAATCGATGTTACCATCCCACATGACGAGAACCTCGTGAAAGCTGAGAAAGAGAAACAAATAAAATATCTCGACTTAGCGCACGAGGTTGTTGACATGTGGAATGTGAGCTCGGCTGCCATTGTGCCGATTGTCGTAACGGCCAATGGCCTGATGGCTGACAGCCTCGAACAACATCTCTCGAGGCTCTCGTTAGGCGGCTGGATCAAGGGCCGGATTCAGAAGGCAGTTCTTCTAGATACGGCTCGCATTGTGAGGAGGTTCCTGTCTCTGCAGCCCTAACCATCGGTAGCTTGGACCCTGCTCCCGATACCGGTGGAACTCTATTTTTTATATTTTTAAATGTTTTTTTATATCTTTTTTTTTTAAGAAATATTTAAAAATGTAAATAATAAGATAGAAAAATTAATAAACGAAAGAATAATATTTATTTTTTAGGAATACAGGCGTGATGTTATGCCCATAAAAAACACAAATCTATTCACCAAA
The DNA here is from genome assembly GCA_947568875.1 of Fissipunctia ypsillon. Classification (NCBI taxonomy): domain Eukaryota; kingdom Metazoa; phylum Arthropoda; class Insecta; order Lepidoptera; family Noctuidae; genus Fissipunctia; species Fissipunctia ypsillon. Next base: position 18,328,100 of record OX387662.1, read on the forward strand.
TCACCCAAGGAGTAAGTAATCTTCTTACGTTAAGTATGTATTTCTCATACAATAAACAAAAAGCAGATACAAGATAAATAAAATAGAGAAAAAGACATAAACCATTCAATACAAAAAAAAAACTTCACGGATAAGCCGTGAACACAATGATCACATGTTTCACACAAACACACCCCCACTATTGTGTGTGTACAATAAATACAATACACACGCACACAAGTGGTCGTATGTGTTGGTAATGTGTGTTCAACCTAGGATTACCGTGAGCCTTATTTAATTTATTTTTATCTACAATACCGCCGAGTTTTTTCTGTAGTTGGGGATATACCACGTAAGTGTAATTTGTTTATATGTTTTAGTTATATTATCAGGGTCCTTGTGTTCTTTTTGAGTACAGTGGGAAACGAAATTGCATAGACACTGTTGGTCATCTGTAGGTATAGTGCGAGAAAAGTTACCGGTGGTAATTTTATTCTGATATCATACTAAGGGTGAATTCAACCAAACTTAGACCTAATAAAAAGTCAATAAACGAATAAATTTTGAATTTTTGGCATTTTCTCCGTACAAAAACTGCCAATGCAGCAAAACATGATTTTTGTTTTTTCGTTTTTAGGGTTCTGTACTCAACAAGGAACCTTTAGTTTCGCCATGTCCGTGCGTCCGTCTGCAGCTTAGCTCAGAGACTATTATTACTAGAAAGCTATAATTTAGCATGGATATACATATTAATCACGCCTATAAAGTGGTTAAATAAAATCATGAAAAAAAATTTTAAGCGGATGTTTTTTTTCTCGTCTAACCCCATGGTGTTGTTTGATAGGTGTTTAAAATATTGTGGGTTTGTGAACACAGTTTTCGATTAATGAATCTGTTTCTGAAATGTTGCTAATTTTTGGTAAAGTCAAGTGCCCCCCCCCCCTCCCCCCAGCAAAATTAGTTTTGGATATACAACGGTAGTAGTATATACAACGAAGTTAAAAGGAAACTAAGCAGGCTTTACAAGTTTACGAGTAATAGTCGACCAACTTACATTTGCAGTTGGAATGAGAACATGTTTTTCAACTACAATGTTAAGTTCGTTCTTCATTCCAACAACGGAACCCTTCATCGTGGGTGGTCCGACACGCACTTGAGCGGTTTTTTTTTATTGTAACAAATTAATTTATTAAAGCCGATTAGTACTGAGTATGAATCTGCTGCAATAGATCAGTATTTGACTAATCAGCCTGACATTGTTTCTAAATGTAACAATATACTAACGATAATATTATTATCTGACATCATGGTGGTCATTTTATTTCACATTTTATGGCGAAACCCACTTCATTTTTAAATGATGATCTCATAACTTCGTCTTAGCTATAGAAGACGCCGTAACCCCTTTAAATCACAAGGACCAACACCCAAACACTAGAACACGATTCCTCTCAACATAAATTACAAAATTCCACCTAGTACGTTGACGTCGTTCACCTATGCGCTTTAATTCCCGACCCTCCAGCCATTCCTTCTAATTATACCCACCTTTAATTAAATCGGGGTAGATAAATTCCCAGCTCACTAACTGTAAGGCAGTGTGGTTACTGCACGCTTATGGTTTAATTTGATGTCGCGAGTGTTAGATTGTCATGTCGTATCTTGGAGCTGTAAGAGTATTTTGTGTTGTCTGGTTTGGGTGTGTCCTATTGTAATGTTGTTGTTGTGTGTTATATGTATATGTATTTATTTAACAGTTTATGTACACACATATAAACGGACAAGAAGAAAGGGACAAAAAATACGTACAAAGGTGATGTTTATTTCTCAAGAAATCTCTTCCAGCATACCTTTTTTTTTTTTTTTTTTTGTGGATGGGAAATCATCAAATGACTTCTCCCGCTCTGGGCGGAGCGGGAGGGCGTGTCAGACTTTTACTGACTAAAACCCACCCGTGTTCCTTCTGTTGCCTGTGCCGGGGCCACGGTAACTCTTTCGAACATCCCGCAACCCTAGCTGGCATCGGCCCTAGCGGACCCCGTCAATAGTGCTGACATCTCTTTGAGGCGCGCGTGGAACACGACGCGCCGTCGACTCGGGCTTGGTCCTTACCGGACGGCGAGCTACCCATTGCTCGCCGTCCGCAAGCCCGCGCCTACGGTGGCCGGGAATCAGCTGCCAATTCCCGACGCCCAGGGCGTCTCCTGCGGCGACTAGGGGCGTGAGGGTGCAAAGCTTTCCTCTCCCTCACGCGTCCCGCCGCCTCCTTCACGAGCATTACTGCTTCGCAGAAGGAGGTAATGGCTTCCCATGCACTCTCGCTCCGTACCATGGCCTGGACCAGGGCCGGACGCGAGAGATCGCCGCCGCCGATCGCTTCCGCGAGGACACGGCGGTGCTCCGCCCAAGCCGGGCAGACCTCCACCGTATGCTCCACCGTGTCCTCCGGGCGATCCACACAGTGGTGACACCCGGGCGACTTCCAGCATACCTGCGATAGGAAAGTAGATAAAAATCGTTGCTTCGTCACGTGTAGTTTTTCCATTTAATCTTCTCTACGAAGAAAAGACATACAGGGTTATTTTAAATTGGCTAATTAAACTCCACAGATGAGATAGGCATCGATATCTGAGCACGATAAAATAAAAAATAAAAAGATTTGTTGTTTTTTTTTTTTCGGAAGTCTGCGACCGCTTTAAATGTTGTTACTTGCAGTATGAGTTGAGAAAAACTGTTTTCTTTAATTTTATCGTATTTATATATCGATACCCATTACGCCTATGAAGCTTACATAAAAAAAAAGCAGATTTTTTAAACTGATATTTCAAATGACTACTGCGGTCGATGTCCCCACAAAAAAATCTTCAAATTTATTTATTTTTTGTTATATCATGTTTAGATCATGTTGTTACCCATCACGTCTGTGAAGTTTAGCTAGCCAATTTAAAATAACCCTGTATTTCTTTTCATACAAAGTGTGCGTTCTTTTGTTAATTTTTGACATCGCCATCGTGCTGATAGATATCAGAAAGCCCATTCTCGTATAAAACGTTCAAATTCAAGTCGCAATCTCAGCGACAATCAATGTCAAAAATACCTACATTTGTCAGAAATGCAGGTAAATTAGAGGTTTTTTTGACAGATTGAGACTGAAATTAGAAAGCGAACGTTCTTAAAAACACGGTCATTATCCCTCTGATCTGTATGTTAAATTACTAGCAGCACCCCGCGGTTTTACCTGCATAAGTCTCGAACCCTTAAGGATTTCGGAATAAAAAGTATCCTATAAGTTAGCCCAGGTTATAAGCAATCTGTGTGCAACATTTCATCTAAATCCGTATAGCCATTTTTGCGTAATTGCGTAACAAACATCCAAACATCTTCACAAATTTTCACATTTATAAATATTAGTAGGATTAATAGGATAGGATAATAATGCAATTCTATTGCGGAATATAACAATTTTATATCAAGTTTTTAAAGTCAGCTTTGGGTCTGATTAGAGTAGAATACTGAAGACTAAACTCGGATTTTTTGAAGCTTACTGAATTTAATTTTAATCTGTTGTTGAAAGCGATCCCTAGAATCATAATTATTGTAATTTGGTTCAAACAATCATAATTCTTGGGATGGAAGGAGCTCGTGGCTAAGTAATAACAGCCGCACGGGTCGATCCATCAGGTTAAGCTACGCTTGCCGGGGTTGTCCGTGGATGGGTGACCATCTTTACATACCGAGACTCCTCCGTGCCTCGGAAAGCACGTTAAGCCGTTGGTCCCCGCTGTCATTCGTAGATCTCTGACAGTCGTTACAAGTCGTCAGAAGTTCGAAAGTCTGACAACCAGTCTTACCAAGGGATGTCGTATTACACAGTTACTGGGTTGTGGAGGTCAGATAGCCAGTCGCTCCATGCCATGCTCCATGTGGAATGTAAAATACTGGTATTCAGCTGCATCCGGTTAAATAGGAAGCTGACCCCAATATAGTTGAGAAAAGTCTAGGCAGATTGGTTCTAGCAATCATAAGAGAAATTATCAAAAAATTATTATAACAGCAGATCAATTAACCAAGGATTTTTGTAGAAATGTGATGATAGTAAAATTACGAAAAAAGGTACAATTTATAAAAAAGGTGAACTCTAATTTATGAAATCATTATTATTCATCCGTTTTTAGAGTTCCGTAAGTCAAAAAGTAAAAACGGAACCCTTATAGCATCACTTCTTTGGCCGTCCGTCCGTCCGTCTGTCTGTCAGTCTGGCAAGACCTTTTTCTGAGGAATGCAGAGGCGTGGTTGAAAGTTGAAATTAATATCAAGTACGTAGGTCTGTTGGACTTTTAAACAAATCAAGCTTCTAAGTCACCGCAGTCAAAAATAAAAAAAAATCAAAATCAAAAATGTTTTATTTCAATAGTACATTGTACATTATACAGTTAAATGCGTCTCCTTTTAAGCATACAGATGCCTGCGCCAGGAGGCGCCACTCTTTCTTTTAACTCGCAATTAGTGCTACATGCTACTAAATAAAAGTTAAAGTTTATGAATTAATAATTTTTATTTATTATCATTAGTCTGTAGGTGTGTGTATATATGTGCGCGTGGTTACGTGTGTATGTGAGCAATATTTTATGCAACACATTTAGATACTCGCAAATAAATCAAATCCTATATGGTACTTCTCGTTGACCTAAAATCACGAAATTTGGCAAGAAGCAAGGTCTCACAAAACAAGTAAAAGAAAAAGTCCGAAAATCGTTAATTTGTAGTTTGGTCACACATATTATTATATATTTTTTTTGCGATTACAAACTTAGCTTATTGACTTAACAGTTGGAGAAATGACCGTGACGTATATCGACGTATGAGAGAACATGTTGTTTCAACTACTATGATAAGTTTGTTTTTGGGATAAATTCATCCCAACTACGGAACCCTTCATTGTATGTGATTCGACACGCACTTGGTCGATTTTTATTAAAATAGTAGCTTTCGAGAAGTCGGAATATTTCCCTCGGGAAAGTATTAACTGGATAAAGTATCCTGTGTTAATCCAGGTTATAAACTACCTGTGTGCCCATCCAAATTTGTTCAGCCGTTTTTGCGTGATTGAGGAACAAACATCCAAACATTCACATTTATAATATTACGCAGGATCTCTATCACTTAACAAATAACTTTGCTAAACTACTCTTAAAACCCAATAAAATATACAAAACATACTCTCAAACGGACTAAAACATGGCAAGTTAAAACTTTAAAACCTCTTACTCAAAAAGTCACGTCGACAAGTAAAAGGTTACGTATGTCTAACGACTATGTTACATTAATATGCACACGGTGAAACTTGTCTGAGATAAGCTTTAACTAATTAAGTTGAGGGTGGTCCCTTTTAAAGCTCATTAAAATTAAATGTTGACTGGCAACACTGATGCTCGGTTGTTGCCAACATTGAGAGGTGTGCGTGTGACTGTGGTTAGGTTGATGTTATAAATGTCACGTATAACTGGGACAAGTCGGCTGGTCTGTCGACCAGTCAAAGGACTGAGTAGTCCTGTCACAATTATTGAAACTCGGACAGTAGCAACCCAACAGCAGCCTTATTGCATCGAAAATAAAGATCACTGTGATTTTCACATTGATGCAGCTCAGAAATAAGGCCTCTTCCCAACTGTGTTGGGGTCGGCCTCCAGTCTAACCGGATAGAGCTGAATACCAGTATTTTATATGGAGCGACTGTCTCTCTGACTTCCAGAACCCAGTTACTGGGTAATACGAAACCCCTTGGTAAGACTGGTTGTCATACTTTCGGGCTTCTGAAGACCCGTAACGACTGTCAAAGATCCACGAATAACAGCTGAGACCAACGGCTTAACGTGCTTTCCGAGGCACAAGGCGAGGGGTCTCTATTATTTTTAATATTATTAGAGTACAGTGCGTAATATTCACTTTCTTGTAATCGATTGGACCAAAAAGATTTTCCCAAAATTGACGATGAGACTTTCTTTTTTTTAACTAATTTTCGTTGAAGTAACAAAGGCAACAGTAATGTTTTCTCGTCGGAATCCATTTTGTCCCCGATTATACTAGAAACTCGTGACGTTAACGTCGCGTCTGCGCAACGTTGGCGCTGCGCAGACGTTGGCGAAGCGCCAACGCTCGTAAGACCCCAGTGGGATAGCGGCCTTCAACACGTGTGGCTGGGCGTGTGAACTACAGCCGGGAAAAACCCTCATGCTGGTTTAATACTAAACAAATCTACGATTCACGTCGTTGCCAACAACAACGTTCAAAGGGTCTATCGTTTATATTCGGAAAGACCGAAATACAGCGAATAAAATGTGACTATCGACCAATAGAAATTGATTTATATTCCCACGTAAATTATTATACACATAGATTGACGCACAAATTCCGTCAGTCCTTTTATGGACCAAACACATTTAATTCGGCAAAGTTCGGTTTTTCCGAAAATAAGCGATGGAACCTTTGAACATTGTCAAACTGTACTAATTTAATAATAGAAAACCCCAATACCACAGATTTCGATCTAGTTAATCTGTTTTAAACCTCTGTACCTTTACTAACCCTTCCCTTATACAAGATTAGTTTTAGTTTATGCGAAACCCGAAACACGTGTCTGATATTTTTATGTAAAGAATCTATGTACATTCAAAACTGTATCATGAAAAATCACAAAGTTATAAGCTTGTTATGCTATCTGGTTGTCCCTACATAAACATGCCACGCGGCAAACCCGCGCCACCTGCGTCGTCTTACGCTCAGTGATAATAATTTGGCAGTAGGTACCAACCGTACGGCGATTGTATTGTAATTAACTGGTGATGACATTTTCCATTACACTTGCAGGCTTTGGACTGTAGTAATGGTCAAGTGTAGGTAGATATTATTATGTACTTTAATCGTAAATGCAGCTGTAAGTGATAAAATGTAGTCATTGCGATTTGTTGCACCTTATGCCAAGTTCAAAGAGGATGAAAAGTGTTAAACATCGCATTACTTAACCACAGCAGGCTGGAGATACAAATAATAACTTTCTACAAGTAACCATCTTAGCGTGTTTAAAAATGTTAGTCATCACTATTTTACAATAATTGGACGTTTGTGTATGAGAATGACATGGTTGCACGATACTTTTTACATACGATACGTACACGATCAATCGAAATACAAAGGCCCACGGCGACCGTACGCCCGCGCGAAGCGTGACACGCGCACGTGCGCATCAACCTGTAGCATCCGGGCGACTGAAGGGGTTGTTTTACCCCCACCCCGCCCCACTGCCTGTGCGCCCGCGCCTACTCGCCCAGTGCCGCTGTTATGACTTTCCGTGACCTGTGTTGTGCGCGTATGATTGCGGATAGAGTACTTAGTGTCGCTCAGTATCCAACTTATAACCTTTTTCAAATATTTTTGGGACAAAATATAACACGATGTAAAAATAATTGGAATCGATTCAGTTACTTATTCTGAACAAACTATATTCAGGTTTCGCATAATATGCGAAACCTGAATATAGTTTATTATATTATAATAAAAATAATGTTGTATATCTATTAGAGAGGTAATGGACTTAGAAATAACGCTTTAACTCTTAAAAGCGTTATTTCTAAGACAAGTATAAGAATGTTCTGTATGAACATAAAATGTTTGCGGAACATTTTAATGGGTGATAAAACCAAAGATTTGAATGAAAACAACATTGTGTGGCATAAAACGGCTCATTAACACTCGTAGGTGGTGAAATCCTTGATTTTAATTACAAAATGGTGGCGATAATAATAATATTAAGGATTACGGTCATATCTGCATTTAGATTAAATTAAATTAATTTATTCGATAACTTAGGACTCGATTACATTGTGGACGCGGTAACAAGGTATAACGTTTTTTTAAATCTAGTTAGTGGGTGCAGTACTGTTCCTCTAGATAGGTTACGACGTAACCTGTGTTTAGATAAATCAGTTCCGATCCCCTGTGGAAATATAGTGGTTTACATACCTAGTACGTGAGCAGCAGAGTGTATTAAGTTACATTAAAATGTAATTTGTATGAGTTTTTGATTAAAATGAACTTCGATTTTCAAAATTTTCTTGATTGCAATAATATAATAATAATAATTGCTTTATTTTCAGTCAACTAAGGCCCATAGATAAAATACACAAAATAGTCTTACAAAAAAAAAAAAAAAAAAACTAATACGTAATAAAATCATCACTACACAATCTATTTACTTCGTTCGGTCGGCGACGTATTGCGCTGAGTCGTGGTGTCATGTAGCCTGCCGCGAAAACGCCGATACACGACACCCATCGGCGAAAATTCCTCCTTCATGAATGTCTCCAGGTGATGAGTCGGAACCCGCACCACAAAAGATTTGAAGTTAATCCTATGGCACGACTCCAACCTCTCGACTCTCAAGGTGAACTTGCTCTTCATCCTGATGTACTCCACGACCTCCTCTACCTTCGTGGAGTGATGTAAACGAGACACGTACAGCTGTGTCGATGGAATAGCAGGACGCAGCAACATGTCAGGACCAGCCAATGCAGTACCGCACTGATTGCGACAAGCAGGCTTCTTCTTCTTCTTTTTCTTCTCCATGCGAATGAAGCCTCCTTCATCGGCCTGTCCTTGGCTTGGTATTGGCGGTAACGAGCTTCGAACTGCTTCGGAGGACCTTTGGGCACCTCTTGTATTATTAGGTTGCCGCTGGTGATTTGCGGGAGCTATAATAACGGCAGCCGAGTAAGCACGTCCCGGTATTGACGAGCTAATATTGTAAACAGTAGAGTATTTTGATTATGTTTTTTTTTTTTGTGAGGATATGTGTTTAGAAGAATCAATATTGTTTTTCTTTTTTTATGATTTAAAAAACTTGAAGCTGTAGAACGTTCTTGAAATTTGGATTGTCATTTGATTTCAACGTACAGGTGCCATTTTATGACGTTCTAATGCCATCATGAGTTCACTGAGCGAGATAGACCTTGCTATACGTGACTGATAACGTCATCCCTTTCTGGAATCATGATGGCATTAATAAATACTTCATAATACGGCCCCAGTTACATTAGCTAGTAATAGTACAGAATAATGCCTTAACGCAGTTGTATGTCACTTAAAGACTTTAAGCCTCAAAAATATCACTCATTGACCTACGAATCGTGGTCACCTTACGAAATGTTAGCCTTCCCTAAGATCGCACGATGCATCTGTAAAAAACACATGTAATATGAAGAATTCAGCATTGTAACTGAAGAAGAATAACGACAAGTTACCTTTTTAGCACCAACTATTTGTCTTACACGTGTAAACTCATCATCATCTGCCTAGCCTTTTACCAACTATGTTGGGGTCGACTTCTAGTCTAACCAGATGCAGCTGAAAACCAATATTTTACATGAAGCGACTGCCTGTCTGACCTCCACAACCCAGTTACTGGGTAATACGATTGCCCTTGATAAGACTGGTTAACAGACTTTCGGGATTCTGACGATCCATAACGACTGTCAAAGATTCTCAGATTACAGGCGGGACCAACGGCTTTACGTGCTTTCCGATTTATGCAGGGACCTCGGTATGTAAAGATGGTTACTTAGCCAAGAACCCCAATAGTTTACACGAGTAAACTATTGCTATACATTTATATTTCTCTCAATAGGCCAGTAACCAATTCCCACCTAGTTTAAAAAACTTTAAGCGGATAACGTTGAACTTTCACAAAATAAGCAGCTCATGTTATTAATTCGACCCCCTGCCTATTTGCAAATCATCAAAAGAGAAGTAACTACCTCGGTTTAACTAAAACTTTTGTACCTTTCAACCTATTTTACCAATCAACATGAGAATAGGGACGAGCAGGGATAATCCAATAAGTATGTAGATCCGAATATATATTATCTATCTACCTATATGCACAAGTTACTACACCAAAAAAATATTTTCGTCTTCAGGTGAAATAAATTCATGAGAAACATTGAACAAATCTGACAAAAACATGCGAACCAAACTGAGCGAGAAAAGATTCTGAAATACTGTTTGTAACTTGGTGTGTAAGTTGTCCGAAATAAAAGTTTGTCATGATTTTTGTTAGGCTTTGTGAATTTTGATTTTGCTAATCGATTATTTTCATCGATATTCGTATCAATAGAGCTTTTATTTTAATATTTTATACTGGCAACTTTATCCTTTTTTATATTCGTGGTCGCTCTGTGATTGGTTGACGAAAAATGGCGGGAAACAATGAGAGAACTCGCTCCTTCCCGCTAAAAAAGAAAATGGGTAGTTACAGGCGTGAAGGGAACGCTTGGCCAGTTGCGGGGGCTCTTGAATTTTAGGACTCGACGCGATAGGTTTTTTAGAGTTAATAAGTACCTAGTGCTAAGTATTGATTTTTGTATGTGCAGTTCAATTGAAATATAAGACGGTTACGTAATCCTTGAATCATTATTTGACTACGTCCTGATCCTGTCGGTGTTTCTTACATTTCAGAAGTGGGATAGCAACGTAAGTACACGCCCATTAATTTGCAAATATCTGTATTTTCTATTCATTGTCAATAGCCACTGCTTGGTAACATGACTTTTTATTTTTTTTATTTTTAATAGTTGTAAATTGATCTTTAAAGTCAGTCTGCCTAAATATTTAACTTACTACTCAATGGTTTTAATAATTGTTTTACATAATCATGATTGTGTGCCTACCCATACTAGCTTTGCGTTATACCGATCCGTTACCGAGCAAAGGGATTGATATTCTATGATTGACTATGTTGTGTTAGACTGTTTTTCTTGCATTAATCTCAGTTTAAGTAGTGTGAATCGTTTTTACGATATACTCTCAAGCATTTTGGTAAGATTGCTTGGTATATTAGCTCATTATTAACGTAGTTTTATGGACAGTAATGTGTTGATATTTATCACGAATATTCAAATTACAGATCTTTATTAACTAAGATATTCCAGATTTAAAAAAAAAAAAAATATGTTATCTTCTGGAAACTTAAAAGATTTAAGACAAACTTTATTAAATTTATGATTTGCACATAGTATGTTCAGACATATTACGATAGGGGGGAGCAACATTTTACCGCTCCATTTTCGAGATAGGTTAACTAGTTAATGGAATGCAGTCATAATTTAGTAATAGTTGGGTGTTATGTCAATTGCCAGCTTTGAATTGCATACGCATACAGAGAGCATAGCTTCACTGTAGAAATAGACATCACAGATTAAAAAAAATCCTTAAATCGCTTAGATCAAAAGCTAAAGTTGTTTTTCTGTTTTTCTTTTGAGCTCTTGCATCATAGATCGACATCGAGACGCCCAAGCATGGAATCCAGTCATCGACGACTTGAGACGCCCTACGCGATGGAGCATCGAAGTAGGAGCCGGGTGAGAGGGTTGCGAACTCGCAGCTCATGTCACAACCGGGATCAAGAACTGGCTTTGAGTCATGAACGAGTTAAGCTACTAGAGAGGCAGCTGCTACAAGGACGGGAGCGTCTTCTACATGCCAAGTCCCGCAACCGGAGTCGCAGCCGACGCAGCGCGCGGCGTAAATCGTCGCGGCACGCCACTCAGCGTAGCAACCGCAGTCGCAGCCATCGCAGTGGAACACTCGACCATCAACGGCGACGAGCGGAAGCCAACCGGCACGACGGTGACGGCCCACATGCTGAGCATCGTAACGTCGCGGGACACTTTGAAAGGTCATGTAGCCCATCTGTATCTAAAAAATATATTGTTGACGTTTTCAAATGTTTGAAAGATAGTTTGGCATCTCAACCCGCCCGAGACACACGGTCCTTTCATAAAATTGATTACATGAACATACTGCCTAATTTTGATCCATCTACAAAAAACCAACGAATTGATGTATGGCTCAAGAAAGTCAATGAGTGTGCTAGTGTGTACGGTTGGGACGACAAAACTGTCGTTCACTTTGCTATGCAGAAACTTCAAGGTCTCGCTAAAACATGGTATGAAGGTTTGAACTCTGTTTTGTTTAACTGGCATGAATGGCAAGAGAAACTAATAAACGCCTTCCCTTGCGAACAAGAAGAAAACCGATCACTCTAGTACCCCTAATGGTCAGCCCAGTCAAAGGTCGGGTGCTAAGTCGGGTTCATTCCCTGGATGTTACAATTGTAAAGAAAGGGGTCACAGCTTCTTACATTGTACTAAACCGCTTATAAAATGCACAAAATACAACAAAATAGGGCATACAGTTGATAACTGTAACACGCAGATACAAAATAACATCACAAAACCCAGTGGTAATAATATTCCAAAAGCCATGTGTATCGATGTAGCCAATCAAGGACGCGACTCGCACCCGAACTCGAAATTTATGAAGGATGTAAAAATTAACGGTACGTTACAGCAAGCCTTTGTAGATTTTGGGAGCGAAGTCACGCTTATAAAGGAGTCTGTAGTTAATGAGTTAGGCTTGACCCACGATCACATAATACCATCATTACTGAAAGGGTTTGGAAACGGTATAGTAGTCACTAGGAGGGTTGTTACTTAATTTTGAGGTGGATGGCGTCAAAGCTCAGGTTCCATGCAAGGTTGTGTGTGATAATTTGTTAGATAAATCCGCGCTTATAGGACAGTCCTTCACCGAACAACCTCACATCATAGTTTATAAGGATGTATCTAGGTTACAATTTATCGATATTGGCAATGAAGTGCCATATCCAGATCCGGATCTAACAGAGTCCTCTCTTAAGATTAGGGCAATAGAATCGGTAGAGCTCTATGGTGCAGCATCAGTGAAGGCATGGATTGAACCCTCCACAAGTGGCAGCATTCTCTTGAAAAATGTTGTCGCCGGGAAACCAAATAAGCAGTACTTTCTATCGCTCTGAAAATAGTCGTGTCTATATAACCGCGTTCCCATGTTCGAGTTCCTGCTGGATCACAAATAATTTAGTTTTATGTCGTGCAAAGCGAGTAGAGGTTGTTAGCAGGGTAGTTGTCGAACCACCAGAAATCCCTATAGCGATTGAGGGTGACTTCGATGAGAATCTTATTGTGTCGGTGATAAGGTGCTAGAAAACATGAAACAAAGGTTGTTCGAGTTGTTCAGAAAATATAATCATTGTTTTGCATCTTCTCTTAGGGACGTACGTTGTACCAACGCGACCGAAATGAATATAGAGTTAAACAGTGAACGCCCTGTCGTTTATCACCCATATAGGTTGTCGTATTTTTAACGTGTGAAGGTACGGGCTATGGTGAAGGAGATGCTGGATGCAGGGATAGTAAGGGAGTCGATCTCAGGCTACGCCAGTCCAATTCTACTCGTGCGCAAAAAGGATGGATCGTTTCGAATGTGCATCGATTACCGTATGCTTAATTCTATCACGGTGAAAGAGCGCTATCCTATGCCCATTATCGAAGACGAAATAGCATGTCTTACTAGCCAGGCTTGTTTTATTTCGCTCGATCTTACATCGGGTTATTACCAGGTGCCGATTTCAGAACAGAGCAGACACCTCACCTCGTTTGTCACGCCAGACGGACAGTACGAGTGCCGTTTGGCACCGGCCGTTTTCCAACGGATGATGAATTCGATATTAGGGTCGGCTCGGTTCAGCAAGGCAACTGCTTATTGAGATGACGTTCTTATTTTCGGTAAGGACTTTAGTGAATGTCTGGCACGGCTTGAGGAGCTTTGGAGAAAGCAAATCTCACTTTGAATCTGTCCAAATGCGACTTCTTACGAGACAAAATCGATTATCTGGGTTACGAAATCAGTGCAGCTGGGGTTAGGCCGGGTGATAAAAAAATCTTTAGTGGCATGAATTTTCCAGGACCTGAGAATGTCCACAATATACGCCAGTTCCTTGGTCTGGCTAGTTATTTCCGCAAATTCATCCAAGATTTTGCCGGAATTGCCTTGCCTCTCAGTAAGTTGCTAAAAAAGGATACCTCATGGACATGGGGTGATAGTCAAGAGGAGGCTTTTGAAGTCTTGAAATCTAAGTTGGTTGATAGGCCCATTCTTGCAATATATGATCCTGCAGCAGAGACAGAGCTTCACACCGACGCAAGCAAATTAGGTGTTGGAGGTATATTATTGCAGCGCTCCGAAGGAAATGATGTTTTCCGTCCAGTAGCTTACTACAGTCGACAAACCTCTCCTGAGGAAAAACAATTCCATTCGTACGAACTTGAAACTCTAGCAGTAATCTGTTCTTTGCGAAAATTGAGGGTCTATCTGCTAGGGAAATCATTTAGGATCATTACAGATTGCAGTGCTCTACGATCTACGTTTTCAAAACGAGACCTAATCCCGAGGATAGCACGCTGGTGGCTCTTACTGCAGGAGTTTCAATGTTCAGTTGAGTATAGAGCAGGATTAAAGATGGGCCATGTAGATGCGCTGTCCCGTAATCCAATCGAGAGCTCAGAAGACAATCCCATCGATCAATTTTCAGTTATGTCGATCAGTAGTGAGGATTGGTTACATACGCTTCAGCTTGGAGACACCGAACTCTGTAGGATTAAAAATATTTTAAATGATAGTCTTAATGAGAAGGAACTCCGATACATAAAAGATAATTTTGTGGTCAAGGATAACAAACTGTTTCGTTGTATAGGTAATGATAAAATAACGTTCGTTAGGTGGTGCCAAAAGGTGCGAGGTGGCAAGTGTGCCGGATGAACAATGACGATATTGGCCATTTTGGGGTGGAAGAGACCCTCCAAAGAATAAAAAAACACTATTAGTTTAATAAAATGTCCAAGTTTGTCAAAAAATATGTTAGTTCATGCATTGAATGTGCATATGCAAAGAACAAGACTAAAACACACGAGGGTCTGCTCCATCCCATCATCAAAATAGAAGTACCATTTCATACAGTGTATGTTGACCACCTCGGGTCTTTTGTCAAGTCAAAGAGAGGCTATACTTACTTAGTTGTAGAAGCCTTCACCAAATTCTGTTTTATCAAACCCGTTAGAAATACTAATAATAGTTTGAATTCAATTAGAGTTCTTGAAGAAATATTTTTTACATTTAAGGTTCCTGATCGTCTTATAAGCGATCGTGGTACTTGCTTTACATCTCATACTTTCAATCAATTGTGCCTAGACAAGGGAATCAAGCATATTCTAAATGCAGTAGCTAGTCCGAGGTCAAATGGCCAGGTTGAACGCTATAACCGTACAATCTTCGACTCTTTGAAAGCGCTGACTGTCAATACGGTGAAAAGGATTGGGATAGTCATTTAGGGCAAATTCAGTGGAGTCTAAACAATACTTTTCAGAAAACCATTGGTAGGACGCCGTCAGAGGTACTCTTTGGAACTAGTATGAGTAGCGAAATAAATCCCATTCTTGACGAAATTACCAAAGACTCTCGCGAAAACTGTGAAATTACCGCTATTCGAGAGGAGGTCAAAAAAGGATTGATAACGAGCAGGTTATGATAGAAAAAGGGTGCCGGCCCGGATTTATGTCGATGGTGAACTCGTTAAAATAACCAAGACTTGTTTCAATAATGACGGATAAAGTAAAATGCTCATGCCCTCATTTATAGGGCCCTATCGTGTTACCAGAGTCTTAGGTAGGGACAGATATAAGGTAGCACCTGTTCCGGGTTTGGCCAAAATGCAAAACAAACGGCCCACAACCGTGGCCGCAGACCGTATGATGCCATGGATACACATTGCGGCCCTGGAGGTTAATAACTCTGATATCAGTGGCACTGACGACGAAGATCATACTGAACCATAATTTGACCGTTTTATTGTAATTTTCGCAAGCTCTATAGTGTATCCCACTAAGTTTTAGAGACACTTAACTACAGATGAGTATCATTCATTGTTTCAGATCAGGCACGAGAATCGATCGGATCGTGACTTGATTCAACAAATGTCCTACTGGCTGCCACAAGTAAATCGATCGTCTTGTAGGCATCAGTTAGGCCCCGAAAAATCGATCGTTCGGGTTAGTAGTTCGCTGATGGGTAAACCGATTAATCGATCGTTCGGACCCTAAAGCAAAGTTGAATTGTAAGTGACAGAGAACATAAATCGATCGTTGTTTTCTGATCAAATCCAAAGATAAATTTAATAATAGAAATTATACAAGATATTACTGATCCGATGAATGTAATTCAATAACTGGACTTAAAAATTGTTACATAAATCTATTGAGTTGATTTGTACTTTACGTTCCTTGACAGTTTAATTAATCTTATGTTTGTAGTTGAGTTTAATATTTACATCAGATATGTACAGACGCCAGCAGGTCAAGCTACACGAAACTGTCAAATTTTCCCAATCAATCTTGAACCTAATGCTATAGCAATAAAGTTGAAAATCTATTAAATAAATTTGACAGATTGTAATAGCTTGATGTGCTGCCGTCCATATTTCAACCTAATGAACTGTGAGCTATTGCATTTATACATTACTTATTGAATTTATACCTAATTTAAATTAAATACTTATATTATTTAGCTTAGTAAATTCGTTTGAGAATTATTATTAATTTTGTAAAGTCGTTACACACTTAGCCGCAATTGCTGGGGAACTGATTAACGAGTCATACTTTGATCAGTCTTAGGGAAGCAGGTGGTTAGGTACCTTCTATTGTAATTTGACGCTTAAACAATAAATATGTAAAACCAAGCAACCTGCCAGCGTTCCGATTGTTAGGGTTCCACCTGGTGTCGTGTGCGGGGACGCACACGTTGTCAGGACGGTCGATTGTTAGGCTTTGTGAATTTTGATTTTGCTAATCGATTATTTTCATCGATATTCGTATCAATAGAGCTTTTATTTTAATATTTTATACTGGCAACTTTATCCTTTTTTATATTCGTGGTCGCTCTGTGATTGGTTGACGAAAAATGGCGGGAAACAATGAGAGAACTCGCTCCTTCCCGCTAAAAAAGAAAATGGGTAGTTACAGGCGTGAAGGGAACGCTTGGCCAGTTGCGGGGGCTCTTGAATTTTAGGACTCGACGCGATAGGTTTTTTAGAGTTAATAAGTACCTAGTGCTAAGTATTGATTTTTGTATGTGCAGTTCAATTGAAATATAAGACGGTTACGTAATCCTTGAATCATTATTTGACTACGTCCTGATCCTGTCGGTGTTTCTTACATTTTGGAGGTTATCTTTTGACTCGGGTAATATATACGGCAACGATATAATTATAATC
The DNA here is from genome assembly GCA_947568875.1 of Fissipunctia ypsillon. NCBI lineage: Eukaryota > Metazoa > Arthropoda > Insecta > Lepidoptera > Noctuidae > Fissipunctia > Fissipunctia ypsillon. The sequence goes on from OX387662.1 coordinate 18,345,276, forward strand.
ATTTGTTACAAAAAAAACCTTTTTCAATTTATTAAATTGAAATTTCACAAAGGTTGAAATTATCTGTCTGTCACATAGACAAATAGACGTTGTCGTTTTATAACTTGCCAGTGACATTTAATTAGAAAGAAAAGAATGAAAGAAAGAATAATGTTTATTTGAATTAAGAGTTCTGTCATTATTACGGTCACCATTGATTTCAAAATGAAACCACGACTAGCCGGAATGCCAGATAAGATACATTGGTAGCTGAAAAATAAATTTAAATGCAAAGATTACAGGAGCTATAATTTAGGACCATTTAAGTCGATTACGTCACTCATGTTAAAGATATTTTAGCGCAGACCACAAAGCTGTCAGATATTTAACTTGATATCTAGCAAATATATTTGAGAAAATGGCTAGGAATTTCACAAAATTGGACTGAAACTGCATTAGATATTAATTTTATTGTTAACTGTCAAGTTTATTCTTAATCTATCATCCTTAAGTAACGAAGACACATTAATTTTCTCTCAAGTTTATTGAACGGTTGGTCGGTCAAATGACTTAAATGACCAATAAATATTAACATATTACTCTATTTATAATCCTACGATCAACATGTCATAATAAGGTCTGTCTATAAATCCAAATTATGTCAAATACCTTGATCCCCCTTCCTCCGCTTTTGGACAATATCCAGGACAGTATTAACGTATGCAAATGTCAGCAGTTATTCCACCCGTGTGTCTACCGTCTACCAGGTTATTATCATGAGGAGCAGTTCCCCTTTTTATGGAGCCATCAAAATCTTAAATTTAATCAAGTTCGGATGGCTCAGCCGTTTCTACGGGTGAGGAATATGCAAAAGAAAAATGTTCAAGGAACTCGGGTCGGGTAAATTATTTTTGCTATTTGTGGACCTTGTTGGGTGGGCATAGAATTCAATTTAATAATGTGAGCAATCGAAGTTTGTAATTATGTTTATGTGATCTTTTTAATATTTTGTGTGTTTTATACGGTTCCGTATCCGAAGTATGCCAAACGTAACCCTATTACTAAGCCTCCGCTGTCCGTCCGTCTGTTTGTCAGCGGGCTGTATCTCATGGACCGTAATAGGTAGACAGTTTACAGTTAAGTTGAAATTTTCACAGATTGTGTATTTCTATTGCCGCGATAACAACAAATAATAGAAATAAAATAAAGTTAAAAATTAAGGAAACTTATTTTTAATAAACTGAAGTATTTTGAAAAAAAATATAGTGTTAAATATTGTACGGTGGTACGGGACCCTGCGCGACTCACACTTGGTCGGTTTTTTATTTTATTTTGTAATTTTACTCCTGCTATGATCCTTAGCAGGTCAAAAAAATGGGGAATGTAAGGGTAAAAATCTGACATTGACAGCTACTTTATGTTGTTGCCGTAATGTCAGTGTTCATAGTGCAAGAGTTATCATTGATATGCTGTTTACTGTACGTTAATTATGTGCTAAAGCCAAAAAAGTGATGTTATAAAAGTTCCGTATTTATTTTAAGTTCGGTGCCTTAAAAATACATTCCGTTTGATGGTGTACACTAAAAATGAAAGAAAGAAAAAAATACATGAAAGAATTCATTAGATCTTAGCATATAATTATTTAGCGTAGTCTCTCAAAGACATTAGACCCACGGAGTAATTACCAACACATTCAGACAATCACTTATTTTGTAGATTACATTTTGATTAAACGCAACTTTACCGTAAACTCTCCTGGTATTACCCCTCAGACATCTCTTAAGACACCCATGAGGATAGATGAGAATATTTCATAACAACAGTGGAGAAAAGAAGCGTAGAATACTGACACTGTTTTTCCCAGAGGGTTTTACTCTAGGGAGGCGAAAGACACGCTTAATAATAATTTGATTAGTCTCGTTGGTGATGTACATGTTATATGCAAGGTAGAAACTTCGTTACAATATTCTGATATCAGAAATTTCTCGTGAATGTCAATCTATTTCGATCTAAATATTTTATAAGCGTTGAGAATTTCTTGTGATTTGATTTGTAAAATTATTTTTAATTCGGGATTTGTATTAAGAATTTGACTGCGTTTTTATATTGTAAAAGGTTCTTACAAATATTTAGTTTTCTGTGAATTGGAAATTGAAAGTCGTCATTCTTTTCAATTTATTTAAGCGTAATCTTTGCAGTTTTTCAATTCGATTCATCATCATCATCATCCACAGCCCGTTTTCACCCACTGCTGACCATAGGCCTTTCGATTACTCATCCAATATTATAAATGTGCAATTTTCTAAGAATTCTAATTTTGTAATATAGTCATATTAAAATGCCCTCTATCAGCAGAGGAGCCCAAAGAATAACAAAGCTTTGCCTGTCAATACTTTGATATTCAACTTTTTGAGTCATTTGAATATTATAATTATTTTAATCATTCACAAAAAAAAAAAAAAAATACAAAGACCCATTAAATAAGCGATTTGCAGTTCTAGATAACCAGAGCCCATTTTTTAGATACCAAAACGTACAATACTTAGAAACGACACGGTACCGACACACAAGCAGGATATAAATACGGAGGTAATCTGCCTGTAAAACGTTTTCAATGAGTAAATTTGTATTTTAATCTGGGGCAGGACGGGGAAGCGGAAACGGTTTTAGGCCTTGAATCCGTTGTTTTGGTAAGCGGTTCTCCATCCCTTTCTAGCAGATTCCAAAATGGTAGTAATGACAGAGATAGCATGTGTATTTCAGGAATAGGAGTTAAATTTGTTGCTTTGTGTACCGTCCTCGTGTATTTATATTATTTAGTTTGACATGCTGGTTTAATGATCGAGATTATATTGTATTGTTACATTACAAATTACAATTTGATGTTTCCGTTTTCAATTAGTAAAGTGGGAATGTTTTCTGGGTCATTGGATGCTTATTAATAGTAATTATAGACCGTTCTGGTGCTATAACCACTGTATATAATATCAACGTTTAAACGAACGCACCATATTCTCCTCAGAAAGTGAATGGCATCATTATCAACAATTGTCATTAAGTTCAACATTTTAGAGTTCAATGTGATAAAAATTATAAAATCAAATGCCAAAGTGATATTAAAATTTTGAGTAATATGTAACTATGGTGATTTTTAAAGATGATCAAAATCATTTCACCCAGCTACAAGATTCACCAGACAGATGACTTGAGAAAAGACCTCAAAATGTCAGAGCCACTCACATGAGGTCATCAATTTTTCTTTAGATCCACTTGGGCTGGATAGAATATTTGATATCATCTATTAGGATTTCTCAAACGTACGTGAAATTATGTGGCGAATAATCAAGGGTTGCATTTGAGACTATTTGGATTACGCAACCGCTTTCTACCACCTGGGTAATGACTTTATTTTGATTACACAAAATGACTATAAGCTATTTAATTTCTACTCTGAAATATACCGAAGAACGTGACTTAAATATTAAATAGTTTCAAACACATAACCCTTAAATATTCGAGTATTTCAATATTTTCCCGAAAATAAAAAGTATCTGTAAAACTCGTATATCTGGATGATTTATTTTGCAACGACACATCACAAAAAAACACACTGTTGTATGATAAAACACTATTATCGTATGCTGGTCTATAAAATGCTGCCAACAATAAACAAATATTATTCTGAACATCAAATTTTCCCGTTTCATTTGACTCAGTGCACACCATTAGGCCGAAGATAATCAAAACATTCAACCCTGCTTATAGAATTTTCCTTTTGTACAAAAATTTAAACAAAATCAAATACCCTCCTCGCTTCGTTCTCCAATGGAATCACACCCTCGCCCAGTTTGCCTGACACCGGTTTAAAGCCTTTTGAATATTTTAATTTAGCCGCTTTAACTGAGGCAATATTTCGTATGAAGGCATCCTTAATTATCTTTGAATCTATTCATACGTCGAATGGGCTTATACTGTCGATATAGCATTATGTAATGCTCATTATTGCAAAGATAGCAAATGGGTCCCGATTTGAATGAGATTTTATTTCAGTTATATCTTTCGGTTAATTTCGGGATTTATCGGGCCAATTCAGGGAAGAATTTGAGGCATTATGTTCATATATTGCCTGGGATTACGTTTTTTATGACAGTTTCGTGGAATATGGAAAAGAACGCGTTCGGTTATGGAAAATATCCTTATGATGTTTGCCATTAGCAATAATAGGCCACGGTTTTCTCCCTTGGGTGTCATTATAAGTTTCGATATGACAGTGATGACAACCATGCTATGTATAAGTCCATGACATGATCACTTTCATTAGCCAACATTTCTTATCTAACAAAATCCCTGTACAACAACATTTAATTTAGCTTGTTGGCCTGATTATTACTTCTAGTGTTTATGTTTGTCAAGTCAATACTGCATAAAAAAATATAGTAGCTTTTCATTTTCAATGCTCAGACCTCTCTTAAGAGATTAAATCAGGAGTGCTTTAATATTCCATATAGGAGCCCTCACAGCTTCCCTAATACCTATTAGCAGATTTATTATCTCGAACAATGCTGATCTAACCTTCTAGCTTCCCTATGAATATTAATGAATCAATTCGCACACATCTGAATGAAATCAATTTTAATCATAAAGACGTTAATAAGATTACTTACACATTCACCGAATTATCCTAAATCGTATCTACCTAAAGATGGGATAGATAAGGGCAATTGCTTCTGATGTGAAATGTTAAATGAGTTTGAACAATAACGTATACGAACTTGAAAAGACTTCACATTAAAATTTCATAATTTACGTAACTTAATAAAATCAGTGCTAATCCTAATTATATAACATTAGAAATGCGAAAGTGAGTTTCTTTCTTTGTTACTCAATCACGCAAAAACGGCTGGCCGGATTTAGATGAAATCAGGCATACCGATAGAATATGACCTGAATAAGGACAAAGAATACTTTTTATTCCAATATTCTCACGGGGTGGAGACTTATGCGGGTGAAACCGCGGAGCGAAGCTAATAATTTCAACACAGCAGCAACCAACGCGTGTGAAGAAGAAAAGTATTATGCGAAGACAGGGGCGAAGACATATGTATAAACATTACTTAGCATTAGCTTTGACCTAGCCTAGCATTCCTGTCACTATCACCCAACTGTCAAACTACAAATGTAAGATAGAGACGGGAACGTAGACTAGGACTAGAACGTAGCTTTGGTTTCCTAAGACAGCGGCGACCGGTCACACCAGGTCACACAATAACGGCTGTCCAAATGCAAAGCGTTTTTTGATACCATAATGTCAAATACTGGTGCAAATTACAGATTTTCTTGACGACCGTTTCAAATTAACGGGGAAGCCAAAGCGGTGCTAAATATCGTTTATAATTTGACGAAAAAATTGTGAGTTTGTAGATAGATTATGTAGAGAATTATTTTCTAAATAATTATCAAGCTAAATATGTATGTTGAAATATATTTATTCACTCGATTCACTGCACATCAACACTTTTCATAAGAAAACATGCACAGCTGGATAAAAATTAAATACAGCCAAAGGGACATCAAAATGTAATTTTATTGAATGAATACAATACAAGGAGCAGTCACTCGCATGATCTTTTGTATTACAAATATTTAATTATAATAAAAATATTTCGAGCAACCATTGTTTTAATTGAAATAATTTCACGTACCTACACAGTTTACACAAACAAATTATATTTACGAAAATGAATAGGACAGTCATCCTTACATAATGGACTCTGTGAGTGGTTGCATCGCATGCTATTAATTATTGAATTAATTTGACCGTCACGGCTACCAGGGTTTTTCTTTTCGAAAGTTGCAATTGCAGTTCTGGATTCAACTTCGAGTCCAGCGTGGTTAAAACATCTTCAGTGGCAAGGGTATTATATAGTCACATACTTCCAAATGCTATAATATTGACTGTGTAAAATAAGGACTTGTCTTTTTTAGAATTTCTCGTCTCTTCCAAGATTTACTGTTTTTCTTTACTTCTCAGCTTTTTGGCAGGTCAGCAGTTGTTTTTGGCAGCTTGGGAGTTTCGTGTTTATACAACGACTTTTAACGGGTTTTTCAAATGCTTTTCGGTAGTTTAGGTCCGTTCTATACTTATTTAACTTTTCCTCATCATCGTTGTCAGTGATAGTATGTCACTTTGTTTAGGCCCTCTGGTTTTGATCCCCGAGTATAGCAAAGTATAATTAAGTCGACAAGTGAGTCGGCGGACGTCATCAGGTCAACGCTGGCTGTCGCTGAAAACCAGCGCTGGGGCTCTGTCTCGTATAGAGTTGCAGCATTATACTGAACGATGGCTGTTTAGCATATTTTACCCCAACTTTTTTCTTTTTTGTATTTGTTTTCTTTCTTTGCGTCATGTTTACAGCAAATAAACGGATTTTCTTTTTTTTATTTTTTCTTTCTAAGTTTCTCCATCAGGAAATTCCCCGTACCTAGAAATGTATTACACGTGTGCTTTTCTATATTATTTAAATCCCTACATAATTGGACAATGTCATACCCGTGTACATCAACACATCAGTACTTACCCTCCGGGAGCTAGAAACGTACTAACATAACAACAAATGTCATACATTGGTGTATCTACAACCCACCTGGGTATAATTCTGTAACTATGACTACCAATATTAATGAGTTGCGTATTTGTAAAACATGTTCAAAGTTTGTCACAGAACTGTTTGTAATGCAAACTTATGTGGATTGTTTGCTTAGAGGAATGCCAGATCCCAAATCTGTTTGACTGTGTGTTATTTAGTAACATTTGGTTTATCTCATACCAAACTTGTTGTCAGCATTTAACCATTCGCTTCTACTAATAATGTTATAAAAATTTCAGGAATTTCTCCTGGTGATTATTGTTGTTTTCTGTCTGACGTTTTATGATCATTTTCATTATTTTGGCTTTATAAAACTAGACCTGTCAGTTATTGAATTTCATTTGCCTGAAATTCATGGTTAGAAAATATGTTCTTCATTGCTATCCTAATTATTTTCTATTAAGTTACATGAGAAGTCACAATGAAAGTGAAAAAATGCATGAAATTTGAATCTCTTATGTCTAGATTCAATCTAAATCAAACCTTATCGTAAATCACATCACTAAAAAGAAATACTTCCCCAATCAACAGTAAAAAGAGCAAATGAAACAAACTTCCATAAACTTTATTACATGAAACAAATTAAAGGCCCTCTCGAAAGCGGGGGTTCCGTAACCCTTGGGGTCCCACTTATCTTGATTACTCAGCGTTTTGGTAACCCCACAACACGTATTGGCAGTCAAACGGCCTTTGAAAACCTCTGAAAAGAGGTTAAAAGCACGGGTTATGCTCAAATCCGCGGATATTTGTATGTATTGATCAGCATAATGTATTTCTTAAGATAGGTATGCTAAGCTTTTCGAATATTCTTCCGAATGGCAGTTTTTTCTTCGTTGTTGCCAAAACGCTGTATGTTTTTTTATTCGTAAGTATTCTGTACTGAAACTCGAGTTACAACGTAAGTCGCAGTAACCTTGAATTTACGCGTGGTAGATTCTGTTTGCCTTGTTGCTGGGTTCCATTTTTCGGGTTCCGATCTCGAAGGCTCCCAAACGGAACCCTAAGCTTCCGCTGTCCGTACATCCGTCTGTCTGTCAGCGGGCTGTATCTCATGAAACATTAAATTTTCACAGATTATCGCTACAACAAAAAAATAAATAAAGTAAAAAATTAAATGGAGTTCCCATACAAGAAACGTGTTTTTTTTTTTTACTAAAGTAAAAAATATTGTGGTATAGTAACTTAAGAGTATATTTTGCGGTGGAACGGAACCCTTCGTATCGAGTCGGACTCGCAATTGGCCAATGTTTATAGTAGGTAATAATATTGTATTATAACAAAACTGTAGTGGCATATACATATATCTATTACATCACATCCAGGATCACATAGCTTTGCTGTTAGAAGTTAAAAAAATTGGTAGGAAACAAAGTATCCTGGAAATCATTGAAGTATCCTTCATTTTAGTTGGAGGAATATCGAACCTCGTTCCTCTATATTGGTGACCTTGACGTGGACACTATCGTTTTCCATAATATCAAGAACGGTCATCTTCTGTCTTCTACCGATGCCAAATTCTTGCAAGTACTGATTGGCGCAATTTTTCTGTGCCTAAGATTATTTAAAAAATGAATCAATATGGAAGAGGCTGGTAACAATATTTTCACACGACACTGTCTAATCTGACCTAGGCTAAAACAAGACCATGTAGTGGCAACCATGTTTGTTTTCAGGCGCATGTCAAGTATGACTGGATGAAGGCTCTCCGGCTAGTAAACGCCGATTGGTTATTTGCTGAGCAGCGACAAGATAAATCTTTTATTTATTCATTATAAAATGCAACTTTCGTACTTTTGTAGCGTGAAATTAAAATATTACTAAAACGAACCATACTCCATCATTCGACCAAGTCTATTCACAACTATGTTGGAGTCGGCCTCCAGGCTAACCAGGGTGCAGCTGAATACCAGTATTCAGCTGCATCCGGTCCACAACCTAGTTACTGGGTAACATAATACCCCTTAGTAAGACTGGTTGTCAGATTTTTGGGCTTCAGAATACCCGTAACGACTGTCAAAGATCTATATATCCATGACAACCGGGACCAATAACTTAACGTGCTTTCTGAGGCACGGTCTCGATATGTAATGGATGGTCACTCATCCACGAACCGACCGCAGCAAGCGTAGCTTAACCTTCGGTCGACCCGTGCGGCTGTTATAATTTAGTCACAAGCCCAATAAATGTTACAGTAGTTCTCCAAAATTCCTGTCTAACTAATTTTGCTAAATAAGTGGTGAACTACCAAACACACGCAGAAGAAATCGAGGGTAACAGCCAGTATAGCTCTATAACAATTTCTGTGGCAAAATGTTCTAACAAAAAAATAATCTGTCATCAATATAGTGACACAAAATAAATTGAGTTTCCTATAAATAATAAGAACTTATCTTTATGCAACGTTTTAGTCCTGAAACAGGCGCCATATCCGATTCGTTGCGGATGGCACGTTTCAGTGCCATCACTTTTTTTTGCGTGAGGCGTTAGGCACGGATGTGTGTCATTTTAAAATCGATGGTAACTCCTTCAATTAACTTAAGGAAGTTTTTACTCAGAACCAAACTATCTTCATTTTTCACGTATATTAAGCTCGTAGCCTTCGTTTCTGGATATTGTAAGATTTTTTTTTAAACAGGAGTAACCAACCTTTTTGAAAGTTGAAAGTCGATTCGTTGCAGATGGCAAGTTTCAGTGCCATCACTTTCTTTTGCGTGTGGCGTTAGGCACGGATGTGTGTCATTTTAAATCGATGGTAAGGAACTCCTTCGATTAAGTTATGGTTTTTACCCAGAACCAAATTATCTTAATTTTTCACGTATATTCAGCTCGTTTCTAGATATTGTAAGATTTTTTTTTGTTTTTAACACGCTTTTATTAGCTTCACTTGTAACTAACTATGTATGTAAGAAAATCTTCGAATCTTAAGTTGACCCACTTCCCGGTCTTCGATTAGGATGTTTTGCACACGCTCTGAGTTCTGATGACAATACATGACTAGCTAAGAAACGTCATTATAAATCCAATATGGCGGCTTCCCCAAGATGGCGGACTGGCTGTTTGAAATCCACCTTCATGATATGGGTATCAAATGAAAGGGTTTGCTGTCAGAAATACGAAAAAAAATATTCACGGGACTTAAATCTAATATTTTTAGACCTCAATAATCAATCAAATCATTAGAAAATGCGAAAAGGTTTAGCACAACTGTAATAAAAATGTCACTTACCCTCCATTTCCAGAAATACACTTATTTTGCCACTTTTAACCACTTATAACAATGTGCCTGGCCGTTCACGTTAGATTTCGAATGTAAACTAAAAGTATTCAAGCTTTGAACATGTAAAAAATGGTCAAAATACTGTTTTCTTTCCCGCATGGCTGAAGGCACAGATGCGTGTCATCTAATCGTATGGCGTTGGGCACTGAACAGTGTCACGTTATTTTTGTTCGACGCCACAGTTAGAAGTTAGCGAAATTAGACATCGCAACGAATCGGATATTTGAAATAAATTATGTATATTTTATGTGATCCGATATAAACAAAACACAACATTAACATAAGGGGGTCTACTCCGAAGCGTGAATCCGAAGTGTCGGCCGAATGTTCGGACTTTTCCAACTACACTTTTTTCTATTTCGTTCGGTCGGTTCGGATCCGACCGAACTTCATTTTGACGTTTGGTCAGATCCGAACCGACTGAAAGAAATAGAGAAAAGTTTAGTTGGAAAACTTCGAACATTCGGCCGATACTTCGGATCTACGCTTCGGAGGAGACCCCAAGTCGATTCGATTCGAGTCGAGTTCAATTTTGTATTAGGTGATGTTGTTCTAAGTTTGGGTTTCATTCTACTCTGACAAAATTTGGTTCTCTGATCCGTATCACCACATTACTTTTATCTTTGAAAGTTTCATATAAAAGAGAAGAAAGAATAACAGGTTTATTTGTCACAGAAACACGTGCAAACAAAAATATAAGAATAATCGGAAAAATAAAACAAAATACTCGTAGTTCTGTATTATAATCACGAGCTCAAAACAGAAATAGTCAGCAGCTGCACGTCATGACTGTGACAAGAAGGCTTCCACTCAGCATGATGCTGTGCTACGAGGGACCCACAGCACAGCGCTGAATTTCAGTGGTCACCCGAAAAAGCCGTACAGAAAACATGTCAGGTTCAGTGATTTGTACATACATAAATAGTTAACAAAACAATATAAAATAAAATAAACAATACTTAGAATTTAATGCAACGATACAAGCAAATAAAAAGTCAACCTATCAACCAGCCAGAAGCAGCACAATAATATAAAGTCTTTGACTAATAAATCCGTAGTCATCCATAGTACAACCTACTTCTGAATACTGTTGACCAATCAATAAATCCTAATTAATTGAATGAGTTTCAGGAAAATCGGAATAAGTTTCTTCACTTAACGATATTAAAAGATTAATCAATCAGCCGAGCCTTTTCCCAACAATGTTGGGGTCGGCTTCCAGTCTAACCAGATGCAGCTGAATACCAGTATTTTACCTACACAAACCTGGGTAATACGATACCCCTTGGTATGACGGTTGTCAGACTTTCGGGATTCTGACGACCCGTAACGACTGTCAAAGATCTTCGAATGACAACCGGGACCTGTCGGCTTAACGTGCTTTCCGAGGCATGGATATGTAAAGGTGGTCACCCATCCACGGACCGACCGCGGCAAGCGTAGCTTTACGTGATCGATCGACCCGTGCGGCTGTTATTATTTAGCCACAAGCCCCCCTTAACGATATTATTAGATCTTAGCGCTATTTTAGAAGTAGATTCTTATTAGATATTTGTTGTATCAGACTCTTCGTCGGGTCAATGGCACGACACTGAATTAGATTTTAGCGTATAAGACTAATAAATTATTGGGAGGGGCTCGTGGCTAAGTAATAACAGCCGCACGGGTCGATAGATCGGGTAAAGCTACGCTTGCCGCGGTTGGTCCGTGGATGGGTGACCATCTTTACATATCGAGACCCCTCCATGCCTCGGAAAGCACGTTAAGCCGACGGGTCCCGGTTGTCACTCGAAGATCTTTGACAGTCGTTACGGGTCGTCAGAATCCCGAAAGTCTGACAACCAATCTTACCAAGGGGTATCGTATTACCCAGTAAACAATAACCCAGTTAGGTTGTGGAGGTCAGATAGGCAGTCGCTCCATGTAAAATACTGGTGTTCAGCTGCATCTGCTTAGACTGGAAGTTGACCCCAACATAGTTGGGAAAATGCTAGGCAGATGATGAGACTAATAAATTATTATGAGAAATTTTCTTGATCATAGAAAGCTAAATAGTCGAATCGATTACCGCATATTTTAGCTATTGTTAGTAATGTAGTCAATACAAAACAGCCGCCCTCTGACATAATTATTAAGCTGCCTTTTACAAAAAGAAAAAAGACTGACCAATTCTCATTTCTTATTTAACGACATTACAATTAATTTCTTCGATTGATCTTTGACCTATGCGATCGTTAGGCGCACCAGGATTACAGAAAAGATGAAATGTCACAACAATCTTGTTGGTCCTTTGATCTTGATGCTTTTGTAAGCCTTCAATTCTCAATATAGGGTTGTTTCATTTTGAAATTCCATAATCGCAATTTGATTGGACGGTTTTAACTCATTATATCGAACATAGGCTGAATGATTGGCTTCTGCAATACGAGCCGTGCCTAGTATCTACTTGATAAAAATAATTGTTTTTAAGGCTGTGGATGCGATCTGTGCCATGAACAATTTCTAGAAATACAGGGTCAAATTAAATTAGCGAGCGAAACTCCGCAGACGTGTTGAGTATCGATATCTAAACATGATAACAAAAATATCGGGTGTTTCTTTTTGGTCGCCGACCGCAAGCAGTGTAGTTGCTTGACATATTATCATCAGTTTATTTTAATGTAAGTAAGTGATGGGTATTGCAATCAAAAGTCGAGAAAACAAAAAAAAACTGATTTTCTAAACTCATACTTCAAGTAAATACCCGCACCACCACCAGATGTCATTTAGCCCGAAAAAAAGCAGTAAATCATTTATTTTTTGCTCCATCACGTCTGTGGAGTTTCGCGATCTAATTTAATTAGATCTATAATAAAAATTAATAATGCAGAAACCTTGTGACTGGAGTAAACTGGATGTAGAAGTTAAAAACCCACGTAATATTTTGCAAATTAGCCCTTTTTTAGCTAAAAGCTAATTTCACCATACTTTTAATAATCGGACATTAGTAAACCAGCCATTAAAATATACATGGATGTTAATGGTATTTACGTTCCACCAGAAAAAAATACACACATTAAGAAACCTGGCGTTCGGATGTATCATACCTGGCAGGGTCGCGGGATGTTCGAAAGAGTTACCGTGGCCCCGGCACAGGCAACTGAATTAACACGGGTGGGTTTTAGTCAGTAGAAGTCTGACACGACCTCCGGCTCCACCCAGAGCGAGAGAAGTCATTTGAAGAATTCCCACCCAAAAAAAAAATTCATTCACTCATTTATCGGTCAGTTGTCAAAGCAACCAAAATAAAAAGTCGCAATGTCACATGTCAATGTTCAGTGACAATGCGTCATTTTAGCTAGCCGTATAGTATAGACTCGCGTTTTTCATTTCGATGATTTTGACAACTGACTAAATGTCGGTTAGTAAGTGAACAGACCTCTAGGACAGCATTAAATTTAACGCCTGATTAAGATATTTAATCATGGATTAGCGCATGGTGAAACATTCGCTACTCTTAATGTCCCGTTAACATTTTAACAGAAGATTAAACTAACTGACACATGGCATGATGAAATTAGGTCAAAGATCCGTAGAAACAGTTACTGTAACTGTCTGAGGCAAAGGTGTACCAATAGTACACCCAAATTTAACCTATTGCTATCAACCGGGCACAAATCCAGACTCCGGGCTGCTACTGAGAAATTCCTCATAGAAAAATCCACATTTTCTTGAAAGTCAGAAGGAATTTTAGTCCCATGTAATAGGGGACGATTCCGTTAAGCAGACTACTCCTACAATACAGAAAAACCTACTAACACTTTGCTCGACCTGGGAGTCGAACCCAAGACCTCATACTCAGCAGTAGCGCTTGCGATCACTAGACCAACGACACAGGCAAAACAAATGAACGACGATGTGTAAAAACATTAGGTAAAAACTGTAGACCATCAATCGCTCCGCACCAAGTTTTACTTTCTATCTATTATTAAAAGACTCGCGTTGAAGCTTCTAGTCATTTTTCAACTAAGTTCTATGATAAATTTCATGTAAAGTGATATTACACTTTTAAAGTAAATTTACGTTTCAAAGTTGAACCATTCTACCATAAAGTTGGGAGAAGGTAGTTTTCACATTGATCTGGGTGTAGGATAAAAACTTGGTGTATGAGATCCTTGTCATACTGTGAAAGTGGTGCAAGTTTTGTTGTGAAATTTCTTACACTGTGGCTTGAAGGTAAGGGTGTGATCTATTTTTCTATCGTCTTTTTAGTTTTCCAAGCGTTTACTGGAGAACTTTAAATTCCTAGTTTTAACAAGCAACTAGTGTATTTAAGCGTGATAGAAAGGAAAGAAAATTTGTTTTTTCTGCACAAAAAAACGCACATTAATAAAATAACATCACGCTTGTTTTCCCCGAAGGGTTTGGCAGAGGAGTACCTACATAGTACCTACACCCACATTTTGCCAGTTCTGTTTAAGCCCCATGAAATAGGGGGCGACCCTATTGCCATCAACCGGGTTCGAATCGAAATTCCTAATGCAAAAACTCAATAACACTTTGCCCAACCTGGGAATTGAACCTAGGACCTCGTGTTCAGTCTTTATATCAATGTTTTAAGTTTTTTAGCCTCGACCACCACTGTCATCAAAATGGCGATTATCGCATTTGCAGACTTGGATTTTACAAAGGTAAATTAATATACTTGCGCGCTAAATATGAAAGATGTAATGGCGTTAAGATATGAGTTCTTTATCCAACTCTCTGAATTAGCGCACATTCATAAGAGTTGGTGGGTAGCATAATAAATATGTTTATAATCAATTTAGTGTGTCGTATGTTATCATTCTGGAGTCAGACGGGTAGGTCGTTAGGTACGACATTATCACCGAATAATACCACAACACCATTTATCATCACGCATAAGAATCAACCACACTTAATCCATCACCCCACTGCACACTGCACTCTTCCCAACCCCAACACAATAGGACTCAGACACTTTTTATTGCCACACTTAATTCAACCCTCCATGAAGTGGTTAAAGTAAAGCCGCGTACACACAATACAGACAGACGTGACACAACGTGACACGTGTCATGTTGAAGGTTATGACGGTAATAAATCATTGGATAATAACTCTTCTTGTGACGCGCATGGGTAGGATATTTGTGGATTTTGATGATTACATTTAGAATGTTGGATAGAAGATGGATAGGATGGATAGCCATGTTAATATTTAATATGTTTTTTTTTTTTAATTGGCTGTAAACGGTGATCAGGCCACGTATCGGCAAGCGTAGTGTGGGACGCGCCCCAGTTAGATGCACCGATGACTTTAAGAAGGTGGCTGGGACAGACTGGATGCGGAAGGCGGAGGACAGGGTGTTGTGGCGCAGCCAGAGAGAGGTCTATGTTCAGCAGTGGACTGCGATAGGCTGAGTTGAATTGGTGATCAGATGTAAGTCAGTACTTGGGCCGATGAAAGGGTGATAGAATGTGATTTTTTAGGCTGTACAAAAAATGAGCCACAATTAAAATAAAACTACTAAATTCATGCTACTACAACGGATAATCTATGATTTAAAAGCCATAGATTCAATCTAATAGATTCCGGATAGGATCCAATGATAGGATATAGCTCAATCGTAGACTCAGAAAGGGATCGTCTCTTGTTTTTATCTACACTGCAAGTAAAAGCCATAATATTGTTTTAAGCAATAAAAATAATATTAAAAGGTAAGAAAGTTATAATCAGTTAAAATAAACCCGAGTATACACAGAGGTGTTGGAGACGTGACAGTGTGACGGTCGCCATTTGTTATCCTAATATGATGTGTAATAATTTATCACGCCACTGAAGTAAATGCTTACGTATTTTAATACAATTGTGAGCTCATACCTTTATAGTTGTGATGAAAAATATAACGCTCTCAGAGTGGATATTAGTCTTTATAACACAATGCGTTTATAAGTATTTAATTTCAGATAATAAATATAATTATAATTCCTAACGTGACAATATTATCGTGGACGTCCAGATAATTTTATGAACATTCTCAGTCTGATCTCAGTCTCAATATGTCAAAAATACCTATATTTTCCTACATTTTTGACACGTGATTGTCGCTGAGATGAGATTGCGGCTAGATTTCGAACGTTTTTAGTTACGGGAATTGGAATATAAAAAATATATATCTTGAGCAAGACCTTTTTTTTTGTTTTATTTGTTCTGGGCAGGAAGCACTTGTAAGATTGTGTACTTTGTAGAGGACAGCAGGCAGAATTATCACAGAGGTTCATAATAGCTTGGGCAGGACGAGGATATAAGAGACTTTGACCCCTCAGTTTGTTTCGCCATTTCTTCTCATGGTTAGTCAGATAGGAAATGTCGATTCCATCTAGCTTAAGTTTCTTCTTTAATATGACGTGTAAAAGTGATTTCGATATTCTATTTTCGGAATAAACAATTTCATTTAATTTCTACCGTGACCTGACGTGGACAACGATGATAATAACGTCACGATAGAAACTATAAAAGCGCAAAATGACTGCGTTTTTGTTTAAGAGACAATTTTTATGCCTTTTCTGGTGGCTTACCACCGCCAAATTTATAGTAAGTACCAGCGACATCGCTGCAGAAAAAACTAAAATGGCTTGAGTGACTGTAATTACACTGGTTCTCACATTGAAAGAAAAAAAGAAAATATGTTTATTCGCGGTAAACACAGTGATCTCGAACGTCATAGAGCGAGATTGGTAGAAAATCGGTATATTTGTACCAAAAATCGGAATTTGACAAAAAAATACAATATTCAATCAAATTCGCTTATTTATTGAAAAAAAAAAAACTTACAGACTAATTTATAACGAGAGCCCATATCGGTAGAAATACCGAAAAATCGGTAGGTTCGAGACCACTGGGTAAACATGACGCAAAGAAAGAACACAAACATGAAAAGAACAAGTTGGGGGAAAATATGCGTCACATCCATGCAAGACGGCCATCGCTCAGCATAAAGCCGCTGGTCCACTGCGGTAGATGCTGTGCACGGGCACGGGTTTTAGCTGCGTGGGTTCGTTTGTTTACAACGTGAGTCTACGTTTCCACTGCAGCACACACTATACACGAATATTAATTAACCCATGAATAGGTACAACTGTAGCGCAGCACAGTTTTGAATCAAACGTCTTGTGAAACAGACGCGTTTCATGTTTCTCGTAAATAGCTTCCGTATACCGCATGCATAGCGTTGACAACGTTGAGCTCCGTGGGCGCCATATTAGAGCAAGCCACGCGTGTAGCAATGACGTGTTTGTGGTTTGCTATGGATGATATCACATACATATTCTTGCAAAGCGAAGCTAGACACTCGTGCGTACACTCTTCGTGCGCCGCAGTGCCATCGGCTTAATGCTGCGACCCTACGCAAGACAGAGCCCCAGCGCCGGTTCATTCTTTAAATTAGAACACAGCAACCTTAACGTTGATACATATTGGTATGATATCAAAACTTCGCCGCACGAGCTCCTTCGCAAATCTACTACAAAAAGCGAATCACCTGGCGAAGGGCTGAGTCTCAACAGATCGCAGCACGACGCTGCTCTACCGAGCACAACACCCCGCCAGGAATGGAAATCGTTTACAGACTATTCCGAGCCCCGACATCGAACTGAAGTAGATTCTAGGGGTCTATTCCCTCAGTCCGTCAACGAAGATACGGGCTCGTCCGAGAATAGTTATTCCATCCAAACAAGTGTAAAATTAAAATTTTCGGACAGGCAAAAACACATCGGGCGTAGGGACAACTGTAAAATCGTGTTGTCATTCATTCTTAGTTCTAAAACCGAACTAATCTTATGTCCGTAAGTGATACGGAGTAGGAAATCCCCGTAGCTTCAGCCGAAACTACGGACTTCATGCTTAAGGAGTAGACCCCTGACCTTCGGAGCTGTGACGCACGCACTAAGCGGACAGCATCGATCTCCGCGATCCAAATGGGCTTTGACGTCGCATCTCACGTGGTGAAGTGCGACTAGTAAAGTCACATAGTTTAGAGCCTCCCGACTCTCGGGGCTCCACAGTGAGCATATCCTTGTCGGATTCGGCTAGGCTGGCTTCAGCTTTAGAGGCGTCCAGGCATAATCCCGCGGATGGTAGCTTCGCACCAGTGCAAGAACCAAATGTCCGAAACTGCGGTCCCTCTCGTACTCACAGTATTACTATCGCAAAGACAAGCCATCAGTAGGGTAAAACTAACCTGTCACACGAAACTCTTCTCCTACACACTCCATACTAATCCATAGTATTATCCATAGTTCTATACTAATATTGAGAGGGGCTTGTGGCTAAGTAATAACAGCCGCACGGGTCGATCGATCAGGTTAAGCTACGCTTGCCGCGGTTGGTCCGTAGATGAGTGATCCTCTTTACATAACAAGATCCCTCTGTGCCTCGGAAAGCACGTTAAGCTGTTGGTCCCGGTTGTCATTCGTGGATCTTTGACAGTCGTCACGGGTCGTCAAAAGCCCAAAAGTCTGACAACCAGTGTTACCAAGGGGTAACATATTACCCAGGTTTGTGTAGGTAAAATACTGGTATTCAGCTGCATCCGGTTAGACTGGAAGCCAACCCCAATATAGTTGGGAAAAGGCGAGGCAGATGATGAGTTCCATACTAATATTATAAATTCGAAAGTAACTGTCAGTCGGTTTATCTGTGACCTTTTCATGCCTAAACAACTGAACCGATCATTATAAAATGATAAATAGGTAGCCTGAAACCTAGAGAAGGATATAGGCTACTTTCATCCTGGATATTTGTGCCAAAAAATGTTGAAATACAAAATTCACGCAGAATAAATCGCGGGCAAAAACCAGTTTCCAATAACTAACTCTCATGTTCGAGCTTGCATAACGTTCTCGAAACCAATTTAGTTATTTACATAACCAGAGAATAATAATATCAATTACGACGTCTTAATAACGAAAGGGTAGACAGGTAGGTAAGTAAATATTAATTACCTTTCCCGTTTGATGTCATTCATTTGGGAAACTGATATTCTTGTGGTAGGAAATGCTAGGTTTTGTGAAGTGAAAAGCAATGTTAGTATTGTGTGGGGTACTTATTATTTTGGTAAAGCTCGAATATGTTTAAAGAGATTCTTTGTTCGTTTTGTTTTTTATATGAATCGCTTGTCAAACAAGCCAAAGTGACACCTACCTACCTATACTATAAGGGCTCCGCGCCCTTATAGTACCTATCGGGAATATCAATGACATGAAAGACGTAGTTTAGAGTAAATAATCTTTTCTCAAACATGCTTGGAAATTCGAGCATTATTTTGACAACCTTCTTCGAGATATGTAAATCAAAAATGCTATACTGGTCAAATACATGCGAGCAGGAGGCCGGCAATGTTAGTATGAAAATCCATATCTGTCGTGTAATTTAAAAATGGAACGAACTTTTTGCTTCGACACAATATGGTAACCAAGGAGGTAACTTGTCAAAGATTTTATTTAAATCTCGAACTGGCTTAGCAAATAGACCTGTTTAAGGTAAAAAAGAAACAAATGAACATATTGGCGCGTAAAAAAATATTGTGTATTGATTCTGGAATTTATAATTAATTTTTGAATTTCCGCGCATTATTTGAGAAAATTACTAGGTATACATATCCGTCTCGGTACATTTGTGTGCTTATAGTATTAAATTAATAAATACAAGCCTTGGCCGCAACCAGGCATTGATGGACGAACGTGAAAAAGTCGGCCGAGGCGAAGCCAAGGCACACATACGTGAGTTGTCAGCCGCTGCAATAATGTAGGTACTATTTATGTACTACGCGCTCTGTCAGCTCTTCAAGCTGAGTCTCTTTTATTTTCTAATCTTCTAAATTCGAAATAGTGTTTATCTTATAATATTATGCCATCACTTATACGTAACATACTCGCGGAGGTTGCATGGGAACGCCATGCATGCTAAACTCTCTATAGCGTTTGCAGAACTGCAGATGCGTTGCCGATCTTACATTGTAGACTTCAATAATGAGTGTTAACTATACACTATACCTACTAGTTATATAAAAATGTCTTACCGTTTTAATTCAAGGTTCGCCTGCGCCTGTTAAAGCTACGATTTCCTAGAAGAGCGGTGGTTGCCACATAGCGTATGCAATTTACCGGTGAATGACGTCACCGAAATGTTATATATGAAAGTAAGTTTGTGTATTTTCCTAGAGAGCGTTTTTTGACACCGTAAAGTCCAACCCAGCTGCCGTAATTTTCATGACGGCCGTCACTGCGGCCGTTATGTGGCTCTTTTAGCAAAGCGTAGCTCTTGACCCGGTTCGGTCTAGAAAAATAATCCCTGATACTTTGATTTTCATTTACACACGCATGAAATGTTATGAAATAAAATTGTTTATTCATTTTTACACGTCATATTTAGAAGAAAATAAGCTAGATGTGTCGACATTTCCTATCTGACTACCCCTGAGAAGAAATGGCGAAACAAACCCAGGGGTCAGTCTTTTTTAAAATCCGAACATAATCTTGGTCAAATCATGTGAGGACCATGTAGATCCGTGTCTGAAATGGTCTTTTGAGGAAAGAAGCCTGTCCAGTTAGTGCAAGCATTTGTCAGTAATCGTGTAGCTAAACTCAAGACTTAAGGAGCTCAACGACACGACGAACGATACCAAAGAAAGGACATGTGCCATCCTATTTATATCTTAAAGGTTAGGAACCTACTCAGAAACAGTCGTTATAAGAAACATTTCATTTTACAAGTGAATAATTACTGTCACACGTCGAATTCGTTCCACCTTTCAAGGTTTATCTCAGTACAATCTCCATACAATAAATTAATTACATTCGACATTAAATTCTTCGTAAAAGCCTTTCAGCGCATATAAGAGGATTTAAAGGCATGTAATTTTCTCATGGTAATGTCAAATAAATGGTAATAGGACTTCAAATATTTACTCTTATTTGGGAAATTAGGCAGTGGGCATAGAATTAAAATGATTAGAAGGGAAATTTCCGCTCTGAATGTTCATGTACATGCTTACAGTCTCAGCCTAATAAGACCATTGCGGGATGTTCGATAGAGTTACCGTGGCCCTGGCATAGGCAATTCAAAGAACACGGGTGGGTTTTAGTCAGTAAAAGTCTGACACGCCCTCCCGCTCCACCCAGAGCGGGAGAAGTCATTTTATTTGATTTTGCACCCAAAAAAAAACCTGGTAGAACCAACCAAGATAACCGACATATCCCGAAGAATTGCCAAACCTTAAGTGGCAGTGGACTTGCTCGCAGACCAGATGGCCGATGGGGCCGAAGGGTTCTGGAGTGGCAACTGCGTACTAAAAGATGTAGTGTTAGAAGACCTTCCACAATGTGGACCGATGACCTTGTGAAGGCCGCAGGGATCCGCTGGTTGCGAGAAGCACAGAACCGGTCGAAGTGGCGGTGTTTATAGAAGGCTTATGTCCAGCAGTAGACCAACCACTGCAGTCAGCTGACACGCTTGGTTTGTATATAAAATGTCTAAAATATACTATCTTTAGTAGCAGCTGCCGAGGTGCCCGCGTGCTCTGCGCAGTCAGCTACCGCTCGATCATCGACAATTGATTGACAACCCTTTTTTTGTTAAACTTCGAAGACATGTGACATGCACCAACTCGCACTGGGGCCGCGTGGTAGATTACGTTCCACTCACAGACAGGAGGCCTGTGGCCCATCAGTGGGAACATTATAGGCTGATTATGTGAGCGCCGGCCGGTAGCATTGCCATACATAGAAAAGAAAGTAAATACGTATCGCTTCTATTCGTTTTTACTATTCTGTGGCAGTAGGCAGGAGTTATGTACGGATTTTAATGGGCGACAGAGCAAATTATTACGCGTATTGTAATAAAAGGTAGATTATATGGTGTCTTGAGACAAAGCATTAATGAACTTAATTATCAAATTACATACAATCAATCTGCCTAGCCTTCTCGCAACTATGTTGGGGTCGGCTTCCAGTCTAACCGGATGCAGCTGAGTCGCAGTATTTTACATGGAGCCACTGCCTATCTGACCTCCACAACCCAGTAACTGGGTAATACGATACCCCTTGGTAAGACTTGTTGTCAGACTTTCGGGCTTTTGACGACCCGTAACGACTGTCAAAGATACACGAATGACAGCCGGGACTAACGGCTTAACGTGCTTTCCGGAGCCTTTCCGAGGCACGGAGGAGTCTCGATATGTAAAGATGGTCACCCATCCACGGACAACCCCGGCAAGCGTAGCTTAACCTGATGGATCAACCCGTGCGGCTGTTATTACTTAGCCACGAGCTCCTCAGGTAAATACATAGGTACAGAAAGATATACCCACTAGTTATGATCACTTTATATACAAATAAATGAAATTAACTGCCTTGTTGGTCTAGTGGTCGCAAGCGCTACTGCTGAGCATGAGGTCCTGGGTTCGATTACCAGGTCGGGCAAAGTGTTATTGGATTTTTCAATCTGGAATTTCTCAGTAGCCGCCCGGAGTCTGAATTTTTGCCTGGTAGATGGCAATAGGCTCGCCCCCTATTACATGGCACTTAAACATAACTGGCGAAATGTGAGTGTACTATAGGTACACCTCTGCCTAACCCTTCGGGGAAACAGGGCGTGATGTTATGTTAATAAAATTGAATTGAAAAAATTATATACGGTACTTATACAATTTTTAAAATTTTTGTCTGCCTGTCTGTTTATTCCGGATAACCTCCGAAACGGCTAGACTGATTTTGAGGAGACTTTCACTCTCAGATAGCTGATATTACAAAGAGTAACTTAGGCTACTTTTATTTTATAAAATGAATTAGGATTCCGCCCAAAAAAATTAAAACTCTAATCTCTAGAACTCCCAGTCGGATTTGAAATTTTTTTTTGCATTTGGTAGCCCAATTTTCAAACGATATTTTACGATATTTTTTATATACTGGCTAAGTAACGTAGTTAGTTTAACTTCTGCAAATTTTTAATTCGTTCACAATTTTATTTTAAATTTTCAAGCCTGTAAAATAGGAGATACCTTGGTTCTCTGATCTCTTTTCCCTTTACGGTTTATTTTGGGAGCGTTACCTAATAGCGATTGCAATCGACTTGTTAGGACTTTTTTTTTCTTTCGATATTCGCGTACTTCACTCTATCGGACCAAAGTTCTCTGCTATTTATCTTTTTTTACATATATCAACCTGCAACTTTTTTATATTTTAAATATTCATTTTTTTTACTCTTTATATTAAATTGCAATATTTTCCTATTTTTTGTAAAAAGAACAAAATTAAATGTGATGTGGTGAAAAAGTTTGTCTGTGTTTTTCCTTCTTCTTTTTTTTCGCTACACTATACATTTACATTGAGAATGTTGAAACTAAGGTTCCGTCCACACGGTGATCACCCGTACGATTTTACTGTATAATTTTGGAATCACATGGCAGTTACATACTTCATTGACGTGTGACTTCACCTAATTACCGTAAAATATCGTACTTATTAAGAGCGTTTACGATATACGGCATTTCATACAAACTTTCGGGTTCGTGTTTTTCGAAATTAATGAACCGATTTTAATGAAAATTAAAGCAAGATACATAGGTCTAAAAAGTAAGTTAAGAACATTTCCAAAAAATAGTGTTACAGCTAAATTCGACCGATTTTAAATTTTCCATAGAAACAGAGTTTTCCAATTATCTTTTTTTAAATAAGACATTTGGAAAATGTTCGTAACTAAGTTTTTAGGCCTATGTTGTAATGACGTCACTCCAGACAGCAGAAGGCAAAGACATATTTCACATCTCATGTTAACTACATATGTAGCAGTGGTGTCAATCAAAGGACTGCGGAGTATGATGTCGCGCGTTCAAACCCGGTCCATCACATGAATTGACTTTTTGCAAGTGAATATTTTAAAAATCATAATTCATAACATTTTAAATAACATTGACCGGAGTTTGAAGGACACAGCGCCGCAGACTCTTCCCGGAGACAGACGTGTGTCGTTGAGTAGTAATTGTGGAAATCTACCGCCATATTAAAATATAAAAGTAATTTTGACAAAATTCGTCAAATGATATAAAGATCACAGGGATTATTGATGTTCGCATAATTCTTTTGTGTGGATTGTTCAGGATCAGAGGGGTGAGTTCCATTGAATATGTTAAGAGATTAGTGGTTTTAAATTTAAACGTTAAGTGATTTTTCAAACCGGTGTTGACTTGTTACAGCCTCTGGTCACGCCCTTTTGTTCTTGCGGAAAATTAAGGAAATTACGTTCGCATGCCAAGCCTATTCATAGGTGGTTCCTTTTGGAAATACGTGGCACCGCTAGGGTACAGAGTGACCCACACCCAAGCCGATGGTCCAGGGGATTGGAAGGGTTCCCGTCATAGACATCCTCAGACAAAACCTTACCTGGCGCCCTCATTTAGTATAAGGTATTTATAAGTATATTTTAAGCATTAGATTAAGTGTGTTGTTGTCGTAACAATAAAAGTACTAAAGTTCCTCTCTCTTGTTTCACTGACAAACCACCCGGAAATGAGCCCGTAACATGGCGCCTAACTGAAAAGAAATAAAATAAATAGGTGTGGTTGGTCAGTAAAAAAAAAAAAAAAAAGCCGTTGATTTTTCGGTTTATTTCGATGTACCGTCGTTAGTATGTTAGTAAGTCAATGTGATTGTACAGATTGCATTAGATAGTAAGTATAAAATACGGTTCGTACATTAATATTTCTATTGCTAACTGCGATTATTCAGATTTGAGGCGGGAACTACGTACGTACGTACGTTTTGATATTTTGTCAAATATAAGTATACAAGGTGTAATATTTTTTTTTTGGGTTAACATTATAAATAACCATCCATCTGCAATCATTCAGTGGTGTGGTTATACAGGGTATAACACAAAATATTTAGTTTAGATTCGTTGTTGAAATTATAAATAAACATTCATTTGGGGTCATACTGTGTTATGTCTATACAGGGTGTAACTCAAAATATTTTGTTTTTTTTGTTATAAAGATTCTCTAGTTGATATACAGTAAAAAAAAAAAAAAACATATATACAGGTTGTATTGTTTAATTGTTGCTTGTGGTTGGTAATACTAGTTGTAAAGTTGGTCGAGCGGGGTTGTGAAATTATTGCTAATTTGAATATTATAGTAGCGATTTTAGTCAACAATAATTGTCATTACAATGGATCCGTGTTACCTGTTAAAAGATGAACTAGAGTTTGAATTGGCATGTCGGGGTGTAAGTGTGAGCGCGGTTGTATCAGTATTAAGAAAACTGTTAAAGGAATTGCTTGTGAGTGAACAAACTGAAGATTACAGTCATGAAATTAAAGCTCCAAAAAAGTGCTTAGAAACTCCATTATTGGAATTAGAAACTTGCTCAGCTAAACTTAAAATAATAACTCAGTACATTTCGGAACTTGCGGACAAGCCGGACAAACCTTTGTTTAGGAGATTAGTATCTAGGTTGATACACGTTCAAAACAGACTAGCTTTTATCAGACCATCGTCAGAAGTAGAGATCAACTTGAAATCGGACCTTAAAAATAACAGTGATAAATTATTAGCACAATTGGAAGAGCGTGATGATTTACCAGAAGAGGGCAATTTAACAGTCGAAGATAAATATCATTTAGTAAAAAACTTAGGAGAGGTGGGAAGCAAAATTATAAAAAAGATGGAAGAAGGTAGCAAGTTAGGTACAATGACGAATGTTGAGGTAAATCAGCCAATTCTTGAAGGGAGAAATTATTCTTCTCCGAATGGCCATGAGGATAAAACTAGGAAAACCCCTAAATTATTTCGTAGTTCTACAATAGAGGATAATGGAATTAGTCGCAAACTAGTTCCTATCAGTAGTTGGGGTATAAAATTCTCAGGAAGAAACAATATAAGTGTTAATGCATTTATAGAACGGGTAGAAGAAATAAAAGAGGCACGCAATGCTAGTGATAGTGATTTGTGGAGGTATGCAATCGACTTTTTTGAAGGTGATGCGCTCATTTGGTATAGAGCAAATAGGGACTGCATTGGTGATTGGGAGGAATTGGTCTTTCTACTTAAACGGACATTCCAATCCCCCTATTACCAGGAAGAATTGTTAGATGAAATTAAAACTAGAACACAGGGCAAAGAAGAATCAGCCATAATCTATATTTTTGTCATGCAAAATATGTTTAATAGATTACCTGAAAAGATTCCGGAAACTAGAAAAATCCAAATTATAATAAAAAATCTGCAGCCATATTTTCAAAAGGCAGTATGTAGGGATACCTTCAAATCGGTGGAGGATCTCGTCGATATATTACGGATAATAGATATAACTAAGCGTAACTGCGATAATTTTCAGGAGCCTCAATGCCACAAATTTAAATTAGAGCCAGACTTGGCTTATCAACCAAGCGTGCAGGGTATTAACCATACGGAGGAGTCTGTAGTGGCTGAAATAAATAAAGTAAAATCGGTAGGGAGTCGCTGTTGGAATTGTAGAGAAACAGGGCATTTGTTTCGCTTCTGCACCGCTCTAAAGCAACGGTTGTTCTGCTATAAGTGTGGGCGTTTTGGGGTCACTACGAAAAATTGCACATGTAAGGGAAACGCTATCGGGGAAGACACCAAGCCTGCCAAGTAGTTCTTCCCCTAAAAAGGCAAAGTAAGGAATGGCAGGATTGGTTACAAACGGTGCAGCATTTTTTTAAGCATAAGGAAATTTGTAAAATTGTCCAGAACGAAAATGATAATCGTAATTACGTTAAGTTCAAGGTCTTGGGCTACGATTGTATAGGGTTGTTAGACAGTGGAGCCAACTTGACAGTTATAAATCCCAGGTTTGCTAATACTTTAAGAGCATTAGGTTTACGTTCATATGTACTACCGGGGTCTAGACTATCTACAGCGGATGGAACCAATCACACGATATCTGAGGCTTTTGACGTTCCGGTAACATTTGATAACCAATTTAACATTTTGGCAATGGTGGTCATGCCGGGATTATCGCAAAATTTATTGTTAGGAAAAGATTTTTTTGATATTTTTGGCATCCAGTTAAGGCTGAAGAGTGATTGTAAATCCATTGATAAAGAAATATCGCTTCTGGAATCAAGCAAACCGTCAATTATACCAATGGAAGAGTTAGGTGTCAATCAGCAGAAGGCCTTGTCATTGTTGGTCACAGAAATGAAGCAAAATATAGGAGTAGGCCTAGGTAGAACACATATGCTAAATCATTACATTGATACAGGTATTCACAAACCAGTTTACCAAAAACAGTATAATTTTTCACCTACTATAAAGAAGCAAATAGAAAAAGAAATTGACGAAATGCTTCAAAATGACATTATTGAACCCGCTTTCAGCCCTTGGTGTTCACCTGTTATTTTGGTCAAAAAACCAAATGGTGATAACAGACTCTGTTTAGACAGCAGACAACTAAATAAAATAACCAAAAGAGATACGTATCCCTTGCCAAGAGTAACTACCATTATGGATAATCTTCGTAGTGCAAAATATTTAAGTACATTAGACCTTAAATCTGCTTTTTGGCAAATACCGTTAGAGGAATCATGTAAAGAGAAAACTACCTTCGCAGTACCTGGTAGAGGGTTATTTCAGTTTAAGGTAATGCCATTTGGACTGGTAAATGCATCCCAAACACAACAAAGACTGATGGACATATTATTTCAAGCTCACGGTGATAAGGTTTGGGCATATCTAGACGATATTATAATTTGTACTTCCTCTTTTGATGAACATATAGAGGTTTTGAGGAATGTTATGGCTATCTTAAAAGAGGCAAATTTAAGTATTAATGTGGAGAAGTGTAAATTTGCCAGATCAAGCCTAAAATTTTTGGGGTACATAGTTGACAAGGAAGGTCTGAGAACTGATCCAGAAAAAGTTAAAGCAATATTAAATTTCCCGCGCCCCAAGAATTTAACGGAACTCAAAAGATTTATAGGATTAGCTAGTTGGTATCGGCGTTTTGTACCAAATTTTTCAATCATTGCTGCTCCTCTGCATGACCTCACTAAGGGCAAAAAGAAAACCAAACTTACATGGTCTCAAGCAGCGGAGGATGCATTTTTAAAACTCAAAACGTTACTCACGTCTGCTCCGGTTGTTTCATGTCCAGATTATAATAAGCCATTTATCATTCAGTGTGATGCGTCTAATGAAGGTATAGGAGCGGTCTTGTGTCAAAAAACAGAAGATTCTGATCAACCAGTAGCTTATCTAAGTCGAAAACTCAACGATTGTGAAAAACGTTATTCGGCTTCGGAAAAGGAACTTCTAAGCGTGGTTTATGCAATAGAAAAATTTCGTCCATACATTGATGGGGTGCATTTTACAGTCATAACGGATCATAGGGCATTGTTATGGCTTCATAAAATGAAAGACCCTCATGGGAGGTTAGCAAGATGGGCAATGAAACTTCAACAGTTTTCATTTGATATCATTCATAGACCAGGTAAACTTAATGTAGTACCAGACGCACTATCTAGGGCATCAGACATCAATATAATAGAATCAAATTTGATAAAGGTACTTGACAAACACAAGGATAATTGGTACCGTAATAAAGTTATTCAAATTAATAAAAATCGTAACGATAACGATAAGTGGACAGTTTTTAATGGATCACTTTATAGAAAGGTTATATTAAAGCAATATCCTGATGGTAGTCATGACTGGAAATTATTTATTCCGGATCAACTTAAAGAAGAAGTGTTAAAAATATGTCATGATGACATCTGTGCAGGTCATTTAGGAATTCGAAAAACGTTTTATAGGATCAAAAAGGATTTTTTTTGGTTTCATATGCTTAGAGACGTCAAGCTTTATGTAGACAATTGTGAGACGTGCTCAAAATATAAGGTATCTCAACAACATCCTTTTGGAATGATGGGGCAACACAGAGATGTATCCCAACCGTGGCAGGTTGTTTCTTTAGACTTAATGGGTCCATTTCCACGAAGCAAAACTGGAAATACCATGCTCTTAGTTATATCTTGTTGGTTTAGTAAGTTTGTTTTACTCTTTCCATTGAGAACTGGAAAAGTTGATAAAATTGGTGAAATACTAGAACGGCAAATATTAATGTTTGGTGCACCCAAGGCCATAATCTGTGATAATGGAAAACAATTTGAGTCACAACTTTTTAAGGAGGTAGCTACTAAGTATCAATGCAAATTGTGGTATACACCTCTTTACCATCCACAAAGCAACCCAACAGAAAGGGTAAACAGAGTAGTAGGGACATTAATAGCGGCTAATTCGAGTGTCAAAAAACATAACGAATGGGATGTTCACTTACAAGCAATCGCACACTCAATAAACACAGCGGTGCACGAAACTACGGGGTACACACCATCATACTTATTCCTTGGCAGAGAAGTTGCAATATCACCACTCGATGTGGCAGTATTAGCTACGGACACTATGGATCTAAACCAGGAACTAAACCGGGCATTTGGAAAATTCGAAATCAATACTAAGAAAAGACAAAAAATATTCGAAGAGGTTCAATTAAAACTAAAAAAAGCGCATACTCACAGTAGTCAATATTACAATAGGAATAAGAGGCCAGCAACATTCGAAGTTGGCGATATGGTTTGGAAAAGGACTAAATATTTATCAAAAGCAAGCAATAAGTTCATGGCCAAGCTCGCACCAAAATTTGAAAAAGTTCAAATTGTTCAAAAACTTTCTAATAATGTGTATCGATTGCAAAATATGCACGGTAAAAACATAGGCATGTGGCATGCGAACGACCTAAAACGATAAAAAAAAAAAAAACAAAAAAAAAAAAAAAAAAAAAAAACAAGTTTTTTTTTCTTGTTGGCGGGGGATATTTGTAATGACGTCACTCCAGACAGCAGAAGGCAAAGACATATTTCACATCTCATGTTAACTACATATGTAGCAGTGGTGTCAATCAAAGGACTGCGGAGTATGATGTCGCGCGTTCAAACCCGGTCCATCACATGAATTGACTTTTTGCAAGTGAATATTTTAAAAATCATAATTCATAACATTTTAAATAACATTGACCGGAGTTTGAAGGACACAGCGCCGCAGACTCTTCCCGGAGACAGACGTGTGTCGTTGAGTAGTAATTGTGGAAATCTACCGCCATATTAAAATATAAAAGTAATTTTGACAAAATTCGTCAAATGATATAAAGATCACAGGGATTATTGATGTTCGCATAATTCTTTTGTGTGGATTGTTCAGGATCAGAGGGGTGAGTTCCATTGAATATGTTAAGAGATTAGTGGTTTTAAATTTAAACGTTAAGTGATTTTTCAAACCGGTGTTGACTTGTTACAGCCTCTGGTCACGCCCTTTTGTTCTTGCGGAAAATTAAGGAAATTACGTTCGCATGCCAAGCCTATTCATAGGTGGTTCCTTTTGGAAATACGTGGCACCGCTAGGGTACAGAGTGACCCACACCCAAGCCGATGGTCCAGGGGATTGGAAGGGTTCCCGTCATAGACATCCTCAGACAAAACCTTACCTGGCGCCCTCATTTAGTATAAGGTATTTATAAGTATATTTTAAGCATTAGATTAAGTGTGTTGTTGTCGTAACAATAAAAGTACTAAAGTTCCTCTCTCTTGTTTCACTGACAAACCACCCGGAAATGAGCCCGTAACAATGTATCCTGCTTATGCGTATGAAAATTCATTAAAACCATTCATTCATTTCGAAAAACAAGGAATTGAAAGTTTGTTTTAAATGCCGAACGTCGTATAGATAGTGCAATCCACGAAGTCACACGTCAATGAAGTATGTAACTTCATTGACGTGTGACTTCACCTAATTACCGTAAAATATCGTACTTATTAAGAGCGTTTACGACATACGGCATTTCATACAAACTTTCGGGTTCGTGTTTTTCGAAATTAATGAACCGATTTTAATGAAAATTAAAGCAAGATAAGCAAGATACATAGGTCTAAAAAGTAAGTTAAGAACATTTCCAAAAAATAGTGTTACAGCTAAATTCGACCGATTTTAAATTTTCCATAGAAACAGAGTTTTCCAATTATCTTTTTTTAAATAAGACATTTGGAAAATGTTCGTAACTAAGTTTTTAGGCCTATGTATCCTGCTTATGCGTATGAAGATTCATTAAAACCATTCATTCATTTCGAAAAACAAGGAATTGAAAGTTTGTTTTAAATGCCGAACGTCGTATAGATAGTGCAATCCACGAAGACGCGCCCCACTATTCCTCCTAACCGTTTATAGTATATGTGTGCAAGCTTCCGTCAATGTTTGAGTGTTGTCGGTACACACTAATTACCTATGAGTGTACACGCACACTACAATGAATAGACTAATCAGGACAGAGCGTCATGGTCAAAGTGAAAGATGCTCTACTTCAATTTTATATTTTTTACCCGACCGCAAGGAAAGGGTTATGTTTATTTTATTTTTAGGTGTGGATATTTTATGTGTTTATTAGTTAATATCGATAATATTACTATTTTTATAATGGGAGGTAATTATAGATATTAATAAAATACGGAAATAGTTTTATTGAACTTTATTAAGAAATGAAAATCGTCAATCACTCGTTTCAGAAATATCTGATTCAGAGTCTGATGTATCACCGACATTTACAATAAAACTAAAATCAAGATCACAATGTCTCATGTATTCGTCTTCTATTTTTTCCACGTGCTGACAAGTATTGAACCAGACATCTTTATTTACTCGATCAAATGCTTCATTTAAAATGGGCATAATCGAAGTGTAATTTTGATTGATATTGCGACTAGCAACATCGTTTTTTACAATACCCCAAATGTTTTCGATTGGGTTTAAATCTGGATGATTAGGTGGCAGCCGCAGCACTGTGAATCCATGTTCTTTCAATAATTCTACAACTTTGTACTTGCGGAAGTTTTCTTTGTTTTTTAATATAAGGTCATAAAGTTCAGGTTTTTTGTAGCTTGGTTCAAAATAGATATTTTTTGCATTCAGCCAAGTCTGCATGTCTAATTTGTTGGAGTTGGATGTTGGTATTTTTTCCGAACTAGTATTGTGATAGGCTGCATTATCCAAGACTATCACGGCATCATTTGGGAGATTTGGTATAAGTTTCTCCTTTAGCCACTTTAAGTAATTTTCTGTGTTCATGTTATCGTGGTAGTCTCCGGATTTGATCTCTGCTCTGTATGTCAACAACGCATTTGGTACGAAACCCTCTGCACTTCCACCATGTACTATAATTATGCGCACTCCTTTTGTTAAGTTTTGTTTTATTGCTGTTTTACAACTTTTTTCGGCCCAAGACTTTTTTTGCACGTGGTTGGTATGAATATATGATTCATCTGTGTAGACTATAGGTCTACCTGCATTGCGAAAAGACTTTACCTGTTTTAAATATTTCAATCTTAGCATTTGAATATCATGTTTTTCGGTTAGCACCTTCCTGTTATTCTCAGTTTTTCTCCATTTATAACCAAGTTTAAGTAAACAAGATGGCGCTGCCGTCACATAAACATTGAGCTCCGTATTTATTTCTAATAAAAATTTAAGAAGTCAGTTTATCCATGATATTTCTATATAATAATAAACAGTAAAGTGTAAAGATTAAGTGGAAGTGTTAGCAAAACGTAATTTTCGCATTTAAGAAAGTTAAAGTGTGTTCTAATCAAACTGTGCCAAAACTGTGTTTACGAAGTGAAAAACTCTCTAAAAATTTAAAGCAGCAAACAATAACACTGCATTATTATTATAGTATTCATATATAAGTAATAGCAAAGTGGTAATCACAAATAATAACAATAAAACAGAACTAACAAATTACAAGTGCGCGCGCATTAAAATTTTGAATTTGAAAATAGATGCATCATAACGAACTTTTTTATTTGTATATCAAACAGAAGACGTATTTCGAGTACTATACAAATAACCAAATGGCTCATATGTATAATGAGTGACATGCAGTGCAAAAGTCGCGAGTTCGCGCCCCAATATCTGTGCAAATCAATTTATGGATTTCCAAGATTTGTTTACGAAGAATTTATTGCTTAATTGATAAATTGCGGCTTTTTTTTATTATTATTTTTTTTTTTTTAATTTTTTTTTTTTTAATTTTTTTTTTTTTAATTTTATACTTCTTTTCATATTTTCTGAACATTTTCTGATAAAATTGGAAGGGATGAAGCTTGAAGTGAACACTTGTCACAATTTTATCACAAAAGTGTTGAATGTGTCAAGACGACGCAATTAAAAGTATAAATTACCTATTGGTCTTGATTTCTAGCTCAATTCTTAATTTTGAACTAATTAACGTACCTACATTGGCTAAGAACTATGAATTTCTTCGAAAATATGACGCTGCGAACTCGCAAAACCCGTTCACAGGCAAAAGCAGAAGCCGTAATCGATGTATGCAACTCTAATGAATCAACATTAAATGGCACCACTAATAGCCTACCAACAATATCGGATGACGAGAACGACGAGATCCTAGAACTTAAAAAACAAATCGATAAACTTAACTCAGATTTATTAGAGGCCCGTGAGGTGATAAGCCAGTTATCGTCCGAGAACATGGACTTAAAAAATACCATCACTTCTTTGAATACGAGTAAACACGAACAGGTCCCAAAATTGTTGAGCGACATTGAGATTCCTCACCGAAATACTAAGCAGTCTACCCCTAACAGAAAATCGCATTCATCTAAGAAGAAACTGTATTTAGCCAACACTACAGCAAATAAACCTCCAATGTTGAATACATCCACCCAAATAGGACCGAATGACATCTCTTCACAGACTACCGAACATAGTTTAAACAAGGTAACTCATGAACAAAGAAAGAAAATATGCATTTTAAGCAGCGATAAGATGAATAAAATATTATCTGTAGCCGAAGAAACGTTCCCGAACTATCAACTATGTCACTACCTTACACCATATGGCGGAGTAAATGAACTCATTAATAACATCAACGTAAAACTTACTGACTTCACGATGAATGATTACTGTATTATTCTCATAGGCGAGGAAGACTTTCGTAGAACCGATAATTATTTCGATTTGATTATTAATATACGGGAGACACTAATGCCTCTGCAAAACACTAATATAATACTATGTTTACCTACTTTTAAATTCTGTTACCATTCTAGTATGATGTACAATGCAAGATTAGAAATGTTTAATAATTTACTGTGTCTGGACTTACAAACTTACAACTATGCATTACTGTTTGACTCCAATCTTGACCTGAAATACGATTATACCATGTTTTCAAAGCACACTGGTACGATAAATAATAATGGGATGAAAAATATGTTTAGAAACCTGCAATGTATTGTTCATACAAATTCTCTTGATATTCCTTTATATGCTGACATCGTGTCTAACCCCGATATCAGTAATTTGTCAGATATCCATAATATGTCTCCTAATAATGTTAATATTGTTACCCCTAATCTTCTAAATAATAGTAATTTTTTTCTTGTATAATCACATAAATGTATTACATCAAAACACTAATGGCTTAATAAGTAAATCGGATCTATTGAGCTTACATCTACACGAACTCGCTTGTAACAATAAGTTGGTGGATGTGCTCTGTGTAACAGAACACAATATGAAAGAAGGCGATGACATACATTTACATATTCCAAATTACACACTTGCGACCCATTACGTTAGAAACAATCGAAGAGGGGGCTCATGTATTCTGGTGAACAATAAACATAAGTACAAAATACTTAATTTAAAAGAATACTGCTGTCCTAATGTTTCAGAATGTTGTGCTATCGAATTGATTGATCATCATATAACTATTGTATGTATTTATAGATCACCCAAATTCAAAATTGATACCTTAAACTCCTTTTTCTACCAATTTGAAGGTATACTAAATAAAATGTGTTACAATAACAAAAAGAAAGTCTTGATTTGTGGAGACTTTAATATTGATATTTAAAAAAAAACTAAATTCTCTACGCAGCTTGAAAATCTTCTTCATAACTACCGTATGAAATTAAGTGTTCGTCAACCGACCCGAATAGATAGTGGTACCTGTATTGACAATATAATACACAATATTAGAGGCAGCACTAGTGAGGTGATGGAATTAGCTATATCCGACCACACAGCTCAAATCATAAGATGTCCTGTTAAAAAAACTTGTACCATTACACATTGGCATACTTTCAGTCGAGATTTTTGTCAAGAAAATATGCTTAAATTTAGGAATGCTCTTCAAAGCCTTAGTTTCAATAATGTTTACAACTGTACAGACCCAAATAATGCATTCCGTGAATTTAATAGCTTGTTTAAATTATTCTACGATCTTTGCTTCCCCATAGTGAGAATTAAAAATCTATGCTCCAAAACTCCGAAATGGATAACTAAAGGTATAAAACTATGTTGTAAGCGTAAGCGTGAAATGCTATGGCAATTAAGACGCGAACCAAATAAAACGAATAAAAAAATATTTAACTCATACACTAAGCGTCTAAAACTAATTATCAAACTGACTCAAAAAACGCAAAACAGCTACTTCATTAATAATTCTGACAACAAGGTTAAAGCAACTTGGAGAATTATAAACTCAACTAAATCTAATTACCCAATAGAAAACCCATCTAAAATACTTACAGATAATAAATGTGCTACAGAACCAAATGAGATTGCCGAATTATTCAATAACTATTTCATTGATCAGGTCCACTCAATAAACAACCACAAAGCCGACTATAAATCGACCTTAATAGATTCAAACCCAAATTCTATGT
Organism: Fissipunctia ypsillon; assembly: GCA_947568875.1. Taxonomy (NCBI): domain Eukaryota; kingdom Metazoa; phylum Arthropoda; class Insecta; order Lepidoptera; family Noctuidae; genus Fissipunctia; species Fissipunctia ypsillon. Next base: position 18,380,992 of record OX387662.1, read on the forward strand.
TCTTAGCACCCACTATTCCACATGACATACATAAAATTATTATTGCTCTAAAAAATACAAATAGTTCCGGCTATGACGACATTGTTACACATGCAATCAAAAACGTAGTTACTGAAATTTCACCAGTTCTTAGTTATACAGTGTGAGTCTTTATAATGTGCACATATCGAAATGAGGGAATCTATGCTTAATTTTATCGACGGAAAAAATGTTAAAAAAAATCTAAATATTTATTTATATTTTTATGGATTTTTAAAAAAACTTGTTTGCTTTTGTGACCCCAGTGTATACAAAACTGTGTAACTTTTAAACTAAACGATTTATCACGATGAAACAAACTCTATAATGTTTGGAAGTAATTAGGTGTCGTCATAAAATAAAAATTATGGAAAAAAAATAGCCACATTTAAAAATAAACATTTTTGTTTGGCAAAAATCTGATTTTTTTTCATTAATTTTTACAAAAATTGTAAAATTTCTCAATAACATGCCCCCATCACCTTCTTTTTTTATAACTTTAAGTTATTCTTCATTGTATTAGGAACCTAACGGTAAAAATTGCATGTTTTTAACTCAACCCCAACATTTTTTATCAACTGTCAAAGAAAGGCCCAACGCATAGCTATTGTTTAGCAGGTAGATAAACTTTCTTTTGAATGTGCGCAGGTCGGGGAGGTAGGGCCAGCCAAAGGAACTTGAATTATGACAGATGTCAGACTGGCAGTCGCTCCGAATTATTCGCCGCTGCTACATGTGTTTTGGTACTTTCGTTCGCTGGACTTTCATAACTTTCGTTCGCTGCTACATGATGCCGCGTTTAAGTGAATTTTCCCCGGCACACATCGCCGACATACATTTTTATTATGGAGTGGGACAAGGAAGTGCCAGAGCTGCGCGCGCGGCTTACATAGCTGCGTATCCTAACAGGCAACCAGTGCCATCTGCCCGAAACTTCCAGGAAGTTCACAGAAGGTTGTCGATCACTGGACTTGGATCAAGTAGAGATCGTCGCGAGCCACCTCAAGTAATTATTGATGCGGCTACTGAACAAGCAGTATTAAGTGATTTGTTTGCTGATCCATCCATAAGTACTAGACGACTGGCTCTTCGTCACGGAATATCCCAAAAATCAGTGTGGCGTATTTTAAAGAAAGAAGGATTGCATCCTTATCACTATCAAAGGGTGCAACATCTACATGAAGACGTAGACTGGCGTCCAAGGTGTGTGATGTCCACATGGATTCAAAGAAAAACCAGAGCAAACCCAAACTTTCCAAGAAAAATACTATGGATGGACGAAGCGACATTCACTAGAGACGGTATTACTAACTGTCGAAATTTACACAGATGGTGCCGCGCAGGTGAAAACCCGAAACTGAAACGGTCATCTACTTTCCAAGTAAGATTTTCGATAAATGTCTGGGCTGGTCTTATCGATAACATGTTGATTGGACCAGTCATACTGCCGAGAACGTTGACTGGTGAAAGATTTTTAAGTCTATTGAGAGATGATATGCCTCAGTTATTGGAAGATGTCCCACTGGCTGTGCGTCAAAGGATGTTTCTTCAGATGGACGGATGTCCTGCCCATTACGCTACAAATGTAAGAAGATTTTTAAACGAAAATTATCATGACAAATGGATCGGCCGGCAAGGACCTGTAGGGTGGCCTGCGCGTTCACCCGATTTGACGCCCCTTGATTATTTCCTATGGGGGACCATGAAGCAACGCGTCTACAGTACCCCCATCAACAGTGAGGCCGATTTGCGTGACCGCATAATAAACTGTGCGAATGATATTCGCAATGATCCCGAAATGATAAGGAGAGCGACACACCAAATTCTAATTCGCGCGGCTTTGTGTTTACAACAACGAGGTGGACATTTTGAGAACCTGATGCATTAAATTTTGTATTTAATAATAAATGGGTTTCAATTGAACTCTTTTGCATTAATTATCATCCCAAACAAACCACCCTTATGAGAACAATACGATTCCGCGTTCGGAGTGCCATCTTTGAAACGACCCGCGCGCATTCACAACAAAGTTAACAAAAAAAAGTTTATCTACCTGCTAAACAATGTGCGTAGCTATGCGTTGGGCCTTTCTTTGACATTTGATAAAAAATGTTGGGGTTGAGTTAAAAACATGCAATTTTTACCGTTAGGTTCCTAATACAATGAAGAATAACTTAAAGTTATAAAAAAAGAAGGTGATGGGGGCATGTTATTGAGAAATTTTACAATTTTTGTAAAAATTAATGAAAAAAAATCAGATTTTTGCCAAAAAAAAATGTTTATATTTGATTATGGCTATTTTTTTTCCATAATTTTTATTTTATGACGACACCTAATTACTTCCAAACATTATGGAGTTTGTTTCATCGTGATAAATCGTTTAGTTTAAAAGTTACACAGGTTTGTATACACTGGGGTCACAAAAGCAAACAATTTTTTTTAAAAATCCATAAAAAATATTAATAAATATTTAGATTTTTTTTAACATTTTTTCCGTCGATAAAATTAAGCATAGATTCCCTCATTTCGATATGTGCAGATTATAAAGACTCACACTGTATAGTAAACCTCTGTATAGATAAGGGCAAGTTCCCTGAAGACTTAAAACTATCTGTTATAAAACCTCTTCATAAAAAGGATGATCCACAAAATATGAAAAACTATAGGCCTATTGCACTCATCCCAGTGTTTTCCAAAATAATCGAAAAAGTTATTTATAACAGCCTTTATTCATTCTTAGAAAAAAACAATATTCTAACTGAAGAACAGTACGGTTTTAGGAAACATAAAAATATTAATATGGCCATCTACGAATTAATAAATGAAATTATTTCAAATATGGATAAAAAAATCCCAGTTACAGCATTATTCATGGACATGACGAAGGCGTTCGATTTTGTAGATCACAGACTCCTTCTCATAAAATTATATAAATTTGGAATTAGGGGCAATGTCCTAGAAATAATTGAGTCGTACCTAGTCAACAGAAAACAAATTACTAAAATAGCAAAAATATGTCATAGAACTAACACAGAAAAAATCTACTTATCAAAACAAAGATTTATAAATTACGGCGTACCCCAGGGAAGTGTACTTGGTCCGTTGTTATTCCTATGTTACATAAATGATATTCCAAGAACCATAGAACACCCCATGACTCTATTTGCTGATGACTGTACTACAATATTTATAGGGAAAAACTTAAAAAGATATGAAAATGAAATAAATAATAGTTTAGGCTTAATTATTCAATGGCTAATCGATAACAACTTAAAAATTAATTTAGGGAAAACCCATGTCATGAATTTTAACCAGCGAACAAACTCCATTAATACAAATATTAAATATAAAGATAATACAATTACTAAAATTGACAATACAAAATTTCTAGGGCTTTGGTTAGATCAGCACATGTCATGGAAAACACGCATTGATCATGTAGTAAAAAAACTAAATCAATATTGCTATGCTTTACACAATTTAAGCAAGGTCGCCAATCGTAGCACCGTTCTTACCGCATACCACGCATATGTCTCCACCACTCTGCGATATGGCGTAATATTCTGGGGTAATTCTACGGATAGAGAATTGGCCTTTAAAGCCCAAAAAAAGTGTCTTCGTGCAGTATGCATGATCCAAAACACTGATAGTTGCAAACCATTTTTTATTAATTTAAAATTACTAACACTTCCGTCCCTATATATTTATGAAGTTGTCATGTTTATCAAAAATAACCTTAACCAATTTGAAACCCTTTCCACTAAACGCCATCAAGGTGCAATTAAATCAAAAACCCACCAAACCGCCCTATTCTCAAAAAGCTTTCTAGGAATGGCTCCAAAAATATATAATAAATTACCTACACCTATAAGAGCTTCAAAAGACTTAAATACCCTTAAAAAAACGCTTCATAAGTTCCTAATACAGAAAGCATATTACAGCGTACATGAATATTTAGAAGAAAAATAAAAACCGTTATGCCTTATTCTCAGATATGTATATTTGTTACCTACTCACTTTAGTTAGCTATTAATATTGTTACCTTAATTTGTATTGTTTTGTTTATGTTTGTTTTATTGCTAAAGATTTAAGAAGGTTACATAGCAATCTTTTTTTATATTTTATAGGCTATAAGTACCACCTGTACAACTATTACTGTGTACGCAAACAATATTTGTACGCCTTGCAAGGCAGCGCATAGTGATACAATACATTTATTTTATAACATCATGTACCACAACATTATACCTATGTGTCACAAATAAATAAATTTGAATTTGAATTTGAACAATGTTCTTAGGGTTGTTATACATCCATCAAATTGTATACGGTCTTTCAAAACAATATTAAGTCGTGATAATGTTGGAAATTGACGATGTTCTATATGATAGTTTTGGATAGTTCTTCGGACTACACCAATATCAAATTCGTCTAAATTAATTTTTCGTGGTCTTACCCTTCTCTTCTTCATAGGTGATGTAAAAATAGAAGCACTTCTGTATACTAAATTCGAATGCGACGTACTCGCTTCATTTTCAGACTCAATATCCGCTTCCGTAGTTGGCTCTGTTGTACTCTCCGCACTTGGGGCTATAGGAATTATCGCATCCGTCTCCATAGTTATATTCGATTCCATAGCAGGTACTGTAGTTTGCTTCATTATATTAGTATATTCCTTTCTTTCGCGTAGAATTCTAGTCACTGTGCTTTCAGATACTCCAACAGCCTATGCGGTTCTCCATCGCGCATCAGTGAGTTTTTCTGCATAATTTTTACTTGCTTCTTTTTTCATAAAATCGTAAACTTTAGAAATAATTTCTCTTGCCTAAAATTAAAAAAAAAACATTACATAGTTTTACTTATTTGTAAAGATGAAATGAAATCCACTATTACTAAAATTTGCTATTTATTAAAATTAAATTACTTTCGTTAGCTAATTTCATGTATTTTAGTAACTACAAACTTCTTTACATACCTGGCTTTTAAGAACAACACGCTGAGATTTTTTCGACATTTTAAAAATATATAAAGTAGAGCAACTTTCGTGACGAGTCTGGATTTTCGCAGCATAGAGTGTAGTATTCGTGTGCATCGAACCGCTGACGGTTCGCGACTGCCGCTCGGAGCAAACTCCCCGCACCCCGCGATCCCCTCAACCAAAAATTGGTGGGGCGCGTCTTCGTGAATTGCACTATCTGTAAACGCTCGTAAGTGATTGCTGCCCGTGTGTGCGTGGCCTTATTCCGTCATTTTTAAACACATCTTTCATTTCAAGACAGCTGACATCCACTCACTTTTATACAGGATAAGTTTAAAAGGAGTGCGGATATTTTAGCAGGTAATCAGGTGCATAAAACTGAACAACTTTCCCCAAGGAACATAGGTCGAAATCTAAAAAATAAAATTCAACTTCTCATACAAACGTAAGTCACGTGACCAGTCACTTTGTATGAAAAGTCGATTTTCAATTTTAAGATTTCGACCTATGTTCCTTGGGGAAAGTTGTCCAGTTTTATGCACCTGATTACCTGCTAAAATATCCGCACTCCTTTTAAAATTATCCTGTATAAATGGTTGTGATAGACGTGTTACTTGTCAAAATACCTATTTATAAACACCACCGTACACATGTCCCCTGAGCGGCAGTTCCGACACTTAATTGAATCGTTCCGAAGCCGTACCGGTTTCAGCAGCTTAAAGAATTCCCGTCCCGACTCGGAACGGTTTATTAGATAGCGCTGAAGACGAAGTCCTGGCATTTATTGATGCGATTTGTCGGGGATTCAATGATCAATTGATTGGAAATGCAATGGAGTTTTTTAGTAATTTGCTGTATGTGATAAAATAGCGTAGGAATTTATAGAGGCATGAGGAACAGGGTGTAAAGTTCACTCATCCTCCATAGAAAAGGGAGGATCCTCCGACCAGACGGGTGTTGTGTCTGGTGGGCTACTGCCCGACGGTTGATGTCGGGATGTTGTATATATGCTAGTCGCGCGGTAAACTCTGTTTGCGCGATTCAGGATTTTGCGTGACGTCAGTGTGACGCGTTCCACTGTGTCGATGCCGCCACAAATTAATAAAAAAGACCATTTTAGATACTAATCTACATGGGTGTACATGATCTGACCAAGACTACGTCTGGACTTTAAAAGATACTGAGACCTCTGAGTTTGTTTCGGCCTTTCATCTCAGAGTAGCCAGACAGAAAACGCCGACCTCATCTAGTTTAAAAAAAATATGATTGACGTGTAAAAGTGTTTTTACAAACCTACTTACAGAAATTAAAATAAATAATCTATCATTTATCAATAAAACTGATGTGTGAATAATCTCTGTTACTAGTGGAAACTCGTCGTGCAAACCGATAATATACAAAGCTCTATTTTTCTGCGCTGTTATTTGCACTGAAATAAGAATTTACGAGTAGAATGTAGATTTATGAATGACTGCTGTACCCCGCGGTTCCACCCGCCTCGCTCGGCTGCTTAGAGTCGTAGCATGATGTTAAATAGCCTATAACCTTCCTCAAGAATTGGGCTATCAAATGCAAAAACAATTTTTCATATCCGACTGGTAGTTCCAGAGATTAACGCGTTCAAACAAACAAAAATACAAACAAACTCTTCAGTTTTATTATTAGTGTAAATAGATTATAAAATGATAAAGAATTTAGTGTGCTGAATTTTACTGTTCTGTATGTTACTGTTAAGACATCCAGAAATAAATTGATGTATGAACGAAGCAAAAGGAGAATGTAAGGATTGTAGTTTGTGCCTGCCCCCATGGGAAGATGGCATGAGTTTATGTATGTATGATATGTGTACTTCAAATTAAATAAATAGGCTGGCAGGTAGAGTAGGCCAACGTGCGAAAAAAAAAAAATTATCGTTTTTTTTTTTCATTCGTAAAAAATCTGATTACATTAGATTGCATTTTATTGAGCAGATAGTACCCAACAAACGAAAATGGACTGAAAACACTAAAAGAAAGACCTAATTCCTATAAAGAAATACTCGCGTCACGTTCCGAAATCGTAACAATTCCTTTGACCATTAAATAAAAGTGCCTAATAAAACATACATAAAAGAGGGAATCTTCTTAACGGCACTAAAAAATATCGGAGACATTCTAACAGGAATCTGGTGAAACAGGTTTCTATTGAATGAGCTGGAAAATGATCGGCCATCTTTCTTATTCTTTTACACCCGTGAAACAGATGTAAGTGTTCGATTGTATTTTAAACCGACTTCAAAAAGGGGAAGGTTCTATGTTCTTCTGAAAGTATTTTTTTTAATGTCGGTTCATCGATATTTTCATCAATTATTGTGGACCGATTTTAAAAATTATTTTTTCATTTGGCAGGGGAAGTTTGCGCGGTAGTCCTATATTAATTTTATTTACTTTTTTTCTAGTAGTTTTTAAGTTAGCCTCAATAATACGTATTTAATCCACTTGGTGTATGTAGGTGATGTTATAAACTTCCTGTCACTGTTGTTAACATATCAAGTACAGATAGTGCCATCGACGAAGACGCGCCTCAGTCTCCTTCCTAATCGCGTACATTAGTGCGTTACATTCCGCTAGTGTTTTAGTTTTGTCGACACACTCAATTACCTATATAGGTTTTTTTTTCCAAATTAAATATTATTTATTTTACTATTGACATAATTTAAAACCTAACAATCTTAAAATAATAATAATAATATATATAAGTATATAAAAAAGGAGGGGAAATAATCAGAGGGCATCAAAAAATTCATCCGCATCGCTGTCAACAGGAAAAGTGCCCAAAAGGCTGGCAGCATTACCACGTTGTATGGTAATGCTGATTCTTTGGCCAAAAATAGGCCAGCCCTCTGGTCACGTGTGGAGTCGACCAACCGCCTGGCGATGTCTCGAAAAACTAAGTGGGCACTCGGACCCCATGGCCCAAGTGTTTCTACCCCAAACGGCTCGAATATATAAGTCCCAATAAGATTGGAGTATTTGCGCCGTTTGAGGTTTTCCGCACCCGCAGCAGCCGCCCCAGCACAGCCCGCCGTGCTAGGAAGATGGGATGGCGCAAGGGTGTCGACACACGTTGCATCCCACACCAAAGGCCTACCTACCTTCCAAGGCATTATGGTCATTCCGTCTGGTCTCTTCCCATCGTCGCGTGCTAAGCCATTGGGTTCTAAAACAGCTGGCACCCCTGACAAGAGCACGACGGATGATGTCATTGATGCTGGCATGCCGTAATTATTATATTATTACCTTTATAGGTAATTAATTTATTAATGATAAATGATTTTATTTCTGTAAGTAGGTTTATACAAACACTTTTACACGTCAAACATTTTTTTTTTTAAACTAGATGAGGCCGGCGTTTCCTATCTGACTGTTATTACCTATAAAGGTAATAATAGTGTTGCAAATTTGTACTGTAAGCGATTATACTCGTACTAAGACGAAGAGTGGGGTGCGTCTTCGTGGATGGCACTATCTGTAGTGGTATACAAATTGGTGTGGGGTAGTACCACAACCAAAAATATTTTTATTGAGTTGTATTTATTTGGTCTCGAAAGAGATAGTAGTTGTATTCCTGGGAACCGTTTATAATCTTATAATGATTTCTGAGGAACTATATATAATTAGGTATATATTATTATATTTATAGTTTGTAATAGGTATATGTGCATCTTTATATTTAAACAAATATGTATTCCACAATTTCTCATAATTCCACCTACCACTGTTTGTTTCTGCATCACCCAAAGGTTGACTGGTAGAAAATGCCTATGGCATTAAGTCCGCCTCTGTACATTTCTGTGCATGAAGTATTAAATAAATAAATAGTTTAGCACATTTGACATATTTCATGTTAATGACGCAACACACCTCTGAATACTTAAAGTGTCACCGAGTCCTTATTCTATCAGCTTATATAATATCTAAATAGAAATAAAAAGTTAGTTCCAGTTTTATAACATAATTTATTTTTGACATGTAAAAGTATTTGTACAAACCTACTTACAGAAGTAAAATTCTATAGTCCTTATTCTGATTTCTAAGGAAAATTCTAGCACATTTTGACATATTTCATGTTATTGTGACGCAACGACCGTGACGTGATATTTGAAAAATATGTTCTAGAGGGATAAATAAATATTCTTTGAGCATCATATTACATTCCACGTGAAATGGCACGCAAATCCATGGATCTCAAAATTGTGTTTGGACCACTTTATTTTCTAATATTCCCTAAATGCTGACCGAGAAACCAGTGAAATTTTCAAATGACTGTTAAATTATGGGATATTGGATGCATATTGGAGTTAAAATTTCTTTAGGCGCGCTGTTCAATTTTTTGTAGGGGAAAATCTTATGGATTCACGTCACCGACATGCTTATATTAACATTATAATAATATGTGTAGCTTTATGGGTGACCACTGTCATTAATCATAGTTTTAACTTCTGTCAGCAATATGACTGTCTATTTGTTTGTAGGTTTCGTGCCAATCCTTTTTTTTGGGTGTGAAATCATCAAATCTTCTCCCGCTCTGGGTGGAGCTGCAGGGCGTGTCAGACTTTTTACTAGCTAAAACCCACCCGTGTTCCTTCAGTTGCCTGTGCCGGGGCCACGGTAACTCTTGCAAACATCCCGCGACCCTGGCAGTCGTGTCAACCTTAAGCTGCGGTCTTCATTATTATCTGTCTAAATGTTTCTATTGGATATAATATGTATATTATTCGGTGGTAAAGTAATTTTCATGTGACCTCTTTCAACATATCACTTGAGACCTATCATTATTTACAAACTGTAAAACTAAAAGGGTAAATAAGAAAGTAGTTTGGACCCTTAGGATAAGACGAGACAAGCCAGTGACATTCGAAAACGAATTCGTTGAATTAAACAGTGCTCGATCTCAGAAACCTAGTACCGAGGCATCCTATTAATCTTTGTACCTAGCATAAACTACACTTTTAGATTCCGAAACGATGTCACTTGTCAAAACGGGTCTTTTCTTTTCAAATTGTGCCCACGAACAAAAAAGCACTTTAATATTAGAGTCCCAGGGTATCAATTCGTTTGAGAGGGTAAATGACGTCACGGGCTCTAGAAGTAATATATGAGAGGTAGGCAGCACTTCTCTCAGTATTTATACGACCTTTTGTCAACTATTCACTTGGTTATTGTGCGTCTGTCTGTCTGTTTAATTCAAGTACTTTATTTATTGGTAGGTTTACGGCTCTCGTGGTAATTTCAGGATGGAAAAACGAGTGTACCATATATGGGATGAGTTTCCAATGAAATTATCCGTGATCTAATAGCTAGTAAAAGTCATAGTAAAAGTCTATGTATTGACGTGAGTTATTAAGGAATTTGGTAAATGACTGGCCTTTTTTTTTTTTTTTTTTTTCGCCAGTTATATATAATATAACATTTTACAAAGTACAAAGTATGACTTTTTGACGGTCAAAATACTTTTGTAACATAAACATAACATCACGCCTTGTTTCCCCGAAGGGTTGGGCAGAGGTGTACTTATAGTACACCTACATTTCGCTGGTTATGTTTAAGTCCCATGTAATAGGGGGCGAGCCTATTGCCATCAACCGGGCACAAATGCAGACTCTGGGCTGCTGCTAACTGAGAAATTTCTAATAGAAAAAAAACAATAACACTGCCCGACCTGGGAATCGAACTTAGAATCTCATGCTCAGCAGTAGCGCTTGCGACCACTAGACCAACGATGCAGACTACCTTATGATAAAAAAACACAACTAAAAATTGAGGACTGGCCTTACCCATGAACAGAATAGGCTTAAAATATAGGTACCTAAATGAAATTATTGTTTTTACTAAAAATCACAGCAAAACCCAAGTCTATATGACGTATGAAGATAGACATTTTGTTGACGCCCCCTAGACACCTATAAACGTTTTGATGACGAAACTTGAGCACGTCTTCGTGAGTTTATTGTTAAACAAACGTATTACTTAAAGTGACAGTGAGTGTTTGTTCTTTTAGTGTAAAGTAAGAAGGCGTGCAGGACTTGAGATCATCTGCAGTCCGACCTTCGAGAGAATGCGTTCTTGACATCTGTCAAATTCATACTAACGAATATGTGTTTTGCGAATTTGATCCTTAATACAACTAGAAATTGTCCAACTGATTGGTCTCAGGAAAGCATTCTCTCGACGGTCGGACTGTAATGTAAGCAATTTTTGTCTCTCTGGCTCAGTGATGCCTTAGACGGTACTAGTTAGCAGGTTTTATAAGCGTACGCTTTATTAACCGACTTCAAAAAAAAAGGAGGTTATCAATTCGACACCTATGTATATATTATTATTGGTACTGCAATATATTGACATAATTGTGATAATCTACTAAGGCTTCCAATCAAATATACAACATTTTATTGGTGTATGTATGTTTGTTCACGCATTTCTCCGAAAGTATTAATCGGATTGTGATTGTATTTTTATTACGGTGTTCGGTAGTCGGTAAAGTATTTTTCAAGAGATGGACTTATAGGTGTAAGTGTGACGGCCTTTCTTTTTTTTTTTGTGGATGGGAAATCATGAAATGACTTCTCCCGCTCTGGGTGGAGCGGGAGGGCGTGTCAGACTTTTACTGACTAAAACCCACCCGTGTTCCTTCAGTTGCCTGTACCGGGGCCGCGGTAACTCTCTCGAACATCCTGCAGCCCTAGTTGAAGTGTTACGGCCTTTTTTTTTTTTTTGTGGATGGGAAATCATCAAATGACTTCTCCCGCTCTGCGCAACATCTGCGAACATCTGCGAACATCCCGCAACCCTAGCTGGCATCGGCCCTAGCAGACCCCGTCAATAGTGCTGACATCTCTTTGAGGCGCGCGTGGAACACAATGCGCCGTCGACTCGGGCTTGGTCCTTACCGGACGGCGAGCTACCCATTGCTTGCCGTCCGCAAGCCCGCGCCTACGGTGGCCGGGAATCGGCTGTCAATTCCCGACGCCCAGGGCGTCTCCTGCGGCGACTAGGGGCGTGAGGGCGCAAAGCTTGCCTCTCCCTCACGCGTTCCGCCTCCTCCTTCGCGAGCATTACTGCTTCGCAGAAGGAGGTAATGGCTTCCCATGTACTCTCACTCCGTACCATGGCCTGGACCAGGGCCGGACGCGAGAGATCGCCGCCGCCGATCACTTCCGCGAGGACACGGCGGTGCTCCGCCCAAGCCGGGCAGACCTCCACCGTATGCTCCACCGTGTCCTCCGGGCGATCCACACAGTGGTGACACCCGGGCGTTTCCTCCCGCCTTATCCGGAACAGGTACCTCCCGAAGCACCCGTGTCCGGTGAGGACCTGCGTCAGGCGGAAGGTGAGGACGCCGTGGCGCCTCTCCAGCCACTCCTCAAAGAGGGGACTTATCGCCGCAATTGTGGCGTGCCCAGCGCTGGGTTGCGACAATCGCACTCTCCATGCCGCCATGAGATCCTGTCGGAGCTCTGTCCGCCGTGCCGCGATTTCTCGCGGCAGCGGGGTTACGCCCCGGCGTTTAGCCTCCTCGCAAGTGTTACGGCCTGGCTTATTGATACGAGCTACGGGTGTGGTGTCAAAGGGAAAATATCTCTAAACCTTGGTCAAATTCTAGTGCAAGATTTACAACAAAACTATGAACTACTTATTACAAACAAATATTTCAGATTTTACTTATAACCAAAAATTACGTAAAAAAAAATTAAATCGACTTCAAAAAGAAATTAACTCAAAATTATGAAATAACTTTAATCTCGGAAGTCGGCCGCAAAAAACTAAAATACAGATCCCAAGACACCGTTTTCCGAAATTGAAGTTATATCATAATTTCGAGTTAATTTCTTTTTGAAATCGATTTAATTGTTTTAATTTACTTTTTTTTTAATTAAAGTTCTTCTTCAAGTTTGACTGCCTCGCTATTCTATTGGTCGCAAGCACGACTGCTACACATAAGAACCTGGGTACGATTCCCAGTTAAAGCAAAGTGTTGATAGGATTTTTCTGCAGAAATTTCTCAATAGCAGCCTGGAGTCAGGATTTCTGTCAAGTTTATGTTAGTAGGCTCGTCCTCTATAACATGGAACTAGAACTTAGGTGTACCCTTGCCTACCCCTACGAGAAATACACGCGTAATGGTATGTTTGTGTGAAGAATGATTTTTCTCTTCAATTATTTTCTTGTATCATGTAGTTCCAAAATCAGATTTACAATCATCTCTTGGAAACATGTTTCGGTAGTTAGGCTACAGATTACCAATCACTATAGCAGCTGCATTCGGTTCGGAAGTACTTGATTGAGCGTCAATCAATGCGTTGGATCAAGCTGATTGGCGTGTGCTTGGCCGCTCATTGTGTACACAGGTGCCTACTTGTACTTCAAAGTAATGTGTAGCTGATGAATGACTTACAGTAAAATAGCATAGTTTCAATGTGTGCCTTTAATAAGACCAAGTTTAAAAAGCATGATTGAGATTAAGAACCCATTTTTGTTTGAACGCTTTTTCTCTAGTTCAATTAATCTGCCTAGCGTTTTCCCAACTACGTTGGGTTCGGCTTCCAGTGTAACCCGATGCAGCTGAATACCAGTATTTCACATGGAGCGACTGCCTATCTGACCTCCACAACTCAGTAACTGGGTAACACGATACCCCTTGCTAAGACTGGTTGTAAGAGTTTCGGGCTTCTGACGACCTGTAACGACTGTCAAAGGTCAACGAATGACAGCCGGGACCAACGGCTTAACGTGCTTTCCGAGGCACGGAAGCGTCTCGGTATGTTAATATGGTCACCCACCCAAGGACTAACTGTGGCAAGCATAGCTTAACCTGATCGATCGGCCCATGCAACTGTTATTACTTAGCCACGAGTTCCTGATGCATTTTCTCTGTTAACACCAGATTTTAACAAACGCCTAAAATTAACTCAAAAATCCAGTTCTCACTAAACTTCTTTTCCTTCTGGATGGATTATACAATTGTACTAAATTATTTAGGCCCGAAACGTGGACACTCAATGTACGGCGGGTCCATAAATTCAAGGTCGCTCAGCGAGCTATGGAACGAGCTATGCTTGGAATTTCTCTGAGGGATAGAATCCGGAACGAGTTGATCCGGCAGAGAACTAAAGTTGTCGATATAGTTCACAGAATAAGCAAGCTGAAGTGGCAATGGGCTGGCCACATAGCCGTAGAACCGATGACCGTTGGGGTAGATGTGTTCTTTACTGGAGACCATGAATCGGCAAATATAAGGTAGAACTCCCTCAGGCTAGGTGGAGCGACGATCTTCGCAGGGTGGCTGGTAGCAGCTGGATGAAAGTTGACGAGAATCGAGCTAAATGGCGCGCAATTGAAGAGGCCTATCTCCAGCAGTGGACTGCTGTAGGCTGATGATGATGATGAAGATTATAAGTTAGGCCCAGTTGGTAGTCTTTTCACCACGATGATACACCCAGTTTTCACTGTCAGTTGGATAAGAACTTCACCTATTATATTTTGAGTGCATTGCAAAAATCATAAGCAAGCTCTTATCTAAAATTATCGTAAGATAAGAAGGTGTATAAGTTCACTTCAAATTAATTCTCCACTTTCCCCTCGTAGCATAATAAATATGGCACCAAACTCGATACAATACGGCGAACATCTTGAATAATAATCTTGATACATTTCCTTGCTTTCACTCCTACTTTTCCAAAGTGTACGCCGATCATTTATCTTGATCTGTATCGTAGCATATTATGGATATCATATACAAACTTTGTCAATTTCTCCTTTGTTGTTTACAAGTTTTTTTTTTGTTTCCCTATAAAGGAATAATATGAAGAATTTGCATGTTATGGTAGCTTCGGTATGAGGAAACTAATAATGAAATAAGAAACTTTATTCATAAAAGCGTAATGACTAAATCGTTTTAACATTATGTAGTGCGTGATAACAGGGAGAAAGTAAGGGGGAAACTTTTAAACAAAAATTAGCCAAGTGCGAGTCGGACTCACACACGAAGGGCTCCGTACCACCGTAGGTACAATATTTAACACTACGTTTTTTACTTTTGTAAAAAAGAAACGCGTTTCTTGTATGGGGACCCCCTTAATTTTTAACTTTATTTTATTTTTATTATTTGATGTTTTAGCGACAGTAGAAATACACAAACTTTGAAAATTTCAACTATCTACCTATTACGGTTCATGAGATACAGCCCGCTTATAGACAGACGGTCGGACGGACGGACAGTGGAGACTTAGTAATGTTTGGCACACTTCGGGTTCGGGACCCTAAAAATGATTGTGTTATCAAAGGAGCTCACGGCTAAATAATAACAACCGCACGGGTCGATCGAATCATATCGAGACCCCTCCGTGCTTCGGAAAGCACGTTAAGCTGTTTTCCCCGGCTGTCATTCATAGATCTTTGACAGTCATTACGGGTAGTCAAAAGTCTGGCAAATAGTCTTACCAAGGGGTATATCTTGTTACGCAGTAACTGAGTTTTGGAGATCAGATAGGCAGTGGCTCCATGTAAAATACTGGTATTCAGCTGCATCCGGTTAGACTGGAAGCCAACCCCAACATAGTTAGAAAAAGGCTAGGCTGATTGATTGATTTTGATTTTGCTATCAATCTTTCGATAAAGCGTGTTTATAAATATTATGATGCCCTGGAGCTAAACCACCACCTCTTAACGCAGTATTATTTTAATGTTACTTGAGTGCGGGAAAGAGATGGAGCTAGACGTCCTGTATAGCTCCATCTCTTTCTCATGCTGAAGTAACATTAAATAATATTGCTTTAAGAGGTGGTAGTTGGCCCCCAGATTAGGTTTTGACTGCGAAAGATTATTTCATAAACAAAACTACGATACTAAAATGTTGAACAAGGTCTCTATGAGAGCGATGCCAAAATAGATATAGTAAAAAAAAAACATATTTTAGTCAAGTATCAAGTTATTTAAGTTTAAAAAACCAGTTTAGGTATAATTTGCATAACCCGTACCGACTAATTTATTGTTCAAAAATCAACATATTAATAAAACATTTTCTTAATTAACATTGCCCACATTGTTTATCCTAAATATCAGCTTACGTACGTAAATTGGCTTACCACGTGTATAAACCCAAACACAGCTATGTACACACTCACGTCAGGGGTACGTCATCCAATCAGCAGCCGTACCCGCGTTACTTCCACTTGAACTACTCACCAAAGATCGTGGTCTATAACCCTTGAGGTGTGGGCACACACCCACAACTGTTTGAGCAATTATTGACAACTATTTCTTGAGGTAGTGGAGCAATGAATGGAGTAACTTAGTTTAATTCATATACATTCTTAGCGTGTAGAAGGCAAAAACTTAATTAATTCCGATTTACTTGATGCAAGTTCCTTGCCTGTGGAAACAAAAAACTTTTTTTGCAAAAAAATACACTACAAAATGAAAAATAACTTTAATTTCGGAAGTCGGTGTATTTGGTTTGTATTTTCGTTTTTTGCCACCGACTTCCGAAATTAAAGTTATTTTTCACTTTGTAGTGTTTTTTTTTTGGAACTCAGTTGTTTTTTTTTTTGCATAAAAGTTTTTAATTTTCACTTTTTAGTTGTGGTGTCTAGACCAAACAAAGTCATATACCACTACTTGTAAAATAACCAGTAACAGGAAATTATTATAACATCATCAACATACACTAAGTACTATAATACTCGTATATACAGTATGGAATTCACTTCTATGAACGAATGAATGAATGAATGAAATGCACCGACCCCAGCGTGGTTTAACCAGACTCGATTACTCGAATGAACCCAAAGATTCACACTAGCCCCTGTATCCTCATGTTTCATGGGGAATACAGTATGGAATTCACTTCTAGGCAATAAACGAAACCTCAAGGAACACTACTCCATAGAAGTATAGCAAAATTAAATATTAAATAAAAAACCGAAAATTAAAAAAGTTAAATTTTCGAACAAAATAAATATCAAAATAAATCCAGTTAAAGTTAACACTCTGTTTAGACAACGTACCTTGACCCCAGAAGCGAAGAGTGGCAACGATGCACGCGGGCGGCATGGCATGTACCTATTCTACTTACATATTTAGGAAAATAAGTAGAATAGGTACGTAACAGCGTCGTGATAGTTTGCACTGCGTGGCAACGTCGCATTTTAAAGGGTTCGTTGAATCAAATGATTCAACGAACCCTTACACCTAAATACCTAGTGTTACAATTCTACAGTGTTTAAATTTGTTCAAAATGAAAACTCTACTTTTTGACCTAATTACTGGACCGACTTTGTTCATTTTTTGAATATCGTCAGAAAAGGCGATAAAAAGTATGTCCTATAATTTATTGCACATATGTGATCCCCATAATGTTTAACATACACATACGTATTATTGAAGCTAACTCAAAAACCACTCATCAGAACTTGACCAAATTTATATGGGACCAATCTGGAAGTAGGTTCTTTCAAATATTTTTTTTTCAAATCGGTTTACAAATGACGTATTTCTGAGGAGACAAACATTAAAAAAAAAAACAAGTAAAGTGGGTTAGTGAAATTGAGGCAACAAATGACTTGCAGCGTCCAAACACTGTTTAGAAGATGTAACTTTTATTGTTCCTCAACTTATGGTATGCCACAAGCGATTAAGTCGTACGGTGTAACTCAGGCTTTAAGCTTGCTTACCGAAACAATTGCTTCAATTCTATCGGCAATAGTACCTCTTATATTGATCTATATACTCTGTATTGCCTAGTTTTTGTTGCTCCATGCTGCACAATATTTTGTGGCAATATGTCATATTTTTAAATTGCCCAGAATTCAGTAATGTAAGTACATGTACATGTGTGTGTGTAAGTAAGTAGTAGTGTACTCAGGCTGGTACTAGACGAGATGCCCCGGTGTGCTAAATATAATAAAAACTGTGTAGCGATGTGTGTGCGTATATTCAATAAATTACCAAATACGTTTAAAGATCTTAATTAAAGACTTTTTAAAATTAAATTGTATAACTGGCTGAATGAAAATAGTTTTTATAGTGTTAAAGAATTTCTTGAACATAAACTGTAATGTTGATACTATTATTTTGCATGCTTAAATAATATTAAGCAAAACATGTTTGGACCCAATTTGTATTGTAACATCTTTTAATACCGTGTTTTCTGCAAATAAATATTAAATAAATAAATAAGTCGGCCGCGTGAACGCAACCTTAACAAAAGCGGCAACGTCGCAGCTCGCGTACTATAACTGACCTAAATTGGCATTGTCACTTTTTCAATTCACTAATGCGATGTTGCCAATTTTCTATTTCTGGTGCACTGCTGTGTTTTATGTTCCTATGATTTAGTGTGCGTTAAGGGCTAGACCAGAGGTTTCCAGACTTTTTTTACTCATAGACCACTTTCAAAATTTAGCTGGTTCCGGTGGACCCCTGCAGCAACATTTCTACCATATTCTCAAAACTCGACAAAAAATGTGAAGAAAAAATCTAATTATGGAAATTTGCGTTGGCTGCATTGACCCCTGGGGGTCAACCTGGACCACTTTGGGAACTAAGGGGCTAGACAATTCGCAATTTATTCGTCTTTTAAATATAAACGTATTAGTCGATCACTGAGAGAATCATTTTGAGAAAACCTTTTTTTTTTCGAGGGAAATCTCCATGGAGGTTGTTTGTCCGTATTATCCGTATCTATCCTATTCTATTTTATCCCGCTTGGAGAGAACGGAGAGTTGTGTCGGGTTTTTCTGATCAAACCTCACGTTTTTCTCTTTTTTTCTTAGACAACAGTAACAGAATATTTTTGCTCAAGTTTTAAATCCACAAGTGCATCATAAACAAAACAAAACCAGTATGAAATGGTGAACTCTTTGTTGTAAAAAAGATAATTTACTAAAAACAAATTTTACAAAAACCCACCATCTTAAAGCAAATGCAACCCTTTGAGTTAAAAAACAGGTTCCAGACAACAAATTGTTTCCTTTTTAATTTAATATTAAAAATATGACAAAACACTAAAAGTACCGCAAACACAAACAAAGTACCAACTTCACAGCAGCTTAGGAACAATTAAGTAAATGAAAAAGTCTCAGCAAATCTAAAGACATCTTGTTTTAATTAGAACATTTTTATAAAAACAGGATAAGATTTTTTGGTAAAAATAAGAAAATGTTGGTCTAAAAGGGTTCAAAGTACTTTGAACTGTGAGAACTACAGTATAAGGGTTTTTTGTGGTGACAAAAGAAGAAAAAACTAGTCTTATAATGAATTAAGATTGTAAACTAATCACATTAAAAATTAAGCTCTCCATAATAAAGGCTACGCCGTAGCAACGACAGTGCTACGAATGCTACGCACGTAGCTAAGCCCGAAAGAGACTACTCTTTTATATTCTCTTTTCTATTTTTCTAATCTGAGGGGCAAATCCCGTAATTTTTAGAACGTTCACAGTCTGATCTCAGTCTCATTATGTCAAAAATACCTATCACTTCCCTATAATTTTGACAAGTTATTGACATTTGAATGTCGCTGAGATGAGATTGCGACTAGATTTTGAACGTATTTAGTTACGGTAAGTGGGGTTCAGATGAATATTTTGTAATATTGATTCTATAATTATTGTCAAATTACTTTTACTAGAATAGAAGAGAATACATGGGACTTAGACATAACTGGCGAAATACACCAGGGTGGGTGTACCATAGATACACCTCTGCCCAACCCTTCGGGGAAACAAGGCGTGATGTTATATTATGTAAAATAGAATACTCTTTATCATATGTGTCGTGGCCAGATCTTAGAATTGATCACTTCATGAAATAGAATATCGACCGCTGGCCACATCATGATGTGGTCTGGCCAGATCATTGAATACTCAACGTTTGACAATATTAATAGTTAAACGCACGACTATATCATGATGTAACCAAACATTAGTGATCATATCGTACAATAGTTATATTATCCACCGGTAGAGGCGTTGATGTCATTTTGTTTTTGTGCATCTATCAATAATTCCTGAGTAACCCCGACCAACTTGAATGTAGTGCTCGCCGGCACCGCTCGCTTCGCTCGCTCGGCTCGTAAGCGGTTGGTCACAGTGCTTACCTAACCTAGCCCATTTGGTCAGGTTGCCACTAGCGGCGTAAAATGCAACTAGAAAGAAAGAAAGACACGAAAGAAAAATTGTTTATTCTGCACAAACAAAACAGACATTACAAAAAAAAATTACATAAAATACACACATGCAAAGTATCCGAAAGCCTCATATTCAATCCGTATAAAGTTGAAAAATTTTTTGTCCATTGCTTGATGCCCGGGCCAGGGACCAAAGACAATTTACACATTGCCTCTGATTGCGTAATGCTCTGTGTGTGCGTATTGCGACACTGACAAATGCCATCAAACAAACAATCAAAACAAAAACAAAAAACCTAATTGCGGAATGGAAAAATAACTACTATTGTAACAAACAAAGAACATTATCAAGAACAACAAGCCGTGCGCCGCATCTGTGCAAGAATAGGTCGATGCTCAGCAAAAAACTACTTTGCTATATGTGGTCAGCTGGGTATATCGATAAATATGTTGGTTTTGTCACGATACGGCCATTTCAACGATCGGACCACGGCAGATACCCTACATTAATAATATGGCCAAACGTCGACTGACATATAATTAAATGTTGACGTTTAAACGATATGTCCAATTTTAGACGGCCATTTCATGAAATACAACCATTTCGTGAAATGACCGAAGACTTCATGAAATTATCAATTCTGTGATAAGGAGCTAGACCACCACCTCTTAAAGCAGTTTTATTGCAATCTTACTTGAGTGTGGGAATGAGATGGAGCTAGACGTCCTGTATAGCTTCATCTCTTTCTCACACTGAAGCAACATTAAAATAATAATGCTTTAAGAGATGGTGGTTGGCCCCCTGACCACGACATTATATACACTATATAAAGTACAGATATAACCCATCGGTTAGGGTTTAGTTTACCATAAAAAAATATAACAGGGTGTAATATTAATCCGGTAACAGTAGGTTATATATTAATAACTTTCACAATCAGTTTTCTTGCTCCGTTTTACCGTTTATTTCAGCTTTACCAAAATGAATATAATTGTTTAACCGTTGAACAATTGAATATTCTAAAGCACAACATAAAATTTCACGAATGGGTAGAGAGAGCAAAACGATATCTAAAATAAATAAACTAACAAAACACTACAACAAAATATAAATATGCTCATCACTCAACCACATTCACAACATTTACTACAACTTAAAAACAAAACACATATCACAATATCTCGCTCGGATTCATACACAGGAACAAACAAATTAGTTAGTGCGGACAAATCGCTCTCAACTTTGTACTGGGAGGAACAGGAATTGTGTTGTTGTGAACTTAGGTGAACGAGGTCCACAGTACGAGGCGGATTTAGGAGATGGTGAACTTTTTGATATGTGTGTGAATGAGTATTTTGTGATGTCAATGTAACGTCTTTTTTTTTTTTTGTGGATGGGAAATCATCAAATGACTTCTCCCGCTCTGGGCGGAGCGGGAGGGCGTGTCAGACTTTTACTGACTAAAACCCACCCGTGTTCCTTCTGTTGCCTGTGTCGGGGCCACGGTAACTCTTTCGAACATCCCGCAACCCTAGCTGGCATCGGCCCTAGCGGACCCCGTCAATAGTGCTGACATCTCTTTGAGGCGCGCGTGGAACACGACGCGCCGTCGACTCGGGCTTGGTCCTTACCGGACGGCGAGCTACCCATTGCTCGCCGTCCGCAAGCCCGCGCCTACGGTGGCCGGGAATCGGCTACCAATTCCCGACGCCCAGGGCGTCTCCTGCGGCGACTAGGGGCGTGAGGGCGCAAAGCTTGCCTCTCCCTCACGCGTCCCGCCTCCTCCTTCACGAGCATTACTGCTTCGCAGAAGGAGGTAATGGCTTCCCATGTACTCTCGCTCCGTACCATGGCCTGGACCAGGGCCGGACGCGAGAGATCACCGCCGCCGATCGCTTCCGCGAGGACACGGCGGTGCTCCGCCCAAGCAGGGCAGACCTCCACCGTATGCTCCACCGTGTCCTCCGGGCGATCCACACAGTGGTGACACCCGGGCGTTTCCTCCCGCCTTATCCGGAACAGGTACCTCTCGAAGCACCCGTGTCCGGTGAGGACCTGCGTTAGGCGGAAGGTGAGGACGCCGTGGCGCCTCTCCAGCCACTCCTCAAAGAGGGGACTTATCGCCGCAATTGTGGTGGGTAGAATGACTACGGTAGCCTATTTGGCACGATAAAATAATAATACAGGGTGATAGGGACATTGACGCGAAGCCGGTTACCATGGATGTAGTACATGATTCTAGCGACGAAAAATAAAAAGAGCTGTTTCCTACAAAAATGCAATACTTACGCGGTCAAAATGTATGGAACAGTAATTATTTTTTTAATAACGGACGAAAAATTTCAACGCAGGGTATCCAGAATCACCCCTGCCACCCTGTAAATAGGTAGATAGATAGAATACTCTTTATTATGTACATCATAACATAACACCACACCTTGTTTCCCCGAAGGGTAAGGCAGAGGTGTACCTATAGTACACCCATTTATGTACACCATAAATATTAAAAACAAAACTATGGTATTAAAAAGTACAGTGCGTTTGAAGTTTAGACTGAAAGCAACAGGAATTGCGTTGTTGTGAACGTGGGGAACCGAGGACCACGGAATGAGGCGGATTTATCTGATGGTGAAATGGTGAACTATTAGATATTTCTAATTATATCTATGGGTAGAAGGACTATTGTAGGCCACTTTATATATTAAAGTAATAATAAATGTTATCAATGGGTGTGACCTGTGTGACCATTGACTATTTCGTGATTGAGCCATACAATATTTCGAGGCGTTAATTTTTAACATTAGGTAATAAAAATATTGTTAAATAAATCTTTGAATTGAAGAGTAATAATATTCTGTTGCGTCAGTCAAGTAAATTAAAGGATGGTGAATTCTAATTTTGCACTGAGAGGAGTGTGAATTAAGTGGTTGTGAACTTGGGGGGCCGAGGTCTTCAGTACGAAGCGGATTCTCAATCTAGCGGCGTATTGAGCGGATTGTGCAATTGGTGAAATATTAGAAACTGTGGTAATGTGAGTGAGTATGCGTAGATTATAAACAGATCAAAACACTTGTCATTATTTCCAATTATTAATAAGATTTGTAATGATCTTATATACTAAATATAAAATTGAAAGTATGTGATTTGCCTCAAATGATTTTTATATCAGTGTAGTCATGCATTTTTAAAGTATCTCATTTGACAGTTTGACCGTAAAAATATTGGTTTTTTACCGAAAGGGAAATGGAAACATGATGTTTGGAGCGTGGCGCCTGTTTTGCTAAGTTAGTTCTCTTCGAGCCTCAGAACCTAAAGGTTATCTTTAAGAAGTCTAAAGGTTATACTGTTAAGGCTCTTGCAAACAGGCGCGACAAGCGAAGGGACACAAAGGCACCGCGCGTCGCGCGATGATCGGTGCCTTTGTGTCGCGCGCGATTCGCGTCGCGTGTCGCGCCTGTTTGCATGAGCCTTTAAATTGAGTAGTAAGTAGTACCAAGTTTGTATGTGTGTGAGAATATAAATACAGCAATGGTCGTACTGAAAAGGTGTATCATTTCACACTGTTGTCGTCTGTTTGATTCTTGATTGCTGAAAAACAACCTTACGTCATTTCACATAATATGTGGATATTAAGTGAAATGACGACTATGTGCCGTCATGGCGGATTACTTTGACTCTTGGGCCAAACTTTGGCCCAAATCGAGACAAATGTTCGAACTGCCCGCCGTGTCGCGACCACACAACAGAACGTCGTATTCCTTCGGTAACTCACAGATAGCGATATCGACGCGTACTTGCGGAACTGTTGTGTGGAACACTAAACATTTGTCTCGATTTGGGCCAAAGTTATGCCCTAGAGTCCAAGTAACCCGCCATGACGGTACTGACTATCGGAGATGTCAAATGTACGATATAATACAAACGTCTATCCTAAGCGGCAAACGTATGCAGAAAAAACATTCCGGTGTAAGTAAATAATATTCAATTGCCAATAACAATATATAAGCGCCATTCTGATCGCAAAAGTAATATGTTTTCCCCATCTTTTTGACATTACATACAGCCATTGAACGCTAAAAAACCTCCCTTTCCCACAAACGTAAGTCTCATATGCTAGAAAGAGACAGAGCTATGTTTGCGTCGCTTGATTCGTATTTTATACACAAACACATTTTGAATTTGGAGCAGTGGTAATCGAATGATATATTGGCTACCGGATTTATGCAGTTCTTTTGTTCCTATTTCGAATTTAAAATAAAGTCACGAAAAACCAGATTTACACAATGCAACCATTAATTGCTTCAAAGAAATAAATAGCGTTAAGTACTATTTTATTTTATTTTTATGTTAATACTATTCATATGAGATGGGCAATGCTCGGAGTTCCTTTGAAGGATAAAATCAGAAATGAAGTTATCCGGAAAAGAACTGGAGTTACCAACCTAACCTGCAGAGTAAGCATGCTTAAGTGGCAATGGGCTGGGCATGTTTGTCGAAGGACCGATGACCAGTGGAGCAGACGAGTCCTGGACTGGAGACTCCGTATCGGCAAGCGTAGTGTGGGACACTGTCTAGCTAGATGGACCGACGACCTTAAAAAGGTGGCTGGGACCAGTGGTCTCGAACGCCATAGAGCGAGATTGGCTAAAATCGGTATATTTGTACCCAAAATCGGTATTTGTCAAAAAAATACAATATTAAATCAAATTCGTTTATTTATTGAAAAAAAAAACTTAAAGATTAATTTATATCGCTAGAAATACCGAAAAATCTGTAGGTTAGAGACCACTGGCTGGGACAGACTGGATGCGGAAGGCGGAGGACAGGGTGTTGTGGCGCAGCCTGGGAGAGGCCTATGTCCAGCAGTGGACTGCGATAGGCTGAGTTGATTGATTGATATGGGATGAGATTTCCTATCGGCAAAAATGACGAATTTCCATACATAATTTCATCCCTTTAGGGCATGAATTTTCAAAAAGCCTTCACTCACTTTCGTTGTAAAAGGAAGAGTTACATGCTTCTAGACACAAAGTGTACGGCTTTATGTTAAAACTAGCAGCCCGCCCTTGCTTCGTACGGTTTTCACGACTCGATAAAACAGAGATTTCTTTATTATATGTATAATATCAATCTGCCTAGCCTTTTCCCAACTATGTTGGGGTCGGCTTCCAGTCTAACCGGATGCAGCTGAATACCAGTATTTTACATGGAGCGACTGCCTATCTGACCTCCACAACCCAGTAACTGGGTAATACGATACCCCTTGATTAGACTGGTTGTCAGACTTTCGGGCTTCTGACAACCCGTAACGACTGTCAAAGATCTACGAACGACAGCCGGGACCAACGGCTTAACGTGCTTTCCGAGGCACGGAGGAGTCTCGGTATGTAAAGATGGTCACCCATCCACGGACAAACCCGGCAAGCGTAGCTTAACCTGATGGATCGACCCGTGCGGCTGTTATTATTTAGCCACGAGCTCCTCATTTCTTATATGTATGTTTAATGTTAATGTATTATTATACACATAAACCTTCTAGAATAAATTTCCTAAATAATGGTCAAAATCCGTTGCTTAGTTTAGAAGAACAACGCGGTCGCACAGAGACACGAAAAGCGACTTTATTTCATAATATGTACTAGCTTCTGTCCGCGACTTCGTCCGCGTGAGGTTTTTTTCTTCTTATAACCTTCGCGCAAGTGCAAGCAATAATTTGACAAAGTTTTATCACAATTGGATTAACGGTATGGCAGCTTATAAAATACGTAAACAAACATTGACTTTTATATTATTAGAACACATAACATAACATCACGCCATATTTCCCCGAAGGGTTAGGTAGAGGTGTACCTATTTATATAGTACACCCACATTTCGCCAGTTATGTTTAATAGGGGGCGAGCCTATTGCCATCAACCGGGCACAATACCAGACTCCGGGCTGCTACTGAGAAATTCCAGATAGAAAAACCCAATAACACTTTGCCCGACCTGGGATTCGAACCCAGGACCTCATGCTCAGCAGTAACGCTTGCGACCACTAGACCAACGAGGCAGTCTACATTAGAAATAGTTATAGATCTCAGCAAATTACTAATAATTTTACTAACGGCGATAAATTATACAAATGTTAATAAATAGACCGTTTGTCAAAGATTATAAATCTAAACCATTGGCTTCAAACACCGCATATGTTTTCTAGCTTTCAGTCTCAAGGTTCCTCCACCACAAGTGATAAATTATTTCCTCCCAAAAACATATTAGTCTATCCATAACCTACCATTACGGTGTCATTTTTGTCCCATCCATACATACATCAGTTCCTTGCAAAAGCATTTTGGCAAAACCGCAAAGTGAAACGAGAATAAATAAAATGTATTATTCGATAAATAATAATCGATTCTCGGTAACGAGCATTCGGTACCGAAATCGTATAGCTTATACCGCAAATGCATTAAGCATTTAACTTTTAAAGCTTTTTAGTGTCAATATTTTATCTATATTATCTATTTGAGTGGCCAGTGGTTTCGTGTTTATTCATATTTATGGGTGGCGAGTAAAAATTAAGACTTCTGTCATGGTCGTAAACGGTCTTGAAAAGAGGTTTCTTATTTTAATTTGGCGTGGACAAATATTGAGAGATATATGATAAAATCTTTGGGCTAATGCAAATCCCCCTGAACTATGGCAATGACAGGCAGCTGTGTGTCCCATTGTTATAATCCTACGATATTTTGATTTAAAGGAGTGTCCGTGGAGTTTCTTGCCCGTTCTTCTCCATAAGAACCTAGTACGCTTTGGAATGGACAAGTAGTTTCATCTTTCTGACTGACCGACTCCTTGGCAATTGAAAAAAGCATGTAATTGGTTAATTGAGATAAATGCTTTGAGTTATAGATAGATGCTTTTCTTTGCAAAGGCAATTTTAGCCCAACACAGAACAAGAATTTTATAAAATATTGAATATTCCTAATAAGTAGTAAACAAGCGAGGTTTTGAACCCACAATGTAGTACTAAGAAGTTCGTTCATGAACCTCCAAACAACTTCAACATCCTGAATAAAATATATCCCGGGATAAAAATTTCATCCACTAAATTCAGATAGAGGGAATATACAGAGTGGATTTTTGAGACGGGACGGCAAGGGCAGGTACCTTAAGCGTTGTTGCTACAGGAAAGCAGTCTTAGGAGACTATCCTTATTTTTTTTGAGAAAATTTGATGCTCTTTCACACATTTTCAAAAAACTGTACAGTTAGCAAGGAAATAGGCCATTTTGCAATATATTTTTTTTTATGCCAATTGATCCTGTTTCTTATAAGGATCAAAAAATTCTAGCAGACCACCTGATTTTTGAATACTAGAAAAGTCGAAAAAACTTCTCCATAATAAAAAAGTAAGTTGGGAGTCTCTTTTCCTACGAAATGTATGGGAAAAGTTTTTTTTGCGATTTTGACTTTTCTAGTACTTAACGCTCAGTTGGTTCGCTAGAAGTTTTTGATCCTTATAAGAAACAGGATCGATTGGCATCAAAAAAGTTTTTGTGAAAATGGTCCATTTTCTTGCCGTTGACAGTCGGCAAGAAAATGGACCATTTTTGTTCAAAATATGTGAATGGAGATCAAAACTGCTCAAACAAATAAGGACAGTCTCCTAAGGCCGTTTTTCTGTAACTACAACGGTTAAGGATGGCACCTACCCTTTCTGCCCCGTCTCACAAATCCACCCTGTATATGTATACATATATATGTATGAGATGGTTGCACCACGCGTTCGAGTAAAAATGTAAGATTTTTATTTTTATGTCCCTCTCTCATTCCTCTCAGTAGATAAAGACGTAAGTGGTCCAATTTATAAGGTTTTCTCCTTCATTCCTTTATGCCTATTCTCTGTTATCCGATGAGTGCTTACTTACTATTATATATACCTTAGTAATAAGGTCGAAAAGTGGTTCACCGTAAATGTCCGCGATGGTACCTCGTAACGAAAAAATTTGTTCACCAGTATCTTAATCTTGGGTTAATAAATTGCAATTATGTGATAGTGCCAGATTTTTAATCCGTGTTAGGTTGATGAATTGCAATTATGTGATAGTGCCAGATTTTTATCCGTGTTAGGTGGATGCATTGCAATTATGTGATAGTGCCAGATTTTTAATCCGTATTGGGTTGATAAATTAAAAATTATGTGATAGTGCCAGATTTTTAATCCGTATTAGGTTGATGAATTGCAATTATGTGATAGTGCCAGATTTTTAATCCGTATTGGGTTGATAAATTGCAATTATGTGATAATGCCACATTTTTAATACGTATTAGGTTGATGAATTGCAATTATGTGATAGTGCCAGATTTTTAATCCGTATTAGGTTGATGAATTGCAATTATGTGATAGTGCCAGATTTTTAAACCGTATTAGGTTGATAAATTGCAATTATGTGATAGTGCCAGATTTTTAATCCGTATTAGGTTGATAAATTGCAATTATGTGATAGTGCCAGATTTTTAATCCGTATTAGGTTGATAAATTGCAATTATGTGATAGTGCCAGATTTTTAATCCGTATTAGGTTGATAAATTGCAATTATGTGATAGTGCCAGATTTTTAAGATACTGGTGAACAGATTTTTTGCTTCTCATAGGTAGGTATTGTTAGCATCGGAGAGATGCTAACGGTACTCGGATAAACAAAATGACAGTTTATAGTATAATGCGTAATTATTGGGATATTTAAATTCATTTATAACATTTCTGACCTCCGACGGAAACAGAGGGGTGTTATAAGTTTAACGTGTGTATTTGTGTGTCTGTGTGTCTGTCTGCATTATCGTGGCTCCTAAACAGCTGAACCAATTTTGTTTTTTTTTTTATTTTAAGGTGATCGAGAGTGTTTTTAGCTATGATTCAAGAAAATCGTTTCAGCCATTTGAGAAGAAGAGATTGGGTTGAGATTTTTGAATAATATGGAGGTACGTAGGTAGCAGGAGTGAAAGCAAACGACATCAACTTGGTAGCACAGCGTATAATTGCAGACTGGCGCGCCTTGACAATCATGAACAGTATTATACATATTTTGTGCTCCTACCCACTATACAGGATAAGTTTAAAAGGAGTGCGGATATTTTAGCAGGTAATCAGGTGCATAAAACTGAACAACTTTCCCCAAGGAACATAGGTCGTAATCTAAAAATAAAATTCAACTTCTCATGCAAACATAAATCACGTGACCAGTCACTTTGTATGAAAAGTCGATTTTCAATTTTAAGATTTCGACCTGTTCCTTGGGGAAAGTTGTCCAGTTTTATGCTCCCAATTACCTCCTGAAATATTCGCACTCCTTTTAAAATTATCCTGTATACTAATTATTAACACATACATCACAAATATCAGCTCTTTTCTAGTTAATGAATGGATGTGAGCATCTTCCACAGGTCAGATCGATTCGAAATTTGGTATTCTGTTACTTCAATGATGTTAGAAGAACATAGTAACCTTGAACTGATGCTGCAGCATCGCCTGGAATTTGCAGGATACCCAACTCCCTCGCCAACTTACAGCACTGGTATTGTGTTTGGGCTCATTGGAATGTTCTCAACAAATAGGTTATAGATAGATGGTAAATAGGGTCTGACGATGGAGTAGGAAAGAGAAATGAGGATAAATTAGTAACTAGCTTCACTGTGGGAAAAATACCTTCAGCTGCGCAGATTTTGGCGAGGCAGGTGTCGATCGTAGTGTGTCTACTAGTAATATAATTATATAAAGTTTAAAAATCAGGAAATAAAAGTCAAATTTAAAATTTAAAAAACCTTCGACACAAACCAAAACAAAATTTAAAAAATAATATGTATTGGCCGTTTAAGTTAAATAGAAGTTGTTGGTAATATTTTGATCTAAGCGTCGTCGTATTGGGGGACGGCTAGTGAAAATGCCAAACAGACGAGGTTTATACCTAGCAATAATGAATGTATGTTATTGTAGAAAGGTTAGCTTCCTATTTTCATTAGCCGTCCCCCGATGCGACGACGCTTAAATCAAAATATTACCTACAACTTATATTAAACTTAAAGTGCCAATACATATTATCTTTTTTACCTTTTTAGATGTTTTTGTTTGTGTCGGGGGTTTTTTAAATTTTTAATTTAACTTTTTATGTTTTATATCATGACATACGTTTGTCAGCTAAACTTACGTTTTTCTTTTACTCTCAATACCAATCAATATTTGTCTCGTATTTAATTAAATCATCAATTTATAACAGACTCGCGGAGGTTGCATGATGATACCATGTCAGGTTAAATCCTCTACGGTATCTACTCTATTAGGCGTTTTCGAAGTAAACAGCGCTTCCACAAAATCAAATCATTTATTTTCAAATCCAATTTTCCAACTTATACAGTTTCCGAACGCATACAACCCCGATCTCTTCAAAGTGAGAGTGAACAGGCTTCTTCTGGGTAAGTTCGCTCCATCGTCGACTTTGTCTCTGTCATCTCTGACCTAGACTAGAGTCAAGAGCAAACCTTTCTCAAATAAAAAAATAAATACCTACAAATAATGATTATTAGATACAATTATGTTAAAATGAAAAAGTAACAGACGATAAAAACGTATTTTTAGGGTTCTGTACCTCAAAAGGTAAACGGAACCCTTATAGGATCGTTGTTCGTCTGTCTGTCTATCAGTCTGTTAAGAGCCTTTTTCTCGGGAACGTGTGGAGGTATCAAGTTAAAATTAATGTCAAATACGTAAGTTAACGCTCCCTTGGAGCTCTAAAAAAAATCAAGCTTCTAAGTCAACGCAATACAAAATACGGCCATTTATGCGACATATTTTGATACTCGCAAATAAATTAAAACCTATAGGGTACTTCCCGTTGACTTAGAATCATGAAATTTGGCAAAAAGCAAGGTCTCACAGCACAAATAAAGGAAAAAGTCCGAAAATTGTTCATTTGTAGTTTTATCACATTTTTTTTGTGATTACAAACTTACATTTTTGTATTTCGAGAATTGACCGTGACGTATATCGATGCATGGGAGAACACGTTTTTCAACTACAACTCTAAGTTTGTTTTTGGGATAAATTCATCCCAACTACGGGACCCTTCACTGTGCAACACGCACTTGTCCTGTTTTTTCTCATAACATTGATTTGTCGTTGTAGAAATCTAAAATGATGTTTGAAAAAAACTACGAATAATCTGAACAATCTGTAGTCTATTGTCTAAGGATAAAGATAACTATTTGTAGGTAATCGTCAATGTCAAGCAAATACATTCTCTTTACTAGTGTACCCATCAAAAAATTAATTACATGCATAGAAAAAGAGGGATTTCATCAATATCCCAACGGTCTGTCTTTTAAAGAATGACTAATCCCTTCCGGATGTTGGTATTATAAGTAATTACAGCCCTTGAACGTATAGAACTATTACCAAAAACTTCACTAAAGTCTCTCACTACATTAACCCCATAATCCCACCACCACATAACTTGCTGAACCACCTAATTATCTCCTAAAGCACGAAAACTTTGTCATCTAACTTCGTATCCTGGCCATTCGAGAGCAAATCTCAAAGTACTGTCAACAAAAGAGATATGTATGTGGGCAGGAGTATTATAATAGCTAGAGAGCTAAAAAAATACAATGAAGAGTATTCTACCTGAACACTCTTCATCGCGCATCAAATATAGGAAAAGAAACCACAAACATTAAAATACGGGGGATACAATGGTACCACTTCTTTTAGCACGAATTGTGCATATACTAAATATTTTGTCCGTCAGCAGATTTCTCAAAAGCCACATAATTTTAAATCGCGGTCATGTTTTAATGTTATCACCATAAAGTGACACTTTTAGTATATTATATGTAGCGAAATAGACTTCTTGTTTGCGAATAGGGGGTGAGTTTGTCTTATTAATTCTAAAGAATAAGGTATGAAGACTCGAAAATTAAGACATTAATAGGCAATATTCATTGCAATTGCGGCTATTGTGCGTACTGCGTAGTAACTTTTAAACATATATAAAATAGGTACACTAAAGACTTATCTACAGAGCACACGCTCCAAAATGACTTATTTACCCTCCTTTTGGGCTTCGCCGCAGTCGTATAAAAAATGAATATGTTCAGCTGCCTGCATACTTATCTCTCTCGTCATCAGTACAAGGATCACGAAAGTATACAAGGTGTAACATAATTAACGCACAACCTCTAAAGGGGTACTCATCATTATGAACAACTTTTACTATGGGACCAAACCTGAAATCGCGAAACAAAATCAGCTGTTCCCTACATTTTGACGAGTTATGCGAACATAAAACCCCTTAAGAGGTTGTGCGTTATTTATGTTACATCTTGTATATGCACTAAAGATTAAACTACACAGCGCATGCTTCAAAATGACTTATTAACCCTCCTTTTGGGCTTCGTCGCAGTCGTGTAAAAAAGAAATATATTCAGCTGCCTGCATACTTATCTCGCTCGTCGTCAGTACAAGGATCACAACAGTAATCCTCTTATAAATACAGCCGGCGGCGCCTAAAGAGTGGAAAATCCAAGATAATCTTTTGATGACATGATTTCCAAATTAGGAGCCCAAGTTTTTACATTTAAATGAGTTTTTGTTGGGTCGTGATATTATTGTTGTAAGACAGAAATCAGCAGTAACGTATTATGGCGTCGCTGTTTTGTTTCGTGTTTTTTGTGCTTCTGTAAGTTAGAAGAAGATTTTTCACGGCTATGTAACGAAGGGAAGTTATTAATTTGTAGTTTTGTCAATGTCTCAGTGGGTATAGCTGTGGTATTGTAACTTGTGGACGTCTGAACAGATTTTGATGTGCATTTTAATTTAATAATAGCTTCAACTCATTACACGTATTCTGTAACTCACTGTAACGGTTGATATAATTCTAATAAACTACACTCATAATAAGAGAGCAGTGGAGGCTCAGTGGTAAAGGCCCGGACGTACGAGTTGTAGGTCATGAGTTCGAACTCAGGCAGGCACATAACTTTGCGTAAATCATTCATCACCACTGCTCTCAAAACGGTGAAGGAAAACATCGTGAGGAAACGGGCATGTCCTAGAACCAAAAATTCGAAGACATACGACATCTACTCAAACTCAAACTCAAAGCATTTATTTCAAATAAACCAATTACAGGCACTTTTGAATTGTCAAAGAGTCGGTTAGTTAGTAAGAAAGTTGAAGCTAGTTGCCCTTTCCAAAGCGTAGATCTCTATTGAAAAGAACGGGCAAAAAACTCCACGGATACTCTTTTAAATCAAAATGTTACTAGCAACCCGTACTGGGCCGCGTGGTAGATTACAGCCCACTCCCTCTCGAAAGAGAGGAGGCCTGTGTCCCGGCAGTGGGTACATTATAGGCTGATTATGTACACTCATTATTTCGACACTAGTCCATGGGTCGCCAAACTTTTTAGCCTAAGGGCCAGACTAACTCCTGTACTAAAGCCCCCAAGGGCCAGGACCTAGCTAGCTCATCATCGCAACATACTATAGTTTTGAATTACGTGCAAATTTTCATTTTGGGACTAGTTAAGTCAGCAGTACAGTGCAGTGGCAGTGTTGGTGCTCGCCGGCCGTAGTTTGGAGACTCCTGGCTAGTCCTCAAAATTCAACATTAAAATGTACCTACGGCTTTACAAAATTTAAATCACGTTTTAACATCCTCTCCCCACGATAATTCTATGCAAGGATAAAGCAGACATATCCCTGGCTTAGAAAAACTTTGAAACATTTTACGGCACACGTTGGCACCTATAGCTCGTAATAACTTAGATGTTGTGGGGTAAAGGACCGGAATAGTTATTTAAGGACCAGCCCGCGCCGAACCCGCACTAAAAAGGACCAAAATCTATTTGTAAACTAATTTTAGATGCTTTGATGTTAAAAGTGGAATGGCTACTTTGTTTTATTAACAATTTGAATATAAACTATTTTAATTGACTTTTTTTTTGTTGTTGTACTTTTTAGTTTTTTTTAATTAAGTTGTAATGACTACTTAATTTTAAAATATCTTTAGCTATATCAATAGCAGAAAAAAAACAAAAACTTACAATAATTTCAACCACCTAAAAAGAAATCCTAAATTGCTCATACTGGACTGGACCATACAGTGAAACTGCCCCACAAGATAATAGCCCTTATTTAGAAGTAATAATAGAGGATTAAGCCGCGTGAATCGGGTGTAACCAATGTGTTATACCCGATGCGTTCGTGATGTGTGCTTGACAGATGGGGACGCGTGTGACCACTTGGTCACACGCGTCTCAACCGGGCAGATATCGCTTCACTTTTTGTCTTCCAATCGGCGACTCGTAGTGAAACGTCTGAACACAAAATTACTCAAAAGTGAAAAATTAATTTATTAGTGAATGGAGCTGATGAACGTTCATTTATATGTAATTTTGTCGGTGTAGTGTGAACGTGGAATGAAACAAAAATGAACATTCACTCGAGTGAGCCGTCTGATATCAGTGTAAGTCAACTCCTGCATAGTCAATTTATTTGTTACAAAAATACTTGGTATTTTTATCATTCAATCCCTAGATTGACACTTTTTAAATTGCTCTCTAAACTTTCAATGGAAAAAGTATAAAAAGTTCACATTGTCGCAATGCTTGGACAAACAGCCAGACAAAATAGAACTATTTGTTTTATTCGAAGTGCAAATAGACAGAAGCGTTTAAAAAAATAGTCATCACTGCATATACGGGAACTTTGCTATCAATTCTACCTAAAAATATGACAGTTTTTTGCGATTATCTATCTATATTTTACCATCCATACTAATATTATAAATGTGAGCATATCTCTTTTGGTCTGTCTGTTACCTTTTAAGCCTTAAAGGCTGAATGGATTTCAATTAAATTTGGCACACAGGTCGACCATGAGTAGTGTTAGGACAATACGTTTTATTCCGGTGGAACATTCCCGTGGGATTAATTTTCGACCTCCACGTGGGCGAAGATGCGTGTAAAAAATAGTTATCTATATTTACTTTAAGGGAGCGCTGAGGTAGCCGCGAAATTCAAATTTTCTTAAAATTTTTGCAATTTGCAGCTTTAAATCAAAATTGTAAAAGAGTGTCCATGGAGTTTCTTGCCCATTCTTCTCCATAGAGATCTACGTTTTGGAATGGGCGACTAGTTTCAATTTTCTGATTAACTGACTGACTCTTTAACAATTCTAAAGTGCCTGTAGTTGGTTTAATTGAAATAAATGCTTTGAGTTTGAGTAATACAACTCCTTAAGTTAGTATAATCCTGAAATGTCAAGATTTCATAAAATAGTCTTCCAATAGGATTACTTGGTCTTAGAGAGTTGTATTGATGACTTTAATGATAATAATTGTGTAAATACATATTTGTTACGATCGCAAATCATATTTTAATCGACCCGCAACCTAATACTAGCCTGCAAATTGTAAAAAAAATTAAGAAATTTTGATTTTTGCGGGCTATTTGATTCTTGGCGCTTCCGCCTAAAAGAAAAAATATGTAACAGAGATTAGACGAAAATATGTAAGCTGTGTCTTAAATTTAGGCTGCGGACGCACTGCAATGGTGACTGCGAGGCAACGGCGACTTATCAACAAATTTTCGCTTCTGCAGTGCGGCCACCGACACATGCCAATTAATAACAGATTTAGACAATGCTAATACGCTGTCTATCAGTTAACATGAATGTCAATATGATGTGAATTCATTTACATAACATAACCAGCATGTCATAACGTTCCCACTGCTGTGACACAGGCATCCTCTCTGTAAGAGGGAGTGGGCTGTAATTCACCACGCGGACCCAATTTGCGGCACACGTCTTAGAATCTTTGGTTCTAGGACATGTGTCTGTTATACGATGTTTTCCTTCACCGTTCTGTGATCTGTTTTGATAAAATAAATTGCACAAAGCGAATCAACTGCTCTGAGGGCCTCGACAAAGTGACATTCTTTCATTGATAACGATCATCGAAAAGTCAAAAATGCTATCGAAAACCTTTGCATGTTAATCCTGTTGTAGAAATGACTACGAAACGCTTTGAAATCGATTGCCACTTGTCAGTTTGTGCTTACTGTTAGCCGTTTGAGCATAATATTGTAAGCATCAATGATATTATAAAGGACAGATACGCTACCTTCATACTGAGTGGCGTTCAGATAACGTTGCGTTGTTGTTACAAATTTACTTACATATAGGCGTATTGTAGTTTTCAACAACGACTGCGATAGATAATACGGAACGTATGATACAGAAAGAGATAGCTATCTGTAGTGTGATGCGCTTGAAGAACACTAGTGAATTATAGAGTATACGGATTTGCCGAGCGAAATTATAACAATTGTCTGAATTTGTCTCCAACAATTTGCGCGCGCTAGTGCGATATCTACCTCTTTAATTATACAAGGTGTAATTTTAAACAGTGTTAATCTCTTAAGAGGTCATTATACTCATCATTATAAACAACTTTTACTATGAGACCAAACCAGAAATCGCGAAAAAAAAATCAGTTTTTCCCTACATTTATGTTCGCTTATCTCGCCAAAATGTAGGAAACACCTAATTTTTTTCGCGATTTCATGTTTGGTCCCATAGTAAAAGTTGTTCATAATGAAAACTACAATGACCCTTTAAGAGATTAACACTGTTTAAAATTACACCTTGTATAATATCATTGTCAAGTATAGACGCTTTTAATAATAGTAATGAAAGCTTTTTGTATTTGCTAGTTTGTAAGCAAACTGATGGCGGTCCTCAAAGGGTTCCTAGGAAGATCTATCCTTTCAGAGATGATCTTCCAGGTGTCTAGGATTAATTGTATGCTAAAAACATTGATTGCTATTCCGTGGACTTAAATGCAGCGTAGGTATATCTGCGTTTTTAGTCGTTTATTCATTTACTTAAAAAGTTGAAAAAAAAAACAGCCGACTTCCAAAAAAGTCTTCGAAGTCTTCGGTTTTGTATTTTCACCGACTCTCCAAATTAAAATAATTCTGCACTTTGTAGTGTTTTCATTGGAAGTCAGTTTTTTTTAATTTTTTGTTTTTATTTTTCACTTTTTAGCAGGCTCGTTTCTAGGGAAAAACTGCAATTCCGCATAGCTTTCCAAGTGCTTTAGCTAAAAACTGCAATTTTGCATAGTATTTTAGCTAAAAATTCTGCAATTTTGCATAGCATTCCAAGTATTTTTGCTCATTACAATAATATTATCATGTCAAACAGAAAAATCTTGGCCAGGCTCTATTTTCACTACGTAGTACGTTCTTTTCTACGCGAACAACCCCAAGTAAATGGTTAGTTGTTTTTTGAGCGGAACGAGCGAAAAAAGCGAGTGCTAAGATAAATGACTGGTGTCTAGTGAGACGTGTACTACGCTCGTATTGTGTTCAGCAGTACAGTTCAGTTACTGTCTTACTGTTGAAAAGGAGTTAATTTAATAAAGACCGTTTTGAATGGACTTGTAGAGATTGCGTTCAAACTAGTTATTTCTATGGGTGGGACCTACTTGCATAGAGTAGCGGGTTTTCCGGTACAAACCGAGCTACGGAAAGAAATGGCTACAATGTTTTACCTGTTGCTTTAAGGCTCCTGCAGATAGGCACGACGCGAATCCGGTAAAATAATTATAATTAAGTTTTCATAGAAATTGTTCCATCAGAGTCGCGTTACCTTGGTAAAAGGATTACCGTGGCCCCTGGCACAGGCAACTGAAGGAACACAGGTGGGTTTTAGTCAGTAAAAGTCTGACACGCCCTCCCGCTCCGCCTAGAGTGAAGATATTTGATGGTTTCCCATCCAAAAAAAAAGAGCCGCGTCACGCCGTCGCGTCGCGCCTGTCTGCGGGCGCCTTTATCTGTGAGCGCATATCAGTGCCTCGAAAAGCACGTTAAGCCGTTGGTCCCGGCTGTCATTCGTAGTTCTTTGACAGTCGTGACGGATAGTCAGAAGCTCAAAAGTCTGATAACCAATCTTACCAAGGGGTATCGTGTTACCCAGTAACTGGGTTGTGGAGGTCAGATAGGCAGTCGCTCCTTGTAAAATACTGGCATTTAGCTGCATCCGGTTAAATTGGAAACCGACCCCAACATAGTTGGGAAAAGGCTGGGGAGATTTATTGCATAGGTTAATAGAAGCCATCTTACGCGCACCGATCAGTACCGGCTTTTCTAAATTCAAATTCAAAATATTTCATTTCACATAAGCCTACATGGGCACTTATGCAACGCCAGAAGCTAGGTGCACGGTTCCAATTCTATACCGGGAACCCGCTTTTGTAAGCAAGCACCCTAAGAATGAGAGCAGCGGTGCCCCAGTGGTAACGGCCGCGACTTACAAGTTGTAGGTCGTAGGTTCGAATCCAGACAGACGATTTACTTTGTGTAAATTATTTCATCGCCACTGCTCTTAAAACGATGAAGGAAAACATCGTGAGGAAACCGGCATGTCCTAAAACCAAACGTTCGAGAACTCGGCCGCGAAGAACCCGCACGGGGCCCGCTTGGTGGATTACGGCCCACTCCTTCTCACCGTGAGGAGGCCTGTGTCCCAGCAGTGGGTACATTATAGGCTGATTATGCTAACCTAAGAAAAAAAAGTTTTCAACAATCTTGATAATTTAATTAGTATCGGATGTTTTTTAGTTGATCGTACGCACGTTGTAATTTTCATGAAAGGACAAATACTTACTGATTTTCGCTCTGATTTTTTTGACGAACCTTCTGCAACGCTTGAAAAATTACGCAAAAGATGTTTACCTGTAACAAGAAAATTTAAACATTAATATTGTTTTTACCATTGCCACTCGAAAAAGGGCATTTGATTCATCGATAACAGTGAATAAAACTCTCTTTTTCTCACTGAGTGAATAAAAACATTTTGAATTTGGAACCAACACGAATAATAAGAATTATGTACAAAAAATAAATAAAACGTACTGAATGTACCTACTCACTGGCTAAATGGAGCTATTCCATATCTAATACGACCGTTTTAAAACCAAACAAGAATAAAATACTGAATTTCGAAAACTGTTCTAATTTCACTATTTTTTAATGTTTGTATTTTAATTCTTTATTCTCTTATTACCGATTATACACGCTGCTTTTTTGTTGGCTAGGGAGCTGCTACGATAGTGTCGTACTCATCAATATGAACAACTTTTAATATGGGACCAAACCTGAAATCGAGAAAAAAAATCAGCTGTTCCCTACATTTTGCCAAGTTATGCTAACATAAATGTAGGGAACAACAAATTTTTTTCGCGGATTTCAGGATTGGTCCCATAGTAAAAGTTGTTCGTAATGATGAGTACAACACTATTATGACAGTTCCCTAGCCAATAAAAAAGCAGCGTGTACAATAAAATGTGATAAATATAAATACTATACTACTATTTATTTTCTCGCACTCAATGGTAAAAATTAGAGTACACAACTCGTGAAAAAAGAATTCATCGCGGTCCTTGTATCCCTGGCTCCGCTCCGGATTCTAATCTAGAATCCTTCGCTGCTCTCGGGATCCAACTTAGTCCCTTGAGTTAAATTCTCTTTTTTTGTCACTTGTTGTATAATCTACTATTTCTAAACACCGCGCATAGGATGTATTTATATATAAGTAGTTTTTAAACATTGTACGGTCAGGGAAATTAATTTTTAAGCAAATTGACACGCTACGTCAATTTCCCGAGTCATAGCAATTTCATACAACATAACATCACGCCTTGTTTCCACGAAAGGTTAGGCAGAGGTGTACCTATAGTACACCCACATTTCGCCAGTTATGTTTAAGTCCCATGTAATAGGGGGCGATCCTATTACCATCAACTGGGCACAAATTCAGACTCTGGGCTGCTAATGAGAAATTCCAGATAGAAAACCCAATAACACTTTGACCGACCTGGGAATCGTACCCAGGACCTCAAGCTCAGCAGTAGCGCTTGCGACCGCTAGACGAACGAGGCAATCGATTTCTGTTTCATAATATAACTGTCAAAGAATGACAATACAATTTAAGTTGGTCCGATCAGTTTCACAGACTTTACTTTTGATCGCTGTTTAATCTGAAACTCTAAAGCCTGTGTTCACCAACATTCAAACGACGCACCGATTAGGTATTTAAACAATTGGTTTATGTTGAATTTCATAAGGAAAGAACTGATTAAATATCTAAACAGTTGATTTAAAAGTCGGTGAACTCCGCCCTAAACCAAACAAATATCAAAACACAAAACCGACAGTTTTCATCAAATTAAAACACTATCAAATACTCTTTTAAGGGTCTCTAACCGACCTTCACTAGCAAAAAGAGTAAAAGAAAGTTCTCTTTTAACGGCAGCCATTTTAATTATACGTGAGAAGGACCTCAGGCTTTCACCTTTTTTTTTAAAAAACCATCGTCGGCTACTTATTACTGAAATGCTCTTGGCTTTTTTTTTTGAGGGGAATGACCTGTGGTGTAGTGGATTTTGTGGTGGGGGTTTGAGTTTGACTCTTACGTCATAGTAATTGAATTCCTTGCGTTCGAATTGGTAAAAAAATATGCAACAACAATTTTAGTGTTACTTGAACAAAGGTATTTTTGTAAAAAAAAATATGAATTTAGGTATTTTTATTGCTAAGCCAAATGCTGATTTTCTTTCTGTATGTCAACTAAGCCTATCGCAGTCAACTGCTGGACATAGGCCTCTCCCAGTCTACGCCTGAACACCTTGTCCTCCGTCTTCCGCATCCAGTATGTCCCAGCCACCTTCTTAAGGTCTTCGGTCCATCTAGCTGGGGCGCATCGCACACTACGCTTGCCGATACGTGGTCTCCACTCCAGAACTCGTCTGCTCCACCGACCATCGGTCCTTCGAAAAACATGGCCAGCCAACTGTCACCTCAGTTTGCTTACTCTGCGGGCTATCTCGGTTACTCCAGTTCTTTTCCAGATAACTTCATTCCTGATTTTATCCATCAAAGAAGCTCCAAGCATAGCCCACTCTATAGCGCGCTGAGCGACCTAGAATCTCTCTCTGTATGTACCGTCAAGCAAATACTTATAATTTGTTAAATGAATTGATACCATACGTCAATTTGCCGTGTTATAATCATTTCATACAACAACTGGCAAAGAATGACAACTGTGATTTGAATATACGGACAATTTAAGTTGGTAATCACTTTTCTTAACAATTAATTACCCTGACTTAGAACACCACAGTGAAAGTTTCGTATTTGAAAGTGCCTGTTTAAATCAAAGGCATGGCATGTAATTAAGACCTTTCATCTTTTGGACATCGGTGCAATGCCAATGATTTCCAATGTCACGTGGAAAGTCATCGTGACTCACAAAAAATATTAAAACTGCAATAAGCATAAGAAAAGCAACAGCTTTATATCAGGTGGAGTTACATAGTTGGCAGTGCAGAAAAAAATTAAATAAATAAACAAAATTGAAACAAGTTTTTGTATTTGTAGTTACATCGAAGACGGATTATTAGTGGCGACGACACAGAGAATCCTAGATGAAGCTTGCTGAATCCACAAGTCTTAACGTATTTGAATTTGCAAAGCCAATCTGTCGCCTAGATTTGGGGAGGATTGCGAAATCAACAGACATATTTCCATGTTTGTATATTATGTATGTGTTTCTATTTGTGCCAAGATTACCCTCCTATCAAGTCGTAGCGGAAATACACGAGCAGGTACTAAAATGAAGTAAACGGAATCCTCATTATATGACTTTTTGACGGTCAAAATACTTTTGCAACATAAACATAACATCACGCCTTGTTTCCCCGAAGGGTTGGGCAGAGGTGTACTTATAGTACACCTACATTTCGCTGGTTATGTTTAAGTCCCATGTAATAGGGGTCGAGCCTATTGCCATCTACCGGGCACAAATCCAGACTCCAGGCTGCTACTGAGAAATTCCAGATGGAAAAACCCAAGAACACTTTGCCACTTTGCTTTGCTTTTAAATATTTTTTTCTCAGGAACTATTAGGAAAGTAATTAACCTACTCTCCATCTTAACTTTCCACTGTTTCCGAATATTAACAAACAAACAAAACAAAACACCGACAAAACTTTTAATCTATGAATTGCAACACAAAACCTCCAATCAACAGTACAATCTTAGAAATCCTATAAACAATCCAGCCGTGACCTGTGTCAGAACTACAGAATCCGTACCAACATACTCGGAGAGCCAGCAGATAATCTTGTTACCACAGCCTGAGGAAGTTTTAAGAGCTGCACGCACCATCACTTAACTTGTTAGCTTAGCTCCTGTACTATAAATTTCACTACACCTAACTTAATTTAGTGGCACTGGGACGCTGGCTGATGTTAAACTCGAAACTTCTAGAACTTTGACTTCGTTTTATTTATGGATTTGAAGTTGGAACGGTGGGTGGTTCAAGGCTGTCCTAAATGAGTAACTATACTAGCCATTGCAATAGGATAGATTTTTGAACTGGTTGTGGTAATATTAATTTATATGCGTTAAGCGTGTGATTATAAAAATACTGCCTGACACACAAAGACGACCCTACACCATAATAAGGCTGAAATACACAAGCTATGAAAAAGCATGCTGTTTGCTATTTTTTTTTCTGTAAATAGGTTTATACAAACACTTTTACACGTCCAACATTTTTTTTTAAACTAGATGAGGCCGGCGTTTCCTATCTGACTACTCTGAGAAGAAAGGCCGAAACAAACTCAGAGGTCACAGTCTCTTTTAAAGTCCAGACATAATCTTGGTCAGATCATGTAGGTTGGTGTCTGAAATGGTCTTTTGAGAAAAGAACCACACAGATTGAGTGGACCTGTCCAGTCAGTGCAAGCATCTGTCAGTAATCGTACAGCTCAATATAAAAGTTAAGAAGCTCAACGATTCGACGAACAATACCAAAGAAAGGACATTTGGGTAGGCCGCATAATTTACTCATACTGGCAAACTATGATTAAAGCTGAGAGAAAAAAAAAAAAACAAGGACCCACATAGTCTTCACATTCGCAGTAATTAAAATAATATAACATTTTACAAAGTATGACTTTTTGACGGTCAAAATACTTTTGCAACATAAACATAACATCACGCCTTGTTTCCCCGAAGGGTTGGGCAGAGGTGTACTTATAGTACACCTACATTTCGCTGGTTATGTTTAAGTCCCATGTAATAGGGGTCGAGCCTATTGCCATCTACCGGGCACAAATCCAGACTCCAGGCTGCTACTGAGAAATTCCAGATGGAAAAACCCAAGAACACTTTGCCACTTTGCTTTGCTTTTAAATATTTTTTTCTCAGGAACTATTAGGAAAGTAATTAACCTACTCTCCATCTTAACTTTCCACTGTTTCCGAATATTAACAAACAAACAAAACAAAACACCGACAAAACTTTTAATCTATGAATTGCAACACAAAACCTCCAATCAACAGTACAATCTTAGAAATCCTATAAACAATCCAGCCGTGACCTGTGTCAGAACTACAGAATCCGTACCAACATACTCGGAGAGCCAGCAGATAATCTTGTTACCACAGCCTGAGGAAGTTTTAAGAGCTGCACGCACCATCACTTAACTTGTTAGCTTAGCTCCTGTACTATAAATTTCACTACACCTAACTTAATTTAGTGGCACTGGGACGCTGGCTGATGTTAAACTCGAAACTTCTAGAACTTTGACTTCGTTTTATTTATGGATTTGAAGTTGGAACGGTGGGTGGTTCAAGGCTGTCCTAAATGAGTAACTATACTAGCAATTGCAATAGGATAGATTTTTGAACTGGTTGTGGTAATATTAATTTATATGCGTTAAGCGTGTGATTATAAAAATACTGCCTGACACACAAAGACGACCCTACACCATAATAAGGCTGAAATACACAAGCTATGAAAAAGCATGCTGTTTGCTATTTTTTTTTCTGTAAATAGGTTTATACAAACACTTTTACACGTCCAACATTTTTTTTTTAAACTAGATGAGGCCGGCGTTTCATATCTGACTACTCTGAGAAGAAAGGCCGAAACAAACTCAGAGGTCACAGTCTCTTTTAAAGTCCAGACATAATCTTGGTCAGATCATGTGAAGACCATGTAGGTTGGTGTCTGAAATGGTCTTTTGAGGAAAGAACCACACAGATTGAGTGGACCTGTCCAG
This sequence comes from Fissipunctia ypsillon, assembly GCA_947568875.1. NCBI lineage: Eukaryota > Metazoa > Arthropoda > Insecta > Lepidoptera > Noctuidae > Fissipunctia > Fissipunctia ypsillon. Next base: position 18,425,330 of record OX387662.1, read on the forward strand.
TCAGTGCAAGCATCTGTCAGTAATCGTGTGTGTCAAATAATCATACTCTTTTCGAATACACATGCGTAAGATGTGCTGATAGATATCATCTGCTTGAGTATAGCATAACATAATCAGCCTATAATGTTCTCACTGCTGGGACACAGGCCTCCTCTCTTCGAGAAGGAGTGGGCTGTAATCTAACACACGGGCCCAATGCACGTTGGTAGATGTGTGTCTTTGAATTTTGATTCTAGGACATGCAGGTTTCCTCACGATGTTTTCCTTCACCATTTTGAGAGCAGTGGTGATGAAATTATTTACACAAAGTAAAGCGCCTGTCTGGGTTCGAACCCACGACCTACTACAACTCGTAAGTCGGGGCTGTTACCACTGGGCCACCACTGCTCGAGTATGTTTTATGCTAATTACTTAACGCGTGTACCTTTCATTTCTCAGATTTGGAGTCAGTAGTGAGTACAGGTCTGAAAACGCACAGCCAGGGCCGCGGGATGTTCGAAAGAGTTACCGTGGCCCCGGCACAGGCAACTGAAGGAACACGGGTGGGTTTTAGTCAGTAAAAGTCTGACACGCCCTCCCGCTCCGCTTAGAGCGGGAGAAATCATTTGACGATTTCCCATCCAAAAAAAAGGTCTGAAAGACTCATGCACTGTAAACAAATGTGTTAATCAAGACTTATTTCTTCCCAACTATTAAAACCATCATATCACGATCCTCACAAAGGCTACCTAATTCCTTCGATCGACCTTCCAGTTGGTACAACATATTCACATAAATACCGCAGCCCCGTAGCCCCGCAGCGGTAAATCATATCACATAGTTTGCAACCACAACTATTTGCCACAATATTCTATAAACTTGTAAACGTACGCAGTAAGATCACTGCTTGCTGGCCTACTTGCAAAATCCTACGTAGGTAACTATTGATCATGGAATGATGATTAATTTTGCGTGTGGAAAGAGCTTCAGAGCCTTGGCTTACCCACTCATATGCCGCCGGCCGGTAATAGAGATGATGCCTGGGTAAAAAAAAGAAATTCTATTTAGTCCGTCAGTCAGAGAATACAAAAATATTAGACACGTATTTTTTGCTTTATCATATTAAAAAACAAATACTTTGATAAAACGTTGGGGAGTGGGGGCTCGCTACGTCACAACTCAGTATAAAATCTAGCAAGGCGCGTCATGCCACATTTTAACTTATTGTGTCGCCGTAATCTTTACGTTTACGTTCGAATGCTAAGTGTTAATCGACGATTGACGCATCTTGTGCTAAAAATCCGACAGAACAAAGAGATTTTTGTTCTGAAAATCCGACAGAACAAAGAGACCTTTGTACTTAAAATTCGACAGACAAAGAGATCTTTGTTATGAAAATCACCCAGAACAAAGAGATCTTTGTACTGAAAATCCGACAGAACAAAGAGATCTTTGTACTTAAAATTCGACAGACAAAGAGATCTTTGTTATGAAAATCAGCCAGAACAAAGAGATCTTTGTACTGAAAATCCGACCGAACAAAGAGATCTTTGTACTGAAAATTCTACACAACAAAGAGATCTTTGTTATGAAAATCCGCCAGAACAAAAAGATCTTTGTACTGAAAATTTGACAGAACAATGAGATCTTTGTTCTGAAAATCCGACAGAACAAAGAGATCTTCGTTTTGAAAATCCGACAGAACAAAGAGATCTTCGTTCTGAAAATCCGGCTGAACAAAGAGATCTTCGTTCTGAAAATCCGGCAGAACAAAGAGATCGTTGTTCTGAAAATCTGGCAGAAGAAAGAGATCTTTGTTTTATAAATCAGATGGAACAAAAAGATCTTTGTTCCATCTGATTTAAAAAAAAAAAGTGTGTCTGAGAGCGTAGGCTTAGATCCTACCGGCTTCACCATATTATATTACAAATTTTGTCTATGACACAAAAGCCCAGCAATGACTGTTTGGTTTTGTATCGTTTACTTGATACCCGCATTAGTAAATTATTACAATGTATACCGACTATTAAATTGCAATAACGAATTTATCTGCCATTCATGATGATTATGGAAGCTGGCCCTCAGACCGTTTATTGTGGCTGCTATGCCAGACCTATGGATCAGCTGAGAAAGATTTTAGGCTGATAAGATAATGATAACAAACCCGTATTCAAAACGTGTGTTCAGGCAGCGCAGACAAAACAGCACAATCTTCGAGCATGTTCTTTGTGAACTTACACACACAGTACCTATATATTATCTCTCGCATTTTTTTTTTCACTCCTATTTTGGTTGTGAATTATTTCATTTTCTATGAAAAATTACTTGAGCATTTGCTTCTCATTTTAGGCTGACCCTAAGCCGACATTTACACGGACGTAAAAATATCGCGGCGATTTTTTTTCGCGCACTGAATTTTCAACGCTCTGCTTAGCGCCAAGAGTTAACAATCCAACTATTTTATTTCGATGCGTTGGAATGCACTCTGTTGGATTCTCAATGCTCGGCGCAACACCGAGAGTTGGAAATCCAGTGCGAACGTCGTCTTGTATACAACGCACAGACCACACTATCATTATTCCAATTTTGAATACCTTGTACCAATTTCCTAATCCCTTATTTTCTAAAATCCGAAAGCCGTACCCACTCGTATACTTAGGTTCGTGAATGATCGGAATGCCGACCGAGACCCGAGCGGGATTGAAATTCGGCATTTTTCGCAGTCCCCACCTCGTGATGTACCTGTGATTCGTTGAAGCAAATATGTGGTGTAGAAATAAACAAGCCGTTTTATGAATTTCAGTTATTTAGGGTAGGATTAATTTTAGACTGAAAGGGATGAGTTTAAAAACAAGGTGGAGGAAACTTTTTACCTGACTGACTCAAAAGAAGCGGAATATTTTAAGCACACGATAAATACTGCAGAGACATCATACTAAAGTATTTTTAAATACTACACAGAATTCCATGAAGCTATACTTAGTAATTGGGTGCTATGCTAATAGGGTGAAGCGATACTTTACGCCTGGACAGCTTTTAATTCTCTACAAAGCGCAAGTCCGATCCTGCATGGAGTATTGCAGCCACCTTTGGGATGGCTCAGCCAAATACCAACTTGCCGCGCTTGACTCGGTGGAACGCAGAGCTAAGAGGCTCATTGGCGACGTAAGACTGGTGGATGCCAAGCTTCACAGCTTGGCTCATCGCCGCAAGGTTGCCTGCTTGTCGGTCTTCTACAGATTATACTTCGGGGAGTGTGCTCAAGAACTCCACGACCTCATTCCGGTGGCCCACTTCTATCAGCGGACATCTAGACGCACTGCAGGTTACCATCCTTACCTAGTTGCTATCCCACCAATTCGCACTAAGCGTTTCCAAATGTCTTTAGTGATGCGCACAGCAAAGGAGTGGAACTCTCTGCCTACGTCTGTGTTTCCGAACGCATACAACCCCGATCTCTTCAAAGTGAGAGTGAACAGGCTTCTTCTGGGTAAGCTCGCTCCATCGTCGACTTTGTCTCTGTCATCTCTGATATAGACTAGAGTCAAGAGCAAACCTATCTCAAATAAAAAATAAAGCTCTTTCAGCAGGAAAAACTAAAAATATTAATTTCTACGATTTTTTCAAGCTATTGTAAGGCAATCACAGTTTCTTCATTGCTTTTGCGTAATTAATTTAATTCTGACTTACAGGAGAAGCAGTGTTGGTAAAGTAGATTTTGCAACCGGAATATTAGAAAAGAAAGATGTCACAATTGCTGACTATGACACGATCAGTAGCGTCACACACACGGTGAGTCAGCTGCGCTACTAAATTGCTGCTGACTGTCTAATATTTTAGTCCTCGGCATAAACCGTTTTATACAGGGTGGCAGGGTCATCGACGCGCAACTTATTACCATGGATTCAGTACCCCTCTGCGTTGAAATTTTTCACTGGTTATTAAAAAAAAACGTATGTGGTCGGGGGACCTCCGTCAGGAACAAAGTTCCTTCTCACGTATGATTTAATAAAACAAGAACAAAATTTTCACAGCTGTCATCTTGGATTTACATTTTGACCACACTTTCGACTTTCGCACCCTCGAAAATTATAAAAACGATCACCCGTAACGAAAAATTTGAAAATTTTTGCAGCCGCCGTCTTAGGTTTCATTTTGACCAAATCCACACTTTCTCTGAGACAGAGAGAGAAAGTGTGAATTTGAAAGAAGAAAGACACATGGAGGGGGCATAATGTGTATGAAGAATGAACGCTTTTTCGCGTCACGATTTCTACCAGTTAACTCCTACCGTAAGCCGTGATAAAGAACTTCTTTCCAAAAATGTGCTGTTCCATACATTTTGACCGCGTAGGTGGTAGTAGGCACTTTTGTAGGAAACAGCTGATGTTTTTTTTTTTTAATAACCGACGAAAAATGTCAACGCGGAGTCCAGAATCATGTACTGAATCCATGGTAACAGGTCCCTCGGTCGAACATTGATGTCATACCACCCTGTATAGTTCATGCTGAAATGAAGGAAGAAGAATTAATAGTGTCACTTGATACCTATTTAATTAACATTCAATTAGCTTTTGTCCAGGTAAGCTTTCAAGTTCTAATTCCATCCGCAAGTAAAGCATACGGTGGAGGTCTGCCCGGCTTGGGCGGAGCACCGCTGCGTCCTCGCGGAGGCGATCGGCGGCGGCGATCTCTCGCGTCCGGCCCTGGTCCCGGCCATGGTACGAAGTGAGAGTGCATGGGAAGCTGTCACCTCCTTCTGCGAAACAGTGATGCTCGCGAAGGAGGAGGAGGAACGCGTGAGGGAGAGGCAATCTTTTCGCCCTCACGCCCCTAGTCGCCGCAGGAGACGCCCTGGGCGTCGGGAGTCGAGAGTCGATTCCCGGCCACCGTAAGCGCAGGCTTGCGGACGGTGAGCAATGGGCAGCTTGCCGTCCGGTAAAGACCAGGCCCAGTTCGACGGCGCGTGGTGCTCCACGCGTGCCTCAAAGAGATGTCAGCACTAACTGATGGGGTCCGCTAGGGCCGATGCTTGCCATCGTCGTGGGTATGTTTGAAGGAGTTATCGCGGCCAGGTAACTGAAGGAACACGGGTGGGTTTTAGTCGGTCGCTCCGCCCAGAGCGGGAGAAGTTATTTGATGACTTCCCACCAAAAAAATAAAAAAACGCTGGTCTCACACGAAATTAGCGTTACATTAATTCTAAATGAAGTTGAAGTGGCATTAGTTAAATGTGTGGCAAGCCTGACTGAAAGTCGTGGAGAACATTAAGTGCGAGACCACAGAACTTCATAAAGGAGGAAGTATGTAGGTACTTAAGTGGTAAGTGGTACGTGGTTGTAGTCTTAGGAAAATTGTGGTGTGTTAATATGTGTTTTAAACATTACGCCTGTAGGTATTCCCCAAAGGGGTAGGCAAAGGTAAAGGTAGTACTTGATTAGATTTCACCTTTCGTTCAGTATTTTAAAAAAATGCAAAAAGTACTTAAAAAAGTTGACAAAACACTTCTGAAAATGTCTGTACTTCTACTATGAACAGAAGCTTACATACATTTTTTTAATAATTTTTTCACTGCGAATTAACATAAAGTATCTGTACTGACAGGGGCCAAACACGCACTGATTAATTGTATATAGCATTTATAAAACGAAAAGTTCGCTTTCTATAAGAACTAATTTGTGTACCTACGCTGCCATAACACCAGTCGGAATGTTATTCAAAAGTCTTGTTCAATATCTCCGTTCCTTTATGAGCAATCATTATGAAATTTTGCATAGCGTGCGCTCTATTTTGGAACTATTTTTGTGTGTAAATTCCATTGTCGTTTTCAAGTACGGCCATGTGTTCGCTAGCTTGATCCTCGTGCCAGCGTACACAGTAAAAATGGTCTTTATTTCATAAACTAAAGAAGCACATTTTTTTTTTATTTTTGCACTAATTAAGCTCCATTTATGATCTATTCATAGGGCATAAAACAACCGTGAATTACATCATGTGTACGCTACCATCACGGACACATTCTGGACAATTTTTCTCAGTTTTTGTGGTGGTGTAATCAGATAAACACAAAACAAAATAAGAAACAAAACAAACCCCTTTAAATCAGAAGAACTAAGTGGAAATGGCCTTTTTTTTTTTTTTTTTTTTTTGTGGATGGGAAATCATCAAATGACTTCTCCTCCCGCTCTGGGCGGAGCGGGAGGGCGTGTCAGACTTTTACTGACTAAAACCCACCCGTGTTCCTTCTGTTGCCTGTGCCGGGGCCACGGTAACTCTTTCGAACATCCCGCAAAAGTGGAAATGGCCTGGACGCACGATTAGAGGGAAGGACAGATGGAGCAAAATAGTTAAATGATAAATGATTTTATTTCTGCAAGTAGGTTTATACAAACACTTTTACATGTCAAACATTTTTTTTTTAAACTAGATGAGGCCGGCGTTTCCTATCTGACTACTTTGAGAAGTTACCCAGTGGTACCCAAGAAACAGCCAAAGAAAGAGAGGCAGACCACAGGTAAGGTGGGATGATGACATCAGACAGGTGGTGGTACGACTTGGAACAGAGTGGCCAGAGAGAGACGGGAATGGAGAAGGTTGGAGGAGGCCTTTGCCGACTGGCAAGCGGACATACAAAATATAAACTAACACCACATACGAAACTGAAGACTACAACATTGTATGTTTGTCTGACTAAAAGGTTAATAGAGAATCAGATAAACAGAGTTAAAGTGGAACACGCATAAAAACTGACCTAATATCCAATCATATTTTATTACTAGCTGTGCCCCACGACTTCGTTCGCGTGGAAGTCGTAAGATGCACAATATACTAAAGTAACAGCCACATTTAATGCCCTCGTCCCCCGACCCGTTGCGTTGCATCGCCCGCCCGCGCTATTAATTCGTTTTCGCTTTGCTCGGCTCCTAAGAGTCGTGGCAAAATGTTAAATAGCCTCTAACTATCCTCGAGAATTGGGTTACCAAATGCAAAAAGAATTTTGTTCACAATTTCATGGCTTTTTAATTATTTTGCGCGGAACCCTAATTATTATTCTAAAATAAAAGTAGCCTAAGTTACTTCCCGTAACATCAGCTATCTGCCAGTGAAAGTCCCGTCAAAACCGGTTCAGCCATTTCGGTGATTAGCCGGAACAAACAGACAGACAGGCAGGCAGACAGGTCAAAATTTTAATAGTTGCTTTTTTGTTATAAGTACCGTATATACTTTCATATGCATTTAGTAAAAAGTTGTTGTTTTGACATTGCAAACAGATACTTCAATTTTATTTATTTGTAAAAATAAAAGCACATAAAGCCAGTACATATAAAAGTACATGTAAGTCCCATGCATGGAAGCGAGCCTATTGCCATCAACTGGGCTCCAATCTCGACTTCGAGCTGCAACTGAGAATTTCCAAATGAGAATCTCAACAAAGCTTCGCCTGACCCAGAACAGAACGGGATAGAACTCTGGATTCTTCACCCAGCAAGTACGCTTATAACCATCAAACCCGCGATGCTCGTTCTTTTTATTCGTCGCACTTTTAATGAACCCTTATAGTAGGGTATAATAAGGTGCAAAATAACAATAAAAAATAAAATCTCACTATAGTGTTACGGTCGTAAAACGAGTAGAAATAAAATGTGTAAGGACCCGCAATTTACCTAGTATAACGCGGGACATATTAATTTTATGACGGGCAATAACAGAAGCTTTTATGTGCTATAATATGATCTACTGAGTTTTATTGACAACCTTAGTGGTTTTCTAGGGCTCATTTTCTAGGAGCTCGTGGCTAAATAATAACGGGCGTACGGGTTGATCCATCAGGTTAAACTACGCTTGCCGCAGTTGGTCCGTGGATGGGGGACATCATTACATACCGAGACTCCTCCGTGCCTCGGAAAGCACGTTAAGCCGTTGGTCCCAGCTGTCATTCGTGGATTTTTGACAGTCGTTTCTGACAACCAGTCTTACAAAGGGGTATCGTATTATCCAGTGACTGGGTTGTGGAGGTCAGATAGGCAGTCGCTCCATGTAAGGTAATAGTATTCAGCTGCATCCGGTTAGACTGGAAGCCGACCCCAACATAAATGGGAAAAGGCTAGGCAGATTGATTTTGTTGTTTTCTAGGCCGCGGGGTTCTGTACGATAATTCCCTCTTTTTTACGTGATATGTTTGAAAATAGGGTGATATCTTGAAGGATAGTAGTTACTATTGCTTTCAGAGGCCAGCAAATAACTAAGGAGGCTAGTTACCCACTGGAGACAACGGAGAAACGTTTCAAGTGGCATACAAGGTACCTTTGAAATCGGGTCTCAAGATTTCTGCTTGTTAGCGATATAATATAGTAGGTATGGAGGTACTCCATTAGTTGAGCACTTTACCAGTATCATCTAATACTAGGTATACAAGTTATCAAAAAACGTGAAATAAAGGTAATTAGACATTATGGTGACAATTGAAAAATGATAAACCAGGAATAGATTGAAATTATCAAGTGGAACATTGGTCGTGACTCATAACACATTTGACGAGAATAAAGTGGTAATTCGCAAACATGGTAAGAGGAATAAAATGAATACTCAACAGTACCTACTACCATTTATTTTAATAAAGTAAACATCAGGAAAACTCAATCATCTCAGCCTATCGCAGTCCACTGCTGGACAAAGGTCTCTCCCAGTCTGCGCCACAACACCCTGTCCTCCGCCTTCCGCATCCAGTCTGTCCCAGCCACCTTCTTAAAGTCGTCGGTCCATCTAGCTGGGGGGCGTCCCACACTACGCTTGCCGATACGTGGTCTCCAGTCCAGGACTCGTCTGCTCCACCGGCCTTCGGTCCTTTGACAAACATGGCCAGTCCACTGCCTCTTCAATTTGTTTACTCAGCAGGGTATGTCGGTTATTCAGGAAAACTCAGATCTTCTGAAACCCAGATAAGGAAACTTTCGTATGTATCGTATTTTTACGAAATTACAGCTGAATTTTTTTAAATCTAAATTCCGAAACCTTCACTTTTCCTCTAGTTACGGGGAATAACATCTCTTGATCACTACGTATGTACGTTAACATTCCCCTTGCTAGTATTCAACTTCAAAAACTGACAATCATTCCATAAGAGCCATCCAAAATTTTTCCACGACACTCAACAACTTTCTTCCACTATCGCTTTCAAACAGACGTAAAAACTTGTTCCTTCCGATACGAGGTTTATACCACCCTGAAAACTTTATCACTGTATGGACCATAAAACGGAGCCTATATAATTTATAACTGTATTATTACATTCGCGATGAGAATTGTGCGAAGTTTTGGATGTAGATTGTAGGGTGTAAGGATTCAATATGTTTTGGTCTCTTTGAGTTTTACTTTTTGCTGTGCACTAGCCTATTGGTACTTTTAATTTGACTTATTATAAACTAGCTGTGCCCCGCGACTTCGTTCTCGTGGAAGTCGTAAGATACACAATGTACGAAAATAACAGATACATTAGAATGTAGCTAAAATAAAACTCCCTGGTCTGCCGACCCGTCGCGTTGCATCGCCCGCCCGCGCTATTGCTTCGTTTTCGCTTAGTGTTCTATCTGACTTTTTTCTTTTTGTTCAACTCCTATGAGACGTAGCGTGATTTCAATTAGCCTATAACTATCCTCGATAATTGGGCTACCAAATGAAAAAGATTTTTTCAAATCCGACTTTTTGTTCACAATTTCTTGGGTTTTAATTGGTTTTGCGCGGAATCTCAATTATTTTTCTAAAATAAAAGCAGCTTTAGTTACGCCCCGTAACATCATTATCTGCCAGTGAAAGTCCCGTCAAAATCGGTCCAGCCGTTTCGGAGAGTAGCCGGAACAAACGTACAGATAGACAGACAGAAATTTTAAAAATTGCTTTTTTATTATAAGTACCGTTTATACTTTCATATGCATTTAGTAAAAAGTTTTTATTTTGACATTACAAACAGACAAATTTTGTTTATTTGTACAGATGTTTAGATTAAAAGCCTGTGCTGTCTCACTGCAGGGCAAAGGCCTCCCTACTCTCTCTTTCCACATCTCTTTGTTCAAAGCTGCTAAGGACCAGTTCTTGTTGAAGTAGTCCAGCTCATTCCGACATCTCTGTCTGGGCCTGCCGCGATGTCACTTGCCATTAAGAGAGACTGTATTGGGTCGAAATTCTGGCCGATTGATCGTCTGACATACGGCAGATGTGTCCAGCCCAATTCCATTTTAGCGTGGCAGCTTTCCAAGTGACATCAGTGATCGTTGTGATGGAACGAATGGTCGTATTCCAAACCCGGTCTGTTAGTTTGGATATCCAGAATACTTTGTTCCATAGCCCTCTGGCAAAGCCCTTTTTTTGACTTACTAGTCAGTATTTTTGCATTCAGTCAAAATGAATGAAAAATATTGATTAGAGGAAATCCTAGTGAATACTTTTCTTTCTGGGGTAGACGAAGAAGTAAAGAAGACTCTTAGTTACTATAGTTGTCGCGTTTTAGCAAAGCAATAGCGGTCATTGCCCTATGCCTAATGTCTCTCCGTAGGAACCCAAACAATAAACTACGTATGGATTTTCGTTGTTGGGACATGTTGAAGATCAGTGGTGCTATTCTGTTAAGATCTCACCGTGAAAATTTAGGTGAAGTGAGCGTAATGTGAACTGTCATCCCACCTTGCTCTACTAGGGATTGACCGCTCACTTCAAACTCACTTCACCTAAGTGTTCACGGCGTGATGTTAACGTGCTGAATCAATATCTATCCTGTGTACTTAGGTACACAGGATAGATATTGATTCAGTACGTTAACGGATTTTATTTCAGTTTTATAAATAAGAAATGCTAGAAAATGTAGGTGGGTCAATGACCGATGTTGCTATGCTAAAATGCGACAACTACAAACCACACAATGTTCTTCAACTACTTTTTGACCAAGAAAGCAAGAAAGTCTCGAAATTATACCATCTCGACTCAGAACTGCGGGGCAATTGCGTAACATACTTACAGTAAGAATCTGTTCCATTTTGACAGTTCAACAATATTCATTGCGTTATTTACGTTGTTGAGCAGACAAGTTTTTCGAGCATATGAAGCAATGGATTAGCAATATGCTCCAAAATCATTGAAACTGTGATTGATAGTGTGTTACGCAATCAGGGTGCTGTTTGATAACGAACCGAACCGATCACGACTTAATTTCATAGTAAAATACTCCTACATTCCGATGTCAATGACTTATAATCGAGTATTTGGTCAGCCAATATTGTTATTCAACGTCAATAAAATAACCACTGATTCGACTATTGTGGTTGAATTAAAATAAATTACAAAATACAATGTTTAATGGAATGAAACGTCAAATGAGTTATCATAAATTTCTGAATCGGAGGATCATTTTATAGAACATGATTTTTTTTTTTAATATGAACACAGTTTTACTTAATTAGGTACAGTTTACATAATGTACCTCTATATTTTTATCTAATAAATTCCTTTTATTAATAACATTTAAGTATTCGTTACGACATCAACTCAACATAGCTAGTAACATGTGGAAACGTAGTGAATTGAACATTTACTTATATATAGCATACTAAGTATCTAGATATAATATACAATGTACGATTGTCTGTTTTCCCAAATAAATAAAATAAAATAAAACACAATAAAATACAGAATACATATGACATAATTATTACGGTAACCAGTACCAATATGAATAGACACAAATCTCGAATCGAGAGCATAGGTTAATCGAATGTCAATCATCGTGTATGCCTGGCACTCGACGACATAACCGATCTAGGAATTATTGCATGAATGTACACCGGAGGCGTCGGGCCAGGCGTTGGCTCGAATTGTTGGTTACCCCTAACAGCCGCTTTCTATAATATATCTCAATCCTAATCTTGATTCCGATCCTTGTCTGTACCAATCAACGGCTGAGTTTGTCAATCTGCGTCTTTGAGAGAGCGAATCACAAGCAGCCGTCAAAGACTGCGGATCAAGATTGGGATTGAGATACATTATAGAATTCTGACTTATGAACTTGTATTTATTTATTTATTTTACTATTTATGTACACACAATAAAGCATATACAGACACGACATTACGAGTATTGAGTACAGAGGTACTGCTTATTTCTCAAGAAATTTCTTCCAGCAGGCCTGCGAAAGGAGAAATGAAAACGAAATTTAGACAATAGTGTGTGAAAACAAGAAGAGAAGAATATGACATACATACATACATAAACTCTCGCCTTCTTCCCATGGGGGTAGGCAGAAACTACAGAACGCCACCTGCTACGATCCTTACACTTACATTCATACATCTGGTCATACACGCACGCCGGTTGCGAGTACTACGCACCTGAGCTTTCTGAAGAACATCACCAATAAGATCACTATATGTCTTCCTAGGGCGTCCCCTCCCGGCATCTCCACTCACATCTGCCGTGTAAATACCTTTTGTTAGTCGACTTTCATTCATCCTCTCAACATGACCAAACCATCTAAGCATACTCTTTTCAATTTTTGTCACTACATCTTCTTTTAAACCGCACCGTTGCCTTATCACACCATTCCTCAGTCTACCATTCATAGTCACACCACACATGCTTCGCAAGGAACGCATTTCCACAGCATTTATTCTACTTTCATGCTTCTTTTGCCACACCCAACATTCACTTTCATACATAAGCGTAGGCACCAGCACACCATTGTGAACAGCCAGTCGGGCCTTTTTGGACATTAACTGGTTGGTCACAACCGCACATATAGCAACAGAAAGAAGAAGAATATGATTTAAACTAAAATATTAAATATACCTACACATATATAAAGCAAAAATTAACAAATACTTAAATAAATAAATAAATAAGTAAGCTATAAACCTATATATAATATAATATAAATGTATAAATTCTCACAGTTGAGAGAAGAGGTAATTGTATGTATTTATTAGTTAATAATGTTGTAATAATGTCTGAGAATCAAATCTACCCGGCATTTTCCCAACTATGTTGGGGTCAGCTACCAGTTTAACCAGATGCAGCTGAATACCAGTATTGTATATGAAGCGACTGCACGAATAAGAGATATATTTCATTTCTGTGCCATTAATACTTGTCTACTAGTAAATCGATTCTAGATCTAACTATTGAGCAGCACCAACATGTTTTCAAGGTAAGATTTTCAGGCTTCAGTGTATCCGTATGACTGTCGTAGGAGTTTATAAATGTAATATGACCAACTAAAAGTAATATGACCAACTAAATGTAATATGACCAACTAAATGTAATATGACCAACTAAATGTAATATGACCAACTAAATGTAATATGACCAACTAAATGTAATATGACCAACTAAATGTAATATGACCAACTAAATGTAATATGACCAACTAAAAGTAATATGACCAACTAAATGTAATATGACCAACTAAAAGTAATATGACCAACTAAAAGTAATATGACCAACTAAAAGTAATATGACCAACTAAAAGTAATATGACCAACTAGATGTAATATGACCAACTAAATGTAATATGACCAACTAAATGTAATATGACCAACTAAATGTAATATGACCAACTAAATGTAATATGACCAACTAAATGTAATATGACCAACTAAATGTAATATGACCAACTAAATGTAATATGACCAACTAAATGTAATATGACCAACTAAATGTAATATGACCAACTAAAAGTAATATGACCAACTAAAAGTAATATGACCAACTAAATGTAATATGACCAACTAAATGCAATATGACCAACTAAACGCAATATGACCAACTAGATGTAATATGACCAACTAGATGTAATATGACCAACTAGATGTAATATGACCAACTAGATGTAATATGACCAACTAAATGTAATATGACCAATTAAATGTAATATGACCAACTAGATGTAATATGACCAATTAAATGTAATATGACCAACTAAATGTAATATGACCAACTAAATGTAATATGACCAACTAGATGTAATATGACCAACTAAATGTAATATGACCAACTAAATGTAATATGACCAACTAGATGTAATATGACCAACTAGATGTAATATGACCAACTAGATGTAATATGACCAACTAGATGTAATATGACCAACTAGATGTAATATGACCAACTAGATGTAATATGACCAACTAAATGTAATATGACCAACTAAATGTAATATGACCAACTAAATGTAATATACCAACCACCACGCTCGGTTATACTAAATGATAAATGATTTTATTTCTGTAAGTAGGTTTGTACAAACACTTTTACACGTCAATCATATTTTTTTTTAAACTAGATGAGGCCGGCGTTTCCTATCTGACTAATCTGAGAAGAATGGCCGAAACACTAAGCGGTCACAGACTCTTTTAAAGTCCAGACATAATCTTGGTCAGATCATGTAAAGACCATGTAGGTAGATGTCTGAAATGGTCTTTTGAGGAAAGAACCAAACAGATTGAGTGGACCTGTCCAATCAGTGCATGCATCTGTCAGTAATTGCACAGCTCAACTCAAAACTTAAGAAGTTCAACGATTCGACGAACAATAACAAAGAAAGGACATTTGGGTGGTCCACATAAATTACTCTAACTGGCAGACTATGATTAAAACTGAGAGAAAAAAACAAGGACCCACATAGTCTTCACATTCACAATAATTAAAATAATATAATACTTTACAAAGTAAATATTCATGTCAATGTATATGTATTGTAGCGAAAAAAAAAAATAAAAAGACGGAAGATTCACTTTTCTTTTCTGCTACGTTACGTTTAATTTAGTTTTTAAAATAAAAATAAAAAATAACATTAAAAGGTAAAAAAAATGAATATTATTGTATAAAAAAGTTGCAGGTTGTCTTGTGTGAAGGGAATAAAATAGAGAACTTTGGTCCGATAGGTACGCGAATAACGAACGAGAAAATAAACGTACTACCTAGTCGATTGCAATCTCTAGTAAGTAACGCTACCAAAACATATCGTTATAAAAAATTGAGAACCAAAGTATCTCACATTTTACAAATAAAATTAAATAGTTAATGAATAAAAAAAATCTCGTACTATCTACACTATTAAATTTGTACGTAAAATTATCATAAAAAAAACCGTGGCATAAGTAATTGCGTCCTGGCGAGGTGACGTAGACTGTAGATTGTCGCAGGTTCAGGAACTGGCGTTGTTTGTGAAACCTTCAGTGGTCTAAATGCGACCCAACTCTTGACGTTGGCCAAGGACGTCCAGCGTAATTTTAGGCCAAAACCTGGAGGCCGAAAGGCGGCCTGTTCAAAGCTGTCCAATCCTAAGACAAAATGAATTAGGGTTAGACCAGCGTGATCAGACTGAACTTCCGATTGAGGAAAACTGTTAAAAGATACGTACCAGAAAAAATAAAGATGAATGCTTAGAATAATACTTAATATACCATTCTCAATATAATTTTGCCATAAGGTATTAATAGGACGGCAGAGATAGTCTGGTTCACTTGAAAAAAACTCGATAATTTTCCACAAACTGGGTCCGTCAATCGATTCAACTTTTGCAACTAAGAAAAAAAATGGGGACCCATCTGTCAGAAGAAAAATAATTCGAATCACGAAATAAAAAGACAAAAAATCGACCAGGCTCAAATACAAACGGAAAAAAAGGTTGATTATAAAGAACCAAAAAGTTTTGACATGCAGAGTTATGCTGCATTACCCCCTTTCCAACAAAAAAAAGAAAAAAATACATACAACAGAAATGTGGCAACCCTAAAACAAAATGACAACCCTATAAAATAAACGATTGAACGAGAAAATTAATTAACCTACCTATTGCAATCTAGAACCTAGAAGATACTTAAAATACATATAATAGACGACATCGAAGTGCAGCAGATACAGAATAAAATCGAAAAGCGCCCTCCAACTTAGACGTTATCAGCGCGATCTCCAGATGCGTCCACTAAATCTGAGTAACCTAGAGACTTAAAAGCAAAAGATTAAAAACTAACAATCCTAAGGACAACGACTAAAAACCTTATAGAGACTAATTACAACTATATGTACCTAACTAACCTAAATATGAAAGGAACCCTGAAAAAATTAAAAACATGAAACAACCTTGGCGAAAGATAATAGCCTCAGTCAAAGACGATACAACATCAGCCAAAGATGATGTGACATCAGTCAACAAAAGTGACATCAGTCAACAAAAGTGACATCAGTCAACAAAAGTGACATCAGTCAACAAAAGTGACATCAGTCAACAAAAGTAACCTTAGTCAACAAAAGTAACCTCAGTCAACAAAAGTGACATCAGTCAAAAAAAGTGACATCAGTCAACAAAAGTGACATCAGTCAACAAAAGTGACATCAGTCAACAAAAGTGACATCAGTCAAAAAAGGCAACAACAGTCAAAAAAGGCGACAACAGTCAAAAAAGGCGACATCAGTCAAAAAAGGCGACATCAGTCAAAAAAGGCGACATCAGTCAAAAAAGGCGACATCAGTCAAAAAAAAGGCGACATCAGACAACAAACTTCTGTCGAAAGAGACTTCAGTCGAAACAAGTCGACAGAAGTCGAAGAAAGTCCGTAGGACTAAGTGGTCCTAGTGATATTACTAGTAACACAGCCAAAAAATTAAGCGAGCTCATACGCTCGGGTAAATAAGGGGTAAAGCAATAGAGGGATTAATAGCGATGTTAACACAAAAACTCAGCAATGAATGAAAGGTAAGACACGAGTTGAGTCCGACTTTCAGCTAAATTAACGCTTTGAGTCTGACAATCCCGCCTTAACCTCAGCAAAGGAAGAAAGATTCGATGCCTGTCGAGCCCGACTTTCAGCTAAATGGATGCTTCGAGTCTGACCATAAGCACAGGTTGAATCTATAAGGACTTCCCTGCTAAATCATTGGAGTTACCAACTGCATTAATCAAATAGAAACGATATTATGATTAATTGCTCCATTGAAAAACCAGGATGATCGAGACTGTTAAACCACTTGGTTTTATCGAAAAAAATATCGACAATGGTACATCACTACACACAAGAGGTAAGCTGTAAATAAGACGTAATCAAAAGGTTCCACTTGTGACAATTAGATGTCGCTGTGGATGGTTTTAGAAATGGTAGTTTGTCGAAATATTTACGAAATTTAAAAATGAGTTTTTTTGTTTACGTAAATATTTTGTAATTCTTGGTTACAAAGGAAAGAAATTTATGTAAAACTAATATTCCAATTGAATTCGTGTAAATCGGACAACGCGTTTTGAAGTTGTGAGAAATTATTTAAGGATATCTTTTATATGATATGTTCCGGAATGGACAGAATCATAATCTTGAAGGACATAGGTGGTTCTAGAAATAACTCTAGTCACACGACACTTAATAAAGCGAGGAGCAAGCTTTCCCGAAAAATAATCTGCTCCAGAGGATCTAGCAAAGTTACGTCTCCATACCGTGTCACCAACGTTAAGAGTAACAGCCGTGCGGTTCGTATGATAAGCCCGAGAATTACGGAGGAAAGCCATAGAAAGATTATCAGCTACTTTCGCATAAACCTCAACAAGAGAGGAAAGATTCGACGCGTGCTGAGCCCGACTTTCGGCTAAATTCGTGCTTCGAGTCTGACTATTCACACGAGAAGAATTCATAAAGACCTCTCTGCCAAACATGAGAAAATTTGGAGTAAAACCTGAATCGATGTGAAAAGAACTAAGAAGTTTAAAAATATATTACTACGAAAAACAGTAGCATTGTCACAGAGAATAGCACGTGGTACACCAAAATTGAAAAATAATTCAGATTCCAGAACTCTAATAACAGAACCAGCGTCAACCTTCTTAAGGGGAAATAACCAGACATATTTCGAGAAAACGTCTACCATGGACAGAATATACTTAAAACCATAGTAAGCAACAGGCAAAGGTCCAATGACATTGTTAGAAATTACCTGTAGGGGCAATGAAACATCTTTCGGACAAATCATTTGGCCTCGTGGTTGAGTGTTTGCAATTTTATGAGCCTTACAAACCTCACATTGCCTCAAAGTTTCAGAAACATCACGAAACATGTTTGGCCAATAAAAAATCTCCTTGATCTTAAGGTAGGATTTGTGACACCAGGATGTATAGAAGGAAAGTTGTTGTTTGTATATAGGACAAATAGTTTAATATGAAAACGGGATAGTTTAATCAAAATTGTAGGGATATAAGAATAAACATCTATGAAAAATAAAAGCTCAAAAAGGGAATTAGTGAAATAAAAATGTTCAGAGCTACATTTTTTGAGTTAATGTTTAACAAAACCAAAATGTATGAAAATATGTCGAATATTATTGTTTAATAAGATAAAAGGATAATTTAATACTAATAGGAGGGAAACCAGATGAAAATAGATGCGAAAAAATGTTTTAGGCTGTATGATCATGTTGTCTGTGCTTTTGTTGAAAAAAATGTTTTGTGCTTTTATGTCAAAGGCATAGAATTAGAAAGTGTTACATAATAAAGTTCCTAGGACAAATTGGAAAGGAAGAATTCAACAAAATAAAATGCGGAGTAACCCTGAATGAAATAAGTAGAGGCCTGCAAATAAAAAGACTTCCACATCAGAGTGTCACACACATTGAATTCCTCCATCTGCTATATTAAATCATGAAAAAAACCAAAACAGAATAAAACAATTGGAAAAAGTTATTTAGTGAGTAATATGGCTGGTGGATGAATAGAAAGACACGCATTCGGCAAGCTAAACGGTCAGGCTAGGAGTCAAAAAAAGATAGGAACCTATTAGAAAAACAAAACGTGAAAGAGGACGCTTTGGGCTAATAGAATACCAAAAAAAAACGAAACCAAGCACACAACCGCAAAAAAAGCTTACCTTTGAAACACGACGCCTATACATTCACACACCAATCATACTCTACAGGGAACTACAAATACAGGCATTAAAATAAAACTCGGGATTAAAATATATTTGTTGGGAAGAAATGAAAGAGTTATTAATTTAGTATTATTATGGAATTAAAGTACAATCACACACAACATCCAACATTAAAAGGTGATCATCAATGGTATCATTGTATTGTAATGCATATTCTGCTCCATCCATGACACTGGAAAAAGGACAAAAGGAAAAAAATATGGATTATATTTGCTCGAAGAGCATCACACACAAAATAACAGAAAAAAATATATTAAGTAACCATCAAAATTACTTACTTTAGTTCGGGCGCCATTTTGTAGCGAAAAAAAAAAATAAAAAGACGGAAGATTCACTTTTCTTTTCTGCTACGTTACGTTTAATTTAGTTTTTAAAATAAAAATAAAAAATAACATAAAAAGGTAAAAAAAATGAATATTATTGTATAAAAAAGTTGCAGGTTGTCTTGTGTGAAGGGAATAAAATAGAGAACTTTGGTCCGATAGGTACGCGAATAACGAACGAGAAAATAAACGTACTACCTAGTCGATTGCAATCTCTAGTAAGTAACGCTACCAAAACATATCGTTATAAAAAATTGAGAACCAAAGTATCTCACATTTTACAAATAAAATTAAATAGTTAATGAATAAAAAAAATCTCGTACTATCTACACTATTAAATTTGTACGTAAAATTATCATAAAAAAAACCGTGGCATAAGTAATTGCGTCCTGGCGAGGTGACGTAGACTGTAGATTGTCGCAGGTTCAGGAACTGGCGTTGTTTGTGAAACCTTCAGTGGTCTAAATGCGACCCAACTCTTGACGTTGGCCAAGGACGTCCAGCGTAATTTTAGGCCAAAACCTGGAGGCCGAAAGGCGGCCTGTTCAAAGCTGTCCAATCCTAAGACAAAATGAATTAGGGTTAGACCAGCGTGATCAGACTGAACTTCCGATTGAGGAAAACTGTTAAAAGATACGTACCAGAAAAAATAAAGATGAATGCTTAGAATAATACTTAATATACCATTCTCAATATAATTTTGCCATAAGGTATTAATAGGACGGCAGAGATAGTCTGGTTCACTTGAAAAAAACTCGATAATTTTCCACAAACTGGGTCCGTCAATCGATTCAACTTTTGCAACTAAGAAAAAAAATGGGGACCCATCTGTCAGAAGAAAAATAATTCGAATCACGAAATAAAAAGACAAAAAATCGACCAGGCTCAAATACAAACGGAAAAAAAGGTTGATTATAAAGAACCAAAAAGTTTTGACATGCAGAGTTATGCTGCAGTATATAAAATTCATCAATGTCAATGTGTATATAAAAAAAAGTTGGCAAAAAAGAACAAAAAAAACATTCAGTCACTATGTAAAAAAAAATTGGAGCAGCTCAATTCCAAGCCTTTTTGTCTTCAATATCATCTATAAATGTATAAAAGGCTTTATGGCAAACTTACATTTAATGAATGATTTGAATTTCTTAAGGCTCAGATCTTGAACGTGGCTTGGAAGTTTATTATAAAAACGTAAAATACTAGTAACCAAGGATCAATCAATCTGCCAAGCTTTTTCTTAAGTATGTTGGGGTCGGCTTCCAGTCTAACCGGATGCAGGTGAATACCAGTATTTTTGCATGGAGCGACTACCTATCTGACCTCCACAACCCACTTACTGGGTAACACGATACCCCTTAGTAAGTCTGGTTGTCAGACTTTCGGGCTTCTGACGACCCATAACAACTGTCAAAGATCCATGAATGACAGCCGGGACCAACGGCTTAACGTGCTTTCCGAGGCACGGAGGGGTCTCGGCATGTAAATATGGTCACCTATCCACATACCGACCGCGGCAAGCGTAGTTTAACCTGATCGATCGACCCGTGCGGCTTTTATTACTTAGCCACGCGTCCCTCCAATGTAGGGTAATTCATTGAAATGGATCAATATGGAATGGAAGGATTGAAATCACTCTGTTTAAGAAAGAATTACGATTAACTAGCGATCCGCCCCTGCTTCGAGCGGTGTTTTAGGACTTGACAAAACATCTAGATTTCTCTATTTTATGTAATTTAAATATAAATAAACATAAACCTTTCAGAATAAATTCTCTAAATTATAATTCACGATCAAATTGATCACACTAGCTATTCACACAATGTAGGTACACGACACAATTACACGGAACGCGGGACAGTTTCTAAACGTGTTCACTGCTCGACAGCCATCGACAAACTCTGCTTTACTCCTGTGACCAGTCGACGAGCGTTATGTTGTAGACTCTGTCGAACGCCGCTTCGCGGAGCAGGTGTCCCGATTAGTCAAACGACGACTAACGTATTTCCGACATGTATAAATAGATAAAATAGTATCGAAAATTTTTGTCCGTTTGTATGTTTGTCTGGACGTAAGTTCCGGGTTGGCACAAAAACGGCTGAACGGACTTGGATGAAATTTGGCACACAGATAGTTTACAACCTGGATTACTATAAAGGGTAATTTTAATCCCGGTAGTACGTTCCCGTGGGATATTTTCCGACACCCAAGCGGGTGAATCCGCCGGCAAAAGCTAGTTTATAAGAATGTATAGATGCTTGATTCTAACTCCAATATTTTTATCTACAATTTTGAGATTCTTTAACATTCACTAAAACCAAAATCGCTCATTTTGTCAAATCACAAAACAAAAATCTTCTCCCATCATATTTTATTTCGAATCTCACTGACGGTTTTAAAGAACACTTGTAGTATAATCCGCCTGACAGCCGACGCTACAGTAGTGGGGATTAACCATCTTTTCGACACGGTTCCGACACGTTTCGCGGACGGCCGGGATTAGTTACTGTGGGGATTCTTCATTCCGGTTTGATACTTTTATTGCGGGCGCTGACTTGAACAAAATCTTGGACAAGGATGGCGTTTCGTAGGAGGAAGGCAGAAGGTTCAGTTTGTTTGGTGTTATACATCGCCATTCCAATATGGCACACAGTAGGACGCGTGTGTCACCCCACAACCGGACCGAAACTCACAGATCACGGAAATCCAGTGGAAGCAAGTGGCGCATTCCACAATTCCAATGTCAGATGTGGTGTATCGCTGCATTGATAGAAATGGAATTCTTTCAGACTTTAAAGTTTATCTATCTATATATAATTACTTGTCCTGACTGATTCATCAACGCAGAGCCTAAACCGCTGCGGCTACAAACTTGAAATTTTGGCAATTGATGCCTTTTATGTTGTAAGCATCCACTAAGGAAAGATTTTTGGCAAATTCGATCTTTGAGGGAGTGAAAAGGGGGGATTTGGTTTGTATGAAAAATCTTATTTCTTGAGTTAATAAACTTGAAACTTAGTACGAGTACTTATCTAAGTAAATTATGAAGTTCATCATTTTTTGTTTTTCTCTAAACTACCCCATAAAGAAGGATTGGGGGTGTCAAAGTTTGTATGGAAGAATTTTAACGCGCGGTCCGATTAACTCGAAACTCAGTATTTATACTTAAAACCGAAAATAAAGAATGATGTGTATCAGGGTTTTTTGAAAATCTACCCCTGACGGGGTACTAAAGTACGAAATCCACGCCGACGATGTCGCGAGGAAAGTGCTAGTTTCGAAATACAAAGACAGAGTCAAAAGAACATTACAATAGTCCGAAACATTACACCCGAACTGAGCAAGTGCAGTGTTAAATACTCATTCCTTATCAGTGTAAAATAAGTCCTTGCGCTGCAGTGAAACGATAAAAGTCTAGAATATAAATACTATACGGTCAAACCTGTTTTCCTCATAAATTACATATTTATTCTGAAAAACATGCCGTACAACCTTCTGTCTTTCCTCCATCTTAACCTTGACCCCCAACGCATTACACTGTGAGCCAGCTAAGCAGAATTTCGGACCTCAAAGCATAAGCAACCGCATAAATCTTAGTTACGTGACCTCTCGCAGCCTCCCGGAGGTACGTTGGAGGTAACGGAGGCAATTACACTGTGTAGCAGTCTTAGAGGAGTGAGATATGAGAGTTTAAGTCTAACTTGTATGGAGCTGTAAATGTTAAGGTGTGATGCTGTTTTTTGGTCGGAAGTGTAATGGATGTTAGTGGTATTTGAAGAAAGCGTTGTATGTCAACAAAGTAGGTACTAGTAATATTAAAATCTGTTTTGTGTAGGTATGTTTGTGTCACATGTGATCTCTAAAACTGCCGTGCTTTTTTGAACTTTAAATTAGCTATTACTTTTATGTATTTAGCAATTAGTTTTATGTTTAATTTATTGACGTCTGTACCGGAGTTGATAATTATTTTTATATCCTTAAGTTACCTACTACCTAGAAACGCTATATTTTACGAAATCATCATCTGACTAGCCTTTTCCTAACTATGTTGGGGTCGGCTTCCAGCTGAACTTCATGAAATAAAATAGTAAAATAGCCTATTGTATAGAATCAAGTTTCTCTAACTAAACAGACAGCTGTGCTGCTGGGAACTTTGTTGCGCCACTTCTTCTTCCCAGCTAATGCACTAGGAAGTGGTGACGGGCGGGCGTTTTAAGGGACTGTCTTACGTAATTTTTGACGTTCGAAAGTTGAGACATTCTAGTTTGAATAAATGACATTTGATTTGATAGCATCGTATGCTTACTGTCCAAAGCTTTCAAACCTATTACATTACGTTAAAGCAAATATCAAATATCAAAATAAAATACAAAAATAATCCATTAGGTAATTTCTTTTCAGTCACAACCATCTCTAGCGTCCATCCATTCCCATCCATTACACAATTAATGTACGAATGTAGGAGCCACAGATATAGTTTAATATATAGATAGATAAAACATTTATTCAGTAAACACTAAAGACATAGCACAACACTCAAAAGCACAATTAAAAAGATGATAACAAATTACATGAATATACAACACATAAAAAAAAACGAAAACATAAAAAGAAAAACTAGTATTTAAAGAAATAGAGTGACACGATGACAAGCTTTAAATCTATACTTATACTTATATAATATAATATTATAAAGAGGAAAAATTTGTATTTTTGTTTGTTTGTAATGGATAAACTCAAAAACTACTAGACCGATTTTAAAAATTCTTTCACCATTAGAAAGCTACATTATCTGCGAGTAACATAGGCTATATTTTATTATAGAAAAAATAGGGGTCCATATGATATTTGGGTTATTCGGACCCAAGGTGTAAAAAATCATCCAAAAAAGTTCTTTATTTGGCGTACGCCGCCTAAACTATAAAAGATAGAACCATAAAATGTTCTAATTAATTAAAGACCTTAAAAATATCTACAAAAAAGTCCCCGACACACTATACCTATCTATTTCGAGTTAAGCACAACAACCATTTTTTTATTTAAAAATCTAGAATTTTTTTATTACTTCATTTAAACGCATTTATTTTACACATGTCATTACTCCTTATCAAAATAAACTATTTTGTCACAAAGTACTGTTTATGTAGATAATATTTAGTCTTTAATTCATTAAAATTGGACGTTTGGTTTGAAAGTTATGGCGAAATCAATATAATACTATTTCTACTTTCTACTTTAGATCTATGAGTAAGGTACCCGCGCGGCTCAGACGCGTGGTCGGCTCCTTACGCAGCGGTAGCGCGCGGTTTCTAATAATTTTCGTACGAAAATTTTTAGATTTCGTTGTTAAAACTAAACCTAACAAAAAGTTCTTTTCAGAGCTACATAAAAGTTTATTTTCAAAGCTATATAAAAGTTCTTTTCAGAGCTATATAAAAGTTCTTTTCAGAGCTATATAAAAGTTCTTTTCAGAGCTATAGAAAAGTTCTTTTCAGAATTAAACAAAAGTTCTTTTCAGAGCTAAACAACAGTTATTTTCAGGGCTAAAAAACAGTTCTTTACAGGGCTAAAAGAACAGTTCTTTTTAGGGCTAAACAGTTGTTTTCTGAGCTAAAATATTACACGCCATTAACATTTTCTTAATTATATATATTATTTGTTTGTTACATATCTACAGATATATATAAAGTCTGCAAAATGCCTAAAAGAACGAGGTCTCAACTTTCTAAACAGTTCTCAAGCAAGGGCAGCAAGAATACGTCGTATTAAAGAATCTTCACCTGAACGTTCACAACGTCTTGCCGAACAAAATTTGAGAACCTCTGAGTTACGCGCGCGACAGTCGAGTGTCGAGCGTTCGCAACGACTTCATGAACAAAATGTAGCACCTCTGAGTTACGCACGCGAGAGTCGAGTGTCGAGCGTTCGCAACGACTTCATGAACAAAATGTAGAACCTCTGAGTTACGCGCGCGACAGTCGAGTGTCGAGCGTTCACAACGACTGCATGAACAAAATGTAAGAACCTCTGAGTTACGCGCACGAGAGTCGAGTGTCAAGCGTTCGCAACGACTTCATGAACAAAATGTAGCACCTCTGAGTTACGCACGCGAGAGTCGAGTGTCGAGCGTTCGCAACGACTTCATGAACAAAATGTAGAACCTCTGAGATACGCACGCGAGAGTCGAGTGTCGAGCGTTCGCAACGACTTCATGAACAAGATGTAAGAACCTCTGAGTTACGCGCACGACAATCGAGTGTCGAGCGTTCGCAACGACTTCATGAACAAAATGCAAGAACCTCTGAGTTACGCGCACGAGAGTCGAGTGTCGAGCGTTCGCAACGACTTCATGAACAAAATGTAAGAACCTCTGAGTTACTCACGCGAGAGTCGAGTGTCGAGCGTTCGCAACGACTTCATGAACAAAATGTAAGAACCTCTGAGTTACGCGCATGAGAGTCGAGTGTCGAGAGTTCGCAACGACTTCATGTACAAAATGTAAGAACCTCTGAGTTACGCACGCGAGAGTCGAGTGTCGAGCGTTCGCAACGACTTCATGAACAAAATGTAAGAACCTCTGAGTTACGCGCACGAGAGTCGAGTGTCGAGCGTCGATTCGAGTCGAGTCGATCGAGTCCATTCTTTAGAAAGCTTGATAGATGCAGTATACCCTGGCATAGAAAATTTACATGGAAATGACTTTCGTTGGCTGTGTTGTAGAGCAATAGTGTCACCTAGGAATGACACGGTCAATGAAATAAACAATTTAATTATGCAAAGAGTCCCGGGTCAAGTTAAGCATTATAAATCCATAGATACTGTCACTAATATCGAAGACGCAGTACATTACCCACAGGATTTTTTAAATTCTCTCAACCCCGCTGGACTGCCACCTCACCAACTGTCGTTAAAAGTCGAAACGCCAATAATGCTTCTCAGAAATTTGAGCCCTCCCAATATGTGCAATGGAACGAGGCTACTTATAAAGGAATTAAAAGACAATTTAATTGTAGCGACCATTATCACCGGCCCTG
Organism: Fissipunctia ypsillon; assembly: GCA_947568875.1. Lineage (NCBI taxonomy): Eukaryota > Metazoa > Arthropoda > Insecta > Lepidoptera > Noctuidae > Fissipunctia > Fissipunctia ypsillon. Next base: position 18,451,613 of record OX387662.1, read on the forward strand.
CTGCTGGTGAATTAGCTCACATTCCTCGGATACCGATGATCCCCACCGATTTACCAATTCCATTTAAACGACTTCAATTTCCGGTGAAAACTTCTTTTGCATTAACTATTAACAAGTCCCAGGGCCAAACTTTCAATTTAGTAGGGATTGATCTACGAAAGGAATGCTTTACCCATGGCTAACTGTACGTTGGCCTATCACGAGTTGGGTCTCCCGAACATCAATACATTTTGTTGCCATAAGATAAAATTACATCTAATGTTGTATAAAGGGAAGCTCTAATTCAGTAACTTTTTTCACAAAAATTTTATCCTTTAAAACAATATTTAACACATGAAGTTATCTTATCCTGCTAATAAAATAAATGCGAAAGTCTGTTCGATTATCTGCCTGTTTGTCGGCTAAAATGCTGAATTTACTTTTGGGTAGTTGAACACATGGGATCAAACTTAGGCTTTTTGTAGCGGTAATCGACATCCACGCAGGTGGAGCCGCGGGGGACCGCTATAGGTTATATAAATCAGAATAACACATAGGCTACTTTTTGTCGCGAAAACCGACATCCACGCGGGCGGAGCCGCGGGCGACCGCTAGTTAATTAAATAACGAGACAAGGTGAGGTGTGCGTCTCAAGGTTGCACCAAATGGGAGTCCAGCTCAGCATGTGTCAATTGTGTGCTCAATATATAACACATTCATCGTGGAAATACGATACATTTGAATCCGATTTTCGTGTGAAAAATATCCATTATATTGATTATCTCAGCCCTCGATAATATCTGATCGGATATGCATGCGATTGCAATAAATTATTCAGAAGCAATGGCATTTAAAATGAATATTGGTATTGGCTGCATTTTTAATGTTTAATTTTTTAATTATTCTTTTCAATTTGAGAGTAAGATTCGGACATTAAATATGCATATATCGTGTATTGCAAGCAGGTTACTTGGAAAAACGCTATCAAAAATCAAAAGCATTTTTCTCGTAGAAGTACCTAAGTAGGTTTAAATCCTAAATTATGTATGTTGAAAAGGGATACCAAACATCATAACATTACGCCCGTACCTATTCCCCGAAGGGTAAGCAGACGTATCTTCAAGAAATAGATAGTATAGAGTACATCCAGATTACACCAGATACGTGTATTGTTGTACATACATACATAAACTCACGCCTTCTTCCCATGGGGGTAGGCAGAAACTACAGAACGCCACCTGCTAGATCCTTACATACTCCTTTTGCATACTCTTTTTGCATACTGCTTTTTTTTTATTTTTCATACATCAGGAGCTAGACCAACACCTCTTAACGCAGTATTATTGTAATCTTACTTCAGTGTGGGAAACAGATGGAGCTAGACGTCTTGTATAGCTCCATCTCTTTCTCACACTGAAGTATCATTAAAATAATACTGCTTTAAGCGGTGGTGGTTGGCCTCCTGGTCATACACGCACGCTGGTTGCGAGTACTACGCACCTGACCTTTCTGAAGAACATCACCAATAAGGTCACTTTAAGTTATAGATTTGTTGTTGTGTTTGACTGAAATGTTTTTTATCCGTTAGGTAGATACCTAAAAAAAATATTTTTAGTCATCATCCCTATTGCACCATTTTATCAAAAAATATTTGACACGTATTTTTTTCTTTTTTTACGTAATCAAAAGATTACGGCGATACATTGAGTTAAAATGTGGCATGACGTCACGCCTTGTTCGATGTAAGACGTAGCGAGCCCCCACTCCCCAACTTTGATGCGTTTTATTTAAGTAATTTTTTATTAATAATATGATAAAGCAAAAAAAAAAAATGTTTTTTGTTATCTGACTGACGCACAAAATAGATATTTATTTTCCATCCAGGCATCATCCTTATTCATAATAAATATTATATTATGAAGTACACCTCATTTCTACCAAACTTTTAGAGAAATTCGGGACAGAAATCTTAAGTCACTTTCTCTAGGCTAAAAATCGAAACCAAACCACACTTTTACGACCATTAAACAAAAAAAAAACAATGTTTTTAAAACCCAAAACCTTACCCCATCATTTATAACAGTCCTCTAACTGCCAAACAAAAGCATACAATTTGTCAATCAGAGTTTCACAAAAACATATGATCGAGTCATATTCGTCGAGCTGCAATCGAAATAGCTTTTGTTTTGTTCTACATAGTTAGTGCACGCGTCGTACTCTAGGGAGCCTCTCGAAATTTTAAAATACATTTTATATTCCTTTACCATTGTGCGAAACTCGATGAGCTTTTGGTCATAGAGAAGTAAACAAATGGAGTAATCAACTCAGAGTGACTGTCTGTCAGACAAAGCACTGTCTAAACAACCAGTGATATTATAGTAAACACGTTATACACATGCCATTTTTTTTTTTTGTGGATGGGAAATCATCAAATGACTTCTCCCGCTCTGGGCGGAGCGGGAGGGCGTGTTAGAATTTACTGACTAAAACCCACCCGTGTTCCTTCTGTTGCCTGTTCCGGGGCCACGGTAACTCTTTCGAACATCCCGCAACCCTAGCTGGCATCGGCCCTAGCGGACCCCGTCAATAGTGCTGACATCTCTTTGAGGCGCGCGTGGAACACGACGCGCCGTCGACTCGGGCTTGGTCCTTACCGGACGGCGAGCTACCCATTGCTCGCCGTCCGCAAGCCCGCGCCTACTGTGGCCGGGAATCGGCTGCCAATTCCCGACGCCCAGGGCGTCTCCTGCGACGACTAGGGGCGTGAGGGCGCAAAGCTTGCCTCTCCCTCACGCGTCCCGCCTCCTCTTTCACGAGCATTACTGCTTCGCAGAAGGAGGTAATGGCTTTCCATGCACTCTCGCTCCGTACCATGGCCTGGACCAGGGCCGGACGCGAGAGATCGCCGCCGCCGATCGCTTCCGCGAGGACACGGCGGTGCTCCGCCCAAGCCGGGCAGACCTCCACCGTATACTCCACCGTGTCCTCCGGGCGATCCACACAGTGGTGACACCCGGGCGTTTCCTCCCGCCTTATCCGGAACAGGTACCTCCCGAAGCACCCGTGTCCGGTGAGGACCTGCGTCAGGCGGAAGGTGAGTTATACACATGCCTAAACGTTGCACAAAAGTGTACAAGTAGCTAGATGAACCCCCCAGATGATGGACCGACGACCTTAAGAAGTTGACTGCGACAGACTAGATGCGGAAGGCGGAGGACAGGGTATTGTGGCGCAGCCTGGGAAAGGCTTATGTCCAGCAGTGCACTGCGATAGGCTGAGTTGATTGATACAAGCAGCTTGTATCTCATTGCTGTGACATTCACCAAGCAGAAGTTGTTATAGCACTATATCATGCAAACTACTTTCATACTTTTGTGCAAGTTACAGGAATGTGTAATTTTGTATCCTTAGTGGGTAAGAAGTTGCACCAAAGCGTTTCTCTTATGGACAGGAATAATACCCGAACTTTTTTGCCAAAAACGATACCATGTTTGTTTATCCGTAGTGGGTAAAAAGTTGCACTAAAGAGTATCTCTAAATAGCCGGGAATGGTAGGCATCAAAACTTTTTTACGAATAACGATCCCATGTTTGATACAAAGTCTACCTAAAATCTCAACATGTTTAGGTAGGTAATTGAGTGACAAACAAACCGTCGGTCCATCTGATGGTAATCGCCACCTATGTGTACCTGCAATACCAGAAGCAGCGCAGATGCGATGCCATCCCAGAGACAAAGCGTAAAGTTCTCATGCGCGTTTAAATTACACAAGTAATATTGTGTTTCGTTCATCAACCCGCACATTAACACTTCATTTACTCAACACTCTTAGTCAACAAATTACCGATTTAATTTACACTCAGTCGCGTTCACATCAATGGGACATTTCAAAAAGAAAACGTTGTTCAGCATACACTATATTGATTTCTGCCTCATTGGTCTAGTGGTCGCAAACGCTACTGGTACTGCTGAGCATGATAATGGTCCTGGGTTCCCAAGTCGGGCAGTATCGTTGGGTTTTTTCATCAGGAATTTCTCAGTAGCAGCCTGGAGTTTAGATTTGTGCAATGGGCTCACATGGGACTTAAACATAACTGCCAAATTGTGGGTGTACTATATAGTAAACCTCTGCCTAACCCTTCGGGGAATACAGGCGTGATGTTATGTTATGTTGTAATGATTTAAATCGTGTGAGTCATTAAAGTACTTTACTACAGTGCACTAAATAAGCCATATTGACGCTCGGAATGTTTATAGGATCATTTCAAACTGTTTGAAAACCGGTTGATTGTCTATTACTATACAGAGTGGACTGTAAAAGCTTATGGGCTGCTGAAACAATTGAAGTTCGTAAGTGGATTAATTTAATTGCAACTTGTGCAGTGGGTGTTAAAATGTCATTTTGAGTGCTTGCGCACACACATTGGCACTCATCGGCAGTGGTTCTGTGTGTGGTGTGCTTGAAAGTCATTTTAGGTCCGTATCCAAAGGGTGCCAACGGGAGCCTATTACTAAGGCTTCGCTGTCCGTCCGTCTGTCACAGGGCTGTATCTTTTGAACCTTAATAGGTAGACACTTGAATTTTTCAGAGCGTGTACTATTATAGCTGCTACAACATCATCATCTGCCTAGCCTTTTCCCAACTATGTTGGGGTCAGCTTCCAGTCTAACCGGATGCAACTGAATACCAGTATTTTACATGGAGCGACGCCTATCTCACCTCCACAACCCAGTGACTGGATAATACGATACCCCTTGGTAAGACTGGTAAATGACAGCGATGTGGACGAGTAGGTGTCCTTTTGTTTTTGCATATTCATTTTTATAGTTAGTTAGTGATTGTATATTGTATTTAAGATTTGTGGAAAATAATGTAAAAAAAAATAAAAAAATGTTTTATTCAATAACAAACTAAACCCCTCCCGCTCTCCCTTAACTTGATTACATCTATATATATTTATAACTTAAATAAAAAAAATATTAAACAAAAAAAAAATGAATAAAAAAATGTAAAATGTGTGTTTGTGTATGTGTATATGTAATGTGTATGTGTGTGTGTGTGTGTGTGTGTGTGTGTGTGTGTGTTGTGTGTGTATGTGTGTGTGTGTATGTGTGTGTGGCATATGTATTAATGTGTATAATAAATATTAAACTTATACATAATATTAAAGAAATCTCGATGTTTTGTCAAGTCGTAAAACCCGTGCAACGCAGGGGCGGGTCGCTAGTATAGTTACATAACTTAAACTTAAGCATAGCTTCGTCCCCAACATGTCATAAACTACACATACGCTATTAGCCGTTGATTACCAAACTAATTGATCTCGAGGGGTTTCATCAAAGGACCATTGTAATGCCACCTTCAAACTGTTCAGATGTACTGACAACAAAATAAGTAAGTAACTGGGTAAGAAATTAACATCGTCATACTGTATGACACACCGGTCCCACCAACCATATTTATATGTACATAGGTTGGGGGATTTTCTTTAAAATTTATATTTTCATTATTTCTTTCTTTTATCCGGACACATATCGACATCTAACCAGCTACCATTCTTGCAATGGTAACTTGGTTGTGCAGGTCAGATAGGCAGTCGCTACAGTAATAAACTGGTATGTAGCTGCATCTGGTTAGACTGGAAACTAACCCCAATATTGTTCGGAAAAGTCAGGCATATGATGATACTGCGTAACATACACAAATTAAAAATATTTAATTACTGAGAATAAGTACTGTTTGAAGAGGAGTTTCTTAAACTAGCTGGCGAAACTTTACACGTGTTATGGATATCGATAACAAAAGACACCAAAATAATAATAATCTTGCGCGCTCCGAACTCTAGGTCTGTGCCGGGAGAGGTTACTTTGCCGGAACAGTTCTAGGGTGAGGAGCCAGACCAAGAGAGATACAGAAACCCGCAGGGCAGCATGTGGCGAGCTGCTGGGCAGTAGCGACCCCACGTACCCTATCTCCCGGGAGAAGTCATGTTCCTCATCTCTGGCTTACCTTTATTGGCCCGCTGGAGTGAACACTGACGAGAACTGACCTCCCACCTCATTCTTGCCTTTATTGGCTGGCTTGAGTAGAGATTCGCAAGAGCAAACGTGCTCGGAGGAAGGAAGTACTCCAGTAAGATGCTGGTAGGGATCTTGACCGTACTTCCGGGATTGTCCTGATAGCCGTGGAATACCTCTCCACTCCTCTTAAGCACCTCAAGACATGTTGCCCTCTTGTCGCTACGACACTATGTGCTAGCGACCGTTTCCGGGGGCCCATTGTTGAGTGTGCAAGTCACCCCCTGCCATTTTATCCGTGTATTGTATTTATCAAACATTGGTCAGGCAGGGGTCATAGTCCTTTCATAGTTTTAAATAACCAGTCCACTTTAGCCATCCAAACCCATAGCCCAATTTTTTTTTTTGTCTCCATGTCCTGCAATAGTCCTACACCAACCGGGGGTTGTCCTTGGGTGCACTTGCAAAGTAGGTACGCACAGGGATAATCGTCGGTTGGTGCTTCATTTCCATTGAAAGCGTCTAACGGGCCTCTGCGAGTTGGCTTCGGCCCCTCATATGCCTTCCAAAGGTCCGGGACCCTAGGGTCCCGATAAATATAAAAAAATAATAATAAAGTCACTGCACTACCGGCGGCCGTTGACCCCATAATCAGTCGTGCTGTTGCTCAAAATCTTTTGTTGACCGTACTTACATAATAATAGGTATGTCGGCTTTTGATGTCGGCTAATTGTATAGAATTGTGTCAAATATGTGTCACGAAGCTGTGGGGGGGGGGGGGGGTTGATTAGGCTTTAATGTCGTACGTGATATCAAACATTTTGACGTGACAATTTCTCATTGCGCTGGCCAGGATGTTTTATTTTATTTACATTTAAGAGCGTTTACGACGTACGGCATTTCATACAACTTTCAAGTCCTTATTTTTCGAAATGAACAAACCGATTAACTTCATACACATAAGCAGGATACATAGGTCTAAAAAATTAGTTAAGAACATTTTCGAAATGTCTTATTTAAAAAAGATTTTTGGAAATCTCCGTTTCTATGGAAAGTTTAAAATCGGTCGAATTTAGCTGTAACACTATTTTTCGGCGAAGTGTCCTGTCGGCGAAGAGTCCCGTCGAAGTAAAGTCTTGTCGGTCCTCAGTCTGTCGGCGTTTAGTCGTACACTGCATACATTCCAACTGCAAAAATAAGTTGGCTGACTATTACTCATTAACTTGTAAAATTTACTTAGACACTTGACTCGTAACAAAAATTAGCACTTTAAAGCTTAATATTTCAGAAACGGATCCCTTTATCGAAAAATTGTTTTGACCAACCCGCAATATTTTTGAAATACCTATCCAACAACACCCCACACCATGGGGTAGACGAGGAAAAATGAAAGGCGTGATTAATATGTATATGCATGCCAAATTATAGCTTTCTAGTACTAAGTCTCTGAGCTAAGCTGCAGACGGACGCACATGGTGAAACTATAAGGGTTCCTTGTTGACTATGGAACCCTAAAACTAATAAATTCTGACGCTGATTTCCACACCTTAGCGGTATGCAAAATGAACGTGTCGCCCAAGCATTTTGTCTGAATACTGGCATCATCAATCATCTTTAGCAGTCTACTGCTGGACATAGGCCTGTCCAATGTCTCTCCAATATCTACGACTACCTAAGTAAATAAAATATCCACTATTAAAGTGGTGCCAACTACTCGCACTAAACATCGTCCCGCATAGCGTAGTTCATCCTAAAAATCAAAGCTAAAATACAAAGCGACTGGCTGGGTTCGATGACGCGCGACGATTGTCGATTCAACCCACGCTCCGTGTTCGAACGTCAATTTCAGTGATACCCGCATTAGCCCAATCTATGACAAAGTTGCAATCGTATTTCATTTTGTTAGTTACCGTATTGTTTTACGAATGGAGTCGGAATTTATGGAGTATAAAATCCTGGATTTTGAATGGAAATTATATTACTTTTACATTTTTATAAAGGGTAGACAAAGTGTGTTTAGTTCACTCGCATTTCGCCAGTTATGTTTCTTTAATTATTTAGTTATTGCACAATGTATCATACTTACACACAATTATAGACTTAAGCTCTATTTACACCGTGCAAGTTTCTAGAACGTTCAATCATCGCATGCCATACAGCACGTTCAATTGTATTGCCATTCAAGAATTGCATGCAAGCGATTACACGCGTGCGATTTCCATAAAATGGTATATAATAATTGAATGCAAGTTTATATTTTTTTATTTCAGATAGGTTTGCTCTTGACTAGTCAAGGCCAGAGATGACAGAGACAAAGTCGACGATGGAGCGAGCATACCCAGAAAAAGCCTGTTCACTCTCACTTTGAAGAGATCGGGGTCGTATGCGTTCGGAAACACAGACGCAGGCAGAGAGTTCCACTTCTTTGCTGTGCGCATCACAAAAGACATTTGGAAACGCTTAGTACGAATTGGTGGGACAGCAACTAGGTAGGGATGGTAACCTGCAGTGCGTCTAGATGTCCGATGGTAGAAGGGGGCCAGCGGAATGAGGTTGTGGAGTTCTTGAGCACACTCACCGAAGTACAATCTGTAGAAGACCGACAAGTAGGCAACCTTGCGGCGATGAGCCAAGCTGTGAAGCTTGGCATCCACCAGTCTTACGTCGCCAATGAGCCTTTTAGCTCTGCGTTCCACCGAATCAAGCGCGGCAAGTTGCTATTTAGCTGAGCCATCCTAAAGGTGGCTGCAATACTCCATGCAGGATCGGACTTGCGCTTTGTAAAGAGTTAAAAGCTGTCCAGGCGTAAAGTATCGCTTCACCTTATTTAGGATGCCCAGTTTCTTGGCCGCAGTTTGGGCTTTGTACTGGATGGTAGCACTGAAAAGTTTTGCCATTCAATAAAATTGCATTCGACTTATACCAAGGCAATAAAATTGCAAGGCGATTATTGCATGCAAGTTTTGCCTCATCTAAACACAAAGTTGCTTGATTGATTCTAGTATTACCCGTATTTGCGCTGCCAAATATTTCATTCAATTTTTTTGGAACGTCTTGTTTCATTCACTCATGTTTGAATGATAGAAAATTTTTATGGCAGAATTGGATGCGATTTTATTGTACGTGCTGTTTACACCTACCAGTCTTGAACGGCAACTAACTTGCCCGTATCGTGCAGCAATATTGTACGCATTGTTTAGACGATGCTAGATAATTGATATGCCATATACAGTAACCTAAACCTAACCTTTTTTTTTTTTTTTTTTGTTTCGGGGTGGAAAGTCCTCATGGATGTCCTCCGCCCTGGGGCGGGCGGAGGGGTCTGTCAGACTCTTACTGACTAAAAACCACCCCGGTGTTCCATCTCACACCTACGCCGAAGGTCGCGGGAACTTACGATCCTTCCGCAACCCCCGGCTGGTGCCGGCCCGCCACGGCAGGCCTCTCCTCGTGTCGAGGGGGGGAGTGAGGTGTTTGACTCCCCCCGCGACGTCTAAGAGGGGCGCGCGTGGAACACTACGCGCCGCCACCTCGGGTCCGATGTATGGGGGGCGACGGACGTCCCCGAGTCCGTCGCCCCTGGACCCATTTAGGGGGGCTGGAAGAGGGCGTTGTCCGCCCTCCACCGACGCCCAGTGCGCCTGCTGCGGGCTGGGTGAGAGGATGTGATCTCCCTCTCCCTTTCCGCAGCCTCCTTCTGCGAGATGACTGTCTCGCAGAAGGAAACCACCGCGTCCCAGGACTCCTCGCTGCCGACCATCGAATTAACGACAGCCGGCAGCGACAGGTCACTGCCTACTCTAGAGATGAGGGCACGGCGCGGCTCCTCCCAAGCGGCACACTCTGCCAGCGTATGCCGCGCCGTGTCCTCCCGACAGTCGACGCAGTGGTGACACCGGGCGTTTGGCTCCCTGGTTATGCGACACAGGTACTTCCCGAAGCAACCATGCCCCGAGAGCACCTGCGTCACCCGAAACGACAAGGAGCCGTGCCTCCTCCCGAGCCAAAGGTCGAGCACCAGCCGGACCGCCTCGATGGTGCCGAATGGTAGGGCGTGAGAGCCTGTCCCGCCATTCCGCCACCAGGACCTCGCGAAGCAGCAACCGACGCTGCTCCATTAGTCGCTGCATCGGTCGCTCACCTCGCGCCTGCATTTCCTCGCGCCACCGATACAATGACGCGAGTAATTTCGCCTCCAGGTCCCAAGGCGGGGATCCGGCCAGTGCGCAAGCCGCCTCGTCCTAAACCTAACCTAACCTAAACCTTTTTTTTTTTTTTTGGTGACGGGGTGGAAATCCTCATGGATGTCCTCTGTCCTGGGGTGGACAGAGGGGTCTGTCAGACTCTTACTGACTAAAACCACCCCGGTGTTCCCTCGCACACTTGCACCGGGGGCTACGGGGGCACTTAAGCACTCTTCAACGCAGCCCCCGACTGGTGCTAGCCCGCGTCTGCGGGCTCCGTCTTGTCGAGCGAGGGGAGTGAGGTGTTTGACTCCCCCCGCGACGTCTGAGAGGGGCGCGCGTGGAACACTACGCGCCACCACCTCGGGTCCTGTGGAGTGGGGGGCGGCAGACGTCCCCGAGTCCGCCGCCCTTGGACCCATTTAGGGGGGCCGGAAGAGGGCATTGTCAGCCCTCTGCCGACGCCCGGTGCGCCTGTTGCGGGCCGGGAGAGCACTTGAAATCTCCCTCTCCCTTTCCGCTGCCTCCTTCTGGGACATGACCTTTTCGCAGAAGGAGATCACCGCGTCCCACGACGCTGCGCCACCGACCATAGAACGAATCACAGCCGGCAGCGACAGGTCGCTTCCCACTTCCGAAATGAGGGCACGGCGCGGCTCCTCCCAAGCTGCACACTCTGCAAGCGTATGCCACGCCGTGTCCTCCAGACAATGGACGCAGTGATGACACCGAGCGTCCGGCTCCCTGCCTATGCGACCTGACGGAGTTCAGACCGGAGCAGCGTAATCTGCCGCTGCACCAGTACTACGCCCCGCGTCCGCGCCTCCTCACGCCACCAACCTAACCTAACCTAACCTAAATTGTACAATAAAAGTGCATCGCCTGCGCTCGCGTCCCTTCGTTTGTCACTGACCACAGATAATAGTCTGTAACATGGACAAGCGACGTTGAAGCGTCGGGTGTGGGTCGATCGTAATGTAATAGTTTTATTTTTTTTATTTAGTTCGTCATCAAATACGGTTTTGCACAGAATTTTGTTTTAAGAATATATTTTATTGCTTATTTTATTTATTTATTTTATGTCCGTAGGTGTGTCCGTGGCATCACAGTGGGCCCTGTCAGAATATCAGCGCTGCGGTATTTGTTTTGTATTTTCAAATATCGCAGCATCGTGCTGAGATAGAAGCCTTTTTGGCCTCGCACAGGTCTTCTTTGTTTTGTTTTTTTTTCTTTCCTTTTATTTTATTTGTGTTTATGATATTGTTAGTTTTTATGTTCTTTTTATTGTTGTATTTCATGTGCGTGTCCCAAATAAAATATTTTTCTTTCTTTCTTTCTTTCTAACCTTTCTCCTTGTAAATTGAGATTTAAACTAGGCTAAACTAATGAGTATATAACCCTTTTTTGGATGGGAAATCATCAAATGACTTCTCCCGCTCTGGGCGGAGCGGGAGGGCGTGTCAGACTTATACTGACTAAAACCCACCCGTGTTCCTTCTGTTGCCTGTGCCGGGCCACGGTAACTCTTTCGAACATCCCGCGACGAGTATATGACCCTGTTATGGCGCAGCAAGTTATCTTACAACATAACATAACATCATCATATATCATAATATCATATCATTACATCACGCCTGCATTCCTCAAAGGGTTAGGCAGACGTGTACATATAGAACACTTACATTTCGCCAGTATCTCATAACAATATAAAGAAAAAAAAAACGTTTAATTTCGGTAAATATGACGCGAAGAAAGAACACAATTACGAAAAGAACAAGTGAAACAGTGAACATATAACTAGGTTATGATTAATTCACATGTAATAGAGCGGCACCTATTAATTAAGTACACGGGATTCAAGTAACTATTGCTATAAACACAAGCGAGCATAAATCTCATAAAAATATATTATTTTAAAGGAAAAGCTTAAAAATACTACAGTAACAAAGTCCATCCAGGTAATCAAACCCAGGACCTCGCGCTCAGCAAACATGTTTAAACCACTAGGGCAGTCAAATAATAATGAGTGAATTAAATATTATATAATTATCATATTATAGTTTTCATTATTTTTTTTCATCGCTGAATGGGCCTGTTCTTGACCTCAATCAAGCCTGATGGAAAGCAATGGTTGAGGTATATGATGGAGCGAGTGTGCCCAGAAAATGCCTGTTCACGTTTGCTTTGAAGGCAGATGGGTTACACGTGGAACGGAACACAGACGCTGGCAGAGAGTTCCGCACTTTGGCTGTGCGCATAATAAATGTGGAGGAGAAGCGCTTAGTCAGCCAATGCGGATGGTACCGTGCAGTACGTCTGGCGATGGTGGGATTAGGTCGTGGAGCTGCTGCGCACATTTCATTAATAAAACCGTAAGACGTAATTTCGAAATTGCATTTTACGATACACACTAATCTTCTTATACCTACGATAATACATTCATCAAAAAACCGCACACATTTCAAGCTTCAAAGTTATCCCGATCATGAATCGCTAAATCCTGTACCTATATAACTCATACAGATATTTCTGACGCCCGAACGAATAATCGCATTCAGAATAAGAATTCTTTGCACGGAATAGGTACGTAAGTTAGTACTTATTGTAAGAATTGAATACGCATAATAATCCGATGGCTTTGTGGAGGCAATCGCTCAATATTCCTGATGTTCCGACGGTGTATTTGTATGGTATTATTTCCGGACTGAATGGTGCCTCAGGCAATGTCAATGGGATATATACTGAAGAAGGAGATCATGAACTCTTGTTGATCGATTGGCTCCGTCTTTGGAATTATTTCTGGATTAGATATTCTTACATTTGTTTCCATGATCAGTCTTTACAGGGCATTGAATCAAGCTCGTGGCCTTATGAATGGTGATATTTATGAACGTCTGGAAAACTCTGGACTGCTAGCCTCTCTACGAACTAAAGGCTGGCCTTAATTTATGCAGCATGATCTAGCATAAGCATAAGCATGACGGATATGGTACATCTCTCTAGTTATCGTCAGCCATATTTTAACAACTGTGGGCGTGCTATGGGTAGTGTTGGTTATTGCGCAATAGAAAAACCGTTTGCAGTTTAAATCAAATTATAATTCACGACCAAAATATTCACACACTGAAGGTACACGACAAGACTATAGGGAACGCACGACAGTTTCTAAACGTGTTCACTGCTCGACAGCCACCGACAAACTCTGCTTAACTCCGGTCGACGAACGTTATGTTATAGACTCTGTCGAGCGCCGCTTGGTGGCGCTGGTGACCCAATTAGTCAAACGACGACTAACGTATTTCCGACAAGTATAACCAGTCTATACATACATTGATAAATTGATTATATCCAGACTTATACTTGCTTAGCAGTGGGAACTGCTACACAGGCCTCCTCTCTGTGAGGGAGTGTGAGCCATAATCCACCACGCGGGTCTCGTACGGGTTGGTGGATGTCAATGTCTTCGAATTTTTGGTTCTAGAACATGTTTCCTCGCGATGTTTTCCTTTACCGTTTTGAGAGCAGTGGCAATGGCTATGACTTTTCCCTGCCATGTGTTACATTGAACAAACCTAGTCTACAATACCCTATTCCAGAAAGCCTTTCTACTAAAATCGCCCTTAAAACCACATGCATAGCGCATCGTTTAGCGTAGCCCGAACGTTTCAAAACCTGCCAAAATACCGCTTACTCACAATATTTACGTTGCACAGTTTTTAGCCAAACGTTTTTCATGAAAACTGTCATATGGTTTCAAACAGCAAGTCCGTGGATTTTTATTTTAGCTATTCGAATGGTGAAAGGTAACGCCTATGAAAAATTGATACGAAACTATTGATTTCTCTGTGTGAATGTTTTTTTTTTACATTTTCATTTGAATATTTGAAATGATATCGGTCGGTGAACGACTTGGTTTTGAATAGTATTTTTTTAAATAGTTTTTGATACTGATTGAAGTTCTGTGGAGTCAATTAAGCTGTGAAGAGGATTTTCAACTGTTTTTAGGGTTCCATATTCGAAGGGTACCAAACGGAACCCTATTACTAAGTCTCCGCTGGTCTGTCTGTCAGTGGGCTGGTATCTCATGAACCGTATTAGGTAGACAGTTGAAATTTTCACAGATTATGTATTTCTATTGCCGATATAGCAATAAATAATAAAAATTAAATAAAGTTAAAAATTAAAATTATAAATAGTATAAGTAGTAGTAGTAGTTATTAATTAGTTTATGTGGGTGTATTATAGGTACACCTCTGCCTAACCCTTCGGGGAAACAAGGCGTGATTTTATGTTATGTGTTAAAAATTAAAGGGGTTCCTAGACAAGAACGTGAAACCTGAAACGTATTTTTAGGGATCCGTACCTCAAAAAGGAAAAACGGAACCCATATAGAACCACTCGTTTGTCTGTCTGTCCGTCTGTCACAGCCATTTTACTCCGAATTTAATGGACCAATTAAGTTGAAATTTGGTATGCATAGGAATTTCTTTGACCAAATTATGGACGTATAACGTAAATAAATGAATTTTGAGTATGGTGGTCTTTTTTGGGGGCAAATAAGAAAATTTTAAAAAAAGTTTTGCAAACTGTACCGTGTGATATATCAAATGAAATGGCTTACTGCGAGGGTCTCAAATATATTTTAAAGGAAAATGTATAAGAAGTCTGTGGTCTTAAAATAACCTGGAAAATCTCTTAATATTGTGCGTACATACTTACATTTGCAGTTGGAATGTATGGGACAACATGCTTTTCAACTACAAATTTTAAGTTTATTCTTGGGATATTTTTTTCTCTTCTTTCTTTATCCCAACTATGGAACCATTCATTGTGCATGGTCCGACACGCACTTGGCCGGTTTTGATTTTTTTTTACTAAAGTAAAAAACGTAGTGTTAAATATTGTACGGTGGTACCCTTCGTGCGCTGCGCAAGTCCGACTCTTGGGCAAAATTTTTTTAAGTTATTTTTTACGGTATTTTTTTTTAATAAGCATTTTCGCGGATAATATCTTCCGCAATAACACCATGCTTGCTTACTGCGCGTTGACGATTTTTTACAGATTTCAGTCCATATTGTTTCCATTAACTAACTGAATGGGACCCAAGAGGTCTAATACATTTATCAAAAAATTACAAAATTGACATATTTTCAAGACAGGTGTTGTCTTAATAAAGCACTAAAACTGTAAAATTTTCGAATTGTCCCCTTTCACCTGTCACCCATCGGTGTTATAAAATAGGCCCCATATGGTATCGAGCTTCAAAGCGATACTGGAAATCAGCTTAAGCAATTTAAAACACATTTAACTAAACACTTGATCAAACTTGTTGACTTAAAATCAAATAACTCACACAAACTATCTATGAACGGAAATACACAATTTATTTGGGAACCTTGCGCGAATGGGTTCCGAGAGCACCACAAATATAGGCTTCAAATGAATAACGAACGTTATTTATTGATTTCTTATTAATAATAATACATTCGTTCGTTCGTTTTGATGGTTTATTGGTTCCATATGAGACATCGGTTCAATCATGTTTTAATCAACAAGATCTCCTTTTATTTATACGATCTTAATCTAAACTAATATTATCTTAACTCGGTGTAACGCAGAGCTAAGAGGCTCATTGGTGACGTAAGACTGGTGGATGCCAAGCTTCACAACTTGGCTCATCGCTGCAAGGTTGCCTGCTTGTCGATCTTCTACAGATTGTACTTCGGTGAGTGTGCTCGAGAACTCCACCATCGGACATCTAGACGCACTGTAGGTTACCATCCCTACCTAGTTGCTAATCCACCAATTCGCACTAATCGTTTCCAAGTGTCTTTTGTGATGCGCACAGCAAAGGAGTGGAACTCTCTGCCTGCGTCTGTGTTTCCGAACGCATACGACCCCGATCTCTTCAAAGTGAGAGTTAACAGGCTTCTTCTGGGTAAGCTCGCTCCATCGTCGACTTTGTCTCTGTCATCTCTGACCTAGACTAGAGTCAAGAGCAAACCTGCCTCAAATAAAAATAAATCATACAAGTAAAGTTGCTATAAGAGTTAATCTCTGGAAGTACTGATCCAATTACAAAGATTCTTTTACCGATAGAAAGCTACATTATTGCCAGGTGATGCTTTATTGTATTATTTACTTCTACGCGGACGGAAGTCGCGGGCTGAAGCTAGTCTTATAATATTACGGGGGCCAGAAGTTTGGGTCTCCTTCTAAAGGACCAAATTATGGGTTAAAAACCTCATCATAGTTTATCTCGAATGGTGAAAGAGCTTAGCATATATGTCAAACTTTGAGCAACGCTAATGTTTTTAACAGGTTCACGCGCGGTAAGTGAGACATAATCCCTAAAGCCTATCGCAGTCCACTGCTGGACATAGGCCTCTCTTAGTCTGTGCCACAACACCCTGTCCTCCACCTTCCACATCCAGTCTGTCCCAGCAACCTTCTTAAGGTTGTCGGTCTATCTAGCTGGGGGGCGTCCTACACTACGCTTGCCGATAGGCGGTCTCCACTCCAGGACTCGTCTGCTCCATCGGCCATCGGTCCTTCGACAAACATGGCCAGCTCACTGCTACTTCAGTCTGCTTACTCTGCGGGCTATGTCGGTTACTCCGAATATTAGTCGCTCGAGCTCGACGCAACTGCCATGGCCGGTGTCACAGCACTCCCGATGGGGCTGGGTACCGGCGGCGGCGAGGCGGAGCTGAGCGACGAGTCCGGAGATAGTAGACGTGCGCGGCGAGCTGCTGATCTTGTCAACATTCCGTTTTCTAGTTGGTTTTCATATTATAGAGGCGTGAGGAACAGGGTGTAAAGTTCACTCATCCTCCATAGAAAAGGGAGGATCCTCCGACCAGACGGGTGTTGTGTCTGGTGGGCTACTGCCTGGCGGTTGATGTCGGGATGTTGTATTTATATGCTAGTCGCGCGGTAAACGTTTTTCGTGACGTCAGTGTGACGCGTTCCATTGTGGCGATGTAGATATGCCGCCACATCACTCCCCTCCGGAGACCGGAGGTCGATAGTGGGCAGAGTCGTGTATCTTGCGATGCTTGCCTGGGCCCGTTGAGGTTCCAGTGAGTCGGAACCAGGAGCCGCATAGTTCACGGTGAGTCGGAACTGTCTATAGAGATGCCCCCAGTGAGTCGGGGTGGCGCTGCGTTATGTTCCAGTGCGTCGAATGTGTGAACTGCTGGCTTCGACCAGGAGAGGTTTGAAGGGCTCTGCTTGTTTGACCGGCCGAGTGTGCAGTGTGCTGTGCCAAGGTTGCTGATGAGGCTGTGGGTGATGACCAGGTATGCGCGGTCGCCGCATGCTGGTGGTCAGGATACCCGTTGAAGCCTTGGGTGCTGGCTGGCTGTGTGACTCGCTGCTTGAAAGCTCGAGGAAGTGATGCTGATGACGTCACGCTGTAGTAGTTGCACGAAGGCTGCGCTGACGTTCATGTTCGAGGTCACCAGTATAGAGGCATGAGGAACAGGGTGTAAAGTTCACTCATCCTCCACAGAAAAGGAGGGATCCTCCGACCAGACGGGTGTTGAGTCTAACATTCTACCAACGATAACAACGATGGTAAATTCAAAAATGTATGGAACTGACACAAGTTACTGAAAAGCTTATGAAAATCCCGCTGAAAGTAGTTGTAGGAATATGAAACGCATTGAAAGCGATTGCAACTTGTCTAGGCCCCTTGTCTCTAACATAACATAATACCTGTAATCCCCAAAGTTTAGGCAGAGGTGTACCTACAATACAGTCATGAGCACTAATATGCATGTACTGAGCAACTTTTAAGTCATTTTCTCCTACTGAGTTAATTGTAATTTTATGTTGTTACGAACATACACACACACACATACATACACACATACACCACACACACACACATATACATACACACACACACACATACATACACACCATACACACCACACATACACACACACTACACATACATACCCACACACACACATTCACAAACTCATACACTATCATGAAAGAGGTCTTATCTCAAAGTTGCAATCGTAATTCCACGAGAAAATCGCTTTTGAATTGTACTAAATGTATACATATATGTACGTGCTCGTGACTATACACCACATTTCGAACGTTATGTTTAAGTCCCATGCAACAGGACGCAATCCTGTCACCATCAACCGAGCACTTATCCAGAATTCCAGAATCCGAGCTGTTACTGAGAAATTCCAGATCGAAAAACCCAATAACACTGCCTGACCCGGGAATCGAACCCAGGGCCTCATGCTCAGCAGTAGCGCTTGCGACCAGTAAAACACCGAGGCAGTTGCTCTATGAACTTAATTAACGTAGCGTAATAAAAGTACCTACATCTAAAACTTCCAAAAAGCTCAATTCAGACCAATATTAATAACTTCATCAAAATATACGAATTAAAGACTCACTAACAAACTATTATATTTCGTAAACAATGATTATTAAAACTAGACCAAACAATTAATATTTTGTTTAAATATAAACAACCCTACCCGAAAGTTGGCACTTACTCGTAAAGTGCTCAAAACTAAATTACATAATATAAATTTTAAAGGGCATTTACATCCGTTTATTCTAATTATTTCTCTATCAGCAGAAAAGTGACTAAATTTTAGATTTATCACTCATTTTATTCTAAAGGCGATTAAATAATTTTGTTAAAATTACATACATAGTGTTCAACTATTCAAACGGAGGTGAACACCGCGCAAGACGTGTGTGCGCACATTTATTCTTTTAGGAAGTCACGCGACTATTCGAGCAAGTTTGAACATCGAATTTCATCCCGCAACCCACGTGGGATTCGCTTCAGTTTGACCAGAGCTTTAGGGTGAGATTCACATTTCATAGTTTGACTTTACCAAGTAGGTAAAGACATATGTGCTGACATCTGTAGATGTCAGTACATATGGCGCAGATGGATTGTTGAATCCGCTGTTTTACATAACCGCCAGCTGTTTTACAAAATAGCTCCATTATGTAAAACAGCTATTAGCGATTAGATGACGTTTAGAAATTTCCCATAATTGCAGAACTACACGCAGAATTGCATAAACGTTTTGCATTTGTCAATGCAGTGGGTTAACGATTAGAGTAAAACAGCGAGATGAAACGTCAGATTGTACATTTTAGTTCTAAATTATGTCTCTCGCTGTTCTTGGTTGTAAAACAGCGGATTCGATAATCCTTCTTCAACACATACACAACTTAACTAACATACTTGTATGGTAAGATGTATGAAAATGGATGAATTTAAGGAAGCAGTTTAACAGTCTGAAGTTTCAGCATCAAACATAAATTATTTAATTTAATATTATCAGAGGGAAACGGTTACAATGTTTTACATGTTTCTTCATTATATGAGTGGGAATATTTCACCCGCACCGATCGGTACCGATTTGTCTTTACCGGGAACCCGCTTCGTTATGCAAGCACCCCTAGGACATTCAACTTAAAGTTATATCATAATGAAGCTTAATCCGAAAGCATCTGCGACATATCATCGATCATAACGCCACAAGTTTAGTAGCATCATACGTTTGTAGTAACTAGTAGTAGGGTAATGTTATATTGTGCTTATGATAATATTCTCATGCTTATTTCATTTAATAATAACAGCAGCACGAGTCGATCGATGAGATAAAGCTACGCTTGCCACTGTTGGTCCGTGGATGGGTGACCATCTTTACATATCGAGACCCCTCCGTGCCTCGTAAAGCACGTTAAGCCGTTGATCTCGGCTGTCATTCGTGGATCTTTGAGAATCGTTACGGGAATTACCAAGTCGATCTTACCAAGGGGTATCGTATTACCCAGTTACTCGGTTGTGGAGGACAAATAGACAATCGCTCCATGTAAAATACTGGTATTCAGCTGCATCCAGTTAGACTGGAAGCTGACCCGCTAGCCAGATGATGATTTCTTAAAAGATTAACAAAACATTTTGGTTTACTACGGGTTCTACGAGCTGTATTTATTTGGGGTTTCATCTATCAACACACTAGCGACCCGCCTACTTTAAGATTGTTCACGTAGTAGACATGATAATAAGAAAATGCTGTATTTACCAATATTTGTTGGTTACATTTAGTTCTTTATTTTCTGTTGCTTCCTGTAATTTCTATAGTGCATACGTGCGTTGATAAATCTAAATCTATGCAACTAAGGGCCGATTTTTCAATCGTCAGGTAAATTTTATCTGGGGAATATTTTTGACGTTTTCACAGATTTTGTGTAGAAAACATGTCAAACCGCCATATTTACTCTTCTGATAAAAGTTATGTGAGGATTGAAAAATCGGCCCTTAATAAAATTGAAAGGTCTGTTTGTAATGTCAAACTAACAGTTTTTTACTAAATGCATATGAAAATACCTATATATACGGTACGTATGACAAGAAAAACCATTTTTTAAATTTTTGTCTGTCTGTCTGTTTGTTCCGGCTAATCTCCGAAATGGCTAAACCGATTTTGACGGGACTTTCACTGACAGATGTTACGGGGAGTAGCTTAAGCTACTTTTATTGTAGAAAAAGAATAAGGGTTCCACGCAAAAAATAAAACCCATGAAATTGTGAACAAAAAGTTGGATTTGAAAAATTATTTTTGCATTTGGTAACCCGATTCTCGAGGATGGTTATAGGCTATATAACATCACGCTGTTACCCTTAGGAGCCTAGCAAAAAGAAAAAAGTCAATATGAATGCTAAGCGAAAATGAAAAGTAACAGCGCGGGCGGGCGATGACACGGCGGGTCGGAGGACGAGGGAGTTTTATTAAAATGTGGCTGTTATTTATTTTAGTATATTGTGTATCTTGCGACTTCCACGCGAATGTAGTCGCGGGGCACAGCTAGTAAATAAATAAATATGTAAGTTTAATATTCATTTAATATACAAATAAACCTACCGGAATAAATTCTTTAAATGAAAACCGCATCAAAATCCGTCGCGGAGTTTAGACGAACAACGCGCTCACACAGACAAATACGAAAAGCGACTTTAATATAATATGTAGAGATAGATAAAGATGTACCGACACGAAAGAAGCTTTCCAAACCCAACTTTATCCTCTTCTTGAGAGGATAAACTTAAAGTTACATCATACAAGCTTATGTCCGATAGCATCTGCGACATTACCATCGATCATAACATCTCAAGTTTAGCCGCGACTTTAGGACTTGTCTATAAATCATTTCGTCCTGACGTACGTTTTGTATTAACTATTAGCGTTCGCGAAGATGTTATAGTGTGGCCCATTTATTATCATTTAATTTCAGAATCAATTTACATTCATTCATTCATCATCACATCATCATTCATCATCATTTTCATTCATTGTTACTCTCAATAAAGAATTTATTATTTACATTCCATTTATAGTGGTCCAATTTTTTTTTGGGGCTCCTAATGATTCGTTTAAACACAACATGTTCCGCGAAAATCAGTAGTTTAAAAGTTGGAGTTTTTTTAGCTTAATTAGTAAAAGAGAAACTCTGGAGTTTGTTAAAGAAAGATAATTTATCAAATAACGCTTTTAGGATGTTGTTGGGGCTGCTGAGACGCTGTAGTGCGTCTGGCAGGTTTATGAAGGCTCAGATTGATGGCTTTCATGCCATCATGAGAAAGAGAGCGGCCTCCATATTGCACCGTATCCGAGCAAGCTCCAACAGCATTCTGAAAGCAATAGCGGATCGGTGAGACGGTCATTTTCATAGACACTGGATCGCACTCCATGTGTCAAATTAATTACTTTTGTTTTTAGTTCTGGTTTACTAACATAGTTGTAAAGTGCATACTAAAACAATTATGGACGGTCATAGTCTGCAATATATTTATTATGATTATGAAACATTAACAAATCAAAATGAAGAAAAATACAATTGCAATAAGGTCTCGAAATGTCTGCCTCGATTTCCAATGCATAAACGGCACCAGTTGCAACTTCTAAACTACTACTTGCCTGATTTTCGCGGAACGTAATTATGTTGCGTTTAGATGAATCATTGGGATGCCCTAGACCCAAAAAAAAATATTGGACCACTATAAATGGACCATCCTATATTATAATAATATTATTATAGTTATGGTAATTCTCCTGCTCCTACAAGAGCATTTTTTGGGCTTTTCATTCCAATAAATCTAGCTTTTACCCGCGGCTTCGCACTCGTGGAGGTCGGAAATTATCATAGGTACGGAAACTTATTGCTGGGATAAAAAGCATCCCTCACCTAACCCAGGTTCTGGACTATCCCTGTGCCAAACATTCAAATCTGTTTAGGCAGTATGGATTATTACATTACGCCCTAGGAAGACATATAGCGACGTTATTGGTGATGTTCTTCAGAAAGGTCAGGTGCGTAGTACTCGCAACCGGCGTGCGTGTATGACCAGATGTATGAACGTAAACGAGGCAAAAGGAGTATGTAAGGATCGTAGAAGGTGGCGTTCTGTAGTTTCTGCCTACCCCCATGGGAGGAAGGCGTGAGTTTATATTTGTGTATTAAATGCTTATTATAATTCTCCTCCTCCTATAAGATTAACGAATATCGTAGTATAATATTACGCCTTGTTCCACCGAAGGGTTAGCCAGAGGTGTACTTACCTATAGTACACCCACATTTCGCCAGTTATATTTAAGACCCATGTAATAGAGGGCGAGCCTATTGCCATTACCGGGTACAAATTCAGACTCCGGGTTGCTACTGAGAAATTCCAGATAAAAAAAAAACCAATAACACTTTACCCGATCTGGGAATCGAACCCAGGACCTCATGCTCAGCAGTAGCGCTTGCGACCACTAGACCAATGAGAGAGTCTTTTATTTTCTTCGCTTTTTAAAGCATAAGCATAAAAACTTCTGGTTTATTAAGAGTCAAAAGTTATCGGCAACTGTCTTTTAACGGCCGAACCCAATAAACTATCTATGATCAGTTTTGGCATACTGGAGATAGAAAAACCTATCTATCTATAGTTTTAATGTCCCAATAATATATGAGAGATTATGGAATATTACCGGCCTGACATAAGGACATACAGAATTATACTGCCTACCATCAGTAGCGATCTATCATTTACTGAAAATAGGTTATTGGGTTCGGCCGTAAGAAAGTCTCTAAGTTTTTTAGCTGTAATAACGTAGCCACCTACTGGGCACAGCTAATTTAAAAAAAAAAAACTATCGAAGTGGCTTGGAAGTCAGCCAATGAAGTGTTATCCACTGGTCTTTACCAGTTTCAACCTCATCATTTGCCTAACCTTTTCCCAAATATGTTGGGGTTGGCTTCCAATCTAACCGGATGCAACTGAATACCAGTATTTTACATGGAGCAACTGCCTATCTGACCTCTTCAACCTAGTTACTGGGTAACACGAAGTAAAACCTTTAGTAAGATAGTTTACCAGTTTCAACCTAAACACAACTAAACCATTTTACTATCCCTACTCCCCTATCTATCTTTTCTTACCTAAACCAGACTATAAAGTCCTTCCAAGCCTTAGTTACACAAAGAGACAGCTTCAAAGGTATGACACCAATTAACAACTTTCGTCCAATAATCAAATCGACCAATTAAAACTCGAAGGTAGGGTTACCATTTTGTTTGAAAAGTCCGGACAAAAATCTGGACATTTGCACAAAATTCCGAGTTTCATTTATCTTGGTACGCAGATGTAACTTAATAATGATCAACACCTTAAATGACTAGCATATCTTAGCACATGACAATACCATTGAAATATTCTCAATCTATCTATGTATCTATACAAAAGTAATTACTTGTGCTGACTGATTCATCAACGCAGAGCCTAAGCCGCTGGGGCTAAAAACTTGAAATTTTGTCAGTTGATGCCTTTTGTGTTGTAAGCATAAAGAAGGATTTTTGGAAATTCCACCTTTAAGGGAGTGAAAAGAGGGGACTTTGTTTCCATAAAAATCTTATTTCTTGAGTTAATAAACTTGATTGAGATTGGGTGGTGTCAAAGTTTGTATAGTACAATTTTAACGCGCGATCCGATTAACTCGAAACTCAGTATTTATACTTAAGACATAAAATAAAGAATAACGTGTATCAGGGATTTTTTGAAAATCTACCTCTGACACGGTACGAAAGTACGAAATCCATGCGGACGAAGTCGCGCGCGAAGTGCTAGTTTGACATAATTTTGTCTGACAGCGATCCAATAATATACTGGCTAATTAAATTATTCGACGAATCCGACTCGGCTGGGCAGCGTTCGGGAAGCTACGCAATATCTTCTCATCACACATACCGCAGTGTCCAAAGACGAAAGTATTTAACCAGTGCGTGTTACCAGTACGGTACGTGGTCACTCACAATGGGCCTCGTTAGAAGACTTAAAGTCACCTAAAGGGCAATGGAGAAGGCTATGCTTGGCGTTATTCTACTTGATTGAATCAGAAATGAAAAGATCCGTAGCAGAACCAAGGTAACCGACATAACCCGAAGAATTTCCAAACATAAGTGGCAGTGGGCAGGGTACATTGCTCGCAGAACAGATGGCCGATGAGGCTGAAGGGGTTTTGGAGTGGCGACCGCGTACTGCGAGACGTAGCGTTGAAAGGCCACCCACAAGGTGGACTGATGACCTTGTAAAGGCCGCAGGAATCCGCTGGATGCAAGAAGCACAGAACTGGTCGAAGTGGCGACGGAGACATAGCAGTGGATGTTTTTCGGCTAAAATGATGATGATGATGATGAACTTAAGTTATTCATTATTATTAAGTGACAACTCTGAGTATCACTGTAAATTAAAGTTGAGAATAGAAATATTCAATTGGTTCACTAGTTCAGCAGTTATACTTTTAATTTTCTTAAAATAAAAATCCCTTAGTCGAAAATGATGGACATGTCCGAAAAATGTCATAAGCTTGGTAACCCTACTCTGAGGACCGTAATTTTTGGGTAGGGCCACGAAAGTGGCGGTAACGGTAGCACAGTTGGGGACTATGACAGGCCAATTAGCGTGTCCTGATTTTCCTGTCGGTTTTATGAAAAGGAAAAAACTTGGTGCTAATTGAGTATCGGTATCGGTATTGGTATCGGTGTTCGTTTGATTGAGTGTTTTTTGGTAATGATCGGTTGAAAAGAAATTGAGTTTAATTTATGAGCAATAATCTGTGCGGTTCAGTGATGATCGTTTTTTTTTTTTTTTTTTTTAAATTCATTATTATCCTAGAACTATGTTAAGTTATGGTATCTAGTAGGCTGGGCTTTTGATTTTTTCCGGTATCCTTGCATATGAATGAATCTGATAAACAACGCTCTTATGATTTTTATAAATCTTTGCGGAAACGTACAATTTCTTAGTTTCAATAAGCTCATTCTTCTTCTTTTCGTTTCGACGGTACATCTGTGTTTCTTAGATTGTTTGGGCCCAGTAGGTGGCCACATTTATTGCGGCGTCAGAGGCGCTGCTCAGTCAGGCGTCAAAGACATTTGGGACACTAGCATCCACAGACCGTTATATGAAGATTTCTCACTTTGTACCCACAAAGTTCAGGCCAATGTTTTTTTTTTTTAGTTATTAGAACCACCCGTTTCAAATGATTTAAAAAAAAAACATTGTCCTGTTTCATCTACCAGATCATACAAAAAGATTGTATATGACCAGAAGGCTAATTCTCTTAATAAAAAACATTCAAAATCTAGTATCGATCTCATCTCAGCGACAATCTATGTCAAAATCTTGTCAAAAATGTAGTGAAATTAGTGATATTTTTGACAGATTGAGGCTTTGATGAGACTGCGAATGTTCTTAAATATACGGGAATTGCCCCTCTGATGTATGAACAGCAAAAGGAGTATGTAAGGATCGTAGCAAGAGGCGTTTTTTAGTTTCTGCCTACCCGCATGGGAAAAGGCGTCAGTTTATGTATGTGTATATATATGTCTGTATAATATATATAATTATAATAATATTGTGATATATGTGAGGTTGTATATAGGGGATAATTCTTTCACGAATGAGAGGCTACAGTATTGCTGAGTGTCATAGGATATGTTTTATGTTTAAAGTCACGGGCTAAAGCTCAATCAATCAACTCGGCCTATCGCAGTCCACTGTTGGACATAGGCCTCTCCCAAGCTGCACCACAACACCCTGTTCTCCGCCTTCCGCATGCAGTTTGTCCCAGCCACCTTCTTAAGGTCGTCGGTCGATACGTGGTCTCCACTCCAGGACTCGTCTGCTCCATCAGCCATCGGTCCTTCGACAAACGTGGCCAGCTGACTTCCACTTCAGTTTGCTTACTCTGCAGGCTATGTCGGTTCATCATCATCATCATCCACAGCCCGTTTTCGCTCACTGCTGAGCATAGGCCTCTCTTTATGTGCTAATCCCCACGCTCCTGTGCAAACCTCATCCAGGTTCTACCCGCGATGGTAACAATGTCGGTTACTCCGGTTCTTTTCCGAATAACTTAATTCCTGATTTTATCCGTCAAAGAAACTCCAAGCATAGCCCGCTCCATAGCGCGCTGAGCGACCTTGAATTTGTGGACCAGCCTAACTATCAGTGTCCACGTTTCGGCACCGTATGTCATAACGGACAGGATGTACAGATTGAAGACCTTTGTCTTCAAACATTGCGGGATAGGTGACGAGAAGACTTGACGAAGTTTTCCAAACGCTGCCCAACCCAACTGGATCCTTCTGTCGGCTTCTTTCTCAAAGTTGTGTCTACCAAGCTGGATGACTTGCCCTAGATAGCCATACTCCTTTACAACTTCGAGAAGAGACCCTTCGATGTGGATTGGGCAAAAACTAGTTATGTATAAAAATAATGATCTACCAGCTTCATCGACCGAAAACTTATCCAAAAGGCGCTGAAACTGCTCACAAAGGTTTTGACCATAATCCTATCCCCGCCACCCTTAAGGCCTCACCTCAATAACATCTTACATGGGTCCTCGCAAGTTGCACGTCCCAACTTGGTACCTGAGTCTGAGTACTAGATGCTACTGCAGTGGAACTTTGAACCCAACTCGAACTTATAGATAGATAGACTTTCATATTAGTTATGTCATTGTTAGAGTTAGGACAGAATAATGTCTAAGTACGGAATAGGTTAGTTGGAACTTATAGCTATCATGCTTGAATGGTTTAGAACTAACTTACTCAAACTCAAAGCATTTATTTCAAATACACCAATTACAGGCACTTTTGAATTGTCAAGAGGTTGGTCAGTCAGAAAGATGAAGCTAGTTGTTCATTGCAAAGCGTAATAGGTTCCTATGGAGAAAACGGGCAAGAAACTCCATGGACACTCCTTTATATCAAAATATGGTTGCAAAATATTGGTAATATCATTCATGTTGAAATTATACATGTGAGAACGGTGCAGAACGTTAAAAGCGTCCGTAATAAAAAGATAAAATAAAAAATAAAATTAATTTATTAGCTAAGAGATGACCAGTCCCTACTGACGGCGCCCGTTCACGAACCTGACGCATGGATTAGATAAGGTGACTCTGTTAGCATCGATGATGGAGAAGTTAAAAATGTATTGGATGGACATCAGGTACCGAAGAGCGTTTGTCAGTCCTGTTGAACATCGTTGTAGAATTAATACGAAACGCTTTGAAAGCGGTTGCCACTTGTGTAGTTCCTCAAGCCAGACTACTCTTCCTATACAATATACATATATGTATATTATGTGTATGATTATAATTTTCTATACATCTGTCTGTTTATAATGTCAAAATAACAACTTTTTACTAAATGTATATGAAAGTATATACGGTACTTATAACACAAAAAAAATCTTTAAAATTTTTGTCCTGTCTATGTCTGTTTGTTCCGGCTAATCCCCGAAACGGATGGACCGATTTTGACGGTGCTTTCACGGGCAGATAGCTAATGTTATACGGGGTAACTTAGGTACTTTCTTTTATTATTTTTAAAGAATTAGGGTTCCGCGTAAAAAATTAAAACCCATGAAATTATTAACAAATAGCGCGGGTGGTGATGCAATGCAGCGGGTCGGTAAAATGTGGCTGTTATTTTAGTATATTGTGTATCTTACAACTTCCACGCCAACGAAGTCGCGGGGCACAGCTAGGACACAATAAATACGAAGAAATCAATACGGAGACAGACAAAATAATAAACTACATGGATCATCTTTTGAAGTCGTACCTTTATTGCGTACGAAGTTTTCTATTCTCAGAAATCTGTTTAACAAAATAAATTATAATAATAATAATAAGCGAGATGATTATTGACGTAACTGTCCCGCATGACGGGAACCTCGTGAAAGCCGAAAAAGATAAACAAATCAAGTATCTTGACTTGGCCCGCGAGGTTGTCGACATGTGGGATGTGAACTCAGCGATCATTGTGCCGATAGTCGTATCAGCCAATGGCTTAATTGCCAAGAGCCTCGACCAACACCTAAGGAGGCTCTCGTTGGGCAGCTGGATTAAGGGCTTGATTCAGAAAGCGGTACTTCTGGACACGGCTCGCATTGTTAGGAGGTTCCTCTCTCTAGAGCCCTGACCGCCGGTAGCTTGGACCCTGTTCCCGATACCGGTGGGCTACTATTTTTTATATTTTTAAATGTTTTTATACTTTTTATATTCTAATATTTAAAAATATAATTTATATGTATTTAATTAAATAAAGGAAATAATAATAAATATC
Organism: Fissipunctia ypsillon; assembly: GCA_947568875.1. NCBI lineage: Eukaryota > Metazoa > Arthropoda > Insecta > Lepidoptera > Noctuidae > Fissipunctia > Fissipunctia ypsillon. The sequence goes on from OX387662.1 coordinate 18,480,472, forward strand.
TTGTGACAACTCACACACGGCCATCTGATACCAAGTATATAAATATATACGTAATGCGTAGGGATCAATATTCAGTTTCTCAGTAAGCTTGATTTCAAACTTTATAGACTTTGATTAATACTATCAACCTTATTTCCGATAATGCTTCAAATTGATCTTTTTTTTTTATTTGAGACAGGTTTGCTCTTGACTCTAGTCTAGGTCAGAGATGACAGAGACAAAGTCGACGATGGAGCGAGCTTACCCAGAAGAAGCCTGTTCAATCTCACTTTGAAGAGATCGGGGTTGTATGCGTTCAGAAACACAGACGCAGGCAGAGAGTTTCACTCCTTTGCTGTGCGCATCACAAAAGACATTTGGAAACGCTTAGTGCGAATTGGTGGGATAGCAACTAGGTAAGGATGGTAACTTGCAGTGCGTCTAGATGTCCGCTGATAGATGGGGGCCGGCGGAATGAGGTCGTGGAGTTCTTGAGCACACTCCCCGAAGTATAATCTGTAGAAGACCGTCAAGCAGGCAACCTTGCGGCGAGGCATTGCTTTTATTGTTAGATCAAAGTGAGACAATTTTAAGTTGGTACCTTGAAAGTTACCAACTTAAAACGTTCTCATTTTAACAAATACCTAGTAAGAATAAATTCTAACTAGGTATTTGATAAAATATTGAATCAAAGAATAATAAACCTACATTTGTACTCAATACTTATAATGTCGTATCTGTATATACGAGTATTTTACTGTGTGAACATAAATAATAAAATTAAATAAATAAACCAGCCTGTTACTGTCCCACTGTAAGACAAAGGCCTCTTCTCATACAGAGAAGGCACGAGCATTGATCACCACGCTTGCTCAAGACTGGTTGGCGATTTCAGACTTATATTAACTGTAAGTCCAGGTTTACTCACGATCTCGCGAAGGAGGAGGTGGAACGCGTGAGGGAGAGGCAATATTTGCGACCTCACGCCCCCAGTCGCCGCAGGAGACGCCTTGGGCGTCGGGAATTGAGAGCCGATTCCTGGCCACCGTAGGCGCGGGCTTGCGGACGGCGAGCAATGGGTAGCTCGCCGTCCGGTAAGGACTAGGCCCGGGTCGACGGTGTGTTGTGTTCCACGCGCGCCTCAAAGAGATGGCAGCATCATTGAATTGATGCCAACGAAGGTCGCGGGATGTTCAAAAGAGTTACCGTGGCCCCGGCACAGGCAACTGAAGGAACACGGGTGGGTTTTAGTCAGTAACAGTTTGACACGCCCTCCGACTCCACCCAGAGCGGGAGAAGTCATTTGATGATTTCCCATTAAAAAAAGGTTTACTCTCGATATTTTTCTTCACCGATGTTAGTGATGTCCAAGATAATCTCAGATAGTACATTAATATGAGTTGAAAAAGTCACATTGGTACTTGCCCGGATTTGAACCCACAACCTCGTGCATGAGAGGCGAGGCCTTAACCTCTGGGCCATCACGACAACAACATCGAGTCGCTTTGCTTTAACAAAATGACATCCTGTTCAAATTGTTCACAAATACAAAAAATGTTACCCGTCAAAAACGTAAGTTGTGTGCAAAGTATTCAATACATAAATAAACAAATAAAAACAAAATTTTGAAACAATAATAACATAACATTATGCTTACTGAAGTTTACTCTCCAAAACCTTTTAAAATAAAACTAAATCCGAACACAATTACAATCTCTAAAACGATGACAAGCATTATTAAAACAAACACAAAATCGAAATTCTCATAACTAGTCGATCCCTCGATTAGCATTCGCACCGCGTATCGAATATTCCAATATTCATGTATTTAATATTCAAAACTAGCTTGGCTAACAAAAAGTGGATATTTTCACGATACTAAGGTCGGGGTCGTGACTTGAATAGTCACTTTTTGTACCTGTTTTAATCGCATTAGTTTTATACGTGATAGTTTAGTGAAAGAGAGCACCTACCGATTCTGTGTTTAATGGAATTACTGTTGGTGTACTTGAAGTTCTGGGAGTCTACTCCCTAAGTCCGTCAATGAAGATACGGGCCCGTCCGAAAGTAGTTAATCCGTCAAAACAAGTGTAAAATTAAAATTTTCGGACGGGCAAAAACACATCGGGCGTAAGGACAACTGTAAAATCGTGTTTTTTTTTTAATTTTTTTTTTATTTGTGATAGGTTTGCTCTTGACTCTAGTCTAGGTCAGAGATGACAGAGACAAAGTCGACGATGGAGTGAGCTTACCCAGAAGAAGCCTGTTCACTCTCACTTTGAAGAGATCAGGGTTGTATGCGTTCGGAAACAGAGACGCAGGTAGAGAGTTCCACTCCTTTGCTGTGCGCATCACAAAAGACATTTGGAAATGCTTAGTGCGAATTGGTGGGCTAGCAACTAGGTAAGGATGGTAACCTGCAGCGCGTCTAGATGTCCGCTGATAGAAGGGGGCCGACGGAATGAGGTCGTGGAGTTCTTGAGCACACTCCCCGAAGTATAATCTGTAGAAGACCGTCAAGCAGGCAACCTTGTGTTGTCATTCATTCTTAGTTAGGAAACCGAATTAATCTTATGTCCGTAAGTGATACGGCGTAGGAAACGCCCGTAACTTCGGCCGAAACTACGGACTCCGTGCTTAGGAAGTAGACCCCCAGATTTGGAGTTTTATCTGCTTTCAATTTAAATGTAGGGAAAGACTTTTCAGGCAAAACGTTTCCTATGATTGTTCAATCACGTGATCACTTAAAGCCCGGACCACGTCCAGTAACAAACGTAGATATAAATAGTGGTCACGAATATTCTTATAAATATTTTTTTTTACTTTTATCAACGAGCCTATACTCCATTTACAATAGGAATAGACATAAAAACAAACCTTTTTTTACAGTCCGTTCAACCGATTTTGACTTCTATTGCGTTGGTGGCATGACGAATGGCGGCTGCAGTAAGCTGTTGGTATTATAATCATGTCTTTGCTTTTATTGCCATCCTTATGCCTACGGAATAGAAGTCAAAATCGTTTGAACAGACTGTAAAAAGTTTTGTTTAAATTTCTAATCTTATTGTAAATGAAGTATATTTCCTTCGTGAAATCTTAGGAATTAAACTGAACTAAACTTAAAAATCGGCCAAGTGCATGTTGGACCACGCACAATGATGGGTTCCGTAGATGGGATGAATTTATCTCAAGAACAAACTTAACATTGTAGTTGAAAAACATGTTCTCCCATAATTCCAACTGCAAAATATAAGTTTGTACTCACAATATTGAAAGATTTACCATGTTATTTTAAGACTATAAACTTCCTATGCGTTTTCCTGTAATATACAAGAAGTATGTATATAGAACTATTTTCTGTACTTTTTTTCAAAATTTTAGGCTCACTAGTTTCGGAGATAAGGGGCTCAATTTTCATCTATTTTCTTAAATAACTTTAGGGCTATTTATTTTTAAATTATAAAAAATATATATTTGAAACCCTAGCAGTAAGACCCTTTCATTCGATATGTCACGCGATACGGTTTACAATTTTTTTTTTTAATTTTCGTATTTTCCGCCCAAAAGTGACCTTCCATATTCAAAAATAATTTATTTACGTTACAAGTCCGTGTTCGGGTCACAGAAATTAATATGTGTACCAAATTTCAACTTCATCACTCCATAAGTTTCGAAGCACATTGGCTGTGACAGACGGGCAGACGGACAGACACAAGAGTGATCCTATAAGGGTTCCGTTTGTTCCTTTTGAGATACGGAACCCTTAAAGCTGCCTTAAAGCTTCAACCATCTACAAAGGTAGATCATTTTCATAAAATTTCCTCGGAAACTCCCGCTGTTTCTCATTTATTTCCTAATTTAATGCTATACAATCTACGTCTCAGTTTTTACAACACTTAGCAACAGATTGGTGATAGCAGAGACACAAAATAATCTAAGGCATCTGTTTTGGAGAACATAGCGTAACATCACGCCGTATTCCCCGAAGAGTAGGCAGAGATGTACCTGTAGTACACCCACAATTTGACAGTTATGTTTAAGTCCCATGTAATAGGGGGTGAGCCCATTGCCATCATCCGGGCACAAATCTAAACTCCAGACTGCTACTGAGAAATTCCTGATGAAAAAACCCAACGACACTTTGCCCGACTTGGGAACCCAGGACCTCATGCTCAATAGTAGCACTTGCGATCACTAGACCAACGAGGCAGTCAGTTGCGGAGAAAACTAGCATAATATTTTCCTAGTGGCAACATCCTACTCTGGCTAATTATATCAATAATGATAACAACCAAACCAACAATTCACAAAAAAACCTTTTCCATAAAATAAAACCGATTTCCGAAAAGAAACACTACAAAGTGAAAAATAACTTTGATTTCGGAAGTCGGTGTCTTTGGTTTCGTATTTTCGTTTTTTGCCACCGACTTCCGAAATCAAAGTTATTTTTCACTTTTTAGTGTTTTTTTTTTTTGAAGTCGGTTTTTATTTTTTAGAAAAAAGTTTTTATTTTTCACTTTTTAGTTGTGGTAACTACCCCACACAAATTCGAATACCACTACCTGCTATGCAAGTTACAGTTCAAATCGGACTACCCTGTAAAAAGTTATGCGTGGTAATATTTAACAAAAAAAAAATATACTTATATACAGGGTGTCTGAGAAAGGTGTAGCAAAAATTAAACGTGTGGTACAGACCATTAAACTGAACAACTTTCTCCCGGAGACCAATATCGTAATCGCGAAATAAATATCAGTCGTCCTATACATTTGGTCGAGTAGGTATTGAAGTTTTGTATGGGACGACTGATTTTTTTTCACGATTACGATGTTGGTCTCCGGGAGAAAGTTGTTCAGTTTGATGGTCTGTACCACACCCTTAATTTTCGCTACACCTTTCTCAGACTCCCTGTATATGCGATACATATAAGCCTCGACCTTTTATTTTGTCGGTTAAAATACCGACCCCGATTAATTATTTGCGTGTCATTTGAACCCCATGGGTACAAAGTCAATTGTTTACTAATTGTGTCTGTAATTACGACATGCGAAAGGTTAACCAGAAAACACCCATACCACATCCATATTCAACATCAAGCGGTCACGGTCAAAAATAACGATGAAAACATAAATATTTATCAGCTCTCGTGAAATGACACTGACACCTCCCAAAACACAAAGGTCACACGTCAACCCTGACCCAAATCGATTCTCGCCTAATCGAATACTCGAATAAAACGGAATCTATGACCGATATCAAGTGGAATCGATAAAAGTCAGACGGACGACACGATTTCACGATGTAGAATTGATAAAGAGCCGTATAGTCGCTGATGTGACATTCTATTTTAATTTTTTCCAATAGATGTGTTTAATGGACGAAGATTTTTGGTAGTTGAATTAAGATTTTAAGGGCTTATCTTTTTAAATTTTTTGTACAGGTGGATGTCCTTTGCACGACTAATGCCCAAAAAGAAAAATGTCCAACAATAAAAATGGCCAATAATAAAAATGGCCAATAATTAAAATGACCAATAATAAAAATAGCCAACAATAAAAATGTCCAACAATAAAAATGGCCAATAATAAAAATGGCCAATAATTAAAATGACCAATAATAAAAATAGCCAACAATAAAAATGTCCAACAATAAAAATGGCCAATAATAAAAATGGCCAATAATTAAAATGACCAATAATAAAAATAGCCAACAATAAAAATGGCCAATAATAAAAATGGCCAATAATTAAAATGACCAATAATAAAAATAGCCAACAATAAAAATGTCCAACAATAAAAATGGCCAATAATAAAAATGGCCAATAATTAAAATGACCAATAATAAAAATAGCCAACAATAAAAATGGCCAATAATAAAAATGGCCAATAATTAAAATGACCAATAATAAAAATAGCCAACAATAAAAATGGCCAATAATAAAAATGGCCAATAATTAAAATGACCAATAATAAAAATGGCCAACAATAAAAATGCCCAATAATAAAAATTACCAATAATAATGTCCATGGTGGAAAACTTTATTAACTTTTAAACTCGCTTTTTGTGTCTGCATGTATGACCGCGTTGTTCTTCCAAACTACGCAACGGGTTTTAATGTGGTTTTCACCATCATTTAGAGAATTTATTCTGGAAAGTTTATGTGTATAACACGTGAATATTAAAGTTACATTATAGAATTCTCGATGTTTTGTCAAGTCGTCAAAGAAGAGGGTTGCTAGTATATCATAAGCTTGCTGAACATGGTCCTCTTAATGTTCCCTTTAATACCTTTACCTGTACCTTTCAAAGGTCAAAGATTACCACAACAGAGTGATTTGCGTAAGAAAATTCGTCCGTTACACGTCATTCGCTTAAACGCAGCTCACAGACCGGTCTAAGTACTCTAATATAAAATCAAGAAATAATTATTAAATAAATATGTATTCCACAATTGCTCATAATTGCACCTACCACTGTTTGTCTCTGCATCACCCAAAGGTTGACTGGTAGAAAATGCCTATGGCACTAAGTCCGCCTCTGTACTTTTCTGTGCATGAAGTATTAAATAAATAAATAAATAAATTATTTAAGTAATTCTTGATCTTGTGGCTTTTTAGATCTGGTCTGAAATATAATACGTCATGGTACAATTCCATAGACACGTCTGTGAATGCAACCTAAGCCATTTTTTTTAAATGCACTTTTATTAATGTAACATTGATAATTGCATTTTATATAACACTCAAAACGACACTGCACTGCACTTACTAATCCCCCTACACCATGAATATCCCATACAGCCCATCCCAACCAATATAAAGCCCTATCAAGATAACTGCACGTCGATACATTCAAAATAAATGGTGTGTAAGCACATAAGCATTACCGCTGCCCGAACGCGCGTCGCACGCACGTCTGGTGCGCCCCTAACTCTGGCTAATGACACGTGAAGGACGCATCCAGTTAAATGAAAGTTAATTGTGATTGTTTATCTTGATGATAAGGAAGGTCGTGATAGCACGGAGGTTGAGGGATTCGGTTGTAGACCATGAAGTTGCTGGTTCGAAACTGGCCAGTAACGATATTACTTTTTTTATAATATTTATTTATTTATTTATTTAAACTTTTCACACTTAAAAAAGTACAAAGGCGGACTTAATGCCTTAGGCATTCTCTACCAGTCAACCAAGGGTGGTGAAGAGATTAGATGGCAGGTGCTCTGTTAGAAATGGAACAATTTGTACATAAATAAGTCATAAACTTATAATACACATACATACATATTTACTATAATATATACCTATATTATATACATATATTATATACAAATTCAAGAGAGAGAGGTTTTGAGATGACTACGCTATTTATTTTGAAAATAACTCCGCAATCTCCGCTTAAATGCATACCGACTGGTGGCCATCCTGATGTCAAGAGGTAGCGCATTCCAAAGAAGAATGGACTGAAAATGAAAGGAAGAATGAACAAAGTCAGAAGTATGAGAAGGACAGAGTAGGAGAAGATTGTTAGAAGAACGAAGATTCTTAGCGTGTGAAGAACATAGATATTGGAAGTGAGACACTAGATAAGAAGGAGGAGTGGGAGAGTTAAGAAGGGAGAAAAGCGTGGTCAAAGCACGCAAATTTCTTCTCTGGCGAATGGGCATCCATTTGAGCTCAGACCTGTAGCTCGACACATGGTCATATTTTCTGAGGTTGAATATGAACCGGATACAATTGTTAAGCAGTCTGTCAAGCTTATCCAGCAACACCGCATTCAAGTCAAAGTAGCACACGTCACCATATAGTCAATGATAGGGAAAATCAAAGTCTGCACAAGCATAGTTTTCGTCTTAGCGGGCAAAAAGTTTCTCAGACGATACAGAGATCGTAGAGTACCGTTGACCCTTTGACTAACATAATATCAACTTTCTCACTCTTAATCTCTCTCTTCTCGTAATCTTTTCACCGAGGAAATAAATGAACATTAAACCATACTTGCTTACTGTGTGTTTATTATTATTAGACTATAACGGTGTAGGAAAACTTCACGAGGAAGCCGTCTAAGAACCAATATTTTGAAGATAATACAAGTATTTATTTAAAACATATTACTAACATAAAAATATAATATCCTAAACTAACTAAAACTATTTAAAAACTAAAATAACATAACATAAAATCACGCCTTGTTTCCCCGAAGGGTTAGGCAGAGGTGTACCTATAGTACACCCATATTTCGCCAGTTATGTTTAAGTCTCATGTAATAGGAGGCGAGCCTATTGCCATCTACCAGGCACAAATCCAGACTCCGGGCTGCTACTGAGAAATTCCAGATAGAAAAACCCAATAACACTTTGCCCGACCTGGGAATCGAACCCAGGACCTCATGCTCAGCAGTAGCGCCTGCGACCACTAGACCAACGAGGCAGTCAAACTAAAATATGGCATCGAAAAATTCTGACTGGTAATGGACCCAAGAGACTGGCGGCAATGCCACGTTGTATGGCAATGCTTAGCCTCTGGCCAAGGTAAAAGCCAGCCCTTGGGTCACGGGAAGTGTCAACCAGCCGTTTGGAGATTTCGTTGAACAAACCTACAAAGAAAGATAGATAATACGTAATTATGTGACATCCCAAAAGTGCATCTACACATGACAGGGAAAACGGTGAAGGGTAACATTGTGAGGAAACCGGCATGTCTTAACAGCTGTAAATCCAAAAACTCGAAGACATGTGATATCCAACCGCACTACACCCGCGTGATGGATTACGGACAACTCCCTCTCACAGAGAAGAGGCATCCTAGCAGTGGGAAAAATTATAGATAGGCTAATTATGCTAAGCTTGGTGGCAATGGTAACACTTAAACTATGATTTGGCCTTGCGTTGTCCGGAGTTTCAAAAGAATAAAAGGCCAGCTTGTACATTATTTTTATTTCACAAAGTGACGCACGCTTTACTGGTCGTTACCAAGTGTACAAACAAGCTGTGAACGACTGTGTGTGTAAGCGCAGGAGCTCTCGGTACCTTCCGAGACGATGGCGGAGTCGGAAATGTGTGTGTGTGACGCTACACGTCTTCACGCACACATTCACAGCGTGTACACTTGGTAATCACAAATAAAGCGCGTGTGTCTGCGTGAGACAAAATACTATACTAGTTTTGTTACAATTGACGTGAGGCCTACCGTATCTTAGATTTTACCTAAGAACCCACATTTGAACCGTAGCTTAGTCCTTAAAAAATAGATCCAAAAACCTACTTTCTTCCACAAAATCCCTCTACACTTGACACTTCTAAACTAAATACAAAATGTAAACAGAACCACAGTTTATTTATGACGGCTGTGAAACGTCTACCTGAATAAAATTTAATTGGAATACCAACTAAGTACCTCTCGTGTGGATGACATCCCAATGTTATCGGCACAGTTTAAATTATCGCGCTTTTGTTTTCAAATATTGCTTTAGAGTTTTCTAAAATAAATGGAATATTTAGGAAATAAGAATTGGAAAAAAAAAATTGTTGCGTCGTAGGTGTTCAAATGAGAGGATTTATAATATTACAAGCCGAGTGCCCGATGGGATTTCCCATGGGCTAAAATATCGAACTTCCATACAGACCGCCATCACATAATTCACCACTTTAGCGGATATTTTTTTTAATCCTTCCTTACTGCTGACCTTCGTTATACAAAGAACTCTTTTGCCTTTCATGCTTCTAGACCAGACGGTCTGTGCGTCGTCTGTGGAATGAATGAATTTAATATGTGATGAAAGAGATATCGATGCTAAACCTGGACTAGTTGAAAAAGACCAAGCGGTTTAGGCTGTGCGTTGTCTGTCAGAATGAATGAATGAATGAATGAATGGGCGATTCTCGTCAGCCAGGGTCGCGGGATGTTCGAAAGAGTTACCTGGCCCCTGGCACAGGCAACTGAAGGAACACGCGTGGGTTGTAGTCAGTAAAAGTCTGACACGCCCTTCGCTCCGTCCAGAGCGGGAGAAATCATTTGATGATTTCCCATCCAAAAAACGCGCTCTAATTATTAATTTTAGTTTTAGATATTGTTTCTCAGTAAGTGAATTATGTATGCAATTCTTATGAGAAATAAAGTTGTTCTTAAACCAAAAAAAAAAAAAAAAAAAAAGGTATATTTCATAGGTAGTTATTTTAGGTAGGTTGTCTGTAAAAGATCGCTTTTAGCGATAAGACCGAACATTGTGTCACCCTATGTTTAAAATTTCTACATTTATATCTGTAATTTTTATGGTGTACAATAAAGGGTATTCTATTCTATTCCATATTTAAAAATAAACTGAACTGGTTGAAAATGTTTGTTCTTTCTTCGTTTCATATTACCTATTCTTACAATAAAACATATTTGTCGATATCGGGTGACCACTGACAATCAGCGCTGTACTGTGGGTCCCCCATATCATAGCAATATGCAGCCTGCTTGCCACAGTCACGACGTCCAACTGCCGACTATTTCTGTTCTGTGCCGGATATTTCATTATTTATTTCTTCCTGTGCTCTTGAATATAGATCTGTTTTCTTATTTTATTCGAGTCAACTCACACAGGAGAGCAGTGGTGGCTCAGTGGTAACGGCCTGTACTTACCGGGTTGTAGGTCGTGGGTTCGAACCCAGGCAGGCGTTTTACTTTGTGTAATAATCTCATCACAACTGCTCTCAACACAGTGAAAGAAAACATCGTGAGGAAACCGGCATGTCGTAGAACCGAAAATCGAAAGAATCGAAGACATGTGACATCTACCAACCCGCAATGTGCCCGCGTGGTAGATTACAGCTCACTCCCTCTCACAGAGAGGAGGCGTGTGTCCCAGCAGTGGGAACATTATAGGCTGATTATGTATGTTACATAATGTATTCGAGACAACTTACCTTTTTTAACTTATCCTGTTTTTTTCTTTCTTTACTTAGTATTATATTGATGATTTCGTGATACTGGCGCTACGCTACATGCTACGCCGTAGCAACATCAGCTACGGCGTAGTAATTGCATAAACTTATTATTTTTCACGCCAAACTATTAACAAAGTATGTATGTTTCACCCTGAAACTATTTTGCTCAATTAAATATTTTGAACAAATAACTTTTAAGAAATAAAATCTGCAGACACAACCACCGGTGATTAACCACCAATATCTGCTGAAAGAACAACAATTATTTTTTAATAGCCATAATCCATTTAGCACCAAGTCAACATGGCGACCAAAGTAGCCAAAAAGACAAACAGTTCCCGTTGGAATAACAATTATTATTCTAATAAGGAAGAAACACACACAAGCATTTTCCCCGAAGTGTCTTGATGTTTCATTAATTTAATAAACTAATTTCATTTTCGACCCTCCAAGGTATTATTCGCCGTCCGGTAAGGACCAAGCCCGAGTCGACGGCGCGTCGTGTTCCACGCGCGCCTCAAAGAGATGTCAGCACTATTGACGGGGTCCGCTAGGGCCGATGCCAGCTAGGGTTGCGGGATGTTCGAAAGAGTTACCGTGGCCCCGGCACAGGCAACAGAAGGAACACGGGTGGGTTTTAGTCAGTAAAAGTCTGACACGCCCTCCCGCTCCGCCCAGAGCGGGAGAAGTCATTTGATGATTTCCCATCCACAAAAAAAAAAAAAGGTATTATTTGCATTTTAATTCTGCGTTTACTTAAACTTTTTTGCCAGGAAAAATTGTTATCATAAAATTGTTTCAGAACCGGTCATCTGTTTCTGAAAAGCAGTTTTTAATTATAATCATCATCATATATCACAAGAATATCGTTTTTTTTTTGTGCAGGTGGCTGGTTTCCAAATCTTTTTTTTATGATTTCCATTCTCATTTTCTATTATTTTTCCATTATTTCCACTTTTAATCTTTTCACGAGAAAAACAAATTGCCTATCAAGAAGCAGACTTCTTGATAGGCAATTTGTAGTATTTCTAGTAAAATATACATACAGGTCATATCATATCATCGACTAAATATTGTCTTTATTCGCCATTTTATGTTTTACTTCACATTCAGTCCTAACCAGAATATGAATTCTTTATTTAGGTACTAGTTTACAGTCAAATATTTTTAAGTTTTAAGTCAAATAAGCTATTATTAAAATATATAACGTCTTGTGAACCACAAAAATTCATGAGCAGTTCAAAATCACGTTTCAATGTACACAATAAAAATCGCTCAAGTCAAAAACTCGAAGACCAAAAACATGTTTCATTCCAAAATCTGTAAGAAGTAAGGCAAAGTCAATGACCCAACCTCTTTTCTTAGCCAACACTTCTTTTTTACCCCCAATTGCTCAGCTTTAAGATAACAAGCTCCGTGCTATTTTGTCCATCGCCTTAAATGGGGTCTTCTATAAAATCTACTTACATGAAAAAAATACTTTTTCAAGGTGAAGGTCAGCGAGACCGTCCTCTGGGCTCGCTAAGCCTCTTTGTATGCAACCATCGAAGCAAAATGATTGATAAAGATAAGAGACAACGCTTCAAGAAAATAATGCTATCAATTTAATAAAAATTGGTCAAGTTCGTGTTTATGTGAGCGTTGGGTTCTGTAGACGTGACTGATTAATTTTAATACAATAATATTTTTAAACGAGCTCGTTGCTAAATAATAACAGCCGCACAGGTCTATCGAAGGTTAAGCTACGCTTTCCGTGGTCGGTTAACCGTGGAGTTTCTTGCCGATTCTTCTCCATAGGAAACGACCAATTGGAACCATGCACCTAGCTTCTGACGTTTCATAAGTGCCCATGTAGGTTTATGTGAAATAAAACATTTTGATTTTGGTTCGTGGATGGATGACCATCTATTACATATCAAGACTCCGTGCTTCGGAAAGCACGGTAAGCCGTTGGTCCCGGCTGTCAATCGTAGATCTTTGACAGTTGTTACGGATAGTCAGAAGCCCAAAAGTCTGACAACCAGTCTTATCAAGAAGTATCGTGTTACTCAGTAACTGGGTTGTGGGGGTCAGATAGGCAGTCGCTCCTTTTAAAATACTAGTATTCAGCCGACCCCAATATAGGTGAAAAAAGGCCTAGGCAGATTTAACCTTTTTAAATGAATGTAAAACTAAAAACTAACGTTCGAAAAATTTAAATTACATTCACCGATCTTTTTCTTGCGTGTCGGTACGAGTTAGGTACATGAAAATTGCTGATGCCGTCGTGAAAAGTATCAATGCTGGCTCGCGAGAGTGCGCCGGATGTATCGGGTATTTGAATATTTGAATGCATCCCAGACTACTAACAGTGCATAAAATGTAGGAGATTTAGAGTTGGCATAATCGTATTCATACGAATCAGTATCAGCCTACTGATCCTACTATTAATATTATAAATGTGAAAGTTTGTATGTTTGGATGTTTGTTACTGAATCACGCAAAACGGCCGAACGAATTTGGATGATAACTTAGATACTTTGGATACTTTTTATCCCAACTTTCCCACGGATCAATAACTATGCGGGTGAAAACGCAGGGTGCTGCTAGACATTCAAAGTTAAGATTGGTTAAAAACGCCGTTTTTTTTTAAGTTATAATGTGGTGAACAGTATTCCCAAATGACTTGCTTGATAGGAACAGTTTCTATCGAGTTTGGGAAGTATTCATTGAACCATGTTTCATTAAAAAAATGTCCTTTTACACGTGTAATACAATATTTATAAAGAAAAAAAGAAAAACGCGTTTATTACATTTAGGTAGAAAATTTACAATATCGTTAAACGTTAAATGATGGTTATTTTAACATATCACGTAGGAAATAAGACCTCCAGGAAAATTCATCTTTCTACGAAAACGGGACCTAACAAAATTAGGTCTTTCCTATTTGAATACTGAACCCTAAAATAATATTCGGAGGAGTCAACTTATTTTTATAACAGCCTTTTGGCCTTAAATGCGGAATTAATGTTTAAGTCAATTCCTTTTGCCTGTTTACCTAAAATAATGAAGTTGCTTTAGAAGAAAATAATTATTTATTTCAGTTCCTCGTTCGTGACTTTCAATTACAGGCCTTAGAATTGTTAATTTGTTTGTCATGTCTTTTGTTTCTAATTGTATGCGAGATTGGAAGGAATTTGTGTGTTTTTCCAGGGTTTTCCTTAATTTTACGTAAGGTAATTTTGAAAAGACATTCTCGAATACTCTTACAGTGACTGCTTGCATAAATATCTTTATACAATTCCAAGGTTGAACAATGTCCGGTTGGGTATCTAACTTAGTACGATTATTTACCGAACGGAACCGCTTTTGAACTATTCTGCCAGATAAGTTAGCTAAAACTTCTCTGGACATGGCGGAACAGGTCATTAGTAGTCTTTATAAAATATTTAGAAATAGAAAATAACTTCTTTTAAGTAACTAGTCTTTTTAAAATTTGGTCGCAGTAGGTAAACTAGGACACCACAACCAAATGGGTTAGGTATGCTTAGGTTAGAAATGTGACCACACATGCGCGAGCCGAGCGAGCAAAGCGAGCGGTGCTACAGCAGCGGCCAGTGAGCACTACATCCAAATTGTAGCAGTTACTGAGCTAAGGCACATCACGAAAAGACGATCAGTGAGCATATTACCGAATCGATTAGTATATTTAGTAAATCAAAATGCAAATGAATTGGGGATCGATTAAACACATGCCGCTCTAAATGCCCATCGTACGTTTATAATGAAAAACATACGATTATCCCATTTTCCAATCAATCCTACCTCCGACTGATAATGTTATCTGGTTAATTTAGCAAAACAACGGTTTTATTGCTCTGGCTAAGTAAAATACAATTTATCGTTATCCCATTGTAAATGAACACATAAATAAAGGTTCATGGAACCATGACTGATTTCATAAATTAATTGTATTAAAATATCCATTATGTAATTATAACCAGCAGTAGGTATCTGATGCATATAAAAGCATGCTGAAAGCCTTTCATAATTCTACTGAAGCAATTATTATATTAACAACCATATATTAATTTATGAACAAAAATAATATCAGCCTTCAATTGTTTTACTGCAGGTCAAAGGCATTTTTCATTCAGAGAAGGAACGAGCATTGGGCACTTGTCCCACGGCCGACTAGGAAGCGACTAGCTATCAACGATTTTCTCGTTTAAGACACGTACAAAAGATTGTAGGACCTGTGTAAGGAGGTGCTTGTTCACGTAGAACACGCGGGCGCAGGGGCGGCGGCGGGCGCGATGGTCTGGGCGAGCTTGTGTTCATATTGGCCGCCAGGCGTTTGCGCGAGTGTGACGTGTTGTCAGAGGTTGTAAAAATGGACGAAGATCTTTATGTCTTAAAAATATGACAACATTTTATTTACTCGCCCTCCATAACGGGAAACACGTCAGCAATTTCCTAACATAGCATAATAAGAACATGTCTGTTCTTATGATTACGGTCTTTGCTTTGCCAAATAGGAGTTCTAGCCTGAACAGCACTGATAAACTTTTCTGTATCGAACAACATGATGAAAGTGTTTTATCGTTATAGTTCAAACTAGTTGAACTTACCTGACACCGCCAGTGAATCGAGCGCTCCACCGCTAGTTCAACGTGAACACACACAAACAACATCACACGTTTGATATAGCCGCGAGCGCGCCGAACGCGCCAGTCACTAGCTTGCCCGCTACTTCCACCGCACCTGCGTTTTGTACGTGAACACTTGCATAGTATGCAATTTGTTTGATATTTTGTGACCGCGCCCGACACCGCGCCCGTGCGCGAGGTAGACCATGCGAAGTAGGTATTTAACGCTACCAACCTACCCACGGAGCGAGCCGTAAGCTTACGTCGGCGTGAACTTACATGAACCCAAAATGTGTCACAGTATAGGTAAGCGTGTCGTGTAGGCAGTAGGTCAACTCATTGGAACGAAGTTCTTTAACGCGGCTTGGCAGAAATCGTCACTAACGAAAAAGCGCGTTCATAACTCTCTCTCTCTCTCTATCAAGAGAGAAAATTTAGAAATTTTCCTTCATGGGTGTCGTTTTCAAGGTTTTCGAGGGTGCTGAAACCGATAATAAAGTCAAAATGAAAATCCAAGATGGCGGCCGTGAACATTTTCAAATTTTTCATCATGGGTGTCGTTTTCATAGTTTTCGAGGGTGCTACAGCCGATAATAAAGTCAAAATGAAAAACCAAGATGGCGGCTGTGAAAATTTTCAAGTTTTTCGTCATGGGCGTCGTTTTCATGGTTTTCGAGGGTGCTAAAGCCGATAGTAAAGTCAAAATGAAAATCCAAGATGCCTGCTGCGAAAATTTTAATTTTTTTTGTCATGAATGTGTTTTCAAGGTTTGTGAGGGTGCTGAGACCGATAGTAAAGTCAAAATGAAAATCCAAGATGGCGGCCGTGAAAATTTTCAAATTTCTCATCGTGGGTGTTGTTTTCATAGTTTTCGAGGGTGCTAAAGCTGATAGTGTAGTCAAAATGAAAATCCAAGAGAGCGGCTGCGATAATTTTCAAATTTTTCGTCATGGGTGTCGTTTTCAAGATTTTTGAGGGTGCTGAAACAGATAGTAAAGTCAAAATGAAAATCCAAGATGGCGGCTACGAAAATTTTCAAAATTTTCGTCATGGGTGTCGGTTTCAAGGTTTTCGAGGGTGCTGAAACCGATAGTAAAGTTAAAATGAAAATCCAAGATGCGAAAATTTTGAAAATTTTCGCAGACGCCATCTTGGATTTTCATCCATGGGTTCTGAATTTCCTTCAAAATTATTCGAATTTTGATTGAAAGTGTGTTACGCCATTAGTTTGCAATAATAATGATAATTCCGTATTTCCTCACGATGGTTTCCTTCATCAAAAGGGTAAGTAGCTAAGGTAAGCTAGGGTAAGGGCTAAGTAGATTCAATAGTGGTTACGTTAAGTAGTTAGTCCCGACTGTTTTTTCGTATATCTTTCACAGTCGTTTCGGGTAGCCAGAAGCCCGAAAGACTGGTAACCAGTCTTACCAAGGTGTGCTACCCACTTACTGGGTTGTGGAGGTTAGACAGGCAGTCGCTCCATGTAAAATACTGGTAGCTGCATACGGTTAGACTGGAAGCCGGACCCAACATAGCTGGGAAAAGGCTAAGCAGATGATGATAAACATTATAATAATGTATCCAGGGTTTGGACGAACATTTAAGTATACAGGGTGTCCGGTAAAGAATGGATAACCTTGAAATCGCATATAACAGACCTTATGGCTGTTCTAAAAAAAATACAAAAAAAAATATATCCCAAGTCATAACTAAGAATTTTTTGAAAAAGAATACTAACTTTTTTTACATTTTTCATCACCACAACCGCAAATGAATGAATTCCATCGGTTATCTGTTGTTATAATATTGTACATTGACTATGCCGCCGACAGAGAGGCAATAAATAATGTCACTAGAAATTACACAGAATTTTTTTCTAAAAAAATTATATCTTAGGTACTTACTTACTTGGGATATACATTTTTTTTGTATTTTTTTTAGAACGGCCATAGGGTCTATTATATGCTATCGCAAGGTTATCCATTAATTACCGGACACCCTGTATACTTAAATATTCGTCCGAATTCTGGAGAGTCAACCACGCTACCAGATCGTTGACTGACCAATATTGCAGGTACCACGACGTGATCCAATACTAAAAAAGAATGTCTCTTTCCCCTCTTCACCAGATTAAGGTAAAATATTCCAGAACACAGTTTTTTTTTTAAATCGGCACGCATTCGTTTTTTTCCTGCCAGGATAGCGCTCTAAAGTGTTCCTTTTTCAAGTCGTGTGAGAATCTTTTTATAAAAGGATACGGACGGACGCCAAATGAAGCGATTTTAGAGGCATGTTTAAATTGTCAATTAGGCATGCTGGCATTACTTCAGATTTTAGTGGAACGGAATGTGTGATATTTAAGCTGAATTTTTCGTGATTCCTGTTCATAGTGCTTTAATATTTTTTTATAAAATGGAATTTTATCCAGTTGCAGGCGAAGCATTATTTATTAAAGCGCTAGGGCAAGGGGAATTTGAGAATAATCTCTTTCCATACCCAAGCTAGACTTAAACTATTTGCCTTTTACAAATAGTGGCTTCGCTCTTAAAGTAGCTACGTGAAATTAATCTGTCATGGACGGGCCCCTTAACATTAGCCTGGTAGAATCTATACATCTATACAAATAAATAAAAGTGTAGTTTCTGTTTGTAATTTCAAAATAGCAGAAACAAAAAAACATTTTTTTTTTTAATTTTGTCTGTCTGTCTGTTCGTTCCGGCTAATCTTCGAAACGGCTGAACCGATTTTGACGGGGCTTTCACTGGCAGATAGTTGATATTATAAGGAGTAACTAGGGCTACTTTTATTTTAGAAAAATATTTAGGGTTCCGCGCAAAAAAAATAAAGCCCATGAAATTATGAACAAAAAGTCTGATTTGAACAATTATTTTTGCGTTTATTAGCCCAATTTCTCGAGGATGGTTATAGGCTATTTAACATGACGTTACGACCATTAGGAGCCAAGCAAAAAGAAAAAGCTGTAAGAACGCTAAGCTAAAATGAAGTAATAGCGCGGGCGGGCGATGCAACGAGGCGGGTCGGGGGACGAGGCAGTTTTATTAAAATGTGGCTGTTATTTTAGTATATTGTGTATCTTACGACTTCCACGCGAACGAAGTCACAGCTGGTTTTAAATAAAAGCCGTCCGTATGTCACTACAGGGATCCAGCAGAATATCAATGTCAAGTATATTTGCCTGACACAATACATGCTGGCTGCACCCTAATTGCGTAGTAACACACAGTAGGAATCGGTTTCATTTTTACAGTTCAACAACATTCATTGCGTTATTTACGTTGTTGAGCAGACAATTTTTTCTAACATATGAAGCAATGGATTATCAATGCGCTTCAAAATCATTCAGATTGGGATTGATAGTGTGTTACGTAATTAGGGTGCTGGGCTCCCAATTGATGCAACCTGTAGACGCAATTTTCTACCTTATTACCTTAGTAATAAGGTCGAAAAGTGGTTCACCGCAAATTTCCGCGATGGTACCTATGTTCTTTATTTGAATTAAAGTGCCTATGCCATAGTCACTTTTTTATTATTTTTTTGCATTTAAGCACCTCGTGGTTTCTTTATATTTATGTATGTACCTATTTAGTTATCATTTAATTGTACTTTTGTGTTTCGTGCTAATCTTTTGTGTGCATTAAATAAACGATGTCTCTATCAATCTAATATCATGATGAGTTTTATTCGAATACCTAGACTCCTGCTTATGCTCCTTTTATCAAATGACACGAAAACAAAAGCCATATTATCAGGAACCTTCCGAGCATGTACTTGTTCCTTATCAACACTTATTGCTCGAAGCAACGCATATCGTCTTAGGAAATCCGTCGGCGGATTGCTCGCCCTTAAGCTGATGGTACACTGTGGAAAATCAGCAACTGAAAATCTACGACGATATTGTAGTTCTTATTTTTTTTATATACATAGATATTATTAGAAGGTTGATAGTAGCATTTTCTTTTAGAGGTAGGTAATTAAATTTTTTTGTAACACCTTAAGAGCGTTGTCACATTTTGCACCTCTCTCGCTCACACAGAACCAAATTTTTAAGAATGTTAAATGAAAAAATGCTTTTATGAAAAATGTAATCAATGGGCGGTCTACAAAATAATATTAATTCAATAGGTAGTTATCAAAAACATATTTCTATTGTGTTATCTAATAAACATATGTAATTAAGTATTATGATCTGTTTTTGAGATGATGTAAATAAATGCCGCAATAAAAATGTGTTTTTAATAATTACCTATTAAATTCATATTATTTTGTAGACCGCCCATTGAATACATTTTTCAAAAATGCATCTTTTCATTTAACAGTATTAAAAAATTGGTCCCGTGTGAGCGAGAGCGGTGCAAAATGTGACAACCCTCTTAATGAATGTCATGTTCAGTAGTAATATTAAATAGTGGACAGTTACACGACACCATAATAAATAATGTCGCAACACCTATTAATTACGCAATGTATATTGTCTTTGGTCCCTGACTCCGACACAAGTACGCACAACAACACAAACAAAATTGTCAAAGTTCTATTGGTTGAATACAAGGCTACTTTGTATGTGTGTATTTTTATGTCTTTTTTCTTTTGTAACGTGGTTTTGTTTGCGCAGAATAAACATATTTTCCTTTTTTATTTCTTTCTTTTTTATCTAAAGACAGCATGATGGTGGACCATGTATCATATATGACAGTCAATATTACGGAAAATACATAGTCTGTTTGTTTTATATTACAGAGTCCGAAATTGGGGTCCAAAATACACCTGACCTACATAAACTACATAAATAAATAAGCAACGATATATTTTACTGAAAACCATCTTCGCAAATGAAAAGTTGCAGATTGCCTTCAGTGAGCAAGCCGGCTTATACACCGCTTCACGGAAGAAAGGGCCGATAAAGTCTTCTTTTTTTTCGCAAAAAAATTGCAAGTCCACATTTTTTTTTTTCGAAATAAGATTACAGATGAATGGAAATAATAAATCTTTGAACGTTGAATTGTAAAAACAGGTGGGCTTCGACGCTTTGTACGTACCAAGATATTTTTTTCAGTTGCGATGGAAGATGGAATATTGAGGGTTTTTTATTTTTGTTTATATCGAAATGAAACCGGCTCATTCTGGTTCTGTAACTAGACAAACAACAATACTTATTGCCCTTACCATTCTTAATAATTATGTGGTTTATGAACAGTCCATATTTTGTCTGCTTAGGGCAGGCAAATTAATTTTACATTAATACAAAATAGGCAAGTACTTAGTTAAGCTACGCTTGCCGCGGTTGGTCCGTGGATGGGTGACTTCTTGATAAAGACTGGAGGCGTACGACAAGAATAACCTGATCGGAGTTGAAAACCAACTCGAGGATGATCTTCCTGACTGAAAAACTTCAGAGATTTTAAATCTGTCATTAATTTAATATGATAATAAGTATAAACACACACAACCCTTACTACATAACATAACATCACGCCTTGTTTCCCCGAAGGGTTAGGAAGAGATGTACCTAAAGTACACCCACATTTCGCCAGTTATGTTTAAGTCCCATGTAATAGGGGGTGAGCCTATTGCCATCTAACGGGCACAAATCCAGACTCCGGGCTGCTACTGAGAAATTCCAGATAGAAAAACCCAACAACACTTTGCCCGACCTGGGAATCGAACCCAGGACCTCTTGCTCAGCAGAAGCGCTTGTGACCACTAGACTAACGAGGCAGTCCCTTACCCTAACCCTTACTATAGTTCACATAATATCCCACATGTGCCTGTAGGTAATGAAAACAGACTTAGTTCTCTTGGGAGCATCACCTGCATACGAATTTCTCCCATAAAAGTCTTCAGGTTTAAAAAGGACAGCACATAGTCTCGACGAAATGACGGGATTCCAAATTTTTTTCAGAGAGCTTCCTGCCACAGTTTTCGTCTTTTAACATCTTTGGCAAATACATGGGTCCCCGTATTTATGCAGTCAGCTATTAATTAACAAAATATGAATTAATTAATCGTAAAATAAGTCACTTGTTTACAAAACATGTATAGATAGTGACAGCTAGCTGTCAAATTCTTAGTCGCCGGATAGTAGCGACATCTGAAGTGAGCAAGCGGCAGTTTTTATCCCCATTCAATGTCACAAACTCATTTCACAAAAATTTTATCGACAACGCCCCCTGTCAATGTACAATGTATAAAATGTTCATAATTTATTTACTTTTCCACTAACGCTGCTTTTTAACCAGTGGTAGAAGCTTCCCTTTTACTTGGCTCGTCTTTTAATAGTGCTACTGCACTCCAAGTCACATACATATTTATCTAGTTTTCGATTAATTTGTGATCGACACAAAAATAAACATAAACAAAACAATGGCGGCTTGTAGACGGTGAACAGTGCTGCCACATATGACGAGCTTTACTTTTTTAACCTCATTGAAAAAACAAGAAAAGATCCTCGTACCATCAGATAGACCACCGTGTCTGTCATCGAACAGCATAAAACAAAAAAAAGGGCATTCATAGGGACTGTCGACAGAAGTGAAAACTTAAAACTAAGAGTTGCATGTGAATATGACATCTATATCAACGACATTAACGTGGAGTAATTCAGTTACCGCGCCCTCTAGCGTTGAGTAGTTGAACTCGTTGGAGCATGTCACATGCCGCATGCCGCGAAACCATAAGTTTTTCAAGAAAAAAGTGCTCAACGCGCCTAAAGAAGTTTCCACTTCAAATAGATGTTAAGATTTCGACAGATTTAAATCTCTGCTTACCAACAAAGTCTGTTACTTTCTCGCACAGACTGAATCGAAATAAATCCTTCACTCCTATAGCAAGGATATCGCAAGACATATTCGTACAGTTTAAATCCAAAGCCGGCTTAATGTAGACTCGGATGCCTGGATGGCTTCCAAAGATTTGTACCAAAGAAAAGTTAAAAGATTTAGATTTTTTGTTCTTCGTGCATGTAGTAATTGGATTTTTGAAATAGATGTGCAGTGATGCTAGACGAGAATGGGAATGATGGTTTTAGCCTTAAAATGTTTATTCTATTAACTTTAAATACGCTTCAACTTTGGTTTCCTTGGGAAGCGGTTCCATCATCATACAACAGTCGACATGAAAATCTTTCATTTTCACCAGTATTTGACAAAAAGGTGTCAAATACTGACGTTATTGTGCCGTTTGTCTGATTTTTAAAAGCTGTAAAAAAACAACTGTTCCCTGTATTTATGTTCCACTAGCTGTGAACTGTTAACCTTAATTATTTTTATAAAATAAAAGTAGCCTAAGTTACCCGCCAACCGTTCCAACGGTTTCGGAGATAAGCCGGAACAAACAGACAGACAAAAATGTAAAAAATTGCTTTTTTGCTATACGAACCGTTTATACTTTCCTGTGCATTTAGTAAAAAGTTGTTATTTTAACATTACAAACAGACACTTTAATTTTATTTATTTCTATAGATATAGATAACTCGTCAAAATGATCAGCTGATTTTTTTTCGCGATTTCAGGTTTGGTCCCTTAGTAAAAGTTGTTCATAATGATGAGTACAATGACCCCTTAAGAGATTTTACGTTAGATTGAGTGGTATATTTGATGGCGTATAAGGACGTGGTTGAAACAGAACGTAGTTACAATTTTAAACCCTGTTTAATAGTGGTAGCTAATGACTACATATTATCTACGTCATTTATATGAAGAAAATTAAGCCGAAGGAACCTAAAAACTTCCCTTATTTCAATAGAACAGATGCCTCTGTTGGGTGTCACAGCCGTACGAACAAATTAAAAAGTATCTCTTCAAAAGGACATCCTCAAGGTGCCAGTAACAGTGCCTTCTACTTTACAAATCCAATTAACTTCACTCCAAAGTACAGAACCGTTCTATTATTACTTAAGGCAGGACCAGACGGACGAATAATCGCAAAGTAGTTTACGACACAAAAAGTCAGCCGCTAAAATTACGTCTATTTATTTATTATTTCTGGCCAGCCAACAATTGTTTAAACTGTTACATGTTAAAATAAAGATTCATATATCAAAGGTATATATATATATATATAACAATTTCTTATAGGTTAGCGCCGCATGCTCCATAAAATAATGTTACCAGATAAATTAAGGGCTAAAGTAAAATTTAAATCAACGTTGCGCATTCATTTGCTTACAATATTGGGGGGATACTTCGTGTTACCTACTTCTTTATATTAATTGTATTCGATTTATAACGAATTTGCCGGATTAGTTTTAAACCGAAAAAAGTCTTACTCACCAAAAATTTTTGACTCGTATTACGCGTCGCAAATAAGTATTACACCTGATTACACTCATCTGGTTCTTTACAAAATTGTCCTGTTTGATCTCTAAACAAGACGATCCCAATTACAAGTCAATATTATTATTACCTGTCTTAACTCTAAACTCAAAACAACCTAAACTCAAAACAACATATCAAAGGAGGAGAAATCTTTTGAACCTCTTTGAACACTGTTGATTTCGTTGGAGACTTATTGTCTTTGCCCAGCCACAGAGGCTGCTTCCATTTTTCAAAGAGACTCTGATTCAATATGGCGGACAATGGAGTCTGGATTTTGAAATAGTGAAGCGAGAAAGCTGTTGGCGAAAAGGTCGAGAAGGTGGGGGTTTAAATATAACCCGATGCAGATTGCCGTAATTCCACCCAATTGTTATATTTATTATAGCTTATTTGGTAAATTACCTAATTTATTAGTTGCACTGTTGACTGCCTCGTTGGTCTAGTGGTCGCAAGCGCTACTGCTGAGCATGAGGTCCTGGATTCGATTCCCAGGTCGAGCAAAGTGTTATTGGGTTTTTCTATCTGGAATTTCTCAGTAGCAGCCCGGAGTCAAGATTTGTGCCCGGTAGATGGCAATAGACTCGCCCCCTATTACATGTGACTTAAACATAACTGGCGAAATGTGGGTGTTACTATAGGTACACCTCTGCCTTACCCTTCGGGGAAACAAGGCGTGATGTTATGAGTTATGTTATTAGTTGTAGGTATGCTTGTCTACTGCGGCAACGTTTTTAGCAATAATTTAAAAAAATATACAGTGCTTACTTCTAGGTGTTTCTTTTCAGAAATAACAAAGTGGGAATGAATTAAAATTGAGTCATCAAAAATTAAGGTTGAAATTTAGCTTAGACCCGCAGGGTAATTACGTAACACACTCTTACAATAGCAAAGCCGTTCATTTTGACAGTAAAATTCAACAACATTCATTGCGTTATTTACGTTGTTGGGCAAACGAATTTTTTAAACCTATGAAGCAATGGATGAGGGTTTTATAAAAATTTTCGGGGTGGTATTGAAAGTGTGTTGTGTTATGGGTCTTGACAACACCTCAGGCAGATAAAAGTTAATTTGTCAAGTATAATAAGTATTCCCATATTATTCCAGTTTTACTTTTAGTAAATAAAGCAATCCCTTTAGTTTACAATCGGTATCCAAAAACAAAGGTCGATAACCCCAGTTTGTTAACATCTAAAAACTTCAAATAAGTACTCCTATTTCTATACCTAATACATGCATCTCCGTAGGCTTTTTCCAACTATGTTGAGGACCGCTTCTAGTCTAACCGGATGCAGCTAAATATTTGTATTTTACAAGGAGCGACTGCCTATCTGACCTCCACAACCCAGTTACTGGGTAATACGATGACCCTGGTCCTATTACCCAGTTCCTGGGTAATAAGACAGGTTGGCAGACTTTCGGGCTTCTGACGACCCGTAACGACTGTCAAAGATCCACAAATGACAGTCGGGACCAGCGGCTTAACGTGCTCTCCGAGGCACGCAGGAGTTTCGGTACGTAAAGATAGCCACCCATCCACGGACCAACCGCGGCAAGTGTAGCTTAACCTGATTGATCGACCCATGCGGCTGTTATTACTTAGATGGTGCTCGTGGCTATGTAATAACAGCCGCACGGGTCCATCGTTGCCTAGTCTTAAACACAATTAATTTATTTTCACCCGTGTCTCGAAATATTAAAGATCTAAACTTTTAGGTTTCACTTTAAATTAATTTTCTTTTAATAAAATACAAACTCTTCTTCAGGGCCTGAAATTAAATTTCCTTTATGTTTCCATTTTAGAAGTGAAATAGTGGACAGCAATTTCTAAAATGTATTGTATCTTAAAACAGCTTTAGTGCCTCCTTTGCAAAATTGGTCCGAATAACTTAGCATCTCTTGTCTTCAAGCTCTGGCTAAACTGAAGCGAATCCCGCGCGGGATGAGAGACAAAATTCGCTTGCCGATTCTGTCAATTAACTTGTATGGAGGTATTCAAACTGGCGCTAATGGTCGTGTGACTTCAGACTAGTCATTAAAACGTCCCGCATCCCGCTCGCTTGCTCGGTTCAGTTTGGCCAGAGCTTTAAGCATCGTCCTAATACAACGTGACTGCGCGATCATCGTAAGTTCGTGCGAATTTTAGTCGTATGAATCCGCGATCAAACACATTGATGTCGAATATGTGCCCTAATTGAATTCATTGATTGATAATCGCGTCGCGTCGTCGGGGAGCGGGGTCGGGGAGGGGCAGGGCAGGACCCGACCTGTTGCGTCGTCACTTCGCGCGATGATCACGTATTCGTGTTCTATTAGGACACCCAGTTTCTGTTATCGCGTGACTACGCGATGGCCGCATCGCTTACTCGCGCGATGATCGCGTAGTCGCGTTGTATTAGGACGACGCCTTATGCTTCTGTCGCAAACAACTTTTTAATAAAGAAAATATCTCGCTAATATCTTTTCAATATGTAGAAAAAAACTTTTTATGTTATTCGTTCGAAAACAAGCAGGCGATCCATCTGGTCGTAAGAGGTCATTGTCACCTAACAATAATAGCAGAGGTATTGCAGCTGAGTTGCCATCCCAGAGATATTGCAGCTGAGTTGCCATCCCAGAGATATTACAGCTGAGTTGCCATCCCAGAGATATTGCAGCTGAGTTGCCATCCCAGAGATATTGCAGCTGAGTTGCTATCCCAGAGATATTACAGCTGAGTTGCCATCCCAGAGACATTGCAGCTGAGTTGCCATCCCAGAGATATTGCAGCTGAGTTGCCATCCCAGAGATATTGCAGCTGGATTGCCATCCCAGAAATATTACAGCTGAGTTGCCATCCCAGAGATATTGCAGCTGGGTTGCCATCCCATAGATATTGCAGCTGGGTTGCCATCCCATAGATATTGCAGCTGGATTACCATCCCAGAGATATTGCAGCTGAGTTGCCATCCCATAGATATTGCAGCTGGGTTGCCATCCCAGAGATATTGCAGCTGAGTTGTCATTCCAGAGATATTGCTGAAATATCTCATGTACCTGCATCCATACCCTTCAAACTCAATGTATAGCCGTAATCTTTTGATTACGTAAAAAAGAAAAAATACACGTCCAATATTTTTTAATAATCTACCTGACGGACAATAAAAGTTTAGTCTTTATTTATTTATTTATTAAAGAACACCAACAGCATATACATTCAACATTGTTTTATAAGAGTATTTAGGAAAGTATTACTGCTAATGTATACACAAATTATAGGTGTACATAACATTTAAAGAAATAAGACATTGAACAGAAGCTGCTTATAAACTAAAAGTAAAAATTAAACAAAGTTATTTAAGCTGCTTATAAACTAAAAGTAAAATTTAAACAAAGTTATTTAACGACAATAAAATAAAATACAAGAGAATACAAATTAATGAAGGATGTGAACATAACAAGTAATTCAAATACATTATTCTACAGTATAACAGAAATTATGTGACTAAATGATAATAGTTAAGTATTTTTTTTCGAATGCCGGTCAAGGAGTCATGAAATATGTCCAGGTTTGAATTTAGGTTTTTGTTGAGCATGTTGTAATGGTTAATTGTTCTTATTAGCGGACCATGGGCACCGATATTGGTACGACAGAATGGAGAACAAAATGTGTTAGTTAGGACAGTGCGGGGTCTCTTACGTGGAACTGTGATGGGAACCTCTGCAAGGAGGTGACTACAATCAATCTTACCGTTAACAATTTTGTGCAAAAATGAAATATTAAGCATTACTCGACGGTCACGGAGAGAAGTCATTTTGAAGAAAGAAAGTCGCTGGTTATATGGGCATCTATGAGAAATACCACAAGTGCTAAACGCCAAGGAGCGTGTGAACATACGTTGTATACGTTCAATGCGTTGAGAGTGAACAGCATAAGACGGGCTCCACGCTGTACATGCGTATTCTAAGTTACTTCTTACTAATGTTTTGAATAGAAGCAACTTAGTTTGGGGTCGCCTGAAACAGTTGGCGTTACGTTTAAGGAAACCAAGCATCTGAGCAGATTTTTTAACTACTGTATCAATGTGTGATCTGAATTGCAGTTTGCTATCTACTGTAACTCCTAGATCTTTTATTTCACTTACTGATTCTAGTTTGGTGTTGTTAAGCGTGTATTCAAATATCAAAGGATTTTTCTTGCGAGTAAAAGTGATTTGATGGCATTTAGTTGCGTTAAGGATCATCAAGTTATCAGTACACCAGAGGTTAATATTTTCAAGATCATTTTGTATTTGACTTGCATCATCAAGGGATTTGACTGCTTTATAAATCTTAAGATCATCGGCGTACAAGGAATAATTACAAAATTGAATTTTCGAAGTAAGATCGTTAATGAATATCAAAAACAATACTGGTCCTAAGTGGGACCCTTGCGGAACTCCCGATTTGGCATAGTACGATCTGGACTCGAACCCACCTACTGCAACTAACTGAGATCTTTTAGATAAGTACGACGCAAGCCAACGTAACAGGGGGCCACCGATACCAATGAATTCAATTTTCTTTAAAAGCAGATGATGGTTTACTTTATCAAAAGCGCTAGTAAAATCTGTATAAATGGCGTCCACTTGTCTTCCATTATCGAGATCGCGTGTTAGGTCATTTATGTATGCTACAAGATTTGTCTCAGTGGACCGACCGTGCATGAATCCATGTTGGTGAGGGGAGATGTATGATTTTGCATGGAGTGTGATTACAGAACAGACAAGAGATTCAAATAACTTTGAGAAGCAAGAAAGAATGGATATTGGTCGATAGTTTTTGACATCTGAATTATCGCCTTTTTTGAAAACAGGAATTATTCGTGCTTGTTTCCACGTTTCGGGAAAATCACCTGATTTTAAAGAATAATTAAATAAAATACGTAAAGGCAGCGAGAGTACAGACGCACAGCGTTTTATAAAAATTGGAGGGATATTGTCAGGGCCAGTACTTTTGAATATGTCAAGTTTTTTAATCTTATTTAATATATCCTTATCATTAAACTTAAGGGAAGCGATGTACGATTTAGGATTACTGATTGAGGTTTCATCAGATATAATAGGCCTATTACTAGAGAAAACAGAAGAAAAATGCGTGGCAAAGGCATCTGCAATTTGAGCACCCGAACTCACAAAGTTATTGTTGAGATGAACTGAAGAAGGAATAGAAGTGCGACCTTTCCGCTTATCTTTGATAAAACGCCAGAACTGTTTAGGGTTAAATGTATGTTATGTAGGAAAACCTATGTTAAATTCCATATTTATCTTATAATCGCTTAGATTTTTGTGAAGTAATTTTTGACAATGGTCCCTCATGAGTTCGAATTCATATTTATCACGTGGATTTTGGAACTTCTTATATTTGGATCTTAATTTGTTTTTTTCCGATAAAAGTTTAATAAGTGTGAAACTAAACCAAGGGGGGTATTTGGACTTTTTAGGTACATGTTTAGGAACAAACTTGACTATAACGTTGTTAAGAATCTCATAAAATTTAGAAACCATTTCATTAATGTCTACCATATCGTTAAATACCTCAAACCAGTTGATTTTTCTCAGCTCAATAACAATCTTATTATAATCGGCTTTATAAAAATTGAAATCGGCTCTGTACCGGGGGCGTAGATAATTAGAATTTAAAATGGGTACATTCATAATTAACGGAGGATGTTTTGAGTCAAGTCTGCTTAGCACATGAGGAGCATATTCCACGTAACATTCTGACATGTTACTTAAAATTAAATCAAGCGTTTTACCATCTTCATTGGGAAAGTTATTCAGTTGAGCAAGGTTATTTATTGACATAAAATCGACGAGAGAAAATCCTAAATCAGTTTGATAGTTATTAGGGAGGGTGGTACAATTGTCGGATTGTTTTATCCAATTAATAAAACTTAAATTAAAATCTCCTACTATGATAACATCAGAAGTTACATTCATAATATTGTTTACATTATCTAAAAAACTATTTAAGGTCTGCAGTTTGACTGGTGGTGGTAAGTAAACAACACATAAAGCAATAGTCTTAACAACATTGTTATGATTAAAGTCAATCTTAATCCATAGGTCTTCTAAGTCACTTTCCCAGCTAGTGATTCTGACAGAAGGTAATTTAGATGATACTGCAATCAAGACACCACCACCATCCAATTTGGAGCCCCTACAGCATAAACGGTCTCTTCTTTAAATACTATATCTAGAGTCTATAAATTCACTGTTTTGTATATTGCAATTTAGCCACGTTTCAGTGAGGACAATTATATCATAGTTACATAATAGAATATTAGAATAAATATCTTTCGTTTTAGTCCGCATACCACGAATATTTCGATAATAAATTTCTAACATAATTAAAATTGAACAAGTTACAAGTAAAATCGTAAGGACACACAAAAATAAAAATATAAAGGAATACCAGCTAATCTATGTGAGAAAATTTAGACTATCAAAATTGCGAATATAAACAGATTGGCTATATTCGTCTTTTTTGGTATATATTCTTCCATTTCGAATCCAGACGAATTTGTACAATAGGTCTTTCGCCTTCTTGCGAGCGGCAGCATGTAATGCCTTTCCAGACGGTGTTAAATGTTCCGATACGAAGACTGGTGAGCTAGGGCCAGGAAAGCCAATGTGAGAAGTGCGTAATTTGTCTTGTGGTGTTTTCCTGTTGTATGTTGCTACGGCAGCCAGTAAAGTATCACGTAAGCGTGGAGTGCGCATTTTTACTATGACAGAACGTGGCCTGTTGCTATCGTTGTTTAGTTTTGCAACTCGCGTAACATGCAGAATATCGTCATCAACAATTGGTGATCCTACCGTTTTTGCAATTTCTGTGATGATATTACTCAAAGTTTCATTTCTATTTTCAGGAATCCCGTTGATTTCTAGGTTACTCTCCCTCATATGCTGTTCCATAACATTAATTCTAGCTTTAAGCTCATTCACAGAAGATTCTAAGGCTTCGTTGGTTCGTTCAAGATTTTTCATAATGGCATTTTTTTCTTGAACTAGGCCTTTAACTTCCTCATACTTATTGTTGAAAAATGCAATAGAATTATTTATCGATGACATTTCTGCTTTCGGGTCGACGAATTCCTGTGAAATGATCTCTTGCATACTTACTTTTAATGTGGTACGGAGTTCTTGGTTAATGACATCACGGATGGTTTCTTTGACGGCAGAATAAACTTCTCTCCGTATTAATTCACGGATGTTCTCGCGGTTTATAGCTGGTTCTGTGCCATCATCAATACAGTCAGTCGATTGGTTTTTGTTATTTATGTTTCGGAATATTTGAGCGTTAAGCTGATTTTCGTAATTAGTAGAAATCCCTGAAATAGTTGAGTTCAAGGACGGAACATGCGTGTTAGGGGTGCTTGAAGTGGATGTTTTGGTTTTCTTGTTACAGCACGAAGTACATTTCCAGATAAGTTTATCGTCGGATGTCATTAAAGAGTAACGTTTGAAAGAGATATTAGAGCAAGATAATTCATAGTAATCATTGCAAGTGGCACATTGCATAAACGTATTATTTTGAATAAGTTTTTGGCACTTAGCACATTGACGCGTGGGCGTCATGGTTATTTAGAAACACCAACGCTGTGTTCGATTCAGTTGTTTTTAAGTGTTAATTAGGTTTGCATGCATACTATTAGTAGGTACTTATTTTAATTAGACACTCAAAATCAGACACCAACACCATAATATAAAAAATAAAATAGCGATCATGTACGTGCAATAAGTCCAGCAATATTGTCAAATTGTTTTCATAAAAGTCTAACACATGACTCACGCACAGGTCTTACGTACTGCGCAATGTTATGATGCGAGCGTGAGGGTCCAAACTCGCGCGTGTTTCCGATAACTGCCGAAATGTTCCGATCGAAGCGAGTGCCGAACGAAGAGGTGAGGATCGGCTCGGAGGGGGGCGATGGTAACGCGTACGCGTCCCGCGGTCGGAATCGGGAACCACAACAGAAATTTTGAGTTAGTTATTTCGATAAAACTTTTTTGTTATAGAACGAAAAACAGTTCTGTTTGCACTAATGGAAAGTTCACTGCACTACTATATTATGAGACATAAAACTATAACAAAATAATTACGTTTTACTGCACTTTAGAATTAAAATCGAGAGAGCTAAAAAAACAGTCTGTCCTCTG
Organism: Fissipunctia ypsillon; assembly: GCA_947568875.1. Taxonomy (NCBI): domain Eukaryota; kingdom Metazoa; phylum Arthropoda; class Insecta; order Lepidoptera; family Noctuidae; genus Fissipunctia; species Fissipunctia ypsillon. The sequence continues at coordinate 18,512,519 of OX387662.1, forward strand.
TCACGACGTTCGGAATTTTTACTCTAAAATCTTCATTCTATTACGATGCATCATCCTAGTCTTTTACAACTACGGTGATAAAACTGGTTATCAGACTGCAGTTACGACTGTTATATCGAAATATAATAAAAATTTTGAATGCACTGTATTTGGTATATAATATTATTGTCTTGTTGTTGTATGCAGAATACAAAGATGCATGAAAGCAAATTGTAGGTAATGGTTATATCTTGCGTCATAACAAACAAGGGACTTAGTTTTGAGTTCATTAGCAAAAAGACTCACTACGTCTATTCATCTTTATTTATTGAAAAACGTTCATTGTATTCACCACTGTGAAGAACCCTGAGATCCCCAAAAAAAACTCTTCCGTACATTTTATCGATTTAAGGATTTTTTTTAAAAAACAGCAGATTTTTTTAAGTATACAAATAGAACGTTGTTTAACATCGATAAAGTATATATATAAATGTTCTTTCTGCTAAATTAAGTTACAAGATTTTGTCGAACCTCTTTGATCGTTACAATCCTACGACTGATTGATCCACTAGGGACGTTTTATCTTGTTTTTAGAACACAGGTGGACTATGTACCATGGGAGAAACGAACATCTATACACCGTAATGACCATTCTTGCTTGCAGCTTTCGGCCTTTATAGTAACGCTTGCTAACAGATGTGGTCATCGTATGCACGGGATTTTGTTTTCAAATTGGTCAGTTGTAAGTTTCCTCGATAGTACCAGAAGGGTTATAAAGATAACCTCCAGGAGTAGATAACTGAATTTATAATTAAACGGGGACCACACTTCATAAAACTTAAGAAAATTAAATATCCAACAAGAAAACTTCAAGCTCTGGCCAGACTGAGGCGAATCCTCTCGATCGATTCGATTGTTTCAGGATTTTTTGGCGGGAATTTAAAAGGAGCGTGACTGTGTAAAAACTCAAAAAACTCAAAGCATTTATTTCAAATAAACCAATTACAGGCACTTTTGAATTGTCAAAGAGTCAGTCAGTTAGTCAGAAAGTTGAAGCTAGTTGCCCATTCCAAAGCGTAGATCTCTATGGAGAAGAACGGGCAAGAAACTCCACGGACACTCTTTTAAATCAAAATATTGGTTACATCATTCATGTTGAAATTAAGTATGTGAAAACAATGTAGAAAGACGTGCACGTTAAAAGCGTCCGCAATAAAAAGGTAAAAACCAAAAACGATTCAAAAATTAAAATAAGCCGTGGCAACTAAGAGATGACCAGTCCCTACTGACGGCGCCCGTTCACGAACATGACCATAATAAACACTAAAACAAAACTAGATTTATAGGCTTCAGTAGCCAGGTTATTTGGTACATTCCCAACAAACATTATTTCAACGATTAGAAAGTCTCGCGACTGTTCGCGCCAGTTAAACACCTCCATACAAGTCAGTTGACACAATCGGCGCGAACGAATTTCGTCCCGCATAGCGCGGGATTCGCTTCGGTTTGACCAGAGCTTTATATAAAATTTTGTGTGGGTGTTCAATCAAAACTTTTCAGACTTTTTTATTTTCTGCATTTTTGTAAACACTTGAGTGCAAATGTGTGTACTTGTTGACAAATTCCATTAAAAACTAGATACTCTCACCCTCTCTCCGTACTCTTGAACTTTATTTAAACAAATAAGTGTTTATGCTGAAAAGTCTTCAACACGTTCACTTGGAAATACTGCATATATTTCTAAGACTTTTCAGTTAAAACTTTTAGATGTTCTTACCAAACACTTGCACTTAAATAAGTACCCGTCACGATTAAAAATACTTTAGAAAAATATAGTAAGTAATAAGTCCTCCGATATTTTGATTAACGGTGATGGTATAAGGTGCGGCATTTCAAAGGGGCCTAAAGCCATTTATAGAACACGGTACCAAACTCCAGCACAGTCCTTTACAAAATAAAATCACCTTTTTGCACTACCAAAAAACCGAACCCGTTCTTCAAGTTAATTTAAAATAAGCAAGAAGAAGCAGTCACTCAATATTATCTGTGTAAAGAAAATGAAATTAGGTACGAATAATATTCCCCGCGGAATGATGTTTTTTTTTTCAAACTCATACATTTACAAGAGCTTTCTTTATTCATAGCTATTGAATGAACATAATCTATAGGGCTTTTTTTAATTTGAAATCCAATGGCGAATAAAATTCATCAAGAAGAAATTAAAATTCAAAAATAAATATTATTTTTATTGTAAACGAAATTCAGTAAATAAGCTGATTGAGATTTTACTTGAATGAATGAATAAAGACAAAGACTAATAATATGAGTATTGAAAGTTAAAGAATGGTCACCCATCTATGAACTGACTGTAGAAAACGTAACTTAACCACGCAGGTCTTCTAGATACCATTCAAAAGGGTTTGGAGACCAAACGAGCAAATGCATAAATTCTATCCCTACTTTCACATATTATTTTTGTCTAAACAGGGACAGAGAGAGAGAGCAAGAGGCCAACCACCACCTCTTAAAGCACTATTATTTTAATTTTACTTCAGTGTGAGAAAGAGATGGAGCTATACAGGACGTAAAGCTCCATCTCTTTCCCAAACTCAAGTAAGATTACAATAATACTGCATTAAGAGGTAGTGGTCTAGCTCCAGTGGTGGCCCAGTGGTAACGGCCCCGACTGGACGTGGATTCGAATCCAGACAGGCGCTTTACTTTGTGTAAATAATTTCATCACTACTGCTCTCAAAAGGGTGAAGGAAAACATCGTGACGAAACCGGCATCTCTTAGAACCAAAAAAATCGAAGACATGTGACCAACCCACACTGAGCCCGCGTGGTGGATTACGGGCCACTCCCGCTCAAAGAGGCCTGTGTCCCAGCAGTGGGAACGTTATAGGCTGATTATGCTAAACAGGGACAGAGCATTCTTTCGTTGGTCCAATCTACAGTAAATTGTCCAGAATAATAATAGCAAGAAAATAATACTCATACTGATGTTTTTTGACCATTCTTCCTGATACGAAAGTACCTTTTGGAAGCGGCAACTAGAGTCCATTTTCTTTTCCTATAAATATTGTCATTCAGAAGTGCCTTATTGAAATAAATGATTTGACTTTGACTTTGGTATGTTCATTAGGTCTTTTTTTTTTGCGAGGGAAATCATAAAATGACTTCTCCCGCTCCGGGCGGAGCAGGAGGGCGTGTCAGACTTTTACTGACTAAAACCCACCCGTGTTCCTTCAGTTGCCTGTGAAATTTTGAATAGTTTTCACAGCTCAGTTAAAATGAAATGCTTTCATTTATTTCTTATCTAATGACTGTTTGGCTACGGAGACTAATAGACGCTAAAGTTTCATTTTTTTTTTCCACTTCTTTCTTCCTGATTTCAATCAATCAACTCCACAATAAAATTACTATCCACTACTGGACATAAGGCTCTCGTAAATTGTGCCATACCATCTGGTTCCGCATCCAATCTGACAGGGTTGGATTTAATTTCGTCATAATATTTAGTTTGCTAAATAAAAAGTTATTTCAACGAGGTGTCTAACATAACCCGTCATTTTGCCAAAAACTCTAAATTAATCTGTACATCTGTATCTGTACAAATAAATAAAATTGAAGTGTCTGTTTGTAATTTCAAAATAACAACTTTTTACTAAATGCTTAAGAAAGTTTATACGGTACTTATAACAAAAACAATTTTTAAATTTTTTGTCTCTCTGTCTGTCTGTTTGTTCCGGCTAATCTCAGAAAAGGCTGGACCGATTTTGACGGGACTTTCATAAGCAGATAGCTGATGCTATAAGGTGTAACTAAGGTTACTTTTATTTTAGAAAAATAATTAGGGATCCGCACAAAAAAATTAAAACCCATAAAATTGTGAACAATGCAACGCGGCGGGTCGAGGGAGGTTTAAAATGTGGTGTTATTTTAGTATACCTATTGTGTATCTTACGACTTCCACACGAACGAAGTTGCGGGGCACAGCTAGTTAATTTAAGAAAAGTAAGTGGTGAAATAATTAATTTAATTAGGCATCGCCAGGCGGTTGGTCGACTCTACACGTGACCAGAGGGCTGGCTTATTTTTTGGCTAAAGAATCAGCATTGTCATACAACGTGGCAATGCTGCCAGCCTATTGGGCACTTTTCCAGACAGTGATGCGGATAAATTTTGTGATGCCCTCTGATTATTTCCCCTCCTTTTTTATATACTTGTACATATTTGTTTTTTGATATTTCTCGGGACCTTTGGAAGGCATATGAGGGGCCGAAGCCAACTCGCAGAGGCCCGTTAGACGCTTTCAATGGAAATGAGGCACCAACCGATGATTATCCTTGTGCATACTATGCATGTGCACCCAAGGACAATCCCCGGTTGGTGTAGGACTATTGCAGGATATGGTGACTAAAAAAAAAAAATTGGGCTATGGGTTTGGATGGCTAAAGTGGACTGGTTATCTAAAAATATGGAAAGACTATGGCCCCTGCCTGACCAATGTTTGATAAATACAATACACGGACAAAAAAACAAATATTAAAGTTATTTTTTTAAATTATGTAAACATTAAATGATGTATTATTTAAAGATTTAATTTAAATACTACGTACATAATTATTATGTAGGTATAACATTATTTGTAGCAACGTGTAGGTTGATTTCTTACTGTATAACCCACTCAACAGGTCGCCACGAAGTATGATACATGCGATGCTTCTAATTGTGATGGATTAGCAAAAGACAACAAGAGCATATAGTGTAACACATTGCAGGGAACAACATACTCGTAAGTGACGCAATAAATAATTATGTTTCGTTCTCAATAGAGGCACAAATCGCAATACACCATAAAGCGTAATTTTTTCCAGTATCTGCGAGTCAATTTCATGTTTTTTTTTTTTGTGGCTTAGTCTTTATCATCATCTACTTAGCCTTTTCCCTATGTTGAGATCAGCTTTCAGTTTACCCGGATGCAGCTGAATATCAATATTTTACTTGGAGCGACTGCCTGTCTATACATATTACTTGTCCCGACTGATTCATCTACGCTGAGCCGCCGCGGGCTACAAACTTGCAATTTTGGCAGTTGATGCCTTTTATGTCGTGAGCATCCACTAAGAAAGGATATTTGGAAATTCGACCTTTAAGGGGGTGAAAAGGGGAGATTTCGTTTGTATGAAAAATCTTATTCCTTGAGTTAATAAACCAGAAACTTGCTACGAATACTTATTTAAGTAAATTATGAAGTTTGTAATTTTTTGTTTTTCTAAACTGCCCCCTGAAGAGGGATTGGGGGGTGTCAAAGTTTCTATGTCCGATTAAGTCGAAACTCAGTATTTATACTTAAGACCGCAAATAAAGGATAACGTGTATCAGGGTTTTTTGAAAATCTTTAGGGGTAGATTTAAGTAGGTATATCCAGGAAGTCTTTAGTGAAGTCAGACGAAGTTGCGCGGAAAGTGCTAGTCTGCTATATACGATACTTGCGACCAGCCCCTGCTTCACATGGATACGATTTGACAAAACATCGAGATTTTTTTATTATATTATGTTAGTTTAATATGAATCAAAAACCTTCTGGAATAAATTCACTACATGAAGGAGAAAAATGCATCAAAATCCGTTGCGTAGAATAGAAGAACAACACGGCCACACAGACTATTTGTAAACAACATATCTCGGAATTAACGCACAACCTCTTAAGGGGTCATAAACTCGTCAATATGAACAACTGTTACTATGGGACCAAGCCTGAAATGCGAAAAAAGAATCAGAGCTGTTCCCTACATTTTGACGAGTAATGCGGACATAAATGTACGGAACAGATGATTTTCTTTTCGCGAGAGAAATTCAATCACGTCAATGCTGAATGTTGATTCTATAAAGAGAACATAACAAAGAGGGTTGAGGGGTTGGGGGTTGATCATAATAAAGAGTATTCTATCTATCTATCTATACCATATTAGATCACAGTGAACGAAACCACGCCGTATGAAACACATGTACGAGTATCTACTATGTAACAAAGACACTTTGCTACAAATAAAAGGCAGCTCAGAAACACAAGTACTGCAATGTTTCTTCCCCTTTGGTTAGTTAAGGGTTTCGCCACAGCACAGAAAGAAAACAGAAGATGAGTAAAGAGTAGATTTAAACGAAAAGATACATCGCTAAAACACGTTACGATATGCCTCGTTGCCTCGTTGGTCTAGTGGTCGCAAGCGCTACTGCTGAGCATGACGTCCTGGGTTCGATTCCCAGGTCGGACAAAGTGTTATTGGGTTTTTCTATCTGGCATTTCTCAGTAGTCTGGATCTGTGCCCGGTAGATGGCAATAGGCTCGCCCCCTATTACATGGGACTTAAACATAACTGGCGAAATGTGGGTGTACTATAGGTACACCTCTGCCTAACCCTTCGGGGAAACAAGGCGTGATGTTATGTTATGTGATACGGTTGAGGTGATAATGTGTGTAAGCGATAGCTATATTGTGCGAAGGACCACCAACCATACGAACTGAAAGTTCCTTGAATAGCAGCCACAAACTTTAAATGGAGTGCAGCTTCCATAAAAAGGACCAGACTATTCGACCTACACCCTAATTTTATAATATAAGATGCTATGACCTCTGCCTAACCCTTCGGGGAATACAGGCGTGATATTATGTTTATGTTAAGATGCACATGGATTTTATGGTAATGTCAAAATGAATGCGATTGTGATTACGAGTGTGTTACGTCATGAGGTGCTGGTAAAGGTCGCCGTTTATCATTGCAAGTGGCCCAGCACGTGTCAGTGCAAGGCCACTTGTAATGAGAAGATTGTGGAAACCAATGGTCTGATCAAGATATTTCAAGACCTTTTCTCCCTGCAATAGACAACGAACGAAGGAGAAAGGGCCTTCTGTCTTTTCCGTCCTGTGTGTTACATCAATCACGGCTGATTGACGTTTCTCTCGTACATATATCACAGAGCCGGATATAAATGTTTTGTTCACGCGCTTTCCTTCGGCGGATCAAATGATACATGTTTGTAGAAGTTCAATCTGATGTAAGCATAGGATCAAATCTGATATTTGAGTTTGAAAAGATCTTTGGAAGTTAGGGGTGGTGACTTTTGTAGTACCTACGTTTCATGTAGTAATCATGGTTCTTATTAAATTCAGTTTTTTTTTCGCTTTATTCTTCATCTTCCTGCCCTTGTCCCATGTTACTTGGGGTTGGCGCAACACGTTTTCTCTTTCCATTTTCCCCTGTCAAAAGTCACGCTATCATTCACTCCCTTCTCTTTCATATCATTCCTCACACAATCCATGCATCTTTTCTTTGGCCTTCCTCTCCCTCTCCATCCATCAACATTTATATTCATCACTCTTTTAGTCATGCGTTTCCTCCCTCCCCATCACATGTCCATACCAAGCCAAACGATTTCCTTTCAACTTTTCTGTCACTGGCGACACTTTCAAACTTCCCCTTATATAATAATTTTTTGCTTTATCCATTTGCATCACTCCACACATCCATCTTAACATTCTCATCTCCGCTGCATGCAATTTTTTTCATCCGTCTTCTTCACGGCCCAGCATTCCGATCCAATACAGTACGACAGGCCTTATCACGGACTTGTAAATGTTTCCCTTTAATTTCGTGAAATGGGGCAGCGCTGGACCGGCTGCTATAGCGGTCTTTAGAGGAGGTATTGTTTATTAATAAGAACTAAAAAGCTCTTAATAATTTATTACAATTTAGTCTAATAGACTGAATTGAGCATTGAGCATTGACTAAAAATAAGCATTTTAACTGTAACTTATTATTTTACGTGAAAGATTACGTTATAACTAAGAATAGTGTCCATTTGCACTTTTACACAATTCCGTAGCACTTTCTTAGGGTCTGATAAATAAAAACACTTTGTTCACATGTTTCATATAAAGCAAATCATTGTTACTATTTTCACTATTTATACTCTACACTAACTCAAATGGTTTAGTTCTCTTACCCCACGCACTATGTCCGTGTTGTCTAGCAGCTGAATTGCCTCGACATTCACATGTCGGTGGAGTCTGTATGGGCTTCAGCCAATTTTTGGATGATTGTGGTGACGAGTTCCATTTCTAGGTCACGGTGGAGGTCGTCATTTCTAATGTACCATGGTGCATTTACAGCATCCCTGAGTACTTTATTTTGGAATTGCTGAATTATTTTAACGTTGGTTCGTTTAGTACAGCCCCAGCATTAAATTCAGTTAAAGTTCAATAAAATGATTTAAAAGGTTGCAAAACAATAAATGTTTTAAAGGTTCAGGATTTATCTTCAAACAATACCAGAATTTGTAATTTTCGCGCAAAACTAAAGAGCCTCTTTAAATACAGTAAGTAGTTATTGAAAAGGAACGATCGATGTTGTCATTCACTGCAGTTCAAGAGGTAAACTATTAGATGACATTGATAAAGTCGCATTGACTAGAGATGCCGATGCAATTCCACCAGCTTTTATGACAAGTCTTTTACAGTTCAAGCAGTGCGGTTATGGATTACTTCACCCGTGTCGATAAGGCGTGCTCAATCTTTGTAAAATTTAAAAATTCTGGTAAAAAAACACTTCCTCTGTCCTTAAACATCATCATTACATAAAGTTTTTTGCTCTTATTTCATGTTTTTATATCGAAATATATGTGTGTGTATGTATTTATTATACAATGTGGATCTGGACGTACTACATTAAATTAAAACGAGCACAGTACTAGTCCATCGAAACATTTTAAAACGCGAAGCTTAGTAGTTAATGGAAAATTTAAAAATTGCAGTTTGCAAACAAAATAAATAGCAGAATCAATTGCATAAAAAGTAAACATGCTTTATCTACGAAAAGTCATTGATCAACGTTGCGGTGCGGGGTGCGGGGCGCGGTGGCGGTAAAGTTTACCTATTTATTACGGCCTCAGATCTACAACATGTTGAAAAATAAGAAAATGCAAGATAATTTCCAGTGACTAAAGTATTCATTGGATTTGATTGATTTTTTTTGTATACGGGTAAAGAACATGATTCTCTTTACGTGGTTTAAAGGAATGTCAATCGTCCTGTTTCACCTTGTATAATTATGTATTTGGTACACCACTTGACAGATTACCTACAGTATTGTCTCTCCTTCTCCCTTTAATCCATCCAAAGGTTGTCTGTAAAAGATCGCTTTTAGCGATAAGACCGCCCATTGTGTCACCCTATGTGCAGGATTTCTATATTTATATCTATCTATCTATCTATAGGTAGGTAATCCGATGCTTAAAAAGTGGCTTTCAAACCTCGGTCTATAGACCTAATCTAGTATAAATCTGGTCTTATATACATACCTAGGTATCCTTAGAATATAATTTCCTTAGACTGTAAGCCAGTGTATTTCATCAGAAAAAAACACAATCATTATATTGTGCATAAAGAAATTTTTCCTCGCTGACTAATGAATGCTTAATCAGTTCCCAGCATAAAAACAGACCTTGGCAATAATCCCGGAAAATGCCAGACGTAGAAAAAAAGGAAAATTTTTATACAATTACTTTTTCCATACTTTTCACGTTTTCATCGTCAGCAACATTTTTAATTTTCTTTAGACGATTCACCCCTCAACTTCATTTTGCACGAAATTATTCAATTAGATACTTAAGTTCGGTATTCGAGATGAATTCACCCCTTTTTGTTCATTTACATTAACGTTTAGGTCAAAATTGATAAGAGGGTCTTATAAAATATGGATGGACGGAGTTTCAGTGGCGAGTTTGTTTATTTGGGAATAAATCATAGATTAAGTATCATAATCATAGTTAGTAACTGGTTGAACTAGTTAGTTTAATCTTCTGTTAAAATGTTAACGGGACATTAAGAGTAGCGAGTGTTTCATCATGCGCTAGGTAATCCATTATTAAATGTATTAATCAGGCGTTAAATTTAATTGCTGCTCTAGAGGTCCGTTAACTTACTAACCGACATTTAGTCAGTTGTCAAAATCATCGAAATGATAATCCCAAAAGTCTCTATACGGCTAACTAAAATGATGCATTATCAGTGAACATTGACATGTGACATTGCGACTTTTTATTTTGGTTGCTTTGACAAATGACCGATATAAGAGTGAATGATACATCCTTACGCCAGGTTTCTTGATGTGGTGTAATTTTTTTCTGGTGGAACGTAAATACACTTAACATCGATGTTTATTTTAATGGCTGAATGACTAATGTCCGATTGTGAACAATTTGGTGAAATTAGCTCTTAGTATATACTAAATTTGTGGAATAAATAGATAGAAAACTATTTATATCATGACGTTTTTTAGAAAGGCTGAATTTAAACTTCGATCCCAATTTTTAAGTGAGGAACTTTTAGAGTGCACCCTTTGTAGTGTAGTACTTTTTTAAATAATAGATTTCAAAATTATGTATATAAATATATACATACATATGTATATATTCTTGATTTTATATTGTAGTAATTTTCGTGTTATCTATCCCTTATGTTGCACCTGCCATGTTTTCTCTCTGCATCACCCTAAGGTTGACTCGTAGAAAATGCCTCAGGCATTAAGTCCGCCTTTGCAGGGTATTCTTTTTTACTTATGCATAAAGTTAAAATAAATAAATAATCTGGTTAAATTGGGTACCTACTAAATTGGGTACTTATTATTGATTCACACAGCACCCAGTGCGAGTGTGGTGCTCCTGAACAGACTATGTCCCATCTGCTGGAGTGTCCCAAATGTCCGTTCACCTGCACCCTTGATGATCTGAACAACGCCTCTGACGCCACAATAAATGTGGCCACCTACTGGGCCCAAACAGTACAATATAAATGTACTGCCGATACGAAAATAGGAAGTATGTATGTTTATTTTTAAATTGATATACTCAAACTTGAGTTTTCATAATAATATATTGTCTTTTCACACGGTGGCAACGTTTTTCATCTAACTCTCAATCGTGTCGCAGAACTGCTGGAAGGTAGAATTATCAGTACCTTTGCGCTCTTCTATCTTTATGTATTTTTCTCTATTACGTGTTTTGTTGGACTTAAACATAACAGACGAAATGTGGGTTCACCTCTGTCTAATCCTTCGGGGATTATAGGCGTGATGTTATGTATGTTACATAATATAAATAAATAAGCTAGAAATTGGCTGTGCTCAAAATTAACCATTATTTACACATACTGTACTGTTTACAGAGTGTGTAAATAATGGTAGGGAAACACTCAGAAACTCAATAGGCTAATTCCGTAAGGACTCTATATTAATTTAATAATATTTCATCCAGAATTAGAGATACAAGTTCTGTTATACGTTTTTATTTCTGCTTGAGTCCTTTTCAATGTTTTTGTGCCGTGGGGTCCGAGTGCTCATCGAGTATTTCGGGACATATCGCTAAGCGGTTGGTCGACTCTTTACAGGACCAGAGGGCTGGCCTATTTTTAGCCCTAAGAATCAACATTGCCATTCAGCGTGGTAATGCTGCCAGCCTTTTGGGCACTTTTCCCATTGACAGCGATGTGGACGGATTTTTTGATGCCCAATGAGCTCTTCCCCCTTTTTTATTTTTTATTGTATACTTGTACATAATATATATAAGTGTTATCTTGAACCTATGTAGTAATTAAGAATTATAGATAATAAAGCTGAAAAAAAATGTTTTTGTTGCTATATTGACGTGTGCTAGCTGACATATGCAAATAGTTTTATTTAATGTTTTGTGTTTCATGTTCAAATTCAAAATATTTTATTTCACATAAACCTACATGGGCACTTACGAAACGTCAGAAGCTAGGTGCACGGTTCCAATTGGTCGTTTCCTATGGAGAAGAACCGGCAAAAAACTACACCGTTACTTTTTTTTAAATAATTGGTTTTTACAATGTTTTCAAATTACAGCGTTATTAAGTATGGGAGGACAGTGTAGGCCTGTCAACAAGTACCAGGTACTTAAGCCTACAACGTTCTCACGTTCACAAAATATAAAAGAATCTATATAAAAGACAAGACTATATAATGTAAAATAATGAAAAGATTATGTCATGGAAGCATGTAAAAAAACAATAAAATAAATTAAATTAAAGTAATTTGGGAGCAGCCATTTACATAAATAGTTATGCTATTAATGAGGTACCAAGGAAGTCCCGTGTACAGAAGGAATAAGCGCCAAACTTCCCTGTCTTCAAGCGTAGTCTTCTCCTCATATGCTTTTTTAATAAGGACACGTTTGATGTGGGTGTGTGTTAATTACTTTGCATGCTATTGTATAGAAACAAGTTCTTCTAACTGAACAGACAGCTGTACTGCTGGGGAGTTTGTTGGGTCACTTCTTCTTCCCAGCTAAAGCACTAGGAAGTGGTGAAGGGCGGGCGTTTTTGGCGGGACTGTCTTTTGTAATTTAGACGTTCAAAAACTGCTGATTCTCAGCCTAGTTTGAATAAATTACTTTTGATTTTGAATATTTTTTTTTTGACATTTCCCACAGCGATATTTTGGTCCAGCTAATCCTCATTTGCGGAAAGATCCTCGTTATCCCGGATTGCTGGGAGCCAATTAAAACTTATAATTGACTTTTTTGACAGTCTACATCCGAATATTAAGGAAATGTTAGTTTGTGTTTTGCCAAATACGTATTTTAGGAGGTAGAAATGGTTATGTGTGCTTCGGTTTCGCATCGGCTCACATTTTCACGTTCGTCCATCAATGTCTAGCTAAGGCCGAGGCTTGTATAGTACTTTTCTCAAAAAAGCGCGCAAATTCAAACTAAGTAAATTAATTATAAATTTCAGAATCAATGACGAACAACGATAATTTTTCACGCGCTAATATGTTCGAATTTGTTTCTTTTTTACTTTAAACAGCTCTATGTAAGCTGAATCGAAATTTAAATAAAATCTTAGATAAGTTATCTACTTGGTTGCCATGTGTTGAAATAAAAAAATCGTTCCATTTTTAAATTACACGACAGATATGGATTTTCATACTAACATTGCCGACCGCTGCTCACATGTATTTGACCAGTACAGTATTTTCGATATATCTCGAAGAAGGTTGTCAGAAAAATGCTCGAATTTCAAAGCATTTTGGAGAAAAACTGTTGATAAACTTTTATCGCCTGAGGAAAATGGTACAAGTTACTTTACTGATATTTGAAAACACTTCCCCAACATCCTCATTTCCAAAAATGTGGGAAATAATAATAAAATCATATCCAACAAGAGTCATTACTTTGCACACAATGCACAGTGTATGGATAAATATCCTTCAAAACGACACACAACAGTGCTAGGAAATCAGTCAATTAACTCAGCCTATCGCAGTCCACTGATAGACATAGGCCTCTCCCAGTCGGCGCCACAACACCTTGTCTTCCGCCTCCCGCATCCACTCTGCCCCAACCACCTTTTTAAGGTCGTCAAAAATCACCAGTGTCAAGTCGGTAGTAACAATTTGAATTGACAGCACCTTTGTGTCATAAAAGCAAGAGTGATTTTCGTAGTTATAGTGTTACAACTGATGTGCAGTTGACTGTATATAATTATAGCAGTGCTTCCTCAAACGAACACTTTCAAAAGGAGCTCGCCATACCTCTTCTTTTATCTAGTCCCGATCTATCTCAGACGTTGGACGCACGTTCGTTTGCGCTATATTCGCGATCCCAATATACCCGCGCTAGATCTTCAACGTGGTTAATGTGAACATTCTTATGCTTACTGCTTGTGTATCTACGCTCGCTATTTACTGTGGCTTCATAACTGTAAACGTTGTTGTGTGGTGTGTGAAATATTAAAGTATTGGACTACCAAAGAGGACTATCATTTCTTCAGACCCAGTAAGTCTACCCTCACACATCAACCACATAACCAAACTAGTGACCCCGTTCAGAACATAGGTATGATAGTGAGTGCAGAGAGTTGGTAGTTATCATGAGCAGCGACGGCAGCGTTACAGAAACATTCCAGCGCTGCTAACACCCTGGCCGCCGGTCCAGTAAATGTGCGCGCGTTTCCACTGACCCGGTTCCGACTCACTGGAACCTCAACTAGTCCTGGCAAGCATCGCAAGATACACGACTCAGACCACTATCGACCTCCGGTCTCCAGGGGCGTGATGTGATATCTACATCGCCACATGCGAACGCATCACACTGACGTCACGCAAAATCCTGCATCGCGCAAACAGCTCCCTTTTCAATGGAGTATGAGTGAACTTTACACTAGTCCTCATGCATATATATCTATATTTATCTATGAGTAATGTATAATCTGGTGTATAATAGAGTGAATATAAATAAATAAGTCTAAGTATAGGTTGCAGAACTTTTTTTTTAATTTTCTTAATTGCCCTTCAAAAGTGATATTCAAAATTCTTTTATTTCAATATGTCCGTGTTTGGGTCACAGAAATTGATATGGGTACTGTTGAGACTGCTCCTCTCAACATCGCCGCGCGCTGGCGACAGTGAGCGAGGGGTGCGGGGACAGCGGCGACTCTGCCGGCCGACCGGCCGAGCGAGCCCCCGCGACACAAGTCAGCTGTTGCACGCCTCCACGCACGGCTGCGCTTGCGCTTTCATAAGTCATATTTTTACTGTTCGATTTAATAACCGACACCGTTGTAACTTCACCTACTTTATTCAATACATGTTATACAGTCCACTCATCTTTAATTTTGCTCCAATGCGACTTATCGTCGCGATCAGGTACCAAATTTCAACTTAATCGGTCCATTAAATGCGGAGCAAGTTGGCTGTGACAGACAGACAGACAGACATCGAGTGATCCTATAAGGGTTCCGTTTTTTACTTTTAAAGTACGCCGCCTTTTTGAGAGAACTCAGCAAACGATACATAACTAAGTAATTCTTATTAACTTTTTTTGCGTCACTCAATACTCACATTTCTTTTAACAAATTCTCGTAACAATCTTCATTTCCATTCATGTCAAAAGCTTTTTCAAGTCAAAAGACTTGTATGTATATAGATTTTCTCATAAGTTGGCGGAGCTCATTATGTTTGTTCTCGTAAATTCTCGTATCGTGAATTTATTAGCAGTACGATACTAAACGTGCTTAGTTTAATAGTCTTATAAAGGGGGATTTTTGATAACGCTGAGACTTGTTTTATCTACTAATCTGTGAATGGGTAGTAAACTTTTAAATATAAATGGGGCAACAGCGCGAGCGGAAGTGGGGTGGTGATACAGGCCATGCGACAATAGCATCATTTTGCGTTTCATAACAATAAACAGGCACGAAAAGCGTTTTTAAGTCGCTTTTTGAGTCTGTCTGTGTGACCCCGTTGTTCTTCTTAATTGTGCAACGGATTTTGATGCGTTTTTCACCATCATGTAGAGAACTTACTCCGGAAGGTTTATGTTTTTATTACGTACATATTAAACTTATATTTAATGAAGCGATCTCAATGTTTTTTTAAGTCGTCGTGCTAAGCAGGGATGGGCGCTAGTACGATATAATGAAAAACCGCAACTGGTTATCAAATAAAACCAATAGGGTGCACCGCAAACAACTGCAGAGTTACTTAAATATGCTATAGCACCTTAAAAAACGGATATGTAGAAGTATTCAATGTTTTATGCATCCCTATTTCTACCAACCCCTATTTCGAATGATACTTATTTCTGAATGTGAGGACTATGTGATAATGAGATATATTCTATTCTATGTGGGACACCTTTTTTGCAGTTAGTTTCAATGATAATCTGGCAGTTTGAGTACTTTATGTGACCTACCCAAATGTCTGTTCATCGAGTCGTTGAGCTCCTTAAGTTCACACGATTATTGACTAATACTTGCATTGACCAACATTATGTCTGGTCTTGAAAAGAGACTGAGACCTCTGAGCTTGTTTCTGTCTTTCTTCTCAGAGTATTCAGATAGGAAACGCCGGCTCCATCTATTTTTACATTCACGTAAGTTACAATATTTTTGACGTGTAAAAGTGTTTATGAACCAATTTTCAGAAATAAAAATCATTTATCTAATTTAGCGAAATAGGGAACTTTCGAAATAGGAGTGGGTACCTCTATTTCGAGGGTTCCCTATTTCGCTAGACCCTTTGTAAGTTGTGATAAGATCCAGCAAAGAGACTGCATCTTTACTAAGATGTCAATACATCCACAGTCCTCTGTTGTGAACTTTAACTCAACACTTACAGAACTTACTTTAGTTTTGAAACGTGCCCAAGTATTGTTGCGTTGTTCTCTAGAGAATAAACAACTTTGTGTTTTGTTATTCTTTCCGGGAGTAAAACACTGCGGTTTCTTTTGTTTTATTTTTATTTTGAGTGGATGAAACAATATCAGACACACGGTTGCAGCAATCACTGGTAATTAATTTGTTGTTTTAGTTTATGAGGATCCAGTCTTACCAACCGGTATCGTGTTACCCAGTAACTGGGTTGTGGAGGTACGATAGGCAGTCGCTCCATGTTAAATACTGGTGTTCAGCTGCATCCGGTTAGACTGGAAGCCGACCCCAACGTATTTGGGAAAAGGCTAGGCCGATTGATAATTGAGGAGGAACAAACAAATAAATTCAAACTCAAAACATTAATTTCAATTAAACTAACTACAGACACTTTTGAATTGTCAAGGAGTCGGTCAGTCAGAAACATGAAGCTAGTTGCCCATTGCAAAGCGTAGTAGGTATCTATGGAGAAGAATGGACAAGAAACTTCACTGTCTACATAATTCATCAAATCATGACTTTATTATTAACTAGTTGTGTCCCGTGACGTCGTTCGCGTGGAAGTCGTAAAATACACAATATACTAAAATAACATCCATATTAATAAAACCCCTTCGTCCCACCACCCGTCGCGTTGTATCGCCCGCCCGCGCTATTACTTCGTTTTCGCTTAGTGTCCTTTCTGACTTTTTTCTTTTTGCTCGGCTCCTATGGGTCGTAGCGTGATGTTAAATAGACTATAACTATCCTCGAGAATCGGGCTAACAAATGCAAAATGAATTTTCGAATCCAACTTTTTGTTCACAATTTCATACGATTCATTTTTTTTTTCGCGGAACCCTAAATCTGTTTCTAAAATAAAAGTAGCTTAAGTTACTCCCCGTAACATCAGCTATCTGCCTGTGAAAGTCCCGTAAAAATCGGTCCAGCCGTTTTGGAGATTAGCCGAAATAAACAGACAGACAAAAATATAAAAAATTGCTTTTTTGTTATAAGTACCGTATATACTTTCTTATGCATTTAGTAAAAAGTTGTTATTTTGACATTACAAAGCGACACTTCAATGTTATTTATTTGTATAGATAACATATCTAGACTTAATTTTCCACTCCGCAATTTCTCACCAGAAAATGCCATGAAAATTTTAATGCCTTGCCGGTGAAATACTCAAAACTTGTAGTTTTTTTTTAATTCTTATAATGAAGAGTAATTTAGAGGACGAGGCAACTCAAGAACACTTTATTAAAACCTTCTCTATATTTTACTGCGTCCATTAGCTGGACAATATTTTCCACTCTTTAGTTTTAAAGCTCAGCTTTTTAGGATTCCGTACCCAAAGGATGCCAACGGGATTCTATTACTAAGGCTCCACTGTCGATCCATCTGTCACAGGGCTGTATCTTGTGAACTGTAATAGGTAGACACTTGAAATTTTCAAAGAGTGTATATAGTCGCTTTAACAACAAATAATAACAATAAAATAAACTTAAAAAATCACAAGACACGTGTTTTTCGGAGTTTTTTGCATAAAAAAATGTAGTGTCAAATATTGTATGGTAGTACGGAATCCTTCGTGTGCGAGTCTGACTCGCACTTGGCCGCTTTTTTATTTTGAACGGCCATAGATGAGGTTCGAATCATGAAATGGCGGCGTATCGTGAAATACTCACGCAGATCACGATATGGCCATTTCTACGATCGGACTACGACACATACAATACTCATTATCCATTTTACAAATTGATCATAATACTTGAAAGACATAATAGAACAGTGATCTTTTTTTAAAATAGGAACGTAATCAAATTCAGTTCGATTCGGATATCGAAAGCTAGATGGCAGATTAGGTACTCTCCGGACCCGCATTAATATATGCCTTGATCTACACACACGATAATTATTATCCATACCAAAATAACTAATCATTTTTTTATTACTTTAATAAAACAGGTACCTCATTTTTGTTACTGGGGACTTATGAGATGCTGATGTTATAAACAATTTTTTTTTTTCCGAAGCTTATGTATAACATTGCAAAGTCATAAGAGCACACTTTTATTATAACAAGCCGTCGTACTTGAATTAACACCCATTTCAATTCAATTCATCTTGATTGTGGATCATAGGAAAGTGTACTAAATACAGCTGGTGTTAATGAGTTTTGTGAACAGCTATGTCCTACCCTTAGGGCGCTCAATATAATATAGGTAAGTTTACATGCATGTCGACAATAATTAGATCTTTCAATATTTGCTGAAGTAACAAATTCTAACAATAACTTTGCAAATACACAAACAGTTCTTAAATGTTTAACGTGTTGTTATGTGTGTGATGTGTTTTATTACACGAGCATTACTGCTTCGCAGAAGGAGGTAATGGCTTCCCATGCACTCTCGCTCCGTACCATGGCCTGGACCAGGGCCGGACGCGAGAGATCGCCGCCGCCGATCGCCTCCGCGAGGACACGGCGGTGCTCCGCCCAAGCCGGGCAGACCTCCACCGTATGCTCCACCGTGTCCTCCGGGCGATCCACACAGTGGTGACACCCGGGCGTTTCCTCCCGCCTTATCCGGAACAGGTACCTCCCGAGGCACCCGTGTCCGGTGAGGACCTGCGTCAGGCGGAAGGTGAGGACGCCGTGGCGCCTCTCCAGCCACTCCTCAAAGAGGGGACTTATCGCCGCAATTGTGGCGTGCCCAGCGCTGGGTTGCGACAATCGCACTCTCCATGCCGCCATGAGATCCTGCTGGAGCTCTGTCCGCCGTGCCACGATTTCTCGCGGCAACAGAGTTACGCCCCGGCGTCCTGCCTCCTCGCGCCACTCCCACATGTGCGCGAGGACTTTTGCCTCCAGATCCCATGGCGGTAATCCGGCAAGGAGGTTCGCCGCCTCCCCGGAGACCGTGCGGTATCCCCGGGCTAACCGGATGGCCATGACCCTCTGGGTGCCACGTGCAGCTTGCATACAGGTTTAAGTTCTCACTACTAAGCTGCATCCCAAGTTGCATCAAGCATGTGGCTACTTGCACTATGAAAATGCGGTTTAAGGACTGTACTCACAGCGAGCATTCGCTTTACGAATTTGTTCTGCAAACAGTCGTTTTGCGAACTGTTCACGAACATTAATTCCTGAAAAGAACATTCATCCGCGAGCAGCTTCTAGAGAATTTGTGTTTTATACTTGGATTCACGTTCTAACTAAACTGCTTGTTTCGTCAATGATTGTTCGTTGTGTAACAAACGTTCATCAAACAAAATCGTGGAGGGAATTTCGCGGTGCGTATCATCCTTAAAGTACTATGCACATCCCCCAGATCGAATTTCGGCCATGGCAGCGAATCTCAGCAGAGACTAGCCATCTACGCGGGAGATATTACAGTGTACGAGTGTGTGCGCAGACACAGGTGCACTCACCCTTCCCTCACTCTCGTATTACAGTCTGTGTTGGATTGCCGTCCCATCGGATATGCACAATGCACATACCAACTGACTAATCGCAACCCGAAACACGTCTAAACACGTAAGGGAGAACTCCGTACGATGCAAACAAAGTTACATCTCTAGCAGGTCAGATATTTCTAGCCGATTTCCTTGCAACTTTTCAAACATTTTGTTTTGAATGTAAACGAGTGGTGAGCGGTGCGTTCTGAAGGTTGTTTGACGTTTTAGTTGTTGGGTTTAGATTTTTAGTTTTAAAAGTATGTGTGGTTTTAAGCTAAACATAATATATAGAACACTCAGTATCGTGGGCATTGGTGGGGGGCTGATTTTATGGATTGTCTTATACTACATCAACTCAGTGCATAGAATAAAGGAGAATGGGCATTTTTGTATGCCAGTTATTCTTTCTTTCTTCTCTCAAGTTTGATCTCTAATCTTTACGGTTTGAGTGGTGATTATATTAAAGATGCTAAAGAAAAGCAAAAAAAAAATATGTACTAAGATAAAAATGGGTCTCAATGACTCGAGCTGTTTAAAGCCAGTTTTATTTTATAAAAAAAAAATTGTAAAATTTCTATATTTATATCTGTGATTTTTATGGTGTACATAATAAAGAGTATTCTATCTATCTATCTTTTTTATACTAAGTACTGATACCTCTAACTAAAGCTATACTATAGGTACTCAAACAAAGTAATGACACAAAAACACAAAGCTTTCACGTACTTTCAGTAAGCACGTATTTAGCAAGACGTGACGAATCCTTACATTTTAGATGCCTATTTTTACTATAAGCACGAAAGTAATACCGACCTACTATGAACTAGCTGACTTTGAACTCATTGTTAATCTTTCAGAGCATAAAAGTGCTCAGGAATATGACTGATTTTGATTACAGGACCAATTTTATTTTAATACGAAAAAGCATCTGTTCCTCTACAACATCTTCCGTAATTTTCGCACAACCTCTTAAGGGGTCATTGTACTCATCTCACTCAAAAAATCAGCTGTTCCATACCTCGCCCATGTTTGCATAACTCGTCAAAATGTAGTTATCAGCTGATTTTTTTTTTCACGATTTCAGGTTTGGTCCCATAGTAAAAATTGTTGATAATGATGAGTACAATGAGCCCTTATGAGGTTGTGCGTTATTTATGTTACATCTAGTACCTATATATTATTCATCAAAATAAAAAATAATGAAGTATTAGTTTTATTGTACCTTGTCTAAGAATGATAATCTGTACTTGACTAATTTATAAAACTTTTCTCAAATAATAAAAACTGCGTCGGGCTGACGACGGAGTTAAAAATAAAAAAAAAATAAAACAGAAAAGTAAAAAGCACCAGAGTGAAAAAGTGGCACTTTCCGCACAATTTGGCTGCTTGGAAAACTCTCTTTTTGAGCACATGCATTATAAAATAAATAATTAAATAAATCAAAAAACCGACTGCAAAAAAGTCAACTTATAGACTTTTTGCAGTCGGCTTTTTTTATTTATTTTATTATTTTATTTCTTCAGCAGTCGACAGTTTATAACTGGCATGATATTTCCATTACGATTTTACGATATATCTTTTTCGGTTTATTGCACGGTACCTGCACGTGACAAGCAAATAATCAAGATTGAATGATATATTTTGATACACCAATAAAATTTTTACATGTCAAACGTATAATGGAGCAGTGATGACGATAAAAAAGTCATGTTTTAATAGCATTGTTCATTTCGATGTGATGAAAAATCATGTACATTAAATAAAAACAAAAGAACAAGTATACGAAAGTGTAGCCATATACAACCGTTTAATGATAGTTATAGTGATTTTAACAAATTAAAGTTAATTATATCACTTGCAACTAACCGCTAACAGCGCCCCTGCCATCAAATTCCATAAAAATTCTAGAAGGATTAAAAAAATATTTTTGAAAAATATACACATTAGAAAGATGATCTATTGAACGAGGCCTAAGAAAACGCTTTCCAATTTTCCAGCTTTAGTTGGCAGCGGGAAAAGAGTTCCTGGGAGACCTTTGCCCAGCGCTAGGCCAGTATAAGCAAAACAAAACAAAAATGGCAGCTCATGCTTCCACAAACATGTCAATACAAAATATGAATGCATTACCACACAATTCCCATAGACCCATAGACAAACTATGATTACAGGCCTGTTTGAATTTACCGCGTCGATTCCTTTGTTATCCAAAATGGCTGACACCTGTCAATGGCATTGGCGCCATTTCAATTGATTACTAAAAGCAGGAAAATCACGTCGTGCTCATTGTAATCTCACAAAATGATATTGGCAAATCAATTTATGGTGAGAGGTATTTTTGTGAATAATATTGTTATTTAAATTTTTAGAGAGCTTCCTAAAAGGTTTGCTTGCGTCGAAATGCGTGGCTTGCATCTTTATGCGTATAGCATAATCAGTCTATAACGTTCCCACTGCTAGGACTGCTATGTCCCCTGGCCTCCTCTCTGTACGAGGGAGTGGGCCATGATCCACAACGCGGGCCCAGTGCGGTGGTGGATGCCATATGTCGTCGAATTTTTGGTTCTAGGACATGCTGATTTCCTCACGTTGTTTTCCATCATAAACGTATACCTATAACAAATTACTCTTATTTTTTATTAAGATCTTTAAGGGTTTAGTTACTAACTATTAGTTGATATTTTTGAAATGTAGAAAAACTGATGCTAAGAATCTTTGCATTAGGTATTAGCCGTATTACTACAGCTCCTGCATTTATAAGACTTTCGCAATTCTCTTTTCACGAGAACCGATTTCCAGCTACATTTTACAAGCAGGAAACGAGTTGTTCTTTTTTCTATAACATTTTCCGCGCAGATTATGATAAGCAAATATGTTTACATTGGCCTGATAGTCGCAAGCGTGACTGTTGGGCGTGGGTTCCTGGATTCGATTTCCAAGTCGGTCAAAATGTTATTTATATTTGTATAAATTGTGTGCGCGTGTGTGTGTGTGTTTTTTTGTCTTATAGAGTTTAGCATCGTTGATCTAGTGGTTGCAAGCGCTACTGCTGAGCATGAGGTCATGGGTTCGATTCCCAGTACGGGCAAAGTATTTTATAAATTTCTCAGTAGCAGCCCGGAGTCCAAATTTGTGCCTGGTTGATGGCAATAGGCTCACCCTGTATTACATGGGAATTAAACATAACTGGCGAAATGTGGGTGTACACCTCTGCCTAACCCTTCGGGGATTACAAGCGTGATGTTATGTTATTATGAGTCTATCCTATCAGAAATTTCTCAGTAATAGCTTAGAGTCTGGTAGTCGCTCCATGTAAAATACTAGTATTCAGCTGCATCCGGTTATACATAGTTGGGAAAAGGCTAGGCAGAGGTAATAATGGAGCTTGGTGTCCGGATTTGTAGCCGGCTTGTGGCAATAGGCTCGCCTACTATTACATGGGACTTAAACATAACTGGCGAAATGTGGGCGTACTTACTACTCACCTCTGTCTGTAGGCGCAATGTCACATGGCTGACATCAAAATGTATCTTAGTACGTAGCTAATATCCCAAAATTTTCAACATTCCTCCGCTAATACGTAGCTAGTGTCCCATTTATTTCAGCTAATATCCCTAATTTTTCATCTTAATACATAGCTAATTTCCCAAATTTTTATCTTAATACGTAGCTAATTTCCCAAATTTTTCAGTTAATATCCCTAATTTTTCATCTTAATACGCAGCTAATATCCCAAATTTTTCATCTTAATACGTAGCTAATAGCCCAAATTGTTCAGTTAATATCCCAAATTTTTCATCTTAATTCGTAGCTAATATCCCATTTTTTCAGCTCATATCCCAAATTTTTATCTTAATACGTAGCTAATATCCCAACTTTTTCAGTTAATATCCCAAACTTTTCAGTTAATATCCCAAATTTTTCATCTTAATACGTAGCTAATATCCCAAATTTTTCAGTTAATATCCCGTGGCAATGCCGCCAGTCTCTTGGGTACATTACCAGTCGACAGCGATGCGGAGGAATTTTTCGACGCCATATTTTAGTTTGTGAATAGTTTTAGTTAAGTTAGGATATAATTTTGTTATTTTATTAATTAATTAGGTATAAGTTGTTATGTAAAATATAAATGAATTGAAACACGCCACATACATGTAATAAATTACCTACACGTAGCTAATATCCCAATTTTTTCAGCTAATATCCCAAAGTTTTATCTTAATACGCAGTTAGTATCCCAAATTTTTCAGTTAATATCCCAAACTTTTCGACTTCCATACTGTAGTTTGAATAGTTGGTAATATGAGTAGCATCACAGACTACAGACTATAGTTTACAGTCTGTGATATGGCCCTAAATGAACGTGGATGGCGACGCTGCTTGCCGAGGAAGATGTCAAAAACCTGTCAAATTCAGTACATTACATGTTAGTCCCCTATTTCGTCACATCCATTTCGGAATTTAACCAAAGAAATAAACTCCATATTACGCAGCACAGTCAGAACTTCCAACCACATTGGCCTCAACAGTACTACAATGTACATACAAACTAACGATACATCAGTACATTCAGTTGAAAGCTAGACAAAAGAGCAAACAGGCAGTGACACCTTCACGCCATGTCGCCGACACAAACGGCGCTAGCAGATACACAAGTCAATGTACGCAAGTAGGTCACGGTGTTAGGGCTGTCGAAGTTATGCAAAATATTTTTAAAAAACATTTTAAAAGAGTAACTATGGAAATTGTTGCCCATTCTTTTCCGTACGAAACTACCTTTTAGTAGCGGCAACTGGAAACAATTATATTTTTTTGTAAATGTTGACGTTCAAAAGTGCATTTTAATGGCCTGCCTGAAATAAATGATTTGACTTTAACTTTTAAAAAGAGGAGTCGAAATATGAACTTTACATGGTTAATTTCGGATTGTCGTAATGCGTGATATACGGTCATACCCAGTGTAACGGCTAGGGCTTCGCAGGTAGGCTGCGAAGGCCGTTATCAAGTTAGGTAGTGTATAGAGTGAAATCAAATCAAGACAGTAAGTTAATACGTATAATAGAATATCTAAAAGTAACACGGCTAGGTCGTGGGTAGTCACCAGGGGCGAAGCCTTCATACAACCTGATTCCTATCGGCTTCCCTTCGGAACAACCATTCTTCTTAATGTCTACTATTGCCAAATGATATGGTACACCTGTGTGTGTAACTGTGTATCACAACACATCACATATTTATATTTAATACCAGTTTAATCCATCACAAGATTAAAAACCTACAGTTTTTTGTCTGAGTTTATGAGAACTGAACAATTGTTTCTTCGGCTTCCCTCTAATGATGACTGTATCTGCGCCACTGGTTGTCACTGAACTGTTCTGAGCACTCGCACACTAGGATAGGTTGGAATGGTACCGTCCTTGGCTGTAGCTGGCAGGTGTAGGGGCCTGTAGGACAGGCTTAGTAAGAGGCCCTCGTCGGACGGCTCAGCGGCGCTGCGTTGGTAGCAGGCTGTAGGTCGTCAGTAGCGCACGACAGCTTGCAGCGTCAGCACGTGCAGCGCACAGTCTGGGATAGCTGGTAGGGTTAACGAGGTTGCCCTCAGCCTAGACGTGGAACCCCTAGATAGGGGCACAAATAATCCTGAGGGCCAGGGATTTACTCCTGCCAGTGACAGTAACGAGTGATCCTTAGACAACTAGTGTTGTACCCTGCTTTTGGAGTTGTAACACTTTACGGTTAATATGTGGAATAGTTAGCTCACTCGACTAATTGCTATTGTACTCGTAGAAGTAATACAACGCTACACCAGGTTTCCATTTTCAAAATGACGAACCATACAAAAGTTAAAGGGGTACAGATAAGGTAGAACAGCCTCACTCAGTGAAGTGACGATCTACGCAGGGTGGCTGGTAGCAACTGGATGAGAGTAGCCAAGGATTAGGTTAATGTCGTGCGTTTTTAGAAGCCTGTGTCCAGCAGTTGACAGCTCTAGCTCGGGTAATGATGTTGAAGAACGACACAAAACGGCCTCTATTTTTGTTAATAAAATTACTCTCAATTTTATATTTTTAACGACTACTTGGTAATCGTATTATTACATCCCTAAATTAAAACAATTCACAGTTCCGAGAATAATATTTTATTTAAATACAAATCGAGTTTGGTTGACTGAGCACATTATTTCCGAGAGCAGAATAGCAACAACATTGTACAAACATCTACGGTTTATTCATAATTTATTTCAAGTTGGTTATATTATCAGCAAGTACAGAAACTTTTAGATTATTCGAGCAAAACGAACAGAAAAGGCCAGCGGCTTGAACAAATATAAAGAAAATTAACGTTCTATTATTCTAATATCCAAGCCAGTATTATCGAAGTGTGAGTCCCATTTATAACTAAAGTATAGTCAGTTTTTCCTTATATGTCCTATTTGGTAAACAAACAGAGTATAGAATAAAAACAGTACGAAAGCAATGAGCTTTCACCTTATTCACACTATTTAAATTAGTCATGAAAGTCTTGATTTTTAGAGATCCGTACGCAAGGGTGGCAACAGGACCTTATTACTAAGGCTGTGCTGTCCATCCGCCCGTGTGTCCGTCCGTCCGTCTCTCACAGGGCTGTATCTTTTGAACCGTAATAGGTAGTCAGTTTAAATTTTCACAGATTGTGTAAATAATAATAATAAACGTTCATTACAGAATATCACTTCCATATTTGTTAGTAACAATCATCATCTTCCTGCCCTTGTCCCATGTTACTTGGGGTCGGCGCAACACGTTTTCTCTTTCTATTTTCCCCTGTCAAAAGTCACGCTATCATTCACTCCCTTCTCTTTCATATCATTCCTCACACAATCCATCCATCTTTTCTTTGGCCTTCCTCTCCCTCTCCATCCATCAACATTTATATTCATCACTCTTTTAGTCACATGCGTTTCCTCCCTCCTCTTCACATGTCCATACCAAGCCAAACGATTTCCTTTCAACTTTTCCGTCACTGGTGCCACTTTCAAACTTCCCCTTATATACTCATTTTTTACTTTATCCACTTTTGTTAGTAACAATGTAAACTTATAAACTAGTGTTAGTAGCATTTATGTACCGTGCCTCACGCAGCTAATCTAAGCTGCGTGAGGCACGCCGATCCTGGGGAATGCCTACTTGACTGCGCGCAGTTGTATTCACCACCCCAAGATCGGAGAGTCCTAACGTTCTAAGAATGGTGTTGGGCTGTCGCGAACACGGCGTAGCCGAGAAGCGCGTCTCTTGCGCATGATGGCCGAAAAACTGTCAACATCCGCGTCGGCAAACATGCCGGACGCGCTACAAAAACGCGGCAGCCCCATCAATACCCGGAACGTGTTGTTATATTGATACCTGTTGATATAACAACAAATAATAAAAATTAAATAAAGTAAAAAAAAAAACAGAGGAACCCATACAATAAACGTGTTTTTACTAAACTATTTAAGAAAAAATATGAAGTGTCAAATATTGTACGGGACCCTTTGTGTGCGAGTTCGACTCACACTTGGGCACTTTTTTTAAATACATAAGATATATACACAAAAAGCTTAACAAATTCTTCTCAAAATGAGAATCTCAGTACCTACGCCATATTTGTTTACGATATGGGACAAGTAAAGGAAAATGCACTTTATATCTTACTCGCTATGTTTTCTTTTATCGACGCTCTTGATAAATTATGTACATTTATCTCTCCGAAGCGCCTTTCCTACATGTCCTACATCGCGGGTATAAGCCGGTTTCTTCACGTTATTTATATTTTTACCGAGTAACAATAAGTTTGCCTTATAGTTGCAAGACAGCGTCGTCATATATAGTATTTACTTGTTTTGCATGTGGGTAGGTAACATATTTCAAAGTGTTTTGCCTGGTCCAAAACGATTTAGTAACCTTTGTGTTAAAATGTAGTCTTTCGTTCTTTTCATATTCATAGATAACAAAACATAGATTTCATGTTTTAAGCGGTTAGGCATTTTTATCATTTAGAAACGTTAGCTAAAGACCCAGTAAAGCGTTTCAAAAACTATGATTTAAACAGTATTTTCCTATCCGTAGCCAGTCCACCATAATTTTATTTCGCAGCGCTACACGCGTCTTTTAAAACTTATATACATTTTTAGAATTTAATTTAAAATTGCATTGTCTAACATAACTAATGTATTTTGAAGTCACGGCTTCAGTTCTGCGTCGTCACCATGACGCGAGCGACTTCACCGTTGCAGAGTCACGATACAGAATGTCACCTTGGTCTGGCAGGTTAAAGCTTTAATGATAACCACTTAATTAGTGCTTATGATGCAGCTAATTGGGTACTATTGCAGGTGGAATGAATGAAGTCTCAGAAAAAATATATTACAGAAACGAAGAGAGTGGAAAATAGTTACACTTATTAACCCACTGCAGGTGTTGGCGACGACATGAATCGTAGATTTGTTTAGTATTAAAACAGCATGAGGGTTTTTCCCGGTTGCAGTTCACACGCCCAGCCACACGTGTTGAAAATACACCAGGGTTTTACCCGGCTGCAGTTCTCGTATAAACAACATGTTAGTTTGCGCTGGGGAAAAACCCTACAAATTGTATAAAAGGAACGAGTTTAGAATTAGTCAGTTAGTTCAGTTCGCAGCTTACTAGTGAGAAGTAATAAATCTACAGTGTAAATCAAGAAGAAAAGTTACTTATTTCACCACTTCTTCGTTACCCGTCTCTCATCGAGGTCCTTGTGGTTTGTACCCATACAAACGCATTCAGGGGTGCGTGGTGACGTGTGTCGCCAGCAGAGTCACTCGACTCGGGTAGAAGGCAACCACGTCAAAAACATGGGAGATTGTCCCAGGATGATATCGGGTACTGGAGGTACCCCTACCGTCCAAAACAGCAGGATTAAAACTTTTTAATGAATTTCTGCCGTTTACGCTTTTAATCCTTGTAAAATACCGACCTTCTCCAATCTTTCCAACAAGCTTTATAAATACGACAAAATAAGAACTCAATTTATGCATATGGCGGTGCAGGACAGATGTCATGTGCCAAAAATCAGACGACTATTTGGTCAAAGATAAAAATGGATGACCCGATAACCAGCAGTGCAAGCTTTTAATAAAATTAAGAAAATAAACTCTATCAAATTAATTTGTATAAGTAAAAACAGTTGAATATAATGTCAACCCTTTGTGTCGTCACCGTGACCCGACTTTAAATAGCGTCGAGTCACGTAACTAAAGAATATACTTACATAGCCCAAAGTTAAATCGATACTTAAATACTTGTTGTCATACATATTTAATGTATTAAACTTGGTAACAATTTGTATCATTGAATTGATTATTTAACCTGTAGTCCTTTTAAGCGATCGATTACTATGTATTTATTATCTCATATTATCACGCCTGTATTCCCCGAAAGGTTAAGCAGAGGTGTATATATAGTACACCCACATTTCGCCAGTTAATTTTAAGTCCCATGTATGATATTAGGGGGCGAGCCTATTGCCATCCACCGGGCTCAAATCCAGACTCAAGGCTGCTACTAAGAAATTTCAGATGGAAAGACTACTATTTATTATCTATTAGTACGTATACTAAACCTAATTAAAACATCAATCTGTATCTGTCAATTTCAAATGATATACAATTTTGTTTGAAATAACTATTGATAGCCCTAATTGTGTTTAGTAAACTATCGAAATGGACCGTAGCCTATAAATAGAATGTAAAGCACTACCTAATTGAATTAAGTGAGCTGTCAATCAACTTTTCAAAACAACCTCGTAACCTTTCAAAATAATCTGGAGGTTACAAATGCTACAATGTAACTTGGTTACTTTGGTGAAACACTATCAAAAGGCAACTAAATACTCGTATGTATGATGTTATTGAGTGATAAGAAAGAAATAAATAATGAAAATACACTTATATAGGGTGACTGGTAATTAGTGACCGATATTTAAACACATGATTGTACTCATGATAACAAACAACTTTTAGTACAGGACCAAACCTGAAATCATGAAAAAAAATCTGCTGTTCCCTACATTTATGTTCGCATAACTCGTCAGAATGTAAGGACCAGCAGATTTTTTTTCCCGATTTCATGTTTGGTCCCATACTAAAAGTTGTTAGTTATCATGAGTACAATCATGTGTTTAAGTTTCGGTCACTAATTACCAGTCACCCTATATACTAATAAAAATCAAATCCCAACTACCACCACCACTATCTTTCCACTTCATCATAGTTGCTAGTATTTATTATTTTATGCTGCATTATAATCGTATATATTTTAGTGACATTTATTTTAGAAGTATG
The DNA here is from genome assembly GCA_947568875.1 of Fissipunctia ypsillon. NCBI lineage: Eukaryota > Metazoa > Arthropoda > Insecta > Lepidoptera > Noctuidae > Fissipunctia > Fissipunctia ypsillon. The sequence goes on from OX387662.1 coordinate 18,542,509, forward strand.
TATGTATGTATTTGTATGTACTCATATTTTAAGTTTATATATAAAGGGTGTCTCAGTAAGAGAGCACTTTTAAAAATTGGAATATTTTTTTTTTCATGCAAGTGGCAACTCTGAAATTTGACAGCTGTCACCTCTGTTTATTCCGATTATTAAAAATGGAGCGCTTTTCGAAAGAACAACGCGTTATAATTGTGAAAACTCATTATAACGGTGAACGGCATTCGTTACAGGAATATGATAACGGACTTCTTGTGGCCTCAACTGGACGGCATGAATCTGGACAACATGTGGTTTCAGCAGGACGGCGCAACCTGCCACACCGCGCATGAAACAATCGACTTATTGCAGCAACGATTTCCAGAACACGTTATCTCACGAAATTCTGATGTCAACTGACCACCAAGATCATGCGATTTTTTTCTTTGGGGCTTTGTGAAATCTCGGGTTTATGCGAATAAACCCGAAATAATTCTTGAGCTCAAATCGGAAATCCAACGCGTCATCGGTGAGATACAGCCACATCTCTGTGCAAAAGTCATGGAAAATTTCATGAAAAGAGTAATGGCCTGTCATCGGAGCCGGGTCATTTGCCGGATATTTTATTTCATACTTAATCGGAATTCGGAGCATGTCTTCTTTACAATACAATAAAAATATCACAACTCTGTCACAAAATACTTGTTTTTATTTTAAAATGAAAAAGTGCACTCTTATTGAGACACCCTTTATTTGTATTTATATACTCATATTAGTGCATCGTTTTTGATTTTATGTATTTTGTTTTTTCTTTTCCGCTTACACACATTGTCTGCATCTCTTTATCTACTTTCCTATCGCAGGTATGCTGGAAGAGATAAAAAAAACTTTAGAAATAAGCATCACCTTTGTACGTATTTTTCTGTTCCTTTCTTTTTGTCTGTACGTACATAAACTATAATATGTGTGTACATAAACTATTAAATAAATAAATAATGCAACGTACGTTATTACTTATTAGGAATTATCAAGAATGTGTGCCTCACGGCTCATGGCCAAACTAACATACGACTTATTTGATGGAGAGCAGTGATGCCCCAGTGATAACTGCCCCGACTGACAAGTGGGTCCGAACCCAGGCAGGTGCTTTACTTTGTGTAATTTAATTCATCACCACTGCTCTCAAAACGGTGAAGGAAAATATCGTGATGAAACCGGCATGTCCTAGAACCAAAAATTTGAAGACATGTGACATCTACCAACCCGCATTGGGCCCGCGTGGTGGTTTACGGCCCACTCCCTCTCACAGAGAGGAGGCCTGTGTCCTCGCAGTGAAAACGTTATAGGCTGATTATGCTTATGTTAAGTGCTCACCGTCAATGGGCCCCTGCAATACCAGGGACAAACCTGTGTGATTCCACCAGCACCCCTTTTCCTCACCCCTGAATACAGCAACGCTGTACGCAACAGAAAAAGGTAAGGTGGTAAAACTCCTTCACAAAGAGCTCTAACTAATATTGAACTTTCTATTACAAACAAACATTATTAAGAAATATTGTTTTGTTCTTTTCTTAACAAAATACAGTTTCACCGTTTCACGTTTTAAAGCCGGCGTGCCAACCCTACCGTTGCCGTGACCCGGACGACTTTGAACAGCGCGGAGTCACGATACTGTAAAGAATCACCTTCAGTCAAATCAATACTCAAATAAAAATATACACTACTACAACGTTTTGAACTATTTTCATGCAGAGATTTATAATAATAGAGATTGCTTTTCGTGTAGTATTTTTATAATATTGAGTGTGCATGGAGTTTCTTGCCCGTTCTTTTCCGTAGGTACCTACTACGCTTTGGAATGAGCAACTAGTTTCATATTTCTGACTGACCAACTCCTTGATAATTCAAAAGTGCCAGTAAATTGTTTAATTGAAATAATTGCTTTGAGTTTTTGAGTTTGTCAAAAAAACAACAAAACAGCCAACAGTTCAGTAATATCAGCTGCTAGAGACGATTGAAGGTTAAGCTATACTGGCCGAGGTCGGTCCGTGGATGGATGACCATCCATTACATGTCGAGAATCCTCCGTGCCTCGGAAAGCACGTTCAGGAATGACAGATGGGACCAACGGCTAGGCAGGTTCGGGCAAAGATCTTTGATAATCTTTACGGGTACTTAGAAACCTGAAAGTATGGGGTAACGAGTTATCCAGCAACTGGGTTGTGAAAGTCAGATAGGCATGCTCTCCAAGTAAAATTCTGGTATGCAGCTGCATCCGATAAACTGGAAGCCAACTCCAACATAGTTGGGAAAAAGCTAGGCTGATGATGAGTGGCAAATAAGCAAGCGTCCAATCTCAAGGTAAATGGTCAACGCGATCTACAGACCTCTTCTACCTACTCTTGCACACTCTTGCACACTCTTGCACACTCTTGCATAGGTGCGATGTACGGATTAATTGTTATTGTTCTTGTTGTTAGTTTGTTACAAAAGAAGTTATTTTTCCACTGTGCAAATCGGCTTTTTGTTTTTGTTTTGATTGTTTGTTGTCATTTGCCAGTGTTGCAGCACAGAGAGGCAATGCAAATTGTCTTTGCTCCCCGGCTCTGACATCAAGTAAAGGACAAAATTGTCAACTTTATACTGCTTGAATACGAGGTTTTTGGCTACTTTGTGTGTGTTTATTTTATTTTTTGTAATGTGTGTTTTGTTTGTGCAGATTATACAATTCTTCTTTCTTTCTTTTTTCTTTCAACAACAGATGCCTCACAGGTACGTCGCCAAACTAGAGACAAAACAGAAATGTGTCATGTGGCTGTAACTACGCCGGCACCAACACTCTTCAAACCGGAACACCGCAACGCTGCTATGCGGTAGAAATATGTACAAGCACGAGCACTAATTTGTATACACTTAGCTACTTTTAAAACAGATTTTCATCTACTACATTGATTGCAATTTTATGTTGTTACGAACTAGTGTTTTTACACATGAATATATAATATCTTAAACTAACTAAAACTATTAAAAAAACTAAAATATGGCGTCGAAAAATTCCTCCGCAACGCTGTCGAGTGGTAATGTACCCAAGAGACTGCATTGCCACGTTGTATGGCAATGCTTAGCCTCTGGCCAAGGTAAAAGCCAGCCCTTGGGTCACGGGAAGTGTCAACCAGCCGTTTGGAGATTTCGTTGAACAAACCATGAGCACTCAGATCCCACGGCCAGAGGGTTTTTACCCCAAATGGCTCGAAAATATAATTACCGATAAGGTTATTATACTTTCGCCGGTTGAGGTTTTCCGCAGCTGCAGCAGCAGCGCCAGCACAGCACGCCGAGCCAGGAAGAAGGATGACGCAAAAGTATCGACACAAGTTGCGTCCCACACTAAAGGCCATAGGATACTATTGTATGGAATAGTTGACTTCCACGCAGACTAAGTCGCAGGCAGAAGTTTAGTCTAGGCTTAAACATAGTGTTTTGTAACATATAGAATTATGAAATAGGTAAGCATCTCTAAGATGCTATCGTTATTCTACGAGAAAATCGCTTTTGGATGTCTCTAAGTGTATACATATTAGAGCTTGTGACTGTATAGGCTTTAGGAACATAATCATTTGCAACTTTGCATGGTAGTTTAGCAACGCATCACCTAACTTGATCAAACCTCTCAGCTAGACCCTTTGTCGTTACAGGAGTCTATAATAGGCGACAGTAACCAGTTTCCTTTAGTTAGTCCCGATAGTCTGCCGATGTCGGCGAAAATCGAGAACAAAATATTTGCACCACAGTTAACCCCATTTCATGCTCAAGCAATCACTGTCCATACAAAAGTTGCCTGAAAGAAATTGAATTGTGAAATACCTAGGCAAATAGGCTAATATGAGTTCTAGTGTACCTACAATAAAGTGTATGAAACATTACTCCCCTCCTCCCTCCTTGGGCCCCGCCGCAGTAGGGTAATAAATAAACAAAGTAGACTACACTCAAACTGACGTACGCTGTTGCCACCTTGCAGACTAGATAATATTTTTACTACAGAATAAACTATTTCGAATATTGCCGATACGAGAATAGAAAATAAAGTTCATATTATTAACCCAACAGTAATGCCCCATTTTTAGTTAAATTCCCCAGTAAGTGTTGTCCATTTTATCGATAAGACCGTATATCCATATAGACTGTCTTCCTTATGGCGCATAATGTTTTACGGTCTTTCCCTGTCCTAAACGTTATGTCCATGTTATGACCTATTGACCAGTTTCGTCATAATAGGGTTATAATATTCATAATTTCTTTGAGTATAAATGCCATATTCTGTTCAAGTTAAGATCTTAGTGTGAAGAAGTGTGTGTATGAACAATCTTGTAATGATAGTTATTAATTTTCTTTGAAGTCTTTTTTGTCATTTTTCCAGAGTTCACTGCTGAACATTATTCTTTCAATAAAAGAACGAATTAAGGAGAAAATATCATTATCACCATTTTGGGTAAAGAAAAAGGTGATTATAGTTCAAATATATTATCGGGAAGAAAGCTGCCCAATGCCCAAGCCAACTCAGGCAGACTAGTCAGTCTACCATTTGGTCTAATCTAAACTAATGTTAAGAGTTAAAATTATTTGTTTGTATGTAAGAGGTAACAGGGGCGTAGCCTTCATACAACCCGATTCATATCGGCTTCTCTTCGGAACAGCCACTCTTCTCAATGTCTAATATTGCCAAATAATATGGTGCACCTGTGTGGTAACTGTACATTACTTCACATTACATAATTATATTTAATACCAGTTTAATACATCATAAGATTAAAAACCTACAGTTTTTTGTATGAGTTTATGAGAACTGAACAGTTTTTTCTTCGGCTTCCCTCTAATGATAATTGTAACTGCGCCGCTGAGAGGTAATTTCTACAAGTACTGATTAGATCCCAAAAGTTCTTTCACTGACAGAAAGCTAAACTATTGCCGAGTGCCATAGGATACTATTTTATGGAATAGTTGACTTCCACGTAGACGAAGTCGTGGGAAGAAGTTAATCTGTCATGAAACCAACAGAAAAGACTCTGAGATGATCTATGCTCTTTACTCATCGCCTTTAATGAATATATCACAAACTGGTGAGAGGAGCGGTGGTCAATTTTATCAAGAAACATCATTTCAGCCTATCGCCATCCACTGCTGGACATAGTCCTCTCTCAGGCCGCGCCACAACACCCTGTCCTGTGCCTTTCGCTTCCAGTCTGTCCCAGCCACTTTTTTAACATCGTCGGTCCATCTTGCTGGGGAGCGCCCCACGCTACGCTTGCTCCATTGCGCGCTGAGCGACCTTGAATTTGTGGACCAGCCCGACTGTCAGTATACACGTTTCGGCACCGTATGTCATAACGGGCAGGACGCACTGGTTGAAGACCTTAGTCTTCAACGACGGCGACGAGAAGACTTGACGAAGTTTCCCAAACGCTGCCCAACCCAACTGGATCCTTCTGTCACCTTCTTTCTCAAAGTTGTGTCTACCGAGCTGGATGACTTGCCCTAGGTAGACATACTCCTTCACAACTTCGATCCTTCGATGTGGATTGGTCACGGCAAGACGTGTGAATTGTGCATGATTTTGACCTTGTCCAATTTCATACAGAGGCCAACCCGCAGAGAGGCTCAATTTAGGCTGACCAGCATCAGGTCTAACAGCATGTCTGCTATTATAAAAATGTCATCGGCAATGCGAAGTTGTGAGATGTACTCGCCGTTCATGTTGATACCCTGTCCAGTCCAGCGTCTTGAAGGTATCATAAAACGCATTGGTAAACAGTTTCGGGGATACCACATCCCCTGTCTCACCCCTCTGATTAGTTGGATGGGGCTGGTTTTCTGATCCTGGATCTGGACAGTCATCGTGGCAGCGTCATACAAGCATCTCAACACTTCAATGTGGCGCCAGTCAGTTCGACATCGTTGTAGGGAGACCAGAACTGCCCATATTTCGATAGAGTCAATGGCTTTCTCGTAGTCCACAAATGCCATACACAGTGGCTTTTCGGTCTTCTGTACAATTTGCCACACAGTATGGATGATTATCAAAAAACATACAGGAACAAATAAATAATTTAATAAAAACAAACGACTCTTTTGAATACAGAATTCGAATCGGAATTAATCATAAAACAGCACAAAATCGATAAATATGAAAGAGTTCTGACAATATTTGCCAAAGATTTTAAGTTTACAGTAGGTACTCGGGTTTTATTGCATTGCCCTGATTCAGCATTCGCTCTGGTTTCAGAAAGTTCAGTATTTATTATTATAATTTGGGGAAAACTTGGCTCTTTTATCTTGAATTCGATCAAAAGAAATAGTCAAACGAGGTACAATTTCCTGCTAAAATAAAGCTACTCAGCTTTTTCTATAGGTGCTATAAAACAAAACTAGAGATGACAAGAAGACCACATGATGGTTCTCATGTGTTTGCCGTCTATACATCCATACTAATATTATAAATCCGAAAATAACTGTCTGTCTGTCTGTATTTTCATTGTTATAGACATCACATATTAATAATTATCATCCTATCATTAATTCAAGATAGAAAATTTTTGATCGAAAAGGAGGAATTTATGTTCGAAAGATACAGAATCGAAATTTCTACTTTAAATTTTTTTTTTAAATTTCTATAGAGTTCATAAATCATTTCACAAACCTTGGCGCAATGTAGGCTTGCACAATATCACAAAAAAGTTGGTACCTACTTAATCGACCACTTCGCTGGAATCGGCCTATAAAAGAGCTGAGGCGGAAATCGCAAAGACATCGACTTCCGAAATTAGAGTTATTTTTCACTTTGTAGTGTTTTTTTTTTTTTGGAAGTCGGTTTTTTTTTTTTTGAAAATGCCTCTAGTTAGTATAATATTCCATAACAATGAAAATTGCAAAAAAGATTGTGAAAAAGCCGTGCAAGAATAAAGATAGTTTTTTTAAAGCGGTTTCCATAAAATTTTCCAGAAATTAAAAAACAAAAATTATAACTCGAAAACTATCAAAAATCGCGGAACATACCTACCTGGGGCATTTTCGGATACCCCTGGGCATGAGGAATCAATTTTTTTTATGACGTCACTATTTGGACCATTATAAAGAAATCTCTATGGAGGGTCTCGTGGCTAAGTAATAACAGCCGCACGGGTCGATCCATCAGGTTAAGCTACGCTTGCCGGGGTTGGTTCGTGGATGGGTGACCATCTTTACATACCGAGACTCCTCCGTGCCTCGGAAAGCACGTTAAGCCGTTGGTCCCGGCTGTCATTCGTGGATCTTTGACAGTCGTTACGGGTCGTCAGAAGCCCGAAAGTCTGACAACCAGCCTTACCAAGGGGTATTGTATCACCCAGTAACTGGGTTGTGGAGGTCAGATAGGCAGTCGCTCCATGTAAAATACTGGTATTCAGCTGCATCCGGTTAGACTGGAAGCCGACCCCAACATAGTTGGGAAAAGGCTAGGCAGATGATGATAAAGAAATCTCTATGTTTTCTTAGGTCTAAAAAACGTGCAAAGCAGGGGCAGGGGGGGGGGGGTTGATTAGTAAAAAAGGAAAACGCTAAAATCACCTGTAGGATATTATTTGTAACAAACCCCTAACAATATACAAAACTGTTCCAACTCAACCCTAAAAACTGAAACGTAAACCCGAAACGCCAAAACGCAGACTTGAAAACGTAAACGCAATAAAAAATAATCAGAAGCCAAATTCAAATGAATGAGAAGCCGAGGCGAGGTCTCACGGGCAGCGAGTAGAGGGAAGCATAATTGAATTATTTCGTTAACGTAATGAAACTGGATCCTGAGACGATTCCGAGGGTAGATGCATAAAGAATTTCATCGCAACCGACGCGAGACACGGATCAGTTTGAATCGCATTACTGGATGTGGCTTGATGTAAAAGGGTTAGTTTTAAATAAATGTATTTTTACGAAAACAAATTCATGATTTTGCGTAGTGAAAATGTGTGTGAGTGAGTATTACAGGGAAAATTAATAGGTTTGTGAATTATTTAATTCCGTGAAACCAATGATATTATAAGTAAAAAGAGCTAGATATATAGATAGATAGAATTCTCTTTATTGTACACCATAAAAATTACAGATATAAATGTAAAAATTTTACACATAGGGTGACACAATGGGCGACCTTATCGCTAAAAACGATGATTCATAGACAACCTTTGGATGGATTAAAGGGAGAAGGAGAGACAGTACTGTAGGTAATCAGTGGTGCACCAGTTACGGAAGTATATAGGTTATACACGCTCCGCAAGTTGCAAACTCAAACTCAAAGCATTTATTTCAATTAAACCAATTACAGGCACTTTTGAATTGTTAAAGAGTCAGTCAGTTAGTCAGAAAATTGAAGCTAGTCGCCCATTCCAAAACGTAGATCTCTATGGAGAAGAATGGGCAAGAAACTCCATGGACGAGTGTCGAGTGTGTTAAAAGAGTTTTTAAATCAAAATTGTTACAAAGTCCTGGGTAGGTACATTGTTATTGTTCTTGTTGCTTCTATATGTGAGAACAATGTAAAAAATAAATAATTAAAACAATTTAAAATATAAGATTAAAAATAAGCCCTGGCAGCTAAGAGATGACCAGTCTCCACTGACGGCGCCCGTTCACGAACATGACGCGTGGATCAGCACCATCCAGCTCAACCATTTTGTAGGGAACCGAATGATCCAACACACGCGCCACCATCAGCGAGACATTTAAGTGAGCATGACATACTCTCAACTGCCATACTCTTTCAAGTCAACATACCTACATCATAACATAAAACCGCTCCATGGTACTCACATTTACAAAATTGAAAAGATGCTTCTAATTTCTACAAAACTATAGTTTGCAATGATTGTATTAAAAGATTAGTAAACACTAAATCTATAGTCTATAAATAGTCAATAAGTCTATAGTAATAACATAATGTCAGAAAAAAAAGGGACGCATTTCTTCCAAACAAAAAAAAAAAAAAAAATTAACAAAGCTCAAGTGGCTGTGGAGCAGGACCAGCATTTAGCCAAGCATTTTTATCTATGATATAATCATTCAACCTATAATATGCTTGTCTACATAGTGTGCCTTTAATGCATGTTTTAAATTGCTTCTCATTTAGTTGAAGAATATCGAGAGGTAATTTATTATAACATTTTACACAGTACCCCATAAAAGAAGTGTGTACCTTAGATAATCTGAAACGTGGTTGATCTAATTTGTTCATATTTCTAGTGTTAAAATTATGCCGATCACTTATCTTACTAAAAAGATGTACATTTTTTCTTACATACATAATATTTTCATATATATATTGACAAGGTACCGTCATGATATTAATTTTTTTAAACAGTTCCCCTAAAGATTCGCGACTGCGGAGGTTATAGATGGCTCTGACAGCCCTCTTTTGCAGAATAAAGATAGAATCAATATCTGCAGCCCGTCCCCATAACAAAATACCGTAAGACATGACGCTATGAAAGTAACTAAAATAGACCAGTCTCGCGGTATCGACGTCTGTTAATTGGCGGATTTTCCAAACAGCGTAAGCAGCCGAGCTTAGCCGCCCTGCTAGTGATGTTAAATGAGGACTCCACTGCAGCTTTGAGTCCAGCGTAATTCCCAGAAAAACAGTCTGTTCGACGAATTGTAGTATTTCCTTATTCAATACTACGTGACATTCACTACTTCTAACATTTGGTAACGTGAATCTTATGCATTTAGTTTTCTTCTCATTTAATACTAAATTATTTACAGTGAACCAATTATGGACCTTAAGCATAGCGTTATTTACGTCGTCGAGCTCTTGTGCATGTCTGTTAACTTTAAAAATTAGTGATGTGTCATCAGCAAATAATACCATTTGTGGTCGGTTTTTCAGTAAATGAGGTAAATCATTTATATATACTAAATAGAGGAACGGACCTAATATAGAGCCCTGCGGTACACCCATTTTGACTTTTAATCCCAATGAATTCACACCGTTTATTTGAACTTGCTGCAGTCTATTATTCAAATATGATTTTACTAAGCTAAGTGCAAGTTTACCCAGTCCGTAATGCTCAAGTTTCAAGAGCAGTGTTTCATGATTCACGCAATCAAATGCCTTGGATAGGTCGCAAAAGATGCCTATTGCATCATGTGCCTCTTCCCAAGCGTTGAAGATGTGTTTTAATAAGGTGACACCGGCGTCAGCTGTACAACGTCCTTTGGTGAAACCATACTGTTGGTCGCACATCAAAACTTGGCTAATTAGCCTAGTTACGTATAATCTAGTCTCTTTTTCGCTCCTGTTAATTACGACATGCCGTCCTTCTTCCACGTTTCATCTAATAGTATAACATAAACCGTTTTTGAAGATCGAACGTTGTGTAGGTCATTGCGTGAAACACATTTTTTGTACGTGAGTTTTTAATCACTATTAAATCATTCCCACTATTTAAAACTAAATATAAACCCAATCCAGCACCCCAATTGTGTAACACCAATGTTTCATAGGTTTAAAAAATTCTTCTGCTCGACAACGAAAATGACGCGATGAATATTGCTGAATAGTAAAAATGGCATTGAGACTGCGAGTGTATTACGCAATTAACTCGCAAGTCAAAAGAAACATGATAAATTGTTACATAACTAAAGCTCTAAGTAACAGTAGTCTAGTTCATCTTTAGAAATAAAAATCTATAGAAAACAGTCCATTAGCCACAGCAAATAAAACGTATTTTAACAAAAATAATGATATATTGCCACGAACAAATATCAAAATAGAGCAAATAGCGAAATGACTACTACTGACCCTCGTTACATCAAATAAGCCTTACAATTCTTGCGACAAATACGATATATATTTGCAGAGTCTACAGCCTTTTTTCATATCAGACGGTTTTACAAATACTGTTAAGAGGGCTGTCGCGTTGTGTCACCTGTCTCGTCCACACGGGACCAAATTTTTAAGAATGTTAAGGGGGAAGCGCTCGAAGCAGTAATGCTCGTGAAGGAGGAGGCGGGACGCGTGAGGGAGAGGCAAGCTTTGCACCCTCACGCCCCTAGTCGCCGCAGAAGACGCCCTGGGCGTCGGGAATTGGCAGCCGATTCCCGGCCACCGTAGGCGCGGGCTTGCGGACGGCGAGCAATGGGTAGCTCGCCGTCCGGTAAGGACCAGGCCCGAGTCGACGGCGCGTCGTGTTCCACGCGCGCCTCAAAGAGATGTCAGCACTATTGACGGGGTCCGCTAGGGCCGATGCCAGCTAGGGTTGCGGGATGTTCGAAAGAGTTACCGTGGCCCCGGCACAGGCAACAGAAGGAACACGGGTGGGTTTTAGTCAGTAAAAGTCTGACACGCCCTCCCGCTCCGCCCAGAGCGGGAGAAGTCATTTGATGATTTCCCATCCACAAAAAAAAAAAAAAAAAAAAAAAAGGGGGAAGCGCTAAGGTAGCCCGCGAAATTCTAATTTTCTTATGATTTTTGCAATTTGCAGCTCAGTGTCTGGGTGTATGTTGATTAAAGTATGATTCGCGATCGTAACAAATAAGTATTTACGGAATTATAATCATTAGAATCAGTAATACAACTCCATAAGTTAGTATAATCCTCAAATGTTAAGATTTCATGAAATAGTCAATAGGATTACTTGGTCTTAAAGAGTTGTATTGATGACTTTAATTATTATAATTATTCTGTAAATATATATTTGTTACAGTCGCGAATCATACTTTAATCAACATACAACCTAATACTGGCTTGCAAATTGCAAAAAACGGATGAAAATTTGAATTTCGCGGGGTACCTTGGCGCTTTCGCCTTAAATGAAAAGGTATTTTTTTGAAAAATGCAATCAATTGGCAAACTAATAAATAATATTAATTGATTAAGTAATTATTCAAAACACATTTATATTGTGGCGTGTATTTAACTCATCTCAAAAACAGATCATAATACTTATTGAGCTGATTTTATTAGATAACACAATAGAAATGCGTTATTAATAATAACCTAATAAATTAATATAATTTATTAGTTCGCCAATTGATTATATTTTTCATAAAAGCATATTTTCATTTAACATTCTTAAAAATTTGCTCTCGTGTGAGCGAGAGAGGTGATAAAATGCGACAGCCCTCTTAATATATCTGCCCGCTACAATTTATTTGTCAAACCCCTTGGGTGATATAACAATCGTATTATGTGTTTGATCCAGTTTACAAGTTTTTTTATAACATGTCATGTAGTTTGGTTTTGATAAATCTGATAGTTTAGTGTAGTATACTTCTGCGGAGGAATGAGGAAAATGTCGTGAGTAAAGTTTTGAGCATCAATGTTAATGGCTATAAGAGCAAGGAGGTGACTACCGAGATGACGACTAATAAAGATGTATGGAAGATGAAGACATGTTGCGCCGACACCAAATAAATTGAAATAAGTGCAGGAGAATGACGATGATGATTTTAATTTACTTCCAAAACTAAAATATTTCTAGACGTTAATGAGGAGACTGTCAATTTTTAGGGTTCCTTATCTTAAAAGGAAAAAGCGGATCCTTTATAGGAGCACTCATAATCATAACCCTTTATTTGCTTAGAAAGTAGGTATGTACATAAAATAAGGTGTTTACAAAGTTTTGTGATCCTGTATAATCTACCTTTAGGCATGCAAACATTGAAAATATTTTTTCAACTGTGGAAGAATATAGGGGAGGTCTATGTAAAAGCAAAACACTTCCGAAACCGATGCCTGGAGAATAAACTTCTCTTATTAAAACTAAATAATAAATGTATTTAGATTGTAAGGTTGTTAATAAAAGCTATTATTATTATTATTACATTTCTCCGAAACACGAATTCAGTTCCAAACAATGTCACACGACAACATAAACCAGAGCTATTTCATTTCGACATTAACAATTACAGTACCTTTCATTAACATTAATTACTAAAATCAAAGGTATTGAATACATCCTCAAATTAATTACGGGGGATATTATTATTATTATTATTATATGTCGATCGATACCTGTCGCACTAAACGGACGTGTTTTTTGTGTCAATCATAATAACATTTATTTATACAAATAATGTTATTATAATATTTTGAAGAGTCAGTATTATTAATAAATTAAGTGCCAAGTGTTCTGTAACTTGTGAACGATGAACTAGATACTTTATAAACAATCAGCGTTTTTCTGTGTTAGTATGTCTAACCCAGGAGATAGCCCTTTTGGGCGCAGCCAGTTATTACGACGAAGTCCCCCTCCGATGCCAGCACCCGTCGAACAGCCAAGAGACCCAATGCCTGCCACACGTAACCAGCCAATAGCCCCAGCGCCGCAAGCAGCCGTGGAGACTGAGTCTCTAACTGAAGTCGTCTCTACGCCTGAGATTCAGAAATGGCTTGCATCCATCGACTCAATTTTAAGCGAGGTTTGTTCGATTGTGACGGACGGCAAAATGAACAGCGATTCAAAAGTCCGTGTCACCAATCTCTGCCGAAAAGTCTCACATGGTACATCTCAAATGGCCGTCCTTTACCAATCCTTAAAACAGAAGTCCATCCAGGCGCACTGTACTATCCAGCACCTTCAAGCGCAGCAGAACGTTGTGGAATCCATCTGCAACTTCAAGGAAGCCATAGAAACCAAATTGAGCAGAACCGAACCAGCCAATGTCTCTTATGCCAATATGGTGAAGAAAGGCGCAGATCAATTTATTCGCCCAGCAAACATTAGCTCTGTTGCAATATATCCTAATGACAAATTAAAATCAAGTGAGGAAACCAAAACGTTAGTCCAGAAAATTATCCGTCCAGAGCAGATGAAACTTCACGTGCGAGGCCTTCACAAAACTAAGAATGGGGGAGTCATTATCAGCACGGAAACGAAAGACGACATTGAGAAACTTAAAAAATCCGTGCAGATAACTAATTCAGGCCTCACAATTGATGAACCCACTAAAAGGAAGCCCAGAGTAGTTGTGATTGGAGTGCCCAGCTGTATGCAAGAAAAAGAAGTTTTCACTTGCTTATACCACCAAAACTTAGCCGACAAACTACAGGATTGCAGCCTTGAGACGTTCTTAACTACCGTTAAGTTAAGTCACAAATCAGGTAGGAAGGATGCAGACACCTGTAATTATATTATTGAAGTGTCTGCAGAGATACGCAAAGCCCTAGTAAGTAACAATAGAGTCTTCATTAATTGGTCATCATGCCCAGTCAGAGATTTTACTTTGGTCACTCGCTGTTATAAATGCCAGCAATATGGACATGCAGCCAAGTCATGTCGGGAGTCAGTCTATACCTGCGGCCACTGTGGCGATCAAGGTCATTCAATTAAAGAATGCACAAAGAAGGCAGAGGAACCAAAATGCGCGACCTGCTTGCGCTTTAAAAAACCCAGCAAGCACAATACGGGAGCCGCTGACTGTCCTGCGAAGAAAATGGCTGAACACAGGTATATCAATTCTATTGATTATGAAGGCGCCTAAGAGCGTCGTTAGTTAAGTTAATTTTCTGACCTATTTTACTTTAATTTTATCTGATAATTATGATAAATAATTTAATTAATGAATTAGATAACTTCTCTATATCTGAATCTGTGGTTTGTGAAGTTGAAAACTGTAAACGATATCTGTTGCCCTACACAAACCCGCTTACTATACTAACGCAAAATATTCGTAGTATATATAAGAATTTTGATAATTTTTGTGCTTTTCAACAAAGACTAGACATAAGTTGCGATGTTGTTGTCTTAACAGAATGTTGGCTTTCTAAACAGTATAACATACCACAAATACCGGGATATAGTATGTATAGAAGCACTGTTAATTACAATCAAAACGATGGGGTGGTGATTTATGTAAAAAATGATATTAATGTCTCTGTCGAGGAACCGAACATACACGACTGTAGCAGATTATTGATTAAAATTGGAGCAGACTTTGCTATACTAGCTTTATACAGACCCCCATCTTTTAGAAATGTAAACATTTTTACCGATTCTTTAAACGATACCTTGCAAAATTTATCATCCTTTAAAAACAAAATTGTGATTGGAGATATTAATATCAATATTCTTCCAGAAAGTACTGATACGTCTGCTCAGGACTATCTCAACCTATGCGCTTATCATGGCTTGCTTCCTGCACACACGCTTCCTACTCATCAAAGTGGTTCTTGCTTAGATCATATCATGATTCAATCAAATTTTCCTTCACTTGCACTTGTTATTAATTCCACAATAACTGATCATAATGCTGCCCTACTAACCTTAAACTGTAAATTATCAAAACATGACACTCGCACAATTTCTAAATTGAATATCTATAAACTTGAAAAAGACTTACGGAACATCGATTTTGACCCAGTTTTCAATTCTGCTGACCCACAGTTTTGTATGTTATATGTAATAGAATCCGTACAACAAGCAATTCAGAAAAACACTGTTAAATATCGGCTAAGTAACAAAAATTACAATATTAAACCTTGGATTACGGCAGGTCTCATTCGCTGTATGCGACATAGGGATAAATTGCACATGAAATCTAAACGCAATCCAGGAAATTCAATTTTGCAAATTACATATAAAAGGTATCGGAATTTTTGCAATGATCTATTAAAAAAAGTTAAAAATAACTATGATAAAATGGCATTTGAAAAGGCTGGAACTAGCAATAAAAAGATCTGGAAGCATGTCAAAAATGTGACATACTCGTCTAAACAAAATGAGTCATCTTCAGGTTTATTACAAGCACATTCGTCACCGCTGGTTTCTGCTAACATGGCAAATAATTTCTTCGTTAATGTAGGTAAGTGTCTAGCTGAAAAGGTTCGGGGTCGATCAGAGCACCTATCAAACACTTCTGTAGCGTGTAATACTTCACTAACATCCTTTGCGCTGTTAGATACTGACGAGGCGGAGGTTGAAAGGATAATCATGAGTTTGAAGGATGACTGTGCAGTTGGATGGGATAACATACCGAATAAAATTATTAAGCAATTTAGTGACATTTTTGTACCACCACTGACTTATATTTTTCGTACATGCTTATCCATTGGTTATTTTCCTGAATGTCTCAAAAAAGCTGTTGTCATCCCAGTATATAAATCGGGCAATAAAGATCAGGTGACTAATTACAGACCAATTTCTTTACTACCTGCTATGTCAAAGATACTAGAAAAAATTATAAACACAAGGTTATACAAATATTTAGATGATAAATCGATTTTGTCTGAGCGGCAATTTGGTTTTAGACCCAAACTATCTACATCCGATGCTGTACATGAACTGACTGACTATTTAGCACAAGAACTAGATAAAGGTAACCACACAGTGGGAATCTTCCTGGACCTCGCTAAAGCTTTTGACACAGTTTCTATTTCTATCCTTTTGAGCAAGCTGGAATCCATTGGTGTTAGAGGTGTTCAGCTGAAACTGTTCAAGAGCTACCTAGAAAACCGTAGCCAATGCGTAAAGATTGATAATGTCCTCAGCGATGATAAGAAAAACACGTCATTTGGAATTCCACAAGGAAGTATTTTGGGTCCTACGTTGTTCATAATTTACATTAACGACCTCTGTAATCTCCAGTTAAAACAGGGCATAATCGTATCATACGCTGATGACACTGCCCTCCTTTTTTCCGCTGATTCGGAATTAGAAGTTTACAACCTTGCGCAACACGGTTTTAATAATGTTATTGAGTGGCTTCAGCAGAATTCACTAACACTAAATGCGGATAAAACCAATTATATTAAGTTTTCTATGCGGAAACAAACTCCAAATCAAACTAGTTCATCATTGCATGCCCATTACTGCACAATCCCCTCTGAAAATCGGTGTATGTGTACTAACATAAGAAGATTAAATAACATTAGATACCTGGGTGTTATAATAGACGAAACTCTATCGTTCAAACAACACATAGAAGTTGTAAATAATAGAATACGTAAGTTAATATTTCTCTTTAAAAAGCTGCGTTATATTGCAGACCCATTAATAATAAAGCGAGTTTACTTTGCTCTTTGCCAATCGATTTTAACTTACTGTATTACCTCTTGGGGTGGTGCAGGTAAAACATTGTTGTTAACCATTGAGAGAGCTCAGAGAGCGATTCTCAAGGTGTCTTCTTTTCACCCTTATCTTTTTCCTACTAACCTCTTGTATAAACACTGTGAAGTATTAACAGTTCGCCAGTTATTCATAATGCACATCGTACTAAAGCAGCACGCCGCCCTTCCATACAGCACTGCATTAACTAACAAAAGACGAAAAGATATAGTTTGCGCTCAAAAAATAAGAACTAAGCATGCTTTTACGTCAAAATTTTACTTCTTCCTGGGTCCACTCCTCTATAATAGACTAAATTCAATCGCAGACATCTATTCCCTGAGCTATAATAATTGTAAAAAAAAAATTAAGAATGCCCTTCAACAGATGTCGTACGAAGATACAGAGAAATTGTTAGTCGTACTAAAATAAGTAGTATTAAGGTAGTTAGTATTTAGTTTATCGTAGTTTCTTTAAAAGTATTGTTTGTTATAGTGTTACCTCCTACTAGACAGTTTTATTGTTTTTATGATTGATTTATTTTAAACAATGTCAGCTCTTTTCGCCTGAAACACAGGATTTCCTAGTTCAGGCACATGAAATGTAAGATGTTTATTATATAATCTGGGACTTTGTATTTATTACGTATTTTGTAAATTTTTTAATAAAAATTTTTATTTTATTTTTTTTTATTATTTTTTTATTGTGTTTCGCCAATAAAACAAAGGAGTATTCGTGTAATTACGACGCCATATTTGAGACTAGCTTTTGCCCGAGGCTTTGCCCGCGTGGAGGATGGAAATTATCCCACGAGAATGTGTTAATCCAGGTTATAAACTGTGCCAAATTTCATCCAAATTCGTTTAGCCGTTTTCGCTTGATTGAGTAACAAACAGCCAAACATCCATATTTTCACATATTATACTGGGTGTAAGGGACAGCCCTCCGCAGACTGATGGGGTGAGTTCAGTATATCATAATAAGATGATGTACTTGAAATTATTTCAGGACCGTTATGGGAATCCAATAAACACGATTTGTTTTATTAACTCACACGCAATGTATCTTTACCGTGGCAAAACGCGCGTAGAGAACGGCAGCGCAGCGAGCCTGCGGCCGCGCAGTATTTCAACATCCATTGCTGATTTTTATATTTTAGCTGTTTTATTTACATAAATGGAGTGCTTCGTACATTTTACATTAAAATAAAGGGACAGTAACTGAATAAACGATAAAAAAAAATCCTGAGAATATTTCCGGTGGAATATGATTCAAAATGAGGAACTGAATGCACCCTGTTAGTTTGCGGAGGGCTGTCCCTTACACCCTGTATATACAAGGTGTAACATAAATAACGCACAACCTCTTAAGGTGTCATTGTTCTCATCATTATGAACAACTTTTACTATGGGACCAAATCTGAAATCGCGAAAAATAATCAGCTGCTCCCTACATTTTATGTTCGCATAACTCGATTCTCGGTTCGCGATTTCAGGTTTCGTCCCATAGTAAAAGTTGTTCATAATGATGAGTACAATGAGAGCTTGTGCGTTATTTATATTACATCTTGTATATATTCATAAACGAGTATAGTACGATGACGCTACATTTCATGTTAATTACACTGCCATGTCTGGTTATGTTTTTATTTAAAAGCTGATATGAAAAAAGTCAAATATTGTTTTTTTTTTTTATCATCACGTTTCTTTGCCATTACGGATAACTAATAATTCTAATGCGACAAACAGTTAATTATTATATTTTCAGAGAAATGTTGTAAGACAAAAGGTACGCTGGCTTAACCCACGTGATATTTAAAGACAACATCTGGTTTCATCTGACACGAGGTATTACCAGAAACATTATTTGAAAAAATACTGCTATTTCACCCCTTAAAATAACGATAACCTTGAGTGCTCTTGCAACCCATTCCCCAGAAATGGAAACCGAAAACAAGAACCTCATAAGATGTAGCTCGATTTATGAGACCAAAACATAATCATCCTATAAGGTTCCCACTGCTGGGACACAGGCCTCCGATCTGTGAGAGGGAGTAGACCGTAATCTACCACGCGAGCCCAATGCGGGTTGGTAGATATCACATGTCTTCGAATTTTTAGTTCTAGGACATGCCGGGTTCCTCACGATGTTTTCCTTCACCGTTTTAAGACCAAAGAGACAGTGATATTATGTGTATAATTTTGGGGTCTAGAAAATGATTGACTATGAAAAAGCACTATTTTTTTTTTCTCAAAGATACATTTTATTGGAGCAGAATAATATCATGAAGTTATGAACGTCTAATTCCCGGAATAGAATCACCAATGGCAAAGGTATCAGCGATTCTCTTTGATTATGAAGATAACTAGTAACTTTGTACATTCCCTTAACTTATAGCCAATAAGTTAGGATTACTTGATACGGCAATTCACTTGATCTAGTATATCTTAGATCGGCTTTTAATGGGTTATGTTATCGTAAACAAAGTTAAATTGTTTCATATTAAAGTCTTCATACATAGTTCTAACATACATACTTAGTTCAGTCTAAGTAAATTATGAGAATCTTGAGCTGACTTTTATCTATGAAGAAGTTTTAGGAGGATAAAACACTGTAATAGAGTTTTAATAATTTGATTAAACGCATAATTTTGCTAGACTTTACTGATGATATTCAATTAATAGCAGAAACTCTTAGAGAGCTTTAAATAGTATGGGGTTTTAGGTCCCAAAATCGGCAGGGGAGCGAATTTTGTAAAATATAGATACAATGCGTCGCACGTCATTGGTAAGAAAATCAGTGTAAGGTGGCCTCGTATTTTATTCTATGTACGAAAACGAAACTCCGACACTAAACACTTAACACTTCGGACCAAGGTCCAAGGTCAAGGGCTAGTGCTACAACCGACTTGCGGTCGACTGTACTTCTGAGTGAGAGGCAGCACCATGTTACCATAATTACTTGTGGTAACACAACAACGTACTCTTAAGCCTTTTTTTTCGGGTGGCAAATCATCAAATGACTTCTCCCGCTCTGGGTGGAGCGGGAGGGCGTGTCAGACTTCTACTGACTAAAACCCACCCGTGTTAGTTCAGTTGCCTGTGCCGGGGCCACGGTAACTCTTTCGAATATCCCGCGAACCCGGCAGGTACTCCTAAGCATAAACCCTGGGAATAGAGATAAGCATACATATTATGTATTGTATGTAGTAAAATCAACATAAAATCAGACGCTTGTACTGTAAACTGTTCAAATACATAATATCATCAAATATGAGGAGTGATTAAACCGGGTACAACCATAGAACAAAAAGGTACAGAAGGCCTGAGGCCCTTTACTCGGCACAGTTTCATTACGGTGCGGCGTAAAAACCGTACCGTGGAAAAAACGTGTTTGTGCATGACACGGCCAACTACCGGACGTGACTACGGTTAGGTACGGCTCAGTTGTGTTTTTCTGTACCAAGCTGCAGACGTGTGTCATGAATCCATTTAAGAAAAATATTATCATTGCTGATTACTTGTATAGAAAACTCAAAAAGAAAAAAAAGGAAAAGAAGGTTTTACGTTTTAAGACATTTATTTCTCAAAAAGAAATACAATTCACTTAATATGAGAAATACAAGTTATTCTTAAATACTAAATACGTTGACCTGAAAAATGTAGGTACTCAAACAAATTAGTTTTGGAGATCCGATCATGTAAATCCCATATTACAGGCCTTTTATGAATCAATGTAATGAATAATTTTTGATATATCTCCGTTTTAAAACAAAATCAGCGTAGGTAAGCCGACACGAAAGTCGGCGTAGTCGACAGACTCCCCTATACTACTATACAATACTGATGTGAATCACGCCGTGGACAGACACGGCGCATAACGGCGACGGCGCCGTGCCGTGGTGCCGCCGTGCCGTCAACAAGCTTCCATAGTGATCTATACAACACTGACGACCGTGCCTACACACGGCGAATAAACCGTAGTTTTTTATAGCAAGAAAAACGCGTCTGTACAAAGGGCCGGAGGGCCTAAAATGAGTCTTCTTACAGTGGCTGAGACAGTGACAAAAAGAAGTCGCAATCGCTTTCAAAGCGTTTCGTAACCCTACAACGACTTTCAACAGGTTTTCGGAAGTTTGTCTGTCCCATACATTTTTGTACTCTTCCATCATCGTTGTCACTGATAAAATTTTAATGTCACTGTCTAGGTTCTCTGCTCTATACAACGAGCAAAACTGGCGCATAGACGCGTACGTACGGCGATCTTAAGAGGGCTGTCACATTTTGTCACCTCTCTCGCTCACAAGGGACCAAATTTTTAAGAATGTTAAATGAATAGATGCTTTTTTGAAAAATGTAATCAATGGGTGACCTACTAAATAATATTAATTTAATAGGTAATTATTAAAAACACATTTTTAATTGTGGCATTTATTTAAATCATCTCAAAAACAGATCGTAATACTTATTGAGCTAAATTTATTAGATAACACAATAGAAATGTGTTTTTAATAACTACCTATTAAATTAATATTAAGAAGTAGGTCACCCATTGATTAAAATTTAATGTGACAGCCCTCTTAAACAAATTACATTTGCGAGTGCGCTCGCACTCGCTGTACGTGAAGCGTGTCCATGTGTGCGTGCGTTTTCGCTCGTTGTACGAAGCCGAACTTCTGTACCTATCAATCTATTTTGTGGTACACACGGCTACATATCAAGCTATAGTTTTCCAGTATTAAGCTGACCTCTCGTTGTACAGAAATCCTATACAACGCGAGATCAGCTTATACTGGAAACGTATAGCTTGATATATAGCCGTGTGTACATTCAACCGTACCTCACCTCGTGTAATTATAACTTGGGAACTACTATTTAAATATATTATGGTTATTAACGGGGATTCTGGCGATTCTGTGGTGTGGTAAATTGGATAGTTAGCAAATGGAATATTTTAATAGACATTTTAGTAGGTGAATTCTATCATAATCGAGATTATGTGTTTTGTGGATATTTTTATGTAACTGGGTCGGTAAATAACCGATGGTCAGTGGTCACCGGGTGGTACGGACATTTGCAATACTTTGATGCTGTATTCTCTTTCTTAAATAATAATAATTGAGACATAACCTAACATTCCAAGTCAAAGTATTGTAGGCTGAAAACTTTAATCGAGAAAAAAAATTAATAATCGACAATTTTCCTGTCCTAAATCTGTCAAACGTCATTTTATTTCTCTGAAATTTGACGTCTGAAAAAACCGCTCTAGAAAAAAGAAAAATAAAGCAAAGATTTGTTTAGTTGACGCAATATATAGCAAAACATTTACGTGTGCAAATGTCTTACTGCAGATTGCCTACTTCATTTCAACCTCAAAACCACGCGTAACCGCAAAAAATCTTTAACCTCAACTACGCTCACCCTTTCAGCCACATCCAGCAACTCTACTCCGTATAATTTTATCGCGGTAAGTATGGCGCTCAAATTACAAGACGAACGTTGCAAATTGAAATGAGTCGAGAATTTCCACTTTTATATTTAGCTGGCCTACTATCTGTTTAAGTGCATAGCGATTTTATTTATGAATCATATCTAGGAGAATTATGTTTGAGATTTTTAACTCTGGGCTCTAATTGGCTGAAAGTTGAAGAAGTAAGAAATTGAAAGGAGTACGGCCATAGTATACAAGGTGTAATTTTGAACAGTGTTAATCTCTTAAGGGGTCATTGTACCCATCAATATGAACAACTTTTACTATGGGACCAAACCTGAAATCGCGAAAAAAAATCAACTTTTCTTTACATTTATGTTCGCATAACTCGTCAAAATGTAAGGAAACCCTGATTTTTTTTTTCACGATGTTGGGTTTGGTCCCATAGTAAAAGTTGTTATAAATGATAAATGATTTTATTTCTGTAAGTAGGTTTATACAAACACTTTTACAAGTCAAACATTTTTTTTTAACTAGATGAGGCCGGCGTTTCCTATCTGACTACTCTGAGAAGAAAGGCCGAAACAAACTCAGAGGTCACAGTCTCTTTTAAAGTCCAGACATAATTTTGGTCAGATTATATGAAGACCATGTAGGTTGGTATCTGAAATGGTCTTTTGAGGAAAGAACCACACAGATTGAGTGGACCTGTCCAGTCAGTGCAAGCATCTGTCAGTAATCGTACAGCTCAACATAAAAGTTAAGGAGCTCAACGATAACGATGTTCATAATGATGAGTACAATGACCCCTTAAGAGATTAACACTGTTTAAAATTACACCTTGTATATGTATTAGAAGATGGAACTACTGGCTAAACCTAAAATCTTCTTCTCATAATGTGACCAGGTATAACTTAAACAAAGCGAAAAGTTATAATTAAAAACTGGTGTGTTAGTTAGGCCATAATCAATGGGTAAATAAAGTTTTTTGGAAGGCGCTAGGGATTGCATCCAAGCTCTCGAGTCACGTACATAAAATATTTAGCTTTTTTTTTTGTTTTTTTTGCCACAAAGAACGTACTCAAATTACGTTTATTTAAGTAGAACTTGAGCCTTTTTTCAGGTTTTAATTCTCGAATGGCTTTCATGGAAATCGCATTCAATTTACCTAAAAAAACACTCCGTTGTTCCCCGTATTTACTCCAAAAAACAACAACTCCCCCAATCCTAAGTACTGGCAATAGGATACATTTGAGGAATAAATTAGTCCTGACATGGAGCCCCTAATATCGGATTATTAGTCATTGCTTCGCTAGAAGAAACGTAATAAATAAATAAAGTATATTGATAACATTACTGGCGAGCCGGAGAAAGGAAGAGCCTATAATCTAATAAGAATGAGTAGTGCTACTGAAGGAGAAGCCGAAAGGAATCAGAAATATTCGAAATCAAAGCGTTTCATGGGCTACTTTAGGCCTAATAAAATAAAAGTACCTAATGTTGCGTGACTTTTCATTCTGAAATGTTATTTTATCTTTTACTAACTACGCCCCGCGGTTTCACCGGCATAAGTCTCGATTCCGTGTGAATATCGGGATAAAAAGTAGCCTATGTCCTAACCCTGGCCATGGTCTACCCATGTGTCAAATTTCATTCAAATCTGTTTAGCCGTTTTAGCGTGAAAGCGTAACAAACAAACAAACTCACTTTCGTATTTATAATCAAAATCAAAAGTCATTAATTCAAACAAGGCTGAGAATCAGCACTTTCGAACGGCAGAAATTACATACGAGTAAGACAGTCCCCCAAAACGCCCACCCGTCACCACTTCCTAGTGCTTTAGCTGTGATGAAGAAGTGGCGCAACAAACTCCCCAGAGTCCCCAGGAGCACAGCTGTCTATTTAGTTAGAAAAACTTGATTCTATACAATAATAATAGTTAGGATTATATTCCTCTCTCCTTATATTCACTTCCTTGGGAAACTATTTCATATATAAGCCGTTCTGTTCTGTTAAAATCTCACCATGAAAATGTGAAGTGAGCTTGAAGTGTACTGTCATTCCACCTCATGCTAGCGAGTGACACTATTGATAGCTCACTTTAAACTCACTTTCACTGGCAGATAGCTGATGTTACGGGGAGTAACTGAGGCTACTTTTATTTTAGAAAATAATTAAGGTCCCGCGCAAAAAAATTAAAACCCATGAAATTATGAACAAAAAGTCGGATTTGAGAAATTCTTTTTGCATTTGGTAGCCCAGTTCTCGAGGATAGTTATAGGCCATTTAACATCACGCTACGACCCTTAGCAGCCGAACAAAAAGAAAAAGTCAGAAAGAACACTAAGCGAAAACGAAGTAATAGCGCGGGCGGGCGGTGCAATGCGACGGGTCGGGGGACGAGGGAGTTTGATTAAAATGTGGCTGTTATTTTAA
Organism: Fissipunctia ypsillon; assembly: GCA_947568875.1. Taxonomy (NCBI): domain Eukaryota; kingdom Metazoa; phylum Arthropoda; class Insecta; order Lepidoptera; family Noctuidae; genus Fissipunctia; species Fissipunctia ypsillon. Next base: position 18,567,423 of record OX387662.1, read on the forward strand.
TATATTGTGTATCTTACGACTTCCACGCGAACGAAGTCGCGGACCACAGCTAGTCCATTAAAAATGCATGGTATATATTTGTTTACACATAGAATTTCACAGCTTATGCTAATTTGTGCCTAAACCATGCGCCGACCATTTGACGTCGCTTGCCGGTTACGCAATTTTGGTTAACCGCTCCATTAGTCAAATGGTTAAGTGGGTTCGGTTTTCGAGCCTACGAAATATTATGAGGTTTACGTTTTCTCTTAGATTTTTTTCAATAGGTAATAGAGAGTTGTACCTCAGAGCGAGTTGAAGACAGGCTTGTATTCCAGATCAGACTATGGCCCAGCTGCTGGAGTGTCACAAATGTCTGTTCACCTGCACCCTTCACGATTTGAACAACGCATCTGACGTCGCAAGAAATGTGGCCATCAATTTGGCCCAAACAGGTCTTGAGATTTAACTTTATTTTTCACAGTTTTTCAAAATAATCGCCACCACACTTCTGCATTCTTATAAACCAATCACTAAAAATGTCTTTCTACTTCTGTTCAAGAATTTCCGCGCATATATTGTCTCAGGCCGAAAGTAAAGCTTCTTCGTCCCGAAATCTTTGCCCTTTCAATTTACTTTTCACGAAAGGAAACAGTCCGAAGTCACATGGCGCCAAGTCTGAGCTGTAAGGCGGATGTTCAAGAAGTTTCAAGCCGGCATCTCGCAAAAATTGGCATGTAACGTCAGCACGATGTGCCGGAGCATTATCATGATGAAGATACCAGATGCAGAGTTGTGAGTTTGGACGAAGCATCTTGAATTCTTGAATAAGTTGAGGAAAGCAGACAGTGGTGTACCAAGCAGCATTTACAGTCTTCTGTTCACGGAGAACTACTTGTTCAATAATTCCCCGAATGCCGAAAAAAACCACGATAATTTTCTTTTTTATCGACTTAGATTTTTTATCATACTTCAGTCGGAGTTTCTTCGCCTTCTATCACACATATTTTATTTTGTTGCTCTGTGGGCACGTTGCAATAATAAAACCACGTTTCATCGTCCATGACGATTGAAATGATGTCTTTAGATTTTCCGTTTTCAAACTTTGCAATCATTTTTTACACCATTTAACTCGCTGTTCCTTTTGTTCATCGGTAATTTTATGTGGAATCCCAAGAGTACAAACTTTTCTATAACCTAAATTATGGTGAATAATTGAATGTAACGCTGCTGAGCCAATCTGCAGTAAGGGTTCTATTTGCCGATAGGTTATTCGCCGGTCAGTTTCAATTAAATTTTTAACTGCAGAAATATTTTCTGGAGTAACTGCTTCCGCCAGTCGTCCTGAACGTGGGTCGTATTCTAGGTTAAAACAGCCACGCTTAAACTGTTTGTACCATCTATAGACAGTTGCACGAGAGGGACAGTCATCACCAAGTATAGGCTTCATTTCTTCTAAATAGTTTTCTGGACTTAATCCACCTAAAAAGTTATAACGCAAAACTGCGCGATATTCGATAGTCGTCCACGAAGCCATTATAGTGAATGATCTTCGGCAATACTGAATGCAATCAAATGACAACTGACACTAACATATATCATAACATAAATAATCAAACTACGTGCTCGCGTCGGCCATTCGCCTTAGTATTATTACTCATAAGTATCTCAAGACTTTCAGAACACCCTAAGTAGATGTACTGTCAACACGTAAAAAAGAATAGGGTCGTGAATTGATTGGTAAATTTTAATAACGACTTTTAAACTGCATTTTCTACAACATCAAATAGACATCAAATTCAACCAACTTATTTGTTAAATAAAATTGGCTAAGCCATTTATTTCCTGGAAGTAACCAACTACTGCCTCGTTGGTCCAGTGGTCGCAATCGCTACTGCTGACTATGAGGTTCTGGGTTCGATTCCTGGGTCGAGCTAACTCTTATTCGGTTTTTCCACCTGGAATTTCTCATTAGTAGCCCGGAGTTTGAATTTGTGCCCGGTTGATGGCAATAGGCTCGCCCCTATTACATGGGACTTAAACATAAATAACTGGCGAAATGTGGGTGTTACTATAGGTACACCTCTGCCTAGAACTTTTCGGGTAGTACAAGCGTGACGTCATAATGTTATGTTAACCAACTATCTCACTTGTAAACCTAGGCAAGGATATAGCGTAAATACGGGTAAATTTTCCATTTTCGTTAAAAACAAGATCATTCCTACAAACACAAGTATACCTCCTCTGTCACAGTGGCACACAGCTCGAGTGCACCGTGACCTAATTATGGCACTACCATAATACAAGTACACGATAAACAGTGCGAACGCGTTCCGTAAGACCGTTGAACTGGCGCGACCTCTGACGTGTTAAAACGTCAACTGTAAATGTAGCTAGGGTTGGGCTGTGGCGCGAGAGTTTTGAATCGGGGTCTTATAATCGATTACTGGCAGTACAATGAAAGAGGTAAGTAAGAATTGTCGATTCCTTCTAGGTATTTTTATTATAATTTTTATTGAAAGGCTTGAGTTTGTCCACATTCTCACCTGATGAATATTTCAAAACATCTGAACAGAGATTAAACAAAAAATATTCGAAACGAGATCCTGAGTACAGAATCAAAAGTGGATTATTTTTAAACACTATTTTTTTTTTTTTTTTTTATAAACGTCTCTTTTTTAATAATCAATTGCTAAGCAACTGATTAGCAAAATTCTTATTTACAAACGCTATTTAGCACTAAGAGGTCGCTAAGCAATTGATTAGTAGCTGTCAAAATTAAACACCACCGTTGCACTGTGCTTAAAGCTGGCTAAGAGGACACTAAGAGGCAAGATGGTGGATTTTATTTGATTCAGCGGATCAATTCAATAGGATTATTGTGTGTTTCGAGATGATTTTGTTCCTAATATCGAGTTGTGCCTTAGTAAATATGGATTTCGACAATCTTTTACGGGATTTCAGAACGACGGAGAAGGATTATATCATTTTGAAACGCCGACGGGAAGTAGACGGACGAAGACCTACAAAGCTCATTTAAATCTGATACGAGGATGATTACTTATTAGATAATATTCTTCATTCGAAGTACACATGATGAAAGGATTTATAGGGAAAGCTCAATCAGGAGGAGGCTCAGTAGGTGCTCAGGAGGTTTGAAGAGAATGAGTTCGTGAGGAAGCTCATCGGAGATAGTAATTATCCAGTATGTGGCGGTCACATACAAATAACAAGAGACATTTTATAGAAAGCAGTTTATTTTGATACTTAATAGCAAAAGTTTTGTTATAAATCATTCATTTTGATTTCGTCCCCGTAGAGCGAAAAGTCATTAAGTCGTAAAATCCTGTTTTGAGCTAATGAGAGTTAAAGTTTTTGAAAATATAAATGGTCATAGTTTTGGCTTACCATTACATACCTTTATGTTTTTAGCTTTATTTTAAAGGAAATAAAATAAAGTTTATATTATAAGAACTATAGCTTGAGAAAAATTTCTAACTCTTCTTTTTAGAGTTCGTGACCTCTAGCTCTACGGGGACGATATTTTATCTTAAAACAAGAATTTCCACGCGGACGAAGTCGCGGGCAGAAGCTAGTCATTTATAACACATAACATCACGCCTTGTTTCCCTGAAGGGCTAGGCAGAGGTCTACCTATAGTAACAACCACATTTGGCCAGATGTTTAAGTCCCATGTAATAGGGGGCGAGCCTATTGCCATCTACCGGGCACAAATCCAGACTCCGGGCTGCTACTGAGAAATTCCAGATAGAAAAACCCAATAACACTGCCCGACCTGGGAATCGAACCCAGGACCTCATGCTCAGCAGTAGCGCTTGCGACCACTAGATCAACGAGGTAGGCTAGTCATTTATAACATCACTACTATCGCAAAAGTTTATTTAATTAATATTATTAAAACACTAACAGGAATTATCTACCAAGGTATTATTTAACAAACACATTGTTGATGATCTATGCTAAAGCTAAACAAACATAGTTATATTGTTACCAATTAAAGCTAGCTGCTAATTGAAAATAGCGTAATTATACATTGTAATGTAATTTAGCATTTAATTAATGTATAGTGTTAAAATTAATTGATACCTACCTACATTGTATTGATTCGGCAAGAATTAGACGATTCATTATCGGATACGGCATTATGAGGTTTTTATCAAAATATCTTTATGCGGGTAATCTTATTTGAATAAGTTTTGAGAGAAGTCGGTAAAAAAGGTGGCAAGTGCGAGTCGGATTTGCTCATGAAGGGTTCCATCGTACACTATTTAACACTACATATTGAAAAAAAAAATACTTTAGTTAAAAAAAAACACTCGCCCCCACACATGCACCTCCCCACACACATCACATCATGTGCCGCACATGGGACTTAAACATAACTGGCGAAATGTGGGTGTATACTATAGATACACCTCTGCCTAATCCTTCGGGGAAACAAGGCGTGATGTTATGTGTTAAAAACATGTTTCTTGTACGGCGACCTCCTTTAATTTTTAATTATTTGTTTTTATGGCGGGCATACTAGTACCTACACACTGTGAAAATTTCAACCTATTACGGTACAAAAGATACAGCCCTGTGACAGACGGACGGACAGCGGAGCCTTAGTAATAGGGCCCCGTTGATACCCTTTGGGCACTTAACCCTAAAAAGTAGAAATGAAAGAAAGAAAAGTATTTATTGGGACTCAAAGGAAGAACACAGTAATAGGTACGAGTAGTATTATATTATTTAATAACAAGTCATGTGCCATCGGCTATATTAACGCACTTCCATACAAACTTTTAACCGCTTTAGAAGTTGAATTTTTAAAAATCCTTCCTCACTTTCGTTATACAGGGCCAAATAAAATTAGCTAGCGAAACTCCGCAGACGTGATAGGTATGGGTATCTAACATGATAAAACAAAAAAGAAATTAATTTGATGATGTTTTTGTTTTTTGGGGTCATCAACCGCCAGTAGTCACTTAAAATATCAGTTTCAAAAACAGGTTTTTTTGGGTAAACTTCACAGACATAATAGGTATCGATGTCTCAATACGATAAAACAGATTTTATCAACTCACCCTTCAAGTAACAACACTTCCAGCGGTTACTGACCTCCAAAAAAATCATCAAATTTTTATTTTTTTATTTTGTCGTGTTTAGATATCGATACCCATCACGTCTGCGGAGTTTCGCTAGCTAATTTAATTTAACCCTGTATAAGGAATTCCTGTGCAACATTCCATGCTTCTAGACCCAGCGGTGCAGGCTGTGCGTTGTCTGCCAAAGAATGAATGAATTTAAGATTGTTGTTCGATTGTTCTCCAGAAAGGTCAGGCAACCGGCGTGCGTGTATGACCAGCGCCCTAATTGCGTAACACAGTATCAATCACAATCTGAATGATTTTGAAGCAAATTGCTAATCCATTGTTTCATATGTTCGAAAAATTTGACTGCTCAACAACGTAAATAACGCAATAAATGTTGTTGAACTGTGTGGTATTCCGCTTCACAGAATCCACATCTTTTAGTTTATTTATATATTTTGCAGTAAAAAGGCTGGTTGCGTTCAATAATTCCTGTTACCTGTACCTATATTTTAACATATGAAATCACAGGACACTCATTTAACTTATACTTACTCTACAAAACATACTTTCTAAACTGTATTTTACATTAGTAACTCTCTATTTTTGTAAAACACATAAAATATTTTCATTCATTGACATTTTCATCATAAATTATCATCTGTTATGTCTCTTTTTCTATGTTCTAAATTGTCAAAGAGCCTTTTGTAAGGCTAGTTAATAAGGTTAGGTCTTCACTGTAAGCCGTTTTGTTGATTCTGGCTGACTAAAAATTACGATTAAGTTTATAATATTTTTGAATTAGGATACTACTGACTCTTATAAATACGGGCCGTCAGGCCTAAATAAACAGTCTACTTTCAGTCATCAAAAGTGTTTTACTACATCCCAGTGAGCACCGGCGCCCAGCTCAAAGTCCTATATGTGGTAACCCAGCTGTTCGGCGAATGGACGCCGTTGCCCGGACTCCCAGGGCCCCGTCACACGCCGAAGTCCTGGGAATTCCATAAACGAACGCTCATCGCCGACGTCCAGGCGCTGGATGACGTGAGACGCCGCCCCCCTTCACTGGAGGGACTCTGCCGTCTTTCGTCCGGCTGCTGCATGGCGTTTAGACGCCGCAGCCCTAATTTCTGCTGAGCGGCACCACGTTCCTGAGAAGACGGTGCGTTCCTGACTCCGCGATGACTCGTTTCCTTAGCCTCCTGATGCACACCGCAAGACCCCGCTGATCTCTCAACCCTTTTATATATTTTTATTATCTTTTTGTATGTGATTTTAATATTTAGCCCTTTAGGCTAAATTGTGACGGTACAACTGTCAACATGAAACCGATTCCTACTGTGTGTTATGTAATTGCTCCGCTGATGTATGAACGTAAACAAAGCAAAAGGAGTATGTAAAAATCGTAGCAGGTGGCGTTCTGGACTTTCTGCCTACCCCCATGGGAAGAAGGCGTGAGTTTATGTATGTATGTATGTATTTCTAGGAAAATAGTTTACGAAACAATAAACATATTTTTAAATATAAATTATTTAATAATAAATTGTCACTTGTAACTTTCTAAGTCAATCACGATAATTCTAAAACCAAAGACCTTTTTCTAAATAAGCTAACCAATAAAAGTAATTAGTTATGCCAAGCAGTTTTCATACCACAATGTTAATAAAAAGCAATGCTCAGGACGGTGATATGACGCGCTATCTGGACACGTGATGTAGAATGAATGTCGCTACCAAATGTGAGACTTGTCATGTAATGTCGACGCCGATGTGAGATATGTCACATAAAGGTTAGTTGACATGCTAACAATACTGAAAGTACAGACAGAATCAAAAGTGTAGTAAAATAATGAAATTGAAGGATGATTATTTAAGGGTAATATGAGCTGAAGTTCAAGTCGCAATCTCATCTCAGCGACAATCAAAGTCAAAAACTACAAAAATTTAGGGAAATTAGAGGTTTTTTTGACAGATTGAGACTGAGATTAGAATGCGACCGTTGCCCCCTGATGTCCGTAACTTCACGTCAATGTGCGTACTTTGCGTACGGGTGGGTAAATCGATTATTCGATCCACCCCAGCTCCTCAAGGAAGGCCAGCAACGCCTTGATGTTACTGACAATCTTACGGAGGGTTACCGAAGTACACTGTAAAGCTCTATTTACACGGTGCAAGTTTATTGCCTGTGGTATACTATAAAATTGAAGCAACAATAATTGCCTAGCACTGTCTAAATAACAAGTGCAATTATTGCATGCCACTAGCAAGTTAGTTGCCGTTCAAAACTGGTATAGATGTAAACAGCACGTACAATAAAATATTTTTCAATTCTGCCATGAAAATGTTCTATCATTCAAACATGGGCGAACAAAACAAGTGAAAAAAAAATTGATACGTCTTCGCAAGATTTATTTTTCATTCAATGGAATTAAATGAAATATTTGGCAGCGCAAATACCTAAGAGTAGGTAATACTTGAATCAATTGTACAAGGACGTGCTACTCTGTATTTAAACGAGACAAAACTTGCATGCAATTATTGTATGCCATTTTATGGAAATCGCACGCGTGTAAACACTTCATGCAATAATTGAACGTGTTTTATGGATGGCATGCTATTATTGTTCTTGGACGTTTCAGGAAGTTGCAGCGTGGGCTTTAAGCTAATAGTAATAAGAATCATATTCAAAACTTGACTTTTTTCTTACTTTTGACACCGTGTCAGTTAAATGTTAGTATTCCGTTCTCTGTTTCATATTTCGATGTCGATGTCTTATTCTGTGTTTGCCACAGAATACGGTATCGCTGCCGGCAGCATCTAGAGATGGCAGCAATAAAAGGATCATGAACAACGATGTATGGAAATCCGTCTTAAGTTGAAACACAATAAATCTTTATTTATTATAGACTACGCTTTATATACTATTAAATAAAAGTGTTCATTTTCACACAAGTATCCGAGTTTTAAAGTAATTAAACAAATTCGGAGATAACCTAAAAATTATGTCTAAACTACTCGCAACTTATAAAATTACAAACAGATCAATCATGTAGGTACAAAACAACATTCTGATTAATGGGTATCAAAAGTGAACAATTGACACATTGCCTTCTCATTACCACCGGCATCGGTTGATCAGAATCAAGCATCGACATGATTAGAATCTCAAGAGTTCTGAAACACAACACAAAAACGTCCTGGCGTAATAAAACACAATTAAATATGAAAACGTCCTGTCGTTAGTTACATGAAACACGCTAAGTTGTTTAAAACAAACACACCAACGAATTTCCGTAAGTATTACTATTTAAGTGGAGAGATTAATCGCGGTGAGTATTCTCATTCGACACATAAACAGGCTTCCGCAGGCGCCGGCTTAGAGATGGCGATCTAGAATCGATTTTATAGGTCAAGTAATTTTTTTTATCGATCATAAACAATGAATTATAGATTTTTTTAATCGATTTTAGAAACTTGAAAACGAGTTCCGATGTTTTTCCTGCGGATTGCAACTTTTATGTTTTGATATCGATTATTCATTACACTTGACTAATTATGCAGGCAACACCAAAACGAATAAGTGATTATCTATAGTAAAGCTGTCGATGTAGAATAATGGCGAGAACAGATCTATCAGAACTCAATTTATTGCTGAATCGATTCTTTCCTGCGATTCGGATAGATTTAAACAACCAATCTTGTTTAGTAATAATCGTCACCGTACGTACCGTACGTACCGGTACGTCTGTCATCTGTCTTGACAGTTGCATCTGCGTGAGACGAAACACGAAATTAAATATTTTCACAACGGAACTATGAAATACATATACAGTACCTACTACGTTATGATTATGATATTACTAATTATTTAGCTATTTAGGAGTTTAATACCATTTTTGTGATGTTTTTATGTAAAGGCTCATACTTATGTAACTCGTACAAATGAAGAGAACGAAACGTCCATCATGACTATACGGAAATGTACCTAGCAATCGTTAATTTACTGTTTATCTTAAAATCATAATTCCGGATACGAAAACAAAATTCCTGAAGTGAAAAGCATGTAAAAAATAAGAAAATAATTTGTATATTAATTTGGTTTTCATACGTGCAACTTTTCAAGACTGCTTTTGGTCAATCTCCTTTATGGCACTGAAATTGCATTGAGCGCAAAACTTCTGTCAGTTTCTATTATGTAATTTGTGTCGTAGTGACACGTGACACGCTTGGTTTCATGAAATTTTTTTTGCAAAAAAAAACAAACGACTTCCAAAAAAACACTACAAAGTGAAAAATAACTTCAATTTCGGAAGTCGGTGTCTTTGGATCTGTATTTTAGGTTTTTGCCACCGACTTCCGAAATTAAAGTTATTTTTCACTTTGTAGTGTTTTTTTTTGAAGTCGTTGTTTTTTTTGCAAATAAAAATTTAATTTTTAATTTTTAGTGGGTCGGTTTGTAATATATCTAAGTTAGAATAGTCTTATGATAACTGCTCATCACCTTTTACAAAATATTGCTTTTCCCGAAGCAGGGCCGTTATGTTTTGAGGAGTTCTGCTGATACTTCACCATCAGCTCCACTTCACTATATGCATTGTGACGAACTTATATTGCTTAGCAATCGTTTTAAAGTAATCGAATCGCAACCTGTGAAATACTTATCATATTATTGAGTTATTCCGGTGGCCATCTGTGGTCTTCATCATCAGTTCCACTTCACCAAATGGTGCTTTCCGAGAGCAAATGCACAAGTTACTAAAAAAAAATACCCAAATCGCTATAGGTGTACCTATAATATTTGAAGAGTTCCCTCGATTTCTCCAGGATCCCATCATCAGAACCTGACCTAATGACAATGGGACCACTTGTGAGGTATATCATTTCAAACAAATATTAGTTCGGCGGCAATTCTGAATATAGTGAAACCCATATATCTTAAGAACTTATGTTAGCTACCTATATTCTTGCAAATAAATTCATTCATTCATTCATGCATTCATTCATTCAACAAAAACAGATACTCCGAAATCGGTCCAGCCGTCTTAGGAAACACACATACAAAAAAAAATATTCCGACGAATTGAGAACCTGCTCCTTTTCTGAAGTCGGTTGAAAAGTGTTGACAATTCCGCCTCTATTAGTGGTCGGAAAGACATCTCCGTGCTCTGTGGTTTTTACCAACACAGAGAGGAATAGAAAATAATCCAGGGATTTCATGTCTGCTCGACGGATAACAAGGGTATAAATAACTTTCAGGAAAATTCAAGTTATTTAAAAATAAGCTAATAATACCTGTTATCTCCTGCATCTACGAGTGAGTTATTTTTAAAAAGGCTCTCTAGGTAACAAAGGCTACTTTAGTACCTGTAAGAGTACAAAAAGGGCGTTTGAATACCTTTGACGAGTTACTTTGACGTTCCGTAGTAAAGGTTTTCTAGGAACTTGGGTTATTCATATACCAGGAATTATGAAAAATCAAGCCCTATTTCCCACAAATTTTTCCATACAAACTTTCATCACCCCTTTAGGTGATGAATTTTAAAAATCCTTTCTTAGTTTTCACTTTAGTTATTTATGGAATTCTTATGCAAATTTGCACAGGCTTCGCAAATACCCCTAGACATAACAGTTTAGACCCAGCTGTCAATGAATTTAAATATGATTTTAATTAAGTAGATACCTGTCATAAAATAAACACATGACAGTTTTTAATTTGCCTATGATGCTGCTGGTTTTCAAACATAACTACTATTAGTTATTATTAAGCTTATAATTATTTATTTTTTTTAATCTATGACAAAAAACATACCTGATTCAATGATCTTCTTAGATGAGACCTGTAAAGAAAAAAAGGTATTTTAATATTTGTTCTTAATTAATCAATTTCATTATAACATCGTACAGATGACTGCTTCCTTGGTTACAAGAGCTACTGCTGAGCATGAGATCCTGGATTCGAATTCCAGGTCGGGTAAAGTGTTATTGGGTTTTCCCATCAAGAATTTTTCAGTAGCAGAGTATAAATTTGTGCCCGGTTGATGGCAATGGGCTCGCCTCCACATGGGACTTAAACATAACTGGCGAAATGTGGGTGTACTATAGGTACAGCTCTGCCTAACCCTTCGAGGATAACAGGCGTAATATTCGCTCAGCTCAACTCAGAAAAAGCAAGGTCTCAATTGTATGACAAAACGTTATCATTTCCGTCAAACAGCCTTTGTCAATGTTCCACGAAATTATCTTTAGACGATGAGACGCCCCGCGCCCGAAAATAATCTACGTAGGATGTTTTATCTCAGGAAATTATTCATTTACACAGGTTCCGTAATTGGTATATTTAATATCCTCAAAAAGTGATGAAATTAATAATTAATAAGCAATCAGAATCTGCTTTGCACTATTTTTTACGACTCGACAAAACATGGAAATTACTTTATTACATGTAAGTTTACATGAATTGCGCATATAAAGCTTCCGGAATCAATTCTCTAAGTGATGGTGAAAATTGCATCTAAATCCATTGCGGAGTTTCGCAGAACAACGCGGTCATACAGACAGACAAGAAAAGCGACTTTATAATAATGTTAATGAATGTTATGTATAGAATACAGTTTAATTATCTAATTGATTAAAAAGTTTTCACACACACACTACATTTAACTGAAAAAGCATTATTTTTCATTATGAATAATTTAGGGCCTCAAAAAGAAATCCCTTCTATGAATCATGTTTTAATCACTTTTATTATTTAACACATAAATCAGATCCCTATTCCAAAAAAATCTTAAAAATACTGGTGTTATATTACTTTAATTATAGCCAATTTCCCTGAAGCCATAATTCACAGCTAAAACAATAATTTTCACAGCCGACAGCAAAATCTCAACACTCATTAAAATAACTTAATTAACTACTTACCGTACCCAATTAAGTACCTCACTCTAATAAAAGTCAAGCATAATTACTTCAATCAAAAGATGCTTAAATAAAAGACTCTCTAAGGCCGCAATAAAATTAGCGACTCGACGATGGTTATATCCCCCCATGTAAACCAGCCCTTATAATCGAATATTTGCAAAAAGCCTAACGACTTGTAGGAGGGACATTAAGAAGATCGGGACAGAAAAAACGGGACATTTTCTGCCATTGAATACCTTGACCTGCCCATGTTTCATACAAGTTGTAGATAAGGAGTAGGGTGACTCCGATAAAGTATTAAAATGAGACAGTTTCTATGATTTTTGGTCATTGAAGACGAAGCGGAATAACTTCTTCATACTTCTTCTTCGTAGTAGATTCCTATGGAGAAGAACGGCCAAGAAATTCCACGGACCCTTTTTTAAATCAAAATATTGGTAACATCATTCATGTTGAAATTATGTAAGCATGTGAGAACAATGTAGAAAGACGTGCACGTAAAAAGTGTCCGTAATAAAAAGATAAAAATCAAAAACGATTCAAAAATTAAAATAAGCCATGGCAGCTAATACCTAAGCTACACAAATATTGACCAACAGTACCCCCTTGTCAATGTCATTTGAGCACCAACAGATCTATGCAGGATTCTAGACAAGACTAATATCACTAATCAGACTTCCAAATGACACAATTACCGTCCTAGGGGCAATTCTCGTCAGCCAAGGTCGCGGGATGTTCGAAAGAGTTACCGTAGCCCCATCACAGGCAACTGAAGGAACACGGATGGGCTTTAGTCAGTAAAAGTCTGAAATGCCCTCCCGCTCCGCCCAGAGCTGAGCTGAGTAATTTGATTTCCCACCCAAAAAAAGGAGCAATTCTCGTAATTTTAAAAACATTCACAGTCAGATCGGTCTCAATATGTCAAAAATACATTTGATTGTCGCTGAGATGAGATTGCGACTAGATTTTGAACGTTTTTTGTTACGGGAATTGGGCAAATTGGTATTTGATGCAATACTATAGATTGACAACGTTCAAAGGTATGTACCATCATTTATTTTCGGAAAAACTAAACTTTGCCGAATTAAATGTGACAGTTCTATTATAGGAGTGACGGAATTAGTGCGTCAATCAATTTTAATTAAGGCGGGAATATAAATCAATTGTTATTAGTTGATAGTCAAATTTTATTATATTTCGGTTTTTCCGAAGACAAACGATGGAACCTTTGAACATTGTGAAACTGCACAAAACTAAACTCATTATACCAACAGAAAATATTTTATTATATGAACTAAAAACTTTTCCACCAAATTCTTTATATTGTTACGGTGGGAGAAACATTTGAGTATTTCCTTATCGTATTTTTCTTTTTTGTTACCTTCTTAACTTAACGCTTTGGTCCAATGAACTCCTTATTTAATGTTTTGTAACGTTTCTTACTAATAATATCGTGAAACCAACTCTGAAGTGTTTCTGGTTGAAAACGCTGGTGAAATTGTGCATATCAAAAACGAAATTAAAGTTGAAGTTTTTTTTTTGTGTTTTTATGAACTGCCAGTTTCATTTTGTTCATAGGAGTAAGTTGTATGCAAATACTTGAGTCCATGAGTAAAATACTTGTTTCAAGTTTCTTTAAAATGTAACTAAAATGTTGATTAAAACTTTTTCTATTTTATTTAAGTACCGTAAATTCATGATTGGTTAAAAAACATACTTGGATTTTAAATTGAAAACATAACCAGTTCAAATGAAAATAGTATTCAATTTGAAATGTGTTGAAAGTAAAATACAAAATCTTAAGGCAAGTAAGTAATTTTGTCAAAAATATATTACCAAACATATCTTGGCGTATTTTCGAATAAATCATAACTTTCATTTAGAAAGATATAAAACAAGTTGGTAATTTTGCGTAAAATAACACATTTTTATTCCTAACATGCACAAGCTTTCAATAAATTGAAACCCATGTTAGAAAACGTCAATTTAAAAATATGATCGAGGTCAGAGCAAGAAGTACATATTAATATAATAAAACAATTACGATATATTTTCTTTATGACCGTCGTAAATATTATCATAAATAATATTGTTTTGTTTGGACACTTAATGGCTTATTCGGACTTCGGACTGGACGAAGTTTGACTTATAACGACCGGCCGTGGGTGGATGAAACGAGAAAAAGAGAAAATAAAAACAGATTTTTGCAGCTGGAGTTTAATTTTGTACGTAGGTAGACTGTATTAGAGCTTAATTTAAAATTGTTCATCCGTAAATGTATTCCTATCATACCTGTAACTTATTTTAGCCACCAAGCACCATTTCTGAGTTAAAATTATTTCAATAGTAAGAATGCCAGTGAAATTACAAGTTTATGATACTTTTAAACTTTATCTCTTAATTCGGCAAACTTCTTGGCAATACTGTAGGTCTGGCTGACATCAGGTCACATGTCACTCTTTTTGCGTACAAAAAAGGGCTCTCAAATAGAAACTTTCCCTTATGTATTTCCGAGCGTGGCCACTCCACAAAAGCATTGTATTGACATCAAGACATAATACCCCTAAAGGACTCCAAGTCAACGTTTGATGACAACATCCACCTTCAATACTTTTTATACCTACTTCATTCTATTGTTTAAATGTCATGTCTATTGATAACGTACAAACGATGAGTTTTAAAAGGTCATGCCTTAGTGACATTGTGACCTGTGTTTCCGATTATGAAGTCGGTGAGTTGGATGTGACATGTCAGCTAAAAATAGGAGTTACAAAAGTGACTATGGGACAGTATGAGATAGGAAGAGTAGATAAAGATGTTGAACTACATGACCAAGGTTCAACCTTAAGAGGAAAAGTGGCCAAGTGGTTAATAGCGTCCAGTCCGTATACATAATGACAATGGAGCAAATATTTTCTTACAAAACAATCTAACTCTACCACGGCCATTTTTTTTCTATAATCAGTTTAACGCCTAAAAACAAATCATAGGGACACTACATCGTAAAAAAAGATTTGCTCTACATAGTATCATCAACCAGGGAGAGAACAGAGGAATGCGTTTGTATGGAGTTAACGCCAACAACCATGTGACGTGACGTATCCACTTAAGGGAAGCGTTAAGGTAGCCCGCGAAATTAAAATTTTCTTAAGATTTTTGCAATTTGCAGTGTCTGGCTGTATGCTGATTAAAGTTTGATTCGCGACCGTAACAAATATGTATTTACTTAATGATAATCATCAGAATCAGTAATACAACTCCTTCTGTTAGTATAATTTTACTGTCCATATCGAGATTAAATGAAATAGTCATTCAATAGGATCACTTGGTCTTAGAGAGTTGTTTTGATGACTTTAATGATTATAAATCCGTGAATACGTATTCGTTACGGTCGCGAATCATATTTTAATTAACATTCAACCTAATACTGACCTGTAAATTGCAAAAAAAAAAAACCTAAGAAAATTTTTATTTCGCGGGCTACCTGGCGTTTTCGCCTTAAGGGAAAGAGCAGACGTGTTTTGACTGATGACCGACTGCTAAAAATAATAAACCATGATCCACAAAACATCTGACAATCATAATGATTTACATTTAAACATCTGAAGGCCAATTCTGGTAGGTACTTAAAAAACATCCAAATTCAATTCGCAATCTCATGTCGGCAATCAATGTCAAAAATTTGTCAAAATTATAGGGAGGTTAGAGGCTTTTTTGACAGATTGACTAAGATTAGAATGCGAACATTCTTAACCTTTCGCATGTCGTATTTACAGACACAATTAGTAAACAATTGACTTTGTACCCATGGGGTTCAAACGATACACAAAGACTTAAAAATACAGAAACCCTTCTTGAGATGGAAACCTGAAAGAAACATGATTATGTTCCTTAGAGAATTACGCTACGGCAAAACCTAGCTAATTGCGACTAGAATCAATTCTATTTTTTTTTTGTAAATTTTGACGTTCAAAAGTGCCTTTTATGTGTCTATTTGAAATAAATGATTTGACTCTGACTTTTGATTTGCACCAATAAAACTGTGGCTTTTAAATTGAATAACAAAAACAATGCCAGTACATTTTATTACACCAAATAATATAACGCGGAAGACTTTTACAAGCTGATTATAATTATCTAGAACGAATCCACCACTAAAATAAAACGAGCTCTTTTAACACAGAATTTTCCACAAAATGAACACATAATTAATACAGCAGCCAGTATAAAATTGCTTCACGGGAGATGCTATCACAGCGAATGCATTGATCCGACAAATGAGCCTGTTTAACTACTAAATTATCCGTCGTGAAACAGGTTAGCTGGAAAATTATGGTATCGTCTGGCTTATAAGCTGTTTTATAGCTACGTAGAATGTTGATGTGTAGATAAGCGATGATGCTTAAGACACACTGTCAAATTAAGTTTTCCAAAGTTGTAAACCGATGCCTCGAAAGCGTTCGCGGAAGAGATTGGCTTGAATTTAGACATTTAGAATTTAGACATTAGGGGTGGGATCCTGGTGTCCTGAAACACAGGCCATGAGCCTAGTTTAGGCACCAGTCTCCCACAATATATAAGTATATAATTGTTTTTTTTTTTTTTGTTATGTACATATTGGAAAAAATTTTATCCACTATAACTGAACAAAATATTTACATAATATATAAGCTAACAGACTTAAAATAATAATTATAATATGTACAAATGTAAAAAAAAAAATATATATATAATCAAAAAATTCGTCCACATCGCTGTCAACAGGAAAAGTGCCCAAAAGGCTGGCAGCATTGCCACGTTGTATGGCGATGCTGATTCTTTGGCCAAAGAATAGGCCAGCCCTTTGGTCACGTGAAGAGTCGAATTGTGTATCATTGTCGAAACTGATCAATGTAAAATAATTTATGTATATTGTGGTGAGAAAAATAAAGTTGATTGATTGATTGATTGATTTTCTCACTACTGGGTACGTGAGTCTCTGCATGCAGTGAAGAAAGGAATCAAAAAAAAAATATATATATTTGCCAAATCAAATAAAGCAGCCTTGCACAATTCAAGTAAGTTTGTTTGTTGTTTGTTTAAATATATATATATTTCAAGCTACAAATAAGCAGTATCTGAATCATTGTGAAGAAAATTGCTAATCCATTGCTTGTTAAGTTCGAAAAATGTGTTTGCTTAATAACGTAGATAGCGCAACGGAACTGATTCAACTCTATTCCCCGTACTAGTATAAACTGTACTACGGTGGAAGATTTCCTCGTTCTCTGTAAATGTACTTATAGTAGCAGACTGGTGAAAAAATAATTATTTTAGTAGCAAATAGAATGTTAGTTATTAATAACAAAGCAACGAAGCAAAGTACAACAGAAGTTAAATTTTGTTAGGTAAATATAAAAAAAACACATACAGTAGCGAACTTGACTTTTGTAACTTGTAGGTAGATATTAATTTATTATTGATTATTTGTATCGTATTGCCCAGGTACTGGGTTGTGGAGGTCAGATATGCAGTCGCTCCATGTAAAATACTGGTATTCAGCTGCATCCGGTTAGACTGGAAGCCGACCCCAACATAGTTGGGAAAAGGCTCGGCAGATGATGATGAGGTAGATATTAATTTAAAATTGACATAGTATATGCAAAATATTTGAATGCTTATTTTGTTTACATAGTTTTTCGTTGTACTTTTTACTGTATGTATGTTTACTATTAAAGCCAGTTGCAAAGTAAATTTAAAGTTAAAATTAAATCAAGTTATGGTTTCCTAAAAATAACTTTACTGTTAAAAACAATCACTGTTTGAAAAAAAAATACGTTCATACAGTTATGTGACATTAAAAAAACAACCGTCACAAAAGCTCGGTACGGAAAAACGAACTGAAAAGCACGAAACATTACATGAAATAATAGCTTGAAATTATTCCTTAGACTCAGAAAATTCAGTGTCGCGCAAAAAAATTACTATTGGGCCCGGAAACGTCTCAAACAGAACGATACCACCTAATTCATTACTGGGTATTTAGATAAAATAATTGGCATACTTATTCACGAATATTATTACAACGGCTAGGAAAATAGACGTAGTTGTTTCCATCATCGTAATACCAACATTTGTCTTGGCTCTCCAAATGGAAGCTATAAAAAATATACAGTCTGTTTCTGTGCTGGTATTATAGACTGCCCGGAGGCTTTCAGAAGGTTATTGAACCTGATTCAGAACTTTTCGATAACGAACCGTAACGACACATATCATTGCCTTGTGAAAATATGATGTGATAATCGTGCGATATATCGTCATAGGGGAGTGGTGGCCCAGTGGAAATGGCCGCGACTTAGAATTTGTAGGTCGTAGGTTCGAACCCAGCCACTATTCCCTGTGTAAATTATTTTATCAATTCAAATTTGTTTATGTGTCAATTTTTTTATTTTTTATTATTTTATCTCTTAAAATAGGAAAACATTGTGATTAAACTGGCATGTCCTCGAACCAAAAATTCAAAGATATGTGACATCCACTAATCCACACTGGGCCCGCGTGGTGGATTACGGCCCACTTTCTCGTACATACAGGTAACCTGTCGTATCGTGCGATATGTTATCAAATTGAGAAACCATTACGCCGACAAATATGAGTGACCCTAGCAGTCAGTTGCTACGAATCTTGCTGACCAAGACTGTCTTAATACCAGGCTATTACTGTCCCACTGCAGGGCAAAGTCTTCTTCTCATACAGACAAGGTGTGTTGTGGTTTCAGACTTACATGTATTAATTGTAAGCCCAGGTTTCCTCACGATGTTTTTCTTCACCGATGTCCAAGAAAAACTAGGAAAATACATTAGAATTGAAAAAGTCACATTGGTAGGTACTTGCCCGGATTTGAATCCACAATATCGTGCATGAGAGGCGAGCTCTTAACCACTGGGCCATCACGACTGTCAATCATTTCAAAATTACATGAGCTGCAGCTCATGCCTTAGTTTAAAGGAAGAATTAATTATACGATTCCTAATCGTATAATTCTTCATTTTCTTGACACACGACACAAAATAAGAAACCTCATTTTTGTTAACAAAAACACAGTGGCATTCCAGTTTTGCAAATCATCGCCGAAATTTCAATTTTCTTCCAAACTCTAAGAAGGACATAATTATTCAGTAGAAATTACTATAACCCTGATATGCCGCCAGGAATAGGTTAAAACATTTAGGCAACACTATAAAAGTAATCTTCCAAAATATTCATACCTACATACATTACCCCAGTATATTCTACTTTCTTATCCAGCAGTTCTTTTTCCTTCCTAGTTGGCATCTATCCAACAGATATATAAACGGTGGATGCATCAGCAAAAGAATATTTACCCACACGAATAACTAGTTAGACTTTGTAAGCTGAAAAGAGGAAATCGTCACAAAAGTTTTCACCATAAGTGTCACAACATAATATCACGCCTGTAATCCCCGAAGGGTTAAGCAAAAGTGTACTTTTAGTACATCCACATTTTGTCAGTTATGTTTAAGTCTCATGTAATAAATAGAGGGTGAGCCAATTGCCATCAATTGGGCACAAATCCAGACTCTGGACCGCCTGGAAATTCCTGATGGAAAAACTCAATAACACTTTGTCTGACCAGGGAACCGAACCCAGGACCTCATGCTCAACAGTAGCACTTGCGACCACTTGACCAACTATGCAGTCTAATAAGTGTCGTTACCCCGTGGCCACGAGCTTCACGCACGCAATGCGCGCCTTGCAACAGCGAATACGGAGAAAACAAATGAAAGAAGTAATTTAGAGCATGCCATGAGTCACCGCGACGGACAGCGACGTGGGCGCGTGTCGCTTGATGCTAGTCGCGTCTTGCGACGGAAAAGTTACTCAAATTATAATAAATCTTTATCGATTGGTATTTTACATAAAAGTTTTTAGTGGAAACCCAAACGCACCTAATAGCTAAGCTGACCGAACTGAAAAACAAGCGGATAGTGAAACTATGTTGAATGTATTGGATAAAGATAGGCAGCAAAGCCAATAATGGCAATATTGTTACTCTGCAATGATTTCAGATTCGAACCGACTCGTAGAGCTCGGAGAGGCTTGAGCGACCACTGCTAGCGGTGGCATTGTCGACACTTTCCTTATGAACCAAGCTGTTACCGTTTAGAAAGAAAAAAAGAAAAGAAAAGCTGTTTATTCACGTCAAAGTCATGCATATACATAAAATTGTTGTTTATCTTAGCCTAATAAAAACAAAACAAGTGGGTATACATTATAAAAATAATAAATTAAACCTAGACGGAAATATGCGCCACTACCGCGCGAAACGGCCACCGCTCAGCATAATGCCGTGCCCCGTGCACTAAGACACGAAATCCACGGCGCTGGTTTTGAGCGTAAGCCGGCGCGTTGCTGTCTCGTGTGTTTACTCACACTACGATAGAAACTGACGATTTTGAATAGCAGTTTGTGATAGAAGTGATGCGCTCAACACACATTCAGTGCCACGAATTTCATTTGTACTGCCGCCTCTTTATACTCTGTCGGTGCGGCGATTCCGTGCTCTATGGTTTGACCGCATATCGGACTTCAGTCTTCTGACCTACCCGAAATGCCGTTATAAATACTCTGTATAAAAAGAAAAAAAACAAAGAAAGAAAATACGTTTTTTTTTTTTTTATTTGAGATAGGTTTGCTCTTGACTCTAGTCTAGGTCAGAAATGACAGAGACAAAGTCGACGATGGAGCGAGCTTACCCAGAAGAAGCCTGTTCACTCTCACTTTGAAGAGATAGGGGTTGTATGCGTTCGGAAACACAGACGCAGGCAGAGAGTTCCACTCCTTTGCTGTGCGCATCACGAAAGACATTTGGAAACGCTTAGTGCGAATTGGTGGGATAGGATATTTGCGGTAAACATGACGCAAAGAAAGAACACAAACACAAAAAAGAAACAAGTTGGGGGAAATATGCGTCACATAGCGCAGCATAATGCTGCGAACCTATGCGAGACAGAGCTCCAGCCCTAGTTTTCAGCGACAGCCGGCGTTGCCGTGATGACGTCGGCCGATGCAGCATGCAATGAAATTTAAATAAGAAACAAAATAAATACACAATGCATAATCTAAGTGTTTATATAAATACAATATTCAAAATAAAATGGCAACAATGCCTTCCATCTGGATGTGTTATCTGTGTGCGCGTCTGTCAGAAACCAATGGAGTATCATAATTACAAAGAATCATCATATACACTTACCGACAGCTGCAGCAGTTCAAGCTCACAAACTATACAAAACACACATATTATCCTGCCTAGCATTTTTCCAGCTTTGTTCGGGCCAGCTTCTAGTCTAACCGGATGCAGCCGCATACCTCTATTTTATCAGACCTCCACAGCCCAGTCACAGGGTAACACGATACCCCCTTTTTTTTTTTTTTTTTTTGTGGATGGGAAATCATCAAATGACTTCTCCCGCTCTGGGCGGAGCGGGAGGGCGTGTCAGACTTTTACTGACTAAAACCCACCCGTGTTCCTTCTGTTGCCTGTGCCGGGGCCACGGTAACTCTTTCGAACATCCCGCAACCCTAGCTGGCATCGGCCTTAGCGGACCCCGTCAATAGTGCTGACATCTCTTTGAGGCGCGCGTGGAACACGACGCGCCGTCGACTCGGGCTTGGTCCTTACCGGACGGCGAGCTACCCATTGCTCGCCGTCCGCAAGCCCGCGCCTACGGTGGCCGGGAATCGGCTGCCGATTCCCGACGCCCAGGGCGTCTCCTGCGGCGACTAGGGGCGTGAGGGTGCAAAGCTTGCCTCTCCCTCACGCGTCCCGCCTCCTCCTTCACGAGCATTACTGCTTCGCAGAAGGAGGTAATGGCTTCCCATGCACTCTCGCTCCGTACCATGGCCTGGACCAGGGCCGGACGCGAGAGATCGCCGCCGCCGATCGCTTCCGCGAGGACACGGCGGTGCTCCGCCCAAGCCGGGCAGACCTCCACCGTATGCTCCACCGTGTCCTCCGGGCGATCCACACAGTGGTGACACCCGGGCGATTCCTCCCGCCTTATCCGGAACAGGTACCTCCCGAAGCACCCGTGTCCGGTGAGGACCTGCGTCAGGCGGAAGGTGAGGACGCCGTGGCGCCTCTCCAGCCACTCCTCAAAGAGGGGAAACACGATACCCCCTTGGTAACACAAGTTGTGACTCTCGAGCTTTTGACCAATAACGACTGTCAAAGATCTACAAATGATAGCCGGAACCAACAGCTTAACGTGCTTTCCGAGGCACGGCGGGGTCTTGATATGTAGTGATGGTCACCCATCCTCGGACCAACCTCGGCAAGCATAGCTTAACCTTCGGCCTTCCCTTGCTGCTTACTTCTCTTGGTACTAAGCCACCAACCCCAGTTAAAAATACACGATTATTATAAAACCAAGGAAGCCCTCTAAGAAAATAAATACCCCTATAGTCATGTGTCTTAACAGAATTATGATAAAGAAGAGAATATCCTCCGCTAACAAATTCCCCAGTGGGCATAGTGTTTCTACAGTAAGTCATCTCTGGCAATAATTTAGCTCCGCCTACGCAGTTGCGATGACCCTTACTGTCTTAACGATCTATGTCTCTATAATTTATATTTTCTACGTTTTAGTTTTATGGAGAGAAATGGGGAATATGGGTGGTTTAGCGTTTAATATACTGCATTTAAATTTTCAAATATTTCGTAAAATCGTATGGCAACTGCATCAAATCACAGATTGCAAAGTCAGCAAGCTACTTGTAATGCTAAATGTGCATAACTACAATGTGGAGACGAACATATGACAGCAAAAGAAAACACTGGCTGAAACTATCAGATTCTAAAAAAAAATAAAAAAGTTCTTTTTCCAAAAAAAAAATCTAAATAGCAGTTATGGGCTAACTATGGGTTTTGCCAATCTTTGACAAGCTGTAGTGACTAGCTCGCGGCTAAGTAAAAACAGCCGCACGGGTCGATCGATCAGGTTAAGCTACGCTTGCCGGGGTTGGTCCGTAATGGGTAACCGTCTTTACATACCGACACTACTCCGTGCCTCGGAAAGCACGTTAAGCCGTTGGTCCCGGCTGTCATTCGTGAATCTTTGAGAATCCTTACGGGTCTTACCAAGTCGATCTTACCAAGGAGTATCGTGTTACCCAGTTACTCGGTTGTGGAGGTCAAATAGGCAATCGCTCCATGTAAAATACTGGTTTTCAGCTGCATCCAGTTAGACTGGAAGCTGACCCCAACATAATTGAGAAAAGGCTAGACAGATGATTGAAAGAAACTATTGGATATTATTTGGTTAAATTTTTGTATGCAGACTGAGAACGTCATTAGATATACCTACGAAGTTTAATTTTGTGTCGTATTGTCATCTCCACCCTATATAATTGTGGCCTTCTTTGCCGTAAATAAGTCATGGTTTATAATCTACATATATTATCTACTAAAAACGTAGATATTATATAAGGGACGCCATCTGAAATTAGGTAGAGGAGGATGGCTAAGAAGTAAAGGTTATTACTACATATTTGCGCTAATTTTTCTATAATTAGATATGTTTTATCCGTGGAATAAAACTGAAGTCTTTTATCGCGTTGCATTGTTTCTCAATAGCAATCAAGTGACCTTATTTCACAAATTAACCGTAATACTAGTACAACTCTAAAAACATGGTACAACAATAATTGTTTAATGATCACCCGTCCATTTCGATCGCTGACTGCCTCGCTAGTAGGAGTTAATCCCTGACCCTCAGGGTCCTTTGCACCCCCCAAGCTAGGGTGAGTTCTTCAATAATTAGTATTTATAATGGACCCTCTGCGCTGGATAATCAATGTTATTATCATCACCTATGTAGCATCTGATTTTACAGTGGTCAATATCGGACCACGCGGTTGTAGATTATCCAGTGCGCAGGAGACTGAAATATGTATGTATTGCTGTTGCATCAGGCTGTGCAAGGCCTCACTGAAGCGATATAGCGAGCCATGCGCTAAGATGAATGATGATTTACTTTATATTTATGCTCGCGTATCACAAACATAACCTTATATTTCATCTGTCAATGTGTCACGCTGTCTTTGCAAACTTTCTGTCTGTAAGCCGCTGCGATGTGTCGAGCTTCCTGCCTACCCTGCTCTCCACACCGTTCCTTGGATACTGAAAGGGAAATGAGACTAGGCATACCGCATGCGGCTTGTTGTTTTTCGCACTGCATCTGACATGCGGTCCCTAACGCACTTTCCAGGGATCTACGTCCAGGTTAAAGGCAGGACCTCGTTAACCATACACGCTATCTACGAGCTGCCCAGACTGCGCGCTGCACGTGCTGGCGCTGTTAGCTGACGATGCTAGCTGGCGTACGCTACTGGCGTCCTATAGCCTGCTACCAACGCAGCGCCTGCTGAGCTGATCTACGAAGGCCTCTTGCTGAGTCTGACCTGACAGGCCCCTACGTCTGCCACCTCCAGCCAAGGACGGTATCATTCTTACCTATACAAGTGTGAAAGTGCTCAGAACAGTATCAGTGTCATTACCCAGGACCTAGACGTGTTAGTTTGACCTATTCGAACAATCGCGACGGAAACCGCGCGGTTACACTTAGCAAAAAACGTCAAGGACTACTGTAACACATTGGTTACAAGCGATTCCCGCGGCTTTAACCTCTGTTATTATTATGAATACGGGCTAATATCCTGTATGTTTGTGTTTTACTCTGAGGTAACATGGCTGCACTCGTCAACTAAATGATTCTATACCTTTAGTAGCGTTCGGAAACTTGAAAAAAGTAAAGTCAAAATTGACGTTTCGACAATGACATATGGCGCGAGTGATTTCTCCGCGTGTTTTTAGTGAAAATAAAAGTGTTTTCGTGTCTAATCGACGGTAAGTGGATAAATATTCTTTTATAAGTAGTTAATACATCGTTTTAGATGATATTTGCACGAAATAACACAATAGATACATTTTATTTGGGCATAAAATCTTACGTAAACAAACGACACTTTTGGCCATACTCTGTTGTCATCATATTTTATTTATAAATACATCTCTCGTAATACGAGTATTGTATATATTTTATAGGATGGGCTGTTTATTCAAGAACACAAAACAATTTACGTTAAGTGAGTGCAGTTGATAAAAACATTAGCAGACCATTTATTGTGAGCGGGGTCATAGGTCACGTAGCGCGTGTTCTGTTGTGGGACTTTTTGGGCCGTCACGTAATTTTTTAATGAGCTTGATCGGTTAATTATAACGTATCCTGTTGGTTTCAATCATCTCTCTACACGACCTAATTGTTAACAGCTTGCGCAGCCTACCTGCGAACCCCTAGCCGTTACACATTTTTCTTTCGTCGGTTTTGTATCTTAAATTCAAAATTATTTCTCGGATAGCGTTGGAAAAATCCACCATTCATTTGTATTTTTTCTCAACAAAATTACTTAACTTTTATAAATCATGTTAGTTGAGAAAACAAAAATCTTTTCAATTAATTTATAGAGAGAGTTTATTTATTACAAGTTTTATGTAATAGTCGTCAAATCTTTCATCGTAGATCACATTAATTTCAGCTCGTCGTTACTACAAATATGGTTGGTCAAACGGTCTTTCAATATTCCATCAAATATTGTCGTCAGCTTCAATAAAATATTATGTTTCTAGATAAACGTTATGATATTATTTTCCCTGTCCCATTTATTTAGACGACAATGCTTAGTCTGTATTTTCACAAATTGTTCGAGGAATATTACAGGAAAATCCATCAGAAAGATTGATTTATTTTCGTATAGTACCTACATTTAGGCTCAGTACACATTAAAGTTACCACTGCTTGTTTAAACCTTCATTTGCACAGTACGATTTGTCGTTTTTCTTATTATTTTCTAGTATCAAACACGACCCTGTGATAAAAGCTAGATAGTACAGTCTTCCAACGATAAAAAATCGTCACATGGGAACGATGCCTAAGATCCAGCTAAAAAAAATTATAATTAATTTCATATTTTTCTATTATTATCTTAGTTACCAGTAAAGACAATACACATGCCTGTAGCTTGTACAAAACGATGCAAGTAGCTTGCGTGCCAATGTACCATAATAGCTTCTGATTGGTGAATGTCACAATGGCATGCAAGCTACTTGCATATTTGGTTTTTCTATTTCAGGAAAGTTTTGCAAAACTTAGGGCGGGAATACACATTCCCGCCCTAAGTTCTGCAATACTCTCCTGAAATAGAAAAATTTTGGAAGTGACAGCCGGTAAAGCTGTTGTTATAAACGGAGAATAAATAGGTCATTATTAAAATTTCTTTATCACATCAAATGAGATTTTCAATTTATATTTTTTTTTAAATGAGCTTCTGAGCAAATCTGCAAGCTACATTCCGGCCGTCGAGAGAATGCGTTCTTGACAACATAATAATCACTAATATCGCCGGCATATTACCTTTAAAATCATTCTTAGAGTGCACCTCATGACAATTTCAATAGGCCCAGCACGCCTAGGATACATTGTTTTATTACGGAGTTCCGGTGCCTACCTTCCGGCTTCATCATTGGATCAGTTGGATGGTACCATTTTCATCAGAACCATTTATTTAAATTTAGTTCGTCATAGTCAATTTATCGAGATATCTTACCGCCACTCGTGAAGTTGAGGAGTTTCCGTGCCCATCTGTGGTCGTCTTCATCAGTTCCACTGAACTAAATGATACTTTCTGAATGCAAATGCCTGACTGGTTGATCAAAATATCAAAATCACTACATGTATGCCTATAACATTTAAGGAGTTCCTTCAATCCCTCATGGATCCTATCATCAGAACTGGATTTTGATAAAATGAGAACAATCTGAAAGTATCCTTTCAAATAAAAAAATCACCTAAATTGGGAACCTCCTCCTTTTTTTGAATTCGGTTAAAAAATGACTTAGATAAATCGCATTACTGTTTGGGAGTGGGGGCTTGCTACGTCACAACTCAGTATAAAATCTAGTAAGGCGTGACGTCATGCCATATTTTAACTCGATGTATCGCCGTAATATTTTGATTACGTAAAAAAAGAAAAAAATATGTGTCCAATATTTTTAATAAGCTACCTGACGGATAAATAAATTTTAGTCATCATCCCAAAATCTTGAGAGATCTTAGCCTTGCAGTGGACTAATTCAGTTACAGGCAGGTGTTATTTATCTGTATTTAAATCACACAGAACACAAAAAACCACATCCAATAAGCCAGTTACCTGCCTAATCCAGTGTCCTCAGTAAATAGGACAACGACCCTATAAATATAAACGCCTCCAAATGAAATATTTGAAAAAAACGAACCTTTTGATAAATGTCCGTGTAATATGAAAATTTTAACATTTAAATATATTTTCTATGAAGGATATTTTGTAGTCATTGTTTATGTTGAGCTTCGTAAACTATAAAAGTCTAAAACACTTTTCCTAAGAAAAGATGAACATGTCTTTTCCGTGGAATTTTATGAAGCAGGTTTTCTGTTAAACCTATTAAGAAGGATTTTTTTCATATCGGTCATATTGGTCTCTTCAAAAGAATCATATGAAATAAGCCTCTGCAGCTTTGTGACCTCCATTTACTTACTTTTCCTATTCTTTTGTTTCGTTTTAATTATATAAATCAACATTTTTTTTTATTAACGGTATTCTACAGCTCTAAACAACAATGTGCAATGAGCAAATAGCGAACAAAAAGGAGATGCTGAAACAAAACACTAATAAAGGAAATAAATTGTTCACATAACATGTGAAAACCTAAAATAATTTACAACAAAATAGACAGAATATTAAAAGCTATGTAATGTATGTCATTACACCCTGTAGCCGGTCAAAGCATTGCGAAACATTCCCGAAATAGAATTCAGAGTATTATGTGAAATGCATTTAGTTTGCTTTGTTTGGAGCTATGTTAGAGGAAACTCTGAGCATTCCACATGTGAGTATAAAGAACATTCTTTACGTTAAAATGGGTTTTTGTTTGGGTATAATGAAGATGATTTGCATATAAGAGAGGAGCAGTGGTGGCCCAGAAGTCACAGCCGCGACTTACGAGTTGCAGGTCGTCGGTCGTTGGTCTAGTGATCGCAAGCGCTACTGCTGAGCATGAGATCCAGGGTTCGATTCCCAGGTCGGATAAAATGCTATTGGGTTTTCTATCTGGAATTTCTCAGTAACAGCTTGGATTCTGCATATGTGCCCGGTTGATGGCAATAGGCTCACCGCCTATTAAATGGGACTTAAACATAACTGGCAAAATGTCAGTGTACTATACACCTCTGCCCACCCCTTCAGGTAAACAAGGCGTGATGCTATGTTATGTTATGTAGATCGTCAGTTCGAACCCAAGCAGGCGCTAGATTTTATGTAAATAATTTCATAACCACTGCTCTCAAAACGGTAACGAAAAGCATTGTGAGGAAACCGGCATGTCCTACAAGCAAAAATTCGAAGATATGTGACATCTACCAACCCGCACTGGGCCCGCGTGGTGGATTACGGCCTTCTCACAGAGATGAGGCCTGTGTCCCAGCAGTGGAACATTATGAACATTATAGACCGATTATGCTTGGGTATAATGACGTTGTATTAATTAAGTATAAAAATAACATCACGCCTTCATTACTCAATGGAGTAAAACATCTGCTTAGCCTTTTCTTTTTAGCTACTTCCAGCCTCAGCTACATCCGATTAGACTAGAAGCAAACCCTCGATAAGTTGGGAAAAGGCTAGGCAGATTGATTGGACACTATTATGACTCGGATGCTTAAACAAAAAAAGTGCTGAAAAAATTATTGATCCGACTAGCTACATTGATCCGACTAGCTAGATTGATCCGACTAGCTAGATTGATCCGACTAGCTAGATTGATCCGACTAGCTAGATTGATCCGACTAGCTAGATTGATCCGGCTAGCTAGATTGATCCGACTAGCTAGATTCATCCGACTAGCTAGATTGATCTGACTAGCTAGATTGATCTGACTAGCTAGATTGATCCGACTAGCTAGATTGATCCGACTAGCTAGATTGCTCCGACTAGCTAGATTGATCCGACTAGCTAGATTGATCCGACTAGCTAGATTGATCCGACTAGCTAGATTGATCCGACTAGCTAGATTGATCTGACTAGCTAGATTGATCCGACTAGCTAGATTGTAACGCTAGACTTAACAATACCTATCGACTAGCGTGACAGCGTTTAAATTACATGTTACACGACAGTAAGTAACTAACGCTCACAACTTGCTCAAACACTATCGTCGTTTGAACATACGAGTATACCTACAAGACACAATCACCATTCCAGTCACTTGACAGTAACTCACCCTTACTACTCGCTTTAACACTATCATCGTTTGGACATAACTTTATATTTGAAGAGCGGGAACAAGCGAGCGTGGTATTAAATTTCAGCGAAGATTTAAGCTTAGTGCTGCAGTTTGTTGAATATATAGTAGTATTCAGCCGGTGATAGTGTAGTAACTTGTTTTGTAGCTGAATATTGTAGAATTAACTGCTATCTCTGTTTCCTTGCTGACAAAATGAGATCTTACTAGCAGCGCACCGTGGTTTCACCCGCATAAGTCTCGATCCCGTAAAGATATTGGATAGAAAGTATTTCACATATTAAGATAGGTTATGAACTATCTGTGTGCCCAATTTCATTCAAATCCGTTTAGTAGATTATTCGTGAAAGAGTAACAAACATTCATCCAGCCATCCTCACAAACTTTCGCGTTTATAATATTAGAAGGATAATGGTGTACCTAAATGTGTTGGTGATCTGGGGGTCAACCATCACCTCTTAAAGCAGTATTATTTTAATGTTACTTCAGTGTGAGAAAGAGATGAAGCTATACAGGACGTCTAGCTCCATCTCTTTCCCACACTCAAGTAAGATTACAATAATACTGCTATAAGAGATAGTAGTCGAGCTCCTGTGAAATTATGAGCAATTTTTTGGATAGAGCAATGTTTACATTTAAAAAAATACATTTTGTTGTATATGTATTTTTGTCCCGGAATTAAATTCACAACCTCTTAAGGGGATAAATAGTACTCATCATTACGAACAACTTACTATGGTACCAAACCTGAAATCGCGAAAAAAAAAATCTGTTGTTTATTTGGACGAATTATACGAACATAAATGTAGGGAACAGCTGATTTTATTTCGTGATTTGAGATGTGGCTCCAACTGCAAATTTTAGTTTTTAAGTTAGTAATCGCAAAAAAAATTTTCATATGATGAAACTACAAATTAACAATTTTCGGAGCTTTTCCTTTATTTGTGCTGCGAGACCTTACTTCTTGCCAAATTTCATGATTCTAGGTTAACGGGAAGTACCCCGTAAAATATGTTGCATAAATGGCCACACTTTTTTATAGCATTGACTTAGAAGCTTGATTTTTTTAGAGCTCCAAGGGACGTATGTATTTCATATATTAATTTCAACTTGATACCTCCTTGCGTTCCTGAGAAAAAGGATCTTGACGGACTGACAGACAGACACACGGACAACGAAGTGATCCTATAAGGGTTCCGTTTTTTCCTTTTGAGGTACAGAACCCTAAAAAATGGCCTTTACTAATCAAACTTGATTTTTAAAACTTAGCCATGTCGCTTTACGAAAGAAATAGTTATGGTGGTCTACGGATGCGTTGTAACTCTTTCACAAGAAGCTCTGCTACTTAAACTGACTAATCACGGTAGTCAATTTCATCAAAAATGCAAACGATCCCTAAAATCAAAATGACAAAGCACCTCCTTACCCACCAAGTGTCAAACCTATTACAAACTGAGTTTAACTTAACATGATAGCTAAACTCAGATTAAACTTTCGTTAGGGAACGCGCCGGCTAATAACTTCCATAGTTAGGACACGTCGTTAAATTCGACCGTTTTGAAGGTCGAGGCCTTTCATGAGTATCGATATCTTGTAAGTTAAGGGTCACGTTTTTGGTACTTACAGTACTTGTTTTTGGACTTTTTGGAAGAATTAAGTGCCTAATATTTATTAAATAACATAACATCAAGCCTTCTTTCCCCAAAGGGTTAGGCAGAAGTGTACCTATCTATAGTACACCCACATTTTGCCAGTTATGTTTGTCCCATGTAATAGGGAGCGAGCCTATTGCCATCTACCGGGCACAAATCCAGACTCCGGGTTGCTACTGAGAAATTCCAGATAGAAAAACCCAATAACACTTTGCCCGACCTGGTAATCGAACCCAAGACCTCATGATCAGCAGTAGCGCTTGTGACCACTAGACCACCGAGGCAGGCCGTGCCTAATATTGTTTTTAAAATAATGTTTATGATTGATTTAAAATTCATTCTCTGTTTTGAAAATGGGCTTTTTTGCAGAGGGAAATTAGCTACATGTATTCTGTCAAGTCTTGACTAATGAGGCGAATGGCTTAATTAATTTTGACAATGGGGTGGAAAGATGAATATTTTTGCCTGTGTACCAAATAACTTGTTCGACTATACATGTTGTATTTTAATTTAATAGTAGCAGAACAAATAGATGTAATATATTACAGGCTTAAAAGCAAATTGATGATGTAGGTTATCTTCGAGCTATTGGGTATTTGTTTCTCAAACAAATGTATTGTATTGTGTGTACTGAGTAACGTTATTAACGCAAATAATCTCATTGTAGGTAATAAATCTTATTGTCTCAATGAAGCCTAAATATGTTATTAGGTATCTCGACTCAAGTTTAGCTTTAAATCGAGATAAATGACTGGGTTTCGTTCTAGAATGTAGGCTATAAATGTGGCCGTAATTTTCTAACATGATTTCAGCTGCGAACAGTAAAAATAATACTATTAAACTATACCTCAATCAATCTGCCTAGCCTTGTCCCAACTATGTTGGGGTCGGCTTCCAGTCTAATCAGATGCAGCTGAATACCAGTATTTTACATGGAGCGACTGCCTATCTGATCTCCATAACCCAGTAACTGGGTAACACGATACCTCGTGGTAAGACTGGTTGTCAGACTTTTGGGCATCTGACTACCCGTAACGACTGTCAAAGATCCACGAATGACAGCCGGGACCAACGCCTTAACGTGATGTTCGAGGCACGGAGAGGTCTCGATATGTAACGACTAACGGTTGGTCACCCATCCACGGACTGACCGCGGCAAGCGTAGCTTAACCTTCGATCGATCCATGCGGCTGTTATTATTTAGCCATGAGCCTCGGAAAGTACGTTATGCTGTTGATCCCGGATGTCATTTGTAGATATTTTTGGCAGTCGTTAGATACGGGTAAGTAGTCAAAAGTCAAAAAAGTCTGACAACCAGTCTTACCAAGGGGTATGCGCTAGTATGAGCGGATGTAGTCGGTATGATCCGTGACCCGGCAAATGACCTCTGCGCTACAGTTATTTAAGTATAGGTGGCTCTAAGATGCTATTTTAGAAAATTGTAAATAAAAAATAATAACGTTTAATTACTTCATTTTTTTATAAAACGAAAACGCGAAACCGTATTAATACGTGTGTTTAATTAATATCGCCATAAAAGCGAAGGAACTCTTACAACAGTGGTGGCGGTACGGTCTGTTAGTGACTGAATTAATTTAAGAATTATATTAATTATATAGTACACACTCACCGATAGTGTAAGTACCGTATACAATAATGCTGGTGAGCACTAAGGCAAGATTTTTCAAAAAACATACAAACACAACACAAAGGGGTAAAATAGGGGATGAAAGTTCGTAATTTATGCAGATGGAAAATCCCATCGGGCTTCTAAAAATATAATTTTCGTCAATCCCCAGTGTGTTTATTACGTGTGTCTCCCCATTCTATTCAACATTTTTGAAACAAAACACTATTAACATGTATTGTGTCGCACTTGACACTTTTAAACTTCCGTCTCGAGTTGAAACTAAACTTCAGTTCAAACGGTGAAACTAATTTCGCGTGTAGTGGATGTAACTTCTTCTTGTCAATGAGGTGAACATGTTGCATGAAACTTGCATCATTTGCTTCCTTAAAGGAAGGAGCTTAATTGTGGGTTTGGCACGGTGTTCCGGTGAGATAAAGAGGTTGACAATATTGGCAAAAATTACGAAAAACAGCTGATATTTCTAATGGCGTATACCTCTCTGCATTAAACTATGATAACTAATCCGGATAACTAGGCCGTAGATAACTTTGCTAACATAACATAACGCCTGTTTTCCCCGTAGGAATAGGCAGAGGTGTTCCTTTAGTACACCCATATTTCGCCGGTTATGTTTAAGTCCCAGGTAATAAGAGCCAATTGTCATCAACCGGGCGCATATCAAGACTCCGAGCTGCTACTAAGAAAGTTCTGACGGAAAACCCGTACCACACTGTGAATGGGGCAATTTCCAGGTCGAACCTGGGAATGACCCATCCACAGACCGACCGCGGCATGCGTTGTCAAAAGTTAACAGAAGCCCATCAATGAGACCTCGAAACAAATACCTGTTAGTATCGCCACAAAAACCTTGAAAAATCCAAAACGAGCATGCATTTCAAAACTGTCTCCAGAATTGTCAACGCAACGCTTCCTTACCTTGTTACAAAAGATCTTACGGAGAATTTGTTAACGTAATCGAAAAATTAAATTAAATTCTCCGTCCTGTAGTCAAGGCCTTTCCCTCGTCACGAAGAACATCGAATACATAAAGGGTACAGGCAGAGTCAAAACGCACGCACACATAGACACGCTTCACGTACAGCGAGTGCAAGCGCAAACTCGCGACAGGCATTTGTTTCAGATCTCCGTATGTACCGCGTCTATGTGTGCGTGCGCCTGTTTTCATTCGTTGAATGAAGCCGTTCTTCTGACATATATAGGGTTACCGGTAATTAGTGACCGATACTTAAACACATGATTGTACTCATGATAACAAACAACTTTACTATGGGAACAAACCTGAAATCGCGAAAAAAAATCAGCTGATCTCTACATTTATGTTCGCATAACTCGTCATAATGTAGGGAACAGCTGATTTTTTAAATGTTGTTTGTGATCATGAGTAGTTACAATCAGTGCTTAAGTATCAGTCACTAATTACCAATCACCCTATATATTTCGTGTCGAATAATAGGACAAAATATAATGTATATTAAGTGGTTATTTATGTCTTAACGTGGAGTGTGATTATGTCGCGCGTGTTTTGTTTTCTTGTTATTGTCCGTTGCATTGCGTTATGATTAACATGGTAGGGAATGAATGAAACGTACTACATGCCGTGGTTATAATTATTATTCACTCAACAAACTTGTAGCGCTAAATATCTAGATGTGTGGAAAGACTCGCCTCATAGACTATGTTATTTTAATGCAATTGCAAAAATGGTAAAAAAAAAACATATTTTGGCAGACAGCAAAGGCATAAATCACAGAAAATCTTGGGAATTATTCGTAAATACTTCGGTTTCTTTATGAATAAAGTGTATTGGTTACAACAATATAAATATTCAATATAGCACTCAAAGCTTCATGCTTGATACTTGTAACTATAGCCTACAATTGACAAAAAAAAAAAAAAACATGCCTTTTATATTGCCAAACGTTATGCCTTAAAAGGGTTGGTTTGCACCTTTCTCGCTCACACGGGACCAAATTTTTATTAATGTTAAATGAAAAGATGCATTTTTGAAAAATGTAATCAATGTGCGATCTAAAAAGTAATATTAATTTAATACGTAATTATTAAAAACACATTTTTACTGTGGCATTTTATGTACATCATCTCAAAAACAGATCATAATACTTAATTACCTAAGTTTATTAGAAAACACAATAGAAATGTGTTTTTGATAACTACCTATTAAATTAATATTATTTAGTAGACCGCCCATTGATTACATTTTTCAAAAAAGCATTTTTCATTTAACATTCTTAAAAATTTGGTACTGTCTGAGCGAGAGAGGTGCAAAATGTGACAACGCTCTTAACAAAGTGCTCGTGCTGGTTAGCAGCGGTGCCCATCGCGGTTCAGTGGCTTGTAAAGTGTTCCTACCTAATAATAAAAGTAGGTGCTATCAATTTATTTATATTGCACAGCACCAATCATGCCTGATACCTGTAACTATATTTTAAAACACGAAAAGTAATGTCCGCCTCTGTACTTTTCTGTGCATGAAGTATTAAATAAATAAAATAAATAAATAAATGTAGATTTTAGAGTGAAAAGTTA
Organism: Fissipunctia ypsillon; assembly: GCA_947568875.1. Taxonomy (NCBI): domain Eukaryota; kingdom Metazoa; phylum Arthropoda; class Insecta; order Lepidoptera; family Noctuidae; genus Fissipunctia; species Fissipunctia ypsillon. The sequence goes on from OX387662.1 coordinate 18,602,663, forward strand.
CCTTTTGAAACAAAGCTAAGCAAGCATACGTGTTGCTAATACAGGAATCCTACAATATTAGTTGGTTTTAGTTTTCCGACGTTAAAAGGAAAATGGAACCTTTATAAGATCACTTTTTTGTCCGTTTTTCACAAAGCTTTTTAACAGCATTCAAAAGAAGAAAGAGGTTATCAATTCGACACGTATGTATGTAATATTATTGGAACTGCAATATTTTAACATATCATAATCTAATATGGCTTCCGATCAAATACCTATACCAAAATTTTTAGGTGTGTATGTTTTTATGTATGTTTGTCCACGTATTTCTACGAAATTATTAATTGGATTGTGATTGTGTTTTTCTTATTGGGTTACATTTACTTCAACTTAGGGAACAATGTCAGTTTCATCATAATCGGTTCAATAGTTTAGTGACGGCCAGGCTTATTGATGCTACGGGTGTGGTGTCAAAGGGAAAACATCTCATAACCTTGGTCAAATTCTAGTGCAATATTTACAACAAAACGTTACAAACAAATATTATAGTTTTTACATAAAACTAAAAATTACGAAATAAAAAAGTCATTAAAAAAAACTAAATCGACTTCAAAAAGAAATTAACTGAAAATTATGATATAACTTTAATTTCGGAAGTCGGTGGAAAAAAAAAACACAAAATTTAGATCTCAAGACACCGACTAATTTCTTTTTGAAGACTATTATTTTTTTTTATTACTTTTTTATTTTACAAATCACGTTCTTAACTTTGTTGTTATTTAACTGTGACAGCAAGTCCCAAAAGTCCCAAATAAGGAGATTTTGAACGCCCGTACGGCAAGTGGGCTTGGCCTTCATTTCGATTCATAAACGATATCATTAAAGTAATATCGATAAAATGTGTAAGCAATGATCACCACCCATTGATTAATAAAATAAAGTCTCCGAGTGTCGATACATAATGAACATCTGACGCACCCTGACTCCTGAGCACTCAGTACCGCTACAATCTTGCTGATTGGCAAATATTTTGAATTTTTTCACGAACTTAGTATTCTCATTTTTTAGTTATAATAGTATGATTGTGGTATTTATTTGAATCTTGGTTACTAACATAATTTCGTAAGTATACTAACAAAAATATGGATCACTGTATCTGAAGTAAAATAAATTAAATTAAATGAAATTATGGTTTGCGGCGATGTGGAAGAAGAACAAACTATTGGTTACTGTATGAGTACAGAACAAAAACTAAACATGGTTAAAGGAAGATAAATAGTGCCAAGTAACAAGGTATTAATAAGCCATTACTCGTAGATAATGCGATATTAATACCGACAGGGGCGCGACGCCTGCATAATAAGTTCCAACTTGCTTATTAAGAAGCTGAGACTTGGCGAACGGCCTAAAGGTTTTAATCCCTGCTGATTTGAGATAAAAATCGGTGTCAGGCCACTTTTTTTGTAGATAAAGGGGATAAGTGGTTATTTAGACTGTTCTTTTACTGCTAAACTCAAACTCAAAGCATTTATTTCAATTAAACCAATTACAGGTACTTTTGAATTGTTAAAGAGTCAGTCAGTTAGTCAGAAAATTGAAGCTAGTCGCCCATTCCAAAACGTAGATCTCTATGGAGAAGAATGGGCAAGAAACTCCATGGACACTCTTTTAAATCAAAATTATTACAAAATCCTGGGTACATTGTTCTTGTTGCTTCTATATGTGAGAACAATGTAAAAAATTAAAAACAATTCAAAATATAAGATTAAAAATAAGCCCTGGCAGTTAACCAGTCTCCAGTGACGGCGCCCGTTCACAAACATGACGCGTGGATCAGCACCATCCAGCTCAACCATTTTATAGGGAACCGAATGATCCAACGCTACTAATAAAATTATGGGATCGGCAAAGATTGTCGCTCACTGGACCCCTGAGGGAGAAACATCAGCTTCAAGGTAGACCGAAGCGAAGGTGATGTGGCGATCTAGTCATGTTTTCGGGGAAATAACATGGCCAGATAGCGCACAATAGAGAGGTTTGGAATGAAAAGGGGAGGTATTTGCTCAACATTGCGACACAAAATAGACTAACAACGATAGGTTTGGTAAAAAAAATAAAAAAAATACTACTTACACTTTAGCGGCATCCGCGAACCGCACATGTTACATGCAGCAATGCAGTACAAGGACGAATCCAAAAAAGTCGGCCGACCTATTTACACATGGAATGACAACCTAAAACAGGACATGACTTACTTCAATAAGGACATCAATTTTTGGATGGACACGGCTGATGAACGAGATAAAATTAAGAAGGCTGCTAGCGAGATCTACAAGAAACCTAAAACGGATAGCAGCGAGACCTTAGACGAAGACTTTGGAAACAGCAACACGTAATACAGTATAGCATAAGATTCACCGATGAAGCTGGACTTGAAACAATCTGGCGGCGACGTCGTCAAGAGATGCCCATGGATAAATATTACCCGTCTCTCCAATATTCCAATGTTTACTCTAGGGTGCATACTCGGTAGACTCTAATAATTCTTCCATATCCAAAGGGCACGTCTTCCCTACCATTACCGCGCCCCCAGTCTACTCCTTGATATGCAATGGCCTATGTAGCCCCATGAAACATGAGGCTATAGGGGGTAGTGTGAATCGTTTGGTTCATTCGAGTAATCGAGTCTGCTTAAACCACGCTGGGGTCGGTGCATTTCATTCATTCATTCATTCATTCATAACGACTTACAATTTAGCGCGAAAAATCTGCCATTTTGGTTTTTTTTTTTAATACCTATCTAAAGACACTTGGGTTTTTGAGACTAATCTAACAATACCTTAACTTTCGAAATCCATCCAACCGTTCGGATGATACGAGGTAATAAAGAAATTTACAAACATTCAAGATTGACCTACACGAGCGAAAAACTAACCCTTCCATGGCAGTCGGGTAAAAAAAATACTGATCAGGAAAACGTCTACTAAGAAACGAAATTCAGCAGCATCATTCAAATCGATTCAACATTATTAAATTAAAAATAACGCTCTTATTGTTATTTTCAAAAAAAAATGATACCTGTCCTTTGAAGCATTCTAAGAAATAATAAGTTAAATCATAAAGTTGAAAAAAAAAAATGTGAGGGTGTTTTTCTGTTAAATGAGACTAGCGAGATTAGCGGGGCAATTGCGTAACACAATTACAGTGGGAACTGGTTTCACTTTGACAGTTCAACAACATTCATTGCGTTATTTAGGTACGTTGTTGCGTTGTTGATTAGCAATTTGCTTCAAAATGATTCAGTTTGATAGTGTGTTACGCAATTAGGGTGCAGTTTTATCCGGTATTTTCAGTTTTACTACAAATACAGAAGTGACTTCTATCCATCATTATTTTAGTCTCCATATGGTTATTGTTTTTCAATTATTATTATTATCATTTATTAATTACATGTAATAATTATTATCGAATCTGAAAAACAGTACAGATGTATCATTCCGTCTTGTTATGAAAATAAAATACAAAAACTCGTTCTTTTCTCGTCCCAATTATTGGCATCTAATCTTTTCCTCAAGTATCCGTTCTTTAGAATTCATTCAAATATAAGTATTCTATACATGCACGATTCCCTTTTTCAAATCACCATGAAATAGTCCTCGAAATTTTCCCGAAGTGGCGCCATTGGGACACTAAAGACCTTTTAGATCGCCCTGTTTTTACGATAATAATACAGAACAGATTGTACCATCCCTAAGGTATAACCCGTACCATTTTTTATTCGCAATTACCTGCTTACTTGATGACCCTCATAAAATATAGGGTCGGCACGCAATTTTAAATGTGAAAGTGATATATGATAGTTAATTCTATTATAAATAGTTGTCATATTTATGTTTGTGAGAAAGTAATAGAATTTGGGGTTTTATTTTACTTAAGGTTTTATTAGACTTTTCAGGTATTTTTTTATAGGTCATGATTAAATATGGAACTTATATTTTTTTATTAGGGTAGCCTCTTTACGACTTCTGGTGGTGTAAAAAGATGAAGAGTTATGTTATGTGTAGGTGTTTTCTTTCTGCTTCATAGTTCTGTAGATAAAAAAAATCTTAAAACTATTCCGTTTTAACGCGAAAGCGCCAGGGTAGCTCGCGAAATTGAAATTTTCTTACTTTTTTTGGTATTTGCTGGTCAGTATTAGATTGTATGTTGATTAAAATATGATTCGCGACGTATTTATTTACAGAATTATAATCATTAGTCATCAATACAACTCTCTAAGACCAAGTAGTCCTATTGAATGAATATTTCATGAAATCTTGGCATTTGAGGATTATACTAACTTAAGGAGTTGTATCCAATGATTATAATTCTTTAAATATATGTATATTTGTTACAGTTGCAAATCATACTTTAATCAACTTACAACCAGACACTAAGTTGCAAATTTGCAAAAATCGTAAGAAAATTTTAATTTCGCGGGCTATCTTTGGCTATCCTCCTTATGTTTTTTTTTTTTTTGTTCTAATGCCAATAAACGCATTGTTCTATCTTATTTTTCATTTTCATGCGAAATGACGGTGGTCCGGAGTTATAATAGTTGCAATAGATATAATTCTGTTCTGTGGTACAAGACTGCAACCTGTAATCTACTAAAATGAGACTAAAGAGGTTTCTTTATAATCTCATTTATTATTCACAACGTTCCTTTAAACTAACACAGTTATGCCTTCATAACTGTGTTAGTTTAAAGCACATCGCAAACAATAAAATTTGAGAACAACACTACCTATTACTAAATAATAATGAGAAGGCTCTTCATTTGCATCACCCGCACATCCAACGTTCCACTTTTAAATAATAAATCATATGACTACCCTCCAATCTGCCTAAATTAGACAACCACATCGACATCTGATCGATTCCCATTATTTCGTTCATTCGTTCAAATATTCATTCGGTCTCGAACGAAATTATTTCTCTAGGGTAAGTTTTTTTTTTAATATTATTACTTTTTCGACTCCGTTTATATGTCGAGTTTTCGTGTACAGTGTCAATATTTGACAATAACGTGTTTGAATGAAACGTAAAATTTTGTGAGTAATGTGTGAATGAATCGTAATGCAATCCGCTAGGAATTCAATCTAAACTCTTTTGTTACATTCTAGTATTTTTCCGGTCTAACCGTGATTCCGTAACACACATAAAATACTACGCCTTTGTTTCGGCATGTATTCAATCGAACCTTATACAAGCTGTAATATAATTAACGCACAACCTCTTAACAGGTCATTATACTCATCATTATGAACAACTTTTACTATGGAACCAAACCTGAAATCGCGAAAAAAAATCAGCTGCTCCCTATATTTATGTTCGCATAACTCGTCAAAATGTAGGGAACAGTTGATTTTTTTTTCGCGATTTCAGGTTTGGTCCCGTAGTAAAAGTTGTTCATAATGATGAGTACAATGATCCCTTAAGAGGTTATGCGTTATTTATGTTACATCTTGTATATGTATAATTCCCATTTAATTTAATATTAATATAATGAGTGCGCCTATTTTTGTGAAACTCAAATAATTCCTATTTTGGGGTCCTAAAAATATTAAATAGCCAAGTAACTGCGAACCACTTAGATGTAATACTCGCCGGCCGCTGGCGCGGCACCGCTCGCTTCGCTCGCTCGGCTCTTGCGCTGTTGGTCACAAATCTAACCTAACCTACCCATTTGGTCGGAGTGCCCTGGCTTAGTTACTGCGACCGATTCGGCTCGCGCGTGGATGGTCACAGTTCCAACCTAACTTACCCGTTTGGGGTACTGACTTGGTTACTGCCACAAACTGTGAGAGAAGTCCAGAAAGTTAAAAAGAGCCTCAATTCTTAAAAAAAAAAAAAAGTGTGCGTCATTAGGATCTGTTAATTAAATATGTACCCTTTATATCACCTTTAGGTAGTAAATGCCTCGGCCCATCGTGCTGCTCGACGAGGTGGGCAAGCTCTTTGAAAGAGTAATTGCAGACCGCCTTGTCGAGCGGCTGGTGAGGGTGGGGCCGGATTTGGCGGAGAGCCAGTTTGGTTTCCGCAAGGGGCGCTCTACGGTGGACGCCATCATGCGCGTACGAGCCCTCACGACGGGGGATGCTGTGGCCCGGGGTGGGGTCGTCTTGGCGGTGTCTCTAGACATCGCCAATGCCTTCAACACCCTGCCCTGGAGTTGCATCAGGGAGGCACTCCGGTATCACCGAGTGCCGACCTACCTCTGTCGCGTGGTCGAGGCCTATCTGACGGACAGGGCCGTCATCTACCCCGGTCACCGGGGAGAGTGGAACCGGCGAGAGATGTCGTGCGGTGTCCCGCAGGGATCGGTTCTGGGACCGCATCTGTGGGACATCGGGTACGACTGGGTGCTGCGCGCCGACCTCCCTGGTGGCGTCGGCGTAGTTTGCTACGCTGACGACACGCTGGTCCTGGCGCAGGGGAGGTCGCACCAGGCGGCGGCCGAATTAGCGGCACGCGGGGTTGCGACAATCGTAGAGAGGATCCGGCAATTGGGACTCGAGGTGGCCTTGCACAAGTCCGAGGCCATGTGTTTTCATGGTCCTCGGAACGCGCCACCATCGGGTTCCCAAATAACGGTAGGAGGGGTTCTCATCGGTGTCGAGTCGACGATGAAGTACCTGGGACTCGTCCTCGACAGCCGGTGGAATTTCGTGGAGCATTTCCGACGTTTGGCTCCCAGACTGGAGCGGGCCGGGGCTGCCTTGGGGCGGCTCCTGCCCAATCTGGGGGGTCCAAACGCCTCCTGCCGGAGGCTCTACGCGGGGGTCGTGCGGTCCATGGCCCTTTACGGAGCTCCGGTGTGGGCGCGTTCCGTGAGGCGGCGACCGGTCCGTCGGTTGAACGCGTCCCAGAGGGTCATGGCCATCCGGTTAGCCCGGGGATACCGCACGGTCTCCGGGGAGGCGGCGAACCTCCTTGCCGGATTACCGCCATGGGATCTGGAGGCAAAAGTCCTCGCGCACATCTGGGAGTGGCGCGAGGAGGCAGGACGCCGGGGCGTAACTCCGTTGCCGCGAGAAATCGCGGCACGGCGGACAGAGCTCCGGCAGGATCTCATGGCGGCATGGAGAGTGCGATTGTCGCAACCCAGCGCTGGGCACGCCACAATTGCGGCGATAAGTCCCCTCTTTGAGGATGGCTGGAGAGGCGCCACGGCGTCCTCACCTTCCGCCTGACGCAGGTCCTCACCGGACACGGGTGCTTCGGGAGGTACCTGTTCCGGATAAGGCGGGAGGAAACGCCCGGGTGTCACCACTGTGTGGATCGCCCGGAGGACACGGTGGAGCATACGGTGGAGGTCTGCCCGGCTTGGGCGGAGCACCGCCGTGTCCTCGCGGAAGCGATCGGCGGCGGCGATCTCTCGCGTCCGGCCCTGGTCCAGGCCATGGTACGGAGCGAGAGTGCATGGGAAGCCATTACCTCCTTCTGCGAAGCAGTAATGCTCGTGAAGGAGGAGGCGGGACGCGTGAGGGAGAGGCAAGCTTTGCACCCTCACGCCCCTAGTCGTCGCAGGAGACGCCCTGGGCGTCGGGAATTGGCAGCTGATTCCCGGCCACCGTAGGCGCGGGCTTGCGGACGGCAAGCAATGGGTAGCTCGCCGTCCGGTAAGGACCAAGCCCGAGTCGACGGCGCGTCGTGTTCCACGCGCGCCTCAAAGAGATGTCAGCACTATTGACGGGGTCCGCTAGGGCCGATGCCAGCTAGGGTTGCGGGATGTTCGAAAGAGTTACCGTGGCCCCGGCACAGGCAACAGAAGGAACACGGGTGGGTTTTAGTCAGTAAAAGTCTGACACGCCCTCCCGCTCCGCCCAGAGCGGGAGAAGTCATTTGATGATTTCCCATCCACAAAAAAAAAAAAAAAAGGTAGTAAATGCCTTCCGCAGAAACCTAGCCATATTCCACAATAATTCCGATTTCTCGCCCGACTATAACATTCGCCAGCAGCTGTATCGCTTGCGGCAAGTAAATCCTCACTTGTGGATATTTATAAGCTTAGTTTCTAAATAGAATTTGACCTCATCGTAGCGATAATTAAGCCGTGTTCTCTACAGAATATAGCTCCGGAACAAAAGCGCGGTTTTATAAAAGATCGATTGCTTTCGGCTGAATAGAATATTTCTTGACGATGGTTATTAAATTTATGAATAAGTTTTGGGCCTTTGGTGTAAGATAGGTATTTGTTCCATTAAATATCAATCGAATATATGAATATTTTTGAATGGATCCTATGATTAGAAAATGCGAGAAAGTATGAGGAGCTCGTGGCTAAGTAATCACTGTCGCACGGGTCGATCTATCAGGTTCAGCTACGATTTCCGGGGTTGGTCCGTGGATGGGTGACCATATTTACATACCAAGACCCCTCCGTGCTTCAGAAAGCACATTAAGCCGTTGGTCGCGGTTGTCATTCGTGGATCTTTGACAGTTGTTACGGGTTGTCAGAAGCCCGAAAATCTGACAACCAGTCTTACCAAGGGGTATCGTATTATCCACTTACTAGGATGTGGAGGTCAGATAGGCAGTCGCTCCATGTAAAATACTGGTATTCAGCTGCATCCGATTAGACTGGATTGGATTGGAAAACGTCAAAGTCAAATCATTTATTGAAATAAATGATTTCACTTTGACTTTCTATTAAAAGGCACTTTTGAGCGTCAAAATTTACAAGAAAATAGAATTGATTCTAGGCGCCCCTTGCAAAAGTTAGTTTCGTATGGAGTAGAATGGGAAAGAAACTCCATAGATACTGTTGGTTTTATTCTTGTATATTCTGATTCTCCTCTACAATCATTTACACCAATAAAAAAAACTTTTTATCAAAGAAAATGCATTTTTCTCAATTCCCTACCATCAAAAGGCATTGTATCTCGCAGTTATAAAGCATCATTAAACCAAGTTTAGCTGTTAACAGTGGAAAGTAAACAAGACATTTGATTACGACTGCTCGCTGCGGCTTTAAACGATCAAAGTTGTGAATAAGTTGAAAAGTCACGACTTTTGCGTGGTTCATTTTGATGTTTTGTTGCTTTTAGGGTTCCGTACCTAAAAAGGAAAAAACGGAACCCTTATAAGATCACTTCGTTGTCCGTTTATCTGTCTGTCTGTCAGTCTGTCAAGGCCCTTTTTCTCAGGAACGCGAACGGAGGTATCAAGTTGAAATTAATATCAAATAAATAAGTAAGTCTATCGTCCCTTGGAGCTCTAAAAACATCAAGCTTCTAAGACCTAAGTCAACGCAATACAAAAATACGGCCGTTTATGCGACATATTTTGATACTCGCAAATAAATCAAACCTAAAGGTACTTCCCGTTGACCTAGAATCATGAAATTTGGCAAGAAGCAAGGTTTCACAGCACAAGTAAAGGAAAAAGTCCGAAAATGTTAAATTTGTAGTTTTATCACGTTTTTTTTTTTTGCAAATACAAACTTAAATTTGCAATTGGAGAATTGACCATAACGTATATCATTGGGAGTATAAATGGGAGAACCTGTTTTTCAACTACAATGCTAAGTTTATTTTTGGGACAAATTCTTTTTTACTATGGAACCCTTCATTGTGCGTGGTCCGACACGCTCTTGCCCGGTTTTTTTTATGTTTTCTTGAAATTTTAATTTTGAGAGATATTATGTTGTGGCCACGGTATTTTTTAACTTTTAATAAGTTGCCCCAGAGCTTTTTTCATTTCTCCATGTTGTGGATGCGTTTAACAAACACAAATACAAAAATGCTAAACCAGTAGGCCTAGGAAAACGCGTCGATTTTTGAACTGAAAATACAACTACCGTATAAATAGCATAATTATCTGTTACCCATAGATATGAATAAAACCTTCAAACTGGTGTATCTTAACCTGAGTTAAATAAATCTATTTTCTTTTTCTTTTTTTTTTCAAACAATATTAGGTACAAAACGAGTATTTCCCATTTAAAAATCGTACGAATCTGCGTACCTGATGGTTACTGCGCACGTTTGTGCCCAGCCTACCGGAACAACTAGCCATATATTAATTAGTTTTTGGTCACAGAACTCTTTAACATTGTTGCCATAACACCGGCTAGAATCTCTCTCCGTGTAAAGGAACCTTTTACTTGCAAAACTCGCACTTTTGCACAGACAGAATCATATTTACATTTCCTCAATCCCTGATTACCATTCAAATATCACGACGGTGTGAACAACCAGCCACCAGCGATAATTATCGGTACCAAATAGCACTTATTGGTACCAAACAGTACTTACTGGTACCAAACGGTACTTTTAAGTGCCGAAAGGATCGAGAAACGCGAACGTTGCATACGATACAATAGTATTACTTACTTTTCATATTAAAATTTATGAAGAGATTTGAGCGACAACAACAGCAAGCAACGAATATAACTTCGCTAATCTTTTTCCTGTTTGGGGTAGGCAGAGGGCTGTGTTGTTACAAGTTTGATAAGGTATCGATAGAAGGTATTATAGAGGTATCAGGAACAGGGTGTAAAGTTCACTCATCCTCCATGGAAAAGGGTGGATCCTCCGATCAGACTGGTGTTGTGTCTGGTGCTGGGCTACTTCCCGACGGTTGATGTCGGGATGTTGTAAACATATGCCAGTCACGCGATAAACTCTGCTTGCGCGATGCAGGATTTGTGTGACGTCAGGTCTTTGATGCGTAGTTCGCATGTGGCGTTGTAGATCCCGAGACAAGATCCATCCTAGTCTAGTATCTTGTGCGATGAGCCGACCAGGTGGACTTCTGATTAAACCTTCTAATAAAATCTGGCCATAAACTTCAGCACCTAAAAGCAAATCCCACAGTGTCATGTTTTTACGTGAGAACATAATGCCTTGTTTAAATGGGAGTAAAGCCTTACGTTTTCTATTCCGCTGTAGTTTTTTAAGTGAAGAAATATTGCAGTTTTTAGTAAACTTTTTTTTTTTTTTGTTTAATACTGTTTAGTTGGTCCCATATTATTTACTGAAGATCTAGTAAATACAAAAATAACCAATAAGTATTCGGATCTTCCAACAATACCTAAGTACTTAATCTCAGTTAGGTAGTTGTCCCAAAAACTGGCCTAGCGACAAAATTGTCGTGTTTTATCGATATCTTAACACGTAGGGCCGATTCTCCCTCAGTTGACTTACTAGCCTCATTTCCTTAAGGAAGGAAGGACGGACGACTATTGTTCAGCTACCCTTCGTGGTACTTTGTCGATTTTCTATAAGTCCTATTGATTGGCTTTTATGTGAAGATTTTATTTTAGAAGAGAATGGTGGACGTCTATTGTTGAAAGATTTTTTTGTAAAATGACTTCTTCGTTTCACTTTTTTGACGTTTTAGGCGGGTATCACACCTCCGCCGCGAAACTGCAAAACCGCATGATGTTCCGCTCCCCGTAGTCCAGTGGTTTTTAGTTCACTCATTCTTTGCCAGCTTTGATAAATCCTATGTAAGTAGTAAGGCCTTCTTGCCATTAACCAGGCACAACTCTAGTATTTCTTGCTATTTGAGTAGGTTTCTATTTTGGAAAGCTTTAGTGTTACAACACGTTAATAAGCATTTAAAATGAAATATAGATCGATGTTATGTAAAATTTTAGGCTTTGTGCCCAGTAGATGGCAATAGGCTCGCCCCCTATTTCATGGGATTTAAACATAACTGGCGAAATGTGGGTGTACCATAGGTACACATTTGCTTAACCTTTCGGGGAATACAGGCGTGAATATTTATGTGTGTTATGTAAAATACACTAAAAGCAATTAAAAATTTCTTCTCTCATAGTAGCATGAACTTAAAATAGCTTTTACTCTACTCTAAAATGAACAGCGCGGTGGCCCAGTGGTAACAGCCGCGACTTACGAATTATATGTCGTAGATTTGAGCCCAGAGAGGCGTTTTACTTTGTGTAAATTATTTCATCACCACTGCTCTCAAAACGGTGAAGGAAAACATCGTAAGGAAACCGGCATGTCCTAGAACCAAAAATTCGAAGACATGTGACATCTACCAACCCGCACTGGGCCCGCGTGGTGGATTACGGCTCGCTCCCTCTCACCGAGAGGAGGCTTGTGTCCCAACAGTGGGAACATTATAGGCTGATTATGTATGGTAAAAATATTAGCCAAACATCAAGTTAATAAAGAGGATGACTGCCCAGGGGGGAAGACTTCCAACATTTAAATATTACCCACTCGTGAAAGCTTACTTTACATAATATTATAGGTATCGTCAAATAATAAAAAACAAAACACGATCTCAAAACGGCTATTAAACAAAATCTTCGAGAAACAATACATCGAGTCTTCGTCTTATCCTTATTTGTGCCTTAAATGATCCTAACTTTATGGCCCAGAGACTCGTTAGGGCAATTTGTTTAAACATATTCGTCTCAAGAATTCGAGAATAGGGCCCAACGGAGCTATTGAGGACATTAAAATTACTTATCTTTCTGCTTGGTCTCTGAGGTAGGGAGGCAAAGATCTTTTAATGGCTAGGTAGCTAGATTTGCTTACTAAGGAGGAGGTGATTAGTCTAATGTAACTTAAGCCTTTGTGACATTAAGATGCAGATATACGCCAACGGCCTTGCGAGTGGTTGGTGCTCTATTCTGAGCTCACGCAACGCGTCGTACGTCCACCCAGTAATAGGACTCCCCCATCAAGGAGCGCTGTCCCAAATTAGACGCATTATTAATTTATTATGCATAAATCAAAAAGTATTATATTAAAAAACGTATACTAAAACATAAATAATTAAATTACCTTTAAAATGGTGAAGGTTTAATAGAAGTACGCTTGAAAGTTTTTGCCTCAGTTTTTTATCCGCGTTAGACATAACTTTACAAATTAATTACACTATGTAATAGTAAAAAGTATTAAATAAATAAATAAACACAATAACACTACACAATAACCCCTAAAAATCGTTACTTCTTCTATATTTAAACATTTTATAAATGAAAGTCGCTTTTCGTATCTGTCTGTGTGTGTGCGTTGTTGTTCTAAACTATGCAACAAATTTTGATGCGGTTTTCACCATCATTTAGAACATATATTCCGAAAGGTTTTAAAAGAATATAATATCATAGTTACATAATAAAAAGCTAATTAACGTTTTGTTTATTTAATTTTATCCTGCTGTGACAATCCTGCCAAAATAGGTGTAAATTTTGCACACTCTTTAGAGGCTTTGCCTTTGTCCGTACTCTGTGCTGCAGCCGCCATTTGTACGAGATCCAGTTAGAGACGCTGGTTAATGTTCGTTCTGTCAAATTTGTTTTTTTTTTTTTGTTTGAATATAGGGATGGCTGTTGTTCATGGAGGTCGCGAATTTTGCACTAAATTCCTATTTATCCGGTATTATTGACTTTTGTTCATGTAAAGTCGAGGAAATTGTTTATTAAGCAAATTGACTACCAACTTAAACATAACTGTCACTCTTTGACAGTTGTAAGAAATGGCTATAACACGGCAAATTGACACTAGCAGAATCGTCGACATCGGCACCATTGCCATAGAGAAAAATAGGGTGTCAATTTGATTAAAATTAATATGACTTTACTTAAATAATTGTGGCGAAATTACATTAGTTAATTACAAAGAAAATGACTGAGGATTCTGTAAAAAAAAACAGTGAAAGTCGATTTTGAGTAGATACAAAGCTAGTATTATGTACAGACGACAGCACATCAAGCTACCCGAAACTGTCAAATTTTCCTAATCAACCTCGAACCTAATGCTTTAGCGATAAAGTTGAAAATCTATTAAAGAAAATTGACAGATTGAAGTAGCTTGATGTGCTGGCCTCTGTACTACTGCAAAGGGCATTTTAGTTTACCGACCATTCGTAGTAAGAAGTATTTCAGGTTATCAGTTTGTGTATAATTCAATTTTAGCCAGTGGACTTTCTGTCACTCACACAGGAAGGTATAAAGGTAAGATAAAATTCAGATTATGCGCATCTCCTACAACAGGATGTTGTAACAGCCGCTATCATAAATTATCACTAAAATGATTACACAATGGTACATTGATAAACTCACACTGTCGTATCTTGGAAGTAGGCCAAGAAAAGTTTAGGAATACGTGACGTCTGCCAACGAGCTCTTTCTACAAGCAATTTTATGATACGCACGGAATAAGTTAACTGCATGTAGGATAGACATCCATTTAAACAAAAGACAATTGTGTAGTTTGAGTTTGGTGGGTAAGTTCAACCTTTAAGTGAACAGTGTCAGGTTATGTGTTAATCAAATATGATTCGCGGCCGTAACAAATAAGAGAAATAATTATATAATCACAAAATCATCAATACAACTCTCTAAGTTCAAAATACCCTAATGAATGACTATTTCATTAAATCATGACATGAGGCCAATTCTAACTATCGCAGTTCACTGCTGGACATAGGCCTTTCCCAAATTACGCCACAACACCCTGTCATCCGCCTTCCGCATCTAGTCAGTCCCAGCCACCTTTTTAAGGTCATCGAGACTCCCATGAAACCCTAGAATATAACATTACATCATAATCTGTATTCCAAATGAAGAGGTAGGATTAATGATAGTCTTCTAGACCATCATAATCACTTCTTACGATGGTCACTGGTAGCTAAAAATTCATGAAAATCATGTAACTAAAATGGCCTCTTTTCATGAGCCGGTTGCTCAGGTAAGTTAATATTTTAAAATAAAAACTCTGCAAATATTGTGTCAAAGTTTTTATGAATCAGCATTTTGTATTTAGAATACAATTCGGACCTTTTTTGCTCAGAAACAAAAAAAAAGGTTGTATTATTTAAAAAAAGACAGTGTATTCTTCAAAAGATTCTCGAACATTCGTCTGCAGAAACATCGTGAACTAGACTTGGGAGTTACGTGAGCATCATCGCTGTGCCTCTTTTGTGTTAGGGGCCTATTCACTGAAAACGTGTGTTTTTACCCTACGTCAAGGTAGATGTATATTTACAGGGAGTCTAAAGGTAAAAGGACATGTTTACAAATTGTCGAAATGAAGAGAATAGATTCCGAACTTCGAGTCATAAACTGAAGACAATTATGATAAAGATTGATGTCATTTGTATTGGTTTATGTTTATTTTGGACTTCGACTTCGACCATCCGACACAATACTGTTTTTGAGCCATTTTGCTTGTCAAGCACTCAAGACACGGAAAATTTCTGAAGGTGAAAGCTTTAATATCTTTTTTTTTTTTTTTTGTGGATGGGAAATCATCAAATGACTTCTCCCGCTCTGGGCGGAGCGGGAGGGCGTGTCAGACTTTTACTGACTAAAACCCACCCATGTTCCTTCTGTTGCCTGTGCCGGGGCCACGGTAACTCTTTCGAACATCCCGCAACCCTAGCTGGCATCGGCCCTAGCGGACCCCGTCAATAGTGCTGACATCTCTTTGAGGCGCGCGTGGAACACGACGCGCCGTCGACTCGGGCTCGGTCCTTACCGGACGGCGAGCTACCCATTGCTTGCCGTCCGCAAGCCCGCGCCTACGGTGGCCGGGAATCAGCTGCCAATTCCCGACGCCCAGGGCGTCTCCTACGACGACTAGGGGTGTGAGGGTGCAAAGCTTGCCTCTCCCTCACGCGTCCCGCCTCCTCCTTCACGAGCATTACTGCTTCGCAGAAGGAGGTAATGGCTTCCCATGCACTCTCGCTCCGTACCATGGCCTGGACCAGGGCCGGACGCGAGAGATCGCCGCCGCCGATCGCTTCCGCGAGGACACGGCGGTGCTCCGCCCAAGCCGGGCAGGCCTCCACCGTATGCTCCACCGTGTCCTCCGGGCGATCCACACAGTGGTGACACCCAGGCGTTTCCTCCCGCCTTATCCGGAACAGGTACCTCCCGAAGCACCCGTGTCCGGTGAGGACCTGCGTCAGGCGGAAGGTGAGGACGCCGTGGCGCCTCTCCAGCCACTCCTCAAAGAGGGGACTTATCGCCGCAATTGTGGCGTGCCCAAAGCTTTAATATCTGAAGGGTAATTCCCGTACCTAATTAAAAAAGTCGGGAGGTGTCATCAGACACCCGGTTGGAACGAAGTTCCATTTGCTGTATATTATGTATTAATACGGAGCCATCTAGTATGGTCTCAGGTTTCAAGTGTCAAAAGATTTAGTGTTTCGGTTTTAATAAACAAGGTGTAACATAACTAACGCACAACCTCTTAAGGGGTCATTGTACTCATCATTATGAACAACTTTTCCTATGGGACCAAACCTGAAATGGCGAAAAAAAAATGAGCTGCTCCCTACATTTATGTTCGCATAACTCGTCAAAATGTAGGGAACAGCTGATTTTTTTTCGCGATTTCAGGTTTGGTCCCATAGTAAAAGTTGTTCATAATGATGAGTATAATGACCCCTTAAGAGGTTGTGCGTTATTTATGTTACATCTTGTAGAGCCATCTAGCCCAGACCACCAGACCAGCCACCACCGCCATCTGTACCAGATGGCTCTGTTTTTAAAAAACAAATACAACACAAAACTTTTGACACTTGTAACTGACGGCTTAACGCTTTTGAGTTACGTCACAATTTCTGCCAGTTTACGACCACGTTAAAGACCTTCGTTCGTAAAACGTAAAAAAAATAAGAATCTCAGTCACAATCTGTATGGTAAGGGCTTGTGGTAAGTAATAACATCGGTCGATCGATCAGGTTCAGATACGCTTGAAGCGGTGGATCCGTGGATAGGTGACCATCTTTACGTACCAAGACCCTTCCGTGCCACGGAAAGCACGTTAAGCAGTTGGTCCCGGCTGGCATTCGTAGATCTTTGACAGTCGTTACCGTCAGAAGCCGGAAAGTCTGACAACCAGTCTTACCAAGGAGTTACGTATTATCCAGTACCTAACTGGGTCGTGGAGGTCAGATAGGCAGTCGCTCCATGTAAAATACTGGTATTCAGTTGCATCTGGTTTGACTGGAAGCCGACCCCAACATAGTTGGGATGAGGCTAGACAGATTGAGACTGAGATTAGAACTCGAACGTTCTTAAAAATACGGGCACTGCCCCTCAGATTCTTGTAATTTGGCTGATCTCGAGATTCTACCAAAAACCTAAACAATATTGAAAATCTTGATTTAGCTTTTTTATCTATTCTTCTCTCGTCTTGAGAGAAATCATATGTTTTTTATTAATTTCAGAAAATGTTCGTCTGTTTCATAAACATTATTCATAGTTTAGTCACCATTAAATCTACAATTTCTTAATGAAAACAAGTTTATCAAGTAAAACGAGTGTCATCTCCCCAGCTGATGAAGTACCACGGATACTGTAGTATAAGCACTACATTATCAGCTGCAGAATAGACAATGGCAGTTGTACACTATTTCGCTCTTGACAGATAAATCTCTTTGTGCGCTGTAATCAAACACTGCGTATCACTAAACTATCACTAAACAAGTTTAGAAGATCAGTCTCTGAGGTACGGGAGTGCATAAATTACCAATAAATAAATAAATATTTTTGTAAATTCAATTTCAATGTTAGTTTAATTTCAATGTTAACACTACAGATCCATGTTTATAAACCTTCATTATCATTCACACTCGAAAATGCTAACATTGATAACACAGTTATCGTCATAATTATCATTGTATTAAGTTTATTGCAAATAACTATCTACTTTATTTTGTATTCTAATTTTATTCAATTTTTTTTCCTGTATTTTTATATTATGTTTTCTTAGATAATTACGTCGTTGTCTTTATTGTGAATGCTGCGTATACCTGTAATAGGCATACATACCAGCACTTTTACTTTGTCTTGTTTTCTTATTAATTCATTGTATGTATTGCTGTTGGTGTATCAAATAAATAAATAAATAAATATCTTTGTTTCTGTGTACTTTTATTCATGGGGTTTGACACAGATGTAGGCTGCAGACTTTAAATGGTGAAGTCACCAAAGACAACCCATTTCATATCCATGCCAAAGTTGCCTAGAAGTAATTAGCAGAACGCAATAATACGCCCGTTGTATCTTTTAACGTAGTTTGTTTCTTAATAGAAAGAAATAAAAATCGATTTATTTGTCACAGATACACGTACATATAAAAAGATAAGAGTAATCAGAAAAATAAAACAAAATAGATCCACATTGTAATCACGAGCTTAAAACAGAAATAGTCGGCAGCTGCACGTCATGACTGTGACAAGAAGGCTTCCACTCAGCATGATGCTGTGCTATGAGGGACCACCCGAAAAAGACGTGAGTTCAGCGTTCGTAGGTTCAGTATTTTGTACATATATAGGTAACAAAATAAAATGAAATAAACAGTACCTAATTATGGCCGAACCCAATAACCTATATTCATTAAAAGACAGATCGCTATTGATGGTAGACAGTATAATTCTATCAGTCCTTATGTCATGCCGGTAAGTTTCTGTAATCTCATATAGATTATTGGGCCGTTAAAACCATAGAGAGAATATAGGTTTTTCTATATCCAGTATGCCAAAACTGGCGATAGATATCTGTAATTTCATTTCTGACGTTCAATAAAGTATAAACATAGTCTTAATGAAGATTGAAACAGATGACTGACGGTCTTGTTGCTCCAATGTTCGCAAGCGTTACTGCAGCACGTGAGTTCTTGGGTTCGATTTCCAGGTTTCCAGGCAAAAATTTATTGGATTTTTCCATCAGGAATTTCCTAGTTCAGTAGAAGTACAGAGTCTGAATTTGTGACCGGTTATTGACAAAAGCCCCCATTACATGGGACTTAAACATAACTAGTGTCAAATGTCAGTGTGTTTTCTTTGTACCTCTGTCTGCCCCATAGAGGAAACGGGCGCTATGTTGATCTATTACACACACCTCTTAACTTACGCCTCCCCAAGTTAACAACCCTATTAGTATAAGGATGTACATAAATAAGTGAATAGTATCGATCGTAACTCGATATGTTTGTATTCAGTAGGTTTCGTCTGGCAGATGTCAATTAGCAAAGTAATTGATAGATTCGAGGTGGATCCAATGACATAAAATATTTTGTTAAAGACTCCTTCTTTGTAGTATTGCTTGCTGCGTCAGCGAAGTGGAATAATACTGTTATTTGACTTACAATTTTGGATTATTATTTTAGCCCGTCCCATTAGAACGACACCGCGCGCGCAGTGGCGCCCTCATCATTTGTTTGGTTCTTTCTTTTATTTTACAATAAAATGAAAATGCAGAAAATAAGCAATTACGTTGTGCTCCACAAGACTATACGTTATTATTATTACATTTACATTGTTAAGTTTTATTATAATCCTTCAAACGGAAAAAAGTGGCCACAAAGCTTTGTGTTAAAAAAATCTGCTGTTCCCTACTTTTATGTTCGCATAACTCGTCAAAATGTAGGGAACAGCTGATTTTTTTCGCGATTTTGATTCGATTTTTTTTATAATTTTTTTTGTTCCCATGGTAAGAGTTGTTCATAATGATAAGTACAGCGATCCCTTTAGAGCTCCGCTAGGAGTATTAGTGTTCTGTGCTTTAGAGGCTGTGCGTTATTTAAGTTAAACCTTGTATATACGTAGGTATTTATGACGCCAAGCAATATAAGCGTGTCCCGGTTTGGAAAGTATGAGTCTAGTAAGCAAATTACATGGATTGTGAAACTTTTCAACCATGTCTGTTTTGTAACCATGACAGAAAAACAGCCGACTCGAGAACATAATTTTTAAATATATTCTGAAATACGCCACATACGAAAGGACCCCTTAATAATTTATCGGAATATTGCATAATCAGAGGCTTTCCTGTCCGAAACACGTAACAACTCCGAAATGAAACAAAGCTACTCAAAACACTAAATTACGTTTTCCAATAATATATTCTAAGAAACGTCTTTCCATCGTTGAGTGATACTTCAGGCCGGGTCCATTTATCAATAAAAAAGTACTCGGATTTAGTCAAACTTTAAGAGAAGGCCCTTTAACGTGATAAGAGCGGACTCGTCTATAATGGGCTTTTTGCCGGCGACCGCTTGGATTAAATCGTGCAACTTTTCGGCACAAATTGCGTTAGGTTTTGTTGTGTGGGCGTATTTTTCCGGCTAGATGTACCTATACTGGTTGGTATTGTCGCACGTGGACACATTACTAAATTAAAGCCACGATATGCTCGTGTAACTAAACGGTTTTTATGTTCATTGTTTACTTGTAATACTTCGTCAAATATCAAGGCTTCCTTTCTAGAAAGGTTTATTATTTAAATGTGATATATGACTGAAGGTTCATATAATCTAAGACGTAATGGAATGGTATCTTAGGAAAGGAAAAAGACAAAAGGACGTCAAATCAAGATGTGGAAAGATGATTTACCAAAAGGATGGAGATGATTAGCTCGTGTCAGAGACGAATGGATGAAGCTAGTGGAAGCCCATGTCGAAGGACAATCTGTCCAACAAACTGGTTGCTGAAGAATGTGTATTTACTTACCTAATCGAATTAAGTTATTTTTAACCGAATAAAAAAAAGAAGGAGGTTATCAATTCGACACGTATGCATAAGTTAAAACTGTACTGTATTTGGTAATCGAATAAAGGCTTTTTTATTTATTTTATTTATCATTGATTATAATCTACTAGCTACTGTCCTGAACTTCATCCACTTGGAAGAAACGGGTACAGTATCGCTTATTTTCGATACAAACTTTATTTTCTCTATGATCCATTACATTGCTTTCAAATAAACACGTAGGGCAAAACTTGGCTAATTCGTGATATGCAGCTATTCGGTGATAGATAATATGTTTTTATTACCAAGTTACTACTGACTTGATAAATGTACATTTTTCAATCATTATAGTATTTGCCACATTTTTAGATATAAGTTAGCAAAGCTTATTTTGTCTACTATATCACAGTAAATTTAAAAAATAATCTGATCAATGAATCGAATTTTACAAGTAAAAAACAAAACTATCACCGATTACCCAAGTTTTGCCCTACCAAATGCAAAGGTAACAAATAAATAAACCTTTACTGATACATAAACCTTTGACATTGCTTAAGACTAGGATACATAACTTGGTTAACTAAAGGTCATATGGATAAGGTAAACCCTGACTCCTAAGATCCTGTGACTTAGAAGTCAGGAGGGTATTATATTTCAAATAAAAGCCTCAGTAATTAATAATGCATTTCTGTTTACTAAACGCTACCGAACACTCCGAACTGCATCAATTGACATAACCAAAAATGCCAACCCACTCATTTAATTTGCTCTCACCACACGATAAGCTATTCCGAGCTAATTACCGGCATTCATGAAGCCAATAGGTACTTTTGTGCGTAAATCCTAAATCTTCGTCACTCCATGTTCCCGTGTCAATAGAGCGCTGAATTCTCCATTATTTGACGAGACACCACACGTGTTTGGCATATATCTTCAAACATGGTTGTTTGACGAGGAACCCACTTTTACAATGTCAAATATGAGGTGTGGGAAATGTGTTTCGTGTTTGAGTTTCGAGGTTATACCAATTTGGGGGTTTTATTTTGAGCTCGCGAAAGAGACTTATATAGTAGAATACGATGGATATAAATATATGTTTATAGCTTTTGCCCGCGGTCTTGCCCGCGTGGAGATCGGAATTATCCCACGGAAACGTACTACCGAGATAAAAAGTATGCCATCTCCTAACCCAGGTCATGGTCTACACATGTGCCAGATTTCAACCAAATCCGTTCAGCCGTTTTAGCGTGAAAGCGTAACAAACAAACAAACCTATTCTCTTTCACATTTTATAATATTAGTTAGGATGCCAAAAAGCCAGAAAATAATAGTATTTGACCACTATCTCCCGACAAGCAGTCGACGATGTTGTACGCTTGCGTAGAAGTAACTTATATTCACCTGGGACTTGAAGACTCCCATGTCCTAACTATTGGAAAAGACAGACCTCGGCCAGGAGTTATGTTCTAGTCTACTTGTAAATATTCGAAAATACGGAAAATGTTTGAGAAAATCTTCAACCATTTTTCAAATATTTGAACTATTTTTATTTATTTATTTAAACTTTTCACACTCAAAAAAGTACAAAGGCGGACTTAATGCCTTAGGCATTGTCTACCAGTCAACCAAGGGTGGTGAAGAGATTAGATGGCAGGTGCTCTGTTTCAGAGGAACAATGATAAAAAAAAACTATTAAAAATATATATTAATGAATTAGGTACAAATAAAATACACACACACATAAGGTACACAAGTAGATACATGAATAGGTTAAAAACTCCGTTTTTCTTCGGAATCAAAACTTCGAATCCCCCATTCGATGACAGCCCGCCACAAGTTACAGCAGAAATAATTAAGAAGAATCGGCGAGTTTCGAACGCGCCTCTCCATTCGGGGGCTTAAACTTGAGAACGGAAACAAGAGATATGAGAGTAGAAATAAAAATGCGACGGCGCCTTTTGTTTTTCTGAAGACCTTTATTGATTAAGGCGGGTATCACACCTCCGCCGCGAAACCGTATGATGTTCCGCGATTTGAATCCCGATTGGAGTAGCGGAACACCACGTGAGTCAGTTGAATTGAACTACTTTGGTTTCGCTGCTATGGTTTCGCGGCGGAGGTGTAATACCCGCCTTATTGATAGTTGAAAATGATGAAAATAGGCTTGCCTTTTGTAACTCGTGCAGTTGTGAAATCTGCTGAATCATTGCATTCATGCTCATTAATGGACTTAAAAAAGGAGGAGATTCTCAACTACGCGCACATTTTTTTTATGTATGACCACGCGTTACTTTTTACAGAGGAGTCCGATTTGAGCGATTCTTATTTTATTCGGGAAAGTATACCTCGAAGTTGGTCCCTTGTTAAAATTAACTTTGCTTGAGTGGTTTTTGAGTTAGCTTCAATAATACGTATTTTTCCTACTTAGTATATGTGGATGATATTCTAATAACCTCTAAATTCGAATTTGTGTGGAGTAAGTACTCGTACCACAACTAAAAAGTGAAAAATAAAAACTTTCTTACGAAAAATAAAAGCGACTGCGAATAGGCTCGTCCCCTATTACATGGGATTTAAACATAACTGGCGAAATGTGGGTGTACTATAGGTACACCTCTGCCTAACCCTGCGGGAAAACAAGGCATGATGTTATGTTGTAAAAGCGACTATAATAAAAACACTACAAAGTAAAAACTAACTTTGATTTCAGAAGTCGGTGGCAAAAAACGAAAATCCAAAACCAAAGACACCGGCTTCCGATATCAAAGTTATTTTTCACTTTGTAGTAATTTTTTGGGAGTCTATTTTATTTCGTACGTAGGACGTAGATATATAAGCATCAAATTGTAACACTGCTTCTTAATGATAAATGATTTTATTTCTGTAAGTAGGTTTATACAAACACTTTTACATGTCAAAGATTTTTTTTTTTTTGAAACTAGATGAGGCCGGCGTTTCCGATCTGACTACTCTGAGAAGTTCTATAATATCATTTCTTTTGTGTCATTATTAATACAAGGAAATTAAAACATGTCGTGGTAAATAGATTAGCCAGTCAGAAGGTTGGTAGTTAGCCTAACTGTCCAGGATACACTGACCGACTGGTTAGTAGGAACCGTCACTCGTGGAAGTCATTTTTTAACCAACTTCTTAAAAAAGGAGGAGGTTCTGAATTCGTACATAAACATTGTACATTCGTACATTCGTATGTAAATATACTTTTTTTATATTTCGCACGCTTACTCATATACTGACATAACTCAAAAAAGACGTTTTTCGGGAAATCGCAAAAAACTATTTAGCAAACCTGACTTACCTTACAAAATGGCTTATTACTCAAAGAAAATAGCTTTTTATAATGAAATAATGTATTGTAGGGATAGTTGATAGTCCTTGACGCATACTGATATCTGTCTCTGTCTAGTAAA
Organism: Fissipunctia ypsillon; assembly: GCA_947568875.1. NCBI lineage: Eukaryota > Metazoa > Arthropoda > Insecta > Lepidoptera > Noctuidae > Fissipunctia > Fissipunctia ypsillon. Next base: position 18,626,578 of record OX387662.1, read on the forward strand.
AACGTTTGCCGAAACGTTTGCGTATGAAAGAGACAGATATAGGTTTAACTCCGCCTAGAAACAAAATATCAAAAAAATTCCGAGATTGGCCGAAAGAGGGCGTTAAAATAAACTTCTTGGTATACTTAATTAAATTTTGACCGAAACACTAATCGGTCAGTATATAATTAAGCGTGCGAATTGTTCATCGATATATTCGTCAATTCAATGTGCCTAGCCCCACTACGCTGTCCGTCCGTCTGTCACAGGGCTGTATCTTTGGAACCGTAATAGGTAGACAGTTGACAATTTCCACAGAGTTTGTACTACTATGGCCACTATAACATCTATTAATACATCTACACAAATAAATAAAATTGATGTCTGTTTGTAATATCAAAATAATAACTTTTCACTAAATGCATATGAAAGTATATACGGTACTTAAAACAAAAACACATTTTTTATTTTTGTCTGTACGTTTGTTCCGGTTAAACTCCGAAACGGCTGAACCGATTTTGACGGGACTTTCTCAGCCAGATAGCTGATGTTATAAGGAGTAACTAAGGCTACTTTTATTTTCGAAAAAGAATTAAGGCTCCGCGAAAAAAAAAACCCATGAAATTGTAAACAAAAAGTCGGATTTGAATTTTCTTTTTTGCATTTGGTAGCCCAATTCTCGAGGATGGTTATAGGCTATTTTACATCACGCTACGATTCTTAGGAGCCAAGCAAAAAGGAAACGTCAGAAGAACGCTTAGCGAAAACAAAGTAATAGCGCGGGCAGGCATGCAACGCGGCGAGTCGGGGGACGAGGGAGTTTTATTAAAATGTGGCTGTTATTTTAATATGTTATATGTCTTACGACTTTCACGCAAACGAAGTCGCGGGGCACAGCTGGTAAGCAATAAATCCATTAATTGTCACTAAAATCAGGATTTTCCCTGACTGTAAAACCCAAGGTTAGGCCGTGTTATACCCGAAAAGGGTCCAATTAAACGAACCTTGTCTAGCCAGCACTAAACGATTGTGTAAATTAAGAACTTTGCTCTTGAACCGTTCCCAAAATAAGGTCAGGTGATATTTTCACTTTCCGCCGTTCTGCCGATATCGACTTTGATTTTTACTTTTCTCTTTCTCTTTTGTTAATTTATTCGATTTCCTCTGCGAAGGTATTTTTACAGAGATTTTCACTTAGCGGTGACGCTGTTTTTGGCAATGATTTGAACTGTGAGGCCGCGTTCTATTAGAAAGCGATCGTCGCGCGAAAACGCGATTATCGCATTCATATGTCACTTTTTGTTCGATAAACCGGAACGCGTGGTCGCGCCGACAGAGAGTGTCTTCCGGGTTTCCGAACATATAGTGACACATGAACGCGGCGATCGCGTGTTCGCGCGACGATCTCTTTCTATTAGGACGTGGGGTCAAGGTTAGGGAGACTTTACAATAAATAATTAAACATTGATAGCCTGCTAGTTAAACTGCTTGGTGTAGGGTAAGGAACGGTTTTCTTGTGATATAGGTAAGTTGGTGACATCTTTTAGAAATTTATCACAAAATCATTGGCACGCCCACAGTAATGACACAGCGAAAGCAAGTGGCTGCTAGTGTGAGGAAGACAGACATATGTCTATCTTCCTCACTCGTTCCGTTCAGTCGCCCCAATAAGTTCTAATGCAAATTTTTGTTGACATCACCAACTTACCTATATCACCAAAAACCTTTCCCAACTCTACCTAGATAAAGGTATTCGTATCCTGGACATGGTCTATAATTGTGTCCAATGCATGTCATGGTCTATCTTTGTGTTCTGTTCTTACAGATTTATTTTTTATTATTTAGGTATTCGAGTTAACTTATCTTTTTGTATGCACTTGTTTCTGTGACAAATATAATAAACCTATTTTTATTTTATTACTTTCAATTTCATCGAAATCCCTTTAGCCAAAAACATACACACACCATTACAAACTTTCTCAAGTCAGTAGCTTAGTTGAATCATACCAACCCATTCGGCAGTACTTCTTTAACTTACAAAAGCTCCGTCCAACTTCAGCAACCTCCCAAAACTAATTCAGAAACAATACAAAACAATCACCTTCACCTCCTGACCTTACAAGAAGAAAGAAACCCACTAAACCAATACAATTCAGCTCCCAATTCCCACAATCATAATACCATAACGTATCCATTTTAAGACCGCTTCCCTAATACTGAAGGCCGGATAGATGCCGTAATTATTAAACAGGCAGCGAGGGTAGTTCGATAAATAAGTAATGGCCGCGATAGGCTTTTGTTTCGCCATGCCACAGGAGGATTTGTTGGTGTCTAGGTGGCGATTAATGATTCAAATGTCGGAGATACTTAGAATTTGATGGCTTGGGATAAGAATACTGATAAAGCGTAGTTATAATTATTCGGTGATGGGGGGGTGGGGGTTTATCTTCGATCTTGATTATTGGCATTGATTGTTTGGTAAATAAATATGAGATAATATCTTCCAACATAACTGGCGAAATGTGGGTGTACTATAGGTACATCTCTGCCTAACCCTTCGGGGAAAAAAGGCGTGATGTTATGTTATGTTATAATATCTTCCAATTGCCGTTAGCGAGTAACAGAGTTACAGTTACGAAATTACCGTTTTCGTAAGGTTTCAGTGTTCATCATCATTTCTTTGCTATTTTATTCTTTTTGTAACTCATTCATTCATTCAAACATTTTCTTCGAGTTGCAGTAACTGGAAAAAGTATGGTGGCATTCTTCGTGAAAAAGCTATTCTTTTCTAATATTTCAATTTCAAATAATGTTTTCGTTATCGTAACACCAGTGATTTTGCTTCAAGAAAAGTTCATATTAGTTCATGGCATCATAAATATGTCTTTTATCAATATACAGAAAGATATACTAGATAATACAGTAGGTGTGAACATGTTTCTTGTATGGGGACCCCTTCATTTTAAATTTATTTCATTTTTATTATTGGTGTTATATTGGCCATAGAAATAACCTATAGAAATACCATCTGTGAAAATTTCAACTGTCTACCTATTACAGTTATTGAGACACAGCCCGCTGACAGACAGGCGGACGGACGGACAGCGGTGGCTTAGTAAAAGGGTTCCATTTGGCACCCTTCGGGTATATACGGAACCCTATAAAGTCTAATTCTAATTCTTCTGAAATACAGCAATAAGGCATTGCGAAGCAGATACCAAAATCCTGCTTACAACAGAATTCCAAATCGGATGCTAGATAAATGTTTGGGAATCGTAGGCGTATATCTGAGCCTCCCTTTGAGCACATTAAATATAAGTACAGAAGGTTTAATTGGCTTGCCTTCTTGGTCCAATGGTAGCAAATGCGACTGCTTAGCTTAGAGTTTTAACGACAATCTCTGGCTCGAGCAGTGTTAAAAAACTTTTTACAAAAAAAAAAAAAAAAAAACAACCGACTTCCAAAAAAGACACCACACACACACTAAATGAAAAATAACTTTAATTCCAAAAGTCGTTTTTATTTTTCACTTTTTAGTTGTGGTGCCTACCCCACATAAATTCGAATAACATACAGTTATGTACATATTTATTTTGACCGGTATTTTTAAATGTTACATTAATTATTACATTGAATGCAACCAGTATTAATACCGGTGACCGAAATAAAAAGTCTGCATTAGTCAACGGGCGCGCATCTCTGTCTGCATGTGTAACAAAGAGTCGAGTCGACCCGCCCGCCGGTGAACGACGACCAATCACGGACCTGGCTGGCTGGCGATATTCCGTTTCTTTCTCGTAGTCAAGGTTATTTTTAGGTAACCGGTATTAAAACGGTAACCTAAATAGAGGTAACATGTCCCTTTTTCTTGCTTACCCAGATAGCGGTAAACTTAGTCGTAGAGGTAACCAAAATTCTTCGATACCTGTACCGTAATTTATAAAGGTTTTCGGTCCCTGATTATAACATATATATATACAATATATATTTAAGGGGGTGAAAAGGGAGATTTTTTTTGTATGAAAAATCTTATTCCTGTTGAGTTAATAAACTTGAAACTTGGCACGAATACTTATCCAAGTAAATTATGAAGTGTGTCATTTTTTGTTTTTCTAAATTACCCCCTAAAGAGGGATGAGGGGTGTCAAATTTTAACGCGCGGTCCGATTAACTCGAAACTCAGTATTTGTACTTAGGACCGAAAATAAAGAATAATGTTTACCAGGGTTTTCTGAAATCCACCAATAACGGGATACTAAAGTACGAAATCCATGCGGACGAAATCGCGCGGGAAGTGCTAGTACTACAGATACACATTTGTCTACTTGCTATGTAACGGCCGAACCCAATAACCTATCTATGTATAGTTTTGGCATACTGGAGATAGAAAAACCTATCTGTCTATGGTTTTAACGTCCCAATAATCTATAAGAGATTATGGAATCTTACCGGCATGAATATAATGACAGATAGAATTATACTGTAGACCATAGTGGCGCAGCAACATTAGAGAAAAGCCAAAGAAAAAAATGTTCAGTTCTCATAAACCTAGACAAAAAATTGTAGGCAGGTTTTTAATCTTATGAGTGGTAAAAAATTGTAGATTTTTAATCTTATAGCCAGAAATATAATTTATGTAATGTGATGTGATACACAGCTACACACACAGGTGTACTATATATTTGGCAATAGTAGATATTAAGAATAGTGTTTGTTCCGAAGGGAAGCCGATTGGAATCGGGTTGTATGGAGGCTACGCCCCTGGTACACCATCAATACCGATCTATTTTACTGAAAATAGGTTATTGGGTTCGGCCGTTATTATGTACCCGTATTACAGGCAGTATTATTTATTTATTTAAACTTTTCACAGTTAAAAAAGTACAAAGGCAGACTTAATGCCTTAGGCATTCTCTACCAGTCAACCAAGGGTGGTGAAGAGATTAGATGGCAGGTGCTCTGTCAGTATCGATATTCTGTGACAGTGGGTTGTGCACAGTTGCTGCATTTCATAAGCGCGCAATGAATGTCACATGACGTGCAGCTGTCGCCCGCATGCGGAATGCCCGGATTTTATTCACAGTTTCATGGGTTTTAATTTTTTTGCGCGGCATCCTATTTTTTGTTAAATAAAAGAACCATACGTTACTTCTTATAATATCAGCTATCTGCCAATGAAAGTCTCATCAAAATCGGTTCAGACGTTTTGGAGATAAGCAGGAAAAACCGACAGACAAAAATTAAAAAAATTGCTTTTTTTATAAGTATCGTATACAACATTATTTTTAGTATATGTGAAACCTGAATATACACTTCTGGACATATCTATTGGCCCACCTTAGAGTTTAGGTTTCGATGGCCCCTACCGAAATATGATTGCTAGATTGAACAAAAACTGTTGATGCAGTTTTAAACCTGATACATTTTACCATCTTTTTCGATCATATTGTTTTAAATTTGAATTCAGAATACCATACGACATGGAGCTACGCCTAACAAGTCGGATATGCGCCTTGTTAAAGACAATTGATTTTTGAATAAAAAACATGTTTTATCAAATAAAGGTTTAATTTAATAACGCGTGTTGCCTCCATGGGCATCTACCACAGCTCTCATACGATTAGGCATAGAGTTTATCAACCGCTCTATGAAATTTTGAGGGATCATCTCCCATTCCTCTTCTATGGCAGTTTTCAACTCCTGCATCGTCTGGGCAACTGGCTGACGAGCCCTAACACGTCTTTTTAGCTCGTCCCACATGTGCTCAATGGGGTTCATGTCTGGGCTTCTGGCTGGCCAGTCCATAACTGTGATGTTCACATCCCGAAGATATTCCCTGACGATGCCGGCCGCATGGGCTCTTGCATTATCATGCATAAAAAGGAAATTTGGGCCCACATAGTCCGCGTATGGTATCACGTGAGGTTCTAAGCACTCACGAATGTACCTTTCAGCATTTAATGTTGGTAGCCGTGGTCCTGTAACAACCTCAAGTTGAGTTTTGCCGCTCGCGGATATACCGCCCCAGACAGTCCATGAGCCACCGCCATAAGCAACCCTCTCTTCAAAGCAGCATTGTGCGAAACGCTCTCCCTTACGTCGGTAGACCTTCTTCCTTCCATCATTGCCATGTAACACAATTTCAGACTCATCAGAAAAGAGTACACGGCTCCAATCTTGCTGTGTCCAATTTAAATGACTGCGTGCGAAATGAAGACGCGCTGTTCGGTGGGCTCGCGTTAGTTTGGGCCCATTAGCTGGCTTGTGTGGTACCATATCGCGTTCTTTTAACCTTCTCCGAACAGTTCGAGCGCTCACAGATACTCCGTGGAAGTCGCGAAGTTGGTTTTGTATCTCAATGGAGGTAAGGTGACGATTTCTCAAGCTGGTCGTCACGATGAATCGATCCTGCCTTTCAGTTGTGACCCGAGATCGTGGCCTTCCTTGGCGACGAACAAAGCCGCCAGTCTCTAGGTACCTCCGATAAACATTTCGGACCGCAGATCGACTTAAATTAAGTTGAGCACTCACGTTTCTTTGGCTGTGTCCGGCCTGAATAAGTGCCACAGCTTGGGCGGCGACTTCAGGTGAAGTATCCATAGATTATTGATAGAACCTCACCTTAATGTTAAGAATAAGTAATGTTTGTTGCAAAACCAAAGATATCAATCACTTTTTCAAGAATTAAATCCAAGTAAACCAATAAAACCAAGTTTTCTTAGTATTCGATTGTTTGATATCAACAAACAGGCTCCAAATTGTCTTTTGTTTCTTTAAATTCTGTGTTCGAAATTCAAAAAAAGACTATTGAATGAAATTGTGAATGTGCCAGGTTCAAAACTGCATAAAAACTTTTTGCTCGACCTAATATAAAATTTTAGCTAGGACCAAACGAAACTGAAAATACAAGGTGGGCCAATAGATGTGTCCAGAAGTGTAGTTTGTTCAGGATAAGTAACTGAATCGATTCCAATAATTTTTTCATCGTGTTATATTTTGTCTCAAAAATATTATAAAAAGGTTACAAGTTGAACACCGAGCGACACTAAGTACTCTATCCGCAAACATACGCGCACAACACAGGTCACGGCAAGTCATAGCGGCACTAGGCGCGGGCGCACAGGCAGCGGGGCGGAGGTAAAACAACCCCTTCAGTCGCCTGGATGCTACAGGTTGATGCGCACGTGCGCGTGTCACGCTTCGTGCGGGCGTGTGGTCGCCGTGGGCCTTTGTGTTTCGATTGATCGTGTACCTATCGTATGTAAAAAGTATCGTGCAATCATGTCTTTCTCATACACAAACGTCCAGTACACAAAAATGGTACGACATTGTAAGTAGTGATCAAGTCAATTATTGTAAAATAGTGATGATTAACATTTTAAACACGCTAAGATGGTTAATTGTAGAAAGTTATTATTTGTTAGCCTGCTGTGGTTAAGTAATGTGATGTTTAACACTTTTCATCCACTTTGACTTTGGCATAAGGTGCAACAAATCGCAATGACTACATTTTATCACTTACGCCTCCATTTACGATTAAAGTACATAATAATATCTACCTACACTTGACCATTACGACAGTCCAAAGACTGCAAGTGTAATGGAAAATGTTATCACCAGTTAATTACAATACAATCGCCGTACGGTCAGGTACTACCTACTGCCAAATTATTATCAATGAGCGCAAGACGACGCTGGAGGCGCGGGCGGCGCGGGGCTGCCGCGTGGTGAGCATGTTTTTGTACGGACAACCAGATAACATAATAAGCTTATAACTTTGTGATATTACATGATACATTTTTGAAATTTTGTACATAGATTCTTTACATAAAAATACGAGACACGTGTTTCGGGTTTCGCAAAAACAAACTAATGTTGTATACTGTCATATGCATTTCATAACAAGCTGTTATTCTGACATTACAAACAGACACTTCAATGTTTTTTTTTTTTTTTTGGATTTTATGGATATATAGACTTCACATTATTTCTTTGCAATTTCTCAGTTGCTTTTCTGTGTCCTTCTGCCTGCTGCCATTAGGGAGTGGCTCCGTGAACAAACACTGGGAAGTTTTCCTCGGCATAGTTACAAGTGTCAGGAATTCCTTCGCCGCTTCGAACCCGTAATTTAGAAATGTCCGTTTGGATGGAACGATCTTAGTGATAATACAATATACCTAGGGGAAATTATTTGGAAATGACGTAGCACGTAATCATGCACGGTTATGCGTTTCTCCTTATTTCGTTTATTCATTAACCCTTCGGGGAATACAGGCGTGAAGTTATGTTATGTAATGCTAGCCACACACGTTTTGCGGGATGTTCGAAAGAGTTACCGTGGCCCCGGCACAAGCAACAGAAGGAACACGGGTGGGTTTTAGTCAGTAAAAGTCTGACACGCCCTCCCGCTCCGCCCAGAGCGGGAGAAGTCATTTGATGATTTCCCATCCACAAAAAAAAAAAAAAGCCACACACGTTATGATTTACTTGCGCAAATTTAGGCTTGTGCAAGTCTGCGTTACACGTCGTTCAGATATTTGTGCTAATTCATATCATTCATTCATATAATTAGTATATCGTTATGTGTGTGGCTAGCATAAAATACCAAAATGATTTTTCAATTTTAAGTGAACATTCGCGAAGAGAAAGGGTTACCCTAACAATAAATTAACACAATATATATTCTCTTGCATCGCGCACCTTGTCATCTATTCGCAGCTTTGTGAACTGTCAGAAATATAATAAGTCTTACACACAACGCAACATAAAACAGTGACAGAAATGTTCTTCACGTTTTCATTTTGTTGTTGTAGCTTACGTTCTTAGTTAATCTTTGACATAACTATGTTACGGTTCATATTATTCTCCTTGGGTTATATGCTACATATATCTATAAGATAGGTTTACGCTACCAGCATCAAGTCATCTAGATAATGTATATAATGCATTTATGTACATACCTACAAAACCGTCAAAGTATTGCAATAATGCAGTTGAATGGCAAAATTTCCGTGAATAGAGCTATATGTCTTAGTAGGCTTCTACTGTGTACTGGGTTTGGTATGTCAGTGCCAAACGAACGTACCCTATACTACTGTCTGTGTGTAAATCCTCTTTTCTTGAATTACCACGAATTACATACTTTTACTTCTATACAGCTTTTTAATTTTATTAATATATATATATATGTATTTTTAGGAATCAGAAGTAGAATTTATTTTTTAAAAAATACACAGTTTACAAACTTTGACCTTTAATTATTTTAATAACAATTTTTCTTAACACAAATAACTAATCAGAGGAACAAAATCTACCCGCAACAAAAAACAATAAAAACCAATAAAAACAATAAATTACGCGATTACAGCACTCGAACTACCGATGTGCAACGCTTCGAAGGCTGGGACGAGAAAAGGGGCTGCGCCAACTCGTCGCTCCTTTTTATACGGAGTAGCGAGGGAGTACAGGGGAACTGCTGTATATAAATATGTATGTATTTGTAATTGACTTATTACTAGCTTTCATTTGATACGAATATTGTTGTAATTTATTTTTTAAACCTTCTCCCCCCTCCTTTTTTCAAGACAAATCTAAAGACACCTCATATGTTAAAATCCATCAAGCCGTTTAGGATACAGAGCGTGCCAAAGAAATAGACATTCATACATACATACATACTCTCGAAAATCATTACCCTCCTTCTGGGGCAGTCGGGTAAAAAACAGCAACACATCTACCATAAATTCCATACAAATACTCCATACAAATGACATACTCCAGTTCCCCCTTCATCCATTCATTTCATCCACCTCGGTGCACTGACAACGTTCTTACACTTATTGTGGATGATTTATTAGACGATGAGGAAGCCTACAAGCATCTCATGTTTCAGGTAAGTTATGGTAAGCCATGGTGGGTTAGGATTGGAGGCCATTAATTCATTATTTTTGTGGTTATTATTCAGTAAACTGACTTCAAAAAGGGAATTATGGCTAAGAGGTAAGTGCACGATTGTCATTAACTTGAAGTCAAATATTTTGGTAGCCATTTACGATGATCAATAAAAAATCATGTGAGTTCATAGTTTTTGGGGCTAAGTAACAACAGCCGCACGGATCGATAGATCAGGTTAAGCTACACTTGCCGCGTCGGTCCATGGATGGGTGACCATCTTTACATACCGAGACCCCGTGCCTCGGAAAGCACGTTAAGCCGATGGCCCCGGCTGTCATTCGTGGATCTTTGACAGTCGTTACGGGTCGTCGGAAGCCCGAAAGTCTGACAACCACTCTTACCAAGAGAATAGAATCACAAATAAAAGGAAGACCAGGAATTGTAACATTTGATGTGAAATTTTGATCAGAAAAATGAAACGCTGACATTGCCGTAAGGACGTACAACTGACATTATCATAAGTACCTATACCTAAAGTGTCCACGAGCTACAAGCAGAAGTTAGACGTATTATTCTAAATATCCACCACAACAAGATCGAAAAATCGACAGGGAGCGAAATAGTCAAAAAAGTGCGACTTTGTATTCAACAGGAAGGGACTCATTTTGAGCATTTGATAAATTGATTAATTTTGCATTAAAAATGTTAAAATTCATGGTCTTCCTTTAATTTTTGACACTATGTTATTTAGCAAAAAATAATCCTTATGATGAAGCCTTTCGATCGGTATGATAAAGCTACAGGGTGATTATTTTTCTCGTGTAACGGGTTCGATTTCCGGTTCAACCATGTAATTATTTAAATATCTATGAATATATAAAATATAAAAATGTTTTATTCAATAACAAACAAAGTTCGTTCAACAGTATTGAGGTTGACCTCTCCTTTTAAGTGTGAAAACACTTGTGCCAGGAAAGGCCGCTCTCCCTTAATTTGATTACATTTATACATATTTATAACTTAAATATCAAATCTATATGGTATGCAAAAGAAAACAGTATGAATGCAGTTTAAATTGTTTTTTTTTATTCAAATAATGTCTTCTTTCAGTAAAATGTTCCATCTACAATATTCAAGGTACTTTCTCTCCATGTGGCATATCCGTGGGACGCCCTGTATATAGGGTGACTGGTAATTAGTGACCGATACTTAAACACATGATTGTACTCATGATAACAAACAACTGGTCCCTACATTTTGACGAATTATGCGAGCATAAATGTAGGGAGCAGCAGATTTTTTTTTCACGATTTCAGGTTTGGTGCCATAGTAAAAGTTGTTTGTTATCATGAGTACAATCATGTGTTAAAGTATCGGTCACTAATTACCAGTCACGCTATATACAGGGCGTATACTATGTTGGCGTCGTGGTTTTCACAATTGAATGAATGAATTGAATGAATTGTGAAAACCGCATCAACATCCGTTGCATAGTTTAGAAGAACAACGAGCTAACACAGATAGACACGTAAAGAGACATTTATTTCTAATATGTACAATATATATATACCTCCTTACTAATAAACCTTGTATAGCGTCTGTATTGTTACTCAACGCTTTGTCTTCTTCTTTCGAAATTCAAATTACTGACGACTGAAAGAGAGAAATCGGTGTGTAACTATTCACCTGATATTAATAAGGAGGATAGATTACAAATGCTCGCCTCTAAACAAATGAATGACGAAAAAAACAAAATGAGAACTACTAAGTTCATCTGAAAACGCTTAGCACCCTTCATAATAAGTGCGTTTGTTTGTGGAGCGACAGAAAACTAGTACATAACGTACCCGGAGGTACAAAGTGTTGGCGCGTTGCCAGCTCGCCACTACCCGGGTATAACAGCTCGTAGTAATATCTGTACGCCATTTTTTTTTCTTACAGGGTGAGTAGAATAAGTTGTCTTTAATTATGAGAGGAACATGTTTTTGTGGGAGAACTTTGCTTCTATTAAACTGCGGAGAAGGAATTTTTAGTGTGTTTTCGTGGTGGAACTGTTGAAATATTAAATTAATAAGTTTCGTGTGTGTTTCACCATTTCTTAACTGCTATGGCATTTTTTAACGTATCCTATCTCAGACACTTGTGGAGAAAAACGTTAACTTTATATTATTAAAAGCTGTTGACGACCAAATTCCTACTTGGATAAGTGTCTAACGACATTATAAAAAAAAATACAATACACTGTAAATAATTTGGTTTATTTAATTACACAACGAAACTTTAAAATACTTTCTTAGGTTATAACGAAATATTTTAAAGTTTCATAAAAAATACAATAAAATTCTTACTCAATGAAAACTTATTCTTGGTATTTCATAGTTCATCCTACACCAATGTTAAAATTGACCATAATTATCACGAAACTACCCGCAACGAATTAACCCGCTGAAAATTTTCCACTGAATTCAGTCTTTATGGCACAAATTGTTTCCCAAATTTCCAATGACTTCAACAAAGTCAACGATTAATAAACATAGATTAACTCCCCAAAATCGAACATAAACAACACTAAAACATCCTCGAACACAGAACACTACAGCCACTATCCCAAATTGTAATTGGTGTTACGCCAAAGTAATTTAATTCCCGTATCGGCCGCTGTTATCAGTAGCTTATCCTTAAGGCCAGCAATTCGGACGAGTGGTTCTTTCGTAGTTTCATCCCTAGGGAGAATCTTGAGGCGGATAATTGTAACCTCTATTGTAATAGTCATTAATTTGTGATTGTTATGTGTTTTGGTGTTAACTTTGTCATGTTTATCGTTGGTTTCGTGGTTGTAAATGCGACTACTTGTTTGCAGTATAAAACTTCACACCTAACATGACTACCGTAGAAACGAAAAAAAAAACGAAAGACAAGATGGCAGACTGTAGTAAGATTTCTACGATGCGATGTCAAAGATTAAGGAAAGAAAATAATGACACTTTGTCTTTATACATAGAAGTGGGCATACCTACACGGTCATAGGGTCAAAACTTTTGCGCAAAATTGTGCCTTTTACCAAACAACACACATGTCATGTGAACTCGCAGTTTTGTGTGGGAGCCCTAAGTCCTAGATTCGATCTCCAGATCGAGCAAAATGTTATTGCGTTTTTCCAATAGGAATGTAGCAGGTCAGAGTTTGAATGTGTCCCCAGTTTATGGCTATAGGCTCGGCCTCTGTTGCATGGGAGTTAGGATGAATTTCACCAATGAAACTGAACGTGATCAGCACAATCTAAACCGAGTTCATAATTATGTATACATATAGAGACATGAGGAACAGAGTGTAAAGTTCACTCATCCTCCATAGAAAAGGGAGGATCCTCCGACCAGACGGGTGTTTTGTCTGGTGGGCAGTAGCCTGACTGTAATGTTGACTTCGGGACGTTGTATATATACTATTCGCGCGGTAAACTCTGATAGGGCGATGCAGGATTTTGCGTGACGTCAGTGTGATGCGTTCCAAATGTGGCGATATGAATATGCCGCCACTTGTCTGTGTCAATAGTTCAGAGCAATTATGGCAAAGTCAAAGACAGATCATTTATTTCAAATAGGCACACAGAAGGCACTTTCGAACGTCAAAATTTACAAAATTGATTCTAGTCACCCATTCCAAAAGTTAGTTTCGTATGGATAAGAATGGGCAAGAAACTCCACCGTTACTCTTTTAAAATATCTTACAACATTTTGTATACGTACAAATATGTATAATAGTATAAAAATGAAGCAATGACAGATAAATTAAATATGTGCTAGATACACGGTGCTCACTTATTCACACTGACAGCTCTTGAACGTAGTTTCTATGTGCTGATCGCGTTCAGCTTGAATGGTGAAATTCGCCGTAAATCACAACTGGTGAAATGTCGGTGTAATAAATATTACATACATATTACTTTTTATAAATATACATGCTTATATGCATCTTCGAGGAAGTCATGCTTGATATTGCTCTATTTCATGGGAGTTGAAAATAACTAACGAAATTTGGTCTATACACAGCCTAATTCGTTAAGGAATAGAGCCTTATGTTATTTAAAACGGCCAAGTGCGTGTCGGACCACGCAGAATGAAGGGTTCCGTAGTTGGGATGAATTGGATTCATCCCAACTTTGGAACAAACTTAACATTGTACTTGAAAAACATGAAACCTGGTCCCCCATACATTCCAACTGCAGGTGTAAAATTATACGCACACTATTGAGTGATTTATCATGTAAAGACCATAGACTCCTTATAAATTTTCCAGTAATCTAGAACTATTCTATGTATTTTTTTTTCAAAATTTTGGGCTCAGCAGTTTCGGAGATAAGGGGGGAATGGCCAATTTTCATTTTTCTTTAATAACTTCAAAACTATTTATTTTAAAATTATAAAACAATCTATTCGAGCCCCCACAGTAAACCCTTTCATTTGATATGTTACACGGTTTAATTTTCAGAACTTTTTCTTTTTTATTTGCCCCCAAAAGTGTCCCCACATTCAAAATTCATACACATTACACGTTCGTGTTTTGGTGACAGAAATTCATATGTGTACCAAATTTCAACTTTATTGGTACTGTAGATTCGGAGCAAATCGGCTGTGAGAGACAGACAGACACACAAGTGATCTTATAAGGGTTCCGTTTTTCATTCAAACGTACGGAAACCTAAAAAGAACAAAATAAACCTAATTCCTGTTCACAGTATACTGCATCTTATAAACTACTTAAGCACTTAGCAATTGTTAGTCCATTACTTAAGAATGCACATAAACTTTTTCCTGGCCATGACAGCTAAACTCGACTAGAATTTATTATTGAATATTATGTTACTCTTACGAAATAACTTCCCCTTTTCCTTATGGCTTGTATACGTTCACATATCCGTTACATGTGGGTACTTTGCGGGTTTCTATATGAAATCACGGACTGTTAATTTTAGTCAAGGTTGTTGTCATTACGTCACTGAAGAGGCAGTTGCTGAAAATCTGCGCTATTGGCGATAGGTTCGTCCGAAGTCACAGCATTTTGCTGAGCAACGACCTTCTTGCACAGATGCGACGTACGGCTTGTTTTTTCTTATTATTGTTGATTGTTACTAAAGTAATTGTGTGTATTTTATATTATAATTATCAGCCGCAGTTTTATATTATGTTTCCACTGCGGGGACACAGGCCTCTGTGAGAGGGAGTGGGCCGTAATCCACCACGCGGGTCCAGTGCGGGTTGGTAGATGGCACATGTCTTAGATTTTTTAATTCTAGGACATGCCGGTTGCCTCACGATGTTTTCCTTCACCGTTTTGAGAGCGGTGGTGATGAAATAATTTACACAAAGTAAGGTGCCTGCCTGGGTCCGAACCTTCGACCTACAACTCGTAAGTCGCGGCACTGGGCCCCCACTGCTCATGTATTTAATTTTTTTTTTTGTAATGTGCGTTTGGTTGTGCAGAATAATCAATTTTACTTTTCTTGAGAAGCATGGCCCAACTAGACTTGTCAAAGGGTCAGAAAATGCTTTTTAATTTGTCATTGAATAGCAAACTTTCCGATACCAACAAATTGTAAGTGATCACCGCCGTCCATGATATCTGCAATACCAGAGACATCACAGATGCGTTGCTATTCCATAGACAAAGCTGAAAAAGGTGACCTACTCCGAAGTATCGGCCGAATGTTTGGAAGTTTTCTACTACACTCCATTCTAGTTCGTTCGGTCGGTTCGGATCCGACAGAACTTCACTTTGACGTGTGTTCAACGAAATTAGTTTTGACGTTTGGTCGGATCCGAACAGACCGAACGTACTTGAAAAAAGTGTAAAAGAAAACGTCCGAACATTCCGCCGGTACTCCTGATTTACACTTCGGAGTAGACACCTAGATGTCTCATATCCTTGTAACAACACCGGCACTTCTAGGTACCCTTCTAAACCGGAACACTGCAACGCAGTTTGGTTGGAGAAATTGGTACGGTGGATAAAATATAACATCACGCTTGTAACCCCCGATAGGTTAGGCAGAGGCGTAGGCGATAGTACACCCGCATTACGCCACTTACGTTTAAGCCCCATGCAGTAGGGGGCGAGTCTATTGTCATTGGGCATAAAATTAGACTCCAGGCTGTTACTAAGAAATTCCTGATGGAAAACCCAATAACACTTTGCCCGACCTAGGAATCGGACTCAGGACCTCATGCTCAGAAATAACGCTTGCGACCACTAGACCACTGCGACAATTAAAATTAAAATGTCGATAAAATTTAATATGGGAATCATGTGAACATAAGTGAATGTAAATGAAATGGCTCGATGGAAAGCTCATGCCTGAAAACCTCGCGATTGATTGGTCTACATAGTTTAGGAACTTTCCCTCTTGAAGAGTTTGTATGGAGCCTTAATCATCTGGTACATATTCCTTTATAACGAAGGTATGAAAAAGCTATCGATATAATAGGGACGATGACTAAATTTTTTTTTGTCCGTCGGGCAGACAATTAAAAAATATTGAGCACACATTTTTTTCTTTTTTTACGTAATCAAAAGATTACGGCGATACATTGGTTTAAAATGTGGCATGACGTCACGCCTTGCCAGATTTTATACTGAGTTGTAACAGCGAGCCTCCACTCTCCAACTTTAATGCGTTTTATCTAAGCGACTTTTTATTAATATGATAAAGAAAAAAATACGTGTCTAATATTTTGTTTATTATCTGAGTGACGGACTAAATATATATATTTTTTTTTTACCGAGGCATCGTCCCTATTCTGAACCAGAAGTTTTGAACAGTTATTAGTATTTTCAGTGTCAACTAGAGTAAGGCGAAAACTATTACTTAAGGCGAAAGCGCCAGAGTAGCCTGCGAAATTCAAACTTTCTTACGTTTTCTTTGCAATTTGCAGGTCAGTATTGGGTTGTACGTTGATTAAAGTATGATTTGCGACCGTAAAAAATATGTATTTACAGAATCGTAATCATTAAAGTCATCAATACAACTCTCTAAGACCAAGTAATTCTAAGAATGATTATTTCATGAAATCTTAACATTTTAGGATTATACTATCTTAAGGACTTTTATTACTAATTCTAGTGAATATAATTATGTAAAAACATATTTGTTACGATCGCGAATCATACTTTAATCAACACACACCCAGACACTGAGCAAATTGCAAAAATCGTAAGAAAATTTGAATTTCGCGGGCTACCTTAGCGCTTCCCCCTTAAGCTAAGCTTGAAAAGAATTAAAAACAACAATTAATCTTCGTTCATTTTAAAAATGTTTGGTCGAGCACAAATGTTAAAAATTTATTTCAGACGTAATATAAATTAAAAGATAGTTAATCTATTACCAATTCTGTTTTCGAATTAATTGCTATCGAATCGATGAAAAGGTGAAAGCCAATCAAAGGGTTGTAATTCATAACATAACATAGATCACGCCTTGTTTGCCCGAAGGGTTGGGCAGAGGTGTACCTATAGTATGGATGACATAGGGTCCCGATTACGGTGATTATACTATTTGGCAGAGGTACTAAATCCCACGGCCCCTTTCAATTTCAGATGAATGAGACAAATTACATAACATAATTCCCGAGGGGTTAGGCAGAGGTGAACTATTAATAGTACACCCGCATTTTGCCAGTTATGTTTAAGTCCCATGTAATAGGGGGCGAGACTCAAATCTATATAAAAAATAAACACAGTTAGAAACAGTTCGGTAGTGCACTCAAAAAACTTATTTTACAAAGGCTCTCTAAAATCTATACAAAAGCCCGACCAACATCGACCATCGTGTAACCAGGATTTATCAGATCCGTCAGTCACTTCAAGTATTCCAATAGAACGGAACATAAACCAATTCGTCGGTTCCGAATACAAATTTGAATTTGGAACGAACGCTTTGTAGCGTTAGAAAGTTTTTCGTTCAAAAATATTGATGGCCGCGCTCTAAATTCAAATATGTACATTAAATTCATACCTACATACATTGTATTTTATTTTTCTGTTATAAAGTTTTTTATCTATATGCTGGTAGTTGAATAGTGTTTGATAGTAAACTCTGAACATTGAAGATAACAATAAGCTCAACTAGGTGTTCCCTACGACTGTTTCTCATACAAACTTCAAAAGCCATTACGCGCCGGCTGAGAAGTTCGGTTATGAAAAATCTTTTCTTTACACCCTCGAAATCAAATGTTTTTGTAGTTTCAAACAGTCACTTTTTACTTTAGTATTTACAATTTCTATTTATACAGGATGTCCGGTAATGGATAACCTTGAAATAGCATATAAAAGACCTTATAGCCGTTCTAAAAAAATACAAAAAAAAATATATATCCCAAGTAGTATCTAAGATACGACTTCCTAGAAAAAAAATTGTACAATTTCTAGTCACACTATATATGTAGACAACGTACAATATTATAACAATAAATAACCGATGGAATTCAGGCATTTGTGGTCGTGGTGAAGAAGAATGTAAAATAAGGTAAAAAAAGTTAGTATTTTTTTCTAAAATATCTTAGGTACTACTTGGAATATATTTTTTCATTGTATGTTTTTAAAACGGCCATAAGGTCTATTATCTATCATATATGCTATTTCAAGGTTATCCATTAATTACCGGACACCTGTATATTATGAACAGACAAAGGAACGTAAAAACAAAATGACCTTTATTTATAGTGACACGATCTATATTTTCTTTTATGTTAAGGGAAACAAAAAGCCTATTAATATTTTTTTAAAAATTGATTCGATAATAGATTTAGAACCGAAAAGGCAATCTAAAAGGGAAAGAAGCCATTTTGAAATCCACAAAAGCTAATCCACGCGCAAAAATATCGCATTGAATAAACGGTAAATTTCAAATTTTAAATTTCGAAGTTCGAATTTTAGAATTCGGATTTAGAATGGGAAGCGTTTAACTCATTGGTTCTACGTTTCCGAACGGTTTCCTTTATGACCTAGGAGGTTTATCTTTATGGTCTTTTCCTCTTAAAGGGTCAGCAGAGTTTCTGCCCATATCAAAATAATGTCTGAATGAATGGTGTGGTTGTCCGGTGAAACCGGAAAAGTTATCATCGACTTATTTTTTCCTGAAAAATACTACATAATGATAAAGGTTGCTGTTGCAGTGTTTAAAAGAAGAGTGAAAGAACACTATCTCTCCACTTCGTCATAGCTATTAGTATTTATTATGTTATGTTTCATTATTATCGTATATTTTTTTGTGATATTTATTTTGGTAGTATAATGTATGTATTTGTATGTACTCATATTTTATGTTTATATATATATTTGTTTATATTCATATTAGTGTATCGTTTGTGATTTTATGTATTTTGTTTTATCTTTTACTCTTACACACGTTGTCTACATCTCTTTATCTACTTTCCTATCGCAGGTATGCTGGAAGAGATTTCTTTAGAAATAAGCATCACCTTTGTACGTATTTTTCTGTTCCTTTCTTCTTGTTTGTTAATATGTGTGTACATAAACTGTTAAATAAATAAATAAAGGTTATAGAGGCATTGAGGAACAGGGTGTAAAGTTCACTCATCCACCATAGAAAAAGGGAGGATCTTCCGACCAGACGGGTGTTGTGTCCCGTGGGCAACTACCCAACGGTTGATATTGGGATGTTGTATATGTGCCAGTCGCGCGGTAAACTCTGCCTGCGCGATGCACGATTTTGCGTGACGTGAGTGTGATTCGTAGTTCCCACGTGGCGATGTAGATGCCGCCAAAAGATTGTCGTTATGGATTTTCATTTTATCTATAAAGAACTATGATTATTTTCATGAAAAATACATAGTTCAATTCTAAATGTGGCTCTCTCCTGTCCATAGTTTACCTCACAAGTTTTCGATTTCAAGTCTCCCTTTGACAGTCAAAAGTATCGGACCAATGATCGTTCGGGAAACAAAAAGTCGGTGGCGTTTTGAACTAGGAACCCCGGAGCCGATCGGTTCCAAATAGAGGGATTTTGTAATCGAAATGTGATTGGTGTGCGAGTACCAGCGGATTTGCTGGTAGTTTGCGAGAATTATTCGTTTCAGGATTAATAGTGTTTTGAGGTGAAATCGTTCAGGATTTTTATTTTGAATGGGGTATTGGCTGATGAATTGTAGAAGGTTTTATGGCTCTTTAGTTTTCAGACGGTTTTTGAATCTTTTTAGAAAAAAACATGCACATAGATGGACTATGTGAGAATACAACTCTTAGCGCCATGCCTCAAAAGGTACGTAACATCGGTAGATCATGATCATCATTTAAGCCTAAAGACATCCACTGCTGGACATAGCCCCCCCCCCCCCCCCCAGTCTTCATAGAGCCATCGGTACATCGGTACATCGGTGAGAAATAGGTATAATTTAGTACACGTATCGGTAACGTCGCTTGCAACACCGATACCTCTTCAAAATTATTTCATAGCTACAAATGATAACAAACACAAGTTTGTTACGAAGTATTTTAAATTGCCAACTCGACTGCCTCGAATTGACTGCCTCGTTGGTCTAGTGGTCGCAAGCGCTACTGCTGAGCATGAGGTCCTGGGTTCGATTCCCAGGTCGGGCAAAGTGATACTGGGTTTTTCTATCTGGAATTTCTCAATAGCAGCCCGGAGTCTCGATTTGTGCCCGGTAGATGGCAATAGGCTCGCTCCCTATTACATGGGACCTAAACATAACTGACGAAACGTGGGTGTACTATAGGTACACCTCTGCCTAACCCTTCGGGGAAACAAGGCGTGATGTTATGATGTTTATGTTATGTATGTTAAATTCAAATTAATTTATTTGCCAGAATGTAGGTCTCTTCTAAGTAAAAGTGAACAGGCTTCTTCTGGGTAAGCTCGCTCTATCGTCGACTTTGTCTCTGTCACCTCTGATCTAGACTAGAGTCAAGAGCAAACCTATCTCAAATAAAATAAAAGGTTCACAAAGTATAATCTTAAAACTATAATGAATCCTTTACATTCTACCATTCAAAATCAAAATCAAAAGTCCTTTATTCAAACTAGGCTGAGAATCAGCACTTTTCGAACGTCAAAAATTACATAAGACTGTCCCCCAAAACGCCCGCCCTTCACCACTTCGTAGTGCTTTAGCTGGGAAGAAGAAATGGCGCAACAAACTCCCCAGCAGCACAGCTGTCTGTTTAGTTACAAAAACTTGATTCTATACAATAGTATGCAAAAATATCTAAATTACGCAACACAAAAACATTACAACATGGTGTGCAAATATTTAATTGTATCCTGCACATTTAATAGTGTTGGAAAATCGGTTAGACTTACAGAAGTCTATCCAATTTTCGAACACTATTAAAATACTTTGTTCTACGAGTGCCGCCGTAACAATGTTGTGTTCGTTTGTCAAAAAGTTTCATCATAAATATTTCTATCAAGGAGCCGTCAATCGCAGCAATGACGTCGGCTCGGAGAAAATACTGCGGTGCTTGTTAAAAACTGAAGGTACGCTGTGACAAAGTTGCTGCTGTAAACTAGTGTAAACAATATAAAAGGAGTTTTATTTTGCACATTTTTTTTTTACACTGACCTTTTTTACACTGACCTTTTTACACTGACCTTTTTTTACACTGACCTTTTTACACTGACCTGCGAATTGCAAAAAACGTAAGAAAATTTGAATTCCGCGGGCTATCCTGACGCTTTCGCGTTAAGTAAAAGATGTAGTTTTTTAGACGATCAGTTGATTCCGTGCGACGGGTCAAGGTGTTATTGGGTTTTTGAAATTATTAGTAGCATTTAAATGGGAATTAAACAAAACTGGTAAACTATGGGAGGGCTATGCACCTCAGTCTCGTCTTGGCTATTAATGAAAGCGTAATAGTGAGATTAAAAAAAAATGCTAAAGCGTGAAATTGTGCATTTTTCCGGTAACTGTTTTCAAAAAACTTTATTTTATTTTAGAACATAATATTTACATAATATATAAGCTAACAGACTTAAAATAATAATTATAATATGTACATACGTGAAAAAAAACATATAATCATAGGGCATCAAAAAATTCGTCCGCATCGCATCGTCAACAGGAAAAGTGCCCAAAAGGCTGGCAGCATTGCCACGTTGTATGACGATGCTGTTTCTTTGGCCAAAGAATAGGCCAGCCCTTTGGTCACGTGAAGAGTCGACCAACCGCTTGGCGATGTCTCGGAAAACCAAGTGGGCACTCGGACCCCATGGCCCTAGTGTTTCAACCCAAACGGCTCGAACATATAACTCCCAAAAAGATTGGAATACTTTCGCCATTTGAGGTTTTCCGCACCTGCAGCAGCCGCCCCAGCACAGCCCGCCATACTAGGAAGATGGGATGGCGCAAGGGTGTCGACACATGTTGCATGCCACACAAAAAGGCCTGCCTAACTTCCAAGGCATTATGGTCATTCCGTCTGGTCTCTTGCCATCGTTGCGTGCCAAGCCGTTGGATTCAAAACAGCTGGCACCCCGGCGGTGACAAGAGCACGACGGTTGATGTCATTGATGCTGGCGTGCCGTGCTATCCGGCCTGCGCTCTTACTGCAGGATAGGCCATGTTGTCCGAGGCAGTCAACACCGACACCGCATTGGTAGCGATGCGGAGCCACGCAAGGAGCGCCCAGACGCAGACAAGTAGCGAGCCGGAAGGTGGTGTCACCCAGCATAGTGCCTATGTTGGGTGACGGTAGTGCCTGAAGCCAGAGGCCCGACTCCCACTCCCCCACAGCCAGCAGGCGGGCACGCTCAGCAGTATTGGTGGTCGTATTAATTAGATTATTCCGTACCAACCTGCAGAGCGGTTCATCCCACTGCCTCTGGGAAGATGGGTTCAAGGGCCGATCTGTATCCGGGCAAACCACTTTCCAGGCGTTCACTGCGTCAGTCAAACACGGTACTTCTGAGTCAACCAAGGAGGGGGCTAAAATTTTCTCGGTCAACTTTCCGGTGCTGTGGACAGAGGACAGGAACAGGTAAGCTAATACTGGTAATTTTGCGGACGCCGAGGCCGCCAAAACGGATGGGTGGTAGAGTGGCTTGCAGCCACGCTCGGTCGTCCAGGGCTACATTTAAAATGGATGTTAGTGTCCTGCGAATAATTTGGTCAATTTTGTCCAAGAGGTTTGGCTGCTTCCATAAAGGGGAAAAACGTAGAAAGTATATAAAATTTGGGCCAAAACAACAGTATCTAATCAGGGTGAATGCCGAATGTAAATTAATTTTGGAGAGTCTGTCCGAAATGTCGTTGAAGTTTTTGATTTTTTCGTTGATAAAAGGAGAAAAGCTGTCTTCTAAAATTGGGGAACCTAGGAGGTGCAGTGAACTTTTTTCTAAAATTTTGATTTGTGGGGCTATTTTTCAAGATCATTCATAGTAGTCTTGTAGTATCTTAAATTATCCCATTTAGCAATAGACATCTGTTGTGTTGATGGTCTTGTACACGCGGCTACATATCAAGCTATACATTTCCAGTATAAGCTGACGTCTCATTGTACGGAAATCCTGTACAATGCAAGATCAGTTTATACTGGAAATGTCTCTTGTAAATGTAGACCTACATATCGCACCTTTAAAGACAAACCGTTACTAAACGAAAATATAAAATTTTGCATAGGAGCTTAAATAAAAAATATGCACGGCTTTTTCGCAATAGAATTTAAGATCATGGTGCTTTGAGCCATCTTTTGAGATCATAATGATGGATATTTTACGTGATTTTATTTTATTCATCGTATAGTTTACGTAATTTAGAAAGATAACATTAGTAACTCAATTCTTGAAAAATTTCGTTTAGTAACGGTTTGTCTTTAAAGGTGCGATATGTATGAAATCCGTCCATATCGAGACAATCCATGACGATGAATACACAGGCTGACTTTGAAAATATGCGACAAACTTTAAGGAGGTGTTTTACCCACCAAGATGAACAACTTTTACTATGGGACCAACTTAAAATTCGCAAAAAAAAATTCGACCTTCCCATATAAAAGTACATACCCGATCGGGCCATTTGTTATAAGAAGGTCGAATTTTTTTTTGCGAAGTCTAAGTTGGTCCCATAGTAAAAGTTGTTCATATTGATGGGTAGAACTCCCCCTTAAATTTTGTCGCATGTTTTCAAAGTCACCCTGTATATTATAGTTAGTTACTCTATTGGACAGATCTGAGCGACATCAGTATACAGAATGAGGCGGTAATAGAGGGTAGATCTTGAACGGTTAATAGGTTGGATAACTTATCAGTTATCGCATACTGCCTCGTGTTCGCAAGTGCTACTTCTGAGCATAAGGTCTTGAGTTCGATTCCAAGGTCGGGCAAAGTGTTATTGGGTGTTCCCATCAGGAATTTTTGGATGGCAGGAGGTTGATGGCTATAAGCTCGCCCCTGTTAACTTAAACGTAACGGGCGAAATACGGGTGTACTTTAAGTACACCTTTGCTTAACCCCTCGGGAATTATGTTATGTGACTTATCACATTCATCTGAAATTGGAAGGAGCCGTGGGATTTGGTACCTCTTTTTTTTCTGTGGGAAATCATCAAATATGACTTCTCCCGCTCTGGGCGGAGCGGGTGGGCGTGTCAGACTTTTACTGACTAAAACCCCCCCGTGTTCATTCAGTTGCCTGTGCCAGGGACCACGGTAACTCTTTCGAATATATTTCGGTACATATGTCAATTTCTGTGACCCAAACACGGATGTGTTATGTAAATAAATGAATTTTGAATATGGGGGTCACTTTTGGAGGGCAAGTAAGAAAAAAAGTTAAAGAAATTAAACCGTATGACAATCAAATGAAAGGGCTGATTGTGGAGGTCTCGAATAGATTTTTTCATAATTTTAAATTAAGTGGTTTAAAAGTTATTTAAAAAAATAGACGAAAATTTACCAACCCCCGTTATCTCCGAAACTACTGAGCACAATATTAAATTAAGTAGAGATAATAGTTCTATATTTATAGATTATAGGAAAACCTATGAGAAGTCTATGGTCTTAAAACAATACGGAAAATGTCTAAATATTGTGCGTACAAACTTAAATTTGCAGTTGGAATGTATGGGAGAACATGTTTTTCAACTACAATGTTAAGTTTGTTCCTTGGATAATTGTGTCGCTTCTTTCTTCATCCCAACTACGGAACCCTACATTGTGCGTGTCCTGACACGCACTTGGCCGGTTTTTTTTTAATACAGAGCCGAGGATAAGTTTTTAGCTTCTAAAAACTTATACTAGATGGCTCTGTATTGAAACGTAATAGACAGCAAAAGGAACTTTGTTCCAACCGGGTGTCCCATGACACCTGAATTTTTTTTGTTTAAGTGGCAAAGCGAGGTTACTTACAACCGATTTAAAACCATACAATAACAAACAAATACGATCATACAATAAATTACATACGTAAGTAATTTTAACAAAATGAATGAAAATAATTGGTAACACAACATTTTAATATCGTAAGTACAGCATCAAGTTTTCCATTTTATTTGGTGCTGGCTTTTCAATATTAATTTTCATATCTACCCTTCACATCTTTATCTATACAAATAAACAAAATTGAAGTGTCTGTTTGTAATGTCAAAATAACAAATTTTTACTAAATGCATAAGAAAGTACAATTAAATTGTCTTTATTCTACATTTGAAATCTGTATTTTTTGTGAAATAAAGTAATTATATATTATTATTATTATTATAAGTATATACGGTGCTCATAACAAAAAAGTTATTTTTTTAAATGTTGGCTGTCTGTCTGTCTGTTTGTTCCGGCTAATCTCCGAAACGGCTGGACCGATTTTGACGGGACTTTAATTGGCAGATGGCTGATGTTACGGGAAGTAATTTAGGCTACCTTTATTTTAGAAAAATAATTAGGGTTCCGCTCAAAAAAAGTGAAACAAAAAGTCGGATTTGAAAAATTCTTTTTGCATTTGGTAGCCCAATTCTCGAGAATAGCTATAGGCTATTTAACATCACGCTAAGAACCTTAGGAGCAAAAAGAAAAAATCTGAAAAAACACTAAGCGAAAACTAAGTAATAGCGCGGGGGGGGGCAATGCAGCGCGACGGGTCGGGACGGGACGAGGGAGCTTTATTAAAATGTGTCTGTTATTTTAGTATATTGTATATCTTACGACTTCCACGCGAACGAAGTCGCAGGGCACAGCTAGTTTTAAATAATTCCGTTCCATCATGCGTTAGGCTAGCGGGCGTTCAATATGAAACCACTATTTATGTCACCCTGTATACACCGCATATGCCATGACCTACTTCCCCGTAGTTCGGTCATGTAACTATACTTACCGCTAAAGGGAATTAGGAGGTATATTTTATGTTATCTAATGGCATATCGGTGGGATTCAATATCGGTTATATTAAAAGCAAGGCTGGGTAAAAGCTTCTACGCTTAAGCCAGTGAATGTCCATTGCTTCTCTTCTCCTGAAGTACCTATTCGAGCTATACAGGGTGACTTCGATTTCATTTAAGAGGACACCGCGCGCGCAGTGGCGCCCTCATCGTTTGTTTGGTTATTTCTTTTATTTTAGAATGAAAATGCATAAAATAAGCTTGTTACGTTGTGCTCCACAAGACTATACGTTGTTATTATCTTTATTACATTAAATTTATATTTTTAAATATTAGAATATAAAACCATTTAAAAATATAAAAAATAGTAGCCCACCGGTATCGGGAACAGGGTCCAAGCTACCGGCGGTCAGGGCTCCAGAGAGAGGAACCTCCTAACAATGCGAGCCGTGTCCAGAAGTACCGCTTTCTGAATCAAGCCCTTAATCCAGCTGCCCAACGAGAGCCTCCTTGCCCTACGTTATTCTTATTACTAACCATAGTTTTACATTGTTAAGTTTTATTATAATTCTTAAAGCCAGAATTCTATAATGTATCTCAATCCCAATCTTGATCCGCAGTCTTTGACGGCTGCTTGTGATTCGCTCTCTCAAAGACTCAAATTGACAAAATCGGCCGTTGATTGGTTCGGGATCAAGATTGGGATTACGATACATTATAGAAAGCGGCCGTAAAACGGCAAGGGCAACTCCGTTTTAAGGATTATAATAAAACTTAGCAATGTAAAAATACTGTTTGTAATAATAATAACGTATAGTCCTGCGGAGCACAACGTAACGTGCTTATTTTCTGCATTTTCATTCTAAAATAAAAGAAATAACCGAACTGACGATTAGGGCGCCACTGTGGGCGCGGTGTCGTCTTAAGGAGTAAAAGGACTCATGAACACCCTTGTATTAGATCGAGATAATTGCGTTTGTAAGAAAATCTAAGAATCCGAATTTCACCCACTTCTAGTGTTCGCATCCATTTGAAACTTTGCAAAAGTATGTAATTCCGATGACATTACAATAATAATATGGTAATAGTACTAACGAGCTACTCTGATTATGAGACTGGAAGGTGGGTTACGGAACCCTTAAATGGGTTCCTACTAGTAAACCTATCAAGCTAAGGTTCATTTGTCTTAACGAGTCCTATTAATATCTATAGGGCACTAAAAAATTTAATCATGTTTTTTAGTTTTTTCCAACGAGGTAAATTGTGATTATTACGAAACTTACTTTGTAATAACGAAAAAAAGCATTTGTTTCACATACTCTTATTGGGCAAGTATTCAAGTTGTGTATGAAACTTTAATGTGTCGGAAATATGTTAGGCACTAGTCTGACTAATCGGGACGCCAGCGCCACCACGCGGCGCTCGACAGAGTCTACAACATAACGCTCGACGGGAGTTGAGTTTGTTGGTGGCTATCGAACAGTGAACACGTTAAGGGGGAAGCGCTAAGGTAGCCCGCGAAATTAAAGTTTTCTTAAGATTTTTGCCATTTATAGCTGAGTGTCTAAGTGTATGTTGATTAAAGTATGATTCGCAATCGTAACAAATATGTATTTACATAATTATAATCAGCAATACAACTCCTTATGTTAGTATAATCCTGAAATGCTAAGATTTCATGAAATAGTCATTCAATAGAATTACTTGGTCTTCGAGAGTTGTATTGACGACTTTAATTATTATAATCCTGTAAATACATATTTGTTATGGTCGCGAATCATACTTTAATCAACATACAACCTAATACTAACCTGCAAATTGCAAAAAACGTAAAAAAAATTGAATTTTCCGGGCTACCTGGCGCTTTCGCCTTAAGAAACTGTCCCGCGTTCCGTATAGTTGTGTCGTGTACCCACAGTGTGTGATAAATGATAAATGATTTTATTTCTGTAAGTAGGTTTATACAAACTCTTTTACATGTCAAACATTTTTTTTTTTTTAAACTAGATGAGGCCGATTGTGAATTGCTATTGTGATTAATATGATCATAAATTATAATTATAATTTGATTAGCACTGCAAACAGTTTTTCTGTTGCGCAATAACCAACACTACCCATAATACGCCCACAGTAGTTAAAATATGGCTGATGATAACTAGAGAGATGTACCTGCCGTCATATAAGTATACATATACTGGATGATTTTTTTTACCGTCTCGAAATTTTTACAGGGTGTTCTACCCATGAACATGAACAACTTTCACTATGGGACCAACTATGAGATCACGAACAAAAAAAATCAGCTGTTTCATACATTTTAGTCAAGTAGGTTTGAACTTTTCTATTAAACAGTAGATTTTTTTTTCGTGATTTCAGAGTTGGTCCCCTAGTGAAAGTTGTTCATATTCATGGGTAGAACACCCTGTAAAAATTTCGAGACGGTAAAAAAAAATCATCCAGTACATAACCTGGGCTGAAGGAAGATGGCCCACTTTTCCCTTACAATAAATTCTCAATGACCTACAAAATTGTTAATTAACAACAACTCGACCTAAATTTTTAATATCCTATTAGTTACTACACATTCTAGAATATATCTATTATGTATTTATGTGAACAGAATATTCATTTACCGCTCCGTCGTCGTTAATCGTATGTCGGCTGAAATGAGTGGCGCGGCTTGCTTATTACAATAATACTAGTTGTGCCTCGGGCTTCGCTGGGGTGTCGAATGTTTAATTACTTTGTGGTATTAAAGCTGTAGCTTTACCTGGGAATGTTTAAGCCAGAAGTGAGTGAGTCACTTCTAAGCAAGCGTGTAGTCAAACGCATCATTCCTTGCAATAAAGCGAGATTCTGGTCAAACTCGGACCAAACCTATCATAACATGCCCACGAGAGTAGGGCAGCAGTGTACCAGCCTATTGCCATTAATCGTCATCTGCCTAGCCTTTTCCCAACTATGTTGGGGTCAGCTTCCAGTCTAACCGGATGCAGCTGAATACCAGTATTTTACATGGAGCGACTGCCTATCTGAACTCCACAACCCAGTTACTGGATAATACGACACCCCTTGATAACAATGGTTGTCAGATTTTCGGGCTTCTGACGACCCGTAACGAATGTCAAAGATTGACGAATGACAGCCGGAACCAACGGCTTAACGTGCTTTCCGAGGCACGGAGGAGTCTTCATATTTAAAGATGGTCACCCATCGATGGACCAACCTCGGAAAGCGTAGCTTAACCTGATTGATCGACCCGTGCGGCTGTTATTACTTAGCCACGAGCTCCTCCTATTGCCATTAATCGGACATAAATTAAGAATCCAGACTGCTTCTAAGAACTCATTAACACGATATCTAACCTGAGAGCATTGTTGCGTTTTTACTTTCAGAACATCAAACGCAGAACCTTACGCTCAGAAGCCGCGCTTGCGTCTACTCGACCAACGAAGCCACCAACATTTAAAAAAAAAAACGTAGCTGGCATTTTTAACCCCGAAAAGCTAGTGGCTACTGGAGCCACGGGCACTGTTAGTCCATAATCATCATCATCTGCCTTTTCCCAATTATATTGGGGTCGGCTTCCAGTCAAACCAGCTGAATACCAGTATTTTACATGGAATGACTGCCTATCTGTCATCCACAACCCAGTTACTGGGTAATACGATACCCCTTGTTACCCCACTGTTAGTCCATACTAGTCAATAAATAAAACTGAAGTGTCTGTTTGTAATGTCAAAATAACAGCTTTTTACTAAATGCATACGAAAGTGTATACAGTTCTTATAACAAAACACACTTTTTTTAAATTTTGTCTGTCTGTCTGTTTGTTACGGCTAATCTCCGAAACGACTGCACCGATTTTGACAGTACTTTCATCGGCAGATAGCTGATATTATAAGGGGCAACTTAGGCTACTTTTATTTTAGAAAAGAAATTCGGGTTCCGCGCAAAAAAAAAAAAAATTCATGAAATTGTGAACAAATAGCGCGGGCAACGCGACGGGTCAGGGACGAGGGAGTTTTATTAAAATGTTGCTGTTGTTTTAGTATATTGTGTATCTTACAACTTCCACGCGAACAAAGTCGCGGGGCACAGCTAGTAGTCAATATAAAGCCTTATAACTACAGCATAATATTATTAATATTGATGTTTATGTCACTCTATGTGTATGGATTATAATGTTTAAGTAATGTCTTCTGTGTGGTTATTAAAGCCGTGTTTATGACGTTATCAGACCAAAATTGTTGAATATAGCGGTTTTTGATGAAATATCAGGCATTGTTGGTGTTATGATACCTAATAGGCCTTGGTATAGTAGGTTTACTTTAATAAGTCTACACATTTATTCAATACCAGCTGTTACCCGTGGTTTCACCCGCGTGGATGTCAATACGTGGATGTTATGGGTTTTAATATTTTTGTGCGGAACCCTATTTTTTTTTCTAAAATAAAAGCACCCTAAGTTACTCCTTCTAACATCAGCTATCTGCCAGTGAAAGTCCCGTCAAAATCAGTTTAGCCGTTTTGGAGTTTATCCGGAACATACAGACAGACAGACAAAAATTTTAAATATTGCTTTTTCGATATCGTATAAATTGTCATATGCATTTAGTAAAACGCTGTCATTTTGACATTACAAACAGACACTTCAATTTTATTAATTTGTATAGATAAATGTGTTTATTAAGAATTAAAATAAAATGTTCATAAATAATAACATATATATCTATTTCAATAATAAAATAAAAATGTAATATCGTAACCTAACTAAAACTGTGAACAAACTAAAATATGGCGTCGAAAATTTCATATTTATTTAAAAAGGACTAATAAATATAACTTTTAAATGTTTGAAAAAGAACACAACAATCTGCGTCACCTGTATAAGGCTACCTATATTGCCATAATCACAACGTTAGGCAGACTAATTAGTCTCCCTTACGTAATTAATAGTGCAATATACCCCTAATTAAAGATCACGATTAGGAGATCCATTGAGGGTAATAATACAAGTTACGCCCACAATTGATTGTTGTCTCATGGTCTATCTTAAATCAAAAGCGTATCCAAGGGGTATCGTGTTCCAGCTAGGGTTGCGGGATGTTCGAAAGAGTTACCGTGGCCCCGGCACAGGCAACAGAAGGAACACGGGTGGGTTTTAGTCAGTAAAAGTCTGACACGCCCTCCCGCTCCGCACAGAGCGGGAGAAGTCATTTGATGATTTCCCATCCACAAAAAAAAAAAGAAAAAAAAAGGGGTATCGTGTTACCCATCGTAAATGGGTGACCATCTTTACTTTCCGAGACCCATCCGTGTCTCGGAAAGCACGTTAAGCCGTTGGTCCCGGCTGTCATTCGTGGATCTTTGACAGTCGTTACGGGTCGTCAGAAACATGAAAGTCTGACAACCAACCTTACCAAGGGCTATCGTGTTACCCAGTAACTGGGTTGTGGAGATTAGATACGCATTCCTTCCATGTACAATACTGGTATTCAGAGGTTATGCAGAGAGGTATCAAAAGGTTAGGCAGATAATGCCCTAAATATGTGATACGTACCTCAAGACATGGTCACATAATTATAGTGTATCAAAATCTGTGTTCAATCAAAACAACAGCCCAATTAATCACCAACAATATCTATAACAAATTAAAATATTAATTGCACAAATGGCACAGACTTGTACTTGAAAACTATCTCGAAGCTTTACTTCGGGCTCTGCAAACTGTAACTCTGAGTACAGTCAGCATACAAACGAATACATTAGTAACATCGTCACGTTCACTGCAATATTGTGAATTAGTTGTTTTTGTGTGACGCTGACGAGAAGTGGGCCAGATGCTTATTAAAGTTATGACTAGACTTAATAATATGGCTTGTAAGTAATAAAAAGTGGTGTTGTATTCTGTAAACGGGTTTTTTAAAAGAAATAGCTCGCTTGTTGCTAATTTGTATTCAGTTTTAATAAGTTTAGTATATTTAGTTAATTAGCTTGGCTTTTGAAACAATTTTTGACAGTATATATTTAGCTGTGTTTTTCTTACCTTGGTTAGAGTGGATTTTATACGATATTTATTTAGTTACACGGCCGTCTAATTAACAGTCAAATCTCGGTCGATGTTTCACTCACAGATGCGTACAATGCAATATATTAAGTGTCACGTATATGAGAAAGTGACAAAGGAATAGGAACCTAAAATCAAAAATAAATTTTTACTTTCATTTCAAAAGATCTTTAGAGTTAATTACTTGAAACAACGATGATATAATGCTATGGCAAGTACAGGGTGTCCCAGACCGAGCGGTCCAAAGGGAAATGGAGTAAAGCGGAGGTGGCCACCTATCATTTAAAAAATTTAAAGTTGGGATATTCTCCATTTTTTTATCTAGTTCAGAAAGTTTCGCTTGAGGGGCTTGTAGCTAAGTAATAACAGCTGTATGGGTCGATCGATCGGGTTAAGCTACGCTTGCCGTGGTTGGTCCGTGGATGGGTGACCATCTTTACATATTATCAAGACCCCTCCATGCCTCGGAAAGCACGTTAAGCCGTTGGTCCCGACTGTCATTCGTGGATCTTTGACAGTCGTCTGACAACCAGTTTTACCAAGAGGTATCGTATTACCCAGTAACTGGGCTATGTGGAGGTCAGATAGGCAGTCGCTCCATGTAAAATACTGGTATTCAGCTGCATCCGATTTGACTGGAAGCCGACCCCAACATACATAGTTGGGAAAAGGCTGGCTGATGATGATGAGAAAGTTTCGCTAAAATTTACTAAAAAGTTAGAAAAGACAAGTGAAAATAAAAGTTGGAGACAGTACGTGATTTTGTAATAAGATACTTGTTGGTGACAACAGGCCTCGTTCCTTACTCTGTGTAGCACATTCAAAGTTCGTTATAATTAGTATGCGTATTGCATGGCTTCAGTGTTGCAGTTCGACTTTTTTCTTCCTAGAGTGTACAATTGTAACATGAAAAAAATCAACAGTCTTTTAGTGTTTAGTTTTCAAGAAACATTCGTGTAGAAACAAACAACATGAACGTAAAGAAACATTCATTAATCGTTTCATTTTTTTTTCTGGATTCGTCTGCCGTATTTATTTCTGCCTAACCCTGTATTTCCGTCCCCAATTTTCAGGTATTCAATCCACCAAGCCACCAAGATAAATAATCACACACCAATGTCCTTCAAAGTTTCAAATTAGGCAGCATAGCAACACAGCTTAGCGGCAGAAATAGAAGTAGTTCTCCTCCTACTACGCTCACTCGACAAACACAAATAAACCATTTTATTCTTTCACCCATAAAACACACTAAACAATGTGTCGAGTAGGTATTTAAACAACTAAATACTTAACAAGCTCCAACTTTACCCAACTTTTAATCAGACTTTTCGTACAAAAAGGCAGCATTCCAAGAAATTCTCCACTAAAAGCTAAAAACTATTCGCTAAAATAAATTAACACTAACACAAGTGCGATAAGACAAGTTAAAGTGACGTTTTTAAAGATAAAAAGAATTAATTTACACAATTTTTGTGGAGACTGAATCTTTTGGCACAGTTTGTTTGGGTCACGGGGCGAATTTATTAGTGGCTATACAAGATGTAATATAAATAACGCACAACCTCTTAAGGGGTCATTGTACTCATCATTATGAATCACTTTTACTATGGGACCAAACCAGAAATCGCGAAAAAAAATCTGCTGCTCCCTACATTTATGTTCGCATAACTTGTCAAAATGTAGGGAACAGCAGATTTTTTTTCGCGATTTCAGGTTTGGTCCCATAGTAAAAGTTGTTCATAAATATGAGTACAATGAACCCTTAAGAGGTTGTGCGTTAATTATGTTACACCTTGTATACAAGGTGGTCAATAGTGACGTCCAAAAGAAAAATCTAGATTTCTCATACCCAGAGGTATTCGAAAATATTCCATATATGTTACGCGATTTTTTGTAGTTTTCGAGTAATTTTTATTTTGTAATTTTTTTTGAATTTTCTGCCGGTCGAACTTCAAAAATCCGTATATTTTTTGTAGTGGGTATTTTTTTTTTTGTGACAATCGTATTGAATGCTACTTTCATATTAAAATAATAAACTTCCTAAGATTCCTACAAGTTACTCAAAAAAGTATCGATAGCAGGGATTGAAGTTTTTACTGGAATATACTCAAATTTTAAATAACTCGAAAACTAAAAAAAATCGCGGAATATACGAGACGGTCATCCTGGGTGTGAGGAATTCAGATTTATTTTTGAGACGTCACTATTTGAACCAACCTGTATATCCAAGGTTGTTGCTATTTCAATTATTTTAAGAGGTTGAAATAAGATCACATTTATATTTTGTAGGTAATTAAGATAAGTTTGACCTGTATACAGGGTTATTTTAAATTGACTAGTTAAACTCCGCAGACAGATCAATCAATCAATCAATCTTTTATTTCGGAAAGCATCCATATCGTAAAACTTACCAAACTATGTTAGTAAGTAGCACGAAAATAAAAAATAAAATCAAGATTACAATCAAAATGGCTGTGGGTATCGATATCTAAATACGATAAAATAACAAGATTTAATGTTTTTTTTTTTTGTCGTTAGTATGAGTTGAGAAAAACTGGTTTTCTAATGTCTTATCGTGTTAAGATATCGATACCCATCACTTCTGTTAAGTTTACATAAAAACAGGTTTTTTAAACTGATATTTCAAGTGACTACAAAAACTGCGCTCGATAACCCCACAAAAATATTTATCAAATTATTTTTTTTTTTGTTTTACCATGTTTTGATAACGATGCCCATAACATCTGCGGAGTTTTGCTAACCAATTTAAAATAACCCTCTATAGACAAAAATCATAGGTATGTGTAGATTACAGATGTCTTTTAATGTTAGATAAATATCTATATCTGGATTTGTGCCCGGTTGATGGCAGTAAGCTTGCCTCCTATTACATGGGACTTAAACATAACTGGCGAAATATAGGTGCACTGTAAGTACACATCTGCCCTACCCTTCGGGGCAACAAGGCGTGATGTTATGTTGTTATATTATGTATATAAATATCTATAAATGCGTTTATAATGCAAGACGAATCATCATGAGTGACAATATTATATAATTATCATGCCTCAGCTAAAACTCGTGCCCTTTTATACAATGACTAACAGGTTATACAAATAAATATTATACACTTCTGGACACATCTATTGGCCCACCTTGTATTTTCAGTTTCGTTTGGTCCTAGCTAAAATTTTATATTAGGTCGAGCAAAAAGTTTTTATGCAGTTTTGAACCTGGCACATTCACAATTTCATTCAATAGTCTTTTTTTAAATTTCGAACACAGAATTTAAAGAAACAAAAGACAATTTGGAGCCTGTTTGTTGATATCAAACAATCGAATACTAAGAAAACTTGGTTTTATTGGTTTACTTGGATTTAATTCTTGAAAAAGTGATTGATATCTTTGGTTTTGCAACAAACATTACTTATTCTTAACATTAAGGTGAGGTTCTATCAATAATCTATGGATACTTCACCTGAAGTCGCCGCCCAAGCTGTGGCACTTATTCAGGCCGGACACAGCCAAAGAAACGTGAGTGCTCAACTTAATTTAAGTCGATCTGCGGTCCGAAATGTTTATCGGAGGTACCTAGAGACTGGCGGCTTTGTTCGTCGCCAAGGAAGGCCACGATCTCGGGTCACAACTGAAAGGCAGGATCGATTCATCGTGACGACCAGCTTGAGAAATCGTCACCTTACCTCCATTGAGATACAAAACCAACTTCGCGACTTCCACGGAGTATCTGTGAGCGCTCGAACTGTTCGGAGAAGGTTAAAAGAACGCGATATGGTACCACACAAGCCAGCTAATGGGCCCAAACTAACGCGAGCCCACCGAACAGCGCGTCTTCATTTCGCACGCAGTCATTTAAATTGGACACAGCAAGATTGGAGCCGTGTACTCTTTTCTGATGAGTCTAAAATTGTGTTACATGGCAATGATGGAAGGAAGAAGGTCTACCGACGTAAGGGAGAGCGTTTCGCACAATGCTGCTTTGAAGAGAGGGTTGCTTATGGCGGTGGCTCATGGACTGTCTGGGGCGGTATATCCGCGAGCGGCAAAACTCAACTTGAGGTTGTTACAGGACCACGGCTGCCAACATTAAATGCTGAAAGGTACATTCGTGAGTGCTTAGAACCTCACGTGATACCATACGCGGACTATGTGGGCCCAAATTTCCTTTTTATGCATGATAATGCAAGAGCCCATGCGGCCGGCATCGTCAGGGAATATCTTCGGGATGTGAACATCACAGTTATGGACTGGCCAGCCAGAAGCCCAGACATGAACCCCATTGAGCACATGTGGGACGAGCTAAAAAGACGTGTTAGGGCTCGTCAGCCAGTTGCCCAGACGATGCAGGAGTTGAAAACTGCCATAGAAGAGGAATGGGAGATGATCCCTCAAAATTTCATAGAGCGGTTGATAAACTCTATGCCTAATCGTATGAGAGCTGTGGTAGATGCCCATGGAGGCAACACGCGTTATTAAATTAAACCTTTATTTGATAAAACATGTTTTTTATTCAAAAATCAATTGCCTTTAACAAGGCGCATATCCGACTTGTTAGGCGTAGCTCCATGTCGTATGGTATTCTGAATTCAAATTTAAAACAATACGATCGAAAAAGATGGTAAAATGTATCAGGTTTAAAACTGCATCAACAGTTTTTGTTCAATCTAGCAATCATATTTCGGTAGGGGCCATCGAAACCTAAACTCTAAGGTGGGCCAATAGATGTGTCCAGAAGTGTATCTATTGCAGCATAACTCTGCATGTCAAAACTTTTTGGTTCTTTATAATCAACCTTTTTTTCGTTTGTATTTGAGCCTGGTCGATTTTTATCTTTTTATTTCGTGATTCGAATTTCAAACCGTCATTCGATGGGAACGCTTGATTGACAATTTGCTGTCGTTTGTGATTTTATTGAAGAAAAACGAATTTTTACGTCCCAAAAATTACAATTAGTGGAAAATATTTATCGTAAAAGTGTTCGCACACTATATCCCTGCCGAATACCATAGGGCAAAGCAATTTTAAGTATGGTATATTAAGTACGAGTCTAACCATTCATCTTTATTTTTCCTGGTACGTATCTTTTAACAGTTTTCCTCAATCGGAAGATCAGTCTGATCACGCTGGTCTAACCCTAATTCATTTTGTCTTAGGATTTAACAGTTTTGAACAGGCCGCCTTTCGGCCTCCAGGTTTTGGCCTAAAATAACGCTGGACGTCCTTGGCCAACGTCGAGAGTTGGACCGCATTTTGACCGCTGAAGGTCTCGCAACCAACGCTAGTTCCTGAACAAAGAACTACGACTCCCTACAGTCTACGTCACCTCGCCGGACGCAATTACTTATGCCACGGTTTTTTTTATGATATTTTACGTTCTAATTTAATAGTGTAGATAGTAACCCTCTGCAGATTTTTTAATTCATTAACTACTTAATTTTATTTTCAAATATGTAAAATGCGAGATACCTTGGTTCTCAGATCTTTTTTTCATAACGATATGTTTTGGTAGCGTTACTTATTAGAGATTGCAATCGACTAGTTAGTACGTTTTATTTCTCGTTCGTTATTCGCGTACCTATCGGACCAAAGTTCTCTATTTTATTCCCTTCACACAAGTCAACCTGCATTTTTTATACCATAATGTTCATTTTTTTTACCTTTTAATGTTCTTTTCTATTTTTATTTTTAAAACAAAATTAAACGTGTCGTAGCAGAAAAGTGAATTTCCGTCTTTTTATTTTTTTTTTTCGCTACACTATGTATACATATTGTAAATTCACGCTTTCGTGTCTGTTTGTGTTTGTGTGACTGCGTTGAGCTTCTAAGCTACGCAACGGATTTTGATGCGATGTTCACCATCATTTAGGGCGACTTGCAGCAAAATGACACAAATTTCGGTTATATAAATCTTGATTTTGCACTTTAAGCTCGACTTAAATTTTATTAAACATGTCTTGCACAATCACACTTCAAAGTCAATAATTAATTCGCTGTTAATTCTTTGCGCTC
This sequence comes from Fissipunctia ypsillon, assembly GCA_947568875.1. Lineage (NCBI taxonomy): Eukaryota > Metazoa > Arthropoda > Insecta > Lepidoptera > Noctuidae > Fissipunctia > Fissipunctia ypsillon. The sequence continues at coordinate 18,664,885 of OX387662.1, forward strand.
CGTTTTCAAATAAATAAAAAGTGATGGCAACTCAGTTCTGCGTATAGAGATAAAAGAATTTGATTTGTCAATTATGTCAATGTAATAAAGTCAGTGTTGGTTGTATTGTAGTTGTGTTCTCGTATTATTTTTTAGTTTTCTTTATCGTCAGTCATATATAACATAAATTACAGTGAAGACATCTAGGGTACCTAATTTTACCACGGAAGAAATAATGCATTTATTACGTCGTGTGGAAAAATTCCCGATAAAATCTCAAATGTCAAAATGTCTCTAAAATCGAGATTTAAGCTAATTCGATGACATGCAAGTCGTTTATTATGTAAGTTTAAGCCTAAGTCGAGTTTAAATCGAGATTTAAGTAAAAGCTGCAAGTCGGCCTTAGAGACTTTATTCCGAAAGGTGTGTATATTGCATTAATTTTAAACTTACATATAATAATAAAAAAATCTCGACGTTTTGTCAAGTCGTAAAAACCGTACGAAGCAAGGGCGTATAGCTAGTTATGTATAAATTATATACATAACATCACGCCTCTTTTCCCAGGAGGGTAAGACAGAGGTGTACCTTAGAACCACATTTCGCCAGTTACGTGGAAGTCCTATGTAATAGAGGCGGTAAATGAATTAACACATATTCTGTTAGTTGTAGCGTCTGCAGAATAAAGCTGTCTAAATACAGTGCAGTGACAAATGCGGCGGTTTTCAACCGCAACTTGCACGCTCCTATTAAGTTTATTGTGACAATCTTATATGTGCTAAACTGGCATAAACTATAGTCTTCTTAAATAACACATAACATCATGCCTATATTCTCCGAATGATTAGGCAGGAGTGTACCTATAGTACACCCCCACATTTCGCCAGTTAAGTCCCATGTAATAGTGGCGAGTCTTTTGCCATCAACCGGGCACAAATCTAGACTCTGGGCTGCTACTGACAAATTCCTGATGGAAAAACCCAGTAAGAAAAGTAAGAAAGAAGAACCGGTCAAGTGCATGTAGGGCCACGCACAATGAAGGCTTCCGTAGTTGGGATGAATTTATCCCAAGAACAAACTTAACATTGTAGGTGAAAAACATGTTCTCTCATACATTCCAACTGCAAAGATAAGTTGGTCGACTCTTACTCGTTAACTTGTAAAGCCTGTGATAGTTTTCCTTGTCACTTCGTTAGGTATGTACCTATACTACTGCCGTGAATGTTTTCACATATCCATTTAGCTGGGGGGGGGGGACTTCACTAACAAAAATTTGCAATTTAAAGGTTAACATTTCGCAAACGGATCGCTGAATCAAAAAATGTTTTACACACACGCAATCTTTTTAAACAGCCTATCCAACGACACCCCATACCATGGAAAAGACGAGGAAAAAAAGTCACCCCCACTTTGCGTGTAAGGGAGGCATGCACCCTGACAAAATGTTTTATTTTTTTCAATATATGATAGATGGACATGGCGAAACTATAAGGGTTCCTTGTCGACTACAGAACCTTAAAAAATTAGTACCTAGAATATAATAAATTAGAACTTAGAATGACACAAATTAATATTTATATTTCATACCTGCGTCCACCACATAACATCTACCTCTTGGTAGATGTTATTGTATCAAGTTCACATCGAACCTCATTCCAGGGACCGCAAAAAATTAGAAAGCGAAACCATTTGTTTTTAAAAGTAAATCATCACGGATTTTCATCTACACACCGTTCTAATTTCAAAGTTCTATTTTGACGGAAGTGAAGGAGAAAAAGTTTTAAAAAACTGCCAGGAATATAGAAATTGTTTTGTGGAAAATTGTTTCAAGAATTTTCACGAAATGTCAAAAGGCTCTTATTCTACTTTCCGCGTCATTATGTTGTACGAAAAAATGCTATTAGTTAGTCTTTGCCCGTTGATTAATCTTTTGTCCTACTTTTTCTTTAACTCTTTATATAACTAAGAATAATTTACGTCTGAAAATACTGCCTTGTTGCGTCTGAAAATCAGTAAGAAATGATTTTCTAAGAAATTTTAATAAAAAGTATAGCACAGGTTTTACTACAGCTATGGTAGGTATGATGTTGTTGCTAGGTAGCGCCAAACTGCGCGCCCCCTCCTCCGCCGCCCGCGCACCTCGCTGCTAGCGCAGGCAAAACGACACGGGCGACGAGAGAGAGAACCCCAATCGCCAACGGGAACAGTCGTACAACAGTGATCCTCCGCGACTCTCAGTCGCGAAACTGTTTTTCTATTGATAAATACTAATCTTCTTTGTAACTATTGTATGTTAAACTTGTAAAGCCCAATAAATAGTTATTTAAAGTAGTGACTTTAAAAAAGTTGTCTAACAAATTCTGTATAAAAGCAAAGAATTCATTAGTATAGACTAATTCAATGACTAATCATTACTTGTATTGTAGGTTAATTTTGCATATCTACTTACATTTTGTAGCGAAAATAAAAAAGAAAACGCACTTATCACCACTTTATAATCACGTATAATTTTGGTTAAAATAAAAATAGAAAAATTCACATAAATTTAATATAAAAAGTAAAAAAAGGAATAATCAGAATATAAAAAAGTTGCAGGATGGTTTTTGTAATATTATGAATAACAACGAGAAAACTTTGGTCTGTCAGGTTAAAAGTACACGTACATCGTGAACGTCCTGTCTAATCGATTGCAATCGCTTATTTAGGGTTCGCTCACGTCATTGACGGTAAAGGAAAAAAAAGATCAGAGAACCAAGGTCGCTCGAGTTTAATACGCTCGTAAATTTAAAATAAAATTGTCTTTGAATAATAACTGACTCTCTCTCTCTCTCTCTGACTGAATGACTTTATGACTGCCTCGTTGGTCTAGTGGTCGCAAGCGCTACTGCTGAGCATGAGGTCCTGGGTTCGATTCCCAGGTCGGGCAAAGTGTTATTGGGTTTTTCTATCTGGAATTAGTCAATAGCAGCCCGGAGTCTGGATTAGTGCCCGGTTGATGGCATTAGGCTCGCCCCCTATTACATGGGACTTAAACATAACAGGCGAAATGTGGGTATACTATAGGTAAACCTCTGCCCAACCCTTCGGGGAAACAAGGCGTGACGTTATGTTATGTTGAATAATAGGTTTGCAGTGAAGGTATATCTAACTACGTCACTTAGCTAGAGTATAAAAAAGAATAAATCCTTGAAAAACTCGCAAGTCGTAGTCCACCACCGAAATTACGTCTGCAGAGGTGACGCTGCCGCTGGAGCAGCAGGTAGGAAGGTGCAGGAGGAGGTGTGGCCTTCGCGGCTGGATGCGGTCAAATACTCCGTGTTGACCGTCGATCCCAAGCGTTTATTTTTTTTTTAACCCAAACCTGGAGGCCGAAAGACGGCCTGTTCTAACCAGATTTATCCTAAGACAAATGAATTAGGGTCTGACCAGAGAGATCAGACTGAACTTTCGATTGATGAAAAAGATTAAAAGATACGTACCAGGTTAATTAAAACGAAAACTTCCCGTCTTAAACCTTGTAAGTATGGGAATCAAACTTGAAAAACGATCCTATGACAAATAATAAAGGACATTAGAACAGGAAAAAAAGACCATATTTTTCCTACGGCGGCGACAACTACAAAGTTTACGTACCGTAAGTAGACGAGATGCGATGTGGCAAGCAACCTTGCTTTTAATAATAAATTGTATGAGAACTTCTGGTGTTAAATATAAAAATACTTAAATGTTCCACATTACTTGATCTATATCAACACATGATGAACAAAGGTTGACAAAAAAGGACCAAAAAGTTTTGACATGTATAGTTATGCTGCAATATACACAAGCCATTTTTACTTAAAAAGATATTCAATAATCAATCAATCTGCCAAGCCTTTTCCCAACTATGTTGGGGTCGGCTTCCAGTCTAACCGGATGCAGCTGAATACCAGTATTTTACATGGAGCGACTACCTATCTGACCTCCACAACCCAGTAACTGGGTAATACGAGACCCCTTGGTAAGGCTGGTTGTCAGACTTTCGGGCTTCTGACGACCCGTAACGACTGTCAAATATCTACGAATGACAGCCGGGACCAACGGCTTAACGTGCTTTCCGAGGCACGGAGGAGTCTCGGTATGTAAAGATGGTCACCCATCCACGGACAACCCTGGCAAGCGGAGCTTAACCTGATGGATCGACCCGTGCGGATGTTATTACTTAGCCACGAGCTCCTAAAAGATTTTCAATAATATTTAATTAAATCAATTTACAAATAGTTCACATGAAATTCCGATGATACTCAGGCTCGTATTATTGAATCGGTCTCATTTGAAAGATCTGCCTCGCGTCATTTGATATCTCCTGGGAGACTGACTTCAATTCAAAATAAACATAAACGTAATTTGATGTTGAATTCAAATGACATTTACTATTCTGACAGCTTTTTTCGCGCGCAGACGTCATCTTGAGAACCATAGACATCAATTTGTTTCTTTTTCTTGCCATAGAGTGTTACAAACTTACAACCGACCTTATTGAGCCACTCAGCCACAATCCTTATCACTAACGAACCAAACAGAAATGTGGTATTAGCCAGAAACTTGAGAAGAAACTCATTACTACAAAAGTTTAATCTTTTGCTACGTCGTCGATACATTGGGCCTGTAACTGATTGAGACTACTTATTTCTTTATAATATCATTGATTGGAAACCAATAATAAATAAAAGAACATAACATCACGCCTGTATTCCCCGAAGGGTTAGGCAGAGGTGTACCTATAATACACCCACACTTCGCCAGTTATGTTGTGTTATTATCTATACCTACATACAAATAAATAAAAATTATGTGTCTGTTTGCAATGTCAACATAACAGCTTATTGCTTAATGCATGTGAAAGTATAAACGATACTTATAACAAATATCAATTTTTAAAGTTTTTGTCTGTCTGTCTGTCTGTTCGTTCCGGCTAATCTCCGAAACGGCTGTACCGATTTTGACGGGACTTTCACTGTAAGATAGCTGATGTTATAGGGAGTATCTTATGCTACTTTTCGAAAAATAATTAGGGTTCCGCGAAAATAAAATAAATCCCATGGAATCGTGAACCAAATCCGATTCAAATAGGGAAGTATAGACATTCAGGCGGGCAAAGCCACGGGCAACAGCTAGTGTTTAATAAATAAGGTCTAATGAAATGACTAAACAACCATTGAAGGGGTTAATGAGGAGGTTATTCCAAATACCTATGATTTTTTTTAAAGGTTTTTCCCGCACCAATCTTTCAGTAGCAGCCCTGAGGGGCAATTCCCGTAATTTTATTTTTTTTTTTTTTTTTTTTTTTTTCGTAATTTTTTTTCCCGTATTTTTTTTTTTTTTTTTTTTTTATCTGATCTCAGTCTCAATATGTCAGAAATACCTATAATTTCCCTACATTTTTGACAAGTTTTGACGTTTGATTGTCGCTGAGATGAGATTGCGACTAGATTTTGGACGATTTTTACGAGAATTGGGCTTCTGGAGTCTGGATTTGTGCCCAGTTTATGGTAATGGTCTACCCGAAATCAAAAGTGTAATGTTACCTTTGTTATGACCTCAATTTGTGTTGCAGTTGTAACCTATCCAAAATTGATTGAAGATTGGAAGATGAAATGATGCTTCAATTGTACAGGAATGGGTCGCGCCGTTCCTAAATCTGAAGTCACCCCCTAAGCGTCATCGTGATAGGCTGCAGGCGCTGCAGCACAGCGCACGTGCGTTCCAGATTTACGTAAGAAACACAGCCTTAAAAATATAATTTCTTATATAAATAACTCAAATAATAAAAATAACCTAAAATGTAAACATTGTCTGATTTTACCAATTTGGTCATTACTGGGAGACGTGAAAATTGGGCTCGTGAGACCTTCTTACATGCTCTAATTTATAGCCAAATTCCGGCCCTGTAACGCCAGGCCCAAGTTTCTATGGAGTTAGGGATTCTCCTTTCTACTTTATATCTGTAATATTTTTGGTGTACATAATAAAGAGTATTCTATTGTAGTAGGGGCTTTTGGTAAGAAATAGTATGTAGGGGCTCGTAGCTGAGAAATAACAACCACACGGGTCGAGCAGGTTAAGCTACGCTTGGCGCGGTTGGTCCGTGGATGGGTGACCATCTTTACATATCAAGACCACTCCGTGCCTTGGAAAGCACGTTAAGCCGTTTCCAGTACTAATGGTTTAAAGTGCTTTCCGAAGCACGGAGTGGTCTCGTTATGTAATGGATGGTTACCCATGCACGAACCGACCGCAACGTAACCTCAACCTTCAGTCGACCCATGCGGCTGTTGCTATGTAGCCAAGATTCCATTTTAAATCAGTTATTCAAATTAGGCTGTCAATAAAGATTTTTGAACGTCAAAATTACATCAATCCCCCGATTAGAGTTGCCAACCACACTGTTAAAAACAGTATTATTCTGTTTTTCACTCCTAAATACTGTTTACTGTACCATGTTTATTATTGACTGCCTCGTTGGTCTAGTGGTCACAAGCGCTACTGCTGAGCATGAGGTCCTAGGTTCGGTTCCCATGTCGGGTAAAGTGTTATTGGGTTTTTCTATCTGGAATGTCTTAGTAGCAGCCCGGAGTCTAGATTTGTGCCCGGTAGATGGCAATAGGCTCGCCCCCTATTACATGGGACTTAAACAAAACTGGCGAAATGTAGGTGTACTATAAGTAGGTACACCTCTGCCTAACCCTTCGGGGAAACAAGGCGTGATATTATGTTAGTGTTTATTTTCACACTTTGACCAACATAGACGTTTTTCTTATACAAAAAGTTTTCATCCCTACCCCTGATACGTTCCATCACCACTTTCTAGTGTTTTTAATCGACTTAAAAAAGGAGGAGGTTCACAATTCGGATGTTTACATTTTTTTATGTATGTTCGGGCATAATTATCTCCGTCATAATATATAGACAAATTTGCAAAATTATTTTTCTTGTCTGAAAGGGTATGCTCTCGAGGTGGTCCCATTGCCATCAAGTCAGAATCTGATAAGAGGATCCCATGAAAATCTAGGGAAACCCTCAAATTTTATAGGCACACATATAGCGATTTGGGTATTTTTTTATAGTAATTCGTGCATTTGCTCTCGGAAAGCACCATTTGTTGAATAAGTACCTTACCTTCGTATAAGAAATCATGGCCAAGCTATAACATTATCGTACGTTATAATATAAATACATCAATAAATTACATCGGCATGTGCTGGAACGCTCGCTAATTGAATTAGCCAGAGCCCTGATATACGTTACTATTATTTATCTTGACTTACACTCGTGGACGAAATTACGTACGGTTATATATAGTTATATACATAGGTGTTACTTATTAAGCCGTATTATCATTACAGTAGGAGTTCCAGCAGACGAGGTCATGAACGAAATGCTAAAACGTGCAATTTGTGTAAGCTTAATGAAAGAATGTGGGTGTATACAACATGTCCTGGAATTGACGCACAACCTCTTAAGGGAGCATTGTACTCATCGTTTGATTATGAACAACTTTTACTATGAGACTAAACTTGAAATGGCGTAATAAAAATCAGCTGTTTCGTACATTTATGTTCGCATATATAGTAAAAGTTGTTCATAATGATGAGTACAACGCCCTCAGAGGTTGTGCGTTATTTCCGGGACATTTTGTATAATTGCATTACGTATAAAAATCGGTGATTCTAATCACTTTCCTGTATTGTAGCTTTATAAACAGTCTGTCTTCTGACTAATTGCTTAAAATAATTGTACACCTTAAATAATTCAGTTAGCACCGCTTAAAGGTTCCCGCAACGGCAAAATGGCGCCGCGTGTCGCGCGAGGAGCAGTGCCTTTGTGTCGCATCGTGTGTCGCGCTTATTTTCGGGAGCCTTAACATACATAGGTATTTTATTATTACTTTACAGTAACAGGTTTGAGACTATTTGAATACTCCTCATTCATCTGAAGAAAACCTGACAAGATACATCGACCTCTAGAGAGGGAGTCTAAACAAAAACCTAACTTAACTCGTATTAAAAAACTCAACCATCTCCAGCTTCACAACTCCTGCAAAATATCATCGTAGAAGTTGTAACGAGTGACTCCCACATGGGACCAGGGGTTGTCAACTCAACCGCAAAATGTTGAAGTTTCGGCTTCACGCGACTTTCAGCGACAAGTTAGTTTTAGTTTTAAGTAATCTGCCGCTTGCGTGACAGTATATACCTGTTGACGTTATGGGGTCAATGTACTAGTAGTGTTGTCTTTGGGATGTATACTTATAGAGCTAAGTGGGGTGGAAGAGTGATATACGTTGGTGGGCTCATTTTGTGGGTAGGTAAGTCGCCTATTATGAGACTTATGAAAAGATGTGGCGCTCTTTATTAAACTAGAAGCTGTACAGACGAGAATATTTCACACATAGGTACATAAACGCATGCCTTCTTCCCACGGGGGTAAGGCAGAAACTACAGAACGCCACCTACTTTTGCTTCGTTTGAAGTATACAGGGTTATTTTAACTTGTCTAGCTAAATTCTGTAGACGCGATGGGTATCGACATCATTTTATTCTCTATATTTCGATTTTTCCGAAGATACCTTTGAACGTTGTGAAACTGTATTAAGCTGTATTCAATGCACGCAAGTTGTAGTATTGTTATGACATAACCTCTACTAAATTACACGAAAAAATGTACAAAGACTTAATATGTTTTGTTTTAAATGTGACAAAACAAGATGGCGTTCTCATAAATTAACACAACACTGAGGAACCAGAATGTATTAAAAGAAAATATGGATGATTGATTTTAACACGTAGTACTTATTTTCTAAAAACGGAAGAGGATTTCAGGTATACTTTTGTGAATATGGAATTCGAACTAATGCTTTTACTTTGACAAAAACATTTAATGATTGTAAACTCTTCTGTACGATTTGAGGGATGTAACGAACGTCTTTTCTAATGTCAAAAGACTATTTGCTCCGGATAACATTAGAACATCAACATCATAATCGAGCTAAGTACCCATATTAAAACCGATTTTGTACTAAACTTAAGATTCCTTAACCTACGTAGACTAATTTATTAAGCGCGTGTCAACTGCTGTGATTAATCAAGAACCAACCAGATCAATTGACATGCGCTTAATTTTGACACTTGCCGATTTCCGTCCCAGAAACTGAGTGTAAGTTTCACATGTCAATTCTACCTTCTACATTATTTATCTATTTACTGACAACAATACGTAACATAACTTTACGCCTGTATTTTCTGAAGGGTTAGGCAGAGGTGTACCTATAGCACACACACATTTCGCCAGCTATATTTAAGTCTCATGTATGTAATAGGGGGCGAGTCTATTGCCATCAATCGGGCACAAATCCAGACTCCGGGCTGCTACTGAGAAATATCATATGGAAAAACCCAATAACACTTTGTCCGACCCAAGAATCGAACCCAGGACCTCATGCTGAGCAGCAGCGCTTCCGACCACGAGACCAACAAGGCAGTCCATATTAATGCTAAAGCAATTGGTTCACAGTCGCCAACCGCGTCCCAACAGAGGTGACCTTGGTGGTTTACAACCGTGTAGATGGTGGTTTACGACCAAACATTGAAACAGCCCTGCCGGTCGCCAACCAAGTTCACCTCTGTTGGGGTCGCGGTTGGCGACCGTGTAACAGACGCTTAAGATAATAAACATTTATTTTAATTATTCAAAAACCACCAATCATGACTTTTTCGAAAATTCTAGAATCGTTGTTTGTGAAGCAGCTTTTTAATTCATTTACATAAAAAATACATCTATGAAATATCACTTATAAAGGAAATGCAAATAATAAATACGTAGTTAGGTCATCGAAAAATTTAATTCTAAAAGAAACATAGGTTTATAAGTCACAGAAAGACGTGCACATAAAAAGATACGATAACTTAATTTGAATAAAAAAAGTACCAGCGAGCTTACCCAGCTTCTTCTGGGTAAGCTCGCTCCATCGTCGACTTTGTCTCTGTCACCACTGCCCTAGACGAGAGTCAAGAGCAAACCTATCTCAAATAAAAAAAATAAAAAACCATTCATCATTTCATTTGTCTAGAAATATTCCGATATATTTAGCGTCAGACATTATTTGAATAATGATAAATAATGAGCCGCTGGAGCATGAATTAATCAAGTTAGTTTGGGAAGCATTACAGGTGAGTTGCTTACATTAGGTATGCAAATTGTGATTTATTATTTTAACGTATACTGGCAGTAGGGCGCTTCAGTGATGTTAAAAATGTTACTTTTAAAAGTTATTTTAACACATTCGCTGCGTTACGGGAAGTATTTGGCCGTAATTGAGTTTCGCCGTGTGCGGCAGCTAGTTTTCCCTGTCTGGCCCCCCCGGTGCGGAGGTTATAAAACTAAGTTCCCGGATGCCTATACATATTGCCGACGTTATTGCTTTAAGTGTATTCAAATTTAGAAGGAAAAATGTACGGGAAGTATTTTTGCGTAACGCACAGAAGGTAAGTTGGCTTCTAGCGCTGCCGCAGCGAATTTGTTAAGCAGTGATAGCCTGCCTAGTGAAGTGACCGTCGGACTGCCAAGTCATATGTCTCGAGTTCGAATCCAAGTCACGCACCTCTGACTTTTCGGATTAATGTGCGTATTGTATAATTATCACTTGCTTAAGAAACGGTGAAGGAAAACATCGTGAGGAAACCGGCATGCCTGAGAGATATTTCTCGTCGACATGTGAAGCCAAGTCAGAGGCCCATGGGCGGCATAAAAACTCTGAGACCAGGTTAGTCACTAAGCACACGAAAAAGAAAGAAGAAAAGGTATTTATACGGAAAGAACCGAAGTGTGGAGCTCTCTGCCAGCGTCTCTGTTCCCTTCCACATGTAACCCATCTGCCTTCAAGGTAAGAGTGAACAGTCATCTTCTGGGCACGCTCGTTCCATCAAAGACCTCATCCATCGCTTTCCATTAGACGTGATCGAGGGCAAGAGCAGGCCCTACAGCGATAAAAAAGAAGGCTTTTGTGATTCTGCAGTTACGGATAGTTAGAAACCCAAAAAGTACGGTTTAGCCAGATAAGTATGCCACCATGACTGAGTTTGGCAGTCAATCCGTATAAAACAGCTCCTAACCGTCCGAATTTTGTGTCACGGAAAGACCATACTCATAGTACGTACATTTATAAAAGAAATTGTTAAATGCTTCGGCGGATTAAGACAAGCTTAAAGTCTTTTTTTACTCCTTTCCGTCCTTTCGTTGGTATTGTTCGTCGAATCGTTGAGCTCCTTAACTTTTATGTTGAGCTGTACGATTACTGACAGATGCTTGCACTGACTGGACAGGCCCACTCAATCTGTGTGGTTCTTTCCTCAAAAGACCATTTCAGACACCAACCTACATGGTCTTCACATTATCTGACCAAGATTATGTCTGGACTTTAAAAGAGACTGTGACCGCTGAGTTTGTTTCGGCCTTTCTTCTCAGAGTAGTCAGATAGGAAACGCCGGCCTCATCTAGTTTAAAAAAAAAATGTTTGACATGTAAAAGTGTTTGTATAAACCTACTTACAGAAATAAAATCATTTATCATTTACTGACGTTACTTTAATTCATCCAGAGTATCCTGCCCAGTCAGCACGACTACTAATATTACTTACTATTAATTAAACTTTTAAACTATTCACTAATATCTCGTTGAAGAAGAAGAAGATACAGTTTTGTAATCATTTTGCCAAGGATAACTCTACTCACTCGATTATAGCAACTAGCGTGATAGTATATCTTCAGAAAGGCCTAATACGTATATATACTACTAAACTAATAGCCCTTCCCCAGCCTCCGAGCGATTATAACCCACAGCCGTTACGAAATGACCCGTCGTAGCACTTTCGTAGACGTGCTACGAAAGCGTAGCGCTACGTTATCGCTACGTCAATTTAGTAGACATTGTGATTGCTACGATTTGAAAATCAGTTGGACAATTCTAACACTGCAAAATGTTACTTCATTTTTTACGTTAATGAAATTGAAACTAGAACAAAACTTGATTTTGTATTTCTTAAGTACGAAAATTGGGATTCGGTTTTTACTGTGGCTTTAAACATTCATAATACTTAACTAATTCTATTCTATGTCTAAAAGTAAACACTTAGTATTGGTTTTCGTTGATTAAACTCTTATTTTTTCCTTTTTTTTTGTTTTCATTCTTTCATGGTATAAATTAATAAATAAACAAGAAACGATTTTTGGGTCATTATCGAAATCTAAGTAAGATATTATTTAGACATTACAAAAGTTCAATATCCAAGAACCTTATAAATAGATATCTTGTTTTAGTATCTACGTGATACGAACAAACTCTCAAACCGTTTTCTCAAAAACATTGCAATATAACATTTTGAGCACAATTAACCCGACATAACAGAGACAAATGGTGTGTTAATGTATTCACCGCTGTGACTGCTTCACATTAATTTCCGTTTGACTCCCATAGGCTAACATGGCAGTTATTAATTACGGGAACCCGTTATCTTATGGTTTCAGGACTTGGGAGATAATATTTTGAAACGAGGAAAGATTTTTATGAATATTACTAGCTTTTTGGATTCGTCCGCGTGGATGTAGGAAATTGTCTCAGGAAGAAATACTACTGGGACAAAAAGTACTATACGTACTAACCTAGCTCACGCTCTATCAGAGTGCCAAATTTTATTCAATTTGGTTTAGCCGTTAAGGCGTCAAAAGGCATAACAGACAAACAAAACAAAGTTCATTTCGCATTTATAATAAGTAGTTAAGTATGGGCACGGGATGACAGTTATGTCGATGAATACTTATGTGCGAATTTCACCAAAGAAACTGAACACGATCAGCACGTCTAAACCACGTTTAAGAGCTGACAGTGTCACTAATTTCTGTGGAATATTGACACTGACAGCTCTTGAACGCGGTTTAGACGTGCTCATCGCGTTCAGTTTTTTGGTGAAATTCGCAGTGTCCTTTTGTTAAAAACTGGTAATACAGAACTGCTGTTGAACGTGGTCTTCCTGTTCTGATTGCAGACGGATTGAATTATTTTGCTTGATCAGACAGACGGTCACTTCTACCCATTCTTTTTATTGACGAGCAATCTGTTTACAACTCCAGTCAACAACTGTTTGTGGAGAGCAGTGATGGCCCAGTGGTAACGTCTCTGAGTTATATATAGGTCGTGAGTTTCAAACACGGGCAGGCGCTTTACTTTTTGTAAATAATTTCATCACCACTGCTCTCAAAACGGCGAAGGAAAACAACGTGAGGAAAACGGCATGTCCTAGAACCAATAATTCGAAGACATGTGACACCTACCAACCCGCACTGGGTCCGCGTGTTAGATTACAGCCCACTCCCTCTCGAAGAGAGGCCTGTGTCCCAGCAGTGGGAACATTAAAGACTGTTTACGCTGATATTTTTATATTATTTATAGAATCAGTTAGACTTAAACCTTTCAAATTCTGAAAACCCTTTGACATTTCGGGCTCCAACCGGCGCGCGTGTATAATCAGAAAGCCAGCTCCCCTAATTAAGAACGTTCACTATCTAGTCACAATTTCATCTCAGCGACAATCAATGTCAAAAACTTGTCAACAATGCAGGTAAACAACAGGTATTTTTCAAATTCATTTTTTTTTTGACAGATTGAGACTGAGATTAGAAATAGAACGTGGACGTGCTTACAATCCTTTCATAATTATTTTATCTCTAATTACTCGATTTCAGTGTCAGAATCACAGTGATCTTTATTCTCGTTAAAATAAGGTTGCTGTTGGGTTGTTGCTGTCAGAGGTAAAGTAAATGTGAAAATACTGTAAAATACGAGAATTGCCCCTCAGATCTATGAACGTCACCACGACGTCTTCCTGTCCTTGTCCCATGATACGTGGGGTCGGCGCAAAACGTTTCCTTCTTTCACTCTCCCCTGTCAACCATCACGCTATCATCCACTCCCTTCTCTTTCATGTCATTCCTCACACAATCCATCCATCTTTTCTTTGGCCTTCCTCTCCCTCTCCATCCATCAACATTTATATTCATCACTCTTTTAGTCACATGCGATTCCTCCCTCCCCATCACATGCCCATACCAAGCCAAACGATTTCCTTTCAACTTTTCTGTCACTGGCGCCACTTTCAAACTTCCCCTTAAATACCCTTTTCTTACTTTATCCATTCTCGTCGCTCTACGAAATAGGACGAAGCAAAAGGAGTATGGATGCATCGTAGTAGGTGCATGGCGTTCTGTGGCTTCTGCCTACCCCATGGGAAAAGGCGTGAGTTTATGTATATGTGTATTGTATATGTGTAACTCGAGTTTCCAAATTAGGTCCATTTATTAACACGGAATCGAATTCCTTTTGCTCCACTTAACTCGATACAAACTTAATTCCTCACGGCATACCAGAAGACATCGATCAACATGACCCGACGGTAAACCATCAAAGGATCATACAAACACATAATGAACATGTAATATCATACATACACTGTAATATCGGCAGGGAGGTATGTACAGTACAGTCACGTGCATAAATATCTTACACTTATGCAAAATTTAAAAGCGATTTTCTCGTCAACTAAAAATTTGACCAACGAGGCAGTCCCTGCCTGTGACTGCCTCGTTGATCTAGTGATTGCAAGCGCTACTGCTGAGCATGAGGCCCTGGGTTCGATTCCCAGGTCGGGCAAAGTGTTATTATGTTTTCCCTATTACGTGGGTGTATTGTAGGCACACCTCTGTCTAATCCTTTTGGGGCAATATAGGCGTATTGTAATGTTATGTTTTTAAAGTTTTGTAGTATAGTTGTGCGTTAATTCCGAGACATGTTTTAGACGACTGCCAACTTGGAGTATGCAAACTTAGTTATAAATTCCCGTACATTCTCTGTATGAGTGACTGATAAATTGCATATGCACTTAACCACTTAACTAAAGGTTAAGTGCGTCAGCCTGTTGAAACTATTTACATATTTGACACCGTATTAGCATTCCTTCATCATTATCTTTACATATTATAAATGTAAGTCACTTTTCGTGTCGGTCTCTGTGAGCGCGCAAAATCCGTTGCGTTGTTCTAAACTACGCAACGGATTTTGATGCGGTTTTCACCCTCATTTAGAGAATTTATTCCGGAACGTTTATGGGTATAACACCTTAATATTAAACTTACATATAGCAAAGAAATCTCGTAAAAAGCGTGTCGCTAGTTTTTGATAAATTAACTTTATCTAATAAAGGTAGGAACTATATATAGAAAATATTTCAACCTACTTCAATCAGTCTGCCTATTCTTCTCAACTACGTCAGGGTAGGCTTCCAGTCTAATCGGGTGCAGCTAAATATCAGTAATTCAACCTACCTACCAACAGAATATACATACTTAAAAACATGTACTGCTTACAAAACGTCCGAGGTTCCGGCCAAAGAAATTGTTAAATATAATGTAGGCAGAACAGAAACTGTGACCCCGTTATGAAGGAAATAATTGTACTCATCAGAATACAGGGGTTCCGTAATAATGCTCCGTTGAAAACTTGCTTTCATAACATTTTCGTCGGAACATTTTTTAGAAGTAACAAAATCTATGTTTCACTGTATCTTGCAGGTTTACCGTCTCAAAACTTTGTATGGAGTTAAGCATGCCTTTGTATGAGAACTTTTGGTGGGTTTAAATAATGAATTTTGTGTGCAGTCACGATTCACAATTAAAGAAAAAAACAGATACGATATTCACTTATTTGCTCAAACATGAGTACAATACATAGAACACAAATTGTCAGCATGCAAGAGATGTTTAAAGTATAGTACAATAATTTTAAGAACCCGTATTCTTCTATTTAATGGTGGTATTGTCAGTGGCGTGCGTTACACTTTAATCATCATCAGCGGTGAGTCATAATAAAAATTATAAATTCATTCACTCACTGACAGACGACGTAGTTACAGCCTAAACTGCTGGGTGTAAAAGCATAAAATTTTGCAAATTCCTTTAAATAAATAATGAAGATGTGAATGTTTTATATTTTTTTATTCTAGATGAACGAGATGAATAGAGATGATGCCTGGGTAAAAAAATACATTCTATTTAGTCCGTCAGTCAGATAATAAAAAAAATATTAGACACGTATTTTTGCTTTATCATATTAATAAACATTGACTTGGATAAAATGCAGTGGGGCTCGCTACGTCACAACTCAGTATAAAATCTAGCAAGGCGTGATGTCATGCCACATTTTAACTCAATGTATCGCCGTAATCTTTTGATTACGTAAAAAAAGAAAAAATACGTGTCCAATATTTTTTTACTAATCTAATTGACGGACAAAGAAAATTGTTTTGACATCATCCCTATTGGTTAAAATAGCATGAAACGTTGTGTGGAAGTTTTATCGACGGAAAACCCCATCGGGGCACACAGCTTGTAGCTAGATAGAATTCTCTCGTAAATAGGAACCAACTATATCTTGTGAAATGTTGGTCTAACACCAACTAGAACAAGTTAACTAGTCAAAACACGTAGCAAGGAGGTTCGAAGATATCTGACCTTTCGTTTTATTTTAATAATTTTGATGTCAATCAGCAGACAATATATCTAACTTCCATTACTTACGGCCGAACCCAATAACATATTTTCAGTAAAAGATAGATTGCTATTGCAGTATAATTCTATCTGTTCTTATGTCAGGCCGGTAATATTCCATAAGCTTTTATAGATTATTGCGACGTTAAAACCGTCTAAGGTTTTTCTATCTCCAGTATGCCAGAACTGGTGATAGGTAGGTTAATGGGTTCGACCGTTATACGATGTGCTTTTCTGTACAAAATAAAAGCTTACAGCTGACTAGCCTATCTATCTACATAAATCTGTATAAATAAAAATGAAATGCTGTTCGTTGGTGAGCGCATCACTTGAGAACGGCTGGACCGATTTGACTATGTAAAGTTTTCTGAAAAATTTTCTAATTCGGGAATAACTGAACGTCCTTTTTTGTATCAACTATTGGAATTAAGACGGGACAATCTGTCAGGTCAGCTAGTAGATAAATAAAAGTAAGTAGTTAATGCTAGTTTTTTATCAAAACGAATCCTTCCTATACGGCTATCTTGAACAAAACCAAATTCTCATCAATGCAAAGCATAATAAGCCTATCTTTAATTATGTAACCTCGTGCTAATTGCATTCACTTAAGGCGAAAGCGCCAGGTAGCCCGGAAAATTCAAATTTTCTTACGTTTTTTGCAATTTGCAAGTCATTATTAGGTTGTATTTTGATCAAAATATGATTCGCGAACATAAAAAGTATGGATTTACAGAATTATAATAATTAAAGTCATCCATAGGTACAACTCTTTAAGACCAGGTATTTCTATTGAATGACTATTTCATGAAATCTTGACAATTAGGATTATACAAACTTATGGAGTTGTATTACTGATTTTCATGATTATAATTCTGTAAATGCATAATTGTTACGGTCGCGAATTATACCATAATCAACATACAACTTAATACTGATTTGCAAATTGCAAAAAAAATAAGAAAGTTTGAATTTCGCGAGCTACCTGGAGCTTCCTCCTTAACGATTTTAACTTAACTTAGATTTTAATTAACTTAGCCCTAATATCATTAATATTATTTCAATCAAACATCGTTAACATCTCGTTTGTCAATTCACAAGTCTTTCAATTCCAAATAGTTTGTAATTGATTAAAACTCTAAAAAGGTGCATTAGCACTGGCCATTGTTAGACGAAAAAAGAAAAATACCCCAAGTTCTTTTTTTAATTTTCTATCTCTGACAGAGGAGGTTTAATTCTGATTTTAAAGTGAAACTAGATGAATGTTATTTTAAAGCAAACTAGCTGCCCGACTGACGTCCGATAGAAAATCCACTTTCAGTTTTACCGAATTTCCCAATTTTTCAAAATTGTCTATTCGTTAGAACCTGATTCGGACTATTACGAACATTTTAAAAGAAAATTTTTGGAAATCGGTCCAGCCGTTCTGAAGTGATGCGCTTACCAACGAACATTTTTATTATGTAGATAGATGTAATGTATAAAGTAATTAATTCTTAATGAAATATTAATAATAAAACTGATGTTCTCACGAAACTTGGCCCTTATTTCGTCTAGATAACGCCTTAATCGTGAAGGAACATCACTCAGGCAGTTTCGCAGATCGCCAGTCATCGTACTTGACACTTCCTATTAATTACTTTCCCGTACAAAAAAAACCTTTTTATTTTTCTTTTTTCATCAGCATTTGGAAAACACAAAGGTTTTAATCAAAGTGCTCTTTTATATTTTTATGCAAATGTTAAAAGATACTAAAAGGTTATTCCCGTGTTTTTATCGTTGGTTTTTAAAAGTTAGTGTTAACGTTATTGTGGTTTAAAATATAATTGAATTACCTCAAATTGTTTTAATTAAATACGTATTTATGTTAAACCGCTCGTTATAAACAGTATCATCGTTTTGATAAAAATAAGTTAAGTATAATTTTAAATTTATTAAATTGAATGTAGTCTACCTACGAATTATTAATAACATTGCCATGCCTAACGCACATTCAACTTCAGGAACCAGTTTTATAAAACAAACGACGACACACACAAAAAATCGCAAAAGACCTAACAATGTCGTTTTCAGACATTCATGTCGACCTTTCGTTCTATATTTAAATCACTGTGTACCTTAACATTCTTGACATAACTAAACGGTAAAAATGACCTTGCCTTACCTGTTAAAGTCGTAACAACACGATTCCACCACACACCAAACTTTACACTAAAAAAATAGTTTACCACAAAAAAGTATTCACCATCCAAGTATCTAACACCGATTTAAAAAGTTTAAATACAATCACAACCACTTCTTTTTAATCTTTACACTTACTACACACACACAAACACTTCGATTTTCGAAATAGTCGGGTTTTTAATCGCGACGCGACACACGTTCGCACATGCAGCCTAAAGGCGGTACACTGGCTGAAATACACGAAGTTTGCCGACAGACGGGGGTGTTGTTGTCTCTTTCTACCGCGAAGGAACTCGGGGGGGTTGAAGAATTTCGCAATTAAAAATCGTTAATAAACACAATTATATGACGTAGTGATAAAGTGTGGAGTGAAAATGTGTTACATACAGATAAGTGATGAGTTAGTGAGTTTTGTTTTCTGTTTATTTAATTATTTGTATGTTTTTCGGGAGAAATATATTCGTTTGAACGAAACGTGGCTTCTTATAGTTTGTTGCTTGTTTGGTGGAAGTATTTCGTGTCGTGTGTTCACGTTTCTCTGAGTAATATGCGAAGTAGTTTAAAATAAAAAAACTAAAGTGATTGGTTGTACCCAGTAAAGCTACTTGTGAAAGTGTTCCTTCGGGGACTACCAGTAAGCAGCATTGCTGTGTTTTATTGGAAAGGTATTATGCCTCGTTGGTTTAGTGGTCGCTACTGCTGAGCATGAGGTACTGGGTTCGATTCCCAGGTCGAGCAAAGTGTTATTGGGTTTTTCCATCAGGAATTTCTTAATAGCAGCCCGGAGTCTGTATTTGCGCCCGGTTGAAGACCATAGGCTTGCCCCCTATTACAGTGGTCGCGTCACGTAAAAAGAATGCCGGCCGTGTACCTGGGCACTGAGCGATTTATCGATTCTGAGCCTATTCCAAAGAACTAAGTTGCTAGTAAAGTACTGTAGAGGCTTTAATTGGGCCCACTTTCAGCATGAAACCTTCGCGAGTTGTTTGATAGTTTTAAGAAGACAAGCATTGATGTAATTAAATAGAATAGGTTTGAATTTGAAAGGTCAGGAAATTTGTTTTATATTGAGTCAGTGGTAGAATAACATTTGTAATTTAACGGGCTTTCTATAAGCTATTAATTGATTAATTAATTTTCAATTATTTATTTCAATTTTAAGTTTAATTTATTTTCACATAAACATAACATAACATCACGTCTTGTTTCCCCGAAGGGTTAGGCAGAGGTGTACCTATAGTACACCCACATTTCGCCAGTCATGTTTAAGTCCCATGTAATAGGGGGCGAGCCTATTGCCATCTACCGGGCACAAATCCAGACTCCGGGCTGCTACTGAGAAATTCCAGGTAGAAAAACCCAATAACACTTTGCCCGACCTGGGAATCGAACCCAGGACCTCATGCTCAGCAGTAGCGCTTGCGACCACTAGACCAACGAGGCAGTCAAAATAATTTATTTTTAATGGCCTATTTATTTCAATCTCATTTTAATTTATTTGCTATTATTTATTTATATTTTGTTATGAAGGCATTAATTGATCACGTCATCGTCATTACTAACATAGTTTTTAAGATAATTAATGTAATACTAAAGAATTATGGACAGTTTTTTGTCTGAATTAAATTAATTTTATTTTTTATTTTATTTTTTTATTATTAAATAATAATATAGTGCTCCGGTGTCTGATTTATCGTAACTACGTTTACGAAACACACACCACAGTATTACATAAGCATACAAAATACGTAGTGGTCTGCTCAGCCCCATAGTACCCCGGCAGATCATTACAATATCTATAGATTAATTCTACAATAAAACAATTACACTTATACATACGGGTGTACTATAGAACACCTCTGCCCAACCCTTCGGAGAAACAAGGCGTGATGTTACACAAACACACACAATAGCACAATAGTATAAATGTGTTATACATATAAAACAATAGCCTAGTACTTTAGGACGCGACTGTACCCGTGCGCAGACACATCACCTCCACTGTCGCTCAGTGTTCTTTTTACGTAAAGACAACTGTACATGAGACTTAAACATAACTGGCGACATGTGAGTGTACTATAGGTACACCTCTGCCTAACTTTACGGGGATACAAGGCGTCATGTTATGATAAATGATTTTATTTCTGTAAGTTGGTTTATACAAACACTTTTACACGTCAAACATTTTTTTTAAACTAGATGAGGCCGGCGTTTCCTATCTGACTACTCTAAGAAAGGCCGAAACAAACTCAGAGGTCACAGTCTTTTTTAAAGTTCAGACATAATCTTATTATCTTTTTTATTTCTTAATGCCATAGGCATTAAGTCCGCCTCTGTACTTTTCTGTGCATGAAGTATTAAATAAATAATAATAAATAATAATCTTGGTCAGATCATGTGAAGACCATGTAGGTTGGTGTCTGAAATGGTCTTTTGAGGAAAGAACCACACAGATTGAATGGGTATATATTTGTGTAGTTACTGGAGATGTTTCGTCTAATGTATGTAACGGTCAAAATACTAAAGTACCGACTGGGTGTTGCTAGGCTGCCAACGGATACCAACCAAAAAATGTTTGGAATTTTATTGTAAGACTAGCTGTGCCCCGCGACTTCGTTCGCGTGGAATTCGTAAGATACACAATATACTAAAATAACAGCCACATTTTAATAAAACTCCCTAGTCCCCCGACTCGTGGCGTTGCATCGCCCGCCCGCGCTATTACTTCGTTTCCGCTTAGTGTTCTTTCCGAATTTTTGCGTTTTGCTCGACTCCTAAGGGTCGTAGCGTGATGTTAAATAGCCTATAACTATCCTCGAGAATTGGGCTACGAAATGCAAAAAGAATTTTTCAAATCCGACTTTTTGTTCACAATTTCATGGGTTTTCATTTATGTGCGCGAAACCCTAATTATTTTCCTAAAATAAAAGGAACCCAAGATACTCCCCGTAACATCAGCTATCTGTCAGTGAAGGTCCCGTCAAAATCGGTCCAGCCGTTTCGGAGATTAGCCGGAACAAACAGACAGACAACAATTTTTTAAATTGCTTTTCTGTTATAAGTACCATATGTACTCGTACTTTCTTATGCATTTAGTAAAAAGTTGTTATTTTGACAATACAAACAGACACTTCAATTTTATTTATTTGTATAGATAAGTAGATAAGTCTGAAATCGCCAACCAGTCTTGAACAAGCGTGGTGATCAATGCGTGCCTCCTCTGTATGAGAAGAGGCTGGTATTATGCCAGTACTAAGACGAAAGACACGTATAATCTCTAACTAACTACATAAAGGTCATTGTCCTCTAGTCTGACATCCATCAAATAAGTAAATGTTACTTCAACACATCTCATAAACTAACTTGACACATAAGTTACAATGCCTTTGACTTTCATATAAACTCGACATGTTGACGACTTTCAACTTAGGTATTAAATTAAGCAATATATCTTCTTATGAGTTTACTTGAAGATAAAAATAAAGCTTTTATCGACAGCTGTAAGTGCGATGGAATTTATTTAAGTGCTTAGACAAATCATTTGCTAACATGTATTAAGTACAAAATAATATTAATCACTACATCTTTTTAAAATTGCTCGTAGGGCTCGTGGCTAAGTAATAACAGCCGCACGGGTTGATCCATCAGGTTAAGCTACGTTTGCCGGGGTTGGTCCGTGAATGGGTAACCATCTTTGCATACCGACACTACTCCGTGCCTCGGAAAGCACGTTAAGCCATTGATCTCGGCTGTCATTCGTGGATCTTTGAGAATCGTTACGGGTCTTACCAAGTCGATCTTACCAAGGGGTATCGTATTACCCAGTTACTCGGTTGTGGAGGTCAAATAGGCAATCGCTCCATGTAAAATACTGGTATTCAGCTGCATCCAGTTAGACTGGAAGCTGACCCTAACATAATTGGGAAAAGTCTAGGCAGATTGATTGATTTGCTATATCTTTTTAAGATTGCTAATGATTACGTAATGCAATCAACAAAAGAGATACGTAGGTAAGTATGCAATCGGTAAATTTCAACAACTTTTTACCCGACTTTGGTGAAGCTTAGGGAGGGTGATGCTAATGAGTTTAATTGTTTACCTAAGTAGTTATATGTGTATTAACTTTTTTATAGGCCCATGAGATAGTATCACGCTTGCCTGGAAAAAATATATTTACTCGAGCCTTGAAAACTTCTAGGATTACGCTAGGCATCCGACTTATTGTTAAAATCTCACTCTGACCAGCATATGCCATAGTGTAAACAGTCATACAACGTTGGATCGTCCCAGCGAGAGTGTTACTCGTTCGAAAACGCATGTGATTTGAATAATCCGCAGCGACAAGCTAAGTTACTTAAATTTTAAGTGCCCCAACTTGATGCAAGAGTTTTTTTTCTGCTAAAAGCGTTTATGTGTGGTAGGTACACATACATAGTGGCTTTATTGGTATTTAGAGTCGGTACCTTGTTTACTGTTTGTAGAAGTTTTAATCGGACAATTTGACAACTATAGTCCGGCCGTCGAGAGGTTGCGTTCCTGACACCTACAACAAAAAAACAACAACACAAACAACAAATACAACTAGTTGTTGACCAACTGACAACAGTTGGACAATTTCTAGTTGTAATTTAAAGGGTCAAATTCGTAATCTTGACGGCCGGACTGTATAGATTGTAGATTAGAGATTAAATAAAAAATGTCTATATGTATTAAATTGACTTAGAAAGTAAGTGGTACAATGAACATCTGCAATACCAGAGACACCGCAGGCGCAGGTAAAATATCTTATACACCCTTCAAACAAAACTACCTTTTGGAAGGGGCAACTAGAATCAATTATATTTCTTGCTAATGTTGACGTTCAAAAGTGCCTTTTATGTGCGTATTTGAAATAAATGGTTTGACTTTTTTACTTTCAAACCGTAAAGGCTTGCACAGATTAGGGCGGCCGTGCCGCAACACAATGCGTTGCAAAAATCTTCCTTCATCACTTAGCGACGTTCGCGCGGACTTTTCAACGCACTGTTTAGCGCCGAGAGTTGAATATCCAATAGTGTGTTTTTTCGACGCGCTGAAATGCAGTCCGTTGGATTCTCAATGTTCTGGCTCAACACCGAGAGTTGAAAATCCAGTGCAAGATACTATCCCGCCTTGATAATTTTACGTCTGTGGGAATGTCAGCTTACGTTCAAAATTTTACTTATTTACTTTTTTATATGAAAGTGCGTTGCGCTGCGGCCTGTTACGGTTATAATATGCGTTAATGCTTGAACGTTCTTTAAGACGAAGCCATGAGGCACATTTTCCTGCTAATTTCTTACACCTCACTTTACACTTTTTATTTGATTTAGATTTTTTTGTCCCCTGTATAATTATGTTGTGTGCCTTTTAGTCTGTGCTGAATAAATGTATTTTCTTTCTCTCCTTTTCTTAGCGTATGTTTTGTAAACGACCAATAAGATATCGTTATTTCGATAAGATGGTACAATAACGTCCGCTCTACTACTCCGCTTTGGTGGAAACCGGGGCTAACACAGCAACACCGCTTAAGGGGGAAGCGCTAAGGTAGCCCGCGAAATTCAAATTTTCTTACGTTTTTTGCGATTTGCTGGTCAGTGTTAAGTTGTACGTTGATGAAAATATGATTTGCGGTCGTAACAAATATGTATTTACAGAATTATAATCATTAAAGTCATCAACACAACTCTCTAAGACCAAGTAAACCTCAAGAATTACTATTTCATGAAATCTTGACATTTGGAGATTATACTAACTTAACAAGTTTTATTACTGATTGTAATGATTATAATTCTGTAAATACATATTTGTTACGACTGCGAAGCGCGTGAAATTCAAATTTTCTTATGATTTTTGCGATTTTCAGCTCAGTGTCTGAGTGTATGTTGATTAAAATATGATTCGCGACCGTAACAAATATATATTTACAGAATAATAATCATTAGAATCAGTAATACAACTCCTTAAGAGGGCTGTCACATTTTGTCACCTCTCTCACTCACACACGACCAAATTCTTAAGAATGTTAAATGAAAAGATGCTTTTTTGAAAAATTCAATCAAAGGGTGAATACTAAATAATATCAATTTAAATAGGTAATTATTAAAAACACATTTTTATTGTGGCATTTATTTAAATCATCTCAAAAACAGATCATAATACTTATTGAGCTAAGTTTATTAGATAACACAAAGTAATGTGTGTTTAATAACTACCTATTAAATTAATATTATTTAGTAGGTCGCCCATTAATTACATTTTTCAAAAAAGCATCTTTTAATTACATTCTTAAAAATTTGGCCGCGTGTGAGCGAGAGAAATGACAAAATGTGACAGCCCTCTTAAGTTAGTATAATCCTCATTTCATGAAATTGTCATTCAATAGGATTACTTGGTCTTGAAGAGTTGTATTGATGACTTTAATTATTATAATTCTGTAATGTAAGTTACAGGTCAGAAATAAAGTGGTTCGCAATAAAAAACTTAACACAGCATTTAAACACAAACATATTTAATTCCTTTTCCACAATATTTATAAAAACACTCAGATAGCACCAAAATAATAAGTCTTGGAGCTAGACCACCACCTCTTAAAGCAGTATTATTGTAATATTACTTCAGTATGGGAAAGAGATGGAGCTAGACATCCTGTATAGCTCCATCTCTTTCTCACACTGAAGTAACATTAAAATAATACTGCTTTAAGAGGTGGTGGTTGGCCCCCTGTACTAACTCGCTAGTGTTTAAATTTAAATTCCACCAATTTGATACTCTGATACTTTAGATGTCTTCACTGCACGGCGTCTTGAATAAGAAGGCCAGCTGTCAGTTGTCTCCCATAGAGAATGACAGTGAATGTCTTGATGAACGAATGATCGATTGACTGACATACGAGTATTAGTCGAACCCCACTTATTTAGGGTTACCAGATACAAGCTAGCACTAAATACATATTTGTTACGGTCGGGAATCATATTTTAATCGACATACAACCTAATACTGCTTGCAAATTGCAAAAAAACGGAAGAAAATTTCAATTTCGCAGGCCACCCTGGCGCTTTCGCCTTAACAGCAGAAGTTAGTTGGTATAGTAGTAGCAATTCCCCAGACACAGTGAAAGGATCTATAAAACTTTTGAAGTTTTTCTTCCCACAAAAATAAGATTCCTCAATGATTGCCACGTCCCATATTTCCCGTCTAAATACCAAATCGACATTAATTTTATCTGTCCAGCAATTTCTCAGCTAACTTTCACTAAATTGACGTCCAAATGTCGTCGATAAAACTGACATTTGAAATCGAAATGGCAGTTGTAAAATATAGAGTTTATTTTGGGTGGTGACACGTATTGAACGACTAATAAAAGTTTCAAATGACAATAGTTTTTAGTGCTGACGAGTGAACGATGGAAATGGAATAATAAACTGGTTAGTTGTAGTTTTTGGATTTTATCAATTTATTTTCATTCCTATCAATTTGAAAACGTCTACAGTTCTTGTCTGTGTTTGTGTAGATATTTATAATCCCAATCTATTTGGAGTCGGTGCAATATGTTTTTCTTCTATACTTCTCTAAATTCCATTCCATGGAGGTCAGATAGGCAGTCGCTCCATGTAAAATACTGGTATTCAGCTGCATCCGGTTAGACTGGAAGCCGACCCCAATATAGTTGGGAGAAAGGCTAGGCAGATGATGACTTCTCTAAATTCCATTCTTCTTATTTTTTTCATTATGCGCACAGCAAAGGAGTGGAACTCTCTGCCTGCGTCTGTTTCCGAACGCATACAGCCCTGATCTCTTCAAAGTGAGAGTGAATAGGCTTCTTCTGGATAAGCTCGCTCCATCGTCGACTTTGTATCTGTCACCTCTGAACTAGACTAGAGTCAAGAGCAAACCTATCTCAAATAAAATAAAACGGTACCAAAATCAAGAGTTTTCACGTCATACAAACACTTTAAGCTATGTATAATCGTCTTGATCTTTTTAAGTAACACACAATAAACAATAATATAAATTAGGAGGTAAGTACACGAAAAGCTGCTTCAATTAAACCATTTTAATAAAAAAATCAATGTCTTAGTCCATCATTTGTTTTCCAAATAAACCTTTACCTGTGACAATTTATAATTTAATTAATTATCAACCCGTTTCGGGTGGCTCAACAGATGAAGGGATCAAGTAAAATAAAACACACTTTACTGCTAAAAAAAGTGTATATAAGTGGCATATAATCCACCTTCCTTATCAAACAGATTGGTGATCGCATTTTGTTTTTATTAACACTTGAGCAGACAGAGGATGTTTTACATCCATGACAAGCTCTCGTCATCATAAACATCATGTCATGTTGTAGAATTAATTATGTAACATGTTTTTGATGCAAACACACGGTCCAACACACAAACAGTGTGTACAACACATTTTTATGTTGATGTTTTGTCAGTGTAAAACAACAGTTAGTCGCATTTTACGACGCACATACGCGAGGGAAATGATATAAAATTAATTAAATTGTTTATTTGATGTGGCAAAACAAACATGTTCTTTAAAATAATCAATACTTGTTTTTGCCTGTGGTTTCAACCTAACAGAACCTTCATAAGTACTTACATCAAGTAAGTACTACAGAAATTCAATGCCGTCTTTTGCATCTTACTTCCTTCCTACTAATATTCATCATCTGCCTAGCCTTTTCCCAACTATATTGCGGTCGGCTTCCAGTCAAACCGGATGCAGCTGAATACCAGTATTTTACATGGAGCAACTGCCTATCTGACCTCCACAACCCAGTTACTGGGTAATACGATACCCCTTGGTAAGTCTGGTTGTCAGACTCGGGCTTCTGACGACCCGTAACGACTGTCAAAGATACACGAATGACAGCCGGGACCACCGACTTAACGTGCTTTCCGAGGCACGGAGGGGTCTTGATATGTAAAGATGGTCACCCATCCACGGACCAACCGCGGCAAGCGTAGCTTAACCTGATCGATTGACCCGTGCGGCTGTTATTTCTTAGCCACAAGCCCCTCCTTCCTTCCTACTAATATTATAAATGCGAAAGTTTGTAAGGATGGGTGGATGGATGTTTCTCTTTCACGCAAAAACTACTGAACGGATTTGGATGAAATTTGACACACAAATAGTTTGTAACCTAGAATAACATATAGGATACTTTTTAACCTCATATCGCAATGATATCGAGACTTATGCGGGTAAAACCGCGGGGCGATGTTAGTTTCTTATATAATAATTTCACACTGGGACTTGAAATGAGACTTGCTAAAGTGCACGTATAAAATTAGATGTTACGAATGTCCATGCATTTCTTATACTCGTAATTAAGACGCTTCTTACGGCCCCGGTGACGAAAAAACAGGGCATTTTTTTAATCACTATCCAAATTGTCGCAGGGTGTTCTACCCATGAATACGAACAACTTTCACTATGGGACCAACTCTGAAGTCACGAAAAAAAATCAGCTGTTTCATACATTTTGGTCGAGTAGGTATTGGACTTTTGTATGAATCAGCTGATTTTTTCTTCGTGATTTCAGAGTGGGTCCCATAGTAAAAGTTGTTTATATTCATGGGTAGAACACCCTGCGAAAATTTGGATAGTGATTTAAAAATGCCCTGTATAATAATTTCACACTGGGACTTGAAATGAGACTTGCTAAAGTGCACGTATAAAATTAGATGTTACGAATGTCCATGCATTTCTTATAATTAAGACGCTTCTTACGACCCCGGTGACGAAAATATATTGCTACTTAGCTAGTGGCCACATAGCTTCGTTAAAAAAATATGTTTTAAGATTTTTTTTTTGTACTGTTGTCCATTTCATTTCGCCACCTTCGCTTTGCCGCGATCCCGTCGCTAAACATAAAGTACGTATTTTTTTCCTTATTTATGCAATTCTGCAACCGCTAAACTACCACAAAATGGAGGTGGGTGTGCAAACGATGCTAGGAATTAACTTTAAGGGGGAAGCGCTAAGGTAGCCCGCGAAATTCAAATTTTCTTACGATTTTTGCAATTTGCAGCTCAGTATCTGGGTGTATGTTGATTAAAGTATGATTCGCGACCGTAACAAAGATGTATTTATAGAATTATAATCATTAGAATCAGTAATACAATTCCTTAAGTTAGTATAATCCTGAAATGTTATGATTTCATGAAGTAGTCATTCCGTAGAATTACTTGGTCTTAGAGAGTTGTAATGATAATTTTAACGATTATAATTCTATAAATACATATTTGTTACGGTCGCGAATCATATTTTAATCAACAAACACCCTAAAACTGACCTGCAAATTGAAAAAAAACGTAAGAAAATTTGAGTTTCGCGGGCTACCCCGGCGCTTTCGCCTTAAGTGCACATTGGAAGATAGTAAGATAGGTAGGTATTTTTTATTCATAGGGAATTTTAAAAATATTATTTAGGTTTGTTATTTGTTTTCGTAACTTAGAAAATTCTAAGCATAGTCTGTTCCAAAAGTATCGGATGAAAACATAAATAAATGCGATAAGCATTTATTTATGTTTTCATCCGATACTTTATGAAAACTTACCTGTGGATGCCAATTTATAGCACCACTTACAAATTGAGTGCTTTGATTTGATTTCCGAAGTTCTAATTTAAATCACCACAAAGATGTATTTCACAATTAGGTTAATTTTATTACCTCAATTACGACGATGATTTTTCAATTACAATTTAAAAATGTTATTCAAACAATAATTTATTGTTGGAAGAAGTGATGAGATATAAAATCGAAACCTTCTAAATACTGATGAATGCGTTACTAATTACCTGTAGTGAGTGATTGCGGAAGAATTTAACTTGAACAGGGTTTGTTTACATTTTCATCAGAGAGTTTTTGAACAGACTATAGTGTTTTTAAATCGTGTGCAGCTTAGCTACGATTGCCTATATATTTAGTTGTACCTGACTTAGGTATCCAAAAAATCTGAACTCTAAAAAAAATATTATCCAATGATTGTCAGACACTATGCACACAACTTTACTCACTTTTGCATGTCTGTAGCGTAATAGTAGCGCGACTGTGAAAATAGTGGAAATCCGTCATGTTCCTGTGACATGACGACGCGTTCCACATAAATTATGGACACTCTACTACCTTTGGCAGTCGAACAAGTAAGAATATTTTCGTGTGGAGACTGAAGTTTTTTCAAACTGGTGCTTGAGACAGATGCATTTTGGGGCTTGCAGTTTTTGAAATTAGAATCTCGTCATTAACATCATCCACTGTCAGACTTCTCAAAGTCCTGGGGCATAGACCTCTCTTTGATTGTGCCAGTCTCCGCGGTCCTATAATCATCTCATCCAGGTTTGACCCGCGATTGGCAGCAATGTCATCTGTCAATCTCGCTGCTTGGGAACCGATATGCCTATTTTAAATTTAGAAGCTGAGTTCATATTGATACACTAGCTTTTGCCCGCGGCTTCGCCCGCGTGGATGTCGGAATATATCCCACGGAAACGTACTACTTACTGGGCTTAAAAGTACCCTATAAGTTAATCAAGGTTATAAACTACATATCTGTGTGCTTAATTTCATCCTAATCTGTTCAACCGTTTTTGCGCCAATTCAAAGAGACAAAAAAAAAACATCGTAAGCGCCAAAAATCATAAAACTATTTTTTCTTCGTAACCTCGTATTTAGACAGTTTTACATCTTGTCGCGATTACTCTTATATTTTATTTTAAATTTACACGAATTTATTGTTCTAAGAAATTATCATCGCAAATGAAAAACATCGTTAATTAGGAAAGAAAAACCCCTTTCCTGTAAAAAGTGCAAATTGTCGCTTACAATGTTCTTCCTGAAAAGGCTCGATATATTTTCGGCATCAGACTCTTTACGACACCTCGTAGCAATTTCTTTTTTCAAAAATATTTAATGTAAAGTTTTGACTTCGTTACTATTTTGATATATTCTAAGATATTTAATACCACCCCTTTTTTCGACTTTGATAAATGCAGGATTATTTTCTTACGTGTCCCCAGCACATACATATATATTATATAGCTAAACTGATGTT
This sequence comes from Fissipunctia ypsillon, assembly GCA_947568875.1. Classification (NCBI taxonomy): domain Eukaryota; kingdom Metazoa; phylum Arthropoda; class Insecta; order Lepidoptera; family Noctuidae; genus Fissipunctia; species Fissipunctia ypsillon. The sequence goes on from OX387662.1 coordinate 18,695,762, forward strand.
TTTTTGCGTGAAGATTTATCTAAGAAGTCACATTTCGGCGAAAACAATAACGGATTTTCTTTCCAAGTCCTTAAAAGCTTTTTTGATACGCTTGAACACAAGAAATAAATGTATAACATATATTATCTTCCTGTCCATAACGTAGACCGTGATCCCTTTTCAAAAAATCACCCTGTATACGAGTTTACGTTTGTTTAACCTGTTCGTATCAAACGTAGATCTACGCGAGACACAATGGCGTTTTAATTGTTTGGGTAATTACCGGCTACGAAAGGTTAAACGGTCCAATAACCACACGCCGACAATGATAAGGATATATTTATGCCCTTATAATTGATGTGTAGTTTGTCTGGTTATTTTGGCGCGAAACACAAAGGAAAGGGTATGGAGAACTTTTGAAATTCAGCCTTATAATTAAAGTGTCTCCCATTTTATTGAATGACGTAATTCTTTTAAATGTCAAAGTCAAACCGTTTATTTCAATTCAATTATATAAAAGGTACTTGAATGTCAAAATGTACAATAAAATAGATGTTGTTCTAGTACCTTCCAAAAGGTACATTAACCTTTCCTATAGTAATTACAGAAATAAAAATCATTTTGTCTCGCGTAGATCTAATGAATCCAGATGAGGTTTTTATCACCACTTTTCATCAGCTGACCCGAATACCTTACTTTTAGACTTCACTTTATAAGTACAGTCGGCCACACGTCGTTGGTAACACTTTAACCTTAAGTTGGCCTAGCATAATACAGAGTTTTAATCGAACAAGAGGCCAGCGTATACTGGTTTTTTTACCACTGACGTGTAGCCAATGACACAGACAAGTTTTTACATTCACAATTTTATTTAATGTGCCTCTTTGTCTGTATTGAGTTACCTAATTTTTATTGGATGCCTACTAACTTTCGAAATTCTGATTTCCTGTTTAACACTCACAAATCAACGTGATACTGACACATTTAGCTTTATAGATGTATGAGGAACTGAGTGTACAGTTCACTCATCCTCTATAGACAAGTCGGGATCCTCCGACTAGACGGGTGTTGTGTCTGGTGGGCAACTGCCCGTCGATTGATGTCGGGACGTTGTATATAATATTATATACTAGTCGCGCGATAAACTCTGCTTGCGCGATGCAGGATTTTGCGTGACGTCAGTGTGATGCGTAGTTCGCATGTGGCGATGTAGATGCCGCCACAAGATGTCTGAACAATAGTCGATCTATTCTGTAAAAATCTTACCTTGAAGACTTAAGTGAAGTGAGCATGAAGTGAGCCGTCAATAATGTCAATCGCTAGCATGACAGCTCACTTCACCTGAGTTTTCACGGTGGGATTTTTACCAAATAGATCGGCTGTACAGTAAGAGCTGATCCAAAGATACCAGTAACCACAGTAATGACTCAACATGACACGAAATTTTAGTATATCATAAATATCACAACATAAGATATAAAATATAAGTATAAAGATATATAATATAATATCAGATAATGACTCGAACTTGGCCCATTTTGCGTCGCATCCATGAAGAGCGGGAGTCATCACATTTATCATTTGGTGCAGGGATCGTAAACCTTTTTATGTTGGGACGTTTGCTTGCACATTTCTTCAACAGTTTTTTTTTGTCTTTATATGCTTACGAAGTATTTTTTTTTTCATGTACACACAAAACCATCAATAGAGAAGTATAGATAAAGATAGAAGAGTTTAAAGGTACCTATATACAAATTTAAGGTCGCTCAGCGCGCTATGGAGCGGGCAACACTCGGAGTTTCTTTGATGGATACGATCAGAAATGAAATCCGGAAAAGAACCGGAGTCACCGACATAGCCTGCAGAGTAAGCAAGATGAAGTCGCAGTGGGCTGGCCATGTTTGTCGAAGGACCGATGGCCGGTGGAGCAGACGAGTCCTGCAGTAGAGACCGCGTGGTGTAGAACCCCGCGTGTAGAACCAACAGCGTGTTGTGGCGCAGGAGAGGCCTACGTCCAGCAGTAGACTGCGATAGGCTGTTGTAGTTCTTTAGAAATTTCATCCAGCAGACCTGCGACGGGAGAGTTGGATGAGAAATGTCGACACATTGTGTAAAAAGACAAACTTAGCTTAAGATTGGCTTGCAAGAAAAAAGTAGTATACGTTTGGAATCGCCAATCTGCGTATGCCTTCTCGGTATGTATGCCTTTGTCTTGTTACAGAGGGACAATAGGTCAGTATTATCCACGCAATTCACCCATGATAGGCTCGCCCCCTATTACATGAGACTAAAACATTAATGGTGAAATGTGGGCGTACTATAAGGACACCTCTGCCCAACCCTTCGGAGAATACAGGCATGAAGTTATGTTAAGTTCACCCATGAATCAGTTTCAATAATTTTTAACTAGCAGAGTCCCGCGGTTTCACCCGCATAAGTCTCGATTCCGTAGGCCTATCGGGATAAAAAGTATTATATTATGTTAATCTAGGTTATAAACTATATGGACACGGCGCGGCATACGCTGGCAGAGTGTGCCGCTTGGGAGGAGCCGCGCCGTGCCCTCATCTCTAGAGTAGGCAGTGACCTGTCGCTGCCGGCTGTCGTTAATTCGATGGTCGGCAGCGAGGAGTCCTGGGACGCGGTGGTTTCCTTCTGCGAGACAGTCATCTCGCAGAAGGAGGCTGCGGAAAGGGAGAGGGAGATCACATCCTCTCACCCAGCCCGCAGCAGGCGCACTGGGCGTCGGCGGAGGGCGGACAACGCCCTCTTCCAGCCCCCCTAAATGGGTCCAGGGGCGACGGACTCGGGGACGTCCGTCGCCCCCCATACATCGGACCCGGGGTGGCGGCGCGTAGTGTTCCACGCGCGCCCCTCTTAGACGTCGCGGGGGGAGTCAAACACCTCACTCCCCCCCTCGACACGAGGAGAGGCCTGCCGTGGCGGACCGGCACCAGCCGGGGGTTGCGGAAGGATCCTAAGTTCCCGCGACCCTCGGCGTAGGTGTGAGATGGAACACCGGGGTGGTTTTTAGTCAGTAAGAGTCTGACAGACCCCTCCGCCCGCCCCAGGGCGGAGGACATCCATGAGGATTTTCCACCCCGAAACAAAAAAAAAAAAAAAAGGTTATAAACTATATGTGTGCCAAGTTTAATCCAAATCCTTTCAGTAGTTTTTGCGTGAAAGAGTAACAAACATCCATCCATCCATCTTCACAAACTTTCGCGTTTATAATATTAGTAGGATGTAGGAGGTTGTCAAAACAATAGTTTCGATACTGAGAGAATTTTCTTTGACAACAAGCTAATGAATTTTCAATTATCTCGATGATAAAATTTCTGCCATTGATTCACTAAGGTTCACAATCCCTGGTGTACTGAGTATATTATATGTGTTTTTATTTTATCTCCGTACGACGTATGTCGCGAGAGGATAATGCATAAAATATTATTGCTATCGCTTCCATTTTGGCCGGAGTCGGGGAAATATGGCGTGTCCGTACTGGTATTGTAGCGTGTAGTGGGACTGAGACTAGGCGACTTATTCTGTCGATAGGTGTTGTAAGTAGCGATTAGAGTACTGAGCTTACGAAAAAACCTTCACTATTTGTTGTTTCCTATGAGACCGGTTTTTCTTACTATATGGTGCTTTTAGCTGAGCTCGCTTTTAGAGGAGCTCGTGGCTAAGTAATAACAGCCACACGGGTCGATCCGTCAGGTTAAGCTACGCTTGCCGGGGTTGGTCCTTACATACTGAGACTCCTTCGTGACTCGGAAAGCACGTTAAGCCGTTGGTCCCGGCTGTCATTCGTAGATCTATGACAGTCGTTACGGGTTGTCAGAAGCCCGAAAGTCTGACAACCAGTATTACCAAACGGGTATCGGTAGTAAATGTTTCATGTATGTATGTATTTATTGTATATATGTAAATGGTACACCACAGACTACCTGCAGTGCTGTCTCTTCTTTCTCCCTTAATTCATCCAAAGGTTGGCTTTAAAAGATCAGTCTTAGCGATAAGACCGCCCGCTGTCACCCCTTGCAAAATTTTTACTTTATATCTGTAATAAAGAGTATTCTATCTATCTATCGTATTACCCAGTAGCTGGGTGGTGGAAGTCAGATAGGCAGTCGCTCCATCCAAAATACTGATATTCAGCTGCAACCGGTTAGTCTGGAAGCCACGGGTGGGTGACCATCTTTACGTACTGAGACTCATCCGTGCCTCGGAAAACACGTTAAGCCGTTGGTCCTGGCTGTCATTCGTGGATCTCTGACAGTCGTTACGGGTCGTCGAAAGCCCGAAAGTCTGACAACCAGTCTTACCAAGGGGTATCGTATTACTTAGTAACTGGGTTGTGGAGGTCAGATAGGCAGTCGCTTCATGTAAAATATTGATATTCAGCTGCATCCGCTTAGTCTGGAAGCCGACCCCAACATACGCTAGGCAAGCTAGGCAGATTGATTGGTGCTTTTAGCTGAAACTTCCGAAATATATAAAAGATCCACAGCAGTATACCTACAAAAAGTCAAGCCATTGTCCCATGGGATAGGCAGAAACTACCTACAGAACGCAACACATTTACTCGAATGCTTACGATTTTTACGTACTAGTTTATATAAACCATAATTTTGACCTCTAACCTTTCATCTACTCGACATATGAAACACAATTAGTTTTTCCGCATTTTCTTGTCGTGGATCCGTCAGAGCAACGACCGTTTCTTCAGCAGATAATATTTATATGCCAATGCAACGAAAACTCACTGATTGGCGTCGTTAAAATGTAGTTATTTTACTAAATCCATCCTAAAATTTCAGTAACGAACTTAATCCAAGTACTAAAGAGTTTTAAGAGCTTGCAAATTTATAAAATACACAAAAGATAGATAGATAGAATATAAAAATTACAGATATAAATGTAGAAATTTTACATATGGTGACACAATGGGCGGTCTTATCGCTGCAAGCGATCTTTTACAGATTGGATGGATTAAAGGGAGAAGAAGAGATAAAACCGTAGGTAGTCAATGGTGTACCAGTTACATATATAATAAATACATACATACATGTATATATATAAACAATAAACATGAAACAAGAACAAGGAATTATTGGGTTGGCAACTAAATACTGACTCACTTTCGAATGAAACGAATATTAATATTTGTATTCTATATTAAAAACTATTATTCGACGATATAATCGCCGTGTAAATCTATAATTTGTTTCCATTTTAACTGGCAAAGATTGAATGCCTTGCTCCCAGAAATCAACGGGCTGCTGTTTAAAAAAGTTATCCAGTGTATTCTCCACTGCGCTAAAATCATTAAAGCGCTGTCCAGGCAGAAAGTTTTTAAGAGAGCGAAACAGATGATAATCGGAGGGCGCTAAGTCTGGAGAATACGGTGGATGTGGAACTGTTGTTCAGCCTAACTCCTGCAATTTCTGACGTGTGGCGGAAGCAACGTGAGGTCGCGCATTATCGTGTAGCATGTGGATGTTGACTTTTCTTCGCCTTTTTTTTCACAGCAGCCGCGAACTTACGAAGCTGATTAACATAGAGGTTGGCGTTGACAGTTTGTCCTTCGGGGAGTAATTCATAATAAATCATACCGCCTGCATCCCACCAACAATAAAGCAAAACCTTCCGTTTGTGAGTTTGTTCTTTGACTTGGATTGGCGGTTCTTCTCCTCGTGGTAACCAGTAGGCTTTACGCTTGTCATTCTTATACAGTATCCAACTCTCATCTCCTGTTACTAAATCGCTTAGAAACTCCTTTTGTTTGGGCTGGAGGAGCAACGATTGGCAAATCGATATTCGGGCAGCTCGGTTTGCCATACTCAACATGCGGAATCCACTTTGCCAGCACTCGCCGATATCCCAGTGCATGCAGTCGCTTTTCGATAGCCGTGTGACTGTAGCCAAGTGCCTGCGCTAACTCGCATCCGGGTTTTGATTTAATTCTGCCAGCAGCATGTCGACATCCAATATGACTCGTCGTCCTGAACGGGCTCGATCCTCTAGTGTTGTATCGCTGGATAGAAAGCGACGAAACCATCGACTTACAGTTGACTGTGTGACTGTGCCCTCTCCAAATGCGTTGTTGATATTCGTATTTGTCTGCCTCGTACTGGAGCGACCTTTAAACTCGTAAAATATTACAGCTCGAATAGCGTGCTGGTCCATGTCATGGATTTAACTGCCAAAGACGCACTCTAGCCACCTTTTATTTATTCAATAATAAAGCTTCTGGAATGTTCTAGATTTATCTAAAAAAATAACTTTCTAGTTCAATCCGATAAGAAGAAAGATTTTTTTTTTCAAAGTGAGTCAATACTTTGTTGCCAACCCAATATATGTAATGATGATGTTTAAGGAGAGAGGAAGTGTTTTTCTATCATAATTTTGAAAATGGACAAAGATTGAGCATGCCTTATCGACACTGGCAAGGCATTCCATAACCGCACTGTTTGAACTGTAAAAGACTTGTCATAAAAGCTGGTGGAATGCATCGGCATCTCTAGTCTCAAGTACAAAAAAGATGAAAGATACATGAAAAAAGATGTTTACTCGCACGTTCATTGAACCCCTAACCGTTTAACCAACCAGCCCTTCTGCTACTCATAATTCCCTTTTTAATATATTTATAAGCGAATAGCTTCAGCCGCAATCTGTTTCCAGAAATTGGAATATTTTTTACTGTATCCCAAGCGCTGCGTGTTTGCAAACTTTTTTTTGCGGTCGCGGAAAAATTATCCTGTATATCTCGTAAATGTTTTAGGTTCATTTCTTGTTGTGTTGACTGGTTTTGCAATGTTGTAAGGTTTGGAGCAGGAATGTATGCTGCGTTACGTTATATAACAGATGCCGATAGGGTATGTACTCAAATGAATTGTGTGTATTAAGTATGTATGGTTCGTTTGTTTACTTTTTCCGGGGTCAGTGTGTCAATGGCCGTAATAACGTGGTTCGAAATGGTTCCTCATTTGGACTTGCTTTAGTCATAAAGGGTATAACAGAAGTTATAACAGAAACATGAAATATACGAACGCTTATTTTCTTTCATGGTGCTTGATTAGCGAAAGGAACGGTTGGCCTCTACGGTACGGTTTTCAGCAAGGATTCTCACACAGAGCAAATGTTTATTTATTCCTGGCTTTGCCCGCGGCTTCGCCCGCGTGGATGTCGGAAAATATCCCACGGGAACATACTACTGGGATTAAAACTACCTTGTATGTTAATCCAGGATATAAACTGTCAGTGTGCCAAATTTCATCTAAATCAGTTCAGCCGTTTTTGCGCCAATCCGGAACATACATCCAGACAAACGGACAAACATTCTTCGTTACTATTTTATTAGATGTATGTATATGTTACAGTTAAAATGCGTTTTTAGTTAGAACGCGTTTTCACTAGATAAAACTAGTTTTTAGTGAATTCCTTTGTTAATACTAGAATTTACCCCCAAACAAGATAAATATCAGTTATAACTAGTTCTAACTAGATAAAACGCGTTTTTACATAATGTTTCCGTTAAAACCGTTTTGGCCGAAGTCAAAGTGTGTCGCCCGCATGCGCATACCTGCGCAGTAAGTCTTCAGCTAAGCACGTATAGATCGACGCATTTGTGCACTTACGGACAGGGTTCACAATCTGTCAGATTTTATCACTCGTAAAATTGTGAACCATCCCTGATAGTGGGTCTTGGTGGTAGCCGAATTGGTCGCCTCCAAATGGGTTAGGTTAGGTTAAAACTACAAACAACCGCGCGCGAGCCGAGCGAGCGAAGCGAGCGGTGCCGCGCTAGCGGTAGGCGAGCGCTTCTTACACTTCATTAGTTCAATTGAATCATTACTCCCAAACAAGTTTCTCTACCAAAACTAATTCTGTCTAGTGTTCAATTTTAAAACTAGTTTTAACTAAAATTAAAACACGAATATCAACTCAGTACATTCAAGTTATAACTAGGAAAATCTAGTATTAACAAAGGCATCCAGTAGAAACTAGTTTTAACTAGTGAAAACGCGTTCTAACTAAAAATTCGTTTTAACTGTAACATATAGATAGAGGGGCTTGTGGCTAAGAAATAACAGCCGCACGGGTCGATCGGTCAGGTTAAGCTACGCTTGCCGCGGTTGGTCCGTGGATGGGTGACCATCTTTACATAACAAGACCCCTCCGTGACTCGGAAAGCACGTTAAGCCGTTGGTCCCGGCTGTCATTCGTGTATCTTTGACAGTCGTTACGGGTCGTCAGAAGCCCGAAAGTCTGACAACCAGTCTTACCAAGGGGTATCGTATTACCCAGTAACTGGGTTGTGGAGGTCAGATAGGCAGTCGCTCCATGTAAAACACTGGTATTCAGCTGCATCCGGTTAGACTGGAAGCCGACCCCAACATAGTTGGGAAAAGGCTAGGCAGATGATGATGTAACATATAGATAAAGAAGGAAATAAGAAAAAAATAAAATACGTTTATTTGCGGTAAAACATGACGCAAAGAAAGAACACAGACACAAAAGAAACAAGTTGGGGGAAAATATGCGTCACATCCACACAAAACGGCCATCGCTCAGCATTATGCTGCGACCCTATGATAGTCTAGATGACCCTAGATGATAGTATACTCTTCCCGTATTCTAAAATTGAATGGTGAACAAGCAGACGGCCTAACTAACTAGAATAATGATACGTCACCGCTGTCTATGGCCCTCTGCAATACGTGGGGCATGAAATATCTTCATATCGGAACACAGCGACGCTGCTTGGCGGCTGAAATAGAAAGAAAGTAAAATAGATTTATTTGCCACAGAAACACGTGCATACAAAAAGATAATTCGATTAAAAAATATAAAAACAAAATAGATTTACTAAAAAAAAAAAATTGAAAATTGAAAAAAAAAATCGTAATAGGTATGATAATTTCCTTGACGTGCATACAGATGTGCATTAGTACTAATCTATTTCAAACAAACTATAAAAACTATCGTTTTTTTCTTAATTATTTATATCAATTGACTCAACCAAAGAGTAAAAAAAAAAACTATCGCTTTTATCATATTTATTTATTATTTATTTATTTATTTCAGAACATAATTCCATATAAAATTATTAGTGAAGGCTTAAAAAAACTATGTTAGTACCATATAACTACATATTAATTTATTTATTTTGACATTCCAATTCAATTTAACCAATTCAAAATAATTCAATTCAATTTAATTTAATTCAGTTAATTTACCTAACATTAAATAGAATAGCACCAGACTTATGCACCTTATTCCAGTGCCTCACAATCGGACACTCCACCTTTTCTGTTATGGTGTTTAGAAAGCCATTGGGGCTGCCCCGCACACGACACATCAGGGAGGCCACTCTCTTGTTATTAACTCAACTAAAAAGTAAAACCACCCACGGCACACCGCTAATGGATGAAATTACATATGAAACAAAATATACGTAACTCAATCAATAAACGTCCTGGTCCTGGGTTCGATTTTCAAATCCGGCAAGGTGTTATTGGGTTTTTCTATCTGAAATTTCTCAGTAGTAGTCCGGAGTCTGTATTTGAGCCCCGTTGATGGCAATAGGCTCGCCCCCTATTACATGGGACTTAAACATAACTAGCAAAATGTGGGTGTACTATAGGTACACCTCTGCCTAACCTTTCGGGGAAACAAGGCGTGATTTTATGTTACAACAAAATACAATTATGAATACTGGTTTTTATTTACTGAAATGTTCGAACAATACTTTATTTGGTAAAACAGGCTCCCAGACGTACCTCCTGAAACAATATGGCTTCTCTAATCTAATAACTTTGGAAACAATACCTACGAATTTAATATAATTTCGAATGCCGTGGGACTTGATATAAAATACAATAATGTTGTAGAACTCAGCATTATGAATAATTTATTTTGGAAATACCTTTTGTACTTTTATTGATGTTTTCAGGTTTGTACTTTCTACGTATTTTAAGTTTGATTGCTGTATTGTACCGTATTATATTGTATTTAATGGAAAAATAAAAGTTCATTTGAAAGAAAAATAAAAGAAACTTAAATATCGCAATTCTACTTTCTCATATACAGCGTGTATCAGAAATAATTAGGGGTAAACAAACAACGTAATCGCGAAAAAATAATCAGATGTCCCATACAAAACTTCTATACCTTCTCGACGCAAATGTAGGGGACAGCTTGATAGTTTTTTTTGCGATTAAAATGTTGGTCCCGTGAAGAAAGTGGTCGTACCACAGTGTAGACCATCAAACCAAACAAGGGTGGCACAAGGGTGAACAAAGGGCGTGCCCTTAAATATAGAAATAGTTTATTGTCCAGATAATACAGTAAGCAGGTTTACGGGTTAACACCAAGATGAGACGACATGAGCAGCTTAAAATATTATCTTTAGGTAGGTTACAAAAGAATGAGCCCCAAACTAGACAGTTAGGCTGTATCTTGGGGCTCGGGGTACGAATTCCAGAGTGGAGGCTAGAGAGGTGATTTCAGGTGTTGTATGGTATGGTATGTCTGGTATGTTTGTGTATGTGTGATGTGTGTGTGGTGTGTGTGAGTGCGTATTTGTTTCCTTAATGCGTCGTTTGATTCAGTGTCAGGTCAGAGTATTTATATTAATGGTTCCGAGTCATCATAACCAGAGTTTAGCAACAATTTCTTTATTTTTTTTTGTATAACTAAATGAGTTAGTATGATTAATTTCACAGAGTTCGCAGACTTTATTGTACGTATTAATGAGAGAGTAAGCTGGGGAGCGTCTAGCTAGCAATGAGTTGTTGTCAGGTGTTGGGATTCTATAGTTTCTTTTGCTTATGATTGATGTGTAGTCGGGTCCGCTTTTAATAGTTTTGTGAGTTTTAGTGTAGACAGAAAGAATGAAAAGCTGGCGGACTCTGAGAACTCTCGTTTCACGATAGAGTAAGTCAGTGGAGAACCGGTAGGGCTTGTTAAAAGTTACTTTAAGAAGCACCGGTTCTATATGACAACACATTTCTGATATGTATACTGTATAGATGAATCGAGTACAGTAGTATCCGCGTATTATGATATCGAAGGGAAGTGACAAACACGACATACCAAGCGGACGTCATACAAAGCTGTCTTACAGCCGAACCTAATATCCTATTTTCAATAAAAGTCAGATCGCTATTGATGGTAGACAGTATAATTCAAATTCAAATTCATTTATTGTTTGTCACAGGTATAAAATTCAGTTCTTAAAATTATATTTAACAAGTATCACTGTAACATACCCTTTGGGTGTACAATATTAAAGTTTACAATTTAATGTCAAAAAGAAATTTCGTCATAGTACTTATACAAAATAACCGAAACAAAATTACGTTAATTACCACTAGGAAAATAATTTAATTATACATAGAAATTATTATTTGTTATAATTGATGTCATCATTATTATTGAATTATTTGAAATAAATTTTAGTCAAAACTTTATCATTTAGAAATTCATTGATTGTGTAATAAACTTTCTGTATCAGTTATTGTTTGAGTTTGTATTTAAAAGTAGTTAACGTTTCAATAGTTTTAATAGAGTCTGGTAATTTACTATAGATTTTGACACCTATACCAAATAACTTAATTGTTCTGCACTTTACTGCCCTAAGTTCATTTTTGTGTCTCGTACTTCTCATTGTCTCGTAATTACTGATATCGCGCTTTGTGATCAATGCTGCTTCCAATATATACATTGACGCTAGGGTTAAGATTTTTAACCTTCTAAATTCTTCCCTGCATGAATCGGTCTGTTTTAGCCCACATATGCTTCTGTTGTAATTGTATCTGTCTTTATGTCAGGCCGGTAAGATTCCATAATCTCTTATAGATTATTGGGACGTTAAAACCGTAGATAGTTAGGTTTTTCTATTTCCAGTGTGCCAAAACTGGTGATAGAAAATAAACAACTGTCTATTTGTGTTCGGTATTTAGTTTAATAGAGAGAAAAACTACTAATTGTATGTATCAATTAATAAAAAAAGAAAAAGAAACATGAGCTGACACAAAACAAACATAATTAAAAACATAGAATAAACATTGTAATATATAAATTACATACTTTAGAGTGACATGTCGGCTATTATGACATATTTCTTAAAATAGGTCATAATAAGCGACATGTGACTATAAGCGAAGTCATTATATTCGAACTTTGATACAAAGAATTATAAATGAAAACCAAACTTCGCTCTGCAATTACTTCATATTAGGCGATTGGTTAATATAGGTGGAGCCATATTATACGGATTCCACTGTATTGGTCACCATGCATGATTGCTGAGATTTTGTCCATAAATTTAATTGTCAACACACTTGCTTGTAAAGTGGCTCTTATTGAACAGGTTTTAGATCCATAATGCAGTGTATTAAATACGCGTGCTTTTTACTTTATATTACCGCACTAGTGTGGTAATGTACGCCGCAGATAAATAACTATTTTAGAAGAGTTGCGCTTTTTTAATCTCAACAAAAACACGTCATGCCTTTTTATGCCCACTGTGTACATAAATAAAATATGATAAATTAACTGACTGACTGGTTTTTGACTGCCTCGTTGGTCTAGTGGTCGCAAGCGCTACTGCTGAGGCAAAAAATGCAAAAAAAATGAGAAAAACAATGAATGAATGAATGAGAAAAAATGAGGCGAAATGTGGGTGTACTAGATAGGTACACCTCTGCCTAACCCTTCGGGGAAACAAGGCGTGATATTATGTTATGTTATGATAAATTAACATAATATTTCATCAAATCATTTATTTTTGTCAAAAAAATAACATTTTTTCATGTTGTACATCCAAATAACTTAGGTACAAAACATTAAATTTTTATGCTTTTAATACCTATTTGACTATTTGACGGTTTCGTGCCTTTGCTTCGATACAAGGAATCCGCAGGCCATATTTCATTTTTTTTTTACATACTTAGGTAATTAGTTTATGAAACTTTATTTATTTCTTGCCTCGCGAGTGTGTTGAACAATGTCGTATGAAACGCGTGTGCATTGATCATTACACACTTGTATCATAATGTACCTACTATTTCCACATTTCATGACGACTGAAAAAGTAACCTAAGTAAACAACAGACACCAGGAGCTAGACCACCACCTCTTAACGCAGTATTATTTTAATCTTACTTCAGTGTGGGAAAGAGATGGAACTAGACGTCCTATATAGCTCCATCTCTTTCTCACACTAAAGTAACATTAAAATAATATTGCTTTAAGAGGTGGTGGTTGCCCCCCAGGACAAGGCCTATTCATAATTGCTAAACTTCCTTTAACGCCGATAACAAGCCAAAATACTCATGTCCTCATCTAACACTAAAATATAAGCCAGCTTTGCCCCACTCGTCCTGCGCTAATCACATCGAGAGTCAGAAATCAGCCATTTTTTTTTTAAGTTCGCTTCTGCCTACGGCGCCGAACGATTGCCAATTAACAGGTACAATTAGGGATGGCTCTTGTGACTGACTTTTGGCATTTCAACAACCCTGTGAGTGATGAAATGTCTGTGGACGTTTAAGTAAAGTAATAATATTTTACTATACAGGGTGTCCGGTAATTAATGGATAACATTGAAATAGCATATAACAGACCTTATGGCCGTTCTAAAAAAAAAATATTGTATATCTAAGTAGTACCTAAGATATGATTTTTTAGAAAAAAATACTGGAAAATTGAATTTGAATTTGAATATTTCTAGTCACACTATTTACTGCCTCTCTGTCGGCATAGTCAATGTACAATATTATAACAACAAATAACCGAGGCAACCTGATCTTAAGACCATAAATAATGTACCATATTCTAACAAATAAATGATTATCATTAACATCTTAAGGGATCATTGTACTCATCATTATGAACAACTTTACTATAGGACCAAACCTTTTTTTTTGGATGGGAAAACATCAAATGACTTCTCCCGCTCTGGGTGGAGCGGGAGGGCGTATCAGACTTTTACTGACTAAAACCCACCCGTGTTCCTTCAGTTGTCTGTACTGGGGCCACGGTAACTCTTTCGAACATCCCGCAAATGGGACCATACCTAAAATCGCGAAAAAAAATCAGCCCTACATTTTGACGAGTTATGCGAACATAAATGTAGGGAACAGCAGATTTTTTTTCGCGATTTCAGGTTTTGGCCCATAGTAAAAGTTGATCATAATGATGAGTACAATGACCACTTAAGAGGTTGTGCGTTCATTCTGGGTTATGTTGTATATGTAGGTAGAGAAAAATGCATGAGAGATATTTGTGTTTTGCGAGTGGAAAGTTCTCAGCGGCAACTCGACGCTACGCTGTTTAGCAAGAATCTCACTTTTTTCAGATTCTATTTATTTGAGCAGTTACCTACGCTTTTTAAAATGTCAACTAAACGTTAAATAATGTATACCTATAGTGGACTAAAAGCGCCGTTCAGTATCTACCTACATTCATATCTGTAATGTGTATGGTGTACATAATAAAGAGTAGTCTATTCGTTGAGCTCCTCAAGTTCTGAGTTGAGCTGCACGATTTTTGACAAATGCGTGCACTGACTTGACAGGTCCACTCAATCTGTGTGGTTCTTTCCTCAAAAGACCATTTCAGACACCAATCTACATGGTCGTCACATGATCTGACCAAGATTATGTCTGGACTTTAAAAGGGACTGTGACCTCTGAGTTTGTTTCGGCCTTTCTTCTCAGAGTAGTCACATAGAAAACGCCGACCTCATCTAGTTTAAAAAAATGTGATTGACGTGTAAAAGTGTTTGTAAATACAAACCTACTTACAGAAATAAATCATTTATCATTATTATTCTACCAGTCAATTTAAGAAAAAAGCGAGGCTTCTACTGTTTTCATCTCACTTAATGTTTACCCGTTACGCAATTTAGTCACCAACATTACCCACTTACCGCAAGAACCTATAAACTAAAGATGCAACGCCAGATTATCCTTACGTTACGAGTGGTTCAGGCCGACATGAGCACCCTCGAGCCATCTCGAGCCACTCGAGCACTCGAGCAGCCCCCGCCCCAATCTTTACGATTAATTGAGAGGGCTAACGAAAACCTTGCTAAATTGCCTGTAGGAACGGTATGTTTGGCTCGTTTGCTGTGGTTCGAGGACATTGATTTTGTTAATAGAAATAGTTGAATACTACTATTACAACAACATCTAGGGATAGACAGAGGAGTGTAGGACACCCGCATTTCGCCAGATTTGTTTGAATTCCATGTCTAACTGGGTGCAAATCCGGATGCCGGACTGTTACTGAGAAATTCCTGATTTAAACACCCAATACCACTTTGCCAGTTACCTATTCGACATCAATATGTTTGATCGCGCGTTCGTACGAACTTAGTTCTCGCGAATAGATTACAATCATTTTATTCGCGCGATTGCATCGCGCGAATGTAATTTAGGACACCTGGAGCTAGTCCACCACCTCTTAACGCAGTATTATTGTAATCTTACTTCAGTGTGGGATCTCTTTCTCATACTGAAGTTACATTAAAATAATACTGCTTTAAGAGGTGGTGGTCGGCCTCCTGTTCGATATCTGTATGTTTGATCGCGGGTTTGTACGACTAAAATTCAAGCAAACTTGCGTTGATCACGTTGTATTAGGACGACGCCTCACAGTCCGATGGGACGGCAATCCGACACGACCGGAGAGATCAGGCGCGTACCTACATAATTTAACCTCGAAACATAACAAGTTACCTACATATATAATATTTCCAGTGGAACATGCTTCTAAGCACCTTGTTGCCAGCGGGTTTCGAGAGTCAATTGAGCGAATCGTGTTATTGTAGTCGAGATTTTAGCACCTCCAAGCTATTTCTAACCAAAGAGTATTAGTGCAGAAAGTATTATTTAACTCTACTATGGAACAGAAAGACTGTTTGATAAATAGTGGTGATGGAAGGCTCGTTTTCTGAGTGATATTGCATAAACACAATCGGCCTATAACGTTCCCACTGCTGGGACACAAGCCTCCTCTCTGTGAGATGGATTGAACCGTAATCCATCATGAGGGCCCAGAGCGGGTTGGTGGATGTCACATGTATTCGATTATTTGGTTCTAGGACATGCCGGTTTCCTCACAATGTTTCCCTTCGTGCATGCAATAATATCTGGCTATACAGGATAAGTTTAAAAGAAGTGCGAATATTTTAGGAGGTAATCAGGTGCATAAAACCGAACAACTTTCCCCAAGGAACATAGGGCGAAATCTAAAAATTAAAAATTCAACTTCTCATACAAACATAAGTCACGTGACTGTATGAAAAGTCGATTTTCAATTTTAAGATTTCGACCTATTCCTTGGGGAAAGTTGTCCAGTTTTATGCACCTGATTACCTCCTGAAATATTTGCACTTCTTTTAAACTTATCCTGTAGATAAGTGCAACCCGTGCGACGCTAGGGCAAGTCAAGTAAAGTGTCTGGATGAGACTCGCACGGACCAGAAGCTAGACCACCACCTCTTAAAGCACTATTATTGTAACCTTACTTGAGTGTGGGAAAGAGATGGAGCTAGACGTCCTGTATAGCTTCATCTCTTTCTCACACTGAAGTAACATTAAAATAATACTGCTTTAAGAGGTGGTGGTTGGCCCCTAGGGAAGCATGGCACAAAACATGACAAGGCTGCTAATTATGAAAGTGTCTGCCTGGGTTTAAACTATGCCCTAATTCGTAAGTCGCGACCGTTTCCTCTGATCTACCACAGCTCTGACTGATATTGATTGGGTAGCAATCCCTCTGCCTATATTATACCTCTACGCTTATTTATACTATTACTATCGATTCTCTTGCAAATAACGCGACCCTTATCTGCTAATCTTAAATAAATAACCCTTCGATACCCTCTTCAACAGGGTTGTTTTTATTAAGGACCATATACTATAGACATAGACAAAGATATACATAGATCTCGCATGTCTATATGAGGGTTAAAGAAATGATTGGTAATTTTATATTCTTGTATGTACAGTCAATCGCACATCAATTATATACTTACATATTGTGGGAGACTGGTGCCTAAGCTAGGCTCATGGCCTGTGTTTCAGGACACCAGGATCCCACCCCTTTACATTTTCATTTATAAATTATGTATTAAACGCGCTGACGGAAAGTAGTAAGGAATCGTACGACATTTTATAGTTTTTTGTATTATGATTAAGATATAGGTTAGTATGCGAGAGAAATGTTAGTAGATGTGTAGTAAGGGTGATTGTGCGGTTGTGTGACTGTGTGGGTGTGAGAGAGTGTGTGATTGTGTGTTTAGGTCATTTTATGGATGTTTTCAGTATCATTATAGTTTAATTTTAGTAGTCAGTCAGTTAGCCTCTGTTTGCATTTATACTTTGTGAGACTAAAGATATGTAACACCTTATTCATTTTATTGTATAAGTAGCCACCGAGATAGCAAGAGAAACGCCTTGCAAACATAGTTTTGTGACGTACATGATGGCGCTCCACTGGGTCATCAATGGTACACAAAGATATTGACAGCGGCTGTAGGCGTAGCAGTAAAGGCGATTGTTAGAGTTCCGTAATTCAAAAGCAAAAAACGGAACCCTTATAGAATTACTTCCTTGTCCGTCCGTCAAGTCAGTCAATTCAAGAGCCTTTTTCTCAGGAACGCGTGGAGGTATCAAGTTGAAATTAATATTAAATACGTAATTCTACGGTCCCTTGGAGTTCTAAAAAAATTAAAGCTTCTAAATCAACGCAATAAAAAATATGTATGTCGCTTATACGAGTATAAGCGAATACTCGCAAATAAATCAACCGACATAGCTTACAGAGTAAGCAAACTGAAGTGGCAGTGGGCTGGCCATGTTTTTCCAAGAACCGATGGCCAATGGAGCAGAGGAGGTCTTTTTTGGATGGGAAATCTCTCACTTCACTTCTCCCGCTCTGGGCGGAGCGGGAGAAGTCATTTGATGATTTCCCATCCACAAAAAAAAAAAAAGGATACAATTAAAAACAAATGACAAAAGAAAATACATACTACAGTCTTATTACTTACTTGACATTTACTACTACAGAATAGTTTCAGTCTGTATATTCCCCGCCGTTTCGAAGTATTTAACTCAAATGTTAATTCATTTCCTTCCTAAGTAGTTCAATTTAGTCAATAGGTACCCATCAGACCTGCTAGCAGCCCTAGAGCTCAAGGAAATGGCTGGAGGACGTCTAAACGGCATTTACTCTCAGTTTATTGCCGTGACGTGATAATGGTCCTCCCTGACGTTTATTTAACACATATTTCATTCGCTTCAGTTTCTCCACGAATCCGGGATATTTAATTCAGTTCATAATTAAATGTTTTTGTTTAAAAAGAAGTTGTGAGAAGGACAGACGCTTTTGTTATTAGCATAATCAGCCTATAATGTTCCCACTGCTGGGACACAGGCCTCCTCTCAATGAGAGGGAGTGGGCTGTAATCCACCACGCGGGCCCAGTGCGGGTTGGTAGATGTCACATGTCTTCGAATTTTTGGTTCTAAGACATGCCGGTTTCCTCACGATGTTTTCCTTTGCCGTTTTGAGAGCAGTGGTGATGAAATAAATTACACAAAGTAAAGCGCCTGTCTGGGTTCGAACCTACGACCTACAACTTGTAAATCGCGGCCGTTACCACTGGGCCACCACTGCTTTTTCTTTATATATTACCTGCGTTTAAAATTGTGCGAATTTTCGTTATTTATTGCAAGAAGATTTTGTTAATTTCTACTTCTTCAAAATGACATATTTAGATCAGCAATGTACCTAGAAATAATATCAAGTCTTTTCGACGTCGAATGCTGAAAGTCCTTGGTCAGATATCATTCAAGATCTTATCTTGAGTGATACCTCTCATCAATTTGATTGAATTTCACTCTATTCAAATAAAATAATTCGCCGTTTTATTAACAGGGCAGCCACCTCTTAAATTCGTGGTTTCATTACGAAATTAAATTACAAACGCTCCATATTTAAAATAGACTAAAAGCATCCATAAATATATGTACAGGAACGAACGGGGATCGTGAGCGAGGATCGCGCTAACTCGTTTTCTAACTTAATTATCACTGACGGTGTGGAATTATAAACAGCTGAATGTTGCACTCTCTAGAGCGGCGGCCATTGTTTTATTTTGGATAAAGATTCTAATTTTAAAATGTTGGAGGAGCTGCTGTTTTGTTTCGTAATGAAACCTTTTTTTGGACTCTATTCTTAAAAGTCAGTCAGTAATGAGTCTCGATTTGAATTTGGTTTTATTTCTGGGACGTATTTTAAACTGAATTTTAGTACCTACCCTACCTTCTCCTCTCACTGAGAGGAGGCTTGTGTCCTAACAGTGGGAACATTATAGTACGATTATCTATTGTTTAGTAGGTAATCAAAATCATGCCAATCGCTATACGCAACTTCGGATTCTAAGGTAAAAGTCTCGTACGCTAAATCATTCCTACCCTTCAAACAATATATAACCATGCTGCTTATCTGCTCAAGTAGGTAGATAGATGGATAAAATAGAACCTATCCTATTCTACAAAAGAACAATGTTATAAAAGCCTCTAGCACTATAAAATTCAGCAAACTCTTCAATGTAGACTGTAAACACTACAAACTATAACAAGATACCTATTTCCACTCGAAGGCAATTCTTTAGAACTCGCCATAGTCGAAATTGAAACGTCTTGGACTCCATCCACCTTACAATCGTCACAATGTCTCAGGTAACATAAACGTTTTGATTGCTTCACTCCGACTCCGGTAAATTTTATGTTCAGCTCGAAATACACGGGGTAACACCATGGAGTATGAATAGGACAAGCTATAGTCGATAAAATAAGTATACCTATGAGCACTTTTTTTTTTTAGATGGGAAATCATCAAATGACTTCTCTCGCTCTGGGCGGAGCGGGAGGGTGTGTCAGACTTTTACTGATAAAACTTACCCGTGTTCCTTCAGTTGCCTGTGCCGGGGCCACGGTAACTCTTTCGAACATCCCGCGAATGAGCACTAACATTGACCCTATGTGAGGTAGGTATTAGAATTGTATGTCACCCAGCCTGTCAGTTAGTTGGCGAATGCAGAATGTTTTTAGCAACGCTAACGTAATCCTTTCATCATCATAGTAATAGCTTCTAATGCTACGACTACATTGTTGCGACAACGCGTACTTTCTGTTGTACACCGAAAAGTCAAGCGGTATGCAAGATAAAGCGCGCGAAGTGTAATTCGCGTTATCGCGACATTGTAGCCGTAGAATAAATAACTAAATCTTTTGGCCACTAAACTTGTCACTCGTCGATAACGTTCTTTCTTCGGCAGTTCAGTTCAAAACTAAAAGAATACCTTGTCGCTCACACGTTGTCTAAATTCATACACTAAGGTCTAACCTAAAGTTAGATCTTAAAGTCGGATCAAAAGTGAATTGAACGCTCACAGTTAACGATGCTGAGTTAATAACATCTTGTTGTAAGCTTATTGACGAATTTTACGACAGTACTGATGGGTATGTTTATGTTAGTACTTACTCGCTTATGCCCAAGTCTTTGTCCACAAATGCTTCGGCTACATTGTCACGATACCGCGAACTTGACGTCTTGCTGTACAACAGCGAGCGCGCGAAGTGTTCGCATCATCGCGACAATGTAGCCGTAGCATAACAGACTTCAACCCCCCGCTGACCCAATCAGGTGTAGATTTACGTAGTACCCTTTCTTGTCGCACCTTTAGCTAAGACAAATAATTATAAAATTCATTAATTATTTGTCACTGATGGAAAGTAAGTTCTTATAATCCATACTTCAAATCCGAAAGAATCTCTGTCTGTCAGTCCATTACGGAGGAAGGAAGTATTCTAGTAAGATGCTGGTAGGGATCTTGACCGTACTTCCGGGATTGTCCTGATAGCCGCGGAATACCTCTCCACTCCTCTTAAGCACCTCAGGACATGTTGCCCCCTTGTCGCTACGACACTATGTGCTAGCGACCGTTTCCGGGGGCCCATTGTTGAGTGTGCAAGTCATCCCCTGCCATTTTATCCGTGTATTGTATTTATCAAACATTGGTCAGGCAAGGGCCATAGTCCTTCCATAGTTTTAGATAACCAGTCCACTTAAGCCATCCAAACCCATAGCCCAATATTTTTTTGTCTCCATATCCTGCAATTGTCCTAAACCAACCGGGGGTTGTTCTTAGGTGCACTTGCATAGTGCGTACAGGGATAATCGTCGGTTGGTGCCTCATTTCCATTGAAAGCGTCTAACGGGGCTCTGCGAGCTGGCTTCGGCCCCTCATATGCCATCCAAAGGTCCGGGACCCTAGGGTCCCGAGAAATATAAATAAATAATAAATAAATAATAAATAAATAAATATCTTGGGACAACTCACACACGGCCATCTGATCCCAAGTTAAGCAGAGCTTGTGTTATGGTAACCAGACAACTGATATACATACTTATATAATTTATAAATACATACATATTATAGATAAATTACACCCAGACACAGAACATACAATATGCTCATCACACAAAGTTTGTCCTGGGTGGGAATCGAACCCACGACCTCCGGCTTTGCAGTCAGGGTCACTAACCACTAGACCAACAGGCCTGTCAACAGGCCTGTATCAAAGACTCAAATATTAATAATTATTATTCATAGTATGTGGTCATCTTCTAAACTGCCAATGTTCTCAGATGGTCAAACCTTTTGGTGTCTATATCCTGGTTGCCCTAACTATTCACAGCCGCAAGCTTGGCAAAGCAGCTAAAACTATATTTTCAGAAAATATTTGACATCATCATCAAGACCTTTGATTTATTACTAAAGCTAACATCAAATACAACCCCTTACAAATCCCAGAACGCCTCCAACAGCCCGTTACACCAAAGTATCGACTACCTCAAGGAAATACCTCGCATACGTCCGCTATTACTAATTCAGAGCGCCGTCCTACATCCAATAAGGAACGCTATAACTCAGCTAGGCAAAATTAAATTTGCAAGCCACCGCTCTCAAAAAGCCAAGGTGTATGCTTGGGGGTCTTGCTATAATTGTTAGTGTTGCATTGTCAATTAAGTTTAAAGCCAAGGTGTATGCTTGGGGGTCTTGCTATAATTGTTAGTGTTGCATTGTCAATTAAGTTTAAAGCCAAGGTGTATGCTTGGGGGTCTTGCTATAATTGTTAGTGTTGCATTGTCAGTTAGGTTTAGAGCCAAGGTGTATGCTTGGGGGTCTTGCTATAATTGTTAGTGTTGCATTGTCAATTAAGTTTAAAGCCAAGGTGTATGCTTGGGGGTCTTGCTATAATTGTTAGTGTTGCATTGTCAGTTAGGTTTAGAGCCAAGGTGTATGCTTGGGGGTCTTGCTATAATTGTTAGTGTTGCATTGTCAATTAAGTTTAAAGCCAAGGTGTATGCTTGGGGGTCTTGCTATAATTGTTAGTGTTGCATTGTCAGTTAGGTTTAGAGCCAAGGTGTATGCTTGGGGGTCTTGCTATAATTGTTAGTGTTGCATTGTCAATTAAGTTTAAAGCCAAGGTGTATGCTTGGGGGTCTTGCTATAATTGTTAGTGTTGCATTGTCAGTTAGGTTTAGAGCCAAGGTGTATGCTTGGGGGTCTTGCTATAATTGTTAGTGTTGCATTGTCAGTTAGGTTTAGAGCCAAGGTGTATGCTTGGGGGTCTTGCTATAATTGTTAGTGTTGCATTGTCAATTAAGTTTAAAGCCAAGGTGTATGCTTGGGAGTCTTGCTATAATTGTTAGTGTTGCATTGTCAGTTAGGTTTAGAGCCAAGGTGTATGCTTGGGGGTCTTGCTATAATTGTTAGTGTTGCATTGTCAATTAAGTTTAAAGCCAAGGTGTATGCTTGGGGGTCTTGCTATAATTGTTAGTGTTGCATTGTCAGTTAGGTTTAGAGCCAAGGTGTATGCTTGGGGGTCTTGCTATAATTGTTAGTGTTGCATTGTCAATTAAGTTTAAAGCCAAGGTGTATGCTTGGGGGTCTTGCTATAATTGTTAGTGTTGCATTGTCAGTTAGGTTTAGAGCCAAGGTGTATGCTTGGGGGTCTTGCTATAATTGTTAGTGTTGCATTGTCAATTAAGTTTAAAGCCAAGGTGTATGCTTGGGGGTCTTGCTATAATTGTTAGTGTTGCATTGTCAGTTAGGTTTAGAGCCAAGGTGTATGCTTGGGGGTCTTGCTATAATTGTTAGTGTTGCATTGTCAGTTAGGTTTAGAGCCAAGGTGTATGCTTGGGGGTCTTGCTATAATTGTTAGTGTTGCATTGTCAGTTAGGTTTAAAGCCAAGGTGTATGCTTGGGGGTCTTGCTATAATTGTTAGTGTTGCATTGTCAGTTAGGTTTAAAGCCAAGGTGTATGCTTGGGGGTCTTGCTATAATTGTTAGTGTTGCATTGTCAATTAAGTTTAAAGCCAAGGTGTATGCTTGGGGGTCTTGCTATAATTGTTAGTGTTGCATTGTCAGTTAGGTTTAGAGCCAAGGTGTATGCTTGGGAGTCTTGCTATAATTGTTAGTGTTGCATTGTCAGTTAGGTTTAAAGCCAAGGTGTATGCTTGGGAGTCTTGCTATAATTGTTAGTGTTGCATTGTCAATTAAGTTTAGAGCCAAGGTGTATGCTTGGGGGTCTTGCTATAATTGTTAGTGTTGCATTGTCAGTTAGGTTTAGAGCCAAGGTGTATGCTTGGGGGTCTTGCTATAATTGTTAGTGTTGCATTGTCAATTAAGTTTAAAGCCAAGGTGTATGCTTGGGGGTCTTGCTATAATTGTTAGTGTTGCATTGTCAGTTAGGTTTAGAGCCAAGGTGTATGCTTGGGGGTCTTGCTATAATTGTTAGTGTTGCATTGTCAATTAAGTTTAAAGCCAAGGTGTATGCTTGGGGGTCTTGCTATAATTGTTAGTGTTGCATTGTCAGTTAGGTTTAGAGCCAAGGTGTATGCTTGGGGGTCTTGCTATAATTGTTAGTGTTGCATTGTCAGTTAGGTTTAGAGCCAAGGTGTATGCTTGGGGGTCTTGCTATAATTGTTAGTGTTGCATTGTCAATTAAGTTTAGAGCCAAGGTGTATGCTTGGGGGTCTTGCTATAATTGTTAGTGTTGCATTGTCAGTTAGGTTTAGAGCCAAGGTGTATGCTTGGGGGTCTTGCTATAATTGTTAGTGTTGCATTGTCAATTAAGTTTAAAGCCAAGGTGTATGCTTGGGGGTCTTGCTATAATTGTTAGTGTTGCATTGTCAGTTAGGTTTAGAGCCAAGGTGTATGCTTGGGGGTCTTGCTATAATTGTTAGTGTTGCATTGTCAATTAAGTTTAAAGCCAAGGTGTATGCTTGGGGGTCTTGCTATAATTGTTAGTGTTGCATTGTCAGTTAGGTTTAGAGCCAAGGTGTATGCTTGGGGGTCTTGCTATAATTGTTAGTGTTGCATTGTCAGTTAGGTTTAGAGCCAAGGTGTATGCTTGGGGGTCTTGCTATAATTGTTAGTGTTGCATTGTCAGTTAGGTTTAAAGCCAAGGTGTATGCTTGGGGGTCTTGCTATAATTGTTAGTGTTGCATTGTCAGTTAGGTTTAAAGCCAAGGTGTATGCTTGGGGGTCTTGCTATAATTGTTAGTGTTGCATTGTCAATTAAGTTTAAAGCCAAGGTGTATGCTTGGGGGTCTTGCTATAATTGTTAGTGTTGCATTGTCAGTTAGGTTTAGAGCCAAGGTGTATGCTTGGGAGTCTTGCTATAATTGTTAGTGTTGCATTGTCAGTTAGGTTTAAAGCCAAGGTGTATGCTTGGGAGTCTTGCTATAATTGTTAGTGTTGCATTGTCAGTTAGGTTTAAAGCCAAGGTGTATGCTTGGGAGTCTTGCTATAATTGTTAGTGTTGCATTGTCAGTTACGTTTAAAGCCAAGGTGTATGCTTGGGAGTCTTGCTATAATTGTTAGTGTTGCATTGTCAGTTAGGTTTAAAGCCAAGGTGTATGCTTGGGGGTCTTGCTATAATTGTTAGTGTTGCATTGTCAGTTACGTTTAAAGCCAAGGTGTATGCTTGGGAGTCTTGCTATAATTGTTAGTGTTGCATTGTCAGTTACGTTTAAAGCCAAGGTGTATGCTTGGGAGTCTTGCTATAATTGTTAGTGTTGCATTGTCAGTTACGTTTAAAGCCAAGGTGTATGCTTGGGAGTCTTGCTATAATTGTGAGTGTTGCATTGTCAGTTAGGTTTAAAGCCAAGGTGTATGCTTGGGAGTCTTGCTATAATTGTTAGTGTTGCATTGTCAGTTACGTTTAAAGCCAAGGTGTATGCTTGGGAGTCTTGCTATAATTGTGAGTGTTGCATTGTCAGTTAGGTTTAAAGCCAAGGTGTATGCTTGGGAGTCTTGCTATAATTGTGAGTGTTGCATTGTCAGTTAGGTTTAAAGCCAAGGTGTATGCTTGGGAGTCTTGCTATAATTGTTAGTGTTGCATTGTCAGTTACGTTTAAAGCCAAGGTGTATGCTTGGGAGTCTTGCTATAATTGTTAGTGTTGCATTGTCAATTAAGTTTAAAGCCAAGGTGTATGCTTGGGGGTCTTGCTATAATTGTTAGTGTTGCATTGTCAGTTAGGTTTAGAGCCAAGGTGTATGCTTGGGAGTCTTGCTATAATTGTTAGTGTTGCATTGTCAGTTACGTTTAAAGCCAAGGTGTATGCTTGGGAGTCTTGCTATAATTGTTAGTGTTGCATTGTCAGTTAGGTTTAGAGCCAAGGTGTATGCTTGGGGGTCTTGCTATAACTGTTAGTGTTGCATTGTCAATTAAGTTTAAAGCCAAGGTGTATGCTTGGGAGTCTTGCTATAATTGTTAGTGTTGCATTGTCAATTAAGTTTAAAGCCAAGGTGTATGCTTGGGGGTCTTGCTATAACTGTTAGTGTTGCATTGTCAATTAAGTTTAAAGCCAAGGTGTATGCTTGGGGGTCTTGCTATAATTGTTAGTGTTGCATTGTCAATTAAGTTTAAAGCCAAGGTGTATGCTGGGGGGTCTTGCTATAATTGTTAGTGTTGCATTGTCAATTAAGTTTAAAGCCAAGGTGTATGCTTGGGGGTCTTGCTATAATTGTTAGTGTTGCATTGTCAGTTAGGTTTAGAGCCAAGGTGTATGCTTGGGGGTCTTGCTATAATTGTTAGTGTTGCATTGTCAATTAAGTTTAAAGCCAAGGTGTATGCTTGGGGGTCTTGCTATAATTGTTAGTGTTGCATTGTCAATTAAGTTTAAAGCCAAGGTGTATGCTTGGGGGTCTTGCTATAATTGTTAGTGTTGCATTGTCAGTTAGGTTTAGAGCCAAGGTGTATGCTTGGGGGTCTTGCTATAATTGTTAGTGTTGCATTGTCAGTTAGGTTTAGAGCCAAGGTGTATGCTTGGGGGTCTTGCTATAATTGTTAGTGTTGCATTGTCAATTAAGTTTAAAGCCAAGGTGTATGCTTGGGAGTCTTGCTATAATTGTTAGTGTTGCATTGTCAGTTGCCAAGGTGTATGCTTGGGAGTCAAACTCAAACTCAAACTCAAAGCATTTATTTCAATTAAACCAATTACAGGCACTTTTGAATTGTCAAAGAGTCGGTCAGTTAGTCAGAAAATTGAAGCTAGTCGTCCATTCCAAAACGTAGATCTCTATGGAGAAGAATGGGCAAGAAACTCCATGGACACTCTTTTAAATCAAAATTGTTACAAAATCTTGGGTACATTGTTCTTGTTGCTTCTATATGTGAGAACAATGTAAAAAATAGATAACTAAAACAATTTAAAATATAAGATTAAAAATAAGCCCTGGCAGCTAAGAGATGACCAGTCTCCACTGACGGCGCCCGTTCACGAACATGACGCGTGGATCAGCACCATCCAGCTCAACCATTTTGTAGGGAACCGAATGATCCAACACACGCGCCACCATCAGCGAAACATTTAAGTGAGCATGACATACTCTCAACTGCCATACTTTTTCAAGTCAACATACCTACATCATAACATAAAACCGCTCCATGGTACTCACATTTACAAAATTGAAAAGATGCTTCTAATTTATACAAAACTATAGTTTGCAATGATTGTAATTAAAAGATTAGTAGAGTAAAGATTAGTAGAGTCTTGATATAATTAAATTAAATAATCTACAAGGACCTTACAGGAGCCGAGCAGATTATTACGTGTTTTATGTAGTGTTGATTGTGTAGTTTGTGGGGATATCAACACTACTAGAGTTTAAACTCAATAAAGCGGTATATTATTATATTATTTTAACTCGTTAAATGAACACATCGAGCCTTTTCAGGAAAAACATCGTAAGCGCCAAAAATCACAAAACTATATTTTCTTCGTAACCTCATATTTAAACAGTTTTACATCTTGTCGCGATTACTCTTATATTTTATTTTAAGTTTACACGACTTTATTGTTATAAGAAATTATAATCGTAAATGAAAAACATCGTTAATTAGGAAAGAAAAAACCCTTTCCTGTAAAAAGTGCAAATTGTCGTTTACGATGTTCTTCCTGAAAAGGCTTGATATCTACATCAGTCAGGGCCGGGAGGCCGACTGTCAACCTATCTTGTTTTTTTCTATCTTCCAATTTTAAAATCAATGCTTGTCGTCTAATATTAATAAATGTGCTTGCGAAGGTTTTATGCTAATAGTTTCTGTCGCCAATTAGCTAGGTGTTTCGGTTTGAAGGGTTTGAAAACCGCTATCGTAGGGATGGCGCCTGAGTAAAAAAAGAAATTCTATTTAGTCCGTCAGTCAGATAATAAAAAAATATAAGACACGTATTTTTTGCTTTATCGTATAATAAAAAGTGACTTTGATAAAACGCATTACATTTGGGGAGTGGTTGAACGCTACATCACAACTAAGTGTAAAATCTAGTAAGGCGTGACGTCATGCCACATTTTAAATCAATGTATCGCCGTAATCTTTTGATTGCGTAAAAAAAGAAAATACGTGTCCAATAATTTTTATTTAATAATCTACGTGATGGACAAAAAAAATATCATCATCCCTATTACCTACAGGCACATGGTATATTTTCAGCTTTGTCTCTTGGATGGCGACGCATTTGCGATGCCTCTGGTAGGTGAATATTGCAGGTGTCCATAGGCAGTGGTGGCCACTTACCATTTTGTGTGCCGTAGGCTTGTTTGCCATTTAATACAGGCCCTACCTAACCAAAAAAAAGTCACTTATGTGCCTACTAAAGATAAGTGGAATAAATATTAGATAGGTACTTATTGAGATCGAGGAAGCTTACCTACATCTGACCAATTTGAAAACAAAACCCCGTGCACACGATGACCACATCTGTTGGCAAGCGCTACTATAGCTGCCGAGTACTGCAAGCAAGAATAGTCCTTACAGTGTATAGATGTTCGTTTCTCTCATGGTATATAGGTAGGTACTGTAACAATCTGCCGCGATACCAGGGGGCCGAGCAGATCGCTACGTGTATTTGTGTGCTGACTCGTTAAAAGGCGTGTTGGGTGAACGAAGCTACGTTAAGTCAGACACACTGGAGCACCGTATTATTATTTAATACTTTATTTTAAGCACGTTACAATTCAATCGTAATACTAGCACTGAATTAATATACAGCTTGGCTCATCGCCGCAAGATTGCCTGCTTGTCGGTCTTCTACTTGAGAACTCCACGACCTCATTCCGCCTGCCCTCTTCTACCATCGGACATCTAGACACACTGCAGGTTACCATCCCTACCTAGTTGTTATTCCATCAATTCGCACTAAGCGTTTCCAAATGTCTTTTGTGATGCGCACAGCAAAGGAGTGGAACCCTCTGCCTGCGTCTATGTTTCCGAACGTATACAACCCCGATCTCTTCAAAGCGAGAGTGAACAGGCTTCTTCTGGGTAAGCTCGCTCCATCGTCGACTTTGTCTCTGTCATCTCTGACCTAGACTCTAGAGTCAAGAGCAAACCTATCTCAAATAAAAAAAATTATAAAAAATATATAAAACAATTTTTCTATCCTGTCTCAAACTATTCTAACTAAATAGATCAATGCTTGTCTTCATAAAAACTATTAAATAACTCGCGAAGTTTTCATGCTAAAAGCAGGCATGATTAAAGCCTCTACAGTACCTACATCATCATCTGCCTAGCCTTTTCCCAACTATTCTATGTTGGGGTTGCCTTCCAGTCTAACCGGATGCACAAATATAACGAATATAATAATAATCGTTTATTTATAAAAAGGGGCACATCTATACACATAACATATTTATACATACAAATAAATAAAATTTAAGTGTCTGTTTGTAATGTCAAAATAACAAGTTTTTATAGAAAAAAATCAGAAAGAAGGAACACTAAGCTAAAATGAAGTAATAGCGCGGGCGGGCGATGCAACGTGACGGGTTGGGAGACGAGGGAGTTTCATTAAAATGTGGCTGTTATTTTAGTATGTTGTGTATGTTACAACTTCCACGCGAATGAAGTCGCGGGGTACAGCTAGTTTACAATTAGTAACTTAACAATTAAAATAGAGTACAGTTACTTATTTGCCTGAACTAGGTTGAACCTGTGTTTCAGGCTAGGAAGTGCTTAATTAAAGTAATAAATTAACAATGAGTATAAAGTTAAATAGTATATGCAGTATTTTACATGGAGCGACGCCTATCTGACCTCCACAACCCAGTTACTGGGTAATACGATACCCGTTTGTAATACTGATTGTCAGAGATTCGGGCTTCTGACGACCCGTAACGACTGTTAAAGATCAACGAATGACAGCCGGGACCAACGGTTTAATATACTTTCCGAGGCACCGAGTGGTCTTGGTATATAAAGATGGTCACCCATCCACGGACCAACCGCGGAAAGTGTAGCTTAACCTAATTGATCAACCCGTGCGGCTGTTATTACTCAGCCACAAGCCCTTCACGTAGGTTTATAGGTACCTACCTAAGTTCTATTTTACGACAATATCACAATTAAACCACAAGAACCCTTGCTGCGACCAAACTCAAAAATAAAGGCTGGTGCCTGTCGTGTCGTGTCGTGTCGTGAGACTGGCGCGACGCGACACCGGTAGAACAATTTCTATGAAAACTTCATAGATATTGTTCTACTGGTGTCGCGTCGCGCGAGCCTGCACGAGCCTTAATGGTCTATTTCGCATACTATCATCACAATGAAAAAATTTAAACAGCTTCCATAGTTTTAAACATAAAATCACAACATAACATCACGCCTTGTTTCCCCGAAGGATTAGGCAGAGGTGTACCTATATAGTACACCCACATTTCGCCAGTTATGTTTAAGTCCCGTGTAATAGGGGGCGAGCCTATTGCCATCCGGGCACAAATCCAGACTCCGGGCTGCTACTGAGAAATTCCAGATAGAAAAACCCAATAACACTGCCCGACCTGGGAATCGAACTCAGGACCTCATGCTCAGCAGTAGCGCTTGCGACCACTAGACAATCGATAGTTTTATTAGTCCTTAAAATAAAATCTGTCGTCAAAAGCACTAATAAAGTTCGGCGTCACTGAGCTCCATTTTATTTTAATTGGGCCTTTAAACTTTGTATTAGGGTGGGTCACTTCGGAATGACCTAGTAGAAGAAGATTTATAAAGTGACTGGTTTCTCGAAAATAGAGGTTGTAGTACTTAAAGTTAAACAATTGGTAGAAGGTACATCTGTATCTAATAATTTTAAATAATTCAAAACCGAACTCGGCAATTCTGCTCAGTGCTAAGGATAAGTCCGAGAATACCTATTTGTCTCCTTCTAGGTAGGTACTTATATATTTTAGATGGAACGAATAACAAACACGGAGCTTTAAATTAGTTTGGTAGGTTAAATAGGTACTTAAGTAAGTACTTAGTTATTAGAAGTAGACAGGGTGTAAGGGACAGCCCTCCACAAACTAACAGGGTGCATTCAGCTCCTTATTTTGAATCATATTCCACTGAAAATATTCTCAAGAAAATTTTCATTTCTTTTTATCGTATTTTCAGGTACTATTCCTTTAATTCAATGTAAAATTACATTATCTGTACCTATGCAGCACTCCATTTATGTAAATAAAACAGCTAAAATCAAAAAAATCAGCAATGGATGTTGAAATACTCGGCGGCCGAAGGCTCGCTACGCTGCCGTAACGTAGCTACGCGCGTTTTACCACGGTAACGATACATTGCGTGTGGTATAATAAAACGAATCAGACTTATTGGATTCCCTTAACGTTCCTGAAATTATTTCATGTACCGGTCATCTTAGTATGATATACTATTCTTCTCCCCATCTTCTTCTGCTCATCAGTCTGCGGAGGGCTGTCCTTTACACCTTGTATAATTACCTAAGTAGCTACTGTTATCCACTGCACAGAAGATAACAAACGAATAGGATAGTGAGTCCGTCTCTCGGTCTACAAAAAGCGGTTACCGTTTTTAAAGTAGGTACAAAAGTGATGAACTTGTGCACAAAAGTGATGAATTTGGCATGTATGTAGTTTGGGACATGGAGGACACAGAATGCTCTACTTCTCGCATCGATCTAAGTACCTATAGGTACCTAGCACCACGAGGATGCAGCTGTGATTTTCCATTACCGAATGGATAAAACCAGTAATGTTATCAACTATGAGCCTACCTACATTGCATTTGACATGGTAACGTAGTGGTTGCATGAATTGAACGAAATTGTATCAAAACTAACAGGTACTCTATGAATTGCGCACTAAAATAGCCAGGATTATGTTCCAAACATCTATACATATATAGAAATAATATTAAAGTGTCTGTTCGTAATGTCAAGATAACAGCATTTTACTAAATGCGTATTAAAGTATATATGATACTTGTAACGAAAACGCAAATTAATTCTTTTTTTTTGTCTGTCTGTCTGTTAGTTCCGGCTAAACTCCGAAACGGCTGGACCGATTTTGTCGGGACTTTCACTGGCAGATAGCTGATATTAATGCTGATGCTGGTGTTGATGTTGTGTGCAGAGAGTAACCCAGTTTAAATATCTGGGCCACATTGTTACCGAAGACCTGAAAGACGACTCAGATATGGAAAGGGAGCGCAGAGCATTCGCTGTGAGGGGAAATATGGTGGTTCGAAGGTTTGCTGGTTGCTCAGTACTAGTAAAAATTACACTTTTCAAGGCTTACTGCCAAACATTTTACACCAGAAAAAAGTAAACAATGCCCTGCGAGTGCAATACAATAATACCTTTAGGGTGCTGTTGAGGCTTTCACCCTATTGTAGTGGACGCACTACAATAGGGTGGAAGCCTCAAGCGTGGACGCGTGGACGGGTGTGTTCGCCGATGCGCACACTGACGACTATTTCGCAATAATGCGTAAGAAGGTGGCGTCGATGACACGCAGAGTGGGAGGAAGCAACAACAGTATCTTGAGGGTGTTTGCTGAAAGGCTGGATGGGCCTACCATGGTTTATCAAGCTTCATGTATTACATGGGGCTTGCTGAAACTATCTGTGGTCTATATATTATCACTTTTTTATGTGTTTTCCAAGTATATACTAACATAGTTTGTAAGATAATTTAGATAACACAATGTGGGCCTATGTACATCATCATCTGCCTAGCCTTTTCCCAACTATGTTGGGGTCGGCTTCCAGTCTAACCGGATGCAGCTGAATACCAGTATTTTACATGGAGCGACTGCCTATCTGACCTCCACAACCCAGTTACTGGGTAATACGATACCCCTTGGTAAGACTGGTTGTCAGACTTTGGGCATGTAGGTACATAGTCTGTAAATAAAAGATTTTTATTTTTATAAAGGGGTAAATTAGGTTAGTCTTATTTTAGAAGAAGAATTAGGGTTCCGCGCAAAAATATTAAAACCCATGAAATTGTGAACAAAATCCGATTCAAAAGGGGAAGTTTAGACTTCCACGCGGACGAAGCCGCGGGCAACAGTATGAATATAAAACGAGTACATAATTCACTGATGAATGAAGTAGGTGGTTAATATTTTAACTATGAATTTCGCTTTTGTATCACATAAGTGAAATAAATTGGTTTCTGAAACCGTATTTATTTAACAGGTGGGGCAAAAGTAATAGGTATCATAATGTAGGTAAATGTGCCATATTTTTTGCAAATGGCGTCATAATGTCATTGTGATTTGATACTTATATTGTAGTCAGATAGATAGTGAATAGATGATTAGTTGACAATGCAATGGAGCGATACACATAGTCACACAGCTCAAGCAACGGTGGAGATTTTGAAACACCAATTTCCGGGCCGTGTAGGCCGCCTATGTCCCGTTATGGCGATTTGAACTGGCCGGCCAGATCGCCAGATCTAACGGCGCCAGAATTCATTCTTTGGGGCATTTTGAAATCTCGCGCTTACTTACCACAACAAACCACAAAGCTTGCAAGTCTTGAAAGCCAACATTGAACAAGGAATCACCAAGTTGGAGAAGGTTTTGCGAGCAACATTTCAAAATGCCGTAAAACTAGCAAAATGTGCATCCACACAGGAGGTGGTCATTTAACTATATTTTTTTTCGTCTTGATGTCATAATGTTTTCCATGGAAACGGAGCCTAATTTTTTTCATTTCCAACCCAATGGCAGCCAATTCACATTATGACATTACTTTTGCCCCACCTTTTAGATAGAAGGTATTGTTATCAAGGCAGTAACCCAAATGTGTACCCACTTTAAAAGCGCGCTGTTGGGTTTAAAACGCTCGACTCAGCGCCGTAAGTTGAAAATCGAACAGAGCGCTTTTATTTAGGCATTCATTTAAGTTTCGTGTAGTGTTAGGTAGTGAATAAATAACGCAATTAAAAATTTAAATGCATTTATTTCATAATCATCGTTGATTAACACATTCATCACCGCCACAAATTTTGACATTGTCTATGGACTCGCGAGGCGGGTCCCTGGCATTAAATGTTAATTGAACGAAAAACTTACGTTACTAGAAATATCATAAATCAGTTTTACTATTACATTATAATACTATTGTCAAACAGAAACCAAAATGTTTCTCTATTCAGCCTATTACTGTCCTCTATGACATACACTGGTCAGCAAATAAACCGAGCCACCCGCTGCCTAGGAACTCTGATTCGATTTTCTCAAAAAGTATAAAACTTACAACTATCAAAGTTATACCTACAAAAAGTGCGTATCATGGTGATTAAAATGACTACAAATTAATTCGAAAGTACCGTCAACTCACATTGTAATCAAGCAACAAACACAATGCTAACGATTTGCTCTGTTTTCACCAGAGTTTGAAATTAGCGTTCTTTTTCTCTACAATGAGGGTAGTCGGATATTTCTTATCATTTCTTTAGTTTTTGTCCATCTTTTGCTCAGACGCGTGTGTTTTTGCTACTTTTTTCGATTAATAATGGATACAACACCTCAGGAAGCAGTTCAAGCTGTAGCATTACTTCAAGCAGGCATTGCGCAACGTGAAGTCGCTCGAAGGCTTCGAATCAGCAGATCTTCGGTGCAACGAGTTTACAGACGATACCTAGAGACTTTCGATCGCCGTCCAGGTACGGGCAGACCTAGGGCTACATCAGCAGCAGATGATCGTTATATCCACCTTACTGTTCTGCGAAATCGCCACCTCAACGCAGTTCAAGTCCAACAATGTCTGCGTGACGAACGCCAAGTGGTCATAAGTTCAGATACCGTCAGAAGGAGACTTGCTGAACGGAACCTGACCCCAAAAAGAGCTGCAACAGGCCCAGCATTAACGGTAGCACACCGTCGAGCACGACTTGAATTTGCTCGAGAGCATAGGGATTGGACATTAGAGCAGTGGAGTAATGTACTCTTCACTGATGAGACCAGGGTGAGTCTACATGGAAGTGATCGACGTCAGAGAGTATATCGTCGCCCTGGAGAACGTTATTCTCAGTGTTGCATCGAGGAAACTGTTGCTTATGGAGGAGGATCTGTAATGGTCTGGGGCGGCATCTCGTTAACAGCACATACAGCGTTAGTTTTCATCGAACCGACGGGCCGTACACGTGGACTGACTTCTCATCGCTACATTACTGAAATCCTCGCAGACCATGTGGTACCTTACGCAGGATATATCGGACAGGATATGCAATTGATGCATGATAATGCACGGCCTCATGTTGCTCATGTGGTGACCCAGTATCTACGCGACGTCAGCATTCGTACTGTTATAGGTCTCCACCGATTTGTCTTTTTAAAAAAAGACTTATTTACTTTTGGAAGATACGTATATTTTGGATATTACAATTTAGGATATACACGTAAATTAGGATATTATTATTTAGCATAACGCGTGAGACCTATAGGCAGAACCGTCTGTAACCGAGGTTGAGTGTCAACTGCTTAAAAAAGATGGCGTCTCCAGCCGTCAAGTAGATAATCATGGAAGCGCTGACGAGGCGCTGATCTGGCATTAACCCTTACCGATTTAGGGTATAACACCTCCCCCTTTAAGAAATAACTTCGGGGTTGCTACGAAGTTATGTAATTATTATGTATAAAATCAGACAATCAAGTATTTTAGATTCTAGTTCTAATAGCTGGAAGAGAGGTTTCCTCGATATCGGAATTACTGTTTTCTGTATTAATTTTACAAATCGATTCCGGTTTTGATGAAAAAGATACTTTAACTGATGGGGTTCTGCTGCCAGGTCGTATACATTTATAAACTTTAAAACATACATATGATATTATAAGTACAGTAATTAACATAGTGATAATAGAATAATGCATCCCATATTTTAAGATGTGTGGTTGACTGTCAAGGACGTTATCTAGATTACTTAATTGTTTTAGAAAGATATGCTTATTAAACTTCAGATCATCTAAATCAGTATTTAGTAATTTAATAGGGGACACATTATTGATTGATTGGTTTAATCTCATTACATCACAGCAAGTGTCATTCAATAAGTTAAAGTCAGGAAGGGCAATGGGTGTAGATATATTTAATGCGTTATATTTTGGGATCAAAGTAGTACCCTTACAGTAACCTATGCAGTTTTTAGGGATTGTAAGTATTCCGGTACCTAAAACATTAACTTCTAATAATTTTGAATTTCGGCATTCTATTGAAACTCTATTAGACACTGACTGTATGTAAATCCATTTATTATTTTCTATGGGTTTCCACATATCTAGATGACCATAAATAAATTTAGTTTCACAATATTTTGGAATTTCACTGATCACTTTTGACATGTATTCACTTTCACAAATAGGTCTGATGTCTGACGCATACACAGTTGTCATGTCGCACACATATTTTCCTGCGGTGACAATCTTGCAATTTTCCAAATTATTTAAAGTGCTGTACTGGGTTTTGTCTTTGGTCATTGCAAAGTATTTGGTACTGGGTAAAATTAAACTGAAGGTATTAGGCTTACTTAAATTGTGAGGAGTAGGCAGAGCAATGTTATGAAATAATACATATTCTTTGATAAATACTAAAGGTATTTGTAACACGAAAAAGATCTTATTACTAGCATAATAACTAATTACTCTAGATACATTCAAGATTAAATGAATAGAATTTAAATCTAAATTAACAGGTAGCTCCAAGTCGTTAGGTAAGTATTGGTAGTTATCGGCAAGCTCTCGGAACAATTGTTGTGACGTAATCATCGATGGGTGTAGAATATTTTGGTTACTAAACAGGACCGCATTTGTTATGTCTTCGAGTTGGAATGACATAGTTAAGATTGACACTTCTAGGTTATTAAGTATATGAACAATTTCTAGTCGTAATAATAATTCATTTGTTTTGTTAGTTACATTTATTAAGTTGATCGAGAGTTTGTCGATAGCTTCGTTTAAATTAATTTCATTAATTTTGATTTGATTAATAGAATTATTAAAAGATGAAATTGTCGATGTGGTTAATAGAATATTTTGCTTCATTAATGAAATTAATTTCTTCTCATTATTTTGTAGTACATTTATAGCGTCATCAAACCTGAGACCATCGTTTTCGTCCAGATTACCAAATATTTGTTTTATCAGAGTACCTAGTCCTCCCACCCAAGCACGTTTTGATCGTTTCTCTAACAAATGTGAAATAGATAAAAATTCTTTGTACATGTCACTGTAGCGGGCATTTAAAGGTTCTATTATGTTATTACAACTATCTTCTATCATACTAATTCTTTTACATAGCTGTTTAGTAGTGTTTAGGGCGGAGTTTATGTTTTCAATATGCGGGCCGATGTGTGAAATATCAAGGGGCATCAATACGTTCAACTGTCCACTGCTGATTTTCAGTGTGCCGAGGTAATCGAAATAGAGTCCAAGACTTGATTTAATCTGCTGGACATAGTAGTCCTGTTGGTTTCGAGCCTGACTTGGAGTTCTGCAAATTAATAGCTACATTAAATGAATATATAAGTACTTATATGGTAACTATACCTACTTTATGTATTAATACTTAAGTTTAGACCTACGAATGTTTAAGACACTACTACTACTACTAACTATGGGTTACTTCCGACATCAGCTGGTTTCACCTCATCAAAATGATGGGTGACATGACGCCGATTAATAAGCAAGGCAAGTGTATTATTACTATTAACCTTTACTATTTTATAAGGACCTTTCCAAAGAGGGGAGAGGGCCTTACGTAGTCTCAAATGATTTTTGAGATACACAAATTCACCGACTTTGTATCTAACTGAGCGAGTACGGTTATCGTAATAAGACTTTGAGGATTCTTTGGATTTCCTCATGAAGTCTAATGCTTTTTCACGTGAATACTTTAGTCGGTTCTGTAACATACGGACATACTCGGGATAAGTAGCTCCCGGGGATTCATCATAAATAGAATTAGGTATGAATGGTTTATTACCGAACATTAGTTCATAAGGTGTAAAGTGAGTCGTGGAATGAACGGCAGTATTATAAGCGAGCATGGCTGTATATACGTAACGAGGCCAATTTGTTTGTTCTTCATTAATATAAGACTTGAGGTACTCCTTAAGAGTAGAATGGCTTCGTTCCAGAGCACCTTGGGTTTGTGGGTGATAGGGTGAAGCCCACAGATTTGTTATTTTAAGGAATTCACATGTTTTCTTAAAGAGATCCGACGTGAAGTTGGTACCCTGGTCGGTGAGAATCATTTTGGGGATGCCAAATATAGATATAAAGTGGAGTAGACATTCACTTGTTTCTTCTGCCGTAGTACTACGAATGGGATATGCGGAGGAGAACTTGGTAAGGTCATCTTGGATCGTTAGTATAAATTTTAATTTTGCAGGACCTGCTTCGGGGAGTGGACCTACGATGTCCAGAGCAATTCGCTGACACGGTTCAGTTGAAGTGCTGGTAATTTGCATCGGAGCGCGATTGATTTTCCTAAGTGCTTTATTTTCTTGGCACGACTTACATTGTTTTACGTATGATTCTATATCACTACGCATACCTTTCCAATAATATGTTTGTTTTATTCTATTAAACATTCGTGATGAGCCTAAGTGACCCGCTATGGGGATGTCATGGTTGTCGTGCAAGATCTTTTTAATTTCAGTTGAAACAGGATATATAATGTTGTTATGATATACATTGACCTTGATTTGCGTGTCATGGAAAAGGTAAGTAAGGATATTATAAACTTTGATGAATGAATGCTTTTCAAACGGATTTTTCAAATCGGATATGCCAATTTCATTAACATTTCCAAATATTATTAATTCATTTCTTATTCTTTTCAGGGTTTCGAAAATCTCCGGATAGGGGGCTCCGTCAAAGTGATGGACTTTGGTAAACAACAGGTAGTATATTTTATTATTAATTTCAATTTTCAAGGACGAGAAAAGCTCTTTCTCGGAATTATGTACTCTAGTGCTAATTTCGAGGTCAGTCAATATATCTTGGATATATGGATTAGATTCGTCTAGATCAATAGACGTGGGAACCAGAATTACTTTTGCAGGACATTTTAAAAGGCTTTCATTGTGTTCCACAATTTCAGTGTTAAATAATTTATCTTTATTAGCCATAGATTTGAGGAACGTGGGATAGTCATCCATAGGGGCATTTGGACTTGCACTTATGGATGGTCTAGGACTAGAACCAAGTTGGGGATCGGAAGCCATCGATTCGTCCAATACGGGATCAGGTAATGTGATTGTTTCGTTCTCAATTTCTTCTCTGAGAGTGTCTGGGATGTTAGAAGGTAAGTTTATATCAGGTAATGGCACAAGGTCTTCGTTTGGATCGAGAAGATCCGGGGAAGGTTGGATATCTGCATCAGGATTGAATGAAGGTGGGTCTACCAGTAAATCCATTAGGTCCCTATCTAACTCTTGGGTGGATTCTCTTTCACCAAGAGAGTTATAAGTTCCAGGATCTGATGGTTGAACAGGGTTTACCGGAAAACGAGATAGAGCGTCAGCGTTAGCGTTAATCTTTCCCTTTTTATATTGAATATCGTATTCAAATTCCTCTAACTTTAAACGCCAGCGGATAAGTCTTGATCCAGGGTCTTTACAGTTAAACAGCCATTGTAACGGTTTATGGTCTGTAAGAATTTTAAACCGATGTCCGTAGAGATACGGTCTAAAAGTTTTGGTGCCGAAGATAATGGCGAGGCATTCTTTTTCCGTGACGCTATAATTGCATTCTGCTTTATTAAGTGTGCGGGATGCATATGCAATAGGACGATCTTGTCCTACTGGACCCTGGGATAGGATTGCAGATATCGCATAATTTGAGGCGTCACAGGTAAGAAGGAAAGGCTGCGTGAAGTCTGGATATGCGAGGACTGGGGCGGAAACGAGTTTGGATTTTAAGGATTCAAAAGCAAGTTGTTGCTCATTCTGCCACTCGAAGGTAACGTCCTTCTTTAGCAAGGAAGTCAAAGGTTTAGCTAACTTGGCAAAGTCAGGTATAAACCTTCTATAGTATGACACTAAACCTAGGAAAGACTTTATGTCTTTTGGAGATTGAGGAACTGGATACTCTGTCACCACACGAACTTTATCGGGATTTGGTTGGACACCGTTTTCGTTAATGATGTGCCCTAAGTAAGCGACTTCTTTGCGAAGAAATTCGCATTTATCTGGTTGTAACTTTAAACTGAATTTACGGAGTCTGTTGAAAACGGCCTTCAGATTATCAACATGTGAGTTTAGGTCATATGAATAGATCACGATGTCATCCAAGTAGACAAAGCATCTTGTACCTTGTAGGCCAGTAAGGCAATTATTCATTAGTCTTTGGAAGGTGGAAGGTGCATTTTTTAACCCAAACGGCATTCGTGTGAATTGGAAATGACCTTGAGGTACCGAAAATGCTGTTTTGGGTGCATCATTAGGAGAGATAAGTATTTGATGAAAGCCGGATGTAAGGTCCAAGGTCGTGAAGTATTTACTTCTTCCTAATTGATCAAGGATCTCTGATATTTTTGGTATAGGATATGTTTCACCGATAGTGACGTCGTTTAATTTCCTGTAGTCGATTACTACCCTCCATTTTCTTTGCCCTTGAGAGTCTGTCTTTTTGGGAACTATCCAAATCGGCGAGCTCCAGGGTGAGGATGATGGCTCTATAATATTTTGACTCAACATTTTACTGATTTGAGTCTCGACTTCCTTCTTATGACATTCCGGGAATCGGTACGACTTTGTATGAATAGGTATATCGCTACTAGTTTTAATTTGATGATCGAGGGCTGTAGTGTGGGTTAA
This sequence comes from Fissipunctia ypsillon, assembly GCA_947568875.1. Lineage (NCBI taxonomy): Eukaryota > Metazoa > Arthropoda > Insecta > Lepidoptera > Noctuidae > Fissipunctia > Fissipunctia ypsillon. Next base: position 18,736,468 of record OX387662.1, read on the forward strand.
TTGATCATCTGGTAGATAAAAGATATCAGAATATTGGGAACAGAGTTCTGTGAGGGCTTCGGACTCTTCTTGATTTAGATGATCAGTTCGTAGTGAATTTATGACTTGTGTAGTTCGATTGGATGTTTCTTGAGTGTTAAAGCTGACCTGAAGGGCAGCATGTAAGGGCTTGATAGCGAGTTTTAATTTGGGATTAATTTTTACGAATGATAATGAGGTATTGGCTATCGTTAAGTTAACGCGATGGTTATCCTTGACCTTTACAATACAATTGGATATAAGGACACATTTTGATATGTGTTGATCTATAATGATACCTTCTGTTAGATCGGTATCTTGTACTGAACATTCAATAACAGTTTCAGTACGTGGCGGGATAATATAGAATGGATCGTTGAAGTATAGTTTAACTTCGGACTCTCCCATTTTAAGGGTATCGGTTGTGTAATCGATTTTACAGCCGAAAAAGGTTAAGAAATCGGATCCTATAATACCATCGTAGGGTAAACTTATGTCTTTAATCACATGAAATTTAAATGGCCTGACCTTATTATCCTTTGATTTTAATTTTAATTGGAAATGACCTTCGGTTGGAGTCGGCTCGTCGCCGGGGTCAATGCCCTTAAGTTTGATTGATTCCTTCACCAGTTGTTGATTTTCTTTGATACTGGATAGTTTTAATAGGCTTATGACGGAGCCTGAATCGACTAATAAGGATAAAGGGATATCTGAAACTTGTGAGTTTAAAATTACATGTGGTAGAAACCTCTTGGATGTGTCTAGATTTATTTCGTAAATCTTAGTACTGGTCTCGTTGGATACTGGCGAGACTCCTGGATTTTTAGTTCCGTGACTGTCAGATAGGGGTTGGTTACCCTGTCGGTTGACCTTATGAGGATGAGGATTAGGACTGTCAGTTTGGGGCTGGTTACCCTGTTGGTTAGTCCTTGATGGATGTAAGTTTAGGTCGTCGGTTCGGGGCTGGTTACCCTGTCGGTTGACCTTATGAAGATAAGGATTAGGACTGTCAGTTTGGGGCTGGTTACCCTGTTGGTTAGTCCTTGATGAATGTAAGTTAAGGTCGTCGGTTCGGGGCTGGTTACCCTGTCGGTTGACCTTATGAGGATAAGGATTAGGACCGTCAGTTTGGGGCTGGTTACCCTGTTGGTTAGTCCTATGTATTGATTTTGATTGTTGTTGGGTACCGATAGTTATGCCTCGTCCCGTGCGGCACCCTCGCGAGACCCCATTTCGTTTAAATCGTTGGAGCCATGGACATAGGACGAAGAGAAATCATCCGTGGGTTCGTCATCGGATGTTTCGCGGATATGGCTGATTTTATTATTTCGAGCATTATTATTCGGTTTGGATTGGAACTTGTTGTTATAGAACTCGCGTTTTTTACAATCTCTTATTTCGTGACCAGCTGTTTTACAATACCGGCAAAACAATGTGTCAGTTTTATTTAGATTTGACGTAGTGGATTGTGTGTAGGAGTTTGGTTTTGAAGGCCCTGGTTTTGGTTTGTTATTATTCACGAACCTTTGTTCAACCTGTGGACGCTTATACAGGCTTTGTTGAATGCGTTCTTCCGAAATCGCTAAGTTAATAGCTTCGTTTAATGTTTTGGGCGGTCTACACCTTACAATGTTTGATATACGGGGATGTAACCCCATAACGAAATGATGGAGGGCTAAGTCCTCCATAGCTGCGGTACGACCGGGCAATTCCTTTGCCTTAGTATTAGATAAGGATATTTCAGTTAACAGTTGTGAGAGGCAGGTCTCTACGCGAAGCGAAAATTGGCTAACACTATCCTGCGGGCCTTGCTTGCTCTCCTGGAGATCGGTGAGAAGATGAGCATAATGTTTTCGCTCACTAAATTGTGCTTTTAAAAATTCCCTGAGTTGTTCCCATGACGCGAACTCTTTTATGGAACAGGCAATTTCCGCTTTTCCACCCAACTGGCTGAGAATGTATTTAAAAAGGATTGGTCTTTGTGCTTCTGATGCAAGGTCATAGGCGTTATTACAATTTATAATAAATGAGTTGACAGTTTCGCGGCTGCCGTCAAATGATTTGACGAATTTAAACAAAGTGTTTAAATCCAGTTCGGCCATTGTGCTACGTGCAGTAGCAGCCCTTGTGGCCCTGGGACTAAGAGATCTGGTAGTCGATTTTTCTGTATCACTTTGGGATTGTTCTATAGTTGGGATATTAAGTTTCGATTTACTTTCTTCTGTAGAAACTGTTGGCATAGTTATATTGGTTAACCATAAATGAAAGAAAACGGGTCACGGGTAGCACAAGGTCATAAAATGATAATTACAGTTAGTCAGTTAATAAGTTGCAAGTAACCTTGTATAAATTATTAAATAATATCTCGGCCTCGATTAGACAATGACCAAAGACTCACAGTACTAGCAGTGCGTGGGCGACGGATGTTATGGCGAACAGGAACATTCCGCTGCGATAAGCCGCGTCGCTGCGGCCGGCCGACTCCGAATCGACGGGATCTTGAGTGATTAAAACTGGTCAATTATTTGGTATTGACCTCGGCTTCGGAAATTAATATGAGATTGGGATGACAGGAATAGTGGCTACGCGCCACGATGACAGGAACAGCAGCTGCGCGCCTCAATGACAGGAACAGTGGCTACGCGCCACGATGACAGGAACAGCAGCTGCGCACCTCAATGACAGGAACAGCGCTTACGCGCCGCGATGATCCGGATAGCTGACCTGACGCAGTCACCGGTCACTTCACTTGGATATTAACTGGTACACTTTCACACACTTGGATATCAACTGGTACACTGGCGAGTTTCAAGGACACTGGGGATTTTCGTATCCCACCGCTGCCACCAATTTGTTATAGGTCTCCACCGATTTGTCTTTTTAAAAAAAGACTTATTTACTTTTGGAAGATACGTATATTTTGGATATTACAATTTAGGATATACACGTAAATTAGGATATTATTATTTAGCATAACGCGTGAGACCTATAGGCAGAACCGTCTGTAACCGAGGTTGAGTGTCAACTGCTTAAAAAAGATGGCGTCTCCAGCCGTCAAGTAGATAATCATGGAAGCGCTGACGAGGCGCTGATCTGGCATTAACCCTTACCGATTTAGGGTATAACAGTACGATGGACTGGCCAGCTCGAAGCCCGGACTTGAATCCGATAGAACACTTATGGGATGAGCTGAAACGTCGGGTTCGAGCCCGGGTACCTGCTCCAACAAGGCTTCCAGAGCTGCGAATCGCAATTGAAGAGGAGTGGAATACAATTCCTCAAGATTTTATCGTCAGGATCGTAAGGTCGATGAATACAAGGATGCTGGCAGTTATCCGAGCAAGGGGAGGGAATACGGAATATTGATCAAAAACTTTTTTTTTTGATTTTCTTTGTTTTTAGCTTTAATTTTTTTTTTCACTTTATCATTACTAACGATTGTCACGACTGGAAAACGAGTCTTCTTTGTAAAATCCTTAATAAACACTGAAATATTGATTAAACCCAATGAGTTTCCTTTCATTTTAATCACCATGAAACGCACTTTCTGTAGGTACTACTTTGATAATTGTAGGTTTTTTAGTTTTTGAGAAAATCGAATTAGAGTGCCTAGGTAGCGGGTGGCTCGGTTTATTTGCTGTCCAGTGTAGATTCCCGGACTCCTAAATCGAACCACCATGCATTTACATGTAGGTATAAAATCAAAATAATTATTATTTGAATCCACGAACATCATCAAGTTACAGACCTATAAACAAAAAAAATGCAGGGTGACTCGATTCAGGTGTCTGGAAGTGTATATACAAAGTACACAAACAAAAAAACTGGGCATCGCATTCACCTGCGATCCTGAACTGCGAATTCATGTTTTTGAACGCGATCGAAACTGGGAAGTTTCGCTTCATTGAGTATTATTTGTTTTTCTATGGTTAGTTTCTTAGCATCTTAATAACTACCTAGAATATAATAGCCATTTTATAGAAAATATTGATACTATAAAGTACCTATTGAATCATTTTAATAGCAATATAACAATTTGATGAATTACTACAATGGCAAAATATTGGACGCCATGTTCTTATTCTAAAGTCACAATACTTAAAAAAAAATTAATTGAGAAAAATCTCTTTTTGTGAACTGGACGTATGTAAGTATTAAAGATTAATTTCTAAGAATACTAAACCTTGTTTCCATTTAATTATTAATCACGCCTTCTTTCCCCGAAGGGTTAGGCAGAGGTGTACCTACCTCGCCTCGAGTGCCTCGTTCGTCTAGTGGTCGCAAGAGCGACTGCTGAGCATGAGGTCCTGGGTTCAATTTCCAGGTCAGGCAGTGTTATTGGGTTATTCTATCTGGAATTTCTTACTAGCAGCCCAGAGTCTGGATTTGTGCCCGGTAGATGGCAATAGGCTCGCCCCCTATTACATAGGACTTAAACATAACTGGCGAAATGTGGGTGTACTATTATTAATATAATTATTCAAATTAATGAATATAAGAGGATACATTGTCACATGAGTCCATACAGCTAGTTTAAAATACAGATAATACCAAGCTTATGTTTTATACTTAACAGTAACCAGTTAAAACTATGCAATTATGAATATTATTCCATTATCATTTTATTTATTTTAGTCTTCATTGCTGCTGCACTTCAACTTTTACCTTCAATTCATTAATCGGCTGATAATAGGATAACTGTTTCATCTTATAAGCGTAAGTAATTCATAGTTTTTATAAAAAGGTTTACAATCTTAAACACTTTAAAATGCCAAGTATCTGATTGGCAGATCCAAACTCATATTTCTATAAAATAGTCCATTCATACCCACTCTCGGTGTATAATACCTTCGCAATACTTCTCTCACTTCAGCTACCGTTATAGCTGGTACACCCTCATACCCTGACTTGATGTACACCGCATTGTTCAAGCTAACGGGGTTACAGAAATGTCCACCTTCAAACTTGCTGAATGGATCTCCACTCTTTTTCTTAGCATCCTGTCGTACTAAGAAGACTCCATCTACGATCTCCGCAACAGTTTCATATGCAACAAAGCATAACACTTCTAGAGCAGCTTGGGTGATCTTGAATTCTTTCACAGGATTCAGCCAGCGTTCGAGCTTGATAAAGCCTTTGCCGATACCATAACCGGAACGGAAGGATGCACATCTAGCTTTATGGTATGCTTCATACTTGTCAAATGTCATAGACTCAGTAATTTTAGCGGCGCGCACTTTCCGTATGTAATCAATGGAATCAAACTTAATTTGACTTACTTCATCATACTCATCAAATTCCTTGATATAGTCAATGTGGGTCCGGCGCTTCCTGATTGTAGGATCTTTTTCATCTTCCATCAGCCCTGTTATCAATGACTCAGTAGGCGTACCGATGTTCAATATACACTTTTTATCAATTTGATCCAATTTTAATTGATAGTCGTGTAAGCGTTTTAGCTTCTTAATATTCTTTCTCATTAAGAAAATTATATCGTAGTTAGTTATAGCCCTTCCGCCTCTTGTGTTGCAGTTCTGATTGGCCTCTTGAATCATGAATTTTAGTTGTTGTTGAACAATACTTTCGACCAACACAACGGTGGCCGCATTCGGGTTTGGATTGTCGCCAAAACCATGCATCATGCCAGATATCTCCTTCTGGAAGTTTGTTGATTCGGTGCCATCCATGTTGAAGTAATTCACCATGGTTAAATTACAGCTTTCTGCGCTTTCTGCCTCCACGAAATGAAATTACGATATTACAATCACACTTGAGAAACCAAAGTTTGCCAAAGCTGTTTACCAATACCAACTGTCGATTCGATGTTGACAGACGCTTTTCATTTAAATATTTTCAGTTTATTCAATAATTTTAGAGTGAGCTATTGGTTTTTTAACTATCTTTCGTAAGGTAGTGTTACTTTTAATCAATGAAAATAACGTAATGAAACTGTATTCAATCATTTATAGTATTTTGTTTGTTGATTTTGTAGTTTTTACTCTATCTTTGAACAAGCCGTAGTAACAGCAAACGTGCAGCAAACTAAACGTTTGAAATCAGCTGATTGTCAACTGTCAATGTCAAATTGTAAACTAGAAAAACTATGATCAAGGCAACTAGTTATTTTGTTGACTGAAAAATTAGCCAAAATCATTTGGCTATAACTGATGTGTACATATCGTGACCTCACTGAAAGTTTCAGATAATTTCCATAAACATTTCAAGGCCTTTTCAATTAGTGTCGAACATAAATTAACCTCAAAATTATGAGTGTAAGAAGTCTAATAATAAACCATACGATAAAACAATCTTTATTCAGACAAATTCGTCTTTCATCATGTTGGTCTTGTGGAAAAGATGCTCAAAATAAGGAGAATGCTTTATTCTGCGGGAGTTGCAATGCATTACAACAGCCAGCCAAGGGAGAGAATTATTTTAAAATCATGGGAGTCGGTGAATCTTACGACTTGGATGAGACGGAACTAGCGAAGAAATATAAAGAATTGCAAAAGTATTTACATCCTGACAAGTTTGCTAACAGGTAACTATTCTTTTCATTAGTTTGTCTTTGAATATACCAGTTTTTAACAAGTAAACCTCTTCAGGTTTTCTTATATATTACTGATTAAAGCTTAATTTATTGTTAAGATTGAAATAAGTAATTAAAACACTGTAAAAATATTTCAGAGATAAGAAGGAACAAGAAATCTCAGAGAAATATTCATCACTTGTGAATGAAGCTTACAAAACATTATTGGAACCGTTAACCAGAGGTAAGAAGATGAAAATTATTCTATTACAAAACAGCCTATGCTGTAAGAGGAAAAGGAAAAGAGAAATGCAAACTACGTAACATGGACACCACCTAAACTCTTTATGAAAGCCAGGCATATAATGCCTTAGCTAGGGTTGTGGGATGTTCGAGAGTTACTATGGCCCCGGTACAGGCAACTGAAGGAACACGGGTGGGTTTTAGTCAGTAAAAGTCTGACACATCCTCCAGCTCCGCCCAGAGTGGAAATTATTTGATGATTTCCCATCCAAAAATAAAATGCATATAATGCCCATATGGTAATTTTAAAAAATCCGAACATGGAACTATAGGTGCATGTGTAGACACAGAAAAAATAGTCAACATATAAAAAACCTATAATTATTATACTTTTTAATAAGATAATTAAGTAGATAGAGTTATAAAAAGTTACTGTCTATCATTTTATCTGAAATTTTAAGTTTCCAGTCGTCAGAATAGGCATAAGTTACTAGATTAGCAATCCTCAGAGGTATAATCTTCATAAATGTTTATAGAACAAAAAATTATCCATCTTTAACTTTATCTTCAGGAATATACATGCTGCGTTTAAGAGGCAAAGCAATCCCTGAAAATACAGAATCCGTAAACCAAGAGTTCCTAATTAAAATAATGGAGAAGAATGAAGAAGTAGAGAATGCTGAAACAGAAAAAGAAATAATGGAATTAAATGCAGAGAATAAGGCTAAAATAAAAAGTTTACAGAAGCAAGTTTCTACCGCCTTTTTCGATGGAGATATGAAGAAAGTAATTAAATTATTAGGTTTTATGAAATATTATACAAGCATAGACAGCCAAATACAAACGTCGATACGTACTAAAGGAATCATTCGATAAGTACAGTCAGCCCAGTAAATCTTGGTATGTCGAGGTGGCGCTGCTTCCAAAGAGAAATGTCATCTATATGTCAAATCCAGTACATTTGAATATAGTTCCGTTTTTCGCCACCTGTCAAGATAAAATTATAATAGGCCACGGTACACTTTATGTAATAGGTACGTTTGTTTGATTAATACGTATGTATATAGTTTTTGTTAAAAGACAATTTTTAAAGTTTAAGAGATGAAAAAATTATACAATTTGTTATTGCAATCTTAATTTTTTTTTTATTTCCGAGTACCTACCTAAATTATTTCTCCCTATGACCTCATTGACTGTGGATCACTGTGGCCTTATTTAATTGATTTATTTTATTTTTAATCTACCCGATAATCCATCTTCCCAGAGACGGTGGGATGAGCCGCTCTGCAGAGTAGTACAGAACAATTTACTAAACACGTCTGCTACTACTGCGGAGCGTGCGTGCCTGCTGCTAATCGCCGCGTCTGATTTCTACCTTGTAAACGTTCACATGAAAAACGAGAACTCAATGGTATTATTCACCTACCGGCGAGGCGGTGCCCGGCAACATACACATCTTCTACAATGGACAGCACTATGATAGCTGGGTTATGATGAAGTCCTTACATATATTTTCGTACATACATATAGTTTTGGCTATACACGCGTATTTTTACTATTGAAATCTTGTTAGTAGTTTACTGCATAATAACGTTCCAGTTGGAAATGGCATGCGAATTTTTGCAAAATGCGCAAACGTGGAGGGGGGGATGGTTTGTTTGTTTAGGTTTATTGTGCTACTCAGAACATGCCAAGTGGGGACATATGGGCAAAAATAGCTTATATAGTCTAGTTTAGTTATGAAGTAGGTATTATTGTTGACAACTATAAAATGTTTCGTAAAAGCTTAGGTGTAGCAAATATTTTACTCGAATACAACCCATGTTCTCAGGTTTAGCTTTTTTTAAAGTACTTGGGACTAGTTACTGTAATTCACGTTTCGGATTAGTTGATTCTGTATGGTTTCAGATATACACGCATTTTTACTATTGTAATCTTGTTTGTAGTTTGCTAGATAATAACATACGTTAGCGGTCATTTGACAGGATGGTTTCTGTGTCCCCCGGACGCTTGACCGGGTTGGTCGGAAGGTTGAGGCTAGTGGCCCATTCCAAGGCGTGGATCTCTGTGGAGAGGAGCGGGCGGGAGACTCCACGGACAATCTTTTAAATCAAAATATTGTTGCAAAATATTGGTTATATCATTCACATTGAAATTAAATATGTGAGAACAATGTAGAAAGACTTGCACGTTAAAAGCGTCCGCAACAAAAAAATGGGAGTCAAAAGCGATTCAAAAATTAAAATAAGCCGTGGCAGCTAAGAGATGACCAGTCCCTACTGACGGCGCCCGTTCACGAACATGACGATACCAGGTGAAGTCCTGCATACAACTGTTTATATTTACAATACTTAGAAATCCGCCTTCTGCTGCAATTGCCCAGACTTGAGTGTTGCAACTTGGAACGTCCACGGGGCCTCAAAACCAGCTAAAAAAAAAAACATTAACGCTGAACTTTCTGCTAGGAGCATCCACATAGCCTGCCTACAGGAAACAGGTATGAACGTAGGAATGAACTCAAATCATTACAAATGGCACCTATCTGCAACCGCAGGTAAAGCAAACCGGGGACTTTTAATCAGAAAGGATGCCCAAATTGAAACAAACAACAAGAAAAAGGATCCCGATGCGATGTCAATTACTCAGAGTCGGTATGGGAAGTGACAATCCTGTCCCTCTTTATATAATCAACTCTCACATCAACAGTTGTACCGATCAAGCAGCCAGATCTTTCACAGGGGTATTAAACTTGATTAGACAAAAACCAAGGAAATGTACGCTAGTTATCCTAGGCGAATCGAGTTTTACAAAGCGATGCCCCAAATATTACAGGAACCTGTCACCAAACATATGAACAAAGCCTGGACACAGAACGAAGCACCCGACACATGGTTAGAGACAGTGCAGGTACTAATTCCCAAAAATAATGACCCTAAAGATACGAACGACTATCGCCGCATATCGATTTGCAATACAGGATTTAGAATTTACGCTTCTTACTTATAAATTTTTTTTTAAAAATAGACGAAATAAATAATAAAGCAGGAAAAGCAAAATTAAAAAACGTTGTCAACAAGCCACTAGAAACGCGAAGTCACTAGTACTATTCATAATTAACTCTAAAGTGGACTGGAAATTAGCCAGACTTATGTACCGAATGGTGATTGTGCCTTGTATGATACACGGTTTGAAAGTATCGGCACTCACTAAAGCTAACCGGTCAAGACTGAGAAAATATCAGACTTGATTAACCCAATTAACCCAATTATTGATTGAGACTTGATTGACGCTAGAAATAAACCAATACAAAAGAAAATGCATGAAATCTTACGACGGAAAAACCGTAACTAAAAGCATCAAGAACCACAGGCTGTGCTATCTCGTACATGTTCACAGGCGCCGCGAACCGCACAGCAATGCAGTACAAGGCCAAATCCAAAAAAGTCGGCCGACCTATTTACACATGGAATGACAACCTAAAACAGGACATGATTTACTTCAATAAGGACATCAATTTTTGGATGGACACGGCTGATGAACGAGAAAAGATTAAGAAGGCTGCTAGCGAGATCTACAAGAAACCTGAAACGGATAGCAGCGAGACCTCAGACGAAGACTTTGGAAACAGCAACACGTAATACAGCATAGCAGTAACTCCGCCAAAAGACTCACCAGTGAAGCCGGACTTGAAACGACTTAGCGGCGACGTCGTTAAAAGATGCCCATCCATAGATAAATATTACCCATCTCTCCAATATTCCAATGTTTACTCTAGGGTGCATACTCGGTAGACTCTAATAATCCTTCCATATCCTAAGGGCACTCTTCCCTACCATTACCGCGCCCCCCGGTCTACTCCTTGATATGCAATGGCCTATGTAGCCCCATGAAACATGAAGCTACAGGGGCTAGTGTAAATCTTTGGGTTCATTCGAGTAATCGAATCTGGTTAAACCACGCTGGGATCGGTGCATTTCATTCCTTCATTCAATACATTGAAATTGAAATGACTTTGTTTTATTTGATTTTACCTTGCTGCTTCCAAACTTTTGGACGGTTGTGTTGTGTACGTATGGACGCCAGCACATCAAGCTACTAAAGGGTTTTCCAATAGGGACGGGTCGATGTTGACAGTCTGTGGCAGCCATACTATTTTGGTGGGATCTGTAAAATCTGTTGTATATTATGCAGTCAGTGATGCCAAATCACCATGGCAAGTTACACGGTTGAGCAGCATGTGCAAATGATAAAACTTTATTATCAAAATGAGTGTTCGTTCAAAGTCCACTCTCCAACGATTGGTGACTAAATTTGAGACGACCGGTTTGGTAAACAACCAACCAACACCTTTACGTCAAAGGAACGCCAGATCGGCCGAGAACATCGCCGCTGTACGTGAGAGTGTTCAGGAGACTCCGAGGCAGTCGATTTCTCGCCGTGCTCAAGAACTCGGCCTTTCGCAGACCTCAACTTCGAGAATTTTGCGTCGGGACTTGGGTCTGCATCCGTACAAGATCCAACTGACCCAAGAGCTCAAAGTTAATGACCATAGACAACGCCGTGTGTTCGCTGAATGGGCATCGGAACGCTTGGAAGAGGACCCCGATTTTGGCCGAAAAATAATCTTTAGCGACGAGGCACATTTTTGGATGAATGGTTTTGTTAATAAGCAAAATTGCCGTATATGGGATGACCACAACCCACATGAGGTTCACCAGGTGGCAATGCATCCACAAAAAGTTACTGTTTGGTGCGGATTTTGGTGTGGCGGCGTCATTGGTCCGTACTTCTTCGAAAACGACGTTGGCGAGGCCATCACCGTCAACGGCGAGCGCTACAGATCAATGATAAACAATTTATTTTGGCTTGAATTGAACAATATGGACGTGAACGACATGTGGTTCCAGCAAGATGGCGCTACTTGCCACACAGCGAACGACACAATCGACATTCTGCATGAACGGTTTGAGGGTAGAGTTATCTCTCGCAGAGGTGACGTGAATTGGCCACCAAGATCGTGTGATTTGACTCCGCTAGACTTTTTCTTGTGGGGTTTTCTGAAGTCGCAGGTCTATGCCAATAAACCACATTCGACCGTTGCCCTGAAAGCCAACATAACGCAGGCCATCGCTCGGATTCAGCCGGATCTATGCAGCAGAGTCATTAAAAATTGGACCTCTCGGATTCGTGCCACCATACGAAGCCGCGGCGGACATTTGAACGACGTCATATTCCATCCAATGGCATAAATGGGCCTTTTAAATAAAAAATAAATTTCGTTAATATCTCACACACATCTTGTTTTATTCAATTTTAACATCGACCTGTCCTTGTTGAAAGACTCTTTATAATCTGTCAAATTTCTTTAATAGATTTTCAACTTTATCGCTGAAGCATTAGGTTCAAGGTTGATTGGGAAAATTTGACAGTTTCGGGTAGCTTGATGTGCTGGCGTCTGTACAATCAACGATCATAAGTGGACTGCCACCGGAATGAATGATCATTTTGGCCTGCACGTCAGATCTCCGCCTCTGTGTGTGATGTCTGATGTTTTAATGCAGACAGTAACGCGCACACAGTATAACTACGAAAGCGCGTTGTTGGTTGGTCAGATGCATGTGTGGTCAACACTAAATACAGATACCTACAACTACCTACTTATACAACGTGTATTTGGACGAACGACATAAATGAAAACGAGCACAGTTACACAGTACTAGTCCATCGAAACATTTTAAAACACGAAGATTAGTAGATAATGGAAAATTTAAAAAATTGCAGTTTTCAAACAAAATAAATATCAGAATCAACTGCATAAAAAGTAAACACGCTTTATCTACGAAAAGTCACTGACCAACGCGACGTCACGGTGTGGGGTGCGGGGCGTGGCGGCGGCAATGTTTACCTATTATTACGGACTCAGATCTACATCATGTTGAAAAATATGAAAATGAAAAATAATTTCCCATGGCTAAAGTATTCATTGGATTTGATTGATTTTTTGTATACGGGTAAAGAACATGATTCTCTTTACGTGGTTTAAAGGAATGTCAATCGTCCACACACACACACACACATACCACACACACACACACACACACACACACACGCGCGCGCGCGCACACACACACACACACACTCACACACACGTACACATTGTATGCTTATTCTTTTCTTAATAAATTATCGACCACAGCGTCTATTTAAAAGCAACGCTAAAATTCGAAGTGAAAATTATAAGCAGCGATAGCAGGTTCGTACGAGTGGGTGGCTGTTATAGTGTGTGCGTGAAGTTGGAGAAGGTTCGAACCGCAGTGCGCGCTTTCGACTCTTTTTGTTTTTTAGTTTTCGTGTCAGAGTTCAATTATTTATTGAGTTTCGTTAATACAATGACAATAGGGTATAGAGAGTAAAAATAAAGTATAATAGCCAATTTAATTTTAAAAAACACTATTTTTCATAGGGACATTTACTGATGTTATTAACAACCTTTAAAACATAAACATATTCCAAATTTTGAAATAAATAAAATAACTAATTTGTTTGTAAATAATTTTTGGTTGCTACTAAAATGGGATGTTTTTGGTTTATTGAGGTTATAGCTTATTCATTTTCTCAAGGAAAAGAAGATTGAAACTAAACCTCAATTCTACAATCTTACGATCACTAACTTATGACTATTATAGCCCTGAATTCCCCTGATAACATTTAATATAATATTATTTTATTAATATTTAGTGTGACCTCCGTTATTATCAATGCAGTCAAGAAGACGTCGACGCACGGAGGCCACAATATTACTGCAAATATTTGTGCCACGTAAACTATCCCACAATATCCCTCCAATTTTTATAAAACGTTGTGCGTCTGTATTTCACTGCCTTTACGTATTTTATTGAATTATTCTTTAAAATCAGGTGATTTTCCCGAAACGTGGAAACAAGCACGAATAATTCCTGTTTTCAAAAAAGGCGACAATTCAGATGTCAAAAACTATCGACCAATGTCCATTCTTTCCTGCTTCTCAAAGTTATTTGAATCTCTTGTCTGTTCTGTAATCACACTCCATGCAAAATCATACATCTCCCCTCACCAACATGGATTCATGCACGGTCGGTCCACTGAGACAAATCTTATAGCATACATAAATGACCTAACACGCGATCTCGATAATGGAAGACAAGTGGACGCCATTTATACAGATTTTGATAAAGACAACAATCATCTGCTTTTAAAAAAAATTGAATTCATTGGTATCGGTGGCCCCCTGTTACGTTGGCTTGCGTCGTACTTATCTAAAAGATCTCAGTTAGTTGCAGTAGGTGGGTTCGAGTCCAGATCGTATTATGCCAAATCGGGAGTTCGGCAAGGGTCCCACTTAGGACCAGTACCTACTCTTTTTGATATTCATTAACGATCTTAATTCGAAAATTCAATTTTGTAATTATTCCTTGTACGCCGATGATCTTAAGATTTATAAAGCAGTCAAATCCCTTGATGATGCAAGTCAAATACAAAATGATCTTGAAAATATTAACCTCTGGTGTACCGATAACTTGATGATCCTTAACGCAACTAAATGCCAACAAATCACTTTTACTCGAAAGTAAAATCATTTGATATTTGAATACACGCTTAACAACACCAAACTAGAATCAGTAAGTGAAATAAAAGATCTAGGAGTTACAATAAATAGCAAACTGCAATTCAGATCATACATTGATACAGTAGTTAAAAAATCTGCTCAGATGCTTGGTTTCCTTAAACGTAACGCCAAGTGTTTCAGGCGACCCCAAACTAAGTTGCTTCTATTCAAACATTAGTAAGAAGTAACTTAGAATACGCATGTACAGCGTGGAGCCCGTCTTATGCTGTTCACTCTCAACGCATTGAACGTATACAACGTATGTTCACACGCCCCTTGGCGTTTAGCACTTGTGGTATTTCTCATAGATGCCCATATAACCAGCGACTTTCTTTCTTCAAAATTACTTCTCTTCGTGACCGTCGAGTAATGCTTAATACTTCATTTTTGCACAAAATTGTTAACGGTAAGATTGATTGTAGTCACCTCCTTGCAGAGGTTCCCATCACAGTTCCACGTAAGAGACCCCGCACTCTCCTAACTAACACATTTTGTCCTCCATTCTGTCGTACCAATATCGGTGCCCATGGTCCGCTAATAAGAACTATTAACTATTACAACATGCTCAACAAAAACTTAAATTCAAACCTGGACATATTTCATGACTCCTTGACTGGCATTCGAAAAAAATACTTAACTATTATCATTTAGTCACATAATTTCTGTTATACAGTAGAATTATGTATTTGAATTACGTGTTATGTTCACGTCCTTCATTAATTTGTATTCTCTTGTATTTTATTTTATTGTCGTTAAATAACTTTGTTTAAATTTTACTTTTAGTTTATAAGCAGCTTCTGTCCAATGTCTTTTTTCTTTAAGTGTTATGTACACCTATAATTTGTGTATACATTAGCAGTAATACTTTCCTAAATACTTTTATAAAACAATGTTGAATGTATATTTATTAAAGAACACCAATAGGTGTTCTTTAATAAATAAATAAAATAAAGTCCATGCAATGGGGTTTAACATCCGAATGTTCACCAAACCACTCACGAACAATACTGGCACGATGTATCGGAAAATTATCTTGAACCAAATAAAATTCACCTACTTCATCCACTGGATAAACATTGCGAACAGTAGGTAGCATTATATCGCTCAAAACCTCGACGTAATTGGAGCTGTTGGCCCGCGTCGGTTTAAATGCCAACTCACCCGGCCCTTGAGCACTACTCCACCCCCACATGTTCATACTTCCTGACATCGTATTATTTATAATTTTTTTATTTTTTTATTTGAGATAGGTTTGCTCTTGACTCTAGTCTAGGTCAGAGATGACGAAAGTCGACGATGGAGCGAGCTTACCCAGAAGAAGCCTGCCGATCTATTCTGTAAACATCACACCGTGAGCACTTCGGTAAAGTGAGTTTGAAGTGAGCTCAATCCCTAGTAGAGTAAGGTGAGATGACAGTTCACATCACGCTCACTTCACCTAAATTTTCACGGTGGGATCTTTACAGAATAGCACCACTGTTCACCCTCACGATGAAGAGATCGGGGTTGTATGCGTTCGGAAACACAGACGCAGGCAGAGTTCCACTCCTTTGCTGTGCGCATCACAAAAGACATTTGGTAACGCTTAGTGCGAATTGTTGGAATAGCAACTAGGTAAGGATGGTAACCTGCAGTGTGCATACTACTCTGACTATACTGTCAGACCAACTTTTATTGTATCTGCGCCACAAATGAAGTCTTCCTTTTTGACATGATTTGAAAGTCTGCTCGTCAGTAAATACAGTAGTCTCCCAATCTTAATATTTTCGTGCAAAACGCAACCGTTCCTCCTTATGCCTTTGCGTTAAAAACGGTTTTTTCGCTGGTGTTCGATGATGGAAGCCTTCGGCATTGAGTTCACGGCGAACAGTGCGCAATGACGTATCAAATTCTTCAGCAAATCGTCCTAAAGGTATGAAACCATTCGTTTCATATTCACCAATCATAAAGCATCGCTGAGACTGGTTAATAAGTGGCGGCCTGCCACTTCTTACACGGCTCTTAAGAATCCCCTCTTGCTTAACTCTCCTTACCCAACGTCTCACCTCAACTTATAGGTGACTAGTTTAAAATATTCGCTGTCTTTTTTTCATTAGCATAATCAGAAAAAGATAGCGTGCCGTAATAGGCCTATAATGATGACCATATACCGCGCTTTTTCTGTTTGGTTCGTGATGAAAGACTGCAATACACGGGTGTGTATGTGTGTGTGAAATGCCTAAATAAAAGGTCTCAAGTGCGACGAGTAACGATGCGAAAGTTTTATAATACTGGCATTGGTGTTCTGACATATACAGGTCAAACACATAACCCTCCTTTTTTAGCTTCGCCGCAATTGGGTAAAACGGAAGGCGTGTGCTTTCAAGTTTGTAGCCCCAGCGAGCGGTTTAGGCTTTGCGTTGATGAATCAGTCAGGACAAGTAATAAATTATAAATTAGGTATGTACAGAAAGATGAGTTGAGGTAGATGCCAGCTTTTATACGCTACCTACATATCTACTATGAGGATAATGCTTGTCAAATATGTAATTGGGGTCGGATTGTCGTACGAAATCCACGCGGACGAAGTCGCGGGGGAAGTGCTAGTTAGACATACAAGTTGAGCAAAAAATACCGTTAACTATAACTATCATTTAAAAATCAATTAACCACTATCTAATAACATGCTATGATCACTTTTTGCTAGGAATCCACTAAGCTCCACATCTAAACGACTAAAACAAATTGTTTAATGATTAATTTTCTTATCGAGTTTCTACCGACTGCTCTCCAAATGATTGATGTTCATAATTTATGCTGCGAGACACTATTTGCATTTCATATGTAACGTGAAGCAATCTTGATACTTGGCTTTCTTTTACACGGCTTGAAAGCTATGTAAACTATTACTTTGCCGTTGACGACGTGTTTTAGCAAAGTGAAGTCCTAAGTAATTGGCACCTTTTTTTTAATGCCAGATTTTGTAATAGTAGCTTCCATGATATTTCTTATTATTATCTGTTGACGAAAGGCAGAATGTTCCCTAGCAAAAGCCGATGCGGCCAGAATGGATGATACCAGATAGAAAGGAAGTCAAAATAATAGCAACATGGTATTGAGAAGAATATGAAACCTCATTGGCAAACTGTGGGTGAAAGACCAGTATGAAGAACAGCACAAGCTTTTTAATTTTGTATTCGAGTATCAAGATCACTTATCGTAGTATACAATAAGCTCACCATAATTCCTGTTCAGTGCCTCCCGAGAGTACACATCGTCTCGTGTTTGCATCGGATCAGTATTAAATAGTGCTTGTGTGAGAAAAGTGACACTGTGCTAAAAATATCAAAATATTCCCAAAATGCGTTGTTGTTTTTGCGTGTTAATGGGCCTGTGCTTTTTACAAGGTGAGTAGAATGCTATTTAATTATGAAAGAAGGAGAGAATTTAAGGGTCTATCTATCCAGTTCCACCCATACATACGATGCCTAACAGCCAAAAAGGGATAAGTGACATTTTTTGCGAAATCGACTTTTAAATATGGTTAGACTTAGAATCGGGTTTTTTTGGCTGTTAGGCATCGAATATGTATCTATTATAAATGCTAAAGTAACTCTGGTCTGTTACCTTTACGCCTTAATGGCTGAACGGATTTCACAGGTGACAACAAAACAAACTGGCGAAATGTGGGTGTACTATTGGTACACCTCTGCCCAACCCTTCTGGGAATACAGGCGTAATGTTATGTGTGTTTATACACAGGTAGACCATGACCTGGGTTAGGACATAGGATACCTACTTTTTATCTCGGTAATACTTTTCCCTGGGATAGTTTAGCTAGCATGCATATTCACCTGCCGGTTCCGTTGAATCGGTTTTAGAAACCAATTATTACAATAACAACTTGAGTGACATAGTGGTTGAGCGATTGGCTTTTATACAAGATGTAACATAAATAACGCACAACTCCTTAAGGGGTCATTGTACTCATCATTATGTACAACTTTTACTATGGGACCAAACCTGAAATCGCGAAAAAAAAAATCTGCTGTTTCCTACATTTTGAAGAGTTATGCGAACATAAATGTAGGGACCAGCTGATTTTTTTCGCGATTTCAGGTTTGGCCCCATTTTAAAAGTTGTTCATAATGATGAGTGCAATGACCCCTTAAGAGGCTGTGCGTTATTTATGTTACAACTTGTATAGAGTGAGAACCATCCTCTAAGATCTATGAACTAATAGCGGACCATGCATGTTTCATCATTATTTAAATTGCAAGTAGTGGTATACGACTTTGTGTGGGGTAAGTAGGTAGGTACTTACCACAGTTAAAAAGTGCAAAAATAAAAACTTTTTTGCAAAAAAACAACGACTTCCAAAAAAGAACACTCACAAAGTGAGAAATAACTAATTTCGGAAGTCGGTGGCAAAAACCTAAAATACAGATCCAAAGACACCGACTTCCGAAATTAGTTATTAAAGTTCGGCGTTATAACAAACTCCGTAACACCCATACTAAGCATTGTTTCAAAGATGGCAAGATCCATTTCATCCAATCACTACTTTGAAGATTCATAAATTTTTACTTTTCTACTAATCCCACCACACGAGTTTTATTTAGTTTTTACTTTGTATAAATTGTGACAACCATACATTGGCATGCAATCACAGGTTAGATCAAAATTGGATAAATTCACACATGAGTTGTTTCAAAACTAGTTAGGTAAATCCACATTGAAACAAACTTGGTAAAATCCAAATTTAAATTACATTTTTCATTGATATTATGTCTCAACTATTAAATTAAATTATACAAGACGCTTTTATTAACTGCCCACCTAGGCAGCTTAACCTAGGTTTGATCCATTTAAAATATAAGGCTAACCGCAACTAATCTTTTACAAAAATGCGATTCTTATAGAAAAGGATAGACGGGATTTAACCAATTTTGAAGTTTACCGACACAATTATCGGTGTTTATAGTGTAAAAAACTAATTACCTAATAAGCAACACTGGCTCTATCAAACTCAAACTCAAAGCATTTATTTCAATTAAACCAATTACAGGCACTTTTGAATTGTTAAAGAGTCGGTCAGTTAGTCAGAAAATTGAAGCTAGTCGCCCATTCCAAAACGTAGATCTCTATGGAGAAGAATGGGCAAGAAACTCCATGGACACTCTTTTAAATCAAAATTATTACAAAATCTTGGGTACATTGTTCTTGTTGCTTCTATATGTGAGAACAATGTAAAAAACAAATAATTAAAAACAACCCAAAACATAAGATCAAAAATAAGCCCTGGCAGTTAAGAGATGACCAGTCTCCATTGACGGCGCCCGTTCACGAACATGACGCGTGGATCAGCACCATCCAGCTCAACCATTTTGTAGGGAACCGAATGATCCAACACACGCGCCACCATCAGCGAGACATTTAAGTGAGCATGACATACTCTCAACTGCCATACTCTTTCAAGTCAACATACCTACATCATAACATAAAACCGCTCCATGGTACTCACATTTACAAAATTGAAATAATGCTTCTAATTTATACAAAACTACAGTTTGCAATGATTGTATTTAAAAGATTAGTAAACAATAAGGTCATAATGTCAGAAAATCTCATCAACTAGGTACATTGGGTTAATTTTATTTCGCACTTACAATCTGGGTTAGTTTTACCGTTAACTATCAGATCTGTCGGAGATGAAAATCACACGAAGATAAACTCAAAAACTTTTACTTTCTGAAGAAAGCTTACGACTTTCTCAATTTGCTGCTAAAGCATACTGAAATTAACGATCTCTCATGTTATTAAATTAACGACTTGAAAACTCGCGTGTATGTAATTTTATCACCTAAGTAATGGCTTGGAGATTTCCATCAACGTCGGCTTAAATTAGTTTGTTAGAATGTTAGTGTTCTCATCATCTACCTATTTTTCCAACTATGTTGGGACCATGTTGAGTCCTAACAGTAAAAAACAACCGACTTCTAAAAAAAAAAAAAACACTACAGAGTGAAGAATAACTTTAATTTCGGCAATTAGTGTTTTTGGTTTTGTATTTTCGTTTTTTGCCATCGACTTCTGAAATTAAAGTTATTTTTTCACTTTGTAGTGTTTTTTTTTTTTGGAAGTCCGTTGTTTTTTTGCAAAAAAAGTAATTTTTTTCACTTTTTAGTTGTGATATGTATGGTCCCACACGAATTCGTTTATCACTACTTGCAATAGCAGTGTAATATCATCAACATACACTAAGTGGAGATAATACGTATTATTGAAGCTAACTCAAAAATCACTCATCAGAACTTGACCAAATTTACGTGGGACTAACCTGGAAGGATATCCTTACAAATAAAAAAATATTTTTTCAAATCGGTGTTTATATGACGGAGTTCTGAGGTAACAAACATTAAAAAAAAGACTTGAGAACCTCCTCCTTTTTTTGAAGCCCGTTAAAAAGTGGTATGTAGGTCATCCAATAATCAACGTAACTAATCGAGTTTTTGTTTACTATCACTCACGGTTTATTAGCGTAAACTGAATATGCCCATACGTCTGTCCACCCACTGCTGAACAGGCGTGACACATCCTTATTTAAAATCTTCTTCATTTTCAGCGAACGCCCAGTACTTCAACTACAACATACTAACCCGAGTGATCCAAGGCTTTCCAACGAAAATAGACCGCTATCCAATACTCACTCAACTCCTGCTCGATGCGTGGGGATCCCAGGACTACGTGCAGCATTGCGCAGGAGTCATTCTGACGTCACGACATGTCCTGTCAGCCGCGCACTGCTTTCAATACAACGAAAATACTGGCAGGAAGTGAGAATGATATTCTTTTAGAGGTTCCTCGTTTATTAGATAGAACCAGCATCCCAAAAGTAACAGTAGTGTATTTAGATAAATGGTGTTCTTATCGTAACTGTTTAGGGTTCCGTACCCAAAAACTGCCAACGGGACCCTATTTATTACTAAGGCTCCGCTGTCCGTCCGTCGGTCTGTCTGTCACAGGGCTGTATCTTTTGAACCGTAATAGGTAGACACTTGAAATTTTTTTCACAGAGTGAAAGATAGTGAGTGAGTGAGTGTGAGTGTGAGACTGTTGCCGCTATAACAACAAAATAATAAAAATAAGATAAAGTTAAAAATTAAAGTGTCTGTTTATAATGTCAAAATAACAACTTTTTACAATAATTATATGTTAAAAAAAACTTAAAATATCTTTTTCTACTAACTAACGAACTAACTAACTATACAAATAAATATACAAAACAAAAGGAAACTTAGGCGTCGAAGTACTCGTCCGCATCGCTGTCATCCGGAAACGTGCCCAGAAGACTGGCAGCATTGCCACGTTGAATTGCTAATTCTTTGGCCAAAGAACGAGCCAGCCCTCTGGTCACGTGAAGTGTCGACCAGTCGGCGAGAAATTTCCTTAAAAAGGAGACGCGCACTCGGGCCCCATGACCCGAGCGTTTCGACCCCAAACGGCTCAAAACTGTAGTTACCGATAAGGTTACAGTATTTGCGCCGCTTAAGGGTCTCAGCAGCCGCAGCAGCGGCGCCAGCACAGCTCGCCGTGCTTGGAACATGAGATGGCGCAAGGGTGTCGACACAGGTTGCGTCCCACACCAGAGGTCTACCCACCTTCCAAGGCAACAACGTCATGCCGTCTGGTCTCTTCCCATCGTCACGTACCAAGCCGCTTGGTTCTAATATCGCTGGTACGCCGGCGGTGACAAGAGCTCGACGAATAATATCGTTAATGCTGGCGTGTCGTGCTATGCGGCCTGCACTCCTGCAGCAGGACAGGCCATGGTGTCCGAGGTTGTCGACAGCTTCACCGCAGTGACACCGATGCGGAGCAACACAAGGTGCGCCTAAGCGGAGACACGTAGCAAGCCGAAACGAAGAGTCATCCATCATAGTGCCTATGGTGGATGACGGAAGCGCTTGAAGCCACAAGCCTGACTCCCATTCTCCCACAGCCAGCAGACGGGCACGCTCAGCAGTATTAAATGACGTATTTACTAGGGTATTCCGTATAATACTGCAGAGCGGCACGTCCCACCGTTTCTGGGAGGCTGGGTTGTCAGGTAAATCCGTATTGGGACAAGCCATCTTCCACGCGTTCAACGCATCGGTCAAACACGGTACCTCAAAATCGACCAGTGAGGAAGATAAAATTTTCCTGGTTAATTTGTCGGTACCGTGGACCGAAGAGAGGAAGGCCGGTAAACTTATACTTGAAATTTTGCGGACGCCGAGACCACCCAGGCGAATGGGAAGTGTAGCTTGCTGCCACGCTCGGTCGTCCAGGGCCACATTTAGAATAGAAGTTAGTGTGTTTCTAATAATTTGGTCTACTTTTTCTAAAAGTTGTGGATGCTTCCATAGATGGGAGGAGCGAAGGCTATACGTAAATTTTGGTCCAAAGCAGCAGTATCGAATTAGTGTGAAGGCCGAATGGATGTTAATTTTGAATAGTCTTTCCGAGACGTCATGAAAATTTTGAATTTTTTCCTCAACAAACGTTGGAAAGGATTCGTCAAAAATTGGGGACCCTAGGAGGTGAAGAGAGTTTCTTTCCGTAATTTTGATATTTGGTGCTATTGTATTAAATTTTGCTATGGTAGTCTGTCTGTCAGTGGTTTGGGGAAGATGAATTTCACATTTTGAAAGGTTAAGGTCTAGGCCGATGGAACTAAATTTTTCTTTTATAAAAGCTAAATCTTTTAACACTGTGTCTACATTACCTCCTAGGGTTCCGTCATCCAAATACCATACGTTGAATTCAGAATTTAGTTGTCGAATAATTGGATTTATTGCCAAACTAAAAATGACAGGCCCAAGAGGGTCACCCTGTTGACATCCAACGGCTGATTTCAAAAGGTTGTCTTTATAAAGTAATTTAGAGGGGTGCCTGTAACATTGATATAGGAAACTGTAAATTTTGGGTAAATTAAAGGGGTTATACAAGAAACGTATTTTTCCGATTTTTGCTCAGTCTTATGAAAGGCAATAATGGCAATACATACAAACGTCTAACGAATAAATGCGGCCAAGTGCGAGTCGGAACCCTTCGTGTGGGAGTCCTACTCGGAACCCTTCGTGTGGGAGTCCTACTCGGAACCCTTCGTGTGGGAGTCCTACTCGGAACCCTTCGTGTGGGAGTCCTACTCGCACTTGGTCGCTTTTTTTAAATTACAAGGACCGTGAAGACGATTTCCGTTCATTATCTACCCGAAAACTCAGAAGGCTCGATCTTATTGTTTTGTACGCAACGATCCGACCACTCTCTGACCTTGGTAGTTATTAAATTCATTATTTGATTGAAAATAAATCCTTTTTACAGTTACAGTCACCCGAAGTATTGGAAGATTCGAGTTGGATCGACATACCGAACTGGAGGAGGAGAGCTTCACAATTTGAAAACTATAATAGCGCATAAAGGCTTCGACAATTATTTCTACACCCACGACATTGCCGTCGTCGTGGTTTCAAGACAATTTACGTTTAGCAGTAATGTGAGGCAAGGGACTATTATAAAGCAAGGAGTAGAAATCAAGTCTGATTCTCTTTGTACCCTAGTTGGATGGGGAGTTTTGGAGGTACGTACTTCATTGTTATTTACTACCACTTTTACTAATATAAAATGGTCCATCAATCGTTACATTAGATAAGCGCAGTCCACACTTGGACGATCGCAAGAGCTGCCAAGTGAGATCCACTTGAGAAATCGCACCAGTCGCCTTTTACGACACCCACAGAAGAACGATGAGCCAGTCTATTTGGCCAAGAATTCATACGGTAGACGGACTGGGCCGACTATTAACATAATTTAATTATAATTTCTACTGTAGGAAACTAAATTACCGCAGCCAAAAAGCAGCAACGATACTGACACTGCCGGCGTGGGTTCCGAGCATCAGGTGTGTTAACCAGGTCAACTACACTTAGCGAAGCTTTTTAGCTAGGCTTTTTTCGTCCACCAAGTAAAAAATGCTTCTTTGCAAATTCAAGCATCATGAGAAAAAAATTGTTTAATAATCGATCGAAAATAACGATTTCGATCGATGAATAAGCGTTTAGCACGTGGCGATAAGACCGCCCATTGTGTCACCCTATTTGTAAAATTTCTACATTTATATCTGTAATTTTTGTGGTGTACAACAAAGAATATTCTATTCTATTCTCACATCGTTCAACAAATCTAAGTAGCGGATAGAAGTCTGCCTATCTCATTACAATAATATTATTATTAAGCATTTATTTCAGATAGAAAGAATCCATAAATTATTAGTAATGACTTAAAACTATGTTAGTAAAACTTATCTAAACATAAAAATTGTTGGCCTGGAACCCGTGTGCACACTGTTCCAGTAGCGCACGAGAGGGCAATCGAACCTTTCAATAATTGTGTTTAAGCTACCGCTGGCACTGCCGCGCACTCGACGCATCAGGGAGGGAATATGTTTGCGCACAATTGTTTTAAAACAATCGGTTCTAGCCTCAGCAAACATTCCTGACGCGCTACAAAAGCGCGGCAGCCCCAGCAGCATCCTAAAACCATTATTGTACTGAACACGTAGGGCGTCTAGCGATCTACGTGCAAATTTCGCCCATAGGCTGCAGGTGTAAAAATTCTGGCAATACGCTTTGAATAAAGTAACCTTAACTTCCTTTGTACACTTTGCAAACCTACGGGCAATCATGTTGCAACGCATTGCCAACGCCCTACGTTCCCGCTCAATATCGGCATCATCCGAGAGATCCTCGGTGACCCAGTGCCCCAGGTATTTGAACTTCGTTACTCGCCTTAAAGCCACCCCCCGTAGCGTCACAGGCAGAACAGATTGAGGTACGTTCCCAGACTTAAAAACAAGAAGTTCGCTTTTACTTGTATTATACCTAAGGCCATGGGCCTCCGCGTACCTCTCACAAATGTCCACTAATAACTGCAACGCCCTGACTGACGGACTCAGCAGAACCATATCATCAGCATAACTGATATTGTTTACAAATAAACCATCTATGGAACATTATGGAATATTATTATTTACAAACAAAATATACTGTTGGCTGCCTCGTTGATCTAGTGGTCGCCAACTGATCATGAGGTCCTGGGCCTGGGTTCGATTTCCAGGTCGGGAAAGGTCTGGATTTGTGCCCGGTTGATGGCAACAGGCTCGCCCCCTATTACATAGGACTTAAACATAACTATCAAAATGTGGGTGTATTATAGGTAAGTAGGTACCTTTACCTCCGCCAACTCGTCGGGGAAACAAGGCGTGATCTTATGTTATTATTGTTCCAGCCCGACGGCCCACAGCCCGAACAACTACAACACACAAATCTATACACAATAGACCAAAAAATATGTGCCATGCGATACAACACTATCGGTGCAGTGATTCAAGACTCTATGATGTGCGCAGGACGAGTGGATGCCGGGGGGCCAGATGGATGCTTCGGAGATTCTGGAGGACCATTATTGTACAAAGGCCTGGTCGTAGGCATCGTGTCTTTTGGATATTCCTGTGGACATCGCTACTTTCCCGGCGTTTATACGAAAGTGTCGCATTATACAAACTGGGTTTTAAAAACTGTTAATAGTAATAAATAAGTAATATTTTTGTTTTTATTATGTCAATTTGAATACTTTCCTGATACAATCTATTTATGCAAAAAAAAAATCTGAGAAAAGCTACAATAATCGTCATCATCTAAAGCATACTGAAATAACTTTGTGATTTTCTGAGCAGTGCATTGCTGTTTTTAAATTAAGATAGTGGGCGCACTGTAACCGCAACAGAAAAATTTTAGTGACCATAATAAAAATGTAACTAAAAGACTCCTCCGTATCGCAACACCGCAAAGCTGTCAGTGTCATTGTCACATTGTTTTCGTAATCCTCTGAAGGTTTATCGATTTTTCCTTGAATCAAATAAATTTAACGTATAATACGTTAGATTTTATAGACCCATCAATCATAAGAAAAATATAATGACCAAAAAAAGTGTTGTAACATTTGTGAAAGACTTTTATTACGATCCTTTCAAGTGGTGAGTAAATACTATAACCTCTTTTGAAAATGTGGTATTCCGCGCTGTTTTGCTTTGTAAAATTAAACATTACGTAGATTCCTTTAATTACAGATGATTGTAGGTCGTTCAGACAACATAGTTATTGAATGAGTTAAGTTTCACCGATCGTTACATATTTTATTGATTGAACTGTTAAAATGTGTAGTTTTACACAAACCAATGACGATTGACTATAGGCAAAGATGTATGGTTATATGCTATTCCGTGCTCACTGCTAACGTTGAACGATGACAAAGTGGTTCTAATTTGATAAGGTATAGACAAATTATGGTTGGCGAAAGGCTAGGCAGATGATGAAGATAGACAGCCAACCAAGTGTTTCCAATTAGAACAATGATTTACTACTAAGTAATGCTTGTACTAAGAATGCTTGTGCAAGGTCATAAGTATATTTTGCAGTTGTTTACATATTGTATAAAATTCCATACTTTTGAGCCTTGGCATGTGACATCTTAAGTATTTAAAAATGATCTTGGGCTTAGATCTTGGAGTAAAAATTCTATGACAGATTGCAATACCTAAATGTTGAACTTCTAATATAATCTTGTACAGTCAGTCTCAAAAAAATGTATTTATCAACAATAATTCATTAAACATTCATACAATATTTTGGTACTAAAATTGTAGACATTTCAATCATTTTTTTTTTTGTGTAAGTAAAAGTACATTGAGGCAGACTGTACTGCTACCAGAATGTATTAAAAATCTCTCAATTCTCCCTTATGATTGGGTACTATTGTTCATTATGACCTGCAAAGTCTGCTGTCTTCTAAATAGCCTACAAGCCCATGTCATTGCACTGCTCGTAAATACAAATGTCAACAAATAGTATTGGAATAATAAATAAATAACTCAGTGCAATTCAACAAGCCATAAAGATATCAGCGATATCACAGTATCCCATATTAATAATACTAATAAATCAAATCAAATCAGTTAATTGTCAACCTAACTATATAACCGCTGTCTTGTTGGTCTAGTGGTTGCAAGCGCTACTGCTGAGCACGAGGTCCTGGGTTTGATTCCCAGGTCGGGCAGTGTTATTGGGTTTTCTATCTGGAACTTTTCAGTAGCAGCCTGGAGTCTGGATTTGTGCCTGGTTGATGGCAATAGGCTCGCCCCCTATTATTACATGGGATTTACACATAACTGGCTAAATGTGGGTGTATTGGTACACCTCTGCCTAACCCATCAGGGAAACAAGTTGTGATGTTGTGGCGGCATATCTACATCGCCACAATGGAACGCGTCACACTGACGTCACACAAAATCCTGCATCGCGCAATCAGAGTTTACCGCGCGACTAGCATATATACAACATCCCAACATCAACCATCGGGCATAGCCCACCAGACGCGGCGGAACCTCCCTTTCTATAGAGGATAAGGGAACTTTACACCCTGTTCCTCATACCTCTATACTCACGTCGGGGTCACCAGTATTACCAGTATTTAAAAAGATGGCAAATAAAAATTCGGATACATAAATACTATGTTATAAGTAGCAATAATCTTATATCAAGTTCAAGTAGCAAAGTTTATCATTTTATAGACACATCTATCTGAAAGTGTTACATGTAAACATAAAACATGCAAATATCTCTAAAGAATTCAATGTCTTATAGGATCACTTGTGTGTCTGTCTGTCACTTGCCCATCTGTCATAGCCAATTTGCTCCGAATCTAATGAACCGATTAAGTTGGAATTTGGTACACATCAATTTTGTGACCCAAACACGGATGTGTTAAGTAAATTAATGAATTGTGAATATAGTAGGGTTCACTTTTGTGGGGCAAATAAGAAAATAAAAAAATAACATTTTGCAAACTATACCATGTGACATA
The DNA here is from genome assembly GCA_947568875.1 of Fissipunctia ypsillon. Taxonomy (NCBI): domain Eukaryota; kingdom Metazoa; phylum Arthropoda; class Insecta; order Lepidoptera; family Noctuidae; genus Fissipunctia; species Fissipunctia ypsillon. The sequence goes on from OX387662.1 coordinate 18,764,847, forward strand.
TCAAATGAAAGGGCTTACTGTGGAGGTCACAAATAGAAAAATTTTCATAATTAAAAAAAAGTTTTACAAGTTAAGTACATAAGATAATAGACGATTTACCAAACCCCCCTTGTCTCCGAAACTACTAAGCCAAAAATTTTGAAAAAAATACAGAAAATAGTTATACCTATAGATTACAGGAAAACCTATAAGAAGTCTATGGTCTTAAAATAACACAGTAAAGCTCTCAATACTGTGTGTAAAAACTTACATTTGCAGTTGGAATATTTTTCAACTACAATGTTAAGTTTGTTCTTGCGATAATCCTGTCTCTTCTTTCTTCATCCCAACTACGGAACCCTTCATTGTACGTGGTCCGACATGCACTTGGCGGGGTTTTTGTGCTAAGAACACTTAAAGAAATAAATAACTATACCAACATTTCAAATATATTGAAAAATATAAGAGGGCAGTGGTGCAGCTACAATTATCATTAGAGGGAAGCCGAAGAAAAAATTGTTCATTTATCATAAACTCTGACAAAAAATATTAAGGCATTTTTGTAATGTTTCTAATTTTATGATGACTGTATTAAACTAGTATTATATGTATATAACGTGATGTGATATAGGTACAGTTACACACACAGGTGTACACTATTTGGCAATAGTATACTTTAAGAAGAGTGGTGGTTCCGACAGGAATCGGGTTGTATGAAGGCTTCGCCACTGGAAGAGGGTACATGTAACAAGTTTTTAAGTAGTCATGTTATGTATGGTCCTATGCCAATGCCACTGTGTGAGACAGCCGATTTTATGTATTTATAAATACTAGTAGAGCCCCGCGGTTTCACCCGCAAAGTCTCGATCCTGTAGGGATATCGGGATAAAAAGTATCCTTTAAGTTAATTCAGGTAACAAACTACCTGGGTGCCAATTTTCATCCAAATTCGTTCAATAGTTATTGTGTGAAAGAGTAACAAACAAACATTCATCCATCATCACAAACTTAGGCGTTTATAATTCTAATATGATTAAAAATACAAGCAACCATATATAAAAGTAATAAAAAAATAATAAAAGAAGTGTCCTAACAAAGTCAGTTTCAAACTAAAAATATTAACAAACACCAAAGGTGAACACACTGATCACAGTAAAAAAAAACATCACGTTAAGGTCAATGTTTTTTTTTTATCTGTACCTAATGTTTACTTTTTTTTAATCTGCAGGTCACTAGTGAAGAGCGTGGGTATATTCGCAGTCGGCGTCGTAATCGCGAGCGAGTGCGCCGGCCTCGAGATAATGCCCGCGATGCCGCAATAAACATCATTATTTCCGATAAATTCTATTCTAATAAGTTAAAGAATCTAATTACATAAAAATGTTAAATTATTTATTGTTGTTTTCTCTCCTTGGAGTCGGTGTTTGTCAACATAAGAAGCCGAATATCGTGTTGATATTGGCGGACGATCAAGATGTAGTGTTGGGCGGAATGGTTAGTACAGTGATAGTGATGTGCAAATAAATGAATTAGGAATATTGTGTTGTTTTATTTCTTTTTTATTTCAGACGCCAATGAAGAGTGTGCAACGGTTTATTGGGAATGAAGGTGTCACGTTCACAAATTCGGTAAGTTTGATGATACATTAGAAAACTAACACCATCTATATTGATCGTATTAAAGCCACGTTTTAGTTGTATTGTTTATCGGCGCGACTCTGAACAATAGGTCATTATGGTGCTCATGTCAACACGATTTACTGGCATAGCTACTACGTAAGCATTCATTGAATATTGTCGGTATAGGTGCACGAAGAAATAAGAGAAACAGCTGTAGGTAATGGGCCACCAATTATTAAGACAAATCGAGACACATTTTGTCTCAAGAATTGGTGTCCTATCGATACCTAGAGGTTTCCTAGGTAGATGACACAACCTGATCGTTCAGGTACTTATTTGTAATCTATTACAAGTTCCTGCAATTTTTATACTAAGCAACTTATCAAGCGGCGACTAATGAGTAAACACGTTCACTGTCCAATGACTCCAAAGGAGTCACATTTGTACCAAACTCATATGTCCATGACTCTAGTTGGAGTCGTAATCCAAAAGTAAATTTGATGTTTTTTATTTGACTGGACATATGAATAAGAGGAAAAAGATTCTCATAGACGTATGGTTAGATAACAAGGCTACCGAAAATTTAAAAGAGCCGCCGTAAAATGATGCCAGTTTCCCTTACATGACGAGGGTAAAATAAAACTTTTTTTTTTTGTAGGCATTTTTTTAGGCCGTATTAGTGTAAATGTAATCCCTTTTAATAATTATTGTCATGTTAGAGCGAGATTGTAGGTGGGCGTACGAATACATTTTATAACTTTGTACTGGGACAGGGAACGTGTTTATAGACACAATTAATTATTGTGGCGATAGGTATTTACTCGTATATTCTCTTGTGTTACGCCCGCATCGAATAGTAGGTAAATTATCTTCCATTTGTTTGTCAGCGCTAAGAGTCGCGCGTTCAATTCCAGCCGCGGGAAACACTATCGATCACCATCTGAATAATTTTGAAGCATATTGCTAATCCATTGCTTCATATGTTCGGAAAATTTGTCTGCTCAACAACGTAAATAACGCAATGAATGTTGTTGGACTGTCAAAATGAAAACGATTCCTACTGTAAGTGTGTTACGTAATTAGGGTGTTACTTCGTTTTCGCTTAGTGTTCTTTCTGATTTTTCTCTTTTTACTCAGTTTCTAAGGGTCGTAGCGCGTGATGTTAAATAGCCTATCCTTGAGAATTGGGCTACCAAATGCAAAAATAATTTTTCAAATCCGACTTTTTGTTCATAATTTCATGGGTTTTAGTGTTTTGCCCGGAACCCTAATTATTATTCTAAAATAAAAGAAGTCCTATAATAGAACTCCTTATAACCCCTAATAAAAGAACTCCTTATAACACCAGCTATCTGCGAGTGAAAGCCTCGTCAAAATCGGTCCAACCGTTTCGGAGATTAGCAAGAACAAACAGACAGACAAAAATTTTAAAAATCTTTTTTTTTATAAGTGCCGTATACATATTATACTTTCTTATGCATTTAGTAAAAAGCTGTTATTTGACATTACAAATAAACACTTCAATTTTGTTTACCTATATGTATAGGTTACAGGAATACACGACATTCACATAATTAAAGCAACATCTAAAAATTATATTTAAAAAAAATATTGAAAAAAACAAAACCAAACTGCTTTGACTTATGAAAGTGTAAAAGGCCATGATCCTCATTTCATTTTTATCCCATGGTTAAACCAGTTATAAGTAATTATTATCTTATCTAGCACCATAATTGCGTAACACTATCAATCACAATCTGAATGATTTGAAGGATATGGCTAATCCATTGCTTCATATGCTCGAAAAATTTGTCTGCTGACCAACGTAAATAACGCAATGAATGTTGTTGGACTGTCAAAATGAAACCGATTCCTACTGTACCTAAGTGTGTTACTCAATTGCCCCGCAGCTAGGGTCGCGGGATGTTCGTTAGAGTTACCGTGGCCCCGGCACAGGCAACTAAAGGAACATGGGTGGGTTTTAATCAGTAAAAGTCTGACACGCCCTCTCGCTCCGCCCAGAGCGGGAGAAGTCATTTGATGATTTCCCATCCAAATAAAAAGTATACAGGGCATTTTTATAATCACTATCCAAATTTTCGCAGGGTGTTCTACCCATGAATATGAACAACTTTTACTATGGGACCAACTCTGAATTCACGAAGAAAAAATCAGCTGATTCATACAAAAGTTCAATACCTACTCGACCAAAATGTATGAAACATCAGATTTTTTTTCGTGATTTCAGAGTTGGTCCCATAGTGAAAGTTGTTCGTATTCATGGGTAGAACACCCTGCGAAAATTTGGATAGTGATTACAAAAATGCCCTGTATAACAAGTCAAGCCAAGCCTTGATTCCCTATCCATAAAATCGAATAATTACCACCCACGCTTCAGTAACATAGGTATTTAGCACGCAATGTCATAGTATAAAGAGAGGAAGTACGTTATCTTCATACAAACGCACCGCGCGCGTCTTGTATGTGTGCGCCAAAGTATCTATGCGTCGCCGCACGCACACTTAACCAAATCTCGGCCCGTTTCGCAGCGCGCCAGTCGGGGCTAACATCGCACGAGGTTCGCGCGTCACGGCTTTTCGGCACCGCTAAATGAATGGAAAATGTGTGATAATCGCAGGAGAACGTATAGCTGTGTGTTTGGGTTTGGCTTTTTTTTATAAATAATACTGCTATGAATCTTGAATAAATTTCTGTGTTTGTTAGGAAAACCATTGTTGAACTTTATTGACTAATGATCACTGAATTAGTTATACAGAGATATGTGTTATCTTTGGTAAGGGCCGGGCTTTAAACTAATGAATTGGTGACAGTACTATCAGTAACCTACCGTTTACTCGTGCTCATCACCGCCCCGCGCCGCCCGTCTGCTGGCCCGTCGCTCTTTCTTTCATCATGAAAGGTTTCATCATCGTTTAGGTACCCAGACAATACAAGTAAAAAATACAACTTCCCGACCCTTGCCAATTTATTGGCACTGAATTAAAATTTAACTAAAAGTGACAACCCTGAGACAGTAGGCAATTATATCGCGGATTGTGCCGGAGATAGCCTACTTCCTCTCTTTATACTATGGCAATGTGGAGGTTACGTACCTACAGTCCGGCCGTCGAGAGAATGCGTTCCCGACATGTGTCAGTTGGACTATTTGTAGCAGTAATAAGGGTGAAATTCGCAAAACACATAATCGTTAGTATGAAACTGACAGGTGTCAAGCACGCATTCGCAGACCCACGAATGGGACGGAGAGACTGGTGGCCTAATTAATATACCCACCAATTATACGCTATTTGCAGAAACTCATCTTTACCGAACGGACCGCAGAATATAATTTAATATTAGTATGACAATAAAATTTAAATTTCAATGATAATCTTCGTAGGTACAAAAACAATGTTGCGGTATACTTAGGCAAACCGTGTCATTGTAATTTCATTTTTATTGTCATACTGTTATATTCTTATTCGTCTCATAAAAATCCCTTGCGTGCCGAGTCGCCAGTGGGCGCAGGCCCTAACAGACTAAGGCAAACATACAGGAGGTAATTTTCCGTATAATGAAACTGGCCGCATTGTTCAAAAGGTGTCAAGTGAGAATCCATGATGATTCGTCTAAAAATAACCTCCATTATCAAATCCTGTATAAGGTCTCTCGGGGCTATTGTAGCCAGGGGGCAAACGTAACTGATTGATGAAACTCGTATTGCAGTACGAGTTATCCCAATCAGTTATGTTTGCCCCCTGGCTACAATAGCCCCGGGTGACCCTACTAGTATTTTTACCTCACGAAGCAAAGCGACACGCGATTCACTTGTGTTTACCAAGTGTACAAACACGCTGTGAATGTGTGCGTGAAGACGAGTAGCGTCAGCACATACAGGCACACACACTCTTCCGATTTCGCCATTCGGTACCGAGAGCTCCTGCGCTTACACACACATTCACAGCGTGTTTGTACACTTGATAAACACAAGTAAAGTGCGTGTCGCTTCGAGAGATAAAAATACTGTAATTTGAGTAAGGATAGAGATGAATTTTGTATAACAGCACTCAAGTATTCCCTACTTAATTAGGCAAATCTTAGGTACATTCGAAGTATTAAATAGGTCCATCTCAACACGAACATCCATTTCAGTACGTAACCTCCCCGATATGCTGTCCGAGCCGCGCGAGTCTCCTCACCGGGCTGTACCAGCACAATCACTACACTATCAACAACAGCTTACAAGGTGGCTGCAACGGACTGCACTGGCGGCAAACCTTACAGAATAACACCTTCGCGACGGCGTTGAAGGATGCTGGATACAAGACTTTCTATGCTGGCAAGTATTTGAATGAGGTGAGTAATGTTATAATATCACGCCTGTGTTCTCTGATATGGTAGGCGGCAGGGCAGGTGGGTGTACAGCAGGTACACCCATTTTAGCAGTTCCCATGTCCCATCGCGGAAATTTGCGGTGAACCACTTTTCAACCTTATTATCTAGGTAATAAACTCGAAAAGTTTTTCACCGCAAATGTCCGCGATGGTACCTAATAGTGGGCGAGCCGATTGCCATTACCAAGACTAAAACTATATTTGGTTGCCATCACGAGCTTATGGCAACGTAAGTTAATTATTACCACTTCAAAGGAATGAAAGAACAATAGTTTATTCTGCACAAATAAAATGCACGTTACAAAATTCAATCAAATATATTACTTACATATTATATTAGAAAATGGTCAGACGTCCAACTATTGAGGCCAATTCTTATTATGCCAAAATATGTGTCTTGCTGGTTTTTTAACGAAGCTACTACTTATACTATTTCCTAGACAACGTCAAAGTAGTTATCAGTCTAGCTTATTAGTTTTTACCCGTAAATTAATAATCATCATCATCATCCACAGCCCTAATTCACCCACTGCTGGGCATAGGCCTCTTGTGCCAATCCAAAATACAAAATTAATCAATTTATCAAATGCTCAAAATGAATCCCTTCCTGTTGAATACAAAGTCGCACTCTTTTCATTATTCATTGAACAAAATTTCACATTCAATGTTAAAATTCATGGTCTTCCTTTTATTTGTGATACTATGTTATTTAGCAAAAAACAATCCTTATGATGAAGCCTTTCGATCGGTATGATAAAGCTACAGGATGATTATTTTTCTCATGTTACGGGATCGATTCCCGGTTCAACCTTGTAATTATTTAAATATCTATGAATGCAGTTATAATTGTTTTTAAAATTCAAATAATGTCTTCTTTCAGTAAAATGTTCCATCTACAATACTCAAGGTACTTTCCGTCCATGTGGTATATCCGTGGGACGCCCTGTATAGTTTTTACCCGTAGGTACCTAAACTAAATATTTTTTTTTGTAAATTTTCAGTACGGATCCAAAGAGGCAGGTGGCCCAGAAGTGGTGCCTCCTGGTTGGACCGAGTGGCACGGCTTGGTCGGCAACTCAGTGTATTACAACTACACGATATCGAACAACGGAGTGCCCACGGCCTCCACCGACCAATACCTTACTGATGTTATCGTAAGTACCCATATTTATGTACCTACGTCTAGCGGGACCCTTGTCCTTAGCATTGCAGACCAACTGAGCACTTAATAGTTAGTTGTGGCGGCATATCTACATCGCCACAATGGAACGCGTCACACTGACGTCACGCAAAATCCTGCATCGCGCAATCAGAGTTTACCGCGCGACTAGCATATATACAACATCCCGACATCAACCGTCGGGCAGTAGCCCACCAGACACAACACCCGTCTAGTCGGAGGATCCTCCCTTTTCTATGGAGGATGAGTGAACTTTACACCCTGTTCCTCATGCCTCTATAGTCTGCATAGACAGTAGATACATTTCATATTTTTTCTTTAGCTCTGTACAACAACTAGGCGCTGATACGGGGGGGGGGGGTCAACGGGTGCGGTTACCCCCCCCCCCCCCCCCGAGCTTCGGCCAACTATTATTTTCTCAACCGGCGTGCGTGTATGACCAGTTGTACCTATGAATGTAAACGAGGCAAAAGGAGTATGTAGTAGGCGTTCTGTAGTTTCTGTCTACCCCCATGGGAAGAAGGCGTGAGTTTATGTATGTATGTAAACATAGTTTTATAACCTGTATTTTTACTTCTTTGTACACAGTATATTACTAAGATATTTGTATGTAGATAAATCGTAGTCATCCTCAAAAAGGGGGCACATTGTTGACTTTACGGGTAATAGATGCCGAAGGTTTTTTTTTAAACTTTACGTCCCCCCCCCCCTGAACGAAAACTTAGATCCGCGCCTGACAACAAGTAGGTATGTATTTATAATACCTTCACAACAATACAGAAATTATAATCTGTTGTAATACTCGAAATTCAAATCTTTATTGCATAACACGTGTAATGATTACAACAACACAACAATTTAATAAAATATGAGTAGTAGCATGATTCAAAATAAATAAAGTAAATAGGAATTAAAATATTGTTATCATTAAAAAATCTAATAATATTACAATAAATAATATCACTTTAAAAGTGATACTGATAAAACGACGAGATTGTTTAACTTTTATTTTTTAGGACTGTTTATTTATGTTAGTACTTTACGCGCATAGAAATAGAACTTTAAATTAAATTTATATGTAGCAATAATTAAAAACACTGGTGACGACAAAGCTCAATATCACAAAATCTGTCGATCAGAATCGGATGCGATAAAGTATTTACACAATTAAACACCTTAAACCTTCTAGTATAGAACTCAAAATAACAGAACTCAAAACTTTCAGAGCAAGCTTAGAGAACAAAACAGAACCGGGTAGTGTAGACCAACTCAAGTCGTTACACAATTTTAAACCCTAACCTCGTAGGAATAAAGTCCAATTTTCTTCCAACATGAGCTAGGTGTGACATAGAAAAACAAACAGAACAGGAACCATTCATGATGGTATTAGCTCCACCGGCGCCTCAACTTTATACCTAACCTACACAGAAACAAAGTCTTAAATCTATAATTATAGTGAAGGCCTACTGAAGTCTTCAAACCACATTAAACCTTTAAGATGTATTAATAAAGTCCAATTTTCTTTCAGCGCGAGCTAGGTGTGAGCTACATTGAGAACCAGATAGAACAGGAGCCATTCCTAATGGTATTAGCTCCACCAGCGCCACACCAGCCCTTCACTCCGGCGCCACGGCATGAGGGCAAATTCAGTAACGTGACAGCTGTCAGACATCCCAACTTTAATGTTGCTGCTGAGGTAACTGGTGTAATTAATCTTTATACAAATAAATAAAATTGAAGTATCTGTTTGTAATGTCAAAATAACAACTTTTTACTAAGTGCATAAGAAAGTGTAAACGGTACTCATAACAAAAAAGCAATTTTTAGCATTTTTGGCTGTCTGTCTGTTTGTTTCGGCTAATCTCCGAAATGGCTGGACCGATTTTGACGGGACTTTCACTGGCAGATAGCTGATGTTACGTCGGGTAACTTAGGCTACTTTTATTTTAGAAAAATAATTAAGGTTCCGCGCAAAAAAAATGAAAACCCATGAAATTATGAACAAAAAGTCAATTTGAAAAATTCTTTTTGCATTTGGTAGCCCATTTCTCGAGGATAGTAAAGAAAGAAAGAAAAATATTTTATTTGGGACACGCACAGGAAATACAACAATAAAAAGAACATTAAAACTAACAATATCATAAATACAAATAAAACAAAAGGAAAGAAAAAAAAGAAGACCTGTGCGAGGCCAAAAAGGCTCCTAACTCAGCATGATGCTGCGATATTTGAAAAAACAAATACCGCAGCGCTGATATTCTGACAGAGCCCACCGTAATTTAACATCACGCTACGACTCTTAGGAGCCGAGCAAAAAGAAAAAGTCAGAAAGAACACTAAGTGAAAACGAAGTAATAGCGCGGGTGGGCGATTCACTGAGACGGGTCGGGGGACGAGGGAGTTTCATTAAAATGTGGCTGTTATTTTAGTATGTTGTGTACTTTACTACATCCACGCGAACGAAGTCGCGGGGCACAGATAGTCTATACTAATATTATAAAGCTGAAGAGTTTGTTTGTTTGGTTGTACGCGCTAATCTCAGGAACTACTGGTTCGAATTGAAAAATGGTTTTCAAAAATTACGTAAATGATGTAGATATTCCCAAAATCTGGTATGAATATCTACAACATTTAACTAATGGTTCCCGGTTCCCTGCTAATAGTGTAATGCATACCGTAAAAACTATTATATAGTTAATTAAAATCTATCTTATTTTTTTATTAAAACGGTTACAGTTTGACAACGTTCAAAGGTTCCATCGTTTATCTTCGCAAAGACCCAAACATAGTGAACAAAATGTAAATATCGACCAATAGAAATCGATTTTTATTCCCACCTAAATTAATATAAATTGACACACTGATTCCGTCACTCCCCTATTGGATCAGTCACATTTAATTCGGCAAAGTTCGGTTTTTCCAGAAATAAACGATGGAGCCTTTGAACATTAACAACTGCACTACATTGTTTATTCATCCATAGTACTAGATTGTTTGTAAACTCTAATCAGAATCTTTAATTACGTTCGGCGGCAAACGAGGATGCAAAGAAAACCGAGATATAATTTACTTATAAAATTTAATTAAGGTAGAATTACAATTAAATCGGTGAAACTAAGGTGCGTGACAATTGCTCGATGTCAGAAACAAGAGTGATTCACAAATCCACAAAAGAAATAAAATAAAATAAATGTTTAAAAAATAAATAAACCAATATTCACTGCTATAGCACTATCTTCGTTCACACGCCATCGGATTGCTGAGAAGGCGAATCTCACGGTACGAGCGCAGGGTGGTCTTAGTCATTATCTTCGGATTGCTGAGAAGGTGAATCTCACGGTACGAGCGCAGGGTAGTATTAGTCATTGTCTTCGAATTGCTGAGAAGGCGAGTCTCACGGTACGAGCGCAGGGTGGTCTTAGTCATTGTCTTCGGATTGCTGAGAAGGCGAATCTCACGGTACGAGCGCAGGGTGGTCTTAGTCATTGTCTTCGGATTGCTGAGAAGGTGAATCTCACGGTACGAGCGCAGGGTAGTATTAGTCATTGTCTTCGAATTGCTGAGAAGGCGAGTCTCACGGTACGAGAGCAGGGTGGTCTTAGTCATTGTCTTCGGATTGCTGAGAAGGCGAATCTCACGGTACGAGCGCAGGGAGGTCTTAGTCATTGTCTTCGGATTGCTGAGAAGGCGAGTCTCACGGTACGAGCGCAGGGTGGTCTTAGTCACTGTCTTCGGATTGCTGAGAAGGCGAATCTCACGGTACGAGCGCAGGGAGGTCTTAGTCATTGTCTTCGGATTGCTGAGAAGGCGAGTCTCACGGTACGAGCGCAGGGTGGTCTTAGTCATTGTCTTCGGATTGCTGAGAAGGCGAGTCTCACGGTACGAGCGCAGGGTGGTCTTAGTCATTGTCTTCGGATTGCTGAGAAGGTGAATCTCACGGTACGAGCACAGGGTAGTATTAGTCATTGTCTTCGAATTGCTGAGAAGGCGAGTCTCACGGTACGAGAGCAGGGTGGTCTTAGTCATTGTCTTCGGATTGCTGAGAAGGCGAATCTCACGGTATGAGCGCAGGGTGGTCTTAGTCATTGTCTTCGGATTGCTGAGAAGGCGAGTCTCACGGTACGAGGATTGCTGAGAAGGCGAGTCTCATGGTACGAGCGCAGGGTGGTCTTAGTCATTGTCTTCGGATTGCTGAGAAGGCGAGTCTCACGTTACGAGCGCAGGGTAGTATTAGTCATTGTCTTCGGATTGCTGAGAAGGCGAGTCTCACGGTACGAGCGCAGGGTGGTCTTAGTCATTGTCTTCGGATTGCTGAGAAGGCGAATCTCACGGTACGAGGATTGCTGAGAAGGCGAGTCTCACGGTACGAGCGCAGGGTGGTCTTAGTCATTGTCTTCGGATTGCTGAGAAGGCGAGTCTCACGTTACGAGCGCAGGGTAGTATTAGTCATTGTCTTCGGATTACTGAGAAGGCGAGTCTCACGGTACGAGCGCAGGGTAGTATTAGTCATTGTCTTCGGATTGCTGAGAAGGCGAGTCTCACGGTACGAGAGCAGGGTGGTCTTAGTCATTGTCTTCGGATTGCTGAGAAGGTGAATCTCACGGTACGAGCGCAGGGTAGTATTAGTCATTGTCTTCGAATTGCTGAGAAGGCGAGTCTCACGGTACGAGCGCAGGGTGGTCTTAGTCATTGTCTTCGGATTGCTGAGAAGGCGAGTCTCACGGTACGAGAGCAGGGTGGTCTTAGTCATTTTCTTAGGAATTTAGAGTTCCACAAGTAGCGACATAACACTTTCATAAACATTCCAGGACAAACATTGGCTAATTCGCATGCCTCCCTCCCCGCTCCCCGCGTCAATGCTGCCTGAACTGGACCGAGTGTACCGCTCCCGATGGGAGAGCCTATTAGCGGTCGACGAGATGGTGGCCGATATAGTGGGATCTCTAGAGAGGCAAGCCTTAATGGACAACACCTATATCTTGTTCACGTCTGACAACGGATATCACGTCGGTAAGTTAATCATCAAATATTATTGACATGTAAAAGTGTTTATATAAACATACTTCTTTTTTAAATTACATTGCATGCCGCACCGGCTGACGTCATCACGTCAACGTCGGCTGTCGCTGAAAACCAGCGGTGGGGCTCTGTCTCGCATAGGGTTACAACATTATGCTGAGCGATGGCCGTTTTGCGTGGATGTGACGCATATTTTCCCCCCAACTTGTTTCTTTTTGTGTTTGTGTTCTTTTTTTTTTTGCGTCATGTTTACCGCAAATAAACGTATTTTCTTTCCTTTCTTTCTTCTTTCTTTTACGGAAATAAATACCAATTGTCATTTATCATGCCTAGCCTTTTCCCAACTATATTGGAGTCGGCTCTCAGTCTACTCGGATGAAGCTGAATACTAGTATTTTACATGGAGCGACTGACTATCTCTTCACCCAGTCACTGGGTAAGACTGGTCGTTATCCATTTCATACCGAGAATAAGCCGATAGTCCTGGCTGGCATTCGTATAATCGGTTTAAAAAGTATCTGATGAAAGTGTACACAAACCCTGTTCAGTTTAAATTCTGACGCAATCACTCACTATACGGAATTAGTAACACATTCATCTGTATTTAGAAGGTTTCAACTTTATATCTCGCCAGTTTTTCCAGCAATTGTTGTTCGAATAACATTATTAAATTGTACTTGAAAATTGAGGATATGAAATTAAACTCCAAATGTCAAATTAAACACATATTTAAGGTAATTTATCATTAGAATTTCGGGTTTAAGTATTCAAATAATCAAATCAAAGCACTCAATTTGTAAGTGGCACTACAAATTGGCACTACAGGCACGTTTTCTGATCCATTTATTTACATTTTCACCAGATACTTTTGGAACAGACAGTAGCTCTTTGACAGTCGTTACGGGTTGCCAGAAGGACAAAAGTCTGTCACAACTTCGGCTTTGCGTTGTTTGTCACTCAGTCTGCGGGCACGAAACTAACGGCGGCCGAGCGACTGCGATTGCGGGTTTGCGGGGCGGCGCGGCGGCGGCGTAATCAAAAGTATAGCATTCTGAAGAGACGCGCACGAAACGGGCGAGAGCGGCGCGGGGCGGTCGAGCGATGCACGGGCGGTGGCGACGCGCAAGCGACGGGAACAAACTTGTTTGATTTCGCCGCTCGACGGCCGTTACTTCCTACTGGACCGACCGCCAGTTTCGTGCCCACCCCAAGCCCGCTGCCGAATCGCCCCGCCCCGTGCCACTTCGCAGTCGCCATTGCTCGACTGCCGCTGGTTTCGTGCCCGCAGACTCACATGTGCGACAGTCACTTTATAAACCCGACGTGGCTATCCACTGATTTTGTTGCGAAAATGAGATGGTGCTATCGGTCATGCGTCCGTCTCTCTCTCGCATTGATAAAATGATGGCATGATTATTTCTTAATACGGCCCCTGTTCTTATTATTCATCTTTCTTCGTCTCCAGGTCAATTCTCCCAAATGTACGACAAACGTCAGCCCTACGAGTCAGACATCAAGGTGCCTCTCCTCATCAAGGGTCCCGGCATAAAGCCCAACTCCTCAAACTCGCAGCCTGTGCTAAACATAGACCTGGCTCCCACCATAATTCAGTTGGCTGGCTTGGAACCGCCTGCACAGATGGATGGGAGAGCCATTGATTTGGTGAAGGAAGATGACGCTGTTGATGTCGAAAGGTTTGTCGCTTTAGCCAATACTGTCCCCCTACTGAGCAAATTAAATTAAAATTCATTAATTTATTTCAGGTCCTTGACCCATATTAAATACGAAAGCAATACTTACACAATTTTGTCAAATTTATAAGTGCCACAATGCACAAGTGTCAAATGCAAAATGTCTTCCCCAAATTCTTCCAGATATTCTTAAAATCTTACAGTAAAATTACAAAAGAATACTTTCATGAAATTCTACAATAGGGTAGGTAGGTCTTATCACGTTTAGCGATCCTTAACCTTTCCTTTTGTGATGCCCTATGATTATTTCCCCTCCTTTTTATATAAGTACTTGTACATATTATTATTATCTTCGACATATCTCGGGATCCCGGGGTCCCGGATCTTTGGAAGGCGTATGAGGGGCCGAAGCCAACTCGCAGAGCCTGTTAGACGCTTTCAATGAAAATGAGGCACAACCGACGATTATCCCTGTACGCACTATGCAACCCCCGGTTGGTGTAGGACTATTGCAGGATACACCCACACACATAGGAGACAAAGATATTGGACTATGGATTTGGGTGGGTAAAGTGGACTGGTTACCTAAAACTATGAAAGGACTATGGCCTCTACCTGACCAATGTTTTATACTTACAATACACAGATAAAATGGCAGGAGGTGACCAGCACACTCAATAATGGGCCCCCGAAAACGGTCGCTAGCACATAGTAACGTAGGCACAAGGAGGCACCATATCCTGAGGTGCTTGAGGCGTGGAGAGGTATTCCACGGCTATCAGGACAATCCCGGAAGTACGATCAAGATCCCTACCACTTCTTACTGGAATACTTCCTTCCTTCGAGCACGTTTGCGCTTGCGAATCTCCACTCAAGCCGGCCAATAAAGGCAAGAATGAGGTGGGAGTTCAGTTCCTCGTCAGTGTTCACTCCAAGGCAGGCCAGAGATGAGGAACATGACTTCTCCCGGGAGATAAGAGTCCGTGGGGTTGCTACAGCCACATGCTGCCCTACAGGTTTATGTATCTCTCTTGGTCTGGCTCCTCACCTTAAACTCGTTCCGGCAAAGTAAACCTCTACCGGCACGAAGCACGCGGCTGAAGTGTTGCATTGTAGGTCGAATTTGACAGCCGTCATTCTTGCTTTTTAGATAATTATTTGGTTTTCTCATTTTGATGTTATTTATTGTCTTGTTAATTTATTTCTAATGATTTTATTGTGTGTTTTTCGTACTTTCCGAGACTTAATGTAGCTGAGGTAATAAATAAATAAAGAAAATATGAGATAAAATCAGAAATCAGACGTTTCTTGACTTGCCAGTGTTGCCAAGTTATTATTATTATTTTCAGTCTGTTAGTTTTAAAATTATGTAAATATTATCTTGGAAATTGAATTACCTTACCTTAATTCTTAATAATGTATAACACGATGTAGCTGAATATTTTTTGACAAAGAGCGACTCCAACTCCCTAACACAACCCAATAAACGTTGGACAAGATTTCATTTTCTTCATAACAAAGGGTCGCATATTGCTAGCGTGCGACAAACATTGAAATTTAAACTTTATTCCAAGGCGATAAAAGTCACATGACGCTCACCCGTTTTATGCAACGTCTATTTTTGTCCGTCTAGGTATATGTTGGTGGAGTACCAAGGGGAAGGTCGGAATGGTTCCGTGGACGCGAAGTGTCCGTGGAAGTATGACGGACAACATCTGGCTGTAAGTATTTGTTTCTATGTTTACTTTATAGACAAAATAAGTCCTTGAGGAGTTGAGGTTGACGGAAAATGACTTGGAGGTAGATCAATGACCGTCGCCACAGCACAGGCAACTGAAGGAACACGGGTGGATTTCCCATCCAGAAAAAAAAGGGTAGATCTATGGCAATATGATGAAGAGCACGAGGCCCTGGGTTCGATTTCCGGGTCGGGCAGTGTTATTGAGTTTTTAATCAGGAATTTTTCAGTAGAAGCCCAGTCTGGATTTGTGCCCGGTTGATGGCAATTCAAACTCAAACTCAAAGCATTTATTTCTATTAAACCAATTACAGGCACTTTTGAATTGTTAAAGAGTCAGTCAGTTAGTCAGAAAATTGAAGCTAGTCACCCATTCCAAAACGTAGATCTCTATGGAGAAGAATGGGCAAGAAACTCCATGGACACTCTTTTAAATCAAAATTGTTACAAAATCCTGGGTACATTGTTCTTGTTGCTTCTATATGTGAGAACAATGTAAAAAATAGATAATTAAAACAATTCAAAATATAAGATTAAAAATATGCCCTGGCAGCTAAGAGATGACCAGTCTCCACTGACGGCGCCCGTTCACGAACATGAGGGGGTCACCAC
This sequence comes from Fissipunctia ypsillon, assembly GCA_947568875.1. Lineage (NCBI taxonomy): Eukaryota > Metazoa > Arthropoda > Insecta > Lepidoptera > Noctuidae > Fissipunctia > Fissipunctia ypsillon. The sequence continues at coordinate 18,781,079 of OX387662.1, forward strand.
CTATCCCCAAGTCCCATAAACTGACGAAATGTGGGTGTATAGGTACACCTCTGCCTAACACTTCGGAGAATACAGGCGTGATATTGCGTTATGATGATGAAAAATTAAATAAGCATAAACGTAAATTAAATACAGCCAAGACATTTTTAGAGGAGTTAATTTATTTCATACTTAAAAATCAACACCCTCTTTTTGGGCTTCGCCGTAGACGAGTACAAAGGAAGTCGTTTTTATATGTATCTAGCTATCTATACATATATACCTATACTAGATGATTTTTTTTACAGTCTCAAAATGTTTACAGGGTGTTCTACCCATGAATATGAACAACTTTCACTATGGAACCAACAATGAAATCACGAAAAAAAAATCTGCTGTTTAATAGAAAAGTTTAAACCTACTTGACCAAAATGTATGAAACAGCTGATTTTTTTTCGTGATCTCATAGTTGGTCCCATAGTGAAAGTTGTTCATGTTCATGAGTAGAACATCCTGTAAAAATTTCGAGACGGTATAAAAAATCACCAGTATAATTACTTGTACTGATTGACTGATTCATCAACGCAGAGCCTAAACCGCCGCGGGGGCTACAAACTTGAAATTTTGACAGTTGATGCCTTTTATGTTGCACCACTAAGGTAGAATTTTTACTAATTCGACCTTTAAGGGGTGAAAAGGGTGGATTTTGTTGTACGAAAAATCTTATTTCTTGAGTTGAACTTGAAACTTGGCACGAATACTTATCTAAATGCGAATTTCACCAATGAAACTGAACGCGATCAGCACATAATCCCTGTTTAAGGGCGTCAATGGCATTATTTTCTTTGGGATAATGACAATGACAGCTCTTGAACATAGTTTAGATGTGCTGATTGCGTTCAGTTTCATTGGTGAACTCCGCCCTAAGTAAATTATGAAGTTTGTCATTTTTTGTTTTTCTAAACTTCGACTACCCCCAATCCCCCTGGGGGGGTGGCAAAGTTTGTACGGAAGAATTTTAACGCGCGGTCCGATTAACTCGAAACTCAGCATTTATACTAAAGACCGAACATAAAGAATAACGTTTATCAGTGTTTTTTGAAAATCTACCCCTAACGGAGTACTAAAGTACAAAATCCACGCGGACGAAGTCGCGCGGGAAGTGCTGTAGTTTCACCTAAAAATATTGTAATTTCCAGGAGTGTTATCCTCAGTACGACTGCAAGTGCCAAGACTCTCGCAACAACACGTACGCTTGTCTGCGACACCTCGGCCCCAGGACCAACATGAAATACTGCGAGTTCTCAGATAAAGACGTAAGGTTTATTTTTTTAAGGTATTTAGGTTAAGTTCCATGTAACAGGGGGCTTGTAGCCACTAAAATAATACCAGTCCAGCCTATCAACCAGCAAAGGCCTCTTCTTATATAGAGAAAGTATGAGCATTGATCACCACGCTTGTTCAAGACCGGATGGCGATTTCAGACTTATGTACATTTATATCCTACGAGTAACTAATACTTAATATTTTAAATACGAAAGTGAGTTTGTTTGTTTGTTACGCTTTCACGCCTAAAACGGCTGAACGGATTTGGATGAAATTTGGCACATAGGTAGACCGTGACCTGGGCTAGAACATAGGATACTTTTTATTTCGATAGTACGTTCCCGTGGGATATTTTCCAACATCCACACGGGCGAAGCCGCGGGCACAAGCTAGTTAACTATGTCAGTAATGTCCTGTCCAAGATAAACTCGGAAAGTTCACATCATTTGAAAAATTTGAACCCACAACTTGCTTGTCCTATGTAACAGAGGAGGGGGGCTTATAGCCAGTAACGGGGCACAAATCCAGGTTCTGGACTGCTAATGAGAAACTCTTGATGGAAAAACTTGATAACACTTTGTCCGACTTGAAGATCAAACCTAGGACCGACCCCATGCTCAGCAGTACTGTTTGCGACCACTAGACCAACGAGACCGTCCACCTACTAAACCAGGGTTTCCCAACCTCTTTCCTAGGGCGGACCCCTAGCGCAACCGAACCATGACTCGCGGACCCCTAAAAATAAAAGAAGAAAACTTGCTTTTGATATTTTTATTTGCTACTAGCTGTGCCCCGCGACTTCGTTCGCGTGGAAGTCGTAAGATACATAATATACTAAAATAACAAACACATCTTAATAAAAAGTCCCTCGTCCCGCGACCCGCCGTATTGCATCGCCTGCCGCGCTATTATTTCGTTTTCGCTTAGCGTTTTTATGGTATTTTCCTTTTTAAATAGCCTATATTATAGGCTATTCTATATCTCGAGGATAGTTATAGGCCCTATAACTATCCTCGAGAATTGGGGTACCAAATGCAAAAAAAAAATTCAAATCCGACTTTTCGTTCACAATTTCATGGGTTTTAAATTGTTTTCCGCGGAACCCTAATTATTTATCTAAAATAAAAATAGCCTAAGTTACTCGTTATAACATCAGCTATCTGCCAGTGAAAGTCCCGTCATCAATCGGCCCAGCCGTTTCGGAGATAAGCCGGAACAGACAAGACAGACAAAAATTTTTAAAATTGTTTTTTTTTTGTTATAACTACCATATATACTTTCATACTGTGAGGACACAACGGCTGCCGTAGCACCGCTCGCTCCGCTCGTTCGGCTCGTACGTTGTGTAGTCAGGTCACAGTACTAACCTAACCTAACCTACTTCTCAGCCCACACCTAAGTTTAACCAACTGCTACCGGCCACACCTAGTTGAAGCCGGCTAAAACTAGTTGTAGCCGCACTTCGGGTTTTAGCCGTAACATATCTATATTTATTAAATTCTAATGAGATGGTTGGTGTTGCCTTTTTGCGACGAAAGTCGTAATGTTTGGATTGATGTTGCTTAATTGGATCCTCAAATCAGCCTCTACTTGTAGTCTATTTCTGAATGCGGTTTTGTTTTTTGCTTTATAATTTTTACTTTGTCTGCGGACCCCAGGTTGGGAAACCCTGAAACTTGATCAGGGGTCGAGTAATGAGACACATTTTTGTTATTATTTAATTGTGATTTTGTGTGTTGTGATATTTCTTATGCGTGCACTAAAATTTCTTTCTAGTGTTGCGATATTCCCGGAAGTCTCCATCGCTTTATGAATTTATTATTTAATATACAAGCAGTGCCCAATCGGATTTCCCATCGGCAAAAATGACGAACTTTCAGCCCTTATTTAACCCCTTTATGGGATGTTTTTTCAAAAATCCTTCCTTAGTGCTCAACTTCACTAAACAGTACGTTAGTTTAACCTCTCGTCTGTCGGAACGTAGATCTTCGCACCAAATCGTGTACCCGTTGTCTGTCGGAACTTAGATCTGCGCTAGATCATCGCCAGTTGAAAATGAGCGCACGCGCGGTATTTTTCGGTTAAACGAGGGACGTATTCAACCTCACAATTATAGTTTATGCTTACATGATACTAATAAAAATATGAACAAAAAAAAACACTGATAAATAACAGACGGAACCATACCAAAAGTCTCGCAATGTGTATGCTAGACAAAAACCTGCTGCCCTTGCGCTAGACAAAAACCAGCGGCAAAAAATCACGCGTGGTTCGTGGTCGTTGACCCCGAGTTCTTGAACGAGTCTAAAATGGTATGGCTGCATTCCTTCTTCAAGCAGCAGCTTCCACACAGTCCAATGCGCTACATCGAACCATCTTGCAGCATCTCGAGTACTCTCTTATGGGTGATGCTCGAAGTAGTCAAAAATGGCTTCTTGCAGGTGCACTATGTATAGCTCCTTTCCTCGTCCTTGGCATGCGTCGGTACGGTGAATTGACCAAATGTTCGCAATCGTTGGTTGACACCCAACATAAGATTGTACGACGGAATCTGACGGTTGGGAAACATCTCTCGGTACAAATTAATGGCTCCTCGCACACTATCATTAGATAACGCATAGGCACGAACCATATCCCAATATTCTTCATTGGAATATTGATAAGACGTCTTTTTTGTTTATTTAACAACACGTTTTCAGGACACCACTATCGCGAAGTAAACGGGGTTGTTTAAGAGATACGTGGAAGCGCAATTAGACTGCGATGCGATCAGCGCGGAACTGTGTCCTGTCGGTGCGTCGGAGACAACACAAAGGAAAGGGGCGGGGTTTGCGCACGGGATTCCCTTTCGGCAGTATTGGCACGTGTTGTGCCGCGTGATTACTGTTTACAAGTTCACTTCTTGCGCGCTCGATGTTCATGAATATTTTATTGGACAATTACGTCACAAATTAAGGTTATAGGTTTTATACATATTTGGGACGAGAATCGAATAAGTACTGAATACTCTCCCTCAATAAATCCCTCGTTTAACCTAACATACTGTATAAGGAACTCTTGTGCAAAATCCCATGCTTCTTGACGAAGCGGTTTAGGCTGTGAGTTGTCTGTCAGTGAATGAATCAATTTTTATTTCCTTTCCAGAACTTCGTAGAGGTCTACGACTTAGCCCGCGACCCGTTTGAGCTGTCAAACGTAGTGGACACCATGCTGCCGGCTGTCAAACACTGGAACAGCTTCCTATTGGCTCGTATGCGCGCCTGCGTCGGCGCAGAAAACTGCGATCATCCTCTGAGTATAAACATGTTAGAGTAGAACACGTCATAGAGTGCTTCCACATTTTATTTTTTTTTAATGTTTTGCCAATTTGCGCACGACTAGGTTAGTAAATAAAATTGTGACTTGAATCAAAATTGTATTTGTCGTTTTATTCGCTTTCTTGATGTGGTAACCCCTTTCAATATACAGTAACTACTAAAGTAGTACTTTGGAGTCTAGGGCATAACTTTGGCCCAAATCGAGACAAATGTTTGAACTGTCCGCCATGTGGCGACCACACAACCGAACGTCGTATACCTTCGAATAGATGGCGATATAGATGCGTACTTGCGGAACTGTTGTGTGGGTTTAATGACACTAAACATTTGTCTCGATTTGGGCCAAAATTATGCCCTTGAGTCAAAGCAACCCGCCATGACGGTACTTGACGGATTATTGCGTTTGTTCATTTTCATTCGAGTCGTGTGTGACATACCTACATTAAAAATATAATATTTTAATAATGTTTTTATTAGAAATCAATCAACTTTTTATAAATAGTAACCTAGTATACAATAATATCATATCAAAAATCACAGACTGGTGAAGTAAATGGCAGCTTACTGTAATATCATCCAAAACACATCTGAAAAGAAGAAAAACGGTTGTTATTAATACCGCAGTACAGTCATCCTCAAGAAAATGTATTCATTGGATTGTCCACAATAATTTTTATGATATTTTCAATAATACTATACTTCAATTCAGAATCTTATAATGATTATGTTTCGGAAGCACAACTCTAACAAAGTTCAAATTCCACTGTAACCAAAATGTATTTAGAACCTCTTTCAAAAATCAACTTGCACCTCGGCCTACTCCGAAGCGTAAATCCGAAGTATCGGCCGAACGTTCGGAAGTTTTCTACTACACTTCATTCTATTTCGTTCGGTCGGTTCGGATCCGACAGAACTTCATTTAGACGTTTGTTCAACGAACGTCATTTTGACGTTTGGTCGGTTCCAAACCGACCGAACGAAATAGAAAAAAGTGTAGCAGAATACTTCCAAACGTTCGGCCGATACTTCGGATTTACGACGCTTTGGAGTAGGCCCCGAGAATTTGTTAAAACTACATAACTCTACAATTGAAAGTTGAGTAAGTGGAAATGAATGGAAATTGTTTTAATTCAAGTATTTATAGTCATTCTGAAATCAATTTAATTTACACTACGGTAAAGTTAATATTTGTCTGAGTGAGTGCAATGAGTGCTCACCTCAAGTTCAGGTGACGGCTGGAACTTGCTGTTGGTTCTGTATGCTGAAGAAGTCCGTCACTTTGCTCTGGCACTGGATCTCCTCCTTGTGGACCAGCGGACATGGGAAGTATTTCTGTAATAGACCACAAAATATTGGAAGTATTATTTTATAATTATTATAGCTAAAAAAGAGAATGCACTTTGAATACGAGACCATTTCTTTCTATAGGTACTATCAGGGTATCGCAGAGAGTATGTTATGGGTGGGTCCATGCACGAAATCGACTGATTTTGATAAATTTTATTCACTGTTTGTGAGACAGGGAAAAATAATTCCAACAATATTGTTTGTGATTTGAAGTCGAGTTCTTCGTTGTTTGTGTTGTTCTTAGAGTTTGAAGAAATTTAAAAATCACAAATTAATCTTCAGCTATCTTAATAATTAATCAAAGGCGAAATGAACCATATTTTGGAGAGCGCAAAATTTAAAGTGCTGAAACTTTTAGCAGTTGTTAGTGTTCCGTAGTCAACAAGGAACCCTTATAGTTTCGCTATGTCCGTCCGTCCGTCTGCAGCTCAGCTCAGAGACTTAGTACTAGAAACCTACAATTTGGTATGGATATACATATTAATCACGCCGACAAAGTGGTAAAATAAAATCACGAAAAACACTTTTTTTTTAGGATACCTCCTGTACACGTAAAGTGGGGATGTTTTTTATTTTCTTATCTACCCCATGGTGTGGGGTGTTGTTGGAAAGGTCTTTCAAAAATATTGCGGGTTTGTGACGACAATTTTTTGATTAAAGGATCCGTTTTTTTATTTTTATTTGAGATAGGTTTGCTTTTGACTAGTCTACAGCCTTGGCCAAAAGTATTAGGCACCCTACAAATGATTGCATTACACACATTTGGGATGAAAAATAAAACTAGTTTTGTGGTCAATGTGTGTGTGATATATTGATACAATTTTTAAATATAATTAATATTTAGTGGGTTCACCCTTCGCTTTAATCCACGCAGCAATCTTTTGGGGTATACTGCGTACAAGATTTGTGTATTCATCAGCACTTATGGCATCCCACTAATATTTTAAGGCATTTTTGTACGCTGCTTTTGATGTAATGCTATGCTCCCGTATCTTGCGCTTCAGTATACCCCATCGATGCCCGATAGGGTTCAGATCTGGAGACTGCGCCGCCCAGTCCAGCAAGACAATGTTGTTAGCTCTAAAGCAACCCATCGTGATCACCGATTTATGACATGGAGCTTTATCTTGCTCGAATTTGACGCCGTCGAAGTTGGTGCCAGCAAAAATGAGCATCAACGAAGGCATCAAGACAGTTTCTAGCATATTGATGTACTTTTCGCTGTTCTTGCGGCCTTCGCAATCGAACATTTCACCGACTCCATCGGCAGCCATGCAGCCCCGGATCATAATACTCCTACCTCCGTGTTTAACGGTAGTTACCACACAATCTGCATGATATTCCTCGCCGATACGCCGCCTCACAAACGTTACACCCGGCGTTCCGAATACCCAGAGATTTAAAAAAAAAACTCAATGTTAGATTGGTTGTATGTATTTCTTATAAAAGTTAGTTACATAATTATTAATCGTTGTTTTTATTTTATACCGATGATATAAAAACTTCCTCGAAGTTGGATTCGTTGGACCATACAACATTAGACCGATCTTCTTCGGTATAATGTTGGTGTCGTAAAGCCCATTCTAAGCGCTTCTTTTTGTTGTTCTCGGAAAGCAGAGGATTCTTCCGGGCTTTACAGCCTTTTAAGCCAGCTTCTGTGAGTCTTCTTTTTGCCGTTCGAGAACTAATCGGCTTTCCAATATCCTCCGATAGAGCTGCAGCGAGCTCAGAAGTTTTTTTGCGGTCCTTGAGAGACTCACGAATACGTTTCCTGTCTTGACGCTCAGTAGTCACCCGTTATTTACCCGTTTGCACCCTGTTTGTGTGAGAACCCAGTCTCGTCGAACCTTTTAAGAGCAGATTGCACCGCACACCGAGAGCATTTTACTAACTTGGCAATCTCGAACTGGGATGTGCCCTCTTCGTGTCGAATCTGGATTTTTATCCTTTTTTCTATACAAAGTTCACTTTGTTTGGGCATTTCGTAAAGTAGACAGTCTCTACTTCACAAATAAATAACACACACTAGCTTCTTAACTCTATGAACAGTGAAAGAAGACTGAGAAAAAATTTCAATATTTTTCATTAAATGCCATTTCCCACTAATTGTGACGCATTTGTTTTATGACACCTCAAAATACCTTATCTGTCGTTTTAAAATTAACGTTTGAATACACCGCGTGGGGTATTGTTCAACAGATAGCTCTATTTTGTTAAACTTTATTAGTTACATGTGTTTTATCGGGGTGCCTAATACTTTTGGCCAAGGCTGTAGGTCAGAGATGACAGAGACAAAGTCGACGATGGAGCGAGCTTACCCAGAAGAAGCCTGTTAACTCTCACTTTGAAGAAACACGCGTTTCTGAACTATTAATCTTTAAAGTGCTATTTTCTGTTAAGAGTCCAGTGTCTGAAATGGCATACATAGAACATACCGATATAAGACAGTTACAATTTGCAAAAAATCCTAAGCCGTTCTGGCAACATATTAAGTCTAAAAGAAGTGGAATAAACAGGCATTGTATCATAAAAGATAATCAACATCTCACAGACGCTGAATGTGCGCGCCATTTCGTGGAGTTCTTTGATTCTGTGTACCGTACGACTTCCCGCGATTACATGCGCATGCAGCGGCGACGGAGACCGGAGCGACCAGTGCGCATGTGCATATCAACACTCTTAGTCTGCAGGTGAGGATAGCATTCGAAAAACTAAAGCCAAAGCGTTCATCGGGCCCGGACGGTATTCCAGCGTTTTCATTTCGAGACTGTAACGAGTCCTGTACTGTGTGTGTCTGTGAAAGTACTAGCAGAACCTTTACATCACGTCTTTAATATCTGTATTACGCAGGCGACTTTCCCGGATCGGTGGAAGATCACGAGAGTTATTCCGGTTCCGAAGGGTAAGTCAGGTCCTGATATTAGTGGTTACAGACCCGTGGCTGTGCTGTCGATTCCGGCTAAAGTGTATGAATCTGCTATCCAAATATGCATGCAGAAGCAAGTGAGCGCACGGCTATCAGACGCTCAACACGGTTTCCGCCCGCGGCGCAGCACTGCCACAAATCATCTCAACTTCATGGCGCAAGTAATTCCATCAGTCGATGCTGGAGTACGAGTAGACACGGCATACTTTGACTTCAAAAAAGCGTTCGAAGGAAGCTAGCTGAGGTCAGATGTACGCCACATATGATACAGTTCTTCGTGAGCTATATGAAAGACCGTCAGCAATATGTCGATTACAATGGGTACGAGTCTGAGCTATACTACACCAGGTCTGGTGTGCGCCAGGGCGACAATTTGGGGCCTGTTGAATTTATCAGAATGATAAACAGCTTGCCGGACGTCGTCGGACATGGGACATGTTTATTATTTGCAAACGACCTTAAATTGCTGCTCGAGGTTAAGAGTGTATACCAAGAAGTAAAGTGGAGCCAAGACAATAATATCCATTTCAATGTCTCCAAATGCTCGGTGATGACGTTCACTCGTAGCATAAAATAGAAAGGACACGGATGCAACGAGTGACGCAGGTAAGAGATCTAAGGAGTTCATCTAACTCCGGACCTAACATTCCGCGAGCATATTGTTAAATTATGCAAAAAGCATACAGAAACCTTTGTTTTGTCCTAAGACAGACAAGGGTTCACAAATATAACAGCTATGAAGGTGTTGTATGATGCGCTGGTAAGGAGTCACCTCGAGCACCGTGCAGCCATTTGGGCTCCACATGTATTGAAATACAGCGTCATGCTGGTACATGTTCAAAATAAATCCTTGAGACACTTGTATTTTAAATTATATGGAGTACCGTGAAACGGGGTGAATAGGGATGCAGGGGTGAATCAGGACGAAACTTTAAAATGGATTTTGACGTTTAAATAATATAGTTTGTTACCAACCAGGAACCTTAATTGTTAATTATAGTAGGTACGGTAAACATTAGAGTCCTATTTGGTAACAAACTATATTATTTCAACGTTAAAATCCATTTTAAAGTTTCGTCCCGATTCACCCCTACATCCCTATTCACCCCGTTTTACGGTATATCCTTTCTGATGCACCCTACACTATTCGTATTGGCTATGGTAGGGTACAATCAGCGGAGTGTATGACGGGAATTCACTCTTGTTGAGTACATAATTAAACTACTCCGCGGAATACAAAACAATCCGGGAGTACTACAGCGGTTTAGTATTTGTGTACCGAACCGCTACGTGTGGAGGCGGCGGCGCCCGCCACTGTTGCTGGTACCGCCAGCGAGGACCAACATACTGGCGAAAGCACCTATAATCCGAGCAATACACACTACTATCAATAAAATTCACGTACAAATTGACGTATTTACATGTACTAGGAGTGAACTCGCAAGGGTACTGTTATTTATATTTTGCTACCATTAAGTTTTTGTATTGTATATAATGCTATCGTATATAATGTTCGCTGAGGCGAGAGTGCCGACTTTTATGCCGTTATTAGATCGCGCATAGCATCGTTTTCCAGCCGCTTAAGAAAATCAACTGTTGAAGGTCGTTGGTGAGGATTGGAACAGTCCCGATCCGCAGATATTGGCTCGAAGTCCATCGGAGTGCCAACCGACGATGAAGCCCTTGTGTAATTTATTTGTTTATTTTTTTTTTTTTAATGTAATTTAATGGAGTTTTATTTTAATGATGTATTCAGATTTAATGTATTTTATTTTGTGATTGTATTTTATTTTAATGATTTAATGAATATTAATGTATCTAATTTTAATTATTTGTCGTGCTGAATGTATTTGATGTCCGTGTAACTTATTGGGACTTGGTGCCTTATTAAATAAATATAATAATAATAATAATAACCCCACCGCCGTATCTCTACGTTGACGTCGTGGTGGGGCTTGCGCGCTTCGAACTCTAGGTCTGTGCCGGTAGAGGTTACTTTGCCGGAACAGGTCTAGGGTGAGGAGCCAGACCAAGAGAGATACAGAAACCCGCAGGGCAGCATGTGGCGAGCTGCTGGGCAGTAGCGACCCCACGTACCCTATCTCCCGGGAGAAGTCATGTTCCTCATCTCTGGCTTGCCTTTATTGGCCGGCTGGAGTGAACACTGACGAGAACTGACCTCCCACCTCATTCTTGCCTTTATTGGCTGGCTTGAGTAGAGATTCGCAAGAGCAAACGTGCTCGGAGGAAGGAAGTAGTCCAGTAAGATGCTGGTAGGGATCTTGACCGTACTTCCGGGATTGTCCTGATAGCCGTGGAATACCTCTCCACTCCTCTTAAGCACCTCAAGACATGTTGCCCCCTTGTCGCTACGACACTATGTGCTAGCGACCGTTTCTGGGGGCCCATTGTTGAGTGTGCAAGTCACCCCCTGCCATTTTATCCGTGTATTGTATTTATCACACATTGGTCAGGCAAGGGCCATAGTCCTTCCATAGTTTTAGATAACCAGTCCACATTAGCCATCCAAACCCATAGCCCAATTTTTTTTTGTCTCCATATTCTGCAATAGTCCTACACCATCCGGGGGTTGTCCTTGGGTGCACTTGCATAGTACGCACAGGGATAATCGTCGGTTAGTGCCTCATTTCCATTGAAAGCGTCTAACGGGCCTCTGCGAGTTGGCTTCGGCCCCTCATATGCCTTCTAAAGGTCCGGGACCCTGGGGTCCCGAGAAATATCAAAAAAAAAAAAATAATAATAAATGTGTAGTATTAAATGTTAATAAGTTGTATATTAAGTGGTTGGTCTGTGTTATTGTTATGTATGAGAGCTAGTGGCTGTGGCTAATAGTGTGGCTTGTAAAAGGAACGTATAAGGTTACCTGAACCGTCAGAACTCCTCCGGAGATGTCGACAGTGGGCACCACTTGCTTCGGCTTGAGGTACTTTATGAAACGGATCAGCTCCGAGAAACTCGAGTGTTCGCTGTAAGGTATGCCTGAAAACAATGGAAATATTTAGCCGAATATCAGAATCACCTTTAGAAGGATTTATTCCGATGAAGAAAAAAAAAATCATTTATTTGCATCAAAAAATTTTTACTAAGTAAGAAAATGTGGTTTATACACCATTATTTATAAAAAAATATAAAAAATCACATTAATGTTCTAAAGATAGAATATAGCTTTTATTGAGGTTAAAAAGAGCCATCACAAGAGGTCTTGTCATGGCTTGTCTGTTCTGAGTTGAGCTGAACGTTTTTTGACAAATGCGTGCACTGACTTGACAGGTCCACTCAATCTGTGTGGTTCTTTCCTCAAGCGGCTATAACCATTGCACTTTTAATATGTTTTAAAAACTTAAATCCTAACTATACAGGGTTACGGGGAAAGTCGTACTGAATATTAAAGGAGGTTATTATTCAGGTCATTTCTGATGATTTTGATTCTGAAATAAAATGTCCGAAACTTAACCGTTATGGAGATATTAAATTTTAAAGATTATTTTTAAAAATCCTTTATTTTTTGGCTTTTAGTCGTTTTCTTTGGGATTAGAGCTCCTAGAGTCGGTTTTTTTGATGTATCTAGTTAGAAGACATGTCCATTAATAAAAATGATCAATAGAAACTGAACCTACTACTAACAGCTTAAAAAACTGCTCGACAACGGTTAGCATTATGAATTTTCTAATAGAGTGTTCTTAACTTTGATGGGCTTTAAAAAAAAATGTATGGAACTTATTCTGCGAATAACTTTACAAAGTTCTACGTCTCTTTAGCTATTCAAAAAGGTATATCATCTACTAGGTTTGTTCATAAAATCTTAAAATAATGTTATTAGAATAGGCCCATCTGGTAGTACAACATAACAGAATTTCGATACAAAAGAATCCGGCTTACTACCTGGCACTTTTAAACAACGAAAAAAGGTTTGGGTAGACATTGTTTGTGCCCGGGAGACGTGCGGTGACAGGTATTTACGTCATTTTAAATGTCTGAATTGTCAAATCGTGGATCGTGATGTTTGTTTAGTCTGCTCATGCGATTCTTCCATGGTAGATGTGTTATCCGTGCCCTCCGATTTTTTTTTGTAAAAACGCGACTTGACTTGGATTTTTGGACTGTTTCATCTTCTAACTGTGTGACGTGGCTTGTAACTGGACTTTGATTTGTGTTGTGAACATGGCAACATTTACCAACGAGGAATATGCTGACATCCTAATGTGTTATGGATTTTGCGAAGGAGTGTCGTTGCGTGCACGCAATGAATACATGCTAAGGTATCCTACTCGCCGAGTACCTGATATTGGCGTATTTGACAGAGTTTATCGAAGACTACGAGAAACTGGTTCTGTGCTAGTACGTTGGACTGACATGGGACGACCTCGTGTTCTTGATGACGACGACGAAGATAATGAAATACGACGTCTCTTTGAAGCCGACCCAACCACGTCAACAAACGTTGTCGCTCGACGGCTTGGTATTTCCCAGTGGAAAGTCTGGTTCGTAATGCACAGTTCTGGGCAATACCCTTACCATTACACGCCAGTGCAAGTAATTGAAGAAGGGGATCCATTGAGACGACTAGACTTCTGCAGATTTATGCTCAATGCCGATAATGAAGATCCGGATTTTTTAAAGAAAATCATGTGGACAGATGAGTCGAAATTTGACAAAGACGGCATCACAAACTATCATAACACCCATTATTGGGCTCCCAAAGCGCAAGGTAACCCCAAGAAAAAAAGACCAAAAGGGTCACAAAAGAGATTCAGTCTTAATGTGTGGATGGGTATAATATCAAATAACTTGATACGGCCATACTTCCTGCCCGATAACTTGAATGGCGAGACATATGAAAACTTTTTGAGGGAGGAGTTACCCTCTTTAATGCAAGACTTGCCTATTGCATTGAGACGAGACATGTTCTTTCAACATGATGGCTGCCCAGCGCACTACAGAAGAAGTGTTCGAGCATGGTTGGACGAGAATTACCCAAACCAATGGATTGGAAGAGGCGGACCCATAGCATGGCCGGCGAGGAGCCCCGATTTAACGCCGATGGATTTTTATGTGTGGGGTCATATGAAAAGCCTAGTATACGACCAAATGACACCGATCGCAAATGTCGATATTCTAAGACAAAAAATTATTGATGCGGCTAAGGAAATGAGGCGGAACCTACGAACTTTTGTCGTGAAAAGTAATTTAAGAAAAAGAATGAGACTTTGTGTAAGAAATAGCGGCGGCCATGTAGAACATGAATTATAAAAATATTGCTAAAATTTTTGTCTTTTTTTTACGTATTTTAGCTACTTTTACCTCAAACTAAAAATGTACCCTCTCCTAACTTAACTGTTATTGGGGCAATGTTTTGCCTATTTAATAGCAAGTGTTATACCTTTTTGAATAGCTAAAGAGACGTAGAACTTTATAAAATTATTTGCAGAATAAGTTCCATACAATATTTTTTATTAAAAGCCTGTTAAAGTTAAGAACACTCTATTAGAAAATTCATAATGCTAACCGTTGTCGAGCAGTTTTTTAAGCTGTTAGTAGTAGGTTCAGTTTCTGTTGATCATTTTTATTAATGGACATGTCCTCTAACTAGATACATCAAAAAAACCGACTCTAGAAGCTCTAATCCCAAAGAAAACGACTAAAAGCCAAAAAATAAAGGATTTTTAAAAATAATCTTTAAAATTTAATATCTCCATAACGGTTAAGTTTCGGACATTTTATTTCAGAATGAAATTCATCGGAAATGACCTGAATAATAACATCCTTTATTATTCAGTACGACTTTCCCTGTAACCCTGTATAATATTATAAATGCGAACGTTTGTTTGTTTATTTGTTACGCTAAACGGCAGAAGCGATTTTCATGAAATTTGGTATTGGGATACTTTGAACCCTGGGGAAAGACATAGGCTACTTTTTATCGACATACCACGCGGGCGAAGCCATGGGCGAAAACTAGTTAATTATAAAGCTTTGTCAATGGAATTTATATTTTCGGACGTTTGTTGCGATCTTTTAAACCAACACATAATAGTTTCTATATGAAAATCAGCTACGTCGTAAGTATATCAACGAAAGGTACCGTGTATGGTGACCATGTCCCTCTCCGCGCTAGAAGACTTCCCGTTCTCCCAGCCGCTCGGCTTGAACGCCACGATCTCCGAGAACGCACCTTTCAGACTGTCCAGGTAGCTGCGGAGTTTCTGATAAAAAAAGTATTTATGAAGTTTAAAAACTGGGTTGAAAAGACATTTATCGTATATAAAGAAAAAAAAAATCGTTTATTTTCAGGCATCGACGGCCCATAGCATGTTAGTATTACCAAAAAAAAACTTACAAACTATGTTAGTAGTAGCACACAAAAAAAAACAGTATCCAATTAGAGGAAGATTTATCAAGCCACATGTCTGACATGTAGCTTGATAAACCTATCCATTGTAGGCCCTTCTAACCTATCTGAAAAAACCTTCAGTACGCTGTTGCTGCTCCCCCCCTCACCCTGCGCATCATTGATGCCACTTTCTTGCGCATGATCGCGAAATAATCGCCCGTGTGTGCGTCAGCGAACATCCCTGACGCACTACAGTAACGCGGAAGCCTCAACAGCGCCCTGAAGGCATTGTTATGTTGAATGCGCAGTGTGTTGTCAGCTATATTAATAATATAAAAACTACATGGGAACTTTGAGAAGAAATTGAGCAAGAGTGA
This sequence comes from Fissipunctia ypsillon, assembly GCA_947568875.1. Taxonomy (NCBI): domain Eukaryota; kingdom Metazoa; phylum Arthropoda; class Insecta; order Lepidoptera; family Noctuidae; genus Fissipunctia; species Fissipunctia ypsillon. The sequence goes on from OX387662.1 coordinate 18,796,703, forward strand.
AGTAATAACATTCAGACAATGTAAATTGTTATTGAATTAATGAAATGAGTCTCTGTGAACATTTTCTACGACCGGTTAGAAAAATGTAAACAAGAGCTTGCAATCTGAAATGAAAATTTCAATAATTTGATAGGTTACCACGGTAATGAGGTAATTTACGAAAAAAAAGTGTATTTTTCCAAACCTATTATTTTACATAGTCCATGTGTCCCTCGATTTGAAGAAATTGAAATTAAAAAATAATTAATAATTGAATTATATATAATAGGTATAGGTATATATTATAGTAAATATGTATGTATGTGTATTATAAGTTTATGACTTATTTATGTACAAATTGTTCCATTTCTAACAGAGCACCTGCCATCTAATCTCTTCACCACCCTTGGATGACTGGTAGAGAATGCCTAAGGCATTAAGTCCGCCTTTGTACTTTTTTAAGTGTGAAAAGTTTAAATAAATAAATAAATTAAGAGTTATTTTTTTTTCTGTTTCAATACCCGTCAGACCTGTGAAGTTTCGCCATTCAATTTTATTTTACCCCGCACAGTTTTGTGCACTCACCTCGTGCGTGAGGTCGCGCATGGGCACGACGTGCAACTGGCACGAGTGCGGCGGCGCGTGCCCGAAGCTGCGGCCCTCCACGGCTTGTAGCACGCGGTCCTTCTCAGGACACGCCCATACTGTGCAGCCCACGCGCCGGGACATGCCCAGGAAGAACTTCTCCTTGCCTGAGGGTACAATTATGATGTTAATGAACTGAAATCGCCAACAAAATAGATAAATGATATTTATTTCTGTAAATTGGTTCATAAAAACGTTTTTCGTCAAAATTAAATTATGTTTTAAAACTAGATGAGGTCTGTGTTTCCTATATATTTTCTACTCTGAGAGGAAAGACCGAAACAAACTAGAGATCACAGTTTCAATTTTAAAAGTCTATATCTGGACCTTAAAAAAAAACTGAGATCTTGGACAGGCCACATGAGGACAAAGAAGATTAGTGTCCAAGATGGTCTTTTGCAGAAAGAACCACACAGATTTGAGTGGATGTGTCCAGTCAGTGCACACATAGAAGAAGAATTCGTCCGGGATTACCGGTTTGAACTGAAAGGAGTAAAGGGTATGGATGCCGTGTCACAGACATAATGAGACACTTTCATCTCAAGTCTGTAGAGACGACAACGCACTTCAAATGCCTCTGGCACACCTCAGAAGGCAAATTCCCGTTAATCCCTTAATTCAAAACGTTTAAGAGCTAGTCGCCATTAAAGCGGCACGCTGTACAAGGAACTCTTACAACAGTGGTGGCGGTACAAGGGCTGCGCAAACGTAGACACTTTTTGTTAGCGACACGACACACCATCACAGGAAACCGTAGTTGCTGTGTCCTGTAGCGGCGATCGGACACAGTCGCCGGTTGCTACTCCTGGTCACTGGTAACCGTAGTTGTTGTTTTCGGCTCGCCCCGCCCGCGCCCCTGCGGCACCCGCTCGGCGTGGCTTGTGTCGCACACAGGATACGGACACCGATTGCAAATCGTCCGTTTTACGCAGCTCAGTACAATTGAAAGGAAATTTGCCAATGTTGCTTGTGTCTTCAACTGACGACGTTTAGTTTCCAGTGAACGTCACGGTGGGTTACTTTGACTCAAGGGCATAACTTTGGCCCAAATCGAGACAAATATTTAGTGTCATTAAACCCATACAACAGTTCCGCAAGAACGCGTCTATACCGCCATCTATTAGTTACCGAAGGAATACGACGTTCGGTTGTGTGGTCGCGACATGGCAGGAATTTCAAACATCAAGTCTAGATTTGGGCCAAAGTTATGCCCTAGAAAGTAATAATAAGTAATCGGCAACGAGTATGTGTAAAGTGGAAGCAACTGGACAAAAAAAATGTTCACGTCTGCGCAGGGAGTGGCTGATTTTATACTGGCTATATAGAAATCAAATATTCAGCTTGTATCCGACACGGGACACAAAAGTGTCCACGTTTGCGCAGCGCCTTAGTGAATGAATGAATTTACGAATTATATTAATTATATAGTACACACTCACCGATAGTGTAAGTACCGCACACAATGAGAACCGACGAGAACTTCTTCCCGACCTTCTCTAGCGCCACTTTCTTCTGTCGCAATAGGTACAACGCCATCTCTAGACTTTGCTCTTGAGTCGGGAAGTCATAGCGTGGGTTGCAATATCTAAAGTTGAAAAACGGACCTTAGGTAAACGATGAAGCATTATTTTTTTTTTCATTTCTGTGTACCGGGGGGACTTAAAAAACTTACTAGTTACCGAAAAAGATTAACTTATATCATGTAAAAAATCATGGAGTATTATTGGTGATCATTTCTGGGATCTAATTGTCTTACATTTGCTAGAAAGCTGTTGTCCAGTTTTACGTCAAGACATACTGATGGACAACGCAATTAAATCACTTCGATTGGGAAAAGCACTTTCATCATCTTGTAATACTTCACGCTACATGCGGATATTATGGGCATGAAAAGAAAAAAGAAAGAAAGAAAAAATTGCTTATTCTGCACAAACCCAACACAGATAATACAAAGTAGCCAAAAGCCTCGTATTCAACTAATAAAAGTTTAGTCAGTTTTTTTTCATTGCTTGATGTCAGGGTCTCAGGGACCAAAGACAATATTATACATTGCGTCATCAGCAGAGGTCGGAATTAGGTAGAGTTATTTATGTACTTGCATCGAAATGTTGATATTAATATGGATCTTCCCGGGATTTCTAATGGACAATCCCGTGTGGCCAACAATATTACAAATAAATAATAATAAAAACCTCACGAGATAGACAGACCAATAAAACAAAGATAATTAATTAACATACAATTTTTATTAGTATTTAGAATACAAATTATTAATAGTCTTAAGCAAATTCTCATACTAATACCTCGCCTTTTTTATAAATAAGAAAATACTTTTGCTTCTAGCCTAGACTCGTGAGATTTGCTTATTCAAACGGCCCATCAGAATCATTTTCCATATCCGATTCATTCAAAGTACCACTAAGATTTGAAGTATCCACTTTATTCTTTCGCTGTATGAAATCAGTGTAAGTACTTACATAAATAACTCTACCTAATTCCGACCTCTGGCCATAACACTTCGTACAATGGCTACAATATCATTAGTATAATCCTGATTATCCTGAATACTAAATCCTAAATCTAAAATCATCATAAAGCACCTTCGGACCTATAATGGTAGTTTGTGTTGGTGAATAAATAAACATAGATTAAAAAAAAAACTCACGTGGTATCCAAGTAAACGGTGTGTATGTCCTTATTCCAGAATACAGGGTAGGACTCCATGACAGGCGAGGCTCTGAAATCCCCCGTGTGCAACAACGTCTTGCCGTTGGGCAGGGTGAACACTAGCATTATGGCGCCGGGACAGCTAGAAATACAATAAACTGGGTCAAATTAAATTAGCTAGTAAACTTCATAGACGTTATGAGTCCAGCCAGGGTTGCGGGATGTTTGAAAGAGTTACGGTGGCCCCGGCACAGGCAACAGAAGGAACACGGGAGGGTTTTAGTCAGTAAAAGTCTGACACGCCCTCCCGCTCCGCCCAGAGCGGGAGAAGTCATTTGATGATTTGCCATCCACAAAAAAAAAGGCGTTATGAATCGACCTCTAAACATAATATAACAAAACAAAAAGATTTTTTTTTGTGGGAGGTCAATGACTGCAGGTGGTGTGTATTACTCGAAGTATGAGTTAAGGCGAAAGCGACAGGGTAGCCCGCGGAATTCAAATTTTCTTACATTTTTTTTTTTATTTGCAGATCAGTATTACGTTGTATGTTGATTAAAATATGATTCGCGACTGTAACAAATATGTATTTACAGAATTACAATCATTAAAGTCATCAATACAACTCTCTAAGACCAAGTAAACCTATTGAATGACTATTTCATGAAATCTTGTAATTTGAGGATTATACTAACTTAAGGAGTTGTATTACGGATTCTAATAATTAAAATTCTGTAAATACATATTTGTTACGATCGCGAACCATACTTAAATCAACATACACTCAGATACTGAGCTGCAAATTGCAAAAATCGTAAGAAAATTTGAACCGGTTATTACCTTAGCGCTTCCCCCTTAAGAAAATCAGTATTTTTTGTTATATCGTGTTTAGACGTCGCATCGATTTGAACTTGTATTATGAGTACAATCACTTTCCGGGAAGCACGATTGATTCCAAAAATGATTGAATAAAGTGTCCGTTACCACACCCAGTGAAGAAGTGCCAACCGAACACAGTCTGATAAACAAGGATATTAATATACAGTCAGCTAATTTTTAACTACTTCTAAACATTGTTGCGTTTCTCTAATGAAAGTTGGTCTTGTAACAAGAGCTCGTGCAATGAATGTTTGCCAAACAAGTGCGCAAAGCAAATGCTCGCGTTGCATACCGTTCCTAAAGTATGACACCGGGTATGGCGATCTCCTAATAAAATTGCGATTGCGCCATCGCGAGTTTGCACCATTTTTGTACGTACGTTCTTGTGAGATAAAGGTGTCGAATAGGTGTCTTAATTCATAATTACCGTTCGGGCGATGGTCGCCTACTCAGTCGCGTTCTATTAGGACAAGGGCTTAAGCTATTGGGTCTTCACTTACTGGTTGGCCTCCACCGCCGTGACCTCCACATTGTCAATCCGAATGGTCTCGTCTACTTTAATTATGTGGATGCACTTAGGAGCCACGCCGAGCCGCGATATACACAAATCCGCTGCAAGGTTGCACGAACATTTCAACATTTGGAGACAATTTTCTTTTTTATATTGAACAGCTCTTTTTATTTGGGGATATTTTCTTGAATTTGGAGATGTCCCTGAACTGCTTGGAACAGTTTTTCAAACGCATTTGGGACAGCCTCCCAATAACCAGAAGTCTTAAAACCCCATAATATTTCCAAAGCCCATTTGACAAAGAGAAATATTTCCAAAGCACATTTGACAAAGAGAATATTTCCAAAGCACATTTGACAAAGAGAAATATTTCCAAAGCACATTTGACAAAGAGAAATATTTCCAAAGCACATTTGACAAAGAGAATATTTCCAAAGCACATAAATATTTCCAAAGCACATTTGACAAAGAAAAATATTTCCAAAGCACATTTGACAAAGAAAAATATTTCCAAAGCACATTTGACAAAGAGAAATATTTAATTGATCCTCGAATAACTTACTGAATTTTTAATGATGTACACTTTTTACAAAATAAATGAGCATCTGTTTTAACTGTCTGGCCTCTGCTCAAAATTGGTCTCAAATCAAAACAGGAATTATTAGCGGAGCGATTAAATACACGCTTTTGACAAACACAAAAAAAAAACAATACAAATGCTCACCAGTAATTTTCGAACAAAACATGAATTTATTGAAGCTTTTTTTCAACCCTGAATAATGGTCAGAGTGGAAATGTGTGAGGAAGTAATGTCTCACGTTCGGAATCTCCCCGTATGAAAACGCGTCGACTGCGAAGTGGGTGCCTGCAAAACATTCTGAGATTCACCCTGCGATTCTACGATACTAGAAGGTGCTGCATCGATGCTTTGAAGGTAATAATAGGGATGACGCCTGGGTAAAAAAAAAAGAAATTCTATTTAGTCCGTCAGTATACATACGTCATGCCACATTTAACTCAATGTATTGCCGTAATCTTTTGATTACGTAAAAAAAGAAAAAAATACATAATCTACCTGACGGACAAAAAAAAAATTTTAGTCATGGTCCCTAATGAGCATGCGAAGCGACCAATGTTGGGAACAGATTTAAACATGCAAAATCCTCTAATGTTCTGTTTCCAAAAGTAGGTAGGTATCTGAACAAAATGTAAACAAATGGATCAGAAAATGTTCCTGTGGATGTCAATTTGTAGTGCAAATTGAGTGCTTTGATTTCATTATTTGAATACTTAAGCCCGAACTTCTAATTTTAAATCACTCAAAAGATGTTTTTCATTTGATAATAATTGAAATTCGTTTTATAACCTCAAATTTCGTTGATGATTTTCCAATTTCAATTGAATACCTAATGTTATTCAAACAATATATTATGATGGAAAAGTGGTGAAATATAATAAAGTTGAAACCTTCTAAATGATGAATGTTTTCCTTTATTGAGCGATGTTGCATAAGAATTTAACCTGACCAGGATTTGTTTACACTTTCAGCAGATACTTTTGAATCAGACGTAACTCCAAATTGTCTCCTCAAGACTACTTTAAGCATGGCAATAGCGTCTGGTTGGCATCGATATAGCCCTAATATCTCTCGGAACCCAAACAATAGTATGTATAGTTTTTCGTTATTGGAACGATACATATTGATTCAGAACGTTAACGGACTTTATTTAAGTTTTTGAAATAAAGAATGCCAGAAAATGTACGTGGGTCAATGACGCTATTGCCAACGCGACAAATAGACCTACGCATGTAGACCACACCCGTTTTTGGTCGTAGTAATAAAATCTACTATAATCTAATCTAGTGGATTTTAAGTCGGAATACCAAAAGCATGCGAGGACAAACAGCAGAGTGGACGGTTTTAAAGAACAGACCCTACAGTCACCTTTCATTGCAATCAGCGAGAAAAGAACATTATAAACAGCTAAGCAAATACTGAACCTATCCACTTTACAATTGTTTGGCTGTATAATCCAAAATTCAGGACTTTTTATTTATTTATTTATTTATTTGCCAGAAACATGGTAAATTACAGGTGTTACATAAAATGCATGGAGCTGCATGTCTCACCGTTTTAACGGTATGCCAGTAAGTACCTGATTCTAATCTACACAAATAAATAAAATTTAAGTGTCTGTTTGTAATGTCAAAATAACAGCTTTTTACTAATTGCATATCAAAGTATGTACGGTACTTATAACAAAAAAACATTTTTTTTTAATTTTTGTGTCTGTCTGTTTGATCCAGCTAATCTCCGAAACGGCTGACCCATTTGGACGGGACTTTCACTGGCAGATAGCTGATGTTATAAGGAGTAACTTAGGCTACTTTTATTTGCGAAAACAAATTAAGGATCCGCACAAAAAAATCATGAAATTTAAGATATTTTGCGCTAATCTCTGGAACTACCAGTCGGATTTGAAAAAATCTTTTTGCATTTGGTAGCCCAATTCTCAAGGATAGTTACAGGTTATTTAACATCACGCTACGACTAGTAGGAGCCGAGCAAAGAAGAAAACGAAGTAATAGCGCGGGCGGGCGATGCAACGCGGCGGGCCGGGAGACGAGGGAGATTTATTAAGTTGTGGCTATTTATTTACTTATTTATTTATTTATTACTTTAAGCACACAAATGTACAGAGGCGGACTTAGTGCCATAGGCATTTTCTACCAGTCAACCTTTGGGTGATGCAGAGACAAACAGTGGTAGGTGCAATAGCGAGAATTGAGGAATACATATTTATTTAAATATAAATATACACATATACCTATCAAAACTATAAATATAATAATATATACACCAAATGATATATAAATATTAGCATAAATAAATACACATAAATATACTAAAACAATTAGCTATTATTTTAGTATATTGTGTATCTTACGACTTACACGCGAACTAAGACGCGGGATACAGCTAGTACAAAATAAGACCGTACTCTAAATCCTACACTAAAAAACAGTATCACACAACACAAATCCCATCAGAAAACTTGGATGACATACCTGCGACTATCTTATGATGCGGTATATGCCTGGTAGAGACAGACCTCTTTGTGGACAGAGACTTGGGCGGCAAACTGAACTGTATAGAGTCTACCGTCTTCCGGGGACTGTGGCAGCTTGGACAGTCTGATTTCCCGCGGGGTGATGAGCACGAAGTCTTAACCTCCGGACTGGGACACCGATCTCTCCTCGGGGAATGAGCCCTAGTCGATCTAATTGACGACTCATTTTCACCACGAGGCCCTTTGAGAGGCAACTTACGATTTCTTTCGCATTTAATGACGTCAGTTATACCCGAATTTCTACTCATGACCTCCTCGTCACCATCTTCATTAACTCGAGCCTTCACGTCACACACAGGGTCAGCTAGACTCCGTCCTTCCGAAACTTTGAGCTTTAAAACATTCGTACGTTTTGGGAAGAAACTGTCAATAGATTTTTGCCTCAGGTTGTCACGTACAATTCCATTGTTGACTTTTAAACCTACCACTGAGTTTCTCTTGCTTTTGAATTTACTCTTGTCCAAAATTTTCCCTTTCACTAATTTATAATTTGGTGGTTGAACGATGACATGGGATATCTTCTCGATGGCACTTGTGTTTAAAATTAGAACTTTGTCTTCTGTTGTCTCTGTGGATGACGGTTTTTTCTTTTTAATTTCCAAGTTGACAGTGACGGCGGACCTCTTTATTGAATTGGGAGTAACGACTTCGTTCATGTTTTCGTCGAAATCACTCTCTTCCGTGCTCGCTTGAGAACCTTCGATGATTTCACAATCAACCAACGTGTTGTCATTGCTTTGTGAGAATTTAACCCTCTGGATGGCACTCTTTTTGGAATGAATATCTACACTTTGGCAGTTGTCGATGCCGAAGGACACTGATATTGTAGCTCTATCGGTAACATTATGAATCACAGTAATTCCACTCTTTGAGTCAACATTTTGGTCTAATTCTGTATGAGAAGACACAGAAATCAAAGGTGTGGCTCTATTAAAAAGTTTGGTTTGAGCTGGTACAGGATCAATAACACTGAGTGAGCAGGAATCAAAATGATTTGCTTCACTCTGAAGATCTTCGATAGCTGAAAAACCTAGACTATCATTGTCGGCAGCTGGCTTTATTTTTGGTATACTTTTCGTAACAGTATGCTGAGAAATCAAGTTTTGTACATTTTGAGAATTTTCCTTGTATATTGGGTGAATCTGAAATAAGATTTAAAACACATTTATTTTTATCTAGCTAGATTACCTTTATATTTTGCTATGTCAACGATAATTTGGAGCGTTGTTAATCTATGATAACAATGAAGTGATTAGTGCACAATCCGTGGCATCATATGAACTTATTACTCTAAAATCCAGACGCACCCTACTTGAGATGATGACCCTATTTAGCATATGTCGTAATAAAGTCGACTGTACTGATCTAGTGAACAGTTTGTGCTACCTGATCCCTCGCACCGTATATGGACGGGAAGTTCCCTCGAGACACTTGTTTGCAACTACTTTTTGTAGAACCAACTCAGGCGTACGCTCACCGCTGCATCGATTGGTTGATACCTACAATACGCAGTTTGAGCCTACTCATATTATGTTTCTCAGCAGAGCTTTATTTAGAAAAGAAATTGTTACTATTTTAAGTGATCAGAACCCTAATAATTAAGTAATGTTTACTTTTGTTCTGTTTATTTTTATATCGTTCTTTCTAACAACTAGTAGATCTGTTTAGTAACATGTGGATAACGTTGTGCGTAGTGTATTTGTTACCTCTATTATTAAGTTCTAAGCTATGTTTACTTATTACTACGCTGCTGTTTGTTGTCCCTAAATAAATAAATAAATCAGATGGCAATTTTACCAATCTACCACATACGCAGTTTGGTAAGCTTGTTCGGGATAAGTACACGCAGTCTGCGTTCAGTTGAGTTAATGATTACCAACAGTATAATGCCTATCTAATGTATAATAATATGACATATCGAGCATTAAAAAAATTATAGACATGTAAGAGTGACAGTCGTTCGATCAGGTTAAGCTACGCTGGCCGTTTTCAGTCCGTAGATAGTTAACCATCTTTACATACCAAGGTCTCTCCGTGCCTGGAAAAGCACGTTAAGCCGTTGGTCCTGGCTGTCATTCGTGGATATTTGACAGTCGTTACGGGTCGTCGAAAGCCAGTAAGTCTGACAACCAGTCTTACCGTCTTACCAAGTGGTATCGTATTACCCAGTAACTGGGTTGTGGAGGTCAGATAGGTAATCGCTCCATGTAAAATACTTGTATTCAGCTGCATCTGGTCAGACTGGAAGCCGACCTCAACATAGAAAAAGGCTAGGCAGATGATAAAAGTTATCCAAAGATTGAAAATTTGGCCTCTGGCATTGGCATTTTTTAAGTATGTATTACTAGCACTGCCCGCACGACTTCGTCCGCGTGGATTTAGTTTTAGTATCCCATTAGGGCTAGATTTAAAAAAAAAACCCTGATACACGTTATTCTTTATTTTTGGTCTTAAGTATATAATACTGAGTTTAGAGTTAATCGGACCGCGCGATGAAATTCTACCGTACAAACTTTGACGCCCCCCAATCCCCCTTTAGGGGGTAGATTAGAAAAATAAACAATGAGAAACTTACTACTTAGATAAGTACTACTTACTTACTTAGGGCTGATTTTTCAATCGTCAGATAATTTTTATCGGGGGAATATGTTTGACGTTTTGACAGCTTTTGTATAGAAAATGTGTCAAGCCGCCATATTTATTCCTCAGGTAAAAGTTATGACGATTGAAAAATCAGCCCTTAGATAAGTATTTTTCAGAAATAAGATTTTTCACACAAACACAATAAGGGGTGAAAAGCCCCCTTTTCATCCCCAAAGGTGGAATTTTCAAAAATCTTTCCTTAGTGAATGCTTACAACATAAAAGGCATCAATTGCCAAAATTTCAAGTTTGTAGCCGCAGCGGCTTAGGGTCTGCGTTGATGAATCAGTCGGGACAAGTAATTATATATGTATATATTATACAGTTACCCGTTGTTTTGGCTTCAGTTTCAAACCATTGCTTCTTCTCAATGACAGGGAACAACGGCTCACAAACGAGTTCTGTGAAATACAACATTAAATAAAGTAGTTTGAATAAACTTATCGTTGACAAGTTGATTTTGATTTCTTTATAGCAAGATGTTGAGATAGGATTTTATATGACAATCAATTGTAAATAAAAGCAGTTGCCACTATTAAAACATTAATGCAAGTAATAAAAATATTGAATAATCACAAGAACTGGAATTCTCTGAGGCCAAACATTATGCAACACAATATTGTTACACATAGACAGATTTAAGAAGTTATATTATTGTGCAAGGTACCTACAGACGCCAGCACATCAAGCTACTACAATCTGTCAAATTTCTTTAATAGATTTTCGACTTTATTGCTAAAGCATTAGGTTCAAGGTTGATTAGGAAAATTTGACAGTTTTGGGTAGCTTGATGTGCTTGCATCCATACATACATGCCTAGGACATTATTATTTTGTTTTCTACCTACTTTACTTTTAACTTTAAAGTGGATTTAGTTAAAATGTTATCCAAAAATCTTCACTGATATCAATGGCATAAGAGTTATTCTTGCTTGCCATCCATCACATCATTCCAAGTAAATGATGTGAAGTCAAGAATGACCTGATGAAACTACTTACTGAAGATTTTCTACTGAATAATGTAGTGGCACCAGAACCACCCTGAGCATGCAGTGGTGAAAACTTCAAAACATGGGGTGCCATCCTATAAGAGGTGCATACAATTAGCCCAGCACCCTAATTGCGTAACTCACTATCAACCAGAATCTGAATTATTTTGAAGCAAATTGCTAACCCATTGCTTCTTAAATTCGAAAAATTTGTTTGCTCAACAACATAAATAGTGCAATGAATGATGTTGAACTGTCAAAATGAAACCGATCCCTACCGTAAGTGTGTTATGCAATTGCCCTGCTGGTTCCCATGACAAGTAAAGTCCATAAGTACTAATATTATCAATGCGAAAGTAACTACATATATGTATGTCTGTTACCTTTTCACACCTTAATAGCTGAACAGATTTGGATGAAATTTGAAGGGCATTTTTTATCTCAGTAATACCTTCCCATGTGATAATTTCCAAAACCGAGCGCGGGCGAAGCCTGGGGCTAAAGCTTGTGAGCAAGGAAGCTAGGAATTGGACTACATGTGAATGGTATGTGCAAATTACGTAATTTTCGAAGCAAAAACTCGCGTCTGTTATTAATTATGTGCGCTACAGATTATGTTAACACATTGTTGTAGAGATTGTTAGAACATTTTTGCCTACAATACACCAAGCAGGGAAAAAATTGAACTAGTTACTGTACTGCTAAAAGGATCCCAGACAGTGATTTAGAATATCATGTTTTAATTACCCGTCGTCGTCTTCTTCGCCGCAATAGAAGAACTAAAGCAAGCTTTGCTAATATATCGGACTCGGAATCCATCGCAACAATATTACGTGATAAATCGTGATCGATCAGTATTGGATGAATCGACGTCAAAATGGGCCCTCTTTCTTACAAGAGTAGGTATCGTGCGAGTTGAGAGTTTTGAGCCTTTATTGAGCATGTAACCCAAAACCAAGAATCGTTATTAAGTATGCTTATCCTAGAAAAACGGTGATGAACACTACTCTAAGTTTCAGCTTCAGCCAATCTGCCAGAACTTTCTCTATTCTTAGTTCTAGAACTTTAAAAAATAAATGACTGATTGTAAACATTGATTTCCTACCTGCGTTAGAGAGAAATCACCATCACCTTTTCTCACTACCCTTGGGTTCAAAAGAGAGGGAATGTAATCGTTAATATCATCACCGTTCATCTTCCATTTCAATATAAAAATTAACTCGTAATCAACAATTCTGGTTTGCAAAACAGAAAATAAATCGAATTCAGTTTATTTCGTGTTTGTTTTTCTAGTTAGTCTGTGTAAGCAAGCATACACGTACTGTCATTGTCAGTGTCAAATAGTGTTGTGCTCCCTATTTAATTATTATACTCTTTGGTGCTGTGCTTGTATTTCTAGCGTAATGTTTAGTAAGCTGCCCACCTTTGACTGATAGAGAATGCCTAAGGCACTAAGTCCGACTTCATTGTGCATACAGTTTAGAATAATAAAAATGTGAAAACTTAACACATTAATTAACACAGGCCGCTGCGCGTCACCAGTCTGGCGCAACACGTACAAGTCACATTAGCATGTCGGTGATGCGTGCATGTCGCGATCCAGTAAGATTTCCTCCTACCTATCAAAAACGATCAACGCACATAAAGTAATTTTCACTTCAAAAAATAGGTAGTCATTGGGACTGCCGGCTGCTAGCAGAAGTGAAAACTTAAACGTAAAACTATGCATAGCATGTCGCATGTCAGTAACGCGAACCCGTAAGATTTCCCCCTACCAACATAGCCTATCGCATGTCATGTTTCGGTGACGCGAACCCATAAGATTTCCCCTTCCCAAAAATCGTTCAACGCACCTAACAGAAGTTTCTACTTCAATATTATTATTAAGGTAGCCCACGAAATTCAAACTATCTTATGTTTTTTGCAATTTGCAAGTCAGTATTAAGTTGTATGTTGTATGTTGATTAAAGTATTATTCGCGACTGTAACAAATATGCATTTACTGAATTATAATCATTAAAATCAGTAATACAACTTCATATTATGTTTGTATAATCCTAACTGTCAAGATTTCATGAAATGGTCATTCAATAGAATTACTTGGTCTTAAAGAGTTGTATTGATGATTTTAATTATTATAATTCCGTAAATACATAGATACTTTTTACGGTCGTGAATTATATTTTGATCAACATACAACCTAATACTGATTTGCAAATTGCAAAAAACGTAAGAAAAATTGAATTTCCCGAGCTACCTAGCGCTTTCGCCTTAATTAATAAAAGCAAAGATTTTGAGTTCGTGGTTCTAGTTAAAAACTTTATAAATCTATTTTAGAGTATAATCCACTGGAGAAGGCATGCGCGCAATATTCTGAACAAGAAAGTTCGTCACTTTTGGCGGGGGACGCGGTAGTTACTACAAAAAAAAAAAAAAACAAAAACACCTCGGGAAGGCCGTACCATCGATTTTTTTAAATCGATAATTAGAATAAATTTACAAAAGTTTTTATGAACGAACTTGAACATTTAAAAAATTTGTTCTTGTTCTTTTTTACAGAGGGAAAGTGTTCGTAAGGCTTTTTCGCTTAAGGATACAATACACATTAAAAATGTAAATGCACAATAAAACATTACAGTAAGAGGTTAGTTCACGTCATTGCTTTTGATTGTGTGCTTCCTGCATATGTGTCGGGAGCCGGGCTTCACTGGGAGTATTAGTGTTCTGTGGTGTCGGGTATTCAATCCTTGAGTTGGGCTGTCTTAGTGGAATTTTCATTAGGAAATTCTCTCTAGCAGGCTGCAGCTCAGAATTTGGATTTGTACCTGCTAACCCCCCTATTATCAAGCTACTGGAATTACTTGCGATACTTAGTAGTGTGTTCTATGTACTACAAACATGCATACATAAACTCATGCATTCTTCTTCTATGTATGTATGGACGCCAGCACATCAATCTACTACAATCTGTCAAATTTCTTTAATACATTTTCGACTTTATTGCTAAAATATTAGGTTCAAGGTTGATTGGGAAAATTTGACAGTTTCAGGTAGCTTGATGTGCTAGCGTCTGCACTAATCTGTAATAAATAATTATCATGCTCTGAAAGATAAAAATCGCCTATTTTCATGATTACAACAGGCACAAGTGTTCCAAGAGCTGCACTAATATTGTCTATGAAAACAAACACACACGTCAGTGCTTAGAATAGTATTACCATACAAAATATATTTTACTCAAACTCGGGTAAAACGCGGGTTAGAAATGTTTGTTTAACATGATAAACAGTGGAAGCAACAAGCATAAATGGTTTTGCTATAAATGTCATAGTCAATTTTATTAACACGTTCAATTTGACTCCCATTATTACGCTTTTTAAAAAAATATTTTTGATAGTTCTGTTGAAGCTGGAGATAAATAGTGGGGCGAGATAATCGCACAAATGTGGGAGTTTTTCTTTAGTACTGGCAACAATTTTCCAAACTTCAACATTTTACTTTTCACGGAAGGACATTGTTTGAGAAAAACATTGTTTCTATTAAAATAAATACAAATTGAATGAAATAAAGACTGAGAATCGTTAACCAAACTGTTCTTGATTTACTGCGAATGTGAGTATATTTTGAATACAATTTTTAAATGTTATGTTAGGTTAGATGTTACCTATAATTTCCGCTGACTGTCCCTAAACATTTTTCCGATATTTTAAAATTTACGCTTAATTTATTAGGGGCTGAAAATGGCTTTTTTATTTTTGATATGCTAGAAATTGCCCTCCATGTATGGAATCAATGTTTCTCAACATACGATTATGTTACGCTCGAGTGAACATAAATAATCAATAACATTGTGACGAGGGTAATTTTCGCCGTTTCATGCAAATATTTACGTGCATACTTAAAATTAATTTGATTTAATTAACAACTCATTGAGTTTTCACCATTAAATCATACTTACCTATACTTTTTGTTTTATAAAAATATTTATTATGTACTTACCTATTACATGTTAGTCTCAACAGATAGTCAAAAATATGTAGAAATATGGGAAGTCTTATCATTTCATTGTAAATACTTAATCAACATTCTGTTAGAAAACATTTTATGGGACCGTTCATGTTAAAGTTCAAAGTCAGCAATGTTTACTCCTATGTATTTATTTCCATTAAGTATATACCCATTATAATTTTTGTTTCTGCATCATTCATTTTGTGTCTATTTCTCTTCAAACAAACCCCAATAATTTATTCTGTTTACATTTACTTTATGTAGGTAACTAATAGTAGTTATTTCAATATTTATATGTACTTGAATTTTTAATACAGTGTAATATTAATAAATTTATGAGTGATTTATTATATATATTTACAATACAACATGTATTTATTACATCAACAATTTCTCCACAATTCTGCAAGGCAA
The DNA here is from genome assembly GCA_947568875.1 of Fissipunctia ypsillon. NCBI lineage: Eukaryota > Metazoa > Arthropoda > Insecta > Lepidoptera > Noctuidae > Fissipunctia > Fissipunctia ypsillon. The sequence continues at coordinate 18,812,567 of OX387662.1, forward strand.
GAAGACAAGGGATAACATTAAAGTGTAGAAGACACAACACAAAATATAATTAAACAGGAATAATAAAAATATATTGAATATGGCGGGTACAAGGCGTGCTCGTAATAACGCCAATTCAGTGGTCATACCCCGTCAGAACTCTGTGTCTGACAATGGAAGGACCCGTCAGAACCTTAGTCCTGAGGCATTAGCAGCTATGAATAAGGAACAGCTCCGGGCCGAATGCAGGAAACGGGGGCAGCGGGCTACAGGCAACAAAAATGAGCTGGTATAAAGCTGTTTGCGTTTGTGTCTGTGCTTCATTTTACTTTTTTTTTGCCGGTCGTAATGTGATGCTTAAATTTTTTAATTTTAGTAGATTATTAGTGATGTGATCAGTGTTTTGCTCTATAATTCGTTTTTTATAAATGTTATTGCACTAATTTATTTATGATAGTTGTAAATATATATAATAAACTAGTAACAATTTAAATTGTTGCATCATTTATGTTGCTTTGCAGTTTTTTTTTTGCGTTATTGTATTAATTTTTGTTGCAGTTTTATTTCATCGCTAGATTTTTATATTTCTCCTATGAATTATTTGTGTAGGTAGCATTCATTCGATATTTAACTTATTTTTATTAAATTGATGTTAAAAAAATATATTCTGCAAGAGAATATTGCATGTTCCATGTAAAAAATGTGTTAAGTACAAAGTTACAATAGTTTCACCTCTTTAACGGGAAGGACATAATTTAAACACCTATTGTCTGTCATTTGATTGTCGCTAAGGGCGATGACACATAGCATGAGAATTTTGCGCCATCCGGATGGCGCGGGCGCCACATCTAATAATCCGTAGTTCCGGTATTCGTGTTCGATTGTAGTAGTGTAATCGAACTTGTATTGTATTAATATAAAAAAATAATACGAACAGGAAAATTAAACTACACAAATAGTCCCTGGCGGTTATCGCCCGGGAAACTCCCTAAGGCCGGCTATTGTCAGACGCGCTCTTTTAAGGATAAAGTGAATTACACATTTGTCATATGTTCTATGTTAGAGGGTTTGGTTTCCGCGCTTAGTCCTTCAGGTGGACCATTGTGCGTGGGCCACGGCGACCGTCGGTTATTCCAACCAGCCCAAGTCCCTCCAGAAGTTGATCACGTTTCCTGGTCTGTTAAGGACATTTGTGAAAGATCTAGGCGTCCCGAGGGTTTGTGTTCTAATCTGGGTTACGCCTGTGCATTCAAAGAGTACATGCGCAACGGTTTCCTCAGCCTCCATGCATGCCCTGCGCAGAGGACTGTCAGTTATGCCTATTGTGTGGAAGTGTTTGTTTAGTGAGCAGTGTCCTGTGATGGTCCCCGTCACCAGGCGCAGGCCGTTCCTGTCCAGGCGTAGTAAAGGCCTGGTTAGCCTACTATCTAAGGATGGCATAGCCTCCCTGGACTGCCTGCAGCCTGGTGTCGTGGACCACCAACTCTCCGCTTGTGTGTGGGTGAAGTCCTGTAGCCACCTGCATAGCTGGTTGAAGGGGATGGGTACGATTGGTTCGGGTCCACAGACTGATGACCTGGATCCTCTCCTAGTTAGTTCGTCAGCTGCGTCGTTACCTAGTGATGCGCTGTGTCCTTTTATTCATTGTAGTGTCACTGTGTTCCGGTCAGATACCGTTACTCATTCTAGTGCATTGTGACATTCTAGTATTAGTCTCGGGGTAATATATTTTTTCCCTATGGATTGGAGAACTGAGTTGCTGCCGTATGGTATACGTATATGGGTGTCGGTAACTCTCCTGGCTTCCAAGGCGAGGCGTAAGCCGCTTGTATAATGCCCACATACTCTGCCTGGTAGACGGTATTGAATATTCCCAGCGGGCTGGATATGTTTATGTTAGGGTCGTGTAAGAATACTCCGACTCCGGTTCCGGAGTCGGTCTTTGATCCGTCGCGTCGGTGTGTACTCTCAACTCTTTCAGGCCTGAGTGCCTGAGTAGTCACACTGTTCTTCCGTGAGTATTAGTTAGTTGTTGCAATGCTTGTCGTATAATATTTCCTTACTTGTTTAAATGTAGAATACCTACATCAAACGACTAAGAGAGGAAGCATTCCGAAATTTCAAAGATTTAAATCATTTAGATCTACTTATGAAAAATATACAGGGTTGTACTTTCGTACCTACACCACGCGTAAGAATTGAATTCCATAAAATATTATTTTATAATTGGCAAAATGAACAACAGCTGTCACTCTGACTAGACTCCTCTGGCACGTAGAACTGTAGAACAATCAACAATCGTCAATATTAACACATTCAGTGCCCAGCACCCGACTCCCGGGTCCAACAATAATTCGTTCGTGTGCCCACAACCCGGCTCCCGAGTCGTACATATAGATAGCTATTGTTGACATGTGACCATGCCCAGCACCCGCCTACCGGGTGCAAATCAATACACGCCAACGAACTAACAACGAATTATTGTTGGACCCGGGAGTCGGGTGCTGGGCACTGAATGTGTTAATGTGACTTGTGCTACGGCTACATTGTCACGATAACGTGAACTACAGACTCTTCGCGCGCTCTCTGTTGTACAGCGAAAACAATTAATTATTCTACAGTCTAGTACATACGCTGTTGTGTCATTTTACTTCCGTGTTCGAAAGATAAATACTAGTACGGTCATCAACTCGGCTTATGCAAGAATATACAATTTACAGTATGGATCACTTGTGTTTGCATACATTTTAAGTAAAGATATAACAATTTACAAAAAAATAAAACTGGTGTGAACTGTGAGGTAAAAGTTTAATACGTACTTACTTTTTAGGGTTCCGTACACGAAGGGTGGCAAATGGAACCTTTTACCAAGCCTCCGCTGTCCGTCCGTCCGTCCGTCTGTCTGTCAGGCGGGCTATAGATACAGCACGCTGACATGAACTGTAAGAGGCAGACAGTTGAAATTTTCACAGATTTTGCAATTCTATTGCCGTTGTAACAATAAATAGTAAAGTAAAAATCAAGTTAAAAATTAAAGGGGGTCCCATACAAGAAACGTGTATTTTGAAACTGAAGTGCTTATGTATTTTTTTTTAATATGTAGGGTTAAATATTGTACGGTGGTCGGAACTAACGGAACCCTTCGTGTGCGAGTCCGACTCGCACTTGGCTGGTTTTTTTTAATTCTACTTTAATTACAAATATTCTCGTCCTACATAAAACCAGAGGGTTTTACGCAGAGGCGTAGAGGTACATACATTCGAATAATTCAACTAATAAAAACGCTTTGATGTTCTGGCCGAAAATAAAAAGAAAAAAAAGAGCGGGAAATTAATCCGAATAAAAAAGTTAACTAGACTCAGCACACATTATGGCTTGTCTCTGTCATTAAAAAAAGAAACTAAACAGAATGAATAAATAATGGTGTGTTTATCGATAGATGATAAGTATCGTATATTCTCAACTCAAATACCACTTAGAATTTATAGCGATCGATTACCAGCACCAAAATAAATCGTTTGATGTTGGTATACTTACGTAAATTTTCCCGCGTAAACTCGCGAAAGATAGGTAACAGATTTCCGTCTCTTCTGCCAAGATACATGTTGTCTATACCTACTATCTTGTACTATTTAAAAACAAAACTAATTACTAAGCAATTCATACTGAAGACGTCTAATCTAATAACGCTTTAGCTATCAGCTACAAATAGTGATTTAAACTTTCATTAGCTTCAAACATTAATTAATATTCCAAGAATTTAATTAAAGCGTCAGGGTAGGAATTCTCGCCTTTTCCTTTAGAAACAAATATTAACTCTTGACCATGAAAATAATGAGTTCCTAGTAATATATTTCAACCTTCATTCTTTAATCTGAAACCAAAAAAATATTGGAATCTCTCATTATGTTCTTCACTTTTTTTTTGTCTCAAAACTCTATTAAGAAGCCTTCGAATAGTGCAAACTAGTAGATAATTCGAGCTATTTGCGTCCCTAGATCGTGATGACTTCTTTTTGAGGATTCATGACCATTTTATAATTAACACTAAGGTCTTTATCCAGTATTTTAGTGAACAGGGCTAGCCCAAAAAACTAATTAATGCAAATTTTGCGTTATGTTTATGAAAGGCTAAGTGGCTGCAAGACAGTACAAGCGCGTTTGGAGACCGTTGCAATGTCATAAGTTTGCCTACACTATGTCGAAGAGATAAAACCGAATGAAATAAGCAATGTAAATGAAGAAATAATTAATATGTATGTACTAGGTTAGGTACATGTCTGTCTACTGTTTACTAAAACACTCGTTATCTCCAAGATAATCGAAATTGATGCGAGAATGACGCTAAGGAATGCTCGGCGCGGAATGGAAAGATTTATTGTGTCTAACTTTTACGTGTGATCATACCAAGCGTTTGAAGGACTTACTTTACCATAACTTCACGCCTGCAATCTTCAAAAAGAGAGGCAGAGGTGTAGGTATAGCAATATGCTTAATTATACAATATTCAAAAGTGACGTAGTTGTACTCGCTGCAATACGGCTCCCTAATTGCGTAATACACTATCAATAGGCTTGCCATAATATTTTAGAGTGAAGTCCGGACGGGCCAGCGAAGTCAGAGTAATTTTTTTTTCCTATTTTAATTCAGGCGATTGTAGAATTGAGAAAAGTACCAGTAAATAAAACTACTATAGATGTAGAGACTGCTTAGTGTACAGGAGAGAAGAGAGTCTCCAGTCTCAGAAATTAAGATGAATATTAGTAAGTAATTAAAAAACTCAAAATCAACATTAATATGTAATATATGTATTTATTTAAAAAAAAAAAACATACAATATTGTGCTTATGCTGCCGGGGGAGAGGCGGGGTATAATATAATCGATTTATGCGAGGTGCGAGCAAATATTAAAAGTCCGGACCAAAGTCCGGAGGACATGGTTGCCAAATGCGGGACGATCAGGACGCATGGCAAGCCAATCGCAATCTGAATGATTTTAAAGCATACTGCTAATCCATTGCTTCATATGTTCGAAAAATTTGTATGCTCAAGAACGTAAATAACGCAATGAATGTTTTTGAACTGTCAAAATGAAACCGATTCCTACTGTGTGTTACGCAATTAGGGTGCCGGTGTTATAGTTAGTCACAGTAATGCTATTAGGCTACGTTTAGACTAGATTTGACGCGGTTCGTAATAATTGAGCGTCTATGAATTGGGCTGAATGCAAACCGGAGGATTCATCATATTTTATTTATGATCCTATCAGTCGGTTATGTACAGGTAAAACAATGCATATAAAATGATGCTGAGTACCTAACACGAAAAATCCTGTTTTGGGACAAAAATAAATCTCTTTGGGCTATAGAGCTCATGGCCCATGGCTCGTGCCTCATGGCTTGCGAAAAAATTATGTTAAATCTAGTAAAATGCTAATTTTGATGCTTCTTTCTCATTAAATGTGAGCGTCCAAGCAAAAAGGGTCCAGTTCTCGGCATTTAGTTTCCGAGATAAGTATACGCAGTTTTGTAAAGTTGGGTGAAAAAATTGCATTTCTCGATTTTAATTGATTATTAATTAATGCTCAATTATATACAGGTTCATATGGTAAATGACTTTATATGATGTTTCTAAGTACCAGAAAATGTACTTTGAAACATCGGAAAATGTACCAAGTAGGTACCAAAAATCAAACTTTGAAAATGCTTTTTCTCAAATCAAGTTTTTTCAGTGTCAACTTCAAATATCTGATTTAAAAAAATGTGCCAGTTTTTGAATATTTTTTGAATCCTTATCAATTGACTATTCTAGATACCGGATCTGGTCTTAACTCAATACCCCACTACTGGAACCTTTTTGCTTGGACGCCCACAAATATTATATTATATTCAATTATACGTGTAAGTTCACATAGCAACGCGCGTTTTTGACCAAAGAGGCTTGTCTATACTGAGCCTAAGCTTCAGTTATTCAATTGATGGCTAAATTGACGACGGAAACAATACATAAAGCAAATTGTTGGACACAGTTACGAAACGAACGGATACTTACTCGGAAAGTTTTTATTTATTCAGTTGTAGTTTTGTGATGCGCTCAAAATAAACTATTCAAGGTGGAACAGGACGATTGACATTCCTTTAAACCACGTAAAGAGTATCATGTTCTTTACCCGTATACAAAAAATCAATCAAATCCATTGAATACTTTAGCCACAGGAAATTATTTTTCATTTTCTTAGTTTTCAACATGATGTAGATCTGAGTCCGTAATAATAGGTAAACATTGTAAGGTCAAGAACCTGTACAAAACATATATGATTCTATTCTCTGCGTTTGTATTGTTCTCCGGCTAAAGTACCTGCGCCTACCTACCTCCGCTCCGCACCGCCGCCGCCACGCCCCGCACCGCACCGTTGGTCAGTGACTTTTCGTAGATAATGCGTGTTTACTTTTTATGGAGTTGATTCTGCTATTTATTTTGTTTGAAAACTGCAGTTTTTAAATTTTCCATTAACTACTAATCTTCGTGTTTTAAAATGTTTCGATGGATTAGTACTGTGCTCGTGTTCATTTAAGGTCGAGATACACGTTGTATAAGATGTTTAACTTTATATACTTACCAATAATAAACCAGCCTATTACTGTCCCACTGCAGAGCAAAAGTCTCTTCTCATACAGAGAGGGCACGAGCATTGATTGAAGCTGTTAAAATAAAAATAAAAAACATTAATTAAAATGAATTCGAAAAAAAACTAAGAATTGACAAAAGGAAAAATTTAATCCTAACTGCCAAAATATATGCATACAGCGTGATTAAAATAATTAATTTATTTTTTCTATAAACGTATGTTATACCTACTGACTAACTTATAATTCTTATTATTACTTATATGCATCAGTAATAAAAAATGCTGATACGAAATTAGGAGTGCTCCATAACGTTATGCTTACATTCACTAAATCAAAAAACAAATCGAACTGCTCACCACAGCGTTACTAAGTCGGCAAAATAAAACATGTACGTACCTACTTATTTATCTGATATCGCAAATCAAATAACTAACAAGTATTTTGATTTTGAGAAACTGTGGACTAATTTGCGTACCACACTTACAAGTGCGATGCCATTCTTTTTCATCATCATTTATTTTTCAAGTTACACGGACTCAATTACACAATTTACATTAAATCACATTAGTCAATTCACAATAATTATAAACTTAAGTAGGTATGTCCAATCATTATTATAATATTTCACCAATCATTATTTAATATTATTTTTGACAGTTCAACAATGTTGTTGAACTGTCAAAAAGAATTTGAATGTTCATTGCGTTATTTACGTTGTCGAGCAGACGAAATTTTCAAACATATGAAGCAACTAGCTGTTGCCCGCGTGGATCTCAATACTTCCCTATTAAATCGGATAAACAAAATCCGATTTCATCGGTTTTTTTTGCGCGGAATCCTAATTCTTTTTCTAAAATAAAAGTAGCCTAAGTTACTCCTTATAACATCAGCTACCAGACCCTGGACTATTCTTACATATTGCAATAGGTACTATAATAATACTACTCTGCTAGTCAGCTCATCTGAGCAAATAGCAAAAAACCTATTTTGGAGTCCAGTGTGGAATTACATTGTTTATCTTGCTGCGCTAAATTATGCTTTCTCGAACCGCAGCTAGACGTCATCTTTGACGCTGAAGAGGAGGAACTGCTTCTTGCCACGCTAATGTATAAAAAACTTAGACAAAGATTATATTCAGCGACACAATAAAACTGCATTATCATTTCTCAATGTACTAAATCAAACAAAACAACGATACAACGAATACGGGTCAGTGGACCTGCGCAAACGCACGCGATGATCACGCCACCGCTCGTTTATTTCCGGAAACTAATTAACGCACTTAATTTTAACTCTAATTTCAAGGGTGTAGGGTCCATTATCAATGCTACATATTGTGTACTATATTTCAATTTCTTTACTCATGTGGTAGTCTTCGCTCTTTATTGTTAGAATTTAAAGTCAATATTAATGTATGTGTTTTCTGGTTTTTAATTAAAGGTACTATACCGTTGTGTTAGAGCAGATTATTCTTTGGCTGTAATTTTTTGGAGGACAGCCATGAGAGCATAAAGATAGTCATACTTATAGAAACGTAGCGCCCAGACGTTTATTAATTACTTTATTAACCGTATTTACATTTTTTTGAACAAACCATTCCCTACTTTCCTTGAAATGTAAAAAACCTCTCATTATATTTAATTAATAGTTTCATTTATTAATCAGCACTTTAGTTTGTGATTGCTGTGCATATAAATAAAACTACGTTATGTATAACAGATTAAATCCATTGTTTGAAGTTATTTCAATTAGTCTCCTTGGTGCTGGCACAACGACCGCACATCTTGCGACGATAAAATAAAAATAAAAGTTCTGAATTTTAAATAATTATCTCGTGGCGGGAAAAGTTTTATATAAGTACAGAGTGGTTTTTACTTTGTAGTTTTTTTTTTAACTTGTGAAATAACACATTCTGAATTATAACGTGTTTTTTTTTAATAAAATAAACAACTGATGGCATTTTAGTATATTTTGCGCGTTCACAATTTGAATTACTTCTGGCCGTCTATCTGTGATTTAATGGAACTGTTACTCAAACGATAGTGAAATGAGAGAGAGTGCTCGTCGAAAGTGAAATTCGTTTTGGCGGTGGCGTGATGTCAGACATTTCACTCACAACGTCGTAATAAACCAGTTATCTACACAGTTATACAATAAACATTTAACAACTAGACGGTTTTTAATTTAAGTATATTTTTATCGGCATCGTGTTTGTGATTTAAAAAAATACAGTTTTTGGTGTTCTAACTTTGAAATACAAAAGGAGATTTAAATAGGTGAGTATTTATGTTAACATTCGATGTTTAAATAATGTTACATGACATGTGTTATCTGTTCTACTGTTAGATAAAGCCAGTAATGAAAAACGGTATATCATTTAATTTGTGATTGACTCGAAGGGCGCACTGTTTTCGTGTACACACGCCAATAAAATGCTCGTGAACTCTGTTATTAACTCGATGAAAGTTATATTCTCTATGCGCGTTATTGTTCAATTTGTTCCATATATAAATTACAATTTTTTATTAAGTACTTCAATATTCATAGACTAGGAGATGTTTTATATATTATGAGAAATTGGTTACAGTGCTGAGATGTATAAAAAAATGCCGCTAAATTATTCATAGATATAGATAATTTAGCGGCATTTTTTTTTAAACTGGTGTAGTTACATTGGTTTTAAACTAAGGTTCTGTAATCAAAAAAGCCAGCAAAGGCTTGCCCAAATCACAAAAACTTCTAACATCTTTAATTCAATTTGGCAAAATATAATGACACATCCATCATTCCTTTCTGATTACGACTCTTTGGATGCCTTGAAAAGGCCCACAGGGCTATGTACAGTCTGTCAGACTCAGAAACCACAAACCACGTGTAGAATATTTTAAATACTACGCATTTCTTTGTAGATAATGTATCCTACGCACATAAGATAACTGCGTAAGATTGCCAATCTCAGACAGATCGGCAAAAATATATATTAAATTAAAACATTGTTATATTTGGTTTCCGCGTGTGATAAAGTGATCAAACAATTTCTTCGAGAACAACAGGAAAAATTGTGTCGATTCTATTTAATTGTCGATTCGGCACAACGACGAGGTCGAATGTTGCTAAGGCCAAAGTCGATAATTATTTATTAGCCTACTTTATATCAACTTTAAACAGCAAATGGTAAATTAAAATATTCCCACTAAATACCGAACTTCGATTATCGAATTAAAACTACGGACACAAGCTGCAGGACAAATGAAAATCGTGATCTGTGCGACGAATTTTCCCTGAAATGACATCGCTTTTCTGAACACCGTCCCAAATTCTAGCATACATTTTCATAATTTAATAAACATCCACATTTGTTATAGCACTTTATGGAACGGTTTCAAATAAACTAGCATTAAATATGGGACAGAGATGCTGATCAGGAACTAAAACCATGAACGAATAGTTTTTAATATTGAAATCCACCTAGCGCCAAAAATTCAGTTGGTGAAAAGGTATAGTACTGTGTCCAACCAGTACCAGCTTTTACAAAAGACCAGGACGCCTGCTGGGTGCTGTTACTAAGATCCATCCTGTTCATAATGCGCCTGCAACACGGTTGCCAACCGACCGCTTCCCCGACAGAGGTGACCTTGGTTGGCGACCGGCAGAACTGTTTCAATGTTTGGTCGTAAACCACTATCTACATGGTTGTGAACCACCAAGGTCACCTCTTAAAAATAATAGTAAGCGTGCAGTCTTGGCAACAGGAAAACACTATGAAGTATCAGTGGTCTCCCTTATACACATATACTGTTAACACTAGCATATCGTTGAGGCGAACCCATAAGATTTATCGCTAGGTACCAAAAATCGCTCAACGTGCCTAAAAAGTATTCACTTCAAAAAAGTTTTGTTAAAAACTTAGTGTTTCGGTACTCACCGTATCTGTCTATTAACCTATCAGTAATCATAGCGCCACGTATTTGCTTGCGTAAGCGCAGCAAACGTGCTTACATACGTCACTAATTCGATTACGAAGAAGTAAACCGAGTCGACTTGATTTGATGCTTCGTATTGATTGCGCACACGCAGTTGATGTTGTAAACACAGATCTATCGTGATTATTATCTAAGATATCTAAGATAAATCACAAACAACACGCAGGTATTTGAAAATCGATTTTGTTGAAACATAAGGTGAAAGCGCCAGGGTAGCGCGAAATTCAAATTTTCTTACGTTTTTTTGCAATTTGCAGGTCAGTGTTGGGTTGTATGTTGATTAAAATATGATTCGCGACCGTATCAAATATCTATTTACAGAATTATAATCATTAAAGTCATCAATACAACTCTCTAAGACCAAGTAATTCTATTGAATGACTATTTCATGATATCTTGATATTTCAGGATTATATTAACTTAAGGAATTTTATTAGTGCTTCTAATATTATAATTCTGTAAATACACATGTGTTACGGTTGCGAATCATACTTTAATCAACATACACCCAGACACTGAGCTGCAAATTGCAAAAAAAAGAAAATTTGAATTTCGCGGGCTACCTTAGCGCTTGCCCCTTAATTGTGTGTTCTTCGTTTCTTTATTTTTAAGTTGTTACATATAATATGTCGCATCGGATGTTTTAAAAATGCTGTATCGCCTAGTTTCCACGATACTTACGAATTTCGGGTAAAGGTTTATCAGTTTTCATAAATCGCCAAATCAATAATAAATAAATAATAATAATAAATATCTTGGGACAACTCACACACGGCCATCTGATCCCAAGTTAAGCAGAGCTTGTGTTATGGTAACCAGACAACTGATAAACATACTTATATAATTTATAAATACATACATATTATAGATAAATTACACCCAGACACAGAACAAACAATATGCTCATCACACAAAGTTTGTCCTGGGTGGGAAACGAACCCACGACCTCCGGCTTTGCAGTCAGGGTCACTAACCACTAGACCAACAGGCCTGTCGCCTACAGACTTATGGAGTTGTATTACTGATTTTAATGATTATAATTCAGTAAATGCATATTTGTTACGATCGCGAATGATACTTTAATCAACATACAACTTAATTAATACTGACTTGCAAATTGCAAAAAACATAAGATAGTTTGAATTTCGCGGGCTGCCTGGCGCTTCCCCGTTAAGGGCGTGTTCGAGATTAAAATTTTACCATATTTTCTATTTATTAAGGAGATTGTGATTTCCACGGTGGTGGTGTATTTTTGTACAAGAAAGGATATTAAAAACAACATGCTGTAGATTAACAAAAAAAATGATATAAAATTATACCAACTCAATCCAAATAAGACAGGGATAGGCGTTGCTGAAAAAGCAGAACATTAAAAAATACATACACAATTTTCATTCTTTTTTATAAGGATTCATACTTTATATTGGGAGTTAACGGGAAATTGGAAATTTATTTGTTTATATTAGTCAGTTGAGGAAAACAGCCAAAAACGCTGTTCCTCGTAATAAGCACGTCACGCTCCTGTCATTCTGAACTCTGAAAGAAATTACATTTTGCGGAAGGGAAACCAAGAATTTCTTCTCCATTTTATTCGTGCTTGTACTAATGTGGTCTAAGTAGGTAGGTACCCAGTTGTAATAAGTTGGTGAAAGTGACAAATTATCACATGCTGAACGATGCTGTTACGCTCTCAATGCCATTTTCTTTTTTTAATTTTTTTTTTTTTTTGGTACCTCTACCTAAACTAAAGTATCGGTTCTAGCAATTATTAATTCAGTAAATCGATGTTAGATTAGGCCGACAGGCACTATAAACTGGTAGGTTTATAATATTTCTAGATATCTGGCATTTAATGCCTATTAAATAGCATGTTTATGATTGAAACTTGCCAATGATCGTGTAACAAATGTGACAAGGTCTTTAGCGAAAACGGCCATTAGGCTGAACCTAATCACTCATGGTATTTGTTTTATGATTACTAGTACTACCTAAATGTGATCCGTTTATCAAAGAAATCATATACTAATGTTTATGGCAGTTTCTTGCCTTCAAGAACAAATAAAAAGCTTAATATATAAGCAAAATTCCAATCAACAGTCATTAAAATTAAGTTAGCAGAATTTCCAATTATCTTTCCCGATGTTTTGGCATCGAAGTTCGAACATACCTACAGCAACAAACAATTCGTGCCAGAATCAGTGTTCTGTCTGGTAAACAAATGAAGCTGTAGAGCCAATCAAATCAATCAACCCTGTTTATTACTGGATTCATAGTACATAGGAGAACGTAGAACTATTCCGAAAACTGATGTGTCAAAATCTACGCTATTGCGTCTTGGGTCCCGGGGTAATCGATATTTTTTTTTTTTTTACAATATGTGCCTCATACCTTTGCGCTTCGTTGCAATGGTTGAATATTGTTATGTAAAAGGTACTTGTTGACAGGCCTACACTGTCCTCTCATATACATATATTTACACTGTAATATGAGAACATTGTACCAGCTAATTATTTTAAAAAGAGTAACCGTGGAGATTCTTGCCGTCTCTTCTCCATAGGAAACGACTAATTGCAACCGTGCACCTAGCTTCTGACGTTTCTGTGCCTATGTAGGTTTATGTGAATTAAAATATTTTGAATTTCACATAAATTTATTAATTTTCTAACTGTTCCTTACTACGGTAATTTCTCGACAGTTTGAAAGAAACAACATTTATTTACAACTCTTCGTAAAACACAAACTGCATGATCGTGCACAATATCCCAAACTCGGGATCAAGGATAATCTAAGGACTACAATGTATTCTTTTTGATATGCCATATTTCTAGGGGGTCATTCTGCTCAACATTATGAACAACTTTTACTATGGGACCAAATCTGAATTCGCGAAAAATAACTCTGCTGTTCCCTACATTTATGTTCGTATAACTTGTCAAAATGTAGGGAACACTTGATTTTTTTCGCGATTTCGGTTTGTTCCCATAGTAAAAGTTGTTCATAATGATGAGTACAATGACCCCCTTTTTTTTTTTTTTTTGTGGATGGGAAATCATCAAATGACTTCTCCCGCTCTGGGCGGAGCGGGAGGGCGTGTCAGACTTTTACTGACTAAAACCCACCCGTGTTCCTTCTGTTGCCTGTGCCGGGGCCACGGTAACTCTTTCGAACATCCCGCAACCCTAGCTGGCATCGGCCCTAGCGGACCCCGTCAATAGTGCTGACATCTCTTTGAGGCGCGCGTGGAACACGACGCGCCGTCGACTCGGGTCTGGTCCTTACCAGACGGCGAGCTACCCATTGCTCGCCGTCCGCAAGCCCGCGCCTACGGTGGCCGGGAATCGGCTGCCAATTCCCGACGCCCAGGGCGTCTCCTGCGGCGACTAGGGGCGTGAGGGTGCAAAGCTTGCCTCTCCCTCACGCGTCCCGCCTCCTCCTTCACGAGCATTACTGCTTCGCAGAAGGAGGTAATGGCTTCCCATGCACTCTCGCTCCGTACCATGGCCTGGACCAGGGCCGGACGCGAGAGATCGCCGCCGCCGATCGCTTCCGCGAGGACACGGCGGTGCTCCGCCCAAGCCGGGCAGACCTCCACCGTATGCTCCACCGTGTCCTCCGGGCGATCCACACAGTGGTGACACCCGGGCGTTTCCTCCCGCCTTATCCGGAACAGGTACCTCCCGAAGCACCCGTGTCCGGTGAGGACCTGCGTCAGGCGGAAGGTGAGGACGCCGTGGCGCCTCTCCAGCCACTCCTCAAAGAGGGACAATGACCCCTTAGAATTATGGGATATCAAAAGGAACAGACACGTTGTAGATAGGGCGTGAAGAACTTTTGATCCATGCGGAATTGGAAATAACGTTGATAGCTCATAGCTTTGCAATATAATTGCAATTGGCATTCCTCCCTCGCTTTTGCAATGGTGTGTCGAGAACTAGTGAGTAGTCAGGACATATCTATAGCCAGCAACGGAGCTAGCTGTTTAATTTAAGTGACCGATTGTAAAACAGACCTATTTATTAATCCTCTGCCTAACCCTTCGGTGAAACAAGGCGTGATCTTATGTTATGTGTTATTTTATTCATTCACGTTTTAAATGAGACTACTGACCGACATTTCAGAGCTCATATTTCAGAGTATTGAACTTACAGAAAAAAATCGTGAATGTCGTTGACTTTTAGAACGATGACTTTTTAAACTATTCCAATTATTTTTATCGTGTGGGTGTTATATTATATTGTTTGCTTTTTTTATTCGTTTAATATTATTATTTTAATTTTGCATCATTCAGCTTTGCATGATCTCTACACTTTATTCATTCACCATCCTTTTCTCAATATCCTGATACTGAAGAACATCCTAAAGCCTTTGAAATGATAGTTGATGTGTAGTAAGTATATACCTACGTACATGTTTCCCCAGCATCGTTTACCCTTCAAACCTATAAGTAATGCCGTTGTTTACAAATTCTCCACAATCGTTCAATCGAACTGCAATAAATCTCGCCATTGTGATGTGAGTTTTACGTAATTTGTGAATACCTGAATTTAAACTAGAAAATTGCTTTAACAATGATTCTATCTAGCGCTGGAATCCAAACCAATACAGGGTCAAATTAAATTAGTAAGCGAAACTCCACAGACGTGATGGGTATCGATATCTAAACCCGATACAATAAAAAAAATACACTACCTACAGATGTTGACCCAAAAAAAATCATAATTGAATATCAATATTTTTTTGTTTAGATATGTAGGTACTTATATCGATATCTTGACAAAAAAATATTGATATGGTGTTTGAGTGTGATGTTGTTAGTTTCGCTAACTAATTAAATTAGTTAGTGAAACTCCGCAGACGTGATCAGTATCGACTCATCACGTCTGCGGAGTTTCGCTACATAATTTAATTTGACCCTGTATAAACACTTTTATATCCAGTATGTAACGCTGAAGTAGAATAAATCAGAAGCTAATTCAAATCTCGATACAATGTTGCTGGGTTCCGCTGGATTGAAATACTGGATCAATGTAAATCAGCCTCGTACCTACTAAATTTTTTCTTCTAAGAAATGAATACGAACAGAAGCATCGACCTAATTAGGTAACTGTCGCATTGTTAACGCAAGAGCCACGTATTGCTTGACAACTTCAATTTCATACATGATCGCCTCAACGAGGGGCAGCAATGAACTTATTTATAAATAGATTGTCCAACACCAAGGTCTAATATAACCTTAAATAAATGTGTGTATACTACAGTCGAACTGCTAATGGATATTTGATAAATGATGCTTCAAAAACACTGAAATAATAAAAGACGGCGAAGTTTTGACATTTTGTTCCAATATACCTAACGCTGGATACACTATCGCATATTCAATTGTTATGGCACGAATACACGATGTCCACTAGTAAATTATATTGTGCTAGTCGACTTTCACAAGTTGTCAATTTGTCATGTTGTTAGATTTATTTGGTAGAACTCTCAACACGTTGTTTGCTGTGAATGTTTTCACGATGACTATTTGCGGAAAAAATCTTGCTATATGCATCATATTAAAACGGCTTTATGCAGACTGAACATTGAGCTATAATAATCTGCCTCCCCAAAACAAATGATCATCATGATTTGACAATATGTACATATGTCTCGAATTATTAATTTATGATGCAGCATTTTTAGCACTGATCTTAGAAAGTGCTGAAGACAAAATCTTAGTCAGGTTTTGTTTCGTCTGGTTTTTTTGTGACCAGGATTGTCACTAATGCCCGGCATCTGTCTGATTAAGACTTAAATCTAAATTGATTCGACGAAGTTATTTTTTTTGAGGGATTTTTTTTCTTACGATTTTTGCAATTTGCAGCTCAGAGTCTGGGTGTATGTTGATTAAAGTATGATTCGGGACCGTAACAAATATGTATTAACATAATTATAATCATTTGAATTAATAATACATCTCCTTAAGTTAGTATAATCCTCAAATGTCAATTTCGTGAAATATTCATTCAATAGGATTACTTGGTCTTAGAGAGCTGTTGTATTGATGACTTTAATGATTATAATTCTGTAAATACATATTTGTTTCGGTCGCGAATTAAATTTTAATCAACATTGACCTGCAAATTGCAAAAAACGTTAGAAAATTTGAATTCCGCTACTCTGACGCTTCCCAATTACATCACAGTTTATATGCTCACGCGCATAGTAACTACGGTCATGTAATAAAGTGGTTTCCGTTGCGTGCATGACGATGATAACGAGTGTTATGTGGATAAGAACTCAATCTGGCTTCCATATGCAAAGATTTATTAAATGACCGAGACCTATTTGAAATAATTATGTAATAATATTAAAAACTCTTCTATACTTATAGAAGAAGAAGATAGAAGATACTTAGAAGAGTTATATACACTTTGTGAATAACTTTGTCGCGCAAGTAGGTGGCTACGTGACAAGTTCAGATTGGGGCTGTCATCCGATCATGTGTCCCCGGATTTGCCCTACTTGAAAGTACGTCCGGGGGCCCGGAGGCTGTCTTTGAGAGATTTAACAAATGAAGCTGCG
Source organism: Fissipunctia ypsillon (assembly GCA_947568875.1). Taxonomy (NCBI): domain Eukaryota; kingdom Metazoa; phylum Arthropoda; class Insecta; order Lepidoptera; family Noctuidae; genus Fissipunctia; species Fissipunctia ypsillon. The sequence goes on from OX387662.1 coordinate 18,829,721, forward strand.
ATCTTGGCTTGGTGAAGGTGAATTTTTGATCGCACCCTTGGGTTTGGAACCCTAGGTGTATCCTAGGGTTCCAAACACTCGCCAAATCACTTATTTGAACAAACAATATTTCAGACTCACTCCTCACTGCGTGTTGCGTTTATTTTCCACTTATTTTTATTTTTTTCCAAATCGTACCCTAACCTTTCTACACAATACAGGATGAAAGTGGAATCGTATTTCATTGTAAGAAATCTGTCAAATCGCATATCACACTCATCATAGTCTATTTTGTCAGTTAAACAAGATTCATTGCGATGATTAATTAGTAGTCGAGATGACAGATTTTTAAACTAACGATCCAATAAAAATTGTTGTACACACGGCTACATATCAAGCTATACATTTCCACAATATAAACTGGTCTTGAATTGTATAAGGATTTCCGTACAATGCGAGGTTGCCTATCTCAAAATGGAAATCTGTAGCTTGATAGGGTCGCCGTGTGTACTGTCGAAAAGAAAACTATTTGACAGTTTGAGTGTTTTATACAATTCGGCTCCAGGTCTTTTCAATGATGAAGGTGATTTTCATCCTGTATATGTAGTAATTAAACTGCTACCATTACTAAAGTATTGTGTTTTGTTGTTAGCTCGCCCGTCTCGGGTACTACAAACTGGCGGCGGCGGTGCAAGCCGACACCGAGCAGCGCCCGCGCAACGGACTCCACCATCCACACCCTAAGGAGATCAGGTAAAGCATTTGAGACTTATCTAGCAGTTTTTGAAAGCTTCTTAAGCATGGGTTTCCTGTCAGCCAGCAACGAGAACAAAATCACAACAACAAATAATGTTTCACGAATCGTTTAAACACAGGCAGCGATTGCGCGCGCTTTATTGGAACTGGTAATGCATTCCACAAACGAGCGGCCTGGACAGTAAAGGATTTGTCAAGGAAAGTTGTGGAATGCATTGGCATTTTAAGCTTCAAGTTAGCTGATGACCTTAAAAATTTCGTGTGGGAGTCGCAAAGAAACTGGAAGCGTTTCTTGAGATAGAGAGGGGTGGAAGGGGAAAAGAGCACATTATACAAAAGGGAAAGAATATGAGCATTCCGGCGAAGGCGAATTGGTAACCACTTGAGCTTCACACGAAATTCGGAAACATGGTCATGTTTGCGCAAACCGTATATGAACCTTATACAAAAATTTTGGAGCCGCTCAAGTTTATCAAGTAGGTAACCTACTTTTCGTAAAAAGATCGTTTCTTGACACCATAAAGCCGAGATTTTGATGATGGCTGCCTTTGCGGCCATGTTGTGGCGGCCATCGTTGTCTAATGTAGTTGGCCAAGGGGTATCGTGTTACCCAGTATGTAACTGGGTTGTAGAGGTGAGGTAGGCAGTTGCTGTATGTAAATACTGGTATTGAGCTGCATCCGGTTAGACTGGAAGCCCACCCCAATATCGTTGGGATAAGACTAGACAGATGATGACAGACTGCTCACTGTGGTTACAACTTAAAATAAAAATGTGTGCGGTCGCGGGACCCCCGTCAGGAGGGAAGTTCCTTCTCACGTATGATTTAAAACAAAAACGAAATTTTCTTGGATTACATTTTGACCTCACTATCGACTTTAGCACCCTCGAAAACTATGAAGACACCCATGACGAAAAATTTGTAAATTTTCGCAGCCACCATCTTGGATTTTCATTTTGACCAAAATACGAAAGAAGTGTGAATTCGAAAGAAGAAAGTCGCATGGAGGGGGCATACAGTATGAACGCTTTTTCACGTGACGATTTCTGCCAGTTTAATCCTACCGCAAGCCGCGTAAAAGAATTTCGTTCCAAAAATCACTAGAAAAATATTTGTATGGCTTGTGAAGGGATCCATAACTCAGCTCTGCACATTTTAAAGAAGGTTCTAGTACACTTACGTACACTTATAGAAATATTAGCACGTGGACAATGGCATTCGTAGGTTTTTAATCATTAGAATCGCGTGTTGAGTATTAAAACATAATTCTTACATAATTCGCTTCTAAGGATGACCTCACCTATAGGCAGGGGTGTGATCCTATTTATAGAGACCACTATTCAAAATTAGATGCATCAATAAGTACCCTTAGTTAACGTACCTACTCTAATAAATTAGAAGATTCTAGTATGATGGAAAGGACATTAAAAAAGGCATTAGAGAATTGGTTTTTAATCAATAGTTTGTTTTGTCGAAGGACAATGTGTTGAAAAATAGTACATTTGATCATGTCTTTAGAAATAAAGTCTATTTATTTTCATTAATTAATAATTACACCGCCACCGCACCGGCTACGACTACTAAAAAGTTTTGTAGAAATCGGTTGACATGGTATGGGCACGTGATGCGGAGGAATGAGAAAAATGACGTGAGGAAAGTTTTGAGTATGAATGTGGATGTCTATAAGAGTAGGGGAAGACCAAAGTAACGATGGGTGGACTGTGTGAAAGAAGATATGGCTAGAAAGGAGGTGACTACCGAGATGACGACTAATAGAGAAGTAAAGAAGTAAAGAAGTAAAAATCATGTTGCGCCGACCCCAAATAAATTGAGATAAGGGGAAGAGAATTATGATAAAGAGAATTACACAAGTCTCCGTTTCCCTGTACCTTTAGGAGAGACTGTATCTCAAGGAGATTAGCGGAGCTGTGCCAATATTAACCAATAGAATCTAAACTCTGGTGCGGAGTTCAGATTCCATTGGTTAATAATGACAGCGCTCCTCTTCTCTCTTCTCCGCTCCAGTGGACAGGCAGCCTTAGCCTGTGACGACCTCAATACATTTTGTCTAGAGGCCCGTATCCCTATATGCGTCGCAGAAATAATTATGTACTTGAATGATTATGTATGATGTACTATAGGCGGACGACGCTATGGAGCGGGCTATGCTTGGAGTTTCTTTGATGATAAAATCAGGAATGAAGTTATCCGGAAAAGAATCGGAGTAACCGACATAGCCTGCAGAGTAAGCAAACTAAAGTGGCAGTGGGCTGGCCATGTTTGTCGAAGGACCGATGGCCGGTGGAGCAGACGAGTCCTGGAATAGAGACCACGTGGTGTAGGACCCCCCATCTAGATGGACCGACGACCTTAAGAAGGTGGCTGGGATAGACTGGTTGCGGAAGGCGGAGGACAGGGTGTAGTGGCCTATGTCCAGCAGTGGACTGCGATAGGCCGAGTTGATTGATTGATTGACTACAAACAACACTTATATGGTCGAGTATCGGCTATTTCCGTCGTTTAAGATAAACCCAAGTACAATATATAAATAGAAACTACGATCAATTTCCTTATGGCATCTTTATTATGATGCCCCTTCTTTCCGTTTATTTGAGGTTGGCGATTCGTCTATCTACCTACCTTCATCTATCTCAGCCGTCATCTCAGAGTTACCTTCCTTCTTTTCTTTGGTCTGCCTCTTGTCAAAAAGCCATCCAAATATATTTACAATACGGTTTAGTATAGTATAAGTATAATCAGCCTATAATGTTCCCACTGCTGGGACAGGCCTCCTCTCTTCGAGAGGGAGTGCTAGTGCGGGTTGGTGGATGTCACACGTGTTCGAATTTTTGGTTTTAGGACATGCCGGTTTCCTCACGATGTTTTCCTTCACCGTTTTGAGAGCAGTGGTGATGAAATTATTAACACAAAGAAAAGCGCCTGTCTAGGTTCGAACCCACGACCTACAACTCGCAAGTCGGAGCCTCTCTATAAGATTCGGTTTATGATATTTTGTCTCAAAAAGAAGAAGACGTATACTTATTTACTTCTAGGAGGAAAACATAATAATTATAAGTTAAGCGACGGTTTCGCCGGGAGATAAATCTAAAATTGGAAGTTACAAAAACAATTGATAAAAAACTTATGTATGGTGTTTAATTTAATTTAAAATAACTTTAATAGCCTATTTAAACTTAACACTTGTCCATACCAAGACAATCGCAGAAGGCTTCTTAGCGTTTCAATACTGACCCTGCTTTGAAACTTTCTCTTAGGTTATTAAATACTCATTCCTTTTCATAAGTGTTTGTTCTCGTCACACAAAATTTGCTTAGTGTAGTGACGATGATATCAGCGGGGCAATTGTGTAACGCACTTATAGTAGGAATCGGTTTCATTTTGACAGTTTAACAACATTCATTGCGTTATTTACGTTGTTGAGTAGACAATTTTTACGTACATATGAAGCAATGGATTAGCAATTTGCTTCAAAATGATTCAGATTGTGATTGTTAGTGGGTTACGCAATAAGGTTGCTGACTACTGAAAACTTTACAAGGACAGTTACAGACCCGTTAAGTATAGCAATCTTAATTAAAATAAAAAAACAACCGACTTGCAAAAAAAACACTATTATGTGAAAAATTACTTTAATTTCGAAATGTCGCCAATTGTATAAACTGCTCTCTTTTTTGAAATCGGTTAAATATAAATGGCCGCACTCATGGAGGTCCTAAATGGCAACAAAGAGATTATTAGAAAAGATACTACAGTTGTCCTTTGTGAATTCGTGATACAAACGTTATATCACATATTCCGGTTCAACACGAGCCGTTGATTATAATTAAACTAGCGACCCGTCCCTGCTTCGCATGGTTTTTACGACTCGACAACACATCGAGATTTCTTTATTTTACGTGAGTATAATATTAACGTATTATACACATAAACCTTCTGGGATAAATTATCTAAATGATGGTGAAAACCGCATCAAAATCCGTCGCGTAGTTTAGAAGAACAACGCGGTCACACAGATAAACACGAAAAGCGACTTTAATTTAGAATATGTAGAGATATAGATATTGCATAGAAGATAGTTATTGGCACTGAACTCCAGTAACCAAAACAGTGGTGTCTATCATCGTCCTCACTTTACAACACAATGCAAATAGTTCAATACAAACACGATGCGAATAGTTCAAGGACAGTTCAAGGGCATAGGAAACATAAAGCATAAGCCAGAAAATTACTTTGGACCAGAGGTTCCCAGACTTTTTTTTCTCATAGACCACTTTCAAAAAAATAATGTGAATTAAAATCATTAAAGTCATCAATACAACTCTTTAAGACCAAGTAACCCTAATGAACGACTATTTCATGAAATTTTGACATTTCAGGATTATACTAACTCAATGATTGTATTACTGGTTCTAATGACTATAATCCTGTAAATACATATTTGTTACGGTCGCGAATCATACTTTAATCAACATTCGCCCAGATACTGAGCTGCAAATTGCAAAAATAGTAAGAAAATTTGAATTTCGCGGGCTACTTTAGCGCTTCCCCCTTGATATTGTTTTAGCTTTGATCTTTGTTTAGTGTCTATGGAAAATTAATATTGGATCGTGGGGTTGAGTCTTGCCTCTGCTGGCGGAAATAGGCAATTTTCTTACTTTCTTACGCCACCGCCTCGCCGCCGCGCCGCCCCACAGAGATAGAATAGCTTGTAGGTGCAAGGCATTGTTGGCCGCTGACTGTGAGCGCGCGTTAGGATGCGTTTCCACTGAAGCAGAGACGAGCGGAGCTGAGCGGAGACGTGCAGGAATCGTCCAATCACAAACGAGACGAGAGACGCGATGAGGATTTCCACTATTGTAATTGGTTGATTCACGCACGTCTCCGCTCAGCACCGCTCGTCTCCGCTTCAGTGGAAACGCACCCTTACGCAGTTTATCACTTTTCCATAATTATGTTTATTTATGTATATTTAACTTCTCGTTCACACTGAACCGACTATACGCTATTACGTAGTGCGTTGTCACACGGGGGCTGACAGTGAGCATACTCACAATCGGCGGCGCACAATACGTTTGGTGTGAACGATGCCAATGACTCAGCAAATTTTTCAGTTGGTAACGACTGTATGTATAGTACATAACTGTTATAGGTACCTCATTTACTTTAACCCTTTAACCGCCAACGTCGGATTGATCCGACAAGTATTTTCGTGTCCATTTCGCCAGGGTCGTATATTTACGACCAAATACCGTAATAATTCACTGTGCCCGGCGCTGGGGGCACGACAACTGATATGAAGTCGGGCGGTTAAAAGGTTAAGCTTTAGTATTGCACTTACAATACGTAGATGTTATCCCTAACATCAGATGGTGAGCCATCTGTTACCTATAATTTAACTAGCTGTGCCCCGCGACTTCGTTCGCGTGGAAGTCGTAAGATACACAATATACTAAAATCACAGCCACATTTTAATAAAACTTCCTCGTCCCCCGACCCGCCGCGTTGCATCGCCCGCCCGCGCTATTGCTTCGTTTTCGCTTAGAGTTCTTTCTGACCTTTTTTTGCTTGGTTCCAAATGCAAAAAGAAAGTCCAGAGTTATTTTTGTTCACAATTTCATGGGTTTTGTTTTTTTTGCGCGGAACTAATTATTTTTTTCTAAAATTAAAGTAGTTAGCCTAATTTACTCATTACAACATCAACTATCTGACAATGAAAGTCCCGTCAAAATCGGTCCAGCCGTTTCGGAGATTTGCCGGAACAAACAGACAGACAGGCAAAAATTTTAAAAATTGTTTTTTTTTTTGTTATAAGTACCGCATATACTTCAATAAGCATTTAGTATAAAGCTGTTATTTTAACATTACAAACAGACACTTCAATTTTATTTATTTGTATAGATGTAAATTATATGATATTTATTCTATGGAATTCTTAGCTTATACATGGGCTTAAAAACGAGAGGACTAAGCCCTACTTCATTGTCAATTGCCCGCTATCGGCTATCTAGCTTTGTGGCAACATTGCCCTATGATATTGATTTACCAACGTTGAATACTTCATAGTATTGATGGTGTAAAAGTTACTGTGAACTCTCATAGTGCTTATACCTATTAATTGAAGACGCCATTTTGAAACTCAGGCCTAACGTGCAGATCCGTTATTAAGTGCTAGTGGGGCTTAGTATCACCTGTCAGAGATTCATAAATCAAGATCTTATAATACCGTGCGAAACCATCAGTGTATAGCATTCGTGGTTGGTATCGGTATCGCCTAATAATTGGATGTTGGTTGTCCAGATGGCAGTCGCATCAATTCAGTTGTACCGCACCCTAATTGCGTAACACACTATCAATCACAATCTGAATCATTTTGAAGCAAATTGCTAATCCATTGCTTCATATGCTCGAAAAATTTGTCTATAACGCAATGAATGTTGTTGAACTGTCATAATGAAACTAATTCATACTGTGTGTTACGCAATTTTCCCCGCTGGTTGGACTGGAAGTTCCAAACATCATCGTTTGATGATGCAGCCTTGCTGGTTTTTGTGAAACTTCATTAAATTTTTAGGATTGTTTAGGGGCAACTACATTGGTGGACAATAAAATTATTTTGTATCATTTATTCATTAATTACGGTCTGTTTAAAAACTAAAATAAATAATACGTTTTTGAACGTTAATTTGCAATCTTAATCAAATCAAAATCATAATCATAATCTTATCAAATTTCATTTAATCAGTTTTTTTAGGTACCCACACTATTATTCTTTTATGTTTAATGTCCTGTCGCTAGGACGCTAATTAAAACTATCGTTAAATTCGAATTACTGATTTAAGTTCTGTGCCTCCCACTTCCTTTGTATTGATACATATGTATCTACGCGAAGCAGAAATTGTTCGAATCGTAACGTTGTTACAAACTGGAATGAGCCAGCGAAATGTCGCTCGACAATGTGAAGTTAGTCGATCAACGGTTCACTATGTCTACAAAAGGTATCTGGAAACCGGTAGCTACATAAGAATACCTGGATCAGGTCCAAGAAGAAAGACATTTGAACTGGATGATCGATTTGTAGAGTCAGCAAGCCTTAGAAATCGTCATCGTTCTGAAGTAGAATTGCAGCATCTACTCAGAGATGTCCGAGGTGTCGCTGTAAGTGATAGGACAATAAGAAGACGCCTTAAAGAACGTGGTTTAAAACCATACAGACCCGCAACAGGTCCTAAACTTACCACAGCTCACAGGCAGGAAGGTTAAATTTTGCTCGTGAACACCGTGACTGGACTTGGGCACAATGGGGGCAAGTACTCTTTTCTGATGAGTCCCGTATGTGTCTTTATGGTGCTGATGGTCGCAAAAGAGTATATCGTAGACCGGGAGAACGATATGCACAATGTGCCATATCTGAAAGGGTAAGCTTTGGAGGTGGTTCAGTTTTGTTCTGGGGAGGTATAAGCTTAGAACGTACAGAGCTGGTTATCGTAGATAGAGGAACTGTGACTGGTGAATTGTACATCATTGACAATCTTGAAGAGCATGTAGTGCCATACTCAGGATTTATCGGTGAAGAATTCAAATTAATGCACGATAATGCGCGCCCCCACACTGCGATGTGCGTTAGAGATTACTTGCGAGAAGTGGGGATACAGGTTTTGGACTGGCCAGCACGAAGTCCAGACCTTAATCCTATAGAACATTTATGGGACGAGCTAAAACGGCGGGTAAGACAGCGAGAACCAGCTCCGGAGAACACGCAACAGCTGAAAGCTGCTTTATTGGAGGAATGGGAAAACATACCAAAATCTACCATTAAAAAGTTGATACAATCCATGAACACAAGGGTGGTATGTGTTATTATAGCCAGAGGAGGCAATACCTGTTACTAAAGAAAGTTTGACATCAGCGAAACCATTTTAATTTTTTTTTATCAGTGTGAAGTCGTTGTAAATGTTTCTTCATTTTTGATTTTTCTTGTGTATTGCTAAAAAATACAGTTGGTTTATTTAAAAATGCATTATTTCATTTAAGAATTAACATACAATCGATAAAAAAAATATATTTTGAAACACAGTCACGACAAGCGGTTTGGTAGGTGGTCTAATTTTGTCCACCAGTTTATGTTGGGGACGGCTCCCAGTCTAACCGGATGCAGCTGAATACCAGTATTTTACATGGAGCGACTGCCTATCTGACCTCCACAATCATTTATTGGGTAATACGATACCCCTCGGTAAGACTGGTTGTCAGACTTTCGGGCTTCTGACGACCCGTAACGACTGTCAAAGATCCACGAATGACAGCCGGGACCAAAGGCTCAATGCGCTTTCGGATACACGCAGGGATCTCATATCATCGTGGATAGTCACCCATCCACGGACCGACCTCGGCAAGCGTAACTTAACCTTCGATCGACCCATGCGGTTGTTATTATTTAGCCAAGCCCTAACATATTGATACAAATAAAATAAAACAACTACGCTGTTTTTTCATATTAGTCTATATTTAGGCCCGTATTGCGTATTCATAATGCCCCAATGCATTAAAAGCCTTTTTCCGTTCTTAAAAAAATTCTCAGCATAAAACGTACCAATAAAAATGCACCTAACCCTGTTTCATAATAACTGCTTACCAGGCTACTAAAAACAAGTTTCAAAATCGAGCCTTCGAAACACTTAGATTTCTAATTCCTAGCGCGCAGTACTGACTCAGCCTAGTTACCAATTACGCCAGTGATTATAATGGAGAAAGTTATATAGACAGTTTTTGAGATTAGCGGTGGATAGTGGTGACTGGCTAGTGGCTACTGATGGCCCATCTTCATGCTTTCTCTAAGAATTAGCGTGTATAGCGACACATGGCAGTTGAGTGATGAAAGCGCTGACTACGCGCTGGCTGCGCTTGTAAGTAAAGCAGACGGGGGCATTTAGAGAATGGAAGACATACAGCAAAAAAAATCTAATAAAATAAAAACATATTTTGAGGAGCTTGTGGCTAAGTAACAACAGCCGCACGGGTCGATAGATCAGGTTAAGCTACGCTTGCCGTGGTTGGTCCGTGGATGGGTGACCATCTTTACATACCAAGACCACTCGGTGCCTCGGAAAGTATGTTAAGCCGTTGGTCCCGGCTGTTATTCGTTGATCTTTGACAGTCGTTACGGGTCGTAAAAAGCCCGAAAGTCTGACAACCAGTCTTACCAAGGGGTATCGTATTACCCAGTAACTGGGTTGTGGAGGTTAGATAGGCAGAAGCTCCACGTAAACTACTGGTATTCAGCTGCATCCGGTTAGACTGGATGCCGACCCCAACAAAGTTGGGAAAAGGCAGGCAGATAATGTCGCTAAGGCATTGTTGACTTGTTGCGCCACTTCTATCCAGATTAAACTTGAAGAAGTGGTGAAGGATAGACGTTTTGGAGACTGTCTTTTGTAACTTTTGATCTTCACTTTTTAAAGATCAAAAGTTTTCAAGTATCAGCCTAATTTTGTAAATTAAATTAACATTTTGCGATAGGTATGGAAGACTGAAACAGGCTTTAAAATAAGGTTTTGCACAAAAATAGACGATTCTTTTTATAACGTCACCGTCGTCGCCAGTACTAATAATCTGGTTGACCGAAAGCAGTTTTCACTGGAATTCTGTTGTGACAAATTGGTGTAACCTTTTTCTAAAGGCTACAGGTCGAATCGTCCTTCTTTCTTACATAACCATGGTGGTTATGATATTTAATGACCTGCCATTTATTATGACGTCGACTCAATCGATTACTTTATTTTTGGACCTTCAGGTAAAACTGGTAGGACTCCCGAAAAATGCTGGCCATCAATCATTTAAAATCCGCTTATGGTTTTATTCTCGTTTGCTTTGGTAATTACTGTCCAATTTTGGATTTCGAGGCACTTATTCTTAACTTTCTTGCGTTTTTAGCAATTTGCAGGTCAGTATCGGGCTGTATGTTGAACAAAATATGATTCGCGACTATAACAACTATGTATTTACATAATTATAACCATAAAAAACCTTCAATACATCTCTCTAAGTTAGATTTGTTCTCATTTGATTTGATTTCGGAAATCATGATATTTTAGATCAAAAGAGAACAAATCTAACTTACAGCCAGTTGCAATAACGAACTTTAACTTTTACAGCTGTCATTAAATACTAATCTTCCATTAATTAACTTGCTGCAGAAAGCAACATTAGACTCGATTTTAATGGTTCTTTAATTTAAAATAATGGAAGACGAGGCAATCTATCACATTTTTGTTGCACAAAGCGTCATTACTAGGTGATTTGGCCAATGTCCACAAATCGATTTGTCGAATAGTACAGAAGGTAACCCTGAAGCTTGCTAGATTAGCACCTGTCTTTATTCTTATGCCAGAGAGGGAAGAATTCAGAAGGGTTGCCGAAGATTTTTATGAAATTGCAGGATCGCATAGCTTAATGTTGTGTGAAAAGTTCATAAAGAAATCAAGTGCAAAAAAAAATTGCTGGCAAACGTCCCGAAATCATTTCTTTGCAAAAATCTCTAAAAGTGTTGGTTTAACGTCAACTAATGCTTCGGCAATTATATTCCTTTTTAAATTCCGCACAAAACAGTAAGATTCATTTAGGATCCAGGATAAGGATTTTTTTTTCGCAGACAAAATGTTATTTTTCTAGGCTTTAAGGTACCTAATATTGTGTATGTATTGTATGCTAATTTTAACTAGTGTTTTTACCATAACAATAATTAAGTATAAATCACAGTAAAAACAATGCAAACCAAATAAATAACTCGGAGCACATGGAATACAACAAACTCACAACATATCAACTTATCTAATGTCAACATTGTCAAACATGTTATTTTTTTCATAGAGTTATGCTAGATTAAAAAAAAAAAGGAAACCTTCACTCATGTTCATTCTTTTCACTCCATACTACTAACAACATTGCTAAAAGACGACTTTAGGTAATGGAACATTAACTTATGCTCAAGTTGTTTTGGGCAACATCATTCAATTAATTAATTAAATCATTAGCGTTAATGATCCATTACGTATTGGGCATTAATGTTTGTCTTTGTGCAACTGGGTGTTATAATGATGAAAAAACATAGTTATTATAGTCGCGAAACATATTTTGATCAAGATACAACCTGATAATAACCTGCAAATTGCAAAAAACGCAAGAAAATTTGAATTCCGCGGGCTACAACTGCGGATCCACCTTAAGGTGGAATTGCTAGTCGTGATGTCTGTAAGCATCTAATACTTTCATAACAAAGAAATTAAAATATAATAATTCTGTTTAGGTATTGTCGAGGTTTGCTATTGTTTCTGTCTTAGGGGAGTGCTACTGGCGGCGAACTCTCGCGTCCGGCCCTGGTCCAGGCCATGGTACGGAGCGAGAGTACATGGGAAGCCATTACCTCCTTCTGCGAAGCAGTAATGCTCGCGAAGGAGGAGGCGGGACGCGTGAGGGAGAGGCAAGCTTTGCACCCTCACGCTCCTAGTCGCCGCAGGAGACGCCCTGGCCTGGGCGTCGGGAATTGGCAGCCGATTCCCGGCCACCGTAGGCGCGGGCTTGTGGACGGCGAGCAATGGCTAGCTCGCCGTCCAGTCAGCCAGTCAGCGGCTTTGATGGGGTCCGCCAGGACCGATGCTAGCCGGGGTTGCGGGATGTTCGAAAGAGTTACCGTGGCCCCGGCACAGGCAGCAGAAGGAACACGGGTGGGTTTTAGTCAGTAAAAGTCTGACACGCCCCGCTCCGCCCAGAGCGGCAGAAGTCATTTGATGATTTCCCATCCAAAAAAAAAAGGGGAGTGCTACTGGATACTTCACTATGCGTATCCTAGTAAAATCTGAAGCCCTCCTAAATATATTGTACTAGCTTTTGCCCGCGGCTTCGTCGAAGGTCGAGAAAAGCACCTTCTCCATGAAAAAATATAAATAAGTGCCAAATTCCATGGTGATCGGTCAAACAGTATGGTGTTTATCAATCTCATATATACCTGCCAACTTCCATTTCTAAATATTACATAGATATTAATTTTCAATTACTTATAATTTTGTAAGTTTAATAATATTTTTTTTTACAGCAGGAGCAAAACCACCACAATGGACAGTGATAGCCTGGTGCTGTGGAGGCGGCCCCTCACCACTCTGGAATACTTCTTCAAAGAACTCATCATATTGATATCCACAGGAGTTCAAAGGTAACAAACAAAACTTTTGTTACAGTCAAGCTATTATAAAGCTACGTACCTACAGCGAGCATCCACTCGCGAGCGTATTCCATTGAAAGCCGAACATTCAAACTACGAACGGCTCGGTAAAACTTCGAGCTAGCTCGTTGTGTGGACACACCTTTAGCTAAATTGTTTTCTTTTAAGAATGTCAGACTTAAAAAAAACTAATCGATGTTATAATTTTTTTTTTTTTAACAACTTCCCTGTCCCCATACAACGCATTTTTCACAGTTTTTTCTTCTGATGAGTTATATATAACATTATTATATACCATAAAATATAATTTTCATAATTACATGTAGATTTATCCTATTTTGGTTATTTTATGACTCATATGTGACTCATGGACGTAGGGTGAAAACTTCTCTCGTGAGTCATATATGACTCATTGGACAGGGAAGTTGTTAATTAATGCTTGTTTTTTTTTCAGGTTACTAGCATACAAATTGTTGGCGCTGACGATATTTTTAGCAACATTAGGCACAGTTATATCTTACTACGTTAGCGGCCCACATCAGCCTTATGTACAGGTAAATAATGATTTTCATATTTGTACTTATGTTTACACGTATTCAACAAATCACTTTAAATACTTTAGTTAATTTCCTTCATCCAATAGTTCATCAAATTCCATCCAAGAATCACTTTAAGAACCGCTTGATTCTTACCCGATTGAAAAGGTTTTTCTTACACCATTCCTATACTCGGTCCAAACGCTCCTGGCACGCGGGGCCATAAAACACGTTTGTGACGTCAGTCATTAGGGTTGCGCGTACCATTCGAATGAGTCATCGATAATTACGCAAGTTATTGTGAATTAAATGAAACGCGTTTTTTTAATAAGTTTAGCTACAATTTTGTTATACATTTTTATTTTATTATTAAACTACTTTTAATAGTTAAATCCTTTATTATTTCATTTAACGCAGAAAAGGTAACTAACACTATCGATAAGAAAGTGGTAACATCACTACTCCCGCCCATAAGACCCATAAGTGCAAGGGAGCGCGCAATATACGCTACTCCGCTCCCACGTTTTATAGCCCCGCGTGCCACGCGCGTTTGGACCGAGTATAGACGAAATCAATCAAGTGGACCGATTTAAGCAAAAATGATCCAACCCACCATTGTCGGGGTTTGTGGGTTGGATCATTTTTGCTTAAATCGGTCCAAGTTATCAATCGCAGGAGTCCCTTGGATGCGAACGACACAGGACGGCGGTTGTGGCCTAAGTTCCGCAGTGGACCTCTTTTGGCTGATGATTAATGTTTCATATTGACGCATAAGTCTGGCAGTGGACGATTATTAGCATAAAATGATGACTCGTCAATATTACTATTTAATTTTGCACACACTGCTACTCGATAGCTGCACCCTAATCGCGCAACACACTACCAATCACAATCTGAATGATTTTGTAGCATATTGCTAATTCATTGCTTCATAAGTATTATGTTCGAATTTGTCTGCTCAACAACGTAAATAACGCAATGAATGTTGTTGAACTGTCAAAATGAAAAGGATTCCTACTGTGTGTTACGCAATTAAGGTGCTGGAGTCCATTGCCATTCCCAGTAAGTCTTTGGAGTAAATAAATTAAATTTTATCTTGTAATTAATAATTTATCTAGTTTTATATAATTTAAAATTTATTTTTCAGTATTTTTTTGTTAACTTGTATTGTGTGAAAAATAAAAATAAAAAATGTTTGTGTCTGTTTTCAGGTAGTAATAGCCAGCTTAGCGTGGTGGGGCTGGTGGGTAGTCCTCGGCGTGTGCAGTTCCGTAGGTCTAGGCACGGGACTGCACACTTTCCTGCTGTACCTGGGCCCGCACATTGCGAGTGTTACACTAGCTGCGTATGAGTGCGGAGCGCTCAACTTCCCAGAACCGCCTTATCCTAATGAGTGAGTAATGTTGATCTAAATTGTGTACGATGCAAAGATATTATAGGAGAATACTGTCCAATGTTGAGTATAATATCGCTATTATATTGATCAAAGTGGAGTATTATGTCCTTGTCTAACATTGGCTAGAATTGAATATTATATCCTTATAATATTGATCAAAGTTTATGATGACGTCCCTATAACATTGGGCATTGTTGAGTATCAAGTCCATAAAACATGGACTAAAGTTGAGTATTATGTACTTATTCCATTGACTAAAGTTGAGTATAAATGATAAATGATTTTATTTCTGTAAGTAGGTATATCAAACACTTTTACACGTCAAACATTTTTTTTTTTTTAACTAGATGAGGCCGGCGTTTCCTATCTGACTATTCTGAGAAGAAAGGCCAGACATAATCTTGGTCAGATCATGTGAAGACCATGTAGGTTGGTGTCTGAAATGGTCCTGGTACTATATCGCATACTCTCTCTATCTTATTCCAGCATAATATGTCCAGCCCAAATAGACCCGAACAACGTGGTGACGATATGGAACATAATGTCGAAGGTCCGCATCGAGTCCATGATGTGGGGCATCGGGACCGCGCTGGGCGAGCTGCCGCCGTACTTCATGGCGCGCGCGGCGCGGCTGTCGGGCGGCGGGGTGGCCGAACTGGCGGCTAATGATGACTCCAGGACTGGCAGGTGAGACGAACATAAAGGTTCTATACCAGCTGTGCCCATGACTGCTTGCGCAGACTACCATCACATCATGCCTGTATTTTCCGATGGGGTAAGCTGAAAACTGAGAGCTATATACAGGGTCAAATTAAATTAGCTAGCGAAACTCCGCAGACGTGATGGGTATCGATATCAATATGTGGCGGCATAAATCTACATCGCCACAATGGAACGCGTCACACTGACGTCACGCAAAATCCTGCATCGCGCAATCAGAGTTTACCGCGCGACTAGCATATATACAACATCCCGACATCAACCGTCGGGCAGTAGCCCACCAGACACAACATCCGTCTGGTCGGACGATCCTCCCTTTTCTATGGAGGATGAGTGAACTTTACACCCTGTTCCTCATGCCTCTATAAATAAAAATAAAAAGATTTGATGAGTTTTTTTTTTGGGGTCAAAGACCGCCGCTGTCTTGGAAGTATGAGTTGAGAAATCTGTTTTTTTTTTGTTTGTTTTATCGTGTTTAGATATCAATACCCATCACGTCTGTGTAGTTTACACAAAAAAACTGATATTTGAGCTACACTGCGGTTGATGACCGCAAAAGAAATCATCAAATTTATTAATTTTTTGCTTTATCATGTTTACATAGCGATACCCATCACGTCTGCGGAGTTTCGCTAGCTAATTTAATTTGACCCTGTATAGTACACACACTTTTCGCCAGATATGCCAAGTCCCGTGTAATAGGGGGCGAGACTACTGCCATTAAATGGCCCCAATTCAGGCTGGGTTGCCGCTGAGCATCGTTTCTCAGCTTTGTGAGGGGTTAAATATCTTAAAATAGAAGTCTTGAAGTCGCACTACGAAGAAAAATAAGGTCGTTGTTAATTTCAGTTACCTACTGCAAGAGTAACGCCTATAACACACCGACGCTGCGGTAAGCGAAAACATGGCGATAACTTGTCAAATTGTACGAAAAATATCGCATTTCGCAGCAAAACCGCAGTAGTAAGCGTCGGTGTGCTAAAGGCGTAAGACCATATCTTAAGACCCGTGATCATTTAAAAAGATAAATTCGTCTAAGGCGGATCACTGGTCTAAATAAAAAGCTAAAACTTTTTTTACAAAAAAAAAAAAAAAACATCCGACCTCAAAAAAAACACTACAAAGTGAAAAATAACTTTAATTTCGGAAGTCGGTGTCTTTGGATCTGTATTTTAGGTTTTTGCCACCAACTTATGAAATTAAAGTTATTTTTCACTTTGTAGTGTCTTTTTTGCAGGTCGGTTGTTTTTATAGTTTTTTATTTTTTACTTTTTAGTGAGTCGGTTTTTAATTTATCTAAGTTACAATAGCCTAATGACAACTGCTCATCACCTTTTACAAAACATTGCTTTTCCCGATGCAGGGACGTTAATTGTTAAGGAGTTCTCCTGGTACTTCACCATCAGCTCCACTTTACCATATAAATTGTGACGAGCTTATATTGCTTAGCAATAATTTTAAAGTAATCGAATCGCAACCCGTGAAATACTCATTATTGAGTTGTTCCGGTAGCCATCTTACCATCTGTGGTCTTCGTCGTCAGTTCCACTTCACCAAATGGTGCTTTCCAAGGGCAAATGCACAAGTTACTATAAAAAATACCCAAATCGCTATAGGTGTGCCTATAATATTTGCAGAGTTCCCTCGATTTCTCCAGGATCCCATCATCAGATCCTGACGTGATGACTCACCCTTTCAAACAAAAAAGAATTTTTCAAATCGGTCCAGCCGTCTTGAGTAATCGGGGAACACACTTAAAAAAAAATACGACGAACTGAGAACCTCCTCCTTTTTCGAAGTCGGTTAAAAATAATTTATAGCCAGAGTGCATCTAATAACAGTTCCATAAGCCCAAACACGGCTAGGATACATTCTTTTATTACGGAGTTCCGGTGCCTACCTTTCGGCTTCATCGTGAGATCAGTTCGATGGTACCATTTTCATCAGCACTATTTATATAAATTGGCTTCGTCATTGTCACTTAACTATCTTAATCGAGATATCTTATCGCCACCCGTGAAATACTTATCATTGGAGTTCCCGTGGCCATCTGTGGTCTTGTCCATCAGTTCCACTTCACCAAATGATACTTTCTGAATGCAAATGCTTGACTTGTTGTTGAAAATATCAAAATCACTATGTGTTTGTCTATAATATTTGAGGAGTTGCCTCAATTCCTCATAGATTCTGTCATCAGAACTGGACTTTGATAAAAATGGGACCAATCTGGAAGTATGTACTTTGAAATAAAAAAAGAATTTTCCAAATCGGGTCATAAATGACGGAGTACTGAGGTAACAAACATTTAAAAAAAACATACAACCGAATTGATAACCTCCTCCTTTTTTTGAAGTCGGTTAAAAAGTATTTTTATCCCAATGACCGTATTATGAAGAATTAATCCTATCATTTTTCCAGTGTCAGAGAGCGACAGAGCTATACTTTACCTATAGCATCATCCGTTTTTTGCAACATAATCATGATGGCATGAATACTTCATAATAAGGACCTGGGTCTTTGAACTTATCAAAAAAGTATATTTGAACATGTACTATGTATGTAATAACTGCTTATTTTTTGCTATCAATCTTAAGCGTTAACTTTTTTGTTAGTATGAACATTAATTTCAAATGTCATAATAAATTAATAAGTAAGTTTTGCTGTTTGAAGTAATGATGTATGATGTAATAGTTATTAAACTAGCCATATTAAAATAAATTGTAAAATATTTCCGATGAATGTTATTTCCTTCGGTACTGGTATTATATTTAATAAACAGCATTAAATTGATATTTACAAAAAATTAATACCTAGAAACAAAGATTTAAAAAGTTCACAGAATTCCTAGAATTTAGCAGTAGTCGTACAAGGTTCGCGCTTTCAACACACTTGTCGCTCCAGTACATACAAAACTTATAATAATATCTATATACAGGATGATTTTTTTTACCGTCTCGAAATGTTTACAGGTTGTTCTACCCATGAATATGAACAACTTTCACTATGGGACCAACTCTGAAATCACGAAAAAAAAAATCTGCTGATTCATACATTTTAGTCGAGTAGGTATTGAACTTTTGTATGAATCAGCTGATTTTTTTTTCGTGATTTCAGAGTTGGTCCCGTAGTAAAAGTTGTTCATATTCATGGATAGAACACCCTGTAAAAATTTCGAGACGGTAAAAAAAATCATCCAGTATATGTCGCAGTAAGATGGTTGAAGCCGTGATATAGTTATATCCCTAGAGATATAGCTTTATACCGTAAAATAGTTATAGAAAAGCTGTTCATAACTGTTGGAGTGCCCTAATTTTGTTACTGCGACCAATTTCGATGTACCGCTCGCCGGTCACTGCTGTGGCACCGCTCGCTTCGCTCGCTCAGCCCGCGCGTATTTGGTCACAGTTCTAGCCTAATCAATTTGGTCACAGTGCCCTAATGTTATATTACTTGATCGTGCTCGTATCATAGTTATATTTCTAGTAAAATAGTTATGAACCGCTTTCATATAAACATATTATGCTATATAAAGGGTTTTCCAATAGGGACGGGTTGATGTTGACAGTCTGTGGCAGCCATACTATTTTGGTGGGATCTGTAAAATCTGTTGTATATTATGCAGTCAGTGATGCCAAATCACCATGGCAAGTTACACGGTTGAGCAGCATGTGCAAATGATAAAACTTTATTATCAAAATGAGTGTTCGTTAGTGCAAACGTTGCGCGCATTGCGCCCATTTTACGGCAGACGCGGTGGCCCTTCAAAGTCCACTCTCCAACGATTGGTGACTAAATTTGAGACGACCGGTTCGGTAAACAACCAACCAACACCTTTACGTCAAAGGAACGCCAGATCGGCCGAGAACATCGCCGCTGTACGTGAGAGTGTTCAGGAGACTCCGAGGCAGTCGATTTCTCGCCGTGCTCAAGAACTCGGCCTTTCGCAGACCTCAACTTGGAGAATTTTGCGTCGGGACTTGGGTCTGCATCCGTACAAGATCCAACTGACCCAAGAGCTCAAAGTTAATGACCATAGACAACGCCGTGTGTTCGCTGAATGGGCATCGGAACGCTTGGAAGAGGACCCCGATTTTGGCCGAAAAATAATCTTTAGCGACGAGGCACATTTTTGGATGAATGGTTTTGTTAATAAGCAAAATTGCCGTATATGGGATGACCACAGCCCACATGAGGTTCACCAGGTGGCAATGCATCCACAAAAAGTTACTGTTTGGTGCGGATTTTGGTGTGGCGGCGTCATTGGTCCGTACTTCTTCGAAAACGACGTTGGCGAGGCCATCACCGTCAACGGCGAGCGCTACAGATCAATGATAAACAATTTATTTTGGCTTGAATTGAACAATATGGACGTGAACGACATGTGGTTCCAGCAAGATGGCGCTACTTGCCACACAGCGAACGACACAATCGACATTCTGCATGAACGGTTTGAGGGTAGAGTTATCTCTCGCAGAGGTGACGTGAATTGGCCACCAAGATCGTGTGATTTGACTCCGCTAGACTTTTTCTTGTGGGGTTTTCTGAAGTCGCAGGTCTATGCCAATAAACCACATTCGACCGTTGCCCTGAAAGCCAACATAACGCAGGCCATCGCTCGGATTCAGCCGGATCTATGCAGCAGAGTCATTAAAAATTGGACCTCTCGGATTCGTGCCACCATACGAAGCCGCGGCGGACATTTGAACGATGTCATATTCCATCCATAATGGCATAAATGGGCCTTTTAAATAAAAAATAAATTTCGTTAATATCTCACACACATCTTGTTTTATTCAATTTTAACATCGACCCGTCCTTGTTGAAAGACCCTTTAGGATGACTGGTTATTAGTGACCGATACTTAAACACATGATAACAAGCAACTTTTACTATGGCACCAATCCTGAAATCGCGAAAAAAAAAATCTGCTCTTTTTCGTATGACTCGTCAATATGTAGGGACCAGCTGATTTTTTTTTCGCGATTTCAGGATTGGTGCCATAGTAAAAGTTGCTTGTTATCATGTGTAAAATCATGTGTTTAAGTATCGGTCACTAATTACCAGTCATCCTATATAGTCACGGCTTCAACCATCTTACTGCGATATATACATATTATAAATAAAAATAGCTATTCGTTTATGTTTGTGACCGCGTGGTCGTTCTAAGCTATGCAATGGATTTTTATGCTGTTTTCACTATCGTTTGAAGAATTTATTCCAGAAGGTTTATGTGTATAAAACATTAATAAAGTCGGATCGATAGTAATACATAACTCTTTTATAACCTCCAATATTTTACTTCCAGAGCAAAACAAATGGTACAAAAGCTGGTCCAGAAAGTGGGTTTCGCGGGCATCCTAGCCTGCGCGTCGGTACCAAATCCCCTATTTGACCTCGCTGGTCTGACCTGCGGGCACTTTTTGGTACCGTTCTGGACCTTCTTCGGTGCAACCGTGCTTGGGAAGGCGGTCATCAAGATGCACATACAGAAGATGTTTGTTATCATCGCTTTCAATGAGACTTTAGTTGGGTGAGTTAAACTTTTAAATTACCAATATTGAGATTACTTATTCTTTAGACCTCCAACTTTATAAGAAAAAGCGAATAATAATTCAACATATCCCAGAATTAACGCACAACCTCTTAAGGGGTCATTGTACTCATCATTATGAACAACGTTTACTATGGGACCAAACCTGAAATCGCGAAAAAAATCTGCTGTTCCGTACATTTACGTTCGCATAACTCGTCAAAATGTAGGTAACAGCTGATTTTTTTTCGTGATTTCTGGGTTGGTCCTATAGTAAAAGTTGTTCATAATTATGAGTACAATGACCCCTTAAGAGGTGGTGCGTTAATTCCAGGGCATATTGTATAAGTAGTGAGAAGTCTTCAATTTAGTGGTCAGAAACTGCAGCGAGGAAGTATATTTGTATAGAAAACAACAAAATTACATAGATCAGCATCATTAATACCATGAAATTACATAGATGAGCTGTGTGAGAATCATTAAAACAACGAAATTACATACATCAGCTGTGTGAGAATCATTAAAACAACGAAATTACATAGATCAGCTGTGTGAGAATCATTAAAAAAACGGAATTCCATAGATTTAAAACAACGAAATTACACAGATCAGCTGTGTGAGATTCATTAATACAACGAAATTACATAGATCAACTGTGTGAGAATCATTAAAACTGAAATTGTTATTGGAAAAAGATTGACAAAAAATTGACTTCATATTCAAAACATTTACTTCAATTAAACCATTTACAGGCACTTGAAGAGTTCGGTCAGTCAGAATATTGAAGCTAGTTTTGATATAAGTTGTATCAAAACACATAAAAAAATTAAATTTTCTATTTCAAATTTATAATGAAACTCCAATCATAATATTTTTTTTTTTCTTTTCCAGCCAAGTCCTTTCCTGGGTAGAAAGGATACCTTACATCGGGCCAAAACTAGAGGCTCCTTTACTAGAATTCCTTCGCAATCAGAAGGCTCGTTTACACAAAAACGACTCGGCGTCGCCCGCAGACAATCAAGGCTCGGTTCTATCCAGTTTATTAGAAAAATTCGTACTAGTCATGGTGGTATACTTCGTTGTGTCGATAGTGAATGCGCTAGCGCAGAACTATAGCAAGCGAGTCGGGAAGAAGAAGGGAAAGAAACGGGAATAGGGTCTGCGATCGCCGGGCGACGCGTTATTTGCTATAGGTACGTATCTTTATTTTTTTAAGCATTGCGTAACCTAACCCGCAGTTAAGAGGAAATGCGGGCGGAGAGACTTTTGAAAATTAAGCCCCGCCCTCAAATTCGTGCGATAAGAACAACTGCTGATCCAACTGACTAGCCTATGTAAAAAAGTCATAATTCGAAGTTTGGCTGCCGCCTATTTCCTCTTCCAATATTGGACCACCATTTCATAAACTGAATAAGAAAGATAAATACTGTATCCCTGTGTTTTTCTTTTTTCATGATTAGTTGGCAAACTTTTACACTAGGCCTCTGTTGACAGCGGTCAAAATAGGCAATTTTTAGCATTTTTTTAGGTTTCTTAGTGCTTATAAAGTTAATGTATCATCAAAAAGGAAAACATAGGGACATTACAAGTAGTTGATATTTATTTCACTGTAAAAAAAATCATTGCTTTAAGGTCAATCAATCTGCCTAGCCTTTTCCCAACTATGGTGGGGTCGGCTTCCAGTCTAAGTGGATGCAGCTGAATACCAGTATTTTACATGTAGCGACTGGCTCTCGACTTTAATAGAGAGAGGGCCTCTCATGCACGAAGTGGTGCCTTTAAATCCGGGCAATTATGTACTTGCCGAGTATACCTTGGACATTACTGACATCGGTGTAGGAAAACATCGCGAGGGAACCTGGACTTATAATTAATATAAATACGTCTGAAATCGCCAACCCGTCTTGAGCAAGCGTGATGATCAATGCTCGTGCCTACTCTGTATGAGAAGAGGCCTTTGTCCTGCAGTGGGACAATAATACGCTAGTTAAAATTGGTCTTCTGTTTTCGAGCACAGCTGCCAACCGTAGGTCTTGGGTTCGATTCTCGGATCGATCAGTGTTTAATTGGGTTTTTCTGACAACATTTTCAGAAGCAAACCGTATATAGTATTATTGTACCCAATAGGTGGCAAATTATCGCTGTAGTCGATGTGCCAAGCATTGTCATGGCATAATCCCCCATGACAATAATTCAAGTCCATTTTTAGATTCATAAATGATAATTTTTCCTTGTATTATTTTCCAGCGCGGCGGCGGCCGTCGGAGCGCATGCGCCGGCGTCGGTAGTAGCGCACCTCGCGCGCGCGGCGCATGATGACGTGACGCGTGCGAGTGAGACTGTCACGCGCTACACGTGGCAATCGCACCTTGCGCCCCGTGTCCCCCGCCTCACCTTACCTACCTACCGTTCTAATGGCATAAAAATGTTATGTATCATAAATTTAATGTTAAATTGTATTGTACATACATATTGTAGTCAGACAGAGCTTGTTTATTACACAAAATGGCTGGGTATTTTGTGGAATATTCAGTAGTAACTTTTCATTTTTTTTAAACCATAGATATTGTTCAGAGTCGAACCATAGGGTGCTTACATGAAGAAACAGGTGTCCGGTACAGGCGAGTCTGTGCGGGTCGGTACCGATCGGTGCAGGTATAATATTCCATGTTATCTTATGTGCTCACTTATAAAGGAGCAGGTTTATACTTGTCAGTGCCGACTACCATAATAACCCTGTACCGCATGAGTGTCTGTACCGGAAACCTGTTTCTTTATGTAAGCACCCATAGACAATTTTTTTTTTTAATTCTTCAAAAAGGTTTCAAAGCCTTACCAAAGAGCGTCGCCATTTTTTAAGGACGGTCGGTAAATGCTATAATTTAGCTGTACATACTAGGCTATGTACATAAGGTGCGTTACTATCAATAACTTTTCTCTCAAAATTAATTGAAACGGTGTAAACATTTTGACTTAGTGTTATAGTTTGAGCAGGTTCTTTTATCATTAGCAGAGGATTTGCTTTAATACGGGCAGTTTTAGTGTTATTAATAAATAATAATGAATGGTTAGGCAAAAGTGTTATATGTTATAGGATTTGGGAGCCTTTTGGATGGTGCAGAACAGTGAAAGACTTTTATTATGTCAGATGATCATTATTTTGGGCACGTATTGTATTCTAGAAAGATCGTGAACCATCATCACTCTCCTGTCCTTATCCCAATTTATTTGGTGTCAGCGCAACATGTATTTTCTTCATATTTCTCTATTAGTCGTCATCTCCGTAGTCACCTCCTTTCTAGCCATATCATCGTTCACACATTCCATCCATCGTTTCTTTGGTCTTCCCCTACTCGTATAGCCATCCACATTCATATTCAAAACCTCACGACATTTTTCTCATTCCTCTGCATCACATGCCCATACCATGTCAACCAATTTCCACACAACTTTTCAGTTACCGGTGTCACTTTCAGACTTCCTCTTATATACTCATTTCATATTCTATCCATTTGTGTAACACCACACAGCCGTCTTAGCATTCTCATCTCAGCTGCATGCAATTGCTTTCATTCATCCCTTTTGTGGCCCAACATTCTGATGAATGTTGGGCCAAACTATGCTATGCTATTTTTTATAAAGTAGAAAATATTCGTGAATATATCTATATTTTGAGGAGCTCGTGGCTAAGTAATAACAGCCGCACGGGTCGATCCATCAGGTTAAGCTACGCTTGCCGGGGTTGGTTCGTGGATGGGTGACCATCTTTACATACCGAGACTCCTCCGTGCCTCGGAAAGCACGTTAAGCCATTGGTCCCGGCTGTCATTCGTGGATCTTTGACAGTCGTTACGGGTCGTCAGGAGCCCGAAAGTCTGACAACCAGTCTTACCAAGGGGTATCGTATTATCTAGTTACTGGGTTGTGGAGGTCAGATAGGCAGTCGCTCCATGTAAAATACTGGTATTCAGCTGCGTCCGGTTAGACTGGAAGCCGACCCCAACACAGTTGGTAAAAGGCTAGGCAGATGATGATCTGTATTTTAAACTAGATTTCAAGTCGACATAATAATCGAGTCAGCGTCTTTCTAACTAGAATATGGGCCTAAAAATCAATTTAATCACCATCATTGCCCCCATTGCTTAAAACATCCAAAAGTTTTCAAAAATATCCGTAACAAGATATAACATTATCAACTTCTTACATTCATAAGTACTTATATAAAAAACAGCTATCGCCCGACCTATATAGCTCTTGCCTTTACAACAATAATGTACATAAGTAGCGTTAATATATAAGATAACTAGCTAATATATTACAACACCAACGCACTACTGTGTATATATCTGAGTTATCCGCGAATACTCAAACGACATTTTTTATGACGTTCGTAGAAGTCTTTCTGTCTCGACAATTCACCTTAAAGTGACAGAAATGGCATGAGGCTGAGCGATGGTAAGTGAGTGGTGTTTGAGTATTTGAAGGTTAGTTTAATGAGTGACTTGGTTTAGCTTAGGTGCTCAATGAAGCCCGTAATAATTGTTGGGTTAGCAGGAATAGTGGAAAAAGTGGCTGTAGGTTAGATCATTTTGGCAGTTTCGATAAAATGTGAATTTTATGTTAGGCGAAATTGTCAACTTTTTTCAGTTTCTCCAGATAAGCATTATGAAATGTCTAACCATTTTAAGTTGTATTAGTTGTCAAAACAACCCAGATACTTAGTTTTTTCATTCGAAATTTGAAAACAGTTAAAATATAACATTTATTAGCAAAAATTTATTAGAAAGAATACTAATAATTGTCGTTAGTCTTACCTTTTTTTGTTGGCTGAACTGTTAAAGGACAGTCATCAAAAAAAAGTCTTAATTAACTCACTTTTAAAACTACAAAAAAAGTTTACAACATAAAAAAAATACCAAAATGTATGTTATTTATTATTTCATGTGATTATATTGATTCCAAAAAATAACGTTTGGTGCTGTTCCTAATTTAATTTGATGTCTCCCGTTATTTTGAATAAGGTTTTCACCTAGTCCGTGGTAGATAATAATTATTACGTTATATGTTTATTATTTATTTTTCAAATACAATATTATTGTTCATTGCTTTGTATTTACGCAATGGCGGGGTTAGCTACGAATATATGGAAATTTTGGGATAAATTGATGCTTTTTAATAAATATGTAATTACATAAAAATATTCATCAGTTGTTATGTTAGTAATAAAATGTATTCTCTGGTACTTATATTTATTGAAAAAAAATACGAAATACGTAATGTCTTATAAAATATAATGCATTATGATGAGAGAGAATTTTAACGCATTCAAGGCATTAATTTATAACAAAAATTCGCAATGTCTAGTTAACTTGGCCCCAATTAATGTTAAGATTTTACGATTGAAAGACATTTTTGTATCTCGTATTTATAAAAGATGATTAATGATAAGTAGATAAATGATGTCCAGTATTAAAGTTAAGGATTTTTTTTTATTATAATAGGAATGAATTCACTGTGTAAGGTTTCAGAGGTCGCATTCCTTCTTTGTAGACAGTTTAAAATTACAGTTTGATATAAATGTTTGGAATTTTAAATGATATAGTTTATATTGGGTTTGTGAAATGTTAATTATTGTGACTACCTATTTAGTTTTGGAAAATCTATTTTAAAACTCGGATTTTCTCTTAGAATCATCTTATTCTTATTTATCTATGTGTATATTTTACTCGTCTATGGAAATGGGTATCAGAAATGCCTATTACTAATACTCAATTAGCCTTTCGTTTTAAGCATCTAAAATGCTTTGTTCAAAGACAATTTATGAGGATAACTTTCTCAAAAATAAACACAAAAATAATTTGCATTTCATTCAAACTTAATAACATTATGGGTAATTTTATGAATTTAAAATAGCAGTGTGCAAATTATCTATTGTCTATTTCTATTCTATATCTGTAGTTTTGTGAATTAGGTAAATGTAGGTCTCAAACTCTGCTAAGACACCTTTGGACTAAAAAAAAAATATGTATTTTTATGATTTTTTCTTTGTTAGTTCACGCTGCGCTGTGGTTCTAGAGTTCACAAAAATGTTAGTGTTTGAAGTTTTATGCACATTTTAGTAAACACTTTACTAAAAAAATAGACCATTACCGTTTTTGCCGGTACAATGAGTCGCCAATGTGGACAATCAGCCCATGCATACGCACAACTTTCATAAAATCTATCAGTTATGACGTAATTAATGGATAACGATGCGTAATAGTTATAAGCAAAATCCACGTGCTTTTTACGTTAAACCATGGTGCCAAATTCAGAGTATGTAATTTATGTAAATAATTTCAAGCTTAAACTCGTTTGTTTGTAGTCAGAAATCAATGTGTTTCATAATAGTGATTTAAAATTAGGTTTTAGCAGAATTTGAACCTAAAACTAAACTCTAGTGACATTCATTTAAAATTGTTCATAATTTAATAGTTATTTTAAAATCTACATTCTGTTTAAGTATGCTTTATGCTACATTCCACATTATTCTAGTACTTTTTCAAACAAAATTTAATTTTGTGAACTTCCTGGTTGTCTAAAATTTTTCGAAAAATTGGCTGTAAACAGGGTAAAGTCGGTTTAAAAATTGTAAATTTGAAACAAAATATGTATTCAAACATGACTTGGAAATGAAATAATATCATAAAAAAATCTCCTTAGTGATACAAATCACTGCCATAGTTACACAAAAATGTTACAATGTTGCAAAATGGTTTGTAATTTTTATAATCAGTGATTAAAACAGGATTGTTTTT
Source organism: Fissipunctia ypsillon (assembly GCA_947568875.1). NCBI lineage: Eukaryota > Metazoa > Arthropoda > Insecta > Lepidoptera > Noctuidae > Fissipunctia > Fissipunctia ypsillon. The sequence goes on from OX387662.1 coordinate 18,857,671, forward strand.
ATTAGTTTATTGTAATAATATTTTTTTTGTCCTAAAATTGTATATAAAGAGAATGTATTCGTATATCGTACATTTGTCTGTACAGTCATGTGGAGTGGTACCTTAGTACAAAATATTGCTTTTTTTTTTTGTAAGTTTGAGGTTTCATACTCACGAAGCAATAAATGAATGTTCACGAAATGCTGTTTTCTTTTGATACCTTTACTTTTGTTGCAATATGCAATAAATTCTCCACTAGCCAACCTATCTAGATCTCCATCTCGATTCTCGATAAACTGAGACCTCGATCTCGATTCTCGATAAACTGTGACTGCCAAATATTTTGCAAACAAAATATTTACCCAAGTTTGTTTAAGTATATTGGTTGTCTCGGTTTATTCCCGGTCGTCCCCACCCCGTCGTCCCCACTGGGCACGAGTGGGTTTCGTTCCTCCCCTGTGGTGACGATTAGAACTTTTTTTTTCCACTCGTGCCCAGTGGGAACGACCAGGAATAAACTCTTTTTTTTTTCCCCACTCGTGCCCAGTGGGGACGACCGGGAATAAACCGTTGTCTCCTACTCAAAAAACGCAAGCTCCCAAGAGAAAAATTTAGCTCACGGTGCAACCATACGGGCAAGAATATCAAACTGCACGCCAAAAACTTTGTTCAGTACCTGGAATCCGGAATCATCGGGAAAGGCAACCAAGCTTTAGCAATCCGATTGGGTACTATCCTCGCCGGCCACATGAGGCTATACACAAGTCAGATAAATAGAAACCCAACCTAGCTGAAGACGCTAGTTTTCTCACTAGCTTACTAGCCTAGAAATGAAGCTAGTTCTGTATAATAATATAATAATAATATATAATATAATCATTTATTTCAGATTCATCTTACGATTACATCCATATTTGTTAGTACAATTGCAAGCTTACAAACTAGTGTTAGTAATAATATAATTAATAATTGATTAAGTGGCAGGTCCTGGTGGACTCCCCAATGATGGTGACAAATCATTACACGACTGCATGCAGCCGTATCCAGCGAGCCAGCATCGGAGAGTCCCACCGGTCCGCCAGCACGCGCAGGATGGTGTTGGGATTGTCGCGCGTGCGGCGCATGATAGAAGCGCATCGTTTGCGCATGATGGCCGCAAAGCCGTCTGTGCCAGCCGCCGCGAACATCGCGGAGGCGCTGCAGTGGCGCGGCAGCCCCATCAGCACCCGGAACGCGTTATTGTATTGAACGCGCAGATCGCTGTATGTCCGCTGCGTATAGCTAACCCACAGGCTGCAGGCGTAAAAGGACTGACAGTACGCTTTAAAAAGCGCAACTTTGACAGTCCACGTGCATCGTGAAAACCTGCGGGCTAACATGTTGCATCGGACAGACAGCGCTCTGCGCTCCCTCTCAACCATACTGTCCTTGAGATCCTCAGTGACCCATAAATATGTATAAACGAGGTCAGAGTGACTAGTTTGCTAGAGCGCTTTCTTGCTATCCTAGCATCACGTAACCTGAGCGTTATACGCGGTGTGAATCGAAGTAGATCTATGAGACGTATTTACTTGAATAAGTAGATGCGCAGTGCGCACTAGGTATTTTTCTGGACTAGGCCGCACCTAGTACGACGCGTAAAGTACGAAGTCCATCAAGAGTTTGAATTGAATTGCATGTAGGTATACTTTTTGTAGAAACCTGGCTCTACGCTTATCTAAACCAAACATCACCCTGTTCCACGATGAGAAACTCATATCATGCTTCAAACATACTAATACCGATGAGGTAAAAATCTGGAACGCATTTCATTTATTTATACATCTCTCATGTCTTAATGTCAATTTGTATTTGAGGTTACGTGGATATAAAAATATAATTTAATTTCAATTTATCAATAATTCTATATTCAAACTGTCGCAATGTTGCGGCGGTTAGCTTGTACAATAGTACAATCTCGTGGTATCAAACACACAGTCAATGTAAAATGGGTAAGACCAGAATACGTGCCTGCATACAAACCAGAGAAGTCTGGAGACTTGGAAGGCCTACCTCCCATTCCTGAAACCGCTATTGGTAAAGATTATGCTTTAACTGAGGATATTAAAGAGTAAGTAACAATTTGCTTTCATGTGACATACAATAAAAATATACTTTCTATTAGCTGGTCACAACTTTTTGTTACTACTGCTGAAGTTGATGACAGAAAAATGTGCATGCTCTGTGTATTATAAAGATGTAATAAAATAAATAATCAAATGATCTATCTCATTGTAATATTTGTATTCCAATTAATTCATACATACATACTCAAATTATGATTACTGAATTATTTCTTTTCTATATTTATTTTACATCACCTTTCAGTGCCTCGGAGGCAGTGAAGAAGATATTCTCAGTGGGCCACCTTGGTCGCAAGGAGTACAATCGGTTGGTCAAAGAGGAGTTAATTAATAGAGTGCGGAGACATCAGTATGACCAGGGCACAGCTGAAACTAAAAGTATGATATTATTTCATTTAACAGTAGATTCAAAATATAGGCCACATATTTTTATCACAAGAAGGAAGACTTACATTGACTGTTTTGTTTACAGTTGCATTCCTCACAGGACAGATACGGTATCTTCAAGACACAATGGATAAGTTTCCTAGAAATAAGAAAATGAAGGTAATAGAATATTAAAGCATTTTATGGAATACCTATCAGCATTATTTTTATGGTTTGTTGTCCATCTTTATAAAAAAAATATAATAAAAACATCTTGTGTTTTGGTATAAATCTACTCAAGTGTATGCTAATAATTTACTTTAATTTCAAATAATAAAATATATATTAATTTCCTCTTCAGCAACTAGTCCAAGAACGCATTGACAAAAGGAAGAAGCTACTGAAGTTCTTGAGACAATATGACTACAAGAAGTTTGAATGGCTTTTAGAGAAACTCAATATTGAATACAAAGGCCATCCAGAGTAAGTGAATAGTTTTAAATTATGTATGTATAAGTAATAAACAGAGATCGGATATTCGGATGCCTATTTACCTAAAGTTGAGGTGTTGGCTAATATGGAATGCACTTTTGTATCAATCGTTAAAATTTCGCCATTCTGGAAATGATAAATTTATTACTTTTTGACTATAGAATCGACACGCACTACCCTTCCTCTTACACCCTACATACACATATACTTGCATCGGGGGTTAAAAATGAATTTCAAGCATAAGAATAGTTGTGTGATCCCGGTGTCTCAGTATTTTGAAAATATATAATACCACATGTTTAAGAAGTCGTTTCCATACCATGTATCCGATTAGTTGTGCATTCCCGGATTTTCTGGAATCCCGGGATTTATATTAAAAAAAAAAAATTAAGAAGCCGCTTCCATAATCTCTGCGAAAATTTAACTTTAGGTAAATATGCATCCGATTATCCGATCACGAGTAATAAATAACAAATAATGGGTATTGGAATAAATCTGTAATCCTCCAGTCATGGTCACCAACTTGGAAAGTTTTCAGTTACCATCCTGTCTTTCACATTGCTATCCTTGTGGTATAAAGAGAAGTTAAGCAGGTAGAATTACTAAGAATGTCACAAAATATAAATCTTATATTTGTGCACCCATTATACCATACACAAACAACATGTCTTGGCAATATCTTTTCAGTTCCTCATTGCAACAAATTACCAATATTTATACACTTTTCCAGAACCTTCCACAAGCTATCCCGCATGGAATCCCTCCGCAAACTTACCGAGATGCACTGTGACGATATTCGCAACAAAAAACTGTCCGAATTCAGAAACTTGCTCGAAAGTCAACAAGGACCTTACTTGCAGCAGAAACTAGATGCTCTCAAATTAATCAGGAGTGAACAAATTGAACTAAAACTGCCAATCACTGTTACTGAGCAAGATATCAAGAAAGTTGAGCAGCAGTATGATGAATGGAAAATTAAGGATGATATTAAACAGCAAGCTAAGAAAAAGAAGAAGAATATTGTGATTGAATCGAATTGATTTTTGTAATTTATATTATAGTTAGTGGAAAGTTCCCTTTTTTTTCACTATTTGCACAAATTGGGGCTTGGGGCTTGTGGCTAAGAAATAAAAGCCGCACGAGTTGATCGATCAGGTTAAGCTACGCTTGCTGCGGTTGGTCCGTGGATGGGTGACCATCTTTACATATCAAGACTTCCGTGCCACGGAAAGCATGTTAAGCCGTTGGTCTCGGCTGTCATTCGTGGATCTTTGACAGTCGTTACGGGTCGTCAGAAGCCCGAAAGTCTGACAACCAGTCTTACCAAGGGGATCGAATTACCCAGTAACTGGGTTGTGGAGGTCAGATAGGTAGTCGCTCCATGTAAAATACAAAGGGGTATCGTATTACCCAGTGACTGGGTTGTGGAGGTTAGATAGGCAATCGCTCCGTGTAAAGTAATTGTATTCAGCTGCATCCGGTTTGACTGAAAGCCGACCCCAATATAGTTAGGAAAAGACTAGGCAGATGATATTAGCACAAATTGGTAAATTGAGTAGGTAATAAAGAAACAAAACAAATAGTTTAAAACCATTTTATTAATAAGTAATTAAGTACAAATTACATACAAGTCTTATACTTAAAAATATTCATATAATAAAAGTATGAAGCGTATTGTCAAAATCAGTCGAATTTGGACGGAGTATAATTTACATAAATGTTGACATTTCGAGTATATATAGCGATTTAATATTAAAATAATGGAATGAAATACTTAATAATAGGGAAGACGAAACTTATTTCCTATAATTTACATAGAATATGGCTTTAGGCTAAGATTTAGGCGATGGACGATAACACAGGCAAAGGGCAGAGTTGAACTGGGAAAGATCTATCCCATACTAGAATATTTACTCTAACTATTAGAAAATATTGTATTATAACCGAGTAGTACCTTCTTAAGCAGGGTTCCCAACCTTCCTAAAACTTTCTTTTAGAATCACTACGCCCCGAGTTACTGTGTCGACTTAAGCAGAAAAGCTTATGAATGTATGGGCAACGTCGAAAATGTATGCGCCCCCTAGGATAGGTTAGATTTTCTTTTGTTCATTGAAACTGTAAAAGGAGGTACTTTGTCGAGTTTCTCTCACTTTATGCATAATTTATGAGAGACTGAAGCGAGTTCGAAAAATTTTATGTCCGTGACCACCAACGCCATCCGCTTCCATATTTGGTAAATAATTAGTACTCAATTGCTACTAATTAGTACTCGAACAACAAAATTTTGCACAATTTCCAGTATGTAACATTCCTTAGACCATTCACACAAAGAGTTACTTTCTCGACTTATGCAAAAAAGCTGAAGCCTTAACATTTTCCAAAACCAAGAATTTTTTTTTTTTAAATATACTAGCTTCCGCCCGCGACTTTGTCCGCGTGAAATCTCTTGTTTCCCCAACCCACCCCGTCGCATCGCATCGCCTGCCCGCGCTGTTACTTATTGAGGTCAATAATCGAGATGAAAACTATCCTATCGTTTAAGTTGGACCAAGTTACATATAGTGACCAAATTTCATCAAGATCGGTTCAGTAGTTTCGAAGTTCATTCAGGACATATATCGTACACGAGAATTTTATATATATAAGATAGTTTATTGTTGGAGCTGTCGCGCCTCCCATCGGTCACACTGCTTCCCTCTAGCTGAGCGCGCCCCAGCGGTTGGGAACCCATGTTATAATGTTTTTGTTGCTGAATTTAAATGTAACAAAGAAGTCGTTAGGAGCGACAATATTTTTGGATAAACTTAGAGCTATATTAAAAAGGACCTGCCTGTATTATAATCATTACGTCGTAAGATAAATTTATAATTGCTATGCAGTAATCTGTTAACTGCACTGAATCATTAAATAGCAAAGAATAAAAATGAAAAACATAATGTACTCTCGTATCGGCACGAATATAAGAAAAGCCAATGCTATGGTAAAAAAAAACAAGCTGACTGCCCAGAGGATCTTATTGCACCTTGAAATTTATTTAAATAGACATTTTATAACTAGGCAGTCGGCCCACGTGAAATATTGGTATTTAGCTGGTTAGACTGGAAGCCGACCCCAACCTAGTTGGGAAAAGGCTCGTAAGATGATGATTTGAAATTTTAGTTAACAGAAAACATCATGTCGCAATTGGCACTGCTGCGCTAACACCGGGTTTCACTCAAATGACCCACTGAACCGTGCACACGTTGCTGACGTTGTACACGTTGCTGACGTTGTACGCGTTGCTGACGTTGCACACGTTTCAAAGCGACGTGGTGTGCGGCGCGCGCGCGTAGGCGGTGGGGATGAACCCGGAACGCCGACACTTGGGCGCATGCGCCCACAGCCAGCCCTCCACGGTCTGCTGCGTCAGGTCCGCGTACACCCACTCACCGCGCTTCACTGATAAGTCGTCCGGGGCTTGCGCCTGCAACAAAAGAAAGTTTTTACTGCACTAAAGAAAAAATCACCAGACTCTGAACAACGTCGGTACTTGTGAGCCAGAAATCAGAAATTTTTATTTGTGTTATGATTAGCATTTACCCGCGGCTTCGCCCGTGTGGTGGTCGGAAATTATGCCATGGAAACAAACCACCGGGATAAAACATATCCTATATAACCCAGGTCTGCCCGTGTGCCCATCCATGAAAAAGTAACAGATCGACAAGAGTTACTTTCGCATAAGTATACAACAAGTCCCGGAATTAACGCACAACCTCTTAAGGGGTCATTGTACTCATCATTATCAACAACTTTTACTATGGGACCAAACCTGAAATCACGAAAAAAAAAAAACAGCTGTTCCCTACATTTTGACGAGTTATGCGAATATGGAATTTATTGCTGGGGAAATGTGAGTGTACTATAACTGCCTATCCATTGAGGAAACACAGGCGTGATGTTATTGTATTACCTTATAATCGTAGAGCATGACTAGTTCGGTGCCGTGGTATCGTCCGTCGCTGTCCTGTGGCTGCACGTTGAGTTTGTTGTTGTTCATCAACGAGTTGTTGGGATTTGTGGGCGGCGGTGACAGGACAGGTTGTGTGTTGTCTTGTTGTGTTGCTGAAAGTTATAATTGGATAGAATAGTTTCGTTTAAATTCAAGATTATTTATAACTAGCCTCTGCCCGCGACTTCGTCCTCGTGAAAGAAGAATGCCCATTTTTCACCTGATTATGTATAGAAATGAAATAAATCTTAAAATTCAGCTAATTGAATTGTATATTAATTACGCTTATCACAATGTTAAATGGGGGCTTGTGGCTAAGAAATAACAGCCGCACGGGTCGACCGATCAGGTTAAGCTGAGCTTGCCGCGGTTGGTCCGTGGATGGTTGACCATCTTTACATATCAAGACCCCTTCGTGCCTCGGAAAGCACGTTAAGCCGTTGGTCCCGGCTGTCTTTCGTGTATCTTTGACAGTCGTTACGGGTCGTCAGAAGCCCGAAAGTCTGACAACCAGTCTTACCCAGGGGATATCGTATTATCCAGTAACTGGGTTGTGGAGGTCAGATAGGCAGTCGCTCCATGTAAAATACTGGTATTCAGCTGCATCCGGTTAGACTGGAAGCCGACCCCAATATAGTTGGGAAAAGGCTAGGCAGATGATGACAATGTTAAATGAAACGCAGGAAAACAATATTTTTTAATATTTCTTTCTGCTTATCTACGTCAAGGGTAAACGTATTACCACGTTTTGAACGCATCTCAACTACCCTTTTTTACGACGCTCCATTTTAAACACTGCTACTTGACTTTATTCCATTATTTTTTTCTCTGTTTCCGAGTTTTATTAATTTTAGTTAATTAATATAAATAATATTTGTTTAGTTTGGATTACCTTGAACAACAGCAGGGTACACAAAGCCTGAGGGTATGAACCCCTCTTGTCCGTCACTGCGCACGATCCAGTACCAGTCTGGGTCTTCTCTGTTTAGAACTGTAAAAGCAAAAGCAATGTTCTTCAACACACAATCATGCATACAAGGAACCCAAAGATAATTGTTTTTTTTTTTTAATAAGTTTTTGTCTACTTTAGAGACTGTTAAAGTATGCTCATTCAGAAATAATAGTGATAATAATTGTCGTAACGGCCAATGGCCTGATGGCCGAAAGCCTCGACTAACATCTCACGAGGCTCTCGTTAGGCCGTTGGATCAAGGGCTTGTTTCAGAAGGCAGTACTCCTCGATACGGGTCGTATTGGGAGGAGGTTCCTGTCTCTGCAGCCCTAACCACCGGTAGCTTGGACCCTGCTCCCGACACCGGCGGACTTCTAATTTTTTATATTTTTAAATGTAATTAGATAAGAAGGAAAATATATAAACGAAGTGACGATAATATGTTCCTGTCGCTGATGCCTTGACCGCCAGTAGCTTGGACCTTGTTCTTGATACCGGTGGGTTATTTTTTTATATATATATATACATTTTTTTTTTGTCAGAAAATTTATAAATGGTGTGGTAGAGATTATGTACGTACTAGCTGTTGCGGCTTCACCCGCGTGGATGTCAATACTTCCCTATTTGAATCGGATTTTGTTCACAATTTCATGGGTTTTTAATTTTTTGCACAAAACCCTAAGTCCCGTCAAAATCGGTCCAGCTGTTTCGGAGATTAGCCGGAACAAACAGACAGGCAGACCGAGAGATAGACAGACAAAAATTTAAAATATTGTTTTTTTTTTTTGTTTTAAGTAAGTACCGAGCTGTTATTTTGACATTACAAACAGACACTTCAATTGTATTTACACACATAACATCACGCCTTGTTTCCCCGAAGGGTTAGGCAGAGGTGTACCTATAGTACACCCACTAATATCAATAGTAGTAGTAGTTACTGGTATCAATTATATTTATTTGTCAAAAATCTATTTATATGTTTATATATGGTGACTGGTAATTAGTGACCGATACTTAAACACATGATTTTACACATGATAACAAACAACTTTTACTATGGCACCAATCCTGAAATCGCGAAAAAAAAATCAGCTCTTCCTTACATTTATGTTCGCATAACTCGTCACAATGTAGGGACCAGCTGATTTTTTTTTCGCGATTTCAGGATTGGTGCCATAGTAAAAGTTGCTTGTTATCATGTGTAAAATCATGTGTTTAAGTATCGGTCACTAATTACCAGTCATCCTATATGTACAAAATCTATGCTGAGTTTCACTAGTTCTCTTTCAGCCTGCTGTTGCTGCAGTGTGCTGTGTCAGCTGTGCGGCAATTTAAGCTGAAAGCACGGTGTTATGGACGGTTGAGTATTGTTTTAGAATAAGGTCATTAACCTGGCTTGTGGTCGTAGTCAGTGTCTCAACTGGACTCTTACCGGTTCCCCTGTTAATGTTAGTAGACTCACTCACCGGTCACAAACTCGCCGCGCTCCACATCAACGTCGTTCTCATCTCGAGCAGTGAATGTGTACAGCACTACGTATCGTCCGGAGGGGTCTTTGCTGAACGGACACGCCTCTCCCTCGCTGCCTAACTCAGAGTGCCCGTCGTTCGTTACCCCGTCCGATACGGATAATCTGGGGAGGGGTAAAAAGGATTATTAGGAAACTAAGTTTGTACTGGTAGCTTTGTGTGCAGACTTAATCACAACTTTTTAAATTATTTAAATTTCTATAAATAAGTTAAAGCCACTCAAAAATAACTTATGTTTTAAAACTAGACGAGGTTGGCTTTTCCTATCGGACAACTCTCGAGAAGAAACACCGAAACACACACTCTTAATTTTCTTTTGAAAATTTTGCGCACAGCTTTTGAAAATTTTACACACTTCTTTTGAAATTAATTGTGTCCAGTAGATGGCCATTATGTGCAGAAAGCTCTGCCACTAGACTGACTGGGGTGATCAAATAACTGTCTATTATTCTGAAGTTTGAAGACATTAATTGTCATCCCTCACTGGGTTTGTAGTGATAGATTACGACCCGCCCCACTCCTTATTGTTACAGAAGGGAGCCCCAGCGGGGCAAATATTAAAAGGCTAATTATGACTTGTTGAAATTCAAGTCGAAAAATTTGACGCAGAAAGCGACGGTGGGCTTGTATTTTATCTGCTAATATAAAAAGACTTTTATTCTGGACTACTGGGTTAAATATAAAAATGTGGCATGTATTTTGATTGCATTATAAAATGTCCTATGGGAAAATGCTGAACAGCATTTCAATTTCATTTTTTTGCCTTTTGTTTTGTTTAGCATTTTCCACTGGGTTCTGTCTCAAGCTACCCTTTCTTCAATGATGTTCAGCTGTGAGTTTCAAATCATCTTCCTATTTTGTTTGTTGGCATCCTCTACTGCACTCTCTGGGGTACCAGTCAGAAACAATTGTCTGCTAAAGGCTAGCGCAGACTGGGGCGGGCCGCGCCTCAACCCAAAGCATTACAAAAATCCTCCTTCATCACTTTTGTACATTTTCTAAGAACCAACGCACGCTACCTACAGGTGGGCCACTCCGCGCTTTTTTGTATGAAATATTATACTCACTGTGAAACATCTCGATGCGCCAAGTCAGTGGGTGACCGACTTCGGGGCAGCTTCTTCTTGAGGTCGTGATGCTCGCAGGGCGCGCAGTACGAGTGCGGGATGAAGCCCTCGCGGCGGGACTCCGCCACTATTACGTACACCCAGTCGTTCTCACGGTACAATACGTTTACGATTTGGCCGCGTTTTACCTGGAAAATTGTAAGAATTGTTATTAGTAATTGTTGGGAGGAACCTGGTAGTAGAGGCTGGTGCATTTATAATACACACACGTACTGTAGGTACTGTGACGTCACTGTAGCGCATCAGGGATGTGCGCAGAGGCACGTATAGACGACTTGCGCAATCGGGCGAAAGCGTGTCGCCTCTCTGGTGCGGCGGGACAGCGCCACCAGCCTCTTGGTCACTGTGGCCAATAGGGCGGAAGGTCTAATACTCAGGCACTGGACCAGGACACAAGTATAACCTTCAAACCGTGTCATGACTTAATGTTGTTTTTGTATTAAGGTGAAAGCGCCAGGGTAGCGCGAAATTCAAATTTTCTTACGTTTTTTGCAATTTGCAGGTATTAGGTTTTATGTTGGCTAAAATATGATTAGCGACCGTAAAAAATATGTATTGATAGAATGATAATTATAATCATTAAAGTCATCAATACAACTCTCTAAGACCAACTAATTCTGTTGAAAGACTATTTCATGAAATATTAACATTTCAGGATTATACTAACTTAAGGAATTGAGGACGGAGGAGGAGGAGGAAACGAGGAGCTCGTGGCTAAGTAATAACAGCCGCACGGGTCGATCCATCAGGTTAAGCTACGCTTGCCGGGGTTGTCCGTGGATGGGTGACCATCTTTACATACCGAGACTCCTCCGTGCCTCGGAAAGCACGTTAAGCCGTTGGTCCCTTGCGGGAGGCTCGAAAGAGTTACCGTGGCCCCGGCACAGGCAACAGAAGGAACACGGGTGGGTTTTAGTCAGTAAAAGTCTGACACGCCCTCCCGCTCCGCCCAGAGCGGGAGAAGTCATTTGATGATTTCCCATCCACAAAAAAATTGGTCCCGGCTGTCATTCGTAGATCTTTGACAGTCGTCACGGATCGTCAGAAGACCGAAAGTCTGACAACCAGTCTTACCAAAGGGTATCGTATTACCCAGTTACTGGGTTGTGGAGGTCAGATAGGCAGTCGCTCCATGTAAAATACTGGTATTCAGCTGCATCCGGTTAGACTGGAAGCCGACCCCAACATAGTTGGGAAAAGGCTAGGCAGATTGATTGACAACTTAAGGAATTGTATTACTGATTCTAACGATTATAATTCTGTAAATACATATTTGTTACGGTCGCGAATCATACTTTAATCACCATACACCCAGACACTGAGCTGCAAATTACAAAACTCGTACGAAAATTTGAATTTCGCGGGCTACCTTGGCGCTTCCCCCTTATTGCATTATACTGGATGATTTTTTTTACCGTCTCGAAATTTTTACAGGCTGTTCTACCCATGAATATGAACAACTTTCACTATGGGACCAACTCTGAAATCACGAAAAAAAAAATCAGCTGATTCATACATTTTGGTCGAGTAGGTATTGAACTTTTGTATGAATCAGCTGATTTTTTTTTCGTGATTTCAGAGTTGGTCCCGTGGTGAAAGTTGTTCATATTCTTGGGTAGAACACCCTGTAAAAATTTCGAGACGGTAAAAAAAAACACCCAGTATAATTGATTATTGATGACTTTGATATTCTTATATGTATGTACTAACACTAGTGTTTGATTTGATTTGTTTAAGTTGTCTAATATGTAATTACTAACTATTTGGAATGTTTTTTTTCATATTTCAAATCATCAGCGTACAGTAATCCACACTGGACAAGGCCTCTCCGACTGCCCGCCATTCAACTCGATAAGATTTATAATCCATACTAATATTATAAACGTGAAATTAACTCTGTTACCTATTCACACATTACCGTCTGAACAGAATGAAAGGCACACGGATTAGACCATGACCTAGGTTTACGACCTCCAAGCTGGTGAAGCCGCGGGTAAAATCTAGTCTTTCATGAATACGAATTGCTAGTAAGTGTATGTGATACAGGACCAAATCTAAAATACTGACAGATTTTGGTGCTAGTATTTTTTTTGTTGACTAAATCTGGATGTTTACGAGTTGAGGGGCAGGTAGTAGGTACGCTGTTACCTTTTCACGCCTGAACGGATTTTGATGAAATGTGGCACACAAGATCATAACCTAGGTTAGGGCATAAGATATTGCCAGTAGTATGTTCCAGCAGGATAATTTCTCCAAGTGGGTTTGCCCACTCATTGGCAAAAGTTAGTTAAATATAAAGTAATCTAACCTCTAACTCATCATCAACGCAAGGAGCGAAATCATGAAGCACCACCATCTTGGAGTCAGGACTAAGGCCATGCTCCTTTTCAATACCGACCCTCACCAGGGTCTCAATGCTGGCCGAGCCTGTGATACGTCCCATGCCAGGGCTTAGTCCTGAACCGGGACGTGATAAGTCTTTGTCTGAGTCACCACTGCTGGCTAGAAAGAAATTAGTTGATGTGGTATAATAAATAGAGAAAATCATGATTAGTAGTGAAATTAGTCAGGTCTGCAAACAAGTTTTGTTTGCTTTCATTTTGCATAAATTTTATGTAATCAAGTACTTATTATATAGACAGAAATAACAGCTATTTCAGTCTACCTTGTGCTTGAATAAATACTTGACTTTATCTAATGGATCTTTCAGATCTTTGTATGTAAAACTTTGGTAAAACTAAATATACTTACTGATTCATAACATTGCAAAAAATGAGAGTGGTGTGTGTGAGTCATAAAACTACAATCGCATTCAAAGCAATCAATTAAGCGTGTCTGGTAAATCAATTACCTGTAGGTAATTGGGTGGTTTTATTGAATTTTAGGAGATTCAAGTATTCATAGAAAGAATAGTTGTTTAATGAATAAGAAAAGTAGTGAAAGCTAAATCTAGAATATAATTAAATAACTAAACCTATTAGATAACTTCTTATTAGCTTTTCATTCAAAAAGTTTTGGTTTGTCTGAATTACATATTCAAAAACTTTTGCATCTATGGTCCATCAAGTTTTTTTATTTAGCCAGCCATTTACAATACCTAAATTGAGGTTCTCACGGTCAAGGGTATTGGGCATACAGGTTGTCAGGTGAAACAGGATGAAATTACTAGTTTTATATATTTATAATTATATAGAAAGTCTGAGGTCATTGACTTGAAAAGTTCCCAATGAAAGCTCGATACTTACATTTCTTCTTCTTCCCCCTTCTAATTCTAACTGGACACAGAAACGCCATACTGTAATAAACTTAAATTAACACATAACTAACAAAATTAGGTTAAATTCAACAAGTTATAGTCACTACTTTGAATAAAATACGATTTTCTCACGATTTCCTACATGTCAAAAAAGTTCACAAAACAACTTTTTTTTATACGTTTCGTTACTGCTTTCGGGTTGTGCGTTTCGTTTTTCGCAAACATTCAAAACTGACAATTTTCATAACGTCGTGATTTTAATAATTTTTAATATAATATTATAATCTGATTGATTTTAATTTATTAATTTTCATGTATTCGGTTGTAGACCTACATTTTATTTTCTCAGTAAGTCTTGTAGGTACAGTCAGTCACGACATGCGTATGCGCATGTGTACCATAGTCAACTTATTGCTAAAGTCACTTAACGAAAGAAGTCCCGCGGCAATAAGTGGAACTAAATTATTGTTATACAGTTAGCAACATTCCTACAACAACCATCCTACCTCAGACACCTTTCTCTACATTTTATTAACCAGTTCCTGTAATTATGATGTTGAGATAATACAAGGTGTAATTTTAAACAGTGTTAATCTGTTAAGGGGTCATTATACTCATCATTATGAACAACTTTTACTATGAGACCGAACCTGACATCGCGAAAAAAAATCAGCTTTTCCCTACATGTATGTTCGCATAACTCGTCAAAATGTAGGGAACACCTGATTTTTTTTTCGCGATTTCGGGTTTGGTCCCATAGTAAAAGTTTTTCATAATGATGAGTACAATGACCCCTTAAGAGATTATCGCTGCTTAAAATTACACCTTGTATATAAGTTAATAAAAATGTATGATTCCGTCGCATGCCTGTAGCGCCGCGTCCTTGGGGACTTTTTCATGAGACAGACTGTCTAGGTATGTATGGACGGCAGCACATCAAGCTACTACAATCTGTCAAATTTCTTTAATAGATATTCAACTTTTTCGCTAAAGCATTAGGTTCAAGGTTGATTGGGAAAATTTGACAGTTTCGGGTAGCTTGACCTGCTCGCGTCTGAACATATGCAGCAACTTTGATCGCCGGCGACTCGCTGGCGATTTCAAAATCTTACGTGAACAGCAGTCCACAATCACAACCACTGCCTGCCATTAGTTTCCTAAATACTCGAAATTATTAGTAAAAAATTATCACACTATGCATTTGATTTTATTTTAACTGATTTTTATTAATAATTTTATGAAAGTTTATTATTTGACTCTTACTTACACACCGTAAGAAGGTTTCTGTTTACAAAATAAACAGCGATTCTTGTCGAAAAATGTTTAATTCACGGTATTAGGTAGGTACACGATATAAAGGCAGTCATCAGCTTAATTACTAATTTTCAAAGATACATTTGGCACATACAAATTGAAACAGCAAAGTACAAAAATACACAGAAATTACTTTCAACAACTTTTAACTATAATAATTCTAATATGGATTCAAACTTAACTAAGTGAATACATACATCGTTAATTTATATTGTTTTACACATTCATTGATACAAACTCTACATAACATTTAAACTTTTATGAATTCTTCCTGTTGAGAATAGTTTAGTATCACCATTTTTATTTCAGAACAGGGAGCCGATTTACATTTTTGAACAATAACTTTGTAATTAATTTCTTAGTAAATACATCATTCATTTATCGTCGTACATAAATATAATCTTGATACTACTTTAACAATTTTAACGGTCCCCATAACAGTTTTGGAAGCAAAAGAACGCTCATTGTCAATTTGTACCTACACCTAAAACATTCAGAAGCTATTCTTTTACGGTGAACAGTGTTTTACCCAAATATTTTTTATTTACAAGTTTATCAAGTACCCTTTTGCTTTGAAGCACATAAATAATTAATGTAAAATGTTCAGCATTGGGGCTTTCCACTACTTATTTAAAACTTAACACTAGGTAATGTTGTTGTATATTGTAAATGTTCACTCGGTTCCCAAAAATGTAATTTTGTTTTGCATTTGAAGATTTAGAAATTGATGCATTTTATGAACATTTTGGTAATTCCTAAGAACATATTTTTGAAGCTAACTGTACCAGTGAAGCTGTAAAAAATAAATCAGGCCGAACCATAGACAAATTTTATAGCCCGTTGAAAATCTATGATAGTAAAGAATGAAAGATTTTTACAAGTCTAAATCTAATGTAAAAACACAATATTTTTAGTGCTATTTACTTGAATGTAAAGTTAAAAACTTTATTGTAAAGTAGTTAAATATCACAAAAACAAATATGTTTGGAATTCTTATTTTTGGCATTATTTTAACCTACACATTATAGTAACAAGGATGAACTGAAGCTGAAATAATATTTAAAAACGCTGAAAATTTTTGCCGCGTGCCTTTGACAGTTTGCTTTGTTTACCTCGTGTCAAAGTGGCGCTATCTGCTGTCTTAGTTTTGCGTAATATTTCCTATTGGCAGTAAGGTTCCCCCTATCATCATCTGCCTAGCCTTTTCCCAACTATATTGAGGTCGGCTTTCAATCAAACCGGATGCAGCTGAATACCAGTATATGTTCCCCCTATCACACCATGTAAATCAGGCATAATAAGTCGGGTTAATGTGATGATAGTGAACGTCCTATTTACATGAAAAATAAACTAAAATTATAAAAATAACTATAGATGTTGCGTATCAGTTAATGAATGCCACGACTCGTGACGATGATCGGGAAACTTTATACAATCCATCCAATGTTTCAATCTCCTTCCTTTAGAACTTGCTCCCAAAATGAGGCTCCCTAAAAAGTCGTTGGGTTTGCCGTAGTCCTTATCCCAAACTGTCAATGTCAGATTTTGGCGGGAAAGTTCGGTTGGGCGAGTTTCGAAAAGAAATTCTTCGTTCCATACTGGGTTTAGATTTCGCCATTTTATCGATGTTTTGTGCTTCTTGTGATAAGGGTCTGGATCCAAATGCCTGAAAAGAAAATTACATCAAAATAAGCATTTGTTAGAAACACTTTTGGAGTTAATTTCTTTACTAACATCATAACAAAACAAGTAAGTACCCTACGTACTTGTCAATTTATTGAAGAAGTAAAGAAAAAACTTTGACCAGTTGAAATGACATAGGAAACAATGAAAATGGCCTTTCTGATCTCACAACTTACAATTTAACAAACGGATCTGAATAACCATTGCTGTCTTGTGGCGGCAGGTCAGCTCCTCTACAGATGGTCACGACCAGCGCTCGTCTCTTGGTACTGTAGCATAAAGCCAGGAGCACCCTAGGACCGGTGGGTTCGGAGCCCGAGGATCCTGATAGGGCCAGCCGCAGTTGTGCTGGGGACTTCGTGCATTCTCTTAGCGCGACTGTCGCTGAGCCCATCTCGTCGCAGCCATATCTGATGAGAAGACAGTTTTGAACACGGGTATCTATACCTATATATCGTTTAGCTGCCTACTATGCCTCTGCCTTCATATTATAGGTAAGTAGGTCCGTAATTTTTCGGAAAATCGTAGAAAAACTAAAAACGCTGTTACGTCGATGTACTCAAAGTTAACGGTGTAGAGTTGTAAGTACTTACCTAGCCGTGTAAAACTCTCTTAAAATATTGTTTTTAAGACAAAAGATCAAAAAGTAACAAGATGTTTTATTTGAATTAAGTTTTTCAGCGTAATTTGATTGATAGTTTTATAATGGAGCTTAGCGCTGAACACTTATTTAGTTTTACCTACCCTACTGAAAACATTTCACCAACCAAAGCAGATTGCTCTGTGTTGATATTCTGACAATTTAATATGATTATGATTAGATATGCAAGTCAGTTGCAGTATTAATCTCGAGTACCTACCTACCTTGGTAATTAAACTTGTGGCTATTGAACAATAAATTAGTACGTGAAATAGGTAGTTCATTCAAACCTTCGAAAATTTATTTTTATTATGCCAGAAAACCTGAAGTACAAGAGATAAAAGGGTAATCAATATTTCAATTATCTAATCAAAAAGTTATATTTAACAATACGTTACCTACCTATCATCGAAAAGGATCATAATTATTTTGATTACCATGTAAATTATTTGATCAAAGTATTCGCTCAACGCGTGTTTGAGTCACGCAGAGTGGAAAAGTTAAGTGTTCTGTTTGACCCAGTTTGTGACGCATCGGGTGACGTTCAGGATTACCTTACAATATGCTTACAGCATAATATTCAATTTGTAAGCATGGTTACTGGCGATAAGAGAGGTGTTAACTTACACATTACATAACATCATTCCTGTAGGTATTCCCCGTAGGGTTAGGCAGAGGTGCAGATCTATAGTACACCCACATATATTTCGCCAATGTAACATAGGGCAAGCCATCAACCGGGCACAAATCCAGACTCCAGCGTAAACTTCTTTTATAAAAAAACCGGCCAAGTGCGTGTCGGACCACGCACAATGAAGGGTTTAGAAGAAAAACTTAACATTGTAGTTGAAAAACATGTTCCCCCATACATTCCAACTGCAAAAATGTAAGTTTGTACGCTCAATATTGAATGATTTACCATGTTATTTTAAGACCATAGACTTTTTTATCAATTTTCCTGTAGTCTATGAGTATAGAACTATTCTCGGTATTTTTTTTTTTTAATTTTAGGCTCCGCAGTTTCGGAGATAAGGGGGAAATGGTTAATTTTCATCTATTTTCTTTAATAACTTAGAAAAATAACATTTTTATATTATAATAAAAATATATTAGAAATCCTCATTATAAGCCCTTTCATTTGATATGTCACACGGTACAGTTTGTAAAACTTTTTTTTTACATTTTTAATTTTGTCCCAAAAGTGAACCTCTTATTCAAAATTCATTTATTTACGTTACACGTTCGTGTTTGGATCACAGAAATTCATATTTGTACCAAAGAACAATGGGTTTTGCATGGATTCCGTACCCACCCTTGTAGCAATAAAGACTAGTTGTCATTTAATTTTAGTAGAGGTTTATGTGAGTAACCCAGAAATGAACGAATGCATGAACGAATGAATGGGACAAAAAGTTATAATTTTTTTTATTAGTGTTTCTTGCAAAAAAATACATCATATTCTATTTTTATTTATATTTCAATAGAACAATAAACATTAGAGTCGCTCCATGTAAAATACTGGTATTCAGCTGCATCCGGTTAGACTGGAAGCCGACCCCAATATAGTTGGGAAAAGGCTAGGCAGATGAATAAACATTAGACTAAATTAATATTTAGTCGTTAAAAAGAGATAGACTTAGATTCTTACCTACCGTAGTATATTAAATTCTCTTTGTTACCGACCTTACCTTCCTATTATTTTCATCCCTAAAATGTTGTAGCACAATAATTAAAATGTTTTAATAAGATTAAAGTAGAGGCTAGTACAGGGCTCATGTAAATGATTGACTGACTGAATGAATGACAGCATAAAACCTGTTTAATGGATAAGTATTTATAAGCGTTGATGAATGTAAATAAAATAATTTATTCCTTAATTCTAACATTACATAAGTACCTATGGCTAGTTTCTATTGCGTGAGAATATTAATGAAAACAACACCTTGCTTTTAAATACAATATAGTTTATATTACAAAAACAAAGTAAGGTCACATTTTTCTAGATTGTGTTAAGTATTGCTCTCAATGATTATATCGTCCCAGACAACTGCTCGACCTACGAAGTTTTCTAGTGCCTGCCAACACCTATATACCTATGTATCCTTCGATCAATAACATCTATTATTAATCGAAGTATGTACCATAATACTAACAGAATGAGCGCACACACCTAAAGTTCTCATACCTGTTATGCAGGAAAAATAATAAGCTTTGATTGCTTTTCTGCCCTGGACATTTAATTGTATCAATAGGCACGTGTAATATATTTATAAGATACGTGTCTTGATAAAATACGGCCTCTTAACAACAAGCAGTTTTCTGTTGCTAAGCCATACTGCGACATACTGGGACTAGGGCTTAAAGACACATCTGTTATACATGCCAACGCCACCGCGCAAATGCACGGCGACATAATTGTGATCTCGCGAGATTCATGTGGTATGTTCCCAAACTTAATAAAACGACTTCTTCTTCCGTCAGTTTTGGGAACGGTATATTCAATGACGTATCGGAAACCGCATAGTGAATAGCGCCCGTTGTCTGTTGACATTTTCTGCCACAACATAGGTAATTGCCCAATCTGTTTAGTTCATCCATTCTTTGAGATATTATCTCGATAAAAACGTCGGCCCGATGTCCACTGTCTGTCAGAGGGTGTTTAAAGGCATTTATGAGTGCTCCTGCAATGCAAAAGTCCTCAAATACGTTGGAAATATTACCCATCGCACTATTGTCATTAGTCTGGATTTATTCGCTTGTACATAATGTCTGTGACATGTCGCATGTGTGTCTTTGCATATCAATGAGGCTCATAGCCAGCACTTTCTAGATCTGTTATAGAGTAGAGGCATATTATAATGTCAAATAACTTTTTCCTCCTGCTACCTACAGTTTCCACCGTACAAATAAAAATGTATTTTCGAAGACTTTTCTAATGTTATAGGTCTCAAGTTGCTACAGGGTTGGGTACGTTATTACTCGTCATTCATCAACTTAATCGGTCCAGTAGGTTCAGAGCAAATCGGCTGTGACAGACAGACGGACAGACACACGAGTGATCCTATATGGGTTCAGTTTCTTCATTCGGACATACGGAATTCTAAACATTACGAGTAGGTGGGTTTACCTACATCAGAATATTCAGTCTGTAAGTGTGGTCAGTCATCAGTGGCGATAAGAGATGTTGACTTTCTCTCAATTTTAAGCTGAATCACTTTCACTTGGATAAAGTACAAAAAAAGTACAATCAATCTGCCTAGCCTTTTCCCAACTATGTTGGGGTCAGCTTCCAGTCTAACCGGATGCAGCTGAATACCAGTATTTTACATGGAGCGACTGCCTATCTGACCTCCACAACCCAGTAACTGGGTAATACCCCTTGGTAAGACTGGTTGTCAGACTTTCGGGCTTCTGACGACCCGTAACGACTGTCAAAGCTATCTACGAATGACAGCCGGGACCAACGGCTTAACGTGCTTTCCGAGGCACGGAGGAGTGTCGGTATGTAAAGATGGTCACCCATCCACGGACAACCCCGGCAAGCGTAGCTTAACCTGATGGATCGACCCGTTCGGCTGTTATTCCTTAGCCACGAGCTCCTCAAAGTACAAAGAAAGTACAAAAAAAGTACATGTGAATAAAATACACGATAATTTGTTTTTTTTTGGTACTTTATCCAAGTGAAAGTATACTTTAGCCAATATTTGGACTTCTTAGTTCTTTGAAAAGTTCCTGAGAGAAAACAGTTCATTGAAGTTTTTCACAGTGAAGCTAGCTAACTAGCTTCACTGTGAAAAAAAATAATGAAAACGCCAAACAGACGAGGTTTATACCTAGCAATAATGAATGTATGTTATTGTAGAAAGGTTAGCTTCCTATTTTCATTAGCCGTCCCCCGACGCGACGACGCTTAGATCAAAATATTCTCTACAACTTATATTAAACTTAAAAGTCCAATACATTTAATGTTTTTTTTTTACTTTTTAGATATTTTTGTTTGTGTCGGGACTTTTTAAAACCCCCTCTAGTCATAAATGTATTGAACAAAAAAACTCCCCAGTACATAACCTCCTGTCATCCTGTTTTGAAGCCGGTTAAAAAGTAGAAAGGGTATAGCCTAATCTGCACTATGAAGACTACTTAAATGCTTCGATAATTAAGGAAAGAGAGAAAAATCTAAAATTGATGTTCCTACATATTTTTTTGAAGAATATTTTTTCCAGAGCCTTGAGATCAATGTCTTTAGGTACGTGAGATTCCAGGCACGTTCTAGTAACTTTTGTGACCCAAACTTGTAAAGAAAAAGTTACGTCTGTCGTCTGAAGAGTTGAGTTGATAGATGCCTGCTGCCCACGCTTTATCTTCCATCTTTGTATTACGGTCCACTTAAGCATGTCAATTTGAAGAAAACTGAATTCAACACAACTTGTACTAGATTTTGCTCAGATATTATACCAAAGTTGGGGCAGACAAGCGTAACACGATGTTGTTTGCGTAATGCGTTGCTTTAAATAAGTCTAGGAGTCTTGATTCTTGTCAAAAAATTCCCAAAAGAAAATTCCTTCGATACGACGTATTTATTTCGCGAAGACTTTGTTAGACATTTGAAGCAACTTTGAAACTTTAAAAAAAACCGCATTCGACTTACTTAAACAAAACTACCGCCCATTACTAAGACTAATTAAGCATAATTAGCCAATAATGTTCCCACTGCTGGGCCACAGTCTCCTCTCTGTGAGAGCGAGTGGGCTGTAATCCACCACGCCGGCGCATTGCGAATTGGTAGATGTCACGTTATTATGTCTTCGAATTTTTGGATCTAGGACATACTGGTTTCCTTACGATGTTTTCCTTCACCGTTAGACTGATACATAAGAGCAATGCCTCTACCTGTCATCATCAAACAGCACGATCTCCAAGGACTTGACGGCGAGGTCTGACTCCGTGATGCCGAAGAAGTGGACCGTCTCGTTGAACTCTGGGTTCTTCGTCTTGTGGACTGTCTTCGTTCGCAGTCTGTTTGAGTAGGATCCCTCTGGAAGGTTACGGAATAGTTTTGTTAGATAAGTCTTTCGAATTGCAAAACTTTTGGGAGGATAGTACGTCAGTTTGCAATGCAAAAACTGTCGGTCGAATGCGGTTGATTAGTTAAAGGAACATATAAAAGATAGTATACTCTTGTTTATAGAATATTGGTTTGCTAGTAGAAATGTTTTAGGTTGTTAAAATTTTAACGGGTCCAGAATCTATATCAATGTGTCATCATTTTTGTGTTGTCGTTCAGGGACACGCATCGAAACCGATTATGCCAATCAGCCTGGTGACTTATTAAGTCTCTATTTAAGCTATGAATTATCTATCAACTCACCTCTAGGCAAAACTTCTAGTCTACAAAACGGATCCGACAGCCCAGTCATATCCATGCCAATAAGTCCTCGCGCTCTAAGAACAGTCACTGCCAACGACGAGGTCGCATTCTCATACGCCAGCTTTATCTCTAGTGTCCCGAAACCTGCATCAGGTATCGTGGGAGGCCTCTCAACTTGTGTGGTTGGCTTTGTCATCTCTTTCCTCATGCTGCGAAGGCTGTAGGCACTGCCTTTACTGCCTGTTCTCTTTAGGGCAGCTAGGGGACGCTGTGTGAGGCTGTCTTGCCGGTGAAGACTTAGGCCACTGAATCCATGGGATAGGATATCTGTTTCGCTCCATTCGTAGTGGGCATCCTGGAATGGAGGAAAGAGATAGTGAATGGGGTGTAACATAAAATGGAATCTAATTGATTTATTAAATAAACATTCCTAACAATTTTTGTTGCAGGGTTGGTTATTAATAATGCAAAAACTATTCTGTGGAGTTCGATTTGACAGTCTAAAACGTTTGACCAGCCGCTATTTAGGAAGCACACAAAAATTAAGTTCAGTATCTTGAAAAACACTCAGGTATAAAGGACTATTTCTGGATGCTTAAACCCATCTCATGCAATCAAGCAACGTTATATTACACTATATTAAAACGAAGCAGGTAAGTGTCAATCTAAAGGTCTTTCAACTTCACGAATAATGAAACTTCTTCAAATAAAGCTGAATGAGCGCCTCGATATAATTCCGCATGGCTGCATAACCTGATTTGCATATAAAATGTACTGAGATACTTTACAGCCGCTTTCCTACTAGGTTAAGCGCTTTCAGCGCTGGATTTGCATATTCCGCAGATAAGTTACGTGGGGGTGATATGGATGATGGTCGTAAATAACATGTGTTTTAGTACTGGCTGGTAATATCAATCGATTTTCAGTGACACTGACACGATAACTTGGATATTGAATAAACGCATGATTAAAGTTTGGTTTCATTTTGAAGACCTACGTGGTATTACGAGTATAAAGCGTAACATATAAAATGACAGTTCAGCCGCGTATTTACATTGCTGAGCAGACTAATTATTCAGACCAGGGGGTCAACCACCACCTCATAAAGCAGTATTATTTTAATGTTGCTTCAGTGTGAGAAAGATATGGAGCTATACAGGACGTCTAGCTCCATCTCTTTCCCACACTCAAGTAAGATTACAATAATACTGCTTTAAGAGGTGGTGGTACTGGGTTGTGTATGTGTAGGTAAGATGCAGTCACATTATGTAAAATGTTAGACGGTTATAGCCTCATTTTTTTGGAACTGGATCTAACCAGACCAAACTCAAGTCGCCGACACACAAGCCGACCTAGACTAGTAAAGGCTAGGCCATTGGACATGACAACGATCATGAGCTAATCGCAGACGTAACGTAGACAGAACAGGACAAGATAATAACCCGTTTAGAGGATGCTTTAAGTGCGCAATAAAAATGCCAGCTGCGTGCAGACTATTACCGTCATGGAGCTCGTTATTTGATGTTTGCAAGACCTCTTAACTTAATAGCACTGCACTGTCGGACTCTTAACATCACCGTAAAATTAGGTATGTGGTGGTGCAGTCCGGAAGTGCACGGACGATTCGAATGTTGTCACACTGCCAATTTGCCAGCGTGTTTGTGAACGTGCTCTGCGCGGGTGCGAAGCGAGCTAGCTGCGACGACGCGACATGTTCTCCGCGTTTTTACAATTTTGTACACACGCTTATCTCGCTCTCTCTTGTATACTCACGTCAATCGCTCTCGTTTCGCAAACGCGGGGAACTCGTACGCGCGGCGTGCTTGCTAAGCACATACCTACAGCGAGCGGAGTCCCAAAAAGATGTTTTGACGCATAATTTCGGCTGCACGCAAAATCAATTTTTGTCCTCAAAAACTACAAATTTGCCTTTTCTTTTCATGATTATAAAAAATGAAGATCTTCTTTAGTAAATTATGAGGGCCAAAACACGATTGACACAATTTGGCTGGATACAAAAAAACGCCAAGTTTCCTCAAAATTAGCATTTTTATGGGAAAAACTGTTTTATCCGATTGTAATTAAAGCAATTTCAATAAAATTTCGTCTACACGTTCACTAGGGGATTATGGGTTTATTTTAATGTAACCGAGCATATTGAATTTTAAAAAGAAATATTTTTAAAAATTCTATATGCTTCGTTTGGCCATACCAATGCTCCAAACCCCGTGACGATACCATTTCGCCGTAAACAATCGCCTCGCTGGTAACACGCTGGTAAACCGCCAGTGTGATAAGGCCCTATAGTTCTTTAATCGTCAGTTTATTTTATGAGTCGCATCAAACTTAACGAACTCACCAAGACTTTATGAAGATGGTGGGACATCAATTTTATTGTATCAATGGAAGGCTGGTTGGAAAATCAATTAGGGGCAGGGTGGGATTAATTGTATGTTGTCGGGGGAAGGTATCAATTGATTTATTTATCTATTACAAACCAATGTGCTCGATGGGGTTTCACGTCGGCAAAAATGACGACCGACGATATAGGTATGAAGGTGTAATTACTGCCAACCTCTTGAGGGGTCATTGTACTCATCAGTACCTATGAACAACTTTTACTATGGGACCAAACCTGAAATCGCGAAATAAAAATCATCTGTTCCCTACATTTTGACGAGTTATGCGAACATAAATGTAGAGACCACATGATTTTTTTTTTTTGCTTTTATGCAAAATTTCATGTTTCCAAGTGCCACGTGCTTTAGGTTGTGAGTTGTCTGCCAGTGAAAGAAAGAGTAACGTTTCTTTGGACACAGTTCGTGAAACAAGTTTGTCAATATCGGTGCATCAGGTTAAATTAAGTCATCCTTTTGTTTGTATGATTTTTGTCTGTAACATAATGCTTTTGAACACGTCTTCTAAAGAAATTTATTTAATTTTAGGCTTATAAACTACGTAAATGGAAATTAGAATTCAATAACAATGAATAGACCTCTAATTACAAATCGAAAAGCTTAAGAAAACATTACTATTCGGCGTCACCCTTATTGAATGAAGACCCACAATGTGATTTTTAAGAAACAGCTTTTATTTTTCTCTGATATTTTTATAGGTTTTCATTACGTATTGTATTTTCAGTAGGTTTTAAATGTATATTTCTCCTATACTTATGTACTTTTCATAGGATTGAAAAGGAAACATGTTTTTAGACGATTTTTTTATTAAAGCCTAGAAAATACCGCGTTAATGTTGTTTTTCTTTCAAACTCAAACTCAAAGCATTTATTTCAAATAAACCAATTACAGGCACTTTTGAATTGTCAAAGAGTCAGTCAGTTAGTCAGAAAGTTGAAGCTAATTGCCCATTCCAAAGCGTAGATCTCTATAGAGAAGAACGGGCAAGAAACTCCACGGACACTCTTTTAAATCAAAATATTGTTACAAAATATTGGTTACATCATTCATGTTGAAATTAAGTATGTGAGAACAATGTAGAAAGACGTGCACGTTAAAAGCGTCCGCAACAAAAAGATAAGAGTCAAAACGATTCAAAAATTAAAATAAGCCGTGGCAGCTAAGAGATGACCAGTCCCTACTGACGGCGCCCGTTCACGAACATGACGCATGAATCAGCACCATTCAGCTCAACCATCTTGAAGGGAACTTTAGTGTGTCGATGGCAATCTAGATAGAGACGGCCTAGTATTTGGCTACGAGTTTGACACCTTCAGTAGCGTCGATCAGTCTCTGTAACGTGCAGACACCAGGACACGGCGGCGATTTTTTTTCGCGCATTGGATTTTCAACGCTCTGCTTAGCGGCCAGAGTTGAAAATCCAACCGCGTATTTTTTCGACGCGTTGGAATGCACTCTGTTGGATTCTCAATGCTCGGCTCAACACCGAGAGTTGAAAATCCAACAGAGTGCATTTCAGAGTGCGATGCGCGATAAAATTCGCCGCGATATTTTTAGTGTCACATTGTTTGTGGAACAGCACCACATGTCATTTATACTCAATTTTAATGGCATAAGTACTTAGGTCTACTTATTAATTTTCAAAGCGCAGGAAGAAGCGACCTGAAAAAATATATTGTCTACTTATTGTTTTTTTGGCCTTTAACACCATTCATTATAAACAATATATTTCACCATCGGCATCGGTGAGAAAGTGATTAAATGGGATCCTATCAAATATGAAGAAAAAGTTAAAACTTTCGCGGAAACAGCGCACACAGCGGCGGCGCACAGACTGGTATTTGGTCCTAAAAGTTGGCCAAAATCATTTTTTTATATATTAGTTTTAGGTACTCCCTCTAAGCCATTATTTCCAAAATCTAGTATAACCGCTCCAAATAATTGCACAAAACACAAAACGCTAGCGCCTTCCAGCGCGCAGTACGCTAGGTCTGCAGTCACCGTTCGCCAACAGTGTTCATATCGGGTGTTCAGTTCGGGGTTGGTTGGGAAAATTTGACGGTTTCGGGTGGCTTGATGTGCTGGCGTCTGTAGATGCATGTTTAAGGTTTAATAATGAAGTCGTGCGCACCTGAGATGCTAGGGGTAAATGTATTTTAATAGCATTTCTGAGTATGTTTATTATCGTAAAGTGGACCTACAAATTCTGAATACCCAATCATTGAGACAGCGCGGCCCGCCGACTGGCGCGTGTGCCGGCGGCGGGCCGCGCTGCCACATGACTATCTGTATCTACCCGTGTACCCACTTTTTTATGCAAATTTTTTTTTTCTTAATTTGTTTATTGTATTTCTTCATTAGATTGCATGTGAACCAAATGTGCCGATTAAAACGAGCGCTAATCCCGCCGACAAACTGTTTCGCAGTTTGGTGGGTTTACAAAATGTAAAACATTTTTGGTCCAAAATAAATGATTTATTTATTATTATTTATTATTATATGATTGTTCGATGCGCTCAGATTTAATTCTTTTCAAATATTTTCTATCTTGTGACTGGACGATTTTGTGTTGGTTTTCATTATGAATTGCGCACGACCAGGCATTTTATTTGGCACTTAATTTTAACAACTAATCTATAGCCTTTCTTCATTTATATCCTTGAGAAGTAAGCACCAAGAAACTGCTATGAAAAAACACATTTTGGAAGATCAAAGGGAGTTTTAATATATTTCTCATAATTTCTAAGCCAAAAATGCAATTGTTCGTTATAGAGTAGACCTTATAGGATGTAAAGCGCGAAACAGCCACCCCAAAGCACCCCTTTATTTTTGATGGTTTTTTTCTGTAAGCACGTTCGGTACCTACTCAGTAAATTAAGTTTTGCTTATATTTTGTGTATTTTTGTTATAGGCTCTTCTGAAATGAGAGTTTTGATTAATATAATGGAACTTTAATGGTTCTCGAAATGATTTGTTTAATATAATAGAACGCTCAAATACCTCAACTTTTAATTAAAAGTTGCAATTTATCGAGCGGGAACTGCTCCATCACTATGCAGAAAATTGGCAAAATATTGCTGTAAGGCAAAAACAGTCGATCATCAGACATCAATTTAAACAAAAATGGTTAGCTGCTCGGAACACAAAAGCCAGATTCCTAGAAAACAATGCCGAATGGCGTAATGGAGGTATATCACTACCGAAAGCAGCTAGGATAGACGTAAATTTGATTTATCGTTTGAAAGTGATTTTGAATACATTTGGTTTCAAAATAAACGTGCAGGTGTTTGATAGATATTGCCAAGGAACGGATAAGTTATACGTTTCCTTGTATCACTTTTACCCAGTGTTTCCGACATTACTTAGAGTAAGTATTGCATCATGGGCTGAAGTGATAAGGGAAGCAATTCTTCCCATAGGACAACTGTCCGAAGAAGCGGCGGAAGCCCGCAACAATCATATTACGGTTTTAGACATTAAATTTATTTTCTCAAAAGCTTTACACAATCACTTACAGAGAAAATACAATATTTAAACTTAAAAATACATAAAGCCGATTGGCGTAGTGGGTTAGTGTTATGACAAAATACATTAAGATTTCATAACAGTTTTAGTAATAAGAGGGTAGTTGTAAATAAACAAATGTTCACACGAAACTAAGTACACAACGTCGGTCGTATGCGCATCGCCACTGCGGGTAGGTGTGCAAGAGTTGAGGGATACAATACTTGTTTACTAAGGCCCACACGCAGTGATCGTTTCACTGCGGTTAGAGTACTTTGATGGTTGTTAATATTGTCTTCATTTTATATATTTTTAACTTACTATTGTTACGTTATGTTATGACTACATAGAATTAATTTATTATGATTCCTTGAGTTTGTTTATGTATTACATATATATATATATTTAATATATTAATGGAATTATATTTTAATGAATAAGTATTCAGATTTAATGTATTTTATTTTGTGATTTTATTTTATTTTAATGGTTTAATGAATATTAATGTATCTAATTTTAATTATTTGTAGTGCTGAATGTATTTGTTGTCCGTGTAACTTATTGGGACTTGGTGCCTTATTAAATAAAATATAATAATAATAATATATATATATATATATGTATAATAATTAGTAGGTAGGTAGGTAGGATATTAGAATATTCCGGCTATGGTTATCTATGTTTCCAGCTCAACTACGACCGAAAGTTTTCCCGAGTAGCCTGCAACGCAGATGTTTTAAACAGGCTCGTCTTAACCTCTGACCCTGTCTTGACGGGCATGAGGAAGAGGAAGAATAAAAAAAAATCTTGCACTTTCGGATGATGTTCTGAATTTTTTACTAGAAAGTGACATTTTAGATGTAAGTTTTGAAAATGACTTCGAAAATGACGAATAAATACTTGTATAATTATATTACCTATGTTTTTTTATCTTTTCCAAGCTAAAACTGAAATAAAACATTGTTAGGCAGTCATTAGGCGTACCAAATACTTTTGGCCAACTTTTACGATCAAATACCAGTCTGTGCGGCGGCGGCAAACAGTTGATAAGTTTATAGACATCTGAAACAAAATCGCTGCCATAAAACGATGATTCTAGAATCCAACCGATTGGAAATCAGTTAACGTCTTTAGATCATCTATAACAAATGCTTAGCTACAATTCTCAATTACTTTTTCCCACTGAGTTTCCTGAATGAAGTTTATATTTCTGAGAGCACTTCAATCGTCTTAACATAATTAAAGTCTTCACGAAGCGACTTTTCATTCCGCACCTTTACGAGCAATACCGACTTCAGTCTGGGATAACTTTAAATAGCTCTGTTTACAGGCTTTTACGAGGAATATACTTATTGACTTCAGTACCGGGTGACTTTAAATAGCTCGGTACTTACCCCCTTATTCATAAACGCTGCTTAACACATTCGCTGCGTTACGGGAAGTATTTGGCCGTAATTGAGTTTCGCCGTGTGCGGCAGCTAGTTTTCCCTGTCTGGCCCCCCCGGTGCGGAGGTTATAAAACTAAGTTCCCGGATGCCTATACATATTGCCGACGTTCTTGCTTTAAGTGTATTCAAATTTAGAAGGAAAAATGTACGGGAAGTATTTTTGCGTAACGCACAGAAGGTAAGTTGGCTTCTAGCGCTGCCGCAGCGAATGTGTTAAAGTTAAGTAATGTTTAACGACTGGTTTTTCATAGATTTTTTGACGTTTAAACATGATTTAACTTTAATCAACGTTTATGAATAAGGGGGTTAGAGTTTACAGGCTTCTAATTAGGTGCCTTGGTTACCAGTGACATGATTTGATTACTCGTTCGTAATGAATACAGCAAGGAGCTTTTTTTTTTTTTTGTGGATGGGAAATCATCAAATGACTTCTCCCGCTCTGGGCGGAGCGGGAGGGCGTGTCAGACTTTTACTGACTAAAATCCACCCGTGTTCCTTCTGTTGCCTGTGCCAGGGCCACGGTAACTCTTTCGAACATCCCGCAACCCTAGCTGGCATCGGCCCTAGCGGACCCCGTCAATAGTGCTGACATCTCTTTGAGGCGCGCGTGGAACACGACGCGCCGTCGACTCGGGCTTGGTCCTTACCGGACGGCGAGCTACCCATTGCTCGCCGTCCGCAAGCCCGCGCCTACGGTGGCCGGTAATCAGCTGCCAATTCCCGACGCCCAGGGCGTCTCCTGCGGCGACTAGGGGCGTGAGGGTGCAAAGCTTGCCTCTCCCTCACGCGTCCCGCCTCCTCCTTCACGAGCATTACTGCTTCGCAGAAGGAGGTAATGGCTTCCCATGCACACAGCAAGGAGCTTTGATGGAATTTATAGCGTACTAGCAACGCCCCACGGTTTTACCCGCATAAGTTTCGATCCCGTAGGGATATTGGGATACAAAGTATCCTATATGTTAATCCAGGTTTCAAACTATCTGTGTGCCCAATTTGATCCAAATCCGTTTAGTAGTTTTTGCTAGAAATACTAACAAACATCCACCCATCCGTTCATTCATCCATCCTCACAAACTCTCATGTTTATAATATTAGTAGGATAATCAGCCTATAATGTTCCCACTGCTGGGACACAGGCCCCTGAGGGAGTGGGCTGTAATCTACCACGCAGGCCCAGTGCGTGTTAGTAGATGTCACATGTCTTAGAAATTTTGGTTCTAGGACATGTGTTTCCGGCCGGTTTCCTCACGATGTTTTCCTTCAATTCAATTTCTGGAAGTTTAATAAAATCGGAAGTTCGAAGACATGATTTCCACCAACCCGCATTGGGTTCGCGTGGCGGGTTATGCCAATACTCCATCTCACAGAGAGGAGGCCTGTGTCCCAGCAATAGGTAAGTGATAGACTAGATTCCCCATATTATGCTAAGCTAAGTAATAAACATATTTTTAAGCAGAGAGTGCATTTAAATTGTGTTGAAATGGGTTCGATTTAATTCGAATAAAAAAATATAACTTTGCCCAGATTACCATTTCTTCTAATAAGTTATATCTGAACCTATAAACAAAAATGTAACAAGAACAAAAAAAAAATATATCAAATCTATTATATCAGTAAAATCAGGATTAATTACTGAGCGTCATTCTAGAATGTGCTTAATATTTTCGACTTAGTTTCTAAATACGTAGGTAGCTAAGTAATTACAGGAGATGAAGGACCAATCTTCTTACTGATGGTAACTTAGCACTTAAGGACCAAATTAATGCTTTAAGTCTTTTAAGATAAGAAAAATCGGCCAAGTGCGTGTTAGACCACGCACAATGAAGGGTTCCGTACTGGAAATGAATTTATTCCAAAAACAAACTTAGCATTGTAGTTGAAAAACATGTTCTGCCTTACATCACGGTCAATTCTTCAACTGCAAATGTAAGATTTTAATCACAAAAAAATAATTTTTATGCGATAAAACTACAAATTTAAAGTTTTCGGACTTTTCCTTTACTTGTGCTGCTCAGACCTTGGTTCTTGCCAAATTTCATGGTTCTAGGTCAACGGGAAGTACCCTATAGGTTTTGATTTATTTACGAATATCAAAATATGTCGCAAAAATGGCCGTATTTTTTTATTGCGTTGACTCAGAAGCTTGATTTTTTAAGAGTTCCAAGGGACCGTAGATTTACGTATTTGATATTAATTTTAACTTGACTCCACGCGTTCCTGAGAAAAAGGCTCTTGACAGATGGACAATGAAGTGATCCTATAAAGAAAAAGAAAAGAAAGAAAAATAGGTTTATTTGTCACAGAAACACGTGCATACAAAACGATGAATAATCAGAAAAATAAAACAAAATAATCACGAGCTCAAAACAGAAATAGTCGGAAGCTGCACGTCATAACTTTTGACCGTTTTTTCCTTTTGAGGTACGGAACCCTAAAAAGAGAATGTACAAGGCAAATGTAAGTGGAAACGCCCCTAGAAGGTCATATGACTGTGACCTTATTGGTGATGATCTTCAGAAAGGTCAGGTGCGTAGTACTCGCAAACGGCGTGCGTGAGCAAAAGAAGTACTTATGTGAGGATCGTAGCAGGGGGCGTTCTGTAGTTTCTGCCTACCCCCATGGGAAAAAGGCGTCAGTTTATGTATGCATGTATCTTAATGGTAACGACTAAACAAAAGCTGGCTTATTATTTTAATGTATTAATACCCAGCACCCTCGTGGCACACTAACTTTAATTGTATCCACTATTACTTAATAGCGACAACAGCCTGTGAATGATTAATATTGACAGCTTGTCGCGTCTCCTGCGTTGCCATGGCAACGAGTTATTATCGTCTGTCGGTCTGTCGCTAACTCACTGCTTAGTTACCGAGTTATCTTCGAGTAATGACGTCTCTTTTAGAACTTGATGTAGCTCGTTTGAATAGTATGCTTTGAAAAAGTTGCTAATACAGGGTGGCAAGGACATCGACGCGAAGCCGGTTACCATGGATTCCGTACATGATTCTGGACCCCCTGGTTTGAAATCTTTCGTCGGTTATTAAAATAAAATTTAGCTGTTTCCTACAAAAGTGCAATACGTACGCGGTTAAAATGTATGGAATAGTATTTTTTTTTTTTAAATAGCCGACAAAAAATTTCAACGCAGGGGGTCCAGAATCCTGTACTGAATCCATGGTAACCGGCTTCGCGTCGATGTCTCTGCCACCCTGTATACATAACACATATACCATAAAATCACGCATGTGATCCCCAGAAGCTACTTGGTTTGATTATTATTAGGATACAAGATTGAATCAGGCAAAATTACTTTTGTCTGTCTCTCTTTGTAAGTACACTAGTTCAGCCAGGAACTTTGCTGTGTAAAAGCTCTTTTTTTAATTTCTAATAGCACGATTTTCTTTTATTTATGATAATCTTTTAATATTATCTATCGCTTTCAAATTGTCTTTTATGTTAACTAAACATGGTCGTAAAGGTTATCCAACTGGAAATAAATAGGGACCCGGAGAGTCTATTTTATCTATTTAATTTCATCCCTTCCTAAAGTTTGTGAGGATGGATGGATGGATGGATGGATGGATGGATGGATGGATGGATGGATGGATGGATGGATGGATGGATGCTTTCACACAAAAACTACTAAATGGACTTACGGCCGGACCCAATACCCTATCTATCACCAGTTTTGGCATACTGAAGATAACATAATTAAAAACCTGTTTGTCTATGGTTTATTGTCCCAATAATCTATAAGAGATTATGGAATCTTACCGGCCTGACTTAAAGACAGATAGAATTATACTGTCTACCATGAATGGCGATCTGTCTGTTACTGAACATAGGTTATTGGGTTCTGCCATCAGATGAAATTTGGCACACAGATAGTTTATAACCTGGATTAACATATAGGATACTTTTTATCCCGATATCGGTACGGGATCGAGACTTATGCGGGTAAAACCGCGGAGCGCTGCTAGTCTTCTATATTTTACTAAGTAGGTACAAGTGAGTACTACACGTGGGTTAACGTCAAATTAAATAAACAATAAATCTATCTGTCTATCTATGACTACGTTGAAGACAGGGAAGTTTGGCGCTAATTCCTTCTGCACGTGTGGCTTCCCTGGTACCTCATTAACAGCATAACTATTTATGTAAATGTCTATTAACTGCTCCCAAATTACTTTAATTTAATTTATTTTATTGTTTTTTTTTACATGCTTCCATGACATAATCTTTTCATTGTTTTACATTATAATATGTATAGTCTTGTCTTTTAAACAGATTCTATTATATTTTATGAATGTGAGAACGTTGTAGGCTTAATAGACTGTAGATTTGTAGACCATTTTCTATTTTGTTAAATACCTGGTACTAGTTGACAGGCCTACACTGTCCTCCCATACTTAAAAACAGTGTAATTTGAAAACATTGTTAAAACCAATTATTTTTAAAAGAGTAACCGTGGAGTTACTTGCCGGTTCTTCTCCATAGAAAACGACCAATGGTAACCGTGCACCTAGCTTCTGACGTTTGATAAGTGCCCATGTAGGCTTATGTGAAGTAAAATATTTTGAATTGGAATTTAAATTTATCTAAGTATACTATAAATAACAGGCTGGACCGATTTGGCTAACGTTTGCTATAAATATTCGTAATAGTTCGAATAAGGTTTTTAGGGAAATTAAAATTGGAAAAGTTTCCCGAAAAATGTTCAAAATCGGGAAAAACTAAACCTTCCTTTTTCTATGGCATTTTTGTATGAATTATTTAAATTTGGACAGGTCTGTCGCGGGTCAACTAGTTATTAATCAGTTTATATTTATTTACTTTTAATTAATTAACTTAATTCGTTCATTTGAGGTTTCACTCTCATCGAAAGCTTCAGGGCACTTTTTCATAATAAAATAATTTTTTTGTGTTAACCTCGCCGAGTCCCACATCGTCTATCTTTATAAACTTTCACATAGTAATTGTGTAAGAAAGTATGAACCATCATAGGACTATTACCTTACCTTCATCAATTCCTGTCCCCCAGAAATATCACAAATAGACAGCACAATTAATTCTAATCGTTATACTTAAACGCATTTATCTCAAATCAATCAAGTCGGCATTATTGGCAGCCTCCGACAAATTGCGTCGACCTCAATCAACACTGAATCAATAAAAAAGTAGGATTGTCCATCCCCCTCTGAGATAACATGACGCAGTGACGCATAATGCGTCAGAGAATAGGAATTTACGCAATATTGTAGATTCTTGAGCAACATTTTAGTGGTTTTTTATGGTAGCGCAGAAAGGGATGGTTTATGTTCGACCGGGCCAGGTCCGAATCGTGGTGTACCTAACTAAACAAGCGACATTCATAGTTTGGCTTGGCCTGGTATCAAAAATCCATATCTACTATGTATTAATGTTACAACAAAATAACTTGTGATATATTGCAATTAATTGAAAGAAAATTTAAAACTCATATAATAAAACTCATATTATAAGATTGTCTGTAAAAGATCGCTTTTAGCGATAAGACCACCCATTGAGTCACCATATGTGTAAAATTTCTACATTTATATCTGTCATTTTTACACATAACATAACATAACATCACGCCTTGTTTCCCCGAAGAGTTAGGCAGAGGTGTAACCTATTATAGTAACACCCACATTTCGCCAGTTATGTTTAAGTCCCATGTAATAGGGGGCGAGCCTATTGCCATCTACCGGGCACAAATCCAGACTCCGGGCTGCTACTGAGAAATTCCAGATAGAAAAACTCAATAACACTTTGCCCGACCTGGGAATCGAACCCAGGACCTCATGCTCAGCAGTAGCGCTTGCGATCACTAGGCCAACGAGGCAGTCAATCTGACCGGTTTCCGGGTCCGGATCTGTAATTTTATGGTGTACAATAAAGAATATTCTGTTCTATTCTATTCTATTATATTATATAAGTACACTTTGTAAAAAAGCATATTACAAATTAGAGGATTATATCCTAGATAAGAATGCTTGGCACATGCTGGTCCTGCTCCATAGGCCAATCTAGAGTCGAGACCAAATCAAACTGGTCGCTAATTAAATTGTATACTTTATTATGTTTTATGAAACTGATTTTACATTCTGTGATTACTTTGGCTCACACACTGACTTATTACTTGTTAAAATTTTAGGGAATTCGTACACTTTTACAATACTTGTGAATATGTGAGCACCGTGTATCTAACACATATTTAATTTATCTGTCATTGCTTCATTTTTAATTGTTTACCTATTGTGGTACAGTAATTTTATTCTAGGTGCATCGTCTTCACACATAATTATGATATACAGGGTGGCGATTAGGTTATCACATTAATTGAAACCACGCATTCAGTACATGATTCTGGACCCCGCTGCGTTGAAATTTTTCGTCGGTTATTAAAAAAAAAATTTGCTGCTCCATACATTTTGACCTCGTAGGTAGGCAAAAATGTATGGAGCAGCAAATTTTGTTTTTTAATAACAGACGAAAAATTTTAACGTAGCGGGGTTCAGAATCATGTACCGAATACGTGGTTTCAATTAATGTGATAACCTAATCGCCACCCTGTATAATACATAATATATAGTACTTATACAAAATATTGTAAAATATTTTAAAGAAAGAAGAAGAAAGAGAAGAAGAAAAAAAGAAGATGTGGTGACAAAATTGAAAAGAGTAGGTATGCTTAGATGGTTTGGTCATGTTGAGAGGATGAATGAAAGTCGACTAACAAAAGGTATTTACACGGCAGATGTGAGTGGAAACGCCGGGAGGGGACGCCCTAGGAAGACATATAATCATCTTATTGGTGATGTTCTTCAGAAAGGTCAGGTGCGTAGTACTCGCAACCGGCGTGCGTGTATGACCAGATGTATGAATGATGTGATGTGATACACAGTTACACTCACAGATGTATCATATTATTTGGCAATAGTAGACATTAAGAAGAGTGGTTGGTCCGAAGGGAAGCCGATAAGCATCGGGTTGTATGAAGGCTACGCCCCTGTAAACTTCATAAATCAGTTATTTATAACCTACTTATTGTTACTGTGTTTGAAAGGATAGGAGTCTTCTCCAAATCTCCAAATGTATGGAACCTTAAAAACTTCCCTTCTGCACCATAGTACCTAATGTAAAAAGTACGTTTGTCCATAGAAACTATAGTCAAGATAATTTGACGTAGTAACGACGTAGAGACGCGGCGGCGGACGCTCAGACTCAATTATATTATTGCAATGAAGATAATTTTATTATTTCTATGCGAAGACTTGGAAGAGTTTTGGTTAATTAATAGGTATCTAATTATTCATTGAATGCGGGTTTGTTTTTGTTGTTGTAGGTAAATAACTCGTAATATCTACTACCAGAGACATTTAAATATGTATACTTCTATAACCAACAATTTGAGCAGAAAATATTAAAAGAAAACTTTTCTATAATTTGGTCAGAAAATAGTGAAAGGAAGCTTGTGCTAAATGGAATGAAATTGATTCACGTCGTCGTATACGAGACAAATTACAGGCTTAAAACTGCACCACAAATCAGCGCTAAACGTATAACATCTGTTTCCGTCAATCGTTTGAAGATGACAGAGACAGAACGAGTATTCAATTCGTTTAACTTTAAATGTGTTAAATTTGTGGTGCAAGCGGGCCTGCCCATGGGGTCTAACTCCGAAGTATCGGCCGAATGATCGGAATTTTTCTACTACACTAAATTCTATTTCGTTCGGTCGGTTCGGATCCGATCAAACGTCAAAATGAATGTCTTGAACAAACGTCAAAACAAAGTTCAGTCGGATCCGAACCGATCGAATGAAATAGAATGAAGTGTAGTAGAAAACTTCCGAATGTTCGGCCGATACTTCGGATTTACATACGCTTTGGAGTTAGCCCCCAGATCTCCTAACACCAAGTGCTCAACCCCTAGGGTGGCAACGGTAGGGGTGACAGATGTAGACCATTCCATGAATATTATTAGAGCGAAATTACTAAGTTAAAACGATTTACTGGGAGTGGGCGTCTGCTACCTAAAATGTTTATTTAGTTAGGCCTGTAATATCATTGAGTTGCCTGTAATCTGCTTTGTGTCATGCATGCTAAAGTTTAGAAAGCCGAAACAACAAACTTGAAACACTGGGCACTATTTAATAAAACCGACAGGCGACAATCCGACAATTCAAAAATTTCACTGAGTTGCCGAACTCAGAAACAAAAAATGAGAAGACTCTTAGGCCCTAAGCCTGTTTTTTTTTCACTGGAATAGAACAAAAGAGTATAAATACAATATGTCCCGGAATTAACACAAAACCTCTTAATGGGTCATTGTGCTCATCATTATGAACAACTGTTACTATGGGACCAAGCTTGAAATCGCGAAAAAAAAAATCTGCTGTTCCGTACTTAAATGTTGACGAGTTATGCGAACATAAATGTAGGGAACAGCTGATTTTTCTTGATTTCAAGTTTAGTCCCATAGTACGTAAAAGTGGTTCATAATGATGAGTACAATAACCCCTTAAGAAGTTGTGCGCTAGTTACGGGACATGTTGTATAGGTGTAAACGCCGTGGCCGAAAAGGTTAACGAAGCAATGTTGCAGACGTGTGCTTCATGAAATTTGTAAAAAATATGAGGCGGCAATGTCCTAGTGAGGAGCGCCCAACTCCTGCGCCTCGTTGTACGGGACTTTACGCACAAGTACGGAAGGCAAGTCCGCACGGACCGAAAATAGGTTCTCATGTCGATATAGGAAGGAATGACGGACATAAGGCAAGGAAGAGGCGACGCCACTGCTCGACAGATCAATGGATCTCCAGAAGTACGTCTTCCTACAGTACCGATAGCTTCGACGATCAAACTGACATTTGAAGGTACTACGAGACGAGAAATACCAAAAAGAGTTGACTATTATTTTTTTGGACAATCTCTTTTATTATGTAGAAGATAAGAACAAGACTTCAGCAGTATAAAGTGGAAAACTTACACCACAAATATCAGTTAATAAGAAATACAATATCACCAAGATGTAACATAATGTACCCTGTTTATAAATAGCTCGCGTCATCTACAGGCCACTGCTGCCCGCGGGAGGTCGGAGTTAGTGAGGGCATTCAACTTTACTTGCTATACCATGATAATTATGATAAAAATGATAAATGATTTTATATCTGTAAGTAGGTTTCTACAAACACTTCACGTTAATTATATTTTTTTTTAAACTAGATGAAGTCGGCGTTGCCTATCTAACTATTCAGAAGAAAGGCTGAAACAAACTCAGAGGTCACAGTCTCTTTTAAAGTCCAGACTTAATCTTGGCCTGAGGGGCAATTCCCGTAATTTTAAGAACGTTCACAGTCTGATCTCAGTCTCAATGTGTCAAAAATATCTATAATTTCTCTACATTTTTGACAAGTTTTTGACATTTGATTGTCAAAAACTTGTTTTGTTTTTATTTAATTGGGCTCCTGATCATGTGAAGACCATGTAAATTGGTGCCTTTGAAAAAAGAACCACACAGATTGAGTGAACCTGTCCAGTCAGTGCACGCATTTGTCAGTAGTTATGAAGCGGTAGGAAGCAATAAGAGACTATTGTGATGTTTACGTATCAGTAAACTTTTTACCGGTTCCTATATCTTATTGTCACTTCATAGCCTACTTTTTTTCCAGGTTTTTTCAGAACTGTTGAACATTTAGCATAAGGACAAGCTATGCATTTCCCATATGAAAAAATACGAACTTCTTTCTATACAAAGTTTTATCCTCTATTTAACTCCTTTTAAATTTAAAAAAATTAAATTATATAAGAAACTCTTGTGGAAAATTTCATGCTTCTAGACCCAACGGTTAAAGCTGTGCGTTGACTATCTGTGAGTGAATGAATTTCATTTTTTTTTTGGAATTTTCATCGTCTACTGCTGATTATTGTTATTTAAAGTTACTTTGACATATCTAGAGACCTCGAGGTCCCGGACCTTTGGAAGGGCCGAAGCCAACTCGCAGAGGCTCGTTAGATGCTTTTAATGAAATAAGGCACCAACCGACGATTATCCCTGTACGCACTATGCAAGTGCACCCAAGGACAACCCCCGGTTGGTGTAGGACTATTGCAGGGTATGGACAAAAAGATATTGGAATAGGTGTTTGGATGGTTAAAGTGGACTGGTTACCTAGAACTATTAAAGGCCCGTGCCTGGTCAATGTTTTATTATACACGGAAAAAAATGGCAGGGGGTGACTTGGACACTAAATAATAGGCCCCCTTCTATAATTATGCTGACGCCAGATCCCGAAACTAGGTGACACAAGTGTCAGCTAGGGTCGTGGGATGTTCGAAAGAATTACCGTGGCCCCTGGCACAGGTAATTGAAGGAACACGGGGGAGTTTTAGTCAGTAAAAGCCTGACACGCCCCCCGCTCCGTCCAGAGCGGGAGAAGTCATTTGATGATTTCCCACATCCAAAAAAAAAGGTGACACAAATGTTGTATCTTGCTTTGGAGTTCTGCCTCTCGGACGCAAGCAGCAGTGACCTATCTACTTATAGAAAGCACTCAACAGATTACGCACCAAGCTATGCCGCTGCAAGCACAATCAGGCAACATGGGGGATTATAGAACCTTCCGACATCTATTGCGAGTGTGGTACTGTGGTGCTGCTGACCAGACGATGGCCCACTTGTTGGAGTATCCAAAGTGTTCCTATTCCTGGGGGCCAACCACCACCTCTTAAAGCAGTATTATTTTAATGTTACTTCAGTGTGAGAAAGAGATGGAGCTATACAAGACGTCTAGCTCCATCTCTTTCCCACACTGAAGTTAGATTACAATAACACTGCTTTAAAAGGTGGTGGTCTAGCTCCGGTACATTTGAACGCTACTGAAGCAGTGACCAACGTGATCACCAACTGGACCGAAGTAATCTAGTTAACAAGACGAATTTTGTATCATGGTTTCGAAAAGAAAAAGAAGATCAATCTGTGTGGTTCTTTCCTCAAAAGACCATTTCAGACACCAACCTACATGGTTTTCAGATTATGTCTGGACTTTAAAAGAGACTGTGACCTCTGAGTTTGTTTCGGCCTTCCTTCTCAGAGTAGTCAGATAGGAAACGCCGGCCTTATCTAGTTTAAAAAAAAAATGTTTGACGTGTAAAAGTGTTTGTATAAACCTACTTACAGAAATAAAATCATTTATCATTTAGGAAGCTTTGGCGTTGCCTTGTTTTCGAATAATTAGCAGCTCTAATCTGATGCAGTCTCCTTATCTTTATTTGTTGGTCTAATAACCCTGCTTACCGTCAAAAGCGTCAAGCGTACAATATCTTAATAAACTCTGTCAAAATCAGTCCTAAGGACCGCAGGCCCTCAGGGATCCGGTTGCGACTCGTAGTACAAAACTTCGTCTCATTTCGCCACGACATTGTGGTTGAACAATGTTCTCTTCAACATTTTTTTGTTTGTATTTGTGTTTGCCACAGAGTATTTAAAAAATAGAGGTGCCTGTTGCCTTTTAATTTTATGAAATTCTAGCTGTGCCCCGCGATTTCATTCGCGTGGAAGTCGGAAGATACAAAATAACAAAACAATGTACTAAAATAACAGCCACATTTTAATAAAACTCCCTCGTCCCCCGACCCGCCCGCGACTTCGCGTGGATGTCGGAAAACCACTTTATTTGAATCGGATTTTAATTTTTTGGTTTGGGTTTTAATTTTTTTGCGCGGAACCCTAATCGTTTTTCTAAATAAAAATAGCCTGAGTTACTCCTTGTAACGTCAGCTATCAGCCAGTGGAAGTCCCGTCAAAATCGGTCCAGCTGTTTTGTAGATTAGCCGGAAC
Organism: Fissipunctia ypsillon; assembly: GCA_947568875.1. Taxonomy (NCBI): domain Eukaryota; kingdom Metazoa; phylum Arthropoda; class Insecta; order Lepidoptera; family Noctuidae; genus Fissipunctia; species Fissipunctia ypsillon. The sequence continues at coordinate 18,899,721 of OX387662.1, forward strand.
AAACAGACAGACAGACCAAAATTTTAAAAATTGCTTCTTCGTTATAAGTATCGTATGCACTTTCATATGCATTTACTAAAAAGCTGTTATTTTGACATTACAAACAGACACTTCAATTGTATGTATTTGTATAGTCTGTCTGTGTGACCGCGTTGTTCTTCTAAACTACGCAGCGGATTTTGATCCGGTTTTTTCTACCAATTAGAGAACTTATCCCGGAAGGTTTCTCGAAGTTTTGTGAAGTCATAAAAAACGTACGATGCAGGGGCGGGTCGCTAGTCAATCTATACTTAATTTAATGAAGCTGAAGAGTTTGTTTGTTTCTTTGTTTGAACGCGCTAATCTCTGGAACTACCAATCGGATTTGAAAAATTATTTTGCCATTTGACAGATCAATTCGTGAAGAAGGTTATATGCTATTTAACATCACGTTACGACCCTTAGTAGCCGAGAGCAAAAAGAAAAAGTGTCAGAAAGAACGCTTAGCGAAAACGAAGTAATAGCACGGGCGGGAAATGTGGATGTTATTTTAGAATATTGTGGTGTCTTACTACTTCCACGCGAACAAAGTCGCGGACAGAAGCTAGTCATGAAATAAACAGAGCATAGATCGTCAGCAAGTACCTACAGACTGCGACCTCCGGAGAGACCTTTCATGACGTCTGCTCGCCTAATTACGCAATTCCCATTTGACCGTTAATTATCTAATGTTTGATCGACTGTAAAACCAGATGCAGTTAGGGAAATTAATTGTTTATTAAGGTGTCACACTATGCCAATTTGCTGAGTTATTTGCCATTTCATACAACTGTCAAAGAATAAAAGTGTTTTGTGATTCAATTTTACGAACAACTAACGGCCGAACCCAATAACCTATCTATCACCAGTTTCGGCATGGGTACTGGAGATAGAAAAACCTATCTATCTATGGTTTTAACGTCCCAATAATCTGTAACGACCGAACCCAATAACGTACCTAATTGTCACTAGTTTTGGTATATTGGAGATAGAATGGTTTTAACGTACCAATAATCTTTATGAGATTATGGAATCTTACCGGCCTGACGTAAGGACAGATATAATTATACAGCCTACCATTAATAGCGATCTGTCTTTTACTGAAAATAGGTTATTGGGTTCGGCCGTAAGATTATAAAGCATTGTCGATAGGTATATCGAGGCATATCATATATCTATAATTATATCATAATCGCTGATTGTTGATGGTAAAATGATGTGGTGTTTAGAGTTGAATCGAGCATCCGAACAAAGACTAAATCGCTAATCGTAAAAGCTAATAGTAGCATATCTGCTAAGGCCCTTATAAGCCCGTAACAATTAATTTCCCTGACGTTTTCTACAGTACTTACATCTAATAAACACACATGACATGACATAACATCACGGACCACACACACATGCACACAAACCCCCACACTATATGTGCAACTCTGCCTAACCTTTCGGGGAAAACAGGCGCGACCTAGTAACCGTTGAGCTATTCCACCTGTTTTTCCTAGAAAATGATCTAACCACTTATCCTACACAAGGACGAAGGCGACCCTATTAAATAGGTCAGTATGTCTCTGCTAATCCCTTTGAGGACCTCCGTTGGGACTATAATTGTACCTCCAGGTTGCAAACTCATTTCCTGTAGCCTTCATCTATTTGTTACAGATATCCTTGGCTAATTTTACATCTATATGTATAGTAAAACAGGATAAAATGACTGGAAACTGTTTTGGTCCTTCTGAAATACTGTAGACTAGCCGTATTATTCATGAGAAATCTAAAACGTTTTATAAATCTATTTTAGTTATAGAGTGCTTTGTTTTCAAATTTAAATCATAATTCGAAAGAAATTGACAAAACCCTTTTTTTTAATTAATATAGATTTATTTTAATATATAATAATAAGAATAATACGGTAGGAATTTTCTAATCATCATTTTGAAATTCGAACGGTGTTGAATCTGTGATAATGTACTTTTTTAAAACAAATGAGTTCGCTTTCGGCCGAAAACTGAAGCCCAATTCCCGTAGAAAAACGTTCAAAATTTAGTTGCAATCTCATCTCAGCGACGATCAAATGTCAAAAACTTGTCAAATATGTAGGAAAATTAAAGATATTTTTGACATATTGGGACTGACTGAGATCAGAAGTCCAATTCCCGTAACTAAAAAGGTTCAAAATCTAGTTGCAGTCTCATCTCAGCGACAATCAAATGTCAATGTAGGAAAAATATAGGTAAGTATTTTTGACATATTGAGACTGAGATGAGACTGTAAATGTTCTTAAAATAACGAGAATTGCCCCTCAGACTGTGAAAGTTCTTAAAATTTCGGGAATTGCCCCTCAGTTGTTCAAGCGAACTCATTTGTTGAGCGAATTCACTTGACTGAAGTTCGGAATCGGTTCCTTTCGAGAAAATCGTTAAGTCCCGTGGTGCGTATCATATATCCACGGGACTTAAAAATTTCGTCCCAATCTTTAAAAAAAATAAAGATCTTGTTTAGTAATTTGCTTTCATCATCACCATTAGCAGCCTTGTTCTACCCAGCATAGCCGAGTTGTTGCCGAGCATAGACCTCCTCTCTTTTGTGCCCTGGTCTTTCATACAGGACGTTTATTTGTTTTTCAAGGAAACAATAAAGCTTTTTATACAATCAACAAGTACCTACCGTAGATAAGGTACATACTGAAACGCACGGTACTGTAGAGGTTTTAACCGGGCGTGCTATAAACATACAACCTTCGTGGGTTTAAGTGATGATTAGTTCATAAAAGAATAAAATTGATTTTGAATAAAGAACATATAAACATAGAAGTGTTGTTGGAGTCCGCCTTCCGACTCTGATAAGCGGTAATCTATTTTTGTAAAGAATGTAGTAGAATTATAAAGGAATAATTAAAATAGCAAATATCACCAATAATCTTGTATTGGGCACATATCAATCACCCCGGTACCGTCACCGTCCATCCGGATGTTACAGTACTGCCTAAATAAGACATGTCAAAATAGGCTTGTTTTTCGTATTGCTCCACGATTTTTCCCTCCACAAAATCACGAACAAACAACGAACCTCCTTGAACCCACCTACGTTTAAATCTATTTCGGGCGTCGAGTGGCGATACAATTTGAATTAATTAGGCCTTCAGTCAGATGTTTACGGTTTCCTTGACACCTTGACTTAATGAGCACCGATAAGCGATGGCGTATGCTCTTTAATGTGTAGGAAATGTTTGGAGTTTTATGGGTTGGTAAAGGTGTGAAGATATAATTATACAGCATTTTATGTCTAGGAAGAATGAGGGTTTTCCATTTGGGGCATGTTTTAAATTAATATACAACTTAGGTGTGCTATTTATCTGTCTTTGCTATTTTAGTATCAAATGCTGCATTTCGTCCATTGAATAATAGCAAACTGACTTGGTCCGGGATTGAGTTTCGAAAAATTATTTATCTAATTATTTGCTAACATGTAACAACACTGGTTAGTAGGCATGCATTAGAATTTCATGACACAGTATTAAGACATGCACCCTGTAAGGACACTGCAAATGTTTCATATCAGATTAATAATATGTATATTTTTTTTCCATTAAATTAAATTCAAAACATTAAATTGATATAAAAATCAGACATACACAATAAAATAATAAAATAAAATAATAATCCACAAACATTCAAATCCAATAAAAAATAATAATATTGATTCTAATCATTACAATTCATTACAATATACTAAACAGTACTTAATCAATATTTTATTACATTTTATTTAAAAAAATCATGATTGATAATACTTAATGATTTTTTTTTAAATAAAATGAAAATGAATGTGAATGTGTGTGGGGGTGTGTGTGAATGAATGTGAATGTAAATTTTTCGTTCATTCATTTTAGTCATATAGGTAAGCATACTATAGTATAGTCGTTTATTATTTCACATTTAGGTATGTCAAGCATAATTATTATTATAAGGCCAATCGATTTACAATTTGTCAGCTTTATATTGCTCCACGGTATAGTATTATTTGAAAGCTGCAATAATTAGTCCACCTAATTCACTAACCTTTCAGAACAACCTAGTAAAAGCAATTGTGTTGAACTACTCTTTATGGGATGCAGAGCTGTTCCTTATACTATGATCTCTATTGGGTTGCCAACACACAGAAGATACGGTGAAATAGTGTACCTATTTAAAAAAAAAAAGATTATTTTATTTCTAAAAGATAACGATGTTACAACTGTGCTTAGGAAATTGCAGCATAACTCTGCATGTCAAAACTTTTTGGTTCTTTATTGTCAACCTTTTTCCGTTTGTCTTTGAGTCTGGTCGATTTTTTACCTTTTTATTTCGTGATTCGAATTTTTTTTTTCTGACAGATGGGTCCTCATTTTTTTTCAGATGCAAGAAGTTGAGCCGTGGATACTGATCCAGTTTGTTAAAAAATTACGTGTAATTTGTGAAATTGAGTTATTTTAATTATAGCAAGTTGCTATCCGTGCCGTCCTATCTATTAGTACACATTATGGTAAAGCAAAAAAGATATATATCGAGTATTGAGTATTTCCCTCGGAACGATTTTTTCAAGTACGATTTCAATACTCCATGGTGTTTATGTCAGGAGATTTCACCTTTATTTTCCTGGTACGTATCTTTTAACAGTTTTCCTCAATCGGAAGTTCACTCTGATCACTCTGGTCTAACCCTAATTCATTTTGTCTTAGGATTGAACAGCTTAGAACAGGCCGCCTTTCGGCCTCCAGGTTTTGGTCTAAAATAACGCTGGACATCCTTGGTCAATGCCGAGTGTTGGACCGCATCTGGACTGCGAAAGTTCACGCAACCAACTCCAGCTCCTGAGCAGAGAACCACTTCCTACAGTCTACGCCTCCTCGCCGGACGTAATTACGTTATGTCAACGGTTTTATACGATATTTTTACGTACTAGTTTAATAATGTAGTTTTAACTCTCTGTTGATTTTTAATTCATTCACTATTTAATTTTAAATTTTCAAATCTGTAAAATGCGAGATACCTTGGTTCTCTGATCTTTTTTTCCATTACGGTTTATCTTGGGAGCGTTACCTAATAGCGATTGCAATCGACTAGTTAGTACGTTTTATTTTTCTTTCGTTATTCGCGTACTTCACCCTATCGGACCAAAGTTCTCTGCTAATTATTTTTTCTTTACATAAATCAACCTGCAACTCTTTTTATACCTTAAATATTCATTTTTTTTACTTTTAATGTTTTTTCCTACTTTTCTTTTAATATATCAAAATTAAACGTGTTTCGGCGAAAAAGTGCATTTCCTTTTTTATTTTTTTTCGCTACAAAATACTAGATTAGAAACACCTCTACGAACTCTTAAGGAATATTGTCATCCAAATTGTAAGTATTATATACATAGTGTACCTGGTACTTACCTATTTATTACATAAGTGTATGTAAGTATATAAGGTAAAATTTTAGTAAGCGCAAATATTTCAACTACTCATAAAACGGAACTTTTCCCAATAAACTTGGGTCGTAATATGATTTTATTTTTGGACTGTCCATATAAATTGTATGCTCAGCTGACTGGTTTAGTATCGAGTTAGTTTTTTTTTTCACATTTTACCTATGTTTATTGGGAAAAGTTGTCAAACTCAAACTCAAAGCATTTATTTCAATTAAACCAATTACACGCACTTTTGAATTGTTAAAGAGTCAGTCAGTTAGTCAGAAAATTGAAGCTAGTCGCCCATTCCAAAACGTAGATCTGTATGGAGAAGAATGGGCAAGAAACCAGATTTGAGATCAGAGATTGTTTAGTTTTATGAGTAGATAAACTCCTTAAAATATTTGCGCTTACTATTTGACCTTATATACATGGTGTAGTACCTACCAATTTTGTTACATAAGTGCTCGATTTTTCTGCAATGTAGTTCATACCGATTCGAAGGAAGAATCTTCAGAGGTCTTAATATTGTCGATATCTGTCAACTATGATGTACAGATTGATAAATATCACAACGACTTATTTAATATTAGACCATTCATATCCAGTCCATCCAATTTCCCAAGAATTATTACGTAACTTTTTCACAACATAATGCCGTACCCTCAGACATCAGCTTCATCTGTCGACTTGAAAGATAAGCGGCTTATGCACTTTACTACCTTCTTCCATTCCGTTTGTAGAGTGGAAAACTCCTTTCACATATTTTTATTTTTATTGTTAGCTATTTTATTTATCTGTTTATTTAATTATCTGTAGCGTTTCAGTGGTCGCTTTGTGAATTTTTGGCTGTTTACTGAGTGGACCTTTGCCGGTTTGTGTTTAATTAAACGAAGAGTAATCTGTTCGATATTTGAATGTCGCATTGCTTTGCAGCGTGTACCGTCGACAAAATTGTAAACAATTTTGAATTATTTGCATAAATTTTTTTTTTTAATGATAGTAGATTTTTTGTTAACGTTTTTACAGCATCTGTATTATTTATTTTGATTTTATTGGCTCTCGCTGCTGGGAATGGTTATGAATGGTTAAATATATGTAGTTCAATTACCAACTACCAATACCACCCCACCTAACCAACACCCACTCATTATCTTACATTACTTTTTCTTACATTACCTTTTTTTTTTAAATGTTACCTACAGGCAGCATTTTTTTCCACGTATATCTCAAGTAGGCAAACCCGCATACTTGACATATTGATACAACACAATAGATAAACATATTATTACACACACCTTATTTTAACTCGTGCATTGAACATTTTTTCCGGTAGACATTATCAATGTCATTTATTTCTAAAAAAAAACATTGTACCTTACCTACTAACCTACTGATATTCACGTGACCAATCTGACCCTGTAAAAAAATTATATCGATTTGATACACTAAAAAAGGTAGACTAAAGAGGATTATCGTTGAATAGGTTTGAGAAAATATATCAAAGGCCAGGAGCTAGACCACCACCTCTTAAAGCAGTATTATTTTAATCTTACTTGAGTGTGGGAAAGGGTTGGAGCTAGACATCCTGTATAGCTTCATCTCTTTCTCACACTGAAGTAACATTAAAATAATACTGCTTTAAGAGGTGGTGATTGGCCCCCCTGACGAACATAACTTTTAAAAACAACTCTGACCTGATTTTTGTAAAAGAATGTTATGCTAGGCCTTCGGTCCAAATAAAAACTATTTCGAGGAATTTCTTTAACATAAAACTTGAAATTTCATAACGACCTTCAAATAGACTTCAGATTTTCAAATACATAGATGAATAAGACGGATTGAAAATAGATTTAGTTATTCCTAAACTACCTTTTTTTAAATGGCCTAATTATTTTCTATACAGTCATCAGTACATCACACTAGTAATAATAATTTGACATTGATAGCGTCTCTTTGTCGTAGCAGTAAGGGTGATTTCGTAGTGCAAGTGTTACCACTGCCGTGCGGTTTACTGTACGTGTCTGAGATCATTGTAAGCTGAATTTAAATATAAGTGGGTGCTGCTTTAAGGCTCTACCCCGAACAAAAGCTTGCGCTAGTTCAGAGTCTATTAACTCATTAATTAAGAGAAATAAATTACATCTAAAAGCACATTATTAATGTTCGATAACCTATCATCACATTGCACGTTATTATTTGTTTTTATGTCTTATAAATATGATACATTTAAAATCTCCTTGTAAAAAAAAAAAACTAAAATGACTGATTGCATGCATCTTTTGCTAAAGGTTCTATTCATTTGAGGATTACACTAATGGATGGATAATTTAAAACTTTAAATAATTCACGTTTTGTTTTCTTTCAGAAGATCGCTTTTTTATATTAAAATAATTCCAAAAATTGTGTGAATTAAACTAAGATTATCTTCCGATCGTCTGTAACGCCCACGGATTTAAAGGGTTGAATGCTTCGTAGGCGTCGTCCTTCAAATACAAATAAACATTTCGTGTTAGACGGGTATTTTTTAAGGTTTCAAAAAGTGCGTGCTAAAAAAGCACAATTTAAATATGAAAAAGGAGCGAATGAAAACATGAATTTTTTTTAAAAAGGGTATTAGAGAGAAACTGCAACTAAAGAATGTTTTCTTAATAAAAGTGTTTAAAGCTCTGGCCACACAGCTACAAATTCGCTCGCGCCGATTGTGTCAATTAAGTTGTATGGAGGTGTTCAGACTACACTCGCGAAAATCTAAGGAGTCCGATTTGACGTTTATCATTATACAACCCGCGATAACTTTGTATGAACGTCTACGTAAAGAATACGTATCATTCGAGGCAAGCTTGGTTACAAATCGGCGATGTACAAGACGCGGCAAACGCTCGCTTCGAGCACATGGCTCAAGCGCGCTTCATTTCTTGTTACAAAACGGCGATGCACAAGGCGCGGCGAACGCTCGCTCCGAGCACATGGCTCAAGCGCGCTTCATTTCTTGTTACAAAACGGCGATGCACAAGGCGCGGCGAACGCTCGCTTCGAGCACATGGCTCAAGCGCGCTTTATTTCTTGTTACAAAACGGCGATGCACAAGGCGCGGCGAACGCTCGCTCCGAGCACATGGCTCAAGCGCGCTTCATTTCTTGTTACAAAACGGCGATGCACAAGGCGCGGCGAACGCTCGCTTCGAGCACATGGCTCAAGCGCGCTTCATTTCTTGTTACAAAACGGCGATGCACAAGACGCGGCGAACGCTCGCTTCGAGCACATGGCTCAAGCGCGCTTCATTTCTTGTTACAAAACGGCGATGCACAAGGCGCGGCGAACGCTCGCTTCGAGCACATGGCTCAAGCGCGCTTCATTTCTTGTTACAAAACGGCGATGCACAAGACGCGGCGAACGCTCGCTTCGAGCACATGGCTCAAGCGCGCTTCATTTCTTGTTACAAAACGGCGATGCACAAGACGCGGCGAACGCTCGCTTCGAGCACATGGCTCAAGCGCGCTTCATTTCTTGTTACAAAACGGCGATGCACAAGGCGCGGCGAACGCTCGCTTCGAGCACATAGCTCAAGCGCGCTTCATTTACAAAACGGCGATACACGAAACGTGGCGAACGCTCGCTTTGAGCACATGGCTCAAGCCCGCTTCATTTCTTATTACAAAACGGCGATGCACAAGACGCGGCGAACGCTCGCTTCGAGCACATGGCTCAAGCGCGCTTCATTTCTTGTTACAAAACGGCGATGCACAAGACGCGGCGAACGCTCGCTTCGAGCACATGGCTCAAGCGCGCTTCATTTCTTGTTACAAAACGGCGATACACTAAACGTGGCGAACGCTCGCTTCGAGCACATAGCTCAAGCGCGCTTCATTTACAAAACGGCGATACACGAAACGTGGCGAACGCTCGCTTTGAGCACATGGCTCAAGCGCGCTTCATTTCTTATTACAAAACGGCGATACACTAAACGTGGCGAACGCTCGCTTCGAGCACTTGACCCATAAAATCGGCCTTTCTTTGTATTTCTCAAGAAATAAAAAGTGTTTTTTCACTATCCCATTGCATTTTTAGTTTGGAAAAGTTTATTTTTATTTTGGAAAAAAAAGTAAAACGAGATACGTGGGTTTGCGACTACGCGTCGACCTGCACTGACTTGTTTCCAAACATGCGCTCGCATTACATCGAGCGGCTCAGCTCGCTGCACTGACTACTGTAACGCGTTACAAAAACTCGATACATTACAAAAAAAAAACGTTGCAAGTCAATCACCGCCTTAAGAAATCGAAACATCAACTTCATAATCCTATTTAATTACTATGTTATCCATACACTATAGTAAAGAGTGTCATGCGTAAGCACCAAGTTTCACTTTATATTTAGTGGAAAAATGAACTCAAAAACACAAATTAATCGTTGATTAATATTCCGACAGGACGTTGTTACAATGTCATGTCTTTGGGTTCGTTGCCGTAGTGTTGTGACCGTTATAAACCATTTTTGACCAAATAAAATCTATGTTCTGAAAAATGTATACTTTTACAAACATTACATTTAAAAAAGAGAGAAACGTATAATTACTGTATCGTTAAATGTTTAAACATATAAAAACAAAATGCGATCACATATATTTTTAGCTTTATTTTGACATTTAATATGTCTCTGGTGCATTATACAGGGCGTCCTACGGATATGCCACATGGAGGGAAAGTACCTTGAATATTGTAGATGGAACATTTTACTGAAAGAAGACATTATTTGAATTTAAAAAACAATTTAAACTGCATTCATAGATATTTAAATAATTACATGGTTGAACCGGGAATCGAACCCGTTACATGAGAAAAATAATCACCCTGTAGCTTTATCATACCGATCTAAAGGCTTCATCATAAGTATTATTTTTGGCTAAATAACATAGTAACACAAATAAAAGGAAGACCATGAATTTTAACATTTGATGTGAAATTTTGGGAGCGAAATAATCAAAAGAGTGCGACTTGGTATTCAACAGGAAGGGACTCATTTTGAGCATTTGATAAATTGATTAATTTTGTATTAAAAATGTGCCAAACTCGCTGTTCTCGCTTCAGTTTGGCCAGAGCTTTTCAAAACTCAAACTCAAAGCAATTATTTCAGATATACCAATTACAGGCACTTTTTAATTGTCAAGGGCTTAGTCAGTCAGAAGGATAAAGCTAGTTGCCCATTCCAAAGCGTAGTAGGTTCTTATGGAGAAGAACGGGCAAGAAACTCCACGGACACTCTTTTAAATCAAAATATTGTTACAAAATATTGGTTACATCATTCATACTGAAATTATACATGTGAGAACGATGCGGAACGTTAAAAGCGTCCGTAATAAAAAGACTGACGGCGCCCGTTCACGAACATGACGCGTGTATTAAAGCTCTGTCTACCTTTCTTTTAGTTACATCAAAGCTGTGCCCGCAGCTCTATTTGCATAGAAAGCCTTTACTTTACCGAGAATAGTCTCGGTACTTAATAGAAGTACCTACTTTTTATGTCCTTCAGATGCTAAAGAATCTTTGCAAAGTATCCATTAAAAAATATTAAAAAATGCTTCTGTATGTCTGTTACTTTTTCACTCTTAAACCTCTAAACCGATTATCATGTAATACTTTTCATCCTGGATATTTGTATAAAAGAAACAACCGACTTCCAAAAAAAAAAAAAACTACAAAGTGAAAAATAACTTTCATTTCGGAAGTCGGGGTCTTTGGATCTGTATTTTAGTTTTTTGCCACCGGTTGCTTTATTTTTCCAAAAAAAAAAAAAAAAATATTTTTCACTTTTTAGCTGTGGTACCTACCCCACACAAAGTCGTATACTACTTGCAATGTAAATAACAGTGACGAGAAATTATTATAACATAATCAATATACACCGAGAGAAAAAAATACGTATTACTGAAGCTAACCCAAAAACCACTCGTCAGAAATTGACCAAAAATATATGTATATCCTTCAAATAAAGAAACAATTTTCCAAATCGGTTTATAAATGACGGAGTCCTGAGGTAACAAACATAAAAAAAAAACAACCGAATTGAGAACCTTTTCCTTTTTTGAAGCCGATTAAATATTATGAAATAGAAAATAAACGCAAACGAAGTCGTGGGCAACAGCTGGTGCTTCATTATGTTATTAAAGGCTTGCTTTCCTCTAAACATACCTATCTAAATGTTTGTGCACCTATGTGCCATGGTACACCTCTGTCTGTGTTGCGAATCGAACACAATACAACACTGCACGCGGTCTGCACGCGTAAGGAGCGCGCGACGTGCGCGACACGGCTCCGCCCGAAGACAACTCACCACAACGGACTCCACCGCGACGAAATCTCTAATTGTTTGACTGGGACAGTTTTATTATTTGTAACAAGACGGCAATAAAACTTTTCTTGCTCCCGCGCTAACATTCTACCCGTTCGGGGGTAACAGGCGTGATATTATGCCATATAGCCTTAAAACGTAGTAAATGGACAGAAAGAGAGCTTTAAGTTAAATCAACTAAAGCCCATTGGTGTGAACTGAGCTATAAACATACCCATTACATAATGGTATAGCCGCCCTCGTAATTGGTTTACCATCTTTGTTTTTTCTTTTGGTTGAACGTCATTTGTACGCTATAAAATGAAGAGGTCTATTCGTCTTTGGAACAGTTAGATAGTTTCAACCTTAAGGGGGAAGCGCTAAGGTAGCCCGCGAAAACTAAGTTTTCTTACGATTTTTACAATTTGCAGCTCAGTGTCTGGGTGTACGTATGTCGATTAAAGTGTACGACCGTAACAAATACACACACACATACATACACATACAATACACGCACATATAAGGCCGAGACCTCATTAGTGCATAAACGCACTGTATGCCACACCTGCGTTGCGACGACGCACGACAACGCAACGCAGCGTCTCAGTTTGCCCCTCTAGCAGTGGAACTCTGTCCGTCGTCGCACTGGAGTTCCGACAGCGCAGCTTCGCTTCATCTCTCATCCGTCGATCCGTTGAAACGTCGCGTGCGACGACGCAACGTATAATGTGGCATGTCACAAAAAATATATGAAAAACGACGCAACGTTGACGCTGCGACGACGCAACGCAACGCACTAATGAGGCCTCAGCCTTACACACGTACTTATTTGTTACGGTCGCGAATCATATTTTAATCAACATACAACCTAATACTGACTTGCAAATTGCAAAAAACGTAAGAAAATTTGAATTTCGCGGGCAACCCTGGCGCTTTCGCCCTAAGCTACGATTTCTTAGAAGAGCGGTGGCCGCCCACATAGCGTCCGCCATTTATCGGCGAAAGACGTCACTGAAACGTTATTTATGAAAGTAAATTTAAGTATGGTTTTTTGACACCGTAAAGTCAAATCCCGCTGCCATCATTTTCATGACGGTCGTTATGTGGCGGCCGCCGCTATTCTAAGAAACCGTAGCTTAAGTGAAGTTTTAATTTACTGGGAAATGTTGACAAAAGTGCTAAAGCGATTACGAGGTCGAGTATACCTACCCAAAGTAGGCGCAAGTTGTACGTAAGACGCCTAAATACCCGTTCGTATTGTATGTTACAATAAACTTACTTAAGTGTAACTTAATGAGCAAATAGGATTGACCTTTACTTAGCACACACTTAGGAACACTCAACATTGAGCTTTCATTTAAAAGCTATAAGAGTTACTTGGACTTGTAAGTACAATCCGCAACATTGGGTTGCTAAGTACATTTTGGTAAATAGTTTTACTTAATTTGATGTAGAGCATTGGCAAATAATAAGTGTTAGGGCGCCGACACATTGAAGCTAGCTATTGAAGGGCGTTTACTGACTATGATACATTATTTTTAAATGTGCCTAAAACGTTCGTAAAAAGATGCTAAACGAAGTCGAGAGTCACTTGTTCTCCCCGTCATTGTGATCATTCTTTTTTTGTACTGGACCATACTGGGGAACGTCAAAGTTCCAACTTTTTTTTAAAACTTTTTTCGCAAAAACAAGTTTTAAATGTTATAACAAGCATCAGGGTAGTGCGCGAAATTCAATTTTTTTTACGTTTTTTGCAATTTGCAGAAAAGTATTAGGTTGTATGTTGATTAAAATATGATTCGCGACCGTAACGGATATGTATTTACAGAACTTTAATCACTAAAGTCATCAATACAACTCTCTAAGACCAAAGTAATCCTAATGAATGAATATTTAATAAAATCTTGACATTTGAGGATTATACTAACTTGAGGAGTTGTATTACTTATTCTAATGAGTAAAATTCTGTAAATACATATTTGTTACGATCGCGAATCATACTTTAAATAACATACACTCAGACACTGAGCTGCAAATTGCAAAAATCGTAAGAAAATTTGAATTTCGCGGGCTACGTTTGCGCTTCCCCCAAAACTCCTGCACCGTTGCATGCACCTAAAGGCACAATGTTTTGCGTGCGTTTTCTTACCAAAAATATAACTCGTTTCTCAGCAATAATTTTTGCTCAATGTAAGTTTGATGTACAGAATGCATAGACAACAGCTATGTTTGTGGCCTTGCTGCACCTTATTGTATAGCAATGAGAAAGGTTATTGAGACAGCTCTTATTTTAAAAATAACATCACGTATTGTCCAAAACAGTCTGCAGCTAATGACCTTTGAAAGAATGAGGGACTCATTCTTTCAAGGGTCCGGAAGAACCCAATAAAATAAGGTCAAAGAACAAAGTAAGTGGAAAGTTCAACAGTTTTGTGATTTGATTTCTTTTTTATTCGATATTGTGCTTGAATCATGGTTCACATTTTTTTTTTACATTAGTAGCAAATTATAGATTGTTTATTATAGCTATAATGTAGTTATTATTTTAGAGTATTTGTTAATACTCAAAGGTGGCTGGGACATACTGGATGCGGAAGGCGGAGGACAGGGTGTTGTGGCGCAGCCTGGGAGTTGATTGACTAATTGATAGCTATTAAAAAAAAAAACTCTTAAATCTATTATAGTGATCGTATATATTATGGTAAATTAATTATCACAAAAGTACCCAATTATTATTTTTGTAGTTAAAATTCTCAGAACTTATTTCATAAACCACAGTGTGTCTGAATCTTTACAGAGAATATTATAACCAGAAATAGCCCCGGGCTACCCTTTGTACCTCAAACACAAGTAAAGAGATTTTATTAAAGCCATTTTAATATGTTTCATTGTAAGTTATTTCGGTAACTGAAAACCTTTCTCTTAAAACTACTCTTTCAACTTTAAACAGTTGACTGTAAATTCACAGGAAAACATAATTAAACAGGTAAAGACATATTTAATTAAGATTTAGTTCTAAGTGAATATATTATATTACAGAGTTTTAATAAAGCAAATTATTAAAAAAAAACCCGAGTGTAAAAATACATAAAGAACTGAAAAGAGAAAAACAAGCATGATAATATAATCTATAGAATTTTGGTATCGCAGGCGGGGACAAACAAAAATTACACCATATTTCTGGTTATTATTTTGGTTGTGATATTATGAAACTGTTTACGATACGGCTAGATTATTTTGTAATAAATGTAGTCTTTTAACAAAGCTGTCGCTCCGGCCGTTGTATACAGCATGTTGCAGAAAGGTATGTTCATTAAAGGTGTGTTGCTTACATAAAGAAACAGGTATTCGGCACGGATAAACTCGTGCGAGTCGGTACCGATCGGTGCAGGGTTAATAAGGTAGTCGGCACCGACAAATTTAAATCTGATTCTGTATAAGTGAGCACATAAGATAGCATGGGAATATTATACCTGCACCGATCGGTACCGACCCGCACAGACTCGCCTGCACTGAACACCTGTTTCTTTATGTAAGGACCCGTACAAAATAATCAGCTGGCCCGTGTAAAACTTCTTACCTACTCGACCCAAATATACGGGATAGCTGATATTTTTTCGCGATTACGATGTAATAAAAAAATATTTAAAAAAATTATTCAGTATTAATAATTGGTAAAATAAGATATTTTTTTATTGTTTTTTTTTTTTGTTGAAAGTTGTTCAGCTTGATGGTCTGTACCACACCCTCAAATATGACCACACATTACTACGCCTGGACAGGAACGGCCTGCGCCTGGTGACGGGGACCATCACAGGACACTGCTCACTAAACAAACACTTCCACACAATAGGCATAACGGACAGTCCTCTGCGCAGGGCATGCATGGAGGCTGAGGAAACCGTTGCGCATGTACTCTTTGAATGCACAGGCGTAACCCAGATTAGAACACAAACCCTCGGGACGCCTAGATCTTTCACAAATGTCCTTAACAGACCAGGAAACGTGATCAACTTCTGGAGGGACTTGGGCTGGTTGGAATAACCGACGGTCGCCGTGGCCCACGCACAATGGTCCACCTGAAGGACTAAGCGCGGAAACCAAACCCTCTAACATAGAACATATGACAAATGTGTAATTCACTTTATCCTTAAAAGAGCGCGTCTGACAATAGCCGGCCTTAGGGAGTTTCCCGGGCGATAACCGCCAGGGACTATTTGTGTAGTTTGGCAATAGGCATAACGGACAATAGGCATAACATGCATGGAGGCTGAGGAAACCGTTGCGCATGTACTCTGAATGCACAAGCGTCACCCAGATTTGAACAGAAACCGTCGGGGCACCCAGATTTTTACAGTGAACAGACCAGGAGACGTGATCAACTTCTGGAGGGAGGTAGGCTGGGTGGAATATTCACCGACGGCCGCTATGGCCCACAACGGCCCACCTGAAGGACTAAGTGCGGAAACCAAACCCTTCTAACATAGAACATAGTGATGACCACACATTTCTGATACACGCTGTATACTGTAGTAACCATTGCCTAAAAATGACGTGTCTATTACATAATATTATTATGACCCACATGGTCGCGCGGTCGGAGGTGCTCGTGGCTAAGTAATAACAGCCGCACGGGTCGATCCATCAGGTTAAGCTACGCTTGCCGGGGTTGTCCGTGGATGGGTGACCATCTTTACATACCGAGACTCTTCCGTGCCTCGGAAAGCACGTTAAGCCGTTGGTTCCAGCTGTCATTCGTAGATCTTTGACAGTCGTTACGGGTCGTCAGAAGACCGAAAGTCTGACAACCAGTCTTACCAAGGGGTATCGTATTACCCAGTTACTGGGTTGTGGAGGTCAGATAGGCAGTCGCTCCATGTAAAATACTGGTATTCAGCTGCATCCGGTTAGACTGGAAGCCGACCCCAACATAGTTGGGAAAAGGCTAGGCAGATTGATATGGTCGCGCGGTCGTGAAAAATAATGAATTCAAATTCGAATTAGTATCACAATCAGCTGCTCGTCTACGAACATCTGCTACGCCGTAGTCGCCGGCGTAGCTACTGCGTAGCACGGCTACGAATATACGTAGAAGTCCAGTCATTTAAAACATCTTTGGTAAAGTACATCCATTTCAAGGCTTTTTAAAAAAACATCACGACTGTTTCTCCTGAAGGCGTACACAGGGGTGTGTTGTACAACAATATTTCACCAGTTATATGTATTTTAAGTCCCAATGTAATGTAATAGTGGGAACCCTATTGCAATGCAAAACTAACAATTACTAACAAAATATAGAAACATATTTTGCAAAAATCGCTTAGCATCTGAACTACTGAAGGACATAGGTAAAGTAGGTAGGTACTTAAAGTCTCGGAAAAGTTAAGGTATTTAAACAATAGAGCCGCAGGCAACTTTGGTAGAAATTATAAGAAAGGTTTAAAATATTTTCATTATGAAAATATTCTTTAGTTGCAGTTTTTGTCTTAAAATTTTTCACAAGTTTCTTGTTCAGTGGGTAGTTCTTTATTGAAACACTAGCTTCTGCTCGCGACTTTGTCCGCGTGAAGTTTCTTGTCCCCCCGACCCACCGCTTTGCATCGCAAGGCCTGCCCGCGTTATTACTTCGTTTTCGCTTAGCGTTCTTTCTGACTTTTTTCTTCTTGCTCGGCTCCTAAGGGTCGTAGCAATCTTCCTTAAGAATTGGGTTATCAAATGCAAGAATATCTCAAATCCGACCGGTAGTTTCAGAGATTAGCGCGTTCAAAGAAGAAAATAAACTTTCGGTCGGGATTTTGTTTGAAGTAATTTCCTCAAACATTTGTTTTATTTCCCCAAACCTGTTGAAGGATAATCCTCTTTAGTCTTCACCTTCTTTTGTTGTATCAAATCGACGCAAAATTTTACTGGATCAGATCGGTCAAGTGATTCTCAATCTCTCTCCTACAATGTTGTTTTATTTTAAATATGTGGTTTCGGTGCTGTCTGCCAGGTTTTTTAATGCACAAGTTAAAATAAGATGTATAACAAAGATAACATCACGCCTTGTTTCCCCGAAGAGTTAAGCAGAGGTGTACCTATAGTACACCATTACATGACATTGACATTTCGCTAGTTATTTCTAAGTCCCATGTAATAGGGGACGAGCTTGAGCTCCCATCAACCGGGCACAAATCCAGACTCGGGGCTGCTACTTAACAAATTCGGATGGAAAAACCCAATTACACTTTGCCCGACCTGGGAATCGAACCCAGGACCTCATGCTCGGCAGTAGCGCTTGCGGCCACTAGACCAACGAGCCAGTACGTTGCTTCAATTTCATTGTATACCACAGGCAAGAAACTTGAATCATGTAAATGGGCTTAAGGAACTGTTTTTAAGGAACGTTATAATAAATCACCATGTTTGATAATTAGATAAGACGTAAGACTGGTGGATGCCAAACTTCACAGCTTGGCTCATCGCCGCAAGGTTGCCTGCTTGTCGGTCTTCTACAGTTGTACTTCGGTGAGTGTGCTCGAGAACTCCACGACCTCATTCCGCCTGCCCCCTTCTACCATCAGACATCTAGACGCACTGCAGGTTACCATCCCTACCTAGTTGCTATTCCACCAATTCGCACTAAGCGTTTCCAAATGTCTTTCGTGATACGCACAGCAAAGGAGTGGAACTCTCTGTCTGCGTCTGTGTTTCCAAACGTATACAACCCCGATCTCTAAAGTGAGAGTGAACAAGCTTCTTCTGGGTAAGCTCGCTCCATCGTCGACTTTGTCTCTGTCATCTCTGATCTAGACTAGAGTCAAGAGCAAACCTATCTTAAAAAAAAAAAGATGATTGAAATGAAAATATCAGACTATTTTTATGATTTAAATCACTGAGTTCTCAAAGAATATTAAGGGTACTAGTACCAAAGCTTTTCCACAAAGCGCCGCTGGACATAAACAATCCAAACAGCAACTTCAAACCCAATTTAACACGATTACAGTTAAATGAAACTACGTTATGTTATAAATAACCCGTTACTTAAGCGACAATAGCTATACAACGTTACTTAACAACGTTATACTAAGTGACGCTTGCCGCGATCATGTTACTAAGCCTGTAAGCTCTGCTAACGATCTTACTCCACTAACTAATATTAGGATAAATTACTGAGTTCTAGTCTACGGGCACGAAATTAGAGACGTCCGAGCGATGGCGACTGCGGGGCGGCGCGACGCGGCGGCGGCGTAATCCAAAGTATAGCATTCTGAAGAGACGCGCACGAAACAAACGAGAGCGGTGCGGTGACGACGCGCAAGCGACGGGAACAAACTTGTTTGATTTCGCCGCTCGACGGCCGCTACTTCCTACTGGATCGACCGCCAGTTCGTGCCCACCCCAAGCCGGCTGCCGAATCGCCCCGCCCCGCGCCGCTCCCCAGTCTCCATCGCTCGACTGCCGCTGGTTTCGTGCCCGCAGACTTATAGAGCAAAGAGGAAAAGTTTTTTGATCCTAAGACTGGTATAGTTGCCGGCACGAATCGTGAGCACAAATCCCACATGAACTGTTGTTGTCGTCAGTGGGCTCGTGTATTCTGTTTTCTACCTGCACATAAATAAGCTTGATCTTGTATTAACCTCATTGTCCCTGCCCGTGTACGAATTGCCGTAATAGGAAATAAGATTCTTAAGGTTTGAAAGTGGAGTTTGTGCTCACGACTCGTGCCGGCAACTATATTGATAGTAATTAATTAGAACAATGGGCTTTCTTGCAGTGGCGATGTACGGAGCAGTGGCGATGTACGGAGCAGTGGCGATGTACGGAGCAGTGGCGATGTACGGAGCAGTGGTAGCTCAGTGGTCACGGCTGCGACTTACGAGTAGTTGTAGGTCGTCGGTTCGAACCCAGGCTGGCAGTTTACTTTGTGTAAATTATTTCATCACCACTGCTCCAAAACGGTGAAGGAAACCTCGCGAGGAAACCGAAATATCCTAGAACCAAAATTTCGAAGACATGTGACATCTATCAACCCGCACTGGGCCCGCGTGGTGGATTACGGCCCGCTCCCTCTAGGACGCCCGTGTCCCAGCAGTGGGAACATTATCGGCTGATTATGCATTCGTACTGCCTTTTTGCTCTAAGTGTCTTTGTGGTTTTTTCCTCCAAAAACCATCTCAGACACTTATCTGCATGGTCCTCACATGATTTGACCAAATGTCTGGATTTAAAAGAGAATGACCTCTGAGTTTGCTTCGGTCTTTCTTCTCAGAGTAGACGGTTAGGGATCACCGACCTCATCTAGTTTTAAAATATAATTATTTATTTTGACGTGTAAAAGTAATTTTAATAACAATTTATGGAAATAAAATATCATTTAATTTTTTGAACAGTTGAGTGTGGGGTCATAGTTAGATCCCAAGGTCGGACAAAATGTACCTAAAAAGGTTACTTGATTAAGAATTTTTCGTTGGCCTGGAGTCTGGGTTTCTGCCCGATTATTGTCTTCCAGACAAAACCAAATGCAGCTGAATACCAGTATTTTACACGAAGCGACTGCATATGTAACCTCCACTAGGCAGTTACTGGGTCACAAGATACCCCGATTTATAAGATATTATGCAATCTTTTTTAAATATTTATAGGATTACGTTTGACAAACCCTACCCTGTTTTACATACGATGCGTGACAATATTGGTTACCTTCACTACAAAAAGCTATTCACAAAAAGGGCAATAAAGCACCCTTTTCTGTTACTGCCAATGAAATCGCATATACAAAACAGGAAAGTGAATCCATCCTAAAAATAAATAGTGTTACTGCCTATAGCCCGGTGACGTCATCCGGAGATTACGCGCCTCGGAGCATATTATGAACTCGGATGATACACGGACCGACAAGCGACAGGGTAACACTGATTGTGTTTCATTACATAAATAAACTCACGCGTTCTTCCCATGGGGGTAGGCAGAAACTACAGGACGCCACCTGCTACGATCCTTACATACTCCTTTTACTTCGTTTACGTTCATACATCAGAGGGGCAATTCTCGTAATTTTAAGAACGTTCACAGTCTGATTTCAGTCTCATTATGTCAAAAATACCTATAATTTCCCTAGATTTTTTTGTCGTTCCCTACGTTTTTTTTGTCGACATTTGATTGTCGCTGAGATGAGATTGCGACTAGATTTTGAACGTTTTTAATTACGGGAAAATACATACACGCACGTCTGTTGCGAGTATTACGCACTTTTCTGAAGAACATCACCAATAAGGTCACTATACAGGGTGTCCCGTAAATAATGGATCAAACGTAACGGATAGGTAGCTTACCTAATTTCCAACAACATTGAATATTAAAAAAAATCGTTACAGTAACCAAGATATTAATTTTTCGAATTTTACCATTTTCTCTTCCAGAATTAAGTTTTTTAATGCTGTCGCTGCAAATGATAACATTTTTAGGTATGATTTTTGTTTAACATTTCTGAATAGCTTACTAATGTTATAAAATACCATTTTTTTGAATAACATTTTACATACATATTTTTTACAGGAGATTTTTTTCAATTTTGGTCCTAACATCGTAAAGAAAAAACTTTTTAACTCAAGATTTTTTTTATAATGCAAATAAAACGTTATTCAAAAAAATGGTATCTTATAACATTAGTAAGCTATTCAGAAATGTTAAATAAATATCATACCTAAAAATGTCGTCATTTGCAGCGACAGCATTAAAAAAACCTTAATTCTGGAAGAGAAAATGGTAAATTTCGAAAAAAAATTATATCTTGGTTACTGTAACGTTATTTTTTTAAATATTCAAATTAGTTGTTGAAAATTAGGTAAGCTACCTACCTGTTACGTTTGATCCATTATTTACGGGACACCCTGTATGTATGTCCTTTTAGGGCGTACCTTTTGTTAGTCGACTTTCATTCATCCTCTCAACATGCCCAAACCATCTAAGCATACTCTTTTACATTTTTGTCACTACATCTTTTCCTGAGTTTCATTTATACGCATAATAACTGTACATGTTGTGTACTTCTAATACGGAATTTACAGTTAATATTTGGTTTTTATAATGTGTTCAGAACAAGAGAAAGACATATTGCTCTTGTATAGAATACATAATTAAGTAGTTAATATTTGATGATTATAGTCATACATAATGTGTAAATTAGTTGAGGAAGTTGTGTGCTTTCTGCTAATTAATATTCGCTTTGTTATCTTCTGACTTCTTGTTTTAGCTAAAGGCGTAAGTAACATGATTATAGCACTGTTTATGTTTCTATTCTACTATGCGCAAACGGTGCACACCCCTGGTGCGCAGGGTTCGGGCTAGCTCCAGCGGCATCTTGAGGGCATCCGCGCTGAGGTTCAATTGTCAGTACCTGAACCATTGCTGCATGGTTCACGTGCTGAGCAATCGCAGTTTGTAATATTTATGTTGAAATTAATTGAATGTTTTAAATTTTTGTACTTACTTATTTATCGGAGTTTTTTAAACTGTCAACTTCAAGATAAATATATAGAGTACTCTTTATTATGTACGCCACAAATATTATAGATACAAAAGTAAAAATTTTACATAGGGTGACACAATGGGGATTCTTATCGCTGAGAGCGATCTTTCAAGTTATAAAAATACTGCGATTGTTCGACTGCTGCAAATCTAAAACTTATTTTGAACAACTTCATTTATCCCAAATTTGTATCTAAGAAATAAATAATAGATCATAATGAATCTTGTTCAACTGTGAAACAAAAAAGTTAATCCGTCTCGCAGTCCCAGGCCGTCAAAACATTTTCCCGTCTCGCAGTCCCAGGCCATCAAAACATTTCCCCGTCTCGGAGGACCAAATAATTTTGTGCAGGGCTTACATGAGGTGACGTGATAGACTTCCTGCTCTCAGAGTTGCTGGCTTGTCTTGAAAACGAGGGCGCGTGGATGCTGAGAGGAGATCCTGGCTCTGAGTCCGTCTTGCCTTCATTGCTGCTGTTGCCTGCTTCCTGTTGGCAATGATAAGTGGTTTTAGTTTAAGGTTAGACCCGAGACTTTCTGACTTGTCATTGTCATATTACAGGTAAAACTCAAAGTCAAATCGTTTATTTCAAATGGGCACATAAAAGGCACTTTTGAACGTCAAAGATTAACAAGAAAATATAATTGATTCTAGTCGCCCTTTCCAAAAGGTAGTTTCGTATGGAGAAGAATGAGCAAGAAACTGCACCCATTACTCTTTCAAAATGGTTTACAATATTTTATATACATTCATTTTATCATTATATGTGAAGAAGATGCACCTATAATAAAATTATTATACAATAATAGGTAAAAAGAATTAAAAATGAATTAATGATAGATCATACAAATATTGTAAACAGTAACTTGTAAGACTGTTGAGATGTTTGCTGATTTTGACGTAAACCCAATATTGAAAAAACAAGGAAATATTAATAATAACGTCTAAATACAGTCATGCTCGTGACTGTACTTAGTTCCTTAATCTTTGAAGAGCTACGGCGTAGCATTGTAGTGTGCTACGGCGTAGCTTGTAGTGTGCTACGGCGTAGCTTTTAGTGTGCTGCAGTCATAATAAAATTATGTGATTTCACCTACGAATGCTTTTGACTGTTTTTTTACGTGAACTCAGGCGTTACCTTTAAAAATAATATAATCTACATATCACTACCCTAAATTCTTCCCTTAATGCAAAGTTCATAATTATCATACCACAAACCCATTATTATTGTTCAGCGAATCGTTGAGCTCTTTAAGTTCTGAGTTGAGCTGTACGATTACTGACAAATGCGTGCACTAACTAGACAAGTTCACTCAATCTGTGTGGTTCTTTCCTCAAAAGACTAACCCAGACACCAACCTACATGGTCTTCACATGATCTGACCAAGATTATGTCTGGACTTTAAAAGAGACTGTGACCTCTGAGGTTGTTTTTTTTTTACTTAATTTTTTTTTTTTTGCAAATACGGGTACAAGTCATGGTGGTACATAATATAAATACAGGAACAGCCATATATTACCAATTACAAGGCATGCAAAAGTATAGAGATTACAATTAAATTTACTATTCCATTACATAATATTATTCTAGTTTATCATTCACTAATAAATTATCAATGTTCAACTATTCAATTAATTCAATACCTAAAATAATTTTGATTCATCAGTCAATAATATAATGAATGTCACAATTTCTAATAGTTATTTAAATACCATATATAAAATAGTCAAACAATTTCTTTTTCCAATAAAAAATCTTCAACCCTATAATATACTTTGTCTACTAAAAAGTTCCGAAGTCTTTTTTTGAATAATGTAAAATTATAGTCCTTCCAACAACTTGGTATTTTGTTATATATCCCCGGTGCCATGCAGCAGACACCCTTGCGCATCAGAGTTGTTCTAGCACTAGGGATACATAGGCTACTATTGTCACGCCTATTCCGTGGAAATACGTCAGCCATTCGTGCGAAGCGATCCGGGTTTAATTTTACGAACACTGCCATTTCTAAAATGTACAAACTTGGTAGGGTTAATAGTTTATATATATATATTTTTTTAATTTTTATTTTTTTCAAATCTATACTTTTATTCACTATAACTGAACAAAATATTTACATAATATATAAGCTAACAGACTTAAAATAATAATTTTAATATGTACAAATGTAAAAAAAAAATATATATATATAATCATAGGGCATCAAAAAATTCGTCCACATCGCTGTCAACAGGAAAAGTTAGTTTATATTGTTTAAAATATGGCACTTTGTTTCGGCCTTTTTTTCTCAAATTATTCAGATAGGAAACGCCGACCTCATCTAGTTAAATAATAATATGATTGACGTGTAAAAGTGTTTGTACAAACCTACTTACAGAAATAAAAATTATTTATCATAATTAACAAAGTGTTTACCCACACAGCCTTATAATTAGAATTCCTTGTGTAGATGCCAATGTACATATAAATCACATAGTCAAACATCCTGGCAACGAACTAATATCCGTCGCGAGGCGATGAGGGTCGCACACAACTTACGACAAAAGGTGGACGGTCCAATGGAGTTAGAAAATATAGTATAAAGATGTACCACAGGCGGGCAAAGTGTCACATTTTGTTTTAGGTAGAATTTCTTTCTGACTACCTCGTTGGCCTAGTGGTCGCAAGCGCTACTGCTAAGTATGGTGTCCTGGGTTCAATTCCCAGATCAGGCAAAATGTTATTGGGTTTTTCTATCTGGAATTTCTCAGTAACAGCCCGGAGGCTAGATTTGTGACCGGTTGATGACAATAGGCTCGCCCCCTATGACTTAAAAAAATACTGGCGAAATGTGGGTGTACTAGTACTATAGGTACACCTCTGCTTAACCCTTCGGGTAAACAAGGCGTGATGTTATGTGATTCTTTCTGTTTTCTGGAAGTTTGAGTGATGCTTGTTTTCACTGACACAAATTTACACCTAAACGAATGCCTGCATTAAAGCTCGCTGTTGGATATTCATCTTTCGACGCTTAGCCGAGCGTTGAAAATCTCACTGCCTTTACTCTCCTGTCAAAACTACCTCATATCTGACTGCCCAATATTACCGAAATAGCTGAGGGTACGTTCCGCTGAAAGGTGCTTTGGTTTAGATATCAAATATTTGTGTCTGCTCGAAGTTCCAATTACGGTTTCGGCCAAAAATTGGCCGAACCTCCGGCCCGACTGAATATTCCGTTACGGTTTCGGCTCAAAATCGCGTTTCAGTCGGACACTTTCAAAAAAATATTTTTTTTCCATCTTATGATTTGTAAGGTGGCCAGTAGTTGGAGTAATTCTCTAATATTAATGGTGATTGAGAATGGGCACATAAAGCATAGAGTAACTGTCACGTAGCCGTCCATCGTGACGTCATCACGTCAACGCCGGCTGTCGCTGAATACCATCGCTGGGGCTCTGTTTCGCATAGGGTCGTAGCATTATACTGAGCGATGGCTGTTTTTTGCGTGGATGTGACGCATATTTCCCCCAACTTGTTTCTTTTTTGTTTGTTCTATCTTTGCGTCATGTTTACCGCAAATAAACGTATTTTCTTTTTTCTTTTGACAGGAAAGGTCGTTGACTGAATTACAATTAAACTTGCTCAAAAACCTGAAAAAAAATTGGTTTAAAATAGTGAAGAATAAGAATATCGTAAAAGGGAAAATTTTAAATCACACACAGTGTGTTGAAAAAGGCTGAGAGTGAATTACAACGAAGGTTGATTGAGTTGAGGGCGATGAGTGCACTCTTTGTTCATTTATGATTTTATCATTATATACTAGCTGAGCCCCGCAACTTCGTTCGCGTGGAAGTCGTAAGATACACAGTATACTAAAATAACAGCCACATTTTAATAAAACTCCCTCGTCCCCCGACCCGTCGCGTTGCATCGCCCACCCGCGCCATTACTTCGTTTTAGCTTAGTGTTCTTTCTGACTTTTTTCTTTTTGCTCGGCGCCTAAGGGTCGTGGCGGATGTTAAATAGCCTATAACTATCCTCGACAATTGGGCTACCAAATGCAAAAAGAATTTTTCAAATCCGACTTATTGTTCACAATTTCATTGGTTTTAATTCTTTTGCGCGGAACCCTAATTATTTTCATAAAATAAAAGTAGCTGAAGTTACTCCCCGTAATATCAGCTATCTGTCAGTGAAAGTTTCATCAAAATCGGTCCAGCCGTTTCGGAGATTAGCCGGAACAAACAGACAGACAGGCAGACAAAATTTAAAAACATTGCTTTTTCGTTATATGTAAGTATCGTTTATACTATCATATGCATTTAGTAAAAAGCTGTTACTTTGACATTCCAAACAGACACTTCAATTTTATTCACAACGAACCCACGACTTCCAGCCGGGATTGCGGGATGTTCGAAAGAGTTACCGTGGCCCTGGCACAGGCAACAGAAGGAACACGGGTGGGTTTTAGTCATTAAAAGTCTGACACGCCCTCCCGCTCCGCCCAGAGCGGGAGGAGTCATTTGATGATTTCCCATCCAAAAAAAAAAAACAGACACTTCAATTTTTTTATTTTTTTTATTTGAGATAGGTTTGCTCTTGACTCTAGTCTAGGTCAGAGGTGACAGAGACAAAGTCGACGATGGAGCGAGCTTACCCAGAAGAAGCCTGTTCACTCTCACTTTGAAGAGATCGGGGTTGTATACGTTCGGAAACACAGACGCAGGTAGAGAGTTCACCTCTTTTTCTGTGCGCATCACGAAAGACATTTGGAAACGCTTAGTGCGAATTGGTGGAATAGCAACCTGCAGTGCGTCTAGATGTCCGATGGTAGAAAGGGGCCGGCGGAATGAGGTCGTGGAGTTCTTGAGCACACTCACCGAAGTACAATCTGTAGAAGACCGACAAGCAGGCAACCTTGCGGTGATGAGCCAAGCTATGAAGCTTGGCATCCACCAGTTTTACGTCGCCAATGAACCTCTTAGCTCTGCGTTCCACCGAGTCAAGCGCGGCAAGTTGGTATTTAGCTGAGCCATTTTATTTATTTGTACCTATAGCTTATTTGTATAACTTACATAAAATAAATAAATCTGGATGTTTTGTAGTAAAAACCGTGCGAACCAGGGCTTTGTCGCTAGTCATACATATTATTATTATTTCGTTTATTAATTTTTGTTTCTTATATAATTACATTTTTAAATATTTCTTAAAATACAAAATATAAAAAAAACATTTAAAAATATAAAAAATAGAATTCCACCGGTATCGGGAGCAGGGTCCAAGCTACCGGTGGTTAGGGCTGCAGAGACAGGAACCTCCTCACAATACGAGCCGTATCGAGGAGTACTGCCTTCTGGATCAGGCTCTTGATCCAACCGCCTAACGACAGCCTCGAGAGATGTTGGTCGAGGCTTTCGGCCATCAGGCCATTGGCCGTTACGACAATCGGCACAATGACAGCCGAGGTCACATTCCACATGTCAACAACCTCGTGTGCTAAGTCGAGATATTTTATTTGTTTCTCTTTCTCAGCTTTCACGAGGTTCTCGTCATGCGGAATGGTAACATCGATTATCATTGCGCGGCGCGCTAATCGATCTATCACCACTATATCAGGCTTATTGGCGACAATAGTCCTGTCAGTGATGATAGACCGATCCCAGTACAACGTGGCATGGTCATTTTCAAGAACTGGGTCGGGCACATACTTGTAATACGGTACCTCAGAGTCCACAAGTTTGTATTTCAAAGCAAGTTGCTGGTGAATAATCCTGGCCACTTGGTTATGCCTGTGCAAGTACTCGCCGTTAGCCAGACGAGAACAACCAGAGATAATATGTCTGATGGACTCACCCGGACGGTGGCATGCCCGACACACGTCAACCGTCCCGTCCTTCATAATATGTCTCCGGTAGTTATTCGTCAAAATAACTTCGTCCATAATTGCACAAACAAAACCTTCAGTTTCCCCAAAGAGGTCACCGAAACGTAGCCAGGATACGGACGCTAAGAAATCTACACCGGGCTCGTGTAGAGCCTGATAGAAGCGTCCGTGAAGCTCCTTGCTTTGCCATACCGCCTTGCGGTCATCTGTAGTAAGTACTACAGGTTTGCGCCAGTTCTCTTTAGCCATGGAGAGCGGGGTGAACCCGTTGTCCACTGCGACCACATCACGGTGCATACCCACGTCGGCGTTTAGAAAATATTCCCTGAGGTTGCACACCTCGCGGTTGTGGAGGGTCTTCGCATTTAAAAAACCTCGACCCCCGCACTTCCGCGGGATGTACAGTCTCATCACCGATGATCGTGGGTGATGCATCCGGTTTGCGGTCAGTAGTGTACGGACCCTCCTATCCAGGGCGTCTAGTTCGGTCTGAGTCCATTTGAGTATACCGAAAGAGTACACCAAAACCGGCATGACCCAACCGTTGAAGGCGCGCACCTTGTTTCCGCCCGAAAGAAGACTAATTAATACCTTCTTCAGGCGACCAAAGAAGCGCTCCTTCAACGATTGCTTCATGTCAGCAGCATTAATGCCCAACGCTTCCGACATACCCAAATACTTATAGGTTTCGGTTGCGGAGAGGGCTCTAAGGTTTATGGAATCCGAGAGTTGAATCCCCTCGGATTCCATAATCTCGCCTCGCTTTACATGCATGACTGCACATTTGTCCACACCAAATTCCATCCTGATGGCGTTACTGAAAGTTTCAGTTACCTTCAGTAGTTCCACCAGTCGCAATTTGTTGGGGGCAAAGAGTTTCAAGTCGTCCATGTAGAGGAGGTGAGATATGACCTGACCACCTCTCTTCAACCGATAGCCTAGACCTGAATCCTCCAGCAGTGTGCTTAGAGGATTCAGGGCTAAGCAGAACCAAAGTGGACTCAAACTGTCGCCCTGAAATATTCCCCGTTTAATCCATACAGGTTCATCATTCCCCTGGATCTGTCGACACCCTGGATAGCGAAGGACCGTCCTCCATTGCCCCATACATGACTCAAGGAAGGTGCGTAGAATTGCATCTATCTTGTACAACTCAAGCACCCTCATGAGCCATGTATGTGGCACCGAGTCGTAGGCCTTCTTATAATCTATCCAGCATGTCGACAGATCTTTGCGGGATCGACGAACCTGTTGGCTAATGGCCATGTCGATGAGGAGTAGCTCCTTAGTACCGCGGGACCCGTTCCTACATCCATTTTGAGAGGAAGACATAATTGAGTTACTCTCAATGTGCGTATTTATTTTCACTCTCAAAATGGATGTTAGAAGTTTATAGATCGTCGGCAAACACGTGATCGGTCTATAATTCTTGGGTTCCGCGGGACTTCCTGACTTATGGAGCAGGTGGGTAACGCCTGTTGTTAGAAACTGCGGTAGCGACCCAGACTCTAAGGATGACTGGAATTGAGATGCCAGGCGAGTGTGTGAACTAATTAGCCATTTTAGCCAAAAGTTGTGCAGTCCGTCCGGTCCCGGTGATTTCCAATTTGGCAGCGGGCGGACTGCTTTGGCTACGTCTAATGGCGTTATTAAGATCTTTTCCATTTCTGGTATAGTTCCACACACTCGCTCGACATCCTGCATCCAGCCAGCCTCAGCGTGACAGACGGGCACCGACCAGATGCTGCGCCAGAATGTACTCGTGGTGGCATCATCTGGGCGGCGCACGTCCGCCACACTTTTTTCAGGTCGCTCCCAAGCTCTATATACCCGCCTCTCATCGCTCTGGAACATGCGATTCTGCGTGTATCGATCGACCCGCCGCTTATACCGCCGAATACGGCTCGCCCATGCACAAACTTTCTGCTTCAGGAAGTCGATGCGCTCTGTGACACAGGACATGTATTCTCGAGGGCTGATTCCAGTCCCCGAGAATGCCCGCCTTACAAAGCGCATCACTCGTGGTCGTGTATTGCCCTCCCTGAAGCAGTATAGTTTGCCGATGAGTACCCTGGTCCCATCGATACGACGTGCGATCCTGCACTGCCAGGCTGGTACGGCTGGTTTTGGTCGAGTAGCTCCGTCACAGTTTGGAAACTTGACGTTAGCTAAACGACATGCCGCAACAGCCGCGCAATACAGGATCGAATGTGTATCAATGAGATCCTCGCTGCTCTCGAAAAAATTCTTGAGCTGCGAGTCCAAAGCACACACCAGCGCCCTATTTTTCTTGTGCATAGGCAAGTGTGGTAATCGGGGCCTAAGTTCGGTCGGAGTGGACCTATACTCGAGAAACGCATCCTCCAGTGCGCTCCTCAATCGGGCGTTGCACTGGCTACTTACTGTGGCAACCCAATCATCCTCCTCTACAACACCATGATTAGACCGCGGCGGGATTGAATCAATAGTTGAGACTTGTACCGCGGTTTGTGCCGGAGTTGAGACGATATGGTTGCTCAATACTTCTGAGCGCAGCCTATCAAGTGCGGCATCGCCCAGCCTATGATTGCGTTGGATGACCCGCACCTGATCCGATAGTCGTTGGGCCGAGACGTTGACGGTTGGCTCTAGTTCCTGAAACAGAGACAGCATTCTAACACGGTACGCAGTGAGGTTAGTTCCCCCCTCTGTCGACCCGTAATATGCGCGCATGACGTTCTCGTTTATAGACTGAGTCCATCTCATGCGCTGCACACAACCACCGGCAGCGGGGACCCGGCTCGGGGCCGGTTGGCCCCTAAGTCCCAAGCTCTTCGGTGGCCGGCCTCTCCCCTGCCGACGTACAGGTGTTGGCGACGTCGGCGGGGAAAAATACTCGTCGCTCGAGCTCGACGCAACTACCGCAGCTGGTGTCATCACAGCGCTCACGGTGGGGCTGGATACCGGCGGCGGCGAGGCGGAGCTGAGCGAAGAGTCCGGAGGTGGTGGGCGTGCTCGTGCAGCTGATCTCGTCAACATTATTATTTATTCATTGATTATGTTTATCTGGTTTTATCAGAGGTGACATGACAGATGTCACCTCCGATTCGGTATTTTATATTGTAGTGTTCATTTTCTTCTATTGTAGTTTAAAATTGATATAAAATGGTTGCCTTTAAAATGGTTGGTTTAGGTTGCCTTTGGGTTTCTTTTGAGTTTCTGGTATAATACAAAACTGCGTCTAAAATGAATAAAACTATGAAAATTATTGAGAATAAATTTCGTGACGTGTTGACGTTAGTGTTGCCGCGTTATTATTATTTTCGATGATATCATTAATTTATTATTGATATTTCTTGGGACCCCAGGGTCCCGGACCTTTAGAAGGCATATGAGGGGCCGAAGCCAACTCGCAGAGGCCCGTTAGACGCTTTCAATGGAAATGAGGCACTAACCGACGATTATCCCTGTGCGTACTATGCAAGTGCACCCAAGGACAACCCCCGGATGGTGTAGGACTATTGCAGAATATGGAGACAAAAAAAAAATTGGGCTATGGGTTTGGATGGCTAAAGTGGACTGGTTATCTAAAACTATGGAAGGACTATGGCCCCTGCCTGACCAATGTGTGATAAATACAATATTGCCGCGTTATTATTATTTCCTTTATTCCATTTTTATACATATATCTTACATTTTTAAATATTTTTATAAAAACATAAAAAAAAAACATTTAAAAATATAAAAAATAGTAGCCCACCGATATCGGGAATAGGATCCAAGCTACCGGTGGTCAGGGCTCCTGAGAGAGGAACCTCCTGACGATACGTGCCGTATCGAGAAGTACCGCTTTCTGGATCAAGCCCTTGATCCAGCTGCCTAACGAGAGCCTCCTCAGATGTTGGTCGAGACTCTTGGCAATTAAGCCATTGGCTGATACGACTATCGGCACAATGACTGCTGTATCCACATCCCACATGTCGACAACCTCGCGAGCCAGGTCAAGATACTTAATCTGCTTATCTTTTTCAGCTTTCACGAGGTTCTCGTCATGCGGAACCGCTATATCAATAATCATTGTGCGACGCTCTATTCGATCTATCACCACTATGTCTGGCTTATTGGCAACAATAGTCCTGTCAGTGATGATAGATCGATCCCAATACAACGTAATATTGTCATTTTCGAGAACTGGGTCGGGCACATACCTATAGTACGGTACTTCCGATTCCGCAAGGCTGTATTTCAGAGCAAGTTGCTGGTGGATAATCCTGGCTACAAGGTTATGCCTATGCAAGTAGTCTCCGTTAGCAAGATGAGAACAGCCAGAAATAATGTGTCGGATTGATTCCCCGGGACGGTGGCATGCCCGACAGATGTCAACCGTGCCGTCCTTCACAATATATTTCCGGTAGTTGTTCGTCATCATAACTTCGTCCATAATCGCAAAGACAAAACCTTCGGTTTCCCCAAAGAGGTCTCCGAATCGCAACCAGGATACGGACGCTAAGAGGTCTACATCGGGCCCATGTAGGACCCGGTAAAAGCGCCCGTGAAGCTCTTTACTCTGCCATACCTCCCTGCGGTCATTAGTATCTAATACTATAGGTTGGCGCCAGTTCTCGTTAGCCAAGGAGAGCGGGGTGAGGCCCTTGTCCACTGAGACCACATCTCGGTGCATCCCCACGTCGGCTTCTAGGAAGTATTCCCTGAGACTGCATACTTCACGATTGTGCAGGGTCTTAGCATTTAAAAAACCTCGACCTCCGCACTTCCGCGGGATATACAGTCTCATCACCGATGACCGTGGGTGATGCATCCGGTTTGCGGTCAGCAGTGTACGGACCCTCCTATCCAGGGCGTCTAGTTCCGTCTGAGTCCATTTGAGTATGCCGAAAGAGTACATCAAAACCGGCATGACCCAACCGTTGAAGGCTCGCGTCTTATTTCCGCCTGATAAAAGACTGTTTAATACTTTATTCAGGCGGCCAAAGAAGCGCTCCTTCAACGATTGCTTCATGTCAGCAGCATTAATGCCCAACGCTTCCGACATACCCAAATACTTATAGGTTTCGGTTGCGGAGAGGGCTCTAAGGTTTATGGAATCCGAGAGTTGCGTTCCCACGGATTCCATAATCCTGCCTCGCTTTACATGCATGACCGCACATTTGTCCACACCAAATTCCATCCTGATGGCGCTACTGAAAGTTTCGGTTACCTTCAGTAGCTCCAGCAGTTGCAAATTGTTGGGGGCAAAAAGTTTCAAGTCATCCATGTAAAGGAGGTGGGATATGACCTGACCACCTCTCTTCAATCGGTAACCTAGACCTGAATTCTCCAGCAGTGTACTTAGAGGATTCAAGGCTAGGCAGAACCAAAGTGGACTCAAACTATCACCCTGAAAAATACCTCGCTCGATCCTTATTGGTTCGCTATTCCTCTGGATATGTCGACATCCTGGATAGCGGAGAACCGTCCTCCATTGCCCCATACACGACTCAAGGAAGGTGCGTAGAGTTGCATCAATCTTGTACAACTCCAGCACCCTCATGAGCCATGTATGTGGCACTGAGTCGTAGGCCTTCTTATAATCTATCCAGCATGTCGACAGATCCTTGCGGGATCGACGAACCTGTTGGCTAATGGCCATGTCGATGAGGAGCAGCTCCTTAGTACCGCGGGATCCGTTCCTACATCCATTTTGAGAGGCAGACATGATGGAGTTAGTGTCTATATGTTTGTTAATTTTAGCTCTCAAAATGGATGTAAAAACTTTATAGACCGTTGGTAGACAAGTGATCGGTCTATAATTTTTAGGTTCCGCAGTACTACCTGATTTGTGGAGCAGGTGGGTTATTCCTGTCGTTAGGAACTGGGGCAGCGATCCTGATTCTAAGGCTGACTGGAACTGGGATGCCAAGCGGGCGTGCGACCTTTGCAGCCACTTTATCCAAAAGTTGTGTAGCCCGTCCGGCCCTGGAGATTTCCAGTTGGGCAACGGACGGACTGCACGAGCTACATCTTGGGGGCTGATGGTTAGTGCCCCCATTTCTGATATTTGATCGCATGCTCGCTCGAGCCCCCCAGTCCAATCACCTTCGGTGTGACTGACAGGCACCGACCAGATGCTTCGCCAGAAGGAACACATGGCGTCATCATCCGGTAGGCGCGTGTCAGTCACACCTTGGTTCGATTGCTCCCAAGCCCTATAGACCCACCTTTCATCGCTCTGGAATGTGCGATTCTGAGTGTACCGCTCCATTCTCCGCCTGTATCGACGAATACGGTTTGCCCATGCACAGATCTTCTGCTTCAGGAGGTCGATACGCTCTGTGACGCGGCTCAAATAATCTCGAGAACTAATATCCGTCCCCGAGAACGCCCGCCTCACAAAGCGCATCACTCTAGGGCGAGTGTTGCCCTGCCTGAAAGAGATTAGCTTGCCGATGAGTGCTCTAGCCTCACCGATACGTCGCTCAATCCTGCACTGCCAAGCTGGCATAGTTGGTTTTGGTCGTGGAGCTCTGTCACTGTTAGGAAATTTAACTTGAGCTACACGACATGCCGCTACAGCTGCACAGTACAAGATTGAGTGGGTGTCGGCGAGGTCTTTGCTGCCGTCAAAACAATTTGACAGCTGCGAGTCTAGAGCACACACCAGCGCCCTGTTTTTCTTGTGCATGGGCAAACGAGGTAAACGTGGTCTAAGTCCCGGCGGAGTGGAGCGGTACTCCCGGAAAGCATCCTCCAAAGCGCTCCTCAGTCGTACATTGCATTGGGAATTCACGGATATAGCCCCGTCATCATCCACTTCACCAACGCGGTCGGGTCGCGGTGAAGCACTGGGGAGATTTTGCAGTTGCACCGCGACCGGTGGCAAAGCAGGTGTAACATGGCTATTCCGTGATTCGAGACGTAGTCGATCAAGCACAACGTCATCCAGCATATGGTTACGCTGGATGACCCGCACCTGATCCGACAGTCGTTGCGCCGACACGTTGACAGCTGGCTCAAGCACCTGAAACAGAGAGAGCATTCGACCACGGTATGCAGTCAAGTTACTTCCCCCCTCAGTAGCCCCAAAGTATGCGCGCATGACATTTTCGTTGACTGTTTGTGTCCATCTCATGCGCTGCACACTTCCACCGGAAGCGGGGACCCTATCAGAGGCCGATGGGCCTCGGAGTCCTAAGCTGGCCGGTGGTCGGCCTCTTCCACGCCGACGTACTGGTGGTGGTGTCGTCGGCGGCGAGAAGTATTCGTCGCTCGAGCTCGACGCAACTGCAGCGGCCGATATTACTGGACTCACATCTGGAGCAGGTTCCGGTAACTGCGAGGCGGAGCTGAGCGACGAACCCGAAGATGTTGGGTGTGTGTTTAGGGTCAATTGTCGTGCCCGACTTCTTGTCAGCATTGTACTATTGTCCGTGTAACATTTCGCTCTCCGTCTTAAGTCGTTTTTTACTTTGTGAGCCTGTTATAAAATCAGGCTCAAAAAAACATCTCTATAAATGGTGTAGACACTCACAACACAACATTGTTGCATGTTTAAAGTTTAAAAATACTAAAAAAATTACACGGACTAAATTTTTTCGGCCGTCAGCTTGACAGTCGGGCCACAGACTTATTATTATTATTATTATTATTATTATTTGTCTTCAGTTGATTTTCTCGGCTTAGCCGGGTAGAACTGATGGCACGGGCCTAAGCCAAGTGTTCATCAGTGGGGTTAAGTGTGGGAGTAATATTGGATACTGCTTGGTTCTCCGCAGTAGACTGTATGGTAACAGAAACTATATTTGAGGGGAAGTAATGGTGCAAGTTGTCCGACTCACACTTATTATTATCGTTTATTTCAGGTATTAACCCATAACAAAATTACTTATTAGATACCTTACAATGAATTAAATTATAATTAAAAATTAAAATTATTAACATTATCATTAAAGTTATCAAAAATTAAAACATTATTAACAATTAAAAATTAAATTACATTAAAATCACACATATCAGCATTTTAGCGTCTTAGCATGTACACACAGCGCAATATTACAGACACTATTTGATTAGTACATGCACATATCCGAGTCAGGAAAGATGCCTTGAGTTTCCTCAAGAGCCCGTAAAAATCAGCAACTCTGTTCTCAACGAACATGCCAGTCGCACTACACCGCCAGGGCAGCTTTAATACAGCTCTAAAAGCGTTATTATACTGTACACGAAGAGTGTTATAAGCACTCCTCGTGTACCGGTACCAGAGTTGACTGGTGTAGAACGACTGACAGTAAGCCTTGAACAGAGTTATTTTAACCTGGTTGGAGCAGTGAGCGAAACGTCTAGCCAACATGTTGCTTCGACACGCGAGACTACGCCTCTGTCGTTCCAGATCAGCATCATCTGCTAAGTCATCCTTAATGATGTGACCAAGATATTTAAACTTAGTAACAATGTTTAGGGCAGTTCCACACAGATTGATCGGTAAAACATGATCAGGACCCTTACCATATTTAAATATCATGACCTCCGACTTCTTAACATTATAGGTGAGGTAATGTTCAGCTGCATATCTCTCACAGATCGCAACAAGTCTCCTTAAACCGTTGGCTGAGGGACTGAGCAGCACCATGTCATCCGCATAGCTAAGATTGTTCAAACCTATATCACCTATATGACAACCGGCTCGGGTACTGCTCAGTTCCTCAATCAACTCATTAGTATACATGTTAAATAAAATCGGTGAAGTGAGTCCACCCTGCCTCACGCCACACGTCAACCTATATGTTTCCGACAGGGTATTATTCCATTTCACTTGATTACATTGATTTGCATACCAGTATTCTAAAATGTCTACAATTTTAGATGGTATTTTAGAATCTCGCAACTTATTCCATAATAATTCATAATTGATACTATCAAACGCGCGGCTTAAATCAAGGAAACACGCATACACACTAGTGTTTCTTTGTACGTATTTATATACCGTGTTCTTCAAGGCAAAGATAGCCAAATCGGTAGACAGGCCCTTACGGAAACCAAATTGTGCGTTGTTTATTGGGAAATTCTTTTCACTTAAATGAGTAATAATTAAACGTTCAAATACTTTAGAGAACATGGTCGCTAATGATATAGGCCGATAATTTGACATACTGGACACATCGCCAGTTCTATTCTTTACAATTGGTATGACTATGGTCCTCATGAAATTATCAGGTAGGTAACTATGGTCGATACATGCATTAAACAATTGAGAAACTCGGATAAATATCAATTCAGGCGCGTACATAAGGTGTTCGACACTGAGCATAAACCACCCGTGTTCACTTATTACTACTGAGTTGGTCCTTTATGTATAAAATGTCCCCTTTATCACTTGTCCACTACGACCTCGGGTAAACAAGGATTTTATACATAGCGAGGAACCTTAATTATGTACATAAGTATGTAAATAAACTCCACTTATGATATATATATATTGCTTTGAGCCTGGAATTTTTATTACCATAAGCGTGTTCCTTTGATCTACGACCGCACTCTAGGACCAGTGTGTGACCATTATTTCCTGAGCGTGGCGAAAAGAGGAACTAAATTTAAACGTACTGAATTTCACACACTTCTGACGTTTTCCTTTGCAAGCGGCGACACAGTGAAGGATCAAGATATATTGGGCTGTCGGTAATATTTTATGATAAGGGTATAAAGTGTAATTAGTTAATCATGAGTCGTTTAAACCTTTAATGATACAAATCTTCGGTTGGTGCCTCCTCATCATTTAAAATTGTCTAAGGGGCCTCTATGAGTTGGCTTCGGTCCCTCGTACGAAGGTCCGGGACCCCAAGGTCCCGAGATATGTTAAAGTATACTAAAATACATTTATATGTTCGCTAAAGAAACACAAAATTGTAAAAGATTTAATTCTAACGGATAAACAAGATTGTAGTACTCGAAGTATTTCATTTTCGATAAAGATTTATTTAATTGGGCGCAATTAATTGGTAGGTTTACTAGTTTATGGTATGGTCTTCAAAATGAACTTATTTGGTTGATCACTCTGGTGATTTTTTATTAGATTTTTTTATTTAAAAAATAAAATGTCTAAACAAGCCTATTTTTTACCAATCAGTTTTGGAAATATTAAGCTTTGAAGAGATTGAGACTATAGCGATCAATATTTATTTTAGTGTACTCGTATGAGTTTTTGTTTGGAGTGTGAGTTCTAATCTCTTTTTAACCGACTTCGAAAAAATGAGGAGGTTCCTCAATTCGTCGTGTATCTACCTATACAAATAAATAAAATTGAAGTGTCTGTTTGTAATGTCAAAATAATAACTTTTTACTAAATTCATAAGAATGTATATACGGTAGTTAAAACAAAACAACGATTTTTAAAATTTTTGTCAGTCTGTCGGTCTATCTGTCTGTCTGTTTGTCCCGGCTAATCTTCAAAACGGCTGGACCGATTTTGACGGGACTTTCACTCCCAGATAGTTGATGTATGAAAGTCGAATAACAAAAGGTATTTACACGGCAAATGTGAGTGGAAACGACGGGAGGCGACGCCCTAGGAAGACATATAGTGATCTTATTGGTGATGTTCTTCAAAAAGGTCAGGTGCGTAGTACTCGCAACCGGCGTGCGTGTGCGTGAGAGGTATGAATGTAAACGAGGCAAAAGGAGTATGTAAGTATCACAGCATGTGCCTTCGTATGTTCTACCTACCCCCATGGGAAGAAGACGTGAGTTCATGTATGTATGAAATACATAGTGTGTACTTAGGTACTCGCATGTTTATTTGGTTAACAGAAATTATTATGATGTATTGTGATTTCGATTTAGAGAAAATTATATGTCAGAATAGTTAATTTGAAATAGTTTTTATGGAATCGAAACTGTAAGTGTTTCATACGTTGTGTTTAGGATATATTTTATTATTTATTTTATGTCCATAGGTGTGTCCGTGGCATCACAGTGGGCCCTGTCAGAATATCAGCGCTGCGGTATTTGTTTTCTCATTTTCAAATATCGCAGCATCATGCTGAGATAGGAGCCTTTTTGGCCTCGCACAGGTCTTCTTTGTTTTGTTTTTTTTTCTTTCCTTTTGTTTAAGATATTGTTAGTTTTAATGTTCTTTTTATTGTTGTATTTCCTGTGCGTGTCCCAAATAAAATATTTTTCTTTCTTTCTTTCTTTCTTTCATACAAAGATGTGAATTCATAAACTTGCGTCTCTTGTGCAGTCTTCGAAGAAAATTAGACAAATGGGGATAAATCCACTGTATATTTTATCAATTGGGTCATTGTAAAGAAGAATCTTATGCATAACCACCCGCTTCTAGCACGAGATCATCAGAGATAAAAAGTTCAGTGTAATTCCATACAGTAAAAATCTCAAACGCAATTCCCTGCAAATATATGGAATTTCACTGACATTGATATCCCTACATGAACAGAGAATTTTAGGAAGGAAATAGGATTCCGCTGGGTCGGTTTGAATCTCGATAATTACTGTGCTGCATTCAGACGATTCAGACCGACATGAATTTATTTCATGAATGCGGTCTCGTAAAAACGAATACTAAGAAAAACAGGAAGCTATCCGTCCAGGGCAAAAATATGATTGTGTTATAGAGGCATGAGGAACAGAGTGTAAAGTTCACTCATCCTCTATGAAAAGGGAGGATCCTCCGACCAGACGGGTGTCGTGTCTGGTGGGCTACTGCCCGACGGTTGATGTCGGGATGTCGTATATATGCTAGTCGCGCGGTAAACTCTGATTGCGCGATGCAGGAATTTACGTGACGTCAGTGTGACGCGTTCCATTGTGGCGATGTAGATATGCCGCCACAGTATATATACTTTCTTATGCATTTTGTAAAAAGCTGTTATTTTGACATTACAAACAGACACTTTAATTTTATGTATTTGTATAGATTTCTGTTCGACTATAAAAATACCTTACCTGCAATGATCTCGCAAGTTCCGAATCCAGGTACCTTCCTGTAGTCCTTCTATCAGGCAGGACGTACTTCGGCAAGGACTTGAAGAACCAGGCTCCAGACTTCTTCCACATCTCGCGGGTCTCAGCACAGAGGTTGCACATGTAGGCCTCTCTGGAGTATAGTGGTGATCTGCCAACAAAGAATAATGCGAGTTAATAAGTTGTATCAGTCAAAACTGAGGATTATCAGGATCTTACTTCTTCTCTACGAGAAGAGATTTTTCATATCAGTCTGATGATGATACGTGTATATTTAGTAAAGCTTGGATTTTATGAGTGAAGGGGTTAGCGACCGCAATTTAGTGTCGAATGACGTCCGTGACTACTGTATAAATTAAAGATGAAATGGTTTTCAAGGCAGCGTTATTTTTGACAACTTAGTGCCGAAAATAGACTTCGCAAAAATACAATGAATAATAAGGTACAATAAACGTTAAACCGAGGACTTTCAGAAGCACCACGGATTAGAGATGAAAGGGCGATTGTCACTTGTTAGTGTCAGTCATGAAGACACTTCTGTTACCGTAATCCCTAAACAGACAAACGGCCGAAGCCAATAACCTATGTATCACCAGTTTTGGCATACTGGAGATAGAAAAACCTGTCTATCTATGGTTTTAACGTCCCAATGATCTATGTATAAGAGATTATGGAATCTTACCGGCCTGACATAAGGACAGATATAATTTTACTGTCTACCATGAATAGCGATCTGTCTTTTATTGAAAATAGGTTATTGGGTTACACCGTTATAAACTAACGGCCGAACCCAATAACCTATATTCAATAAAAGACAGATCGCTATTGATAGTAGACAGTAAAATTATATCTGTCCTTATGTCAGGCCGGTAAGATTCCATAATCTCTTATAGATTATTGGAACGTTAAAACCATAGAAAGATAGGTTTTTCTACCTCCAGTAAGCCAAAACTGGTTATAGATAGGTTACTGGGTTCGGCCGTTAAAAGACACGATCTATTGTTTACCAGGAACCAATTCTAAAGAAGGTAAAATCTCAACTTCAGTATCCCACTTGTCCTCTTCTTGGGAAATTATAAAGTCG
Source organism: Fissipunctia ypsillon (assembly GCA_947568875.1). Lineage (NCBI taxonomy): Eukaryota > Metazoa > Arthropoda > Insecta > Lepidoptera > Noctuidae > Fissipunctia > Fissipunctia ypsillon. The sequence continues at coordinate 18,940,912 of OX387662.1, forward strand.
ACCGTCACTTGTTTTAGTGTTTACAAAGAAGTTTAGCGTCTATTGTTGTAGAGTACAAGAGCAGAGCTACTTACATATTAGTTAGTTAGAAACTTTCAATTCAGTGCGGTAGCCTGAACTTTGTTTAAAAGTTCTTCAGGGGGCCAACCACCACCTCTTAAAGCGGTATTATTATAATGTTACTTCAGTGTGAGAAAGAGATGGAGCTATACAGGACGTCTAGATCCATCTCTTTCCCACACTGAAGTAAGATTACAATAATATTGCTTTAAGAGGTGGTGGTCTAGCTCCAGATTAGTTCACTTTCTATAAACAGGGTTAAGTTAATAATGTTAGTGTGCTGCATTCTACTCGCAAGCATACAAATTTTTAAATGTCTGTAGGCATAATTAAAATGTCAAAGCATAAATTAAGAAACATATAATTATGTCAAAATTTAAAATATCATTGTCAACAATAATCCTCCATAAATTCAGTGATTGAGTAATAACATTTATTAATTAAAAATTGTGTCAGTCGTTTAAAAATTGTTTATTTTTTGTAAGTATCGTATATCCTACTTTCATATGCATTTAGTAAAAACCTGTTATTTTGATATTACAAACAGACTTTTCAATTTTATTTTTTTTATATAGATAAATGTGTGCGCGGACACAGCGGCACTCTCATCCATCACTCTCATAAATGGGACGGCCATCCGACACGGCCGGAGAGAGATCAGGCGCAGGGCCACCGGCTTAACGTGCGCATCGAGGCGCGAGGGTATCACACCGGCAACTTCCGAACTTCGGGCTGTTACTGAGAAATTCCTAATGGGAAAACCCAATAACACTTTGCCCGACCTGGGAATCGAACCCAGGACTCCACGCTCAGCAGACGCGCTTGTGACCACGAGACCAACGGGGCAATTAAACTACATACATACAACTAACTATTTATACTAGGTATTTAATCAAATAACTAATCATAATACATAACATAATATCACGCCTTGTTTCCCCGAAGGGTTAGGCAGAGGTGTACCTATAGTACACCCACATTTGGCCAGTTATGTTTAAGTCCCATGTAATAGGGGGTGAGACCATAATACCTACATACATTATACAAAAACAAATGACGACTTTGTACGACTTGTTTTATCAAAGACTAGCTGACCCGTCAGTCGTTGTGCTGTCAAAATTTAAATTTAAATTTTTCGTCTGTTCGTTTTGGTTTTCCTAAGTTTCTTTTTTCCTAAACAGCCCCAGTACTGTGTCTAACAAAATAAAAATAATACATATATTCAAATGGGTCGACCCATTTTCAGGTTTTTGCGTCATTAACACATGGCAATTGATTTTTATATATTTAGATTAAGGTAATGATGCCAAGATAATATTGAATGTGGTGGAATATACACACTGAGTGTTAGTTTAATGATATTGTTGTGTGTGTGTGTGATATTGGATGTGTGTGTGAATGTGTCGGCGAAATGTGGATGTAGGAACTATAGGTGCACCTCTGCCTAACCCTGTGGGGAAACAAGGCGTGAAGTTATGTGTTATGTGAATTGTTTACATTCATTGTCTAGTTACTTTCCTATAACTGTTAATTACCTCCTAGCTGACTATTATTAATGACCGATTACAAATATGCCATAACGATCAGGCTTAGAGCTAATGGATTGCCAATCATTGGGTTAAAGGGGCTCTTGGCTAAATAATAACAGCCTCACGGGTCGATCGAAGGTTAAGCTACGCTTTCCGCCATCGGTTTGTGGATGGGTGACCATGCATTACATATCGGGGCCTCGGAAAGCTTCATTACCGGACACCCTGTATATATTTTCATGAAACAATGCAATCGGATCCTTATTTATTTCACCTAATCGGTTTTAGTCTGAATATAAATCTAGGTTTTCAAGAATGGTTTTATCGGAATAAAGGTGATTTTACACTGTAGGTAAGTATAGTAATTTAGTGCATATCAGGATTTAGTGTGCTAACTGCATTTACAAAAGTTACTGCACTAAATGTTAATGGATGTAAAGTCAGGGAAATTAAATGTTTATCAAATTGGCTTAAAAACTTAAATTGTTCGTATAATCATATCATAACTTCCATTCTTTGACAGTGGTATGAAATGGCGATACCGCGGCAAAATGAGATGCAAACAGTGATGGCCTTGTGGTACCGGCCCCGACTTACGAGTTGTAGGTCGTAGGTTCGAACCTAGGCGCTCCAACAACCCGCACCAATACATTACATCTACCAACCCGCACTGGCCCCGCGTGGTGGATTACAGCCCACTCCCTCTCACAGAGAAGAGGCCTGTGTCCCAGCAGCGGGAACATTATAGACTGATTATGCTTATGCCATGATATACCCACTGAACATGACACTCACAAAGTTCACAATTTTAAAATCACCACCATGAAAACTAAAATCTAATTGACTTAGCCACTTATCCCTATGGCAATGCAAAGGATCATACAGGGCATTTTTTTAGTCACTATCCAAATTTTCGCAGGGTGTTCTACCCATGAATACGAACAACTTTCACTATGGGACCAACTCTGAAATCACGAAAAAAAATCAGCTGATTCATACAAAAGTTCAATACCTACTCGACCAAAATGTATGAAACAGCTGATTTTTTTTCGTGATTTCAGAGTTGGTCCCATAGTGAAAGTTGTTCGTATTCATGCGTAGAACACCCTGCGAAAATTTGGATAGTGATTAAAAAAATGCCCTGTATAATTTAGTACTCTACACATAGTGCAGTAAACACAACTTTAGTAGGTACCAATTAAAGCGTCTGTTTTCTGTTTAACAAATGACCAGACCGTGACCAGAGGGCTGGCCTACTTTTTGGCCGAAGAATCAGCATCGTCATACAACGTGGCAATGCTGCTAATCTTTTGGGCACGTGTTAGCAGCGATGCAGACGAATTTTTAGATGCCCAATGATTCTTTCCCCTCCTTTTTTAAAAAGTGTGTTATTATTATTTTAAGACCGCTACACAGGTTTCAGGTGTGTTATGTAAATATTATCTTAATCGGTACATGAATAATTTTCGTTAAAATAATTATCTGAAAGTGCAGCAAGCTTGAAAATACAGCAAATTTATTACGTTATGAATTTTCAGAGCGCTGTAAACTCATTTAATTCATGATGGAGAGCGTATCCAGAGTGCTTTTAAATAAAGGATGAAAAAAAGTCTGGAAAAGTTGAAATTACTTTTTTATATCTCTCGCCCATTGATTCGTTCGTTCGTTGAGTTTTATTGGATGGCTTTTTATTTTGAAAGGTTATTTTTAACTCCAAAAATATTCTATACTAGCTATGCCCCGCGACTTCGTTCGCGTGGAAGTCGTAATACACAATATACTAAAATAACAGCCACATTTTAATAAAACTCCCTCGTCCCCCGACCCGTCACGTTGCACTGCCCGCCCGCGCTATTACTTCGTTTTCGCTTAGTGTTCTTTCAGACTTTTTTCTTTTTGCTCGGCTCCTAAGGGTCGTAGCGTGATGTTAAATAGCCCATAACTATGCTCGAGAATTGAGCTACCAAATGCAAAAAGAATTTTTCAAATCCGATTTTTTGTTCACAATTTCATGGGTCTTAATTTTTTTTTGCGCGGAACCCTAATTATTTTTCTAAAATAAAAGTAGCCTAAGTTACTCCCCGTAACATCAGCTATCTGCCAGTGAAAGTCCCGTCAAAATCGGTTCCACCATTTCGGAGATTAGCCGGAACAAACAGGCAGACAGACAGACAGACAGACAAACAGATAAAAATTGTAAAAATTGCATTTTTATTATAAGCACCGTATGTACTTTCATACGGATTTATTAAAAAGTTGTTATTTTGACATTACAAAGAGATACTTAAATTTTATTTATTTGTATAGATGTATAGATTCGACTGTACTTTTTTGCCGACACCGACACAATACAACTTTGTTTTGAGACGAGGCCGGGTGTCCCACGAGAGGTGTCGCGGGACACCCGGTTGGAACGAAGTTCCTTTCGCTGTATATTATGTATTAATAAGCTAGCAACCTACCCCGGCTTCGCACGGGTAGCAGAGCATATATTATGCCTACATTTTTTTTTCAGTCGTAATGTCGTATTAGCCTGTTGCATCGAGTATGTGGGTTAGATTAAAATGTAACTGATGTTCATTCTACTTAGGGCTGATTTTTCAACCGTCAGATAACTTTTATCTGAGGAATAAATATGGCGGTTTGACATATTTTCTATACGAAAGCTGTCAAAACGTCAAACTTATTCCCCAGATAAAAGTTATCTGACGGTTAAAAAAATCAGCCCTTAGAGTATTTTACATCGTCATATGTCAGCCACTTTACACAAAACCGTAATGAATTATACACCCAAACGTTCCTCATGAATAATTTCATATATTGGTAAAAACAATATGAAAGTCCGTACGGTAGTTTTTGAGTTTATCGCGTTCAGACAGACAGACGCTGCGGGGACTTTGTTTTACAATATGTACAGGTATAATGAAACTAACAACGTTAGAGAGTAACAAAATGAAAAAAAACCTATACATAGACTTGACATACGCTTGTAATCGCACACACACACATACTATAGCAAAAGTGTCGTGATGGTCAAAATGTTACACTTTTTTCAGTCTAGCTCTGATTCGTCACGAGCGATAAGGAACTTCGTTCCAAAAAGAAGAAGAGGACTGACTCCTTTCATTGTCATTCTTGTCTTTTGTTTTATAGCTAATTAAAATGTGTTCATTCTATTTAGTAATATTTACAAGTTAAGAGGGTTGTCACCATAGATCTGTGGTTGTCACATTTTGTCACCTCTCTTGCGTCACCTCTCTTGCACACACGGGACCAAATTTTTAAGCATTTTAATTTAATATATGCTTTTTTGAAAAATGTAATCAATTGGCGAACTAATAAAAAATATTAGTTTAATAGGTAAATAATAAAACACATTTTTATTGTAGCATTTGTTTAACTCATATCAAAAACAGATCATGATACTTATTGAGCTGAGTTTATTAAATACCTAACACAATAGAAATGTGTTTTTAATAATTACCTAAAAAAAATGATTATGTATTAGTTCACCAATTGATTACATTTTTCAAAAAAGCATATTTTCATTTAATATTCTTAAAAATTTGGTCCCGTGTGAGCGAGAGAGGTGACAACATGTGACAGTAGTAGATAACTTACCTATGCGTAAGGTTTTCTATGACACATTTCGAGCAGGCCGTGTGTCTGCAGATGGAGCAAGTTCTTAGAGGTGCCAGGAGTCGAGCTGCCTCGCCACAGAGCAGGCACGTCCGAGGGGCTGGTCCTTGTGCTGAACGGCGCATTCCTGGACAGGATAAAGAAAAAGTTAAGCCCACGTACGCCCGGACGTAAAAACATCGCGGCGGGATTTTATCGTGCACTGGATTTTCAAATCTCGGTGTTGAGCCGTGCATTGAGAATCCAACAGAGTGCGTTTCAGCGCGTCGAAATAACATACTGTTTCGCGAAAAAAAAAACGCCGCGGGAAAAATCGCTCGTGCGAAGCTGGGCTAATTATTCCATTTAATTGAAGAACGCTTTTCGTGTCTGTCAGTGTGACAACGTTGTTATTCTTAACTATGCAAGGGATTTTGATGCCGTTTTCACCATCATTCATCAAGGTAATTTTGGAAGTCGGTGGCAAAAAACTAAAATACAAAACCAAAGACTCCCGACTTCCGAAATTAAAAAAAATTAAAATTATTTTTCACTTTGTAGTGTTTTTTTTTTGGAAGTCTGTTGGTTTTTTTTTTGTAAAAACAATTATATGTATAGGTACGGCAGTGACATTTTAAAATCTATCAAAAAGAAAACGATTGCCCGTTCGTCTACAAGACAGTGCGTTTTAAAATAATAACGAGGTCTTTAATTTGCTTTAAAACCGTCAAAGTACTAATACACTAATAGCCCGTACACTGGCCCTATACTAGTCGTAAAAAATTCAAGTTAATTACTTTAAAACTTACCTAATGGTCATCCAGCTATAATAAATTGCATAAATAATTCATAAAGCATTCTCTTTTGAGTCACTTTTCTGCAGAATCCAGTGATTAATGAATGAACTGAATTATAAAGCTTCGGAATGATTAATTAACCGTTTTATCCTTAATGGTCTCAGTCGTACTGTCTAATTGAGAGATCCTTTAAGGCCCCGTTCACGGCCTCAACCGATGCGAGTTGCGTTGCGACGCGACTTGCGTCAAGCGACATGCGCGCGCGTCTTGTGTTCGTCCGTCGCTCCGCAAGTCGGCCGGCTTTGTGGGTTGCCGCGGTTTATTTTTGTTTTATTTTAGTTTTTGAGTTGTTTTTTTTTGGATCAAAGTTCTTTAATGCGGCTTGCGGTAGGAGTTGACTGGTAGAAATCGTCACTAACAAAAAGCGTTCATACTATTTGCTTTTTTAATACGGAGCCATCCAGTATAGTTTTTAAAAATTATACTGGATATCTCTGTATTATTAACATAATAGCGAAAGGAGTTTCTTTAGCTATATATTATGTTATTAATACAGAGCTATCTAAGCTCTTAACGCCACCAAAACACAGGCGTGTCTTTTCACCGCTAAAAAGAGTCGTTTCGATCAAGCTCCTACTTTTCGGGGTACATCTGTTCCTGTAACTGATCGGCTCGAGCTCCTAGGCATGGAGTTGACATCATGTCTCTACTTCGGAGCCACCATCGAGTACAAAGCCCAAACTGCGGCCAAGAAACTGGGCATCCTAAATAGGGTGAAGCGATACTTTACGCCTGGAGAGCTTTTAACTCTCTACAAAGCGCAAGTCCGATCCTGCATGGAGTATTGCAGCCACCTTTGGGATGGCTCAGCTAAATACCAACTTGCCGCGCTTGATTCGGTGGAACGCAGAGCTAAGAGGTTCATTGGCGACGTAAGACTGGTGAATGCCAAGCTTCACAGCTTGGCTCATCGCCGCAAGGTTGCCTGCTTGTCAGTCTTCTACAGATTGTACTTCGGTGAGTGTGCTCGAGAACTCCACGACCTCAATCCGCCTGCCCCCTTCTACCATCGGACATCTAGATGCACTGCAGGTTACCATCCCTACCTAGTTGCTATTCCACCAATTCGCACTAAGCGTTTCGAAATGTCTTTTGTGATGCGCACAGCAAAGGAGTGGAACTCTCTGCCTGCGTCTGTGTTTCCGAACGTATACAACCCCGATCTCTTCAAAGTGAGAGTTAACAGGCTTCTTCTGGGTAAGCTCGCTCCATCGTCGACTTTGTCTCTGTCATCTCTGACCTAGACTAGAGTCAAGAGCAAACCTATCTTAAATAAATAATAAATATCTAGTAGTTTCGTTCTAAGCGGGTATCCCACGATACCTCCCGACTTTTTTTAAATCATTTTATTACGGATGCTTTTAACGTGCACGTCTTCGTAAATCGTCCTCACATGTATAATTTCAACATGAATGATGTAACCGATATTGTGTAACAATATTTTGATTTAAAAGAGTGTCCATGAAGCTTTTAGCCCGTTCTTCTCCATAGTAATCTACTACGCTTTGGAATGGGCAACTAATTCATCTTTCTGACTGACCGATCCCTTGACAATTCAAAAGTGCCTGTAATTGATTTATTTGAAATAAATGATTTGGGTTTGAATTTGACTTTGAGTCGCGTCGCCGTGACTCGTGGCATGCTGTAAACCACTTCTTTCATTTGTTTTTCCGTAGTCGCCATCGGAGGACGCGTGTCACTTGAGCGTGTAGCTCAATACCAAGGGGTAATGGTCTCAGTCGTACCTATAGTTTAATTGAGATCTGGTCCTTTAACTGCTCTTTCCTGACTTAAGAGGGGGGGGGGGGGGGGGACTAAAGCAAAATTGCCTATAGTAAATTTAATTTTTCATCAAATAGATAAGAAAAAGAAAGAAAAATAATATGAGTAACTACACGATATTTTCAAACTTTTTGTGGAACAGAAACTTAAATAATAAAATTAGAAAAACATCACGAGCTTACCTCTAATTTTTAAGCATTTTTAATTTGTACTATGCTAATAGCTAATAGTATACAAAGGTAATTAATTTTAAATTATTAATACAAGACGAAAATAAAAATTTCAATTAATGAAATTCCTTTTATTTTTAGATTTATTACGATTCCAGCACTGACTACATCTTCAATCCGAGGAAAAAGTCGTCTTCCGTCGCATGTTGCGAGAATTACAAGTATGTGCATATTTATATTTCACAAATCGGGGGCGTGACTATCCAAGGGTGAGAATTCTTTCTGTTTGTACACACACTTAAATAAAATGTCAGAAATTAGAAACACATGAAGTGGAAACGCTTGTAAGGTGACACTTTTCCTTATATTTTGTGATGTTGTAGGTACATCACAAAAATAAGCTAAATAAATATTCGAATTTCACTACTTAGTACTAAATTAGGGACCTTTAAACTGAAGTGGGGACGATTTTGTGTGAGTTGTTAATCTTTAATCCTGAGACTGATATCTAAAGGGCGAACTTAAACTTTACTCAAGCTTAAGTACTGTAGTTGATAGAAAAATAAACATTAATTTTATACAAATAAAGTTCATTTTTTATGAAACGCTTCTTTCTGTAATTAGCTTGAATCATCATCTGCCTAGCCTTTTCCCAACTATGTTGGGGTCGGCTTCCAGTCTAACCGGATGCAGCTGAATACCAGTATTTTACATGGAGCGACTGCCTATCTGACCTCCACAGTCCAGTAACTGGGCGATACGATACCCCTTGGTAAGGCTGGTGGTCAGACTTTCGGTCTTCTGACGACCCGTAACGACTGTCAAAGATATACGAATAACAGATGAGACCAACGGATTAATGTGCTTTCCGAGGCACGGAGGGATCTTGATATGTAAAGATGGTCACCCATCCACCGACCAACCACGGCAAGCGTAGCTTAACCCGATCGATCGACCCGTGTGGCTGTTATTACTTAGCCACAAGCCCCTCTACTGCTTCACAAGCCACTGTACTTAGCTTGAATAATATTTGAAAACAGAGTGTCGCTTGATAAGGCTGACTGTAAACATGATACACAGAAGACATGAGCTGAATAATAATTAGGCTGATCTTCGCTAACTAAGTGTTATGTGTAACTAGTACTTCCCGCGCGACTTCGTTCGCGTGGAGTTCGTACTTTAGTACCCCGTTAGCGGTAGATTTTCAAAACATCCTGATACACGTTATTCTTTATTTTCGGTCTTAAATATAAATACTGAGTTTCAAGTTAATTGGACCGCGCGTTAAAATTCTTCCATACAAACTTTGACACGCCCCAATCCCCCTATAGGGGGTAGTTTAGAAAAACAAAATATTGCGAACTTCATAATTTACTTATATAAGTATTCGTGCCAAGTTTCAAGTTTATTAACTCAAGAAATAAAAAATTTCATTCAAACAAAATCCTCCTTTTCACCCCCTTTAAGGTCGAATTTCCAAAAATCCTTTCTTGGTAGATGTTTACAACATAAAAGGCATCAACTGTCAAAATTTCAAGTTTGTAGCCCCCGCGGTTTAAGCTCTGCGTTCATGAATCAGTCAGTCAGGACAGTACTGAAAATTCAATTCGTGTACGTATCTTGAATTTTCATTAGAATCACGGGCGGGTTCAACTCGGTCGTAGCGCGCTACGCTTCGCTACGCTACACAGCTACGGCGTAGCTCACCCTATGTTACGTCATCATCAAACGACATTCTACCCTTTTTTTTTGGGATGGGAAATCATCAAATGACTTCTCCCGCTCTGGCCGGAGCGGGAGGGCGTGTCAGACTTTTACTGACTAAAACCCACCCGTGTTCCTTCTGCTGCCTGTGCCGGGGCCACGGTAACTCTTTCGAACATCCCGCAAACGACATTCTACCCTTTTTTTTTTTTTTTTTTTTGTGGATGGGAAATCATCAAATGACTTCTCCCGCTCTGGGCGGAGCGGGAGGGCGTGTCAGACTTTTACTGACTAAAACCCACCCGTGTTCCTTCTGTTGCCTGTGCCGGGGCCACGGTAACTCTTTCGAACATCCCGCAAGACATTCTACCCTGCGTTTGCAATTTAGTTTCCAAACATTTACAATATATATTATTATGTGATTTTGGATAAATAACTTTAAAACCTACATACAAAGTTCAGTTTGCGTTACAATTACAATACGAAAATATGACTTATCTAAGGACTAGTTATTCTGAAATCGGCTTAATTTACATTAGTATAAAATTGATATTAAGTTTGAGTGGGACAAAACATCACTTGGAAACATGAATTTGATTAAGAGGGCTGACGGGACCAAATTTTTAAGAATGTTAAATGAAAAGATGCTTTTTTTAAAAATGTTATCAGTTGGCGAAGTAATAAACAATATTAATTTGATAGGTAATTACTAAAAACATTGCCATCTTGCGATAACCCTGCGACAGCCCTCTTAAGGAATACATACATATTTAGGAAAACTATCTATCATTGTTATAAAGGTCGGTTGTGAAAAAGGAACCTGGCTCCTTCATTATAATTTGACCTAAGCTGCGATCGAAACTCTGTACGTACGTCAAGCACATTTCCAAGGCCGTAGGCAGAGGAGGGGGACCACTTTATGAGAGAATCCAGAATTTCAATCAAGAGATCATTGTCACGCGCTTTATTTCCGATGATCATCCACGTCGGTTGCCTTTTAGTTAAATTTGTATTTACGTCTAAATAATAATATATGCTGTATATTGTATATTATTACTTTGTATATTAATGTCTGTAATAAGTATTGTCACGGCGTGCAAGGGCACATATCACTAGTAGTCCCAGTTTCACCATTTTTACCTATACCTATGCAAGCCTTATATACTATGGTGAAATTGTGACCACTTGTGTGCCAATATCCTTCAAGCCTGGCCACCAGCCTCCCCACTCTCTTTGCCTCCACCTACTCTATCTTCTCAGCTCTCTTCACGACGGCTGCTATGGCCTCTCTCTATGATCTTACTTTCAAGTCTGGCCACCAGCTTCCCCACTCTTTTTGCCTCCACCTCCTCTATCTTCTCAGTTCTCTTCACGACGGCTGCTTTGGCCTCTCTCTATGATCTTACCTTCAAGCCTGGCCACCAGCCTCTCCACTCTTTTTGCCTCCACCTCCTCTATCTTCTCAGCTCTCTTCACGACAGCTGCTATGGCCTCTCTCTATGATCTTACCTTCAAGCCTGGCCACCAGCCTCCCCACTCTTTTTGCCTCCACCTCCTCTATCTTCTCAGCTCTCTTCACGACGGCTGCTATGGCCTCTCTCTCGCTCGGGGTGAGGGGGGGCTCGCTCCGAGCTGCACTCCATCCTGTCCGTAACCTGAGGGACAACAAAGGATAAGAAATTAAAATTGAAGTCTATATTAGCAGAATAAGATATTAAGATTTTATTTTAGACTAAAATCTTAATTCATTAATTTTCCTTCCTTTCTTAATCTTATTTCCTCAGGGTATGCTAGTATTGAATCTTGAGTTCTCTAGATCTTTTATTCAAACGCAGAAGAGATCAACAATTACAATCGAGAATATTCTCTTTTATAATACCATAAATAAGAATACTAACTTCTTATTTAATAAACTAAAAATGAAATGAGCATTTAGAAGCAATTTTGAAAAATATATATTTTTCATTATACACTAGGCAAAAAAGGAATCAATGTCAACACAAAGTACTGCAGAAGAAACATGTTACGGCGTCAATTATCTGATAAGAGACGTATCTATGACAAGCTTTTCATTACAAAAATTACACTTATAATTAAAGAGATAAGACCCAAAGTTCTTTTACCGCTAGTCTGGGTTGGCGACCTCTACTGTTGTATTCTAAACGTTCTTAATCATAGGTGCAAATCAACCAAAAACCGATTAACTTAAAACCTCTCTGTCCCATATCTGTAACATCAAACATGTGTCAGTACACGCCGGTGCAGTTATCGGGCCACGGATTAGTGTATCTTGTGATCAATATTATGACATAAACAGCGAGGGGAACGCACGGTCATGTCAGTTACGTGTGTATTGTGTGGGTAGTATATTTATACATCTATATCTATATAAATCTATAGGCAAATAAATAAAATCGAAGTGTCTGTTTGTAATAATGTCAAAATAACAACTTTTACTAAATGCATAAGAATTATGCAAAATTTCTAGTATCAGTTTACCGGCTTTTATATCCTCGATCCACGGCACTGAGAATTTAATCAGGAAAATCCTAGCCTCGACACTGATTAGTTTTGATGTGCCGTGCTTCACCGAGGCTATGGATGCCTGGAGACTCGCTTGCCCGAATTCAGATTCACCCGACAATCCATCTTCCCAGAGACGGTGGGATGAGCCGCTTTGTAGAGTAGTACAGAATAATTTACTAAACACGTCTGCTACTACTGCGGAGCGTGCGCGCCTGCTGGCTGTGGGCAAGTGGGAGTCGGGTCTGTGGCTTCATGCACTACCGTCGTCGAGCATAGGCACTTTGTTTGACGACACTACTTTCCGCCTCGCTGCTTTTCTGCGACTAGGAGCCCCTTGTTGCTCTCCTCATCGCTGTCACTGTGGCGAAGTTGTCAACAGCCTCGGACACCACGGCCTGTCTTGCAGCCGAAGTGCGGGTCGCATAGCGCGGCACGCGAACATTAATGACATCATTCGACGGGCTCTTGTCACCGTCAGCGTCCCAGCTGTATTAGAACCCAATGGCTTGGCACGCGACGATGGCAAGAGACCGGACGGCATGTCTTTATTTCCATGGAAGGTGGGTAGGCCTTTAGTGTGGGACGCAACTTGTGTCGACACTCTTGCGCCATCCCATCTTCCCGGCTCGGCGTGCTGTGCTGGCGCTGCTGCTGCGGCTGCGGAAAACCTCAAGCGGCGAAAGTATAATAACCTTATCGGTAATTATATTTTCGAGCCGTTTGGGGTTGAAACCCTCGGGCCGTGGGGTCCAAGCGCTCATGGTTTGTTTAACGAAATCTCCAAACGGCTAGTTGACACTTCCCGTGACCCAAGGGCCGGCTTTTACCTTGGCCAGAGGCTAAGCATTGCTATACAACGTGGCAACGCCGCCAGTCTCTTGGGTACATTACCAGTCGACAGCGATGCGGAGGAATTTTTTGACGCCATATTTTAGTTTTTTAATAGTTTTAGTTAAGTTAGGATATAATTTTGTTATTTTATTAATTAATTAGGTATATATGTATATTAATTAGGTATAAGTTGTTATTTATGTATGTACATTCCGTTTTAATTCTGAATAAACATTAAAACAAAAAAAAAAAATAAGAAAGTATATACGGTACATACCTACTTCTAACAAAAAAACAATTTTTAAAATTTTTGTCTGTCTGTCTGTTTGTTCCGGCTAGTCTCCGAAACGGCTGAATCGATTTTGACGGTACTTTCACTGGTAGATAGCTTATGTTATGGGGATTAACGTAGGCTACTTTTATTTTAGAAAAATAATTAGGCTTCCGCGCAAAAAAAAACCCACGAAATTGTGAACAAAGAGTTGGATTTGAAAAATTCTTTTTCCATTTGGTAGACCAATTCTGGAGGATAGTTATAAGTTATTTAACATCAGCTACGACCCTTTTTTTTTTTTTTTTTGTGGATGGGAAATCATCAAATGACTTCTCCCGCTCTGGGCGGAGCGGGAGGGCGTGTCAGACTTTTACTGACTAAAACCCACCCGTGTTCCTTCTGTTGCCTGTGCCGGGGCCACGGTAACTCTTTCGAACATCCCGCAACCCTAGCTGGCATCGGCCCTAGCGGACCCCGTCAATAGTGCTGACATCTCTTTGAGGCGCGCGTGGAACACGACGCGCCGTCGACTCGGGCCTGGTCCTTACCAGACGGCGAGCTACCCATTGCTCGCCGTCCGCAAGCCCGCGCCTACGGTGGCCGGGAATCGGCTGCCAATTCCCGACGCCCAGGGCGTCTCCTGCGGCGACTAGGGGCGTGAGGGTGCAAAGCTTGCCTCTCCCTCACGCGTCCCGCCTCTTCCTTCACGAGCATAGCTACGACCCTTAGGAGCTGAGCAAAATAGAAAAAAGTCAGAAAGAACACTAAGCGAAAACGAAGTAATAGCGCGGGTGGGCGATGCAACGCGACGGGTCGGGGGACGAGGGAGTTTTATTAAAACGTGGCTGTTACTTTAGTATATTATGGTATCTTACAACTTCCACGCGAACGAAGTCACGGGGCAAGGTTTTTTACCGCAGGATCAGAGTTTTCGAAAGTCAAATCAAGTGGTTAATTTTCAAATCTTAATGATTGGTTCACCAAATGACAACATTAAATAAAATCGCTTGACATGACATTTCAGTACATTATTAAACTGAATAGTGAAGATGTGGGACTATCCGGCCGTATTAAGGGAGAAGCGCCAGGTAGCCCGCGAAATTCAAATTTTCTTAGGTTTTTTGTAACTTGCAAATCAGTATTATGTTGTATGTTGATTCAAGTATCATTCGCGACCGTAACAAATATGCATTTACAGAATTATAATCATCAAAATCAGTAATACAACTCCATAAGTTTGTATAATCCTATAATAATACCTAGTCTTAAAGAGTTGTATTGATGACTTTAATGATTATAATTATGTAAATACATACTTTTTACGGTCGCGAATCATATTTTGATCAACATACAACCTAATACTAACTTGCAAATTGCAAAAAACTTAAGAAAGTTTGAATTTCGCGGGCTACCTGGCGCTTTCGCCTTAATTATTTTGTAGGCGGTGACTAGCCCGCAAAAGTTTGTCAAGATGTTTGGATATTTGTTACTCAATCACGCAAAAATGGCTGAAAGGATTTGGATGAAATTTTGCAAACAGATAGCTTATAACCTGGATTAACACATAGGATACTTTTTATCCCGGTGAATCGACATCCACGCGGGTGAAGCCGCGGGAAAAAGCTTGTAATATTATAAACGCGAAAGTTGGTGAGGATGGATGGATGGATGTTTGTTACTCTTTCACGCAAAAACTACTGAACGGATTTGGATAAAATTTAGCTCACAGGTAGTTTATAACCTTTTTTTTTTTTTTTTTGTTTCGGGGTGGAAAATCCTCATGGATGTCCTCCGCCCTGGGGCGGGCGGAGGGGTCTGTCAGACTCTTACTGACTAAAAACCACCCCGGTGTTCCATCTCACACCTACGCCGAGGGTCGCGGGAACTTACGATCCTTCCGCAACCCCCGGCTGGTGCCGGCCCGCCACGGCAGGCCTCTCCTCGTGTCGAGGGGGGGAGTGAGGTGTTTGACTCCCCCCGTGACGTCTAAGAGGGGCGCGCGTGGAACACTACGCGCCGCCACCTCGGGTCCGATGTATGGGGGGCGACGGACGTCCCCGAGTCCGTCGCCCCTGGACCCATTTAGGGGGGCTGGAAGAGGGCGTTGTCCGCCCTCCGCCGACGCCCAGTGCGCCTGCTGCGGGCTGGGTGAGAGGATGTGATCTCCCTCTCCCTTTCCGCAGCCTCCTTCTGCGAGATGACTGTCTCGCAGAAGGAAACCACCGCGTCCCAGGACTCCTCGCTGCCGACCATCGAATTAACGACAGCCGGCAGCGACAGGTCACTGCCTACTCTAGAGATGAGGGCACGGCGCGGCTCCTCCCAAGCGGCACACTCTGCCAGCGTATGCCGCGCCGTGTCCTCCCGACAGTCGACGCAGTGGTGACACCGGGCGTCTGGCTCCCTGGTTATGCGACACAGGTACTTCCCGAAGCAACCATGCCCCGAGAGCACCTGCGTCACCCGAAACGACAAGGAGCCGTGCCTCCTCCCGAGCCAAAGGTCGAGCACCGGCCGGACCGCCTCGATGGTGCCGAGGCCGGCGGTAGGGCGTGAGAGCCTGTCCCGCCATTCCGCCACCAGGACCTCGCGAAGCAGCAACCGACGCTGCTCCATTAGTCGCTGCATCGGTCGCTCACCTCGCGCCTGCATTTCCTCGCGCCACCGATACAATGACGCGAGTAATTTCGCCTCCAGGTCCCAGGGCGGGGATCCGGCCAGTGCACAAGCCGCCTCGTAGGAGATCGTGCGATACCCCCTGATGACTCTGACGGCCATCGCTCTCTGTGGCCTCCGCAGAACAGCAATGCTACCGGCCGTCAGGTCAGCCGCCCAGATCGGAGCCCCGTACAGGGCCATCGATCGCACGATCCCCACGTAGAGTCGCCTACAGGCGGCGCTCGGGCCCCCCAGATTGGGAAGCAGCGTTGACAGCGCCCCAGCCGCGCCCATCAACTTGGGCACCAGCCGCCGGAAGTAGGGTCCGAAGTCCCACCGGCTGTCGAGCACCAATCCCAGGTACTTCATGGTAGACTCGACAGCGATCCGGGCCCCCCCGACCACTATGTGTGATCCGGGTGGCGGCGCCCGCCGGGGACCATGGAACACCATGGCCTCCGACTTGTTGAGGGCCACGTCCAGGCCGAGGCGCCGTATGCGGCCCACCACCTGTGAGACCGCAGCCGTCGCAAGCAACGCTGCCTCCCTGTGCGAACTCCCCCGGGCCGTGACCAGCGTGTCGTCCGCATAGCACGTCAGGTCCACGCCCGGCTGGAGTTCACCCCTCAGCACCCAGTCGTACCCGATGTTCCACAGGAGGGGGCCTACGACCGAGCCCTGTGGAACACCGCACGACATGAGGCGCTGGTTTGTGCCATCACATCCCACGTAGGTGACACACCTCTCCGACAGATAAGCCCCAACGAGGCGGCGGAGGTAGAGAGGCACCCGGTGATACCGCAGTGCCTGTCGGATACAACTCCAGGGCAGGGTGTTGAAGGCGTTGGAGATGTCCAACGACACCGCCATCATCACCCCGCCCCGGGACACCGTTTCCTCCGCCAGGACTCTCACCCGTGACACAGCGTGTATGGTGGAGCGCCCGTACCGAAACCCGAACTGACACTCGTCCAGGTCCGGCCCCTCTCCGCACAAGTGGCCGACGAGGCGGGCTGCGATAATCCGCTCAAACAGCTTACCCACCTCGTCGAGCAGTACTATGGGCCGGTACGCTGACGGCGAATCGGCAGGGCGCCCCGCCTTCCTGAGCAGGACAAGACGACCAGTTTTCCACAGAGTGGGAAACTGGCCCCGCTCAAGGCACGCTGTGTAGAGACCTCTCAGCTGGGGCTCCAGCTCTTTCAAAGCGAGGGCTAATACTTGGCCGTGAATCCCGTCGGGCCCCGGAGCCACGTTCTTGGCTCGGAGCCGCATCACGGCCGCCCTCATCTCTGCCTGTGTCACCTCTGGGACGCTGATGGCGTTCTCATCTTCAGGCTCTGCGGCTGTGGGCAAATCCATCGGCGGCGGGGTATGCTCCGCTCTAGCCGGGAAGAGGGCTACGACTACCTCCTCCAGCAGCTCAGGTTGGAGACTCTCCGTGAGTGGGGGCGCCGCGGCTCTGAGTTTCCCCCGAACCGCACGATAAGGGCGCCCCCATGGATTCCCGTCTAGAGTCTCCAACATCTCCTCCCTGGCTCGCGTCTTCGCCTCGCCGATGGCCAGCCACAGAGCCTCCTTCGCCGCGCGGTACACCTCATACAGCGCGGCTTCTTCGTCAGGGACCCGACGACGTCTCCTCCGGTATCGGGTGTACCGGCGTCTAACCGTCACGCACGCGAAGCGTAGCTGCGCAATCTCGGCAGACCACCAGTACACCTGGCGCCTTCCTGTCTGTGCGTGGACGCGGGGCATCGACGCGTCGCAAATTTGCGTCATCGCTCCGCGGAACCACAGCGCCTCCTGTTCGACGTCGACGGGTCCGGTCGTAGCCGACTCCCGGATCCAGGCCTGGACAATCGCGGCCTCCTCGAGAAGCTCCCTGTCGATGCGCTTGCGCGCCCAGCGCGGGCCAGTCGCTCGCGGGGCCGGTGGACTGCGGCCGCCGGCGGTCTGGGTGGAGACGTCGAAACGGATGTATCGGTGATCCGACAACGTCTCCACCTCCGCGGCGACATGCCAGTCGTAAATACGGCTCGCGGCAGCAGGGCTAGCGAACGAGACGTCCACTATGGACCCGCCCCGCTGCCGCACGCACGTGAGTACCGAGCCCCGGTTCAGGACGACCAGGCCAGTCGTGACCGCCCACTCCTCCAGCGCCTCACCCCTAGCATCGGTGACCGAGGATCCCCACGCCGTAGACTTGGCGTTGAGATCCCCGAGCAACAGCACGGGGCGAGGGTGGAGCCGGCCTACGACGGCACCCAACTCGACAAGGAAGTTCTCGAAGTCGGCGAGACTCTTGTTGGGCGAAAAATACGCACCAATCGTGCCAACGCCGTCCGCGAGAGCGGCCACCCAACCGTGACCTCGGGACGGGCTGACGAGAGTCCCGCCGATGATGGCCACCAAGCCGTCCAGGTCACCCACCCAGTTATTCTGGGGGGGGACAAAGTACGGCTCGGCGACCACAGCCACATGAATCGACCACTCCGCCATGCTCTGGAGCAAGAGATCCTGAGCTCTAGCAGAGTGGTTGAGATTGCCCTGGAGGAAATGGTAGAGCGCCATTATGCGCAATCCATTCCCTCCACACCATTCCTAGGCCGGGAGTCGGCCGAAGGGCAGCCAGGCTGACAGGGGGGTAAAGAGCCCCCGGCAGCCTTGGCCCCCTTATTCTTCTTTGCGGCGGGGGCACCACATGCCTTTCCGCCCGCTCTGTGCCCAGCGGGCCTCCCTGCAGCTGTACAGAGGCTGCAGTTTGGCGCCGCGGCGCACTGGGCCGCCTTGTGGCCGGGCTGGCCGCAGCGATAGCATTGCTCGCTGCGGTCCGTTTCGGCGGTGCACCGTGCCCGGACATGCCCAATGTCCAGACATCGGTAGCACCGCATAGCCCTGGGCTGCAGCAGCTTGACCCTTGCCGCAGCCCACCCCACCACCAAACGCCTTCCGTCGGCGACTTTATTCGCTGCCGCCACCGGGCACCGCACCCAGATCGTGCCGAGCCCGGAAGCGTCGGCGCGAATATCACCCGTCCGCACGTCTTGGGGCGGACATCCGCCGGCTTTGGTGATGGCCGCCACGACCTCAGCCGGGGTCGTCGAGTCGTCCAGTCCATCGACGCGCAGCTCTGCAGTCTTCATCGGCCTAGACACCCGGACGTCCTCCGGGTTGAGGACCTCCCTCAACTTGGCGGCCAGGATGTCCGCCTTTTCCCCGCTGGAGGCACCCGACACCTCAAGCAGCCGCGCCCCCGTCATTGCCGGCTTCATTCTGAAGCCGGACGGTGTGCCAAGGTCGGGGAACGCGACTTTGGCTTTAGCCTCTGCCAGGACCGCCTTGTATGTAACGCCCCTTTCGACGGCTCCGGGCTGCAGTGTTATCACTACAGCCGCGGAGCGTGGGGCTCTAACCTTTGGCGGTCTCTGTGCCTTCTGGGGTGCCGGTGCTCCAGCGGGTGCTGGTACTGGCAGCGCTGTCTTTATTTTCTTGCGGCCCCTCTTAACGACCGTCGTCCAGGTATCTGTGCCAGGCCCAGGCACGGCCGCCGGAGGCACCGCTGGAGGTGCCGCTGTCCGTGAGGTGGCCATCTGGGGCGCGGGTTTTTGGGCGCGGTCAGCCGCCGTTGCCGCCTGGCCCCGTTTTTTTGGCCCCTCTCTCCCGCGACCGTCCCCAGCGAGCGGAGGGCGGATGGATTCTGCCGGGAGGAGCCTCGCCTCTATGGCCTCAAGGCGGGCACCCACCATGTCCCCGCACTGCATCATGCAGATGCGGACGATTTTTTCGACCTCCGCATCCACAAGTGCAGGCGTCGACGACGAGGCCGGCGATGGAGCCGACGACGGGGCTGCAACGGGAGAGGACTGAGCGGCCGCGGGAGCTGTCCTCTGGGCGGCAACCTGCCGCTTGAGTTCCTCTAACTCGGATCGGAGACGGCTGTTCTCCTCCCACAGCTTCGCCGTCTCCTCCGAGGTCGTACGATGAAGGAGACTCTCCACCGCCTCCCTGATCCCCTCTGCCGCCTCTTTAAGGGCGCGCGTGAAGGAGCCCTTCAGGTTGCCGGACTTGGTAGCAACCTTCAGGACAACATCCACGCCGTCCAACACCTGGCGGTTGAGAGCCTCTGCCGTTAAGCTCTCCCCTGCTGCCGTCTGGGCAGACCGCCGCTCCCGGGCCCGACGGGCCATTTCGGCAACCTCGTCGGCCGCGACCGCTCTATTTTGAGCACGCTTCGCAGCGTTGGCCTCCGCCTTCGTGCCCACAAGAGTGACAGTGACCCCTCCCGGCTCTTCAGTTGAGACTCCGGATGAGACCCCGGGGTCACTCTCCCCGCCGATTCCCGGCGTATCAGGCCGCTTGAAGCGACCCCGAACGTCGCGCCCTGGCATCGGAGCGGAACCTCCGCCCACCACCGCACGACCCCGGCCTCTCCTTGCTGTCGCCACTTTAGCAGCCGGCAGGTTCTCCTCGCTTGAGGAAAGCACCATCGACCCCGCTCGGTCCAAATCTTCGCCGCGCGAACGCTTTCTCCAAAATTTGGAATTCCTATTTACGAATTTGGAATTGGTAGTTTATAACCTAGTTTAACATATATAATACTTTTCATTCCGATATTCCCATGGGATCAAGATTTATGTGGGTGAAACCGCGGGGCGCTCCTAGTTCTTCATATATTTAGCCTTAAAATAGGGTGATTGAAATTAAATCGTAACCTTTATTGTTAATTTTTTATATTTTAGAATCAGACAGCAGTTTGTTTGTTTATCTGGGAATCGTATCTCTTCCTTTGGTGGTCAAATACATTCTAAACGAGAGCTTCTATAACTCTGAACAAATAACATACGTAACCTTTTGGTTATTATTTATTTTTAACCGACTTCAAAAAAAGGAGGAGGTTCTCAATTCGGTTGTATTTTTTCATGTTTGTTGCCACAGAACACCGTCATTTATAAACCGATTTGGAAAATATTTGTTTTTATTAGAAAGGATATACTTTTAGAATAATCGCATATAAATTTGGTCAAGTTCTGGTGAGTGGTTTTTGAGTTAGCTTCGATAATTCGTATTTTTTCCACTTGGTGTATGTTGATCATGTAATAACTTCCTGTCACTGTTATTTACATTGCAAGTAGTGGTTCAAATGCAGACGAATTTATGTGGTGTAGGTACCACAGCTAAAAAGTGAAAAATAAAAACGTTTTTTTTTTTTTAAAAAAACGACTTCCAAAAAAAACACTACGATGTGAAAAATAACTGCGCGAGTAATACACATATTAATAAAAATTACCAAAAAAACCTTTACTTAAAAAAAAATTAAACTAAAAAATAGTGACTTTCTACAACTTTGCGTCTACTTTCGACCTGTTTTCGGCTTTTTAAGTACTCTTTACTTTCCATAGGAAAAATGTGCGGAGGTTGCGGTTGTTGCGGTGGCTGCTGCGGTGGATGCTGCTGCCCTTGCATCACGATCTATAGGTACCTGCTGTACGAAGATTTGCTAGTGGCACAGTTGCGCCATTTTGCGCAGACAAGCCATGGTGTCTCCGTCTAGATGGCGCACCGACGCCTCCCGATGTTTGTCTTCGAAGTATGCACTCCCGTGCCGTTTTGTGGAAATAAACTACTATAAATAAGCGTAAATAAGCGTAACTTTAATTTCGAAAGTCGGTGGCCAAAAACGAAAATACAAAACCAAAGACACCGACTTCCGAAATTAAAATTATTTTTCACGTTGTAGTGTTTCTTTTGGAAGTCGTTTTTTTTTAAAAAAAAAAACATTTTTTTTGTAACCGACTGCTAAATAGGCTTTTAGAAACCGGCAAAAAATGATTTCGAATCTTTTTTTCAATCAGTTGCAATATCTAGTAGGTAGGTACAAATATTTTATTCCATGTGTGCTCCCCAATCATTGTAATTTTAACCTTCAATGACATAAGAGTCACCAGAAGGCGCGCTTATGATTTGTGAAGACTATAAGAATTTATATTGTCGGTAGGTACAGTTCGCTGCACGTCACTGGTAACAAAACCAATACCTATGGACTGGCCTCTTATTCTATTAAAGCTCCGTACTACACTAGGTCCGCTCAAGGTCAAAGTGTTACTCCCGACTTGCTTTCGATTGTACATTGTACCATAGACAAAGCTAAAGTTCAAAAGTGACATAGTAATATGACTGCAATTTCGCCGACGTTATGCCTTTCAAGCTGACACAACAATACTGTGAACGGTAGAAATAGCTCGATATGATATTGCGCTTTTCGATTATCGATGTTAGTTGTAATTATTCTTCGACGTACCTATCTGTTCGTATGGCATTCGACAGTTCAATAATATTAATACTTATCTGAGTTGCGGTTGCTAAAAGTGGCTAGACCTACAACTCAAGTTTTTCAATACATATAAGTTTTTGGATGACAAACAAGGCTCAACTGATGTTAAGGGTTCACCGCCGGACATAGTCTGTAAAAAACTCCTCGTGTAAACTTAGGTGAAGTGAGCTTGAAGTGAGCTGTCATTCCACGTGATGCTAGGGATTGAGACTATTGACAGCTCACTTCCAGAATAGATCGGCTGCAGTATCAGAGGCATTGCAGATAGGTTGGCATCCCAGAGACAAATTTGTAATATCTTATGTACATGTTATTACACCAGCTACCATACCTTTCAAACCGAAACACAGCAACGCTGTTTGGCAACAAAAATATATATAGCCTGTTCCAAAAGCATCAGATGAAAGTGTAAACAAAGCCTGTTCAAGTTAAATTCTTACGCAATCTCTAACTAAAGGTAATTAGTAACACATTCATCTATATTTAGAAGGATTTAACTTTATATCTCAATTATTTTCGAACAATTATTGCTTGAATAACATTGTTAAATTGTAATTGAAAAAGCATTTAGCACGAAAATTGAGGTTATACAATTGTCAAATGAAAAACATCTTTAAGGTGATTTAATATTAGAATTTCGGATTTAATTATTCAAATGAAAGCACTCACACACACAGGTACACAGGTACGTTTTCTGATCCATTTGTTTACAAATCGTCAGATAGTTTTGGAACAGACAATAGGTATGATTGAAGTACTTACTTCACAGGGCGAGCTCCTTCATAAATACCTCTAAAATACAATTTATGGCATCCGAAACAAAGGATTACTAATTCATCATCATCTGCCTAGCCTTTTCCCAACTATGTTGGGGTCGGCTTCCAGTCTAACCGGATGCAGCTGAATACCAGTATTTTACATGGAGCGACTGCCTATCTGACCTCCACAACCCAGTAACTGGGTAATACGATACCCCTTGGTAAGACTGGTTGTCAGACTTTCGGGCTTCTGACGACCCGTAACGACTGTCAAAGATCCACGAATGACAGCCGGGACCAACGGCTTAACGTGCTTTCCGAGGCACGGAGGAGTCTCGGTATGTAAAGATGGTCACCCATCCACGAACCAACCCCGGCAAGCGTAGCTTAACCCGATGGATCGACCCGTGCGGCTGTTATAACTTAGCCACGAGCTCCTCCACGAGCTCCACGAGCTCCTTGGGACCAACTCTGAAATCACGAAAAAAAATCAGCTGTTTCATACATTTTGGTCGAGTAGGTATTGAACTTTTGTATGAATCAGCTGATTTTTTTTTCGTGATTTCAGAGTTGGTCCCATAGTGAAAGTTGTTCATATTCATGGTTAGAACACCCTGTAAAAATTTCGAGACGGTAAAAAAAATCATCCAGTATGTATTAGCCAAAAGACAAATTAATGTAAAAAAAAAATATAAATACTTACGTATTTCCCATTTCTTAATTATCTTTTCTTAGAAGTCAAAACGATCTTAGGAAGTCTTTTGAGGAACGAATCAACGAATTCATATTTTCCGAGTGATTAATTTGAAATACTTCAAACACGAGAACGAAAAATTCATACTCAAGTAAAACGGACAAAATGGTACCTAGGTTTGTTTTTATTCGAACAGTGAGTTAAGGCACCCGCAGACAGGTACGACGCGATGGTGCGACGCGATTCTGGTAGAAAATTTCCATGAAGTTTTCATAGACATTAAAATCAAAATCGCGTTGTGCCTGTCTGCGGGAGCCTTTATAATATTTTATAAAGTCAAGCTAAGTAAGTATCTAAACGCAATAATAATTCGATATTAAAACATTACGTGGTTCATATTAGATTATTTTTGTGATAATTGTTTGGTTCTGTCTGAAGGACGAAATAAAATATACTATGATACTATTGTATTGTATGTTATGTGGCATATCTACATCGCCACAATGGAACGCGTCACACTGACGTCACGCAAAATCCTGCATCGCGCAATCAGAGTTTACCGCGTGAGTGGCATACGAGTATATACGACATCCCGACATCAACCGTCGGGCAGTAGCCCACCAGACACAACACCCGTCTGGTCGGAGGATCCTCCCTTTTCTATGGAGGATGAGTGAACTTTACACCCTGTTCCTCATGCCTCTATACTATGTAGAAACTTAGAAACTGGAAGTGAGTAAAGTAACAAAAGTAAAGCAATAAATGTTAAGAATGATATGATTATTATATATTTATTATTATATAATTATTTGAATAGATTTTACAAACAAAAGGCTATCGCCCAGCGTACGGCTGTGTGACACATGCATGAAGTACCGATTTTGCATCACTGTCAAAATCACAATATTTAAAAAGGTTGCTGTTCGGTTGCTGCTGTTGACAAGTCTGTCAAAATCACAGCTATCTACAATCTCGTTACAATAAGGTTGCTATGGGTTGTTGCTGTGGAGTAAAATGACTGAATAGAACGCTGGTCATCAGCGACAGTCGATCTTTCAATTAACGTTTTGAAAAAATATTTTGTTCATGTACTCGTACGTACGCGAATGTACCCGATCGACCACTTTTCAACCTTATTATTAAATGAATAAGGGCGAAAAGTGGGCGACCGGGAACGTTCGCAGGTGTACCTACAAAGATAAAATATACCATGATTTTCCAGTGATATGTTTTTCTAAAACAATCTGCTCAGGTTCGTATAAATTGTTTTTTCTCAAAAATGCTTGGAAATTCGAGGGTTATTCTGACAACCTTATGTAAATATAGATATATATAATATATTAGGCGGCCGGCAATGTTAGTATGAAAATCCATATCTGTCGAGTTTAGCGGCCGAATAAATTACTATGAAAACTCATGTCTGTTGTGAAATTTAAAGGCATTTATGAGTGCACCTGCAATGCGAATGTCCTCAAATACGTGCGGCAGAGTTTTATTAAATAGCGTCTGCCTAAATACTTTAAACTCCTTCTTGAACCAGCCGTTGATAACCAAGATTACCCATCCTATTATTGTAATTAGTCTGGATTTATTCGCTTGTACATATGTCTGTGACATGTCGCATGTGTGTCTTTGCATATCAATGAGGCTCATAGCCAGCGCTTTCTAGATCTGTTATAGAGTAGAGGCAAATATGCCTCTATTAATAAATATAATGTCAAATAACCTTTTCCTCCTGCTAGCTACAAAGTTTCCACCGTACAAACAAAAAAAGAAACTACCTTTTTACTTCGACACAAGTCCAACCAAGGAGGTAACTTTTCAAAGATTTTATTAAAATTTCGATTTGGCTTGCAAATAGAGCAGTTTAAAGTAAAAAAGAAACAAATGAACATAGTGACGCGTGAAAAATTATCGTTATTCGTCATTGATTCTGGAATTTATAATTAATTTACTTAGTTCGAATATCCGCGCATTATTTGAGAAAAGGACTAAACAAGCCTTGGCCGCAACCAGGTATCGATGGACTTACGTAAAGTTACGTAAGTGTGCCTCAGGTTAAAAAAAGTAAGAACGAGCGCTAAGCGAAAACGAAGTAACAGCGCGGGCAGGCCATGCGACGGGGTGGGTCGGGGGAACAAGAAATTTCACGGGGACGAAGTCGCGGAGGGAAGCTAGTTATTTATATATTTATGTCTTCATATAGATCGCTTTGGCAGACTTTCACACTGCGCAAATGCCTAGTTTTTGAGAAAAAATCCTAGTTTAAAAAAACTTATTTACGTAATAAAATTTACATTTTACCACAAATAATGTACGAATTTCACTCCTAGGTTGTTCCATTTTCATTTCAGACAGTGGCAGCGGAATTGAATGATTTTTAGTATAACTATTTGGTTTTTTAGTTTTAACTTGAATTAATTTTTAAATAACTGCTACCACATTGAACTCAATTATGAAGCAAATAATATAATTACTCTTAAAAGATCGTGAAAAACTAAACGTAATCGAATGTAAGTGACGCTAATGTTTGACAGTTGTCACTCATCGTATATACAATAGGCACAAAACGCAAAGGTACTACTGTTACTAGGAACTTAGGATGCAAGAGCGTGCAAAGCGAGCTCGGGACTTAGGGCAACCCGGCTCGGAGAGGTTAGGTTTTTTAAACCCTGCAGACAGATATAGGAGCCCCGCCGAGCGGGGCTCCATCGACTATGCCTTATTATTATTGCTTGGAAACTAATTTAGACCCGCCACGTGATCTTCCCACCCTTAATATTCACTTTATTCCACCAACCCCAAAAGCGACTTTGGCGATTTTTTTTCAGCACCTATCAGGTTTTGCGTACTTTGGGGTTTTCAAATATATACTAAAAAGAGTCTTTTCTACCCAAAAAAAAAAGATACTATAAAAAAGCGCAGGGTGTTAAAATACTGCTCGCGAAGGAGGAGGCGAAACGCGTGAGGGAGAGGCAAGCTATGCGCCCTCACGCCCCTAGACGCCGCAGGAGACGCCCTGGGCGTCGGGAATTGGTAGTCGATTCCCGGCCTCCGTAGATAGGCGCGGGCTTGCGGACGGTGAGCAATGGGTAGCTCGCCGTCCGGTAAGGACCAAGCCCGAGTCGAAGGCGCGTTGTGTTCCACGCGCGCCTCAAAGAGATGTCACCGCTATTAAAAAAATAAAATAAAATAAAAAAATAAAATCCATTTATTTCAGGTTCTCCCATATTAAAAATTACACCTTAACGACAACAAGATACATACAAATCTCAATTATCAGGCTATTGACGGGATCCCCTAGGGCCGATGACAGTAGGGTTCGAAAGAGTTACCGTGGCCCCGGCACAGGCAACTGAAGGAACACGGATGGGTTTTAGTCAGTAAAAGTCTGAGACGCCCTCCCGCTACACCCAGAGCGGGAGAAGTCATTTGATGATTTTCCATCCCAAAAAAAAACACAGTGGTTCCCACTTTTACACGTCAAAAGTAAAACTAGATAGGTTCGGTGTTTCCTGTCCGACTATTTTGAGTAAAAATACCGAAAAAAAACTCAAAGTCGTAACGACTCGACTAATAATACCAAAGACAATAGTTAAAATACTAACTGAAAAAAAACGACCTAGGTACCCCATTTCTTTAACACCATGAACACACATTGTGAAAGTAACCTAAACAGTAAGTGACGTGTTCAAGGGGGCATGTTATTGCCTTGGCGATCAAGTGACGTCACTCACAAACTCATAGCTCTAACAAGGCTGGGAAGTGGTATAGGGTTGGCTCGGGGAGTACGTATTTTTATAATACGATGATGTGGATGTGAAATTGCTAGATTTAAGTGCAGGAAGAATACTAATTATCTTTATTAGAATCAGGTAGCTTGTTTATCATCATCAGTAGTAAGTAGAGATCTTCCAGTGGTGCTATTCTGTAAAGATCCCACCGTGAAAATTTAGGTGAAGTGAGCGTGATGTGAACTGTCATCCCACCTTACTCTACTAGGGGTTGAGCTCACTTCAAACTCACTTCACCTAAGTGCTCACGGTGTGATGTTTACAGAATAGATCGGCTGGTCGCTATAAATTGGAGGTAAAAAATGGGATTGGACACAAAATGATGAAGTAGAAGATTGGCTACAGCGAGCGGGGCAATTGCGTAACACACTTACAGTAGGAATCGGTTCCATTTTGACACTTCAACAACATTCATTGCTTTAGTTACGTTATTGAGCAGACGAACGTTTCGAACATATGAAGCAATACATTAGCAATATGCTTCAAAATCACTCACATTGAGATTGATAGTGTGTTACGCAATTAGGGTGCTGCTATGTTTTATTTATCACGCGCGGGTATACCTACTGGTATCTTGCGTCCTAGGAAAGACAGGGGTATACGTTATTACTAGTGCATTCTGCTTTCTACAACTACTAGGGTTACCTACATCTTATGGGCCAAGTAGACTATTGCAGATTTTATAGCTTTAGACCAGACAGACTTTCAAGACCGTTCATCGACCGCGGGCTGGCAACGGCTGGTAATTATTTTATTAAATTTAAATCAAAGGACGATATCCTCTGACAATTACTTTGTTCATTGTTATTTATGGGGTGGGATCCTGGTGTCCTGAAACACAGGCCATGAGCCTAGCTTAGGCACCAGTCTCCCACAATATATAAGTATATAATTGAATTGTGTATCATGTCGAAACTGATCAATGTAAAATAATTTATGTATATTGTGGTGAGAAAAATAAAGTTGATTGATTGATTTATAAGTATGTATGCTATTTTTTGACAGTTATTTTGGCTCTTAGAAAATGACATATTGTCAATTATTTTTTATTTTCTAAGAGTAAATACCAAAATAACTGTAAAAAAATAGCATACACACTTATAAACACCAACGATCCAAGTATTTGTCAGAGGAAATTGTCCTTGGATAATAAAATAATCACGAAAAACCTCCAGAAATGCGAAGTTGCCAGCCCGCGCGCGATGAACCCGCTAAAGTAAATGACAGCAGAATTGGACACCCTTGCTAGTGTCAAGGCTAGCTGTCAATGACAATCACTATCACGTTACTGTGTTTAGTTTTGGACACACCCGTTATTTTATAAATGTGTTGACAATGTGGTGTGGTCTCCTATAAGTGAAGGAGTACACCTACTACCTGATGTTGCCCGTTTTTTATGTGTCATGTATTATTGTGTACATCTTTTATTGGAGATTCTAAGTAAATAAATAATACGGTGAAATATAACAAAGGTATGTAATGGTGAACCCAATGGTGGTGGTGTTGTTCTGTGTGACTACGAAACATAGAATCCGCTTTCTCTAATATTTCGCGCTAATACGTAGGTACTTACGCCCTTCTCACGCAATGGTGCTGGCCACTGTAACTTGGCAGTTCTTTGTAAGCAAAGGAAAATGGCAGCTCGACATATTCAGTACATTTTGAAATTAGTTGCCAATTTCGGTGTTTTTGTCAAGGTACGTTATACAAGGTGGAACAGGACGCCTATCTGACGGACAGGGCCGTCATCTACCCCGGTCACCGGGGAGAGTGGAACCGGCGAGAGATGTCGTGCGGTGTCCCGCAGGGATCGGTTCCGGGACCGCATCTGTGGGACATCGGGTACGACTGGGTGCTGCGCGCCGACCTCCCTGGTGGCGTCAGCGTAGTTTGCTACGCTGACGACACGCTGGTCCTGGCGCAGGGGAGGTCGCACCAGGCGGCGGCCGAATTAGCGGCACGCGGGGTTGCGACAATCGTAGAGAGGATCCGGCAATTGGGACTCGAGGTGGCCTTGCACAAGTCCGAGGCCATGTGTTTTCATGGTCCTCGGAACGCGCCACCATCGGGTTCCCAAATAACGGTAGGAGGGGTTCTCATCGGTGTCGAGTCGACGATGAAGTACCTGGGACTCGTCCTCGACAGCCGGTGGAATTTCGTGGAGCATTTCCGACGTTTGGCTCCCAGACTGGAGCGGGCCGGGGCTGCCTTGGGGCGGCTCCTGCCCAATCTGGGGGGTCCAAACGCCTCCTGCCGGAGGCTCTACGCGGGGGTCGTGCGGTCCATGGCCCTTTACGGAGCTCCGGTGTGGGCGCGTTCCGTGAGGCGACGACCGGTACGTCGATTGAACGCGTCCCAGAGGGTCATGGCCATCCGGTTAGCCCGGGGATACCGCACGGTCTCCGGGGAGGCGGCGACCCTCCTTGCCGGATTACCGCCATGGGATCTGGAGGCAAAAGTCCTCGCGCACATGTGGGAGTGGCGCGAGGAGGCAGGACGCCGGGGCGTAACTCTGTGTGTCTGCCGCGAGAAATCGTGGCACGGTGGACAGAGCTCCGGCAGGATCTCATGGCGGCATGGAGAGTGCGATTGTCACAACCCAGCGCTGGGCACGCCACAATTGCGGCGATAAGTCCCCTCTTTGAGGAGTGGCTGGAGAGGCGCCACGGCGTCCTCACCTTCCGCCTGACGCAGGTCCTCACCGGACACGGGTGCTTCGGGAGGTACCTGTTCCGGATAAGGCGGGAGGAAACGCCCGGGTGTCACCACTGTGTGGATCGCCCGGAGGACACGGTGGAGCATACGGTGGAGGTCTGCCCGGCTTGGGCGGAGCACCGCCGTGTCCTCGTGGAAGCGATCGGCGGCGGCGATCTCTCGCGTCCGGCCCTGGTCCAGGCCATGGTACGGAGCGAGAGTGCATGGGAAGCCATTACCTCCTTCTGCGAAGCAGTAATGCTCGTGAAGGAGGAGGCGGGACGCGTGAGGGAGAGGCAAGCTTTGCACCCTCACGCCCCTAGTCGCCGCAGGAGACGCCCTGGGCGTCGGGAATCGGCAGCCGATTCCCGGCCACCGTAGGCGCGGGCTTGCGGACGGCGAGCAATGGGTAGCTCGCCGTCCGGTAAGGACCAAGCCCGAGTCAACGGCGCGTCGTGTTCCACGCGCGCCTCAAAGAGATGTCAGCACTATTGACGGGGTCCGCTAGGGCCGATGCCAGCTAGGGTTGCGGGATGTTCGAAAGAGTTACCGTGGCCCCGGCACAGGCAACAGAAGGAACACGGGTGGGTTTTAGTCAGTAAAAGTCTGACACGCCCTCCCGTTCCGCCCAGAGCGGGAGAAGTCATTTGATGATTTCCCATCCACAAAAAAAAAAAAAAAAAAAAAGGTGGAACAGGACGATTGACATTCCTTTAAACCACGTAAAGAGAATCATGTATTTTACCAGTATACCAAAAATTAATCAAATCAATACTTTAGCCACAGGATCTTTTTTTTTCATTTTCTTGTTTTTCAACATGACGTAGATCTGAGTCCGTAATAATAATAGGTAAACATTGTAAGGTCAAGAACCTGTACAAAACATATGATCTCTGCGTTTGAATTGTTCTCCGACCAAAGTGCCTGCGCCTACCTACCTGCTCCCCGCACCGCCGCCGCCGCCGCCACGCCCCGTACCGCACCGTTGGTCAGTGACTTTTCGTAGATAAAGCATGTTTACTTTTTATGCAGTAGATTCTGCTATTTATTTTGTTTGAAAACTGCAATTTTTAAATTTTTCGTTAACTACTAATTTTCGTGTTTTAAAATGCTTCGATGGATTAGTTATTACTGTGCTCGTTTTTATTTAATGTCGTACATCCAGATACACGTTTTATATAGCATTTACCAGAAATGTGTGGTCTTATTAAAGGGTACAAACCATCAAACTGAACAAATTTCAATCGCGGAATAATTATCAACTGTCCCATACAAAACTTCAATAACTACTCGAGCCAAATGTATGGGACGGCTGATTATTTTTTCGCGTTCCGTTTGATGGTCTGTCCCACTGTTTTATATATGGCCACACCTTTCTGATACATGCTGTATAATTCGAACCTTTGAACTATACAGGTTTTGGTAATTTTGAAAATTATATAGGGAGTAAATATACCTGACGGGTGTTCTCTGTTTTTAACCGAATTCAAAAAACGAAGGAGGTTATCAATTCAACACGTATGTATGTAATATTATTGGAGCTGCAATATATTGACATAAATGATAATCTACTAAGTCTTCCAATTAAATGTACAAAATTTTATAGGTGTATGTATGTTTATATGTTGGTCCACGCTTTTCTCCGAAACTATTAATCGGATTGTGATTGTGTTTTTTTTATTGGCTTATGTTTACTTCAACTTAGGGAACAGTGGAAGTTTCATCAAAATGTGTCTAGTAGTTTTTTCTAGAAATGGATTAATACGTGTAAGTGTGACGGCCTGGATTATTGATACGAGCTACGAATGTGTGGTGTCAAAAGGAAAACATCTCAAAACCTTGGTCAAATTCTAGTGCAATATTTACAACAAAACTATTAACTACTTATTACAAACAAATATTCCAGTTTTTACTTGAAACTAAAAATTACGAAATAAAAGAATTAAACCAACTTCAAAAAGAAATTAACTCAAAATTGTGAAATAACTTTAATTTCGGAAGTCGGTGGCAAAAAACTAAAATACAGATCACAAGACATCGACTTCCGAAATTAAGTTTACTTCATAATTTTGAGTTAATTTCTTCTTGAAGTGTTTAATTTTTTTTTAAATTACTTTTTTGTCTACTGAACGGTCTGAACAGATACGATACGACATTCTTTAAAATATTTTTTTTATAATTTGGGATAGAAAGAGACCATATTTTCTTTAACGGGCTAAATGTATTTTGGGTCCGCGAAGCGATCAATTGCGATTGATCAATTGCCATCAATTTCTATTGTAGTAATATTGACAATCGCTTCAATTGCACTTGGTTGGTTGGTTGCTTGGTTGGTAGGTTGGTTTGGTTGACTTGGTTTGGTTGGTTGAATTTGCGCATCAATGTGTATCAATCACGTAAAAATTGACGATTGCAATTGATCGTTTCGGGGACCCTTTTAAAACATACCTACCTGCTTTTTTTAAATTAATTAATTTATTTCATACATCAAGCACAGAAATGTACAGAGGCGGACTTAATGCCATAGGCATTTTCTTCCAGTCAACCTTTGGGTGATGCAGAGACAAACAGAGGTAGGTGCAATTATGAAAAATTGAGGAATACACATTTATTGAAATATAAAGATTACATTATTATATTTATATAACAAACTATAAATATAATAATGTATACCTAAATATATAAATAAGTGCCAAAAATATCTACTTAAATACACGAATATACTAAAACAAATAAACAATGGGAAAACGTTAACGTTGTGATGATACTGCCAGCTTCTTACGAATTAATTCATTTCCTAAAGTTATTTTAGTAGCATTAGGTAAGTCAATCTCCTTATTATGTTCGTAATAACGCGAGTAGATAAGTGACTTTAACTTTTGTCCATCACACAGTCATAAAACCATAAATGTAACCCAAGTGTTTTGCCCGAGGTAATGGGATAGTAAAGGAAAAGCACATAGATTGATTGATGAAAGGCTGTCATCTCATCGTGTTATCGTGAAAGGTAATTGGAGTGAATGCTTCAGTGCGTCGTAACTCTTTGCCAAAGTAAAGGCGGTGACGTTTATGTTCGTTGGTACATCCTAGTGATTGCTGTAGTGTAAGGTCAGAAGGCCTAGACCGAAGCGTAAATCCGAAGTATCGGCCGAACTTTCGGAAATTTTCTGTTCGGCTCCGACTGAACTTCATTTCGAAGATTGTTCAACGAACTTCATTTTGACGTTTGGTCGGATCCGAACCGACCGAACGTAATAGAAAAAAAAGTGTAGTAGAAAACGTCCGAACGTTCGGCCGATACTTCGGGTGTACGCTTCGGAGTAGACCCCCTGATATAAACTCATAATACGATGCGACGTCGGTGGTGAGTGGCAAGCGACTTAAAAATCAGACTGAATATTGTAGTGCAGACACTCTTTTCCTCACGTTTGACCACTGTCTCACCTGATGGTAATCAATGACGTGGCAGACAATGGAGCGCTTTTTTTTCTTTTTATTTGAGATGGGTTTGCTCTTGACTCTAGTCTAGATCAGAGGTGCTGTCACCTCTGGAAGATGATGGATGGAGCGAGCTTACCCAGGAGAAGCCTGTTCACTCTCACTTTGAAGAGATCGGGGTTGTATGCGTTCGGAAACATAGACGCAGGCAGAGAGTTCCACTCCTTTGCTGTGCGCATCACAAAAGATATTTGGAAACGTTTAGTACGAATTGGTGGAATAGTAACTAGGCAGGGATGGTAACTTGCAGTGCGTTTAGATGTCCGATGGTAGCAGGGGGCCGGCGGAATGAGGTCGTGGAGTTCTCGAGCACACTTACCGAAGTACAATCTGTAAAAGACCGACAAGCAGGCAACCTTGCGGTACGTTTGCCTAAATGATAAATGATTTTATTTCTGTAAGTAGGTTTATACAAACACTTTTACACGTCAAACATTTTTTTTTAAAACTAGATGAGGCTGGCGTTTCCTATCTGACTACTCTGAGAAGAAAGGCCGAAACAAACTCAGAGGTCACAGTCTCTTTTAAAGTCCAGACATAATCTTGGTCAGATCATGTGTGTGCCTAGAAGTGAGCCGTTGCCGTTGCCGTTAGTAAGTGCCGCAAGCAATTGTTATTTATTTCAATAAATAAGTAACCTCTATTCACTCTCGAATTGAAAACACGTATAGAGGTATGAGGACCAGGGTGTAAAGTTCACTCATCTTCCATAGAAAACGGAGGATCCTCCGACCAGACGGGTGTTGTGTCTGGTGGGCTACTGCCCGACGGTTGACGTCGGGATTTTGTATATACGTCGTGGCCAGATCTTAGAATTGATAATTTGATGAAGTCTTCGACCATTTCATGAAATTGTTGTAATTCATGAAATAGAACATCGACCGCTGGTTACATCATGATGTGGTCTGGCCAGATCATTGAATACTCAACGTTTGACATTATTTTTATATTAGTGAAAAAACAATGCGAACCATTAGTAGGTACCATTCGAAACTCATTTCGTACCATAGGATGTGTGTGTATGTGGTAGATAAAATTATACGAAAATACGAACCATTTCACAAATGACGCGTAAGTGTAGGTAGTTAGGTACGCGCCGACAACGCGACGACGACGCGACGACAACGCGACGACGACGTGACGTAGGTAATTAGGTAACTTACTCGTCTTACTCGTGGCGCTACTACTGGTTTCATGCATTTTGCGAATATTACGTTATCACTTTCATTTTTTTATTTTTAAAAGATACAATGCTGTGTCAGTTGTTAATGACTATTATTTTGTAAGTTAAGTCACTCGTCCAAGGGATTCAAATGATCAAAATGTAACGGTGTATACTAGTCGCGCGGTAAACTCTGCTTGCGCGATGCAGGATTTTGCGTGACGTCAGTGTGATGCGTACTTCGCATGTGACGTTGTAGATGCCGCCACACACTAAGGATTTTAGAAAATACAGCCTCTGGAAGAGAATTCTACTCATCGGAAGTCTGGGCACTCAAGATAACTTAGGCGATTTATTATTGATGATTTGCATATATTATTAGGCAGCGATTTAAATTGTATTTTAGGTGTTATCTCAGCACATGTAACAAAAAACCTGTAAATATTTGACAGAAGTCTCATTCGGAATTTCAAGCGATTTTAAAACTCTGTTAGATACTACAAAGACCTAGTTTCACCATACAATGATAGTTAGTTTAATCTTCTGTTAAAATGTAAACGGGACATTTAGAGTAGCCAGTATTTCACAAAGTGTAAATCTGTCTTAATCAGGCGTTAAATTTAGTTGCTGGCCTAAAGGTCCGTTAACTTACTGACCAATAAATAGTCAGTTGTCAAAATTATCGAAATAAAAAACACGAGTCTATAAAATACATTGACATGTGACATTGTGACTTTTTTTGTTGGTTGCTTTGACAACTGATCAATATAAGAGTGAATGATCATCCTAATGCCAGAAGCCCAATTCCCGTAACCAAAAACGTTCAAAGTCAGATAGTCGCAATCTCATCTCAGCGACAATCAAATGTCAAAAATGTAGGGAAATTGTAGGTATTTTTGACATATTGAGACTGATATCAGACTGTGAACGTTCTTAAAATTACGAGAATTGCCCCTCAGATTTCTTAACGAGGTGTTATTTTTTTCTGGTGAAACTTAAATACCATTAACATCGATGTTTATTTTATTGGCTGATTTACTAATGTCCGATTATGAACAGTTTGGTGAAGTTAGCTCTTAAACACTTTGTTATACTTATAACAGAACTCTTGATATAAACTGAACTACATTTAATAAAACTTCATATAAGCACTTCATTATCATTTTCACAAACCACTCATTATTTCATATTCTGTCTATTTGCTAAATCAACTGAAAAGCGAGCATAGTTTAATTACATTGTTCGAGTTAACGGTCTGTATTATGCAGCTCAAATATGCACTGATTTAAATTGCGATGTGATTTGACTCGAATACGATGTAATTATTCATTAAATTGTGAGTTAGGTATTTTTGGAACGTCAATATAGTTTCGGACAACATTAAAAAAAATACTAGTCTTCATTGAGAGCATTACATATAACGTCACGAATTCAGATGAGTTCGTGACACATGACAGCTGTCAAGCGTGGTGATTATACATAGGTATTTAAATCGTATGTTTTGTAGCTGTAATATTGCTAAGAAAAAAAGAAAGAAAGAAAGAAAGAAAGAAAGAAAGAAAGAAAGAAAGAAAGAAAGAAAAAACGTTTATTGGCACATGCCACAAGTGCACACAGTATCATGAAAGGAAACAAAGAAAAAGAACTTAAAACTAACAATATTTAAAAAGTACAATTACCTACATCAAAGCCAAAAAAAAAAAAAAGCATGTAGGGCATCTAACGGGCATTAAAAACCTCCACGAGAGGTGCATTTAAGTATAGGTACCGGACTGACATTTCTATCACCGCACAAGCTATTCATGCAAGTTCGTGCCAATCTATCTAAACATACTAACATAGTATAAGGCCGCGTCCTATTTAAAAGCGATCACGCGATCGTCGCGTGCATATGTCACTTTTTTGTTCTGTGAAACTGAACGCGCGTTTTCCGGTTTTCCGAATAAAAAGTGACATAAGCACGCGACTTTGCGACTTGCTCGCTTTTAAGTAAGACGCGAGGTAAGACAAAAATAACTGTTAGTGTCTGTTTGTGTGACCGCCTAGTTCTTGATGCGGTTTTCACCATCATTTAGATGATATATTCCGAAAGGTTTATGTGTATAAAAAAAAAATTCGACCTTCCCATATAAAAGTACATAACCCAGTTGGACCATTTGGTATAAGAAGATCGAATTTTTTTTTTTGCGAATTCTAAGTTCCATAGTAAAAGTTGTTCGTATTGGTGGGTAGAACTCCACCTTCAATTTTGTCGCATGTTTTAAAGTCATCCTGTATATGGCACTGAAATGTCGATGTTTCGACATGTCGCCATTTTGTAGATTGCAGTCGTGTAAAGCAAGGGCGGGTCACTAGTATGATAAAAGAAACTTTCTGACACAATAGACGCAAGGAACAAAGCCAGACCAGAAGGACCACACGATCGAAAACCAGCCATCCATGTTTTACAATAAAAGTAACAAGGCTTTAAAATGCAAGCCTCAATTTAAAAACAATTATTCCATCAAAGAAAATGGAAACGTTTTCACTTAAGCCTTCCAATTGTAAACCTGGAGAGGTAAAAGCCCGCGAGAAAAGCAGGCTTTGGAATTTTCTCAGAATGGTTTAAAATGGACTGAAAGCATTCGATATTTAAAATGATTATATGTAGGTACCAGTAATAGGTATATACAGCGTGTTAGATTAAAAGATGGGCATAATATAAAGGTGGGATTCACGGTCAGTCCATCGCGCCAAATGGCGTGATGTGCATCCAAAATTTGATCGTGATCGTGAATGTTAAATGTGGGCGTTCACGATAGCGCCATTTGGCGTGGCTCTAAACGACTAAAGTCAAATGAGTTTTACATCACGCATCACGCGGTATAATGGACGTAGGCAAGAAGGCTGGCAGGCTAAAATGGGACTGGGCGGGCACGTCAGCCGCATGCACGATGACTGCTGGTCAAAAGTCTCCACACAATGAGTACCTGGAGATGGATGGCGTCGCCGTGGCCGGCCTAGAAAGAGGTGGTGGAATGACCTGGACGCGTACCGTGAGGCCTGGTTCGAGGTGGCGCGGGAAAAGAGTTCCTGGAAGGACTTGGGGAGGCCTTTGCCCAGCAGTGGGACAGTATAGGCTAAGTAAAAAATAGTCATTTAAGATACGGTGGAATTGAATCTCACAATAAAATGCAATAAACGCGAGTGTATTGGGTTGCTTGTAACCCAATCATTCTGGTAGGCTGATTGAATTTGACATTCATTTGAAGCTGAAGTCGAATGTGTCTTGAGTTTGGTTGGGGAACTGCTAATCCTATCTTATATTATAAATGCCTCCTTACTACAGTGCCTGCGTGGTAGTGACAACAGTATTCTGAAAATGATTGCTGCCAGAGAGGACTACCCCTTTCAGGGACACTGGGTGGGGACAGTCATAGGTCTGAATAAATAACTAATTTGTGAAAACTAACAACTAACTATTTAAATTTAAATGGTTAAATGTAATGATTCAAGATTGACACTGCATTTATTTTACTTTTATCAAAGAAAAACCTATTGACAAACCAATAAAAACCATTTTCTGTCGGACTCTAGTTGATAGCCAATTTGCTAAACAATTCTTTTCCCTGATTGTCTCATCGCATATTTTCAGCTGTTATTTACAAAAGGATCTCCTTTATTGTTATTAGTACATAGGACTTAAACATAACTGGCTAAATGGGGTGTACTGGTGCCATATTATGACGTTCTAATGCCATCATAATTCCAGTGCGCGAGAGTGACATAGCTACATAATTATGACCTATAACACCATCCCTTTTTCTGACTGGAATCATGATGGCATTAATACTTCATGATACGGCCCGGTAGAGATTATGACCTGCATGGTTCGTGGCATGCATCCTTTTCTAGTAATTATATGATAATGTCATACAAATGAGATAAACGCTAATGCGAATTTAGAAGGCAGAAAAAAGAATTAGAGGTCAGTTTAAGGGTCAGTCTCCACCAAGGGGAAAAATCCTCGCGGATGCTCGAGCACTTTTTAAATTTCACTATATCAATATTGACTTTAAGTATAAAATTCGACGCAGACATCAATTGTTTATAAAGCGTGAAAGAAACTTCCGAACATTCGGCCGATACTTCGAATTTACGCTTCGGAGTAGGCCCCTAAAGGTTGTCGGTCCCTGATCGGCACAATCCGAGAAACCTCCCCTGAGAAAATTGTCTTTGCTGCGGCCGACCTGGCTCCGGTATCTGTTTTAAGTTTTCCAAGTCGGCCGCGGCAAGGTGTGTAACGGCAATTGCAAAAATCGTAAGAAAACTTGAATTTCGCGGGCTACCTTAGCGCTTCCCCTTAATAATCAGAAATCTCGACTAACCATGAGCACGCTGCTGTTAACGTTTTCCCTCCATTTTGTCAAGTGACAGGTGACAGCTTTGACATTATATTAATATGTAATGCTAATACCTACACATGACTTTTTCAAAGGTTCTAACAGTGTTGTTGCAAATCATCATAATTTGGTAAAAATGCATACACTTGTAAATAATCAAAGGCATTAAAAAATAAAGAACATGACTTATTTTATGCTACGGATTCACTTAGGTACTCTATTAATTGTGTAGTTAAATATCGAAACCTATGTCCACTCTAAGTGAAAAGTGGGAAATGAAAGAAATATGTTTTTGGCTATAGATTATTAAGTTATGAGGTTTTTTATTAAACAATCACTCGTATAGGAGATTGTGTTTATTGAAATTAAATATTAAGCTAAAAATCAGGTTAAGGTATGGACATACCGTTGTATGATATAAACTAACGAAACGTACAGGAGTTTAAAAAAAATCACTTTGAACTTGCTGACTTCACTGTCTAAGATGGCTGCCATTTCCATGAGTTATCGCGATAATTCATGGAAATGGCAGCCATCTTAGACCTCAAATTTTACGCTGATTGGTCGTCGCGGACGTGCTGGACTTTGATAAACACATGGCAATGGACATACCGGGATATGAAAGAAATTAGGTATCGATTTCATTTGTTATTTTAGTTTAGTAGTATTTTTAGTGACTTACCTTGATTTGAAAATCACAAACATTTAAGCATTTCTTTATTTAAAACTTGACCCCATTCACAATTCAATTTCGACTAACAGGGGTGTGACTTACCGGGATTTGATATTTAACTACACAATTATGAATTAAACCCACACATCCAAATTTAAATACACAAGAAAACAATATTCCTTAACTTTTAGTCCTCGTATGCAATTAGCAGCAGGTTACTAAGTTAAGAAACTGGGTTACCTATTTTAAGCCGTACCTGTATATCAGTATATAGGTACCTACATACTTGTATATACTTACTTGAATTGTAATT
The DNA here is from genome assembly GCA_947568875.1 of Fissipunctia ypsillon. Taxonomy (NCBI): domain Eukaryota; kingdom Metazoa; phylum Arthropoda; class Insecta; order Lepidoptera; family Noctuidae; genus Fissipunctia; species Fissipunctia ypsillon. Next base: position 18,981,220 of record OX387662.1, read on the forward strand.
TTGCGACCCAGTGCGTGGGTTGAACGGTGTACGCTTAGTCGTAATCGTGTGGTGATGATATGTATATAAGTATACCTACAGGAAAAGTAGATCAGGAAGATATAGACGACTTTATAGGTAGCAACATTGAACGGAAATGTAACTCTGATTAGAATATTTGTCTTAGGGCCGTGTTCACTAACATTCAAACCACCGGTTAGTTAGGTATTTAAACAGTTGGTTTATAGAAAAGAACTGGTTAAGTATCTAAGAGTTAACAGCCGTTTTAAAAGTCGGTGAACTCCGCCCTTAGTGTTTTAGGTTAGTAAAAAGAAAAAAGAAGAAAGAGGTAAACATGAAAAAGAAACAAGTTGGGGGAAAATATGCGTCACATCCACGCAAAACGGCCATCGCTCAGCATAATGCTGCGACCCTAGCTTAGACTAGTTTAGTTTGCCTAGCTGTTAGCCCTAGCTTAGTTTGGTTAATTTTCGGAAGCTTTGAAAAACAGCGCGTTTACCTAATTAATCGGATTTTACGTATTGTAAAAAGAAGGTTGATATTTTGAGATTGAGATGACGGTGCATTCCACAAGTTTCTAACATAAATATTTCACAGTTCAAGCAGTACGGTTATGGAATTCCTTGACCGTGTAAGGCATGCTCAATCTTTGTCAACTTTTAAAACTATGATAAAAAGAAAACACTCTCTCTCTCTCTTTAAACATCATTGTATGTTCTTCCACGATTATTATTCTATACTAGCTGTGACCGCGACTTTGTTCTCGTGGATGTCGGAAAAAAATTCCCTATTTGAATGAGATTTTGTGCACAGTTTCATGGGCTTTAATTTTTTTTGTACGGAACCCTTATTCTTTTTCCAAAATAAAAGTAGCCTAAGTTACTCCTTATAACATTTCATCTGCCAGTGAAGTCCTGTAAAAATCGGTCCAGCCGTTTCGGAGATTAGCCGGATCAAACATACAGACAGATAAAAATGGTTTTTTTGACATTACAAACAGACACTTCAATTTTATTTATTTGTATTGATTAGTATATGTATTATATATATTTTTATGTATTGTAGCTATATGTAAATGGCACACCACAGACTACCTGCAGTATTGTCTCTCCTTCTCCCTTTTAATCCATCCAAAGTTGGTATTTAAAATATAGCTTTTAGCGATAAGACCGTCCACAGTGTCACCCTATATAAAATTTCTGCATTTATATCTGTTATTTTTAGTAGTGTAGGTACTTAATAAAGTATTCTATTCCATTCTACTCTATGTTTTATTTTTAATCTTTTCGATGTTATGACATACATGATATGTAAGTATTGGAAATTGCAATTACCACAAGGCTGGGGTGTATTATTACCTATAGTCAGGGTTGGGCAGTATTTGAAATACAATTACGTATTTGGTATTTCTGTTTCAATTACTTCCTAAAAATGTAATTTATAATTGGTATTTCAAATACCTGACGTATTTTGTGGTTAGTATTTCAAATACTTATGCCTTCAAAATACTTTTAACCTAACTACATTTAGCGAATGACTATCTGTGCCCCGCGACTTCGTTTGCGTAGAAATCGTAAGATACCCAATATACTAAAATAACAGCCACATTTTAATAAAACTCCCTCGTCCCCCGACCCGCCGCGTTGCATCGCCCACCCGCTCTATTACTTCGTTTTCGCTTAGCGTTCTTACTGATTTTTTTATTCTTTTGCTCGGCTCCTAAGGGTCGTAGCGTGATGTTAAATAGCCACACCATCCTCGAGAATTAGGCTACCAAAAAAATGCAAAAAGAATTTTTCAAATCTGACTGGAAGTTCCAGAGTTATTATTTTTGTTTACAATTTCATGGGTTTTATTGTTTTGCGCGGTACCCTTATTATTTAAAAAAATACAAGTCGCCTAGTTTACTCATTATAACATCAGCTATTTGTCTAAGAGTGAATTAGACCAAACTTTTATACCTGGTATAAGTCTAATTCAACGAATAAAATTTAATTTTTAACAGCTTCTCCATACAAAAACTGCCAGACGTCAATTTTATTCCGCAGATAAAAATTATCAGACTTTGGTTAAATCAGCCCTAATTAGTTCTGTTTACATTAACTAGCACCTGGGCCCTATACCACAAAACTTTACAAGTCTACAATTTGACAAAAATGTAAAATTTTCCGTAGAACAAGTTATCAATTTTACCAAATTGGATGCTTGTAAAGTTGTCTGATATAGGGCTCTGAACCTACTTGTACTATATCCCAAAATTACAATAGCAATATAATACTTTCAATTGCGCAAGTTAAAATTTGCTGCTCCATACATTTTTGCCTACCTACGAGGTCAAAATGTATGGAGCAGCAATTTTTTTTTTTTAATAACCGACGAAAAATTTCAACGCAGCGGGGTTCAGAATCATGTACTGAATGCGTGGTTTCAATTAATGTGATAACCTAATCGCCACCCTGTAAAAGGCTTTGAATTTATTAAGTCTTTTGTATTTTAAATAAAAAGAGTTAAAATATTTTATTTTGTATTTCAAATACACGACTCGAAAATATTTTGTATTTCGCATTATAAATACATGCGAGAAAGTATTTTATAATTTGTATTTTAATTAAAGCAAAGCATGTATTTTGCACAGCACTGCCTATAATAAGTAATGCAAAAGTGAATCTGTCTACCTGTAACAGAGAACAAAGGAAGCTTTATTCCGTGTTACAGACGCTTCAACAACGTTCACTTTTTTGCTATGTTTCACGGAAACGTTATCAAACTAAGCACTTAGATTTAATTTGGCAGTGAGGTGAGACAGAGAAACAACTTTGTATATAAAATTTTTTATCCCAGAAAATTGAAAATTTTTCACAAAGCCGCAGCTTGTTGAAAACAATGGACAAAAGTTTTCTTTTTGTTTTCTGACATGGAGCTTCGTATGCAGCAAAAAAGCGGACAAATGTGAGTCAGGCTCGCACAGGAATGGTTCCGTACCACCGTATAATATTTAATCTATTATCTATCTATTAGGTAGTCAGATAGGAAATGTCGACTCCATCTAGCTTATTTCTTTTTAATACGACGTGTAAAAGTAATTCCGATCCTATTTACAGAATAAACAATTTCATTTCATTTCATTATCTTTATATCTACTTATATACTGATCATAAAGCTGAAAAGTTTTTTTTTTTATTTGAATGCGCTAATCTCTGGAGCTTCCAGTCGAATTTGAAAAATTATTTTTGCATTTGATAGCCTAATTCTTGAGGAAGATCACGCACTATTGTTGTTAAACATTATTGTTACCGTACAAAAAATAAATTAAAAGTGCTGAAAGTATGTACCTACTGCCTGGCTAAATGTGGCTATTCCATAGAGCTATACAATTAAATTTAAAAAAAATCCCGCCAATTTTCTATCTGTTATCGTGGTTGTTTTATATCATTGAAAAATCTATTAACATAAAATAAATTGAGTTCTTCCAGTGACGATAATAAGACACTCGACTCCGGAATCATTTCATTCTAAAGCAGGAATTATAGTAGATAATGTGTTGCCGCCAAAATCTCGGGATTTGTATCTGAAAACTCGCATTTTCTCGCAGTCGATGATAAAAAGTAGAGTACACAACTTGTGAAAAAAATCATCTCGATCCTTGTATCCCTCGCTCCGCTCAGGATTCAATCTAGAATCCATCTCTGCTCTCGGGTTCCAACTTAGTCCCTGGAATTAAATTCTTTTTATTTCCCTTGTTGTATAATCTACTATTTCACTGTTTTTATTTGTATTTGTGTTTCAAGAACTGTAGAAGCATTTTTTCAATTTTGTAAATGTGAGTACCATGGAGCGGTTTTATGTTATGATATAGGTATGTTGACTTGAAAGAGTATGGCAGTTGAGAGTATGTCATGCTCACTTAAATGTCTCGCTGATGGTGGCGCGTGTGTTGGATCATTCGGTTCCCTACAAAATGGTAGAGCTGGATGGTGCTGATCCACGCATTATGTTCGTGAACGGGCGCCGTCAGTGGAGACTGGTCATCTCTTAACTGCCAGGGCTTATTTTTAATCTTATTTTTTAATTATTTATTTTTTACATTGTTCTCGCATATATTTAGAAGCAATAAGAACAATGTACCCAGGATTTTGTAACAATTTTGATTTAAAAGAGTGTCCATGAAGTTTCTTGCCCATTCTTCTCCATAGAGATCTACGTTTTGGAATGGGCGACTAGTTTCAGTTTTCTGACTAACTGACTGACTCTTTAACAATTCAAAAGTGCCTGTAATTAGTTTAATTGAAATAAATGCTTTGAGTTTGAGTTTGTATCCAAATAAACGTTTATCTTTCTATTCTTTAGGTAGACGTAGATTGTGCACCAAAATTGTTACAGAGACTTTTATCCGTCAAATTCCGTTTTTAGGTAAGTTACCTAGGAAAAATGCTATTAATTTTATTAGATACAGATCTTATCTTATTATCCACAACGAGTTCAAGAATCATAGACGCGAAACAAACCGTAAACAATAATAAAGTTATTATCTCAAATATTGGTCCTTTTGTTCGCAAAAGGCCAAAAGCCCGCGTTTTATGGCCCCGTGGGAGCTTAACATTCTTAACCTTTTCATCGTCAAAATGTGGGCGTTAGTACATACGCCTCTGACAACCCATTCATGATGATGTTTATCTACAAGTCTACAATTATCCAATTTATACACACTAGCTTTTCCCGCGGCTTCGCCCGCGTGGAGGTCAGAAATTATCCCTAGCGACTTTCTAAAATGACCGCCTAGCAATACCATTCCATGATACTTTGGCTGCTGATTACACGTTTGTAGGACATCGAACATTCATCCCATACCAACAATTTACATTGCTGCAAGAATCGTCCCCGCTCGCTGTTTTTACTAATGTCAAACTGCCATTTCCTCATGAGCTAAGTTTAATGGCTGTTCAAGTACCGCATATTTTACAAAGGCTACTTAAAGACTTATCAATCACTGGCTGAATATTAAAAAAAGATTTTAAAAAGCGTTTTCTACCAATAATATTTATAACCTATGACTATTTGGCATTGTTGTCCGATTGCTAAATCATTCTGACCGTTAAAGAGTTAAATCAGATTTAAAAGAAAAGTTTATCAGTACCTCCCTGGGCATACAAAAAAAAAAAAAACAAACCATCTCCACCGCTTTCGATTTTTTGAATGATATTAGGAAAATTAAAAAAAAAATGTATCTAGTTTTTATGATTCTTACTTAAAAATAATATAAATTATTTTAATATTATCTAAGTACATTAATTTGAAATGCCTACACCAGCGCCGCCCTTGACCACGCAAGTGTCTGTGTACGATGTCAGACAAATTATTTTGTGACTTTCAATAATTGTAATTACTGTTGACCGAGTGGCCTGATTTTAATGAAACAAAAGACTAAAGTTGTGAATGTTACCTCAAGACTATGGCAATATTTTCAATCCCTTAAATCTCAGAAAACAGAGGTAGGTACACAAACAATTCAATATAAGTAACCTACATGTGAATTTTAAAATCATCCTCTATTTTAATCCACCCTTTTTTTGTGGATGGGAAATCATCAAATGACTTCTCCCGCTCTCAAATTTTATCGAAATCCGTTCAGCAGTGTAGGTGTGAAAAGGTAACATACAGACAGACAAGAGTCATTTTCGAATTAATAATATTAAGTATGGAAGTATGTATTATTATGCCAATAAACAATGTTAATAATATACTAGAAGATATTGTAAGATATTTCTACGTGCTTACGTAGAAATATGTTACAATATCTTCTAAAGAAACACGACTCTTAGCCCCACTGTTAAGCAACAGTGTTAAGCAACTGACATTAATGTATGCGTCGTGTCGAGAGTACCGTAACAGGATAACATTGAGAACTAGCTCTTGCCTGCGGTTTCGCCCGCGTGGATGTCAATAATTTTCTATTTGAATCGGATTTTGTTCACAATTTCATGGGTTTTAATTGTTTTTTTTGTGCGGAACCCTAATTATTATTCTAAAAAAAGTACCTTTAGTTACTCCTTATAACGTCAGCTATCTACCAATGAAAGTCCCGTCAAAATCGGTCCAGCCGTTTCGAATTTCATGGGTGGTATTTTTTTGCGCGGAACCCTAATTCTTTTTCTAAAATAAATGTAACCTAAGTTACTCCTTATAATATCAACTATCTGCTAGTCCCGTCAAAATCGGTCCAGCCGTTTCGGAGATTAGCCGGAACAAACAGATAAACAGCCAGACAAAAATTTGAAAAATGGTCGTTTTGTTATAAGTACCGTAGATATATATTTTCACATGCATATAGCAAAAAGCTGTTATTTTGACATTACAAACAGACATTTAAATTTTATATAAACATAACATAACATCAAGGCTTGTTTCCCCGAAGGGTTAGGCAGAGGTGTACCTATAGTACACCCACATTTCGCCAGTTATGTTTAAGTCCTATGTAATAGGGGGCGAGCCTATTGCCATCAACCGTTCACAAATCCAGACTCCGGGCTGCTACTGAGAAATTCCAGATAGAAAAACCCAATAACACTTTGCCCGACCTGGGAATCGAATCCAGGACCTCATGCTCAGCAGTAGCGCTAGCGACCACTAGATCAACGAGGCAGTCAATTTTATTTATTTGTATAGATAACTTTACCCAACACTTGATACGGAGAAAATAATTTTGGTTTTATTTTCGGTTATCGATTAATTATTTATTTCTATTCTAGTGGAAATCTGAGTACCTATATTTACGCAGAAATTGAATTTTTTCAATTGTTTGAAATAGAACAGTGGTGGCCCAGTGGTAATGGCCTCGACTTTCGTGTCCTAAATTCGAATCCAGGCAGGCGCTTTACTTTGTGTAATTTATTTCATCACCACTGCTCTCAAAACGGTGAAGGGTGAGGAAACCGGCATGTCCTGGAACCAAAAATTCGAAGACACGTGACATCCAACCGTTATTGTCAATTTGTCAACTATCGCTGTACAATTCAATCTTCCATCACCATAATTCCGATCGTTGCTCGCCATTATGTTTTGGTAACTCTATCTAAAGTTGCAATACCTTCTCCGTTTTCTTACATACATGCTTACGACCAAGACAAATAGCTATCCGTGTCATCCCCGAAACGTGAATCCGACAAGATCCACTTCTCACGTAAGTACACACGGGCGGTTTATTAACGCGACGTTTTTCTACCCCCCATTTCAGGGCAAAATTCACCATTCGTTCGTTCCAAACGCGTTTAAGAAAACTACGAGTACGTTCCGAATTATACTGTAATCGATTTGAGCGTGCTTAAAGCCGTTCCGAATTAGCGTGAAAGCGATAACGATGTCCCATGAACCGTCATAGATGACGTCATGATATGCGCCATCTTGCGATAAAGCTGACCATGTCCTAAATTGTTATCACCGTGAGCGCTGTCAAAAATGACAGTTGTGCTGTTTTGTTTTAAGTTGCAACATATCTTTAAACTAACGTGGCATTTTCGAAATTGTGCTTCTGGCTACAGCCGCCACCTAAACATAGAAGAAGAAGAAAGGACAAAGCCCATTTTCCCTACATCTTTGGGCCTATCCGTTACAGTCATGAAATTGGCAATTGCATTTATGAGATTTGTGAATTTGAATTTATTTCTAAGTTAGGTTAGAAAATGCATTACGTGACAAGGAACGGTACGATTAAATCAAAGATAATTCTTATTTAGCTGGTTTGTAATGAAAAACTAGTTAAATAAAAAAGCCCCCTAGGTATATTTTGTAGTGTTTGATTTATTTTTTGTTGTGTATTTTTGTAGTGTACAATAAAGTATTTATGAATAAATAACATAACATAACATCACGCCTCTAACCCCCGAAAGGTTAAGCAGAGGTGTACCTATAGTTCAACCACATTTCGTCAGTTATGTTTAAGACCCGTGTAATAGGGTGCCTATTGCCATCAACCGGGCTCAAATCCGGTGAGCGGTAAAAAAAGATACGTTAAAAAAGCACCCGTGCAAATGTGGACTTAGGTAAACCCGCGAACGTTCCCGGTCGCCCACTATGCGCCTTTATTCCCTTAGTAATAAGGTTGAAAAATGGTCGACCGGGAACGTTCGCCTACGTACCATCGCGGACACTTGCGGTGAACCACTTTTCGACCTTATTACTAAGGTAATAAGGTTGAAAAGTGGTTCACCGCAAATGTCCGCGACACATATCAATCTATACACCATATTATCGACAAGCCAACGCGAACGAAGCGTCGAGTAACAGACATTCGACACGGGAGAGAAACGATTTATTGACAAAAATAAATTACGGGGAGGCTAGAACCATATTGTGAAGAGTGTTTATTGAATACACGCGTTTACGATCGAGATAAATTGAGTGAGATACGATCGAGTTCTTATAACAACGTTGTAATATGATTATCTATGTAATAGGTCTCGAGAGAATCTGTCTAGGTGATCAGGTACCTACTCGCTTAGGTTTTGAACGAACGCTAGTATTTTTTTTTTTATAGGTACTTTTAATATTTTTCATTTAAATATGGAGGTAGGTAGCTGTACTTATTTCAAGACGGCTTGATTGTTTTGACTTGAAGAATGATTCTGGTTGTCATCATGTTGTCAAAGGTTTAAATACACACACACACGCACACCCACACATACACATTAATGGTACATATTAATGTACCTTCTCCAAACTACTAGCACTCCAGTTTCTCCAAATAATGTCCCTAAAAGTACCTATTATTTGTATTGCTTTCCGTGGAAGTTTTGAAACTACTTTGCGGCCATTGCCACCCTATGTAAAATCATCCCCTCGCCCCCTACATTTTGACGAGTTACGCTAACATAAATGTAGGGAAAAGCTGATTTTTTTTCGCTATTTCACGTTTGGTCCCATAGTAAAAGTTGTTCATAATGACGAGTACAATGACCCGTTCAGAGATTAACACTGTTTAAAATTACACCTTGTACAATCTGTCAAATCCGCAAAATTACCAGTATTAGCTTACCGGCGTTCCTGTCCTCTGTCCACAGCACGGAAAAGTTGACCGAGAAAATTTTAGCCCCCTCCTTGGTTGACTCAGAGGTGACGTGTTTGACTGACGCAGTGAACGCCTGGAAAGTGGCTTGCCCGGATACAGATCGGCCCTTGAACCCATCTTCCCAGAGGCAGTGGGATGAACCGCTCTGCAGGTTGGTACGGAATAATCTAATTAATACGACCACCAATACTGCTGAGCGTGCCCGCCTGCTGGCTGTGGGGGAGTGGGAGTCGGGCCTCTGGCTTCAGGCGCTACCGTCACCCAACATAGGCACTATGCTGGGTGACACCACCTTCCGGCTCGCTACTTGTCTGCGTCTGGGCGTTCCTTGCGTGGCTCCACATCGCTGCCAATGCGGTGACGGTGTCGACTGCCTCGGACAACATGGCCTATCCTGCAGTAAGAGCGCAGGCCGGATAGCACGGCACGCCAGCATCAATGACATCATCCGTCGTGCTCTTGTCACCGCCGGGGTGCCAGCTGTTTTAGAACGCAATGGCTTAGCACGCGACGATGGGAAGAGACCAGACGGAATGACCATAATGCCTTGGAAGGTAGGTAGGCCTTTGGTGTGGGATGCAACGTGTGTCGACACCCTTGCGCCATCCCATTTTCCTAGCACGGCAGGCTGCGCTGGAGCGGCTGCTGCGGGTGCGGAAAACCTCAAGCGGCGCAAATACTCCAATCTTATTGGGACTTATATATTCGAGCCGTTTGGGGTTGAAACACTTGGGCCATGGGGTCCGAGTACCCACTTAGTTTTTCGAGACATCGCCAGGCGGTTGGTCGACTCTACACGTGACCAGAGGCCTGGCCTATTTTTTGACCAAAGAATCAGCATACAACGTGGCAATGCTGCCAGCCTTTTGAACACTTTTCCTGTTGACAGCGATGCGGATGAATTTTTTGATGCCCTCTGATTATTTCCCCTCCTTTTTTATATACTTATACATATTATTATTATTATTTTAAGATTGTTAGTTTTTAGATTATGTCAATAGTAAAATAAATGACTAAACATCTGTCAAATTAATTTATTAAGTTACGCTATCCAGAAATGATGAAAATCAGAGCAAATTAGTTCCGACACTTATTGTTCATGAACATTAGAGTATAGGGCGGCTCGGGCTGAAATACAACCCGAACACAATTATTGCCAATAATACAGTAGGTAGTACGCTCGAATAGCAGTATGATTTACATCGGAAAATCTAAGTAGGCTATGTAAAGTCAGGAAAATTAATTGTTAAGGAAATTGACTACCAACTGAAATTGGCCGTATTTTCAAATCACAATTGTCATTCTTTGACAGTTGTATGAAATGTCTTTAACACGTCAAATTGATGTAGGGTATCAATTTTCTTAACAATTAATTTCCCTGACTGTACATACGGTATCAGTCATTATCAGAGGTCGGAATTAGGTAGAGTTATTTATGTACTTGCATCGAAATGTTGATATTAATATGGATCTTCGCGGGATTTCTAATGGACAATCCCGTGTGGCCAAGAATATTACAAATAAATAATAATAAAAACCTCAGAGATAGACAGACAAATAAAATAAAGATAATTATCATTTATACCTCGCCTTTTTATAAATAAGAAAATACTTTTGCTTCTAGCCTAGACTCGTGAGGGTTTGCTTATTCAAACGGCCCATCAGAATCATTTTCCTTGTCCGATTCATTCAAAGTACCACTAAGATTTGAAGTATCCACTTTATTCTTTCGCTGTATGAAATCAGTGTAAGTACATAAATAGCTGTACCTAATTCCGACCTCTGGTCATTATTGAGTCATACGCATGTACAATGTACATAATCCCAATTAAATCTGGCTCGAAGTTTGGCTACATAACAAAGCAAATGGCATAATGGCCCGACCACAAAACACACAATGTAACCTAACTTGGCACCAAAACGTCTTAAGTCAACATAGACAAAGCAGAAACCAAATTCAAATTTGACATTTGTGCTTCTATTAAGGCGACGATAACCGACTTTTAATGATTTTTCTGAGAGTATGTCATGCTCACTCAAATGTCTCGCTGGTGGTGGCGTGTGTGTTGGATAATTGAGTTCCCTTCAAAATGGTTGAGCTGAATGGTGCTGATCTATGCGTCATGTTCGTGAACGGGCGCCGTCAGTAGGGACTGGTCATCTCTTAGCTACCACGGCTTATTTTAATTTTTGAATAGTTTTTGATTCTTATCTTTTTGTTGCGGACGCTTTTAACGTGCACGTCTTTCTACATTGTTCTCACATACTTATTTTCAAGATGAATGATATAACCAATATTTTGTAACAATATTTTGATTTAAAAGAGTGTCCGTGGAGTTTCTTGCCCGTTCTTCTCCATAGAGATCTACGCTTTGGAATGGGCAACTAGCTTCAACTTTCTGACTAACTGACCGACTCTTTGACAGTTCAAAAGTGCCTGTAATTGGTTTATTTGAAATAAATGCTTTGAGTTTGAGTTTTGAGTTTAACTGAAAATAACGTATAAACGAGTAAATGATTTGGAAAAAATATATGCCTGTAGCTGGTACAAACTATGCAAGCAGCTGGCATGCCGTGTGCCATAACAACTTCTGATTGGTCAATGTCACAATGGCATGCCAGCTACTTGCATAGTTTTGTAACAGCTAAAGGCATGTGTATTTTCGCCCTTACAGATAGGTTTAATCAATTGTAGGTAAACAAAGGAATCTATAAATAAATTAGTTTGTGCTGAACAGGAAGCGGATATGACGAGCGATAGCGTGGTAAGGACACCGCCATGAATTGATTATGTTGACTGCTGTCATCTTTGACAGGCTAACTATTAATACCTACGTGTAGTTACATAAATAAATAGGTGCATAATAATGTACCTATTAATAAATGTAGGAAAATAGATGGAAATACAGAATATCTGAAGCCCAATTCCCGTAATTAAAACCGTTCAAAATCTAGTCGCAATCTCATCTCAGCGACAATTGAATGTCAAAACTTGTCAAAAATGTAGGGAAATTAAGGTATTTTTTACATATTGAGACTGAGATCGGACTGTGAACGTTTTTAAAATATCGAGAATTGCCCCTCTAGATATATAATAATAGGTATATTTTCTTCGAAAAGAATAAAAGTCATATTATCCGCCAATTTTTGACAAGCTGTCATTTTTTTTCGAATATTGATGTTATGGCATCGAAAAAAGGTTTTACAGCCGGTAGTATGATATTTTACGATCAAATAAAATAAAACACGCAGAGCCTATCGTTGTGGCAATCTTTGGGGGAATCATTGTTCAACAATGGACGTTTTTCGACTGAAATGATGATGATAGCGAAAACAATAGGTACAACATTATTTTCCCGTCAATATCATAAAAGAAATGCGTTTCTTCCAAACGGCCTACATCTTTTTTTATTTAGCTGTTATTTCATAAACAGGATTTCATAAATTATTTATTAAATCGGTCCTAATTCGCGATATTCCAAGCAATATTCTGGCATTCTGAAAGTAATACCTATGGATGTTGATTTGAAAACTTGTCATAAAAGCGATTCCAGTCCGCATTTCTGATTCTTTATATAGGAAACTAAAAAAAAATGTCAAGATGAACGTTAGTATAAATAAATTTACCTACTAATTACAATTAGGTAAGTTAAGTACTGTCTCGGTAGGACAGCCTCGATGGTCTAGTAGTCGCCAGCGCTACTGCTGAGCCTGAGGTCCTGAGTTCGATCCCGGGTCAGGCAGAGTTATTGGTGTTTTCCATCAGGGATTTCTAAATAGCAGCTTGGAGTCTGGATTTGTGCCCGGTTGATGGCAATAAGTTCGCCCCCTATTACATGGGACTTAAACATAACTGGCGAAATGTGGGTGTACTATAGGTACACCTCTGCCTAACCCTTCGGGGAAACAAGGCGTGATGTTATGTTATGTTAAATATCTGTAAGGTAATGTGATACACAGTTACACACACAGGTGGATCATATTATTTGGCGATAGTAGACATTAAGAATAGTGGTTGTTCATAAGGGAAGCCGATAGGAATCGGGTTGTATGAAGGCTGCGCCCCTGATTTGTATAGCTATCGGTATTAGGCACATAAACCTTCCAGAATAAAATCCGTTTGCTAAGTTAAGAACTACTAACAACATTCGTTTGTATTCGATTTGACGGCAGATTTTCTGATCAGTCTTGATTAAACAGAAAAATCGTTCACCTTTTGCTACTCCCACGGGTCAAGAGTGGGTGTTGCTAATTATTTATGCGGGATCTACCCACATTTTAATAGACAATACTGTTTTCGATCATTTACAAATACCTACATTCGTTTTTGCGTTCTCTCTTCCCATTCCCCCATTTAATTCATCTCTACATAGACATCAAAAAACAAAAAGGTTCTCGATTTGACTGTTTCTTTTTTATATTGTTATGCAGTATTTCAGACGTTGATTCTCTGAATTTTCTGATGGTATTTAGCAAGATTAGATACTTTCTCTTCGATCTCATTGATGTATGTATGTACATACCTAAAAAAAATGATAAAGAAAAAAAAATAATGAATGAATGAGATGATAAAGAATTTACAAAAAAATGGAGTTGGAGTTGAAAGATGGGTTTGGAAACTCTGTTCCAAACACATTTTTCTATCCCCTTTTGACAGCTCTTTGATATATTTTCTTTTAAATTAGGTCAGACGTGGGTCAAAGTTACACGTGGAATCGCTGTTCGCAGCAAGAAATTCCGCGAACGTTAGCTGTGGACTGTTCAAATATCGAACATTCCTGTAAACTGCCAGTGTTAATGTGTTGTTGACAGATTCAATGTGTGCTGACGAAAAGTTGCCAGTTGTTGATTGAATTAGTAAAATTTTTGAAAGATTGGCGATGTTTTATAGTTACGAAGTTTTATATCAATGAATACAATGAAATACCTATTTTATTTTGAAAAACTAACTTAATGAAGTCATTAATTCATAATTAATTAAAAGTCAAAGTCAAAGTTTTATATTTGTTAAACATATGTAGGTGTAAAAATAGGTTTTATAAATAAAATAGGTACAGAAATATCTGTTTTGCCGTTAACGGCGTACAAATATCAAATACGATTTTTTTACAATTCAACAGAATTTTTTTTTAAATTTAATGATAATTAAAATCAAAGCTAAAATTTCATCATTCATAAGCGAAAATAATCAAAGGTCCAGATAACAAATTGATGAAAATCAGATTATCTATGACCTCGTCAAAGCGACAAAGGGATTACGCAAAGAGTATAGTAATATACTCGTAGATGGATTACGTCAATGAGCTTTAGTGCTCCCTTGTCCAAACTGCAATAAAGCGGCTTTGCTATGCATATGCGAAGTGATTGTTTATGGTAGCCCCTTCGTTCTTCAATGCGGGCATTTTTAAAAGCTCTGGTTTAGCCGTCTATGTATATTTTAGGCACATAAATGATACTAGACGTTGCCTGCGATTTCACTCGCATCTCAGAGGAACTAAATAAAAGGTTGCGGATGTAGATAATCATCCACTTCATTGAGACATACATATGTGTGATTACTGTTGAAATTACGTCGAGTTCCCTCTATGTCGAGCGGTGAGAGTCATCTCGCTTTTATTCCCTCTACGCGAGCGGTGAGAGTCATCTCGTTATTATTCCCTCTACGTCGAGCGGTGAGAGTCATCTCGCTTTTATTCCCTCTACGCGAGCGGTGAGAGTCATCTCGTTATTATTCCCTCTACGTCGAGCGGTGAGAGTCATCTCGCTTTTATTCCCTCTACGTCGAGCGGTGAGAGTCATCTCGCTTTTATTCCCTCTACGTCGAGCGGTGAGTCATCTCGCTGTTATGCTAGTTAATCTCTGAAACGACTAGTGAGCGAACATGAACTTATCACCACACGACAGGAGAAAACAAGAATCGTAATTTCCAACTAATAATTAATTTATAGACATTGATTAAGAAACTTGTCTCATTACGGTCAGACGTGAAGTTAGCAATGAGTTTGGTCGGCCAAGTGAAGCCAAGTTACTCAATTAAAACGTGACGCAACTTCGAGACAAGTTTAATTATTTTTCACCGGTACAATAATAACAACAACCAGGAGCTAGACCACCACCTCTTAAAACAGTATTAATGTAATCTTACTTCAGTGTGGGAAAGAGTTGGAGCTAGACGTCCTGTATAGCTCCATCTCTTTCTCACACTGAAGTAACATTAAAATAATTCTGCTTTAAGAGGTGGTGGTTGGCCCCCTGTATACTGTCAGATTATACTGTGTTCATTTTGTGATGATCCATGTGACACATTTGAAAAATTGTATGACTGCTTATAAATTAACCTCGGCTATGATGAGGTTGACAAAGCTTGACTGACATTAATTAAATACCTAATATTAAAAATAAAAATTATTCAGAATTCTTAATTACTACATAGGTACAAGATAACACGATATGTCGGCGTTGCATTTTAAACAGCACGTGCATTGGGCCATGCGCTACGTCGTTACCCCACCTCCAATACTAGCGTATAAAACGGTCCGCACAGCGGCAAAATGGCATTATTAATCCGATCCAGCATGTCCCATTGCTGTCCCCTCCCAGCGACGCCCTAAGCCGAGGTCCGTACTCCACAGGGGGTGCCCTTAGCGTGTACTCGCTTAGTTTTTAGTCTTAGTTTTAAGCCTGGCTGGAGGCCTTAATTTATTGAGGCATCCACAGGAAAGCCCGGTTAAGGAGTCGACAACCTCCTATAGGTTGAACTGCGAGATGCCATTCCCCAAAAACAAAAAAAAAAAACGCAAAATGGCATTCTGACTTCAGACGTCGCCCGGTGCACAGGTTGTATAACTCTTGATTATTATTGTTACTGTGCCTCTCTGCACATTGTTACTCTTTTATTTGAACTAAGGTGTTACTGGATGCCATGGTCATAATTGTAAGGTATTGAAGTAATTATCTCATAAGACGCTTTTCATATAAAGCTGCTAATTAAGTGTAGTTTCTTATAAAATTAATTAATTAACTAAGATAAAATAAATTATATCTTCTTGCCGTAAAAGAATCTATTTTATTTTTACAATAAGTCTGATCCTGTGCCTACATATATATATATTATGTAAAAGTATACAATAAAAAATTAAAAAGGGGAAGAGCTCATTGGGCATCAAAAAATTCGTCCGCATCGCTGTCAATGGGAAAAGTGCCCAAAAGGCTGGCAGCATTGTCACGCTGAATGGCAATGCCGATTCTTTGGGCTAAAAATAGGCCAGCCCTCTGGTCCCGTCAAGAGTCGACCAACCGCTTGGCGATGTCCCGAAATACTCGATGAGCACTTGGACCCCACGGCCCTAGTGTTTCAACCCCAAACGGCTCAAACATACCTATAGCTCCCAATGAGGTTGTTATATTTGCGCCATTTGAGGTTTTCTGCACCCGCAGCAGCCGCCCTAGCACAGCCTGCCGTGCTAGGAAGATGGGATGGCGCGAAGGTGTCGACACAGGTTGCATCCCACACCAAAGGCCTACCCAACTTCCAAGGCATTATGGTCATTCCGTCTGGCCTCTTCCCATCGTCACGTGCCAAGCCTACCTACCTCGGCTTACGTAATGACAAAACTGAAGCGAGCGTCTTTCTCAAAGCAGAGCCTACATATCTCCGTATGCAAGGAGATTACCTACGAAATACCACGGTCTGTGCTTTAATCTGTTACCGCGTTCTGTTATCTATTGCTGTGTCGTGTGTATCTGTGCTGTCTGATTTGTCGTATGGTGTACACACGGCTACATATCAAGCTATACCTTTCCAGTATAAGCTGACTTCTCACTGTTCAGATATCCTATACAATGCGAGATCAGTTTATACTGGAAAGTAGCTTGATAATAATGTAGCCGTGTGTAGGTACATAATAAAGAGTATCCAAGTTTTCTGGACTTTTACTGAATAGTGGACGAAGCTCTTTATGATATCCTATATAAGGCATAATGCCTCTTTTTATAGAGAGAAGGAATGATTGATGATCGCCACGCTTGTCGCTTATTGGCTTCAGACTGTTACGAGTCCTATCTATGTCCAGACCGATGGCATGCAAGCCGTTGTAATACTGTGCCTCAGCCATGACACATAACCATCGTTAGTCTCTGTTTAAAAACCAATACTCATATAAGGAAGAGTATAATCGCAAACTCAAACCATTTATTTCAATAGATGAAACTAGTTGCCCATTCCAAAGTGTTGAAAATTTACCAAGGCTGCGATAGAGAAGAACGAGCAAGAAACTCCATGGACTCCATGCAATCAGTAGGTTACCCATGGATCTATTCTAATGTCCGTTGTCACCTACAATATAGGGTTTTTTAATCTATACTTTTATTACAAAGACGTTTTTGTGAGATTGTATTTGGTTAATCTTCGGAACTACTGATCCGATTCCGAAAACGTTTTCACTATTGGGAAGATACAGTATTGCCGCATGTCTTCAGATAGGTTGGGGAAAAAGTCTTTTCGCATTATAGTATGTATGAACTTGTAATAAAATCTCTTTGGCTATACTATTTGTATCTGGCTGGTTTTGGTATCATTGAAAGTTTAAATTTTAAAGAACATAATTCCAAATTCAAATTAGGAAAATGTGAGATTTTCATTTGTTCTTCGTACTCTCGTGGCTAAGTAATAACAGCCGCACGGGTCGATCCATCAGGTTAAGCTACGCTTGCCGGGGTTGGTTCGTGGATGGGTGACCATCTTTACATACCGAGACCCCTCCGTGCCTCGGAAAGCACGTTAAGCCGTTGGTCCCGGCTGTCATTCGTGGATCTTTGACAGTCGTTACGGGTCGTCAGAAACCCGAAAGTCTGACAACCAGTCTTACCAAGGGGTATCGTATTGCCCAGGTACTGGGTTGTGGAGGTCAGATAGGCAGTCGCTCCATGTAAAATACAGGTATTCAGCTGCATCCGGTTAGACTGGAAGCCGACCCTAACATAGTTGGGAAAAGGCTAGGCAGATGATGACTGTCAAGATGAGTGAATCTAATAAAGAAATTCGATACATTTTAAAATTTTACTACAAAAAAGGTAAAAATGCAACGCAAGCCGCGAAAAAAATTTGCGATGTTTATGGGCCTGGTGCAGTGTCTGTGAGAGTAGCACAAATTTGGTTTAAGCGTTTTCAATCCGGAAATTTTGATGTCAAAGATGCACGTCGCTCTGGTCGCCCTATTACGGATAAAATGGATGCCATTTTTGAAAAAGTGAAGCATGATCGGCATATCAGTAGTTACGATGTAGCTGAAGAACTGGGAATTGACCACAAAACAGTTTTGGCGCATTTGAAAGAAACTGGGTACACAAAAAAGCTCGATATTTGGGTACCTCACGAGCTCACTGAAAGAAACCTCATGAACCGTGTACTCATTTGTGATTCTTTATTACGACGTAATGAAACCGAACCATTTTTAAAGAAGCTGATAACTGGTGATGAAAAGTGGATCACGTACGACAAGAAAGTGCGAAAAAGGTCGTGGTCAAAGGCCGGTCAGGCTTCACAGACTGTGGCGAAACCCGGGTTAACTCGCAACAAGGTGATGCTGTGTGTGTGGTGGGATTGGAAGGGCATTATTCATTATGAGCTGTTACCACCAGGCAGGACCATCGATTCTGAACTCTACTGCAAACAACTGATGAGATTAAAGCAAGAAGTTGAGAGAAAGCGGCCGGAATTAATCAACAGAAGGGGTGTGGTTTTTCATCATGATAACGCTAGACCTCACACATCTTTAGCCACTCAGCAAAAATTAAGAGAGTATGGCTGAGAGGTGTTAATGCATCCGCCGTATAGTTCTGACCTTGTACCTTCAGATTTCCACCTGTTTCGGTCTCTTCAGAATTTTTTAGGCAGTGTCAGGTTAACATCACGAGAGGACTGCCAAAACCACTTGTCGTGGTATTTTGATCAGAAGTCCCAAAATTTCTATAGCAATGGGATCATGTCCCTACCTACAAGATGGCAAAAAGTTATCGAAGAAAATGGTACCTACATACTTTAGTTAAATGTGAATAAACTATATTAAAAAATGTTTTGAATTTTCTTAAAGAATGCGAAGAAAATTTTTCCCCTACCTATTATTATTGAAGGCTTGGTTTTATATCAATTGCCATGGCCATGCCCCCAGCACCCAGCTCAAAAATCGACGAATCGTCGATTTGTCGATTTATGTTAATATCGGGTCGTGCAATTAAATAAAAAACAGAAAACGAACATAGGTTCTCAGTCGTATAAATACGACAGGCGGCGTGGATACGAAAACATTTGTCGTATTAATCCGACTGTGGGGGCGGTCAATAGGTTAAAACAAGAATTTCAGGTGGACAAAGTCGCGGGCTGAAGCTAGTGCCTTAGTAAAAGCGCGCTGTTGTATTTCAACGCTCGGCTCAGAGCCGAAGGTTACACAAAATAAAACTAGGTAGATCCTGTTATTCCTCAAAACTGTGAAGGAAAACATCGTGAAGAAGCTGGCATGTCTTAGAACCAAAAATTCGAAGACATGACTGTGAGGTCCATCAACCCGCTCTGGGCCCGCGTGGTAGATTACACCCCAGTCCCTCTCGAAGAGAGGAGGCCTGTGTCCCAGCAGTGGGAACATTATAAGCTGATTATGCTTATGCCTGTTTTTGATAAGAGGTAAAACCGTGCCTCCTGATATCTTATCAACACAGGACTCAGCATTATTATAATAACATTAGAACATAATATACACCTTCACTTTCTGAATGATAATTATGTATCTGAGTGCATCTTGGACATTACTGACATCGGAGAAGGAAAAACATCGTGAGGAAGAGACGAGGAAACCTGGACTTATAGTTAATATAAATCTGAAATCGCCAACCCGTCTTGAGCAAGCGTGGTGATCAATGCTCGTGCCTTCTCTGTACGAGAAGAGGCCTTTGGCCTACAGTGGGACAGTAATAGGCTGATATTATTTATTTTTAGGGTTCCGTATCTCAAAAGGAAAAAACGGAACTCTTGTAGGATCACTTCGTTGTCCGTCTGTCCTTTTGTCTGTCTGTCAGTCTGTCAAGACCCTTTTTTTCAGAAACGCGTGAAGGTAACAAGTAGAAATTTATATCAAATACGTAGGTCTACGGTCCTTTGGAGCTCTAATAAAATCGAGCTTCTAAGGCAACATAATAAACAAATACGGCCATTTATGCTATGCGACATATTTTGTTACTCGTAAATAAATCAAAACCCATAGGGTACCTACACCCCGTTGACCTAGAATCATGAAATTTGGCAAAAAGCAAGGTCTTGCAGCACCAGTAAAATAATTTTTTTATCATATCTACTTATAAAAAAATATTTTATGCGATTACAAACTAAAGCAGTTGAAGAATTGACCGTGACGTAACGGAGAGCATGTTTTTCAATGTTATGTTTTTGTTTTTGGGATTCATTGTGCGTGGTCCGACACGCATTTGGCCGGTTTTATTTATACACAATCATGAAAAGCATGTACCTAAAACCCTAATCAGTATCTTATTTTCGTACAATTACTGCCAGCTAATGACGTCACTTGTAATGTTTTTCCAAGTGTTAATAATAATAAAAATTAAACATTGGTCAGACAGGGGCCATTGTCCTTCCATAGTTTTAGATAACCAGTCCACTTTAGCCATCCAAACCCATAGCCCAATATTTTGTTTGTCTCCATATCCTGCAATAGTCCTACACCAACCGGGGGTTGTCCTTGGGTGCACTTGCATAGTGCGTACAGGGATAATCGTCGGTTGGTGCCTCATTTCCATTGAAAGCGTCTAACGGGCCTCTGCGAGTTGGCTTCGGCCCCTCATATGCCTTCCAAAGGTCCGGGACCCTAGGGTCCCGAGAAATATCAAACAAAAATCAAACCGTTTGAAATCGCCAATCTGTCTTGAGCAAGCGTGGTAATTAACGCTTATGCCTTCTCTGTATGAGAAGAGGCCTTAGCCCTGCAGTGGAACAGAAATAGGCTGGTATTATATTATTAGGTAGGTAGATAGTAGAGATATTTAACCAGACACTGCAATTATGATCACAAACGTATTTACGAAATTGGAAATTACAATGTCTAATGATACGGATCACCTTACTGATGTTTTGAATCTAGGATTTCAGGATAACGCGCACCAACAAAACATCATGATAACACTGTGGAAACCAGTAGGTACCTATCTTACTATAGGATACATAAGTAGGTAGGTACCTACATAGGTACAACATTAAATAAAATAGTAGCAAGTCACTCTCGGAAAGCACGTTAAGCCGGCTGTCATTCTTGGATCTTTGACAGTCGTTACGGGTCGTCAAGTGTGGAACTCTCTGCCAGCGTCTGTCTTCTACATATAACCCGTCTGCCTTCAAAACAAGAGTGAACAGGCATCTTCTGGGCACGCTCGTTCCATCATAGACCTCATTCATCGCTTTCCATCAGGCGTGATCGAGGGCAAGAGCAGGCCCAATCAGCGATAAAAAATAAAAACTGACAACCAATCTTACCAAGGGGTATCGACTAAGGGGTATTATCCAGTAACTGGGTTGTGGAGGTCAGATAGGCAGTCGCTCCGTGTAAAATACTGGTATTCAGCTGCATCCGGTAAGACTGGAAGCCAACCCCAACATAGTTGGGAAACGACTAGGCAGATTATGCAGATGCCAATCACTCAATAAAAATAATCCGACTTGAAATTTAGTAGAACAAACACAAGCAAGATTCGCAGAAATTATAACCAATAAGTAACATTGTGGTTCTGTACCTTACGGGAATCCTGACTTAACAAAGAGAATTCTTAATAAAAGTCCCTATACAAAGGGCTCAATCAACCTCAGCTGATCTATGCCCACCTTTTCCTTTCAGGGAAATTTTCATTGCCTAGGTAGGTATATTGATACCTACTTATTTTATATGTTTCCTCTTGTCTGTATTGAATCTAAAGTCCTTGGATAAACGAGAAAAGTATTTTTAGATATCAACCCACCAAAATAACGTAGTTAATTTAAAACTTATCAAACATCCCAACTTTTAATCAAGGAAAATAACGCAGCATTTTTAGCGTCAAGGCAAAACGAAAATTGTGTGCCTACAGCCTATTTTTAACAAGCACGATTAAATAGCCCGAAATTAAATTCATTGTGCGTATAACAATAATTAACATCAAAGGGACGTCAAAAGACCAAAATATAAACAAAACTCTACAGCTGTGATAAGTTACAAAAGTTAAAAATTACTTACTTGGCTCTCAAGGACAGTTGCCGATCATTGGGACACACATACTTATTGGCTTTACTTTGAAAATTCATTGCACAAATAAAAAAAACAAATAAAAATATTTAAAAATGTTTGGGAGGCGCGGGAAAGTGGCGCCGCGCGTTCGCGCCTGTTGATTTCGTTCAACTGTTGCTTCGCGCGTGTGGCGGACTGGCGGCTCATAATAATCGATATTTTAACACGCTCTTGAAAACTAACAATATGTTGCGAGAAGCGACATACTTTATCAGTGTGATAAACATGACCATGTAAATAAAATGCTCACATACTCTGAGCTTGTGGGTAATGCGTAGAGAATGAAATAAGTTTTTTACAAGTTTTGGAGCAGGATTTTGGGAAAAGAAGCTGTCTTATACTTCCTGTTCCGTTTAAAAGTTATTCTCCATGCATTAATGTTGGATATCAACCTTCTGAAATACCTGTCTTATGAAATGGAAGCCCACAAATTAAATAAAATTACAACAAAACTACTTTATTTTTCAGACCATTTTAAAATTCGAGCAGTTTCGGGTACGACGTCATCAATGTAAAGGGGAGTATACACAAAATGCTATGATACCAGCAGCGTAACAAAAAATAATTTGCATTTTTATTGCTATCAATCATTTTCAAATGCCTTATAATTACCAGCCAGACATACCGTTCTGCGAAACAGCTTTCGTGTCATTGTTATTTGTAAGGAAGCCGTATAATAGAAAGTACAATTCAAACATTTTATTTCCACTGGTCAGTGTATCCAAACGTAGAAAAAGAAGCGTATATAACTCTATCTCGTTTTCTCTTATGACACTAGTGATGCGCCGATGCTAAAAGAGCTATGAGTCAATAACGATTAAAATACTGAAACCAATATTTTTTTTTAGAAAATAAAGTTTTGTAAATGTTGTTTGTTACTTTTTTTAAAAGTAATTATGTTTATTGATGTGATACATCTACTGGCGCATCTTGGGGGTAAGACCGACTTGTAAGCCGGGACGGCAAACGGCATGACGCTCCTTTATGCCCCCTCTCAGCTGCCACTCTTTTCAATGTTTCACATCTGATTGACGTCTCGTGACGGCCGCATTTTTTTTTGTTTTCTTAAATAATATAGGGTTATTTCAATCGTCTTTCTGCCGTCTTCACATGTACTGGAGTCGGCATAACACGTGAGTCACTTATAATGCTTTAGAAATAAGTTTCCGCTTTTTCATAAATTATAATTTTTTTTACTATTTTTAAGCACACTGCTATTCCAATCCACTTTACACATTAGCAGTTGTTGACATCGGCAATGCCTGCCATTATAAAAAAATAATGAATAATGAGTTTTTACCATCTGCGGGGTAATTGCGTAACACACTTACAGTATCAATGGCTTTCATTTTGAATGCTAAAAACATTCATTGCCATATTTACGTTGTTGAGCAGACACATTTTTGGACATATAAAGCAATGGATTAGCAATATCTTTAAAATCATTTAGATTGTGATTGAAAGTGTGTTACGCTTTGAGGGTGCTGTTTTGTCCGAATAGATTACTTACCTAGTACTTTTGATAAAAGAATCTTAAGTATATATATAGTTCGAATGAATTAAATAAGTCTTATTCACAGAACGAATAACTATGTTGCAACACAAACTATCGAAAATAAATTGAAATATCGAATATCTGACTAAACGTTATCGTTATTGAGGCAGAAACTAAATCCGTTGTTGAGACATGTTGCTGCCCTACACTAGTCAATTTGACATTTCACTTTTTCAGTAATGATGGCGCACTTGCGAAAGGTGTTTAGTTTACTGTAACTTTTATTTTTATGTAGTGCCGTGAAGTGAAAACCAAGTGATTTTAATGCCGTACCGCAGGCGCTTCTCCGCCAAGATGCCAGATTTCGACGACGAAGTCACCGTCGTCGACGTTTACGACCTGGCATCGGACATTGGCAAAGAATGTGAGATAATTATCGAAAAATACGGCCCTGACGCCGTTACAGCGCTCCTGCCTAAGGTGATTAATGCGCTAGAGCTGCTGGAGAATCTAGCGGTGAGGAACGAGAAGGAGAATCAAGCGCTGCATGAGTTGACAGCGAAGATTTCGCAGTTGGAAAATGACAAGATAGAAAAGGCTGAATACAGGCAGCGTTTCGAAAAGGTAGGTGCTAGAGGTCATTGTTAGGCAAATAGTTGTTATTAGTTGCTTTAGTGCGTGTTGTGCATCGAATACACGAAACATTGATGTTTCGTCACCTGTGAATGCATCGGCTGCATTGCAACAGAACTGTTTGGGCGATGGTATTGCGCGACTGTGTCCACTTCGAAGCCGCTGTTCACGTCTAAACGATAATTGGCCTCTATTATACCCATTTTTTGTGAGTACACATAGTTTTAAATTTCTTTTCATAATATTTAGAACCTCATTTGTTATTTGAGTGGCTAATCGCTGGGCAAGTCTTGTTTATTTGTTATAAAATTGATTTAAAAGTTGTTAGACGTCCTATTTGTTGAATCACTGGTTAAACTTATTTTATCTTCTCATATGTTGTATGAACACCCATAGGTATGTAACCAAAATACTCTCGAAACAACAGTATATAATTATTAAAACCGTTGAGCGGTCACATGCAAACGGTTTCTAGTAGGCGGACATTTGACAGGCTAAAGAAATGTTTAAAAGAATTTTTTAAAAGATGTAAAGTGATGTAATACCTTCTTTCTATTAAAATCGGTCATTGCTTTCATTATGTAAATAAATTACAACTTATGCAAATTTTTACTATTAGTTCGCTTTGTAAGATTCTTATCGATCCTGAAATTTGGCACAAATTCAACGAGACAAATTACTCAAATACAGTAGAATCTGCTTATAATCATATTGAAGGGAAGCGAGAGGAGACAAACATCGTCATACTAAGTGGACGTCACACAAAGCATAGTCTTAGAAAATAAACAATATCTTTTTGTTAGGTGTTTACTTTAATAGAGAGAAAAATACAAATTGTGTATATCTTTTAGTAATGAAAAAAAAAACGTGAGCTGACACAAAACAAACATATTAAAAACATAGAATAAAAATTGTAATACATTCATTATGTATTTTTTCTTTTTTCTTAGTGTGACAAGTCGCTTATTTATGACCTATTTCTTAAAAATAGGTCATAATAAGCAATGTATGTCACTATAAGCAAAGTCATTATGTATCCAAACTTTGTTATAAAGAATTTTATATATAAAAACCAAACTTTGCACTGCAATATTACTTTGTAATAAGCGGTTGGTTAATGTAGGCGGAGTCATAATAAACAGATTCCACTGTAGTTTATAATGGTCTGTCACGTTTCAAAGATGACTCACATAAAACGTCTGTTGTTTAAATACCCACTAGACACAAGAGACTATAAGGCCGCTATCCCACTGGCGTTTTACGAGCGTTGGCGCTTCTCCAACATCTGCGCAGCGCTAACGTTGCGCAGACGCGACGTTAACGTCGCGAGTTTCTAGCGTTTTTTGGTAACAGGTACAACCACGCCGTTCGTCAAATGTTGTCTCCGGCATTCGCAAATATTAATAAAATTCCGATTCATTATTTTTAATATTATTAGAGTACAGTGCGAAATATTCACTTTCTTGTAATCAATGGGACCAAAAGAATTTTCCCAAAATTGATGAGACTTTATTTTTCTTTTACGTAATTTTCGTCGAAATAGCAAAGCCAACAGTAATGTTTTCTCGTCGGAATCCATTTTGTCTCCGATTATACTAGAAACTCGCGACGTTAACGTCGCGTCTGCTCAACGTTAGCGCTACGCAGACGTTGGAGAAGCGCCAACGCTCGTAAAACGCCAGTGGGATAGCGGCCTAAGTAATTTAGACAAGCTTAACTATTAAATACCACATGAAACATCATGTGGTATTTTGTCTCATATTCATAGTCGATGTACAGAATTGCTAAGGATTGTTAGAATAATGTCTATTTTTCCTTGTATTAGGGCTGAGTAGACTTAGCCTGAATTTTGCTTAGATAGCTGTGGCTCAAGACTGTCATTCCTAATCTCAGCAGTGAAGAAAATTTATACTCCCGGTTAATCATAACAAAAACCGTAGTACCTATGGTTTCTTCGATAATCAGATTAAATATTGATTTTTTCCAATTTTATACAATTAGAGTAGTCATATATGTTTTTTGGCTGCACAGAAATTTAAATCAGCATGACTGTTAAACAGACCTGAGTGCATTACATACGTTTCACAGTATCTTGATTGATAGGCACTACCTATCAGATAAATTAAGAAATGGAATAGAATTTGTATAAGATTATCTGCCACTGGAACTTACACGGCGGCGGTGGTGAAACGAACCTCGAAAATTCATTAAATACTTCATGAATTTATGTCACTGTATAAAAATGTGGATAGCTATTTAAGAGTAGAAGACCAACGACATTCTGATTCTGAAACAATGGATGGATGGTGTCATATGTGATACCTGATAGAATAAAATAGAATAGAGTATTCTTTATTATGTTCACCATATAAATTACAGATATAAAAGTAGAAATTTTACCTCAGGTGACACAGTGGTTCAAGTTATTGTTAAAGCGATCTTTTAAAGACAACCTTTGAATTATTTTAAAGGGAGAAGGAGAGACAATACTGTAGGTTGTCAGAGTTTGTTTGTGTGTGTATGTGTGTGATATAACTAGGAAAGGGGTGAATGCTGAGATGACGGTTAATAAAGATTTTTTGAATAAGTCGACATGCTGCTGATCCTAAATCAATTACCATCTCCAGTATCTTACCATCATAGGCTGTTTGTAAGAGATAGCCATGTGTGATAACACCACTGAGTACACTCGTTTTAATTGTTTGTTCTTCTTGTTTTATGTGGTGTTTAATAAATAACATTAATTATTAAATAACATTTAAGTAATTATGTTGCTGATGACTATTGCAAAATTGTTTTAAAACAACTGTAGACAGGTCTTCAGAAGTGCATATGTACCTATGGCCACTTTGGACACGCCAATATATAGGGCATGGTTTGATCAGGAGCACCATATCACACTGGGTGTTGATTGGGCCAATAATCCCCCATTTTGCTAGATTGCGTTTGTAGCGGCCTAATTGGCAGCAGGTCACGTAGGGGTGGCAGCTGCTCCTGATGCCGCGATTGTCGTAGCCACCTACTGGGCTCAACTCTTTTAACAATTTACTATTGACTCTGAAAGAAGGAGAACCATAATACAGTTAGTAAACTTTCACTTTAACAATAAATACAATAGGTAAAGAGATTTATTTCATGATAGCTGACTCTAAATTCTAAAGGAAAGTATTGACTATAATTATTGGTCTGTAATGTTTAATAGAATTCTATTATGTAAGACTATGATTTATATTCTGCCATTTGAGTATTAGAGAAACGTGATTATTAACTATGTTAGCTAGCTTCATAATATGAGATAACAAATCTAGTTTTTGGTAGCACCAAAAACTGCCACTGGTTGCCAGTAGAACATAGGTACTTACAAATAAATAAGAACTAGTTTTCAGTGTTCCGTAACCGAAGGGTGCCAAACGTAAGCCTATTAGTAAGCCTCCGCTGTCCATCTGTCCGTGCCTCTGTCTGTCAGCGGGCTGTATCTCATGAACCATAATAAAGGGTGTCTCAGTAAGAGTGCACTTTTTAAAATTGGAATATTTTTTTTTTCATGCAAGTGGCAACTCTGAAATTTGACAGCTGTCACCTCTGTTTATTCCGATTATTAAAAATGGAGCGCTTTTCGAAAGAACAATGCGTTATTATTGTGAAAACTCATTACAAAAATGGGGAAAGTTACGCTCGTACTGTGAACGGCATTCGTTACAGGAATATGATAACGGACTTCTTGTGGCCTCAACTGGACGGCATGAATCTGGACAACATGTGGTTTCAGCAGGACGGCGCAACCTGCCACACCGCGCATGAAACAATCGACTTATTGCAGCAACGATTTCCAGAACACATTATCCCACGAAATTCTGATGTCAACTGGCCACCAAGATCGTGCGATTTAACGCCGTGCGATTTTTTTCTTTGGGGTTTTGTGAAATCTCGGGTTTATGCGAGTAAACCCGAAACAATTCCTGAGCTCAAATCGGAAATCCAACGCGTCATCGGTGAGATACAGCCACATCTCTGTGCAAAAGTCATGGAAAATTTCATGAAAAGAGTAATGGCCTGTCATCGGAGCCGTGGGGGTCATTTGCCGGATATTTTATTCCATACTTAATCGGAACATGTCTTCTTTACAATACAATAAAAATATCACAGCTCTGTCATAAAATACTTCTTTTTATTTTAAAATGAAAAAGTGCACTCTAACTGAGACACCCTTTAGTTAGACATTAGAATTTTTTACAGATTGCGTATTTCTATTGCCGCTATTACAAAAAATAATAAAAATAAAATAAAGTTAAAAATTGAAGGGGGTCCAGGTCCCCATACAAGAAACATACACATTTTTTTTTTACTAAAGTAAAAAACATAGTGTGTAATATTGTACGGTGGTTCGGAAGCCTCTGTGCGCGAGTCCTACTCGCACTTGGCCGATTTTTTAAATAAATATATAGTTCGTTACTCGAAAAACTGATATCGTCTCTCAAAAGGTAGATCCTGAAACCAGTACCAGTGCCTGACTCTTCGGCAATACCAGGTGTGATATTGTGTGTTATTTATTGCCTCTCAAAATGAAACAAGTTATTGACAAATTAAGTTTAAAAGTAAGTAAAAGTCGATGCACACGATGCGGTGCGGCGCCGCAACACATCATGTGCATCGGCTCTAACTCAGTAAAATTTGTCTTCAACCTATTTAGAATGTCTTCTTAGAACAGCATGACTACTTCAATCACTTCATAAATAAAAATTTGACGAGACAAAAAGCACAAAAAGTGCAAAGAAATAAGTAAACAAAACCACCTTACAAAGTGTAATAACTTGGCTCTTTCCTGAAGCACCAATCAGAAGGTATAATCAAAATTTTAAATCTAATAATATTATGTAAGATGTAAACAGATAATTGTATCTCAAATAGTTATTAAATAAGTGAAAGTTAACTGTTAAACTTAAGCTAGTGAAAGCTTGAATGGCAGGTGATTTCAAGTAAAAGTATTTGTAAGCTTCTTTCTTAAAGCTACGTTCACACTGCCGTACTAGTCGCGGTACAAATATTTCGCCACTAGCTTTTGCCCGCGGCTTCGCCCGCTTGGAGGTCGGAAATTATCCCACGGGTACGTACTACCGGGATAAATAAAATCCTATGTCTTACCTCAGGTCATGGTTTACCTGTGCGAAATTTCATCGAAATCCGTTCAGGCGTTAAGACGTGGTGACAGGCAGACGAACAGAGTTATTTTCGCATTTATAATATTACTATGGCAGTATGGATTTGCTGGGCACAAGTAGGTACACATAGGTATGTGAGAGACATTATGGGCCGAAACCCAAGACCGCGACGCGCATTCGCAATGCGTAAAAATTAAAAAAGGACTTATTTTCGACTGTAAAGACGGCAATTTTGTTCAGGTAACACGTGTGCCGAAAAATGGCAAAAATAGCACGAATATGGACAAGGTGCTTTTTTAAATAATTTTATTTCTAATATATTACTTTCGAATAAGTAAGTAAGTACTTAACAACAATAGAAAAACTTAATGACTCAATACAATTTATTAGATTGTGCAGTGAGCTTTCCACTTAGTTGCAGCTAAGTAGAGTTGCAACCAATCACATTAGTAATGCCAGTCCGAGGCTTCTAAGTAGTTATTTGTAAGCCAGTCCAACTTTCCCGACCAGGCATACCTAATAACGTCGTAATATTTTAGGTCATATACACATTTTACAAGCTCTCATCATATTTTGGTAATCAAACTAGGGAAATTTTAGGGGTAGTAATAAAAGCTCCGACAAAAAAATAATTGTCCTTACTCAAAATATTAAATCTACTGCCTAAAATACTAACTTTCCGACTACTTTTGTCCGAATAAAAATTACGAAACGACCGAATGAGATACTGAAATCTTCGAAAAATAAACATGACTGTTTATTGCTATAATACTTTTCTACCAGCATAAATTACGTTCTACTGAAAACTATGCTTTGTAATTTTTATCTTTACTTGCCTACTATTAATTCATAAATTACCTTTCAAATTTCATAGACTGTGGTGCTATTTTAACTGTAACATTATACTGAAAATATTATTCTGAGTGATTATACACCTCTGTTGTCGGTAACTTAGTAATTTTGTCGGAGGTTCAGTATTCTATTCGGAAGTTTAGTTTTGTTATTCGAAGATCCATTTTTTTTAGGAGAAAATGTAATTTGAACATGCTCTTATTTGTTGTTAAATTGTATATTTTTTTTCGTTTATGTTTTGGGGTTTTTTGTCGGTAATTCATTATAACGCTGGTTAATTAGAATAATAGTCGGCCACAGATCGCTGGAGATTAATTTGTTTTTCGGAACCATTATTATTTCCCAAATTTTAGTCTTCTTGATCCCCAAAAGAATATTCGCATATTTACACCCTTTTTGGTTCAATTAACATATTGAGTAGGTCCATTATGACAGTACTTAAGTCCATTATAAAAAATAACTACATAATAGGTCGCTCACACAGCATTTGGGCTTACATTCCGTGTTTGGATCATTTGGGCTTACATTCCGTGTTTGGATCAATTCGCGACGTTACGGCGAATGAACTCGAAATTTCTGAATTCGAAACAGTTACCGGCCAGATTCTTAGTGCTTGAGCTGCATTAGAAGCCGAGTGTTTGGTGCAACTATGCTCCAGAGAACTCACGTCACCACGAGGATAGCCCACTTCCTGCCGATCTATTCTGTAAACATCACACCGTGAGCAATTAGGTGAAGTGAGTTTGAAGTGAGCTCAATCCCTAGTAGAGTAAGGTGGGATGACAGCTCACATCACACTCACTTCACGTAAATTTTCACGGTGGGATCTTTACAGAATAGCACCACTGCTAACAAGACCACCAACGTTGTTGCCAGCTGCAACGTTGTTGCAGTTTCCAGATTAGCGCTGTCAGAAGTTGCTGTCGTCTCTCTTGCATTGTAGTCTATAAGCATCTCTATTGTGCCTAGATGCATCCCTGGTTTATTGTAATTGCATCTAGATCTTACCAACGTCTATTGCAGGCCTGTTCGCTTTCTGCCAAGAGCTGTCTTCTCGATCGCGAGAATCTGATTTTCATAATACAGCAACTCTCTTCGATTAGTCTCTACGTTGCGTACTAAGCAACGAGTTTAGCTAAGGCATCAATATAGTCATGCTGGATTGATCCTACAAGTTCCCTAGGTCCATCCCTATCTTTCCATGCCTTCCTGGGCCCTATGTAACCACAAAACTTTACAAGTCTACAATTCTACAAAATTGTTAAATTGTTGGAAAAAATGCGTAACACAGAAATTACAAATATGTAATATTTTACAATCTACAATTCTTTCGCATTTTTAAAAACGTAACACAAAGTATGAGGGCTATGTATAAACTGTAGAATTGTCACTAAAATTTTCATATTTGTAAGGATTTTCCGTTACAATTGTGTGGCTTAGTTTCGTGGTACACGGACTTATAAATTTTAATTTTCTATCGCAACAACAAACGCCCATAAGTTAGTAGATTTCTCATGGCCATATGCTAATGAAAACGAGTGAGATGTGTGAGGTATGCAAGCATGTCGTGTATGTAATCTATGTAATTTGTTCAAGGATTCGTATTATGTGTTTATTTATTACTGTAACGTTTGTTTTAATAGTTTAATTCTTTGTTTATTTAGTAATCTTTTGGTGTTGTGATTTCGTGGTTTTGACCAAAGAGTTGCAGTCTTTTTTGTTTACCACCACTTTCTACATTATACCATCACGCCTTGTTTCCCCGAAGGGTTAGGCAGAGGTGTACCCATAGCACACCCACATTTCGCCAGTTAATTCTCTTCACGGTTCAGTTAGTTCTCTTTTCTACATCATATCAGCCAAAAACAGGCCTGCCTCAATCACAATTGGATTCCATCTCAGCATTTTTGTTTTAGAGTGCTTAGGTCTTATTAGTTCGATGGACCGCCCACCGAAAAATATCTCGCTGTCAATCAATCATCTCAAAGTTCAATTTCGGTCAATCAATCCCTTTTGCCTGATAATCTTATTGTTATACTAAGCTTATCAGGCAAAAGGGAGATGACTGATTGACCGAAATTGAACTTTAATGAGGTTACTTTTAACTAGCTTCTTTTGAACCCTGTAACAATCCGCTACTGGATCAAGCCCCATGGTTTATGATGCCGCCACTGTCCTATCTTGGATTATCATTGTGTATATTTTCCTGCTGTTTTCGATATGTCGTCAATCTATTCACTTAAAAACTAGTACATTTCTTGAAATAAATAAAATTAACCAGCCATTTCATTCACTCATGTACTTCAACTTCGTGAGCTTGAGTGAAAAGAAAAATACAATAAGTTTTTTCATCGTTGCATATTTAAAAATTGCACATTCATCATGCATAAAATATTATAATTAAACCTTTTATAAGTACATATTTTATATTTAGTTTTTTTTCGCGGGTAGGTGTAAAAAGAGTTAACACGCAACTTTGTAAATCTTTTTTAATTAAAATTATTATAAAGTATTTTTTCTTGCTTTCGAGTTTGGAATCTTTTCTATAGACTACTAAATAAGCAGCGCTTACATTGGTGAAACATTCCATGTAACACACATTCTTAACACTGCACCACCTGCCAGCTTCTCACTAGTGTTGTCATAGTCGCTACAAGTTCTGCACACTTGTCATGTCATCTCAACTGGATGATATCCAATCGGCCCAGAAGAATCTCGAGGAGTGCTTCCTTAAAAAGATGGGTGAGCTTGAGGCACAGATTCAATGTGCTGGTCCCGCAAAGGACACTGTAGCAAAGATTGCTGATGAGTTCCGGTCATTTCACGAGCTTATGTTTGGCATGCTGGGACTTCTTAGGAAGCAGATCATAGAGTGCTCTAGAGCGGTTGATGGATTGGAGACAAGATCTCGTCGGAAAGCTCTCATTTTCACTGGGTTTGTTGAGGCGGACAGGGAGGATTGTAGGGCTATTGTGTTGGAAATTTTGAATAACAAATTGGCGCTGCCTGACATCACTGCATCTTCCATCAAAGTATGTCACAGGCTTGGAACATCAAGCAGAGGACCAGCAATTAGCAGACCGATATTGGTAAGGTTCTCCAATGTTGACCTGAAATCCACTGTTTGGAAGGCAAAGTCTGCATTGAAGGGTTCTACGGTCACAGTCAAGGAGTTCTTGACCAGATCTAGGCAAACCGTATTCAGCAGGACGCGCCTGCTCTTCGGGATGCCGGCATGCTGGACTCAGGATGGGATTATTGTCATCAGTTCCCCCGATGGAACACGGCATAAGATTTGTACTCTGGAGGAACTCAATCCCTTGTTGGCTAACTACCCTAAGAAGACCGGCGAATCATCCGCTGGTACTGGAGGCAAGCCGGATAGTGGGGTGCGTAAAATCTAAATGCTTGCAGCCTTTTTGTGCGGTTCTCCAACTTAACAGTTTTTTGTGCTTGGGTCGTCAGTTCATGCCATTATTATGGTTATCGTACACGTCTACCTGCTTACTTTTTCTTATTTTCACCTCAAAACTACTAAAATCACATTCTGCCGGTAATTTGCGTATTGTTTGTATTACTAAAATATTAAATTGTTTCGTCATTACTTGTTACTGTCACCTGTCAATCTTGAATTTGTCTATGACGTCCTATTTTCCTTGTTCCACGTTCTTGTGTTCAGTTTCGTAATTTACGTTCCGTTTTTGCTCATGTAACTTTGTCATATATAATTTTGTTCTTTATTTGTTCATTTCTTAAGTTTATGTTTGTGATACTGTATCCTATTCTTAATTCATGTTTTTTCTTGTTTTGTATTGTTACTTCTGTACAGTTCTGCAGGGATCTTTTGGCGCTTGAATAAACTTTGACGATTTTCGAAACAATACACCTTAGTTCCGATTTTGGCCACGCGTCAAGAGATCCATGTACGTCTATACTGGTACTGCTGGTGGGTGGTGCACAGATAGTGCTGTTGCACCTAAAGCGAAGGCAATATTAGCTACCTATAGTTTATTTACATATTTAGCAGTTATTTATATTTTTTTTTTTTGATATTTCTCGGGACCCCAGGGTCCCGGACCTTTAGAAGGCATATGAGGGGCCGAAGCCAACTCGCAGAGGCCCGTTAGACGCTTTCAATGGAAATGAGGCACTAACCGACGATTATCCCTGTGCGTACTATGCAAGTGCACCCAAGGACAACCCCCGGATGGTGTAGGACTATTGCAGAATATGGAGACAAAAAAAAATTGGGCTATGGGTTTGGATGGCTAAAGTGGACTGGTTATCTAAAACTATGGAAGGACTATGGCCCCTGCCTGACCAATGTGTGATGAATACAATACACGGATAAAATGGCAGGGGGTGACTTGCACACTCAACAATGGGCCCCCGGAAACGGTCGCTAGCACATAGTGTCGTAGCGACAAGGGGGCAACATGTCTTGAGGTGCTTAAGAGGAGTGGAGAGGTATTCCACGGCTATCAGGACAATCCCGGAAGTACGGTCAAGATCCCTACCAGCATCTTACTTCCTTCCTCCGAGCACGTTTGCTCTTGCGAATCTCTACTCAAGCCAGCCAATAAATGCTCGTGAAGGAGGAGGCGGGACGCGTGAGGGAGAGGCAAGCTTTGCACCCTCACGCCCCTAGTCGCCGCAGGAGACGCCCTGGGCGTCGGGAATCGGCAGCCGATTCCCGGCCACCGTAGGCGCGGGCTTGCGGACGGCGAGCAATGGGTAGCTCGCCGTCCGGTAAGGACCAGGCCCGAGTCGACGGCGCATCGTGTTCCACGCGCGCCTCAAAGAGATGTCAGCACTATTGACGGGGTCCGCTAGGGCCGATGCCAGCTAGGGTTGCGGGATGTTCGAAAGAGTTACCGTGGCCCCGGCACAGGCAACAGAAGGAACACGGGTGGGTTTTAGTCAGTAAAAGTCTGACACGCCCTCCCGCTCCGCCCAGAGCGGGAGAAGTCATTTGATGATTTCCCATCCACAAAAAAAACAAAAAAAAAAAAAAAAAAAAAAAGCCAGCCAATAAAGGCAAGAATGAGGTGGGAGGTCAGTTCTCGTCAGTGTTCACTCCAGCCGGCCAATAAAGGCAAGCCAGAGATGAGGAACATGACTTCTCCCGGGAGATAGGGTACGTGGGGTCGCTACTGCCCAGCAGCTCGCCACATGCTGCCCTGCGGGTTTCTGTATCTCTCTTGGTCTGGCTCCTCACCCTAGACCTGTTCCGGCAAAGTAACCTCTACCGGCACAGACCTAGAGTTCGAAGCGCGCAAGCCCCACCACGACGTCAACGTAGAGATACGGCGATGGGGTTATTTATATTATTTTTATTAATATTATTTTTATTAATATTATTTGTATTTTATGATATCTGATGATGATTCTTTTTACTCTGCCACTGATTCCTCTAGCTCATCCGTAAATGCAAGTTTTAGCTCCTTGACTGATACCATTGGTGACTTTGTGCGTCGGAGCTTCAGCCACCAAAAAGGCCACTTATTTAACGTCTGCCACATAAATGCGCAGAGTGTCCCAAGTCACTACAGTGATCTGTTGGACACCTTTACCGGCGCCAATGCCCATGCCGTTCTGGTTTCTGAGAGTTGGCTCATCTTCCCCATCATCATCCTCATCTTCTCTCCACCACCTACTCTCTTCCAGGTTTCACTCTTATCCGCAAAGACAGAATTGGAAAGGGAGGGGGTGGTGTAGCTATCTATCTTCGTAGCGATTTCTCTTTCAAAATCATTGCCTCATCCCCCTCACAGTACCACGCCTCCGCCGAGTACTTCTTTTTGGAAGTCTACGTCAAAGGCGTCAAGACCCTTCTTGGGGTTGTCTATTGTCCACCCGCCGTTGACTATTTTTCCGAACTCGAACTGGCGCTAGAGTCCGTGGGGTCAGAGTACGCACATTGCGTCATTATGGGCGATTTCAACACTGACCTTGCTCATCGCACCCCTCGATCCCGTAAACTCCTTCACATCATTGAGTCCGTCAGTCTCCATATACTTCCATTGCAACCTACCCATTTCAATATCTCAGGCGATGACACTTGGCTCGACTTAATTCTCACGTCCACTCCCTCCCTAGTTCCCTATCATGGTCAGTGTCCCGCTCCTGGATTTTCCCAACATGACCTCATTCTCCTCTCCTATGTCCTAAAACCGCCTAAACCTGTCCCAAAAGTTCTGCACATGCGGAGTTTTAGGCGCATGGACGTTGATAAGCTTCGTCAGGATGCGTCAGATATCAGTTGGGATCACCTGGCAGCGGCGACAGCTGTAGACGATAAACTGTGCATTTTCAATCGGGCGGTCCTTGCTCTAAACGACAGACATGCTCCTGTTAAGAAAATTAAACTTCGGCGTCCTCCTGCTCCTTGGATGACGACCGGGGTTCGAATGGCGATGAGGCGCAGGGATCGGGCCTTTCATAAATTTAAAAAGGATCGCAGTGAAGCTAATCGGAACTTTTTCAAAGTTGCTAGAAATCGGTGTAATCAGATGATGCGTAACGCTAAGCGCCGCCATATTCTCGAGAACATATCTTCTTCTTCACCTGCTGATATCTGGAAGTTCCTTGGTACTCTTGGTATCGGCAGACCACGTCATGTGGATTTTCCTAATACAATTGGCCTTGATGATATCAACCGTCACTTCACAACCACTTGTCATTTGGATTCCCAAATGTTGTCCCAGACGCTCAATTTCATTACTGGCTTAGCTAGTCCCATCATTGAACCATTTTACTTCTCTCCGGTCACCTTGGACGAAATTAAAAAGACTATCCTGTCCATAAAATCCAAGGCTGTGGGGGATGACGGCATCAGTCGTAGTATGGTCGTTTGGATCCTCGATACCCTACTTCCTCCGATTACCCATATCATTAACTTTTCGCTTGATTCCGGACAATTCCCATCCCTGTGGCGTATGGCCTATGTCCGCCCGCTCCCTAAAGTTTCAAACCCCTCCCTACCCACTCACTTTCGACCCATTTCCATTCTCCCATTCCTGTCTAAAGTGCTTGAGGCCTGCGTTCACAAACAGTTTGCGGGATTTGTTCACCGGAACAACCTTGTTAGCTCGTTTCAGTCTGGATTCAGGCCTGGGCATAGTACAGCTTCCGCTCTCCTTAAAGTGACTGGTGACGTTAGAGAAGCGATGGAGGATACTAAGGTTACTGTTTTGGTTTTAATTGATTTCTCCAATGCCTTTAACGCTGTCAGCCACGATATTCTCCTTGCTATGCTCTCTCATCTTATGGTTTCGTCCGAGGTTCTGGAATGGTTCTCTTCTTATCTTCGGGGGCGTCGGCAGTCGGTTCGCGTTGATGAGAGCTCTTCGAGTTGGTGTGACCTGGATGCTGGTGTTCCACAAGGCGGTATTCTTTCTCCATTGTTATTCTCCATCTTCATTAATTTTATAACTCACTGTCTTCGGTGTTCGTATCATCTTTATGCCGATGATCTTCAATTGTATACAGCTGCGCGGGTGGAAAGTTTATTGGATGCTGTAGCAGATGTAAACCGAGACTTAGATGCAATCAAAAAGTGGTCTGATAGTTTTGGGGTGTCAGTGAACCCTTCAAAGTGTCAGGCCATTGTAATTGGAAGCTCGCGCATGATGGGTAGGGTGACGCTTAGCTCTCTTCCTCCTCTCATTTTCAATGGTACCGTCATACCCATTACCCCTACTGTGAAAGATCTCGGTTTGCATCTTGACTCGACGCTTAGCTGGCAGCGCCAGGTCTCTAATGTTAGTCACTACGATCCCTGTATCGTCTGAGAAACTTTTTGCCCGCTAAGACGAAGACTATGCTTGTGCAGACTTTGATTTTCCCTATCATTGACTATGGTGACGTGTGCTACTTTGACTTGAATGCGGTGTTGCTGGATAAGCTTGACAGACTGCTTAACAATTGTATCCGGTTCATATTCAACCTCAGAAAATATGACCATGTGTCGAGCTACAGGTCTGAGCTCAAATGGATGCCCATTCGCCAGAGAAGAAATTTGCGTGCTTTGACCACGCTTTTCTCCCTTCTTAACTATCCCACTCCTCCTTCTTATCTATTGTCTCACTTCCAATATCTATGTTCTTCACACGCTAAGAATCTTCGTTCTTCTAACAATCTTCTCCTACTCTGTCCTTCTCATACTTCTGACTTTGTTCATTCTTCCTTTCATATTCAGTCCATTCTTCTTTGGAATGCGCTACCTCTTGACATCAGGACGGCCACCAGTCGGTATGCATTTAAGCGGAGATTGCGGAGTTATTTTCAAAATAAATAGCTTAGAGTCATCTCAAAACCTCTCTCTCTTGAGTTTGTATATAATGTATATATATATAATATAGGTATATATTATAGGTATATATTGTAGTAAATATGTATGTATGTGTATTATAAGTTTATAACTTATTTATGTACAAATTGTCCCATTCCTAACAGAGCACCTGCCATCTAATCTCTTCACCACCCTTGGTTGACTGGTAGAGTCTTTGTACTTTTTTAAGTGTGAAAAGATTAAATAAATAAATATTTGTATGAATGAGAAGTCGGCAAACCGGTTGAAATGAGCGTAAGGTGGTCTGAGATGAAATGAAATAAAGACAAAAAGAGATCAGTTGCTATACGACTGAGGAGGCAAGGAAATGTTTTCTTCATCGAACATTATTTAAATAGGAGCTCTGCAGCTTCACATACGACCTTGTTTACCGAACCATACTTGTTGACTTAAGATTATCGGTCAACCTGTCTATTCACTTCAAGCACAAAATTAAAACTGAACCGTCGAAGTGATAAAAGATAGATCGATATCGACGCTTTTGATTGATCATAATCTGAACGATATCGATCGTTGTCGACCGCGAAGATCCATCGCATGAATTTGTGCTTCGACTGACTCGATCAAAACGACCAAAGTCCAACCCATCTGAGATCTTAACTAATATAAAAGACGATATATGGTTGGAAAGAGAGTGAATAATACTCAGATGACAGCCGATGAGATTGATGACCCCAAGTAAAGAATAAATAGGACAGGAGGAGCTCGTGGCTAAGTAATAACAGCTGCACGGGTCGATCCATCAGGTTAAGCTACACTTGCCGGGGTTGTCCATGGATGGGTGACCATCTTTACATACCGAGACTCCTCCGTGCCTCGGCAAGCACGTTAAGCCGTTGGTCCCGGCTGTCATTCGTAGATTTTTGACAGTCGTTACGGGTCGTCAGAAGCCCGAAAGTCTGACAACCAGTCTTACCAAGGGGTATCGTATTACCCAGTTACTGGGTTGTGGAGGTCAGATAGGCAGTCGCTCCATGTAAAATACTGGTATTCAGCTGCATCCGGTTAGACTGGAAGCCGACCCCAACATAGTTGGGAAAAGGCTAGGCAGATTGATTGAAGATGATAATGACGGATTAGTGGATTAGTTTAACCACTCTTTTCAACTCTTAGCCTAGTGCAAGCATAGATACTTAAAATAACTCCTCTCCCAGATATATATACTTCACATTCTTCCGACTCTCCACCCTAGGAAGACGGGTTGCTGCGGTACAAACAAATGTACCACGCAAATGCATGATTTCTTTTTTTTAAATATTTAAAACAATTTTAATAAACAGTACTGTACTACGTAAATAACATACAATGCAACAAGAATTTATTAACTGGTTGTACTATTGTGTTGAATTGAATAATTACCTACTTAGTTTCCGGCCTGCATGCATGACTGGTCGCTTATTGCATTCTATGTTGCACTAAAGGCTGAAGATGACGATTTTATTGAGCACAAATCATTCTTGACTGGATTAAATTCTTATCAAAGACTTATTGAGTCGTATTGGATTATGTCTTATGAAGTAAGGTGGCTAGTGTTTCAAAGTCGATTATCCATGACATATCATCATCTTCTCCTGCCCTTATCCCCAATTTATTTGGGGTCGGTGCAACATGTCTTTTTCTTCCACACTTCTCTATTAGTCGTCATCTCGGTAGTCACTCCTTTTCTAGCCATATCTTCTTTCATATAGTCCATTCATCGTTTCTTTGGTCTTCCCCTACTCTCCAATATATGTGCGTTTAAATTCTTAATGACGTAACTTGATTCCACCAGTGGTCCACATTAGCCCGGGATGGCGAAAGCTGGAAGTTATTGGGGAGGCCAGCTGTGCGATGATAGACGTTTGAAACAGTAGCTTGATATTGGTCTATGTTTGTGGTGGACTCTTGTAATGGTTGTCTTCTTCGTCTCTTTTGTCGACACGAACTATACTTACAGGAATAGTTAATGCCATGGTAAAGTACTAGTCAGTCAGCAAGGTGGTAGTGGACAGACTTACTGCTCGAGCTGTTAAGAGCAAGTAATCCACTGACCTTTTTTAGAAGTATGGTCAGTTGTTTTGGTTTTTGTTGTAAGCAAGGTTTTCCTATAATTATATACAGATTTTGTAATATGATATGACATGCTCAAAGTTGTATTGTTTTAAAACTGCACAAACAGCCGCATGATGAGATTACCTCGCACAGACAGATGTGGTTTCAAACCTCACAGTATGGAGAGATTTTGAGATAAGCGTTGTGTTACATATTCAGTTTCTCGTTTAACGCTAGCTTATAGCAGTTAAAACTATTCTTTTGTCACGTAATAAATATTATTATCTGTTGATCTAAAATTAATTTCATACCATTCTTGAATTTGAAATGTGTCCAAAAATTTTCTCATCATAACTCAAACTCAAGTATTTATTGCATCATCATAATTATTAGCTCATACTGGACTTTTGGCTACATACAACTCTCATTTGGTTTTAGTTTTTGTTTCTTTCTCATAAATGTCTTCTGCTGAAGATAGGTACGCCTCATTTTTCCACAGTTGCCAAAAAATTACCTCGCTTGACAAACCGTTTACTTAGCAGACCATAGGACGCTTCTGGCCATCTTTCTGATTTAATTTTCTACTAACATTTTAGACAACTATGGATATTGGTACCTTCTTCTTTGGCCAAACCACAGTACTGTACCAAAGTACTGAAAATCATTCCCTCTCCGTGGATCCTTGTTTATTGTCCTCCATCCTTGGTTGTGTCGACTTTTGAGTTTGATCTCAGTTTCATTACCTCGAGCACATGAAGCATCCTCTTTTGTTTCACGTATGGTTTCGGTCAACGACTACATTGCGAAATGCAGGGATTTGTTGGCGCTCGGATGACGTTGACAGAAGGGCGCTGCTGGTTTAGTTTGATTTGAGCGATTGTTTTGTGAAATGTATTGGAAAAACAAGATGGCGGCGTTAGTTCCGATTTTGAAAAACAAGATGGCGGCATGAGTTCCGATTTTGAAAAACAAGATGTTGGCGTTAGTTCCGATGTTTAAAAACAAGTTGGTGGCGTTAGTTCCGATTTTGGAAAACAAGATGGCGGCGTTAGTTCCGATTTTGGCCACACACCAATAGATCCGTCTACTGCTATATTTCTGCTTACTACTTGGGGTCTTGTCATCAGCTACGTCAGTGTCTCGCCTACGGTCTTCCCAGGCGTAACGGCACATTATGTAAAACATTGCTTAACACTTTATTGTACTTACGATAATGAAATGAAAAGTAAAATGTTGGCCTTCGATATTGTAACTGCCTACTGGTTGAACGTGTAGCAGTAATTTTGGGTAACGGTTTTATTAATCTACGTAATACGGTTCTGTTTACTGGCCCTTTGCTAACAGGCACTTAACCTCTACCTAGACGTTAAACTGCTGTGGTTAATTAACTTTATAGTGGTGTACTTGATGAGGATTTTAATACCGAGAAATGGCACGATATGCATCACGACTTGGTAAGTGCAAGTCATCCGCGACAGCAAAAGAGAGAATTAGATGATTCGGATTGCATTCATTTTATGATTTTAATTCTTCTTTTTTAATCGTGATGATGATGACGAGATGGACGAAGTAATAAGATAAACGAGCATATTTTAAATTGTCATTTTGTTCCAATGCGGGGTGCGGAGTGGCAAAATATACATTAAGAAGAATGTATAATTTAAAGAACTAGATTAATCTCGTTGCGTCCTAAACGCAAGTATACTGAAAGCAGCTCTACGGGAAAGTAGACCATACCAGGTACTGTCGGTAGCATCACCTATGCAAAAGGCTGCTTGTGGTCACCATCTCATAAAGATTTATAAAAATTTTCGTAACAAGACTGCAGGCGGGCCGGCCATTTTGAACCGAGTATGTTTCAGGACTGATAATGTATGTTTATTTGAATTTTATTGTAGTGCGATAGCAGTGACTGGAATGTTTTCAAACAGGTATTATCTCCAGTATCAATGATAAAAATTCTAATCATGCTTTGTTTTGTGCTGAAATATATGAAAACTTGGCAAAAAATGTAATTTCATTTCTCTCTTCATTGTAATGGAATCAAGCCCGGCTACAAAATGAGAGGATGTTGCGGTTTCAGATGGATGTGATTAGCAGCAGACGAATTTTAAGCTGATCTAATTTGACGGAGAGCGCTCGTGCCTTAATTGGTGCCTACATAACTACGCAAGTACTAAGTACTTTCGGTCGATAAGGGGAGGAGATTATTAAAGAATACTGGCTTTATTTATAATTGCGTAACAAAGCCTAAATACGTTTCCAGAAATAGGTCACATCACAAAGTTTTCAATAAAAATGTGACACAATCATAACCATACTCCTTTTGGTTCGTCTACGTTTATACATCTTGTCGTGCACGTGAGTCGGTTGGGTTGGGGTCGCGTCGTTTACACTGACGTCCCCTTTCCTTTAGTAAATCGCCTTACATTTATTCATTTTCGCAACGTGACCAAACCATCTAAGAATGTAAGCATTACTCTTTTAATGTGTCTCTACCTCAACCG
The DNA here is from genome assembly GCA_947568875.1 of Fissipunctia ypsillon. NCBI lineage: Eukaryota > Metazoa > Arthropoda > Insecta > Lepidoptera > Noctuidae > Fissipunctia > Fissipunctia ypsillon. The sequence continues at coordinate 19,024,630 of OX387662.1, forward strand.
TTTTAACCGCAACGATGAATAATATTGCGTCTTGAAAATAACAATATTGTGTATAAGTATATATTATTCCATCTCGGTATTTTCTAGTTACGCTTACGCTCACTCCATAATAAAAGCAGTCCGATTCTAACTGAATCTTGATATAATATAAAGCGGATATCAGAGTGATTCTATTGGTTCGCCCGTCGACTCCGTCCAATGATTGATGTGCACAACTGAAATGCGATTAAAATTGATCACCTCGTCGTATTTGCTTACGAAGAAAATATTATTGGGAATTTGAGATGATTCAAGATTAATAATACCTACGTTAGAAAAAAGTATAGTGTAGAGCTTGAATGAGTTTGGAATAAGTAAACCACACTGGACCCGTGCGATAGATTATAGCCTGCACTCTCTTTCGGAGACGAGGTCTAATACCCAGAAGTGGGAACATTAAGATTAGAGTTGCCGCGAATAGTTGTAATAGCGAATTGTCGAATATCGATTAATCGCCATTCCCTATGGCGAATAGTCGAATAATTCGCTATTATTATTCGACATTAACATAGGAATATAAAAAATAGTTTATTTGTTATCGAATGTACCTATCACGCCTGTAGAATCATTTATTTTTTACCTACTTTAATCTAATATTTTTCTAAGGTTATGAGAAAAGAAAATGAAGTTAGGAAATCAGTCTCACATTCTGATATTATACTGATTTTACATTTTTAAATGCTGGCAACCCTTTTCTTGTACGTTATATACCTACTATTACCTACCTATTTTACGGGGATTATTCCTCCTTTTGTGTAACCATGCATTTAATACTTTAGGGGATTTCCCGCTCAACTTATTTCGCTTGTCTTTAGGCTGGGTGGCACGCATTTGTATGTCATTCGTGATAGATGAGCTTGCTTGACGTGACGTCGCGTCGGTCAATGTTTTAATTATCGTATCGAGAACAAGTGCTTAAATTAAAGACTGAAATAGTTAAAGTGTAACTCAAAAAGCAAAACAATCATGCCAAATCCCGGGAAAAAATGTCATGTTTGGCGTTATTTTGAGGAGGAAGAAAACAGTGCGAAATGTATTTTGTGTAGTGTAAAAATTAGTAGAGCAGCGAAGAAAGCAGGAACATCGCCCTTGCAGAATCATTTGAAATTCAAACACCCAGGTTATTTATGTTTTATTTACCTACTATATATACAGTTTTACCATTCATTTAAGTATTATTCTGATTGTGAGTTTTGTTATTACTGATTTTTGTATGGCATTTAATAATAATGATAATAATTGATACTAAACTATGTGTGTTTTGTTTTTTAAGAAAAAATAAAGTGATTATTTTGAAGCCTATAGTTGTTTTTCTCATTAAAAGTTTATTTTAGACAACTATTCGCCGAATGTCGAATAATAGACTTTATTATTCGGTATTCGACGAATAGCAAAAAAATGTCGAATAATGCCGAATACCGAATAATAGCGACTATTCGCGGCAACTCTAATTAAGATATACAGAAAACATATTTGGCAACAGTTCGTGAAACGCAAAATACAAATAATAATAAAAAAATACTTATATGTGATAATTATGTTAGCTGTTGTTGTTGATACCTTATCTTAGAACAGAAGTTAAGATTGACAATTGAATAATACACCATTAAATTCATCAGCTTTGGTGAAAGATGAAGGTTACCATCTTTTTGATATGAAGGTCATATAGCTGACATTTCGTTTTAAATATCAAAATACATTACATAACATAGGCTAAAGAACTGGCTGGAGAAATAATGTTCTTTACAATAATACTGCTTCTGCCCAACCGATGTGGTACATAGGCCTTTTAATTAAGTCCTGCTTTAAGCCGTTTCATTGTTCAAAGATTTTGAAGAGTTTGATTAATTTTTAATGTGTGCTTACCAGTTGCTATTCAAGTATTTCTTCAGAAAGATATGAAGAAATTCTGCCATCCGTCTTCCTGCCCTTGTCCCATATTACTTAGGGGTCCGCGCACCACGTTTTCTTTTTCATTCTCCCCCTGTCAACCGTCACGCTATCATTCACTCCCTTCTCTTTCATATAATTCCTCACACAATAACTGACGTAAAAATGGTGGATGCCAAGCTTCACAGCTTGGCTCATCGCCGCAAGGTTGCCTACTTGTCGGTCTTCTACAGATTGTACTTCGGTGAGTGTGCTCAAGAACTCCATGACCTCATTCCACCGGACCCCTTCTACAATCGGACATCTGGACGCACTGCAAGTTACCATCCCTGCCTAGTTGCTATTCCACCAATTCGCACTAAGCGTTTCCAAATGTCTTTTGTGATGCGCACAGCAAAGGAGTGGAACTCTCTACCTGCGTCTGTGTTTCTGAACGCATACAACCCCGATCTCTTCAGAGTGAGAGTGAACAGGCTTCTTCTGGGTAAGCTCGCTCCATCATCGACTTTGACACTCCTGAGCTAGATTAGAGTCAAGAGCAAACCCATCTCAAATAAAAAAAAAAACAATCCATCCATCTTTTCTTTGGCCTTCTTCTCCCGCTCCATCCATCAACATTTATATTCATCACTCTTCTAGTCAAATGTGTTTCCTCCCTTCTCATTACCGAGCAAAAAGTAAGTCTGCCATTGGAATACTTTTAATTAGACTTATACTGTCTGATTCAGAAAGTTATTGGGAATTTATTGGGAAGTTATTGGATTAATGAGAGTTATACAACACGGAAGTGCGTTCTTCAACTTGAGTCGTACATTCTACCCATCTCAAACCGGCTCCTACATTTATGGCCTGAAGAATGTTTTATCCCTTTCGATAAACGACCTCGGACTTCGAAATTCGTAAATTAAAAAGAGAAGGTCGAATCTTACATACCTACATTTGCTGACGAAGAAATTTTGTCGCTACCCACCCATTTGCTAAAGAGAGCAGATCATTGCGATACGTTGCGATACTATGACAGTTTAGTACATTATAATTATACATACTTGACAACGCAGTTACTACTTATATTTCATGTATTTTACGTAATGACCGGTTGCAATCACTTTGTGGTAATTTTTAAGAGCGGTGTTTAAGAAATTTATAAATGGCCATTAGCCTGTCTGAGTAAAAAATAATCATTTTGCTTGAAATGTTCGGTTAGTGCTGTTATTGACTGGTCAATATGTTTAATGACCAGTCGTTGTGATGATTGTTGGCTGGAAACCGTACCTGTCATTTCTAATGTTTAAGTTTTATATTTTCTAGTAAATTCTCGAGCTGAATTCATTGTTTGCTTATTAGAAAGAAAGACAGAAAAATAGGTTTAATTGTCATAGAAACACGTGCGTACAAAAGAGTAATTAAAAAAATAAAACAAATCTACACTAGCAGCGCCCCGCGATTTCACGCGTATAAGTCTTGGTCCCGTGGGATATCTGGATAAAAATGTATCCTATGTGTTAATCCAGATTATAAACTATTTGTGTGCCAAATTTCATCCAAATCTGTTCAGGAGTTTTTGCGTGAAAGAGTAACAAACATCCGTCCATCCATCCTCACAAACTTTCGCGTTTATAATATTATATTAGGAGGATTATAATCACGAGCACAAAACAGAAATAGTCGTCTGCACTTCATGACTGAAAAGAAAGCTTCCACTCAGCATGATGCTGTGCTATGGGGGACCCACAGCACAGCGCTGATTTTCAGTGATGACCCGAAAAAGACGTAAGGAAATCAAGTCAGGTTCAGTGATTTGGACGTATACATAAATAGGTAACAAAATAAAATTGATTAACAGCACCTACTAAGGATGTAATGTAAGTTCTATACAAGCAATTATATGAATAAATACTAATAAATAACAAGATTAATATTAGGTCATTACTAAGGTGTTACTAATTCAATTTACAATTTGTGGGTAGACAGACACGTCTTGTCCAGTCAACACAAAACAACTATCTCAGTCCTTGAACATTACTGCTCTTAAATAGTACTAATCAAAAGATTATTCAATTCCATACCAGTCTGTGGTGTTTATGTAACATCAGTTACAAAATCAAGATAATCACATTAGCCGGTAAATGCCGTAATTCCGTACGCAATAGTCACAAACTTGTGCAACCATTGTTTGTAGAGGAAATACCTCAACAGCAGCGACCTTGACCGGAGTGATATTGAAAGCGTTGGACAAACGTTTGAAAATAAAATGTCAGGGTTTAGTGGGCGTGTGTCATGAAATTATTAAAATTACTTTTAATAGCCGGAGAGATTAAGAAAGTGATAATAACCCACATCTTCATCATGTCCCTATATAGCCAATCTATATAGGGTCTATATGTGGTCTTCTTCTACACTCTCTATCCCCGCCCCGCGCCATGATCTCGGTCCCGGCTGATATTCGTAGACCTTTGACAGTCGTAACGGGTAATCAGAAGCCCAAAAGTCTGACAACCAGTTTTACCAAGGGGTATTGTGTTACCTAGGAACTGGGTTGTGGAGGTCAGATAGGCAGTAGCTCCCGCTCCATGTAAAATACTGGCCAGCTGCATCCCGTTAGGCTGGAAGCCGACCCCAACTTAGTTGGGAAAAGGCTTGGCAGATTGATACATCTCTATCATCGTCATCTCAATGTCCATTTCCATAACATCATCATTAACACTGTCCATCTTTCATTTCTTTGGTCCGAATCTTTGCTTATAGCCATTCTCATTAATACAGTAACGGCTAGGATTTGCAGGTAGTCCGTACTCCGCAGGCCGTTAACAATTAGGATAGTGTAAAGTGATAATTGAAACCAGCTGGATAGGTTAATACATATAATTAAATAGGTAGAAGTAACACGGCTAGGTCGTGGGTAAATTCACTGATATTGTTCTGAGCAGTTTCATACTTGGATAGGTAAGAAGGGTAGGTACCGTCCTTGGCTGGAGGTGGTAGATGTAAGGGCCTGTCAGGTCAGACTCAGCAAGAGGTCCTCGTTGAATGCCGTTAGCTTGCGTTGATAGCAGGCCGTAGGGCGGCGGTAGTGCACAGTCCAGCTACGCGTACAGCGCGCAGTTGCAATTGGAGGAGCATGCAGTGTGTACGAGGTCCAGCTCTCAGCCAGGACGTAGAACACTGGAAAGCGCGAAAGGGAGCGCATGTCAGATGCGGTGCGAAAAAACAGCAAGCCGCATGCGGCGTGCCTAGTCTCATTCCGCTTTCAGCATCCAAGGAACGGTTTGGAGAGCAGGGTAGGCAGGAAGCTTAACATATCGCAGCGGCTTACAGGCAGAAAGTTTGCAAAGATAGCGTGGCACAAAGACAGATGCAATATAAGGTTATGTATTGCACGCGAGCAAGTAATACAATGAGCTTAGCAGATATATCGCTTATAGCACACAGTGGGGGCCTGCTAAGCCCTGATGCAGCAGCAATACATACATTTTTTAGTCTCCTGTGCACTGGATAACTTATAGGTGCATGGTTAGATATGACACCCGAGAAGTCAGGTATTACATAGATGAGATATTAACAACGGTTATCCAGTACAGAGGTAGTATAAATACTAATTTAATGAGGAACTCACCCTAGGTTGGGGCACACAGAATGCCGAGGGTCAGGAAATAACTCCTGCTAGCGAGACAATCAGCAATAGAAATGGACGAGTGTTCATTAGACAATTAGTGTTGTTCCATGATTTTAGTGATGTACTTAGCTTACTAATTGTGAAATAGCTCGACTATTTACCCCTGAGAAGTTAGACAACGCTACAATACAATAATATTTTTGTTGTCACATTCTTCTCATTCTTCTGCATCATCATCATATTATTTATTTTCAAATAGCATAGTCATTGCTTTACGAAAAGGAGATATCAGGGAAATAGTCATGTGCAACCAGCATTGTAAGAAATGTTATTCTACATACTCATCATCATTTTTGTATGGCGTTCAAGTGCAAGGATAAATAATAATAACCCGCCTATTCTTTTCCTAACTAAATTGTGTTCGGCTCCTAGTCTAACCAGAAGCAGCAAAATATTCTACGAGCTGCCTAGCGAAAATGTCTAGCGAATCCTATGAAAATTTTAGTTGCCCAACATAACTAAAAGCACTATGTGAAAAAAATAGATATCAAAAACTCGGCACGTGACAACGCATATTCAAGTGAGCTTTAATCGGCTTCCCGTGCGGATTGAATATGGATTTCTCACGAATATAGGACAAAGGCATCGCTTGAATTTCCCATGCGGTCCAGGCAGTATGCTGATTTATTCATATTGATCCCTACGACTATGAATAGAACTCCCCATCTCCCGAACGTGGTCTAAGAGTCGACTAAACGGTTATATGAAGATGGACAGGGGGACCTAACTTCGTAATAATATTATTCAGCGGTTGCCAACTGTTTGTTGAGGTCGACGAGGGGAACGTTGTTCTATAGAGTGTTCATAATAATTGTATGGGAAAACTCTGCAAGCATAGAAGCAAAAGTTTAAATCGGAATATTGGAAAAAGTAACAGACCTGTTCATAAAGACAACACCTACGTTTTTGAATTCATTAGTAGATATCAGGGCCTCTGACATTTTTGGACGTACAGGTTTAAATTAACCTAGATCGGGTTCGTCGCTAGCTAACATTGCAATTCCGAACAACCATTACTTGCACCTATAATAATAATATCTTAGTTTTTAGTTTATTTTAGGCACTATAATTGTATGGATAACTTGACGCTGTTGGCTACATGTACACTTTTGTAAACGTTTTATTAGAATAAAATTTAGTTTTTTTTTTTTTTAATTTAGGAGAACAGAGTTGTATTTGGACTGTGCAGGAAGGAAATAATATTCGATGTACACAAATATCGGTCGGTATTTTTCTGCTGCGGAACATTCGTTAAAAGATTCGTTTTCTGTTAACCAATGTAGAACAAAAACTGGACATAATTTAAACAACTTTTTTAATTATATCATTTTTCGTTCCTCGGCGATTGTCCCGAAATATCCCAAAAAATTAAGCTAACCGAATATTTGTGTTGCTACTCCAATCGGAAAACGAGAGCCTTAACTTAATGAGAAGTGACGTCATTTAGATTTGTGAGTCTCGAGGGAGGGCCGGGCCTGTCTAATAACATAGCTATGTCTAGATCCAGCTGTTTTATTAGGACTGACATTTGGTTAATATTTTATGATATTCACGCGAATTCAAAATGACTTGAGACCGGAATTCAAACTGGGAAACCTAGAACGAGTTTTGCTCTTTGAACTCTTGTGGGCAAGTGATACGCTGCTACATACATTGCTATAATCATCACGACTTATTCTTGTGCTCCCAATGAACAACCTGTACTCAGAAAAACGCTCTTGTTTTTGAGGTGTTTTTTAAAACTCGACGCACTTTTGAGAAGCTTGTTCAAAATCAAGACCAATGCTTTGAAAAGAATCCACGGATGACATTTATTTATTTAATTCTTCATGCACAGAAATGTACAGAGGCGGACTTAATGCCATAGGCATTTTCTACCAGTCAACCTTTGGGTGATGCAGAGACAAACAGTGGTAGGTGCATTTACCCTGTTTGTACCACAAATCACTAAACACGTTTAGCACTAAACGAATTTATTTAAAACATCGTTCGGTTTCTGTCAATCGTTTGAAGATGACAGAGATAGAGCGATGTTTTGAATAAGTGTAGTGGGCCTTACAGTATCACAGTTCTAAGCCGCCATGTTTGTTTCGCCACAGTTAATCCATTCAAACGAACTGGATTGTTAATTAATTGTCTATGGGAGAGCCTACGTCCAACAGTATCTCCAGACGGTTATGTATTTGATTATGCATTCATTCATCAATCAGCACGCTCCGATGGGACTATAATTAACCGTATTGTTTCGTCTTATGCACACCGTCAGTGAAACTGGGCATCTGTCACGAATGCATATTTTATTGTGTTTTTCTGAGAAGCAAGTATGTAAAAAATGATTGATTTCTGAAGAGTGAAGATTGTAGTTATGAGAATGATTGATCTCAAATCTTAGGGCAAACGTGATTCTTCTATTTGGAGAATTATCTGCTGCTAAAGACCATTTTTTAGTTTACTTTTAATCACAAAATACCCCTGCTTCTCACGGGCTTCTCACGAGCACGACGTCAAAGTCTGAAGTCAAAGTCGGTTCTCATGGTGCAACCTACAAAAAAATCCGTGACGTAGTTTAGAAGAACAACCCGGACACGAAAAGCGATTTTAATTTATAATATTTGTAGAAAATTCAAGACTTGATAAAGAATGAAAACATAATTTGACGTTGACCGCAACACCACCAGCATCGACTTTGACCAATTTAAAGTTCAAAATAGGCAGGATTCACCTCTGTCTTATCAGGTAAATGCAAAGTTAATGAACTGTGTTCAGTGTTTGAACAATTTGCATAATTAGGTACTGTTTTCATAGCAAGGTCGGATCAGGTTTGATTCCCACTATGGCTCGTTTGCAGTTTCCCAGTGTTGCGAAAAGTAAATCAGGGGACATCCATATTCTTTAAACATTTATATTAAACCCATACATGACATCTGTGCAGACGATAAACTCATAATGTCACACGAATTTCCTGATTTTTGGAGCCTTGGTTCTTGTCACAATTGTTCATATTTGTGTGATCCCTAGTGTGACGATATTTTCCATATTAAATTAAACCTCATACTAGTGTTGATAGAGTTGGTAATTTTTAATTTTTTTTTGTTACAGTTGAAGTTTAGAGTTTTGATACTTTAGTTTATCATGTGACGTCTCGAAGCTTATAACTTGTCACACAATGACACAATTTGTTGACCTCCTCCCTCTCCCGTAATGTGTGAGGTAATTAATGGATGGTCTCACCTAAGGGTTTCACTCTCAAAAGTTCGCTTCAAATATATTTCAATCAGATTCCTCCATGTCGTGGCTTTATATTCAGCAATGGACGATACCAGGCTGTAACGAAAAAAAAAATACACATGTATTCGGCATTTTTCAGAAAGCGCAATAAATGTTTAATGAAATTTCAACATGCGTTTCGCAATGCTTGCTCAGTAAGCACAAACGAATAGGGCTTTATTTTTAAACTAGCGACTCGCCCCTGCTTCGCACGGTTTTTACGACTGACAAAACATGGAGATTTCTTTATTATATCTAACTTAAATATTAATGTATTATACGTCGTGGCCAGATCTTAGAATCGATCATTTCATGAAGTGTTCGGCCATTTTATAAAATGGATGTATTTCATGAAACAGAACATCGACCGTTGGTCACATCATGATGTGGTCTAGCCAGATCATTGAATACTCAACGTTTGGCGATATGAACAGTTAAACGCACGACTACTTCATGATTTGGCCAAACATTAATGATCATATCGAAAAATAGTTAGATTATCCACCGGTAGAGGTGTTGATGTCGCTTTGTTTTTGTTGTGCATCTATTCCTACTCGAATAATTCTTATTTTAGGGTCCTAAAAATACTAAATAGCCAAGTAACTGCGACCAACTTGGATGTAGGGTTCGCCAGCCGCTGCCACGGCACCGCTCGCTTTGCTCGCTCGGCTCGCGCGCGGTTAGTCACAGTTCTAACCTAACTCATTTGGTCGGGGAGCGTGCCATTAGCGGCGTGAAATGCAACTACTTTGCGATATGCTCTGTAGTCAGCTGGTGAAATGACCAGGCAGATCACGATATGGCCATTTCTACAATCGGACCATGACATATACCCTACATTAATAATATGGCCAAACGTCGACTGACATATCATTAAACAATGACGTTTAAACGATATGGTCGATTTTAGCTGGACAATTCATGAAAAACAACCATTTCATGAAATGACCGAACACTTCATGAAATGATCAATTCTAAAATTTGGCTACGACATACACATAAACCTTCCAGAATAAATTCTCTAAATGATGTTGAAAACCACGTCAAAATCCGTTGGGTAGTTTAGAAGAACAATGCGGTCACACAGACATACACGAAAATTGACTTCAATTTATAATATGTATAGACGGAAAGTCCAATTAACCATGAGTTTGTTGGTTTACCGGCCAGTGTGAAGCGTAGGCCGGTTTGATTAAAAACTTGGTAATAAAAACTGCTACCAGCGGGTGTTCATTTGAGGGTTGATGAGAATGGGGCCTTGTTTGTTTAGGGATTTAGGTGTTTAGAGACGACGGTGAATATGATTGATGTCCTGGTTTTAAAGCTGAAAATTCAATCTACTATAAATCAGTGCGCTTATATGAGTGACGGCCTAAATTGTTTAGGCAGGCATTAATGCTTCAATTATCTAGCTAAAAGATATCACCAGGAGACTGGCCGAAAAAAATTCATCAGGCCTACAAAAAACAATCTGCGAAAACTGTATGAGCGGTGAATGACCTTTGTTTTAATAGCCTTCAGGATAATTTAATCAGTCTAGTTTTTATTTTACAGGAAATAGAAGCCATCGAAGAGCAATGGCGGACGGAGTCAGCAGAGCTGGTGACGGCAGTGGCGCGGCTACAGGACGAGAACAAACGTCTACGAAGGACTATCAATGCGCCCGCAGACGGTGAGGACTTTTACATCTTTTAATGGGGTTTTTGCTGATCCACTTCAGCCATTTCAAGATTAAGCTTATATTATAACACAGTTTAAATGCCATGTTCATAGACCTTCACGCCTGTCTGATTTGACCAAAATCCCAAACACTACACAAGCTTTAGTTTCGTGGATTGAACGCGTCGGAACAGAACGATCTTGTGCAAGTTCCTCAGTTCAGATTGATCTCTCCATGTATGCCATGCCATGAAACCTTGAGACATAATCTTTTCCGACCTACTTTTTGTGATACTTAGTAGTTACCAGGGGCGAAGCCTTCATACAACCCGATTCAAATCGGCTTCCCTTCGGGCCAACCACTCTTCTTAAGGTCTACTATTGCCAAATAATATGGTACACCTGAGTGTAATTGTGTATCACATCACATTACATAATTATATTTAAATACCAGTTTAATACATCATACGATTAAAAACCTACAGGTTTTTGTCTGAGTTTATGAGAACTGAACAATGCTTTCTTCGGCTTCCCTCTACTGAAAATGGTAGCTGTGCCACGCTTTTATCTATGCCGCATCTGCTAGTTCTATTTTAATAAATGCTAGTTCCATCTCCTCTTTATACACTTACGAGACATATTAGTTACATCGCTCAAATAAAGCTCGATAATCATAACTTAAGTCTTCAACCAGTGCGTCCTGCTCGTTATGACATACGGTGCCGAAACGTGGACACTGACAGATGGGCTGGTCCACAAATTCAAGGTCGCTCAGCGCGCTGTGGAGCGGGCTATGCTTGGAGTTTCTTTGAAGGATAAAATCAGAATCAGACAGAATCGAAGACTGCAGGCTATGTCGGTTGACATAGCCTGCACAGTATAAGCAAACTGAAGTGGCAGTGGGCTGGCCATGTTTGTCGAAGGACTGATGAGCGACGAGTCCTGGATTGGAGACCTGCACCCTAATTGCGTAACACACTATCAATCACAATTTGAATGATTTCGAAGCATATTGCTAATCCATTGCCTAATATGTTCGAAAAAAAATTCAGCTCAACAACGTTTAGGTATAGTGTAATGAATGTTGTTGAACTGTCAAAATGAAACCGATTGCTATCGTAAGTGTGTTACGCAATTAGGGTGCACATATCGGCAAGCGTAGTGTGGGACGCCCCCAGCTAGATGGACCGACGACCTTAAGAAGGTGGCTGGGACAGACTGGATGCGGAAGGCGAAGGACAGGGTGTTGTGGCGCAGCCTGGGAGAGGCCTGTGTTCAGTAGTAGACTGCGAAAGGCTGATTTGATTGAATCTTAACTAATAACCGTCGAAAAATATCGATCAACGCAAACTTGTAGCTTCGACCTTTCATAAACCTTATTTCAGCGGTCGTTCATTCCAAATACATAGGAAAAGTTAGTGGCAATATTTCCCGCACCCACATCGCTTCTGATTAGTTTCGGCCCGGGTTTGGGCCTAGTGCTTCCCAAGAGACTGACGGACAGTCAACCGCATGTACAAGGTATACATTTGACATTGACAGCGTTATGATGTCGTAGCACTAAGGGCCGTTTTCGCAGTTCAAGTGTTACCACAGACGTAATTAAATGTACTTGCTAGCATCCCCAGAATGATTGACTTGAACAAACGATAACCATTGTGGTGCGCCATACAGGGTATTGTAAAGTTATGATCGTGACCTATTTGTGTTTGGTTTCTAAGATTAATAAATTAATTGGAGATTCTATAACCAGCATTTTCAGATTTAATTATCTGTGGATTGGCGCGCAATTCGAAATTCAAATAAATTTTATTCGAAAGCCGTGTTAATTTAATTTCAAATTCAGTCATTTGTTTTTAAATAGTTTTTTGTTTTTGTGAAATTATTTATTAATTAATTTTATTTTTATATTATTAATATTAATTAATTTATAAATTAATTATTAATTATTATTAGTTTTTGGCGCCATGGATAAATTGAAAATTCGTACAATTTTCGAATATGATTTCCTACGTGGAAATACCGCTGCGCAAACAACACAAAACATTAACGACGTGTACGGGCCTAACACTGCTTGCATAAACACGGTCCATTATTGATTGGTTTAATCGTTTTAAATTTGGAAATTTTGAGTTGAAGAACGAGCCACGCGGTCGGCCGGTAACTATTGTCGACAACGACGAATTGAAGGCGATAGTGGAAGCGGATCCAATTCAATCTACGACTGAGCTTGCTGTGCGGGCTTGGAGTTAGTGTCAAAACAACATTGAAGCACTTGCGTCAAATCGAAAAGATTAAAAAGCTAGATAAGTGGGTGCCACACGAATTAAGCGACCAACAGCGAGACTTACGCGTCGAAGCATGCATAGAACTACTGAATCGGCATAGAAACGAGGTAGTTCTAAATCGAATTTTTTTCTGCGATGAAAAGTGGATCCTGTACGACAACCGTAAGCGTTCGTCTCAGTGGGCGGACCCGGGTACAGCACCTAATCAGTGCGCTAAAAAAGAGATTACTCATAGGAAGACGATGGTGACTGTCTGGTGGACCAGAGCCGGACTTGTACATCACAGCTTCTTACCGAATGGCACAACAGTGACGGCAGATGTCTATTGCCAAGAATTGCAAACAATGATGGAGAAGCACGCAATTCAACATCGATCGCTCTTCCCCATTGCTTCTCCAAGACAACGCGCGAGCTCACACTTCACGACAGACCATCGCTAAGCTACAAGAGTTACAGCTGGAAGCTCTCCGTCACCCACCGTACTCACCGGACCTTTTTTTTTTTTTTTTTTTTGTGGATGGGAAATCATCAAATGACTTCTCCCGCTCTGGGCGGAGCGGGAGGGCGTGTCAGACTTTTACTGACTAAAACCCACCCGTGTTCCTTCTGTTGCCTGTGCCGGGGCCACGGTAACTCTTTCGAACATCCCGCAACCCTAGCTGGCATCGGCCCTAGCGGACCCCGTCAATAGTGCTGACATCTCTGAGGCGCGCGTGGAACACGACGCGCCGTCGACTCGGGCCTGGTTCTTTTCTTACCGGACGGCGAGCTACCCATTGCTCGCCGTCCGCAAGCCCGCGCCTACGGTGGCCGGGAATCGGCTGCCGATTCCCGACGCCCAGGGCGTCTCCTGCGGCGACTAGGGGCGTGAGGGTGCAAAGCTTGCCTCTCCCTCACGCGTCCCGCCTCCTCCTTCACGAGCATTACTGCTTCGCAGAAGGAGGTAATGGCTTCCCATGCACTCTCGCTCCGTACCATGGCCTGGACCAGGGCCGGACGCGAGAGATCGCCGCCGCCGATCGCTTCCGCGAGGACACGGCGGTGCTCCGCCCAAGCCGGGCAGACCTCCACCGTATGCTCCACCATGTCCTCCGGGCGATCCACACAGTGGTGACACCCGGGCGTTTCCTCCCGCCTTATCCGGAACAGGTACCTCCCGAAGCACCCGTGTCCGGTGAGGACCTGGGTCAGGCGGAAGGTGAGGACGCCGTGGCGCCTCTCCAGCCACTCCTCAAAGAGGGGACTTATCGCCGCAATTGTGGCGTGCCCAGCGCTGGGTTGCGACAATCGCACTCTCCATGCCGCCATGAGTTCCTGACTCACCGGACCTTGCCCCAACAGATTTCTAATTTTTTTTTTTTCAAAATTTTTGTCAATTTTTTAAGTGGGAAAAAATTCGACACCCGAGTGGCAGTACAAAACGCTTTCGCTAACTTTATCGCCTCCCGTCCGGCAGACTTCACAGTAAAAGGATAAGTGAACTGCCGTTGAAATGGCAAAATTGTATAGATAATTTGGGCCACTTTGATTAGCTGAAATAAAAAAATTACCAAAATTTTTACATTTTAAAATTTTCATACAACTCTCCAATTTCATAGGTAAAGATATAATAATATATCAATATCGTTCTTCCGCTTGCACCAGGAATGCTTGGGTTTCCTAGGAAAGCGGTTCCGTCATATTAAAACGGCCGTCATGAAATCTGTAATTTTCACCAGTATTTAATATTAAGGTGAGGAGCTCGAGACTAAGTAATAACAGCCGCACGGGTCGCCATCAGGTTAAGCTATGCTTGCCGGAGTTGTTTTCTGGATGGGTGACCATCTTTACACACCAAGACCCCTCCGTGCTTCGGAAAGCACGTTAAGCTGTTGGTCCCGGCTGTCATTCGTGGATCTTTGACATTCGTTACGGGCCGTCAGAGGCCCGAAAGTCTGACAACCAGTACTTACCAAGGGGTATCGTATTACCCAGTTCTGTAACTGTTGTGGAGGTCAGATAGGCAGTCGCTCCATTGTAAAACAATGGTATTCCGCTACGTCCGGTTAGACTGAAAGCTGACCCCAGCATACTTGGGAAAAGGCTAGGCAGACTGATTGATTTAACATTAAGGTGTCAAAAACGCTCCGTATTTGGACCGCCGTTATTTTGCGATCATTCACTGCTGTCTTAGGACACCAAAGCTATAATGCATAAACGTACTTAAACATCGTTCTGTCTCTGTCAAACAATTGACATAAATAGAACGACGGACGTTTTAAATTCGTTTGCAGCTAAATGCATTTATGGCGGATTTGACCAAACTTTTATACCTAACTCCTTACTAATAAACGTTGTATAGCGTCTGTATAGTTAAAAAAACGCTTTGTCTTCTTCTTCCGAAAGTCAAATTACTGACGACTGAAAGAGAGAAATCGGTGTGTAACTATTCACCTGTTATAATACGTTTATTAGTAAGGAGGATAGTATAAGTCTAATCCAGCGAATATTGATTTTTTTATTTTTGAAAGATTTTCCATACAAAAACGTCAATTTTATTCCGAGAATTTTATTCCTGTTAGGTCGAATCTTTAGTCTTAGTGATTTATGGTGCAAGTGGACCCTAGTCTCTTTTCAACTTATCTGTTTTCAAATGCTATTTCGATACAAATGACTTGTGTAATGATTTGGTCAACCAATCACAAAAGCTCACATGGGATTTAAGAGTAGATTGAAAGATTGATTAAAAACCCGTTGTCTCGTTGGTCTAGTGGTCGCAAGCGGTACTGCTGAAAAAATGATGTCCTGGGTTCGATTCTCAGGTCGGGCAAAGTGCTATTAGGAATTTCTCATTAGCAGCCTGGAGTCTCGATTTGTGCCTAGTTGATGGCAATAGGCTCGTCCCTATTACATGGGACTTAAACATAACTGGCTAAATGTGGGTGTACTATAGGTACACCTCTGCCTTATCCTTCGGGGAATCAGGCGTGATGTTATGTTATGAAAAACTGGGGATGTTCATCTCTGTTGTCATGTTATGACACTCCATATCAGAAAGACGGAAACTCCACAGGGTAACCAGTCATAATAAAATATACAAAAAACTGAACAAGCTAGTATTTCCTCCTCATACATCGTTTCTGATTAGTTTTCCTGTTCTGACGTCCAAGTTTCCCCAGCGACATCCATTCTCGGATTCGCAGTCAAAATGACTGACAGAAATCAAAATATTCGACATTCAGATAGACAAGAGATGGACAAACATTGTAACGAGTGTAACGTTTTCGAAGCTCTTTGTGTTTCTATCTTATCTCCGAGTGTTCGCTTTTGAGCCTTTGTGTTTCGGTTCCACGAACAGTTAATAGAACCTTGATAGTGAATCAGCGGCTAAATGTTTGATTTCTTTAGATTAATTAATACGACACCGCGCGCGCAGTGGCGCCCTCATCGTTTGTTTGGTTTTTCTTTTATTTTAGAATTAAAATGCAGAAAATAAGCATGTTACGTTGTGCTCCACAAGACTATACGTTGTTATTATTATTACAAACGGTAGTTTTACATTGTTAAGTTGTATTATAATCCTTAAAACGGAAAATAGTGGCCACTAAGCTCCGTTTACATCTTGTGCATATCGTGTCCTTCCGATGACATCACAATGCACAATGGAGATACACACACACAGTACATTCTTTAAAACACTAATAGTAGTAGTTCATTTACCAGTTAATGGTCAATACAGAGAACCATAAGCCATTGGTTATAACAATATCAGCTTAAAATAATGTCCCATTGCTTGGCAAAGACATAACACATGGGAACTGGTGGAGCATTGGTCAGTAGATCACCATGCTTGCTCACTACATATTGTCGATTACAGAAGCTTTTAAGTCTAAATTCCTCACTATAATTTCATTCACAATATGTGAGTTGCATTAATATTTTCTTCATTCATTCCTGAAATATCTTTCATGAGCACAAAACATTTTATTATTTTAGTTCAAACTAAGAATGTTTGCGAGCATTCTCGCTGACTCGATTCCCTCCGGAATTTGTATGTTAAAGGCAAACGACTGAAATGGAATATTTTCTTGAGTTTCTGCAGAATGTGTGCTCAGATTCTTATGTTCTCGCTCCCTGCAAGTTCTTGCTTTGACGTTTTATTTTACTTTCTGTAAAATAAAACTGTTTCTGTTCTGTGTGGTGACATTTTTGAGATATTATTTTGTACCGTAAGTTCAGATTTTATCTCTCACACTCCGTGTCCCCGATGAGATTTTCCATGGGAAAAATTTACGAAATCTAAACTTTCATCCCCTAGTTATCCCCTTTAGGAGGAGACGAATTGTCAAAAGGCCTTCCTTAGTGCTCACATTCGTCATACAAGGTGTATCAGAAATTAAATACATTTGGGTCGAGTAGGTATTGAAGTTTTGTATGGGACGACTGATTTATTTTTTCGCGATTAAAATGTTGGTCCCATGGAGAAAGCTGTTCAAGTTTGATGGTCTGTTACTACACCCTAAATGTTGACCACATATTTCTGATAGGTACATGTTGTTAAAACATTATTTTCACTTTTTTATTTTGCTATTTGTATTTTGTGTTTCACGAACTGTATCCAAATAAACATTATTCTATATTTCTTCATTTCTGTTCTTTCTGTAGGAATTCTTGTGCAAAATTTCATCCTCCTAGACCCAGCGGATTAGGCGGTGCGTTGTCCGTCAGTGAATTAAGATTTTAAGATTTTTATTAAGTAGAACATAACATCATGCCTGTATTCTCCGAAGGGTTAGGCAGAGATGTTCCTATAGTACATCCACATTTCGCCAGTAGGTATGTTTAAGTCCCATGTAATAGGGGGCGAGCCTTTTTCCATCAACCGCACACAAATCCAGACTCCGGGCTGCTACTGAGCAATTTCAGACGGAAAATCCAATACCACTTTGCCCGACCCGGAAATCGAACCCAGGGGTCCTACTCCAAAGCGTAAATACGAAGCATCGGCGGAATGTTCGGACGTTTTCTACTACACTTTTTTTTATTTCGTTCGATCGGTTCGGATCCGACCAAAGGTAAAATGAAGTTCGTTGAACAAACGTCAAAATGAAGTTCGGTCGGATCCGAACCGACCGAACGAAATAGAATAAAATGTAGTAGAAAGCTTCCAAAAATTCGGCCGATACTTCGGATTTACGCATCGGAGTAGGACCAGGGCCTCATGCCCGGCAGTAGCGCTTGCGACTACTAGACCAACGAGGCAGTTATTAAGCAGAAGCATGGCTAAAAGCGAGAAAGAAAAAAGAAAGAAAGAAAAGACGTTTATTTGCGGTAAACATGACGCAAAAAAAAGAACACAAACACAAAAAGAAACAAGTTGGGGGGAAAATATGCGTCACATCCACGCAAAACGGCCATCGCTCAGCATAATGCTGCAACCCTATGCGAGACAGAGCCCCAGCGCTGGTTTATTATCGCGAGAGATTTATTATCTGGATTAAGGTATGCAGCTATGATATGTCTCTATTTGCCGCTTACCTGTTTAGCAACAAACCCTAAAGCATTGAGTATTTGAGCCAGACACCGGCGAAGATGAGTCTACTTACAAATATTAGCTTAGAAACGATTAATTTCCAACCACGAGGCTATCTAATATTGAGTAACAAAAACAATGGTGGTTCTTACATCAATCTGCGCCATTTTGGCTCGGTTCCGTATGTGGCGTCATGTCCTTTCGCTCGCGAGTTATGCTGGCAATCCGTTGGTTTAGTTGCGTGTAACGCCTGTTTAGCGCGGTCTAAGGTTCATTGACGCGTTAATGTGATCTCGGGCAAATCATTTCGCTAATCAACGCGTTAAGTGCCTTTGACAGCAGATAAGACCGTCACAATGGACATGCTGTTAACGTTACCAACAACAAACGTTCATACATCATTATTCTTCTTGTTTTTTTATTTGAGATAGGTTTGCTCTTGACTCTAGTCTAGGTCAGAGATGACAGAGACAAAGTCGACGATGGAGCGAGCTTACCCAGACGAAGCCTGTTCACTCTCACTTTGAAGAGATTATTCCTTCGCCATCAAGCCTTTTTTCAACTATTTGATTTGGCTTCCAGTCTGAACACGACGGAATCAATGCCTTGGGTCCTACGCAACTAGAGTTGTAAGAAACTCGAGTCTTGGAGTCTTATTTAATAAAATTTGAGCGTTTTTTTTGAAGACTCGAGTCTTATAAATTAAACTTAGAGCTCAAGTCCTTCAGAATTTGGAGTCTTTTTAAAAGAACTCATGACTGAGTCCTCTAAATCCATAGCTGTAGTTTGAAGTAAATAAATTATTGATTTATTAGGTACGTAACTATTATATATATATTATATATTCAGCAAATCGTCAGTCTTCAGATGGATAGTTTTGATTAGGTTATTTGCGTTTAATGCAATTTAATTGTTACAAATTTTTATTGTGCGATTTATTTTCAATCAGTAAATAAATATGGATGACGATATAAAATCACCCTATTATAATACACCAACTCAAGTTCATGACTCAATCTAGCTCAAAAAACTTAAAAGACTCGAAAGGACTCAGAAGACTCAAAGGACTCGGACTCATGTGACTAACGAGTCCTAGTCTTGAAAATCTACTCAAGTCTCGAAATGAAGACTAAAAGACTCGAGTTTCTTACAACACTATACGCAACCCCATTCGTCATCTCCATCATGCATGTTCGTGAACGGGCGCCGTCAGTGGAGACTGGTCATCTCTTAACTGCCAGGACTTATTTTTAATCTTATATTTTGAATTGTTTTTTTTTTTACATTTTTCTCACAAAACCACAAGAACAATGTGCCCAGGATTTTGTAATAATCTTGATTTAAAAGAGTGTTCTTGGAGTTTCTTGCCGGTTCTTCTCTATAGAGATCTACGTTTTGGAACGGGCAACTAGCTTCGACTTTCTTACAGACCGACTCTTTGACAATTCAAAAGTGCTTGTTGTGAGTGGTTTAATTGAAATAAATAATTTGAGTATGAGTTTTGAGTTTCCACAACTTCTTTTGTCCCACGGTATAAGCCTTTTCTATACAGTAATACAGTGGCTATGCAAGGTGTAATATAAATAACGCACAACCTCTTAAGAGAGTCATTGTACTCATCACTATGAACAACATTTACTGTGGATTAAACCTGAAATCGCGAAAAAAATCAGCAGTTTCCTACATTTTGAGACGAGTTATGCGAACATAAATGTAGGGAACAGCAGATTTTTTTCGCGATTTCAGGTTTGGTCCCATAGTAAAAGTTCTTCATAATGATGAGTACCCCGTAAGAGGTTGTGCGTTATTTAAATTACACCTTGTGGGTAAGTAGTGTCTTCAGACCTCTGGGCTTCATTCTACTTGTTGCAAACATGTCTTCCGACCTTTGGCTTTTTTTCTACCAGTTACAATCAGACAATCAGAGCTGACAGTCAAGTCTTGTCATCATCTTTGCCAGATATTTTTCTAAAGCATCTAGTATCGTGTAAAATATTATTTCTAAAATCAAGTTTAACCGTAATATGAGTTTCTTTAGCATTTATGTCATAATCATCAAATGAATTACACCTAGCGTGTTTTTAATACAGCACATTGCTTTGTATCGTCA
Source organism: Fissipunctia ypsillon (assembly GCA_947568875.1). Classification (NCBI taxonomy): domain Eukaryota; kingdom Metazoa; phylum Arthropoda; class Insecta; order Lepidoptera; family Noctuidae; genus Fissipunctia; species Fissipunctia ypsillon. Next base: position 19,045,068 of record OX387662.1, read on the forward strand.
AAAAACATATTATTACCTATATTTTGTTAGGTTATTTTTTTTGCAATAATGCAGATAGCTCATCTTTGTTTTTGTGCAGGTGACATCATGTTGCGACTTATTCATTGATTTTTTTTTTTGATATTTCTCGGGACCCCAGGGTCCCGGACCTTTAGAAGGCATATGAGGGGCCGAAGCCAACTCGCAGAGGCCCGTTAGACGCTTTCAATGGAAATGAGGCACTAACCGACGATTATCCCTGTGCGTACTATGCAAGTGCACCCAAGGACAACCCCCGGATGGTGTAGGACTATTGCAGAATATGGAGACAAAAAAAATTGGGCTATGGGTTTGGATGGCTAAAGTGGACTGGTTATCTAAAACTATGGAAGGACTATGGCCCCTGCCTGACCAATGTGTGATAAATACAATACACGGATAAAATGGCAGGGGGTGACTTGCACACTCAACAATGGGCCCCCGGAAACGGTCGCTAGCACATAGTGTCGTAGCGACAAGGGGGCAACATGTCTTGAGGTGCTTAAGAGGAGTGGAGAGGTATTCCACGGCTATCAGGACAATCCCGGAAGTACGGTCAAGATCCCTACCAGCATCTTACTGGACTACTTCCTTCCTCCGAGCACGTTTGCTCTTGCGAATCTCTACTCAAGCCAGCCAATAAAGGCAAGAACGAGGTGGGAGGTCAGTTCTCGTCAGTGTTCACTCCAGCCGGCCAATAAAGGCAAGCCAGAGATGAGGAACATGACTTCTCCCAGGAGATAGGGTACGTGGGGTCGCTACTGCCCAGCAGCTCGCCACATGCTGCCCTGCGGGTTTCTGTATCTCTCTTGGTCTGGCTCCTCACCCTAGACCTGTTCCGGCAAAGTAACCTCTACCGGCACAGACCTAGAGTTCGAAGTGCGCAAGCCCCACCACGACGTCAACGTAGAGATACGGCGATGGGGTTGTTGATTCATTGGAGTTCATTGATTATTATTATGGTTAAGAAAATGATTCATTGGTTAGGTACCTAAGTACATTCGCCTTTTAAGTATAGTCAAATGTTGTCCACATACTTTTTGGTTTTTACGGCACATTAAATCCCTAGTAGGGCCCATATGAATAAGCTCTGTTTGACATTCAGCCTGGATTTGACAAAAAGCTCGCTTAGAAAAATCGTATGTTTTCTCCATTTAAAGTTCAACCTTTTGCATCATCAGCATGAAAGTAGACTCATCGTGAGACATCCTTAGATTTTTCTCCTTTTTGAGTCGATGGATCTAAAATGAAAATTCATTAATGAATGAATGAATGAATGAATTCATGAATGAATTTCATTAATGAAAGAAAAATAGGTGTATTTGTCACAGAAACATGTGCATATAAAAAGATAAGAGTAATTAGAAAAATTAAACAAAATAGATCTTCTACATATAATCACGAGCACAAAACAGAAATAGTCGGCAGCTGCATGTCATGACGGACTAGATCATCAAATGTGCGGGTGTATGGACAGTTGGGTCATGTTCTAGACAGCACTGCACTCGTATTAGGTGCTGGATGCGTCTGTGATCCCCTATTTTGTCAAGTTATTTCTGTAGGGGCATCCTCAGATGTAAAGTGTTAAAACATTTAGCTTTTTTTCCCAAGGCTAATGGTTCAGAATTCAGAACAAAACAACTATGCAAATATAGACAATTGAAAGCAAGTCACGATAGTGGTTTTGTGTGATAAGTCAAGTCTACAAATAGACAATACAATAGAGTTTCTATTTGATGTCTTAACAAATATGTAAGTGTTAAGGCTTCAGCAAACAGGCGCGACACGCGACGCGACCCAAAGGCACCGCGTGTCGCGCGACGAGCGGTGCCTTTGTGTCGCGTCGCGTGTCGCGCCTATTTGCTGAAGCCTTTACAGATTTATTGTAGTACCTACAATTAGTAAGAACGTGAGCTAGAAGATTGGTTCGCACAATGTTTAATATAATTATTCACATTAGGTATAAGCGTGGGGTTTAGCACATGAACAGAGAGGCCTATCAGTGGCGCAGCTACAATTATCATTAGAGGGAAGCCAAAGAAAAAATAGTCAGTTCTCATAAACTCGAACGAAAAACTATAGGCTTTAATTTAAATCTTATGATGGTATTAAATCATCACCTGCCTAGCCTTTTCCCAACTATGTTGGGGTCGGCTTCCAGTCTGACCGGATGCAGCTGAATACCAGTATTTTACATGGAGCGACTGCCTATCTGACCTCCACAACCCAGTTACTGGGTAATGCGATACCCCTTGGTAAGACTGGTTGTCAGACTTTCGGGCTTCTGACGACCCGTAACGACTGTCAAAGATCCACGAATAACAGTCGGGACCAACGGCTTAACATGCTTTCCGAGGCACGGTGTGTCTCGGTATGTAAAGATGGTCACCCATCCACGGACCAACCCCGGCAAGCGTAGCTTAACCTGATGGATCGACCCATGCGGCTGTTATTACTTAGCCACGAGCTCCTCATTCTCCTCATTCACGAGCTCTCTTATGATGGTATTAAATATAATTAGGTAATGTGATGTGATACACAGGTAAGTACACACATAGGTGTACCATATTATTTGGCAATAGTGGACACTAAGAAATGTGGTTGTTCCGAACGGCAGCCGATAGGGATCGGGTTGTATGACGGCTACGCCCCTGAGGCCTATGCTCAGCAGTGCGTGAAGTCAGGCTGTGGATGATGACGTATAAGTATTGCAACAAACCCAAACAAAAATACACCGTACCTCTCCATGCTAAAGGTCTAATATCCCACAGGTTCAAGCGCGCCACCGTCACCAGCCAGGGAACACGACCAGGAGGTCCTATCCCGACTCAGCAGCACAGCAGAGAAACAACGAGCTACGTTGCGTCATCAAGAGCTGCAGCTACAGGAGAAGCAACAGCTGATTGATAGCGTGAGTAGTGTTTTATAAACTTTTTGAATCCGACCGAAGTTATCTAGCCTTTCGTGACGTCTTCCAGAAATATTCTAAGGATTTAAACGCTACTATAATCCATTGGGTACTTAATTAAATAAATGTAAACAAAAAAAACCACGTGACGTCGTTAACCGACTAAGGGCTGATAACCAAAGTCAGGTATCTCTTATCCGGGGATTAAAATTGACGTCCTGACAGTTTTTGTATGGAAAAACTGTCAAAAATTAAAAAAAAAATTCGCTGGAATAGACTTATACTAGGTATAAAAGTTTGGTCGAATTCGCACTAAACGTAATACCAGTCACTTCAGTTGGCATGCTACGTCACAGTTGTAGTCTTCAATTAATAGACGTTATAATTCGTAAGTAGGTACACGTGATAAGTAAATTATGCACATGGAAGATTTCAACTTTACCTAAGATCTGACAAGGACAACACGATGTGCAAATCCTTTGGTTTTGGTCATCCGTTTGTTTGCCAATCTATCACTTATTATAACAGTTCGATAAGTCCCAGCTTGGCGACAGTGGACGTTGGCACATTCTTTGACACTATTTTGACAAAGCCACTTAACCTTTTAACCGCCCGACTTCATATCAGTTGTCGTGCCCCCAGCGCCGGGCACAGTGAATTATTACGGTATTTGGTCGTAAATATACGACTCTGGCGAAATGGACACGAAAATACTTGTCGGATCAATCCGACGTTGGCGGTTAAAGGGTTAATGCGAGATGATGTCTGAAACCTATCTACTTAATAGAAATCTTAATTAATTCATTCACTGACAGACAACGCACAGCCTAAACCACTGGCTCTAGAAGCTTGAAATTTTGCACAAGAGTTCCTTTTATAACGATCGGCTCGAGGTCCTAGGCATGGAGTTGACATCATGTCTCAACTTTGGTGCCACCATGGAGTACATGAAACATGGATGGCTCAACTATATACCAACTTGCCGCGCTTGACTCGGTGGAACGCAGAGCTAAGAGGCTCATTGGCGACGTAAGACTGGTGGATGCCAAGCTTCACAGCTTGGCTCATCGCCGCAAGGTTGCCTGCTTGACGGTCTTCTACAGATTGTACTTCGGTGAGTGTGTTTAAAAACTCCACGACCTCATTCCGCCGGCCCCCTTCTACCATCGGACATCTAGACGCACTGCAGGTTACCATCACTACCTGGTTGCTAGTCCACCAATTCGCACTAAGCGTTTCTAAATGTCTTTTGTCATGCGCACAGCAAAGGAGTGGAACTCTCTACCTGCGTCTGTGTTTCCGAACGCATACAACCCCGATCTCTTCAAAGTGAGAGTGAACAGGCTTCTTCTGGGTAAGCTCGCTCCATCGTCGACTTTGTCTCTGTCACTTTTGACCTAGACTAGAGTCAAGAGCAAATCTATCTCAAATTAAAAAGAAAATGAGCACTAAGAAAGGATTTTTTAAAATTCATCCCTAAAGTTTGTATGGAGGAAACCTCATCAGGCGCACAGCTTGTCTCCTTAGAATTCATAGCGCTTAAAGCTTCGTTTATGGAGCTGGCATGCTAGTAGTGGTCTTCGGAGTCATAAGGCTTTTCAGCCTTATTCACACAGATACGTACATCCAAATCCAACGAACACACTACGACGTTGTCAACGAGCGACGCAGCGTGGGGGCCGGGAACGCGACATCATTGCGGCATTGCATCGACCGGCATACCATTTGATTTAAATACTTAGGTGGCTATAATTATGAATCACCTAATAAACCTTTTAATAATACAGCCCGCTTGCTTTTCTTCAACCTGGGCCTAGACAAGCCTATTGACAGATCCCATTTTGTTTGAAAGAATTTCTTAGTAAGTAATGTGCCTTTTTCCGACCGTATGTATAATAATAATATTCCACAACTTTCACACAACGCCATCTAGTCTCAAACTAAGCAGAGCTTGTGATATGAGTACTAGACAACTGATAAACATACTTATATATTTCTAAATACATACATATTATAGATAATAACACCCAGACACAGAAACAAATGATCGTGCTCATCACACAAACATTTGTCCTGGGTGGGAATCGAACCCACGACCTCCGGCCTAGTAGTCAGGGTCACTAACCACTAGACCAACAGGCCAGTCATAATGTCGCAGCAAAGATGGTTGTACCCGTCATATGGTTATATCCCTAGGGATATATAGCTATATACCGTAATATAGTTATATGAAAGCGGTTGACATCACACTATACCTATTCAACATCACGCTAGGGCCCTTAGTAGCCGTGCAAAACGAAAATAAAAACTTTTTTGCAAAAAAACAACCGACTTCCAAAAAAAAAAAAACAGTACAAAGTGAAAAATTACTTTAATTTCGGAAGTCGGTGTCTTTGGATCTGTATTTTAGTTTTTTGCCACCGACTTTCGAAATTAAAGTTATTTTTCACTTTGTAGTGTTTTTTTTTGGAAGTCGGTTGTTTTTTTTTTTTTGCAAAAAGTTTTTATTTTTCACTTTTTAGTTGTGGTACTACCTACCCCACACAAAGTCGTATAGCACTACTTGCTATGTAAATAACAGTGACAGGAAATTATTATAACATCATCAACATACACTAAGTGGAAAAATACGTATTACTGAAGCAAACTCAAAAACCTCTCATCAGAATTTGAAAATGGCCTATGAATCAACACGTATGAAACCTTTACAGTAATTACTAGTTTTTTTTATAATTTACATTACAATTATTACAATAGAACGGACACTTCAGAACTTCGAAAACATTTTAAAAAGTAATTCGCTTCGGTCTTATACCCCGGCGCCATTATTTTTTGTTTCAATTTGACGTTTTGAATAGGCAAAGGGCATTGTAGCTCGTACATCCAAGTCTTTGTACGCAGCGTTATAGTGTGCACCGTAATTACAAAACTCAGCACTCAGCGCTGTGTGAAACGAGCAACATCGACAAGTCAGCGTTATCATTGACAGATGACAGTTTGAGTTTTGGGTAAACAAGCGAGATTTTATATTCGTAGTAAAATGCAATACTTACTCCTATATCACACAAAAACGAAACGGTCCATAGCCCTTATCTAGTCATAACTACAAATAAATTAGTATACCTAAAGAAAGAATAGTTCTGACTACCTAACATTATGTAATGAAACGTTTAAAGATAAAATCCAATGTATTTTCACTAATGAACGCTAAGTTAGTATTATTAGTAGATACTATTGGCCTAATATAACCTCAAAATCCGAAAGTGTTTTGGATTTTTTACAATGTCAGAAGTGTCCGTGATTTTAATTTAGTTTCAATTGATTACAAGCATTATTTAGATCACAGAAAGTAAATTCACTTTTCTGTTGCTTCTTAGGCGGACGATGTATGGACGCCGAACAAAGTCCTTTATGTGGGACCAACCTGGATGTATAATCCTTTCAAATAAAAAAAAAATCAAACCGGTTTATAACTGACGGGAGTTCTGAGGTAAAAAACATAAAAAAACCGAATTGACAACCTCTTCCTTTTTTTGAAGTCGGTTAAAAAGTCACAAAGAACGCTAAGGGAAAACGAAGTAATAGCTGGGGCAGGCGATGCGATGAGACGGAGTGGGTCGGGAGGACAAGAAATTTCACGCGAACGAAGTCGCGGGCAGAAGCTAGTCTTCAAATAAAATGGCGATAATCCAGTTTAATCTAACGACCGCATCATATGCGTATAATCCCCAATGAGTATTACATAGAATGATGTTTATCAGTAGCTATTTGCATACCAGCTCTCACCAATTTGATGTAATCTTCGAAATTGTCTCCAAGGGAACTATAGACTTGTATCCAAAGAAAAAAATGCCTAAGTAATAACCTTTTGACATCCCCCTAAGGACGCCAAAGGCGAACGTCCACTGGTCCGCACCGGCCACAACGCACACGCGGCACGCAACGGATTTTGGTTTGCTTTGTATGAATTCATATACAGGGTGTAAGGGACAGCCCTCCGCAGACTGATGGGGTGAATTCAGTATATCATACTAAGATGACCGGTACATGAAATTATTTCAGGAACGTTATGGGAATCCAATTAACCTGATTTGTTTTATTATCTCACAAGCAATGTATCGTTACTGTGGCAAAACGCGCGTAGCGAACGGCAGCGCAGCGAGCCTTCGGCCGCTGAGTATTTCAATATCCATTGCTGATTTTTATTTATTTTAGCTGTTTTATTTACATAAATTGAGTGCTGCGTACAGATAATGTAATTTTACATTGAAATAAAGGGATATTAACTGAAATAACGATGAAAAAAATCAAAATTTCCGGTGGAATATGATTCAAAATAAGGAGCTGAATGCACCCTGTTATTTTGCGGAGGACTGTCCCATACAACCTGTATAGCGCTGTGTCCACTATCGATACCACTCGCACAGAGCGCTCGGTTCATTTCTTCATACAAAGCAGACTAATATCCGTTGCGTGCTGTGCATGCGTTGCGGCCGGTGCGGACCAATAGACGTTCACCTCAAAATATCTTTTGACCCGCAACGAATTAGCTCAGAACAAAATTATGAGAGTTTAACTTCAGACTTTTGTATTATAGTTTCCAGTGACAAAGCCTCTTCGTAATATTACTTGTTCTCGCTTTAAAGGTGAAGTTTTTAGCCGTAAATCCTTCAGGACTTGTTAGGTAGTTAAAACTTTGTACCCTTACGAGATATGGAAGATTCGTCGCTCCATTTTGGTTTGTAAAAGTTTCGAGACATTTTTCTGTCATCTAAAATTCTTGTGAGTTTAGTTAGTGAAAACTGCTTTAGGCGCATTAAGCGCTTTGTGGTAGAGGAAATTTTACGGGTTCGCGATATATGCGACATGCTCGAGTCACCGAGTTGCTAATGTGACGGGTTGCGCCAGACTGGCGACGCGTAGCAGCCTGTGTACTATTGAAGACAAAAGTGCATGGAGAGCCTAAGGTCGACTTTTGACTGAGGTTTTGCATTACGTTTCATGACTTTCATGAGACGACTAGATGGCGCTGTTCAAACATGAAAATAACACCGCAAAGCTTAAAAACCTTATTATGCAGAGGCACATAATAAGGTTTTTAATACCTAAAATAATTACTAAGAAATAATAATATATTTATATTCAAATAAACATAAATTATTTTATTTTCTTATTTCCGAGTACTTAATACAGCGCCATCTAAACCAAACCAAATAAACCAATTGGTATATTAGTTAATTCGACTACAGATGGCGTAGATCATAAATAATAAAAATCCCTACATTCACAAACTAGCTCTCATTTTCGCATTCTACAATAAGTAGATCGTAGCTCAGGTGGATAAGCATGACAGAATAACAAAGCTCGTTTCACAGGGCACTGGTTCGAAACCCAGTTCACAGTCGGTTTTTTAAAATTTTATTATTATATAATGTAATTTATATTCTATTTTTTATATTTTTAAACGTTTTTTATTTTATTTTTTGTTATAAATAATATAAGATGTATAAATGAATAAAGGCATAATATACAAGTATACATATACTACTCTACTATATATAACATTGTATAAATAAATATATATAAATTACTTTCGTAATTGGTGGTAAGTATTAGTATTATTAGTAAGAAACATTTATGTAAGAAGATTTAGATATATTTTTCTTACAGATTAAGATTTACTAAGTTTAGTTCTCGTAAAGGATAAGAAATTAAACTATTTTAGTGATATTATACATTAAGACATTTAATTCTCAAAGAAGAATACAATTTATTTCTTTCTTTCTTATACAGTGTATAACCTAACCTAACAGTTTTACACCCAATTGACAATTATTTAATTCACTTGTTATGAGAAATACAAGTAAAATTTATAACTGAATAACTCTATTACAAAATGGAAGACATTAACAAAGTAAAACTGTATAATAGATGTTATAAGTATTCTAAATCAAAACTGTGTTGTGCTATTCTTATAGTATTTAGTTTTATTTACATAATGTTATAATACCTTACACTATATATGCAACCTTAGTTCTGTAAATATTTTACCTACTCACAAATTATAAAAAAATTACGTTTTGCATAATTATGGTTAGTGGTATTGACTATAATGATTGATTTGTGCATTATGTTATGACTAAGGTTCACAGCTTAAGTATTCGTTCCAGAACGAGGAAGAAATTGAAGCTAAACCTCAAATCAATAACAATTGTAAGACCGGGTTATAGCTGTCATTTTGGGACCAATTTGTTTATAATAATAAATAAATAATTAATTATATTAGAAAGGAATCTATATTTATATTGTTTTTATTTTAATTTCTTATATTATATAAGAAATCAAAATCATTAGTGTAAAAACATTTTGTTGTTATAAAGTAGTGAATAAATTTATCCCACTTACACTAAGTTTGATCACTGTAATTTATCAAATAAATTATAGCTACCCCGGTCTTTGTTATTACTCAATCCAATAGTCAACACTTTATATTATTTTTTTAATATTTCGTGTGTCCGCCATTTTGATCGATTACAGCTTGCAACCGCGAACCCATGGAGTTTATTAATTTTTCACATAAATTTAGACCCCGTATAGAATCCCATACCTGCATGCAGTGAGTACTCAGTACTTCCTTAGTCCTTTCGTTCCTATTGTCCCACCTTTGAACCATAACGCCCCATAAATTTTCAATGGGGTTTAAATCTGGCGATCTCGCAAGCCAAGGAATAATCTGTATATCCGATTGCTGGCTAAACCACTCTTGCACAATTATGGAACGGTGTATAGGACAATTGTCCTGCACGAACGTTATCACTGGCATGTCTTCTACAGGAAAAACATTCCGTACGGTGGGCAACATGACGTCATTCAGCACATCTATGTAGTTTACACTGTTTGCACGACTGGGTATTACAGTAAGTTCTCCTGGTCCTGCAGCACTCATCCATCCCCAAATGTTCACTGTTATACGACCGGATTCAGAGTTAGGCACAACGTGATCACTATCATAACGCGTATTATTCCTACGCCACAACCTAACTCGCCCATGCTGGCTAGACTTGAAAGTCTTTTCATCACTGAAGATGACTCCGTTGCTCCAGTCGAAATTTCTGTATTTCAAAGCGAACTCCAATCGTGCTCTTTTATTAGCTTCGGTTAGCAATGGCTTAATAGCATGTCGACGATAATGCAGACCTTCACTATGAAGAGCACGATACACCGTCCGCAAAGATGTATCAAACAACTCTGCGTAATATCTTGTTGGTGTAAAGCCATTTTCCTCATAACCTTGCACCATAAGTTGACGCTGGTCTGAGTCAATATGGCGTCTTCTGCCAGATCTACTACGGTGTTCCAACGAACCCTCTTCTTGAAACCGCTTTATCCATAAAGTGACAGTCTTTACCTATAAGGGAAATATATTATTTATTATTTTCGTGTATCGATAACCATGGATAATAAAATAAATAACGAACAGTGATTTTAAAACATTACTTACGTTTAAGCCAGTTTCTCTCGAAATTTCAGAATAATTTAAGCCTTGATTATGCAATGCTATTATTTGGGCCCTCGTAGCCATATCAATATTTGAACGCGAACTCATGATAAAAATAAATATTAAAAACTTGTAAACGCAATCGTAACTGAACTCACTCATAGATAGTAAAGAACATTATGATTGAACAAAAAGATTTAATTTTTACACAGTCAATATTAAACTACCCTCAATTCTTTTGAGATTTATGATACGGGTTAAAGTCACTTAACAACTTCAATATAATAAAGAGAAGGATAATTTCAACTCAATGCGTAATGACGCAATGGTCCAGTGGCTAATGGTATCGGTAAATTTTATGCCACCGAGTTCGAATCCTAGTTATTACGTGCTTTGCTTTATAAGGTTTGTAATGTCGTAGGAGAATTTGTGTTAAAATTGAGTAATATTGTAACTAGCAAAAAACAAGTTAATGTTCTTGTATATTTTCCAATCCAACTACTATACTAGCGCCATCTATGTCATCCAAGACATATTATTAAGGCGATGAAACCCTGTACAAACGATTTTGGTTTGGAACTCTCCATGCACTTCTGTCTTCATGTGTACGTCTTAATGTTTTAAGTTTTCACTTCTGTCGGCAGTCCCCAACCATGACTGCCTATATCTACCTGCCTTTTATATTTTTTTTAACTAGTACGCGTTTAAAGTAACATTTTATGATGGCCTAGTCAATTTATATTTCAAGGATAATTTCGCGGCTTTAAAAGATTTTTGTTTTAAATGGTGCTGCTGTAAAATTAAAGAGCGACACTGGGTTGTGGCGGTCTGATAGGCAGTGGCTCCAAAATACTGGTATTCAGCTGCATCCGGTTCGACTGGAAGCCGACACCAAACATCGTTGGGAAAAGGCAGGCAGATGATGATATTTGAATGCTGTGACAACTGGAATAAGAAAGAAAGAAAAATAGGTTTATTTGTCACAGATACAGTACGTGCATACAAAAAGATAAGAACAATCAGAAAAATAAAACAAAATAGATCCACATTATAATCACGAGTTCAAAACAGAAATAAACATAATGTGTGACAGATGTAATACTACGCAAGAGGATTGTACTAGCTTTTGTTATTGGTTAGTAAAATATCAACGAGATGTAGTCTTGAGTCATTCCTATACAAGCCCATCCACGGACCTACCCCGGCAAGTGTAGCTTAACCTGATGGATCGACCGTTGCGGCTGTTATTACTTAGCCACGAGCTCCTCTTTCGAGACAAGGTTGGCACAGTCAGATAAATTAATTGTTAAGCAAATCGACACCCTACGTCAATTTGCCGTGTTTGTGCCATTTCATTACAACTTTCAAAGAATGACAGTTGTGAATTGAATATACCTACGGACCATTTAAATTGGTAGTCAATTTGCTTAACATCTAATTTCATTGACTTTACCTATCGAATAAATGCGTTTATTTATTTATTTAAACTTTTCACACTTAAAAAAGTACAAAGGCGGACTTAATGCCTTAGGCATTCTCTACCAGTCAACCAAGGGTGGTGAAGAGATTAGATGGCAGGTGCTCTGTTATAAATGGAACAATTTGTAAATAAATAAGTCATAAACTTATAATACACATACATACATACATATTTACTATAATATATACCTATATTATATATACAGGGTGTCCGGTAATTAATGGATAACCTTGCGATAGCATATAATAGACCCTATGGCCGTTCTAAAAAAAATACAAAAAATATCCCAAGTAAGTAAGTACCTAAGATATAATTTTTTTTGAAAAAAATTCTGTGTAATTTCTAGTCACATTATTTATTGCCTCTCTGTCGGCGGCATAGTCAACGTACAATATTATAACAACAGATAACCGATGGAATTCATTCATTTGTGGTTGTGGTGATGAAAAATGTAAAAAAAGTTAGTATTCTTTTTCAAAAAAATCTTAGTTATTACTTGGGATATATTTTTTTTTTGTATTTTTTTTAGAACAGCCATAAGGTCTGTTATATACGATTTCAAGGTTATCCATTCTTTACCGGACACCCTGTATATTATATACAAATTCAAGAGAGAGATTTTGAGATGACTCTACGCTATTTATTTTGAAAATAACTCCGCAATCTCCGCTTAAATGCATACCGACTGGTGGCCGTCCTGATGTCAAGAGGTAGCGCATTCCAAAGAAGAATGGACTGAATATGAAAGGAAGAATGAACAAAGTCAGAAGTATGAGAAGGACAGAGTAGGAGAAGATTGTTAGAAGAACAAAGATTCTTAGCGTGTGAAGAACATAGATATTGGAAGTGAGACACTAGATAAGAAGGAGGAGTGGGAGAGTTAAGAAGGGAGAAAAGCGTGGTCAAAGCACGCAAATTTCTTCTCTGGCGAATGGGCATCCATTTGAGCTCAGACCTGTAGCTCGACACATGGTCATATTTTCTGAGGTTGAATATGAACCGGATACAATTGTTAAGCAGTCTGTCAAGCTTATCCAGCAACACCGCATTCAAGTCAAAGTAGCACACGTCACCATAGTCAATGATAGGAAAAATCAAAGTCTGCACAAGCATAGTTTTCGTCTTAGCGGGCAAAAAGTTTCTTAGACGATACAGAGATCGTAGAGTACCGTTTGTCTTTCTAGGTCTTTTCAAGTATACTTACTGGATTACTGAATATCAGTATTAGTATGTCCTTAACATAAACCAGATCTTAAAACTAAATCAAGTACGTAGCCGTCTTTAATCTATTACCAAGTCTAAAAACATCCAACCTTTTCATCAGCCTCCCAGCCTCACTTTAACACAGCTATAAATCGCGTCATCCTCCATAAAGCCTCGAACGAGGTACTGTAAACATTATCTCGTTTTAACAACGTAGTCTTTATGTGTACAACGATAAGGTCGAATGTCGCAGTAAAGTGAAACTAGGCGGTAAAGACTGTTTTTAATGGGTGTGATAACAAAAAGTCTATTGCGTCGTGTAGTTTAGGGCTTGGAATGTTTAAATAGGTGTTTACACATATCGAGCCTTTTCAGGAAAAACATCGTAAGCGCCAAAAATCACAAAACTATTTTTTCTTCGTAACCTCTTAATTAGACAGTTTTACATCTTGTCGCGATTGCTCTTAAATGTTATTTTAAATTTACACGATTTTCTTGTTGTAAGAAATTATCATCGTAAATGAAAACCATCGTTAATTAGGAAAGAAATCCTCCTTTCCTGTAAAAAGTGCAAATTGTCGCTTACGATGTTCTTCCTGAAAAGGCTCGATATGAAGGAGATCAATGCTGAAAAAAAGCTATACATGCCTTTTTGTATATTACGTCAGACAGCAGCGAGGTGTGAATTTTTGTTAGAGAAAAGTCGAACCGAAGCCGTTTTTAACTTATCAATAAAGTAAAAATTAATTTATTGACTTAAAAATAAAAGTCATGTTGTAATTCAAAGCGTGTTGTTTGAATGTTATGGTAAATTATATACCCGTAGTGTATTTTTATTTTTGTCAACAGTAGACACTATTGACAGTGCCATTTTTCAGTAAGGGTAGAGTTGCTGAAGCGATCTTCCAAAACAAAAGTAAGCCGGTAGGAATCGTGTTATATGGTGCTTTCGCCACTGATGACAGAGTAGAGTTGTAATACAGTCTCGGGAAAGTTGCAGGCATTTTTCAACGAGAAAAAAGCCTCTGCAAGTTCTTCCAGTTGGAAAGTAAAACGTCTAAGGCAGCATTTCTGTGTTTTTTTTTTCGTTTGAAGGAGTCTGATAAAATTGCAGGCACTTGCACCTTCCAGGATTTAAACGAAGCCAATGATAGAACTGTCCAACCGTACGAAAATTATGCGCTTGATGAATGTGGAGAAGAGGACACCAGAACGTTAGACCCATAAAATAGAGTTGGCCAAGTGGCTACACACTGTTCGGAAAAAAATTGAGTCAAATCGACATGTAATGAAAAGGACAGACACACAAGACTTCAACTATACATAATTATCTTAGGGTTACGACACATATAGCATGTGCTATGTAGACATCATCTACTCTACTGGGTGCCTATTGCAATAGGAATGATGACTAAAATATTTTTTTTGTAGGTCAGGTAGATTATTAAAAAATATCGGACACGTATTTTTTTCTTTTTTTACGTAATCATAAGATTACGGCGATACATTGAGTTAAAATGTGGCATGACGTCACGCCTTGCTAGATTTTATACTGAGTTGTGACGTAGCGAGCCCCCACTCTCCAACTTTAATGCATTTTATCCAAGTAATTTTATCAATATTATGATAAAGCAAAAAATACGTCTCTAATATTTGTTTAGTATCTGACTGACGGACTAAATAGAATTTCTATTTTTTACCCAGACATCATTCCAATTACCTAATAGGCAAACGTAACGAACAGATGAACCATCTGCAAGATTCACAACTTTTTAAAAACCTCAATTCACGCGTGGCATCTCTGCCGTCAGCATCCCATTGTTAGTGGACATGTCCCATGTAGACACAATAATCTACTGCGTACCTTCTCGTAATAGACAGGAGTAATAAACATCACCTATGTAGACATCATCTACCTACTGGGAATCACGATAAAATTGAAGAGGCAGACGTTACCAACAACATCAGCTGGACCATCTGCAAGTTTCACAACTTCTTCAAATACTCAATTCGCGTGGCATCTCTGTCGCTAGCAACCCACTGCTAGTGATAGATTGGTTCAATAAGCCCCCGTCCCCGCCGCATGGTTGCGCACGTCTTTTCCATCTTATTGAAATGTCTCTCTTTTATTAAAATCTCGGTAATATTTTCAAACGCTCTGCGAGTATTATTCTTCACATTCTGAGAGTTCTGACACAATCTCTTTCGAGATAAGATTGTTTTGTTGATTTGTTTTTTTTTGCAAATATTGTGAATGTTATGAAAATGGTTTAGGAACCAAGATTAGCATTTGTCGAAGACTGATTGTAGAATAGTAGGTACTATTGGGTTTATCTGTCAAGAATTTGGTTGATGGCAATATAGGCTCGGACTTGAACATAACTAGCGAAATATGGTGTACTATAGGTACACCTCTGCCTAACCCTTCGGCGGAAACAGTTGTGATGTTGTCTTATGTTATGGTCGTTGAATCGCGAATAACGAGATACGCCATGACACTCACATGATCACTTCAGGAAACTGAAGGAACTCTGCCTCATAGCGGATTCCCGTGGAGTCCACAGATATTTTTCAGAGTGATTTTGTTTACTGTTTGTAATAGTAAGTATACAGGAAAAGTTGACGTCATTCATACGGCATTCTCTTCCATTCCAAACCATTAAGATTAATAGATAATCAGTACATCATCACATTACATAAAGACTTCCAGTCTATTGGGAAGTTCCCTCGTCATAATTACTAATTGAATGAAAATCAAAGTTGTTGTGTAAGGTGCCGGCAACACAGCGGATGATACACGGAACTACATTATTACTAGGCTAGTCTGATAGTACATTATTGAATAGCATATTTATATCATCATCATTGAAGTTATCAAATAATTGATTAGGATGACGATCAGAGTCTTGGTTAAATATGTAGGATGTAAAGAAAAAGAAAGAAGAAAGAGAATACGTTTATTTGCGGTAAACATGACGCAAAGAAGAACACAAACACAAAAATAAACAAGTTGGGGGAAAATATTTATTTATTTATGCGTCACATCCACGCAAAACGGCCATCGCTCAGCATAATGCTGGAACCCTATGCGAGACAGAGCCCCGGCGCTGGTATGTCTGTTAACTGCTCCTAAATTACTTTTATTTTTTAATCTTTTCATTATTTTACATTATATAGTCTTGTGTCTTTTAAATAGATTATTTTATATTTCGTGAATGTGAGAACGTTGTAGGCTTAATAGACTGTAGATTTGTAGACCATTTTCTCTCTCGGTTTCATTTTACAGTTCAACAATATTCATTGCGTTATTTACGTTGAGCAGACAAATTTTTCAATTATATGAAGGAATGGATTAGCAATATGCTTCAAAATCATTCAGATTGTGATTGATAGTGTGTTACGCAATTAGGGTGCTGCTTTTGTTGCGGTCAATCCGAAAAAGGAAGAAAAATTGTTTATTCTGCACAAACAAAACGCACATTACAAAAAAAAAAAACAAAGTACACATATATAAAGTATCCAAAGGCCTCATAATCAATCCGCAAAAAGCGAAGCGAAGCGTAGAATCGAGTCGATTTCGTACTTCAGAGAGCACGAGTCCGCTCCTGTTTGTGAATATCGCAAATTGACCGCGTTAAACGTTCAGCCATAGATCCTGGACTCCTATGACAGCCGTCACGGGTATTTAGACTTGAAAGACGACCCATTTAACTATTAAGCACAATCGCCGGTTCCTCGGCCTCCTCTCGGTGATCTCAGTGAGAGGTTGCCACGCGGGCCCAGTGAAAATTCCGATTTTCATGCCACACTTGGATAGACTGACGAGGGGCTCGTGGCTAAATAATAACAGCCGCGCGGTTCGATCTTCAGGGTTAAGCAACGCTTGCCGAGGTCGGTCCGTGGATGGGTGACCGTCCATAACATACCGAGACCCCACCGTGCCACAGAAAGCATGTTAAGCAATTGATCCCCCTTGTCATTCGTAGCTCTTTGACAGTCGTTACGGGTAGACAGAAGCCCGAAAGTCTGACTACCAGTCTTACCAAAGGGTATCGTGTTACCCAGTAACTGGGTTGTGGAGGTCAGATAGGCAGTCGTTCCATGTAAAAAGCTGGTATCCAGCTGCATCCGGTTAGCCTGGAAGCCGACTCCAACATAGTTGAGAAAAGGCTAGGTAGATGTATATAAGGTGTATCTATTCATACACGAAATCTCTTAAGAGGTCATTGTACTCATCAATATGAACAACTTTTACTATGGGACCAAACCTGAAATCGCGAAAAAAAATCATCTGTTTCGTACATTTTTGTTCGCATAACTCGTCAAAATGTAGGGACCAGCAGACTTTTATTTCGCGATTTCAGGGTTGGTCCCATAGTAAAAGTTGTTCATATTGATGAGTACAACGACCCCTTAAGAGATTTCGTGTATGAATAGATACACCTTATATACTTGATTGATTAGACTGACCCCATTAAAATATCCATTACCATTATTAACCATCTCATTCAAGATTATGTGTTCTGACTCACTACCCAAATCGTCTTTTGCCCTCAGCATTCTAGAATCACCCAATCACAAATCACCTTATCACTTACATAAGGCCATGTATTCCGGTGTTTACATACAAATAACTCCATTTACAAGGCTACGCGGGTATCGCCAAGGCTACTCCTGGGGAGTCCACTTGTATTATCAGTAAGTTGTTGATATATCGTTAACCTTGTGTTAAGCCATGGTAGGAGGAAACGGGTTGTTTGACGTTATCTGCTGTTGTTCGGTGATAATAGAGAGATATGTTATGTTGCTTTTAAGACTTGACGATGGAAAACACGCTGAATGATTTAGTCAAGGATGATTACCCTGTAACTAAAAAGATAGATGTTCTTTATTTTATACTTTATATTTTAAGGATGGTATTTAAAAGTACTTCAATTTATTCCCATTTCATTTAGCTAATTTTGCCTGTGTTCCACCAAATATACTGAATGTGCACCAAAATATGTTCATTAAAATATGTCATAACGAGCATCTATTTAACAACTGTTGCAAATTTGTAAAAATAGTAATACACCTAATTTTAAAAACAAGCATTTATTTTTTTAGTTTTACTTCAGATAATGCACTGCAAAATGTATTTGAATCAAACACCAATTAATGTCCAATGTAGCTTTATTAATAAAAAATGAAACCTAACCTAACCTTTTTTTTTTGTTTCGGGGTGGAAAATCCTCATGGATGTCCTCCGCCCTGGGGCGGGCGGAGGGGTCTGTCAGACTCTTACTGACTAAAAACCACCCCGGTGTTCCATCTCACACCTACGCCGAGGGTCGCGGGAACTTACGATCCTTCCGCAACCCCCGGCTGGTGCCGGCCCGCCACGGCAGGCCTCTCCTCGTGTCGAGGGGGGAGTGAGGTGTTTGACTCCCCCCGCGACGTCTAAGAGGGGCGCGCGTGGAACACTACGCGCCGCCACCTCGGGTCCGATGTATGGGGGGCGACGGACGTCCCCGAGTCCGTCGCCCCTGGACCCACTTAGGGGGGCTGGAAGAGGGCGTTGTCCGCCCTCCGCCGACGCCCAGTGCGCCTGCTGCGGGCTGGGTGAGAGGATGTGATGTCCCTCTCCCTTTCCGCAGCCTCCTTCTGCGAGATGACTGTCTCGCAGAAGGAAACCACCGCGTCCCAGGACTCCTCGCTGCCGACCATCGAATTAACGACAGCCGGCAGCGACAGGTCACTGCCTACTCTAGAGATGAGGGCACGGCGCGGCTCCTCCTAAGCGGCACACTCTGCCAGCGTATGCCGCGCCGTGTCCTCCCGACAGTCGACGCAGTGGTGACACCGGGCGTCTGGCTCCCTGGTTATGCGACACAGGTACTTCCCGAAGCAACCATGCCCCGAGAGCACCTGCGTCACCCGAAACGACAAGGAGCCGTGCCTCCTCCCGAGCCAAAGGTCGAGCACCGGCCGGACCGCCTCGATGGTGCCGAGGCCGGCGGTAGGGCGTGAGAGCCTGTCCCGCCATTCCGCCACCAGGAAAACCTAACCTAACCTAACCTAACCTAAAATATGTAAATGGGTATACGGTACTAAGATGCATACTAAATATAACCTAACCTAACCTAAAATATGTAAATGGGTATACGGTACTAGGATGCATACTAAATATTTTGTGTAACATTCAGGAATATTTGGTGCACGATCAGTATTTTTCGGGGAGCATACATAGATGTACCTTTAGATTTTTGGTGAACACAAAAATATTATCCATATTTTAAGTTCATCTCAGAAAGTTTTCTTATTTTCAAAATATGTGTTTCGTGGTTCCATCAAATTCTTTGTCATGTCCCGAACAGCCTAAACTCCAGGTAACAACATCACGCCTATATTCCCCGAAGGGTTCGGCAGAGGTGCACCTATTGTACGGTCAGTGTATGGTCTCATCGCCGTAAATTTTTCTGCTTACTCTGTAACCTATTTTAGGCCAACGATGCGCGTCATAATTTAGCATAATAAAATAACATGACTAACGAATTTAAATGTAGTGGACTTATAACTGTAGCTATCGACAACTGAGAGAAATAATCGCCTTCCAGTCTGGTACTGTTAATTACTTAAATAAACTTAACTACGTAGTGTATCATAGTGGAAGGTGTTTCTCTATACTAACTGAACTTACAAACCTTTACGACAAACCGGTGTACGGAGTTCTACAACCCGCACATTTATGGTCCTTCGAGCCGCATAGTTAGTGCTCTGCATTACCTGCTCCTCTTACAAAGAAGAACTGATTGTACTGCACCCAGATTTCCCCAGCTATATTTTTAAGTCTCATGTAATAGGGGACGAGCTTATTGCTATTAACCAGGCACAAATCTAGACTTCAAGCTGCTACTGAGAAATTACACGTGGAAAAACCCAATAACAGTGCTCGGCCTGGGAATCGAACTCAGGGCCTCATGCTCAGCAGTAGCGCTTGTGACCACTTGACCAACGAGGCAGTCAGATTCGAAAGGTCATCATCTGCCTAGCCTTTTCCCAACTATGTTGGGGTCAGCTTCCAGTCTAACCGGATGCAGCTGAATACCAGTATTTTACATGGAGCGACTGCCTATCTGACCCCCACAACCCAGTAACTGGGTAATACGATACCCCTTGGTATGACTGGTTGTCAGACTTTCGGGCTTCTGACGACCCGTAACGACTGTCAAAGATCCACGAATGACAGCCGGGACCAACGGCTTAACGTGCTTTCCGAGGCACGGAGGAGTCTCGGTATGTAAAGATGGTCACCCATCCACGAACCAACCCCGGCAAGCGTAGCTTAACCCGATGGATCGACCCGTGCGGCTGTTATTACTTAGCCACGAGCTCCTCCCTCCCTCGAGTCAGATTCGAAAGGTACTGACCCCAAAACTAGTGGATTGAACTTTATTGCCCTTTTGCATCTTGTAGTAGTTGTTAATGAACTTCTCTCTCCAAGAATTTAAACTACCACGCTTCCGTCAGTAGTTCAGTCCATGCAAACTCTGCCCTTCTAAAAGAAAATGACGCCCACGCAAACCCGCCCCTAAAGGTCAGAGCGCAAAGGTCATAATATAAACAGCCAGTCGTAATGAAAAATTTAATATAACATTGTGAAAATCTCGTTACGTGTGACCTCCTTGCTTATTTACACCTTGAATTATTACGGTCGGATCTGCTTAGTAAGTTGATGAGAGGTATGATGAGGTTGATGTTTGAGTTGGGAACTTATTGGAGCAGACTGAAAAAGGAACGTAGATTTTTTTTTCAGTTGTTTGGTAACTACATCTAATAAAGACTTAACAACGTCTTTACGGATTTATAAGTGTAGTACAATATTTTATTTTTGTTATAAGTATTATAATGACCAAATAAATATCCAATAAGGTTCCCGGCGGTATGAATTTCTCAGTCTGCATGTAGTCTGGTTATGTGCCCGCTCCATGGAATTGGGCTTGTCCCCTTACATGACACTAAAATATAACTGGAGAAATGTGGGAGTACTACACACTTCTGGCTACCCGTTAGGGGAATACCTACATATTACTGGCGTGATGTTATGTGTAAATAAAATATTGGCAAGAGTTTAAAGCGGGGACCGAAAAGTAGATTTTTTTGTCCAATTTGTTGCTTCGGTTCTCTATAAATGAATTAATTATGAACTGATGAAAAGTTGAAACCCATCGCGTTCGCCATTGTGTAGCTAAGGCAAGTATCTATACAAGTAAATAAAATTGAAGTGTCTGTTTTTAATGTCAAAATAACAACTTTTTACTAAATGCATAGGAAAGTAAAAACGGTACTTATAACAAAAAAGCTTTTTTATAATATTTTGGGCTTTTGTATTTCGGTATTTCCGCCAACTGTTATGGATGATTTCTTTGCGTGTGAAATTGTTATAGCACGCTAGCTTAAAACACAAAGACCTTTCAAACACGTGTCAGCATACAATTATTATAATAACAGAGATTTGTTTAATTCATTTCTTTTTGGAAATATGCCTTCCAAAAAGAAATGAATTTACTTGCCCGCGACTTTGTCGTGTATTTTGTATTTCATCATTATACCCGTTCCGTAGTCCACAAGAAACCCTTATAGTTTTGCCATGTCCGTCTGTCTGTCTGTCCGCGGCTTAGCGTATGTAGGCTTATGTGAAATAAAATATTTAGAATTTGAATATTAGTACTAGAGAACTAATTTGGCAGGGATATATACTTTAATCAAGCCGACAGTGATAAAAAAAAACCTTGAAAAAAAAATTTTTTTTTAAGGTTTTACACTACCTTACCCTACCCTACACGTAAAGTGGGGATAACTTTTTTTTCTC
The DNA here is from genome assembly GCA_947568875.1 of Fissipunctia ypsillon. Taxonomy (NCBI): domain Eukaryota; kingdom Metazoa; phylum Arthropoda; class Insecta; order Lepidoptera; family Noctuidae; genus Fissipunctia; species Fissipunctia ypsillon. The sequence continues at coordinate 19,067,026 of OX387662.1, forward strand.
GTCTATCGCATGGTGTGGGGTGTCGTTATATAGGCCGTACAAAAATGTTGTGGGTGTCTCAAAACCATTTTTCGATTCAGGGATCCGTTTCCGAAATATTTTAAGCTTTAAAGTGCTAATTTTTGTTAGAGTCAAGTGTCCCCCTGCCAGCTAAATGGCTGTTTTTGGATATTTGCAAAAAATCACAGCAGTAGTTATAACGAAGTTACAAGGAAACAGCTAAGTAGCCTTTACAAGTTAACGAGTAATAGTCGGCCAATTTACATTTGCAGTTGGAACGTATGTGATAACATGTTTTTCAACTACAATGTTAAGTTTGCTCTTGGGATAAATTCATCCCAACTACGGGACCCTTCATTGTGCGTGGTCCGACACGCACTTGGACGGTTTTTTTTAATACAAATATCTAGGATGAAAAGTATTCCTTCATCAGGTCCCAGGCTATCTGTCTGTAAATTTTATCAGGATCGATTCAGTGGGCTTTTAATTTAAAAAAAAAACAGACAGACAGACATCATCGCATCGCTTTCGCTTTTATAATTTTAGTACCTATAGATAGATTAGTAAGAGGTCTATACCGTCCTCTAAATCCGTTAGTCTACCTAAACCATAGGGTTTTGTCAGGACGTTGGGCGGAAGGCCAATAACAACCATCTGCGATCACCGAAATGCTTGCCAAAACGGGGTGTTACTGTGGCTTTTTATTTCCAATATCTTCAATTTTATTAGTTGACAAGCTGTTCGCCCGATGGGATTTCCCATTGGGCAAAAATGACGAATTTCCATACAAACTTTCATCACCTTTTTAATTTCATTAGGGGATGAATTTAAAATAAAATCCTTCCTTATTGCTCACATTCGTTTTACAGGATGTTTGGTGCATCGTTTGCCAATTGAAAATGGCGGCTATGAGGATCATTTGCTATCTCCACAGGCCCCAAAAAAAAAAAAAAATCTTGACCCCACGGGATTTTATGTCAATTTTTTATTTTTATTTTTGAAAAATCCCAAAATATTTTTTTTTAACTTGAATCAAAAAAAGTTATCGGTATAGCCTCCTAATTTTATTTTTACTGTAATGTGTAATGTTGTGCACCGAACAGCCTGTGTAAGGATCTTTTATATCGGGTGTTTTTTTAGAGGCGGAGAACTTTAAATTGAAATAAAACAGAAAAATATTTTTTAATTTTTTTTATTTGAGATAGGTTTGCTCTTGACTCTAGTCTAGGACAGGTCAGAGATGACAGAGACAAAGTCGACGATGGAGCGAGCTTACCCAGAAGAAGCCTGTTCACTCTCACTTTGAAGAGAGAAATCCATTAAATTGGTTTTATTTGATAAATAATTTTATGACATTAATGTTTGAATATGATTTCGGGCATTTGGTCGCCGCGGCTGACGCCAAGGCCCAATTTACTGAAAACTTCACTTTTTTTTTGGCTTAATTTACTAAGGGAAACATTTGACGAACGACTTATTTCACGAAATCTGGCTATCCCGTTCGTGCTATTTGTCGCCATTACATTATTTTCTCTGGGGATATGTGAAGTCCCATGTCCACGCCGATAAACCAGTAACAATCGATCACTTGCCAACATTCGACGCATTATTGCCGAAATACAGCCTGATTTACTGCAAGGAGTGTGTGAAAACTTGACCTCCAGATTACACCCAGTACGCGCCAGCCGCGGCCGCCACATGCCCGAAATCATATTCAAACATTAATGCCATAAAATTATCTGTCAAATAAAACCAGTTTCATGGATATTAAAAACATTTTGCTGTGTTTTATTTCAATTTAAAGTTCTCCGCCTCTTTTCATCCGAAAGTCGACGGTCATAGAAACCATCGAGCTGTGTATCGGAACGTAGACTTTGATGGATGAGGAACTTGGATGATAACTTGAATACCGAGACTAGAACACCATTCTGTAAAATCAGTCTATTGACAATACTACGTACAGTCAAGGAATAAAAATGTTAAGCACCTAAAGGTTAATTTTCGCTTGCACCTTATCATTTTTCCGACTATTTATTGCCAACATTTTAAATGAAAATGACAGTTTGAAAAGGTGATTATTCGCGCGCTGTGGGAAAGGAATGCGTTCGAGAATTGCTTTAACATTTTTTTTTCCACAGTAAGCAATTGAATTGTTCAATATACTGTTATCATAGTACCCGAAGTAAATCTTGACACGAAGGCTTACAATTTAATTCATCCAGATTGCATCGAACACAACGATAAAATTTTGTCAAAATTCTTCAAAACAAAATGCATCACGTATCGCTGATAAAACTAAGTCGACACCTGATTCATATTTAGCATTGTTATCAAATTTAGGTCAGATTTATATTGAGCCTAGCCTAGCCCTGATTGCGTTCGTATTAAACCATCCGGATAGTTTTTTTTTTTTCGCAATTAGGTCCATCCCTTACCATGCAGCTTCCAGAACCGGCAATTCTGATATTTTAATTACGTTAGACAGACTTTTGGACACATTATAATAAGTCTAATGCTGTGGACCCACGGCCCGCATTCTCACAGGTCAGATCGCACCAGGCCAGGTCGACAGTCCGGGGGAACCGTCGATCCGATGAGGCCTATGGGTGGGAATGCGGCACGGGCCGCGACAGGCCTCGACGGGCGCGGCCGTGCGCATAAGATCGCCAACCCGTCTTGAGCACGCGCGGTGATCAATGCTCGTGCCTTCTCTGTATGAGAAGAGGCCTTTGCCCTGCAGTGGGACAGAAATAGGCTGGTATTTTATATGTATGACGTTTTATCCCTTTCCAATCCCTAACCACTGTTAGGTATATTATATCTTGATATTTGTATATTAACTGAGACCGTCTGTTCTCCGATGTCTGAAACTTGCGAAGGTCATGATGTGTGAAAATAGTAATCCATTTTCGGACTGCAGCAACCTTAACCACGATGTGAAAAGCTTTTAATTTTATCCATTCCTTGTAATTATTACACTCTCGCAACTCGCAGCCACAATATAACAAAGCCCTCATTATAAGCCCGTCTTACGTGTCACGCATTATAAACGTGAACGTTCATACCTGCGTAAAAAGTTATTACTTTATAAGGGATGAAAAGGATCCGTTTCAAATTATGTACTGAGGCGTTCCTGTTCATCACGACGTGTTTGAATTGCAAATATGAGGTATTCCACTCACAGAACCAATCTGAAAAGCACTTGATTAAACGGCACCTAAGCTATTTACCTTACGGCACCTGAACAAAGTTTTGTTATGTACGGTTTGATGGAATAGTTTTGAAATATTATTTTTATGGAACGAACGATATCAACTTTTCCAAAACTACTCGTAAGAAAGAAAATACGTTTATTTGCGGTAAACATGACGCAAAGAATGATATGCGTCACATCCACGCATAACGGCCATCGCTCAGCATAATGCTGCGACCCTATGCGAGATAGAGCCCCAGACAGCGTTGGTTTTCAGCGACAACCGGCGGGCGTTGTCGTGATGACGTCGGCCGGTGCAGCATGCACTGAAATATAAATAAGAAATAAAATAAACACACAATGCTCAATCTAAAACGCAAACTCGTAAACTTTTTATTTTTTTGTAGCAGAAATCTATAAAATGTTTGCCTCTCTAGGGAATCGAATATCAAACCTCCTTACTCCTGTCTAGACTGATGAATAGGTTACATTATCTAGAACTTACTACATATAGCTCAAGTCTCAGGATCAGCTTCTTTTTAAAAACTATCGATCATGATCTCCCCAACTAATACAAAACTGTAAACCTGCAGCACTAAGGTTCAATTCAGAGCAACTATAATTATAATGTTAAGTGCTTCTGATCCCGCTGTGGTTTTTAGGGTCAAAAGGTCGAAATAGGTTAATGTAGTACTTGTTTCGCATTGAGTTGGCGGGTTGCATTCGTTGCATAAATTAGAGGCTTGTGCAACTCTTTCTGGTCAGCTTTCAGACTAAGTAGATGCTGAATTTTGTATTTTATTTATACGGTAGAAGTAATTGCTACCATTCTGAAATCTGTATAAGTCGGACTGGTATCGGATTGAGTTGTCGGGGTCTAGTTGTCGGGGTCTAGTTGTCGGGGTTGAGTTGTTGGGGTCGAGTTGTCGGGGTCAAGTTGTCCGGGTTGAATTGTCGCGGGGTCGAGTAGTCCGGGCCGAGTTGTCTCGGTCGTAGAATCGTCGGACTAGCTTTCACGTTGAGATGCTTCTTTGCCTAGGTATTTTTGCAACTTGGTGATTTTCTTTTCACTTTGAATTTCTGGAAATACCTTGGTTCTAAGTTACTAGTTATTTGTAAAAGAGCTCTTCCGGTGAAATACTTTAACCATATCTATTCAGAAATAGATATATTAATAATAATACCATTTATTTCAGGCGACACAGGCGCATAGAAAAAATACCTCAACCTAAACATAGGTACATATTTTTATTATCAAAAACTTGTGTAATATGGGTGAAGTATTGTGTATGAGTAGGTATAGCGTAGTTATGATGTGTTCCGATTTGAAGAGTAATTCTTCTGCCGGTGAATTTCAGGCACGTGAAATATTACGGCTCTGGTAGATATTACAAATGTCTATACGCGAAGGTGATCGCTTGCTATCAAGTCTAAAAAAAATCAACATACATACATGAACTCACGCCTTCTTCCCATGGGGGTAGGCAGAAACTACAGAACGCTACCTGCTACGATCCTTACATACTCCTTTTGTCTCGTTTACGTCTATGACATGCCGCCGCCGGTTGTGAGTGTTACACACCTGACCTTTCTAAAGTACATCACCAGTAAGGTTACTAATTCACTATATGGCATAGGACATACTTACACACGAGTTGTAAAATATACCTACTTGTGTTTTATATTACATTTACTTGCCATCAAGTGTTGCCACCAAATAACATAAAAAAAAACGTGTGCGGTTGGGAGCCCCCGTCAGGAACGAAGTTTCTTCTCACGTATGATTTAAAATAAATACAAAATTTTCGCAGCCGCCATCTTGGATTTACATTTTGACCTCACTGTCGGCTTTAGCATCCTCGAAAACCATGAAAACGATATCCATGATGAAAAATTAGAAAATTTTCTCAGCCGCCATCTTGGATTCACATTTTAACGCACTACCGGGTTTAACACCCTCGAAAACAATGAAAACGACACCCACGATGAAAAATTAGAAAATTTTTGCAGCCACCATCTTGCATTTTAATTTTCACCAAATTCACACTCAAAGTCACAGTTCAGCTCAAAGTTTTAAAGTCGCATGGCATATCGCTTTTTCGTTACGTGACGATTTCTACCAGTTCACTCCTACCGCAAGCCGCGTTAAAGAACTTCATTCCGAAAACGCTTCTAATTCACTTTAACCAAACTGCGTGAAAATAAAATGTATTTCAATACCCTAAATGTGTCTGGAACGACCTCGTAAACCCTTATTAGACTCGTGTAAGCAATCACTAACCAGCAGGTTGTAATCTGTAAATCTGGACTAGGTGTGGTGCTGGCTGAATTTAATGTCTATGTGGGGTGTATCTTGATGCGAGTGTAATAAATTGAATAGGTACGTTACGTGTTATATTGCAGGAGGGTTCCGGATTTCTGTATCTTAGTGACCGTTGTTTTCGTCAGGGGTCTCATGTTACCCAGTTATTGGGTTGTGGAGGTCAAATAAGCAGTCGTTCCATGTAAAATACTGGTATTCAGGTGTATCCGGTTAGACTGGAAGCCGACCCCAATATAGTTGGGAAAAGGTTAGGCAGATGATATCTGACCGTTGCTTTTGTGGAAGAAGAAAAACGAAAGCGTATATTGTATAGAAGCCTCACAGTCTCAAGACGAAATTTCCGATAAAATATTGATCGTCATCATCTCAAAGCTAATTAACGTTTACAAATCCTCTACTTTCTATGGCCGGCAATTTATTTTCATTAAAACTCGCTTAAGTGGATACCGCGCGCGCAGTGGCGCCCTCAATGTTTGTTTATTTCTTTTATTTTAGAATTAAAAAGCAGAAAATAAGCATGTTACGTTGTGCTCCACAAGACTATAGGTACGTTATTATTACAAACGGTAGTTTTACATTGTTAAGTTTTATCATATCATATTCTTTTTGCAATTTTTTTTTTTTTATACAGTGTGAGTCTTTATAATCTGCACATATCGAAATGAGGGAATCTATGCTTAATTTTATCGACGGAAAAAATGTTAAAAAAAATCTAAATATTTATTAATATTTTTTATGGATTTTTAAAAAAAATTGTTTGCTTTTGTGACCCCAGTGTATACAAAACTGTGTAACTTTTAAACTAAACGATTTATCACGATGAAACAAACTCCATAATGTTTGGAAGTAATTAGGTGTCGTCATAAAATAAAAATTATGGAAAAAAAATAGCCATAATCAAATATAAACATTTTTTTTTTGGCAAAAATCTGATTTTTTTTCATTAATTTTTACAAAAATTGTAAAATTTCTCAATAACATGCCCCCATCACCTTCTTTTTTTATAACTTTAAGTTATTCTTCATTGTATTAGGAACCTAACGGTAAAAATTGCATGTTTTTAACTCAACCCCAACATTTTTTATCAAATGTCAAAGAAAGGCCCAACGCATAGCTACGCACATTGTTTAGCAGGTAGATAAACTTTTTTTTGTTAACTTTGTTGTGAATGCGCGCGGGTCGTTTCAAAGATGGCACTCCGAACGCGGAATCGTATTGTTCTCATAAGGGTGGTTTGTTTGGGATGATAATTAATGCAAAAGAGTTCAATTGAAACACATTTATTATTAAATACAAAATTTAATGCATCAGGTTCTCAAAATGTCCACCTCGTTGTTGTAAACACAAAGCCGCGCGAATTAGAATTTGGTGTGTCGCTCTCCTTATCATTTCGGGATCATTGCGAATATCATTCGCACAGTTTATTATGCGGTCACGCAAATCGGCCTCACTGTTGATGGGGGTACTGTAGACGCGTTGCTTCATGGTCCCCCATAGGAAATAATCAAGGGGCGTCAAATCGGGTGAACGCGCAGGCCACCCTACAGGTCCTTGCCGGCCGATCCATTTGTCATGATAATTTTCGTTTAAAAATCTTCTTACATTTGTAGCGTAATGGGCAGGACATCCGTCCATCTGAAGAAACATCCTTTGACGCACAGCCAGTGGGACATCTTCCAATAACTGAGGCATATCATCTCTCAATAGACTTAAAAATCTTTCATCAGTCAACGTTCTCGGCAATATGACTGGTCCAATCAACATGTTATCGATAAGACCAGCCCAAACATTTATCGAAAATCTTACTTGGAAAGTAGATGACCGTTTCAGTTTCGGGTTTTCACCTGCGCGGCACCATCTGTGTAAATTTCGACAGTTAGTAATACCGTCTCTAGTGAATGTCGCTTCGTCCATCCATAGTATTTTTCTTGGAAAGTTTGGGTTTGCTCTGGTTTTTCTTTGAATCCATGTGGACATCACACACCTTGGACGCCAGTCTACGTCTTCATGTAGATGTTGCACCCTTTGATAGTGATAAGGATGCAATCCTTCTTTCTTTAAAATACGCCACACTGATTTTTGGGATATTCCGTGACGAAGAGCCAGTCGTCTAGTACTTATGGATGGATCAGCAAACAAATCACTTAATACTGCTTGTTCAGTAGCCGCATCAATAATTACTTGAGGTGGCTCGCGACGATCTCTACTTGATCCAAGTCCAGTGATCGACAACCTTCTGTGAACTTCCTGGAAGTTTCGGGCAGATGGCACTGGTTGCCTGTTAGGATACGCAGCTATGTAAGCCGCGCGCGCAGCTCTGGCACTTCCTTGTCCCACTCCATAATAAAAATGTATGTCGGCGATGTGTGCCGGGGAAAATTCACTTAAACGCGGCATCATGTAGCAGCGAACGAAAGTTATGAAAGTCCAGCGAACGAAAGTACCGAAACACATGTAGCAGCGGCGAATAATTCGGAGCGACTGCCAGTCTGACATCTGTCATAATTCAAGTTCCTTTGGCTGGCCCTACCTCCCCGACCTGCGCACATTCAAAAGAAAGTTTATCTACCTGCTAAACAATAGCTATGCGTTGGGCCTTTCCTTGACAGTTGATAAAAAATGTTGGGGTTGAGTTAAAAACATGCAATTTTTACCGTTAGGTTCCTAATACAATGAAGAATAACTTAAAGTTATAAAAAAAGAAGGTGATGGGGGCATGTTATTGAGAAATTTTACAATTTTTGTAAAAATTAATGAAAAAAAATCAGATTTTTGCCAAACAAAAATGTTTATTTTTAAATGTGGCTATTTTTTTTCCATAATTTTTATTTTATGACGACACCTAATTACTTCCAAACATTATAGAGTTTGTTTCATCGTGATAAATCGTTTAGTTTAAAAGTTACACAGTTTTGTATACACTGGGGTCACAAAAGCAAACAATTTTTTTTAAAAATCCATAAAAAATATAAATAAATATTTAGATTTTTTTTAACATTTTTTCCGTCGATAAAATTAAGCATAGATTCCCTCATTTTGATATGTGCACATTATAAAGACTCACACTGTATACACATTGTGTCATTGATGAATTTTATTATATACAATGACATGAATATTTACTTTGTAAAATGTTATATTATTTTAATTACTGTGAATGTGAAGACTATGTGGGTCCTTGTTTTTTTTTCTCTCAGCTTTAATCATAGTTTGTCAGTTTGAGTAAATTATGCGGCCTACCCAAGTGTGCTTTCTTTGGTATTGTTCGTCGAATCGTTGAGCTCTTTAACTTTTATGTTGAGCTGTACGATTACTGACAGATGCTTGCACTGACTGGACAGGTCCACTCAATCTGTGTGGTTCTTTCCTCAAAAGACCATTTCAGACATCAACCTACATGGGCTTCACATGATCTGACCAAGATTATGTCGGGACTTTAAAAGATACTGTGACCTCCGAGTTTGTTTCGGCCTTTCTTCTCAGAGTAGTCAGATAGGAAACGCCGGCCTCATATAGTTTAAAAAAAAATATGTTTGACGTGTAAAAGTGTTTGTATAAACCTACTTTCAGAAATAAAATCATTTATCATAATCCTTAAAACGGAGCTTAGTGGCCACTATTTACAGTTTTAAGGATTATAATAAAACTCAATGTAAAACTACTGTTTGTAATAATAATAACGTGTAGTCTTGTGGAACACAACGTAACGTGCTTATGTTTTGCATTTTCGTTCTAAAATAAAAGAAATAACCAAACAAACGATGAGGGCGCCACTGCGCGCGCGGTATCGTCTTAAGGCTCCATCTATTTTATTTATTCAATTACTTCGCACAAAGCTTCAAGTGTAGGCGTGGTGGCAGGTTTCGGGCGTACGCTCGCGGAATGAAAAGATTAAGCACATTTAGGCCAATTTTTACTAGCATAAGACTTTCCACCAATCTTCTACATAATAAAAATGAAATGCTGTTCGTTGTAAGCGCATCACTGGAGATCGCCTCGACCTATTTGGGTAGGTATTTGTTGTTTTAAAATGAAAAAAAAAAAATCAGGATTTTCTTAAATTTGGGAAAAACTGAGCGTCCTGTTTTCTATGAGATTTTGAAATTTGGACAGGGTAACGTCTGTCGGGTCACCTAGTTATAGCTGAAAGTGACACTGAAAAGGTGATGTGACGTGCGGGAATGTGTTTAAAAATTGCTTAACTTTATCGTTCCGCGAGTGGAGATAGATAGGGCAAAACTTGGGTAATTGGTGATAGTTTTGTTTTTTACTTGTAAAATTCGATTCATTGATCAGACTATTTTTTAAATTTACTGTGATATAGTAGACAAAATAAGTTTTGCTAACTTATATCTAAAAATGTGGCAAATACTATAATGATTGAAAAATGTACATTTATCAAGTCAGTAGTAACTTGGTAATAAAACACAATTATCTATCACCGAATAGCTGCATATCACGAATTAGCCAAGTTTTGCCCTACCTAGTTTTGTCGGATATTCGGCTTCTTTGCTATGTTCCTTAACGATCAAACATAGGCGTTCTTAGACAGCTGTAACGTCTGTGAGTCATGCTAACAAGGACGAAACATGGGAACATTTGCATAAATAAATCCATACTGAGGGAATGAGTCAACTTGAAAAGGGCTGGAATTTCGGCATTGCGGTTTGTTACTTGAAGATTTCCTAGGATATTGTTGGTCCCGCAATAACGCACATCTAGCATTGTTTTGGTGCTTCTTGGCTCAAGTGACAGACAAAAAAGCGTTACGTAGCAGTGGTGCAGATACAATCATCATTAGAGGGAAGCCGAAGAAAAAATTCTTCAGTACTCATAAACTCAGACAAAAAACTGTAGGTTTTTAATCTTATGATTGGGACCAAATGTTTGTAGTTTTACATTAAGTTTTATTCAAATGGGACTACGACAGCGACGACTTTTACATGTACCTTATGCGAGCACTAATTATAGGCGTAATGCATACATTCCGAGAGCCAGTCGCAGTTTTAACGAAGTTTCTTGCGAACCAGGTATTGACCTATTCTGCACTAGTGCAAGCACAGTAAGGAGACTTAGCGAAGCCATTTTTTGTACAGGAGGCACCTTCTTAAATTAAGTTTAATATAATGAACCAACTTTTCTTCTTTCTTTTTAAATAGTCAATAATTCGACAATACTATGCTGTTAGATTTTTGTTTAGTATAGTTTGTGATTTACATAATTTAAGAAGTAACTTTGATTTAAAGAACTAATAATTTATTTTCGTATTTATCTGTGGAGGCTTATTATTAGCAATTCAAGTTTATATTTTGTTATTATGATGTCATTAGTCTGTAAGCTTTCCTAAAATGTAAAAAATAAAATAAATAAATAAAATAATAAATGATGTATTAAACTGGTATTAAATATAATTATGTGATGTGATACACAGTTACACACACAGGTGTACCATATTATTTGGCAATAGTAGACATTAAGAAGAGTGGTTGTTCCGAAGGGAAGCCGATAGGAATCGGGTTGTATTAAGGCTTCGCCTCTGCTACGTAGGTATGCAAGAGCAGTGGTGGCCCAGTGGTAACGGCCGCGACTTACGAGCTGTTGTAGGTCGTGACAGGACTGCTCTCAAAACGGTGAAGGAAAACATCGTGAGGAATCCGGCATGTCCTAGAACCAAAAATTCGAAAACTTGTGACATCTACCAACCCGCACTAGGCCCGCGTGGTAGATTACTGTCCACTCTACCGAGAGGAGGCCTGTGTCCCAGCAGTGGCAACATTATAGGCTGATTATGCTATGCTAGGTATGCAACATTAGCCACGAATCGCACAACAAATAAACTGCCATTCTTGAAAGCCAAAGATATTGTAAAATTTATTCTAGAATTTTTGGCAGACGTCTAGACATAACAGCAATATTTCCTCTTTTCATTTCAATACGGCCAAAAGTTCCGAAACAGTGCGGTACCAGTACACAATGAATATTAGTTTTCGTTCAAGCATTCACTGGAAAACGATGTCTGTTCGTAACAACCGACGGCTGATCGTGACGAAGCATGTTGGGATATTTGCCTCACTTCTACAATAAATACGCAGGATATAGAATATTCCATGCCAGCAAACAAACTACAGCTTTTATACAAACCTATATTTTTTTAGAATGGAAGGGAAGTCGTTCTGGGGCCGTATTATGAAGTATTAATGCATGCGATCATGATTCCAGACCGAAAAAGGGATGGTGTTATCGGTTATGTATAACTAGGTCTCTCTCGCGCACTGGAATCATGGTGGCATTAGAACGTCATAATAAGGCACCGAGCTATACTTTTTCGCAATGATATCTATAAGATCATCATCTTCCTGCCCTTGCCTCATGTTATTTGGGGTCGGCGCAACACGTTTTCTTCTTCCATTCTGTCCCGTCTACCGTCTCGCTATCATTCACTTCTTTTTCTCACACAATCCATCCATCTTTTCTTTGGCCTTCCTCTCCCTCTCCATCCATCAACATTTATATTCATCACTCTTTTAGTCAAGTGTGTTTCATTCCTCCTCAACACATGCCCATAACAAGACAACCGATTCCCTTTCATCTTTTCTATCACGGTATATGATGCGGTTGAAGAATAAGCAACATCAGAATCGGGGGACCAGTCAGGTTGAGTTTAAGTAAGAGTTGCGTTGGTAAAGTAAAACCTTTGCAGCACTGAAAATTGTAGCGGCAGTCGAACTCCTTGATCAATGAATCGTCATCATTTTCAAACTGAAACATGCTTTACTATTTTATGGGTCCGAGGACCTTGCGACGGTTTTCAATTTCTTCGATTCGAGATCGAGGACCAACTAAAGCAAATACGTAATTCTGTTTGACGAGTGACCAATCACAGCCTCCAAGGAGTAGGCTACTATTTCCACGGAATCTATAGCTGTGTAGGAATGCGGACGTGCCACCATAGTTGTAGCTATATAGCTAACTTGGCTAGCGAAGCCGACGGCAATTTGGCCGTCTCCGCCAATACAATTAAGTAGGTTATACCAGACTGTTTTATTCCGCTCCGATATTTATGGTAGCAGGGACATCTTTTTGCTTTTAAAAATCGAGTGCAGATTCGATTTTTTCCTAATTAGGGCATTTCCTTTTTAATATTTGGAAGTGGTGGAGTGTTTCCGGAAGACGGTTTCGGAATATTTTTCTTAGTGAAAATTCGTTCCATCTCATTTCCTTTTCAGGGAATTTAGCCGTGACGTGTCGATATTTATTTATAGGTAGGTAGGTATATGTAATGGATTGTACGAGTGTACAGAAAGCGAGGCATTTCATGTTACAGTGAGGCATTTTATGTTATGGCAACTTTTGAGAGACCTATTTCAATCAGTTGTATGTAATAGGCTAAGTCGATGATTGATTAGTCTACCGCATAAGTCGTCTCAGCAGCCGAGTTAAGACCAAGCGGCCTTAGATTTGCGAAGTCAATTTGTCAGTGTCCGACTCGTGGACCGTCGTGTGCTATTTCGTAAATAAGCCATATACAAACCTAACCAATTCAAACCTTCTTGCTGGAGTTTAAGTCAACCAGAATAGCCGTTCTATTCTGTATAAATATCACCATGAAAGCTGAGGTGAAGTGAGCTGTCATACCACTTGATTGATACTAGAGATTGACACAATTGACAGCTCACTTTAAGCTCACTACACATGTTTTCTCGATGATATTTTCATAGAATAAATCGGCTGATACACAGGAGCGAAAACGAAAATTGACAGCAGATTTTAATAAGTTAAGCTTAAGAGTCCATAATACCCATAGAAATATAAATTATATCTATGATAATACCTCAGCTCATATTCACTCTTTATCTCGCTCGCACACTACTGCTCGCGGACTGCGAACCAAGGCGATGATAGCTTATTTAATTTCTTTTTACGGTAATTAAAAAAAAAAACAGTAAGTATCTGCTTTATATTTAGTTCAGCTATTATGCAAAGTTTCACGATCTAATTTGAAGTATTTTTTTAATACCTACTTCAAATTAGGTTTTTGGTATAACAGAGGATCATGCTAAGAATTTGAGGGACTTAATGAATCGAAAGTTTAGAATAAAAGTGTAAATCCCTCAAAAGCAAAAGATATAATTAGACCTTTACTGCTCTATAATTATTTTCTAAAATAATCACTAGTGTATAAAAGGAAAAGTCCAAATATATTTACACCTCTATAAATATAACGGGCACACTAGAACGTGGACCCGTGAAAGGTTATCTTAGTAATTGGCGCCGTGGGTGTTCGCCTTTATAGCGACCGCAACCGGCTAATCAATCTATATTCTATGGAGTGACGAAACAATACAATCAATAATACATATTCCTTGCATTCTCGAGAGAAAAATGTGGTACGTTTCACTTGTGGGTTTTAAGAGCGTAGGTGGCTTGGAAATTCGGTCTTTGCGAGGAAAATGTGACCAGAAAAAGTCTGTTTAGGAAAGTTTGGATTATAAGGAAAAGGGGAGATTTCCTGGTCACAAGGCGTAGTACTTACATTATAACAAGCAATAAGCTATAAAAAGAAATGAGTAACGAAAATACACAATACCTAAGCATAAGTATTGAAAAGTTAAAATGCCATTCTGATGTTAAAATCCATTTTCCCGTAGTGTTATTTCGCTTTCTTTCCTTTGGAGATTTTTTCGGTATTTCTTCTGAGAGTACTCACTCAGTTAGGAAACACCGAACTCATTTAGTTTTAAAACACAATTTAATTTTGACGTGCAAAAGTGTTTTTATTACCAATTTACAGAAATAATATGTCATTTTATTCGGACAATTTCAATCAATAATTTCCCATGAAATACGAACGTTTACAAAAAACACCACAATTTCAGTATAACAACCCCGATCTCTTCAAAGTGATAGTGAACAGGCTTCTTCTGGGTAAGCTCGCTCCATCGTCGACTTTGTCTCTGTCATCTCTGACCTAGACTTGAGCCAAGAGCAAACCTATCTTAAATAAAATAAAAAATAACAACAAATAAAAACAAAGAGGCCTCGTATTTCCTCCGATCTAAAAATAGACCTGTCAATAAAAACCCCAAGAATCTCGCAATGAAGACAGTATCTTAACATCGAGCAGAAATCAATTACATTGACGAGCAAACACTTTTATCTCTGAATTTGCTGTCAAATGATAAACGCCTTACGGTACACTTCTCGATTTACTATACATAATAATACATAGTAACATCACGTGTTTTAAGAAATAAATTGCAAGTTTGTAGTTTTGTGTGTGACTAAAAATGGCAATTTTGGATACTTTGCAGTTGTCAAATCAAGTGGAGAAGCTGGCGCAAGTGAGCCGGGACCTCCGGCGAAAGCACAAGCAGATACAGAATCAGGTATGGGCACTTTTTGGTACTTTTAGGGACGTGATTTGTTTGTACAAAGCCTGTGAATAATTTTTACAGCAATTTGACGTTTGACGTAACACGTCATAAATGGAAATGTCATATTGACATTTCTTTTTTTTTTCTTTGCGCACGACAAGTGCTGGTAGTTCCTGTAAGTGTGATATTATTTTTTCAAATGCATAATTCGTTGCTTTATTTGTGTCATCTGATTAGGGCCTCTGTATAAATAAGTTTCGTCCATTTGGCAACGATTTCTATCCGAGTAATGAAATCATTTGAAAGCTTTTTGCTCTGAAAATGGTCCAAAGAAACTTCAAAGTGTCTTTGAAATTCTACCTTAATTGGATACTATGTACCTACATTTAGCCAAAGCATTTTGAATCACAGTTTGAGTGAAATATTCATATTGTAGCATATAAATCTCGTTGCTTAGTTAGATTAATGCACATATTTACTAGAATGCTTCGGACAACACAGCATTATTCACCATTGTCTATCTATACAAGTAAATAAAATTGAAGTGTCTGTTTGTAATGACAAAATAACAAGTTTTTAATAAATGCATAAGAAAGTATATACGGTACTTATAACAAAAAAGCAATTCTTAAAATTTTTGTCTGTGTGTCTGTCTTTTTGTTCCGGCTAATCTCCGAAACGGTTACACCGATTTTGACGGGACTGACAGATAGCTGATGTTACGGGGAGTTACTTAGGCTACTTTCATTTTAGAAAAATAGGGTTCCGCGCAAAAAAACAAAACCCATGAAATTGTGAACAAAACGTCGGATTTGAAAAAATCTTTTTGCATTTGGTAGCCCAATTCTCGAGGATAGTTATAGGCTATGCAAAAAGAAAAAAAGTCAGAAAGAACACTAAGCGAAAACGAAGCAATAGCGATGCAACGCGACGGGTCGGGGGACGAGGGAGTTTTTTAAAATGTGGTTGCTATTTTAGTATATTGTGTATCTTACGACTTCCATGCGAACGAAGTCGCGGGGCACAGCTAGTTTTGTCATATAAAAGCTTCTGTTACTTTTTCTTCTGAGGCTTAACCACGCATAAATACACCTGTCAGGGGCACTCAGAGAACGGCGAAGCTATAGTTTGTTCTAAGAGTATCTGATGGAAGTGTAAACAAACCCTGTTCTGGTTAAATTCATATGCAATCACTTACTAAAGGGAATTAGTAACACACTCATCTGTATTTATAAGGTTTCAATTTTATATCTCACCACATTTTCCAACAATTATTGTTTTCATAACATGATTAAACTGTAATTGAAAAATCATCGATGAAAATATAGGTTACAAAAGTAGCCTCAATTGTCAAATGATAAGTATCTGTTAGGTGATTTAAAGTTAGAATTTCGGGTATAAGCTTTCAAATAATCGAATCGCTGTTACGCCATTTAAACTTAGAATTTCGGGTTTAAGCATTCAAATAATCAAATCGCTCTAAGGCGATTTAAAATTAGAATTTCGGGTTTAAGCATTCAAATAATCAAATCGCACTCAATTTGTAAGTGACAAATTAAATCTTCAGGTAAGTTTTCTGATATGTTTGTTTACATTTTCATCAGATACTTTAGAAACCGACCATACGTATAGTCTGGACAACTCTTGCATTGAATTATCATATCTTTTGACATCAAACCTTTTGTCAGCCTGAGTAATAGCGTAGCTCGTAGCCTGCTACAGAGCATCGCACTTACGATTCAAAGAAGATTTATGACAGAGCTGGGTTCGAGTTAAGGCTTGGATGCATAGTGAAATTCTAAAAGTGATTTATTTTATGCTAGCTGTGCCCCGCGACTTCATTCGCGTGGAAATCGTAAGATACACAATATTCTAAAATAACATCCACATTTTAATTAACCTCCCTCGTCCCCCGACCCACCGCGTTGCATCGCCCGTCCGCGCTATTACCTAATTCGTTTTCGCTTAGCGTTCTTTCCGACTTTTTTTTTTTCGGTTCCTAAGGGTCGTAGCGTGATGTTAAATGAGTTGATAGCTCCACGTCCGAGAAGTATCCTCGAGAATTGGGCTACCAAATGTCAAAATAATTTTTCAAATCCGACTTTGTTCACAATTTCATGAGTTTTAATTTTTTTGCGCGGAATTCACTGTTTGTCTCTGCATCACCCAAAGGTTGACTGGTAGAAAATGCCTATGGCATTAAGTCCGCCTCTGTACTTTTCTGTGCATGAAGTATTAAATAAATAAATAAATTCTAATTATTTTTTCTAAAATAAAAGTCGCCTTGTTTATTCCTTATAACATCAGCTATCTGCCAGTGAAAGTCCCGTCAAAGTCGGTCCAGCCGTTTTGAAGATTAGCTGGAACGAACAGACAGACACACAGACAAAATTTAAAAAATTGCTTTTTCGTTATAAGTACCGTATATACTTTCTTATGCATTTAGTAAAAAGTTGTTATTTTGATATTACAAACAGACACTTCAATTTTATTTATTTGTATAGATGAACTCACCACGTTTAGGAAGAGCCTCAACTCAGACCAAGCACGGTTTATCATAAATCATCTTTCACGAGGCTTCATGCAACGTGTATTTTGTTGTTATTTGTGCGTTGGCAGCAAAGTACGCGTAAGATCATGCCTGCACATTAATTTCATGTATAATTTTACATACTTACATTAGGTGGGCGTAGCTCTAAAGCAGTGTGACCTTATGTTAGGCAAAGCAGTGGTCTTTAATCTTAGGAAAGGCGTTATTTTAACCGCTGAATGTACCCCTTTCCAATGATGGTGTTACAAGTCGGAACAGCTTCAGGCATTGTTCTACATACAAGTAACATGGAATGAACTTCTAACTAACGGTTTTTTACCGATTTAACAACTGTTTCCAAACTAGGAACAGCCTGTATTTTGGTGATCCAAAAATTTTGCTAGTTTGAAATTTTCTTAAGTAAGTTTTTAGACCTATGTATCCTGCTTATGCGTATGAAGTTTCATTAAAATCGGTTCATTCAATTTCGAAAAACAAGGACTTGAAAGTTTGAATGAAATGCCGTCCGTCGTAAACGCTCTTAAGTTTAAAAATGATCCCTATACTAATTATCTTAACCCTAGATTACTACTCTACGTCGCAGAGGCGCCCGCGTTTTTGATATATTGCTCTCTCTTTTTATCCTTCGCGCGTATGGCATTCACGTTCAAGGACATCGCAGCCATCGCCAGCACGTGTCGCAGGACGGTGGTTGCGTTACGGTAAGTGTGCTAGATTTTTTGATATTACTACCCTTGGCGCTCCAAAGACGTATGAGTAGCTTGTATGTAAGTTTTGCGCTATTAATCAAATTATTTTGTTAGTGTTTTTTTTTTGCATTATTAGTTACTACCGGTGTGTTTTATCTTTTTTTCGAAATATATGGTTAACGCTTTGCCATACATTGGAAGAGCCACCGACACCGGAGGATTACCTCAGGGAGAGTAGTACGTAAAGGAATTGACCCGTCCTATACATGGTACTAATCGTAACGTGACATTTGTGATAGTTGGTTCACGTCAGTATCGCTGGCCAAATCACTACTTGCTGAACCATACAAACTCACGCTTGTTGGTACGATAAGATCTAACAAACGGATAATTCCTCAAGAAATGAAAAACACCCGGAGTCGACCTGTTGGTACATCCATGTTCGCCTATGATGGCCCTTTGACTTTGGTTTCCTACAAACCAAAACCAGCTAAAATGGTGTTCCTGTTATCTTCGTGCCACGAAAAAGGGCTCATAAATAATGAATCTGGAAAGCCGGAGATGATCATGTTCTACAACCAGACAGGAGGTGGTGTAGATACATTGGACCAAATGACTTCCTCTATGTCATGCTCTAGAAAGACTAACCGATGGCCAGTGGCTATTTTGTATGGCATGCTAAATATATCTTTCGTGAATGCATTTGTTATATGTTGTCATAATATATCAACAAAAAATGAAAAACCCCTGAGTCGAAGATAATTTTTGAAAAAACTTAGCACGCAGTTGACTACTGAATGGATGCAAAAAAAACTAGAAGCACCTACGTTGAAACATAATATCCGGGATAATATCGAAGTCATCCTGAAAAAACCTTCCGATGACTCTTCTGTACCACCACCACCGCCAAAAAAAAGAAGATATTGCTCTTATTGTACAGACGCCAGCAGGTCAAGCTATCCGAAACTGTCAAATTTTCTCAATCAATCTTGAACGTAATGCTATAGCAATAAAGTTGAAAATCTATTAAAGAAATTTGACAGATTGTAGTAGCTTGATGTGCTGCCGTCCATACATCTAAAAAGAAGAGGATGTCCAAAATGACGTGCGCCAAGTGTCAAAAATCTATCTGCGGCGAACATCAAGTTCATGTATGTATCGAATGCATCTAAAATATTTTTTTTGTTATTTTGTTATTTTTTTTTTTTAGTTAATTACTTCATAATTTACTATTTTTTACGAGAAGTGTATACTTTAAGTTGTTTTTTGTTTTTTTAATGAGAAGACTGTTTAATTGCCTAAGTTCCTAAAATTGTTACTAAGATTAATTTGATTAAAGATTTTATAATAAAAATATATAAATATTATTTAAAATTGTGTTTTTCTCTTTTTAGTAATATACACAATTATATAAACAGTCAAAACATATCAATCATACTTATAGGTTTTGAATAAAATCATTAGTCAATATGATGCGCCTCGCGGGCGTATGAGTAGTTTCTTTGTACGTCGCAACATGAGTAGTAATGTAGGGTTAACTAAGGCATGCAAACAGTTTTAGCTATAATAATAAAGACTCATTTAATATATCTACTTTTGTTTTTCGATTCGGAATGCAAATCCATTCAAAATCTAGTTCTCCGATCGGAATTTTCTCCGATTAGAAATTCCGCATGATAGTCTGTGCGTGATTTTGTATGGTTTTGCTGCCTTCGGAAATTCTTAATCGATATTTCGACTGTATGTGGCCGGCCTTACTTCCGTCGTAAGAGAATATTAGCGTGAAGATATAAACAAACTGAACTGGACACAAGTAGACTAATCCACTTAGTTCTAGTCGATAAATGTGGGTACCTACATTTGACACACATTTGGAATTAGCTACTGTATCGATTATTGCTTCACTTTGACAGTGATACGGAGGGTAACGTGTTTTAAGCGGTGTAGGCAAAAGTAATGCATGTGAACAAGCTTTATTGTGGAAGCGTAGACAACTTCAGATTTGCTTTGGGTTATGCGCACTTTGTCCCAATCGCAGTTGGTCACATTGGCATTTCGTCCCATTTGCACTTGGTCCCCTTCGCAGTTTGTCCCATGCATGTAGTTTGTACGGGAAGAGGTAGGGTTATGGACCAAAGTGGGTTGGATTCATAAAAAATCAACAAATGTATAAAACATCCAAATTCTATAAGTTAGCAAAGTAATAAGTAAAATAATAAATACACTCGTCAATCAATTATTAACAGTAATTATACAATCAGTGACTTTTACATCCTTTTTATTTCATTATTTTGACTAAACAACGCTAAGCGTTCTGCAGTAGATATTTTTAACGTTGAAAGTGCCAAAGAATTGTCTCATAGAATTTGTTTGGATTGGTGTTGGAATACCAACTGGTAACTAGAGTTCCCTGAGGTTCAAGGGCTTCTAAATTGAGATAGGCTTACTAAAGGGGATTTATTGTAATCTGTCTGAAATCCTTCGGGACTTAATTTCGTCAGCAACAAAAACTAAATTAATCGATCGATCAATTAATTAAAAATAAAGCGTAGACGTGTATTAGATCATCTCATCCGAATTATTCTCCAGGTGTGAAAGGTATGAAAGCTTATGTTCATTATTAAAATTGTTACGAATTTATGCAACCTGCCGTGGGGTCAATGATAAGCTATCATTCGTTTAAAAATCAATCGTAGTTTTTGAAAATATTTATAAGCGGTGGCTGGAATCAATTTTAACGTCAAATCCCCTCTTTTTAGTTTGTATGTCTGTATGTTCCAGCTACATCTCAGTAATACTGAACGGATATTGACGGGGTGTACCTTGTATGAAAGCTTTATGTCCAACCAAAGACCGGAGGTATGTACCATTGCGATATGTCAAACGGGGGCCTGGCAGGATCATCAAATATTAACATAGGAATCGTGAGCAAGTTATGAAAAATTACGAAAGTCGGATCGACGTTTCAAATCATCATAAAACAACACATTTGTACATATACACACTATTCTCACGTTATATCTCTTGCGAAGTAGGCAGAGGTTTCATTCGAAAAAGTTTATAAATTAGCTCTGACCATTTCGCTATGTCAAAAGCATTTTTTTCCCTTTGCATGATTTGCTAGTGCCATCCTTTGTAAGTAAAAGTTAGCCTATTTTGTTAACATTATGCGTTTCTGCGCGGAGACTACAGTTTTGTCGATCGGATAAAATCATCATTATAAAACTCACGCCTCCTTCCCATGGGGGTAGGCAGAAATTACAGTACGCCACCTCCTACGATCCTTACATACTCCTTGGATAAAAGGTTGATGTAAGATTATTTCTCATACGGGCCTTATAAAGGAAGCAGTAGTACTAGTCGGTGCTAGAACTACCAAGCCTTAATTCCAATCAGAATGGATTCTGCTCAAGTGTGACGTTCGCTAAGGTTTTAGCACAGAAACTCCCCGAACACGTTTCTGCATCTACTAAAAGATGATTTATGTTAGACCGTGCCTCGTCCGAGGTGAAGTATGGATGCATCCTATGTATATTTCAGGCCTTTGTTATAAAGGGTTTCCGCCTCATGGGAATAGCTTTGCGTAAGGGCTTGAATAGTGTTGGCTTCTACAACATGTCCTGGAATTAACGCACAACCTCTTAAAGGGTCATTGTATTCATCATTATGAACAACTTTCACTATGGGACCATACCTGAAATCGCGAAAAAATAATCAGCTGTTCCGTACATTTATGTTCGCATAACTCGTCAAAATGTAGGGAAAGTCCCATAGTAAAAGTTGTTCATAATGATGAATACAATGACCCCTTAAAGAGGTTGTGCGTTGATTTTGGGACATGTTGTATACATGAATTATGTATTACCTACTTCCCTTGACACTCGGCACGTTCTAACATAAACATAACATTTATCTAATGAACCTCTCAATTTACCTTGTTGTGACTTTCCTCTTATTTCCACCTCACCACCGACCAGTGGCGCAGCTACAATTATCATTAGAGGGAAGCCGAAGAAAAAATTGTTCATTTCTCATAACCCCGATCTCTTCAAAGTGAGAGTTAACAGGCTTCTTCTGGGTAAGCTCGCTCCATCGTCGACTTTGTCTCTGTCATCTCTGACCTAGACTTGAGTCAAGAGCAAACCTATCTCAAATTTAAAAAAAAACTCAGACAAAATATTTAGGCATTTTTGCAATGATTTTAATCTTATGATGACTGTATTAAACTGGTATTAAATATATATAATCTGATGTGATACACAGTTACACACAGGTGTACATTATTTGGCAATAGTAGAGATTAAGAAGAGTGGTGGTTCCGATGGGAAGCCGATAGGAATCGGGTTATATGAAGGCTTCGCCACTGTCACCGACTATCAAGCAGTTTATTAAAAATTTAAGCAAACGCTTCTTCGATGCTGCTACTACTCACACTAACCCACTAGTGGCAGCAGATGCCCGTTACACACCATCACACATGTCAAGCATAGAGAGCCAAAAGTTAGCTCGTAAATCAATCACCACTACACATGACAGACGTCCAACATTCCGTACTCGGCGGCGAGTACCAACGCGACCTAGAATAGTAAGACAATTCCCCCCGACCCTTGGCCCCGCCCGCCCGCGTGGAGCAAGTAGCTTTAAACATTGTCCCAAATAACAGTGGCGCGGATACAATTATGAATAGAGGGAAGCCGAAGAAAAAATTATTCAGTTCTCATAAACTCAGACAAAAAAATGTAGGTTTTTAATCTTATGATGTATTAAACTGGTATTAAATATAATTGTGTAATGTGTTGTGATACACAGTTACACACACAGGTGTACCATATTATTTGGCAATAGTAGACATTAAAAAGATTGTTTTTTCCGAAAGGAAGCCGATAGGAATCGGTTTGTATGAAGGCTTCGCCCCTCTTGTTTAGTAATCAATAGCGCCCTAAATCAAGGTTCGAGTCCCGTCAGGGGACGCTCTTAGCTGTGCTATTTAAAATTTTGTTAACACGGTGAGAGGCTCATCTAGCCCCACCAAAACCCGGTTAAGCAGTCAAGGCTCTCTGGAGTCGACTAGCAATAGGTCCGTATAAAAAAAAAAAAAATTAAGATTTTTCTGATAGTGTGAATAAAATGTATATTTATCAGGAGTAGTTCTCAGTTCACCTTAGTCGGGTTTTCTTTTTCTTTCATTAACGTAACGTGCGTTTATTTCTTTCTTTCCAGATGCGCTTGGTATGTGAGGAGCGTTCGGAGCTGACGGCCATAGTACAGTCACAACAGAGGGACATCGCCGCGCTACAGCAGGACAGCGCACAGAACAAGGTTAGTTTCCTTCGCTTTATCACTAGGGCATCCAGGTGAATTTAGATTTCTATCCTATTTCGTAGGAGATTAGGTCCAATTTGAAAAGAAAATGTTTCTGGCTGTCACTATTTTTCGCGGAACGTTGAAGTACAAGGATCATTTGGCGCTCGGCCGAAATCGGAACTAACGCCGCCATGTTCTTTTTTCAATATATTTCACAAAACAATGGGGAAGGTCGGGCAAAGCTAATTGTAGATGGCGTGATCATAGCTAGGTCCCACGGCCTACAATAAATTTGGCATTTCGTTCATTCATGAGTTTGCTTTTATTTCACTATTTCGTTAATTTTAGTGATTTCAATATTTTAAGTCAAGTACTTGACATGGAAAGTGTCAGAATTTAAAACCATAAATATATCCTCAAAGTCAGTTTCTTCAAAATGTTTCTACTCTGTTTAATTTATAAAACATCTCTACGAATAGCTTTAAGTCACCATCTTTTAATTTTAGGGTCTCTCGGGAAATGGCGGACTCCAATTTCGGAGTATTTAGTAACACAACAACGCATCATTTTCGCTAAAATAAAATAAAACCACCTCACGCCTTGTATTATTGGCTTGTGTTGGGAACTAGCTACGACAGCGCCATTTTGACAGTTGCCTTCCCCATTGCATAATGTTTACCACCTGCGCCTCCTTGTCAACATCACTCACGTCAACGTAACTCCAAAAGGTCTTTGAAGCACTGTACTAATTCTATGGCTGCCGTGTAATCTTGAGATAAGTTGTCAAGATTTTGCGGACGAAAGTCCATTACTGTCCATCTATAACCGCATGAACCATGTCAAAATACCCTCATTATAAATACGCTCAATTTATATGACTTTCACACTTTCACATAAACAAGGCGGTGTTCATACAGCGCCGCCCCACGCGTCCGTCGTGTGACCCCAAATTGACAGTTCGGACAAAATTTAGACCTCGTAGAAAACGGTTTTTTTTTAGTTCTGGCGGAATGAATTTGACTAAAACGAGTTATAAATTCATTTTTGCAGAAGTGCCCAACATGCGGCGTGGTGACTCCCGACGGCAATGACGACGACGACCAGTCATCTAAACCAACCTTCAGCGTACGAGAACTGCGCGCCATCTTACACGAGCGCAACGAGCTCAAACTGAAGCTCAGCCGCGCAGAAGAACAGCTGCATGCGCTACAGGCCGACCAGCAACATGACAGGTACGGTCATCAGGATGACCTGGGTCAGACAGTCCACTACAAAGAGGCCTGTCATAAAGAGGGCACTGGAATCTTCATGGTAGCGTTCAAAGAATGAAGCAGCTTTAGTAGCTAGCTAAACTCTTAACAAGTGTTAAGAGTTTAGCTGTTATATCAAGCAAGTGCTTGATATAACAGTAGCTTATAAATTAGCCAACCGACGTCCACTAGCAGATAAAGAGCTCTCCGGGCCGAGAAATATGGACCTAATATTCCACCTCCATTATTTTAAAACGGAAGGATCTGACCCTTTTACCACTTCGCCTAATCTTTTATTTCGCAACGAGCACCTCTTAAAGCAGTAGTATTTTAATCTTACTTCAGTGTGAGAAAGAGATGGAGCTATGCAGGACGTATACCTCTATCTCTTTCTCATTATGAAGTAAGATTAAAATAATTCTGCTTTAAGAGTGCTGGTTTAGCTTTACTGAAGGGTGCATACTATTTTCAGATATGTCTGATGTTCTGTATGTTATTTTTTTTACTGTTTATATATCCTGCGCGTGTCCCAAATAAAATGTATGAGGTACTCACCACAGCGGCGTCGATCGACCGCTGCCTGGTTGTACACACTATTGCGAGCAATTACGCAATCATTTCAGCTCTAAAGTCAATAAAAAACAATTCAAAATATTTTATTTCACATAAACCTACATGGGCACCTATGAAACGTCAGAAGCTAGGTGCACGGTTACAATTGGTCGTTCCTATGGAGAAGAACCGGCAAGAAACTCCACGCTTACTCGTTTAAAAATAATTGGCTTTTTACCAGTGGCGCAACTACAATTATTATTAGAGGGAGGCGAAAGAAAAAATTGCTCAGTTCTCATAAACTCGGACAAAAATCTGTAGGTTTCTAATCTTATGTGTATTAAACTGGTATTAAATATAATTATGTAATGTGTTGTGATACACAGTTACACACACAGGTGTACGATATTATTTAACAATAGTAGACATTGATTGTGGTTGTTCCATAGGGAAGCCAATAGGAATCGGGTTGTATGAAGGCTACGACCCTACTTTTTACAATGTTTTCAAATTACAGTGTTAATAGGTATGGGAGGACAGTGTAGACCGGTCAACACGACCAGGTTCTTAACTAAATAGAAAATGGTCAACGAATCGAAGCATCAAGTAGGTACGCTACAAGTTGACATCATCTAATCTTCCCTCCCCTTTCAGTGGCTCAGACACATCACCGTCAGTGAGCACAGCCCACCCTGAGGAGGAAGAGGCTCCTGTCCAGGGTCCGCTACCAGCGGAGCCGGACGACGCGCCCTGGAAGAGGAATAGCGGCATCAGGAAGTTGTGAGTAGATCTGTTGTTTTGTATTAAGGGAGCGGGGAAGTCTGTGTTGGGTAGTGAAATTATTTTGGTAGATGAGCGTAACTCGGGGTTTTACAGGGCGTGAGAGGGACGTCGACGTCCAAATTGTTACCATGACTTCAGCACATGATGCTAGACTCACCAGCAGCGTTGAAATTTTTCATTGGTTATTTACAAAAAAATGTTGTTCCATACATTTTGACCGTGTAGGTATTGCACAACTGATCAAAAATATATATTTTAGGGGGTCTAGAATCGTGTGCTAAATTCATGGTAACAGTTTTCGTGTAGGTGTGCCTTACGCCGTGTATATACTGCTTGAAATGAGTTGCCGTAATAAGGTTGCATTCCGTGTAACCTGTCAAGTCTTAACACAATGAAGTATCTATGGTTACATTACGGGAGTATCATAACAATAGATAACTCTGTGTTTGCAGCTGTGACTCCCACGGGAGACTGGAGGGAGGGAGTATTGTTGTATTGCTGCTTAAGGTGAAAGCTCCAGGGTAGCCCGCGAAATTCAAATTTTCTTACGTTTTTTGCAATTTGCAGGGCAGTATTAGGTTGTATGTTGATTAAAATATTATTCGCGACCATAACAAATATGTATTTATAGATTTATAATCATTAATGTCATCAATACAACTCTCTAAGACCAAGTAATTCTATTGAATGACTATTTCATGAAATATTAACTCATTTCAGGATTATACAACTTAAGGAATTGTATTACTGATTCTAATGATTATAATTCTGTAAATACATATTTGTTATGCTCCCGAATTATACGTTAATTAACATACACCCAGACACTGAGCTGCAAATTGCAAAAATCGTAAGAAAATTTGAATTTCGCGGGCTACCTTGGCGCTTCCCCCTTAAGAGCGTTTACGACGTACGGCATTTCATACAAACTTTCGAGTCCTTGTTTTTCGAAATGAAAGACCCGATTTTAATGAAACATCATACGCATAAGCAGGATACATAGGTCTAAAAAGTTAGTTAGGAACATTTTCGAAATGTCTTATTTAAAAAACGATAATTGGAAATCTCTGTCTCTATGGAAAATTTTAAATCGGTCGAATTTAGCTGTAACACAATATTTTGAAACCTATGTATCCTGCTTATGCGCATGAAGTTTCATTAATATCGGTTCATTCATTTCGAAGAACAAGGACTTGAAAGTTTGTATGAAATGCCGTACGTCGTAAACGCTCTTGATTCGCACGAGATAAGTGATTAGATTCAAATTCAAGAAATAAATAAATAAATAAGTTAATCAACTCATATTGAGCGACGAAAATTACGCTGGGTTACGCTCGTCTGGACAGGACATACTTTAAATGTCCTGAAATGTAAGGTGTTATGGAACTATAAATGTACTTTTATTGCATCTCCGGTTTATAAAAGTATTTATTTTGATATAATATCAAATTGGACAAAGTTGTCCTACTAAGTAAATAAATAAATCTGCATGAAACCTAGTGTAATCCTAAATACGCACAGCACACAATAATAATTTGGTTTAATTTGGTGATATAAATAAATTAGGTCTACGTGGCTTTTGGCATTTGGGAACAGTTATTAGTAGTGTGGATTTAAGGTCATAAATTGAATGCATGAAATGAAAAAGCGTGTTGTGAAAACCTTACATTTTTCAGCAAGGCATTAAATATAACAAACATTCATTTAAACTGTTTTCATGTTACGTTGCCTTAAACAACATGTCCCGGAATTAACGCAAAATCTCTTAAGGGGTCATTGTACTTATATCATTATGAACAAATTTTAATATGGGACCAAACCTGAAATCGCGAAAAAAATAATCAGTTCCTTACAATTATGTTCGCATAAGTCGTCAAAGTGTAGCCGACTTTTTTTTCACGATTTCACGTTTGGTCCCATAGTAAAAGTTGTTCATAATGGTGAGTACATTTACCCCTCAAGAGATTGTGCGTTAAAACCGGGACATGTATACACTTTAATGCTGGAAATACGTTTACATGCTCGACTCGTTTCCTATTTATAAAAAAAAAAGATCTGTTATGTAAATAATTTATTTGCATTTGAAATATGCACGATCTATAAACCCAGGTTCGCAAGTGCAATTTCTTTTCGTCCACTGGATATTCAACGCACTGCTTAGCGCTGAGAGTTGAAAATCCAACAGTGTTTTTGACGCGGTGGGTTGCGCTCTGTTGGATTCTCAATGCTTAGCTCAATACAGAGAGTTGAAAATCCAGTGCGCGATAAAATCCCGCCGCTATACTTTTACGCTCGTGCGAACCTGGGCCAACTTCCTGCACTGCATGAAATAAACGTAAGTAGTCCTCAAACTAATATTAATTCCCTCTTATTAAGGTATTGTTTTCGCCGTGTCCGTCTGTTGCTATTTGTCATATATTGTGGTGGTATTATAATTATACAGGCTGACTTTGAAAACATGCGACTCAATTTAAGCGGGTGTTCTACCCATCAATATGAACAACATTTACTATGGGACTAACTTAGAATTCGCAAAAAAAAAATCGACCTTCCCGTATAAAGGTACATACCTTATTGGACCATTTTGTATAAGGTCGAATTTTTTCATATCCATCCAATCCATAAATGTTGTTCATATTGATGGGTAGAACACCCCCTTAAAATGTGTCGCATGTTTTCAAAGTCAGCCTGAAGTTTAGTGTTAGTAATTAATCACAAAGCATCAATACATCTAATATCATTACTACTAACTTTTCGTTTTGTCTTACCACGCCTCACACAGAAGCATAGAGTAGATTCTGTACCTACTCTATTTTTAAATTAAATCTCTAGATATCTATTTTCATAAATAAAGACTTTTCCAACTTTTCTATGATTCCATCTTCTGTCTGACGCGCACTTATCTATGGGAGAACTATCCGTATTGTAAAGTCCAACTCCTAACCTTACACTCCAGCTTATATAGGTTCTGGTACATTTTTCCCCTATTTTTTTTTTTCTAAGAAAGCATGAAAAATTTAGCCCTAAGAAACTTTTTGGTTGTTTTATTCAAAATTTCTTTGTTTTTAGGTGTTTTTGTGTAGTTAAAAAAAAATATGGAAAATGCAACCAGGGCCGAAAGAGATGGCGCACGATACGACAATGTGCTGCACTGTGTTGCATGTTAATATACGACATACGACACTACACTGTCATGAACGCTTCACGCTTGACCACTATCCCCCATCCTATCCCATTTTTGTTTAACCCACTCACATTTTTTATGTCCAGCACTTTTTCATTTATTTCATTATATTCTTGCTAATAAATGTACGGTCAGCAAGATCATATTTGCACAATTTTTTTCATATTATTCTGAGTTTTAATTTCTTTTTCCAGTACTTTCTGAATGTGCTGTAGATCAATGCTAATTTTTGTAACATAAAAATATATTTTAGATTTTTCTTAAAAATATTATTTTTTAAATAATTAGGTAGGAAATGAACAATTTCTTAAACCTATATTTGAATAGATTTTTCTTATGAAATTCATATTGCTAAAATAATATCTTGACTGGATTGCCACAAAAAATATTTTGTGGCTGAACTTAGTCGAATAAACGACTGAAAACCTCGACCTTGGATTTTCACAAATACTTACCTAATGTGTTGTGATTGAACTCAGACGATTTCAAAAGACATTTTAAGTACAGTGTATTAAATAACAACAATTTATGAATACAGGAAAAAAAACTGACCGATTTTATTTTCCCCTTCCCTATTTTATTTTCCCCCTATTTTGTTGACGTTTGTTTGTTCCCCGCGCGGTAGGTTCCGCCTGGCGCTCTCGTCGCGCGCAGAGGGTCGTCGCTCGCCGCCTCCAAGAATCTCTTTCGGCCCTTGGTATTGAAGATGTATTGCGTCTGCGGTACGTTGGAGGGAATTGGGGGACGCTTTGAAGGGGGTTGACGATTGGGGAATGAGTTCACATTTGCCTGACATTTGATGTGTCATTTACAAGTCTTGTGAAAAAAAATGAGTGGCTTTAGTAGCCCGAGGTCGTCATGCAACAATATCGCAATTATTTGGATTTGTTTATGACAAATAGCTCCTGAAAGAAGTGGGTTACTTTTAGGGCAACAATTAATTTTACAATTCAAATAAAGATTTAAATAAGGGGTCACCGAAGCGGTTTTTTATTACACCGAGCGAACAGGTAAATAATTATTACATAAGAATTTGAATTTCAGGCTTTCCAACGTCTCCTAAAAACAAAAATTTTACAGTTTATCCAAATCGAAGTGTATTTTTTATCAAATATTTGTATTTATTTTTATTTGCCAATCGTCAGCACTTTCATTTCAGAGTGTCTCCTAATTTGGTTAAGCAGTTTTGTTTGACTGCATATTATATTCATTACACAGCGTTCACATTCACACAATGCAGCATATAGATATTCTTATTAAGTAATATTAATTTGATGAGGAAAATATTAAAATCATTCCAAAATATTTTACAACGCTAGAAGGTTCTTTTGGCGTGTGGTCAAATTCGGAACTAACGCCGCCATCTTGTTTTGCCAATAAAATGTCTGTGACATATTCACAAATGTTTACCAACAACGCCCTCCTGTCAGTGTCATTCAGGCGCCGAAAGATCCTTGTAGCACTTTACGGAGGAAATGATCTTAACCTGTCAACAGTAACCAAGTTTGAAAAAAAAAATGGATTATTACAACAATTATTGATATTGGTACAGTAATTACATGCTAACCTTTTTTCTTTCAAGTTAAGGGTCTACTCACTATATTCTGGAAATTATCCTTACACTAATAATTCTCGTATAAAATATTTATTGTATTGGTCAAACGGGTCTGTTTCTTCAATACAGCAAAATTGATGTCTACTTACTTACTGCGATAATTTCTGTTTTCAGTTTTCGCAAACTCTTTGTTGAGTCTGATCTCGCCGTGGGCGGGTTCCAGCGCCGCTCCCTATCCTCGCTGGCTCGCTGCCCCGCGGCCCCTCCCTCCGCGCGCCCCGCAGGTGCCCCCTCCGCCCCCGCGTAGGCACAGCCTCCCCTCCGCACGCGCACACGCACACGCCACACACACGCACCCACGGACACATCGACGATACTCCGACATCAGGAACCCTCCCGTTTCAAAACTTGACCTCAGACAAGAACTACTCGACTTAAACCTCGGGACGCAAGAGTTTGACAGCTGGCTCGGTGATAAATTTGAAGAGAATGAAGAGTACGAAAATGAAAGGTTTGAGCATGATATTCTCTTGCAGCGGTCTGTCTCCCTCGACAGAGGTATCGACATCTTCAATCACTTGCAGGCTATAGGTTCGCAAAGATCAGATAGTGTAAGTTCCTTATGGACTGTAGATTTGGAAGGAAGAGACAGCATGGCAGATAGGTACAGGAGTTTCGAAGATATCCCCGCTTCTCCGTACAAAGCGAGAAGTAGGCGTGCATCTTTTGGTGTGGAAACGTTCTCAGAACGAAATTTAGCGTTGGCGGTATTGAACGAAAGCTATAAAGGTCTGGGCGCCACAAGCGGTAGTGTGTCCCCGCAGATAAGGAAATTGCAAAGATGTTTCACACATGCCGGGACTTTTGACAGTATTAAGGACCGTTCAGTGGAAAATTTGGTCCAAACAGAAAGACCGAAACTTAGGCTTAAGATCCCGAATAGGAGAAATAGTAGCAGCTGTCCTGTTTCACCAGAAATCGACAGGTTGAGGAACTTCTTCCAAAATTCTGCTGAAGATGTTGAAACTAACATGTCTGATGATGAGGACCAAGAGTTTAAAGTACAGAAGCCGGTTTATAGGAGCATATCTGTAGAGTGGAACCAAGGGGGAGGAAGCAAAGTGCGGCAAAGACGGTCTGGTGTCCAAGATATGATGACAGATTTGAGAAGGAAAGTTCTGATAAAACAAGAGTTTCAGAGCAGCGAAACCCTCGAAAGAAATCAAGGGCCGCCAGAACTACCCCAATCTTCTAAAAGTCTTCTAAAAGGCAGCTATGTAGACCGAAACCCAAACTTCGTAAAATTAAAAAAGAATGTCCCATTATCGGGTAACACTGACTCAAACGTCACCGTGCCCACTATAATCATATCCCACGCGGATTCCCACGGTGTTGCCAAAATATCAAATACTTCCAATTACGTAGAATTAAGTAGGAATTGTGATTGTCGAATATGTAATGAGGGTGGCGGAAGATACTTCGCACGGAGTGTGCTAAGTAAGTTGTTCGTTAAAGTTGTTTCTTGTAATAGTAGGAAATTATATTGGGACGAGAATAATAACCTGAATGATAGTGAGATGTACATGTGTATAATGCATGTACTGAAGTTAATGCTAGGACTATGGTTGAGACATCTTGATCATAAGTAGTAGGTTATTGACATCCAATTTTAATGAGACGGAAAATTTGTTTGCCTTAATAATCTTTGTAATTTAAGGGAAATTAGTTTTCGGTCAAGACAAGAAATGGGTTAATATTACAAAGTCGTGTGTCTACGACGAAATCTTATTGTTGTTTTTATTTAATAAACTCAGTCTTAAGCATTGCTATCTCTTACTAGCAGATTAAATAAGAAAGGGATGGAAAATAATTAAAGCTGTCAGATTAGATTTAAGATTTATTTCGATGGCAACTCACTTTAAAGTTTGGCAGCTATAAATGTCTCCCATCTCTTTCTTTCTTGGCTTATGAGCATGAGATAGCAATATTTAAGTAAATCAGTATTTTAAGAATTGGATGATATTAACCTATCAGGTTTAGAATTGTAATATGTTCTAGTGTTGTTCGATGTTACTATTAGCAGCTTTTATCTTTTACTCTGCGATACAGCAATTTTAGCGTAAAGAAGTCTTTTCGAACTTCTTTATGCCTTACATCCCTATGAAGGGATTTTATTGGGTTTGCGAAAAGCGAAATGTATGTCACTGTGATTTTTATTTATTTTCTTATTGAATATTTTATGTTGGATAACGTATTAGGCTGCAATGTGCAGTGATTGCGTTTATGACGGAAATAGGCAGTTCATTTTGACTGCACTGTGGTCTTTTTCACCCTTTAACCGCCATGGCCGGATTAATTCGACAAATATTTGTGTGTCCATTTCGCCAGGGTCGTATGTTTACCAAATACCGTAAACAATAATTCACTGCCCGGCGCTGGGGGCATGACAACTCATATGAAGTCGGGTGGTTAAAAGGTTAAAAGGCTAAACTTGCTGCGATATTTAACTGTGCCCGCATGCGGTCAGCCCGCAAAAGAAAAATAGTACAAGTTGTTCGAGAAAACAATTGAATAAATATGCGGCTCCTAACCGCAATCGCAATGCAACAGCTGCGGGCAAGAACCGCATCAAAGAATTAAAAGAATATACACACACGCCAACCTTCGTATATAAATTTAATCTAGGTTTTTGACTCGAAACTGTGGCCGTTTTATGAAGTATGAATGCCATTATAATTGCAGGGGGCCAACCATCACCTCTTAAAGCAGTATTATTTTAATTTTACTTCAGTGTGAGAAAGAGATGGAGCTATACAGGACGTCTAGCTTCATCGCTTTCCCACACTGAAGTAAGATTACAATAATACTGCTTTAAGAGGTGGTGGTCTAGCTCCTGTCCGAAAAAGAGATGGTGCTATCGGTCATGTGTAGCTCGCTCTCTCTCTCGCTCTGGTATCATGATGGCATTAAAACGTTATTATACGGCAGCAGGGGGCCCACCACCACCTCTAATCGTAATCGTAATAATCTTACTTCAGTGTGGAAAAGAGATGGAGCTATACGTCCTGTATAGATCCATCTCTCAAAAATATACTCATAGTTATACTAATCTTGTAGTAGTCAATGCCGTGAGTTTGTTCCCTTAGATAGTATGTCAGTCTAATGCGATATCTAATTAACTTCTCGCCTCTTACGTAGCAACATTAAAATTATATGAATATTCTAGATTATTGTAAGTACAATCATAAGATTGTTATGAGTGTTAGCGCCTTATTCTTCGATATATTGTATTCTTGTCAATTTCCAATGACTCTGTTATGTATGGAAAGGTAAACCTTTTTGTATTTGTGAATAAGATTACACTTCGGGACAGAAAAAGTGAACCATCTTTAGTATAGTTTTTGCTATTTCTACATGTGGTTTGAATTGTAACTTTAAATTGCTAGAGATTTACTGCGTCGTTCCGAGCTAAAAAGTAAAACCAATAATGAACAAAATCAACATTTTGTAGTTTACCTAGAACCTAACGGTATTGTCATTCCAAGACACGGTAATATTAAGAACGAATAATATCTATTATTTTTGCATTAAAGCTTCACATGTAGGATATTCAAAGACAGCAACTTTTACATTAATAATGTCCCGTAATGGAATCTAGTATGTATGACATGACTGTTTTACGAAACTAAAAATAAATGAGAATCGTCGATGGATCAAAGACGGCCCGGGATATAAAATTTCAAATATTGTTCAATAATAAAAGATAACATAACAACATAATAACATCACGCCTTGTTTCCCCGAAGGGTTAGGCAGAGGAGTACCTGTACTTGTAGTACACCCACTTTTCGCCAGTTATGTTTAAGTCCCATGTAATAGCGGGCGAGCCTATTGCCATCAACCGGGCACAAATCCAGACTCCGGGCTGCTACTGAGAAATTCCAGATAGAAAAACTAAATAACACTTTGCCCGACCTGGGAATCGAACCCAGGACCTCATGTTCAGCAGTAGCGCTTGCGACCACTAGACCAACGAGAATCTTGTCTGGAAAATTAACTTGCCAGACACCCGATTGCCGATTCTATTTATATCAATTTCGTAAAACGATGTAGACACAAATGTTTCTCTCTTAGAAGAGTGACTATTATTGTTTTCTACTTGACTTTTAACTGTGTGGGTGAAGTATACTAAACTGTGTATGTGATATCGCAGCGAATGGTAATGTTCTTCCATGTTTATGGAGCTGTAGTTCTGTCATAGATGTACCTTTTCTAAGTAAGTTTATCATGAACATACTCAAAAAAATAATCAAATGTTTTCCGTCTGCGACAGAACTATAGATTCCACAAATATTTTTCGTCATTTACCGTTTTGAAATGGTAACTTTTCTATCCATCTTTTCGTGTAAGAGTGAGTGCCATGAATGTTGGTCTAAATTAAGGCCAAACATAACATATCCCTCTTGGTCTCGATGTGTAGCCTATGAACATTTTATATTCGCTTAATCGTACACTTTCGGCCAAATATATATACACACTTCATCGTGCACTACTGCCCAAGAAAATGGTTAACTGTTTCTTTAAAAATTTACATAATGTGGTTTTATATTTGTGGACCATCAGTATTTTTCACTCTTGGCCTAAATATATTTTAACGTATTGACATGATTGATATTAATAATAGTTTTATTCCTTTCATATTTAAAGTATTAAGTTACCAAATAAAAATAGCCTAAATCTTTCGTAGTTGTGCAGTTTTTGTCGAGTAAAGCAGTGGGAGAGGTATAAAAAATCAAAGAAAATGGAATATCTCTGGTGTTTACAAATGCTACTTTTATATACTGCCATCTGAAAAATACGTTGCTACTATAGTTTTTATGGTGCTAAAATAGCGTCGCTTCATGAGTAACGATAAAACCAGAAATAAAAAGCCGAGAGAAAAAAAAAATAGAATGAAAATGTCATGAGTCGTCTTCTACTACTGCGCTTACTCGAAAACTGCTAACTTATTTATTTCACTAGATAATACAAATTGTAGCACATCGACAATAAGACACGTTTTTGAAATACATTTGAGAAAATTTTAGAAATGACTAAACTAGAAAACCTGTTGAAGTTTGACAGGAATAGACAACAGTTTTAGGAGCAATAGACCAGACGATAACGTAATGGTTAAGGACTTTTCGGATTTACACAAATAGGATATTCATTCAATTTCATACGTCGTATTATGTTTGGGAAGGCATTCGACTGATGAAAGGACTTTTCTAATCAAGTTGATGAATTTTAATACTCGTCAACAAAACAAATAAAGTAGGTAAGTACAAGTGTTGAACTGTGTTTTTACTAGTTTTAACTCTCGAATATCCATAACACATCGGAGTTTTAAAATTGACGACATCGAGATGGTTTGCCATACTTAAGGAAAAAATAAACCAACTTGTATTTTGTGTATACGCTTGCATTTACTAAGATCACATTCCGTTAAAAAAAATCAGTATGTAAGATAATTATTGTTTAATGTATATATCTGCCCAGCATCACATCAATCAATGAAAATGGGGCTAAAATATAAATCCACGGATTATTTTTATGTGACGAGTCTTTTTCTCAGTCGAGAACAAAATGGTGGTAACTGACTGATAATTTCAAATATTCTTGCCATTTCCTAAACATAATAACGATGTAACAATTCACTATGATGTGAAGTGCCTACAGCTCATCACAATAATCACATCTATATTATAGCTGTTTCTTAGTAGTTTTTAATGGTTATTTATAAAAAAAAAAATATTGTGCTATCTGTTATCCGTATCTCGTGGGCAAATTTTTATGTCCGCAAGTGTAGGTTTAGATGATCATTCCGTAATTTTTAAGCTGTCGTTTTTTTCTTAATTTTATTTTTAATTCTAGTCACAGTGCTTCTGGGTACTAGATATTAGGGGTTGATAACTGTGATTAAGAGGTATTTTTGGCGGGAATTGTAAATGCGGTGCAGTTATTTTTGCTTTTTAGGAATACAAAAATTAAAAAAAATCAACGTATATTTTCTACAACATATTTTTGTTGTATTTTTAAGTTTACATTAAGAGTAATTGTACTGGATATTATTTAATAATTATTTAATAAAAAAATACATACTCACCAAAAATACCTCTATAATTAAATTCAAAACACATTTCCAATGGGTTATCGGGAACACAGGCACGGTATAGTTTGACACCATTGCCTATTCAAACTGACTAATTTCTTTCAAAAAATTATCATGTATACTCAGGCCAACGATACGAGATAAATACATAAAATTGCAACTTATACAAATATCAACTTTAAACTCAAGTAATCTTAAGGTGAAAGCGCCAGGGTAGCCCGCGAAATTCAAATTTTCCAACGTTTTTTGCTATTTGCAGGTCAGTATTAGGTTGTATATTGATTAAAATATGATTCGCGACCATAACATATATGTATTTACAGAATCAAATAATGATTTATTACGAATAAAAATACATTGCAGAATAATTACTTTAACAAACTAATGTGTATGTAGTTTTAAATTTTTACATTTAACAATTATATGTTAAAAAAAACTTAAAATATCTTTTTCTACTAACTAACGAACTAACTAACTATACAAATAAATATACAAAACAAAAGGAAACTTAGGCGTCGAAGTACTCGTCCGCATCGCTGTCATCCGGAAACGTGCCCAGAAGACTGGCAGCATTGCCACGTTGAATGGCAATGCTAATTCTTTGGCCAAAGAACGAGCCAGCCCTCTGGTCACGTGAAGTGTCGACCAGTCGGCGAGAAATTTCCTTAAAAAGGAGACGCGCACTCGGGCCCCATGAC
This sequence comes from Fissipunctia ypsillon, assembly GCA_947568875.1. Lineage (NCBI taxonomy): Eukaryota > Metazoa > Arthropoda > Insecta > Lepidoptera > Noctuidae > Fissipunctia > Fissipunctia ypsillon. The sequence goes on from OX387662.1 coordinate 19,104,633, forward strand.
CCGAGCGTTTCGACCCCAAACGGCTCAAAACTGTAGTTACCGATAAGGTTACAGTATTTGCGCCGCTTAAGGGTCTCAGCAGCCGCAGCAGCGGCGCCAGCACAGCTCGCCGTGCTTGGAACATGAGATGGCGCAAGGGTGTCGACACAGGTTGCGTCCCACACCAGAGGTCTACCCACCTTCCAAGGCAACAACGTCATGCCGTCTGGTCTCTTCCCATCGTCACGTACCAAGCCGCTTGGTTCTAATATCGCTGGTACGCCGGCGGTGACAAGAGCTCGACGAATAATATCGTTGCTGGCGTGTCGTGCTATGCGGCCTGCACTCCTGCAGCAGGACAGGCCATGGTGTCCGAGGTTGTCGACAGCTTCACCGCAGTGACACCGATGCGGAGCAACACAAGGTGCGCCTAAGCGGAGACACGTAGCAAGCCGAAACGAAGAGTCATCCATCATAGTGCCTATGGTGGATGACGGAAGCGCTTGAAGCCACAAGCCTGACTCCCATTCTCCCACAGCCAGCAGACGGGCACGCTCAGCAGTATTAAATGACGTATTTACTAGGGTATTCCGTATAATACTGCAGAGCGGCACGTCCCACCGTTTCTGGGAGGCTGGGTTGTCAGGTAAATCCGTATTGGGACAAGCCATCTTCCACGCGTTCAACGCATCGGTCAAACACGGTACCTCAAAATCGACCAGTGAGGAAGATAAAATTTTCCTGGTTAATTTGTCGGTACCGTGGACCGAAGAGAGGAAGGCCGGTAAACTTATACTTGAAATTTTGCGGACGCCGAGACCACCCAGGCGAATGGGAAGTGTAGCTTGCTGCCACGCTCGGTCGTCCAGGGCCACATTTAGAATAGAAGTTAGTGTGTTTCTAATAATTTGGTCTACTTTTTCTAAAAGTTGTGGATGCTTCCATAGATGAATTATAATTAGAATATATAATTATAATAAGAATTATAATCATTAAAGTTCTAAATACAACTCTCTAAGACCAGGTAATTCTATTGAATGACTATTTCATGAAATCTTAACATTTCAGGATTATACTAACTTAAGGAATTTTATTACTGATTCTAATATTATAATTCTGTAAATACACGTTTGTTACGGTCGCGTATCATACTTTAATCAACATACATCCAGACACAGCTGCAAATTGCAAAAATCGTAAGAAAATTTTAATTTCGCGACCACCTTAGCGCTTCCCCCTTAAGTGGAATTTTGAATGAAAAAAACTGTCCATAACGTCATAAAATAATTTTAGTTGCAATGGAAACTGAACCGTGCGAGATTAAGTTGAAGTTTTAATCCTAAAGTATGAAATTTATTTCGTCTCGTTGTCTTTAGTTTAGTGATCTATATAGCAGTACAAAGATCTTTTGGCGCGCGGCTAAAATCGGAACTAACGCCGCCATCTTGTTTTTCAAAATCGGAACTAACACCGCCAACATGTTTTTCAAAATCAGAACTAACGCCGCCATCTTGTTTTTCAATACATTTCAAGAGGGCTGTCACATTTTGTCACCTTTAGCTCACACGCGGCCAAATTTTTAAGAATGTTAAATGAAAAGATGCTTTTTTGAAAAATGTAATCAATGGGCGACCTACTAAATATTATTAATTTAATAGGTAATTATTAAAAACTATTGTTTTCCAAGAGCGCCCCCTGTCAACGTCATTCGAGCGCCAAAATATCCTTGTAGCACTCTATGTAAAGACATTGGTACCTAATGTTCAATGTATTAATTATAAGTTGACAGTGTCAAAATAATTATATCATCTGTTTATATTGTACGTCGTTTTTTATTTTACCCAAAACATTTGTATTAACAAATCAAATATTTGTTTAATTTTGGCAACTAGGCCCAATTGTTAGTAACATTGTTTTTAAAAACTATTGTTAGTAAACAAACAGAAACAAAAACAGGAAGAAAATTGCAAGGATAGCTGTGGGGTCTTCTGACCAGCACCTCCACAGCATACGACAACCAAGGTGCGTCGTAGGTACTTGTCTATCAACATACGTAGGATGCCGTTGGAACTAGACCGCGCTCTTGACAAGATGCAATTGGTTTTTTTTTGCGCATTATGGAGTATGCGCAAATGCGAACATACCTGACGCACTACAATAGCGCGGCAGTCCCAGCAGCATCCTGAAGCTGTTGTTATATTGAATACGCAGGGCGTCTAGCGATCTCAGTATGCCTTACCCACAGGCCGCTCGTGTAGAACGATTGCAATACGCTTTAAACAGCGTAATCTTTATCTCAATACTACAACAAGCGAACATGTACATGCTGGCCCTGTATTATGTAGGTAGCAGGGGCGAAGCCTTCATACAACCCGATTCCTATCGGCTTCCCTTCGGGCCAACCACTCTTCTTAAGGTCTACTATTGCTAAATAATATGGGACATCTGTGTGTAACTGTGTATCTCATCACATTACATAATTATATTTAAATACCAGTTTAATACATCATAAGATTAAAAACCTACAGGTTTTTGTCTGAGTTTATGAGATCTGAATAATGTTTTCTTCGGCTTCCCTCTAATGAAAATTGTAGCTGCGCCACTAGTAGGTAGATACTGATTTTTTTTATTATCAACTAGCTGTGCCTGCGGCTTCGCCCGCGTGGATGTCAATACTTCCCGATTTGAATCGGATTTTGTTCACAATTTCATGGGTTTTAATGTTTTTGCGCGGAACCCTAATTCTTTTTTTTAATAGAAGTACCCTAAGTTACTCCTTATAACATCAGCTATCTGCCAGTGAAAGCTATCTCCCGTCAAAATAGGTCCAGCCGTTTCGGAGATTAGCCGAAACAAACAGACGGACAAAAATGATTAAAAATGTATTTTTGTTAATAAGTAGATACCGTAAATATAGGTACTTTCATATGTATTTAGTAAACAGCTGTTTTTTTGACATTACAAACAGACACTTCCATTTTATTTATTTGTTTACATAACATTATCAATTTATCACTCAGTGCATGCAAAAAGGAATTTTTATTTTTTAGGTAAAACTGTTCGGCTTCAACCCTTTGTTACTTTTCAAGAAACAAAAAAAAGGAAGATTTGACCATTTTGCAACATTCATCATAGTTGAACGGTGTTCATTGTGAAATCCCATCTCAAAAATTCACCCTGCATAGTGCATAGGTCCACTTCATTTTGGAAAACGAAGTCGTCATTTCCAGAATCATCCATAGACAAACAGGTCCATCAATCTATGACACTTCAAAATGTACTCTACAAGAAAAGACCAACTTAAAACTATAACAAATTACATTGCCTGAAGCGATCACACCCTACCATTAACTTTCGAGACAAGTGAAATACGAGCCAGTCAGAAATAACAGTCATGCGTCAATTTATAATTGAGTTGTATGTGAACCATATTAATGGTGGTAATGATCAATTTGAGCAGGTGTCTGATAGAACCTTGTATACTGAAGGATTGGGTTGGCTAGATACGTTTTTCATATTCTCTGCTGGGGCCTTGAAATATGAGGATTTAGAGGAATTCATACCACTTATAAAAAAAACAATACCTGAACACATCTTGGTTATAGTCCGGCCGCCGAGAGAAAGCGTTCCTGAGCCCTGTCAGATGGACAATTTCTAGTTGTAATAAGGATCAAATTTGCAAAACACGTATTCGTTAGTATGAAACTGGCAGGTGTCAAGAACGCATTCTCTCGACGACCAGACGGTAGGGATCAACAGAACTAAACAACTAACTGAACTTTTTGTATGCACATGTTTCTGTGACAAATAAACCTATTTTTCTTTCTTTAATACAAACAAAAAAATATACCTACATAGGTAGGCGGGCGCGTCGGTGGTAACACTTATGCTGCGGTCCCACGGGCCGCTTTCTCACAGGCCAGATCGCGCCAGGCCGACAGGCCGTAGAACCGTCAATCCGATGAGGCCTGCGGTGGGAATGCTCGGCACGGGCCGCGACAGGCCGTGGGACCGCGGCACTAGACCTTGATGAGCTGCTTAGCGTAGTACAGCCCGCGCCAAACTTTGTGACCGCCCCGAAACTAGGCTCATTGCATTGCGCAGAACACAAAATCAGGGTATTAGCGGGACGCACAAGAGCTTGGGGGCAGGGCCACACCCCGCGCGCCCGCACCGCTCACCCGCGACGCGCGCTGGCACCCACGCCTTAGGGTGCGTTTCCACTGAAGCAGAGACGAGCGGAGCTGAGCGGAGACGTGCAGGAATCGTCCAATCACAAACGAGACGAGAGACGCGGTGAGGATTTCCACTATTGTAATTGGTTGATTCACGCACGTCTCCGCTCAGCACCGCTCGTCTCCGCTTCAGTGGAAACGCACCCTTAGTGTGAGTGCTACGTCCGTACACGAATCACGCACTTGTTGAGCTCCGAGAGTACTGTCGCGTTCAGAATTCGTTCGATCGTTTCGTTAATTTGTTGTTATAGTTTTTAGTTATTGTTACTTGTTGTTATTGTTACTCGTTGTTATTTGTTTATAAACATGCCTACTGGACGTTGTAATGTTTTACGACGCCAGGCTCGTAAAATGGTCTACGATGTTTATAAATTTATGAAGAAAGAAGCTGAAGAAGGCCTTAAATACGATTTGAAGGCAGTACATAAATGGACTGCAGCCGCTACAGGAGTATCAGAAAGAACTGTACGACGTATTATATCGGTTGCTAATGAACCAAGTTCCGATTTATTAGCAGTTTTTCGTACACCCGGAAAGAAGAGGCAAGGGGTAAAAAAGGTAACCGGAATCGACAATTTTGACCAAGGTGTCATCAAAAGATGTATCCACAATTTTCATGTAACACAGAAAGAGTTGCCGACAATTGCTCAACTTAAGAGAACTTAAGAGAGAGAGAATTATAAATGAAATAGGATTTAAATGGAAAAAAAACTGAAGACAATCGCAAATTATTAATTGAAAATACAAATATTCGCTGTAAGCGAATTGAATATTTGCGTGCAATAACGAAATATCGCGCAGAAGGAAGACCGATAGTTTACACTGACGAATCGTATGTCGATTCATCGCATACCACTTCGAAGGCATGGAGTGATAGTAGCACTAAAGGTTTAAAAAAAAAGATATCAAAAGGTCAACGTGTCGTCATTGTACATGCTGGATCCAAATCAGGATTTGTACCCAACGGCCTTTTAATGTTTAAGGCAGGTACGAAAACCGGAGATTACCATGATAATATGAATTATAATAATTATGAAAAATGGATACGCACACAACTTTTGCCGAATCTCCCACCGAGATCGGTTATGGTGATAGATAATGCATTATCTAATATATATAATAATAATATAATGTAATAATATATATTATTTATTATTAGGGTGCACCCTATCATAACAAATTAGAGGATGCAGCGCCGACGTCAAATAGCAAAAAGGCAGAAATGGTGGCATGGCTTACGGCAAAAAATATCCCTTGCAGTTCTAACATGCTGAAACCAGAACTGTATAAATTAATTTCTATGCACAAAGAAAAATTTAAAAAATTTAATATTGATAAAATTTTAGAAGAACACAATCACACAATATTACGGCTTCCACCTTACCATCCCGACTTGAACCCCATAGAAATGGCTTGGGCATCCATAAAAGGTTACGTGGCGAAAAAAAATGTCACAAATAATATAACTGATATTATGAAACTAGTGGAAGAAAAAGTAAATAGCATGGGTGAACAGGAGTGGACTGCACTATGCGACAAAGTTATAAATATTGAAGAAGAATATAAGAAAAGTGATGTCATCATAGATGACCTAACTGAAAAAATAATAATTTACGTGAGCGATAATGAATCAGATGAAGATGATTCGGATATTTTTTGTGAAGAGAGTGATTCGGATGCGGAACCATCCACCAGTAAGGGAGATGTTTTTATGGAAGGTGTGGCCCCATTGTGAATATAGTTTTTATTTATATTAATGTTTTTTATTTACCTTTATCCTATTATTACCTAACCTACATGTTTTACAAATAACACATACATTATATATTAAATTAAATAAAATAACCTATGAAATAAACACGAACTTTATAATCACCAAATAAAAATAAATTGACATAATAAAATAAGTATTAAAAATGTTAGAAAACGAAAATTGTTTGGTTGATTACGTATTGTCTACTCGACTGTACCGTGCGCAAGTTCGGACTCGCGACTATATTCAAGGCGGTCACAAAGTTTGGCGAGGGCTATACGTAGGTACCTACAAGTTTCAATGGAATGAGAGGCCTGCTCATACTGTTTCTTTTTTTTACCACTGATGTGCGGCCTACTGTAAGTACATCAGGACCCGGAACACCTAGCTGTGGGCTTGAAAATATATTATATTCGCCGAGATATGGGTCTTGCTCAACTAAGAAAATTAGCCATCAAAATCCTTGGAACGCTCAAAAGATAAAGAATATTACCCTATCTGCTCAGAATTCGCTAGTAATCTGAGCGATGATTCTAAAGAACTTAAATTAATGCTTAGAGGAGTTATCTAGGTACTGATATTTCTTGACATTTGATTGACATTTAAACCCGCTGTTCCTAAAGCCACAATGATCAGAAAGCGACAAAGTTCCATCACTCCGTAACGAACCTGCTAATCAAGTTTGTTTTTCTAAAAGATCGCATTCGTAAATAATAACTGTCATTTTAGTTTTGAGCGACGGTAGATAAAAATCTTGACGTTATGAAAAACGAAGGCTTAGGTACGTAAAGTAGATAATTATGTGTTATTGTTAATAAGTTGGGGGAAAGTTCAATACGACTAATGAATGTACCTAAATGACCTCAGGTTGGTGAGTGAAAATACTTTCATAATACAATATCCAAAAGAATTGGGGCTGCAGTCTAAACATACTAGATAGCGATATCGATCACATAGATGCGCCTGAGTTCGGTCGTAAAGCAATCGCTATGTTGAGACTGCAGCCCCTGGAATACCTTACCTACATCCTAATGCATAACCTAAAGGCAAATAAAAAAGTTCAATGAGGTTGTTCGACTCCTCATTTTTCTCTACAGAGAGTGCTGCGCCAGATACTCCTTTGATTCGGCAGACTACCAGGAATAGAAGACCACCTGCCTACCTGCAGGATTACGACACCTCAAGCTAGAATGCAGCAGGGGAGAATGTGGTGAACTTCTTAGTCGCCACATACAGACTCCTTGAGAGTCGTTATGATTTTCAGTACTTTGAAGTTGTCAATGTCTGTAGAAAATTAAATGTTGAATAAAGCCAACATTTGGTAGCATTTCGCCATTGTTATTTCATAACACCTATAATTAAAAGTCAAATGATGAGGAAAACCAAGTCATGGCTAAGTAATTTTTAAGCTAGTTTTCATGGATATGTAAACCAGTAGGTAGTAGAATTGAGAAACTCATTTATCAGGTTTTTGGAAGACAAGTTAAAAAGGAAACCACCTTTATACCTAAGAGAATACATACCTAGATACCCATCAATCTGCCTAGCCTTTTCCCAAATATGTTGGGTCGGCTACCAGTCTAACCGGATGCAGCTGAATGCCAGTATTTTACATGGAGCGACTGCCTATCTGACCGCCACAACCCAGTTACTGGGTAACACGATACCCCTTGATGATAACACTGCTTATCAGACTTTCGGGCTTCTGACGACCTGTAACCACTGTCAAAGATCCAAGAATGACAGCCGAGGCCGACGGCTTAACGTGCTTTTCGAGGCACGGAGGGATCTCGGTATGTAAAGATGATCACCCATCCACGGACCGACCGCGGCAAGCGTAGCTTAACCTGATCGACCCGTGCGGCTGTTATTACTTAGCCACGAGCCTCTCTACCTAGATACTAATGGGTATTAAACTCTACTTTCGACTTTAAAAATATTAAAGCTGCCTCAAAGAGCTCCAGAAATAAGATTGACTGACACAGTAATCCATACACAATGTAACCTCAAACGAAAGTAGGTAGGTATCTACAGTCGGCAAAGTTCACGTTTGTTCACGCTTTTCAATCTTATTATTAAAATTCATAAGGGTGGTCAACAGCCAACTTTGTTGAGTGTACTTACTTAAATTAACAACATTAATGTATATAATAGGCTCACGCGCGTTACTAAGACGAATCGATTGACACCTCATTTGTACAATCAGTTCAGTAGTGCAGACTGCAAGTACCTACATTTCACACATCTTATGGTGACATTTACCTATCTGACTTGCCATTATCGTCGAAGCAAAACATCATTAAGTCATCAAGTCCCCCCATTTCTGCCAATCTATTCTGTAGAAATCTCTATTCTATTCTATTTTTAATAAATGGCAAGCAAAGCCGATGTCGACTATTCTGCTAATGTCTAAAGTGACTTGGAAAAACAAGTGTGTATAAAAAAGAGAAAAAAATAATTAAATTAAAAGTTAAAAACAAATAAAAAATTCTTCGATTGATTCCGTTGAACTCAATGTAGATCTTATTGAGTTAGTAGGTAGGTACTGTAAAAATCTTATCGTGAAACTAAAGTGAAGTGAGCTGTCAATCCTGTCTGACAGCTCACGTCATCCAATCTTTAGAATCAAGGTACATCAGGGGCCAATTCTGTAACTTTCACGCCATTGACACTCTATCGACACACAACAGACATTATTTTGCCACTGTTGCAAATTTGGTATTCTGCAAAAAACTTCAATGGCGTTTCAGTGGTATGTCAGTGGTGTGTCAGTAGTGTGTCGATAGAATCTCGATAGTGTGGCATTACAATAGCTTTCCGTGTTGCTAACCCAAAAATGATTTAAGCACAGAATGCTTACTTCTCAATATGGCAACAGTCTTTAATGGACTAATTCTCAAAATGCCTATAAATCGCATAACGGCCAACTCTATAAATACCTAATACTCGTAAAGGCTGGGTTGGGTTGTAGTTGGGTTTATTGGGGAAAATAATAAAAAGAGAATCATTTACAAGTAATGTAATGCCGGGTGGGTACTGATTATTGTAAAATAAAATGTAACACAAAAACTAGGCTAATTTGTTTCAACGTGTGTTGTTATTAGGTATTTATAGAATTGGCCGTTATGCGACTTATAGGCATTTTCAGAATTAGTCGTTTATAGAAGTAGGCGTTTTGGGAATTAGCCATTTATAGAATTAGGCATTTTGAGAATTAGCCGTTTATAGAAGTACTAAATGAAAAAATCACTCACTCACTCACTAAATCACTCAAAAAAAAAACCACTTTCGCAAAATTTCACGTTGCACAAACGTCTAGTTTTTGAGAAAAAATCCTAAAGTTTCAGAAAATTCAACTAAGTAGAATAAAATGTCTTTCAATTTTATTATTTTTGTGTTCTTTTTTACGTTAACCTATTACAATCCTGTATACACAACACTAGGATGCAAGAGCGAGCGAAGCGAGCTCGGGACCCCGCGAGCGGGGCTCCGTCTACCGCGCTTTACTAGTTTTTTTTTCCCTATGGTTTTGCGAACTTTGGGGTTTTCAACTATACACTAAAAAGGGTCTATTCTACCCAATAAAAAATAACACTATACTATAAAAAAAAATGGTTATATTTTTTTTTCTCGGCGCCTATGGTTTTGCGCACTTTGGGGTTTTCAAATATACCCTAAAAAGGGTATATTGTACCCAAAAAATAGCTAATGTAAAAAAGCGACGGGTGTTAATGTACAGTGGTTCCGCACTATTAGCCAATGCATAATTGTGGCGCAAAACTACGTCCACTTTATTATTTCCAATACGTAAGACGCACACACACGGATACTTTATTTTAAATTAAAAAAAAAAACAAACAAATTGAACTAATTCAATAGGGAAAAAAGGCGTCGTTGTTCGATGGCTTCACAATGGCGGTTCGATGGCCAAAACACCATTCAAACACGATAGACACAACGGTCAAATCGGTCAAATACACTTAAAATATTTACAGACCACCGTAACTTTGGCCATCACAATGCCATTGACACATTATAGTGGACCAGATTATCAATTATTACAATAGTCTTACTGTGGCGTTTCAATGGCACTACAGTGGCAAGTCAATGACCATAAATAATTTGTAGAATACCAAATCTCAATGACTATTCTATTGAGACACTACTGACACACTGCCGACATACTATTGACAAGTTGGTTCTTTTACAGAATTGGGCCCCAGGTGGAATGAAGGCACACTTTACCCAACGACCCGATCACACGTAGGTACCACAACGACACCACGTGGCCGGGCGCTAATTTGTATGAAAGTGAATAGCCTATTAACACCGACCACAATAATAGCCTTCAAAATCAACCGTGTGTGGGCGATACCGATCACATCAAGGCGTCGCAGCCATAACGCAACCACAACGTTGCGTCAACGCGACGACACAGCCGGAGTTGGGCGGATCCAGGGTTTATTTCTGGGAGGGGTACAAGGGCCAGGCAAGTAGGAGGATCCCTCCTAGTATTGCACTATGTATTTGGGATTAATTATTTGTCAACTAGCTGTGTCCCGCGTCTTTGTACGCGTGGATGTCGTAAGAATAACAGCCACATTTTAATAAAACTCCCTCGTCCCCCGATCCGTCGCGTTGCATCACCCGCCCGCGCTATTACTTCGTTTTCGCTTAGTGTTCTTTCTGATGTTTTTCTTTTTGTGCGGCTCCTAAGGGTCGTAGCGTAATGTTAAATAGCCTATAACTATCCTCGAGAATTAGGGCACCAAATGCAAAAAGAATTTCTCAAATCCGACTTTTTGTTCATAATTTCATGGGTTTTAATTTCCTTGCGCGGAACGCTAATTATTTTTCTAAAATAAAAGTAGCCTAAGTTACTCCTTAGAACATAAGCTATGTGCCAGTGACAGTCCCGTCAAAACCAGTCCAGCCGTTTCGGAGATTAGCCGGACAAACAGACAGACAGACAAAAATTTTTAAAATTGCTCTTTTGTTTTATGTACCGTATATATGTCCTTTCTTAGGCACTTAGTGAACAACTGTTATTTTGATATTATAAACAGACACTATTTTATTTATTTGTACCTATAGATTAAATCAATGACGAAAATAATTTAACAGTATTACAGGCGTATTGGCTAGTGCAGGAGGGGTGCAGAGCTAAACCCCGTGCGACACAGCCGTATTCTGTAAAGCGTTAGGTTCAATTCATTTTGAATTGACCCTCCAGAGGCGAAGCGCGCTAACAACTCCATTCCTACCGGCTTCCCTTTGGAGGATCGAAAGAGTAACTTCACCTACCACCATAGAAAAATAGCACATTCAATAATGTCTGCGATTGTCAAATAATACATATTCCAACAACAACACAAATTGTTCTAAATAAGCCGGCGCCACATCATGGTAATCGTATTTGTATGACTATTTGTAACTGAACAATTTCTTCTTCGACTTCCCTCAAGTCAAGCCTGGCCACTGTGACCCTCATTGCCCACTGACTCCCATTCCCCCCGGCTCCCCTATTGTCGATTCTAAACAAACTATTTATTCTTAAGACTCTTTGTTATTGTCATCTACGCTTTGGGCTGAACAAGACAATAAGACAACTGGATGATATTCCCACCTGCCTGCTTAGCATCTTAGGTCCCAGGCATTCGTTTTAGTACCGTTCAAATCCGTCAAATATTAGCAGAAATTATGTCCATTAATTTTATCCATTACGTCACGACTGGCAGGTGTTTAATTAACTTGGTCGGCTAGTACGTGGTTGTACCTGCATTATGCAAACAATCCTTCCTCTTTCAAACACACCTACCCATAAAAAACGCGGTCAAATTAGCCCTGAGCAGCTAACAAGAATCTTGACAGCGAACAAATGGAAAAAAAGGCTTAGGGCCTAAAGAATACCTTCTATTGTGTGCAAAGTAATATCTATAGTCAATTGTCAAGTGAAGTCCCATTCAAAGATTTTTTGCGACAACGGTACACTACCTGTTGGTGACGGGTGTGAGCTACCAATAACTGTTCGTCGCGTCGTTCTGACGAGTGGTAACTGGTTTGTTTGTAAATTATGGATGAAATTAATTGAGAATAATGTTATATTATGTGGGTGAAGTGACATTACGTGTGTCGTATTCATTGATATACAAAAAACCCGTATTTCATTGTTTGTGCGTTTGGGGTACGATCACCAAGAGTGATAGAGATGATGGAAAGAATACTTTATCAGCTTATCGAAGTAAGAAGCTTGGAATATGTCGGAGCAGTTTGTTTAAAAATAGTTTTTGGTGAATTTCCAATTATTTCAACACCACCCCGGATTCTGAATTTCTGCTCTGTTAATGTCAATGGGATCCCATCACTTATTACCAGTGATAGGAATAGGTAGTGCTAATTTGCCTAAACTTCGAGGAAGGCAGTAACATGGAGTAGATAATACCTCCTCCTCTAAAATCCCGGAATAATTTTAATGACGTTTAAATCCCGGGATTTAAAAACCACGAATTTTTTATCGGACTTTATTTGTAGTTACAAATTATTTATTTGAAAAATCATAACATTTTTAGGGTTACACACACATACACACGCATTTATATCTGTAATTTTTATGGTGTACATAGTTAAGAGTATTCTATCTATCTATAAATAAAGTAAAATTATTATTAAAATTATTCCGGGATTTTAGAGGAGGTATTATCTACTCCATGTTACTGCCTTCCTCGAAGTTTAGGCAAATTAGCACTACCTATTCCTATCACTGCTTATTACATCGATGAGACTTAGAGACTTACCATAATTGGCGAAAACGTGTGGAAGAAAAAAAAGCAAGTACCTACTTCTACCAACTGGTACCTAATAGGTAGGTACGTACAGACCTTGATGTTATATGTATTTAAAATTCACACAATCATTGTTTAAAAAAACAAGGAACACTATCAAAATAACTATGACGTCATTAATCTGGCACGCATACTTAGGTATAAATTAATCTAAGCCTACACTAAGAGATAAAATCAAGGTTTCTGTACCTAACCGCTTGAATTAAGGCTCCTTCAATTCAAACAGGTGCGACACGCGACACGCGGTGCCTCTTTGTGTCGTGTTGATTAGCGTCGCGTGTCACACCTGCTTGTAGAAGCCTTTAGCTGGAAATTCTACGCTGATATCATACTATGTAGTATGACGAGGAAAATTAAATATTTGGTTTTGCTGGGAACAATAATTTTAAACATGTAGGTAAGTATTAATCAGTACAATTTAACTGCTTGACCTGGCGGGGGCACAGTTCTGCCCCCAGATAAATAATAGGACTGCCTTTAGTGGTCGCAAGCGCTACTGCTGAGCATGAGGTCCTGGGTTCGATTCCCAAGTCGGGCAAAGTGCTACTGGGTTTTTCTATCAGGAATTTCTCACTGGCAGCCCGCAGTCTGGATTTGTGCCCGGTTGATGGCTTTAGGCTCGCCCGCTATTACATGGGACTTAATCATAACTAGATAAATGTGTGTGTACTATAGTCACCTACACCTCTGCCTAATCCTTCATGGATTGCAGGCGTGACATTATGATAATAATAAGTAATAAATATTTATTTTATATTTTCTTTTTTGAAATCTTATGGTCTTCCGACCTAATTTGTACACCAGCCATGGTCAGACATGTTGTGCCAAAGAATATCCTGTAACACCTATAATAAACATTATACCATGTACAAGGTGGAACAGGACGATTGACATTCCTTTAAACCACGTAAAGAGAATCATGTTCTTTACCCGTATACAAAAAATCAATCAAATCCAATAAATACTTTAGCCACAGGAAATTATTTTTCATTTTCTTATTTTTCAACATGATGTAGATCTGAGTCCGTAATAATAGGTAAACGTAGCCGCCGCCGCGCCCCGCACCCCGCATCGCACCGTTGGTCAGTAACTTTTCGTAGATAAAGCGTGTTTACTTTTTATGCAGTTAATTCTGCTATTTATTTTGTTTGAAAACTGCAATTTTTTAATATTCCATTAACTACTAATCTTCGTCTTTTAAAATGTTTCGATGGACTAGTACTGAGCTCGTTTTAATTTAATGTCGTACGTCCAGATTCACATTGTATATTATCTACACATGTTTTTGCAAATAAATGAATCTTATCTTATCTTGGTGGACAATGTAACAACCGTCCATCAGGATTGTTCTGGAACAATTACCTACCTACATTTTAATTTATTAGATTGAATCTCAATTAGATCAATCTTTACTATTACCTACCTACATTTTAATTTATTAGATTGAATCTCAATTAGATCAATCTTTACTATTACCTACCTACCTAGCTTGACACTTTGTGACCTCCATTAGCTAGGTAGGTAAGTACACCTAGCTAATCAAATGGAGGTCATAGTGTCAATTGGATGAGCATATTGTTTTTAAACGTTCTACATAAGACAATATTATGTTTCAGTAATTATAAATGTAAGGTCGTTACGTAAAAGCGTTCCTCGCTTTTATAAAAATATAATGTTCGGAGACCGTTCATGGTAGATGATTAGAGAAAGTAGGTATATAGCTGAGTAAGTAGGTATATACCTAAACGATGCTTAAGATTTCAGCAAAAATGACGATGGAAAATCTTTAAAATTGCTGTAAAGATCTAGGTACCTACTTAAGGCGAAAGCGCCGCGGTAGCCCGCGAAATTCAAATTTTCTTACGTTTTTTGCAATTTGCAGGTCAGTATTATGTTGTATACAAGGTGTAACATAATTGTCGCACTGTGTAACATAAGACATTCGAGAGGTTAACGCACAAACTCTTAAGGGGTCATTGTACTCATCATTATGAACAACTTTTACTATCAGACCAAACCTGAAATCGCAAAAAAATCAGCTGTTCCCTACATTTTGATGAGTTATGCGAACATAAATATAGGGAACACCTGATTTTTTTTGCGATTTCAGGATTGGTCCCATAGTAAAAGTTGTTCATAATGATGAGTACAATGACCCCTTAAGAGGTTGTGCGTTAATTTTGTTACACATTGTATAATTCGCGACCGTAATAAATGTGCATTTACAGAATTATAATCACTAAAGTTTTCAATACAATTCTCTAAGAGCAAGTAATTCTATCGAATGACTATTACATGAAATCCTAACATTTCAGGATTATACTAACTTTTTGTAATAATATTTTGGTTTAAAAGAGTGTCCGTGGAGTTTCTTGCCCGTTCTTCTCCATAGAGATCTACGCTTCGGAATGGGCAACTAGCTTCAACTTTCTGACTAACTGACCGACTCTTTGACAATTCAAAAGTGCCTGTAATTGGTTTATTTGAAATAAATGCTTTGAGTTTGAGTTTAAGAAATTGTTTTATTTATTTTAATGATTATAATTCCGTAAATAGTTATTTGTTACAATCGCGAATCATATTTTAATCAACATACACCCAGACAATGAGATGCAAATTGCAAAAATCGTAAGAAAATTTGAATTTCGCGGGCTACCTTAGCGTTTCCCCATCTTAAATTCATTCATTCATTGATTCACTGATAGACAACGTAGGTACAGCCTAAAACCGCTGGGTCTAGTCTAGAAGCATGAAACGTTGCACAGGAGTTCATAGGTGAACACTAAGGAAGGATTTTTGAAAATTCATCCCCTAAAGAGATAAATAGGGGATGAAAGCTTATAACGAAGTTCGACATTTTTGTCGATGGGAAAATCCCATCATCAGGTGCCCGATGGGATATTCCCATATTGATTCCCATCGACTAAAATGACGTCAGCTTGTAAATCTATAGAATATTCTAATGATACAGGATACAGACTTTACCAAAGTTCAAATAAAGTCAATCGTTTAAAGTTGAAAATGAGAGAAAATATGCAAATTAGATTTATTTAGCCCAAGCGTAACTTTAAAGACAAATCAGGTAAGTAAGTACCTATTTGCAACTCTATTTTAACCGCCCAAGTCGGATTAATACGACAAATGTTTTCGTGTCCGTTTTTTTTTTTTGTTCGGACCTATTGCTAGTCGACTCCAGAGAGCCTTGACTGCGTAGCCGGGCTTTGGTGGGACCAGATGGGCCTCTCACCGTGTTAGCAAAATGTTAAATAGTACGTCTAAGGGCGTCCCCTGACGGGACTCGAACCTAGACTTAGGGCGCTATTGATTACTAAGCAAGTGGGGACTTGTAGCATTTGAGTGTTATTATTATTTGGGACAGTATTTAAGGCTACTTGCTCCGCGCGGGCGGGTGGGGTCAAGGGTCGGGGGGATTTTTTCGTGTCCGTGCCACCTCAGTCGTATTTATACGACTCAGAACCTATATTCGTTTTTTGTTTTTTATTTCATTGTACGACCCTATTCGTCGTAAATATTTATTTGCCGATTTATGAGCTGGGTGCTGGGGGCAAGGCAATTAATACAAAACCAAGCGGTGAATAGATCAACGAACAATCTGGTAAGTACTGTGGTGATCAGACACGATATAAAAGGCTGATCACCACGTATATTGTATGTTGGGTCTCGACTTCGAGGTGTGTTGGGGGACGTATGTACAATAAGGAACACGGCAGCACTATAATTCCTATTTATTTGCTTATATGAAAGCAAGTTACACTATTAGGGGCAAGGCTAGCACTTCACTGACTCGATATAAAACAATATGACCATACGTCATAATTTTTACCTTTTCTAAATTCCAAATAAAATCAGTGTTTGTCTTATCAGCCAATGTCACAATCCGAGGAGGATTCATGCGGAAGGCCGGCTCAACTAAAGCCTCTACAGTACCTATTTGCAACTCTTATTTCAATTTACAACAGTCTACGGTCTCACCTAGGTAAATCCTGGTATATGGACAACTATCGACATAATTTTACCCATAATAATCTCTGATAGTGCAGTACCACTTATTATCGATACAAATATGTAGGAACAGCACTATAATAACGCTGCCCGCCGGTATGTCTATTGGGGACTGTGGCGTATAATTTACTGTCTACGTGTTGATCTGACAGTCAATACAGCGGTATACCCACCTAATAAGCTTGCCAGATTAGACGGCCTTACTGTATTAGACAAAACAAAATACACGCTGCTTTTTTATTGGCTAGGGAACTGCCACGATAGTGTTGTATACATAATTATGAACAACTTTTACTATGGGACCAAACCTGAAATCGCGAAAAAAAAAATCAGCTGTTCTCTACATTCCACCAAATGAGTGGCCGAAACCGTATCCATACAGATACTTATCATCATCATTCTTTTAAAAACACATCAAAAAGAATCACAAAATAAACAGTTAAAATGATAAGAAAAACCAAATCCATCAGATAGTGTGTCAGTAACCTATAATTTGACCATATCAGTCGTGCCGGCTCGTAAAACAAACCGGACCGGTTCGAGACAGGTTGTGACATACATATACAAACTTTCTTCGGTTCACAAAATTCGGCCCACGCTGGTGACAGATCCGCTGAATACAATTAAATGTGGATTTTTTATTTTTAAAAGTTTTTTCTTTTCTTGCGATATTTATTAGACACTTACTGCCTAATTACTATCCAGTCTGGCGAAATTCAAGCTGTTATCTAAATTTTGTTTACATTGACTGCCTCGTTGTTCTGAGCATGAGGTCCTGGGTACGATTCCCAGGTCGGGTAAAGTGTTATTGGGTGTTTCAATCTGGAATTTCTCAGTAGCAGCCTGGAGTCTGGATTTGTGCCCGGTCGGGCTCGCCCTCTATTACATGGGACTTAAACATAACTGGCAAAATGTGGATGTACTGCTCACCTCTGCTGAACCCTTTGGGGATTACAGGCGTGATGTTATTATATGACTGCCTCGTTGAGTAAGGTCGCAAGGTTCGATCCTTGGGGGTGTTTCTGGATTTGTTCATTTGGAAATTCGCAGTAAAATCCTAGCTTAGGCTATTTGTTTTATGGTCTAAGTAACTTGGAGTCGGTCCATAGATGAACAGGTGCAGATATGGGTGTTATTAGTTATTACGCAACTTGGGAAAGGCCAATGTCTACCAGTGTAAGTGACAAGTTGATTGGAAAAAAAAATCAGTATCAATCAAAATTATACAGGGTGTAAGGGACAGCTCTCCGCAGACTGTTGGGGTGAATTCAGTATATCACATTGAGATGACCGGTGCATGAAATCGTTATGGGAATCCAATAAACTTGATTTGTTTTATTACCTCACACGCAATGTCTCGTTACCGTGGCAAAACGCGCGTAGCGAACGGCAGCGCAGCGAGCCTTCAGCAGCCAAGTATTTTCAACATCCATTGCTGATTTTAGCTGTTTTATTTACACAAATGGAGTGCTGCGTACAGAGAATGTAATTTTACATCGAAATAAAGGAATAGTAACTGATAAAACTATTAAAAAATTAAAATTTTTCTGAAAAATTTTCCGGTGGAATATGATTAAAAAAAGGAGCTGAATGCACCCTGTTCGTTTGCGGAGGTATGTCCCTTATACCATATATAATTAAAACCACCTAAAACATGCTAATCAACACCGTTTAGCTTGTAATACATCGACGTAATTCTTAGCTAATTGTCGCTCGCTGCATTCCTAACAATTGTGCAACTATTGCGCGATCGGTTGTTTATTAGTTACATAAAAGCTATTAGAGGATGGAAATATAATATTATTAATTATGTAGTGTGTGTCAAGTTATTGATTGATACCACCTTTATGATGTAATGGAGTTATCATGAAAGGTGATCTTAGAGACCGAGACTTTTGGGTCGAACGAAATGAAGAGGATTTTATTTTATACTATAACAAACATCACGCCTTGTTTCCCTGAAGGATTGAGCAGAGGTGTAGGTACCTGTAGTACACCCACATTTAGCCATATTTATTTCGATTTTATTTTACACTAGGTTAAATTAAATTATCTACTTGCGAAACTTGACAGATGCGACTGGTATTGAAATGAGCTTGAACATTATGACTTAACATCTTGACTATTGGCAAACGCATTTTCGAAAACAAGGAGACAGTGCGACCGTACACTAAAAAAAAAATATTTTTCTGTTCTGTCATTTTTAGATTGAAGTACTCGTTTTGTGAAGATTCGCCACATTATTTAATTAGACCAAAATCCCATCTGCTCTTTTGTTGGGTCCACATTGTCGCGATTACGCGAACTACACTTCAAGTGCTCTCTGTTGTACAGCGAGATGTCGTTGCGCGTCGAGAAGTGTGCGAGAGAGCGTGCGAAGTGTAGTTCGCGTTATCGCGACAGTATAGCCGTAGCATTAAAATTTAATTTCTTGCAGACACTATCACTTTTTGCCCTACAGACCGACCGTCGAATCTGGAACTTTAAGACTCACAGTGTGCCTAATGCCAACTGTACTGCTACGGCTACACTGTCGCGATAACGCGCACTACAATTCAATTCAATTACAGAGTTGTTACATAGCTACAAAAGTTTTCTGCGTGCTGTTCAGTACATTTATGTTCGCATACCTCGTCAAAATGCACAACAAAATGAACAGCTGATTTTTTTTCATGATTTCAGGTTTGGTCCCATAGTAAAAGTGGTTCATAATGATGAGTACAATGACCCCTTAAGAGGTTGTGCGTTATTTATATTACACTTTGTATATAAAGATGGGAGTGGTAATATTTTAAAATGTTTATAGAGTGGGACACAGCTTTTTAATGGTTGGGCTTTAGTTATTGATTGAATACAATTTTTGGGCTCGGAATGCTTTAATAATTTCAACAGAATTGCTCCATATTATACACGTCGCGCTATCTCTCTCGCACATCGGTTGACGTCTCGCTGTACAACAGAGACCGCGCAAAGTATAGTTCGCGTCATTGCGACAGTGTAGCCGTAGCATACCAAAGAAAACCCAACTGAATAAGGTCAGTAAACTACTATAAATTAATAAGAACAAGCTGTAAAATAATCAGTCCATTGTAAGCTATCCGCGAGCCAACTCATAACTGTTGAAAACGATATTACATAAATTAGTTGTAGTAAATTATATTTTATGGTTATATACCGTTTGTATAGAATATTGGACGTGATTAATGCGGAATTTGTGTGACCTGATTGAATTAATTTGATCGAATAATAATGCAATTCTAGACTGCCTCGTTGGTCTAGTTGCTAATGCTACTGCAAAGCATGAGGTCCTGCGTTCTATTCCCGGGTCGGGCAATGTGTTATTGGGTTTTTCCATCAAGAATTTCTCAGTAGCAGCCCGGAGTCTGGATTTGTGCCCGGTTGATGGCAATAGACTCGCCCCCTGTTACATGGGACTTAAACATAACTGGCGAAATGTGCGCGTACTGGTACATCTCTGCCTAATCCTTCGGGATTACAGGCGTGATGTTATGTAGTATACCATTACGTCCAGACGTAATCCAATGACTGTCATATGTCATTTATTAATTTGTTTAACACATCTACCTTCCAAAAGTAATGGCATATAATAATGGTCTTCCAGACCGAATTTCGGCCATGGCGAGCAATCTCAGCGGAGAGCAGCCTTCGGCGAGAGAGATATTAGTGCACAAGTGTGTGTGTGCACAAACACAGATACACTCTCTCTCCCCTCACGACGACCATCAGACACGACCGGAGAGATGAGGCGCAGGGCCAACGGAGGTCTAACATCACCAACTTCCAAATTCCGGGCTGTTACTAAGAAATTCCTAATGGAAAAACCCAATATCACTTTGCCCGACCTGGGAATCGAACCCAGGACCACCCATGCTCAGCAGTCGCGCTTGCGACCACGAGACCAACGGGGCAGTCAACAATGGCATACCTATAGAAATGTAATAAAGAGTGCGCTGTGTTATTTTATGGCAGAGGGCGTACTTTGTGTATTATATACATATAATGAACTAAGTAATTATAGCCTCACTAATTATTACCTGTAGTCCAATTTTTTGCGTTTTTTAAACAAAGGGTGCCAATGGGACCCTATATTGTAATAGTCTCCTTGTCTGACACAGGGCTAATCTTTTTAACCTTACTTGAAAAGTTTTCGTGGTAAGGAACCTTTAGTACGCTGGACAGACTCGCACTTGGCTGGGTGCGAGAATCAAATCCACATCTAATTGATAGAATGGCTCAGCCACTTTCCTAAATGATCTTCCAAAGATGATCAAATGTGATAGACTTTCACAGCATAACCATCGCTACCTCAAATCTCTGATTGATACCAATTAGAAAACAATAAATTCCACACCAGTTTCTTAATAGTATCCTCACAAAATACCATAGACAGTAAAAATCACAGTTCCAAACAAATTCATAGAGAAATCTTTAATTGACGCCATAAAAATAGTTTTGTATCTTAAAATTGGTGTTTAGGTTTAAAATATTCGTGGTATTTTGTAACCAGTTCTTAAGGGGCCGAACAGGTATATAGGCACCCGCAGACAGGTGCGACGCGACAGCGAGACGCAACTGCTCTAGTACAACAATTGAAAACTTCATGGAAATTTTTCTACCAGAATCCCGTCGCGCTGTCTCATCGCGCCTGTCTGCGGGAGCCTTATTTCTGGTATTTTTACTATAAATACTGCAATAGGTCGGGTTTGCAGCTGTGTGTAGGTAAATTAAATAGACAGGTTTTCATTTCCCAGATGACCTAAAATATGTGAACAATATTTTAATATGAATAGGCATTTTTGACTAAATGTTGTTGTTAGATAATATTAATTTAATTATACTCACTCTTTGTCCGAGACAGGTTTAACGAGTAGTAGTGGTGATTTATTTAGTGCAAGTCACAATTTTAAAGCCTAAAAATAAAAGTAAAACTTTTTAGTGTGGCAATCTTGTTTACGTCATTACGGTTTTTTGTGCGCGGCGCAGTCACATATTCCTCGTGAAAAAATATACAGAATCTCGATTATCGACGAGATTAATGGCGCGAAACTCGTTTTCAACAGTATTACTATAATGTGTTTAGTATTTACAATGTTATGCTTGTGCATTGGTATAATCGTGAAAAAATACGTAAGCACAGTAAATCCCAGTTTAATTATTACTAAACAGGTTTAGGGATGATTTCACCAATGAAACTGAACGCAATCAGTACATAAACCACGTTTAAGAGCTGTCAATGTCATTATTTTCTTTGTGATAATGACAGTGACAGCTCTTGAACGTAGTTTAGATGTGCTGATCGCGTTCAGTTTCATTGGTGAAATCTGAGAGCTTAGTAAAAATTCAATCGAGCTACAAAACGTGTTTTGTTTTGTAGCTCAGTTTAATTTTTACGGTTACTTATTAAAAAGATTCATATGCTAAACTTGAGCTTAAGGTCTGAGCTGAAATCGTTAAGATTGCCGTCAAAATCAAAATTTATTTATTTGTCAAAATTAGGTCAGAATGTGTACTTTTACATAATAAGTATGATTTTAATAATTTAACGAGTACTGTTCATTCTAACACACCATTCATTTTATAATGGTACAAATATTAGTCGGATGTCACTCTTAACACAATCAATTTTAAGACATAATAAGCAACGACAAAAAGTCATATCAATTATTGATATTATTATTACCTAAGCATCTAATTATTACAAATTTTAAAATCACTGTCAGACTTAATTATTAAGTAACATTACTTCACGCCTGTAATCCCCGAAGGGTTAGGCAGATGTGTACCTATATTATAGTACACCCACATTTCGCAAATTATGTTTAAGTCCCATGTAATAGGGGGCGAGCCTTTTGCCATCAACTGGGCACAATTCCAGACTCCGGGCTGCTACTGTGAAATTTCAGATGGAAAACCCAATAACAATTTGCCCGACCTGGAATTCGAACCCAGGACCTCACGCTCAGCAGTAGCGCTTGCGACCACTAGACCAACGAGGCAGTAAATTATTACGTGTCATTGAAAAGCCTAGTTAGTCAAGTGGATTGTGGTAATTAACACGATTCGAGTTAGGTACACTAATTGAAATGACTATTTAATTAAAGAAGCTTGGCTTGTCTATAGGTTTGAAGCAGAATGCTGCAGAATCTTTAAAAGCGCGCTGATAAATCACTGAAATCCTATACATACTACCTATTTATACAAATGTGGATCTCCAAGCAAAAAGGGTCCAGTTCTTGGCATTATTAGTTTCCGAGATATACCTACGCAGTTTTATAGTTGGGTGAAAAAATTGCGATTTCTCGATTTTAATTGATTATTAATTAATGCTCAATTATCTACAAGTTCATATAGCAAATGACTTTATATGGTGTTTCTAAGTACTAGAAAATGTACTTAGAAACATCAGATAATGTACTAAGTACCAAAAATCAAACTTTGAAAATGCTTTTTCTGAAATCAAGTTTTTTCAGAGTTTCAGCTTCAAATATCTGTTTTTTTTTAAATGTGCGAGTGTTTAAAGATTTTTTTAATCCTTATTGTCAATTGACTATTCTAGACACCGAATCTGACTCAATACCCCACTACTGGACCCTTTTTGCTTGGATGCCCACAAATAAAGCATTCTAATTCTGAGCTAGGTAAGTAGGTACCTACATCTAGTTTGACAACATTCAAAGGATCCATCGTTTAACTTCGGAAAAACCGAAATATACCGAATAAAATGTGACTATCGACCAATAGAAATTGATTTATATTCCTATTAGGGTTCCGTAGTCAACAAGGAACCCTTAGTGTCCGTTCACACAGACCGGCTCGGAGAGGAGAGCAGATTCTTATCCCGTTGAAAACAGAGTTTTTAGTATTTGTAGTAAGGTTTATTTTTGCATGTGCACTGCTTTTGTCATTAAGAATGCTTGAACGCGCTTGGTGTGAAATAATAAGAGGAGCTGATCGGCTCCGATCGCGTACTTTTTCTCGTTCGCGCAGCCGTTTGGCTCCGACTGCATGCTCTTTCTCGCTCGCGCAGCCGATCGGCTCCGATTGCGTGCTCTTTCTCGCTCGCGCAGCCGATCGGCTCCGATTGCGTGCTCTTTCTCGCTCGTGCAGCCGATCGGCTCCGATTGCGTGCTCTTTCTCGCTCGCGCAGCCAATCGGTTTTGTTCTGCTTCAAAAAATCTTGCTAACAAATATATTTCTTCATCGGAGCTATCTCAATCCATGTTCCGAAAAGCACACGTTAACACCGAAAACAAAACTTGGACTGCGTGGAATACTGGTACTGCCTTTGTAGTGTATCCACCCGGCTCCGAGCGCATCCGACCGGCTGCGAGTGCATCCGACCGGCTCCGATCGCATCCGCTTTCAGATAGCTTCCAGCCGGTCTATGTGAAATAGTTGGCGGCTCCGCTCCGACCAACTCCAAGCGTATACGATCCGGTCTGTGTGAAAAGAAAAATGCGCGCCGATGCTCTCCGAGCCGGTCTGTGTGAACGGACCCTTATAGTTTCGCCATGTCCGTCCGTCTGTCCGTCCGCAGCTTAGCTCAGAGACTCTTTGTACTAGAAAGCTTTAATTTAGCATGGATATAGTTGCATATTAATCACGCTGACAGTGGAAAATAAAATCATGAAAATTATTTTTTCGATTAAGGGATCCGTTTTTGAAATATTAAGCTTTAAAGTGCTCATTTTTGTTAGTCAAGTGTGCTCCCCCCCCCCTCCCCCCGCCAGCTAAACGGTTAGTTTTGAATATGTGAAAAAATTCACGGTAATAGTAGGTATATACAACGAAGTTAAAAGGAAAACTATCACAATTAAGTAGACTTTACAAGTTAACGAGTAATAGTCGACGAACTTACATTTGCAGTTGGAATGTATGAGAGAACATGTTTTTCAACTACAATGTTAAGTTTGTTCTTGGGATAAACTCACCCCAACTACAGAACCCTTAATTGTGAGTGGTCCGATACGCACTTGGGCGGTTTTTGTTTCCAATAGATTCACGTGCTAATGCCGTCACTATTATTGGACCAGTTACATTAAATTCGGCAGTTCGGTTTTTCCGAAAATAAACGATGGCACTTTTGAACGTTGTCAAACTTTATTTAGTTACAGCTGCATGTGGAAGGGTTACATCTCTGCCTACCCCATTTTTCTAAACACGTAAACACATAGGTAGGGATCGTCTAGTTTAAAACTGCACGCCCCTCCACTGCTTTGTGCATACACATTTCAAATGTTTGTACTGAAATTTTAGTGGAGGGGCGTGCAGTTTTAAAATAGTTGATCTTTGTTTCTACTATAGATTTCGGTGTGTTAACGTTTGGCAAACGCTTGGCACGCATGAATGTGGAATAGCACGGTCGAGCGTAGAGAGGTGCTCTCCGCGACTACGAATAACGAGGACGCGAGATGTTGTGTAGGAGGAGCGAATGGGCTTGATACTCGAAGATGAACCGATTGTATAATATAACGGGCTGGTGTCCGCAACTCCACGTCAACGCGCGTATTTTGAAAATCGATCATTCCATCCACCCCAACTCCTCAAAGAAGGTCAGCAACGCCTTGGTGTTACTGACAATCTCACGGAGGGTACCTGGATGATGATGTGCAAGAAGAAAAATGGTCATTGTAATATTATATGGTGTGGTTTCTTTTGATAGAATTTGTTGCTCTGATTTGATTCGAATGTTCATCTTTAAATAATCGAACAAGATTTTTAAATGGATGTTTGATGTTCTTTTTTTTTTAATAGACAATTTAATTTTTTTTCGATATGTTCAATGATCATGTTTCTGTTAAATATGGCTACTACGGTCTTAATGCGTTAAGTTTCTATTTTAAATTAGATAGAGGAAGACTTAGGAGAAAAGATAGGATAATTATATACGGATAGTGGAAAACTCAATCAAGCAGCAGTCAATACTTTTGGGTAAATGAAAGATAAACGGATTTAAGTAAGTACTACTAAATTGTAGCAGTTTGATGGATCCTATAATGTCAAAATTCATAACATAAACATAACATCACGCCTTGTTTCCCCAAATGGTTAGGCAGAGGTGTACCTATATAATACACCCACATTTCGGCAATCATGTGTGTGTGTTTCAAAATTCAGTTCGACTTATATTTCACTTGCAATCGGTAATTCGCTTTAAGCGTTGGAGCATGAAATGAACACACGTAAGTCGTAATGTCAAGAATCCGTGTTTCTAGTCTATTACCTAACGTTAATTTCACCAAATATTTCTAACAATCATAAATCAAGCTACGATTTAACAACATACAATATACAACATTTAAGGCAATTCGATAAGAAAGCCTGATCTCAGTAACAATTTTTATCCCCTGAAATTTTAGGTAGAATTATTCTAAAGACTCCTGCAAACACGCGACATCGAGAGTGCATGGGAAGCCATTACCTCCTTCTGCGAAGCAGTAATGCTCGTGAAGGAGGAGGCGGGATGCGTGAGGGAGAGGCAAGCTTTGCACCCTCACGCCCCTAGTCGCCGCAGTAGACACCCTGGGCGTCGAGAATTGGCAGCCGATTCCCGGCCACCGTAGGCGCGGGCTTGCGGACGGCGAGCAATGGGTAGCTCGCCGTCCGGTAAGGACCAAGCCCGAGTCGACGGCGCGTCGTGTTCCACGCGCGCCTCAAAGAGATGTCAGCACTATTGACGGGGTCCGCTAGGGCCGATGCCAGCTAGGGTTGCGGGATGTTCGAAAGAGTTACCGTGGCCCCGGCACAGGCAACAGAAGGAACACGGGTGGGTTTTAGTCAGTAAAAGTCTGACACGCCCTCCCGCTCCGCCCAGAGCGGGAGAAGTCATTTGATGATTTCCCATCCACAAAAAAAAAAAAAAAAAACACGCGACATGAGATGCGACACAAAGGCACCGCGTGTCACGCGACGAACTCAGTATTTTTCTTTCAGTTTTAAAGATTTTTTTCTTTTGTTATATTATGCATATAGGTTCTACTGTTTAAATGATGTCGATTTTACATAAAGATCGTAAAATAATCTCTCAATGTTTATAATTTATTGGTTTACGGCATTGGCCCTGCGGTGCGACATCAACAGAAAAATTTGTACGTTTTCGTAATATAATTATTGTTTAAAGCATTAAAAGAAGCCTCTAAAGACAAGTTCAAGGAGAAATATTCACAAAACAAAGAATCGAGCGTGAATTTCCTTAATTAAATTTAGTTTGAAGCCGGTAATGTTATCTTCCTAATAGTAAATTAATTACCACTATTGTTATGAGGTCGTGATTTCAAACGTTCAATAGGTTTTCGGTAATGATCTTTAATTTAAAATTAATAGAGTTGTTGAAAACCATCTTAACGACTAATGTTATTAGTTATTTTTTTTCCATTAAACATAAATGTAATAATAAAAATAAAATAAATAAAAATAAAATAAAATAGCCTTTTATTTCTTGCTGTTTGAATCTTACAAGAAAAATAATATATAAATTCCTACTGCATGTAATCTAAAACATATCAAATTTACAATTACACATTAAAATTATTATTTTTTACTTTTCATTCTTATAGGCAATCTTTAAAAACAATAATGTACTATTTATTTTTCTATTATTAGATTATTTATATATATTGTTACATTTTATTGATATTATTATATAATCATTTTAACCATTTCAGTTTTAATAGCAAGAACCCCTCTTAGTAGAGGGTGAAGGCCTCCTCCAGAGATGACCAGCGGTTTCTATCCTCTGCTGTATGCATCCAGCGAGTGCCAGCGACTTTCATAATGTCATCGGCCCAGCGAGCTATGGGCCTTCCTCTTTTTCTTTGGCCTTTTTCTTTGGTTTTCGGTAATGATCTTTAATTTAAAATTAATAGAGTTGTTGAAAACCATCTTAATGAATAATGTTATTAGTTATTTTTTTTCCATTAAACATAAATGTAATAATAATAGATTTTAAATGAGAAAGTGTGAAAGTAGATTTTCTTAAAAAAAAATTAACTGGCCAGCATTTTACCAGTCTTGATCAAAGTATCAAGATCGCTAAGTTCATCTAAAAATAAGTAAAGGTGAGGTGCTCAGACGCAGCGAGTGACGTGTCTTCTCACTTCTCTTCCTTCAGTTAACCGCGAGCCGCCGCGCCGGACGGACGTACGTTCTTGACAGTTCTTAAAGAAATACATTACTAATTTATTAATTGGTGTCGCTATCTAACTGTGTTTGTTCTACAAAACATTTTTAAACACGTTGTATTGTTACAAAATCAAACTTTTCGGTAATTTTTGTGTAGAAAAGCCTAGTTTTCAAGGAGTGTTACAACAGATTTATAAGATTATTTCTAGTGTTTTTTTGGTAACAATTTCTGTTCGATTCCGGGATTGCCATTGTGGATTGAAAAGGTTAGTTACAAAAACGTTTAATCTTATTGATTCGTTAAAGTTTTTGTTAGTTTTAGTTCGTATTCAGCTGTGCGGTGAACTTAGTAACTTAGTACAGTTAACTTAGACGGAACTTACTATTTGAATGTGTGTGTGCTGCGTGTTGTAAAGGCATTTTTTCTGAAGATAATTTGTTTTAAGACTCGAAGGTCAATGAATGAAATACCATTAGCCATTACATTACAAAAAAGTATTTTAAAGATGCTTCAGTTAGCCCTATTATTGTGGTGATTGTAACCTTATTGTTTTTACGACTTAAAACTCAGAGAGTGAAGTTAATTCACAGACTCGAAATCTACGTTTTCCCAAGGATAATGCACGGAAACTGGGCCAAGTTTTAATTGAAGCCAGAATTTTAACTTTCACACGAGTAAAAGTGAAGAAATTGTCGTTTGCGAATGTCAATACAAGTTTTGGGGCCGTTTAGGTGTTGTATGGCAAATTGAGGCCTATCGGTTGGGCCGGTTTTTAAATTAGCGGATTAAGATTCGTCAGTCGCTCTATAGTGAGTTTTTGACTATGTTGGAATTTTAGGGTTCAACCATTTTGGAGATGAATACCTACTTCGAGTTTTGCTTCAGCTGCTAAAAACTAAGTAGTGTTTGAATTTATAATAATAAATACCTAGACCGAGATAGTTTTAAAGCTAGCTAGAGGTAATTTAGGTGCGATTAGACGTTGCAAAATTCTACATTGAAGTAGATTTCACGATCTGTCTGTAGCAAAAGCAACGGAAAGTTACTTAATTTATCTAGCCTAGATATTATGACAGGCTGCTGGAATTTTATAATTTAATTTGAAACAAAAGACTTTAATGTAGGTACCTGAGAAAAATACTTAATGTAGGTACAACCTGAGAAATAAGCTTGACTCGAAGCATGATTTTGAACTTTTCCAACTTTTTGGGTCACTTAGATGATGTGCCTCTAGCTGTAGACAGCCACTTGATTTACTACTAATAACTAAACTAATTGTTTATACTTTCATGTCACTAAATTCTTACCCTCTCCTAGACACTAGACCATGTGAACAGATCTTAGAACCACTGCTCTTTAACACCCGACGCTTTTTATAGTAGCTTTTTGGGTAGAATAGACCCTTTTTACACAGTACGGTCGTCGAAAGAATGCGTCATTTAAGGATCAAATTCGCAATACTGTATGAAACTGACAGGTGTTAAGAACGCTTTCTCTCGAAGGCGACTATAACGTATTTTTGAAAACCCCAAAATGCGCAATACTATGGGTGCAGAGAAAAAATTGTCAGTTTCTTTCGGAATTTGTGGGATATTGGGAGTATAGGGGTGGGCAGATCACGTGGCGCGTCATTTGTTTCCACGGAATCTATACAAATAAATAAAATTGAAGTGTCTGTTTGTAATGTCAGAATAACAGCTTTTTACTAAATGCTTTTGACAGTATTATGTATACGATACTTATAACGAAAAAGCAATTTTTTAAATTTTTGTCTGTCTGTCTGTCTGTTTGTTCCGGATAATCTCCGAAAAGGCTAGACCGATTTTGACGGGCCTTTCACTGGCAGATAGCTGATGCTATAAAGAGTAACTGATGCTACTTTTATTTTAGGAAAATAATTAGGGTTTCGCGCAAAAAAAAAACAATGAAATTGTGAATACAATCCGATTCAAATAAGGAAGTATTGACGTCCACGCGGGCAAAGCTGCGGGCAATACCTAGTAATAAATATGGGCGTAGTCGACGGTCTCTTTATCTTTTAAAGTAAATTCTCATAAGATACGGAAGTCCAAAGGTTTTCTCTTCGCTTATAGCTAATAGGAAATATTTACAATAACCGTACCCGATGGGATTAGCATACCTGCGGACAAACTGGTTGACTTGCAACGAATCAACCGTGCAGGGTTGAGCTTTGTGACTGAATGAGATGGAAGCTGGTGTTGGTTGCTTAGCAACCTTGTTCGCTTTATTAATAATATAATTATGTATATAGGGACGTAGAAAAATAATAAAAGGCATAGCTTAGATTAATTTGCCTCTCCTGTACTGTTTTAAATCATTTTTTTTTTCATTTCTTCTCTGTGCATGGTTCAGAAAACTTAGTGCTGTTATTGTATCAAATAAACAGAAAAACTTAATATTAATAATACTATTAAAGCAGTCTAGCCATGGAATTAGATTACGGCAATTTCATTAATAAATTATGAGGGTAGATGTTTTTAAGTATTTCACCATAATATGGGTTCTATCAACTTAGCCTATCGCAATCCACTGCTGGACATAGGCCTCTCCCAGGCTGCACCACAACACCCTGCTATTTTAATGGGCGGTCCCATTAAAATAACCAGCAAAAGATTCGTGACATTACATTATTTCCGTATACCGCATATTATGTGAATCTTAATGAGCGATAATGAAGTAATTAATGACTCTCTTACATCGTATCTTACCTCGTCATGTAAGTCATATATAGTATATGACCATAAATCATTGGGTCTATTTTAATTGCTAAGTAGGTGCGTTATGGAGTGTCTACTGTCTATGGCTTCACTAGTGCGGAAATCTATACATCTATACAAATAAAGAAAATTGAAGCGTCTGTTTGTAATGTCAAAATAACTTCTTTTTACTAAATGCAAATGAAAGTATATACGGTACTTATAAAAAAAAACAATTTTTAAAATTTTTGTCTGTCTGTCTGTTTGTTTCGGCTAATCACCGAAACAGCTGGACGGATTTTGATAGGACTTTCACTGGCAGATAGCAGATGTAGTAACTTAGGCTACTATTTTAGAAAAAAAAAAATTAAAACCCATGAAATTTTGAACAAAAAGTTGGATTTGTAACCATCTTTTTGCATTTGCTAGCCGAACTCTAGGCTATAGGCTATTTAACATCACGCAAAGATCCTTAGAAGCCGACCAAAAAGAAATAAAGCCGGAAAGAACATTTAGCGAAAACGAAGTAATAGCGCGGGCGGGTGATGCAACACGGCGGGATCGGGGGTCGAGGGAGGCTAATTAAAATGTGGCTGTTATTTTAGTATAATTGTGTATCTTACGACTTCCACGCGAACGATGTCGCGGGGCACAGCTAGTTGTATACATTAAAATGAATAAAATATACGAAAGTGAGTC
Organism: Fissipunctia ypsillon; assembly: GCA_947568875.1. NCBI lineage: Eukaryota > Metazoa > Arthropoda > Insecta > Lepidoptera > Noctuidae > Fissipunctia > Fissipunctia ypsillon. The sequence goes on from OX387662.1 coordinate 19,136,024, forward strand.
TGTCTCTGTCAGTGAAGAACTGTTACTGCTGGTGAAACTTGACAAAGAGGTAGCTTGGTCCTTGGAAATATAGGCAAACAAAATTGTAGCGGAGTTCTCGGAATGGGTTCCCAGAATGCATTTGTCCGGGGAAGTAAAACTAACCATTAATGCCGCCGAGAAGCATTGTTGTGTCTCGGCTCGCAGTGGGCGACGTCGAAATTGCAGGTAGTTTTGCAAGTACTTACATTGGACATTTTATTTTATTCTATATAATTTCTTGGCCATTCTTGTCCATACGAATCTACCTTTTGGAAGCGGCGACTGGAATCAATTTTGACGTTCAAAAAAAAGCAAAAAAGTAGCTGTGAGCTTATAAATGTTTTAAGTAATAAGGATTTTATCTGAATTTTAATTAATACGTACCTATTATTTAAAGCATCAGGAATCTCCTAAGTATTGTCTAGCAGTAAAGCGGCTGCTACACGGTCGCCAACCGCGTCCCCGAAATAGTTGACCTTGGTTGGCGACCGGCAGACCTGTTTCAATGTTTGGTCGTAAACCACCATCTAAACAGTTGTAAACCACCAAGGTCACCTTTGTCAGGACGCGGTTGGCGACCGTGTTAGCAGTCGCTTAAAATTTACATCAGACTGTCTATCAACAAAAAACTGTAACGTTTTTATTTTCTTTCTGAATCTGCTCAAGTCTCAAGCCTTTCTTTCTAAATCTTCTTTTTCACTTTCCTATTACTTTGGACTTTCTCTATCAAGCCCACGCCTTGTGAAGTACGAATATACATAATATTACACATTATAACTAGCCCCCTTTAGTCATAGCGTGATAACTTATCATTAATACGATTTCGTCGAAGGATTTCAATAGTGAAAGTTGCATTTGGATTGATGTAGTGTTTTCTTCGTGTTGTTTTGACGTCTGCTGTCAAAAATTGAGTGGGCAGAATTGTGAATGATACCTGTGTAGTGTAAGCTGGATCTTCTTCACGTACCTATTGGCACAAACTATACAGGGTGAAGTTTTGAGATAGAATTTTTAGGTGCCAACATCATGATGTCATGACATCATCCGACGAGCCCTTGTCACCGTCGGCGTTCCAGCTGTATTAGAACCCAATGGCTTAGCACGCGACGATGGCAAGAGACCGGACGGCATGTCTTTATTTCCATGGAAGGTGGGTAGGCCTTTTGTGTGGGACGCAACTTGTGTCGATACTCTTGCGCCATCCCATCTTCCTGGCTCGGCGTGCTGTGCTGGCGCTGCTGCTGCGGCTGGAAAACCACAAGCAGCGAAAGTTGAATAACCTTATCGGTAATTATATTTTCAAGCCGTTTAGGGTTGAAACCCTCGGGCCGTGGGGTCCGAGTGCTCATGGTTTCTTCAACGAAATCTCCAAACGGCTGGTTGACACTGCCCATGACCCAGGGGCTGGCTTTTTACCTTGGCCAGAGGCCTTACAACCGCCAGTCTCTTGGGTACTTACTCGTACATTACCAGTCGACAGCGATGCGGAGGAATTTTTCGACGCCATATTTTAGTTTTTTAATTGTTTTAGTTAGTTTAAGATATCATATTTTATGTTAATAATATGTTTTAAATAATTACCTATCAAATTATTTTTACTTTTGGTGCCAACTAAAATGGTGATAAATAGAGCAAAGTGGCCATAGGAAAAATGAGTCCGATTTTGGAAGTTTAGTCGGGAATCAAATCCGATAATTTGTACACAAAGTAAAAGCCTGTATTAGCTAGGAGTTATAACGGCAATAGCTTATTGCCGTTCTCTTACAGAATATACTGTTCTGGACAAACTTATTATTGAGTGTGGAGTCCGCGGAAGTTGCTGGTCATGCAGACCGCGCGCAAGGTATAAATTGGGTTCAATTCCCAGCAGCCCGTGTTAGGTTGTCCTTATTATTTGTACAAAGAAAAAAATTGTGTGTGTGTTTTCACTTTTCAACCAGTATAATTGTGTGATTCTGAGCAATCTACTAACATACAAAGTAAACATGACGTACTCGGTTCAAACAGCAATAATTTAAGCTGTGTAACTTCATTAGTGTTGCAGTTTAAGTGATCGTTCACGCACCTTTGTGCATTGCTTCGACGTTTTGTGTGTACAAAGTTATTTTGTACGGTCAACAAAAGAGTTTGCTATACAGGTAAAACATGTTTATATTTGAATGCACTGTGACGCTCCGGTTATACCGTAATTTTATGAAAAAAATAATTCAACCTTATTTTTTCTCAACTTTGGGCAACAATGGCGTAGCCTTCATACAACCCGATTCCTACTGGCTTCCCTTCGGAACAACCACTCTTCTTAATGTCTACTATTGCCAATTAATATAGTACACCTGTGTGTGTCACTGTGTATCACATCATATTACGTAATTATATTTATTACCAGTTTAATACATCATAAGATTAAAACCCTACAGTTTTTTTGTCTGAGTTTATGAGAACTGAACAATTTTTTCTTCGGTTTCCCTCTAATGATAATTCTAGCTTCGCCACTGTTGGGCAATGGTCTTCCCCATAAACTTTTTTGTGCTACTTATTTTCATTCAACGCTCGATAGGCAAGCTCAAAGTATTGTATTTGGGAATCAATTCCTATCGTATTGTTAACATTAAATACTAATATATATTTATATATTAATTAAAGTATTCAATAAAAAATGAAAAAGGGCAAAAGCTCATAGGGCATCAAAACCTTTTTTTGCCTTTTTCTGCTAATATTTCATTAGAACACTTCACACCAAAGTCTCCTAACGTGCAGAAAATAAACAAACATCACGCCCGCTTTTCGCAAAGGGTAATACAGAGGTGACCCAACAGAAGACCCACATTTCGCCATTTCACATAATAACTTTTTCAAACAAATAAGTGAAAAAGAAGGTTAAGTTATTTGCGCACGTACTCTTTTGCGGACTGTACGAACGGATATTGTAAGTAATTACAACCAGCACATCAAGCTACCCGAAACTGTCAAATTTTCCCAATCAACTTTGAACCTAATACTTTAGCGATAAAGTTGAAAATCTATTAAAGAAATTTGACAGATTGTAGTAGCTTGATGTGCTGCCGTCTGCACATTGTGTTGATCGATCGCTTGTTGACTGAAGCGTGTGGCACTGAATGGTGATAGCAAGGTCGCGGGTTCAAGCTGTAGCCAAGACTTTTGTTTCGGTTATTCGTTCACTTAAGATGGGTTAGCATAAACTGTTAATTAGTTACATGAAACTAATAGTAGCAGGGGCGTAGCCTTCATACAACTCGATTCTTATCCCCTTCGGAACAACCACTCTTCTTAATGTCTACTATTGCCAAATAATATGATACATTTGTGTGTGTAACTATGCATCACATCTCACTACCATCATATTTAACACCAGTTTAATACAACATAAGATTAAAAACCTACAGTTTTTTGTCCCAGTTTATGAGAATTGAACAATTTTTTCTTCGGCTTCCCTCCAATGATAATTGTAGCTGCACCACTGGATAGTAGGTACTATTTTTAAAACAATAAGTTTATTGAAATTGTCAATGTAAAAAACACAAATTATACCTAACATCTGTACAAATAAATAAAATTGAAGTGTCTGTTTGTAATGTCAAAATAACAGCTTTTTACTAAATTAATTTGAAAGTAAATATTGATAGAATACTCTTTATTATGTACACCATAAATTATACAGACATTTATGTAGAAATTTTACAAGGGGTGACACAAATGAAAAACGTAACGAAATATATGTATACGGAAACAAAAAAACTATTTTAAAAATTTTTGTGTCTGTTTGTTCCGGCTAATCTCTGAAACGGCTGAACCGATTTTGACGGGACTTTCGCTGGCAGAATACTGATGATGTTATAATGAGTAATTTTGGCTACTTTTATTTTAGAAAAGGAATTAAGAGTTCCGTGCAAAAATATTAAAACCCATGAAATTGTGAACAAAATCCAATTCTAATAGGGAAGTATTGACATCCACGCGGCGGGCAACAGCCTTTGTTAAATAAAATCATATTATTCTACTCCATTTTTAATTCAGTATTAAGTTATGTTCAGTTTAGTAGTTGATCTTGAACTAAAAGACATTAAGAGACAGTTAAAATACTCTTGAGTTCAAGAACGTCCAGCTCAGTTAGAATGTCAGCAGGTGTAAAGGTTATGGGTTTGAATCCTGTCTGATGAACTTTGTAGTGAACTATTGTTAAAGAAGTTTAGGTTATTTGGCAGCGATACTTAAGAAACATGTATTTTTGATAATATTTAATATTATCAATGTAAAAGTTTATGTTTGGATATTTGGATGCCTGTTACTCAGTCACGCAAAAATGGCTAAACGGATTTGGATGAAATTTGGCACACAGATAGCTTATAATCCGGATTAACCCTGCAGTAGTCGCGTGGTCTACATATGTAATCCATTGATACAAAATTGCAAAGTTCTAAAAACCGAATAGCGCCAGTTATTTCATCCTTCGTGTACTCTCATGCAACGAAGGATGAAATAACTGGCGCTATTAGGTTTTTAGAACTTTGCAATTTTGTATCAATGTATTACATATGTAGACCACGCGACTACTGCAGGGTTAATACATATAATTAGTGTTGCCCAAATGCAAGAACAAGACGAGACTTAGCCAGTCTTGGTCTTGGTCTTGCGCCAATACACCTGGTCTTGGTCTTGCGCTCCCAGTCTTGGTCTTGGTCTTGGTCTTGCAGCAAGAGTCTTGCAAGTCTTGCAATTACCTATTAGTCTATTACTATTTATTAAAGTTTACTTTAAATCTTAGAAAAACGTATTAGAATTGGAACATTGTGAGCTTGAATTAACATAGCCATAGTAAAGATCAAGCAGATTAATAAATAACTGAAGATTTGATAAGAAATTCGAAAAATCAACTGACCTATATGTCGTTTTCCATGGAAGTAACTGTTTCTTAATAAACATTTATGATTTATAAGCTTACATTTGCTAAAACATGTAAAAAAACAAATTAATTACAATAACTTGACTGTATTTTAAAGAACAATACTTATCTGTCTAGAAAGAGATTGAACCCTCAACTTATAAGAAATTTAATAAAAGAGTTTTACGATTTATCATTTATTTGAATAAAAAATAAAATACAACACAAATCAACAGCTTTATCATTAGGTTATGATACTTTATATCAATTTTTTTGACCAAGAATTAATACAAAGTAACCATCTGGCTGACTCATCACTTAACCTATTTCTATGTTTTCTAATTACTAATGATGCTTTAGAAAATAACCTCTCAGCAGGTACTGAAGTTGCAGGTATTGAGAGAAAATCACGGGCCATTTTCGATAAAATCGGATAATCTGTCTCATGCGTCCTCCACCAATCTAAAATGTCTTCCGAGCTGGCAGTTCTTGGTTTTCTCAGGTACTCCTCCAACTCGTCTATCACTAAGCCTTGAAGACAAGATCCAGATGACGTCGAGGGACATTCATAGAGTTTATCAAAGTCTATTACGTCTTGTCACAAATGTTATGATTTCGGCGTGGCGGCAACGATTGTTTTAGATTTCAAAAGAAGCCGCCGGCGCGTGTATCATAACCATGTACTTCCGAAAAGCGGCAAATTTCTTTGAGAAGTAAGTACAAAACCTTTGATGCCGCATTATCAAAGTGCCGATGGTTAAAACATAACTATGCATGCACTCAGTTTGATTTTAATAGATATTTTTTTATTCGCTATGTTTATGGTATTAGTCGTAATGCGCATAGGTCCAGTTTTTCATATTCTTTGATACAGTTTTTTGCGTCTCATAGAATTCCTAAGCGTACCTACCTATACACCGAACTGTTACACCTAACTACTCAGTGAAATAGCGCTAAGTCCTAGCTGCAAGACGCAAGAGTCTTGCAGGCTATGTCTTGTTCTTGCTCAAGTCTTGCACGGTCAGTCTTGGTCTTGGTCTTGCTAAAAATACGCGGTCTTGTTCTTGGTCTTGGTCTTGCAAAAACGCAAGAACAAGACCAAGACTGCAAGACCAAGACTGAATTTGGGCAACACTACATATAATGCTTTTCATCCCGGTAGTAAGTCAAAAAATACATTATTTTAGTCTAAGTTGAGTTTCCTGTTGAACTTTTATTTAAAATGTTTTACGAGTAATTTTTCAATAATTGACAGATGGGCGAATTGTCTTGAGAAAAGGTAGTTTTGAGTTTGATGTGATGTTTTAGAGATTAAATGAATACCTATAATATTGTAGGTATAACAAATCTCATTCATATTGCATCCTACAGCATCCTATTTTACGTCGATCTCAACCGAAATGATCACATTACCTATCATAAGCATACTTCACAATATTGTTCATAACATAACATTACGCCTATAATATTCATCGAAGGGTTAGGCAGAGGTGTACCAATAGTACACCCACATTTCGCCAGTTATGTTTAAGTACCATGTAATATTGGCAAGCCTATTGCCATCAACATTTTACAGAAAAAAACGCCTATCCGACAATCGTTAATCATTGACACTTCAAACTACCTACCAAGCCCTCTAGAATTAAAACACCTTTCTCTCCACATAATCACTATAAAACCAACTCGAAGGCCCCGGGCTCGGAACCAGTGGTGTCCGCTGCCTTATAAACATCTGTAAAAAAAACCTCACAAATGAAAGGAGAATCGATTCATTGAAACCTCGAACAACACGTAAATAAAAACAAACAGGAATGTTGTTTGTTTGTCTGTTTGTTTGTTTGTTTGTTTGTTTGTTTATAAAGCTAAATCAATCGGTGTGTTGATTGATTGAAAGTGTGGATGTTGATAGACAGAACGGTGTTACATACATGGAACTGGTCATGAAGTAGGGATGACATTCTTTGCAGTAATTTAATTTACGAATATATTATGACAAAATTATGACTTCACGTTCCAATTAACTGACTTATAATCCGAATAGTCAACACAGTCACCTGAGCAAAGCCGCGGGCACAACTAGTTTTAGCCATAAGTAAAAAAATCTTGAAAATACTAGAAATGTGTGATCAACATTGCTACTCATTTTAGTTTTACCGAACAAAAGACATCAACGCGAGTTTAAATTTTTTTATTTTCATCACAAGTTCAATCAGTTCACAAACTTCTACTGTCTCATAAGGTCAGAATGTTTTCAAAAATAATATTTTTTTTTTATGATTGAACTTCGTTTGTAACCCTTTCCACAATTTAAATCATGTAATTTTTCTACTAATGATGAGCAATACCAATTGTAAACGTAATAAACATTGCTTTAACATAATAATTATTAATAATAATAAAGTCTTAGTAATAGGCCGATAGTGTATTGTGAGCGTGCCACACGTGACAGGAAGGGCACGAACTGCCGTGTTTATACAGGATGTTAACGTTCGCGAAGATTGTAGTCGGGGTGAACCTTCTTGATACTTCATATTATAGTCACTTTCTCTCCTATGGGAACGAACTACACATATGAGAATAATCTATGCATGTCGTGGCAAGAAAAATAATTACAAGCCACCTTGTTGACAAAACGACCTTACAGCGACATTCGCATTTCAGATCAGAAAATTGCTTTCATTATTTGTAAACACCCTTTGCTGTTGAGGGGGCAACAGATGGAGCTATACGTCCTTTATAGCTCCATCTCTTTCCCACACTGGAGTAAGATTAAAATAATAATGTTATAAGAGGTGGTGGTCTCTTGTTATATCTGGTCAGTTTGTGTAACAAACTTTTTGGAAACGTGCAGATAGGGTCTCGTTATTTTGTACGAAAATAGAAAATGAATATTTAGACGTGCATGGGTTGAGAAAAAAGTTGAAAAGAAAACAGAAACTAAACACCATTTTGATCTTAAAGATACCCAACACAACTTTCCTAAAACTATAACATTCCTAGACTTCTAAAGCCATAAAGTCTGTCATAGTTTCGCGAGTCGCAATCTGATCATCAGTTTAGTGTTTAGATGAAAGTTGTAGAACATGCAACATTACGCCCACTCTCAATGGACGCCACTTTCTTTCACACGATACATGTAAAATATTTGACCGTGTGGTTTTGTAAAATAAGAAGTCTATAAATTGTCCATTTTTTAAAGAATAACTACAGTACAGTTATTAAGAATAGACGTGGTGATAGTGATCCGCAGGTTAATAAAATCGATCAGCACCGGGTTGCAAGCATGAACCAATGTGACTTATCCCATGTAGTGACTGCCAAGAAAGTCCTAGTTTAAACGGTCCATAATCAACAGCACGCAATGCGAAAATTCTTGTGTATTTTCTTATTTTGAAATAGGCTTATTTTCTGCAGTGGTATAAATATACAAATGTATGTAGAATAACTTGCAGCTGTTTCTTTGTGTTCCTCATACATCTTGATACTTAATTTTTAGGGTTCCGTAGTCAACAAAGAACCCTTACAGTTTCGTAATGTCTGTCTGTCCGACGCTTAGCTCAGTAGCTTTTAGTACTAGAAAGCTGTAATTTGGTACGGGTATACACATTAATCACGTCGAAAAAGTTTTTTTTAGGGTGCCTCCTCTACACGCAGTGGGGATGACTTTTTCTCGTCTATCCCATGGTGTGGGATGTCGTTGGATAGGCGGTTCAGAAATATTGCGGGTGTGTGATAAATATTTTTCGATTCAGAGATCCGTTTGCGAAATATTAAGAGGGTCGTCAGATTTTGTCACCTCAACACTATTTTGCATTTGGTAGCCCAATTCTCGAAGATTGTTATAAGCTCTTTAACATCACGCTATGACCCTTAAGAGCCGAGCAGAAAGAAAAAGTCAGAAAGAACACTAAGCGAAAACGAAGTAATAGCGCGGGCGGGCGATGCAACGCGACGGGTCGGGGGACGAGGGAGTTTTATTAAAATGTGGCTGTTATTTTAGCATATTGTGTATCTTACGACATCCACGCGAACGAAGTCGCAGGGCACAGCTAGTATTTATTTATTATTTTATTTCTATTTATTTTAGGAAAACTTACAGCTAAACAGGTACGATAAGAAATAATTTAAACAAAATATGGCCAATTACAAGTTTCCACAAGTAGTTTATAAATAATATGAAACAGAAGAATGAAAATAGATTATAAATAGAAAAAAAAAATAGAAAAATGTAGTAGTATTAAAATATATACATATTTTCAGTTTGAATTGTCGTCTCATTTAATCTGAAATAACTTTGTAACTTTGCAGGTAAGGAACGCCCAGCCAAGACATTGCTGGAGACAAAACACTTACGTTACTAATATATGTACCAATTTTACTTAACCTCTGTCAAATTCTCATAATTCGAAGACATGTGACATCCACCAACCCGCACGGGGCCCGCGTGGTGGATTACAGCCCACTTCGTCTCACCGAGAGGAGGCCTGTGTCCCAGCAGTGCACTGCTTATAAATGTTGTACAAATATTTGCTATCCAACCAACTTGAGTACCTTCAATAAATATTTTTCTGTTTGTAGTAATGGACAAACACCTTAGCATAGGGCATATATGTATAGTCACACTGAATTTCCTATAAAAAGTAGTCCTGTAAAAAGTATCCTAAGTCTAAAAATAGTCCATGAGAAATATGAAAAAAAATGCGTGCGAGAGAAACGGATGAAGCGAAAGCAATTAGGATCGAGGATTCGTGGCATGTGGCTAGCTACTTATGCCACTAATGAGGTGATCTAAACTCTTTCTAACTACAAAAAAAAAAAAAAACAAGCGGCCAAGTGCGTGTCGGACTCGGACACGAAGGGTTCCGTACTTCTGTACCACTGTTTAATATTTAACAGTACATATTTAAAAAAATCTGTAAACATATGTCCTTGTATGTGGACTCCCTTAAATTTTTAGCTTTATTTTATTTTTATAGTGACCATAGTAGTAACTTCCAAATTCTGGGAAAATTCAAAGTGTAGACACCTATTGCGGTTCAAAAGATACAGCCCTGTGACAGACGGATGGACTGCGGAGCCTTAGTAATAGGGTGCCGTTAGTATCTTTTGGGTATGGAACCCTAAAAACGAAGGAATCCGTGTAACATGTAAACTTGGCGGCAAGTATGTAATGTGCGCAAGACCACACGATCGCTACGACTACACGCCATGCTAATATTTTAATACGAAACCAAACTGACGTTTACTAGCAAAGTCAATTAAAAACACGCAGCGAATTGTATGAAATTATAACACTTTCTATGAATTTGTTAATTAAAATTATAACTTAAGATCTTTCAGCAACGTTTTCTAGCAATTTCTTAACGGTTTTGAAGCCGTCCTAAAACTTTGTTTTCCAAAAGCTGTTTGGTCAACCATCACACCATAAAAACAGCTACAAAGCATACCATAACAAAATAGTGTAATATCAAAAAGAAAAACTTGTACTATCAACAATAGACTACAGTTTTGATCTGTTTTGTCTAGATCTGCGCACGGCCTAGTCAACCATACACATACATAAACTCACGCCATCTTCCCATGGGGGTAGGCAGAAACTACAGAACGCCACATGTTACGATCCTTACATGCTCATTTTGCCTCGTTTACGTTCATACATCTGAGACCGTATTATGAAGTATTAAACCCATCATTTTTCTATTGCCAAAAAGGGATGGTGCTATTGGCCTTCTTAGATCCGTCTTGCTCTCACACTGGAAAAATGGTGGCATTAATACGTCATAGTACGGCACCTGCTCATACACGCACGCCGGTTGCGAGTACTACGCACCTGACCTTTCTGAAGAACATCACCAATGAGATCACTATAATGTTTTCCTAGGGCGTCCCCTCCCGGCGTTTCCACTGAAATCTGCCGTGTAAATACCTTTTGTTAGTCGCCTTTCATTCATCCTATCAGCATGACTAACTAACATCTAAGCATAGCTCTCTTAAATTTTTCTTCGTTTAAACAGCACCGTTGCCTTATCACATCATTCCTCAGCCTATCATCATTCATAGAAGAACATAATTAATTATTCGAATATAGGTATATATGTCTTTTAAGAACATGACGTGGAGTCTGTGATTTTTTTAAAGGTAGTAGAATTACTATAACACCAGTATTGTTTTTAAAAGAAACCATTGTGTTCCCAGGGTTATCTCAGGACATTTTCTAAAATTCGTCTTAACAGAAACTCTTTATGGACCTCCATTCACATCTGAAATTCGAAACTCCAGCATAATATACAATAACCAGGTCATACAACACACACACACACACACAAGCAGGAAATACAAGCATTCACCAGTAGGTAAGTATATCGCATTAAGGCTAATTGAATCTTCAAAAATTTGCCGCTCAATATATGTAAATGCAATAATGTACGGAGATAAGAATTTACTTGGCTTGATACCTTCGAGATGTAAAAGTTGAACTGTACACTTTCTATATATTCCATTCAAGATATTTGAGTAAATCAGCCTTTATTTTGCTCTCGCGAGGCTTTAAATACGTATCTATGCAATATGCTACAACTCGCAATATCAATCCACCAATGACCAGCAGCTGCAACTGCCGAAACACGTGTATGAAGCTTGTTATTGGAAAGTGACTCCACGGACAGTCAGTTGCGTTACGTCATACTTTCAAAGTCTTTGTGATTAACTTGTTACGTACAGCCAAACACATCAGTGATAACAATTTGATATTCGCAGCGCCTATAAAGTCTTGGCAGTAAGAGTGATCTTCGTAAAGCAAGTCTTAGTGTTGATGTGCTGATTGTATGTTACTTCTAACGATGGACAAGTTCGAATCGTTCGAATCAAATAGATGCGAGGAATCGTAGATTAAACTTTTTACACGGTTGTTTTCTGTAACTTGATGCGAGTGATTCTTGGTGATTTTTCTTTGTAAACCGGTTTTTCGTTTGTTGTTAGAGTGTTTATTTTTCACTGTCACTTTTGGACGGGTAAATTTAGATGATCGGAATAGATCTGATAAAGCAACGTGTTTCAGAAATTAATAAGTATCTGTTCCTTTAAATTTTGTTAATGATGTCCTACAGAAAAATGGTGTTGTTGTAACGTTTTGAAGGCTGGAAGGAAATTTGTCTTTGGCATTGAATGTCGAAAACAGTTCAACCGATTCTGGGCAAAGTGAATAATCATGATGTTATATAAACCTTCGATAAGGCATCTATCCAATTTTATTTAAAAAAATCCTATTTGCCGTGACTGCTACAAAATACCATATTTAGACAAGGTGTAAATTAAAATATTTTAAACTACCTAAACTCGTTTTCACAAAATGTATAATTAATTACCAGACAAACTCGTTTGCCCATATCTATGCATAATTAGTAAGTATTAATAATTACCAATATTAATAGCTGGTTTCTCTAACCTATCAAGGAAATGGTCCACTCATGTATCAAGTATTCGAGCTATTCACACATAAGTGCATAGTAATTACTAATTAATCATTATTAATAAGTATTATTTAGTTTTTTATTTGATTCGTGTAAATGGAGGCGCGTTTCCTTGTAATGTCATAGCGTCCTGTGTTTGATACGTCGCCGTCGCGTCGCGTCGATAGCGTGCGTGTGCGCATCCGTTAATAAAAGTGTAGTTTTTAGTTGACTGTTTAAATATTTTGTGGGTAAGGTATTTGATTGGTACAATATGAAGTGTTTGTATTTCTGGACTTTGAAAACTAATAATTGCCTTAAATAAAAAGCCATTAGATTTCATGTAATTCTGGAACTGCTAACAATACTATTAATAGTAATTCCCCAATTTAAATTTAATCATCATTTTTTTGGTTACTAAGGTTGGCTTAAAAAAAGTTTTAATCCAATTTTCAATTTAGTTTCTCCCCAAAAATTCAATAAAGAAATGTAGATCTGCGGGAAATGGGCACGTGTAATTTGATTCTGGCCCGTCCTCTGTCAGATGAGGCAAAACTTATTTATAAATTAGTTAAATTATCCATTAAGCGTAGATAAGTAGTTTTTTTTTGTTTGTTGTGAGACCTATGAGGGTGGCATGATCATGTCTGATCAAACCCTCCATAAAATAAATAAAGATTAAAAAAGGGAAATGTGTTTCGGTGTTCGTTGTTATACATGTAACCGATTTTCTTTAGCAAAAATAAACTGCAATAATGTCTACCCTACTTGACATGACACTCCATTTACCTCTCAACCATGTAAACTTAAGGGTCTCAGCACACATATGGGATCGGAAAGGGATCGTCACCGTATCGCCTCGAGCCGTTCAGAATGGTTTGTATTAAACTCCCTACTGCAACGCACACTAATCGGAATAATAACGTAATCGCCTCGCCTCGGAACAGGCTCCGAACTTGAATTCCCGCGCTTACGGCTCATCGTCCCCGCGCTTACGTTTCTCCGTCCCCGCGCTTACGTCTCTCCGTACCCGAGCTCACATCTCTTCGTCCACCCTTTCCCCTTTCCCCTCCCGCGACTTGCCTGCTAAAGACGCCGCCATTCGCAAGGAGTATTTCATTCGTGTTGCGCGTATGTTTTATTTAAAATTTTAAGTTCGATTCAAACACAAAATAACGATGCAAAGGGAGAAAGAGATCTGGTGCCAACCAGGTCAGCCAGGGGGCGGCGAGGCGTAAGCGCGGTGTCGCCTAGCCGTAGCCGAGTTGACGTACAGGCGCTGCTGATACGCTTTCGTTACGTGCATACGGTAGGTTGACGCCTGGTTGACAGCGAGGCGAAAGGCGTTACGGTTACGATCCCTTTCCGATCCCATATGTGTGCTGAGACCTTAAAACAACATAAACGACAGTTAACCTCCAAAATGACACAGCCTATATCACAAGATGATTCGAATTGAATTATAGCCGCCATCTTGGAAATGTAGGTTCCAGACGAGATCGTTGACAGCGAACGACAAATTACTGGTCTTATCTCTATTTTACCGTAGTTATCTTAGTTTGAGGAAAGCGGTGAGATGGGTCAATGACATTGGGAAAAGGCGTAGGTCAAATGCAGGAAGACTGGGTTTTTCTAAATATTCTACCTGATTGCGTTGACCTCTTCTAAATTCCCGATATTCAATAAACCTACCGACAATATACTATAAATCTATACAAATAAATAAACATTTAAGTGTCTGTTTGTAATGTCAAAATAAGAGTTTTTTAATAATTGCATATGAAAGTATATACGGTACTTATAGCAAGAAAACATTTTTTTAAATATTTGTTGTCTGTCTGTTTGTTTCGGCTAATCTCCGAAACGGCTGGACCGATTTGACGGGGCTTTCGCTGGCAGATAGCTGATGTTATAAGGAGTAACTTAGGCTACTTTTATTTTAGAAAAGGAATTAAGAGTTCCGTGCAAAAAAATTAAAACACACACACACACACATCCACATAATATCCTATTATTAAAACTATGTTAAGTAGGCTAGGCATTATCACAAGTTAACAGAACATAACATCACGCCTTGTTTCCCCGAAGGGTTGGGCAGAGGTGTACTTAAAGTACACCCACATTTCGCCAGTTATGTTTAAGTCCCATGTAACAGGGGGCGAGCCTATTGCCATCTACCGAGCACAAATCCAGACTCCAGGCTGCTACTGAGAAATTCCAGACAGAAAAACCCAATATCACTTTGCCCGACCTAGGAATCGAACCCAGGACCTCATGCACACAAGTTAAACAAAGATAATTGTTTTTTTTTTCATAATGGGTCACTTCCAAATTGAAATTATAGGTACCTACTCAACCATCTGAGGGCAATACTTATCATCACCAGTCCTGAAATTAACTACTTTTTGAGACTTGAGTCCCTAGTTTTTAACAACGTCACAACGTTTTTGTCCTGAATTTTTCACTTTTCGTAAAAGTCCACCGTAGTCCAAGTGTCCTTCGTGGTCAACAAGCACGGTTTGTGGCGATGGCATAATATACAGGGACAGGGTGTGATACATCGACGCGCAAACTGTTCCCATGAATTCAGCACATAAGTACCCAGTGTAAAAATTTTGCGTTTGTTATTTAAAAAAAGTAGCTACACTGTCAAAATGTATAATTATGTAACAGCAGATTTTTATATATTAATCGTCGAATAATTCCAACGCTGGTAGCTGGATTCTAGGGTCTAGCCCTAGAATCCAGTACTGAATTCATGGTAACAGTTTGTCCGTCGATGGCCCTAGCATCCTGTATATGTTGTCCAAGTAAACCCTTTAAACAATGGTTAAATGAACACATTGCTACATTCAAACTCAAACCATTTATCCACCGATTGCAGGCACTTTTGAATCGTCAAAGAGTCGGTCAGTTATTCAGAAAATTGAAGCTAGTCGCCCATTCCAAAACGTAGATCTCTATGGAGAAGAATGGGCAAGAAACTCCAGAAACACTCTTTTAAATCAAGATTATTACAAAATCCTGGGTACATTGTTCTTGTTGCTTCTATATGTGAGAACAATGTAAAAAAAAAACAATTCAAAATATAGGACTAAAAATAAGCCCTGGCAGTTAAGAGATGAGCAATCTCCACTGTCGCGACAGCGCCCGTTCACGAACATGACGCGTGCATCAGCACCATCCAGCTCAACCATTTTGTAGGGAACCGAATGATCCAACACACGGGCCACCATCAGCGAGACATTTAAGTGAGCATTAACAACTATCAAGAGTTTAACCATATAAAAGTTATTAACAGAAGAAAGCTGAATACTTCGTACTATTCGAAATTACTTGAGATTGAGTATGGCTATAAAGTTGTAACTCGCAAAACAAGTTTGTCTTTATAATACATTTATATATACACCACGGCCTTAAGACGGCATTCCTCATTGATAGTGTAATACTTTAAACTGTTGGATGTAGTTGATATTAAATTAATTTAAATAAAAGTATAAATGTTCACTGCCTCGTTGGTCTAGTGGTCGCAAGGGCTACTGCTAAGCATGAGGTCCTGGGTTCGATTCCCAGGTCGGGCAGTGTTCTTGGGTTTTTCCATCAGGTATTTCTCAGTAGCAGCCCGGAGTCTGGATTTGTGCCGAATTGATGGCAACAGGTTAGCCTCCTATTGGGACTGGGCCTTAAACATAACTGGCGAAATGAGGGTGTACTATAGATACTCCTCTGCCCAACCCTTCGGGGAATCAAGGCGTGTTGTTATGTTATGTTTTAAATGTTAAGGGTAACGCGTGGGAAAAGTGGGTACACAAATAGTCCCAGGGTAAACTTAGGCTAGTTACCCAACGATGTTAGGAAAAAATCCGGAAAATAAGTCCGGTTCCGGTAATTCCCAATGCCAGTTGGGTAATTGCAGATTTTCTATGGTAATAAAAATCTAAACAGGGTTATCAAGTTTTTTTAGCATTTAGATACACAAATAAGAGCAATAAACCTTGATAGGTTAATTTAGGTAATGAAGTAAACGCAATTATGGGTAATCTTGAAAATACATGTTGGTAATAATAAATAAGTCCTCGTACCCACGGGCGATTTTTATTCGCGCACTGGATTTTCGACGCACTTCTTAGCGGCGAGAGTTGAAAATCCAACTGTGTTTTTGACGCGCTGGGATGTACACTTTTCGGTTTTCAATGCTACCGATTGAAACCAACAACACCGAGATTTGAAAATCCAGTGCGCCATAAAAAATGTTGTATTCTCTGATTACTCTTTATTTGTTGTTCAGTAAAGCCTTTATATTTATTCCTCGTAAGGCCGATTGTCCACCGCCACATCAACGAGACGTCAAAAAGAACGAGATGACGGCGCCGAATATAGCCGCCGAAGTAGCAATACATTCAAATTTACTATGGCTGCGTATCCACCGTACACCACCGGGATGTCATGTTCGGTTCGATTAATCTCGTTTCTCGTTGACGTTGTGCGATGGACAAACAGTGTGAGATTTTCGTCAGGTCGTGTTCTGATGCAACTTAAACTCGAAAACCATCCATTTCTCATTTTTTAAAAACTAAATATGTTATTTTGAAAAATTTTGACACAGCCAGTAGTATAGACAGAAGTCAATTCAATGTATAACGGTACAAGGATCGCGGCTAAAATCGGAACTAACGCCGCCATTTTGTTTTTCAATACAATTTCAAAAAGTTTACCGACAACGCCAGCTGTCAGTGTCATTCAAGTGCCAAACGTTTATTTAGGACGTTAGTTAGTGTTCTTTTGTTATTGAAACTCGGTTTCTATTAATTCAACGGTAATAGTCCAACGATTAAGTCTGACTGGTCAGCGAAAAGGTCGTGAGTTCGACCCACTCTTAAGTAGGTGATAACTGATGATAAGTAATGACTTGAACTCACTCCTAGCTCGGTATTTAATATTTAACTTTGAGATAAATAACAGGTAGCATAAACCTATTTACCAAAGAGTTAACAGAAATACTAGTAATGAATAGAATATAATAGATACCCAGTCTTTATTATGTAAACTATATGAAATTACAGATACATTTAAATGCAGAAATTTCACTAATGTTGTGTTTATTTTTTGAGTAATCTCACCCACATATCTTGTTTTTTATAAAGTCATAGGTACCTATCTTATTAATGAGAGGGGCTCGTGGCTAAATAATAACAGCCGCACGGGTCGATCAAAGATTAAGCTACGCTTGCCGCGGTCGGTTCATGGATGCGTGACCATCCATTACACATCGAGACCCCTCCGTGCCTCGGATAGCACGTTAAACCGTTGGTCCCAGCTGTCATTCGTAGATCTTTGACTGTCGTTACGGGTCGTCAGAAGCCCAACACTATGTCAGCCCCAAGGGGTATCGTGTTACCCAGTAACTGGGTTGTGGAGGTCAGATAAGCAGTCGCTCCATGTAAAATACTGGTATTCAGCTGCATCGGGTTACACCCTCTCGGGGAGGCCTGTGTCCCAGCAGTGGGAACATTATATGCTGATTATGGGTTACACAGGAAGCCGACCCTAACATAGTTGGGAAAAGGCTTAGGCGAATTGATTTTTGTCTTTATTCATTCTTTCACCTACCTGCTATACCTGCCAGTCCAGCCAAAGTGAACACAACAGTATACCTTTTAAGCCTCACTGGCTCCAAACATACTCTTAAGCCTAAGGCGATACACAGATGGACGCAAAAAGCGACCGCTTTCACCTGCGCCTGCGATGACTCGCCTCTTTCAATACATTATTTTGTTTGAGCTTTGAGCTCATTTTCACTAACCTGGGCTCTTTTATGTGTTAGAGAATTATGGTTAATTTAAGTTTCATTAATGTTTAGTAATTCAAGCATGTATTAAAATGGTTGAATTTATTAGATACCTATGTAAACTTATTTAATAAACAGGAGAAAACTATTTGAACGAACCGTTTTTCAAAACCGATTCCGGTCCTTACCTTAGGTGTATTTATTTCGAATTCCTTGTTTCCATAGCGAATTAACTTTTGACAAAAGTGAACTTTCAATTACTAGCAGTTATGGTCATGATAACACAATCATCAAAGATGAATCGTGGGTACAGATGAAACAGTTAACTATTAAATGCATAGGTAACTATAAAGTCCGGTTAAATGTTAAATAATTAAACAAAACAGACTGGCCGTACTCGCTAATTGTTATCATACAACTCTCTTCGCTTTAAACGATTAAAATGCCAATCGGATTACGTTGTTATTGTTCGAATGACAATAACAAAGCATTTAAAAGGGCGCGAATTGACATTTTATTTACGGACATTTAAATAGTCAGGTCCGTGCTCCATCGTCGACTATTAAATACATCATCGCATTCATCGCTCACCAGCAGGAGGTGACAGGCGAAAATTCAACAAATTTACAAGTTCTTTTCATTCGTTTTCTGCTTTATTCAACAGCACCTGTCGTGAAAATGTGTTAGTTTTGACATTTTTTTTGAAAAATATGTCGCATTTTCAGTTATATTAAATAGAGCTCAGGTGAGCATCAACAAAAAAAAAATTGGTATATTGAAGGTTTTTATTCTTTTTTTTTTTTTGAATGACTGAATCCACCATATTTTCGATGAGGAATTTTAATTTAGTTACACTTTCTAATGCTTGGTATTTTTTTTTCTGCCCAGGGAAATTAGGACATTCTATGTACTTTTGTTAGTATGACTACTTCTGCGCACTTGGGAACCGTTAGTCACCCTGTTTTAAATGTGACTAAATAGGAGATACAATCAAACTATTTATATAGGTTAAGTAGGTATTGTGCCCATAGATAATGATTACAATGCGTCATTCATAAAGAAATTATGTTTGTGTTCGTGATTTGAATTTGTAATGTATCTATAGACTATAAACCTATTGGGTTATTTCAAGTCATTAGGTACGTCTGCTAAATTATATTTATTTTTGTAATATGGTTTAAAAAAAAAAACTTTTTCTCACGTCAAAAATTAATTATGTTTTAAAACTAGATGAAGTTGGTATTTCCTGTCTGACTACTAACTCATCTGTATTTATTATCGATGACCTTTGCATTATCTTTGGACCAAACAATTTGATTCTTGTGACAAGTGTCTTCGAATAACTTTGAATAAGTTTCTCGATTGTCAAGATAAGGTTTTGATACAATTTTGATTTTAACCGCAACAGACAAGATAGCGCTAATAATGTCATAATAAAAATAAAAACGTAAGCGTTATTTAAGTATAAGTAATACCAAATACTTTTTTTTTTTAAACTAAAAGTACCTATTCAAAATCTTAATGTCAGACGAGTCAAGGCTAGAAATATCCGGCAAATGTTGTTAGCAAAAATTAGCATACTTTATGCAAGTAATGACATAAAGTAACGATTTTTATCTGATTTATTTACGAGTGTATGAAGTCAGAATTTTATCTAATTTACATATATGTATAGACGGAGATAAGAATCTATGCTTTGATGTTATTTAGTGCGTAGTTTTACAGACTAGGATAACATAATTAAATTAAGTGGGTAAATAAAATGGTTTTTTTGGAGCTTCCGCGATGTATAAAAAACATTTATTTTTTATTTTCACAAATTACAAATTCTATGTCAATAAATTTTTGCATTTGATTTTCTTGTTAATAAAACGTAATTCATTTCCCGATGTTTTTGCATGAAAAATCCTTACTAAATCCTTTTTAACAAAAATTTTCTTTGTTTTTTCCCAGATCCGGTGCCTTTTTCCAGTCCAATTTGTAAGTAATTTTCAACAAATTCAGTTGTTTTTTTTTCTGAATTGCATCTCGTAGTCAATCTAGGAGGTTGTCGATTGCTTAACCTTAAGCCGAGATCTATATACGTTACTTACAGTTCAGCCGTCGAAAGAATGCGTTCTTAACCCCTGTCAGTTTCATACTAACGAATATGTGTTTTGTGAATTTGATCCTTATTACAACTAGAAATTGTCAAACTGACAGGTGTCAGGAACGCATTCTCTCGACGGCCGGACTGTAGCGCGTACTTTGACTTGGCGTTATTTCTGTCACTGTCGCACAACTGTCAAAGTACATTTGATAATAGAGACAGGAATATGTCTTAGACAAAATACAGGCTAAGTATCGTTTATAGATCTCGACCTTAGTGCTCGTAGCACTTAGTGTCCAAGTTGAACGCCCTGACAATAGTGATGTAATCGAGAACATGTCACGGGGGACATACAACACGTCTCGACGCGGATGTAGTCGGGTGCTAACTATTGCTTACTTCGACTGGAATATTGACACTGTAATAAATGTTTGTGTATTTAATTTGCTGTATTTAAATACCTAGTAACGTAGGCAATTGTTTGTCGAGTTGACAACATTGACCACAAGTCCACAAATTAAGAGCTAGTGTATATTTTTTTTTTTACTTCAGTGCTGTCAGGCATCTAGACAGCTTATAAGTTTTAATCGAAAAGAAGATGGAGTCGAAAGATCACTATGAACAACTTTTACTATGGGACCAAATGTGAAATCGTGAAAAAAATATCAGATGTTCCCTACATTTTGGCGGGTCATACGAACATAAATGTAGGGAACAGCAGATTTTTTTTCACGATCTCATAGTAAAAGTTTTACATAATGATGAGTACAATGACCCCTTAAGAGGTTGTGCGTTATTTATGTTACATCTTGTACCTACAGTTTTTTAAATGTTCTCTTCAGAAGCCCTAGAAAACTAAATTTCCACCAGGGTAACAGTCCCATCATCCTTTAAAAAAAATAACTTCAAGAACAAAGCAAAATACAAAATATTGTTTTAGAGCATCATATTTACTGACCCATATACCACTTCTCTTACCGCACATAACCACAGAGTACATAACAGCATCACTAAAGAGGTACAGACAGCACATTCATCAGTGAAGTAATGTTCACTTTTACATTATTAGCGTTATTATGTGATTACGTTGCCGACGGTACAGCGCGCCGTAATGAAAATAATGATAAGTGTACTTTCTTCACCTTTATTTAAGTTTATGATGATAGATTTAACTGATTAGTTATTTTTTTTTCTTTTTCGTGTGCTTAGTGACTAACCTGGTGTCAGAGTTTGTATGCTACCCATGGGCCTCTGACTTGGCTTCACATGCCGTAGAGAAATATCTCTCAGGCATGCCAGAGTCCTCACGATGTTTTCCTTCACCGTTTTTTTAAGCAAGTGATAATTATACAATACGCACATTAATCCGAAAAGTCAGAGATGAGTGCCTTGGGTTCGAACTCGAGACTTGTGTCTTAGCAGTCCGACGGTCACCCCACTAGGCTGCAGGCATTAGTTGTTGATTTGATGTAATTCTTACGTCAAAGTCAAATAATTTATTTCAATTAACAAGGCAGTTTTAGAATTGCCAAGGAGTTTGTCAGTTAGCTAGTTGAAGAATAGAAAGACGGGCAAGAAACGCCATTGACACCCTTTTAATATAAACCCCAATATTTTACCAGGTTATTTTAAATTATAGTGGTTAAACGTTAGCCTTGATTAAGTTTTCCGTTTAGGTTTAACAAACAACAGACTATTAGCTAAGACTATCGTTAAACCGCATTTAGTGATAAGCGAATATAATCCGAATAATTCAAGGTGTGACTTAATCTCCAGTAAATATTCAGGAATTTCCTGGTTTTGCTTCAAATGTATACATGTTGTGATGTATGTATAATTGTATATAGTTAGTAACTATATACATCAGCTAGTTATACATAACATAACATCACGCCTGTATTCCCCGAAGGGTTAGGCAGAGGTTTACCTATAGTACACCCACATTTCGACAGTTATGTTTAAGTCCCATGTAATAGGGGGCGAGCCTATTGCCATCAACCGGATACAATTCTAGACTCAGGGCTGCTGAGAAATTCTAGATGGAAAAAACCCAATAACACTTTGTTCGACCCGGGAATGGAACCTAGAACCTCATGTAACTATAATTTGCCTACATCTATATCTAGCTGGTTATTAGATTCTACAAGACATTTACGCTCATCAGTCCATCATCATTCCATGCATTCAAGTACAATAATTAATTATGTAAAGCCGTGTACTCACTCAGTAGGCTACAAAATGTACGCATCGTTGCCAACAACATTGTGGTGTTTTGCTTTTGCAAAAAGAGCTCTTAATAACAATATTATAGTGCTGCTGGGGAGTTTGTTGCATCACTTCTTCTTCCCAGCTAAAGCACTAAGAAGTGGTGAAGGGCGAGCGTTTTGACAGCTGTCTTATGCAATTTTGACGTCCAAAAAGTGTTGATTCTCAACGTAATTTGAATAAAAATTTTGAGTTTGATTTTTGATGATAATACTTTTTTTTTGCTAAAAGCTCCCCGAGTCAAAAAAATATAGACAAATCTTATATGTATTTGGATTTTTCATAAGCTTTCGACAGTCATAACCAATGCTATGGCTTCAACTGTTCTGTCACAGTGGCGGAGGGTCGGGGGTTAAGGGGACTTGGCTTATGTCCCGGACTGCCATATTGCAGTTCAGGATATATGTAAGTAGGTAAGTATGTTCTCAGCCTCTCAGGTCTTGTACGGGCGATGAACCATTGTAAGCTGCAGTGTGGTTCTGTTAACTTGGGTTATTTTAAACATTCTTTATTCAAATTGCCCGGGCAACATGTTGTCCAACATTTTTTCTCTATTGAATACTCAGCTTTACGTTAACTTTTATATAATTACGTAGTCTTGATAATGAATAACATGCGATCATAATGAAGATTTGAGATGAATTATTTTGCTTCATAATTATAGGTAGCCTTTCATCTTTTTATTGAATAGAAGCAGAGTTGCCTATTACTTTTATGGGTCGTTGATCAGAATGCAAGTTTTCTCTTTATTTGTACTGTAATGAATTTTTATGTAAGTACCTAATACATTTTGAAATAGAAGGCCTTATGTGTTATTATAAATTATTTCGAAGCTTTTATGATTTTTAATATTTTATGTAATAATATGAAAGTGTCGTCTGCGGGGTTTGAAAGATTATGGAAATAGAAATGGAAATGACAGAATTCTGGTTAAAGACATTTATCTAGCAATGTTTAGACTTACAATTACAAATCATAAAACGAATGTTTGTACTATTGTTTCAGTGAACACCTCTTGAACGAAAAAATAAACACCGATGTATATTAATTAGTGACGCATGGCACATTAATTTGGAAATGTTTGTCATAACATCGCGAGCAAGGCTGTCAGAATACGTGCAAAGATGTATCGAAAAAAAATCATTTATTTGTCAACAATCGTTGTTATTTATTATTATTTCAAATGTGTCATGAAACAATTACATTGAGTTCTTGTCGATGTTTACATATTTTTGAGACTGACTGCATACAAGCATATATATGACTAGCTTCCGCCCGCGGCTTCGCCCGCGTAGTGTGTTGATAAAAAGTAGCCTATGTCCTTCCCCAGGCTGAATCATATTCTTGGTTACCGTATCATAGAGCTTTTGATCGGTTTCCGGGTTTGGTATCTCAGCACATATAACTTCGTCAATTTGGTTGGGGCGTAATTTTTCCTTCAACCACAGCAGTAAGTGCACGTGAGGCAAACCTCGTTTTTGCCACTCGATCGAGTACATGAAGCACTGCATGTCACCAAATATGTTACCTTTTGTAAGTAGAGCAACCAACTTCTGTACTTTTATTTTAAATACTCTGGCTGTTAAGTCATGCCTGTCCGTTGAATTTTGACCAGGCATAAGCTCTTCGGTGATTTCTGGCCAGGCGGGGTTACATGTCATTGTAATAAATAAATCAGGCCTCCCGTAATTACGCACGTATGTCAACGCATCCTGCGTATATTCATGTAGATATCTCGGGCTACAACAACTCAACAACACAACTCGGGCTATTTACAAATGATGACGGGAGAATCACCATCTGACCCAAGTTATTTGGATCCAAATCCGCATCATTTCTTATCGCGTCTTGCAAGTGAATGTAGTTTTCTGCGCGCAATTTTTTTTGATTTAAAGAAATAAACCTTAAGCGCTCACTCTCCATCTTTACATACATGTCTACCAGAAACTGATGAAGGAGGAACCTACACCTAAGCAGTAAATTAAAATCGCCACGACGGACCATCAAGTGATAGGTATAAAAATCTTTGCAGGACACCTTTTTGTTTGGCATGGGGTGTTTGGTAACTGGATTTATCTGCAGAATGTCAATACTGTACCCCTCTTGTCCTTTCCAAAAAATAATTGGGTACTCTAGAGCGTCATAATATCTGTGTGTATCGGGAACCCTAGTGAGCATGCCATCGTGCGTCTGTACAACGATGTCCCGAGACGTAGTTTGTTCACTACTAACTATTACGGCAGCTATTTCATTTGTGGTCGGGACATTAAACCGTCTCTCATGTTGACCACGTGGTACACGGTCTGGGTGGATCACTACTTTGAAATTAGTGTCATTGGTAATTCTGTCTCTAGCCGTTTTAAATTCATGCACCAAAATGTTGTGATCGTGTAGAACTCGTTGTAATTTTTGAACTATGTTTCTTTCTACGCCTTGCACATACACAGTACGCCTATTGACTTGGGCTTCTTCATCACCCATGAAATAAACTTGTAATGATTGTGGTTCCATACTGGCCGCAGGAAGTAAAGAACCGATTCGATGGTATACTTGTCCTTGTATTGTGAAGGTCGGGCAAAATCCTGGCATTGAGACAATTATATCTGCTCCAAAAGAAGTCATATGAAAACACGTATTGTATTTTCTTATATTTCTCAGAAAACGGCGAGACTCGTCTGTTTCATTAGAGAAAAGTTCTCTCAAAGGTTCCACTGGCTCATCTATAGAAGGAATGGCTACTTTCCCGCCCGAACAACACATACCTGCTGTTTCTTCTTTCCACTTAAGAGCTCCGCAAAATCTGCAATCTTTGCTCATTGCTTCTATTTTTATAAGCTTGTGAGTTTCATAATCAAGAGTTTCGTCATACTCAAATGCAGCTTTACCAAACACCCCCCACATGTTTCTTGAAAATGTTTGACGTCGCTGTGCTGCCCTATCAGCAACAGCGCGTCTGCGAGATTCAGCCGCTGCAAAGGTTTCTGTGGCTCTTTGGGACGCCATGTAAGTCGCCTGCTGCTGACGTCGAGCTTGTGACTGTTCTGGTGTCTCCGCAGCCCGTTGAGACACCAGATACTCAGCATGCTGTTGACGCCGATCTTGAGACTGTTCCGGTGTTTCAGCAGCCCGTTGAGACACCAGATACTCAGCATGCTGTTGACGCCGATCTTGGGACTGTTCTGGTGTTTCTGCAGCCCGTTGAGACACCAGATACTCAGCGTGTTGTTGACGCCGATCTTGGGACTGTTCTGGTGTTTCTGCAGCCCGTTGAGACACCAGATACTCAGCGTGTTGTTGACGCCGATCTTGGGACTGTTCTGGTGTCTCAGTAGCTCTATGCACCGCCTCCCGCACCGCCTGCTCAAACCTTCGCAGTTCACATTGTTGAGACGTCTCGTTAACTCGAGCTATTTTCATAGCTCGAGCTTTATTAGTGCTTTGTGAAACATTAGACTTACGCTTTCGCGGCATTATTGTCAGTACTGTATAAAAACTTAAACTAACCAAAAAAAAAAACAATTGTAATAATCTAATGAAAACAAAAACGAATATTTATTTACATAATACTTAAAAATACAACCTATACCTAACTAATTAAAAATACAATCCTATAAATAAATACTTAAACAAAGAAAATCGAATCTATCTTTCTACTTAAAATATACTCCGTAATAAATAGCAAAATGAACACAACCGTCAACGACGTCTGCCCTCACGCGTCTGTCCGCGTTCGGGTCGCGCACTCGGAAATGGCGCGTCATAGCCTGGACCGCCCCTCCACCCCCGCTCTGCGCGCCAATGACGGCGCCGCCGACTCATAGTAGTCATTAATGGCGCTCCACCAATTCAATTTTATCGTGATAACTTTTAAACTATTTGTCCAAATTGCTTAGTGTTAAAGACAAAGTTTATCTACATTAAATACAGAAAGTGATTAATGTATTAATTTTGATAAGAATTAACTAAGTACTCTAAAATGTGCATTGTAAAAAAGTATCCAATTTAAATGTATTTATGGCTCACTATTTTGGATATAATGACTTCTACATAAAAGGTAGATATACGCTGTCGCGGACTTTTATTTAGAACTGTTTAAGACTAACATTCCCGCGATACATTATCTTCGTGTAACTCTAACGGTTTAGGCAGCGCACGCCAAGATAGCTCTCAGAAAGCAGGAATTTTTCCGACTTAATTGATTCTTATCGTTATATTATGGCCAAATCACACAAAATCTTTATAAATTGTACCCTATGTGTTATTCTGATGTATAAGCTATATTACTGTAAAGTTTCACCAAAATCCGTTCAGTAGTTTTTGCGTGAAAGAGTAACAAACATCCATCCATCCATCCTCACAAACTTTCGCGTTTATAATATTAGTAGGATATGTACAGTGCTGACAATATGTAATTGAAATGAAAAAAGCGTAGTAACTAAACGGTTCCCACACAATTTATTATTATATCACAACGCACTACAAATAGACAGTTACGTTCGAAAACGTGTGAAACATATATATTCGTGAAAGCTGGCCAGCCAAAGAGTTTCAAGCAAATAGTTTTACACGTAAAACTCTACACTTTCATTTCCTGACGACGCGTGTTTTGGCGCCCATTTTGACAGCTGTCAAATTGAAGTTTGGTATGTCGCGTTCGAATTAAGCTCGTGTTATTACGTTATTTTTTATAGTTACTGTATTCAATTATAGTGATACGTTTGATCAAATTCAATAAATGTGAATGTGAAAAGAAAGTGCGGCGTAATAATGTTGCCATGCGGTTTTTTCTCTGCGTTTGACCTTCTGATACAGTAATCAGAATGTTTAATTAACATTTTGGCCGTTTGTAATTTATTGAGATACAATTATATTCTGTGCCAAGAGTGAACCAGTTTAAAATATTTATGATCTAATTGAATAAAATTAAGATCCATTCATTTTATTTTATCATCTAGCTAACTCTAACTAATTTATTAATTGGATAAATTTGGAATACTGGTGGTACTAAATAAATAAAATAACACGATGAAATCGTCCATCTAAGTAAAGTTAGTAAGGTTCATTGTGAACACACTAAACCTTATCAAAACACTAATCTATAACTGTTCTCACGAAATAAACCCTTAAAGTTGAAACTTAACCTAAATTCGCCACATTAACTACGTTTTATTAAATCAAAGTTAACCGCACACCTGTTACAAAGAATGTTTGTAAAAACCCGTTCAACTTGAACCGAGCATTAGCGTTAGTAGTTAGAGCTAATTATAATTACTGTGATGATGACCAAACAAGTCTTTGTAAAGATCAAAATTCATGGTAAAAGGTTAGTTAGTCATCTGATAACGAAACATAAACAGATTTTGTTATCTGTGGCAGATTAGAACTGTTTTATGGATATGCAACGGTAACTTAGAACATGGTAATTTTCCGGTATAATTTCTAACACTTTCGACCACTTACCAATTTTTATTTTTTTTTCTCGTTTAATCATTTATTTTTCTAAAAAGAAGAAACATAAAGTTAATCATACTCTAATCATAATTGTACAAACAATGGTCAAAAGCAGATTGAACAGCTGGCTTCTGGACTAAGTAAAAGATACTTGTTATCTCATGAGCCAACAGTAAAGACATGTCTCAGTACCACTTACCATAAGAAGTCCAGTTCATGGTTTCCCATACAACAACATAACATTTAAAAAAATACGAATGTTCAATTTAAATGTTTTTCATTAAGGCGAAAGCGCCAGGTGGCCGGGAAATTCAAACTTTCTTATGTTTTATAAAATAGTCGAACGTGTTGAAAAAGGTTTTCTGAATTTTCTAGTCACCGTCTTTCAAGTAGGTAGTCATTCTGTAAGTATTTAGATGAGCAAGAAACTTCACAGGAAAATAGAAAAAGATTAATACTGAATTAGACGGAAAGTTAATGAACTACGTCAATTTCCGTTCTGAATACGTTTTCTTACCTGTCCATTATACAATTAGATTCAAGAAAAACAAGCTTAGTTACTTCATAATAATTATGAAACTGCTTTTATAACATAAACACGCATAATACATAAATAATAAATACCATTCATCATTAAAATATTAGTAGTTATAAGAATAATAAACTATTTCACGTAAAAAAACCCTAACACACGCCATCTCACAATAGAAAACAAATGACGACGGATGATTTTTTTTTTAATTACTAGCAAAGGCCACAATGACACACAGCCATAACAGATCATAATGACAAGATTAATTAAGCTATCTTGATAAGCAAAGAGGTTGGTTCCAACGTTAAAGCATTTATCTAGATTTACATGGTTTACTTAAGTTATATTAGTGATAACTGTTTATCTCTTCCTTGGCTGTTCATAAAATATATGATTTAAATATTATTATGTTGTAAGATTGTCATACTGATTATTTCTGATGTGCTTGTGACAATTATGTTGACATAGATTTTGAGTGCAGATTTTGTAATCGGCTAATCAAGTTGGAAATTAGTGACAGACGGAGAAATATGTATCTAATAGCTAAACGCTATGTTTGATTTAAACGTGTCATGTCATGCCAGTGATTTTTTCAAAACTAAAACCAAAAAAAAACAGATTTTTCAATATACAGGGTGTCCGGTAATGAATGGATAACCTTGAAATAGCATATAACAGACCTTATGGCCGTTCTAAAATAATACAAAACAAATATATAACCCAAATATCTTTTATGAATTGATAATTCGTAATGGCGAAAGATGTTGATATAATTTTCACGTTCAAATTCTATTCATGTAAACCGAACTTATTTGAATAACAAACAGCACTTCACACTTCAAAGGAATTAAAACAGAGAGTAGAATCAACACAATCAATATTTATAGAAGGAAATTATGTCGTCAGGAAGAAAGAGTATTCAAATCAGATCACTGTTGTTCATGAATAAAAGTAAATAAGAAAGAGTTTGTGCGTAACTTCTTAATTATGTACGGAGGTAAGTAATGTAAAAAATGGATGTGTATGCAAAGTGTAGTTTAATTAGTATTATGTGATACAGGGAAATAATGAATGTTCTTATGTACCTTGCTATTCAGCTAGAAAATGCTGGTTCTAATGAATAACTTTTCTACTATACAAAGTGGTTTTTATATGTCATAACTCTAGGGTATGAATGAGACCATATCAAAGAATCAACTGGCATATGAATTATTTTTCAGTTATCATTTTTTTAATGTAAAACACCCTTATGTGAAATATGACAACGTCGATTTTTCTTCGCTTTAATTATGAATGATTGGTATGAATGAAAATGAATTACTCGTATTTAGCAATGAAACTTAGAATGAACCTAATTTTTTTTATTTGAGATAGGTTTGCTCTAGTCTAGGTCAGAGATGATGGAAATGTATTTATGATTGATGATATCTTTGAAACTATGCATTTCTGGACTACATATTCTAGGACATTTTATATTTTTTTACTTATAGAACCCTAGAGTTATGATTTATAAAAATAAAAAAAGCACCTTGTATTTTGCTCAAAGCGTGCCTGATAATTATGAGGAAGTCGTCAACACTGAGTAAGCCGGCTATTAATTTTATTTAAGGTGGCGCTCCTTTTATTACCGTCAAGTATCATCACGCCAGTATTTGTGTAAAAGGTTAGCAGCGGTGTACAGTTAAGGCGAAAGCATCAGGTAGCCCGGGAAATTCAAATTTTCTTACGTTTTTTCCAATTTGCAAGTCAGTATTAGGTTGTATGTTGATCAAAATATGATTCGCGACCGTAAAAAGTATGTATTTACATAATTATGATAATTAAAGTCATCAATACAACTCTTTGAAACCAGGTAATTCTATTGATATTTCGCCATTTAGGTATGTATTTGTCCTATGCAAACCTATTGCCATTCATCTTTTATGGAGAAAGCAAAAAGTATTAAATAATACCTTTAATAAAATTGCACACAACAGTACAACGGGACTGAACCCACCACACATGACTCGAGGCAAACCGATCTAAAATCACTTTTACTTATATACCATTAACATGCACGCGATGGAGTGAAAACAATTGGTACATGTATTATGTATGTACTTTCTACTAAGAACGTTTCATTGCATTCTTGACCTCGCGTCAAATCCTGTTTTGTGTTAAACTGACGGCAGTTTGCGAATTTCACTTGTTTTTTCGTTTATGATAAACGTGGATTATGTTATGAGTCATACTAGTAGCCTTTGCCAAGAAACACAGAAGTAAAAACAAGGTGTAGTGACAAAAATTGAAAATGATATGCTTAGATGGTTTGGTCATGTTGAGAGGATGAATGAAAGTCGACTAACAAAAGGTATTTACACGGCAGATGTGAGTGGAAACGCCGGGAGGGGGACGCGCTAGGAAGACCTATAGTGATCTTATTGGTGATGTTCTTCAGAAAGGTCAGGTGCGTAGTACTCGCAGCCGGCGTGCGTGTATGACCAGATGTATGAACGTAAACGAGGCAAAAGGAGTATGTAAGGATCGTTGCAGGTGGCGTTCTGTAGTTTCTGCCTACCCCCATGGGAAGAAGGCGTGAGTTTATGTATGTGTGTTATTATTACCAATATAGGGTTTCCAACTACTGCTAAAAGAAACGATCGTAGTGAATTTGGTATTACCACAACTGTTAGCTTTTTCTAATCTTGGGAGGAACAGTATTCACCTCGAAGTACGGATATGAGCCAGGTAGATGGTACAGGACTGGCCCCGTTTACATGAGGTTTAAATATAAATGGCAAAGTGTGAATGTGCCATACAAATCTGCGTAGTCTTTCGAGGATTATAGGTTACGTTAAGTATAAAGGACAAATCAAAGAAAGAAAGAAGAAAAGAAAGAAAAACTGTTTATTCACGTGAAAGCGAAGCACATGCATAAAATTGTTCTATAACAAAAGCTTAAAAACAAAAACAAGTGGGTATACAAGGTGTAACATAAATAACGCACAACCTCTTAAGGTGTCATTGTACTCATCATTATGAACAACTTTTACTATGGGACCAAACCTGAAACCGTGAAAAAAAGTCAGCGGATCCCTACATTTATTTATTTATTACAAAATCCACAGCTCTTAAAACATTTGTTTACATAAGTACGCATTTATGTTCGCATAACTCGTCAAATTTTAGGGAACAGCAGATTTTTTTTTCGCGATTTTAGGTTTGGTCCCATAGTAAAAGTTGTTCATAATGATGAGTACAATGACTCTTTAAGAGGTTGTGCGTTATTTATGTTACACCTTGTATAGTAAATCAAATTATTAAAAAAAAAAACCCGACTGCAAAAACACATGACTGAAAAGAGAAAACAAGCATTATAATTTATAGAATTTTGGTATCGCAGGCAGCGACAAAC
The DNA here is from genome assembly GCA_947568875.1 of Fissipunctia ypsillon. NCBI lineage: Eukaryota > Metazoa > Arthropoda > Insecta > Lepidoptera > Noctuidae > Fissipunctia > Fissipunctia ypsillon. Next base: position 19,167,912 of record OX387662.1, read on the forward strand.
AAAAGTTACACCATTAAGAAACTCTTCCTCTCCTTTTTTTTTGTATTCCCAGATGCAATATATAAATATTATATAGCCTATGTCACTCCCACAATTAAGAAGAATCGAACGACACCTCATATGTTAAAATCCATCAAGCCGTTTAGGCTTCAGAGCGTGCCAAAGAAACATAGATACATACATACTCTCGAAAAACATGACCGTTCTTCTGGGCCAGTCGGGTAAAAATCAGTGGTTCTTTTTGCCAGAGAAGCTAGAAGTTATCACTACCTATTCTTATTTAATCCTAATTCTCGACTCAAAAGAGTGTTATCATGGGCTCCCAAAGACCGCTACAGTAAATGACCATAGAAAGATTGCCATAATCAACAGCTGGATCACCCACCGTTTCTCATGATGAAAAACGGTTTATCCGTTATTCATAATTCTAGCTAACGTAATTCATTACAGTAATTGGTTTACGGATATTAAATAAGAGTAACTGCTTCCTTTTAAATAATGAATCTGGAAGTAATAAGTAAGCCTGATTAAATCAAACCATTCCCGGCGGGTTACAAGCATTCTTGTAGCAGACCAATATTTCGCGCAAACTCGGGTGTACTGCGAAGTGTCAAGCGATTTTGCAACCATCTCTCTGTTAGTTTTAATCATGGTCTGGAAGTTTGAGTAATTTATGCGAACTACCCATATGTCCTCTCTTTGGTATTGGTCGTCGAATCGTTGAGCTCCTTATTAAATTCTGATTTGAATTGTACGATTTCTGACAAATGCGTGCACTGTCTTCGACTTGACAGTGTTACCCCCTCAATATGTGTGGTTCTTTCCTCAAAAGACCATTTTCAGACACCAATCTACATGGTCTCTTCACATGATCTGACCAAGACTGTGGCCTCTGAGTTTGTTTCGGCCGTCTCAGAGTAGTCAGATAGGAATCGCCGACCGCATCTAGTTTTTAAAATATGATTGACATGCAAGTATTTGTACAAACCTAATAACAGAAATAAAATCATTTAACATGTGAAATGCATTATAACTTCCAAGGGTTTTTTTTGGCGCATGGCTAAAATCCATCCGCCATCTTGTTTTCCTGCCAACTACGCTCCTGTCAACATCATACGATCGCCAAAGATCCACGCCAACAATCATTGCGTTATTTACGTTGCTGAGCGACAAATTTTTCGAACAGTATGAAGCAATGGATTAGCAATCTGCTTCAAAATCATTCAGATTGTGTGTGTTACACAATAAGGGTACTGACCTCCTAGCCAAAGAGACCGGTACTTTATTTTATAGCTTGTCTTTATACCGTTTGGAGTACTACTCGCCCTATAAGGATACGACCGTAACGATATTATTAGATAGTATAGTTGACCAGCATACCTAGTTTGAAACACGGTAGAATATGACACTATTAATATATTAGTCACCTTTTTTTTTTGTCGATGGTATTTTGTTTCATATTGTTTGAGCCCAATAGGTGGCCGCATTGATTGCGGCATCAGTGGCTAGTATACAGGGTCAAATAAAATTAGCTGGAGAAACTCCGCAGATGTAATGGTATGTTATGAGGAGGGAGGAAATGCATGTGACTAAAATTGTGATGAATGGAGATGTTGATGGATGGAGAGGGAGAGGAAGACTAAAGAAAAGATGAATGGATCGTGTGACGATGATATGAAAAAGAAGGGAGTGAATGATAGCGTGACGGTAGACAGGGGAGAATGGAAGATGAAAACGTTTTGCGCCGATTCCAAGTAATATGAGACAAGGGCAGGGAGATGACTTGACATTTTACTAAGCAAACAGCGCTACTGTGATATCTAAAGATATTTTGGTGACTGCATTTTTTGCGCGTCTAATTTAGTATGCTGTAGGAAGTAACACCTATAATGCCATCGGCGTAAGTTTCCATTTTGGAAACGAATATTTTTGTATTTTAAAATTTTACAGCAGCGAAGCTTGACAAATTAAATTATGGTAAATCTGAGAGCCCTCAATGTTAGCACGTGTGTAATCTTACTACATAAATACACATCACATCACGCCTGTATTCTCTGAAGGGTTGGGCAGAGGTGCACCTAAATAGTACACCCACATTTCGCCAGTTATGTTTAAGTCCCATGTAATAGGGGGCGAGCTTATCGCCATCAACCGGGCACAAATCCAGACTCCGGGCTGCTACTGAGTAATTCTAGATGGAAATACCCAATATGACTTAGCTCGAGCCGGGAAACGAAGCCAGGACCTCATGCTTAGCAGTAGCGCTTGCGACCTAGACCAACGAGGCAGGCTTGCGAGGCTTTTTTTTAGAAAATCATGATTAAAAATAAGTTACAATTGTCATGTTTGTTGTTTTGCATAATGAAACGACTTTTATCATTCTGTTACAACATGAATCCTTGTTGAGTACATGTACACTACAAATGTCGATGCCTAACAGCCAAAAAGGGATAAGCGACATTTTTTGTGACATCGACTTATATTTATATATATACAGAGTGTTCCACGGATATGCCACATGGAGGGAAAGTACCTTGAATATTGTAGATGGAACATTTTACTGAAAGAAGACATTATTTGAATTTAAAAGAACAATTTATACTGCATTCATAGATATTTAAATAATTAAATAGTTGAACCGGAAATCGAACCCGTTACAGGAGAAAAATAATCAACCTGTAGCTTTATCATACCGATCGAAAGGCTTCATCATAAGGATTATTTTTTGCTAAATAACATAGTGTCAAAAATAAAAGGAAGACCATGAATTTTAACATTTTTAATACAAAATTAATCAATTTATCAAATGCTCAAAATGAGTCCCTTCCTGTTGAATACAAAGTCGCACTCTTTTGATTATTTCGCTACCAAAATTTTACATCAAATCATCATGGTCTTCCTTTTATTTGTGTTACTATGTTATTTAGCAAAAAATAATCCTAATGATAAAGCCTTTCGATCGGTATGATAAAGCTACAGGCTGATTTTTTTTCTCGTGTAACGGGTTCGATTCCCGGTTCAACCATGTAATTATTTAAATATCTATGAATGCAGTTTAAATGGTTTTTTTTTAAATTCAAATAATGTCTTCTTTCAGTAAAATGTTCCATCTACAATATTCAAGGTACTTTCCCTCCATGTGACATATCCGTGGGACGCCCTGTATATATGGTTAAAATAGGCTTTCTGGCTGTAAGGCATCCTAAGTTCGCAAAAAATGTCGCTTGTCTCTTTCCGGCTGTTAGGCATCGATGTGCATTCGAGAAAAACTGAATGAACGTGACACTGTAATAGTTTTTATGTGTCTAGAAGTCTAACAGAATAGTCACGCAGTTATGTAGGTAACCTTCTGATGTAACCTTCCAGCACACGGTTAACTTGTCAAAGACATGATCGACCTTTGTAGTTTATTAGTGCAAAACCTATGTCACATGGAACTAAGGTTTGTAGTTTTACCAACGAATTGATCAAATCGGTGAAAGTACGAAATGTTCATGAAAAGAGGGTTTAGCCTTAAAACGCCACGCTGGCGTGGAGCAGTGGAGCTCGTGGCTAAGTAATAACAGCCGCACGGGTCGATCGGTCAGGTTAAGCTACGCTTGCCGCGGTTGGTCCATGGATGGGTGACCATCACCTCAAGACCCCTCCGGGCCTCGGAAAGCACGTTAAGCCGTTGATCCCGGCTGTCATTCGTGGATCTTTGACAGTCGTTTCGGGTCGTCAGAAGCCCGAAAGTCAGACAACCAGTAACTGGGTTGTGGAGGTCAGATAGGCAGTCGCTCCATGTGAAATACTGGTATTCAGCTGCATCCGGTTAGACTGGAAGCCGACCTCTCAACTCAGTTGAGAAAAGGCGGGCAGATTGATTTTGATATTTCAAACAGCACTTTTCAAACGACAGCATTTTTGAAATTGGCAATAGTAGGTAAACAACCTGATCATGGATTTTAGTTGGGATAGAAAATCGTCGTAAACAACTCCTGAGCAAGAAAACAATCAAGATTCTGCCATTTTGGTAGTTTGGAGTTGTAGTTCGAGATAGGTGTCTCTAGTATTTCATAATTCTACGCAATTCTTCCGCATCCGACCTGCATAACTTCGTTGGACCAAATCTTTTTCAAGTCATATTTCAAACCAAAAAATCTAGCACATAGTAACAGTTACATAATTGTATGTATTACGTAGCGTTCTACATAATTAATAGCTAAACGAATTGAAGGTTCCATTGTGAGTTTGTGTGTCATTGCATGCTATGCCGCTATCATATCATAATATATGGTGCACAGAGTTCTTAAGAGACATCGTGACGGAATTTGAGGATATGGGTAAAATTGAAAGTTGATTGAGGTGATGAATGGACACAACGGATTTACTGCTTCTAACCTCTCAACGACGATCGACCTCTTAGCGCTCGGTTACAATAGAAATTTAAAAATTGCGTCTGACACACAATGACAGACAGTCTGACATGACAGTCTGTTGAAGCTTTAAAAGATCGCCGCTTGAACTCAATGATACGTGGGCTATGGTAGGTTACGTTATAAAATTGCAAAATAAATAAAAAAACTACTAAATATGACTGAGAAAATGATGATGATCATTATTACAAATTAAATTCGTTTTCAAAGGCAACGCTGGCAACCCTGTAGAGTTGTTTTGTTACCGACTTTTAAGTTTCAAAGTTCTTGTTAATTTTATCCTCGCAGATATTTCGATTCGCTTGCTGTTATTCACAAACAAATCAATTTACTGTTGCTAAATTATTACAAATGGACAATGTATTTACAATTGATTGGATTGCAATATATTTGATTTCAACTGATCAACAACCTCTCAATGCCGGTCGGTACTGAGTACATGTTTGCCTTCTCCACTGCAATCTGCAGCTAACATAGTCTTTGTTACAATATTTTATTTGTAAAGACAATATTGCGCTGTGGTCCCATATAAGTTTTATTAACTTAGCTTGGGTAATTTTTGAGTTAGCTTCGTTAGTAGTATTACTCCACTTTGTGTATTTTGATGATGTTAACTCATCAGTGTTGCAGCTACAATTATCATTAGAGGGAAGCCGAAGTAAAAACTGTTCAGTTCTCATAAACTCGGACAAAAAAATATAGGTTTTTAATCTTATGATGTATTAAACTGGTATTAAATATAATTATGTAATGTGATGTGATACACAGTTACACACACACAGGTGTACCATATTATTTGGCCATAGTAGACATTGAGAAGAGTGGTTGTTCCGAAGGGAAGCCGATAGGAATCGGGTTGTATGAAGGCTACGCCCCTGCAACTCATAATACCTACTTCCTGTCACTGTTGTTTACAGAGCAAGTAGTGGTATACGAATTAGCGAAGGGTACTTACCATAACTAAGCGGCGAAAATTACAAATCTTTTTTACAAAAAAAAAAAAAAAAAAATTAAAATAACCGACTGCCAAAAAAAAAAAACACTACAAAGTTAAAAATTACCTACTCTAATTTCGGATGTAAGTGATAAAAAACTAAAATACAGATCCAAAGACATCGACTTCTAAAATTATAGTTATTTTTCACTTTATAGTTTATTTTTTATTTTTATACATATTGAGAACTGAGGCGTAGTCATCATCTGCCTAGTCTCTTCCCAACTAAGTTGGGGTCGGCTTCCAGTCTAACCAGATGCAGCTCTGAATACCAGTACTTTACACGGAGCGACTGCCTATCTGATAATACGATACCCCTTGGTAAGACTGTCAGACTTTCAGGCTTCTGACGACCCGTAAAGACTGTCAAAGATACACGAATGACAGCCGGGTACAACGGTTTAACGTGCTTCCCGAGGCACGGAGGGGTCTTGATATGTAAAGATGGTCACCCATCCACGGACCAACCGCAGCAAGCGTAGCTTAACCTGATCGATCGAACCGTGTTCTGTTATTTCTTAGCCACGAGCCCCTCTGAGCCACAAGCCCCAGCCACTGAGGCGTAGTTAGGCGAGATATTTCAAACATCAAACTAGTTTGAAGCATAATATTTTGGTACAGATGATAACAATAGTGTTTGGATTTGTTTGTGTAATTAATTATTCTATTTATTAAGTAAATGCCAGCGTCAATTAAATATTAAAAAAAACTTTTCCTGAAGGTTCATCTAATGTAAATCTTAGAAACAGAAATAATTGTGTTTTTGTTTTGAATCCAATCACACTAAAATTGAGTACTCTTAAACCGAATTTTGACTACTGCACCAAGTAATATGAATAAGATTGAACCGGAAAACCTTAAAAAAATACCAAGCGATTTTTTTTTACCTCACCCTTGCCAATCGTCTAAGCAAAAATAATTTACATTCCCTTCCCACACCTACAGCAAAAAAACGAAGTAAAAATATCTGGGCTTTGAACCTTTACAATAACCAATAAGACATGATTATCCACGTTCTTTTACACCAAAATTCAACGTAAATAAAAACAAGACGACTATCCTGTTTATAAACAAGATTCTGTATAATATATATTTAATTAATTATCGACCCGCCCAAGCTTCGCACGGTTTTTACGACAAAACATCGAAATATGTTTATTGTAAGTTTAATATTATAATACTGGCATAAACCTTTCGGAATAAATTCTCTAAATGATGGTGAAAACCGCGTCATAATCCGTTGCGTAGTTTAGAAGAACAACGCTAAAAATAGTGGGCGTCCAAGCAACAAGGATCCAGTAGTGAGGTATTGAGTTAAGACCAGATTCGGTATCTAGAAAAGTCAACTGATAATAAGGATTAAAAAAATATTCAAAAACTGGCTGATTTTTTTTTATCAGACATTTGAAGTTGAAACTCAGAAAAGACTTGATTTGAGAAAAAGCATTTTCAAAGTTTTATTTTTAGTACTTAGTACATTTTCTGATGTTTCTAAGAACATTTTCTGGTACTTAGAAACATCATATAAAGTCATTTACTATAAATGAACTTGTAGACAATTGAGCATTAATTAATAAAATCAATTAAAATCGGGAAATGCAATTTTTCACATAACTTTATAAAACTGTTTATATCTCGGAAACTAAATGCCGAGAACTGGACCCTTTTTGCTTGGACGCTCACAAAAATATGTATGTATAGATAACCCACTTGTGAGCTCGCTCATACATTTAGTTGGATCACCTTTTTATGTTGAGTGGGCGTGTCAGGTGCGATAATGGTACGGGTTCGATTCCCGCTCGCGTGCCGTCTTTAGGAATTTTAATACTTTTCCTTTTTTATTACCAGTTTTTTGTTAGGTACTAGTTTTTTGGTTGAATTTTTTGAAGATCGGGTGTCAGAATTATTTAAAGCCGTTTTGGGTGTGACTTTTTATAAATGTTTTGTTGTTGTGTATTGAAGATATAAATTCTTTTGGGTGTATTCCCAAATATATGTACTCTCACTGATTACGTTTTGCTTAAGCTCAAACTCAAAGCTAACCGACTTCAAAAGAGGAGGAGGTTCTCAATTCGATTGTTTTTTTTTAATGTTTGTTACCTCAGAACTCCGTCATTTATAAGCCGATTTGAAAAATTCTTTTTTTTTTCAAACTATTTACAGGCACTTTTGAATTGTCTAGGCTTTCCTTCTTTCGACTGGATTTTAGAACACCAATTTATATGGGAATTCTATATTATTTACTTCACATTATCATTATTGCTTCATATACTACCCGTACTAAGAACCTTATTGTATTTTGGATTGCTTTGACGTATCGAATTATAAGTCACCTGTATAACCTAATTATACAGGTGACTTATATTTTGACACGTCAAACCACCCTGTGTATTAATGATTGTACTTTTTACACGTCTTAAAAATCTGAAGCATGCTCCATAAAACTAAAAGATAATAAACAATCTACTTTTTGCTCAGTTAGAAGTCGAGAAGCGTGAGAATAATTATCATTATGCACTTCGTTAATTAGAGTAGTAGAATATACGTTCGACTCATATAATAAGCGTTTATTTTCAACTTTTATTAGTAGTGTAATGTTACATTTATGTACCGATTAAATAACCTACATTTTACCATTAGATATAAATGTCTAATGTATTTATTTATATCCCAAGGTTTTTGTTAAAGTCAAGGAAACTCTAACAAAAAGTCCCTGTATTTTTGTTTAGACACATAACATCACGCTTGTATTCTTCGAAAGGGTAGAACGGGGTTTATTTCTTCCACCATCCAGGTTGAGAAAAATGTTAAATATTGGGTTTACCAGACAAAAATCTTAGTAGCAGCCCTGAGTTTGGATTAGTGCCCGTTCACTGGCAATACATTCACCTCTTAATAGAAGGAACTTTTAACCGTAAATTGTTTTTTTGTTTTTGGGGAATGGCATCTCGCAGTTCAACCTATAGGAGGTTGTCGACTGCTTAACCGGGCTTTCCTGTGGATGCCTCAATAAATTAAGGCCTCCAGCCAGGCTTAAAACTAAGACTAAAAACTAAGCGACTACACGCTAAGGGCACCCCCTGTGGGGTACGGACCTCGGCTTAGGGCGTCGCTGGGAGAGGACAGCAATGGGACATGCTGGATCGGATTATAAATTAACCGTAAAGGCGAAATGTAGGTGTACTAAACTATACACCTCTACCAATTGCTTCGGCACATTTATACAGCCGTAATGTTATATTATATCAGTTAATACATCTTTCGACCGCTAGAAAAACGATCAAAGACCACAGATAAAAAAGTGGCTATGTTCTTTATTTAAACGCCATGTTTGCTTGCTATAGTGGCAGACTAACTATCACGTTGATTGCCATGAGCTCATCGTGACGTAATTGTACACAGTCTTCCCTTCGCCTGTTGTAAATTGTATGCAGATTTGAATGTGTGTTGAAATTAAATTAACGTAATGTAGGTATTAATAAACGTATGGAAATTTGTTTATCAAAAATTGAAAAGTATAACTGCATTTTGTGGCGACTGTGGCAAATTATTAACCCATCCTTACCACTGTTCCAATTGAGGAATGGACCAACCACAGAACGTAAAAATATCCTCCATAAATATCCCTTTAAATATCTATGGTATAAATTACTTATACGCATGCGTATGTTATCTCCTTTTGGACCTATAAAAAGAGTATCTAACCTTGCGAGAACTCATGAATATGTAATAGAAAAAAGTGAAGGCTGAAAGATTTTTGTTTGACATTAAAGACAAAGCTCGTAGTTTAGTTATAATTTAATAATTTGTAGGATACGATACGAAAGTACTCGGTTAGTTTCGTTGAGCAAAACAGAGCGTTTATTAACACATCATATTTATTTAGTTTAGCCGTTCTGCAAATTCTTTGTTCGTTCCAAAATGCAACCCAAAAGAATGGTTTCACTGGCCGATTTGTCAAGCACTTGGCCGACTTACGGTATCGAGTCGCCAATTACCGAGAATCGATTCTTCCGGAAAATCGATATCAGCGGTTGCGTAATCGCGATTCGAGTTGCATCGAGTTTAAGTAAAGTTGTTCGTAATATTTTGGTGTCATTGTATTGTATTAGTTTTGTTTTACCTAATTATAATTGACGAATAATTGCAATGAGAATTATTGATAAATGCCATTTGTTTTTAGTTTTCTTGGTAATTTATGGAAGTCTATAAATATTAATTAAGTTATTATTTCAAATAATTGTATGCAATGTTTCTAAATTAAATATTAGATACATATTAGGTGGCCGACGTATCTCAGTCAACAATTCTAGGTAAGTACTTCCATTTGGGGAATAATGTTTTTGTTAATTCCAATTTAGTAACAACCAAAACTAATATCCGAACCTCGACTTCCTTCTCTTTCTAACAATCGAAGTAAAGATTCTTGTCCTACTTACAACTACTACTTATAAATAATTTTTAATAGGTACTGTAATATACTTAGGTAGGTACCTACTTACTACGCTACTTTACAAACAGTCCAGTCAAGCTAAAAATGTCTGCCATATACTCAAAAATACTCATTTTCTCAATCACTTTATGACCTTTTTCCATACAAAACTACATACATCTAACAGTTAACAGCCCAGAGAAATGTATAGAGTTGCTCATAATTAGTAATTTGCTGCCTTTCGCTCGTGCTGACCTCTGGTGGCGAAAGTTGGCAAGGTCACACCTATTGATATGTTAGCCGTTCTGTGTTTATGTCTAGGCTCCATTGTATTTATAAGCCTGGGTTTAAACTAGCTGTTTGTTTACAACGTGTCTATAAGATTTGTCTGGCGTTAGAAAGATATTTGAGTCATTAAGTAGTTTTTTTTTTTTTTGAGATAGGTTTGCTCTTGACTTCAGTCTAGGTCAGAGGTGACAGAGATAAAGTCGACGATGGATGGAGCTTACCCAGAAGAAGCCTGTTCACTCTCACTTTGAAGAGATCGGGGTTGTATGCGTTCGGAAACACAGACGCAGGTAGAGAGTTCCACTCCTTTGCTGTGCGCATCACAAAAGACATTTGGAAATGCTTAGTGCGAATTGGTGGAATAGCAACTAGGTAGGGATGGTAACCTGCAGTGCGTCTAGATGTCCGATGGTAGAAGGGGGCAGGTGGAATGAGGTCGTGGAGTTCTTGAGCACACCCACCGAAGTACAATCTGTAGAAGACCGACAAGCAGGCAACCTTGCGGCGATGAGCCAAGCTATGAAGCTTGGCATCCATCAGCTTTACGTCGCCAATGAGCCTCTTAGCTCTGCGAATGTAATTCTATCGAATTTTCAGTTTCTCATATGTCCAGAATTTTCTCAGAAATGGGAAGATACGATTCTCAGATCGCTGTACAGTGAATATGCATAATATTCATCTTGCTTCAGAAATAAAAATAATCACAAAGATAATAATCATCAAACCATTCACACATTACTGCCCCATAAAAAACCTCATTCACACCAGGACACAGCCTAACCTAAACAGTATACCCAGTAGCACTGCTAACCCCAAGTACCGTAAGCATGTAGGCTGTGTAAAAAACAAAATGCGCGAGCTAAAAGGAATGTGACCGGTCGAACTAGCCTTGTTTGGAGGGCAACCAGTGGTGGACATGTTGGTGGAGTCTAGCTGAGCCGTGTACACACCAGTTGTGTTGTTTAAACTTGTATTTTAAGCTAGTTTAAGAAGCAAGGGTAAGGTTGCTTCGAGCTGATTGGTTTGGTGAATGGAAAAAGGGAGTGCGTAAAATTTATTTGGGCTTGTGTTTTGTGTCAATTATTCAGTGAATATCATCGATGCCTTGACTATGGTAGTAGTCTTTTATCTGTATATTTTCTATAAGTACAAAATTATTACAAATTAAAATGGCTGTTCGTGTCCGTCTGTATGACCGCGTTGTTATTCTAAACTGCGCACTGGATTTTGGTGCGGTATTCACCATCATTTAGTTAGAGGATTTCGGAAGGGTTTTGAGTAATATATTGAACTTAGAAACTGCACGGGCGGGTTGCTAGTTAATTATAATCAATGAAATACTTGTAAGAAGCCTTTTTCCTGTTAAGAAAACAGCCTTACCTTACAAACTTGCTTTAGGTATCGCAAAAAGGCGTTATTTATTAAGTATGTATTTTAATTTATTCCAGTTTCCATACTTAACTTCCAAGTACCAAACGTTTCACGGTAATTAAAAAGGACTACAGTGGTTCTGCCGATACAAAATGATCACGATCAAAATCTGAGCTGCACTCAAATCGATAAAGGAATGAAGTTGTTAATGTATCGGATGTTACGTCACCCATTGCATCACTCCATTGAGTACAGCTTCATGGTCGTGAATTAAGCACAATCTGTGTTGCTTGTTAACTTCAATTGAATATTCTGCATTTAGTGGGGGTATAGTGAAGTGGAAACCAATGATGGAGGTGGTAAACTCGCTTTTATACAAGCGAGAACACAAAGTTAGGTTTTTAAACATGGTCACAGTTATCCAAGCGGCGTTTATATCACTCATTCTCGGCCCAAGATTGATAGAAACTTTTATATTTGATACCCTGAATAGTTATGTATATTAAGTCATTCTATTGCAATTTCAGACTAGGTATCAGATCGACATCCGGTTTCAGTAGCTGTACGAGCAAACCCGTACATATCAATTGTATCAATTTTATGCCGACGTCGACGCGCAGCGAATGAATAAAATATACGTGTATGTGAGTAAGCGCTCAGTAGTCGCTTAGCATCGTTTGGGCAAAGGGACACATTCGCGGCGGTCGATCATTTATCAGTTTTGGGTGTTTGTGCTTTCTTTGTAATTATCAGTACACTAGATGAACTCATTATCAGTTAATCATTTCAATGTACCTTACCCGTACAGTAGCTTTTTGATTTTTCGTGGACGAGGCTCTAAAGGCTCCTGCAAACAGGTGCGACACGCGACGAAATACAAAGGTACCGCTCGTCACACGACACGCGGTGCCTTTATGTCGCGCCTGTTTGCAGGAGCCTTAAAGTGGTTGGTTATGATTATCGTTATCATATTAGTGAGTAAAGATTCCGTCATAAAGTATTCTTTGTCTGACTACAAATTATTAAACCTTGTTTTTTCAATATTATAGTGAAAACACTACGAAATACATACATACATATTTTAGCGGTTACTCGCTATGTAAGAGTGGCTGACATTTGTATGGACGCCAGCACATCAAGCTACTACAATCTGTCAAATTTCTTTAATAGATTTTCGACTTTATTTCTGAAGTATTAGGTTCAAGGTTGATTGGGAAAATTTGACAGTTTCGGGTAGCTTGACGCGCTGGCGTCTGTACATTATTTTTAAGCAGTTTTGATAAATGAGGGTTCTTAATAACATTATTTCTTTTGTTGTTATCGTCATTGTATTTAAGCACGTTATCAAACACCCAAAATAAATGGACAGATATTGAGAAATCAACCCTCTTCTGTAGGCATAACAGTCCTTATTCCAATAAAACGCTAGCTTTCATTTGATAGCAGATTTAATAATCAGAGTCTCGTTCTAGCTTTCAGAACATTGTTTAGTACCTATTTAGTTTCCTGAATCCATCCTCCATCATCATCTTCCTGCCCTTGTCCCATGTTACTTGGGGTCGGCGCAACACGTTTTCTCTTTCCATTTTCCCCTGTCAAAAGTCACGCTATCATTCACTCCCTTCTCTTTCATATCATTCCTCACACAATCCATCCATCTTTTCTTTGGCCTTCCTCTCCCTTTCCATCCATCAACATTTATATTCATCACTCTTTTAGTCACATGCGTTTCCTCCCTCCCCATCACATGCCCATACCAAGTCAAACGATTTCCTTTCAACTTTTCTGTCACTGGCGCCACTGTCACTTCCCCATAGATACTCACTTCTTACTTTATTTATCCTCGTCATTCCACACATCCATCTCAACATTCTCATCTCCGCTGCATGCAATCTTTTTTCATCCATCTTCTTCACCAGCCCAGCATTCCATACTCCTTTTACTATTCTCGACTTATATACAGGCTGACTTTGAAAACATGCGACAAAATTTAAGGGGGGTGTTCTACCCATCAATATTAACACATCTTTTTCTATGGGATCAACTTTGAATTCACAAAAAAAAATCGACCATCCCGTATAAAATTTTTTTTTTGCGAATTCCAAGTTGGTTTCATAGTAAAAGTTGTTCGTATTGATGGGTAGAACTCCCCCTTAAATTTTGTCGGATGTTTTCAAAGTCACCCTGTATAAAAATCTATAGAAATCACATCACTCCGTACACTACCTCTCACAATGTCAATACCAATACATATTCAATACACCGTAACATTGAGTGCAAGATAATGGCTACACGCAGTTTTCTCTCACGTCTCGCTACAGGTCGCAGGTGACGCATGGTGCTGATGTGGGTGGGGCTGACAATCACTGCTGATTGTTAATTAATAAATCAATCAAGTTTTTCACTCTTTAGAGACATGTTGGAGACATTTAGGAGTGCTAGGGGTTATAATAGCCTCCGCCTAGAATTGTTTGTTTGTTGTTGTTCTTGATTTATTATTAAGATTCTTTGGGAATAACTTTTCAGCATCTCCTTTTTCTTGCCTATTAACAAAATAGCCAATCTTCCAGTAAATCTTCCGGAAAATATGCTTGACCTGTAGTACAATACATACAACATTATCGCAACCAAATCTTTTATCTGATCAAAAAAAAAAAAAATTTACCTGTCGGTCTGTCTGTCAGTCTGTTTGTTCCAGCTAATCTCCGAAACGGCTCGACCGATTTTGACGGGAATCTCTGGCAGCCCTGGCATGGTGTAATAAGGAGTAACTAAGGTTACTTTTATTTAAAAAAAATAATTAGGGTTCCGCGCAAAAAAAATTAAAACCCATGAAATTGCGAATAAATTCCGATAGAAACGGAAGTATTGACATCCACGCGGGCAAAGCCCCGGGAAACAGCTAGTACTTAAATATAAAATCATTTTCAGTGGATAATCTTTTCATTAATATCTTATAACTCCTTTTCATTATAAGTAAAAATAACTCAAGAATCGTTGCGACGAAAGGCTAGTCTACTAACAATGTGTGCTTCCTTGATTTTTATTATCCAATAAAAAACATTTCAATACGTTGATAACGAGATGAAACGAATCAATTTAATATTCTTATATCAAGTTATTATAATATCGATAAAAGCCATCGTAAAAATGGAGACTTTTTCAGATTTCTCGAATTCAATGCTGAATGTCGTTTGATTTTCAAAAGCATCCGTTTTTATCCCGCTGGGACATAGAATACGTATTTTTAAAATTCACAAACAAAATCTAATTATATCTCTTTTTTTACTTATAATATCATTGTCAACCGTCATGAATTTCTAAATCACTGATAGAGATCGATAACCTTAACTCTGAATGACACTTTAAGTACAGCCTGTCCTATAAGGCATGGAAGCGTGAAGAATAACTAATTCTATCGACAAACAAGGACCTAACCTAGGATAGGACATTAATTATGTCAATGGGTCAAACACACATAAGTACAAACTTTCAAAACAGTTTTGTGACAAACTGACTGACAACGTACAGTCACAAGCACTAATATGGGATATACAATTACTTACTTAGCACAATTCAAAAGCGATTTTCTCGTGGAATTACGATTGCAACTTTGAGATAAGACCTCTTTCATAATAGTGTATGAGTTTTAGAATACTATGTTTGTAACAACATAAAATTACAATTAACACAGTAGGAGAAAATGATTTTTAAAAGTTGCTCAGTGTATACATATTAGTGCTCGTAACTGTACAGTCAACCGCACCTCAGTAATAACACTATGATCTTGAGCTGGTCTAGCGTAGTACAGTATTTTTGTCTCAACGAAGCGACGCGCGTTTTACTTGGGGTAACCCAGAGTACAAACACGCTGTGAATATGTATGTGAAGACGAGTAGAATTAGCATATAACACACGCACACACACTTCCAACTTCGCCATTGTCTCGGACGGTACCAAGAGCTCCAGGGCTTACACACACATTCACATCGTCTTTGTATACTTGGTTAACACAAGTCAAGTGCGTGTCGTTTCGTGAGATAAAAAGACTATATCTAGCAGCCCCTAGTTCGGATTTATGGCAATGTTGATGGCAATAGACTCGCCCTCTATTACATGGGACTTAGGCTGCGGCCGCACTGCTAAGGCGCCTGCGACGCGACGGCGACTTATGAACAAATTGTCGCATCTGCAGTGCGGCCACCGACATACCTATATTTATACAACGTGTTTCTGGATGTACGACATTAAATGAAAACGAGCACAGTACTAATCCGTTGAAACATTTTAAAACACGAAGATTACTAGTTAATGGAAAATTAAAAAATTGCAGTTTTCAAACAAAATAAATAGTAGGATCAACTGCATAAATGCATAAAAAGTAAACACGCTTTATCTACGCAGTCATTGACCAACGGTGCGGGGTGCGGGGCGCGGCGGCGGCGACAATGTTTACCTATTATTACGGACTCAGATCTACATCATGTTGAAATAAGAAAATGAAAAATAATTTCCTGTGGCTAAAGCATTCATTGGATTTGATTGATTTTTTGTATACGGGCAAAGAACATGATTCTCTTTACGTGGTTTAAAGGAATGTCAAACCTCCTGTTACACGTGGTATAAGTTTGTTTTCACGAAATCGCCGTCGTGTCACAGTCGCCTTAGTAGTGCGGCCGCGGCCTTAAACAATATGAACGGGGTTTAAAGTTTGTATGCAAACAAAGTCGCAGGTAATATCTAGATAAGCTCTTCGATACACCATTACAATATTAAAATATTCACTCCTGCATGCGCTTGTAACGGTCCCTTGCCAATAATTTCTGTAGCCAAATAGCTTGTCACATTAACATACAGACTTTGAACTACTTACTTTATAGTTTTATTATATTTAGGACATAGATATTTAGTTGTTATGATATTAAAGATACTGTATTTTAAAGCCAGTTTTTATGGGTAAATAGACAAGTCTGCGTTTGGAGATTAAACCGTTGGGACTCGAGTTTCGCAAAATTCTGTCTTAGTTCATTACTACAGTTTTACGGGAATATACAACGTGTTTCTGGATGTACGACATTAAATGAAAACGAGCACAGTACTAATCCATTGAAACATTTTAAAACACGAAGATTAGTAGTTAATGGAAAATTAAAAAATTGCAGTTTTCAAACAAAATAAATAGTAGAATCAACTGCATAAAAAGTAAACACGCTCTATCTACGCAAAGTCACTGACCAACGGTGCGGTGCGGGGTGCGGGGCGCGGCGGCGGTAATGTTTACCTATTATTACGGACTCAGATCTACATCATGTTGAAAAATAAGAAAATGAAAAATAATTTCGTGTGGCTAAAGTATTCATTGGATTTGATTGATTTTTTGTATACGGGTAAAGAACATGATTGTCTTTGCGTGGTTTAAAGGAATGTCAATCCTCCTGTTACAAGTGGTATAAATATTTACATTAAAAAAAATATAATAAAATTTATTTCATTAGAAGTATAAAAAATCATTATTGTAATAATAATTAGCAATTATGAAGGTACCCACTTCACGAATACGAACTGAAAGACTTTTATGATTGGAGAAACTCTAAAATCAACAAAAATTGAGCACCCGTTTTATACCAAGTTTATTGGATAAGTACATAATGCTTTTTTGTGTAAAACAACATTATAATGTTTGCCCGCGTTTAAAGATTTTCCATGAATTCAGTCATTTTATAAATAGGTCCTATCTACAAATGTATACACACATAGACTCACGCCTTCTTCCCATGGGTGTAAGCAGAAACTAAAACTACAGAACGCCAACTGCTACGATACTTGCACACTCCTTTTGCTTGGTTTACGTTGAAGGCTCCTACAAACAGGCGTGACACGCGACGCGACACAAAGGCACTGCGTGTCTCGCGACGAGCGGTGCCTTTGTTCACGCGTGATTCCTTTATGCATCCTAGCTATATTTAGAAAAATCGGAATGGATTATGACAAATACAATTTACATCAAAATACCTACTTGTCAATTCAATATCCATAGGACCGACGCCGCTCTTTCAAGTCGATACCTTGAATCAATCAATCAATTATTTGAATCGCTGATTGATGGAGTGATCCGTTACGTTCGTGCTCCGATGGCTTCTTTGGAACTAATTTTGAATTATGACGCTGTCTGAATTGAATTGAATTGATAAAATGTTAACCTGTATATTTTCTAGTAAGAGAAATGGCGTGGATTAAAGATAAATTCTATAGTCATTACAACGAAATAGAATATGCATAGCCATAGCTAGATAACATAACATACATAACATCACGCCTGTATTCCCCGACGGGTTAGGCAGAAGAATACCTGTAGTAGTACACCCACATTTCGCCAGTTTTGTTTAAGTCCTGTTGTCATCAACCGGGCTCAAATCCAGACTCCAGGCTGCTACTGAGAAATTTCAGATGGAAAACCCAATAACACCTTGCTCGGCCCGGGAATCGAACCCAGGACTTTAGGCTCAGCAGTAGCGCTAGCGACCACTAGACCAACGAAGCAGTCTTAGCTGGATAATGACACAGAAATCTTATAAACCATAATAAACCTACAAATATAATCATTCAAGAATGAGACAATGTTTAATTTTGTAAACATAGATATTAAGTCAAAGACATTACTTTCATAATCTTGATGACTTAGCATTACAAGATAATATATTACAATCATAAAACTATTACATACATACATAAACTCACGCCTTCTTCCCATGGGGGTAGGCAGAAACTACAGAACGCCACCTGCTACGATCCTTACATACTCCTTTTGCCTTGTTTACATTCATACTTCTGGTCATACACGCACGCCGGTTGCGAGTACTACGCACCTGACCTTTGTGAAGAACATCACCAATAAGATCACTATATGTCTTCCTAGGGCGTCCCCTTCCGGCGTTTCCACTCACATCTGCCGTGTAAATATCTTTTGTTAGTCGACTTTCATTCATCCTCTCAACATGACCAAACCATCTAAGCATACTCTTTTCAATTTTTGTCACTACATCATCTTTTAAACCGCACCGTTGTCTTATCACATCATTTCTCAGTCTGTTATTTATAGTCACACCACACATGCTTCGCAAGGAACGCATTTCCACAGCATTTATTCTATTTTCATGCTTCTTTTGCCACACCCAACATTCACTTCCATACATAAGCGTAGGCACCAGCACACCATTGTGAACAGCCAGTCGGGCCTTTTTGGACATTAACTGGTTGGTCACAACCGCACGTATAGCACCATTCACTTTATTTCCCGCATTTACTCTACTTTCCACATCTTCGTCAATCTTTCCATCCCTTGTTAACAGACTCCCCAAATATACAAACTCACTTACTTGCTCCACACTTTTATCATTTATTTATTTATAAAACTATTCTAATGTCTTAATTCAGTTTTTACGTAGAGGCTCCTGCAAACAGGCACGGCACGCGACGGGAATCGCACGCGACACGCGGTGCCTTAAAAAAATTAGGTATAAATATTTGATGACTGAACGACGAATTTGTTTATAAATTCTATTGACATAGAAAACAATCAGATTATCATCCTACACACCAACGCCTTTGGAATCTTCCCAAATAAAGCGTCAATTAGAATGTGATTATAATTCGTTTAGCATTAGTCATCATTACTATTGTATTCATTCATCTATTGTTTGTGATATTATCTTTACCGAGTTACATTTGTTTACTAATTTACTGAGGTTCCAATCAAGTCCCAATATACAAACAAATCTCAAGTACATACATACATCAAATTCATTGCTGTCATCATTATAATAATAATATAGTAACCCGCCCCTGCTTGGCATGGTTTTTCGACTTGAGAAAGCATCGAGATTACTTAATAAAATGTAAGTTTAATTAATCCTTCTTAACTAATATCATCATCATCTGCCTAGCCTTTTCTCAACTATGTTGGGGTCGGCTTCCAGTCTAACCGGATGCAGCTGAATACGAGTATTTTACATGGAGCGACTGCCTATCTGACCTCCACAACCCAGTATCTGGGCAATACGATACCCCTTGGTAAGACTGGTTGTCAGACTTTCGGGCTTCTGACGACCCGTAACGACTGTCAAAGATCCACGAATGACAGCCGGGACCAACGGCTTAACGTGCTTTCCGAGGCACGGAGTAGTCTCGGTATGTAAAGATGGTCACCCATCCACGAACCAACCCCGGCAAGCGTAGCTTAACCTGATGGATCGACCCGTGCGGCTGTTATTACTTAGCCACGAGCTCCTTCTTAACTAATATAATAAATGCGAAAGTAAGTTTGTTTGTTTGTTACGCTTTCCCCCTAAAACGGCTGAACGGATTTGGATGAAATTGGGCACATTGTTACACCATGACCTGGGTTAGGACATAAGATACTTTTTAACTCGATAGTACGTTCCCCTGGGATATTTTCCGACATCCACGCGGGCGAAGCCGCGGACAAAAGCACATTATTATACACATGCATATTATACACATAAACCTTCCGGAATAAATTCTCTAAATGATGGTGAAAACTGCATCAAAATCCGTCGGGTAGTTTAGAAGAACAACGCGGTCAAGACATGATGTTTAATGTACGAGGATCAATGGCAGTTACAAGTGTCATTGCTAAACGATGCACCTCAGGCTACCCCTGTAGAGAATACCTACAGCCGTGATGTTGATGGGGTGACGTCCCTTTCCTACGTTGTCTGTTAGAAAAATTGTGTTAATAAACTGCGAAATTATGAAAAGCGGTTTAAGCCAGTTCAATTTATTTACAAACTTGCTGAACGAATTTGATTTCAATAAGGTGCTCTGCCTGCTTTATATTAAATTAAATATTTAACGGTTTTGCTGATGTTACAAAAACGTCTACTAAAAGTACAATTTTCATGCCTCAACCGTTTCTTGTCACATCAGTGAGAAATATTGAGAAAGTTGTATTTATGATTTTTGTGATAATAATTCTGTAAATACATACATATTTACTACGGTCATGAATCGTATTTTGACCAACATACAAATGCCATACTGGCCTGCAAATTCCAAAACCATTAACAAAATATGTATTTCGCGGACTACCCCTTTTTTTTTTTTTTTTTTTTGTGGATGGAAAATCATCAAATGACTTCTCCCGCTCTGGGCGGAGCGGGAGGGCGTGTCAGACTTTTACTGACTAAAACCCACCCGTGTTCCTTCTGTTGCCTGTGCCGGGGCCACGGTAACTCTTTCGAACATCCCGCAACCCTAGCTGGCATCGGCCCTAGCGGACCCCGTCAATAGTGCTGACATCTCTTTGAGGCGCGCGTGGAACACGACGCGCCGTCGACTCGGGCTTGGTCCTTACCGGACGGCGAGCTACCCATTGCTCGCCATCCGCAAGCCCGCGCCTACGGTGGCCGGGGCGGACTACCCCTGGCGCTTTCGTTTTGATGATAATTATGCTAAAAATTAACCCCCATAATTATAAATGTTGTTTAAGTAATGTTTAACGATTGGTAATCCATAGATTTTTTGACGTTTAAACATCATTTAACTCTAAGCAACATTTATGAATAAGGGGGTAAGTTCCTATGTTCGGTTTCTTGGTCGAAACACGAATCATTTTGTGAATAAAAATTAATCTCTTCTGAAAATTGAAGAACTATTTGATCCGCTTTTGTTTCCTTTGTAAAAGCTGTAAAACCTTTTTGCAAGCTTTTTTAAGTTTAAACGCAAATTAGCGTGACTGGTAATTAGTGACCGATACTTTAACACATGATTGTACTCATGATAACAAACAACTTTTACTATGGGACCAAACCTGAAATCGTGAAAAAAAATCTGCTGCTCCCTACATTTATGCTCGCATAATTCGTCAAAATGTAGGAACCAGCTGATTTTTTTTTGGGTACTATTTATGTATGTATGTATGTGTGTATTTATACAACGTGTATCTGGATGAACGACATTAAATGAAAACGAGCACAGTACTAATCCATCGAAACATTTTAAAACACGAAGATTAGTAGTTAATGCAAAATTTAAAAATTGCAGTTTTCAAACAAAATAAATAGCAGAATCAATTGGATAAAAAGTAAACACGCTTTATCTACGAAAGGTCACTGACCAACGGTACGGTGCGGGGTGCGGGGCGCGGTGGCGGCAATGTTTACCTATTATTACGGACTCAGATCTACATCATGTTGAAAAATAAGAAAATGAAAAATAATCTCCTGTGGCTAAAGTATTCATTGGATTTGATTGATTTTTTGTATACGGGTAAAGAACATGATTCTCTTTACGTGGTTTACAGGAATGTCAATCGTCCTGTTCCACCTTGTATATGTGTATTTCGGGGTACTATGTGTATTCGTGTGCCGAGGTGTGTTTGGTAAACATAGCTACGATAAATCAGACACACCGGAACACCGTATTATTATTTAATACTTTTTATAAAGCACATTATGAGTACATGACACGTAATACTAGCTCTGAATCAATATAAAACAAATTTCCTGCCCTATCAAATTCAAATACATTCAACACTTGCTGGCGTTCGAACGTATCCATAAGCAAATGCTTAACGGTCTGTCATCCGTCATCCATGAGGTTGCCACCGGCATCAAACCTCTACAGTACCGATCGGTATGGCCATAGTATAAAGAGAGGAAGTAGGTTATCTCCGGCACAATCCGCGATATAATTGCCTACTGTCTCAGGGTTGTCACTTTTAGTTAAATTTTAATTCAGTGCCAATAAATTGGCAAGGGTCGGGAAGTTGTATTTTTTACTTGTATTGTCTGGGTACCTAAACGATGATGAAACCTTTCACGATGAAAGAAAGAGCGACGGGCCAGCAGACGGGTGGCGCGGGGCGGTGATGAGCACGAGTAAACGGTAGGTGATTCGAACTTTGCTCTATTTATCTGATTCACAATTAGTCAATTACTTATTTTTTAAGTACGATTTTATAACTGTAAGTAGGTACTTAGTTACTATACCTACAATAGGTACTGAGAAATCGGCATGACTAAACATAAACAAAGCAATAGCGGCAAATCAATTGACAAATCAAAAGTACCTAGTACATTCTAGTGGGAATGTAAGCCTACCTACTTCCTCTGTCTGATAGAAAACTAATACAACAAAAAATAAGTAAGTAGGTATCTCATCATCAAGTAAAAATGATATGCTAGAAAAAGTGACTTCTTTCCTGTTCAATAGGAAATTGAACAGAGACAATTCTGGAATCGATGAATTATTAAGACACCCAAACACACAGCAATACGTTCTCCTGCGATTATCACACATTTTTCATTCATTTAGCGGTGCCGAAAAGCCGTGACGCGCGAACCTCGTGCGATGTTAGCCCCGACTGGCGCGCTGCGAAACGGGCCGAGATTTGGTTAAGTGTGCGTGCGGCGACGCATAGATACTTTGGCGCACACATACAAGCCGCGCGCGGTGCGTTTGTATGAAGATAACGTACTTCCTCTCTTTTTACTATGGTATGGCTCGGTCCAGGTAGTCGGCACCGACAAGTATAGACCTGTTTCTTTATAAGTGACTTGTTAACTTCATTGTGCATGCTGTGGTCTCCTATAAGGAGTACACCTACTATCTGTTGTTGCCCTTTTTTATGTGTCATTGTGTACATCTTTTGTTGGAGATTCTTAATAAATAAATAAATAAGTGAGCGCATAAGATAACATGGGAATGTTATACCTGCACCGATCGGTACCGACCCGCACAGACTCGCCTGTACCGGAAACCTGTTTCTTTATGAAAGCACCCTTTGTCTGAAATCGCCAACCCGTCTTGAGCAAGCGTGGTGATCAAAACTCGTGCCTTCTCTGTATGAGAAGAGGCCTTTGCCCTGCAATGGGTCAGTAACAGGCTGGTATTATCTATACAAATAAATAAAATTGAAGTATCTGTTTGTAATGTCAAAATAACAACTTTTTACTAAATGCATAAGAAAGTATATACGGTAGGTACTTATAACAAAAAAGCAATTTAGAAAATAATTCTGTCTGTCTGTCTGTTTGTTCCGGCTAATCTCCGAAACGGCTGAACCGATTTTGACGGGACTTACACTAGCAGATAGCTGATGTTACGGCGGGTAACTTAAACTACTTTTATTTTAGAAAAATAATTAGGGTTCCGCGCAAAAAAATTAAAACCCATGAAATTATGAACAAAAAGTCGGATTTAAAAAATTCTTTTTGCATTTGGTAGCCCAATTCTCGACGATAACTATAGACTATTTAACATCATGCTACGACCCTTAGGAGCCGAGCAAAAAGAAAAAAAGTCACAAAGAACACTAAGCGAAAACGAAGTAATAGCGCGGGCGGGCGATTCAACGCGGCGGGTAGAGGGACCAGGGAGTTTAATTAAAATGAGGCCTTTATTTTAGTATATTGTGTATCTTACGACATCCACGCGGACGAAGTCGCGGGGCACAGCTAGTTATTAAGAACGAAATCATAGTTATCCGAAGCCTACGTCGGTGATCGTTGTTTGCTGCGCCGGCGCCGAGGTCGACAACATTTTAATAAATTCTAACAGTAATAATATTTATTCCTGATTCTTTGTTTGAAAAATGTGCCGACATGGTAATATAATGTTTATTTAATAGATTGGCAAACTTGCCGAAGGTGGTCCCTTTATGAGCAGTAGTCACCAACAACTACACGCCATCTTGAGACAAAGCTAATATTAATGTATTCGCTAATAGACATTACAAAATATGATACATCAGTCTGTGGAAGTTGTGCAATACATCAGTCTGTGGAAATGGGCTGTGGCTAAGAACTAACAGCCGCACGGGTCGATCGATCAGGTTAAGCTACGCTTGCCGCGGTTGGTCCGTGGATGGGTAACCATCTTTACATACCGAGACTCCTCCATGCTTCGGAAAGCACGTTAAGCCGTTGGTCCCGGCTGTCATTCGTATATCTTTGACAGTGGTTACGGGTCGTTAGAAGCCCGAAAGTCTGACAACCAGTCTTACCAAGGGGTATCGTATTACCCAGTAACTGGGTTGTGGAGGTCAGATAGGCAGTCGCTACATGTAAAATACTGGTATTCAGCTGCATCCGGTTAGACTGGAAGCCGACCCCAACATAGTTGGGAAAAGGCTAGGCAGATGATGAGTCTGTAGAAGTTGACAGTTGCTCATAGATATTTCCTTTTAGAAGTGCAAATTTAGGAACGTATTGTTAACATAATTATGTACAGTCAGTAATTAATTGTTAAGCAAATTGACACCCCAAGTCAATTTACCGTGATTTAGATCACCATTTCATACAAATGATGATAGTCGTAATTTGAATACACGGATAATATAAGGTGGTAGTCAATTTGCTTAACAATTAGTTTTCATTACTTTACCTATACGTAGCCTGCCTCGTTGGTCGAGTGGTCGCAAGCGCGACTGTTGAGCGTGAGTTCCTGGGCTCGATTCCTAGGTCGGCTTACTGTAAATGTATGAGAATTCAGGCGGGTTGTTATGTTATTCATCATCTAAAAATAACCAGCACATTCATTATTTAGTATCTTATCTTTTAAAGATATTTCCGGACACAAGTTTTAAAAGAAATTCCTTACATTCCAATTTTATCTTTTACTTCAAAAACTGATTTCGAAACAACTTAAGAAATGGGTTGCTCGATAGTGATTCATTGATAACCGTATTTGTAAGTGACATGTATCGGTCAACTGTCACTTTTTATACAGCGATACCCTTATCGCATATCTTGTTGCGGAAGTTTTCTCAATATTTTATTTGGAACAAGCCGTTACAAGTGACGGACTTCCATATAAACTTTCATTCCCTATTACCCTTTAAGGGGTGAATTTTCAAAAATCCTTCCTTACTGGAATCGCGAAAAAAAATCTGCTGTTCCCTACATTTTGACGAACTATGCGAACATAAATGTAGGGAACAGCTGATTAATTTTTTGCGATTTCAGGTTTGGTCCCATAGTAAAAGTTGTTCATAATGATGAGTACAATGACCCCTTAAGAGGTTGTGCGTTATTTAAATTACACCTTTTTTGTCTTAAATTCATTCATTCACTGACAGACAATGCACAGCCTAAATCGCTGGGTCAAGAAGCATTAAATTTTGCGCAAGAGTTCCTAATGCATATAGTGATTACGAGCTCAAAGGATGGATTTTTAAAATTCACCCCCTATAGGGGATGAAAGTTTGAAAGGAAGTTCGTTATTTTTGCCAATGGGAAATCGCAAAATTGTAGCATTATAGAAAGTTTCAGTTAATCTAAATACGTTTTTTTTTTCTTGCTAGACTATGTTGTGTCCCACTGCTGGACAAAGGCCTCCACTTTTTCTTCCAAACCTCCTGTCTTGTGCGACCTCTGGCCATGTTGGCACTGCAAACATCATCAGATCGTCAGACCACCTTCGCCGCGGCCCACCTCGACGGCGATGTTCTTCCTCAGGCGTCCAGTGGGTGACGATCTTTGCCCATCTCTACGGGTGCACTCGTGCGACGTTGCCAGCTCACTTCCACTTCACCTTGGCTGTATTTTCTTCAAAATTCGCTACTTGAGTTATGGAGTAAACACATTTTACTGATCTATTTTACCTATCGGCAATACTGCTGATACTAAAACGGAACTATCTTGTAGATAAATAAAACATGTATGAGGGCTTAGGAATTCCGCTACTTCTAATCAATATGTGTTCCTTCAAATTTAAACCATATCTTTCATGTTATAAAGTTCAAATCACCCTGTACATGAAACAGCTACTGAACATCAGTGACTTATTTTGAGCTTTACTTTTTAGAATATAAAGTTGGATTTGCTTGAAAGCAATGATGACAACAAAGTTGTAAGCTGTGCTAATGGGTACAAAAACTTCAGGAACGTATCACAGCTGAATCTTCACGCTCTTACCCTTTACGGCATGAGTAGAGTTTGTGGTTATCAATGCATGTATCAACAACGCTCCGTGTTGAATACGGGAGTCGAGAATTGATGCATTTTATACTACTGGTGCAGCTATCTGTTGCAAGTTTGTTTGTATGAAAATTTTAACAGAATTAATAATTCATCATCTGCCCTGCAAGACCTTTCCCAAACTATGCTTGGATCGGTATATCGTTAAATATTTTCTTAGTGAGGAGATAACCTCTTGGGGTCCATTGTACTCATCATTCTGAACAACTTTTACTGTGGGACCAAACTTGAAATCTCGAAAAAAATATCTGCTGACTACCAGTATTTCACACGGAGCGACTGCCTATCTGACCTCCACAACCCAGTTACTGGGTAATGCGATACCCCTTGGTAAGACTGGTTATCAGACTTTCGGTCTTCTAACGACCCGTAACAACTGTCAAAGATCCACGAATGACGGCCGAGCCGAGACCAACGGCTTAACGTGCTTTCGGAGACACGGAGGGGTCCTGGTATCTAAAGATGATCACCCATCCACGAACCAACAGCGGCAAGCGTAGCTTAACCTGATCGATCGACCCTTGCGGCTGTTATTACTTAGCCACAAGCCTCTCTCTCGTTTTCAATTTAACATTTTTTTAATCAGTAATACTTGGAATTAATAATTGACACTCAATCCTAACAAACACTATTATAAAGCCTGCCACTCAGTGATGTATTGCAGACAGAAAAGCGCGGGCGTGGCACCGGCTGCCCAAGCGCCGGTCGTTGACAGCGCAGGCGCGCTCGTGCCGCTTGCCTTTTTATTTAGCAACCTTCGATAAAGCGCTGGTGGTTAGCTAATAGGCAGGTTAGTGAACTTAGCTAAGTATATCGAGATATTGTCAGGAAGTCGTTGTTTTTGGAGGTAGATAACCAGGGGGCGAAAATTAATTCTTGCCATTTTGATACCAATTTAGTGGTTTGGTTTTATTATGATGGAAAACGGAGAGCGGGCCAACCGTTACGTAGTGGACATTATGAAAAAGCTATTTTTTTACAAGCTTAAAAAAACCTCTTTTTCGGCTCGCTCTGCGTACATTACGAACAATAAAAGCAACTCTGTAATGACAGCAAAAAGAAGTTTGGTATTTAAACCCATAATAACTTTCTTTTGTTTTCTTGGTGAAACCTTCAAAAAGCGCCCGGGCTTTAGGGATAGTGTGGGATTTTTACCTCACTAAAACCACCCCGGTGGTCACCATCTGCACCTGGAAGGGGGCTCCGTTACCTCTCAAAAGACCGATCCAAAACCCCCTCTGTGCAACACCTGTTAGGGGTGCACACAAATAGCAATCGCTTTGAAAGCGTTTCGTTTCCACAACGCTTTACAAGAAGATTGAAATAAACTTCGGTAGCTTGTGTGTGTCAGTCCCATACGTTTTTGACTTTCCTGTCATTGTTATCGCTGATAGAATGTTATTTGGTCTAAGGCCCTCACGTTCCAACATCAAGTATGCAATGCTGCTCCTAATTTAGTTTAATACTAGCTATTGCCCGAGCTACTTCCCTATTTGAATCGGATTTTGTTCACAATTTCATAGGTTTCAATTTTTTTGCGCGGAACCCTAATTCATTTTCTAAAGTACGTTACTTCTTATAACGTCAGCTATCTGTCAGTGAAAGTTCCGTCAAAATCGGTCCAGCCGTTTCGGAGATTAGCTGGAACAAACAGATTGACACACAGACAAAAATTTTAAAAATAATAGTTTTTCGTTTTATGTACCGTACCTATATACTTTCATATACAAATTAGTAATTTTAATATTACAAACAGAAATTTCAATTTTATTTATTTGCATGGATGTATGGATGACCCAAACATTGGTACTTAGGAATTTAGTATACTTCACCAAAACAAATCGAATAAAAAGTACACAATACCTCAAAATTAGTACCATATTGAACTACCACCACGAACTAACATTCAAAATAGTGCCAGAAAAAGTTTTCGCAACTTTTTGCAGGACAATACAATATTACTTTTTGCGCCAACTCCAGATCTTTAGTATAGTGACTGGTTCATTTTGGACTCTTTATTGAAGCATTAGTGTTTATTTTTTGCTTAGAGTTTGTTAGAGCGTCGAATATACCTACCTATATTACTGCGTTTTAAAAGGAGGAAGGAATTCTAAACTGTGTTTGAGTTTTTTTGTGAGGTGAATATACTTTGAAGTGGCAGGCATAGCACCTACAAATATGGTACGTTTTGGTGTATACCCTCAGCGTATTAATTACTACATTTATCTACCACCACACTTTCTGTGAGGGATTCTAAAGTAGAATATTGAGCACAGCGAGGGATTCAAAGAAGCACTCTCACCTTTAAAATTGTTGTTTGCTCGCTTGGCAAACAAACTACTATTTTTCCATTAATTCCACTTTCTTTACGGTGCTGTCTGGACACTAACTTAACTTCCGAAACTTTTATCTACCGCCGTACTTTCTGCATTTTACAGTGAATAAGACACATTATGGTAAAGCTTAGTTGATAGCTGAGGCAAAACAATTAAACAGGAAGTTGGTTATTTGATTAAAGGTGAAGAAAACAACTAATTAATTAGTAGCGTAACTAGCTACGATAATGATACTAAGTTACCAAACTTTTCAGCTGCCTTATAATTTTCTCCTTTTCATCAAAACCCTTTTTTACCGATACCAGCTTACTTTCCCAGATTACGCACCCTGAAATCCTACCTCATAATTCCCTTTAGCTTTGACAAATCCCAGTATCCAACATTTATAATCTATGTAAACCAGAAACGAGGGCTACACCTAGAATTCAACACATTAACACATAAAATCTAGGAACTAAGTAGGTAGTGTGGCCGTGCTTATGTACTGACTCCTAAGCACCGTTACCTTTCCTGTCCTAGCCCGAGTAGTTTATACCTAGCCACCTAGCCACCTCGGTATGCCTTCGTACGGCTAGAGCCGGACCAACAACAGTTATATTTACGCTTATTTCCTTGATGGGAAGATGAAAGGTATATTGTGAAGACAGAGACAGTTTTGACCGAAGGTCTAGGAATTATCTTGGGCTGAGTTAGCCAGTGCTTTGGGGTTTTGGAAAGATTTGATGGGTCAGTATAGAGCGATTGAACTGCAGGTTAGCAATTTGCTTAAAATTGCTTTTCACATGACAAGCTTAGCAATGCTTTCAATGTTAATCTTATCTTTAAAGAAACTTATGTCAGTTACTGTTGTTGTTTTTAGTAATATTAAGCCTGTCTGGTGCATGTAGATGGACTTGTCGAATTTCTAAAGTACCGTAGTATTTCATTAAAAAAAAAAATCCAAAAAAACACCACAAAGTGAAAAATAACTTTGATTTCGGAAGTCGGTGTCTTTGGTTTCGTATTTTCGTTTTTTGCCACCGACTTCCGAAATCAAAGTTATTTTTCACCTTGTAGTGTTTTTCTTTTGAAGTCGGTTTTATTTTCAGTAAAAAAGTTTTTGTTTTTCACTCTTTAGTTGTGGTATTTAAATTACAGTAACAGGAAGTTAAATAACTTAGAACATCATCCATATAAACTAAGTGGGGAAAATACGTATTATTGATACTAACTCAAAAACCACCCAAGTAAAATTAATAAATTTTACAAGGGACCAATTTCGAGGTATACCCTCCCGAATATAACAAGAATCGTTCAAATCGGACTACTCTGTAAAAAGTTATGCGTGGCGTGGTCATACATAAAAAAAAATATACAGGTTGTCCGGTTTCGGATTGCACAAGCTTAAAGGGGAGGTACAGAC
This sequence comes from Fissipunctia ypsillon, assembly GCA_947568875.1. Taxonomy (NCBI): domain Eukaryota; kingdom Metazoa; phylum Arthropoda; class Insecta; order Lepidoptera; family Noctuidae; genus Fissipunctia; species Fissipunctia ypsillon. The sequence continues at coordinate 19,198,152 of OX387662.1, forward strand.
CATCAAACAGAACAACTTTTTCCCGGGGACCAACATCGTAATCAAGAAAAAATTATCAGTCGTCCATACATTTGATCGAATAAGTATTGAAGTTTGGTATGGGACGACTGATTTTTTTTTGTTATTCCGAAACCAGACACCCTGTATACGCCTCGACTTGAGAACCTCCTCCTTATTTTTCGTCGGTTAAAATAACGTAAGTAGGTATATTTTTATTAACTCTAAACTTGATTCAATTAATCGAATTTAGCCAAGGAAGTGTTCAGGCCTTGAATTAGATAAGGTTTTATCGTGCGTTTCTATACCAGTTTACGTAAAGTAATGCTACGCTCGTGCGTGCAACGGGTGAATTGACACATTTTGAACATTATTTTTCGGTTAACAACAGTTTTGTAATGTTTGAAAGCGAGTGTTCAAGGAAACTTTTGATTTTATCATCGGCTTCCAAAAATATCACCAGGTTTGGTTTACTCCGTGTGTTACTAATTAATACAAAACCAAGTTTAGTAGTTGGGTAATTACTCGTAATAAAGATAGAAGAGCCGAACCGGTAAACACTGCTGAATTTCGATTTATTGAATTTTAAGTATTTGGTCTTATTTTTCATAATCATTAAGTACTAGCAGCGCCCCACGGTTTCACCCGCATAAGTCTCGATCCCGTAGGGATATCGGGATAGAAAGTATTATACAAGTTAAGCCAGCTTATAAACTATCTGTGTGCTAAATTTCATTTAAATCCGTTCAGTAGTTTTTACGTGAAAGAGTAACAAACATCCATCCATCCATCCTCACAAACTTTCGCGTTTATAATATTAGTAGGATTTGAATTTTGATAAACCGAAAATGTGAGAAATGTGTCTGAAATCAAAACTTTTGCATATTTTACAAGTTTTTATCTTGCTTCACTAATTAAGTTACCGACATTATTTAACCGATAAGAAAAACTGCAATAAATATCATATCTGCACACTCTGCATACTCTTACTTTCCCAATAAAAATATCAGTTATCAATATCACCTAAAACATACTATGACACGAATGACCATAAACGTTTCAGTGACGAAAAAAAACGACCAAGTGAACGAAACTTTCGCTCCCTCCACCACTATGAATTCCTCGCTTAATTTGCCTTGCATGTCCAGTTTTGTTAGCCTTAATAGCTACATGTGCGGTTATGAGCAAGCATTGGATGGTAAACTTGCGTATCGGTCGTGTGATGGTAGCTTCATCGCGTGGTAGGGTTGTGCTTTCACAGATATTTGTAACCGTGTCTGGTTTTTTACATAATAATTTTGTATTTTTATGGATTAGCCTTGTTTCACAAACCGCTGGCTGTGAGTCTTCTTTCTTTTATGCCATGCTTTCCTGGTCTGTGTGAGTCCCGTACAGGTCTTACACACGGTTCTTTATAGTCTTGTAGGACATCTACCCACCAGCTGTTGGTCTGGCTTTTGGCCACACTCAAATAATTTACTTTCTACAATTTTTTTTTCTTGCCGCACTGCGCTGCGCCCCTGAATTTTATTGTCCAACTCGTCAGTGGCAGAAAATTCCCAAGGATGATTTTAAACATTACTCTGAAGGGTTAATCTTGACAGTTAACAAAATAATTACACACTTACCAAAATAATTACTTCGTGTGAAGATCAATGGTCTATGCTCGGGGCATTGACCTCTACAACCACAGACAAGCTTTTTAGCGCCTTAGGCCGCAGTGATGTGCAATTAGGCTTAGTCGATTATGATAAAAAGATTATACGGTTGTAATCGACTAAATGTTTTATTGAAGAGGTTAGTTTTTTAATCGTTAAGCTATATTTTTTATTAAGCTTTGGTTAGAGATTAAGGTATTAGTAACTAATGTTAGATTATACTTTATTGAAATGTTATTTATTCTTATAAAATCCGTTGCTAATATTATTCTAGTTACAAGTAACCTACCTATATCAATATCTGATATTTTTTATTTCGGAATATAATAATTATTTACATTATATATTATATAAGCTAACAAACTTAAAAAAATAATAAACATAATATGTAAATTTATATAAAAAGATAAGGCATCAAAAAGTTCGTCCTCATAGCTGTCAACAGGAAAAGTTGTATGACGATGCTGATTCTTTGGCCAAAAAATAGGCCAGCCCTTTGGTCACGTGAAGAGTCTACCAACCGCTTGGCGATGTCTCGAAAAACCAAGTGGGCACTCGAACTCCATGGCCCTAGAGTTTCCACCCCAAACGGCTCGAACATGTAACTCCCAAAAAGATTGGAATATTGGAATATTTTGAGGTTTTTCGTACCTGCAGCAGCAGCCCCAGCACAGCCCTAGGAAGATGGGATATTAAAATCTTATTTGTATAGTTTTAACTGTTTATGTACACACATAAATAGACAAGCTTAGTTAAAATCTTATTTCAGTTAACTTCTTGTAAAAAGAACGCGATCCCTCCTGGTTTGTTAACTACTAAGTTAACAGCAAAAAAGGTATAACATCCACAATAGTTTCACGTTTTTGCAGTCTTCTATTTTAAGCCCTTCTTCGTGGTTGCGGGTACCGGGTGGTCGACCCTCGACCACAAGAACGTGGACATTAAAGATTTATATCTATACAAGGTGTAACTTAAATAACGCACAACCTCTTAAGGGGTCATTGTACTCATCATTATAAACAACTTTTACTATGGGATCAAACCTGAAATCGCGAAAAAAAATTGCTGTTCCCTATATTTATGTTCGCATAACTCGTCCAAATGTAGGGACAGCAGATTTTTTTTCGCGATTTCAGGTATGGTCCCATAGTAAAAGTTGTTTGAAATGCTTCCGGTTCATTTATGTAAGTACAAAAAAGGTTTACAACATTTGCAACTATAGTCATCAGTAACCGAATGAAACATTAAATCTAGCTGCTTACCTACAATTTTCCACAAAAAATTTACTATTTAAAAATTAAAATTAAAAGTAAAATTTTCAGCATTTTTTTTTTTTTTTTTTTTGTGGATGGGAAATCATCAAATGACTTCTCCCGCTCTGGGCGGAGCGGGAGGGCGTGTCAGACTTTTACTGACTAAAACCCACCCGTGTTCCTTCTGTTGCCTGTGCCGGGGCCACGGTAACTCTTTCGAACATCCCGCAACCCCGGCTGGCATCGGTCCTAGCGGACCCCGTCAATAGTGCTGACATCTCTTTGAGGCGCGCGTGGAACACGATGCGCCGTCGACTCGGGCCTGGTCCTTACCGGACGGCGAGCTACCCATTGCTCGCCGTCCGCAAGCCCGCGCCTACGGTGGCCGGGAATCGGCTGCCGATTCCCGACGCCCAGGGCGTCTCCTGCGGCGACTAGGGGCGTGAGGGTGCAAAGCTTGCCTCTCCCTCACGCGTCCCGCCTCCTCCTTCACGAGCATTACTGCTTCGCAGAAGGAGGTAATGGCTTCCCATGCACTCTCGCTCCGTACCATGGCCTGGACCAGGGCCGGACGCGAGAGATCGCCGCCGCCGATCGCTTCCGCGAGGACACGGCGGTGCTCCGCCCAAGCCGGGCAGACCTCCACCGTATGCTCCACCGTGTCCTCCGGGCGATCCACACAGTGGTGACACCCGGGCGTTTCCTCCCGCCTTATCCGGAACAGGTACCTCCCGAAGCACCCGTGTCCGGTGAGGACCTGCGTCAGGCGGAAGGTGAGGACGCCGTGGCGCCTCTCCAGCCACTCCTCAAAGAGGGGACTTATCGCCGCAATTGTGGCGTGCCCAGCGCTGGGTTGCGACAATCGCACTCTCCATGCCGCCATGAGATCCTGAAAATTTTCAGCTTAAGGCGGTAGCCCGGGAAATTCAAAATTTGCAATTTGCAAGTCAATAATTAGGTTGTATGCAAACTATGATTCGCGACCGCAAAAAGTATGTATTTACAGAATTATAATAATTAAGGTCATCAACACAACTCTTTAAGACCAGGTAATTCTATTGAATGACTATTTCATGAAATCTTGACAATTAAGATTATACAAACTTATGGAGTTATATTATTGATTTTGATGATTATAATTCTGTAAATGCATATTTGATATGCATATGAATGCATATGATACTTTAATCAACATACAACTTAATACTGATTTGCAAATTGCAAAAAACAGTCGTAAGAAAGTTTGAATTTCACGGGCTACCTGGCGTTTCCCCCGTAACCGTCACTATACAATATAGTCGATTAGCCTAAATCGACTATTAATCCCATCCCTAGAACTTTCAAGGTATTTGCACTACAAAAAGTAAATCCGAAATACCACTTCAAAGAACCTCCCTATTTCTTTACTTTTCCGTGACATACCTAAATCCTGTATTCATAATTGTTTTATACTTAAACTAATCACTTAGTTAAAAAGATAATCAAATTAATTTAGCATTCTGACTTGAAAAAAAAAAAAGTTTTTCGAATCTCAAGAGGCATCAAAGGATACTTTTAATGAGAGCAGTTCCATTAATATGAAGATATGTGTAAGGCTAATGATGATGAAAGACTATAATAAATATAATTAAATTATTAAATTATTCTTCTCATTTGGAATTTAATATTAAAGCTCTCAACTTTGCTTTATCGACATTAAACTACATTACATACTTTTTTTATTTATTTATTTCTTAATTTCATTTATTTTCAAACAAGATGATAATACTTACATAATATACACGCTAACAGACTTAAAATAATATTAATAATATGTACATTGACGAATTTTGTGATGCCCTGTGACGATGATGATTTTTTAAAGAGTCATTGGGTATCAAAAAATTCATCCACATCGCTGTCAACACGAAAGTGCCCAAAAGGCTGGCAGTGCATGCCACGTTGCATGGCGATGCTGATTCTTTGACCAAAAAATACATACTAATTGGACATAACTACTAATGGATGAAATTCAGAGGGATAATTCGTGATGCGTAGTTTGCATGTGGTGACACAAAGGACAATTCCCATAAAAAAAACGTTCAAAATCTAGTCTTCTGATGTCTGGCTTACAGCTTCTTAAAGTCCCAAACTAATTGACAGTGAATTTTCTGCACTTCGGTTTGTAATGTCCCGAAGTGTTTGTAACTTCATATGCTAATAGTTTGTTATCTCCGGTCGTCGACCTCGTGATAAGGCAAACACTTAACCACAGGCGGCACTCGGCAGTCTACTGTCAAACTATGTTGAATTTTAATAGAAATTGATAAGGACTGGTGTTAGAAGGGACATACTTAACGTTATGTTAGTTCTTGTATGATAAAGTAGAAGATAACTTTGTTTGTAGGAAGCATAAAGGTTCCCGGGAGCAGACAGGCGCGATTCGACTCTAGTAGAACATTTTCTATTAAAACTTCATGGAAATTGTTCTACCAGAAGCGCGCCTTACCGTCGCGTCGTTGTGTCCCACCAGGCTATGGGAGCCTTAAGGCGTGGTTGGTTTGATAGGTATTTTATATTTCGAATTCAAGAATTTTAAATTTTGTTTTTTTTTTGCGATTAGGGGACTAGTATTTTTCTAGAAGTCCAGCAATTTCTGAGATAACCATAAATGTGAAGTAAACTCAGGTGCTGTGTAAATAATAAAACGGGCAAATACTAAAACATAAACGAGTTTCACAAGAAGTTACCATTAAATTGTGTGCAGACAGTTAAATTTTATTACTTTACTTACAGATTATGAACATTAAGGACTTGTAAATAAATAATATGTACATTATATTTTAAGGTTACCATAAACAAACAAACTAATGTTTTTATTTTCTTTTTGTTGCAGGTCTACGAATAAGACGTCCATATTTTATTGAAAGGTAAATATTATCCAAATATTTAATTACCTAAGCATAACGATTAATTTTTGTCATAAATATATCAAAATCAAATCAAAAGTCACTTATTCAAACTAGGCAGAAAACCACCACATTTTGTACGTCAAAATTACCTACATAAGACAGTCCCACAAAACGCCCCGCCCTTCACCACTTCCTAGTGCTTTAGCTGGGAAGAAGAAGTGGCCCAACAAACTCCCCAGCAGCACAACTGTCTGTTCAGTTAGAAGAATTTGATTCTGTACAATAGTATAGTTATGTTGAACCATTACCATGATAATAATATGAAAAAAACATATTTTAGATTTTTCGTAGACTAAGGTCTGCTTAAACCACCAATCACAAACATCACTCTGTCTCTGTCATCTTCAAATGATTGTCAGAAACACAACGATGTTTTAAATTCGTTTTACGTTAAATGTGTTAAGCGATTTGTCGATCTAAGAAGGTTCTCCTAAGAAGGCTTTAAAATCTCTCCCCCTATATTACATGGGACTTCAACATAGCTTTTTTTTTTTTGGGTTGGAAATCATCAAATGACTTCTCTTACTCTGGTTGGAGCGGGAGCGCGTGTGAGACTTTTACTGACTAAAACCTATCCGTGTTCCTTCAGTTGCCTGTGCCAGGGGCCACGGTAACTCTTTCGAACATCCGAAGATCATTTCGAGCACTTCAACAAAGCTGGCGATGTGGGTGTGTGGCAGAATACCTACTATAGAGTTACACTTCTGCCTAACCCTTCGGGGAATACAGGCGTCATATTATGATAATGACGTTCACATCCATTTGTGCAATTTTCTCCAAAACTACTGAACGCTTAACACACAACCAAAGCCCACTCGCCAATGAACAAACAAAAGCTTTTAAAACGAAAGCTCCGTAGAAGTGACGTCACACTTCCGTCAACGGAAGTTACGCCATGACAGCTGTCTATTGAATATGCGCTATTAGATTATGTAATAACTTTATTTAAGTTATTATTAATAGATAGTTCTTTTCCTATGGTGATCGTGACATGCTTGATAAGTTGTGGCGCGAAGATGGGCAGCCATTGACGCCATTTTATTTTTCGAATATTATTATGTAAACCTTCCTGTTCCTTCCGGTGTAATAGACAATAAGCTTATTATTAAGCTTTGCGTTCTGCCTCGTTGATCCAGCGGTCAAAAGCGAAAAACTTTTTTTTTGAGTACAATTCCAGCTGTATTAAAATATTAGCCATTTAGCAACTTGGAAGTCGGGCTGAATGTCTACGAGTTCTCCATGCGTCATTTTAACTATCACCTCTCGATCAAAAATGCGCTTCTCGATTCTCGCGCCAATCTCTTCATCTGAACGTAATGTTACCGTTCATAACCGCATATTTCCTTACTACAGACAATATTTCACTTCCTAACTATTGTTGAATAAAAGTCTAGCTTCTAAGTTCCTAGTTAACTGCATTGAGGTAAGCAGGCTAATGAGTTAACTATTATACTTACTAACGAAGCCATCAAGTGGTAATTATCGTTAGGTACACATCATCATCATTGGTGACTTTCAACCACAGAGTAATGTTAACCCTTTAGGGACATTATAATGTGTGTCAGAGTCAGAATAGGGCACTTAGAATATTGAGGAGGGTTTTTGATTCTGTGGAAATAAGGAAAATGTTGTGAGGAAAGTTTTGAGTATGATGTGGTTGGCTATAAGAGTAGTGGATGACCAATGAAACGATGGATGGACTGTGTGCAAGATGATATGGCTAAGAAAACGGGTGACTACCGAGATGATGACAATAGAGAAGTATGGAAGAAGAAGACTCGCTACGCCGACCACAAATATTATAATCATTAAAACGGAAAATAGTGGCCACTAAGCGCTGTTTTAAGGATTATAGTAAAACTTAACAATGTAAAACTACCATTTGTAATAATAATAACAACGTATAGTCTTGTGGAGTACAACGTAACATGCTTATTTTCTGCATTTTCATTTTAAAATAAAAGAAATAACTAACCAAACGACGAGGGCGCCACTGCGCATGCGATGTTGTCTCAAGCTCTACTCTGATCGATGCGTCAGTCATATTGAGCATAGCATATGATGCTATAAAATTATTCGCTATTTGTGTCACCTGACAGGCGGGGCGAAGCGACGCGACGCGACGGTACGACGCGCTTCTTGTAGAACAATTTCCTTTCTATTAAAATTCAACCTATAAGCTTCCTACAAACAAAGTTATCTTTTACTTTATCATATAAGAAATGTGACGTCATTTAAATAAACATTTCAAGCCAGTATAATGAATTATTCGTTATACTGGCTATACAAGGTGTAACAGGAGCATAGACATTCCTTTAAACCACGTAAAGAGAATCGTGTTCTTTACCCGTATACAAAAAAATCAATCAAATCCAATGAATACTTTAGCCACAGGAAATTATTTTTCATTTTCTTATTTTTTAACATGATGTAGATCTGAGTCCGTAATAATAGGTAAACATTGCCGCCGTCGCGCCCCGCACCCCGCACCGCACCGTTGGTCAGTGACTTTTCGTAGATAAAGCGTGTTTACTTTTTATGCAGTTGATTCTGCTATTTATTTTGTTTGAAAAATGTTTTTTTTTTTAATTTTCCATTAACTACTAATCTTCGTGTTTTAAAATGTTTCAATGGATTAGTACTGTGCTCGTTTTTATTTAATGTCGTACATCCAGATACACGTTGTATATAAATAATAATGATATGCTATGTAAACAGCAATAATAGAGTCCCTATAATTTTCCACTGTAGCACACAGAGAAACGGAATTATTCCGTGGAATGTGTACGTTTCGTTGAAGTATGTTAACAAAAACTTCAGTAGTTAGTGCATGTTCGATTTAATTGATCGAACGCAGTTTCCGACTTTCGTTTAGCGTTAAATGGCATGAAAAACAAATGAGCAGGCGCCTTGAGTAATATAGTCAAGATACAGTAGGTTAAGAGTCAGATCTGCAGGTTACCATGTACTCTTATAATAATAATAATACCAGTCTATTATTGTCACGCTTCAGGCTCGTGCCTCTTCTCATACAGAAAAGGCACGAGCATTGATCACCATGCTTTCTCAAGACGGGTTGGCGATTTCAGTCTTATATTAATTATAAGTCCAAGTTTCCAGGTTTTCTACTCTGCAGGCTAATATTTAACAACTGTCAAAAAGTAGTCTAGTGTCATGTTTCAAGCAATTGTCAACCCTAGTGCGGTGCAAATATGATAAGAGCAGTCAGCAGATTCTTCATAGAATTGGTAGAACTAAATGAATAGATAAACACAAAAATAAAAACTTTGTTACAGGACTTCAATAAAATAAGTTGAAAATAATAAAAATCTAGATTACAATCAAACCGGTAACCCAGTTTCAATTCAACAGTTCAATTTCTCAGTAAACAAAAGCCGATCAAATGGAACACAATTCCGACTTAGATTACTGCGCATTCTTATACTGTGGCATTGTTAAGTTTTTCATCAACATCATAATACGAGCCTCGTTTTATTGTATTTCTGATTGAATTTTATTGTTAAATGAGGTTGTATGATTATTCAAATGAGTTACTTTGTATGGAAACTATCACTTTCTTTGTATACACTGAAGGAGGAATGAGGGACATGTTGTGAGGAAAGTTTTGAGTATTTTATTTAGGGAGGTTGACATAAGATTACTGAGGACCAAATAAACGATAGGTGGATTATGTTAAAGACGATAATTATGGCTGAAAAGAGAGCCTACTAAGATGACGATTTTTAACAGGATGCTGCGTGTTAGTGAAATAAAATGGGAGCAAGTCAGGAGGACGATCTTGATCGCTGGTTGATGTCATTAACTCTCGTGGTAAAAGCCCACCTCAGGCCTCTTCTCATACATGGAAAAGATGAACGAGCATAGACAGGACAATTTTTTATGACTACCCCATTTTTCACAGTGTTCTACCCATGAATATGAACAACTTTCACTATGGGACCAACTCTGAAATCACAAAGAAAAACAGCTGTTTCAGACATTTTGGTCGAGTAGGTATTGAACTTTTGTATGAAACAGCAGATTTTGTTTTCGTGATATATGAGTTGTGTATAGTGAAAGTTGTTCAAATTCATAGGTAGAACACCCTGTGGAAATTTGGGTAGGGATAAAAAAGTTGCCCAGTATACATGTTCATTCCAGGTTTTGATGTAGGCAGAGTTTAAAAAGAATATACAGAGATAGGTACCGATTTTGAAAGACTATCTCTAGGCAATATTAAGCTAAGCTGTCATTTCAAGTAATTTGCTTGAATGTTATTTATTATTTCTTTCCACAAATCACAGCAGCTATCCTTGAGATTTGACAGCAGATCCTTGATCAAGCTTTCAGAAATTGGGAGTTTGTCAGCCATATTTATTTATTTATTGCACAATGTACACAACCATACATAGTTACACGCTAGGCTTAAACTAGTGAGTCGGTACATGACCCTGTTAGGGCGCAGCAAGACAACTTAAAACTAATAATATTACATGTAGTGACTACTTATCACAGTATAAACTTTCACAATTAAATATTATATTCAACCTATATTTAGCTTTATACATAAAATATTATAATTAACACACAGATACACATTTGAAGTCTATTTGTACAATAATTTATCTTCCATAAATTCTTGGATACTATAGTAACATTTTTTTAACTGCAATGCCTTTAACCTGGCATACACATGTTGTTTCCGTGGATCGTATATTTTCAGATAATTTATTGTATATTTGTATGCTTCGGTATTCTGGGCTATTTTTGTACATTTGTAGTCTAGGTGCTGGTAGGATTAATTTGTTTTTGCGACGCTCATTCTTGTCAAAATTAAACAGTTTTAGGTTACTTTTAACAAAGGTGGCTATTTCTAATATATAAATGGAGGGCAGAGTTAGCATTTTTTCTTTTATAAAGTGGGGTTTGCAGCTATCTCTAGGTTTTATTTGAAATAATATTCGCATACATTTCTTTTGTGCAATAAATAAATCATTCGCGTCCACACTGTGTCCCCACATGATGATACCGTAGCGTAGCCACGCGTAGGCGCTGCGTAGTATGCAGAGAGGAGATTTATACTTGAGGCCATAAAAACCAAGCCCTTCTTAATAATATTCATTTCTGCTTTTACATACATTTGTATTGTGAAGTCATAATAAGTAAAAGTACCTATATCTAGCTGTCTGCCGTCGAAGCTTTAATAACCCATTGTTATTCGTTAGTCACGGTTTTAACACGGCGCGGGTACGATTCCTAATGTTTTGCTCGCGAGTGTATTTGTACGTGACTTCGAATAGAAATGGTTTGTTTTTGTAGGATTATACAAATGCGAGCCTTCGTGTTGCTAAATGTTTAAAATATTTCGTTTTACTTTAAAGTTCGACAAGAAACTTATTTTTATTTTTTTTAAAAAACGTTGCCCCACACTAGGAATTTCTCCTGTGTCGTGGGTGCGTTTACAAACATAGAAACTCACAAACACAAACGCCCAGACCCGAAACAACTACTTGTAGATCATACAAATATTTGCTCCGTGCGGGAAGCGAACCCGCGACACGCAGTGCAACAACTTAAAAATACATGCTGAACATGAACTCAAATAGCGGACATAAAGTAATCATATATCAAATTGTTCAGTAAATTCAATGTCTAATGTCACGAAACCTGTGTTTGCTTGCTGTAAATATAGGTAATATAATATATTATTTGGTCACCGTATACTTCTGAATTTCATTAGATTATAAACGGTCGAAAAATTGTGAACTACAGCAAACCAATTACAATGTAATGCATTATTATGTATATCCATGGGCAATCGACAAATTGTGAACTGGTATCAAACTTGCTTGCTATCTAACGCACCTTGCCCTAATACTAAATAGCCTGCCTAGCTGCGAGCAACTTAGAAGCAGCGCTTGCCGGCCGCTCCCGCAGCACCGTTCGCTTTGCTCGGTTGGTTCGCGCGCCCCCGCGCTATTTGTCAGCTCTAACCTTACCTAACCTAATCCATTTCACCCAGGTCACAATCTTTCGACAGTTTATAATCTAACGCAAAAAATACCGATAGATTATAAACTTAACGGTTCACAAACTTACGGTGACATAATACATACCACAGCTTAAATTGATAAAACGATGGATGGACTGTGTGAAAGATAAGATAAAGACAAATAGTGTGTACGCTAGAAAGGGGGTGACTACCGAGATGACGACTAATAGAGAAGTTTGTAAGAAAAGGACGTGTTGCGCCGACTCCGAATAAAAGCTCCTGCAAACAGGCGCCGCGTGTCACGCGACGAGCGGTGCCTTTGTGTCGCGCCTGTTTGCAGGTGCCTTAAACTGGGATAACGGCAAGAGAATGATGATGAGCTTAAATCGAAAAGCTTTTAGAAGCCGAGAGTTATGTTATAAGCGAAAGAATTATGAATGTAGGTGATCTTTTTGCCCCCATTCTAAATAAAGGAGGTAAGGCACTGCTCTGAGCACGAATTGTAATACAAATCACGAGATAAAGAAATACAAAATAAAATAAACAAAAAAATCTCCTTTTGTGCGTGTCCGCGCCGTGCCGGGGTGATGAAATAGTACGTGTCTATTAACGTTTATGATTTTGTCATCTCGTAGATTGAAGAGTTATTTAATATTATTGAGACTTTTGATACTCGGTGACTAGAACTGCAAGGGTTCACTAAATAACTATTAAGGCGACGACAACCGGCTTTTAATGATTTTAAACTGAAGATCACGTCTAAACGAGTAGAGTTAATGATGTGGAAAAAATATATGTTAAATTAGAGCATTTTTTTAATAAAGTAATATGTGAATATTTTAGATTATGCACATTGTGTAATTAATTTGTAAAGTTATGTCTAACGCGGTTAAAAAACTGAGAGTCACGCAAAAACTTCGAGCGTATATATTTATGAAACCTTTACCATTTTAAAGATAATTTAATTATTTTATCTTTCAGTATACTTACGTGTTTTTATATTTTTTTATGCATAATAAATTAATAAAGCGTCTAATTTGGGACAGCGTTCCGTGATGGGCGACTCCTATTACTGGGTGGACGTATGCGTTGCGTGAGCTCAGCACAGAGCACACAAGCTATGAACTTTAAAGCCGTTGGCACATACCTGCGTCATAAATGCTATTAACAGCATTTAACCCTTTTTTTTTTTTTTTGTGGATGGGAAATCATCAAATGACTTCTCCCGCTCTGGGCGGAGCGGGAGGGCGTGTCAGACTTTTACTGACTAAAACCCATCCGTGTTCCTTCTGTTGCCTGTGCCGGGGCCACGGTAACTCTTTCGAACATCCCGCAACCCTAGCTGGCATCGGCCCTAGCGGACCCCGTCAATAGTGCTGACATCTCTTTGAGGCGCGCGTGGAACACGACGCGCCGTCGACTCGGGCTTGGTCCTTACCGGACGGCGAGCTACCCATTGCTCGCCGTCCGCAAGCCCGCGCCTACGGTGGCCGGGAATCGGCTGCCAATTCCCGACGCCCAGGGCGTCTCCTGCGGCGACTAGGGGCGTGAGGGCGCAAAGCTTGCCTCTCCCTCACGCGTCCCGCCTCCACCTTCACGAGCATTACTGCTTCGCAGAAGGAGGTAATGGCTTCCCATGCAATCTCGCTCCGTACCATGGCCTGGACCAGGGCCGGACGCGAGAGATCGCCGCCGCCGATCGCTTCCGCGAGGACACGGCGGTGCTCCGCCCAAGCCGGGCAGACCTCCACCGTATGCTCCACTGTGTCCTCCGGGCGATCCACACAGTGGTGACACCCGGGCGTTTCCTCCCGCCTTATCCGGAACAGGTACCTCCCGAAGCACCCGTGTCCGGTGAGGACCTGCGTCAGGCGGAAGGTGAGGACGCCGTGGCGCCTCTCCAGCCACTCCTCAAAGAGGGGACTTATCGCCGCAATTGTGGCGTGCCCAGCGCTGGGTTGCGACAATCGCACTCTCCATGCCGCCATGAGATCCTGCCGGAGCTCTGTCCGCCGTGCCGCGATTTCTCGCGGCAACGGAGTTACGCCCCGGCGTCCTGCCTCCTCGCACCACTCCCACATGTGCGCGAGGACTTTTGCCTCCAGAACCCATGTCGAGCATTTAACCCTTGCATTTTTATTTTTACTTACCGAGAAAGTTACAGCAGGAGTTTAAACCTACCTTTTTAATTATTTTATTAAAAAAACTTTTGGAGCTAAAAAAACAGACAATTAAACAGATAATTACTAATAAACAAGTCCTGTAACGGCCGAACCCAATAACCTATCTATCACCAGTTTTGGCATACTGGTGATAGAAAAACCTATCTATCTATGGTTTTAACGTCCCAATAATCTATAAGAGTTTTTGGAATCTTACCGGCCTGACATAAGGACAGATAGAATTATACTGCCTACCATCAATAGCGATCTGTCTTTTACTGAAAATAGGTTATTGGGTTCGGCCGTTAGTCACTACATTTTTGTAAAACTAGATATACCTATCTACTAACTTCTAAACAACCACCACACACCTAATAATTAAAATAAAATTACCCCATTTAAAAGAATAAACATCAAAGTAATAACAGTACTAATTGTCAAACAATTAAGTGTAAAGTTGACCGCCACCTTACGTCACCGTTACCGGTAACTGTAGAACTAACGGCGCACGCGCGGCAATTTTAACATTATTAGTTGAATAAAGCTAAGCTCACACGACACTGAAATCACCGATTGAAGATGCGTCGGTGTTGTTACTATGAAGATCAAAGTAGGGTGACTTACAAGTTGACAATATATTAATAACCAAGGGATGTAGATTAAAACACTAGATTTAAAAATATGAATTTGGTGACTTCATTATTTGATAATCACCAAATTTTTTTTTTAATTATTACTTAGTCAGCATGGTGTTATTTTACAGCACGCGTGACATGATCACTATCTGTACTCTACGAAGTGACACTACTTTTCTACAATTTTGATATCGCGCCTCGCGATCTTTATACAATGTGACATTAAGGGTCCCCGAAACGATCAATCGCAGTCGTCAATTTTTACGTGATTTATACACATTGATGCGCAAATTGACCGTCTACCAAGTGCAATTGAAGCGATTGTCAATATTACCACCATAGAAATTGAGGCCAATTAATCGTTTCGGGGACCCCTTATGTCTTTCGTTAGTAGGACGGTCGACATGCTACGCTACACGTGTAGGAAGACCATGTCACATGTCCAACTGCAATAAGTTTTATTTATTTATAATCCTGTTCATGTCCTCCTGCTGGGCAAAGCCTTCGAATTTTCCTTTATAATCATCATTCTCCTGCCTTATCCCAAATTATTTGAGATCGGCGCAACATGTCTTTTTCTTCCATAATATCTCTTTTAGTCGTCATCTCAGTAGTCACCCCCTTTCTAGCCGTATCATCTTTCACACAGTTCATCCATCGTTTCCTTGACCCTCCTCTACTCTTATAGCCTTTTAAATTCATACTCAAAACTTTCCTCACGACATTTTCCTCATTCCTCTACAACTTTTAACACACAAATAAATATGCTATGTTCACAATCATTAAGGCGCTACTCCGAGCAAAACTTTGCGTTATTCAGATTAACTCATTAATTATGAGAAATAAACTACATCTAAAAGCATATTATTAATATTCGATATCCTATCATCACATTGCACGTTCTTATTTGTTTTTGTGTTATAAATACATTTAAAATCTCCTTGTAAAAAAAATACTAAAATTATTCATTGCTTGCATCTTTTGCTAAAGGTGACGTTCTATTAATTTGAGGATTTCACGAATAGATAGATAATTTAAAAATCTAAATAATTTACGTTTTATTTTAAAATAATTCCAAAAATTGTGTGAATTCTATGATAAATGGGCGTGCGGTCAGTGGAGCGGGTCAGAGCGGCGGGACAGAGAAGGACCGAACGCTCAAGATCGTTCGGTCGGCGATGCGCCTTAAGTTTATTCAATAACATCGGTGATTCCAGCACCGTGTACGACCATCTTAAACCTTTAGTTACGTGTAACCGTTGACACAGTTGAGTTACACGCTCGTGTCGGAAAGAAAGAAAAAGTAGTTATATGTCGGATTGTCGGATAATTGTAGGGAGACTAAACGGTACCGACATTTAGTACGGTCATGTTGGTAATTGGTTTTTGTACTGATACCGGTTCATTGTTAAAGGGTCTATCTAAGGAGTCAGGTTGGTAGTTGGGTTTTTTAGTTTTTATCTATACGAGGAATCGTGAAAACTCACTTTTCTAGTCCAGGCTTCCATGCAAAGATTGCAGTAAACTAAAGTATCTGCTGAGGTTTATCTTAAAACATAATTATCAAAATCAGACTCCGGACCCAGGTTGGCCGAAGCAAGGAAAACCTGTTCAGGTGGAGATTCATTGACGACTCCGCCTTGGAGTGTAAATGTGGTGCTGTTCCACAAACGATGGGACACTTAATATCATGTCCTGCGTGTCCTGTCAGCTGCACGTTACAGGAACTGATGGACGCTAGTGATGGCGCCAAACTCGTAGCTGGATTCTGGGCCGAGTCTATTTAGATAGCCATCGACACGCTAAGAAGAAGAGATTATCAAAATAAAATTGATTACGTCATGGCGAATTACTTTGACTCAAGGGCATAACTCTGGCCCAAATCAAGACAAATGTTTAGTGTCATTAAACCCACACAACAGTTCCGCAAGTACGCGACTATATCGCCATCTAGTAATTACCGAAAGAATACGACGCGACGTTCGGTTGTGTGGTCACGACACTCGCGACACGGCGGACAGTTCAAACATTTGTTTCGATTTGGGCCAAAGTTATGCCCTAAAGTCAAAATAACCCGCCATGACGATATACTTTTTTTTAACTGAGGAAAGGGAATCTCAAATTATTCTATGTTTTCAGTTAGAGGAAAACAACGATTTTTGGAAAAAAAAAGCGTTCAGCTTCTAACTCCTTACATCATTTTGTTTTGGTGATACTTCTTTGTCACTCAGAAGACTAGCAGTATCTATTCTTTGGTTTTATTATGATAGGGCTCACATTTCATAACTACCCAAAAATTTCTTCCACTATAAATTCCCCGAAGGGTTAAACAGAGGTGCCTATAGATACACCGACATTTCGCCGGTTATGTTTAAGTCCCAAGTAATAGGGGTCGAGCCTATTGCCATCAACCGGGCACAAATCCAGGCTCCGGGCTACTACTGAGAAATTCCAGATAGGAAAACCCAATAACACTGTCCTTCTTCCACTTATCAGAAAAAAGCAACCAAACTCTTGAATCCCATAAATCTATATCCTATACAGTTGACACCAATACCATAGCTAAGCAACATTCACGTTCAAAGCTCAGCAAACAATGCAGTAGAACAATGACGCAGAACAAGGGAAGTCGGTCATTGCGTTCTCACTGTCAGTAACGTCTTGGTCTCACTCTTGTCTTAATTACCGGTGAAAACTTAGATAATAAGGAGTAATGATTGGTGTTTTATATGGTGTGTGTGTGTGTGTGGTATTGACTGGGGAAATTCCGATCAAAATAGAGAACGGTCTCTAGTTATATCCACTTTGGCATTTTTAAACTCCGAAGAACTGAAACCTACCAGGATTTTTTATAAAGATGATATAACATCACTCCTGTATTCTTCCAAAGCATGGACAAAGTTTTAAATACACACCCACATATTGCCAGTTATGTGTCATCATCATCTGTCAAGCCTTTTCCCAACTATATTGGGGTCCGCTTCCAGTCAAACCGGATGCAGCTGAGTACCGTATTTTACATGGAGCAACTGCCTATCAGACCTCCACACAACCCAGTAACTGGGTAATACGATACCCCTTGGTAAGACTGGTTGTCAGACTTTCAGGCTTTTGACGACCCGTAACGACTGTCAAAGATACACAATGACAGCCGGGACCAACGGCTTAACGTGCTTTCCGAGGCACGAAGGGGTCTTGATATGTAAAGATGGTTAACCTGATCGATCGAGCCGTGCGGCTGTTATTTCTTAGCCACAAGCCTCGCATTGCCAGTTATGTGTGCAACCGCCATAATATTTAGGGTGCTTCGTCTGATCTGGAAATGGAACCCTGGATCCCTCGCTAAGCAGTCGCCTTTGGGATCACTAGTAGACCAATAAGGCATCTTCTATCTTCCACTCTTGTTTCTACAATAAACTATATAATCATAGTGAATTCCAAACCACTCGAAGTGAGAGTTTTTACAACATAGTCTGCGGTTAGCACCACATACATGATTAAAGAAACGGAACTTTACTCATGTGGTTAGCACCGTGTGTTACTTGTGTGTTACTTGTACTTATTATTACGATCGTTTCGTATTACATAACGTAGACCGAATTGTGTGATATCGTTTAGATAATATGTAGATGACATGACAGTGATGGTAAAGGTGTATATGTCACAGTAAGACGGTGGTAGCCGTGAGATATGTAGTTACGAGCAGCACCCCGCGGTTTTACCCGCATATGTCTCGATCCCGTGAGGGTATCGGGATAAAAGAATTCTATGTGTTAATCCAGGTTAGAAACTATCTGTTTGCCAAATTTCATCCAAATGTAGAATATCCCTAGGGATATAGCTATATACCGTAATATAGTTATATGAAAGCGGTTCATAACTATTTTACTAGGAATATAGCACAATCTAGTAATATAATATACTGTCATTGCCACTACCTCGCAAAGAGCCTTCTCCCCGAAGCGATCAATTCCAATTGTTCAATTGCCCTCAATTTCTATGGTAGTAATATTATCCATTGCTTCAATTGCATTTGGTAGACGATCAATTTTCGCATCAATGATCGTTTCGGGGAGCCCTTAGACCGCTCTTTGTGAGGTAGTGGCGATGACAGTCTTTAATCCTAAAAAGTGCTAAAAGGGTCTTTATGTGCTTGAATGTTATTGACAGGGAGGCGCTGTTAGTCAACATTAGTAAATTGTTTTGTGAAATTGTATTGGCCCCTTAAAAGTGGTCAGGCCACCATGGCAACAATCTTTTTCTTACAGCTTGTATCGATATGATATTATATATAGCATTATTTTTTGAGATGACAATGATATTGGGCAAGTGATGAGGAGGGATGAATATATTGATGGATGGAGAGGGAGAGGAAGGCCAAAGAAAAGATGGATGGATTGTGTGATGATATGAAAGAAAAGGGACTGAACGGTAGCGTGACGGTTGACAGGGGAGAGTGGAAGACGGAAAACGTTTTACGCTGACCCAAAGCAAGTAATATGGGACAAGGGCAGAAAGGTGATGATAAATGATATTTTATTGATGTCATGTATGATCTGTGGTGAAGGTTTTTAAAAAAGGTTCTAGGTATAGTTCAACTTACACAATTTGATACCTTTTTTTTTTGGATGGGAAATCATTAAATGACGCCCGCTCTGGGCGGAGCAGGAGGGCATGTCAGACTTTTACTTACTAAAACCCACCCGTGTTCCTTCAGTTGCCTATGCCGGGGACAATTTGATACCTGAATCCACGACCTTAAATACCCGCGAGTCAACTGCCAATGTAATATGTAACATATTTTTTTTTAAATTTATTTATTGATCTTCTTACATTTAACATTACAGGGTAACCCGATGCGATAAATTAAGCCAGATAATGTCTGTATAACGTGAATAACGTGATGCCCTTAAGGCATTTCCGATCGAGATAGTGAGAAAGTATCAAAACTCTTTCTATCAGTTAATTACACAATATACAGGGCTATGACGTAATCAAACCAAGATGGAGGCCAATAGTTACGATGGCAAAACAAGGTTTGAATTAGAGAATTTTTTTTTTTTGGTGAAAAGTTAATTAACTGTTTTCTTGTGTACGTTTTGTTAATTCGACTGTCGTTTTTACTGCAATATTGGTTGATAAATGTTTTTCAACCGATTTCTTATTGGAGGTTGCATCTCGAAGCACACACTTTTATTTTTTCTGAATTTCTGAAACTACAAACTATCTTATGATAAGGCCCTTGGTCTTGTAAGAATTTTATTATAACGTTTCGTCTTCTATGACTGTGTTAAGTTTTCTTTAAATGATAACAGGCGCACAGGTCGATGGAAGGTTAAGCTACTCTTGCGACGGTCGCTTTGTAGATGGGGGAACATCAATTACATATCAAGGCCCGTCACCCGTCTGTACCCCGGAAAGCACGATATACCGTTGGTCCCAGCTGTCATTCGTAGATCTTTGACAGTCGTTACGGGTACTTAGAAGCCCAAAAGTCTAACAACCAGTCTTACCAAGGGATATCGTGTTACCCAGTAACTGGGTGGTGAAGGTCAGATAGGCAGTCACTCCATGTAAATACTGGCATTCAGCTGCATCCTGTTAGACTGGAAGCTGACCCCAACAATGTATAGTTGGAAAAAGACTAGGCAGATTGATTAGCAGACTGACATTTTTTTTTTAAATAAGTGACTGAAGTTTAGAGTTACAAAAACTCATAGTATTATATTTCTAGGGCTTCATTAAACTTAATGACAATTGCGTTGCTAATAACGTGTTCAAGTTAATGGCTTTTTAAAGCTCTGCGTTGGCGTTATACCAATGAACTGTTATTATCCTCAAAATCGTGTCATTCCAACCTACACGTATTCGGTAATTGAGCTCTGAGCTCTAATAGCTGTACTGACACCTTCGCAGATATCTTAGGCATAGCTTTTTAACTGTTTGTTAATAGCACATAGAATATAGATCATTGGCAGAGAGCTTGAACCGGTATTTAATTTTATGCTTGAACAGTTTTCCTCTTGTGCTGGGGTGTGAAAACAACAATTGTCAACAATTCTCATTCGTCCGAAAATATCTGAAAATTCCCCCCGAAAACTTCTTTCTCTTCTTGCTGTGCATTCTGAAAATTGACAATGTGGCAAACGGCTGTCAAATATTTCGCAGTTTTGATAGATTTATTTATCAGTATTAATAAATTTCTGCCCGCGAATTTGTTCGCGTGGAAGTCGATAAAATATAGCTCATGCTACGCTGATAATGTAGCTTTCTATAGGTGAAAGATTTTTTTTAATGGGTTTAGTATTTCTTTATAATGTTAGTT
The DNA here is from genome assembly GCA_947568875.1 of Fissipunctia ypsillon. Lineage (NCBI taxonomy): Eukaryota > Metazoa > Arthropoda > Insecta > Lepidoptera > Noctuidae > Fissipunctia > Fissipunctia ypsillon. The sequence continues at coordinate 19,219,125 of OX387662.1, forward strand.
AAGATTAATGATACCTTTTGGGTAATTCCTCCATTATGCAACATTTCTTCATGAACTTTAAAAAAATAACAAAATTATTATTATATACCAAATTACAGATAAATCTACCTACAGTTTGAAATAAATTGCTTATCCATGGTCATGTTAAAGCATAATCAGCCTATAACGTTCCCACTGCTGGGACACAGGCCTCCTCTCTGTGAGAGGGAGTGGGCCGTAATCCACAACGCGGGCCTAGTGCGGGTTGGTAGATGTCACATGTCCTCGAATTTGTGGTTCTAGGACAGGATTTCATCACGATGTTTTCCTTCACCGTTTTGAGAGCAGTGGTGTTGAAACAATTTAAACAAAGTAAAGCGCCTGTCTGGGTTCGAACCTACGACTTATAACTCATAAGTCGCAACCGTTACCACTAGGCCACCACTTCTCTCCATCATCTTAAAGAAATCACAGCATTTAACGTGCACTCAATCAATTTCCCTTAATAAGTATGAAACGAGGCTTTCGCCCTAAAGTTGTACAATTACCACAATCTCAAAGAGAATGTACCTTACAAACACAGTCTTAAAACAAAAAAAAACCTGGCTCTATTAACCTGAATTTCATCGGTCCATCGCTCGATACAGTAACTATTAATAGACGCCAGTAATTTGATGGAATTATTTCTATTATTACGGTACATTAAGATGGCCCCTATTACTTTTAATACGGAGTGTGTTTTAGCGGTAAATATATTAAATGGATAGACAGCAGTGGCGAGGAGTGAATTTTTTTTAACATATCAGTAAAGTAAAAATTAAGTACTAATCTAAAATTATTATAGGAATATACAGAATCGAATACAATACAGTTGAACAGGTGAAAAGTAAATAAAATGTGCAATATTCCTCCATTTCGTTCTCGATGACGTATTTTTTCTGTATCTGTCTCTATCGTAACCCGTTGTACAGCGGCTTGCTCTCGTCCATTATCAAGCAGTGCCACGTACTAAAGTGACGTCATGGGATCGCTACTGTATGAATTTTTAATTCCCGATTATGACGTTTCGGCGCTGAGTTATTTTAGAACATTTTTTTGTTGTTGTTGTATTTCAAAGCTAATAATAGGCGTTTTTGCTGTCTGAATGATATGGTCAATTAAATACCCGTACATTTTTTACTATACTACTCGTATTTATTGACTGTGCCATTTTTCAAGAGCGATAGAGTTGCTGATGCGAACTTCCGAAGGGAAACCGGTGGGAATCGTGTTATACATATTATGGTGCTTTCGCCACTGATAGACAGGTGGACTGATGGATTAGAATGCCCCTTCTCTTTAACTTGATGTACGTGTTAAAAAGGGGGCATGAAATGTTATGTTTTGTGAGCCAGTGGAAGCTGGATTTCGGCTCGTTTTCGGTGATCACTAATGTGGCTATAAGCAATCGATGCCTTATCGTCTGCCAGTATTACTTCCGGTTGTTGTTCAAGATGACACCAGAAAATAACAATGGAATAATCAGTTGGTTCTTCGAAAAGTTCATAGATACTCCTTTTTTCATACGCAACCTTTGCAACTACGTAGAACCCCACCCTTCTTCAGGTTTCTGAAAGCCTTCACTTGTTTACATAAAAAAAAAAACGAAACTGATTTTTTTTAAATAAAGAACAATATGGATGCTAAATTTGGCTACAAATAAGTTTGTTAACATTAACAAACTTATATGTTGTCAAATGTAAAGTTCCCCAGAGACTTTAATCAGACTTTGACAAATCGTAAGAAGCACAATCTTCAAGTCGCTGAAGATAAAAAGTCCGTCAAACGCGATCTTCAACTCGGTGCACCGCCTAACGGTTAGTGTTGCCCAAATGCAAGAACAAGACGAGACTTAGCCAGTCTTGGTCTTGGTCTTGCGCCAATACACCTGGTCTTGGTCTTGGTCTTGGTCTTGCGCTCCCAGTCTTGGTCTTGGTCTTGGTCTTGCAGCAAGAGTCTTGCAAGTCTTGCAATTACCTATTAGTCTATTACTATTTATTAAAGTTTACTTTAAATCTTAGAAAAACGTATTAGAATTGGAACATTGTGAGCTTGAATTAACATAGCCATAGTAAAGATCAAGCAGATTAATAAATAACTGAAGATTTGATAAGAAATTCGAAAAATCAACTGACCTATATGTCGTTTTCCATGGAAGTAACTGTTTCTTAATAAACATTTATGATTTATAAGCTTACATTTGCTAAAACATGTAAAAAAACAAATTAATTACAATAACTTGACTGTATTTTAAAGAACAATACTTATCTGTCTAGAAAGAGATTGAACCCTCAACTTATAAGAAATTTAATAAAAGAGTTTTACGATTTATCATTTATTTGAATAAAAAATAAAATACAACACAAATCAACAGCTTTATCATTAGGTTATGATACTTTATATCAATTTTTTTGACCAAGAATTAATACAAAGTAACCATCTGGCTGACTCATCACTTAACCTATTTCTATGTTTTCTAATTACTAATGATGCTTTAGAAAATAACCTCTCAGCAGGTACTGAAGTTACAGGTATTGAGAGAAAATCACGGGCCATTTTCGATAAAATCGGATACTCTGTCTCATGCGTCCTCCACCAATCTAAAATGTCTTCCGAGCTGGCAGTTCTTGGTTTTCTCAGGTACTCCTCCAACTCGTCTATCACTAAGCCTTGAAGACAAGATCCAGATGACGTCGAGGGACATTCATAGAGTTTATCAAAGTCTATTACGTCTTCATCTTCATCACATACTTTATTTTCTTTTTCTGGTAATTCCAGAGATTTGTTCAGTGAGTGTAGACTTTTATATTCTTCATAAAGTTCATTGAACTTGCGCAGACTTTCTGTTTTAAGTTGCTTCCCCCACATTGTCAGGTCAAAAGTCTGAGCCTTATGCCTTGGGTCTAAAATTAAAGAAGTACAATAAATCCAGTTGCTCTTCTTGTAATGTTTAAGCATTTTGTCTCGAGCTGCTTGGAAAGCTAGAATGAGCCTTTCATCCACTTCAGATCGATTAGGTTTCTCATCTAACTGTTTTACCATGGATTCAATTTTATCTAGCAAGAGATTGAATGATACAATGACTAGCGGTAATGTAACATATTTGTCTCCACCAAGTTTTGTACTTAAAAGTTTAAAGTTTATTAGAAATTTATGTAATTTTTCGAGTACCTGCCATTCATTAGCTGTGATTTGAAAATCATTTAATTCGGTGACAGAACTGCACAATATGTCAATGCCCGCTCTCACTTTTAAACCAAATCCAATCATATCATGTGTGGAATTCCATCTCGTTGGACAGTCAAGAATGGCATTTAGATTTGATGGCACGCCAGCTGCTTCACAAGCAGACTGAAACTTCTTCTTCACTATCTCACTTCTTTTTATTTTACTGGAAATACTGCGTAACTTTGTTACAGATGTACGCGAGTCAGCAATATTTGGTGCAGATTCTTCATCTTCCTCATCCTCAGTTTCGTCTGCATAGTCTTCGTACTGCTGATCTTGCGCGTTAGTGTCAGACTCACAGTGTAATGCTAAGGTCTTTAATAAATCTTGTACACCAAGGTTTAAAATGTGAGCAAAGCACCGGAAATGTTGATTGTCTGAATCAAAGTGTGGCGGCAGCTGTTTGCCCAGTTCATACATAAATTTGGTATTTGCAGTTGCGTTGTCGACCGTGATACCTTGTATTTTATCAATTATGCCATATTCCAATAAACATTCATGGAAAATCGTTGCAATATCTTCCCCAGTATGTCGACCGCGTGATGGTATAAAATCAAGAACTACAGATTGATACTTCCATTCGTTGTCTATATAATGAATAGTAACCCCGTAGTAACTCCTACCAGCAATTGACGTCCACCCATCAATGGTAAAAGACATTTTAGATGATAATTGTTGAAGTCGTTCCTTGAGATTCAATTGGAGCTCTTCAAATCGCTCTTTGACTTTCCTTCTAAGTGTAGACCTTTTAGGAAACACCATATTAGGGCAAATACGTCGAAAATATACTTGTGTAGCTTCGTCATCGAAAAATGAGAAGGGAAGATATTTTTTCACCACCCAATCAACTGTAGCTGTCGTGATGTTGTCACTGCTGTTTTCCGACTGAAACAAAACAATAAATCTTGTGTTATTATTTAAAACATACTAGGTTTGAGCGTATAAGAGGAGGAGGTTTGTTGTTGTTAAATCGAGAAAATCGTTAAATTGATATTTGTTATATTAAGGTTGCACTGTACTGTAATTTACCAAAATAAAGTACTTAGTTGTTACTGGCCGATTAAATGAAAATATGGGTGTTTATAAAAAATATTTAAGACGATAATTACATACTTAATATGTCGCACCCCTAGATGAAAACACCACTAACTCAAAAATACTTACGTAAGTTAATGGCGTTTTTGAAAGTATCGCATGAATAGCTACGCGGAGTTAAAATTCTTTTAACTGTTAAAAAAATATTCTTACCTGTCCACTTCTTCCAGCGGTTACTAAAAAGCTTGTGATATCTCCACTTAATTTTGGTTTAACAGGAAGAAATATTTCTGATTCCTTTTTGTGGAAAGATATTAGATGTTTCCTTAAGCCTGAAGTGTTTCTGTTTTTCATTTTTATTTCAATCTTTTTATGTTGGCACAATTTACAGAAGGCAGTTTGGGATGCATGAATTATTTCGAAAAACTCCTCAAATTTGCTTTTGGGTCTTTTAGATCTGTGACTCAAACTCTCGTTACTCGGACTAGAATAATTTGAATCTTCGTCACTCATATTAAATTGTACACGTGATACGTTTTTAGAAAACAACGAGAATTAGTAAAAACAATTATTAAGTTAGACTCGAAGCACAGCTCAATTGGAAATGACTGGAATTAAAATAATTCCTTTATTTATAGTACGTTTCCTTGCTTTCTACCGCGCCGCCTCGCCACGTGCCGGCTCTATGAAAAGGATGCCGCCGCAAATCAAACAATGCCGCGTGCGGCGTACAAACACACACTAAATATTACCTACTTGTACAGACGCGACGCGTGAATAAAATAGAATTAGTGCCAATCACTATTCTTTACATATAAGTGAATGTTTTGGCGTACATCTATACTAATATTATAAAGCTGAAGAGTTCGTTTGTATGTTTGATGACAGAAGTTTTAAAATAAATAAATAAGTCCTGAACGTCACTATACCTCCAAAGTTACTATTCCTCGTGGACGAAGTCGCGGGCACAGCTAGTAAATACTTACTCTCATCATCTCTCTCAGAGATATTCGGGCTGGTAAGTAATACAAAACTCTTATCGCAGGCTTTTTATTTTATTAGTAGGTAAGTACCTACGCTTTTTATATTATTTTATTAGTTTTGTAGAATTTTTTTACACGTTTCAAGTATATTTAAAAGTGGCTACAATATTTATTAAACGGGTGATATTTGAACACTTTTTTGCTATTTTTTCTTGTAAAAACTTAAGAAATATAATGACTAAATGTACAATAATAGTACCTAAGTAATTAGTTTAAAACCATATAAGTAATCAATATTATAATATATACTTACTAGAATGAATTAATATGACATCTACTACCTATCCTTACCATTTTATCCTAATCATAATACTACTTGCGTGATCAGTATAATGTATTCATTTTCATTCTAAGCACTCTGAAACTTATGTATTCTTTGGAACACCTGTAGGTACTCTTAAAAAAATTCGAAATTATTTTGCATGAGTATACCTACGCCCTATGGCGGCAATCAAATAGTGTCACAAATGTTATGATTTCGGCGTGGCGGCAACGATTGTTTTAGATTTCAAAAGAAGCCGCCGCCGGCGCGTGTGTCATAACCATGTACTTCCGAAAAGCGGCAAATTTCTTTGAGAAGTAAGTACAAAACCTTTGATGCCGCATTATCAAAGTGCCGATGGTTAAAACATAACTATGCATGCACTCAGTTTGATTTTAATAGATATTTTTTTATTCGCTATGTTTATGGTATTAGTCGTAATGCGCATAGGTCCAGTTTTTCATATTCTTTGATACAGTTTTTTGCGTCTCATAGAATTCCTAAGCGTACCTACCTATACACCGAACTGTTACACCTAACTACTCAGTGAAATAGCGCTAAGTCCTAGCTGCAAGACGCAAGAGTCTTGCAGGCTATGTCTTGTTCTTGCTCAAGTCTTGCACGGTCAGTCTTGGTCTTGGTCTTGCTAAAAATACGCGGTCTTGTTCTTGGTCTTGGTCTTGCAAAAACGCAAGAACAAGACCAAGACTGCAAGACCAAGACTGAATTTGGGCAACACTACTAACGGTGTCCCAACCGGGGCTCTGCCAAATGCTAATACAACACAACTGTAACGTATGGACGGCAGTACATCAAGCTTCTACAATCTGTCAAATTTCTTTAATAGATTTTCAACTTTATCGCTAAAGCATTAGGTTCAAGGTTCATTGGGAAAATTTGACAGTTTCGGGTAGCTTGACCTGCTGGCGTCTGTACATTTGATTTTATTTTCGTGATGCTCCATTGCGGTTACTGGTTGATCGCGCGAAAAACACCACTCTAGCGAAACATTTCGTTTATGAGAAGATTGAAAACGTTCAGCTTACACTTAGTTAATAATTTCTAGATCTTTTCATTGTTTATTCGAAATTGATAGTAAAAATCAGCTGTTTCATACTAAACTTCAATACCTTCTCGACCAAGATGTATGAAACAGCTGATTTTTTTCGTGACTTCAGAGTTGGTCCCATAGTGAAAGTTGTTCATATTCATGTGTAGAACATCCTAAGAAAATTTGGGTTGTGATAAAAAAATTGCCCAGTTTTAGTTAGTTTTTTTTTTTGTAATCGGAACTGCAGTTTCTGAAATTATCGTCTACAAACAAACAAACGATTTTATATGTTTAAAATATCCCGTCAAACTATGAGCAATCACATAACATCACGCCTGTAATCCCCTAAAGGTTAGGCAAAGGTGTTCCTATAGTAAACCGTTATTTCGCCACTTATTTTTAGGTCCCATTTAATAGGGGGCGAGCCAATGCCATCAACCGGTCTCTAATCTAGACTCCGGGCTGCTACTGAGAAATTCCTAATGGATAAACCCAATAACACTTTGCCCGACCAGGAAATTGAACCCAGGACCTCATGCTCAGAAGTAGCACTTGCGGCCACAAGACCAACGAGTCAACCAATCACGAGTTCTGAACTCAAAAAACGTGAGCAACCACGACACAACATTCAAATTATGAAGTAAAGACAATTACAGGTTGCCCAATTCACCTAATGTCTGACAAGAGTGTTGGTTGTTGGCAACCAATTACAATGAACTCAAGGCCGGTTGATGCAACCACGCGTGAGATATTTTTTATTAGCATGATTTTCACCGTTCTTTTTATTGTTATCGTAGTTTAAATATTAGGTTTGTGGTGTGTCATTAAGATGGTAAATAAAGCATGTTTGTTTTGCTGTGTAATGAGGTCTTGTTTGTAATGAAAGAGAAGTGACAATTGGGTTATAATGAACTCTCTTCTACTGGATGTTTAAGTTTGTAAGTTTTATTACGTTAGTAGAAATCGAACTTTACAAAATTACCGACTCTGAATGTTAAAACATGCACTTCCGTAAAATCTTATTTCAAAACATATTTGAGCTGTCATCGTTGAAACAGAAAACAGCGGGGTAATTACCCACGTAACACACATAAAATGGCAATCGATCGCAATGTCTTTAGTTTTGACAGTTCAGCCACGTTCATTACCCTATCCACGTTGTTGAGCAGACGAATTTTACAAACATATGAAGGAATGGATTAGGAATGTTCTTCAACACTTGGATTTGATTGAAAGTGTGTTACGCGATAAGGGTGCTGGACCTGATTTTTGCAAGCAGTATTCACGAACTCAAACTATACCACGTGTAACAGGAGGATTGACATTCCTTTAAACCACGTGAAGAGAATCATGGTCTTTGCCCGTATCCAAAAAATCAATCAAATCCAATGAATATATAGAGGCATGAGGAACAGGGTGTAAAGTTCACTCATCCTCTATGAAAAGGGAGGATCCTCCGACCAGACGGGTGTTGTGTCTATAGCAGTTTATTTTGGTATAAAAATAAAGTTATAAGCTATATTTTTAATTTACTGTTCTTCGTTTTTATCGTCTGTCTTCTCATGATTAGCATGAAGGGATCAGCCAAAGTGACGCACGTACATAAAATTGTTATTTAAGTGTTGTTTGTTAGCGTTAATTTTCTTCTTAAGCTTATGATCTTCTCCATAATCCTTTTATTAGAATGATGGGATGTTTCATGTGCTTACAATTCCGCTCAAGTTTCAAGAGCTGCCTTAGAAATAATGTGCTAGTAAATGATCCGTTACCAACTTATGTAAGAATTTAAAGATACGCTCTGGAATACCAAATTGTTTTAGGCAATTTTATCTGATGTACTATTCTGACGTGTGTTGAGTTGAGATCGCGACCAATTTAGGGTAGAAAGCTCTTAAAAGCGACGTGGGACTAATTTCTTCGCAGAGTGGCTGGTAGCTGGATGAGACAAGCCGAAGATGCAGTAAGTCGGTGTGCGATTGGAGAGGCCTTTGTCCAGCAGTGGACTACTATAGGCTGACTATGAAACTTATAATGAAACTTATTAAACGACATAGATGTTTCTATAGTTGTCGAATTTAGTTTAACAATAGCGGTCATTGACCCACCTACAATTTCTGATACTCTTTTGTTTCAAACACTGAAATAAAGTCCGATAACCATAGTCCTTCTACCATCGGACATCTAGACGCACTGCAGGTTACCATCCTTACCTAGTTGCTATTCCACTAATTCGCACTAAGCGTTTCCAAATGTCTTTTGTGATGCGCACAACAAAGGAGTGGAACTCTCTGCCTGCGTCTGTGTTTCCGAACGCATACAACCTCTTCAAAGTGAGAGTGAATAGGCTTCTTCTGGGTAAGCTCGCTCCATCGTCGACTTTGTCTCTGTCATTTCTGACCTAGACTAGAGTCAAGAGCAAACCTATCTCAAATATAAAAATAAAAATAATAATAACATCCTGAATCAATATCAATCCTGATCTTCAACATGTTCCAATAACGAAACACCATACATAGTTTATTGTTTGGGTTCCTACGGAGAGATATTAGGGAAAGGGCAATGACCGCTATTGTCATGCCAACCAGACGCTATTACGATGCTAACCAGACGCTATTGCCACGCCAGAACTTAACAACTATAGGTCGATGTAATTAATACCTATCTTAGGAATTCTACAAGTTGAAATTTATGTTACTTAAAAGTGCCTTGATTCAGTATGTACTTATGCAATCTAAAGATGCTTCTGCGGTAGAAGTATAATAAATTAACTTTATAGATCTGTGTCAAAATCTCAGACAGTTATGAAACCATAATTTACAGCAACACTAGTTAAAATTATAGGTTCTAGGTTTTAATAGATATGCTTTATTAAATAAGCAAGCAAGAATATTTTATCAATTTGGGCAAATTTTATTTTTTTACTTTTTTTTTGAGACAAATAAAAGATTAGAGGAAATATTTTCAAAGAGTTTTTAACTAAATGAAACTTATGTGTTCATAGATTAAATTACATCTTCGGGATTTGTAAATGAACCATAGGACAAAAACCTAACAATTCTCTTTTTGTTCCAGTGCCCCCAACAATGACATAAGCCCACAAGATGGCGCTACGGTTGAAGAAAGACATAAAGAAGGCCTCCTACTACGTGTGGTTCCTGGGTGCGCAGGAGTCGCGCGGCCTGCGGGGCGAGGAGTTTGCTCTGCCCGCTATCCGGATATTGGAGGAGAGGGCACGCGATTTGGAGCCTTTTAAGGTTACTCTTCAGGTTGGTACAATCCTCTAATATTTTAACGTGAACGTCTGTCTTTATTTTTGATGCAAAACTTAATTTTGATGCTTGGCAGAGGTGGAGTGGGTTTAATGACAGAAAACGAAGAGTCTAAACAGCTGTTTACTCCTTTATGGAGTAACAAGTAAACTATTATATGCAACAGTTTTTAGAAACTTCTTGAATCGCTTTCTAGAAGAGTGGAGGCGATCTTAATATTTCTTTTTATTTTTCTAAAAAAAAAAGATATAACAGTCACTGTGAGCAAGCTAATGACTTGTGCAGTTGTGCGCTTCGGGTTTGTACGTTTGTGTACAAAGAGTTGTTCCGGGTCTGGGCGTTTGTGTATTCCGTGAACTTGGCCATGTAGGACGATACAGGAGAAATCCTTTTAAAATATCTCTTCCTCTTTTCCGATTACTTTTCTGGTTCCAAGGCAGTTGAAACATTTCTCAGAGAATGTGCCAAGCTTAATGTCTCGATCGGCGCTTGTCTGTTTATTTATTTATTAAAGAACACCAACAGCATATATATTCAACATTGTTTTATAAAAGTATTTAGGAAAGTATTACTGCTAATGTATACACAAATTATAGGTGTACATAACTTAAAAGTATCATGTCAGAAGTGAAGTGTCTGTTAGTTGCCACGGTCGATTCTGGCAGTGGATTCTGGAAGTTGGCGGTGTGATACCCCGTCCCTCGGTAAGCACGTTAAGCCGTTGGTCCTGCGCCTGATCTCTCTCCGGTCGTGTCGGATGGCCGTCCCATCGGACTATGAGAATGAGGGAAGAGAGAGTGCACCTGTGTCTGCGTATACACTTGTGCAACATAATATATCTCGCATAGAGTGCTAGTCTCCATCGACGCGCTAGTGCGTGATAGTACTAAAAATTCGGTCTGGAGGTCTATTAGATTCTGGCTTGCAGCAGTGGCTGAGAATAGTGTGGCGAGCCAGTCTCAATAAATAAAGGTTAGTATTTAAACGCAAATTAAAAAACTACTTTTTTTATCCAAAAATAATCCGAATTCCAATCAAAATTACTGATTGCACAGCAAAATAGTCAACTCAAAATATAAATAAATAAGCAACAATTTATATTCGTGGCGCACCGCTATTTATCTTAAAGTAAAGCTTTTTTTATTAATGCATAGTTCTAATAATGACTAGCGCACATTAAACATTTTGCCATTCTTGAGAAAAAGCAATTAATGTAACTTACGAATGGAGCCTCGCTTCACGGGGCTCCTATTTCTATATAAAGGGTTTAAAGTAACCTAACCAAACCTAACCTTGGAGTTAATATTAGTCGCCATTTCATTGTACTATGATATGTGACTATTATGTATGAGTACGCTCTGGTTAATTTGCTGTGCAGTCAGTGATATGTTTGTCGTATGTTTGTACCTAAAGGAATTTATTTGTCTCGCATTATAGGAAAAATGTAATGTACTGTACTAGTTTTGCTAAACACTTAGTTTATTTGTAGTGAAATAATTTATTTGATGTAAAAAAGGATACAGGGTGTAAGGGACAGCCCTCCGCAAACTAACAGGGTGCATTCAGCTCCTTATTCTGGACCATATTCCACCGGAAATATTCTCAGGAAAATTTTAATTTTTTTTATCGTATTTTCAGTTACTGTTCTTTATTTGAATGTAAAATTACATTCTCTATACGCAGCACTCCATTTATGTAAATTAAACAGCTAAAATAAAAAAATCAGCAATGGATGTTGAAATACTCGGTGGCCAAAGGTTCGCTGCGCTGCCGTTCGCTACGCGCGTTTGGCCACGGTAATGATACATTGCGTGTGAGGTAATAAAACAAAACAGATTTATTGGATACCCGGTTCCTGAAATAATTTCATGTACCGTTCATCTTAGTATGATGTACTGAATTCACCCCATCAGTCTGCGGAGGGCTGTCCCTTACACCCTGTATAAATGATGGAAATAAATTGATAGGTGATTATTTATTTGATGTACAATAATTAATAATATGCCATAAATAAATGTCATTTAAACTTTTAATAAACCTGCATAATTTTGAGTAAGTAGTTTACAGCACTTCATCAGATCCTGACTTTCTAGTATCTCTGAAATTCTCACGAATGTCTTCGCGTTACGTCACACCTGGGTGTGTAGCACTTAAAGCAATAAGGAAAAATAAAAAGTTTATTACAGGGAGGGCGCGCCCAGACTCACTTTTGTTGACACACATACCGACGGAAATATTTCTGTTACTGCTTATTTGGACTTTTTGATGTAATTTTAAAGCAAAGAGTTTTCACACGGTTGATATCTCGTGACCCTACCATTCGTTGTGTTATGATTAAATGTATGCCACTGCGCTTTTAACTCTCATAGAATTGAATCCACTCTCTCATAGAAACTCACAGATGTGTGCAAGAATTTGTGACCTAATTAATAGCGAAGGGTTAGACCAACAAGATCTCATCATTGGGACAACGTGCTGTACTGTAGGCGGAGGAGCTTGATTAGACTTTTCACACGATGACTATACTACGATGCAAGCTTTAGCTAGGCCAAAAGATTAGAGATCGCATGATCTTATTTACAGGAATTTCCTAGAAGTCGCATAAACAGAACCCGCGGGAAGAGTAGCGTTTGGTATTGCTTTATTGTTAATAGCTGTGCCCCGCGACTTTGTTTGCGTGGAAGCCGTACGATACACAATATACTAAAATAAACATTTTAATAAAACTCCCTCGTCCCCCGACCCGCGGCGTTGCATCGCCCGACCGCGCTGTTTGTTCACAATTTCATAGGTTTTAATTGTTTGCGCGGAACCCTTATTCTTTTTCTGAAATGAAAGTAGTTTAAGATACTCCTTATAATATCAGCTACCTGCCAGTGAAAGTCCCGTCAAAATCAGTCCAGCCGTTTCGAAGATTAGCCGTAACAAACAGACATGTAGACACAATTTTTTTAAATAATCATAGGGCATCAAAAAATTCGTCCTCGTCGCTGTCAACAGGAAAAGTGCCCAAAAGGCTGGCAGCATTGCCACTTTGTATGGCGATGCTGATTCTTTGGCCAAAGAATAGGCCAGCCCTTTGGTCACGTGAAGAGTCGACCAACCGCTTGGCGATATCTCGGAAAACCAAGTGGGCACTCGGACCCCATGGCCCTAGTGTTTCGACCCCAAACGGCTCGAACATATAACTCCCAAAAAGACCGGAATATTTTCGCCGTTTGAGGTTTTCCGCACCTGCAGCAGCCGCCCCAGCACAGCCCGCCGTACTAGGAAGATGGGATGGCGCAAGGGTGTCGACACATGTTGCATCCCACACCAAAGGCCTGCCTAACTTCCTGTTTTTTTTTTTTTTACATTTGTACATATTATAATTATTATTTTAAGTCTGTTAGCTTACATATTATGTAAATATTTTGTTCAGTTATAGTAAATAAATAATTTCCATTTTTTTAAATAGTTTTTTTGTTATAAGTACCTTATACACCGTGTTTTCTTTATATGTCATAACTCTAGGGTTATATTCTATAGGTAAAAATAATGCAAAAACTCCTAGAATATGTGGTTCAAAAATGCATAGTTTCGAAGATATCATCCGTAACTCTTCATGTGTGTAGGTATCTAAGTTCCATTGATAAATACGAGTAATTCATTTTCATTCATACCAATCATTCACAATTAAAGCTAACAAAAAGCGACGATGTCGTATTTCGCGTAAGGGTAGGGTTTTACATTAATAATCGTGAAAAATAAAAACAAAAAAAAAATGATTATTGAGAAATAATTCATTTGCCAGTTGATTCCTTGATATGGTCTCGTTCATTCCCTAGAGTTATGACATATCAAAAAAACACTTTCACATGCATTTAGTAAAAAGCTGTTAGTTTGAAATTACAAACAGACACTTCCATTTTGTTTATTTGTGTAGATTTGAAGTGATATGGCTAAGCAAGGATTATTCGGTTTTGAACGTTGTATTTTCCAAACAACGATTGTTTGTTTCATTAAAGAGCACATTCCATACTTCTTTAGTTCCGATCCATCAATAGCAATGGCAGTGAAAGTTGTAGTAACGATCTAATTGATATGTTTGTTCTCTTACGTTTTTACTAACAGCGTTATGTAAGCGATGGTTGTAATCTTCCGCAGTTCCGAGTTATTGATTGATGGTTTGTATTGAATGAAATTATGTCCGCATTGTTGAATGGTTGGAATGTCAAGTTGTTCGTTTGGGAAGCATAGTGATTATTGCAGTATTCCCTTTGGATGAGAAGGCGCCATGTTTATTTCATTTCCAATAAATTCCGCTTAACAAAGTTCACTTCATTTTTTTTACTTAACTTAATCTTTTTTTTTGTTTATTATTACGTTATTATACGAAAAAAAAAGTGACTATCTGTTGTTTGTAGGTCATTAAAATAACTGAGGGGAAATTCTCGTAATTTTAAGAACATTCAGAGTCTGAAGCTCAATTCCCGTAACTAAAAACGTTCAAAATTAAGTCGCAATCTCATCTCAGCGACAATCAAATGTCAAAAGCTTGTCAAAAATGTAGTAAAATAATAGATATTTTGGACATATTGAGACAGATAAGACTGTGAACGTTGTTAAAATTACGAGAATTGCCTCTCGGATCGCAGTTTCCCGCGTGTGACACAATAAAATTTAGGGACTTTTTTGACATTTGATTGTCGCTGAGATGATATTGCGTCTTAAGATTTTGAACGTTTTTAGTTACCGGAATTGGGCTTCTGATCCATGCTTATTACCAGCTTAAGCAGAAGCTAACTCTTACAAAACCAGACCCAGAACTATATGTCGTACAATTTTGAACCGACTTCAAAAATAGGAGGAGGTTATGCATCCAGAAATTACAAAATAAAAAACAACAAATTTAAAAAAAAAATCACTACAAAGTGAAAAGTAACTTCAAGTTTCGGAAGTCGGTCCCAAAAATGAAACAAAACTAAAAACACCGACATCCGAAACTAAAATTATTTTTCACTTTGTAGTGGTGTTTTTCACTCAGCAATTATTTTTTTAATACGTACTTGAATAACTTGAGCGATTGAGCGGTTTTGCTCAGAAGCTGCATCAATCAAATTATCTTTTGATTCACCATATATTTTCCTTCCTCCAGGTATCTCACAAAGGCCTGAAGATAATCCAGAATGTGACAGCGAAGGGTAAACAGCAGACGATCAAACACTTCATACCTCACGGCAGCATCACTAGCGCCGTGGTCCAGTCGGATGTCGTGGCGTGTGTACTGTTGTTGTACAACCCGCTGACCGGCTGTCCAGTACATGTACATGCTTACAGGTTAGTTACATATTTTTACATGGATGTTAGTGGGGACGCTGGGAGAGGACGCCATAGAGAAGGACATATATGTACCTACGCTTGTTTATGTCTTTCGATGAGGTCGTCATGTGTTTAGTGTTCGCAACTCCCTAAGCAAGAAGTCCGTAGTTTCTGCCGAAATTACGGGCGTTTCCTACTCCGTATCACTTACGGACATAAGATTAGTTTGGTTTCCGAACTAAGAATGAATGACAACACGATTTTACAGTTGTCGCTACGTCCGATGTGTTTTTGCCCGTCAGATATTTTTAATTTTACACTTGTTTTGACGGATTAACTACTTTCGGAAGGGCCCGTATCTTCGTTGACGGACGTAGGGAGTAGACCCTCTGATTTGTGAACGTACCAACCCCTGTTGGAAACATGCGTGAGTTTATAAATAGACTAGTGCTTGTCTATGAGATATCTGTAAAAAATAACTTAATAATTTGGCAGTGATCTTGAAGTACCGTCAACTGTGGCATCTTTACCTTCCATGAGCCACTTTACCCATGAGTACTGAACTTAAATATCTCTCGATTACTAAAAACCTGTTACCTAAAGCCGATTTTTCTACTTTTGTATCGCTTTGATAAACAGATTTTTTTAATCGTGTTTGTCGTGTACATGTGGCGATGTGGATATATGCCGCCACAAGTCAATAAAGTCAAAAGAAACCATTTATCTTTAGTAAAATTTTACATAATTTAGGTGCCGTTACGTGACACGGAACCAATCTATTCAAGTTTCTTCTGCGCTTGTAATTCATTACTAGGCAATTTATTGACAGATTTATTTGACAAATTAAAGCCCTGATAGCTACCATTAATTATTAAGCCTAGGTTAAGTAGCTTTAGCCTTTTAAAGAGCAGTTTTAGAAGCAATTTATAACGCATTAATGTTATTTAATGTCATACCTACTTGCTAACTAAAATACATAACCTCACATTTGTTTTGCCACCATACCATCATAACTACTACTATGTTTGCCGTCAAGCAGTGTTGCTGTGTTCTGATTTGAAGAGTAAGGGGTCCCCGAAACGATCAATTGCGATTGATATTTCTCTTGACTCTAGTCTAGGTCAGAAGTGACAGAGACAAAGTCGACGATGGAGCGTTCGGAAACACAGATGCAGGTAGAGAGTTCCACCCTTTTGCTGTGCGCATCACAAAAGACATTTGGAAACGCTTTGGGCGAATTGGTGGAATAGCAACTAGATAGCTTCAATTGCAATCAATTTCTATTGTAGTAATATTGGCAATCGCTTTAATTAGATTTGGTAGACGGTCACCTTGTCTAAGAGATTTCAGCTTTCATATAACACTGTGGCTATGGGATCGAACCCACGACCTGGGTTAGCAGTCATGTTTGCAACGACGCGGACGTGCGTCCTCAAAAGCTTAAGGCTTGTGACTTGTGCAGACTGGCGCGACGCGACAGTCTTAACGAGCCTTTATTAAGTATACACTCCTTTTTTTGAGAATTGTGTAAATATTTAAATTAACTTTAAAGATTCTCATGTCCTGCTTGCTATGCATAAACACTAAAAAAGTAAAATACAGTCATCTCTAAATCAATAATTGTAGGAAACAGAATGATATTTTAGCACATTGTAAGGTCACACCGTTAATGTCAAGTGTCTTCACAGACTGGTTTAAAATTGTAGATCTAGCTGTGCGAATGCGCAGATTTAGCCACAGAGCAATGAAACGGAACAGAGACAAAGCTTCTAAAGAGCGTGCAAAATTTATACCAGGGTCTGGGTCTGGTCAATTTATAATCATATTATTCAATCACCAATAGGTCGGTAGGTATTAACTACGTATTTCAAAAACACCAATCTTCTGGCATTAACTGTAAAAAAAAAATATATTCTCAAATAGTCGTTATTTTCACTCTTGAACGCACTCATTTACGTACCTGTCTAGGTACCTATTTTACGCCACTTACTAAAATGCCACTAAACCATTTACGATCAATATCAAAACTTTTTTGCACCACCGCTATGCCGGGCTAAGTTTTCCTTTGGATGTTGAGCTAAGAGTAGAGAGTATCTACCACATTAACAATAATAAATTATGTTCAAGTTCAGTCATTTAATATGATATGTTTGTTGTTGTGCTTGTTTTAAGTTCATTTGATATGTTTTTATTCATTCTACTATTGTTCTTACACACAGTACAGTAAACCATATTTTCACTTTTTCATATTAAAACACTATTACTTTTTACTCAAGTGCTATTATTAAATTAAGACGTGAACGTACGCGATGAAGCCACCGGTGGTACGCAGAAGTACGTACGCACACACGCGCTCATGCTTGTAGAAGTCTATCATAGCTCGGTTGTATGAAGCTTTGTCTCTGTTTCGTTCTTTACTCGTGTGACTTAGCGGTGACGACCAACTCACGTTTATCGTTGTTTGCACACCGATGTTTTTATACTACTATTGCTACACTTATCTTAGTAGAGTTGTTTTTTTTTTTATTGGCTTTTTGGTAATTATGTGTCATATTTTTTCTGAACTGTCACCCAACAAAAAGTACTAGGCTTGCATGAATTCAAGATGATTCATGATTCAATCATCCACCACAACTCATCTGGCTATAGACAATTAGTGCTACCCGTGCGAAGCTGGGGCGAGTCGCTTACATCTATACAAATCTATACATCTGTACAAATAAATAAAATTGAAGTGACTCATTGTAATATCAAAATAACAACTTCTTACTAAATGCATATGAACGTAGGTATATACGGTATAACAAAAAAGCAATTTTTAAAATTTTTGTCTGTCTGTTTATTCTGGCTAATCTCCGAAACGGCTGGACTGATTTTGACGGGACTTTCACTGGCAGATAGTTGATGTTACGGGGAGTAACTTAAGCTACTTTTATTTTAGAAAATTAATCGGTGTTCCGCGCAAAAAAATTCAGTCAGCTCAGCCTATTGCGGTCCACTACTGGATAGCCTCTCTCAGTCTGCGCCACAACATCCTGTCCTCCACCTTCTGCATCCAGTCTGTCCCAGCCACCTTCTTAAGGTCGTCGGTCCATCTAGCTGGGGGGTCCTACACCACGTGGTCTCTACTCCAGGACTCGTCTGCTCCACCGGCCATCGGTCCTTCGACAAACATGGCCAGCCCACTGCCACTTTAGTTTTCTTACTCTGCAGGCAATGTCGGTTACTCCGGGTCTTTTCCGGATAACTTAATTCCTGATTTTATCCATCAAAGATACTCCAAGCATAGACCGCTCCATAGCGCAAAAAAATTAAAACCCTTGAAATTGTTAACGAAAAGCTGGATTTGAAAAATTCTTTTTGCATTTGGTAGCTCAATTCTCGAGGATGGTTATGGGCTATTTAACATTCCGATACAACCCTTAGGAGCCGAGCAAAAATAAAAAAAAAATCAGAAAGAACGCTGAGCGAAAACGAAGTAATAAAGCGGTCGGGGGACGAGGGAGTTTTATTAAAATGTGGCTATTTTTTTTTTGTATACTGTGTATCTTACGACTTCCACGCGAACGAAGTCGCGGGGCACAGCTAGTAATATTATAAATGCGAAAGTGAGTTTGTTTGTTTGTTACGCTTTCACGCTAAAACATCTGTACGGATTTGTATGAAATTTGGCACATGGGTAGACCATGACCTGGATTAGAACATATGATACCTTTTGTCCCGGTAGTACGTTCCAGTGAGATTGTTTCCGACCTCTTCGCGGGCGAATCCGCGCTCAACAGCTAGTCTGTTATAAACATTTTACAGTTACTGTAAAGAGTTCTACTGACCTCGTAATAAAACCAAGCGCGATGATAAGAATTAAGGTTTATGTATTGACTGATGTAAAATAAATTGGATTATGTGTTCATTGTTGGTTATATTGCCACCGTGATTAGCTGATAACGGGAGCTTGAAAACAATAGATTGAGGTTTGTAGGTATAATAGCTCTTTAGGTAGGTATTATCCACAGTACTACAGGTAATACCTAAAGAGCGTCGTTGTACCTAATATACAGGGTGGCAGGACATCGACGCGAATCCGGTTACCATGGATTTTTCGTCGGTTATTTTAAAAAAAAATTGCTGTTCCATACATTTTGACCGCGTAGGTATTGCACTTTTGTAGGAGACAGTTGATTTTTTTTTTTTAATAACCGACGAAAAATTTCAACGCAGGGGGGTCCAAAATCATGTACTTACTGAATCTATGGTACCCGGATTCGCGTCGATATCCCTTCCACCCTGTATTACTAGATAGAAAAAAAGAGAGAAAATACGTTTATTTGCTGTAAACATGACGCAAAGAAAGAACACAAACACAATAAAGAAACAAGTTGGGGGGAAAATATGCGTCACATCCACGCAAAACGGCCATCGCTCAGCATATAGATATTCCGTGCAATACTAAGTACACGTATTTAAGACATGATCCCCTTTAAGAAGCCTTTTCGATAACCTTCATTACCAAAAATGAACCCAAACAAAAAATCACTGAGCTGCTGAGAATGCTGTCGCTGGGAACAGCTGGGCAGAAGATTTTTCATTCAGAGGTGAAACAAACATTTATCACTACGTTTTCACACCATTTAGTCCTCTCGAAATTTTCATTCACACAAAAACAATAAACAAAATTTCTCTTACGGTCGAACCCAATAACCTATCTATCACCAGTTTTGACATAGTGGAGATAGAGAACCTATCTATGGTTTTAACGTCCCAATAATCTATAAGAGATTATGGAATCTTACCGGCCTGACATAAGGACAGATAGAATTATACTGTCTACCATCAATAGCGATCTGTATTTTACTGATAATAGGTTATTGGATTCGGCTGTAAACGCCAAACTTTCACACAATCCAATCCATGTCATCACGCCATAACTAAATACTAGCACAAAGGGTGGCATCTTCACCTGACATTTGACATTTGATGTCGCAACTCCCGCGCAGCATCCTTGTGCAATTCTGTAAACTTAGCGTCCATTATTTATGTTGCCAACAATAATATCTCAAAGGTTTTGTCGAGGAAATAATAATTATTGTTATTTAAATGGAAATTGGCTATTTCTATTGAGGTTTTAGAGGATAAAGCTGGGTATACACTGAAGGGTGTAATGTTTGAACTATTGAGTGTATACTTTGCCTTTTATGTGACAAAGCGCGGATTTCACGTGATAAGCACATCTGAACTACGGTCAAGAGCTGTCAGTGTCATTATTCCAAAGAAAATAATGACACTGACAGCCCCTAAACGTGGTTTGTGTGCTGATAGAGTTCAGTTTAATTGGTGAAATCAGCCCTTAGGGCGAATTTCACCAATGAAACTGAACGCGTTCAACATAATATCTACACCACGTTCAAGAGCTAGTGTTACTATTCCATAACAATTTTGACATAAATAGCTCTTGAACGCGGCTTAGAAGTCTTGATCGCGTTTAGTTTCATCGGTGAAATTCGAACTTAATCACCATGCGTGATGCACAGATTGGTGACAGCAGATTGTTTTTAAAATCAGCTTTATTAGGTATAAACTGCTCTGCTGTTAACATGAAAATTCCATTATAGGAAGCAAGCATTGTTTACCACGCTTGCAGACTGTGTCCTATTTCAGAAAATTATAAAGTCCATTGACTATTTTAAAATATTAACTTGAACTAAAATAACTAACTTAGTAAATTAATACAAAAGAGAATTGCTTTGGTTCTTGCTAGGTTTTAAAACAATAATTATCCATCTCGATATATTTTAATTATTTTAGTTTTATACTACAAAACGAGGCTAAATATAAAAGAAACTCTCAGATTATCCTTCAAAATAATGCTTGCATTAGACGTACAAACCACCACTTTAGGATTTCCATCTCAATGTAGCAACGGCTGACATATCACGTTTGTACGCCTGCGCATCTAGAGGTCAGAGCGACATCTAGCGGAGACTCGCGGAGAATTCGTTACGAGACCCACTTCTGTAGTTTATGGTTATTGGCTGGTGCAGAAGTAGGTTTGCTAGTGGCACGAGGTTTTAATGACAGGTAGGTGCTGAGGTCAAGGTCAAAAGTTAGGTTTCTAGAGATGATTACGTTAGGGTTTACAATTAATTATAATAGTGTTTACATAAAACTTTTAACTCGGAGGTTCTTTTTTCAACTTTGAAATGACACTGATCAAAAACTGATATTCGCTTTTGCAATAAATTTTGTATGTTGTTGTTGTTTAATTGTTCGCTTGTTTTGAAAGTTCAATAATTTCATAATTGACCAGCATTTCAGAAAGCTCGTCAGTATATCACAGTTTCAATTGGACTTTTTTACATTTCCTCCTACGTTCAATAATAATATTATTATTATTTTATTCGTTAAAATCATTAAGCCAAACACCTATTTATTTTATTTACATGATTTCTGCATATTATTAGTCTATCCTCCTTCCTCTCTTCAAAACAAATTTCCTCCAAGAAATCAACAACTAAGGTCGTCAACCTATCCACGCATATTTAAAAACCACTCTATACGCAAATCTAAACTGTACTACGATCCCTGTTTATGAGAACCATATAGGCAGGTTGATATCGAGTAGAGGCAGCTGAGATTGTAAATTAAAAGCCGCTTCGCCGTAATAGCTGCAAAAAGGTTTTAAAACCGGTAGTGACTGGCAATAACCTAGCCTAGGGCTGTGCCTTGAACTAGGGAGTTTATATTAACTTAAAATGTCTTATTTTAACATAAAGTATATACCTACAACGTGTGTTATATTCTTTATGTAAAAATAATACAAAAGTCCTCGAATATGTGGTCCAAAAATGCATAGTTTCGAAGATATCATCAATCATAAATAAATTAGGTTCATTATAAGTTTTATTGATAAATACGAGTAATTCATTTTCATTCATACCAATCATTCATATTTTAAGCTAAGAAAAAGCGACGTTGCCATATTTCACGTAAGGGTGTTTTACATTAATAATCGTGACTTTGTCGAATTATTTTGTATGAAAAATTAAAACAAAGAAAAAATGATAAGTAATTGAAAAATAATTCATATGCGAGTTGATTCTTTGATATGGTCTCATTCATACCCTAGAGTTATGACTTATCAAAAAAACACCTTGTATATCCCATGACACTCGGCAATACTTGTAGCTTCCCATTAGTGAATACAAACCGTGTGCCCGATAGGATTTCCCATCGACAAAAATGACGAAGTTCCATACAAACTTTCACCCCCGATTTAACCCCGTTAGACGATGAGTTTTCAAAAATCCTTCCTTAGTGCTCACCTTCAATATACAGGGTTATTTTAGACGTACTGCAGGTTACCATCCCTACCTAGTTGCTATTCCACCAATTGGCACTAAGCGTTTCCAAATTCTTTTGTGATGCGCTCAGCAAAGGAGTGGAACTCTCTACCTGCGTCTGTGTTTCCGAACGCATACAACCCCGATCTCTTCAAAGTGAGAGTGAACAGGCTTCTTCTGGGTAAGCTCGCTCCATTGGCGACTTTGTTTCTGTCACCTCTGACCTAGAGTCAAGAGTAAACCTACCTAGCTAAACTCCGTAGACGCGATGAGTATCGATGTCTAAACACTACCTATAAAATAAAAAAATAAAAAGATTGGGTCTTTTTGGGAGGTCGACGACCACTGTTAGTGTTTTACTTAAAGTATAAGTTGAAAAAAACTGTTTCCTTATATGTTTTATTGTGTTAAGATATCGATACCCAGCACTTCTGTGAGGTTTACACAAAAAAACATACTGAAACTGATATTTCAAGTCACTACAATAACTGCGGTCGATGACTCCACAATAAAACTCATGAAATTTTGTTTTTTTTTTTTGTTTTATCATGTTAAGATATCGATACATATCGCGTCTGCAGAGTTTAGCTAGCTAATTTGAAATAACCCTGTATACGGCATCTTGTCCAAAATTTCCTGTTTTTATGCCAGCAGTTTAGGCTGTGCGTTGTCTGTCAGTGAATGAATGATTTTAAGATTATTATTATTACACAATATACATATTATAGTATAAGCAAAACTCGAATAAGTATTGCTGTCTTTTGTTTTGAAATTAAACAAGACAGAGATGAACCTTAGCTGTCAAAATAATTTACAGTTGAAGTTTTAGTTCAAACTAATTTGACCTCAGCTCTTCATCATGTCAAGATATCATTTTATTAATAATACTGAGCAATTTATGTTTATGGCAGTACTGCACGATTATTAATTAATTATATTATTATTATTTGGTAAGACACACCAGCAGCTAATTAGCTGAAATGTATATTTATTATGAGTTTGATTTCTACAGTAGAATCAGAATGAGAAATACTTGCGATCATAAGATATATTCCCAAAAAGGGTTTAAAATAAAATTGGTTGGAAAAGCGATTTGTGTGATATTATATTATATGGTTAAACATAATAAAACTAAGGGTATTTACAATAGAGGAAAAACTTTTTTGCAAAAAATCAACCGACTTCCAAAAAGACACTACAAAGTGAAAAATAATTTTAATTTCGGAAGTCGGTGTCTTTGAATCTGTATTTTAGTTTTCTTCAACCTTAAACATTAAAAACAAACATTAAAAAAAAAATACAACCGAATTTTTGAAGTCGGTTAAACCATCAAGAAGAATCGGCAAAGGCAGAACACAAGCGTGGGACCTTATTCTCTACAGCGAAACAGTTGCAGGCATTTTTTTAAATATTGATAAAAGGAGTAGCCCTAAAAAACCGTGCCTCCCAGTTATCTTCCTAACGAGCTCGCGTTAGAAGCTGTATTATAGAAGCAGTTTTGATTAGAATTTAAATGAAAATCATGAAACTTGAACAGTAGAAATACAGGCTCCACTTCACTTATGGGAATTTTATAAGCTTGTTCTCAGCTTGAGTTTGTTTTTACTGGGAGTAAGAAAGAAGGTTTGAATTTCTGATGCGACCTTTTTGCGATGCGAAATGTTTGTTTTTAGTTTTAGCTATAAGCCAAGCCAAGTTTTTTAGCTATAATAGTCAAAAGTGGGGTGTCACAATTATTATAACTTAGTACCAATGAACATCAAGTTTTCTAAACTGTTTTAAAGGTTAGATTTAAATGTCACTTTAATTACGCAATAAATAAAAATAATAATAAGTAAATAAAATAACCCCATCGCCGTATCTCTACGTTGACGTCGTGGTGGGGCTTGCGCACTTCGAACTCTAGGTCTGTGCCGGTAGAGGTTACTTTGCCGGAACAGGTCTAGGGTGAGGAGCCAGACCAAGAGAGATACAGAAACCCGCAGGGCAGCATGTGGCGAGCTGCTGGGCAGTAGCGACCCCACGTACCCTATCTCCCGGGAGAAGTCATGTTCCTCATCTCTGGCTTGCCTTTATTGGCCGGCTGGAGTGAACACTGACGAGAACTGACCTCCCACCTCATTCTTGCCTTTATTGGCTGGCTTGAGTAGAGATTCGCAAGAGCAAACGTGCTCGGAGGAAGGAAGTAGTCCAGTAAGATGCTGGTAGGGATCTTGACCGTACTTCCGGGATTGTCCTGATAGCCGTGGAATACCTCTCCACTCCTCTTAAGCACCTCAAGACATGTTGCCCCCTTGTCGCTACGACACTATGTGCTAGCGACCGTTTCCGGGGGCCCATTGTTGAGTGTGCAAGTCACCCCCTGCCATTTTATCCGTGTATTGTATTTATCACACATTGGTCAGGCAGGGGCCATAGTCCTTCCATAGTTTTAGATAACCAGTCCACTTTAGCCATCCAAACCCATAGCCCAATTTTTTTTTGTCTCCATATTCTGCAATAGTCCTACACCATCCGGGGGTTGTCCTTGGGTGCACTTGCATAGTACGCACAGGGATAATCGTCGGTTAGTGCCTCATTTCCATTGAAAGCGTCTAACGGGCCTCTGCGAGTTGGCTTCGGCCCCTCATATGCCTTCTAAAGGTCCGGGACCCTGGGGTCCCGAGAAATATCAAAAAAAAAGTAAATAAAATAATAATGAATATTTAAATAAATAAACTGTTTTTAAAATGTTACTAAATAAATAAATGTATTTAAGTTAAAAATAATTATTATAATTCTTAAATTCAATTATGTATTAATAAAACAGTAAACTCACTACCTACTAAAATAATAATAAAAATGGATCACATTAAGCGCCCAGTTCTCTTCCTCCTCTCTCCTACTTATCTATGCTGTGCCCGACAGGGTCCATAATTGTGACTAATATAATAATTCCTGACCAACTATATACATTATGGTATGCAATAAAGAATTGAGAATTGACATAATACTAAGAAGAGAGATTGTTAAAGTTCATTATGTAATTGTTAATTTAGTTCACTTGTTTCACTTTGAGAAGAGCGATAAACGATGTTAATGATCAATGCCATTTTCATAAGTTGTATTTTGAAAAGAATTTTCTAATCTTTAAGATTACCCACCTGCAGATACCCAAAAATCTCTAAGCTCCATTATAGTTTTTAAAAACTCGTTTTTAATATGAAATTGATGATAAATTCATTAGGGACGGCTTAACTAAGGTGTGGCAAAACCACACTATTAAAAATCAAGGATAGCGTATACTTTCTAATGAATACAAATAAAAGCATTTCTAGCGCAAAGGTGAATAGGGCGACCTTTGACAAAGACATGGAAACATATATGACTAAACAAATTAAAAACATATCCATCGTTCGCTGTCCATGCAACAAGTTTTTGTTACACCCTTTCACCGAATCAATGGTCACGTAGTCGCGAGTAATTCACGCCTTTTGATAGCACGCGAGTTTTAACAGCTGTTCCAAAATGGGCGACTTCAATAAAAAAATACTTTCACTTTGTTGCTACAAATAAGTTTTGGCGGCAACAATAGAACACGTTTGGGTGTTATAAATAGAAGGTAGTTTGCTAATGTTGCGTGAAGAGAAAATTAAAAATGGCGGCCGACTTTTTTTTTCCATTTGGGCACTGGCACTGTTGAGTTCTGCTTTGTATCAATATTTTTATTTTTTAAATCAATTTGCAGCGACACTCGATTATTATAGACGTCGTTTTAAGTTGTTATTTATAAGCAATGACAGTGCGCAATAAGTCAAATTATGTCACAGATTATAAAACATATGATTGGTCTCCGTAAGGTCATTATGATATCATCATGACAAACATTTTGGGTACAAATACTGGCTTACAACTCAGCTATAATGTATTATTAAAGTTACCTAATGTCTACAAGAAAAACGAAACTAAAATTAAACAAAGGTCTGAAATAACAGTACCCTCGGTATTTCTTTAAAAAAAACAGATTTGGGTTAGAATTAATATATTGTATTCTGCTATCCAATGTATTTTATAAACAATCAGCCTATAACGGTTTACTGAGCTATTAGCCATTGAAAATACCATAGCCAAAGAAGAAGTGAGGCGGGCCCGCGGCAGGCCACGCAGGAGATGGCGGGCTGAACTGGACAGATTCCGCCAAAACTATTCCTCGCGAACGATGGAAGGAGTGGAGGGAAGTCTTTGGCCAGGAGTGGCACAGCGCAGGCTAACAAAAATAAAATAAGAGCTTGCTAATAATCCTAGATCATCGTTTTCCAGGCCTTCAACCTATCAAGTTAGCCTATCAGAGTCTACTGCTGGAAATACTCCTCTTCCAATATGCGCCACGACACCGGCGGGGCAATTGCGTAACACATTATCAGTTCAACAACATTCATTGCGTTATTCACGTGGTAGCTGACAAATTTTTCGAACTTATAAAACAATGGATTAGCAATTTGCTTCAAAATTATTGATTTACACAATTAGGGTGCCGGCCCTCCGCCTTTCCCATCCAATCTGTCCGCCGCTGCTCTTCTTGTTCTTCACTCTACCATACACGTCTTGGCAATTAACTGTAGTGTCATTGTTATTAGCCAGGACAGGACGACCAGCGTCTTCCTGTCTGCTACAGTATAGGTTGTAAAAAAAAAGAAAGAAAAAAACGTTTGAAAAGACGAGGAGGAAACTGTTCTTCGTCGTCTTTCCAAAGGTTTTTTATCCAACCTGAATTGTCCCACTTCTGGGCAAATCTATTTTAGTTATTATTTAATGATTTACGTACAAATTAAACCTGAACACTTCGAAGACGGCCGTTTAAATTGTAATTACAAGCTGCATAACTGCATTAAGGCTCCTACAAACAGGCGCGACACGCAACGCGACACAAAGGCACCGCTCGTCGCGCGACACGCGGTTCCTTTGTGTCGCGTGCGATTCGCGTCGCGTGTTGCGTCTGTTTGCAGGAGCCTTTAATGTACTAACTACCTTCATCATTTATGGCCAATTCCGGAAGGTTTATGTGTATAATACATTAGTATTAAACTTGCATAGTCTATTAAATAAATCTCGATGTTTTGCCAAGTCGTAAAAGCCGTGTGAAGCAGAGGCGGGTTACTAGTCTCTGATCTAACCTGAAACTGCAAAATATAACTAAGTAGGTATACCTATCACCGCATTAAAAATAGTCCCTCAAATTATTAGAAGAATCATCTTCACCTTGACATTCACAATAGAATGCCGGGTCATATGAATCAGACGCGGCTACGTCTGAGGTCACATTAAACAGGATAATAATATAATTATAACATCATCGACCATTATAAATTGACCTGGCACTCATTTGCATAATCATCTTTTAATTGACTTTAAGAATAATTACAATATACAACTTACCTAACGCCTGGACAGCTTTTAACTCTCTACAAAGCGCAAGTCCGATCCTGCATGGAGTATTGCCGCCACCTTTGGGATGGCACAGCTAAATACCAACTTGCCGCGCTTGATTCGGTGGAACGCAGAGCTAAGAGGCTCATTGGCGACGTAAGACTGGTGGATGCCAAGCTTCACAGCTTCGCTCATCGCCGCAAGGTCGCCTGCTTGTTGATCTTCTACAGTTTATACTTCAGTGAGTGTGCTAAAGTACTCCATGACCTCATTCCGCCTGCCCCCTTCTACCATCGGACGCACTGCAGGTTACCATCCCTACTTAGTTGCTATTCCACCAATTCGCACTGAGCGTTTCTAAATGTCTTTTTTCATGCGCACAGCAAAGGAGTGGAACTCTCTACCTGCGCCTGTGTTTCCGAACGCATACAACCCCGATCTCTTCAGAGTGAGAGTGAACAGGCTTCTTCTGGGTAAGCTCGCTCCATCATCGACTTTGTCTCTGTCATCTCCTCCTCCCTCACCTAGACTAGAGTCAAGAGCAAACCTTTCTCAAATAACACAAAAATTTCTCAAAAGACAATCCCTGAGCGGGTTAATCAGGAGTAATGGAAACAGCAATTAAGAATTTATGATAGATAAGTACCTACCTAATAAATACAGATTCATTTCATATATTTTTTAATGAATCACACATCATTATTAACAAAGTACCTACTAAAAGTATTATAATAATAATAAAATTTGTTTATTCGGATAACTTTGATCCATACATGTGACATACAACTAGTACAAAATAGTAAGCAGGGACTTGGTCCGCTGCACTAACATCCATGTCAGGGGACAATCGTGCCTAGCAGCAATGGCACTCAAGATGCTGTGGCGACTTCCACGCAACCGACTAATGAATGACGCGGTCTTTTTGCGCCATAAAGCTGCAAAGCCATCTGTGTGTGCATTCGCAAACATTGCTGATGCGCTACAGAAACGTGGAAGCCGCAACAGCGTCCTGAACGCATTATTAAATTGGACCCGTAGAGCATTGTACGCCCGTTGCGTGTAGTTAGCCCACAGTCCCCCCGTGTACAGTGAGGTGCAATACGCATTAAATAAATTAGTGCGTTGGTTGTAACTTGTATGTAACTCTTGTTACTTGCTAATAGGAACCTTGAGGATAACTATTGTGATCAGGCAGTGACAGGCTGGCGACTATCGCCTACGGAATGACTTATAGCCTTCAGATCACTCGTGAGATGCGGTCTGTGCATGCCTTTATTTACGCAAGGATGGATTCGTTGAAAATGTTTCGTTTATCAATTTCACTTTGACTTTTGCTATATTTTACTAGCTTTATGCCACGTCCTATTTAAAAGCGATCACCGCGCGTATACGCGATCTTTGCGTGTATATGTCAGTTTTTGTTCGGTGAACTTGAACGCGCGGTCGCGCCGAAAGAGGGCGTTGTCCGGTTTTCCGAACAAAAAGTGACATATGCACGCGACGATCGCGTATTCACGCGGTGATCGCTTTTAAATAGGACGCGGGGTTATGGTGGGTAAACAATGTCGTCGAAACACTTGATGAAAAGTGACTGCAATCGTTTACTCACATAGCTTGTAATTTTCTGTTTCATTTTTTTATTAAAAGGATATACAAGGTGTAATTTAAATAACGCACAACCTCCTAAGGGGTCTACTAAGGGCTAAGAAATCACTGTTCCAATTTTCTGTTTCATTTTTTTATTAAAAGGATATACAAGGAGTAATTTAAATAACGCACAACCTCCTAAGGGGTCTACTAAGGGCTAAGAAATCACTGTTCCCTACATTTTGACGAGTTAGTAGGGAACAGTTGATTTTTTTCGCGGCTTCAGGTTTAGTCCCATAATGAAAGTTGTTCATAACGATGAGTACAATGACCCCTTAAGAGGTTGTGTGTTATTTAAATTACACCTTGTATAGGGATAGAAGAAATAATAGACTAGGACAACCTTAGTCATTCAAGTTGGGAATGCCAAGCACGACAATGATGAGAATAAAACATCAACAACTATGGTTCTGAGGCCAGCGATGTATCTGCTTGGTTTTGTAAGTGCATACGTGGCAGGGGCGAAGCCTTCATACAACCTGATTCCTATCAGCTTCCCTTCGGAACAACCACTCTTCTTAATGTATACTATTGCCAAATAATATGGTACACCTATGTGTATAACTGCGGCCAAGAAACTGGGCATCCTAAATAGGGTGAAGCGATACTTTACGCCTGGACAGCTTTTAACTCTCTACAAAGCGCAAGTCCGATCCTGCATGGAGTATTGCAGCCACCTTTGGGATGACTCAGCTAAATACCAACTTGCCGCGCTTGATTCGGTGGAACGCAGTCTTCTACAGATTGTACTTCGGTGAGTGTGCTCGAGAATTCCACGACCTCATTCCGCCTGCCCCCTTCTACCATCAGACATCTAGACGCACTGTAGGTTACCATCCCTACCCAGTTGCTATTCCACCAATTCGCACTAAGCGTTTCCAAATGTCTTTTGTGATGCGCACAGCAAAGGAGTGGAACTCTCTGCCTGCGTCTGTGTTTCCGAACGTATACAACCCCGATCTCTTCAAAGTGAGAGTTAACAGGCTTCTTCTGGGTAAGCTCGCTCCATCGTCGACTTTGTCTCTGTCATCTCTGACCTAGACTAGAGTCAAGAGCAAACCTATCTTAAATAAAAAAAATAAAAAAAAAATAACTGTGTATCACAACACATTACACAATTATATTTAATACCAGTTTAATACATCATAAGATTAAAGACCTACAGATTTTTGTGTGATTTTATGAGAACTGAACAATTTTTTCTTCGGCTTCCCTCTAATGATGATTGTAGCTACGCCACTGATACGTGGTGGTAGACACTCCATCGGTTGGGCTGCCAAGGTATAAAATAGGGCTCTTCTAGTAAATACGCAAACACTGCAAACCAAAGCCAAAGATTACGCAACAGTTAGCAATACAACTCTAGTCTTTGTTGCATATAACACGAAGAGTACAAAGCCTACCTACTCAAATACAAGGTGTAACATAATTAACGCACAACCTCTTAAGGGGTCATAGTACTCATCATTATGAACAACTTTTACTATGGGACCAAACCTGAAATCGCGAAAAAAAATCATAATAAGCATAACTCGTCAAAAAGTAGGGAACAGCAGTTTTTTTTTTTCGCGATTTCACGTTTGGTCTCATAGTAAAAGTTGTTCATAATGATGAGTACAATGACCCCTTAAGAGGTTGTGCGTTATTTATGTTACATCTTGTGTATCTTCATGTTATTTACATAAATATTTTTTAGGATTTTAGCTGCAAACCGAACGCTGCTGAGATCACTCACCTATAAAAGCTTCGATGTTCATTGAATAAACATTACTCAATTGAAATTCTTACAACGTATTTAATAAGCAAAATAAACATATACATTACCTTTTTCGTTAAAGGTCGCAGTTGCAACAGAATTGAGCACAATATTGTATTAAGGTGTGCACTTTGTTCATCTTCTTTACTTCAAGCAATTTTATCAAATACTCTATGTTTGTAAGTCTTATATATAATTGACAAGATAATTTAAATATTAACCAGCCTTTATTGATCTATCTAACTTAACTAGCCTGTACTGTCCCACTGCAGAGCAAAGACCTCCCTCTCCCTTTTTCACACAATTCTGTCTTTTGCTAGTCAGCCAGTCCATTTGGTAGGAGTCAAGCTCGTCCCGCCATCTTCGTCTCGCCTGCCGCAATGTCGTCGTGCGTTTAGTGGGACCCAATCGGTGGTTCTCTTGGCCCATTTGTCGTCTTTTATTGAATGAGTGTATATTTGAGGAGCAAGAACATAGATTTTTATGAATTGAAACAAATTAAACTGAACGCAAATGGAACTCCCCATCCCCCTGCCCAGTTTCATTTACGAGTAAATGCCCCTGAAGGGTCAAAATTATAAGTCTAACCCTAAGCTTCTATTTTCTCGTAGAAATCTCGCCAAATCACCTAAATTATTTATTCCTTCCCTAAACACCAGCTCACCTTTTCGTCTTGGAATTTCCTTATGAATCAGTGTTCACCATTTGTCCTAAATGAAAACCACTCATCAACGTTTGTTGAAACGTGTATTCAGACTGCTTATCCCCAAAATAAAAGTTCAAAGATAAACTCTTATTCTCAAGCAAACAATCAATAAACAGGAATGTGCAAGATCTAAGTGACAAGTGACAACCTTGACATTAAAATGTCAACATTCCTTCATCGAGCGAGTTTCGAACATCGGATCGAATCGTGTATCTTCGTGTTGCTTCGTTTTTGTTGCCCGTGCGCATGTTAACTAATAAGATGCGTCGTCTGTCACACCGATGTCTTAAAGAGGATTAAATTGATAGGATTCATTATTCATTGAATAATTTAAATTAATGGAATGTCATAAAGTTGATTGTTTAGTTTCAAGTTAATCCGATGCGATGATCTGAGATTAATCATATTTATCGAGTGTCCGTCAATCATCAGCCAGGACCAACCTACTCGCCACTGCTGGCCGTGCCGACAGCCAGGACCAACCTACTCGCCACTGCTGGCCGTGCCGACAGCCAGGACCAACCTACTCGCCACTGCTGGCCGTGCCGACAGCCAGGACCAACCTACTCGCCACTGCTGGCCGTGCCGACAGCCAGGACCAACCTACTCGCCACTGCTGGTCGTGCCGACAGCCAGGACCAACCTACTCGCCACTGCTGGCCGTGCCGTATCTGTGTGGTCTTTGACTGAGACAAAAATATCGTGGGGGGATTTTATCGCGCACTGGATTTTAACTACTCAGAAAGTGAATTAAGTTCTGATAAGAGTGGTGAAATTGTCCCAGAAGCAATTGGAGAAATGGCCAAAAACGTAACATTAATTTTGTGCCTTATAAATTTAAAAGATTGTACACAGCACACAACACATTTACTATTTAAATTAAATCTTTACCGTAATATAATATAATAATTAAATCTTTCAATAAATCGAAAAGATGGCGGGTTTATGTCACACGAGCTATAAAATAGTAATCGTGCATTAATAAAAGCGTGCTAACTTCACGCCGTGCAATAATGGCCTAACTAAGTCATACGTATCGTAATGTACTAGAAACAATAATAATGTGATTTGACAAAAACAACTTTTTATCAGCTTATTCTTTATTAATTGTGAATTTCTGAAATATTCGTTATACTCAAAAATGCAAACCTTTTTGCACAGTCATCTTCCTTGCTTTACCCTTCGGTGTGAGGTGCATCCATTGTTATCGTCAATTAAGTCGCATGCTATCAATTTTCTCGTTAATTACTGTAGATACTCATCATTTTCTAAAATAACACAGCAGGTGATGTCTCTTAAAGAATTTAACCTTTAAAGGACATCGTCGAAAATCGCCCTAGGACCATTGCAACATCTGACGTACATAATCTAAACTATATTCATAATTTATTTAATACTAATTGCGAATATCTGTAAGAAACATTCTGCGTTCCATAACGAACAATTTTCTTGAACATGGGGACATGTTCAAGAAAAAGCTGACGAGTTGGTTATTGGATAATTGCTTTAATGACATTGGCGATTTTATGGAATTGGCGATTTTTTTACATTCAGAAGTAACTTTTAAACAATTGATTTTAAAGTAACGATTACCTTATTACAATAATATTAATTGACATTGGACTTGATTGTAAATTACAAATCTTAAAATTAATTGTACTTTGGTAAAAAGACATTTGAATATTTGTGCACCAAATACAAGTTTTTTGTGGTGCTCGTAGATGATATGGCTGGAAAAGGAGTGACTACCAAGATGACGAATAATAGAGAGATATGGAAGAAAAAAGGGTGTGTGTGCGTGTGTGAAAATCCAGTGCGCGATAAAATCCGTGCGAACATCAGCTAACGCTTTTGTGTTAACGCATGTATTAATTTCACTCCTCATAAATTTTCCATACCGGGGGCCTTATATGAAAATCGATTCTTTAGGAGTATAAACTCGAAAAAGACATTTTGCGCCGACCCCAAATAAATTGGGATAAGGACAGGAGAATGATGATCATATTTATTATGTTGTGGTAGAATGTAAAGAACTTAAGAAATATTAATATCAGTAGGTACTTTGTAAAACTACTAGCTTACAAATAAATAAATTCTGATTCTGATTCTATAAAAATTTGTTTTTTTTTTTTTTTTGTTTTTAAATTTTTATACTCTAATTTAATGATTGTTGATGCTATGAGCGCTCCCTACTGCACTAATTCTGTCCTTACTGTAGAACCTCCTAACATACATTCGAGATTAGGAGACCAGGAGACCCATAGCACAGGTTTTACTTAGTATGGGCTCCTGTCTCCTATCTTCAAACTTTTTCCTTTATAAACTTTCATTTCATCATCATTCTAAGCTACTTGTGGGAGAAAAAAAAATAAAGGCTTCACGACAATGAGAAGTCAGCGCCCTAATTGCGTAATACACTATCAATCACAATCTGAATGATTTTGAAGCAAATTGCTAATCCATTGCTTCATATGTTTGAAAAATTTGTCTGCTCCACAACGTAAATAACGCAATGAATGTTGCTGAACTGTCAAAATGAAACCGATTCCCACTGTAAGTGTGTTAGTTGTGTTACGCAATTGCCCCGCAGCTTATACAAGAAATTTATAGCTTGCTTGTCGTGTGTACATAATATGACATTCATGTACGGACCACCAGTTGTCAAACCTGCATTAATCAGGGGATTTAAATATTAAATGCATAATAATGAATATTATTATAATTATTATACATTCAAATAGCTGCCATGCAGTGTGGCATTTAAAAAGAATGTGTGTGTGTTTTTTTTCTAACTTGATCTACCTACCAGTTATGAAACTATTTTGTTGTACTGGTGAAATTGTTAAATCAAAGTCAATACTACTAATATAAAATTATGGGTTTTTTTACGTAGAACATTAAAGTGGAATAAAAATGGTACAGATGCCAGCACATCAAGCTACTACAATCTGTCAAATTTCTTTAATAGATTTTCGACTTTATTGCTAAAGCATTAGGTTCAAGGTTGATTGGGAAAACTTGACAGTTTCGGGTAGCTTGATGTGCTGGCGTCCATACGTCCTTTAAAAGAAATAACAGTCGAATAACCAGCTCAGGAATAATGTTATGCTCACATCTCGAAAATGAGCATTTAATAAATACTTTTTTTTTTTTTAATAATTTATATAACCTAGACTAAGACCTGCGGGGTACCTAATTGCGTTACACAATTAAAATGACAATTGATCGGCAATGGGTTTAATTTTGACAGTTCACCCATGCTCATTGCGTTATTTACGTAGTTGAGCAGACGAATTTTTCAAACCTAAGAAGCAATGGATTAGCAATATCCTTCAAAACTCTCGGATTGTGATTGAAAGTGTGTTATGCAATTTAGGGTGCTGGCTGTGTGACATGAAATTTGACGGAAGTTTTACTTCTTAGAGACTTGATTTAACTCTTCT
Source organism: Fissipunctia ypsillon (assembly GCA_947568875.1). Lineage (NCBI taxonomy): Eukaryota > Metazoa > Arthropoda > Insecta > Lepidoptera > Noctuidae > Fissipunctia > Fissipunctia ypsillon. Next base: position 19,254,627 of record OX387662.1, read on the forward strand.
TCTTCTTCTTCTCTTCTTCTCAGAGTAGTCAGATAGGAAACGCCGGCCTCATCTAGTTTAAAAAAAAAAATGTTTGACGTGTAAAAGTGTTTGTATAAACCTACTTATAGAAATAAAAAAAAAAACTATCATAAACCAAGAAATAGGTTACAGTTTTTAATCAAGCGTTAAATCAACCATAACATTTTTATAACCATTTAAATCTCGAATAACCTATCACTGCAGCCATCTGTCACTCCGCTCTCATTCTCACACAAACTTGTATAACCAGCCAGTTATTCGGATGACATAACTCTATGGTAATGCTCTATAGTTTATGGTAATCGCAGGGCCGGCCCGCCTATGCGTGGTCCTTCTTGCAACACATCCGTTAGGAGTAGATACCGGTAGATTACTTTAGAGGTGGTTGACCGTAATCAGATTAGCCGTGACACCTGTGAACTCTGAAGTTTTAACACCAAATTGGTTGGACATTGTTGATGCCTTTTAGATGTATTGAGACCCTTTTGACAAATCATCTACTTAATTATACTTAGCTGATCCAGGTGCCAAAGACAAATATCTATGACAATTTTTTCGGGCAGTTATTGAGACCAGTTTGATTCCGAGCTTTTTCATCCATTTAAGGCAGGGTTTCTTTAACTTTTTGCAGTCACGAACCACTTTCACAATATAAATAATTCCACGGACCCCTGTCAAAAAATATTTTAAGTAAAGAAAACGAGCCATATTTATATTGAAAAATCACTTTTATTAGTTGGGTTTCATTACTTACTGCAGTGAGAGACGTGGCGCCACAGGAGTAAATGAACAGATCAGAGTATTAGAAACAAACATGAAACAACTGTGCTGCTAAGAAATCCTGCCCTGCTAGAAGTTTAGCCATTGTTCAAGTAACTCATGTTTTGTGACTGACGATACGTTATCGTCGCGGTGAGTTCTTGGCTTAACCTAGACGAGATTATTACACTATTTCCTAGTAAATAGGTTAAGAGTTAGCTGACCTACTGCGGACCCCTGGTGCACATGCCACGGGGGGTCCGTGGACCCCACTTTAAGAAAGCCTGATTTAAGGGTTTATTTAAAAGCTTTTAAAGTTAAGAGCAGTTTAAGAGCGTTGTCACATTTTGCACCTCTCTCGCTCACACAAAACCTAATTTTTAAGAATGTTAAATGAAAAAATGCTTTTTTGAAAAATGTAATCAATGGGCGGTCTACAAAATAATATTAATTTAATAGGTAGTTATTCAAAAACACATTTCTATTGTGTTATCTAATAAACTTATGTAATTAAGTGTTATGATCTGTTTTTGAGATGATGTAAATAAATGCCACAATGAAAATGTGTTTTTAATAATTACCTATTAAACTAATATTATTTTGTAGACCGCCCATTGATTACATTTTTCAAAAATGCATCTTTTCATTTAACGTTATTAAAAATTTGGTCCCGTGTGAGCGAGAGAGGTGCAAAATGTGACAACCCTCTTAAGCGTCAAAAAATGTATGGTTAAGCACACGTTAAACAATGTCTTAACTTTAAGCAACGCTTGTAACTGAACCCCTTGGTTGCTTGCAAATGTTAGGGCAATTTAATCACTCCTCTTCCTTTACACATAAACTTTTTAACTACCACTACTTACAACGAATATTAAACTACATGAAAGAAAAGCACAAAGACTTGTGAAAGTTCTTTAAAAATGTGTCATTTAAACCTCCCTTTGCAAATATAATCCAACCTTTTTGCCACCTATTGTACCATCTGTCAACCTTTGACAGATGAGGCCGACGCCATATTGCAATCAACTTTGACATTACCTCGGCATTCGGGGCGGTCGGCTCTCATTCGGGTGCTCTCGGAATGCGTATGCGTGACTAGTGTTTTGCAATGCATACTTTGTCATAAAGCGATCGTGTTTTAGCGACACGAGTAATGATGGATGTTGAAAATGGTTTTATATTGTAATATTTATCTTGACGTTTAGCATGAGAATTGGAGATCTTGCTGTTAAACAATAGCTCTGTGCAATAGTATTTAGTTTGTGGCACGATGTGGATTGTGTAGTCCCTAGTTTATGATATACTTGCTTGCTAATAATAATGGTACTAAGCAAAATAAATACGGTTAATGATGAGTAGTAGTATCTTCCTGAAAACTTGCACTTACCCTCTCAAAATAAGCTTGGAACTAAGGATCCCACTGAAGTTATTACAATCTAGCGTAGTGGACTTATTCTTCAACAATAAATGTACCTTAGTCTAGTAAATGACAACATTATTTCAAAACCAATTTTTTTAAACATACTATTTTATTGACTGCCTCGTTGGTCTAGTGGTCGCAAGCGCTACTACTGAGCATGAGGTCCTGGGTTCGATTCCCAGGTCGGGCAAAGTGTTATTGGGTTTTTCTATCTGGAATTTCTCAGTAGTAGCCCGGAGTCTGGATTTGTGCCCGGTAAATGGCAATAGGCTCGCCCCCTATTACATGGGACTTAAACATAACTGGCGAAATGTGGGTGTATTATAGGTACACCTCTGCCTAACCCTTCGGGGAAACAAGGCGTGATGTTATGTTATTTTATTAAACTTTGAACATGTTGAAGAAACATGCAAGCACTACATGCACTGGACCCGCGTGGTCGAATACGAGCTACCCACTACGTCCCGGCAGTGAGAACATTTCCTATAATGCATCATAGACTAAAACCTCACCTCTCTTTGTCAACAGATGCGACTCAGACCACACAGCCGAGATGTTATACACACACCTCCAAGCATTAATAGAGCGACCAGAAAACCAGAAGAAATTCGCGGACATTGAGCGCAAACTACAAATGAGAGGAGCCTTACCATCTTCGAAAAAACCCCCGGACTCCTCCCTAGGGAGCGAAGTATCCAGGGAATCGGACTCGGGGAGCAACGAGGAGAGATGCGTGGCGAACCTATATGACAGTTTGGCCGCTGAGTTAAAACAAAAGCTATCGACAGGTAAAAGGGGCTTAGGTCAGTCTTTTTGATTATTTTTCGTAGGTAGATGTTGTCGCTTGCTTCTCCACGCCTTTTTGTGCATCGGTTTGGTATGTAGTTTTAATAAAGCTTTTTTTTATTTGTGTATTATGCTGTATGCTGCTGAAATGAAGATGGAATTGATGTAGGTTTTTTTTGTTGTGATTAACAACCAAGCTGATCTCACTAAGTAAGATTCAGTTAAATACATGTTTCTTATTTAGCCATTTCAAATACAAGCTTTTGTAAATGTGGACGTCCCCGCATCCACAATATGTTTGTTGTATTCCGTATTCAAAAATTCAAAATAGAGTTTTTTCCAAAGACTGAAGTAGTTTTTGGTACTTGCTTTAAATGTTTCAAAACCTTAGCTAAGATAAGAACTTTTTAAGTACTAATTTTTATTTATAATAATTATTTATACATGTCTCGGAATTAACGCACAACCTCTTAAGGGGTCATTGTACTCATCATAATGAGCAACTTTCACTATGTGACCAAACCTGAAATCGCGAAAAAAAAATCAACTGTTCCCTACATTTATGTTCGCAGAACTCGTCAAAATGTAAAGACCAGCTGATATTTTTTCACGATTTCAGGATTGGTCCCATAGTAAAGGTTGTTCATGATAATGAGTACAATGACCCCTTAAGAGGTTGTGCGTTAATTCCGGGACATCTTGTATAGGTTGCCCAATATAAGCCTTGCGGTTAAAGAAAAGTTTATACTTTTATAATCCTCCTGCATATTTAAAATCCCTATTGACACTAAGCTGCAATTTTTTTAAGTCCCTTTAGTTTCCGAAATTCTGATCGATCAGTAAATCCACTCCCAAACCCCTTGTGATTGCTTAACTAAAATTGCACCTTATGACAAACCTATCTTATGACAACATATTAAATTGATCACTCGCCCTCAAAAACTCACCCCCACAAACTCGCCCCCACTCACTCACCCCCTCAATCTTACAGGCAAGAGCCCGATCCTCCTGCCACCTCGTGACTACGACACGGTCCACCGCCAGAAAGGGAACCTCTCCAACATCGACACTAGACGCTGCCTCAACCAAAACATCGTGGGGGTGAATGCGCGGCGTAAGCTCGAGTCTTCGGGGGGGAGTTCCGGGATAGGAAGCGATCTCGCCCCCTCGCCCGAGAGGAATGAGTACAGACAGCATGATAATCATAGTACTAGTGGTGAGTTGATGCTTCTTATGATTTTTTTTAGTTATTAAGTCGTTGATGATGTCGTGATGGCCCAGCGGTTACGGCCCCGCCTCTCAAGCACGAAGTTGTGGGTTCAAATCCGGGCATGTACCAATGTCAGTTTTTTCTATTCATAATTATGCAATTATTCAGTTTATCTTGGATTTTACTGACATTGGTGAAGGCAAAACAACGTGAGGAAACCTGGACTTATAGTTAATTATCATCTGCTTGCCTTTTCCCGACTATGTTGGGGTCGGCTTCCAGTCTAACTGGACTTATAGACAATAATATAAGTCTGAAATCGCCAACCAACCTTAAGCAAGCCAGGTGATCAATGCTCGTGCCTTCTCTGAATGAGAAGAGGCCTCTAATGTTAATCCTTACTAATAGAAAGAAAGAAAATAAATTTATTTGACAATTAATACTAATAGTAGGCTGGCTATTATCGTGGGCCCCTGGAGTTGCTTAGGACTGTGAAATGCTAACTTGCTTACTGTTGCGTTTAACGGAGATCCTGGTGATTAGAACAGTTACCCATGGGCAAAAAGTCGACATAACCAGTAATCTTCCTATTTAAGTCAGGGGTATCTATGCAAATTCCCATAGGAGAAAAAATTAATAGCTTTCAACAAGAAGTGTGGAAAAAAATTAGTACAATGAACTCAAAAACTGTCCGGTAAGGACCAGGCCTGAGTCGACGGCGCGTTGTGTTCCACGCGCGCCTCAAAGAGATGTCAGCACTACTGACGGGGTCCGCTAGGGTCGATGCCAGCTAGGGTTGCGGGATGTTCGAAAGAGTTACCGTGGCCCCGGCACAGGCAACTGAAGGAACACGGGTGGGTTTAAGTCAGTAAAAGTCTGACACGCCCTCCCGCTCCGCCCAGAGCGAGAGAAGTCATTCGATGATTTCCCATCCAAAAAAAAAGGTTATAATGTTGGTACCTACAATGTTTTAATATTACTGTCATCACTAGCGATCTTATATCCCCTTTTTAAACAATTTTGAGCCAGAGGAGCTCGTGGCTAAGTATTTAATAACAGCTGCACGGGTCATCAGGTTAAGCTAAGCTTGCCGGGGTTGTCCGTGGATGGGTGACCATCTTTACATACCGAGACTCCTCCATGCCTTGGAAAGCACGTTAAGCTGTTGGTCTCGGCTGTCATTCGTAGATTTTTGACAGTCGTTACGGGTCGTCAGAAGCCCGAAAGTCTGACAACCAGTTTTACGAATGGGTATCGTATTACCCAATTACTGGGTTGTGGAGGTCAGATAGGCAGTCGCTCCATGTAAAATACTGCTATTCAGCTACATCCGGTTGGACTGGAAGCCGACCCCAACATAGTTGGGAAAAGGCTAGGCAGATTGGTTGATTGAAACAATTTTGAATCAAATCAAAATTCATAATTCTTTTTTCGCACATCGTCGGGTAAATAAAACTATTACTAGTATGAGAAACAAAATAAAATCTGTGATGGTTTGATTAGGCAGTTGCGTGAAGATGATTGTCGAATGTTTTTTGTAACATTTCAAGATGAGACCGTGGGTGCGTATGGTTGTAATAAAAAATGTATTTCCGCGTTCTTGTGCGTGATTTGTAAGAAAATTTAATACCTACATAAGTTGTATATTTTTATGCCCATAATAATTATGGTTGTTTAGGTAAGCTCAAGTGATTACAGGGTGGCAGGGACATCGACGCGAAGCCCCCCTGCGTTGAGTTGAAATTTATCGCCGGTTATTTAAAAAAAAACTGTTGTTTCTTACAAAAGTGCAATACCTATGCGGTCAAAAATGTATAGAACAGCAATTTTTTTTTTAATAACCGACCAAAAAAATTTCAACGCAAGGGGTCCAGAATCATGTACTGAACCCATGGCTTCGCGTCGATGTCCTGCCAGCCTGTATATTTTCCTAGTATCTTTCATAGTAACTACGGGTTTTAAGGTGTGCTAAACAGTTTCTCGGATATTCAATCAGCAGCATTTGTTGAACAATAAAGCCGACCTGAAGGAATTACTGCTGCGCCGATTGATGCCAAACCGATCTAGATTGAATTTTTCAATAGTGGAAAAAATGTGCTCGAGTAAACATTTAAGAAACAGGACCTTAAATACTGGGTTCGGAAAGATCGTTGTCCAGTGGAACCTAATTTAATATACAGGCTAATTTCCTTTGTGACTCTCTTCTTTGCTTTTTTTCTTTTCCTCTCTATATGAGAAGAGACAAGTGCCATATAGGACATACTTTTTGATATTAGTATCTGATGATCCCTTGAAGAAAAACAATCATAAATTCGCAAAAACCTAACCTAACCAAACATTCTGGCTAGCCTTTTCCCAACTATGTTGGGGTCGGCTTCCAGTCTAACCGGATGCAGCTGAATACCAGTATTTTACATGGAGCGACTGCCTATCTGACCTCCACAACCTATTAACTGGGTAATACGATACCCCATGGTAAGATTGGTTGTCAGACTTTTAGGCTTCTGAAGATCTATAACGAATGTCAAAGATCCACGAATGACAGCCGGGACTAAGGGCTTAACGTGCTTTCCGTGGCACGGAGGAATCTCGGTATGTAAAGATGGTCACCCATCCACGGACAATCCCGGCAAGCGTAGCTTAACCTGATGGATCGACCCGTGCGGCTGTTATTACTTAGCCACGGGCTCCTAAGATCTAAGAAAAATCTAACTAACCATGTTATTATATTAGTAAATGCGGTCATTCGTCGTGACCACCCAGTTTGCATCACCGACCGATTCGTACCAAAACCGCAGGTTTTTGAATAACTTACAGAAATATATTATGTAATGTTTTGTTATTTATTACCGACTTATATTCATGTAATATTGGTCGTAATATGTCTGTTTGATGATTTATGTATGTTTGTACAAGGTGTAACATAATTAACGCAAAACCTCTTAAGGGGTCATTGTACTCATTATGAACGACTTTTACTATAGGACCAAGCCTGAAATCGCGACAAAAAACCAGCTGCTCCCTACATTTATATTCACATAGCTCGTTAAAATGTAGGGAACAGCAGATTTTTTTTTCGCGATTTCAGGTATGGTTCCATAGTAAAAGCTGTTCATAATGATGAGTACAATGACCCCTTAAGAGGTTGTGCGTTAATTATGCTACACCTTGTATAAACTACGTAATAATCTACCTATGCTATAGACAAATGCTACTTTTTGACATAACTTCACGCCTATGTTCCGCGACGGGTTGGGCAGAGGTGCATCCATTAGGTATACACATTCTGCTAGTTAACTCCCATATAATAGGGGGGGGGGGGGAGCCAATTGCCATCAACCGGACACAAATCCAGACTCCGGGCTGCTACTGAGAAAATCCAGATTTAAAAACCCAATAGCACTTAGGTACTTGCTTATGCTACCCCACACACGTTACGATTTACTTGCGCAAGCAAATCGTTACGTGTGTGGCTAGCATTACTTTTTGTGGTTTTAAATAAATACGAAACTTTCACTTAACTTCTGGGAAAGTAGGTACGATATTGTTTGTTTGACAGTCTGACAGTCTACCTTCAGATAACGCTGTAGGTGTGACCACAAAATATTCAGACACATCCACCTAAAACTAGTCAGAAAAAGGCCAAATAAATATTAGAACGGTAACTAGCTTACCGGGATCAGCACATGTGTGAGATTGTGTCTCTACCTTATAAATACACCCACGATACTTTACTAAATCCTGAGTGGCAATTCCTGTATTTTTAAGAGAGAGAAGATATTCTACGATCCCAGTCTCAACCTGCTAAATAAACTTTAATTTACCTACCTATATTTTTGACAAGTTTTACACAAAGACACCGCTCGTCGCGCAATACGCGGTGCCTTTGTGTCGCGTGCAATTCGCGTCGCGTCACGCTCCTGTTTGCAGAAGCCTTGATTGCCGCTGATATGAGATTGTTACTTGAATTTGAACGTTTTTAAGCTCTAGCCTTCAGCTGTGGAAAAACCTTTTCAAAAGAAAAACCTTTACAGTGCCTCTGCATTCAAAATAATAATAAAAAAATCTACAACCGAACACACGGTCTACACATAGTCTCAAATATTCCAACACACATGCATATTTCGATTGCTTTCATGAAATTAATCCGGTTGCATTCAAATGTCACGAAAAGTTGCGCGCGGAAGCTTACGACATGCTAGTCAACACTCTTTGGTACTCCTATATCGGTTCATTATGAGAATTTTTATTATTTTAGTTAACATAATTATAGTCACTTCCTCGTTGAAAGTAGACTGCCTCGTTGTGTCGTCTAGTAGTCGCAAGTTCGATGCCTGGGTCGGGCAGTGTTATTGTGTTTTTCCATCAGGAATTTCTCAATAGCAGCCCGGAGTCTGGATTTGTGCCCGGTTGATGGCAATAGGCTCGTCCCCTATTAGATGGGTTGGTGAAATGTGGGTGTACTTTTATAGGTGGACCTCTGCCTAATCCTCCGGGGAATACATACATACATAATCAGCCTATAATGTTCCCACTGCTGAGACACAGGCCTCCTCTCTACGAGAGAGAGTGGGCCATAATCCACCACGCGGGCCCAGTGCGTGTTGGCAGATGTCACATGTCTTCGAATTTTTGGTTCCAGCACACGCCGGTTTCCTCACGATGTTTTCCTTCACCGTTTTGAGAGCAGTCCGGGGAATGCAAGTGTGATATTATGTTATGTTAAAAGAGAAAGGATAAATCATTTTCATATACAACATGTCCCGGAATTAACTCACAACCTCTTAATGGGTCATTGTACTCATCATTATGAACAACTTTTACTATGGGACCAAGCCTAAAATCGCGAAAAAAAACTGCTGTTCCCTACATTTTGATGAGTTATGCGAACATAAAATGTAATAGTTAAGGTAAGAAATAGGTACCTACTTATATTTTTATGGTTGAATAGCATTTTTAATAGATCCTAATCGGTTTTGATAAACTGCTTTTTCAGGCTAAATAAATGCTGTTTTTTATCATAAAAAGTAATCTCTTGTCAATAAAAATAACTCATATTCGATGTCCTTAGCACACAATATTGGTAGTTCACGAAGATATGAAGATTAACGATGTTCACACAAAGTTTAGCATAATAATGATTATATTATTCGCGATGTAACGACATGTTTGGCGTTCAATATGCGATAGACATAAGGTTTTTTGGTATAGATATTATAGTTTTCTTGTCTTAAATAATTATCTTTAGGCCTTTTGTGTTTGTTATTATTTTGATTCTTAAACTTGAATTCATGGTATTTGCTAAATAGCAAAAATAAGAGATTTTAGTATTCAATGCCAAAATCAAGGGTCCCCACGAAGCTCTATAGAGATCTTTTAATATAAAACTGCACGCCCTCCACTGTTTGTTACATACACTTTTCAAATGACTGTATAGAAATTTTAACGTGCTGCGTGGGGCGTGCAGTTTTAAGGCTCCTGCAAACAGACGCGACACGCAACGCGACACTAAGACACAGCGTGTCGCGCGACGAGCGGTGCCTTTGTGTCGTCTTTTTAATAACCCGTCGCCATCTTTAATCGTCTACGCATATAACAGCTACAATATAAAACCTAACATATGATTAATATACAATTACTGTATGTGAGACGTTTTCTATAGGAAGTGACGTCATCAGACGGTTATTACTGCTAAGAACATGGTATCAACCCATTGTTGTTTGTATTCTTAATTGTTATGTGATAAAAAATGGATTGGATCAGCAACGGAATTGGTATTGAAAGGTTTATAAATGCCTTAATTAAAAATGGCTCCGACTTATAAGACACTAGCTTCTGCCCGCGACTTCGTACGCGTGAAATTTCTTGTCCCCCCGACCCACCCCGTCACATCACATCGCTCGCCCGCGCTATTACTTCGTTTTCGCTTAGTGTTATTTTTGACTTTTTTTCATTTTGCTCGGCTCCTAAGGGTCATAGCGTGATGTTAAATAGCATATAACCTTCTTCAAAAATTGGGCTATGAAATGTAAAAATAATTTTTCAAATCCGACTGGTAGTTCCAGAGATTACCCCCTACATACAAACACCCCCCCCCCCCTACATACAAACACCCCCCCCCCCCCGCTACATACAAACTTACAAACAAATTTTACCTCTTTATAATATTATTATATATGAGAGATCCTCACTGCATCAGCAGTTTAATGTTCCCACTGCTGGGACACAGACCTCCTCTTTCTGAGAGGGAGTGAGTCATAATCCAACACAGGCCCAATGTGTGATAGTGGATGTCACACACATGTCTTCGAATTTTTGGTTCGTGACACATTGTAGTCAGCATACAAATCACCACAGTTTTCAAACGCCCATATAATAAAATGAAACATTAAAATTACATACATTGCTATTATAACGTATCTGTGTACGTTTGCTCTCAAATAGTTCAAGAGCACAACCTTCGACGTATCAAAGCATTGAGACACTTAATGACTTGTGAAACATTTGCCTCCAAAATATTCACACCTCACTTTAACCGACCTACTTGATTCAAATCTGACAAGGAAATTAAAACTCTGTGTTTGAAGGTATAGGGTGCAAAGTTAAACGTGTGTGCAAAGTAGATATGGTTGATTTCGTGTGGTTTTTACCAAGAGGTTGTAGCGAACACGAGCAAAGCGTTCCCTTTCAAAAAATTGACGATTATTTTTGACACGAAATTTTTGAAAAGAGATACGGTCTTACCTTTCCCATAAGGGCTTTAAAGTAAGACATGCTTTATATGTATAAATATTTATTTTCGAAATAGGTTTTGATAGACCCTCATCCTACTATAATAATAATCACACTAATAATATAAAGGCGAACGTTTGTGAGTGTGTGTGAATGTTTGTTACTTCTTCACGCAAAAACTACTGAACGGATTTGGATGAAATTTGGCACACAGATAGTTTATAACCTGTATTAACATTTATAGGATACTTTTTATATAGTATATTATAAACACGAAAGTTTGTGAGGATTGATGGATGGATGTTTGTGACTATTTCACATAAAAACTCCCGAACGGATTTAGATGAAATTTGGCACATAGATAGTTTATAAGTTGGATTAAAATATAGGAGCTTTTATCCCGGTATTCTTACGGGATCGAGACTTATGCGGGTGAAACCGCGGGACGCTGCTAGTAAAAAATAAAAAGCCATAGACTTATTTTCTCGTCAATATTGCAAAATAATATATTAAAATCATCTATTCTTCGATGCTGCTTTTAACTGCATCCTTGTGTAAGCTACTGCCTTTCACTATATATGCAGATTAGGGCAATTTACCCTTTGAGCTTTCATGAGAAGCTTTGGGTTCGAAAGTGCTAAATTGGGTGTTAAGGCTCAATTTACATTGCAGCGGAACGGAATGGAAGCGAATTTTTGTTACGAAATCGTGTAAAGCATTATGAACTTTATGTCAATTGTGTAAAGTAAAAACTAGATACGAGCCAAAAATCATGTCGCGTGTCCCGCATCTAGCTGCTCGTATCTAGTTTGTACGATACACAATTGACATAAAGTTCATTATGCTTTGTACAATTTCATTCCACAAATTCTCTTCCATTCCGTTCCGCGGCAATGTAAATTGAGCCTTAATAATTGACTGGCTTCGTTTGATCTGTGAGGGTAATAAAAAATGGCCGCCAATCTATCAGTAGGTGATCAGTGAGTGTTATTCCTAATAGATGGTAAATAATCATGACAAGAAGCATGAAAGTAGAATAAATGCTGTGGAAATGCGTTCCTTGTGAAGCATGTGTAGCATTGAGTAGTGCGACTATGAATGATGAATGAGCTATGGCTGAGGAATGATGTGATAAGGCAACGTTGCGGTGTAAAAGAAGATGTAGTGACAAAAATTTAAAAGAATTTATGCTCAGATGGTTTGGTTATGTTAAGAGGATGAATGAAAGGCGTTACAAGACAGATGTAAGTCATACCATCGACGTTCCGACGTCGTTAAAATTATGTTCTCCTAGGGCCTAGGAGAACATATAGTGACCTTATTGGTGACGTTCTTCAAAAAGGTCAGATACGTAGTACTCGCAACCAGCCAGCGCACGGCGTGCGTGTATGACCAGATGTATGAACGTAAACAAAGAAAAAGGAGTATGTAAGGATCGTAGCAGGTGGCGTTCTGTAGTTTCTGCTTACACCAATGGGAAGAAGTCGTATGTATGAATGTAATTATGAGAGTTGTATTATAATTTACGTACTTTTTACAAAAGATTATCAGAAGATAATCTGCTCACTATTTAAAAAAAACTATCAAACCTAACTAACCTCAAAAACGAAGAATACGCAAGTTTTTCTCATGCACAAACACCAAATAGGCAGTTTAGAGACTCCCACGCCTCACGCATTAAAAACAATACTGTGCGACAGAGATAGAAGACGGTTTTCCATTATGGTCGCCAGTTTTCCCAAAGAAGAAAAAATTGCGATTGTCTTGAAAAGATTTTCAATGAACGACCTTCCTATTCACAGTGGTGATTCCTTTGTTTGTAGTAATTTTAATAGTCTGTGGTAGGTATATGCAGTTTCTGACAAACAAAATGCAGTTCTGTTTATAAACAAACGTAGGTAAATTCAGGTAAATGAATTGCTAAGCGAATTAACTACCAACTTAAATTGTGCGTTCTTATATTCAAATAACAACTGTCATTTGTCATTCTTTGACAGTTGTATGAAACGGCGGCAAATTTGCGTAGGTTTCCCGGGCTGTACTTCGTGATATTATTAGTTTAGAGGAAGTCAACTGCTGAACATAAGGCACGAAAGAGGAATTGTGTCCGGTAAACGATATTATGCTTGTTGAATATCGTGGGTCTGAATGTCTTCTATTTTCAAGAACAACATATTTTACTAACTAAATAGATTGTTATTAATAAAAATTGGTAAGTAGATACAGAGAACAAAATGAGGTAACATGTAGGTATTCAATCCAAAATGCGTTTTTTAATTAAATTCCATCTCTGATTCTACATTAACCAATATTTTGACTGAGACACACCTTTATTACACAACTTCATTTACCCAGTTATGACTCTTAATAAAAATACATCAAATCATCATCAACCATAATAAAATCAATCTACATTTTGTAGGTCATATACTAAACACTAAAATAATTACAAAATAACCAACATTTGGAAGCAATCAGTCTACAGGTTTCTTAAGCAATTCATTATGTCATTAGCAAATTGGATTTTAACGAGTAAAGCACGTGATACATGCCTGTAACTTGCGCAAGAGTATGCAAGTAACTTGCCTGCAAATGTGCCATTGTGACGTGCACCAATCAGAAGCGGTTGTCTTCTGATGGGTGAACGTCACAATGGCATGTATATCATCGATTTATATCGAAAGATATTCTTCGCCTTACCGCGTCAAAAGATGATCATGTTTGTGCATTAGTGAATGGTCGACTGTACCTACCTATTGTCAACGCTACACTACACTATCATTCGTTGTCATGGGAACGAAATTTTTGTTACATTTCATCATAACATTCATCATTCCGTCATAACATGTATTTTAGAAATCGTAATTAATTTGAAAAAAATGCACTTAGGGCTGATTTTTCAATCGTCAGATAACTTTTACCCGAGGAATAAATATGGCGGTTTGACACATTTTCTATACAAAAGCTGTCAAAAGGTCAAACATACAGCTTTTAATTTTCTACAAAGCGCAAGTCCGATCCTGCATGGAGTATTGCAGCCACCTTTGGGATGGCTCGGCCAAATACCAACTTGCCGCGCTTGACTCGGTGGAACGCAGAGCTAAGAGGCTCATTGGCGACGTAAGACTGGTGGATGCCAAGCTTCACAGCTTGGCTCATCGCCGCAAGGTTGCCTGCTTGACGGTCTTCTACAGATTATACTTCGGGGAGTGTGCTCAGGAACTCCACGACCTCATTCCGCCGGCCCCCTTCTATCAGCGGACATCTAGACGCACTGCAGGTTACCATCCTTACCTAGTTGCTATCCCACCAATTCGCACTAACCATTTCCAAATGTCTTTTGTGATGCGCACAGCAAAGGAGTGGAACTCTCTGCCTGCGTCTGTGTTTCCGAATGCATACAACCCCGATCTCTTCAAAAACAGGCTTCTTCTGGGTAAGCTCGCTCCATCGTCGACTTTGTCTCTGTCATCTCTGACCTAGACTAGATTCAAGAGCAAACCTATCTAAAATTTAAAAAAAAAATGAAAAAACATATTCCCCAGATAAAAGTTGTCTGACGATTGAAAAATCAGCCCTTACACATGGAAAGTAGGCATGGTATGTAATAGGGGTAGTTTTACTTTATTTGAATTTTTGGAGGGGCATTTTTATGTTAAAAACAAAAAGTTTCTCCGATCTGTCACTAACTATTTTTGAATGAGCGAATGACTCGCAATGTGTGGTGTCGTACATTCTCGTGCAACTAAGTACAGTGAGGGCAAATGTTTGATTTATATCTCTGATGTAAAAAGCTTGCAAAAAAGTATGTAAGTTGCAGCTTGGAAGCTCCTTGCAAGCTACAAGCAGTTTTGTGCAAGTTACATTCATGTATTTACGGCTTAACTCTGAACAATACATGTGCATTAGGCACGTTTGTTCTACTTTAAAAATGAGAGTTGTCTAAAACTTTAATTACTAGAAATTACATGTAAAAGCGTTAATTAAATGAAAGTAATTTGATGTGAAATGTTATTGTTCTTATATCGAGGTCACAGTTTAAAACATTAATTGTTGAATTTTTGGTATTTTTTTCTAAGCATATGTTAACTTAGCTAAGGAATGTCAATTGTTAGCCTAAGCTAGGCTGAAAACAATAACCTCGGTAACGCATAGAAAAGCCCCTCAGCGGTTTACTTTGCAATTATTAGTTTAAGTAATGTAGGACTAAACAGAGCAAAGGGGAAATAAAAAGCGTTCATTTGAACAAGTAAGCATGATTTATTTACTAGGCTCAAACACTGGCTAAAATAAAAGCACAAAATATATTGCGGTAATACCGTCGACAGACTGACAGCAGATCGACGGAACCCCGCTACGCGGGGCTCCTATTTCTGTCTGCAGGGTTAAAAAGAACCTAACCAAACCGAACCTCGAGATGCCCCTGACGTCGACCGTCTAAGGTTAGGATTTTCGGGTCAGGTTCGGAATAATCAGAAGTAAGGGTGCCCTGTCGGCGAAGAGTCCCATCGAAGTACAGTCTTGTCGGTGTTCAGTCTGTCGGCGTAGTGTCTGTCGGCGTTTAGACGTATAGTACAAATAGTCAAATTAAATAACTTGTTAATTTTACCAAATGTTAAGGATCGTAGCAGGTGGCGTTCTGTAGTTTCTGCCTACCCCCATGGGAAGAAGGTGTGAGTTTCATGTATATGTATGTGTTTTACCAAATACAATTGTGTTATTTCATAAATAATGTAAATAGCTTAAAACGACCTAAAATTTGATATAAATAACAAACAGTAATAGCGGGTTAATTAAATAGGCTTTGGCAGTCTTGATTTCCATATTGATTTTCCACCGAAAAATTAATTCATAATAGGCATTAAACTATTTCAGCAATCTAGAATGTGCTTTCTGTTTTACAAAGCTATAGAAACTATACAAGTAAAACAGCATTGCAAGTCATACATACGGTATACAACGTGTATCTGGATGTACGACATTAAATGAAAATGAGGACAGTACTAATCCATCGAAACATGTTAAAACACGAAGATTAGTAGATAGTGGAACATTTGAAAATTGCTGTTTTTAAACAAAATAAATAGCAGAATCAACTGCATAAAAGTAAACACGCTTTATCTACGAAAAGTCACTGACCAACGGTGCGGTGCGGGGTGCGGTGCGGGGTGCGGGGCGCGGCGGCGGCAATGTTTACCTATTATTACGGACTCAGATCTACATCATGTTGAAAAATAAGAAAATGAAAAATAATTTACTGTGGCTAAAGTATTCATTGGATTTGATTGATTTTTTGTATACGGGTAAAGAAAAGTTCCACCTTGTATAATAACTTGAAACACAATGTACCAACAGCTTACAAAATGCATCAAACTCAATCTAATCTATTTCGCAGTAAATACCTACAAAAGTTTATTAAACTCAACTACAAACAATGCTTTGAAAATCATTATATTTTCCCATAAAGTACAGGGGAATCAGAACAATATACTTTTAACAATGAAATGAAACTGAGTACTTTGCCCGAATCACATGTAATTGGCGCGCTTTTTAACAAAATGGCGGCCTGAGAACATCTTATGGTTGTCAAACTGTTTTTTTTTTTTTTTATTAAAAAAGGCTATCTAGTTTATGGAAGATGAGAATTTATTTGCTAGTTGACCCGACAGACTGCCCTGTTCAAATTTCAGTAATACATACAAAACTCCCATAGATAATGCACTTTCAGTTTTCCCGAATTTTTTTTTTCTTTTTTCTCGGCACCTTTTAAATTTTTTCTTTCCGTAAAAACCTGATCCGGACTATTACGAACATTTTAAAACAAAAAATAGACTAATCGGTCCAGCCGTTCTCAAGTGATGCGCTTACCAACGTATAAATAAAAATAAAATTCCGTTCGTTGCAACGAACAGAATTTCATTTTTATTTATATATAATGATATTAAGGCGGTAATCGTTATATTATGCTTTGATTGTGAAATATTTCGACCAAACTTGCATAGTTTCTGCATAAAATGTCTTTACTAAATAAAATTTACTATTAATGAATAAAATTGTTATCCTCTTAAATGTCAATTATTTATTTCAATTTTATTCTAATTTATTTTCAATTACACCTCTGCCTAACCTTTCGGGGAATACAGGCGTGATGTTATGTTGTACTGTAATTTGCAATTATTTATATCAATTTCATTTTAATTTATTTTCAATTATTTATATGGATTTTATGAAGGCATTAATTGATCGCGTGATTACTAACATAGTTTTAAGATAATTAATGTAATAGGGCAAAACTTGGGTAATCAGTGATAGTTTTGTTTTTTACTTGTAAAATTCGATTCATTGATCAGACTATTTTTTAAATTTACTGTGATATAGTAGACAAAATAAGTTTTGCTAACTTATATCTAAAAATGTGGCAAATACTATAATGATTGAAAAATGTACATTTATCAAGTCAGTAGTAACTTG
The DNA here is from genome assembly GCA_947568875.1 of Fissipunctia ypsillon. Taxonomy (NCBI): domain Eukaryota; kingdom Metazoa; phylum Arthropoda; class Insecta; order Lepidoptera; family Noctuidae; genus Fissipunctia; species Fissipunctia ypsillon. The sequence goes on from OX387662.1 coordinate 19,272,026, forward strand.
GTAATAAAACACAATTATCTATCACCGAATAGCTGCATATCACGAATTAGCCAAGTTTTGCCCTACTAACAAATTATGGACATTTTGTCTGAATAAAACGATTCCCTTTTTTATTTTATAACTTGTGTTCACAACAAACCGACAATAATAACAAAACTTCTGATTAAGTACAAAAAGATAAAAGTATAAAATAAAAGCTTACTGAACTAGTTTAATGTCCAAAAGAAATATGTATGTATTTAATTTTCAAAAGGTGCGGAGAGCGTCCATCAAAACGGTCATCAATCCATCAACAGTCTAAAATGTGGCCCACATCCACATCGGCCATAACATATTAAGCATATAAAAGCTAACAGGCCACATAATTTTGATAACATAGACAGCGTACAGACGACCGCACGTCCGTGGTATAGCATTCTTATCTCACGCTCAGCTTGAATACTCTGAAATGACGGGCCTCGCTACGTAAAGTATATGTAAATTTCGGTAAATGCGGTAGTGGGCGTCCGAGACAATGGCGAAGTCGAAAGTGTATGTGTGTGGGTATGTGCTGACGCTACTCGTCTTCACACACACATTCACAGCGTGTTTGTACACTTGGATAACACAAATAAAGCGAGATAAAAATACTATAACTCGTTGACTCTCTTCTATAACGTGCGGCCTACTGTACATATCGCAGCCACTAACCCCACAGTTTTAACCGCCTAAAGCTTCAATAAAAAATAGTAACTGTTATACGAACCACTATTTAAAAATAACATCATGACAGGTGCGTGTTGGAAGACCCACGGTATAAAGTTTCGCAGTCATCTTAAACATTTTGTTATGACCGCTTTCAACACCTCCCGAGTTAACTCTGATAGATAATTTCATACTTATACCGTTGCGAAAAAATATCAGCTGTTCCCTACATTTCTGTTCGCGTAATTCGTCAAAATATACTGGAACAGCAGATTTTTTCCGCGATTTCAGGTTTGGTTACATAGCAAAGGTTGTTCATAATGATGAGTACAATGACCCCTTAAGAGGTTGTGCGTTATTTAAGTTACACCTTGTATACAACGAAAGTGTTGAAAATTCATTCCCTAAAGGGGTCTAATAGGGGATGAAAGTTTGTGTGGGAGTTCGACATTTTTGCCGCTGGGAACCCATCGCGCGCAGGGCGTGTATTAAGTTCGAGAAACCTTTACATGAAAATGGCTCCATAAAAAACAAGTCAATTGATTATATTTGACAGGCCTGTTGGTCTAGTGGTTAGTGACCCTGACTGCAAAGCCGGAGGTCGTGGGTTCGATTCCCACCCAGGACAAACTTTGTGTGATGAGCATATTGTTTGTTCTGTGTCTGGGTGTAATTTATCTATAATATGTATGTATTTATAAATTATATAAGTATGTATATCAGTTGTCTGGTTACCATAACACAAGCTCTGCTTAACTTGGGATCAGATGGCCGTGTGTGAGTTGTCCCAAGATATTTATTTTTATTTTATTTTTTTTTTTATATTCATCCATTCATTAACTGTGCGTTTTAGTTTTAAAGAGTTTCTATGTAGCCACAGAACACTAACATTGTCAAAGCTCGTCATAACATAAATTAAAAAACGATAGAATAAAACCTATTTCTCAAATGCGCGAATGAGCAACTGAACGCTACAACATTACAAAAGTTCCACAAGTCACGGAACCTTCAGAATAATGCAGCAATCAAAACACACACACACCTACTAAAATTTACTCTAGTTTACAACAAAAAAAAAAAACAAAAAACAGCCACACTCGTGTTGAGTACATGCAACTTTCATTTAAATTTTGATAACCCTACCAAGTCCGAGCGTCCACGATTCAACCACAGACTACAGGTTCTTATCTATGTCAATTCTTTATTTAAAAAACATGTTGGCAAGTGTTTCGGAGATGGGATCCCGTTAAACGCAAAAGTGAGATTACTACGAGGCATTCCGAACCACTCGGGCGCATATAATTATAAAAGTAGGCTAGCAAGTTGTATTTCAGAAATGTTTTTATGAGTTTTTAGTCGATAGTGCTGAATACATAATAATTTCTGGTATTTTCGGGGCTGTTGTAAGAATATATTAGGTCGTAATGCCGTTATATACAAATATTACATGCTTAGGTAAACATAGTCCGTCTGTAGCACATGCAAATACCTACTTTTGACGTAACGTATTCAGGGGATAGTCGCGAGTTGGAGGATAAAATACGCTTAGAAAAACAGCTATATTATTTGAGTCGTTTCTAAATTCAATGAAACGACATAAGTATTTAGGGTCCCCGAAACGATCAATCGCAATTGATCAATTGCCATCAATTTCTATTGTAGTAATATTGACAATCGCTTCCATTGCATTTGGTAGACGGTCAATTTGCGCATCAATTTGTATCAGTCACGTAAAAATTGACAATTGCGATTGATCGTTTCGGGGACCCTTTTAAATAAAAACACTACTCCTACAGTAGCACTAATATCATAATTTTCATACTTGATTGGCTTTTTACACAGTACGCGACAAAGTTTACAAATTCCATTTCATACAAAGTGTACCGTTCCGTTCTGTCCCTAGTTGGTGTAGTGGTCGCAAGCGATTGCTGAACACGGGGTTTTCTTCAGCCCTAAGTCTGGGTTCGTATCAGGATGATGGCTACAGGCTCGCGAATCTACCTATTAATAATCTATATATTTTAAACTTAACTGTCGTTTGGGTGCAGTATACACGCCTGCCTAATTCTTAGAGGAATGCAGGCGTAATGTTTTATGTTAACACAATACAGTCAAAGATCGAATTCTTATGAATATAACCTTACTTTAAACTGCAGTTTTTGGCACGAGTAACTGCAGTTTTTTCGTGAGATAATCCGGAACAAATCTTATCTCTAAAGAGCTGAGCATTCCACGTAACGTTTTGACATGGTTTACCGTTTAGCTGGCCTTTGTAGCTACACCTGGGTCTACGCCATCTGCGGGAAATATTGTTATTCACTTTACATTCTATTGGAAGGAAAATGATGTGGATTATCTTTATGACATAGGAATTTTCTGAAATGTTTGCCTGCTAGGACGACTATTTACCCCCATCCGCCCCATCGTATGATCAAATGTTTATTTCCATGAATACTTACTTATCAACCTTTTCTGTTTTTCCAGAGGAAGACTGGGCGGAGAGCACAGCGTACATGATGCACGAAGCATTCGACGCTTCACCGCCACGCCGCGCGCCCTCCCCACGCCGCGCCTCCCCCGCGCGCCGTGCCCTCTCCCCGCGCAACTACGACCGAGCCTACCCCGACGACTTCTCCGACCAGTTCCGCGACCAACTCGCCCCCTTCCGCGACCAGACCTTCGAGCGCAGGTTCCGTCACGAATCACTTGAACGCGTCAAACCAGAGAAACCAGTAGAAAAGTTTCAAGACGACACAATCAACTACAGGAGACGGTACGTCGCGGAAACCAAACCTTCCAACAGAAGCATCGACAGGGTCGAAGATCGGAGGTTCGGCAAACTCCAAAGGGGCGCCAGCGAAGGCAGCTTGAAAGTCGCCGAAGCGTCCCCGAAAGACAGATTCAATGTAGCTAAAGAAAAGTTCATGAATCTGGAGCGGGAGAGGTTCAACAGAGAGCTGGAAGCGCATATGGCGATGAGGAGGAGCATGCTGGAGCGGAACAGTCGCTCGACTTCTTCCCCCGAGGAGGAAAGGAGGGACGAGCGACAGGACCGACACAGAGACATTAGCTCCCGGAGAGAGCCCGAGCGCTCTCATCGCGACTTGGAGCGCCACCGCGAGCCCGAGAGGCGTAAGGAGACCGACAGGATGCGCGAGATCGAGCCGAGAGATCTGCCGCATCGGGAGATGGAGAGACTCCCACGCATCGGCAGGAAGCGTGACGACGTGAAGCGGTACGAGTACGGCGCGGAGGAGTACTTGAACAGGATCGAGCCGAAGCCGCACAGAGACGAGTTCGACAGCTTCGAGAGACGCGGCAGGAGGGAGCTGGACAGGCGCATCGAGGAAGACGAGATCATAGAGCCAGTGATTGAAGACAGGAGGCGAGACTGGAATGACCGGCAGCGGGCGTTCAGTCGCTCGCGTTTGCTGGACGACCAGCGCCAATCGTACGTGGAGGGAGACAGAGAGAGGTACTACGACCGGGACTACCGAGACTTCCGTGAGCTGGCCGACCGCCAGCAGACGAAGTTCCGCCACAGCTACGCGGAACCGATACCCAGGGGACGACTCGGTACTGTCAGACCGTACTGAATGCCATAGTAGATTCATAGATGTTAATTTTGGAATATTGAAACTGTAGAACCAAAAACCACGTTTTGTAGAAGTTGGACGAAGGCGCAAGCCTGTAGGATTTTTGTCAATACCTGATTTATTCGTTAAATATATTAATGGACACAAATTTAATTAACATACTTCTGGATTATAATAAAATGGCGGTGTTAGAGGTAAAACCTCTTTTAGAATTTTACTTGTGTCTGCGACGTTGGATCGTAAGTCAGCAGTGTGTTAATTTTAGAATTAATAAATCATTTAAGTGCCTCTATGAAATAGTTTTGTATTTATAAATACTCATGTAAGTGCGGTAAATGTCACAGATATAATAATAATTTTAATTTTGTAAATATAAATGAAGTACCTTTTGTTATTTTATAGGTAGAACACAAATTCAAGACATTGTTATATTATACAAATAAATATTGTTATAAAATAAAATTGTTATTTTTATCGAAGAAATATCAATAATTTAAACGTTATTGGAGAAAGAGATTAAACTTAAAAAAAGAATTATGTCATTCAGTTCCATTTATTGTTAAATTTTGCAAAATTTATGTTATATTTCTTTTGGAAATTACTTATTTCAATTTAGATTTTGGATGGTTTCACTGAGAATTTAAAATAATATAAATTCTATTAGTACAGACATTCTGTAAAATAACTTCTAACCACTCTCGTTGTAACTCACTCCGTTTACAGATTTCCTTGAATCAGTGAATTGCGTAGCACACTTACCAATATGCAATGTCATTCACTTTGACAATTCAACAACATTCATTGCGTCATTTATGTTGAGAAGCAAACGAATTTTTCAAACATATGAAGCAATGGATTAGCAATATCCTTCAAAATCCTTTGGATTGTGATTGATGTGTTACGCTATTGGCGTACTGGTTATAAGTAACTTACTAAATAGTAAAAAGTCTCGGTGAAACGATCTTTTATGTTTGTAATTTATTTGTAAGTTAATATAGATTGTAAATGAATATATCATGTTTTACGAAAGGATTTTCAACAATAAAAAATGTAAACACAACATCAGATTTGTTTTCCTATCTTTATTTAGCCTTTATTACCGTTACGTTGATTCTCAAATCAAAAGACACTTGTGGCGACATATCTACATCGCCACAATGGAATGCGTCACACTGACGTCACGCAAAATCCTGCATCGCGTAATCAGAGTTTACCGCGCGACTAGCATATCCTCTCGAATGTCTTATGTTACACAGTGCGACATAAGAAAAAATGCTCCAAGTGTCTTAAGTCGGACAGTTACACTTAAGGGCTTGGTCAGGATTGGTCGCTAATTTATACTTTGTTTTTATCTATTTAACGGTATAATCTTCGTTTTTCTGAAGGCCTACCTAACGTAATGTCATAATCGTAAAAGCGTTGACATTGACGTCTTGTGTGTGTACGGAGGTCGACATCCGAAAGGATATATACAAAATCCCGACATCAACCGTCGGGCAGTAGCCCACCAGACACAACACCCGTCTGGTCGGAGGATCCTCCCTTTTCTATGAACTTTACACCCTGTTCCTCATGCCTCTATACACTTGTTCAAAAAAGTTCACGCTTGACCTCGCGGTTGGTCAAGCACATCTGACTGAAGATGCGTCACCTCACGTATCGTCGATCGCGTCGCCAGAACGGACGAATAGATAATAAAACATTCAACATTACACATTCAGTTAGTAAACTGGAAGTTCACGAAGTTACGCCCGACGGATCTTCCGTCAGATGTGCGACCACCCTAACACAAAAAGGTCAAACGTTAAAATCATACACAAAGTCTAAGTACGCATCATACTTTACGGCGGCTGTGAAGTGCGCTACTCGCTGCGCAGTACCGCACCCCGCACCCCCGCTGACACGTGAAGTTGTTACTGCGCAGCGACTCGCCTCATGTTCCATGCCGCCATAAAGTTTGAATCGGGCTGTATTACTTCATTAATCTAACTGATGAACAAAAAGGTTACCACCTACCTATGAGGATATGCTCCAAGATATTATTTAAATAGTCTTTTTGGTGACAAAAAGTACTAGGCTTGCATACATTGACAGGCACCACTACTTAATAATACTAATGATTGAAATACCATCTTACTTCTTGGTAACATCGTGCATCGTACGTAAGCGCCGCATTTAAAGTCAGGGAAATTCTTTTTTAACCCTACGGTAGTCGCGTGGTCTACATTTATGTAATCCATTGATACAAAATTGCAAAGTTCTAAAAACCGAATAGCGCCAGTTATTTCATCCTTCGTGTACTCTCATGCAACGAAGGATGAAATAACTGGCGCTATTAGGTTTTTAGAACTTTGCAATTTTGTATCAATGGATTACATATGTAGACCACGCGACTACCGTAGGGTTAATTAAGGGGGAAACGCCAGCTAGCCTGCGAAATTTAAACTTTCTTAAGTATCATTCGCGACCGCAACAAATATGCATTTAAAGAATTATAATCATCAAAATCAGTACAACAACTCCTTAAGTATGTATAACTCTAATTGTCAAGATATCATGAAATAGTCATTCAATAGAATTACCTGTCTTAAAGAGTAAGTTGTATTGATGACTTTAATTATTATAATTCTATAAATACATACTTTTTACGGTCGCGAATCATATTTTGATCAAAATAGAATTGAATAGAATAGAGTACTCTATTCTATTCAATTCTATTTACACCATAAAAATTACAGATATAAATGTAGAAATTTTACACATAGGATGACACAATGGGCGGTCTTATCGCTAAAAGCGATCTTTTACAGACAACCTAATACTGACTTGCAAATTGCAGAAAACGTAAAAAAAAAAAAAAATTCCCGGGCTACCTGGCGCTTTCGCCTTACGCAAATTGACTACCAACTTTAATCGTCCTTCAAATCATAACTGTCATTCTTTGACAGTTATTTAAGTCAGGCTATTACGCCAACTTGACATGGGGTGTCAATTTGCTTAACAATTAATTTCCCTAATTGTATGGACGGCAGCACATCAAGCTACTACAATCTGTCAATTTCTTTAAAAGATTTTCAACTTTATCGCTAAAGCATTAGGTTCAAGGTTGATTGGGAAAATTTTACAGTTTCGGGTAGCTTGACCTGCTGGCGTCCATACTTTTATATATTCGGAATACAAGTTCTACATACCATCGGCTGTCCGGTCTAATGAGGAATCCAGTCACGAATGTTGCGACGTATATAACTGACCAAAACTTGAGACACTGAGACCTTACATGGTAAGATTAAGTATGTAATGTTGAAGAATGTGGTAGTACGGATTAATGTTGTAACAGCAAATTAAGGTGAAAGCGCAGGTAGCCCGCGAAATTCAAATTTTCTTGCGTTTTTTGCAATTTGCAGCGGGGCAATTGCGTAACACACTTGCAGTAGGAATCGGTTTCATTTTGACAATTCAACAACATTCATAGCGTTATTTACGTTGTTGAGCGGACAAATTTTTCGAACATATGAAGCAATGGATTAGCAATTTGTTTCAAAATCATTCAAATTGTGATTGTTAGCATGTTACGCAATTAGGGTGCAGGTCAGTATTAGGTCGTATGTTGATTAAAATATTATTGACGACAGTAACAAATATGTATTTTTACAATTATAACCATTAAAGTCATCAATATAACTCTCTAAGACCAAGTAATTCTATTAAATGACTATTTCATGAAATATTAACATTTCAGGATTATACAACTTAAGGTATTGTATTACTGATTCTAATGATTATAATTCCGTAAATACATATTTGTTATACTCGCGAATCATAGTTTAATTAACATATGCCCAGACACTGAGCTGCAAGTTGCAAAAATCGTAAGAAAATTTGAATTTTGCGGACTACCTTGGCGCTTCCCCCTTAGAAGATTAGCAGGAAAAAGGCACGAGCTATCGAACATGAATGAAAATGATTATTACAACACTAGTCCATCGCTCTCGTATCTTTAGTCACCGGTATCGCGTTACCCAGTAGGGGGCTCGTGGCTAAGTAATAATCGCCGCACGAGTCGATCGATCACGTTAAGCTACTATTGCCGCGTTTGGTCCATGGATGGGTGACCATTTTTAATACCAATACCCCTCAGTACTTTCGGAAAGCACGTTAAGCAGTTAGTCCCGACTGTCATTCGTAGATCCTTGACAGTCATTATGGATCCTCAAAAGAACGAAAGTCTGACAACCAGTTTTACCATGGGGTCGTTATTGGTCTTATTACGCAGTAACTGGGTTGTGGAGGCCAGATAGGCAGTCTCTCCATGTAAAATACTGGTATTCGGCTTGCATCTGGTAAGAATGGAAGCCGACCCCAAAATAGTTGGGAATAGTCTAGAGTCTAGACTAGGCAGTCATCATCTGCCTAGAGTCTAGACTCTAGACTCTAGGCAGATGATGACTGCCTAGTCAGCGTCACAATTGATGGTCACCACTCATAAAACACTTCGAAATAGTTCTTAAAATTTGCTACCTAATTGTACTATTTGCTTCCTTTCGTTAAATAATTGCTACCTATGTATTTAAAAAAGTAAACCACTATTTGAGGTGGGTGACCGGCCAACCTGACGTCCGGGTGACCGGTCGTCGGGAATGCGTAGCCGATTCCCGGCCACCGTAGGCGCGGGCTTGCGGACGGCGAGCAATGGGTAGCTCGCCGACCGGTAAGGACCAAGCCCGAGTCGACGGCGCGTCGTGTTCCACGCGCGCCTCAAAGAGATGTCAGCACTATTGACGGGGTCCGCTAGGGCCGATGCCAGCTAGGGTTGCGGGATGTTCGAAAGAGTTACCGTGGCCCCGGCACAGGCAACAGAAGGAACATGGGTGGGTTTTAGTCAGTAAAAGTCTGACACGCCCTCCCGCTCCGCCCAGAGCGGGAGAAGTCATTTGATGATTTCCCATCCACAAAAAAAAAAAAAAAAAAGGGTCACCGGTCACCTACGTGGTTTAACACAAACTACAGGGAATTAATGTTCATTAATTATTAATCATTAATCGCTAGTTACCTGTCTATCTATCTGGATCCCGTAACTTTAAAGGATAAAATATATTAACAAACGAAGTAAACAGTGCCTTGAAGAGCCTGCAAAACTAAAATAGCAAATAACACGTACTGTCAGAAGTCTGTCCGAAGTATCGGCTGAACGTTCGGACGTTTCCTGTACTCCACTCTATTTCTTACTGTTTTTTTTTTGCAATTTGCAAAAATTGCAAAAAGAAAAAAGAATATTCCAATTTCGCTGGATACTCTGGCGCTTTGGCACTAAAGTTTAAATACCTACATAAAATATGCTCTCTTCGGAATTCCGAATACCATAGACCAGGTGCCTATTTGATATGAGCCAATAAAACAAAATGTGCAATATTTAAGTACTTACAGATAAGCTTTATTGAATTTTAAAAAATACAAAGTTCAAAAAAGAAAAATGAAACATGACTTAAAACAAAACCAAAAAAAAAGTGTAAAGAATGACAGAGATGAATGATGAATGAGAGATGACACGAGACACAATTTAATCGACCATAATAACGAAAACTAGAAGGTTAAGCTACGCTTGCCGAGGTCGGTCCGTGGATGGGTAACCATCCATTACATATACAGGGTGTGGCGTAAATAGTGGTCCAACGTTGAGCGGTCGATACACCGTATACTCAGCTATCACATACCACAATTTGAAACTTTTTTTCCATAGATCTCAGAATAAAATATTTTTCTATTCTTTTTTGAAAAATTTACAACTTGCTTTACTAATGTGGCTGTAATTTCTAAAAAATATATTATTTTACCATATTTTTTCTGTTTATAACTGTGGAATACATGTGCTATCACATGCAAGTAATTTTGTAAATGTAATTTTATAGGTAATAAAGAAAAATGTGTTTATTTCAAAATGTAACTCAAATGTCTAGAAAATTGTGTGACTTGGGGTGCGAATGGTGTAAAAAAAATGTACCACACTGTCGGTGCCCATTATTTTAAAAACTTGTTCAATTACTGCAGATTCTAAAATAGTATAATAATAACAGACTCCTTAATTTAAACAAAAGTTGTAGCCATTTCTATTCAAAAAGAGCTGAATTGTACAGCCCAATTAGTAAAGCAAGTTGTAAATTTTTCAAAAAAGAATAGAAAAATATTTTATTCTGAGATCTATGGAAAAAAAGTTTCAAATTGTGGTATGTGATAGCTGAGTATACGGTGTATCGACCGCTCAACGTTGGACCACTATTTACGCCACACCCTGTATAATGAGACCTCTCCGTGTCTCGGAAAGCACGTTAAGCCGTTGGTCCAGGCTGTCTTTCGAAGATTTTTGACAGTCTTTACGGGTGTCAGAAGCTCGAAAATCTCACAAACAGGGAACCTAAGGGTATCGTGTTACCCAGTAACTTGGTTGTGGATGTGGAGGCCAGATAGACAGTGGCTCCATGTAAAATACTAGTAGGTATCAGCTGCATCCGGTTAGACCAGGGTGGTAGGTAAAGGTGACGTGGGTGATAATGATAATGAATAACAAACATACATATTCCTTATTATGTAATAGTCTAATATTCACAGCACAATGTCATAGTAATTAATAATAGACGCAATGTCATAAACTCATAATACTCCTGCTACAGGAATCTCTCGGCTTTTGAATAACATTGACAGGGAGGCGCGCTGTTGGCGCTTTTGTATAATTGTATTGAAAAATCAAGATGGCGCCAAGAATGATCCTTGTGCAGTCGTTAGAATTACTTATAGATAATAATATCTTGATAAATGTCAACAAAATTTTAATGATTTCTTTCTATACTAATATTGAGGTAAAATTTATGAGTGTTTATACTGGATAATTTTTTTTACAGTCTCGAAATGTTTACAGGTTGTTCTACCCGCGAATATGAATAACTTTCACTATGGGACCAACTCTGAAATCACGAAAAAAAATATCTGCTGTTTAATAGAAAAGTTCAAACCATGATACAAATATGTATGAAACAGCTGATTTTTTTTCGTGATCTCATAGTTGGTCCCATAGTGAAAGTTATTCATGTTAATGGGTAGAACACCCTGTAAAAATTAAAAAAAATCAACCAGTATAAGGGATGTTTATTTATTTCTGCAACTCGGAGGTAGTACAGCAGCATTAGGGGTACCAGCCTGGGGGCCAACCACCACCTCTTAAAGCAGTATTATTTTAATGTTACTTCAGTGTGAGAAAGAGATGAAGCTATACAGGACGTCTAGCTCCATCTCATTCCCACACTGAAGTGGTGGTCTAGCTCCTGGAGTCTGGATCTGTGCCCGATTGATGGCAATAGGCTCGCCCCCTATTACGGGACGTAAACATAACTGGCGAAATGTGGGTGTACTATAGGTACACCTCTGCCCAACCCTTCGGGAATACAGGCTTGATTCGACTCCGCAAATTCTCTTTCACTAATGACAATCTACAGTATTGCCGAGTTTCCTCCGCTCTTAGGTTAAAACAAGTTTCACGCGGACGAAATCGCAGGCAGAAGTTAGTCCTATTTGTCGTGACCGGCAAGAAATTCACTCACGTTACTCAAGAACATCTCGCCTATATTGAAAGGGGGAGGCAGAGGAGTACCTATTGTACGCAGTGACACTAGTAACAGAGATGTATATTGTATGGGTATGCCGCATGTACTGGAGTTTATTATTCGTTAGAGAATGTAAGGTCAATAGTTTCTTCGTCTATGTCTCGAGTCTATTCCTGCCCGGGGATCTTGGCGCATATATGTCTCGTCTATAAACGATGTATGAACATGATCCACTCCAATCATTGTCTTCTTCCTCTTCCTCAGAATAGTCTGCAATGACAAAAGTAAAAATGAAAGTCAGCAGTGGCGCAGAGACAATCATCATTGGCGGGAAGCCGAATAAAAAATTGTTCAGTTCTCATAAACCCAGACAAAAAACTAGGTTTTTAATTTATTTTGATTTGTTTATTTTAGTCTTATGATGTATTAAACTGGTGTTAAATATAATTATGTAATGTGACGTGATATACAGTTACACACACAGGTGTACCATATTATTTGGCAATAGTAGACATTAAGAAGAGTGGTTGTTCCAAAGGGAAGCCGATAGGAATGGGGTTGTATTGAAGGCTTCGCCCCTGAAAGTCAGCTTGAGCTGCGTTGAGAAACAGTTACGCCATTGCGTAAAATGGAATAAGCGTGATGCCAGCATCACTGCAGCATTCCATATCCCAGCAACATAAAAACATAAAAGAATGTTTAAATCAAATCACATTAATAAATGACTTGACTAGATTTTTTTTTAATTTGAAGAGTATTATGTGAACATACTCGGAATGACAGTACAACATCCATACACGCTTTTATTTGAAAACTATTCGTCTATTATTTCCAAACAGAATAAAATTATTTTTAAGATTTTTGTTATTTTTATTAATAACTAATAAAAGCTTGTTTAAAAAAAATCGTTTATTTATTTTTTACTTTTTAGTACATAGACCCTGGATATTATCTAGGACCAGAGTCCTTGCCAAGACGAATCAAACGAGCCCAAACTCGATGGGGTTGCGTCGTTTTATTACAAAGTTTCCATGGCCACCTTCCGGCCCCATCATCAAATCAGCTCCATGTATAATAATAATATTGCATTGTCAACCGATTTATATATACAGGGTGTAAGGGATGACCCTCCGCAGACTGATGGGGTGAATTCAATATATCACACTAAGATGACCGGTACACGAAATTATTTTAGGAACGTTTTATGGGAATCCAGTAAACCTGATTTGTTTTATTACCTCACTTGCAATGTATCGTAACCGTGGCAAAACGCGCGTAGCGAACGGCAGCGCAGCGAGCCTTCGGCCGCCGAGTATTTAACATCCATTGCAATTTTTTTTTATTTTAGCTGTTTTATTTACATAAATGGAGTGCTACGTACAGATAATGTAATTATCCATTGAAATGAAGGAATAGTAACTGAATATATGATAAAAAAATTAAAAATTTCCTGAGAATATTTCCGATGGAATTTGATTCAAAATAAGGAGCTGAATGCACCCTATTAGTTTGCGGAGGGCTGTCCCTTACACCCTGTATGCTTACAAAATTTCAGCTCAATCGGAAACCGGAAAGTGGGTCAAATTTTACTTGCAAGATTTCATTACAAACAGACACCGGGATAGGTGAAATTAAATAAAAACTTGTAAAAAGTAGAAGTACTCTTCACAGCAGAGACAAAAAATACGTTGGATATTTCGTCTTAATTCCAAATTTTCAACCATTTCATACATACAGGGTGGATTTTTGAGACGGGACAGTAAGGGCAGGTACCGGCCAGTCAATCCACAATAACAAAGTAAATGTGAATGTATGGGAAAAGTTTTTTTTTGCGATTTCAAACTTTTCTAGTACTCAAACCTCAATTGGTCTGAGAGAGTTTTTTGATCCTTATAAGCAATAGGATCGACTGGCATCAAAAAAGATTTTGACAAAATTGCCCATTTTCTTGCTGACTGTACACTTGTTTCCAAACTTGTGAATGCAGGTCAAAATGTCTCAAAAAGTTAAGGACAGGCTCATAAGAGCCTTTTCCTGTAGATACAACACTTAACGTACATTACTGCCCTATTACAAAAATCTACCCTGTATACCTAGAGACAAAATGATGCGGGAAATCATTTTTTTTTTTTAAAGATTACGTCTTACCTCTACCGCAATGGTTTCTGTCGGAACCCCTCCTGTTTTCACAGGTCCTCTTAATGAAAAACTTGTAAGTCAATTCATTGTTGAAAAAAGTGTTAGCGTACCACATTGGCAAGACTGCACACTCTCCTGACCTAAACACGTCATCCATATCGTCGATAGACGATCGACAATTGTCTGTATACATATATTTCCTGTGGTCTTCGCTTTTGTTGTAGACGTGTATTTTGTACAGCCACTTCATGGCATTTATTTTCGTGCCGATAAGCTGAACGGCCATTAAGATTTTTCCGTCATGTTTGGATACTTTCAGGTGGAAAATAAAATGGTAGCCAAGTTCGACAAGACGGATGTAACGGTAGTTCCAGTGCATGTTTCGAAGATGCAACTCCGAGCCCAGTTTATTAAGAAGGTAATTTGGATGCATGTCGGCGAAATGACTCGATAGTTCACTTATTTCACCTGAAATCAAGAGTAAAATATACCATGTACAGTCACGAGCACTAATATGTATACACTTAGCACAATTCAAAAGCGATTTTCTCGTGGAATTACGATAGCAACTTTGAGATAAGACCTCTTTCATGATAGTGTATGGGTTTCAGAATACTATGTTCGTAACAACACAAGATTACAATTAACACAGTAGGAGAAAATGACTTTTAAAAGTTTCTCAATGTATACATATTAGTGCTCGTAACTGTACATACCTACATAGTAAAAAATTAATGAAGCGGCCAAAGGGATTCAATTACCTATACAAGGTAGGTGAAGAGGCTATACCATCATAACATAATATAACATCATGCCTTGTTTCCCCGAAGGGTTAGACAGAGGTGTACCTATAGTACACCCACACTTCGCCAGTTATGTTTAAGTCCCATGTAATAGGGGGCGAGCCTATTGCCATCTACCGGACACAAATCCAGACTCCGGGCTGTTACTGAGAAATTCCAGATAGAAAAACCCAATAACACTTTGCCCGACCTGGGAATCGAACCCAGGACCTCATGCTCAGCAGTAGCTTGCAACCACTAGACCAACGAGGCAGGGACACAAGCTTACTCTCTGTGAGAGGGACGCGGGCACAGTGCGGAATGCTATACAAAAATTAAATCTTACCGAACCATCTACAGTTTCTGAATACTGTAGCTACGGGACAATCTAGTTTCTTGAAAGGACACTCTTGCACATGATTCTCCATGTCTGCTATCTTCATATTCAGCACACATCCTTGCCGTGCATGAGGCCATGCCACTTGCGTCTGGAAAAAATCAAAGTGACGTTTTACTTAGGAGGTAAGTCACAGCATAACATTGTATGTAGGTAATTCAGGAGCAAAACTTCGGGCGGCAAGAGCATTCTTTGCATTTGTTAAGGTTTCAATATTAAAAAAAAGACGACCAAGTGCGTGTCAGACCACGCACAATGAAGAGTTGGTGGGGTAGTTGGGATGAGTTTATCCCTACTTAACACTGTACCTAGTTGAAAAAACATGTTCTCTCATACATTCCAACTGCAAATGTAAGCTGGTCGACTATTACTCGTTAACTTGTAAAGCCTACTTAGTTGTGATAGTTTTCCTTTTAACTTCGTTGTTTATACTACTTGTATATACACCTTGAATTTTTTGACATGTCCAAAACTAACAGTTTAGCTGGTAGGAAGGACACGACTCTAACAAAAATTAGCACTTTAAAGCTTAATATTTCAGAAACGGATCCCTTAATCGAAAAATTGTTTTCACAAACCCGAAATATTTTCGAAAGACTTATCCAACAACACCCCACACCATGAGGTAGACGAGAAAAAAAAAACATCCCCACTTTACGTGCACAGGAGGTACCCTACAATTTTTTTTTCATGATTTTATTCTACCACTTTGTCGGCGTGATTAATATGTATATGCATACCAAATTATAGCTTTCTAGTACTAAGAGTCTCTGAGCTAAGCTGCGGACGGACGGACGGACGGACATGGCGAAACTATAAGGGTTCCTTGTTGACTACGAAACCCTAAAAATAGAGGGGCGGGGGGGGGGGGTGAAATACTTCAATAACGACCTTTGCCCTTTTGCACTAACACTATTAATACCATGATTAACTTTAGTCATGTGATACCAACCAAGCATGTCACCTTGTAGCCTTGCCGCACACTGGCCACACGCTACACCCACAAAGCGCCGGAAGCTGAAAACGCGCCTGGAAGCAGCTACTAAGTAGAGGAAGTGCGCGACAGACACTTGTGGTCGGTAGGCGCTACTAAGTAGAGGAAGTGCGCGACAGACACTTGTGGTCGGTAGGCGCTACTAAGTAGAGGAAGTGCGCGACAGACACTTGTGGTCGGTAGGCGCTACTAAGTAGAGGAAGTGCGCGACAGACACTTGTGGTCGGTAGGCGCTACTAAGTAGAGGAAGTGCGCGACAGACACTTGTGGTCGGTAGGCGCTACTAAGTAGAGGAAGTGCGCGACAGATACTTGTGGTCGGTAGGCGCTACTAAGTAGAGGAAGTGCGCGACAGACACTTGTGGTCGGTACGGTGGCTACTCTTATGGCGTTTTTACGCTCGGCTGAGCGTCGACAATTAAAAATCTAACAGCGCAGTTTTATTTAGACATTAATTTAGACGTCGCCTAGTAGCAGGGAAAACGCTTTTTCATTAGTTAAGGTAATTTCTAGTGTTACTAGTGGAAATGGGCACTTATTTTTATTTGCATTTCGTACATGTTATTAAGCAATATTATTAACTAAATACCTGTGCACCATGATTTTCATTGCCGTAACTCGTCCGGTTGGTAAGATTCCTACTGCAGATGCCGCATGCTCGCCCTTTAATCTTGCAGTAACTGCAGGAGCCGTGCCCGTTCTCGCACTCAAACATTTTCATTACGGATCTTGTGTAGCAAGTAAAGCAGTAACGTACGACATCAGCTTCTCTGGGCAACTCGCGAGGTCTGGCGAGAAATAAGGATTTTTTATATAAAACTAGCTTTTGCCCGCGGCTTCGCACGCGCTGATGTCGGAGATTATCCCACGGGAACGTACTACCGGGATATAAAAGTATCCTATGTCTAACCTAACCCAGGCCATGGTCTAGCTGTGTCCCAAATTTCATCAATATCCGTTCAGTCGGTATAGCGTGAAAAGGGAACAGATACATAGACAATATTAGCATGGATGGGATCACAGAAGAGCAAATTTAAATTAAAAAATCAATCACTCAAGTGAGGCTGAGAATCAGCACGTTTTCAAAACCAAAAATAACAAAAGACAAAATATTACCGTCTGCCTAGTCTTTTCGCAATGGTCGACTTCCAGTTTAAGGGCGTTTGTCACCGCAGCCGTCACCGGGACGTCACCGAGAAACAAGATTATTCGAACCGAACCTGATGTCCCGGTGACAGCGATCATTTGTCCACCGTGGCCAAACTCGGCAGTTCAATATGTTATGATGGACAAAACTAATGCTGGGGGACGGCGCCGGTGCGACGGTAGTGTGTAGACAAGATCAAATGTGCTTTATATTGCCGGCACATCGGCCTGTCACAATTTCGGGCAGAGTTATAGCGATCGCGTCGTACTGCTCGAAACTTCGGCGGCCGAGATGACGGGGTTCAGATGACGGACGTACGGTGGACACTCGGCCATAACAAATGTATGTATCGCTACTTCGGCACCGTCCGTACTGGGTAACACGATAACCCTTGGTAAGACTGATTACCAACTACTGATTAACTGATTATTATTTGACTATCGGACTTCTGGCTATCCGTAACGACTGTCAAGGATCTACGAATGACAGCTGGGACCAACGGCTTAACGTGCTTCCCGAAGCACGGAGGGGTCTCGATATACAGGTGTCCGATTTCGGACTAGCGAAAATTAAGGGTGAGGTACAGACCATCAAACTGAACAACTTTTTCCCGGGGACCAACATCGTAATCGAGAAAAATTATCAGTCGTCCCATACATTTGGTCGAGTAAGTTGTATGGGACGACGGATTTTTTTTCGTGATTACGATGTCGCGCCTGAATTCTGTTATAGATTACACTAGTTTACAAAAATTCAATATTCGTATGTTGCCGCAAATCCGTGGTTGAATATTGTTTACATATTATTTTGAAATCTACCCTCAGAATTTTTTCTGCAGCTCAAATTACTTTATTTTTGATTTTAATTAAGCGTATTTGTACGTTGATAACGTGCATGTTTCACTTTGTTAAGATTAATATCTGAAGTTTTTACTGTGGATTTGTGTCGATTTAAAAATGGTAAACATTCTTCTCGGTAAACAAAGGTTACACTAATTTTCCCTGTTTTATATGTCTTTGGGACAGTAGAGCATAAAACGAGCATTGGGTAAGAACACTGGCCCTTGATGGAAAATGTGACACCTGGTAAGCTAAAAAAGAATCACTTGTACAGATTGTGATATTGACTTCTGCAAATTTACGCATCACGAAAGAACGAGGTCAGGGTATTTGGGATACAAATATGATGGCTGATATTGCTGGACACTGATACGCCATTTTCCAAAGTCTACACATAAGAGGACAGCTTTAAAACAAAGTTTTTTAGAACTTTAAACTTTTTCTTAGTGTGGCGGCATATCTACATCGCCACATTGGAACGCATCACACTGACGTCATGCAAAATCCTGCATCACGCAATCAGAGTTTACCGCGCGACTAGCATATATACAACATCCCGACATCAACCGTCGGGCAGTAGCCCACCAGACACAACACCGTCTGGTCGGAGGATCCTCCCTTTTCTATGGAGGATGAGTGAACTTTACACCCTGTTCCTCATGCCTCTATACTGGTGACCCCAAACATGAATGTCAGCGCAGCCTTCGTGCAACTACTACAGCGTGACGTCATCAGCATCACTTCCTCGAGCTTTCGAGCAGCGAGTCACATAGCCAGCCAGCACCCACGGCTTCAACGGGTATCCTGACCACTAGCATGCAGCGACCGCGCATACCTGGTCATCACCCTCAGCCTCATCAGCAACCTTAGCACAGCACACTGCACTCTCGGCCGGTCAAACAAGCAAAGCCCTTCAAACCTCTCCTGGTCGACGCCAGCAGTCAGCCTCAACTCGGCGCTGTACTACAACCGATGCACTGACGCACTGGAGCATAACGCAGCGCCACCCCGACTCAGTGGGGGCATCTCCGCAGACAGTTCCGACTCACCGTGAACTATGCGGCACCCGGTTCCGACTCACTGGAACCTCAACTGGCCCTGGCAAGCATCGCAAGATACACGACTCTGCCCACTATCGACCTCCGGTCTCCGGAGGGGAGTGATGTGGCGGATATCTACATCGCCACATTGGAACGCATCACACTGACGTCATGCAAAATCCTGCATCGCGCAATCAGAGTTTACCGCGCGACTAGCATATATACAACATCCCGACATCAACCGTCGGGCAGTAGCCCACCAGACACAACACCGTCTGGTCGGAGGATCCTCCCTTTTCTATGGAGGATGAGTGAACTTTACACCCTGTTCCTCATGCCTCTATATTAGTAAAAACTTTTTTTTGTTTCGAACGTAGACATCTGAAATTCAAAAACTAGAGCTGAACAATAAATTATAATTATACATATATGTATGTATATTTGAACTTGACATACCATATGTCAGCAACATCAAAAATTTTCCCGGCAACAGATGCACTGTAAACTAGTGTTATAAATATTATAATGCTTGTTTTCCTCTTTTCAGTTTTGTGTTTTTAAAGATGAATAGAAAAGTATGGGCAAAGGTCTACACCTAACAAAGGTGTCCACCTAACAAAGGTCTCCACCTTACAAAGGTCTCCACCTTACAAAAGTCTCCACCTAACAAAGGTCTCCACCTTACAAAAGTCTCCACCTAACAAAGGTCTCCACCTTACAAAGGTCTCCACCTTCGCCGATACTTTTCTATTCATCTTTGTCTTTTACCTTTTCCGGCTAAGTCAAGAACAAGTTAGTTCTACATATAATTACACCCATTTAATAGAATTATTAATTTTTATTTTAAATTCTACCTCGTACTGGCCTCTTCTTGGAATGCTTTCTTAACGGCTTCTTCTTGTTGTTTTCTCTTAGCGGCCACTTCTAGGAATGCTTTCTTAGCGGCCTCTTCTAAGAGTGCTTGCCTAGCGGCCTCTTCTTGTTGTTTTCTCTTAGCGGCCTCTTCTACGAATGCTTTCTTAGCGGCCTCTTCTTGTTGTTTTCTCTTAGCGGCCTCTTCTAGGACTGCTTTCTTAGCGGCCTCTTCTTGTTGTTTTCTCTTAGCGGCCTCTTCTTGGAGTACTCTCTTTTTGACCTCTTCTTGGAGTTCACTTTTAGCGGCCTCTTCTTGGTGTTTTCTCCTAGCAGCCTCTTCTTGGAGTGTAGTGGCGGTAAAAAAGGGTTTTTTATGTAGTTTTCTCGGTGTGGCAATTAAGGCCTCTTTCTGGAGTTTCTGCTGCATGGCAGCCTTATCGGCCTCTTCTTGAAGTTTTCTATTAGCGGCCTCTTCTTGTAGTTCTCTCTTAGAGGCCTCGTCTTGGTGTTTTCTCGTAGCAGCCTCCTCTTTGAGTGTAGTGGCGTTTAAAAAGGGTTTTTTATATGATTTTCTCGGGGCAACAATTAAGGACTCTTCCTGAAGTTGTTTCTGCGTGGTTGTTTTAACAGACTCTTCTTGGTGTTTTCTCTCAGCAGCTTCTTCTTGGAGTTTTTTCTTAGCAGTCTCTTCTTGGAATGCTCTCTTTGCGGCCTCTTCTTGGAGTTCTCTTTTAATGACCTCTTCTTGGTGTTTTCTTTTAGCAGCCTCTTCCTGGAGTGTAATGGAGGTTAAAAAGGGTTTTTTATGTTGTTTTCTCGGCGTGGCAAGTAAGGCCTGGAGTTTTCTCTGCATGGCGGCTTTAGCAGCAGCCTCTTCTTGAAGTTTTCTATTAGCGGCCTCTTCTTCGAGTTTTCTCTTAGCGGCCTCTTCTTGGAGTTCTTTTTTAGCGGCCTCTTCTTGGCGTTTACTCTGCACGGCGATAGCAGCGTCTTCCTGTAGTTTTCTCTGTGCTTTAAGAAAAGCCTCTTCTTGGAATTTTCTCTGCGCGACAATTAAGGCTTCTTCCTGAAGTTTTCTCTCTGTGGCTGCTTTAGCAGCTTTCTCCTGTAGTTTTCTCTGCGCATCAATAAAGGCCTCTTCCTGTTGTTTTCTCTGCGCGGCTAAAGTAGCGGCCTCCTTCTGGAGTTCTCTCTGCGCGGTAATAAAGGCTTCCTCCTGGAGTTTTCTCTGCGCAGCTATACTAGCGGCCTCTTCTTGCAGTTTTCTCTGCGCGGCAATAATGACCTCGTTCTGGTTTCTCCTCAGTTCGGCTGCAGTATTGGCCGCTTCCTTAAGTTTTCTCTGCGCGGTAATAAAGGCCTCTTCCTGGCGTTTTCTCTCGTATTCCTTTCTTTGGGCTTCGAGGAGACGCTTTACCTGAGTTTCAGACAACAGCAGCCTGAAAAGAAAAAAACAGGGTTTAGAAAAATATAAGGCCGTCGAAATTTAAAAGTAATTTTATGATATACCCTCCTAAAGTAGCTTATGGCCGCGACAACGTCTGCGTGGAAGTCAGAAAACAGAACAAGTACCACCAATACTAATATAGCTCTCAGGCGTAAGGTTGTGCTGTAGATACTAAATTGCGAAACAAATGCCAATCCCACAATAAGTTCCATATTTATACAAAATTCAAATATAATAACGCCAACCAATTATTTTTCTACTGCAGGCAGGTAATCAGTAATACAATTCCTAAGTTAGTTTAATA
Source organism: Fissipunctia ypsillon (assembly GCA_947568875.1). Classification (NCBI taxonomy): domain Eukaryota; kingdom Metazoa; phylum Arthropoda; class Insecta; order Lepidoptera; family Noctuidae; genus Fissipunctia; species Fissipunctia ypsillon. The sequence continues at coordinate 19,293,841 of OX387662.1, forward strand.
TTGAAATGTTAAGATTTCATGAAATAGTCATTCAATAGAGTTACTTGGTCTTAGATAGTTGTATTGATGACTTTAATTATTATAATTCTGTAAATACATATTTGTTACGGTCACGAATCATATTTTAATCAACATACAACCTAATACTGACCTGCAAATTTCAAAAAACATAAAAAAATATTTGAATTTCGCGGGCTACCCTGGAGCTTTCACCTTAATACCTACAAAATTGTAGTGAATTCGAAATTATACCGATAAAGCACTAACTATTTACTTTTTAACATATAGTATATTTTTATTAAAAGGATACTATACCGGAAATATATACATGAAATCGCGAAAAAAAATCTGCTGGTCCTTACATTCTAACGAACATGCGAACATAAATGTAAGGAACAGCAGATTTTTTTTCATGATTTCAGGCTTGGTCCCATACTAAAAGTTGTTTGTTATCATGAGTACAGTTATGTGTTTAAGTATTGGTCACTAATTACCAGTCACCCTATATACAGGAGTTTTATTTCATCCCGCTTTGTCCTTTATGACAAAAATGATAATGATGTGTCACAGTTTCGGCGCCACAATTCAAAACAACAATCGATAAAACCAAGTTAATACCATCACAGCACTATGTTCAATCATGACGTAGGTACTTTCTTATCACCTAATGATGGCAGTGGCGTAGCTGGCATTACTTTTTAATTTACTCGCCTCTGCACTAGAGGTGTGCAACCGATATTTATTAATAATATCGAAATAATAATAGGTATTTTATTTTAACCTTTTGACCGCCACGTCAACAAAGAAAAAGCGTGCCCTTGGCGCCAAGCTCCGAATTCATCCTTTAATACCTACAAAATAGTAGTGAGGTCGAAATTATATCGGTGAAGCTATCGATACACCGAACTAAATTATCACTGAATCTTAAAGCTATTCTGCAAAAAAAATCTCTAAATTTAAAAATAACTTTGACACAACTATAATTGAATTTGACAATCGCGACTCCACGTCGTACTTGTTTGCCCTACCCCGTGATTTTTTTTTTGAGCCGGAGGCACGCAGGGGGGGGGGAGCCTCGACGAGTTTTATATTGATTTTTTCACTTTTTGTATGGAAAATATGAAAAATTATTACCTACATGTTGAGTTTTACGGGTTATTGTGGTTTTTAAAGGGGGTCGAAATTTTCATTATTTTTGCGATAGGATACACCATTTTCGAGATATAAGCAAAAGAAATTCCTTTTCTTTTGCCACAAACAAAAAGCTACAATACTGTTTTTGCACCTGATGTCGAGGTGTTGGTGTGAATTTTAGTTTATGACAACAAATTTTATTCCACACCTTTTTAATCACGATTAAAAATAGTCAGATTTAGTTAGATAATTAAAAATTTTGGGGGATAACTTCAAATTCAGAATAGCAAAATTGCAATTTTCTATATATTAATAACTCATTGTCATTTTTAGTGCTGTCAAACTAAGATACAGGGTGTAAGGGACAGACCTCCGCAGACTGATGGGGTGAATTCAGTATATCATACTAAGATGACCGGTACATGAAATTATTTCAGGGACGTAATGGGAATCCAGTAAACCTAGTTTGTTTTATTACCTTACACGCAATGTATCGTTACCGTGGCAAAATGCGCGTAGCAAACGGCAGCGCAGCGAGCTTTCGGCCACCGAGTATTTCAACATCCATTGCTGATTTTTTTATTTTAGCTGTTCTATTTACATAAATGGAGTGCTGCGTACAGAGAATGTAATCTTAGATTGGAATAAAGGAGTAGTAGTAACTGAAACAACGATTTAAAAAATGAAAATTTTCCTAAGTTCCGGTGGAATATGATTAAACAAATAAGATACTGAATGCACCCTGTTAGTTTGTGGTGGGCTGTCCCTTACACCCTGTACAGTGTCGCTTCAGACAATTTCAGAATGGGAAATCGTCATTTGAGAGGAATAAACTAAATTTTGGTGATTTTTAGTCTAGTTTAGAGGCATTTGTGACAAGAGAATCGGCACCAATATTGTTTTAACACGGGTTTTAATTTTAATAAAAGATTATAACACCATCCCGCTTTGCCATTTACGACATAAATGTAATAATTTGTATCACAGTTACGGCGTTCATTATAATAATAACAGTAAAGGAACTACTCTATTTAAAAAAATTCCGCGCGTGGCGTTTTGGGACTGTCTTATCTAGACGACTGTGGCGTCGTGGGCACAGACAATGCAACAGTGTGATAGAGATGGGCATCACAGTCATTACAATTTATCGATAATCGACTAACTCTGACCTTTAAAGAGCGCATAAGTCAGTATTATAAAATTTTCTTGATTTCTCAAACATAAAAGTTCAATATCATTAAATATAACGTAGGTTGCTATCGAGGTCGATATTCTTGTTATATTGACTGCTACCGACATCACTACGTGTCATGATATGGTGACTGTGGCGTTGAGGGCACTATGTTTTCGAACTTTATTATTGGTATTCGTTTTTGTCCTAGTATGTCATATAATATATGTAGATAAAATGTAAAGAAAGAAATTAAACTAATATAAATTAGAATCAGTCAAGGAACATAATTAACAAAGGAAATAAAAAAGCAATGTTGTTTTATGAGCTTTAATCACGTATAAAAGTCTGTCATGTAGTCGGGACCGTGGCGTGCTGGGCGCATTTTGATTTGTCATCTATACATGACTGTGGCGGTGAAAAGGTTAAAACGGAAAATAGTGGCCACTAAGCTCGAGGGGGGACCATTTGATTTAGCTATTTTACTTAATAAACTACCTCATATTTAACACTCTCACCGCCATGTGGTACGCCGGCCGCCCACGTAAATTCTAGTGCAGCAAGCAACTGTATATATGCGTGGCGGTGAGAGTGTTAATAATGTTTAAGAAATTCACGGGGAGCAGTTTTTTACCGATTGTGAAAAAAGTATTTTTTTTTTATGTTACTACAGTTTTCTAATAGCAGTGCAATATCATTTAGTTGACCGTGATAATTGTATTTTTTGAGATCAACTTGAGTTTTTCGCAATGATGAAGCAGTATGTTCTAATGTATATGTCATCGTTACAAATCCTTATCACTTCAGAAATGCGGTGCGCTCAGGTTTGGTAAATGATCAACCTTAAGTTGATGGGGTTTAGGTTCACTTTTGTGTGTACGGGAAACTTGTTAGAAAATCACAAATGCGTCTGTCGTCAATGGTGTTTATTGGCGACTAACTTAATGAGTCTTACGAAATAAAGCTAACGACGGCGACGATGACTTTAACCGACTATTAATGATTTTTAACTGAAGATCATGTCTAAACGAGTAGTGTTAATGAGTTGGAAAAAACATACTTACCTACTTATGTTAAATTAGAGCATTTTCTTAATAACTTAATATGTGAAAATTTTAGATTATATTTATATATTATATATTACACAGTGTATTTAATTCGTAAAGTTATGTCGAACGCGGATAAAAAACTGAGAATCACGCAAAAACCGTCAAGCTTATTTTTATGAAACCTTCACCATTCTAAAGATAATTTAAGTATTGATATTTTAGTATACGTGTTTTAATATAATATTATTTGTCCTTTGTATAATAAATTAATAATGCGTCTAATTTGGAACAGCGCTCCTTGATGGGCGAGTTCTATTACTGGGTGGACGTACGACGCGTTGCGTGAGCTCAGCACAGAACACGCAAGTTATGCACTCAAGGCCGTTGGCATATATCTGCGTCTTAAGGTACGGACATGCTCATTACTAGCACAAACATGGCATTATTCAGCTATTGCTACATAATAGCATATGTGTCGAAACATTGCTAGTAATGAGCATGCATTTTTGAGCATATTCGAAATCTCGAAATTCAAGAGTCGTTGATTTTCGAGAATGCTACCTGAGGCGCGAGTGAAAGGCTCCGAGCGTGTCTGAACAGCTTTGCTTACGAGGATGCTAGTATCGATTAGATCCAGTCCGCGACAGGTGAGTGTGACGCGTCTTCTAAAGAAAAAAACAAATATGTCGCGTTGGGGAGAAGAAAAAACTGACACTATTATATCTTAGGCAGTTTAGGGATACACTGTTGTGATACGATACACGATGTATTTTGTTGCATGCAAAGCATCCATTTTGGCTGAAAGCCAGTGTCCAATTGTTTGCTTTAAGCACATTTAATGAGTATGCTTAAAACTAGCATGCTTATTGCTACCAAATGTGCGCAGCTGCAAAGCACGCTCTTTTATAAGCAAGTGTGTACCTTTATGTGTGTTTGATTTCATTTAATGTGATTCATTTTGTCTCCGTTTTATTTCATTTGATTTGATTTCATTTTATATGGTATTTGGTATGGTGGTTTTATATGGTGGTATGGTATGGTGGTATGGTATGGCTGTTAATTTATGTTTGGCAATGGTGTTATTTACCTGAAAATTTTAAGGCGATTCCTTCAATCCCTCAAACGTCACTTTGTATGAAAGTAACAGTTCGAAAAGGTGGCATGCGCCCCTATACAGTTTATATCGTTCCCACCGCTGCGCTGGGACACATCTTATAACGTTCCCACCGCTGCGCTGGGACACATCTTATAACGTTCCCACCGCTGCGCTGGGACACATCTTATAACGTTCCCACCGCTGCGCTGGGACACATCTTATAACGTTCCCACCGCTGCGCTGGGACACATCTTATAACGTTCCCACCGCTGCGCTGGGACACATCTTATAACGTTCCCACCGCTGCGCTGGGACACAGCTTATAACGTTCCCACCGCTGCGCTGGGACAGTTTATATCGTTCCCACCGCTGCGCTGGGACACATCTTATAACGTTCCCACCGCTGCGCTGGGACACAGCTTATAACGTTCCCACCGCTGCGCTGGGACACAGTTTATAACGTTCTCACCGCTGCGCTGGGACACATCTTATAACGTTCCCACCGCTGCGCTGGGACACATCTTATAACGTTCCCACCGCTGCGCTGGGACACATCTTATAACGTTCCCACCGCTGCGCTGGGACACAGCTTATAACGTTCCCACCGCTGCGCTGGGACACAGCTTATAACGTTCCCACCACTGCGCTGGGACACAGCTTATAACGTTCCCACCGCTGCGCTGGGACACAGCTTATAACGTTCCCACCACTGCGCTGGGACACAGCTTATAACGTTCCCACCGCTGCGCTGGGACACAGCTTATATCGTTCCCACCACTGCGCTGGGACACAGCTTATAACGTTCCCACCGCTGCGCTGGGACACAGCTTATAACGTTCCCACCGCTGCGCTGGGACACAGCTTATATCGTTCCCACCACTGCGCTGGGACACAGCTTATAACGTTCCCACCGCTGCGCTGGGACACAGCTTATATCGTTCCCACCGCTGCGCTGGGACACAGCTTATAACATTCCCACCGCTGCGCTGGGACACAGCTTATATCGTTCCCACCGCTGCGCTGGGACACAGCTTATATCGTTCCCACCGCTGCGCTGGGACACAGGCCTCCTCTTTGGGCCGTAATCCATCCCGTGGGCCCCAAAGATAAAGCTCTCATAACCGGTGACGCTGCTTTCCGTCTTTTTGGGTTCCGCAGCCAAATGGCAAAAATAGAGCCCTTATAATTTCGCCCTGTCGTTCCGTCCGTCCGTCCGGATGGGACACAGCCTTTTTCATAAGCATCATCATAATCAGCCTATAATGTTCCCACTGCTGGGACACACGCCTCCTTTCTTCGAGAGGGAGTGGGCCGTGATCCACCACGCGAGCCCAGTGCGGGTTGGTGGATGTCACACGTCTTAGAGTTTTAGGTCGTAGGACATGCCGGTTTCCTCACGATGTTTTCCTTCACCGTTTTGCGAGCAGTGGTGATGAAATTATTTACAAAGTGCCTTCCTGGGTTGCCTGGGTTGAACCTACGAGTCGCGGTTATTTCCACTGGGCCACGACTGCTCTTAACGACATGCGCCGAATATTAAACACGCTTTAATGCAAATCGTCGAATTTTATTTTTATCGAAATTTCCGTGTACGAAAATGTTTCATTTTTCGACCTACTTGTAATGCTGGCGCCACACCGAGGAAAATGCCGATGATTATCGCGATGATGGACGTAGGCCGCAGGTGTAGCCACAACTTATCGCGATAATTTGACAACGGCATTCACATATCCCACCTACACATATATCCACATATCACCGGACACTGCGAACGTTCATTGACGGCGTCATCGGAGAGTCCAGACACGTCACGTGTGGTGTGCCAACCGGATCCGTGTTTGGTCCCGTCGGATACATCATGCATGTCAACAGTATGTGCAATGTGATTCGTAAATGTCGCATATATATGTATGCTGATGATACTTGTCTAGTTTATGCAGATAAAGATTTAAATTTAATTGAAAGTAACATTCAGGAGGATTTTACTAATATCATCAAATGGGCTCACGACAATGGCATCATAATCAATATAAATAAAACCAAATGTATGCGTATACGATCTCCTTACCTTAAAAAGATCGAACGTCTGCCGTGCATAGTGGGGCATAGCTATGAGTGTCTGCACAGTGGTGGACTGACGTTGTGTGAGTGTGCAAACATTGAGGTGGTGGAGGAATACAGGTACTTGGGTTTAGTCATAGACAACAGCTTCTCATGGAAAACACACATTACACACTTATGTGACAAACTCAGGTATGTACTTGTAAAATTCCACCACCTTAGTTTTGTGTTGGATAGGGCAACATTGTACATGGTCTACTATGCGCTGGTGGACTCACTGCTTTCTTATGGGCTGGCGTGCTATGGTAACACATTTAAAACTTATTTGGATAAAATAAAAAAACTACAAATCAGATTCATGAAACTATTAGTAGATAAAAACACAAAAAACCGTTGTAAAAGTAGTGATTATGAAAACTTATTTTTGGAATGTAAAATGCTGCCGGTCCATGAGAGGGTAGTGATGTCAGTAGCTTTGGAACAGTATTGTAGCAATGAATTTAAAAACAATAATATACGCACAAGATCGCAAAGGAACAACAACATGAGAAGATTTGTAGTGCCCACTTCTAATAATTATTATGGTCGAAGGTGTAGAAATTTTTTAGTCCCAACTATTTTTAATAACCTTCCAGACGACATAAACAACTGTGTCACAAAAACCGCCTTTAAAAATAAGATACATAAGTACCTATTTCATATTTTTTGTCAAAACCTCACTGTAGAGAATAACTAAAAATAAAATAAAAATGTCTGTAAATTTAAGAAGTGATGGAATAGTTTTATGTGAAAAAGTGTCAATAGAAAAATAAAATATGTTAATATTTGAAAAAAAAAAGGAGCTACGTCTGCCAACAAACTGCTTTGCAGTTTGGCGGAGGTAAATTTATTCTGTAAAACATTATTTCCGTGAATAAACACTTTTTCATTTTTTTTTTTTTCATTTTTTTTTTTATAACAAAAAAAAAATAACAAAAAGTTTTTTGTATGAATGAAAAAATAACTTTAATTTCGGAAGTATATTTGTATTTTAGTTTTTTGCCACCAAGTTCCGAAATTAAAGTTATTTTTCACTTTGTAGTGTTTTTTTGGAAGTCGGTTGCTTGTTTTTTTTTTTGTAAGTTTTTTATTTTTTAGTGGGTCAGTTTATAATTTATCTAAGATACCTACAATATCCTAATGTCAACTGCTCATGAGCTTTTTACAAAATATTGCTTTTCCCGTGGCAGAGTCGTTAATGTTTGAGGAGTTCTACTGGTACTTCACCATCAGCTCCACTTCACCATATGCATTGTGACGAGCATAAATTGATTAGCAATCATATTAAAGTAATCGAATCTCAACCTGTGAAATACTTATTATTAAGTAGTTCCGGTGGCTATCTGTGGTCTTTATCATCATTTCCACTTCAACAAATGGTGCTTTACGAGTACAAATGCACGAGTTACTATAAAAAAATACCCAAATCGCTATAGGTGTGCCTATAATATTTGGAGTTCCCTCGATTTTTCCAGGATTCCATCATCAGATCCTGACTTAATAACAATGAGACCATCTGGAAAGTATACCCTTTCAAACAAAAAAAGAATTTTCCAAATCGGTCCAGCCATCTTCGATTAATCGGAGAACACACATAAAAAAAATAATAATAAAAGATTCCGACGAACTGAGAACCTCCTCCTTTTTTTGAAGTCGATTAAAACTTCACACTTATTAAATACAGTGCAGCAGCGTCAGCGTCCATCTTGAAATTCAACGCCAATTTTATCGCCATCTATAATGAGCACTGCCGTTGACCGTTCAAGTGTTCACTCACTCTATCGCGATAATCTTCGGAATAATTACCGCGATGTTTACGGCGATGCAGATGATGGGCATTAACATTGACCGTTAGTGTGGCTCTAGTATAATAGGTCTAACCTCGGCTAAGTTTTACTTTACCTGCCGTCGAGTTGGGAGTCCATATTTTTTTTACAGAAAGATCATATTAATAGAAGCCCCCTCGTAAAGTTTTAAGTTGCGCAGATAAATGGTTTACGAGAAAAAAATAATCAAAATCGTAAAAATTTAGCAATATCTTGTCACTTTTGACATATTGTCTCGCCTTTAAACGTTTCGTTTTACGTAAGGTCAACGTACTAAAATGTTTTACTTCTTATTAATGATGAAATAAACACGCATTGTCGTGATTTAGATACATTTTACGAATATTTCATTATAAAACATATATTTCACTGAATTAAGTTAGTGCTATTAAATTAACACTTATAAATAATTTACCGATTATTGCCGGTATGTGAAACCAAACGTAAAACAACGCCATTTTGTGTTGTCACTGTCAAGTGTCACTTCACATGGTCACAGAACACTAATACTCCTGTACATGGTCGTCGTCCTGATAGTCAACGTATGTCCCTAGCAGTTGAGAGCGTTTACGTATAAAATGAGAACTTAGGATGCAAGAGCGAGTAAAGCGAGTTTGGGACTTGGGGCACCCCGACTCGGACAGGTTAGGTTAGAAGGGGATGGCGGGGTCTTTCAGACCCCGCCATCTCCTTCGTGGTTATTTTTTTTTAAACCACTCAGAAGTAGGAGCCCCGCGAAGCGGGGCTCCGTCGACCACGCCTTACTTCGAGAAATATATTATTGACCCTGATGCCCTTGACCTGAGTTGTCAAAAGGTAATATTCCAAGATTTGACTATATTTTGGTTTAACTTTGACTTTTGGGGTGTTGACCTTGACCTTGAAAGGGTCATTGATCTTATTATTGTTTGGAAACGAATTTAGACCAGTTACGTGGTTTTTTTTTAGTTATAGGTAGTGCAGAAAATTTGAAAGTTAGGTTAGAATATTAAAAAAATCATATCTTAAAAAGGGGGGGGCTGCGCAATTTTTCCTTCATAGGGGGGGTTCTACATCCCCCTCCCCACCTCCCCCGCCCCATCCCCCCCTTAAATCAACGGCAGGTAAAGTAAAGTCGTACCCTAACCTCTTCAACAACACTCCATATAAACATGTCTGATATTATATTTTTCTACCACGTAAACTTTAAATTAGACGTTTTCATAGATAGAACCTACATTCGGAGGTGAACTTTTCGCGGTATACATTTTAATTAACATACTCTCTTGTCCATACCGAACCCTTCATTGACTACTAATAATATTAAGTACGTTAAATGAAAAAAACGCTGTTTTAAATTAATGCAAACTTAGTCTAAAATTCGGCGTAAATTCCCCGGGCTAGCAGGCAGAGGCATGTTTAGGAAAATGGTCACGAATCCAAGGACTGACCGCGGCAAGTGCAGCTTAACCTCGCATATCTATTGCTCCGCGCGGTTTCTCCACCACGAGCCCCTCAACATGTAGTAAACTAGTAGGTAGAGTATTTAAAACAACTTACTCTGGTGGGATGTCCGGCGGTTTAGATTTCTGGGCCCCCATATTTGAATTGTAATAAAAACTTCAACTTTAGTGACAAATATTCAACACTTCCTTCATATTCTAACACAAAATCACTACTGGCACTGGCAGAGTGACGTGAATCAAAAGTTCAAGAGTTGAAGACACGGTATTTAATCATATTTAATGCTGAGACATGCAAACAACTCGAGTGTCACTAACTCTTATCAAACAAACAAAATATTTCTAAGCAGCTCCACGCAGCGGATGCATAATTATTTCATAGACAAAAGTCTCAACTCCACAAGCCCCACCACTAAATTCTAGAGCTGTGAAAGTATCGATAATGAACAATGTCGAGTTATTAATTTATTGTATGGACACGGGATAAGCCGGAAACTTTTAGTTGATAGGTAGGTATATTGTGGAACTTAGTATTTTTGTCTTTTTTGCAACTGATCCGATGACGACTATTCTGCCAGCGTCATGTGTTTCCAAAAGTAGCCGATTAAAATGTAAACAATGTTAAAAATGTTTTCAAACAATAATTGTTGGGAATAGGATGAGATTTATAAAGTTGAAACCATCTAAATACAGGTAAATGTGTAACTAATTCCCTTTAATGACTGATTGCGTCAGAATTGAACCTAAACAGGTGGTTGACACTTTCATCAGACACTTATAGAACAGATATTAGTGACGACAGTACTCGGAACTTGGTTACTTTACTCACGAACAAATCAAATCAAAAGTCATTTATTCAAACTAGGCTGAGAATCAGCACTTTTCGTGCGTCAAAATTAAATAAGACAGTCCCTGTTTACGCCCGCTCCTCACACGCACATGCTACGCCGCGGCGGCATGCGGTAGACAATCCAGAACATTTCCACTCGATCTGCTAATAGCTACACTTCATCCCTTTAACAAATAACCATCCGACGATCCGAAAAAAATCATAAGTAATAAAAGAAATTTCTTTTTTGTCAATTTCTTTTTCAGGCGTGATGTTAAATTATGTTATGTTCTGTTTACAAGCTTTTTATTTTGTTTAAACATTGATTAATAAGCCTACAAATACCTAAAGCGTAATTCCCGTAATGAAAAACATTCAAAATCTAGTCGCAATCACATCTCACCCACAATCAAATGTCAAAAATGTAGGGAAAATATAGGTATTTTTGACATATTGAGACTGAGATCAGACTAAATGTTCTTAAAATTACGAGAATTGCCCCTCTACGAGAAACAATAGATTACCTACTTTAAGCGCTAGAAAATGGTGATAAAAATATTGCTTTCACCCAAAAAGGGTTTTTATGATAACTTTTTTAACATCCATTTTAAGATAAGATAAGATTCATTTATTTGCAAAAACATGTGTAGATAATTTACATGGTATAATGTTTATTATAGGTGTTACAGGATATAATTCTTTGGCACAACATGTCTGACCATGGCTGGTGTACAAATTAGGTCGGAAGACCATAAGATTTCAAAAAAGAAAATATAAAATAAAAAAGAAATATACAAAGTTAAATAATCTAAAAAAAAGCAACAATTAACATTAATATTAAATTATAAATAAAAAACAATTGGTAAATATTCATGCGATTCAAAATAAATATTATAGATTCAGTCAGTTTAACAGAGCGATTTGTCATTTAAGAATTCATTGATATCATCTTTTGCTTGCGGCTTTTCCTGTCAGTATTTTTTTAAAGGTTTTCTTAAACTGGTCTGTATTTAGTTTTTTGACACAGATAGGGATATTGTTATAAATTATCGGTGCTCTGCATACAACGCTTTTATACAGTAGTGCTGTCTTAGCTGGCTGAACACGAAGTTTACTATTATCCCGGCGATTTCGTATTACGAGTTCCGTAAAGTTTTGTAAGTTTCTCTCTTTAGGCACGGTCAAACGCACATCAGTGGTAGCAATTTGAAATTGACAGCACCAGGTGATACGAAATAAAGGTCACTGATACGAAATAAAGGCACTGAAAAGGGGGGCTGAGTAAGGGTGATCTTCGTGTTGCAAGTGTTACCACTGACGTCCAGTTGACTGTACCAACCTAAAATTTCTACCCTTATTATTATTTCTCACGATAATTATTTTATCGTGAGAATCACCTTCACGCTTTTTGTATCGATAATAAACGGATCTATAGGTCACGACTACAACACTAACTGCTTATGTTGGGGAGTTCCGTGAATTTGTAACGGAATTTACTTACCTACCATAAACAATCATTCACTTATCAAGATTTGACTAATGAGACAACAATTAAGTGAACAAATAAATGATCTGGCGGAAGGTAATGAATTTTTATCTGTATACCGCCAATTAGTTTTTTTTTTCTTAAGGTGAAAGCGCCAGGGTAGCCCGCGAAATTCAAATTTTCTTAGTTTTTTGCAATTTTCAGGTCAGTATTCGGTTGTTATGTTGATTAAAATACGTTTCGCGACCGTAACAAACATGTATTTACAGAATTGTAATCAGTAAAGTCATCAATATAACTCTCTAAGACCAAGTAATTCTATTGAAAAACTATTTAATTAAATATTAACATTTCAAGATTATACGAACTTAAGGAATGTGATTATAATTCTGTAAATACATATTTGTTACGGTCGCGAATCATACTTTAATCAACGCACACCCAGACACTGAGCTGCAAATTGCAAAAATCGTAAGAAAATTTGAATTTCCCCCTTAACATATAGTTCTAACATCAGTTTTTTTTTTGTTTATTTGGAAGTACAAACAAAAACACATGTTTCTAGCGTACGAAATGATTACTTACTCAATTCTCAAGAATGTTTCTAAGTAATGTAGTACTATGTAGGTACTTATTTTGATTAATACCTAATGTGGTGTATGGACGGCAGCACATCAAGCTACTACAATCTGTCAAATTTCTACAACAATTCACAGAAGTAAGGAGGATAAATCTTAGTACTAAAACAGAAGAACTATATGTTTCTGAATCTAGAACAGTTAAATTCGGCGTTCCTCAAGGGAGTATTATCGGCCCTCTACTCTTTCTCATCTATATACAGTGTGAGTCTTTATAATGTGCACATATCGAAATGAGGGAATCTATGCTTAATTTTATCGACGGAAAAAATGTTAAAAAAAATCTAAATATTTATTTATATTTTTTATGGATTTTAAAAAAAAATTGTTTGCTTTTGTGACCCCAGTGTATACAAAACTGTGTAACTTTTAAACTAAACGATTTATCACGATGAAACAAACTCTATAATGTTTGGAAGTAATTAGGTGTCGTCATAAAATAAAAATTATGGAAAAAAAATAGCCACATTTAAAAATAAACATTTTTGTTTGGCAAAAATCAGATTTTTTTTCATTAATTTTTACAAAAATTGTAAAATTTCTCAATAACATGCCCCCATCACCTTCTTTTTTTATAACTTTAAGTTATTCTTCATTGTATTAGGAATCTAACGGTAAAAATTGCATGTTTTTAACTCAACCCCAACATTTTTTATCAACTGTCAAAGAAAGGCCCAACGCATAGCTATTGTTTAGCAGGTAGATAAACTTTCTTTTGAATGTGCGCAGGTCGGGGAGGTAGGGCCAGCCAAAGGAACTTGAATTATGACAGATGTCAGACTGGCAGTCGCTCCGAATTATTCGCCGCTGCTACATGTGTTTCGGTACTTTCGTTCGCTGGACTTTCATAACTTTCGTTCGCTGCTACATGATGCCGCGTTTAAGTGAATTTTCCCCGGCACACATCGCCGACATACATTTTTATTATGGAGTGGGACAAGGAAGTGCCAGAGCTGCGCGCGCGGCTTACATAGCTGCGTATCCTAACAGGCAACCAGTGCCATCTGCCCGAAACTTCCAGGAAGTTCACAGAAGGTTGTCGATCACTGGACTTGGATCAAGTAGAGATCGTCGCGAGCCACCTCAAGTAATTATTGATGCGGCTACTGAACAAGCAGTATTAAGTGATTTGTTTGCTGATCCATCCATAAGTACTAGACGACTGGCTCTTCGTCACGGAATATCCCAAAAATCAGTGTGGCGTATTTTAAAGAAAGAAGGATTGCATCCTTATCACTATCAAAGGGTGCAACATCTACATGAAGACGTAGACTGGCGTCCAAGGTGTGTGATGTCCACATGGATTCAAAGAAAAACCAGAGCAAACCCAAACTTTCCAAGAAAAATACTATGGATGGACGAAGCGACATTCACTAGAGACGGTATTACTAACTGTCGAAATTTACACAGATGGTGCCGCGCAGGTGAAAACCCGAAACTGAAACGGTCATCTACTTTCCAAGTAAGATTTTCGATAAATGTTTGGGCTGGTCTTATCGATAACATGTTGATTGGACCAGTCATATTGCCGAGAACGTTGACTGGTGAAAGATTTTTAAGTCTATTGAGAGATGATATGCCTCAGTTATTGGAAGATGTCCCACTGGCTGTGCGTCAAAGGATGTTTCTTCAGATGGACGGATGTCCTGCCCATTACGCTACAAATGTAAGAAGATTTTTAAACGAAAATTATCATGACAAATGGATCGGCCGGCAAGGACCTGTAGGGTGGCCTGCGCGTTCACCCGATTTGACGCCCCTTGATTATTTCCTATGGGGGACCATGAAGCAACGCGTCTACAGTACCCCCATCAACAGTGAGGCCGATTTGCGTGACCGCATAATAAACTGTGCGAATGATATTCGCAATGATCCCGAAATGATAAGGAGAGCGACACACCAAATTCTAATTCGCGCGGCTTTGTGTTTACAACAACGAGGTGGACATTTTGAGAACCTGATGCATTAAATTTTGTATTTAATAATAAATGGGTTTCAATTGAACTCTTTTGCATTAATTATCATCCCAAACAAACCACCCTTATGAGAACAATACGATTCCGCGTTCGGAGTGCCATCTTTGAAACGACCCGCGCGCATTCACAACAAAGTTAACAAAAAAAAGTTTATCTACCTGCTAAACAATGTGCGTAGCTATGCGTTGGGCCTTTCTTTGACATTTGATAAAAAATGTTGGGGTTGAGTTAAAAACATGCAATTTTTACCGTTAGGTTCCTAATACAATGAAGAATAACTTAAAGTTATAAAAAAAGAAGGTGATGGGGGCATGTTATTGAGAAATTTTACAATTTTTGTAAAAATTAATGAAAAAAAATCAGATTTTTGCCAAAAAAAAATGTTTATATTTGATTATGGCTATTTTTTTTCCATAATTTTTATTTTATGACGACACCTAATTACTTCCAAACATTATGGAGTTTGTTTCATCGTGATAAATCGTTTAGTTTAAAAGTTACACAGTTTTGTATACACTGGGGTCACAAAAGCAAACAATTTTTTTTAAAAATCCATAAAAAATATTAATAAATATTTAGATTTTTTT
Source organism: Fissipunctia ypsillon (assembly GCA_947568875.1). Classification (NCBI taxonomy): domain Eukaryota; kingdom Metazoa; phylum Arthropoda; class Insecta; order Lepidoptera; family Noctuidae; genus Fissipunctia; species Fissipunctia ypsillon. Next base: position 19,309,175 of record OX387662.1, read on the forward strand.
TAACATTTTTTCCGTCGATAAAATTAAGCATAGATTCCCTCATTTCGATATGTGCAGATTATAAAGACTCACACTGTATATGACATGCCTTCGGTAACTATTCATGACATTACACTGTTTGCTGATGATAGCACCGTTTTATTTGCTAATGATAATTCAATTGATTTAGAATCTGACATTAACCAAACAATACTATTGATTATAGATTGGCTTAAAATGAATAATTTAATGATTAATATTGATAAAACTAAAATAATGGATTTTAAAATAAGAACTCGACGTACCGGTGCTTTAAAAATTCATTACCTAGATAGTGACATTGAGGAAACGGAAGTAACGAAATTTCTAGGGTTACATATTGACCACAAACTTAATTGGAAATTTCATATTCAGCATGTTTGCAAAAAGCTGGGACAATTTTCATATGCACTATATAGATTAGGCAAAATAGCGAATCTGAGTACTTTGCTGACAGCTTACCATGGTTACGTTGGCTCTATTCTCAGATACGGTGTAATATTTTGGGGCAACAGTACGGAAAAAGAGCGCGCTTTCATTGCTCAAAAACGTTGCATCAGGGCTATATTTAATTTATGCGGAACTGACTCCTGTAAGCCATTTTTTAAAAATAATAATGTATTAACACTACCATGTATCTATATACTTGAGGTAGCAGTATTTGTTAAAAACAATATCCACATGTTTAGCTACTACACGCGTATACGGCGTAAGGACAAATTACGTACAGCAGCCAGTAAAACTCATCTTATGCATGAGAGCATCTTTTGTTCAGCTTCTCGCATCTTTAATAATATTCCGGCACCTATTAGAACAATTATGGAAAAGGAAAATTTTAAAAGGACTCTCCATGATCTGTTAGTAAACAAAAGTTACTACTCTGTAAAAGAATTTCTGTCTGACAAGTCTTTGCTTAAATATAGTCCCACCCAGTCATGGTGCGTTCGACGACCTACAGACTTTAATTAATTTTGTTCTTTTCAGTATAATCTATTTTTTAATTTTATGTATGATTTTTACAATTTGACATTTATAACGAGTCCTAAGTGTGGTCCTGTTAGGAGTGCGTCCCTGGTACCCCTCTTACCCCGTCATTCGATACCCCGCCACCCGCTGTGTCCTGCCCGCGTGCGCGCATCCCTCCTTCAGTTTACGATCATCCCTTACGCGCGTCACCCGTGTCGATCGTGTATGCGCCCGCGCCCTAATATATGTAATTACGTGTGTTATGTTATCGTGTATTTGATTTCCCAATAAACGTTATCACTGGAATACGACACGTTTTATTTCAGAAACGTTATACATTTTAATTTGTTATAAATAATTTTATTTTTTGTGAATTTGATGTGTACCCATAATTTGACATGTTCCTACCTATCTCAATTTGTTATGTTTGACTTTATCTTTTTATCTTTGAATGTTATATGTAATTAATTTTATTTTCTATATAAATTGAATTTGACATTTCTCTTAATGTGAGCCCTTTTGGTTTTTCTTATTTTCTATTTATTGCGCTAGAGGGAAAGTAATAATAATTAGTAATTATGTTAATTATATTGAACAGCTAGTTTATATGTGATTATTGTATGCCCTACGGGCGGGACATAGCTGATCATAATTTCCAACTATTTGAGAACTGTACCTACCTATGATCCACAATAAAATACACTTCTGGACACATCTATTGGCCCACCTTGTATTTTCAGTTTCGTTTGGTCCTAGCTAAAATTTTATATTAGGTCGAGCAAAAAGTTTTTATGCAGTTTTGAACCTGGCACATTCACAATTTCATTCAAGTCTTTTTTTGAATTTCGAACACAGAATTTAAAGAAACAAAAGACAATTTGGAGCCTGTTTGTTGATATCAAACAATCGATTACTAAGAAAACTTGGTTTTATTGGTTTACTTGGATTTAATTCTTAAAAAAGTGATTGATATCTTTGGTTTTGCAACAAACATTACTTATTCTTAACATTAAGGTGAGGTTCTATCAATAATCTATGGATACTTCACCTGAAGTCGCCGCCCAAGCTGTGGCACTTATTCAGGCCAGACACAGCCAAAGAAACGTGAGTGCTCAACTTAATTTAAGTCGATCTGCGGTCCGAAATGTTTATCGGAGGTACCTAGAGACTGGCGGCTTTGTTCGTCGCCAAGGAAGGCCACGATCTCGGGTCACAACTGAGAGGCAGGATCGATTCATCGTGACGACCAGCTTGAGAAATCGTCACCTTACCTCCATTGAGATACAAAACCAACTTCGCGACTTCCACGGAGTATCTGTGAGCGCTCGAACTGTTCGGAGAAGGTTAAAAGAACGCGATATGGTACCACACAAGCCAGCTAATGGGCCCAAACTAACGCGAGCCCACCGAACAGCGCGCCTTCATTTCGCACGCAGTCATTTAAATTGGACACAGCAAGATTGGAGCCGTGTACTCTTTTCTGATGAGTCTAAAATTGTGTTACATGGCAATGATGGAAGGAAGAAGGTCTACCGACGTAAGGGAGAGCGTTTCGCACAATGCTGCTTTGAAGAGAGGGTTGCTTATGGCGGTGGCTCATGGACTGTCTGGGGCGGTATATCCGCGAGCGGCAAAACTCAACTTGAGGTTGTTACAGGACCACGGCTGCCAATGCTGAAAGGTACATTCGTGAGTGCTTAGAACCTCACGTGATACCATACGCGGACTATGTGGGCCCAAATTTCCTTTTTATGCATGATAATGCAAGAGCCCATGCGGCCGGCATCGTCAGGGAATATCTTCGGGATGTGAACATCACAGTTATGGACTGGCCAGCCAGAAGCCCAGACATGAACCCCATTGAGCACATGTGGGACGAGCTAAAAAGACGTGTTAGGGCTCGTCAGCCAGTTGCCCAGACGATGCAGGAGTTGAAAACTGCCATAGAAGAGGAATGGGAGATGATCCCTCAAAATTTCATAGAGCGGTTGATAAACTCTATGCCTAATCGTATGAGAGCTGTGGTAGATGCCCATGGAGGCAACACGCGTTATTAAATTAAACCTTTATTTGATAAAACATGTTTTTTATTAAAAAATCAATTGCCTTTAACAAGGCGCATATCCGATTTGTTAGGCGTAGCTCCATGTCGTATGGTATTCTGAATTCAAATTTAAAACAATACGATCGAAAAAAATGGTAAAATGTATCAGGTTTAAAACTGCATCAACAGTTTTTGTTCAATCTAGCAATCATATTTCGGTAGGGGCCATCGAAACCTAAACTCTAAGGTGGGCCAATAGATGTGTCCAGAAGTGTATTTTGAATTTGAATTTGAATTTCTTTAATAGATTTTCAACTTTATCGCTAGCGCATTAGGTTCAAGGTTGATTGGGAAAATTTGACAGTTTCGGATAGCTTGACCTGCTAGCGTCTGTACAATGTAACACTTACGTTGGAAATAAATAAATTGTAAATCTTTTGTTGTAATCACTCCTGTTTTTCTGTTTACCAAGGTTTTTAAAATAAATAACATACAGTCCCGGCGGTCGAGAGAATGCGTTCTTGACACAAATGTCAGTTTCATACTAAAGAATATTGTGTTTTGCAAATTTGATCCTTATTAGTTACTAAAAATTGTCCATCTGACAGGCGTCAGGAACGCATTCTCTTGACGGCTGGACTGTAGCTAAATTACTGTACAGTCAACCGCACATACATGATACTAATTTGAGTCTGACAGCTGCTTTTTTTCGTAATTTAACAAGGGTGTTTTTCGTAGTTCAAGTATGACAACGGTTCCAAATTGGTGACAGGTGCACCAGGTGACTGCAACTATGTAGTAATTGGGATGAATTTACCTCGAAAACAAACTTAACATTGTAGTTGAAAAACATTTTCTCCCATACATCGATCGATCACGGATAATTCTTCAACTGCAATTGCATTTTTTTTTTAATGTGATAATGATAAAACTACAAATTAACGATTTGCGGACTTTTTCCTTTACTTGTGCTGAGACCTTGCTTCTTGCCCTTCATGATTCTAGATCAACGGTAAATATTATGTATTTTTTATTCCATTGACTTAGAAGCTTGATATTTTTAGAGCTTCAAGGGACTAATGATCTTACGTATTTGATATTAATTTCTGTGCAGGACCGTTGACTCCTTAGTTTAAGTTAGCATAGTAATAGTTTTAGGCACGTGAAATTTTTAGTTTGGGAAAACCAAAATGCAAAACCTTTTATGTTCAACAGATGTTAGAGATCCCACAGCGATCGGAATGTTAGGTCATTGTATTTGCCGGGCGTCATTGTTTTAAAGGTTTTGCTAATAGAAACGAATTCATTGTTGTCGGCACTTATTGAGAAAAATATGCGTTTCTAGTAATTAGTTCGTTAATAACAGTTTGTGCAGAAATTGTAATCCGCACCATCTGGTGCGGATTACAATTTCTGCACTAAATTACTAAGAAACACAGATGTGTTTCTTAGTAATTTTAAATATCGTAGCGTAGCAAGTATTATTGCTGAAATGCTGACCCAAAGCGTGGGAAATAGAAGGGATAAAAATAACGCCACTGAGGCATATAAAATGTCGGGCCTTACTTGTCGACCAAAATCTTAATCCGATCCAGCATGTCCCATTGCTGTCCTCTCCCAGCGACGCCCTAAGCCGAGGTACGTACCCCACAGGGGGTGCCCTTAACACGCAGTCGCTTAGTTTTTAGTCTTAGTTTTAAGCCTGGCTGGAGGCCTTAATTTATTGAGGCATCCACAGGAAAGCCCGGTTAAGCAGTCGACAAAAACAAAAACATGTCGACCAAAATCAGTTCGTATTCAGATCTTTTTTTTTTTTTTTTTTTTTTTTTTGTGGATGGGAAATCATCAAATGACTTCTCCCGCTCTGGGCGGAGCGGGAGGGCGTGTCAGACTTTTACTGACTAAAACCCACCCGTGTTCCTTCTGTTGCCTGTGCCGGGGCCACGGTAACTCTTTCGAACATCCCGCAACCCTAGCTGGCATCGGCCCTAGCGGACCCCGTCAATAGTGCTGACATCTCTTTGAGGCGCGCGTGGAACACGACGCGCCGTCGACTCGGGCCTGGTCCTTACCGGACGGCGAGCTACCCATTGCTCGCCGTCCGCAAGCCCGCGCCTACGGTGGCCGGGAATCGGCTGCCGATTCCCGACGCCCAGGGCGTCTCCTGCGGCGACTAGGGGCGTGAGGGTGCAAAGCTTGCCTCTCCCTCACGCGTCCCGCCTCCTCCTTCACGAGCATTACTGCTTCGCAGAAGGAGGTAATGGCTTCCCATGCACTCTCGCTCCGTACCATGGCCTGGACCAGGGCCGGACGCGAGAGATCGCCGCCGCCGATCGCTTCCGCGAGGACACGGCGGTGCTCCGCCCAAGCCGGGCAGACTTCCACCGTATGCTCCACCGTGTCCTCCGGGCGATCCACACAGTGGTGACACCCGGGCGTTTCCTCCCGCCTTATCCGGAACAGGTACCTCCCGAAGCACCCGTGTCCGGTGAGGACCTGCGTCAGGCGGAAGGTGAGGACGCCGTGGCGCCTCTCCAGCCACTCCTCAAAGAGGGGACTTATCGCCGCAATTGTGGCGTGCCCAGCGCTGGGTTGCGACAATCGCACTCTCCATGCCGCCATGAGATCCTGCCGGAGCTCTGTCCGCCGTGCCGCGATTTCTCGCGGCAACGGAGTTACGCCCCGGCGTCCTGCCTCCTCGCGCCACTCCCAGATGTGCGCGAGGACTTTTGCCTCCAGATCCCATGGCGGTAATCCGGCAAGGAGGTTCGCCGCCTCCCCGGAGACCGTGCGGTATCCCCGGGCTAACCGGATGGCCATGACCCTCTGGGACGCGTTCAACCGACGGACCGGTCGCCGCCTCACGGAACGCGCCCACACCGGAGCTCCGTAAAGGGCCATGGACCGCACGACCCCCGCGTAGAGCCTCCGGCAGGAGGCGTTTGGACCCCCCAGATTGGGCAGGAGCCGCCCCAAGGCAGCCCCGGCCCGCTCCAGTCTGGGAGCCAAACGTCGGAAATGCTCCACGAAATTCCACCGGCTGTCGAGGACGAGTCCCAGGTACTTCATCGTCGACTCGACACCGATGAGAACCCCTCCTACCGTTATTTGGGAACCCGATGGTGGTGCGTTCCGAGGACCATGAAAACACATGGCCTCGGACTTGTGCAAGGCCACCTCGAGTCCCAATTGCCGGATCCTCTCTACGATTGTCGCAACCCCGCGTGCCGCTAATTCGGCCGCCGCCTGGTGCGACCTCCCCTGCGCCAGGACCAGCGTGTCGTCAGCGTAGCAAACTACGCTGACGCCACCAGGGAGGTCGGCGCGCAGCACCCAGTCGTACCCGATGTCCCACAGATGCGGTCCCAGAACCGATCCCTGCGGGACACCGCACGACATCTCTCGCCGGTTCCACTCTCCCCGGTGACCGGGGTAGATGACGGCCCTGTCCGTCAGATAGGCCTCGACCACGCGACAGAGGTAGGTCGGCACTCGGTGATACCGGAGTGCCTCCCTGATGCAACTCCAGGGCAGGGTGTTGAAGGCATTGGCGATGTCTAGAGACACCGCCAAGACGACCCCACCCCGGGCCACAGCATCCCCCGTCGTGAGGGCTCGTACGCGCATGATGGCGTCCACCGTAGAGCGCCCCTTGCGGAAACCAAACTGGCTCTCCGCCAAATCCGGCCCCACCCTCACCAGCCGCCCGACAAGGCGGTCTGCAATGACTCTTTCAAAGAGCTTGCCCACCTCGTCGAGCAGCACGATGGGCCGGTAAGCGGACGGCGAGTCCGCAGGGCGCCCCGGTTTCTTAATGAGGACCAGTTTCCCTGTCCTCCATTGAAGCGGGAACTGGCCCCTCTCCAAGCATGCGCTTAGGAGCCCCCTTAGTCGAGGCCCGAGAGCCTCCAAGGCCAGGACCCAGGCTTTTCCAGGTAAGCCGTCGGGTCCTGGGGCGGTATTCTTGGCATTCAGCCTGCGCACCGCCACTCTCAGCTCTACCTCGGTCACCTCCGGAGCATCGTCGTCATCGTCGGCTGCGTGGTCCGCATCCGACACCGCAGGAGGCGGAGCCATGGGCGGGGGAGTATGTTCCCCTCGCGAAGGGAACAGAGCGCTCACCACGTCCTCCACGAGCTGGGGCCGGAGACTCTGCGTCAGCGGGGGAGCCCATGGGCGGAGCTTGTTCCGCACCATTTTATAGGGGCGTCCCCACGGGTCCCTGTTCAGAGTCTCCAGCGACTCCTCACGGGCCAGTCCCTTGGCCCGCAGGATCTCCGCTCGGAGGGCGGTCTTCGCCGCTCTGTACCCCTCGTACAGCTCCGCCTGAATGGCTTCCGTATCCGGAGGGCGGATACGGAGCCTGCGGTGCCTGGTGTACCGGCGTCGCGCAGCAACGCACGTGTCGCGCAGAGACGTCAACTCCGGCGACCACCAGCACACCTGGCGCCGGGCGCGTCCGGGCCGGACCCGGGGCATTGCCACGTCGCATACTTCGGACATGGCCTCCCGGAACCACCCCGCCTCGTCATTGATGTCAGCAGGCCTGTCCAGTGGTGACACCCAGGCCTGCACGATCGAGGCTTCCAGGAGGAGCTCCCGGTCCAGCTGCTTCAACGCCCACCGCGGACCACTCGGGGCCTGTCGGACCGGCGCGCTCGAGGTCTGGGCGGAGACGTCAAACCGGATGTACCGGTGATCGGAGTAGGTCTCCACCCCCTCCATGACGCGCCAGTCGAGGACACGCGGCGACAGAGCGGGGCTGGCGAACGAAATGTCCACCACTGACTCACCCCGCATCCGCACACACGTGGGGACAGAACCCCGGTTTAGGACGACCAGGCCCGTCTCCAGAGCCCAGTCCTCCACCATCCTGCCCCGTGTGTCCGTATGCCGGGAACCCCAAGCCACATTCTTGGCATTGAAGTCCCCGAGGACGAGTACAGGGAGGGAACGGAATCCGACGACGACGACTCTCAACTCCGCAAGGGAGTTGTGGAACTCAGCGAGAGTTCGGTTCGGGGAGAAGTATACCCCTACCACGACAATCTCCCCGAACCGTGCTGCCACGCAACCCCGTCCCCTCTTGACCGCCTCGAGGGACGGGGTACCGGCGGCGGCCGATGAAATTAGAGTCACTGAGCCGCTCAGGTCCTCCACCCAGTCATCCCTGGGCGGGACAAAGTACGGCTCAGCGACCACGGCGATGTTAATCGACCACTGCGCCATGCTCTGGAGCAACAGATCCTGAGCGGAGGCGCAGTGGTTGATGTTCGCCTGGAGGAGGCGTAATGGGGCCATTATTGGCACTCCATATCAGCCCCCTCCCGAACCCCCTGTGAGGGCCCTGCCGCGGTGGTTGCGGCGACGGCGACAGTGGAAGCGGCAGCGGCGGAGGCGGCAGCGGCGACGGCGGCAGTGGTGGCGGCTTCGGCGGTGACGCTGGTGGCAGAGGGCTTGCTGCCCCTGGGTTTGGCGGGTGGAGCGCAGGCCTTGCTCCCAGCCCGGTGATTGGCCGGCTTGCCAGCTGCCGCACACGCGAAGCAGTGCGGCGCGGCTTTACACGAGCCGGCCTTGTGACCGGGCTGACCACAGCAGAAGCAATGGCCGCTACGGTCCACCTCCGAGGTGCATTTAGCTCCCACGTGGTTGCCCACGTGACAGCGGAAGCACCTCAGAGGTCTGGGTTCCAGCAGTTTCACCTGCGTGGAAACCCAGCCCACCTTGAGCCTTTGGCCCTCCCCAGTTATTTTTCGGGCCACCGCCACGGGGCAGCTCACTGTAACAGTTCGCATCCCCGTGAAGTCAGGACGGATGGTGCCTACCCTAACCTGCTCGGCTGAGCACCCTCCAGTCCTAACAACGGCGGCCACCACCTCTCCCTCCGTCGCTGAGTCGTCCAAACCCAGTATGCGCATGTTCGCGCACTTGGTGGGTCTGGACACTCGGGCCTCGTCCGCATTTAGGGACGCCCTAAGCCTCTCGGCCAGAGCGTCAGCGGTCGGGCCGCTGGCCGCACCGGGAACCTCCAGCATCCGGGCCCCAGTCGCAGTGACCCTTATTCGGATGCCATCGGCAACGCCGAGCTCCTCGAGGTTCACCGCCTCCCTCGCCTTGGCAAGCACGTCGCGGTAGGACACGCCCTTCTTCTCCGCTTCCGGCTGTAGTGTGATCACTACAGCTGCGGACCTCGGGGCACGGAGCCTAGCCGCGACGATTCGCTCCTTGCGCCGCTGCCGCCTCTCCTTCTTTTTGGCCGCCCTTGCTGCCTTACCCGCCTTCCTCTTCTCCCCGGCTACTTGCCATTCGGCGTCAGCCGGAGGAGATTTAGGAGGCGGGGGCGGCCGTTTCGCCGCCGGGGCTGGGGCCCTCGCGGGTTCCTGCACGGCCCCGCCTTTCGCCTGCCCCGTTGATGCAGGCTTGACCGTGGCAGCCGCGGCGGCGGCATACGATGCCGCCTTCCGCTGGCCCGAGGCCGGCTGGCTCGCCGCTAGCGGGGGCCGCAGGACTATGGCCTCCAGGGCGGAAAACCGGCTTCGGAAGGCAGCCAGCTCCTGCCGGACCAGGGCCAGAACCCGGTCCTCAGCAGGCACGGGCCCGACCTGCCCATGCCGCGCCTCCCCCTGTGGCACCTCCCGGGGGCCAGCTCCTCGGAGCCTGGCCAGGTCCGCTCGGAGCTCCTCATTCTCCTTTCGGAGAAGCTCCATGGCGGCTGTCAAGCGAGCGACCTCCGCCCGCATCCCTGTCATTCCGTCCGACGGGGGCCTGAGGTGACTGGCCTCCGCTGCCGCCATAATGGAGGCCCTGGCTGCCGATATGGCCTTGTCTTTAGAGGACTGAGTCCTCTTCAAGGCCACACTCTTGATCGCGGCTGCCACGACCTCTGCGAACCTGATCGTTTGCTCCGAATTGGAGCCGCCAGCGGCGTCCGGCTCACCACCTGCTGACTCCGACCCAGCCGAGACTGACCCCAACTGCGACTCTGGCTCGGCCGGGCTGGCTGGGCTCGGCTTGCTGGCTTCTTTGGTGAGCCCTCTGCCCACACCCCTTTCATGGGCCCCACCCCGCCGGCTGATCTTTTTACGGGCCGAGCTCACCCATCCGTCCGAGGAAGACTCCTGGCCATCCCCCGGTTTGGGGCGCTTTTTCAAGAACTCTAGGTTCCTCTTAGCCGCCCCAACCACTTCGCGCTCTTGGCTCTTATATGAGCCCTTCGCGCCAGATACGGCGTCGGACTCCGACCCCGCATCACTTCCCTCCTCTTCTCTACGGTTTTTGTTTTTAGTTATTGGATCCATGTTTGTTCCCACGAGTAAAAACTTTATATTGTCTCAAAATCTAGTGGTTCGCACTAGCGACTAATTTAGCTACCCATTAGTCAAGCTATCAACCTCCCTCACGGTGCGCCGCCGCTTGGAGGTTTGGGGTGATTTTTTATAGAGGTTTTCTTCCTCGCGGCCCGGGCGGTTAAGCCAAGACCCTCGACCCCCGTCAAAAGTCAGAGACATGACCTTGACAATCTTCGGGGCTACGAGAACAACGGTGGCAGAAAGAGAAGGCCTCTTCCTGCCTGCCCGGCGGCAGAGTTAGTGCACACCGAGCCCGCTCTTACTCCGCCGCTGTGCGTCTCTGCTTAGAGCGCAGAGAGACACACGTTGGAGCGTACTTCTGACAGGATATTGGCATACGGGCAACAAGACCCCTTAGGCACACAGTACCTAATGGGGAGTCATTGCCCGTACCCCAGGGTGCACCGTCCCGGTGACTGGCCTTCCCCCCGGACGCATCCATAAGGGAATTCCAGCCCACAGGCACACGGGGAGGTTTCCTGTCCAAGCACCCCTCGTATTCAGATCTTGTAAAGACAGTTGGCAGCAATACTCGGAACAATATACTTCGAAGAAAAAATACGTCCGCCACTCTCCACCAGTCCCAGCCACAGCAAAGTGTACAGTAACGTCACAGTATAAATATGGACAGTACGGAAACTAAGCCTAGTTGAGGACATAATTACCTACGCTCCATTGAAGCAATAGGGTTGTAACTTTTAATATTTTCGATATTGTTTTTTTTTCGTTTACATTCATACATCTGGTCATACACGCACGCCGGTTGCGAGTACTACGCACCTGACCTTTCTGAAGAACATCACCAATAAGATCACTATAATATGTCCTCCTAGGGCGTCCCCTCCCGGCGTTTCCACTCACATCTGCCGTGTAAATACGTATTGTTAGTCGACTTTCATTCATCCTCTCTCAAGTAGTATGTAAGGATCGTAGCAGGTGGTGGCGTTCTGTAGTTTCTGCCTACCCCCATGGGAAGAAGGCGTGAGTTTATGTATGTATTACAGCGATTACAATCGACTTGATAGGACGTCTTTTTATACTTTCGATATTCGCGTACCCCCTTCGGGGTCGCGAATAAAGACCCCCCCAGGGTTTGACAGCTGTTATAACCACAAAACTATACGATAATTAAAATAAAATTGTTTCTTAATGGCTGAGAGAGTTACAATCACTCAGAAATAAATCCCTCTTCAATGTAATATCATCATCAAATCGGTGCGTGGTCGCAAACCTCAGTTATATTCTCGTAATATCCCGCCGATGCTAAGTTTTAAAGACTTTACTTGTGATGTTATGCCATCTTTGTTTTCTTCACAATACTTTGTGCAAGTTAGAGCAATTTAAGTATACTTCATTAAAGTATTGGTCAAAATCTGTCGTCGAAGCGGACCAGACCCAGGAGTCGGCTTGACAGACGATGCTTTTAGCCATCGAACTCTAAGGCCCGTATTACAGAACGTCACTCAACTCAAGCATTACTAAAACTAGTTTCAACCAATCAAATGGCTTGAATCTAGTTTTAAGTAATGCTTGAGTATTGAGTGACGTTCTGTAATACAGGAGCTAGACCACTACCTCTTTTTTTTTTTTTGTGGATGGGAAATCATCAAATGACTTCTCCCGCTATGGGCGGAGCGGGAGGGCGTGTCAGACTTTTACTGACTAAAACCCACCCGTGTTCCTTCTGTTGCCTGTGCCGGGGCCACGGTAACTCTTTCGAACATCCCGCAACCCTAGCTGGAGACCACTACCTCTTAAAGCAGTATTATTGTAATCTTACTTCAGTGTAGGAAAGAGATGGAGCTAGACGTCCTGTATAGCTCCATCTCTTTCTCACACTGAAGTAATATTATAATAATACTGCCTTAAGAGGTGGTGGTTGGCCCCCTGGCCTAAGAGTCTCATGGACAGACAAGCAGTTGTAATTGAAAAGTTCTCAACTGAAATTGAGGTCATAAAAAAAAACTAAAATGTCAAATGAAAAACATATTTTACGAATATATTGAAAGGGGGAGGAAGAGGAGTACCTATAGTACGCAGTGACACTAGTGACAGAGATGTGATTATTGTATGGGTATGCCGCATGTACTGGAGTTTATTATTCGTTAGAGATTGTAAGTCAATAGTTTCTTCGTCTATGTCTCGAGTCTATTCCTGCCCGGGGATGTTGGCGCGTTGTATATCTCTCGTCTATCAGCGATGTCCATGATCCACTCTAATCATAGTCTTCTTCCTCTTCCTCGGAATAATCTGCAATGACAAAAACAAAAATAAAAGTCACCTTGAGCTGCGTTGAGAAACAGTTACGCAATGAAAATGGAATAAAGCGTGATGCCAGCAACACTGCAGCATGCCATATGTCAGCAACATGTTTATCGCAAGTCCATAACACAAAAACGTAAAACAGTGTTCAAATCAAATCACACTAATGACTACTAGATTTTTTTTATTTGAAAGTTGCGCTCATACATGCATAAGAGTACTTATGTGAACACACTCGAAATGACAATGCATCGACCATTTCTTTATAATATCACAGGGTCTTAAACTTATCCCCCCCCCCCATTTCTTTAACTTAAGTACAGCACTAAAATCAATTCCCTGTAGTTTTTTGTGAGCCTTACTGCCTTTTTTAAGGCACCTGTCCCGCCGCCGGCGATTAACGAGAAGCGAGTAGAGCTAGCGACTAAGAACGAGGTGGCGAGCAGCCAGCAGTGAGTGCGAGACGGCGACGAGTAATTTCACGCTGATATGCGTATGGGCGTGAGTCTCTCGACGAGTGTTCTGCTCGCCAAGCGAGCGTCACTGATCCAGCACTCTCTTTGATAGCTCTGGTCACTGCAAACGAGTATTCGCCGGCGTATTGAACAGTCAACGATCAATATTAATATAAGTGTCTTTTTTACTTACAAGGGATCTTTAATACGTTTCAAGAGCGAGAAAATCGTTGATATCAAGTAAGATATGATTGGGAGTCGCTTCAATCCATTTCTGATGTACCTTACTCAATCAACTCAGCCTATCGCAGTCCACTGCTGGACATAGGCCTCTCCCAGGCTGCACCACAATATCCTGTGCTCCGCCTTTTGCATTCAGTCTGTCCCAGCCACCTTCTTATGGTCATCGGTCCATCTAGCTGGGGAGAGTAGGACGGCCCCCAGCTATGGCCGTGGTCTCCACTCCAGAACTCGTCTGCTCCACCAGCCACCGGTCCTTCGACAAACATGGCCAGCCCACTGCCACTTCAGTTTGCTTACTCTGCAGGCTTTGTCAGTTACTTCGGTTTTTTTTCGGATAACTTCATTCCTGATTTTATCCATCAAAGAAACTCCAAGCATATCCCGCTCCATAGCGCGCTGAGCGACCTTGAATTTATGGACCAGCCTAAGTGTCAGTGTCCACGTTTTGGCACCGTATATCATAACGGGCAGGACGCACTGGTTGAAGACCTTAGGCCGCAAATTCGGAGGGGCATTTCATGCAGCGTGCAGTGGGGCGTTACATGGGCAATTACATTAAACGCCCCGCTGCATGCTGCAGGAAACGCTGCTCTGAATTTGCGGCCTTAGTCTTCAAACATTACGGGATAGGTGACGAGAAGGCTTGACGAAGTTTTACAAACGCCACCCAACCTAACTGGATCCTTCTGTCGGCTTCTTTCTCAAAGTTGTGTCTACCGAGCTGAATGACTTGCCCTAGGTAGACATACTCCTTCACAACTTCGAGAAGCGACCCTTCGATGTGGATTGGTCTCGGCAAGATGTGTGAATGACTCACCCATGTTTCGTCTTGTTCAAATTCATGCCGAGGCCAACCCGACGAAAGGGTCCATTTAGGCTGTGCAGCATCTGGTCTAACTGTTCCAGCGCCTCTGTCATTATGACGATGTCATCGGCAAAGCGAAGGTGTGAGATGCACTTGCCGTTCACGTTGATACCCCCGTCCAGTCCAGCGTCTTGAAGACGTCCTCCAACGCATTGGTAAAGAGTTTCGGGGATATCACATCCCCTGTCTCACCCCTCTGAGCAGTTGGATGGGGCTAGTTTTCTGATCCTGGATCTGGTCAGTCATCGTGGTAGCGTTATACAGACATCTCAACACTGCGATGTAGCGCCAGTCAATTTGACATCGTTGCAGAGAGGCCAAAACTGCCCATATTTCGATGGAATCGAAGGCTTTCTCGTAGTCTACAAATGCCATAGACAGCGGCTGGTTGTACTCCTCGGTTTTCTGTACAATTTGCCGGACAGTATGGATGTGGTCTACGGTACTGAAGCCTTTTCGAAAACCGGCTTATTCGGGTGGCTGGAACTCGTCAAGTCTCCTAGTGAGACGCTTTGTGATGACCCTCGAGAACAGCTTTTATAAGTATGGCTCAGAATTGAGATGGGCCTATACTTCTGCAGTAGGGTTTTGTCACCTTTTTTGAAGAACAGAATCACCGCACCTCCACTCCACGCCTCGGGCGTTGTATTGTACCCTCTTGGATGACGGAGTTGAAGAGACTCACTAGCTCTCTCAAGACTCGAGCCCCGCCCGCTTTAAGGAGCTCTGTCGTTATTCCGTCATCACCAGGTGCCTTGTTGTTCTTTAGCTGCTCAAGAGCCGCCCTAATTTCCCACTGGTCGACGTCCGTGATGTCATCCGTGTAGTGGCGCGTTAAATCGGCTCGATGGACATCTGCACTATGTCCCGCTGGTTTTGCCGTCCGCGTTGAATATAAGTGCCCGTAAAATTCCTCGACTTCCTGCAGTATCTCGGACTTCGAAGTCACGATTCTGCCATTCGCAATTCTTTGTTTCGTCAGATGGGAGCTCCCTAAGTGTTGAGTGAACACTTTTGAACCTCGGTTCTGCTCAATCGCAATCTTAATGTCGCGGGTGTTGGAGCACCGAAGGTCACGTTGCGTCAGTTTTCTAATTTTTTGGTTTAAGGCCCTCAGTCTTATTTGATGAATACGGCGCGTGGATGGCAGCTCTCGTCTTTCCCTCATAAGTCCGAGAGCCTCCGAGGAAAGTTTGGACACGTTACTTTTTCGTTGCACCGGAAAAGTCTGCGGGACAAGTCACGTAGTGCTTTGACCACCTCGTTAGCTTTCCGGTCAACAGTGCCTGTGGTTTCCATCAGCGCGAATCGATTTTGAAGTTCCAGTTGGAACTTTTCAGATCCTAGAGCGGCCTGGAGCTGCGTAGGTCGGAGGGTAGGCCTCATCATGTGCATTGTCTCAGCTCGAAAATTGATCTTTATACTGCCTCGGACAAGCCTGTGATCGCTTCCGGTATTAAACCTGCTGATCACGGAGACAGCTCTATATATGTGCTTCTTATCCGTTATGATGAAGAGTACCTACTCGCGTTATCGGGGCTCTGCCAGGTCCACTTCCTTTCGGGTTTCTTTTCGTAAAACGAATTTATCAAGAAGAGCCCCTGAGGCTCCAAAAAGTTGACCGTTCGGCTTGGGGCACAGGAATCACAGGGGGCTACCCTGTGATTTCTGCGCCCCAAGCCGAACGGTCGTAGCGGTCCGACTTGCGATTCGCCAAGTTCTTGTACTCCCACTTTGGCATTGTAGTTCCCCATAACAACGCTGTAGTGGGCCTTCGTCGTACTGTGCATTGCCTTGGCAATATCCTCGTACATGGCCTCAACTGTCTCGTCAGAGCATGTCGAAGTCGGTGCATATACCTGTATCACTTTCAGGTAGTACCTGTCAGTAAGTTTCCGTACAAAGTACGCTACCCGTGTCAACACACTACTGATTTCCACAACGCTGCTAGTGAGTTCTTTATTGACCAGGAAGCCGACACCACCGTGGGAGAGCTGATCACCTTCGCGGAAGTAGAATAGGTGGCCTGACTCCAGGGTTATCATTTCCTCCCCCGTCTTTGACCTTCAGATAACCTCAGTATATGCCAGTTAATGCGACCTAACTCTACCTCAAGTTCGGCGAGGTGATGGTCCTCCAGCCTCATCGAGCGACTATTGTAAATAGCCAGATGTAGTCGTCGTTAGTAGCCTGCCGTAACCCGGAAATTCTTCGCACCCCCCGTCCCGCCGTTACCGTAACCGCTACCTTGACCAGGAATAGCGGCACCACCGGGAGCTGGGGCCGTTGTTAGGGCACTTTAATCATGGGAGGTTTATGCCCGTAATCACCACGCTGGGCAAGTGGGTTGGTGACCGCTGAGCCAAACCTTTCGCAACGGTGACACTGCTGCCCGTCATCGCTCTGGAGAATTTAGGTTTGCTTGTTGGATGGTTATACCGCCATCGGTCGGTCACCAGCGCCTCGTCGGTCAGTGGCAGGGTGTACCGCTTGCATGTGAGGTTGACATTTAGGGAGTCCGGTTATTGTGTGCTCCCCCTTACACCCCCGTATCTCCCCATATCTTACTCCGCGTAAAATAATAACTTAGACCACAATTCTAGTTTATACCTAAGTTTTTCATGTTTTAAAAGATAAGAGTGTAGTGGTATAGCTGTTGGATTACCACTTGAATGTAAAGTACCAAACTTCAATTATAGTGAGTTGTTTCACAATAACAATTATAAATGACTTTGTACAGCTTGTCTTCTCTGAAATGACGCGCCTCACTACTTAAATTAGTGTACGTACACTACGGTAAATGCGGTAGTGGGGCGCGACATTTCAGCTTAGACGAGCTCTACCTAACTGAATTAATGTACATTATAGTCCGTTCGCGTTAAGAAAATAGTGAGTCATCGTTGTCCGCCAGCCTAGCCCCACCCCTCGACCAATTAGAAAGCTAAATTCACAGTGACCAGTTGACGGCAGATCTTCCTAATTTGTTGCGACCTAATTGGTCGAGGGGCGGGGCTAGGCAGGACAACGATGACTCACTATTTTCTTAACGCGAACGGACTATAAGAAAGAACAGTAGTTTGTTCAGCATATTTTATTGAATCTATTTTTTTTTTGTTGTTGTATTAATTAAGCTCTATTTACGCTCTATTTATTGGGCATAACAACAACGGTGAAAAACATCATGTGTACGCTATTATAACGGACAAACCTTACTGCCCCATCTCAAAAATCTATCCTGACTTTCTGAGCCAAAATACAAATATGTAGGTAATGCGGACAAACAAATTCATTTTTTTAACAAAATGATTATTCAGTCTTACCTCTACCGCGCTGGTTTCTGTCAGAACCCCTCCTGTTTTCGCATATCCTCTTAATGAAAAACTTGTAAGTCAATTCATTGTTGAAAAAAGTGTTAGCGTACCACATTGGCAAGACTGCACACTCTCCTGACCTAAACACGTCATCCATATCGTCGATAGACGATCGACAATTGTCTGTATACATATATTTCCTGCGATTTTCGCTTTTATTGTACACGTGTATTTCATACAGCAACTTCATGGCGCTTATTTTCGTGCCGATAAGCTGAACGGCCATGTAGACTTTGCCGTCGTGTTTGGATACTTTCAGGTGGAAAATAAAATGGTAGCCAAGTTTGACAAGACGGATGTAACGGTAGTCCCTGTGGATGTTTCGAAGATGCAACTCCGAGCCCAGTTTATTAAGAAGGTAATTTGGATGCATGTCGGCGAAATGACTCGTTAGTTCATATACTTCACCTGAAATCAAGAGAAAAATACACTATGGTCATATAGTACTTAGTAAAAATTGAATGAAGCAGCCAACGGGATACAATTATACTAGGAAGTGGAAGAGGAGGCTAATTAAATCATCACCATTAATCTGGCTACAATGTTCCCACAGCAGGGACACAAGCTGCCTCGCTGTGAGAGCCATAATCTACCACACGGACCCAGTGCGAGTTGCGTATTAAAATGCTATTCAAAAATTAAATCTTACCGAACCATGTACAGCTTCCGAATACTGTAGCTACGGGACAATCTTTTTCTTTGAAAGGACACTCTTGCACATGATTCTCCATGTCTGCTATCTTTATATTCAGCACACATCCTTGCCATGCATGAGGGCATGCCACTTTCGTCTGAAAAAAATAAAAATACTTTGAGTACAAACGGAATACGAGCAGGAGTCACGTTGTTACCTAAACCATAAGATAAAAATGTATGTCATTCAGGAGAAAAACTTCGGGCGGCAAGAGCATTCTTTGTCTCAGGTCTCAATATTATTATTGAAAAAATGGGAGTGTTTGTGGTTCAATTAGACCTTTGCATGTTTAAACTAACACTAGGCGATACTTTAATGAACGCCGAAATAAAAGTGCGCTGTTGGATTCACACAAAGCACACAACGCTCGGCTGAGCGTTGGCAGTTAAAAATCTAACACCGCGCTTTTATACAAGATGTGACATAAATAACGCACAACCTCTTAAGGGGTCATTGTGCTCATCATTATGAACAACTTTTACTATAGGACCAAACCTGAAATTGCGAAATAAAAAATCTGCTGTTCCATACATTTTGTTCGCGTAACTCGTCAAACTGTAGGAAACAGCTATTTTTTTTTTCGCGATTTCAGGTTTGGTCCCATAGTTGTTCATAATGATGAGTACAATGACCCCTTAAGAGGTTGTGCGTTATTTAATTTACACCTTGTATATACATTAATTTAGACGTCGCCTAGTGTTATTTATTTATTTATTTAATGCACAATGTACACAACCATAGTTACACGCTAGGCTTAAACTAGTGAGTCGGTACATGACCCTGTTAGGGCGCAGCAAGACAACTTAAAACTAATAATATTTATTACATGCAGTGACTACTTATCACAGTTTAAACTTTCACAATTAAATATTATATTCAACCTATATCTATACATAAAATATTATAATTAACACACAGATACACATTTGAAGTCTATTTTTACAATAATTATCTTCCATAAATTCTTGGATACTGTAGTAACATTTTTTTAACAGCAATGCCTTTAACCTGGCTTTAAATACACATGTTGTTTCCGTGGACCGTATATTTTCAGGTAATTTATTGTATATTTGTATGCTTCGGTATTCTGGGCTATTTTTGTACATTTGTAGTCTAGGTGCTGGTAGGATTAATTTGTTTTTGCGACGCTCATTCTTGTCAAAATTAAACAGTTTTAGGTTACTTTTAACAAAAGTGGCTATTTCTAATATATAAATGGGGGCAGTTAGCATTTTTTCTTTTATAAAGTGGGGTTTGCAGCTATCTCTAGGTTTTATTTGAAATAATATTCGCATACATTTCTTTCGTTACTGTTAATGAAAACGGTTTTTCATTGGTTAAGGCTTTTTCTATTGTTAGTGAAAACGGACACTTATTTTTTTTTTTTTGTTTTTTGAAATGAAATCGACACCAGCAATTTATACTACGCTAACTCGAAGTTACGCTTTTTTGAGTTAGCGTAGTATAAATTGCTGGTGTCGAAATGAAACCTGTGCACCATGATTTTCAATGCCGTAACTCCTCCGATTGGTAAGATTCCTACTGCAGATGCCGCATGCTCGCCCTTTAATCTTGCAGTTACTGCAGGAGCCGTGCCCGTTCTCGCACTCAAACATTTTCATTAAGGATCTTGTGTAGCAGGTAGAGCAGTAACGTACGACATCAGCTTCTCTGGGCAACTCGCGAGGTCTGGCGAGAAATAAGGATTTTTTATATAAAACTTGCTTTTGCCCGCGGCTTCGCACGCGCTGATGTCGGAAATTATCCCACGGGAACGTACTACCGGGATAAAAAAGTATCCTATGTCCTAACCCAGGCCATGGTCTAGCTGTGTGCCAAATTTCATAAAAATCCGTTCAGCCGTTACGGCGTAAAATGGGAACAGATACACAGACAAACGGAGTTACTTTCGCAATTATAGTATTAGCATGGATTGGATGAAGAGCATATTCAAATTAAAAAATCAATCACTAAGTGAGGCTGAGACTTAGCACGTTTTCAAAACCAAAAATAACAAAAGACAAAATATTACCGTCTGCCTAATCTTTTCGGAAGGGTTGGCTTCCAGTTTAAGGGCGTTTGTCATCGCAGCCGTCACCGAGAAACGAGATTTTTCGGAAGAGAAGTTCCGGTGACGGCGATCGTTTGTCCACCGTGACCCGAGGCGGTTCAGTGTGTTATAATGACTTATGAATTTATGGTAGACAAAACAAAAGCCGGGCAACCAGCTCGGTGCAACGGCAGTGTGTGGACAAGTTCAAATGTGCTTTGTATTGCCGGCACATCGGCCCGTCATAAAGTCGGACCGAGTACAGTCACGAGCAATAATATGTATACACTTAGGGAAATTCAAAAGCGATGCTCTCGTGGAATAACGAGAGCACAATGACCCCTTAAGAGTCTAAGTACTATGAGTTTCGTAGGTACTCTATCTAAACTCATTTCATTAATAACACAATTAATAATATCGTAAATTTGCGCCCGAATCGAACATTTAGAGAATTTTCGCCATCATTATAAAGAATGTTCTACGGAAGGTTTATTTGTATAAAACATTAATATTAAAATTGCATATAATAAAGACATCTCGATGCTATAAGGTGTAAAACCGTGGGATTTGGGAACGGGGGCCGGTCGCCAGTGACGTATAAAGGTGTTATCACTGTCCCACTGCTGGGCAAAGGTCTTCCCCATACTTGTCCATTCATCTTTGTCTCTTACTTACCTTTTGCAGGTAAGTCTAGAACAAGTTCTGTTTACACCTACAATTAATTTTTATTTTAAAATTCTACCTCGTAGTGGCCTCTTCTTGGAATGATTTCTTAGCGGCCTCTTGTTGTTGCTTTCTCTTAGCGGCCTCTTCTTGGAGTTCTCTTTTAGCGGCCTCTTCTTGGTGTTTTCTCCTAGCAGCCTCTTCCTGGAGTGTAGTGGCAGTAAAAAAAGGTATTGTATGTAGTTTTCTCGACGTGGCAAGTAAGGCCTCTTCCTGGAGTTTTCTCTGCATGGCTGCTTTATCAGCCTCTTCTTGAAGTTTTCTGTTAGCGGCCTCTTCTTGGAGTGCTTTCTTAACGGCCTCTTCTTGGAGTGCTCTCTTAATGGCCTCTTCTTGGAGTTCTTTTTTAGCGGCCTCTTCTTGGCGTTTATTCTGCACGGCGATAGCAGCCTCTTCCTGTAGTTTTCTCTGTGCTCTAAAAAAAGCCTCTTCTTGGAATTTTCTCTGCGCGACAATTAAGGCCTCTTCCTGAAGTTTTCTCTCTGTGACTGCTTTAGCAGCTTCCTCCTGTTGTTTTCTCTGCGCGGCTAAAGTAGCGGCCTCTTTCTGGAGTTCTCTCTGCGCGGTAATAAAGGCTTCCTCCTGGAGTTTTCTCTGCGCAGCTATACTAGCGGCCTCTTCTTGCAGTTTTTTCTGCGCGGCAATAATGACCTCGTTCTGGTTTCTCCTCAGTTCGGCTGCAGTATTGGCCGCTTCCTTAAGTTTTCTCTGCGCGGTAATAAAGGCCTTTTCCTGGCGTTTTATTTCGTGTTCCTTTCTTTGAACTTCTAGGAGATGCTTTACCTGAGCTTCAGACATTAGCAGCCTGAAAAGAAAAACAGGATTTAGAAAAATCTTAGGTCATCGAAATCTAAAAGTAGCTTTATGATATATCATATCATCTTAAAGTAGCTTTTTCCCGCGATAATGTCCGCGTGGAAGTCAGAAAACAGAACTAATGTCAAATACTACCAATTCTAATATAGCTCTAGGCGTATGGTTGTGTTTGCAAAAATCCTCCGTCATCATATTCGTACATTTAATATGAACCAACGCATATGTACTACAGTCAGGCCGCACCGTAGTTTTTGTATGAAAATGCGTTGTGCTGCGGCCCGTTGGACTTTATACTAACTTTTATGATGCGTCCTAGTTACTGCGAAAAACTTTAGTCGGGGTGTCCTAGATTAGTTAATATGTACCACTTTTAAAAAGACCCGAAAGTAAAAAGATGATCCGCCGCGGTCTTGATAACAAATAAAATCTATAAAAGTAGCACAATGACGTGAAATACAATCGTAGTAAACTAAGTGCAGTGCATTTTCTTTAGGTATCATACGTAAGTATGAATCGGTGTTGTACGTAGGTACACCTCTGCCCAACCCTTCGGGGATACAAGGCGTGATGTTACGTTTCTATTTAAACCTGAAATAAATTTATTGAAGGTGATTCCTTCATTCCTCCAAATGTCATTGTCATCATTTTCCATTAAAATAACAGTTTGGAAAGGTAACATGCACCCATAATTAGCTTTTAACTTTCCCACTGCTAGGACACAGGACTCCTCTCTGGCCCGCAATCCACTACGCACGCGGGTCCAGTGCGGGTTGGTGGATGTTAAATCATGTCTGCGAGTTTTAGGTTCTAGGACATGCCGGTTTCCTCACGATGTTTTCCTTCACCGTTTTGGGAGCAGTGATGATGTAATTATTTGATAAATGATTTTATTTCTGTAAGTAGGTTTATACAAACACTTTTACACGTCAAACATTTTTTTTTTAAACTAGATGAGGCCGGCGTTTCCTATCTGACTACTCTGAGAAGAAAGGCCGAAACAAACTCAGAGGTCACAGTCTCTTTTAAAGTTCAGACATAATCTTGGTCAGATCATGTGAAGACCATGTAGGTTGGTGTCTGAAATGGTCTTTTGAGGAAAGAACCACACAGATTGAGTGGACCTGTCCAGTCAGTGCAGGCATCTGTCAGTAATCGTACAGCTCAACATAAAAGTTAAGGAACTCAACGATTCGACGAACAATACCAAAGAAAGGACATTTGGGTAGGCCGCATAATTTACTCAAACTGGCAAACTATGATTAAAGCTGAGAGAAAAAAAAAACAAGGACCCACTTTTTACAAAATAACGTGCCTGCCTGGGTTTGAACCTACGATTCCTAAGTCGCAGTCTTTTCCACTGGGCCACCACTGCTCTCAACAACATGCGCCCGCTATGTGGGAATAGAATTTGTTTGAAAATTGCTTAACATTATCGCTCCTTGACAAGACCCTCAACATGTAGGGAATAATTGAGTAGGAAGCTTTATATTTTCTTTGATGTGAATCCAAACAGGAGTGAGTAGGAGGCTTTAGGTTATTTTTGATTTTAGAATAATTGGAGAACCAGTTTTTTTTTTGTAGGACGATGATTTGCTAATGCTCGGTGCATATCTAAACAAAAACGAATCATTTTGCCTACCAATCAATGGTAGCCAGTTCTTCTTGTGACTTGCTATTTTTATTGCCAAACTGGGCATATAAATAGATTCGTAAGCTAATTTTACCTGTAATAACTACTTCCGTATGGGAGGGTCTAGAGTGTAAATTATTGGTAAAGATAAATGAGTATTAATTTCAACCAATAACGGTCCTTAAATTATAAAGGAATCGGCCATATGTCGGATTTGTTTTTTACTAACTGTTTTATACTATAGAGGCATGAGGAACAAGGTGTAAAGTTCACTCATCCTCCATAGAAAAGGGAGGATCCTCCGACCAGACGTGTGTTGTGTCTGGTGGGCTACTGCCCGACGGTTGATATCGGGATGTTGTATATATGCTAGTCGCGCGGTAAACTTTGATTGCGCGATGCAGGATTTTGCGTGACGTCAGTGTGACGCGTTCCACTGTGGCGATGTAGATATGTCGCCACATTACTCCCCTCCTGAGACCGGAGGTCGATAGTGGGCAGAGTATGCTTGCCAGGGCCAGTTGAGGTTCCAGTGAGTCGGAACCAGGTGCCGCATAGTTCGCGGTGAGTCGGAACTGTCTGCGGAGATGCCCCTAGTGAGTCGGGGTGGCGCTGCGTTATGCTCTAGTGCGTCGGATGTGGTACAGCGCCGGATTGAGGCTGACTGCTGGCGTCGACCAGGAGAAGTTCGAAGGGCTCTGCTTATTGACCGGCCGAGAGTGCAGTGTGCTGTGCCAAGGTTGCTGATGAGGCTAAGGGTGATGACCAGGTATGCGCGGTCGCTGCATGCTGGTGGTCAGGATACCCGTTGAAGCCGTGGGTGCTGGCTGACTGTGTGACTTGCTGCTCGAGAGCTCAAGGAAGTGATGATGATGACGTCACGCTATGGTAGTTGCACGAAGGCTGCGCTGACGTGCATGTTCGGGGTTACCAATATAGAGGCATGAGGAACAGGGTGTAAAGTTCACTCATCCTCCATAGAAAAGGGAGGATCCTCCGACCAGACTTGTGTTGTGTCTGGTGGGCTACTGCCCGATGGTTGATGTCGGGATGTTGTATATATGCTAGTCGCGCGGTAAACTTTGATTGCGCGATGCAGGATTTTGCGTGACGTCAGTGTGACGCGTTCCATTGTGGCTATGTAGATATGTCGCCACAATACTAATACAATTTAAAGCTGAATGCCGAATTTGATTGGCCCTGCCACCATACAGAGTATAATCACGCCGAAGGGGTAGGCAGAGGATGTTTAATGGAGGCGATCCTATTTATGTACGAGTATATGCAATTCTAATTTAAACTCTTTAATAGTCGCTTTTGTGGGCTAGATATTGCCTAATTCAGATTTGTTACAGTTGTAATGGCAATCATGTCACTTGGTTTCAATAGGTTTTTATTTTTATTATTTTATCTTATACATACAACATGTCCCGGAATTAACGCACAACCTCGTAACGGGTCATTGTACTCATTATTATGAACAACTTTTACTATGGGACCAAACCTGAACTCGCGAAAAGAAATCTGCTGTTCCCTACATTTTGACGAGATAAGCGAACATAAATGTACGGAACAGCCGTAACCGTTGATTTTCTTGCCGGTTCTTCTTGTGACTGTCTGTCACTTATCCCAATTTATTAACAGGGTATCATATTTATTTTAAAACCTGCACGTGGTAACGGCCCATTTAGAAACATATAAATAAAAAAAACAATATAAAGGTCCTAGGCCCCCCTAAGGGTGTCATTCACATTAGTACGCGTTCAGAACTACTCAATACTAGTCTTCCTCAATGGCTGTAGGACTTCGCAGTTCTCTGTCATAGAATTATGACATTTTAGTGCTTAGGAAACGTGTTCTATTAGAGTCGTATTAGTGTCCTCATATGTTCTATGCGTTAGGTCTAACAGAACACGTACCTACAATGAGACATACGTTGTAAGACGGTTCCCGGGCTCACTGAAGTGGGTACATTGTAAACAGACAAATTAACGTAGCTATAAATAATGATTATAATCGTAAGCGTAACGATCCTTTTACCCTTCACATCATCAGAACTGAGTTACAGATATCAGCTACCACCTGTGAGAGCAGAGGCGTTGCCGTTTCATTATTCATAATACTAAACCATGGTTTACATAATTATAAAGAGTGTCTCAGTAAGAGTGCACTTTTTAAAATTGGATTTTTTTTTTCATGCAAGTGGCAACTCTGAAATTTGACAGCTGTCACCTCTGTTTATTCCGATTATTAAAAATGGAGCGCTTTTCGAAAGAACAACGCGTTATAATTGTGAAAACTCATTACAACGGTGAACGGCATTCGTTACAGGAATATGATAACGGACTTCTTGTGGTCTCAACTGGATGGCATGAATCTGGTCAACGTGTGGTTTCAGCAGGACGGCGCAACCTGCCACACCGCGCATGAAACAATCGACTTATTGCAGCAACGATTTCCAGAACACATTATCTCACGAAATTCTGATGTCAACTGGCCACCAAGATCGTGCGATTAAACGCCGTGCGATTTTTTTCTTTGGGGTTTTGTGAAATCTCGGGTTTATGCGAATAAACCCGAAACAATTCCTGAGCTCAAATCGGAAATCCAACGCGTCATCGGTGAGATACAGCCACATCTCTGTGCAAAAGTCATGGAAAATTTCATGAAAAGAGTAATGGCCTGTCATCGGAGCCGTGGGGGTCATTTGCCGGATATTTTATTCCATACTTAAGAGGGTTGTCACATTTTGCACCTCTCTCGCTCACACGGGACCAAATTTTTAATAACGTTAGATGAAAAGATGCATTTTTGAAAAATGTAATCAATGGGCGGTCTACAAAATAATATTAGTTTAATAGGTAATTATTAAAAACACATTTTTATTGTGGCATTTATTTACATCATCTCAAAAACAGATCATAACACTTAATTACATAAGTTTATTAGATAACACAATAGAAATGTGTTTTTGAATAACTACCTATTAAATTAATATTATTTTGTAGACCGCCCATTGATTACATTTTTCAAAAAAGCATTTTTTCATTTAACATTCTCAAAAATTAGGTTTTGTGTGAGCGAGAGAGGTGCAAAATGTGACAACGCTCTTAATCGGAACATATCTTCTTTACAATACAATAAAAATATCACAACTCTGTCATAAAATACTTGTTTTTATTTTAAAATGAAAAAGTGCACTCTTACTGAGACACCCTTTATATGATCAGATGTCGGAATTAGGTAGAGTTATTTATGTACTTGCATCGAAATGTTGATATTAATATGGATCTTCCCGGGATTTCTAATGGACAATCCCGTGTGGCCAACAATATTACAAATAAATAATAATATACAAGGTGGAACAGGACGATTGACATTCCTTTAAACCACGTAAAGAGAATCATGTTCTTTATCCGTATACAAAAAATCAATCAAATCCAATGAATTCTTTAGCCACAGGAAATTATTTTACATTTTCTTATTTTTCAACATGATGTAGATCTGAGTCCGTAATAATAGGTAAACATTACCGCTGCCGCGCCCCGCACCCCGCAGCGCACCGTTGGCCAGTGACTTTTCGTAGATAAAGCGTGTTTACTTTTTATGCAGTTGATTCTGCTATTTATTTTGTTTGAAAACTACATTTTAAAAATTTTCTATTAACTACTAATCTTCGTGTTTTAAAATGTTTTGATGGACTAGTACTGTGCACGTTTTCATTTAATGTCGTACATCCAGATCCACGTTATATATCAATAATAATATAATCGGACCCGCCCCGCGCGCGCAAGGCGACAACACGTATCTAATCAGTTGTGCTAATTAAAAAAAATCATAACAGGTGTTAAAAGTACAATATCTAAGTGTTATAATATATCGATGTGCAGACAGTTGAACGTGTATTGCGGTGCACGAAACAGCTTTTCAATCCATCAAATTACACCGAAGTTATCATCGTTTTTTTCTTCAACCAACCGCAAAAATATTGAAATTAACACCAGCAGCGTGTGAGTCATCATAGAAACGAGCGGTGCGTCGACGCTTAGCGAGGTCCGGCCTTCGCTCGCTAACCATCGCGACGAAGGACACACCTCCAGCGGGCGGTCGGGCGTACTCGGGTAATACTCGGAAATATCCGTAGTGCGTGGAACACGATGACTTGCGAGTTTTGCGGCGAGCCGTGTTTTCATAAAAACAGGTAGCGGTCACTCCTGCGCATCAAAACTCCCAATATGCTCGGCGGTATTAGGCGCACGCCTCCACCTGCCTCGCCTCAATCGGCATCTGAACCAAAACTGTCATCGAGTACTAATACTAACAGCGATAACAATATTACCCATAGGAAAAAGATACGCAGTCCAGATGACATGATGAAAATGGAGAAAATGATGGAAGATATGAAGGAAATGTTCTCTGAACTGGTTACTAAACAGAATGAACAAAATGAAAAAATGAATTCGTTACAATTGGCTCTCGAGGATATACGGTCCCAAAATACTGCGATCAGATTGCAAAACTCTGAAATACGAACTCAGAATGAGAAAATCAAAGAGACAATAGATTTCTTATCGGAAAAATATGATGGTGCTCTGGTGGAAATTAACGATTTAAGGGCGGAATGTAGCGGTAGCAAAAAGGTTATAAAAGCGCTTGAAATCAGGGTAGACTTCTTAGAAAAGCAACAAAAAGCGGCCTCGCTTGAAATTAAAAATTTGCTGTCGTCAACCCTTGAAACTCGCGACTCCCTTACGGGTGCAGTACAGAAATTGGGTCAAATTATCAGTCAACCCGTGAGTGCAACGGAGATAAAAAACATCTTCCGTTACAAGAGCAAGTCTGACGCGGTGGGTCCAGTCCTAGTGGAATTCACGTCGGCAAACATTAAAGAACAGTTTCTAAAGTCGACTAAAGACTATAACAAGCACAACAAGGAAAATCGCCTGAACACGTCTCATCTAGTGGAAAACGGACCTAGGCAACCCTTATACGTAAATGAAGTGCTGACGGCTATGACCAGACGTCTGCATTATCTCGCCCGGGAACTTACGAAGGAATTCGGTTACTATCAATGTTGGGTTGCAAACGGAAAGGTGTATATTCGTGAAAAAGACGGAATGTCAAGCCGCCTCATCAAAACTGACGAAGACATCGCGAAACTCCGTAAGGAAAAATGACTAGCCCTGTTGCCACTGCATGCTACCTTTTCCATCACTGTTTTGTTAACCCTAGTCCAAATTTTTACTATTCCATTAATAAAGGGTCTTTCAACAAGGACGGGTCGATGTTAAAATTGAATAAAACAAGATGTGTGTGAGATATTAACGAAATTTATTTTTGATTTAAAAGGCCCATTTATGCCATTATGGATGGAATATGACATCGTTCAAATGTCCGCCGCGGCTTCGTATGGTGGCACGAATCCGAGAGGTCCAATTTTTAATGACTCTGCTGCATAGATCCGGCTGAATCCGAGCGATGGCCTGCGTTATGTTGGCTTTCAGGGCAACGGTCGAATGTGGTTTATTGGCATAGACCTGCGACTTTAGAAAACCCCACAAGAAAAAGTCTAGCGGAGTCAAATCACACGATCTTGGTGGCCAATTCACGTCACCTCTGCGAGAGATAACTCTACCCTCAAACCGTTCATACAGAATGTCGATTGTGTCGTTGAGGTCTGCGAAAGGCCGAGTTCTTGAGCACGGCGAGAAATCGACTGCCTCGGAGTCTCCTGAACACTCTCACGTACAGCGGCGATGTTCTCGGCTGATCTGGCGTTCCTTTGACGTAAAGGTGTTGGTTGGTTGTTTACCGAACCGGTCGTCTCAAATTTAGTCACCAATCGTTGGAGAGTGGACTTTGAAGGGCCACCGCGTCTGCCGTAAAATGGGCGCAATGCGCGCAACGTTTGCACTAACGAACACTCATTTTGATAATAAAGTTTTATCATTTGCACATGCTGCACAACCGTGTAACTTGCCATGGTGATTTGGCATCACTGACTGCATAATATACAACAGATTTTACAGATCCCACCAAAATAGTATGGCTGCCACAGACTGTCAACATCGACCCGTCCCTATTGGAAAACCCTTTAGTTAACACTAGTATAAAAATTAATCAATTATACATACACTGTTCAATACAAATAAGCTTGTTGCTAACTTTAACTATATATACACAATACAATAAACACATCATATATACAATCACGTTACTTCTACCCAACACCCATAATGAACACAAACTTAATCGGCCAACATACCTTATAAATAAAAGTCAACTATATGTACTATCACACCTAATCTGTACCAGTATATTGAGCTTTAGAGTTGTGCTAATAAGCAGCGCTCAAGATTTATCTGTGGAAATGGAAATTATTAACAACACTATTCGATAACACACAAGACAACCTGAACAACCTAGATGCTATCTCGGTGTCGGATGCTTCGATTTGTGGCCTGGATAACTGTGCTCCACCAAATTTCATACCTAATCAAACACTTAAAATCATTACACAGAACATAAGAAGTATAAATAAAAACATAGCGGGCTTTATGACTACACTTGCTCGGACAAAAATTGACTGGGACATAATCGCGTTAACTGAGTGTTGGCTCCCTAACACTCATAATATTCCCGAGTTGACGAACTATAACTATTACCTTACGAACAATAATCACACACAAAATGAAGGTGTAGTCCTGTATGTGCATAAAAAACTGCAACTAGTTGCAGAGGAGCCGTCATTCTTAGATGCTAACTGTCTCCAAGTAAAAATCGATAGAAATACTGTTCTCTTAGCGATATACCGCCCGCCAGGTTACAAAGACTTAGATAATTTTCTAAACTCTCTAAATTCTACCCTAAGTAGACTATCTACATACAATACTATAATTGTTACGGGAGACATAAATATAAATATACATGAACACAGCAAGGACTCCGCTAAACATTCCTACCTAAACTTACTGGCTACCCATGGCCTTTTACCTGCTCATACAATACCTACGCGACAACAAGCTTGTCTTGACCACGTTATACTGAAAACTCGACTACCAGCTTCTACCTCAGTCTCACACTCTGCTCTTACAGATCACGAGACAGTAATGTTATTCTTGTCAAAACGAATGCCTAAAATAATTACAAAAAATTGTATTCGCTTTAATTATGTTAAGATCGACGCAGACCTAAAACAGCTAGACTTTAGTGAAGTATACAAGACTCATGATCCTCATGTAGCAGGGGAAACAATAACTAGATTAATAAAACACGCGATAGACTCAAACTCCAAATCTGGCAAGACCCCGAACCGTAAACAAATTTTAAAGCCATGGATTACTCCTGGTTTACTTCGCTGTGTGCGGCATCGAGACACATTGCATAGAAAATTTAAACAGGCGCCTAATAATGAGATTTTAAAATTCGCTTTTACTAGGTACAGAAACTATTGTAATAAATTATTAAGGAAATTAAAAATAGAATTTGAAAAAAATGAGATAAAAAAAACTGGGAAAAACACTAAACAGTTATGGTCGGCTATAAATAATATCTCAAACAGGTCGACAAGGAAAGTCAAGTTTTTTGCCAAAATAGGTGAAAATTTAGCTAAAAGCATAAAGAGTACACAAGCAAGAGCTACAAAGGGAAACCTAAATAACGGAACGCAATCCATGGTAATGCTCCCAACAGATGAGGAAGAGGTAGCCGGAATATTAATGTCGCTCCGCAATAACTGTGCCGCGGGATGGGATAGCATATCCGGTGACCTCTTGAAAAAGCATGCGGCCGTGATTGTGCCTCCGTTAACGTACATATGTAACCTTGCTCTGTCCATAGGTAGGTTTCCTAACGTGTTCAAAAAAGCTATAATTCATCCGATCTACAAGAGTGGGGACAGGAGCCGTGTCGATAACTACAGACCTATATCTGTGCTAACTGTTTTTTCCAAAATACTGGAACAGGTTATGAACAGCAGACTTGTGAGCTACTTGGAAAACAATAATCTATCGCACCTACGCAATTTGGATTTCGCTCAGGAAAATCCACCTCTGATGCGGTCCATGAGCTAACAGACTATGTGGTCACAAACATGGATAGTGGGGATAAAGTTATGGCCATATTTCTAGATCTTGCTAAGGCTTTCAACACGGTTTCTGTCCCAACTCTTTTATGTAAGATGGAAAGCTTAGGAATCAGAGGACTTCCACTGGACCTCTTTAAAGACTACCTGAGTGAGCGTACCCAGAGAGTAAAGATAGATGAATCCATCAGTGAGGAACAAATAACTAACTACGGCACGCCTCAAGGTAGTGTCCTCGGACCTTCGCTATTCCTCATTTATATCAACGACCTGGGTACACTCAATATTCCCAATGGCAAAATCATTAGCTTTGCTGATGACACCGCCCTCTTGTTCAGCGCGAGCTCGTGGGAGGATGTCTATGAGCGTGCACAACTAGGATTTAATATGGTATCCAACTGGTTACGCGACAACCTATTGACCCTAAATACAACCAAAACGAACTACATAGCATTCTCAATGAAAAATGATGAATCCTCCCAAACATTACCTAATACTATTGTAGCTCACTCTTACATAAACCCACTCACCCGTAGTTGTAACTGCATTCCACTCACCAAGGCTGAAAATGTAAAGTACCTGGGAATAACAATCGACAAAAACCTAAGATTTCAAGACCATATAACCACTCTTAGTAACAGATTACGGAAATTAATATATGTGTTCAAAACGCTGAGACATGTAGTCGATAAAAACATTATGAAGTCAGTGTACTATACCCTTGCTCAATCTATAATATGCTACTGCATCACCTCTTGGGGTGGAGCTCCAAAAACGACCCTAATAGAAGTAGAAAGAACCCAAAGAGCTATTCTGAAAGTGTCGTCTTTTCGACCGTATCGCTACCCCACTGAACAGTTATATAAAGAAAGTAAAGTCCTCACAGTGCGTCAACTGTTTATATTGCATATTCTGCTAAAACAGCACACTCTCTTGGTCTATAATCCAACGCTGTCCAGGGGGAAAAGACGATATGACCCAGTGGAGCGCCATCATCTACGTCACAAAACTATGTTTGCAAGGCGTTTCTCTTGCTATCTCGGTGGCTACTTATACAATAAAATGAATAAGGTGTTACATATCTTTAGTCTCACAAAGAATAAATGCAAACAGAGGCTAACTGACTGGCTACTAAAATTAAACTATAATGATACTGAAAACATCCATAAAATGACCTAAATACACAATCACACACTCTCTCACACCCACACAATCACACAACCGCACAATCATTTTTACTACACATCTATTAACATTTGTCTCGCATACTAACCTATATCTTAATCATAATACAAAAAACTATAAAATGTCGTACGATTCCTTACTACTTTCCGTAAGCGCGTTTAATACATAATTTATAAATGAAAATGTAAAGGGGTGGGATCCTGGTATCCTGAAACACAGGCCACGAGCCTAGCTTAGGCACCAGTCTCCCACAATATATAAG
Source organism: Fissipunctia ypsillon (assembly GCA_947568875.1). NCBI lineage: Eukaryota > Metazoa > Arthropoda > Insecta > Lepidoptera > Noctuidae > Fissipunctia > Fissipunctia ypsillon. The sequence continues at coordinate 19,342,191 of OX387662.1, forward strand.
TATATAATTGAATCGTGTATCATTGTCGAAACTGATCAATGTAAAATAATTTATGTATATTGTGGTGAGAAAAATAAAGTTGATTGATTGAGTTGAATAAAAACCTCAGAGATAGACAGACAAATAAAACAAAGATAGTTAACATACAACTATACAACAGTATTTACATTAATTCACAGTACAAATTATTAATAGGCTTAAGCAAATTCTCATACTTATAACTCGCCTTTTTTATAAATAAGAAAATACTTTTGCTTCTAGCCTAGACTCGTTAGCGTTGTGTGAGCGTTTGCTTATTCAAACGGCCCATCAGAATTCCTTGTCCGATTCATTCAAAGTACCACTAAGATTTGAAGTATCCGCTTTATTCTTTCGCTGTATGAAATCAGTGTAAGTACTTACATAAATAACTCTACCTAATCCCGACCTCTGTATATTATATACCCTCTTCTCTTCTTAGCCTCACATATTAAAGTCCTTATGACTAAACAGACTGAGATGTGTTGCTGCCAGCAACTTGCTGGTGAGTTTGTTGCGCCACTTCTTCTCTTTAAAAAAAGATAATATTGGAAATCTCTGTTTCTATGGAACATTTTAAATCGGTTGAATTTAGCTGTAACATTGTTATCGAAAATGTTCTCTAACTTTTTAGACGTACATAATTATGTATCCTGCTTATGCGTATGAAGTTTCATTAAAATCTGTTCACTCATTTCGAAAAACAAGGACTTGAAAGTTTGTATAAAATGCCATACGCCGTAAACGCTCTTAAATATAGGAATTAAAGTAAGAGGCCAGTCTGGAAGACTAGATTTGGTAAATATTAATTAAATAATTTTTTATAGTTAAAAATGTACTTGATCCCTAGACACTTTTGATGTGTACTTTCGGACGGGCCCGTAACTTCGTTGACAGGCTTAGTGAGTAGAGCGCCTGGCGCAGGACCAACGGCTTTGCGTGCTCTCCGAGGCACGGAGGGGCACGGAGAGCCTCGATAAGTTAAGAAAATGGTCACCCATCCAAAGACTGACCGCGGCAAGCGCAGCTTTACCTCGCAGATCTATTGATCCACGTGGTTACTACTTAGCCACGAGCCCCTCAACATACATTATGCTGAGCGATGGCCGCTTTGTGTGGACGTGACGCATATTTTCCCCCAACTTGTTTCTTTTTTGTGTTTGTGTTCTTTTTTCGCGTCATGATTACCGCAAATAAACGTATTTTCTTTCTTTGTATTAAACTAGTAAGTAAGTACTTAAAACAACTTACTCTGGTGGGACGTCCCGCTTTTTAGATTCCTCGGCCCCCATGTTTGAATTGTAATAAGAGCTTCAACTAGTGACAACTAAAACAAATTAATATTCAACACTTCCTTCGTAACACAAGGTGATTACTGACGCTGGCGTGAATCAAGACACGGTATTTAATGCTAAGTGACGAAAACAACTCGAGTGTCACTTATCAAACAACGTATTTCTGAGTACCTCCACAAAGTGGATACATATGCCTCGGTCATAGACAAGACTCTAGTCTCAACTCCACAAGCATCATCATCATCTGCCTAGCCTTTTCCCAACTATGTTGGGGTCGGCTTCCAGTCTAACCGGATGCAGCTGAATACCAGTATTTTACATGGAGCGACTGCCTATCTGACCTCCACAACCCAGTAACTGGGTAATACGATACCTCTTGGTAAGACTGGTTGTCAGACTTTCGGGCTTCTGACGACCCGTAACGACTGTCAAAGATCCACGAATGACAGCCGGGACCAACGGCTTAACGTGGTCAGTCTCAACTCCACAAGCACCACCACTTAATTCTAGGGTTGGTACGTATCGATGTTCTTCTTCTTTTCAGGAGCACTCTCACTCGATGTTGAATGAATCAATCAACTTGGGTACGTAATTGATTCAGTGCTTTCCAAATAAGCCACTGCAGTTCACGACCGGTAGGCAGGTGTTCTTGAGGCTTTACGAAGTCTTGGGTAGGTGGAGACTTCTCTTCCCACAATTTACTTCACTCTTTAGGTGGCCTGTCTCGGATTGCCTGCGCGGAGAGCAAGAAGCTCTTGCGACTTTTTAGCCTACCCGGATTACTCGTATACTCGTAGAGGGGATGTCGGGAATCGGATTCTTGGTTCCTTTTCTCCAGCGCGCATCCCTTCGTAATACTTCGTATGGCCTGCTAGCGGGTAGAGCTTATAGAGTGAGGGCGGTTTTAAGCAGCCCGATATTATCCGACACGTCTCATTTAGGGCAGTGTCTACGTGCTTGGCATGAGCGGATCGGTGCCATACTGGGTACGCAAATTCGCCAGCAGAAAATCATAGAGATATGCCAGTTGTGCGAAGAACATCGGGTACTGCTCCCCAGACGTATCAAATTATTTAGGGGTCTCGACTTTCTGCTTTGTGTTGAGGCAGTGTGACTTAAACGTCAGGACTCTATACAACGTCACTCCTAGATATTTAGGGTTCGAGCAGTGTTCGACCTCAGTTCCTGAGAGCATTGCTATCATAATTTTTTCCAGTGAATTGAGGGCCAGTGTCAAATTGTGCTCCACGTCATCGAAAGTTGCTGATTGTGTCGCTAGGGTCAAGTTATCCGCGAACAAGAAGCACTTAGTATGTTGGGTGCTAGGCTGGTCGTTGGTATAATGTTAAAAAGTGTGAGAGCCAACATACTGCCTTGAGGGAGACCGTTCTTTTGCTGTTGCCATCTACTCTTACCAGACTGAAAGCACCCTTGAAAGCGGCGGTTGTGCAGCATTCGCTCAGTATGCGCACAAAACTCTGGTCTTTAATTACGGTGTTTACTTTGCCAAGTAGTCTCTTGATATTGATGGTGTCATAATCTGCCGAGAGGTCAACAAGTACGATACCAGTGAGGGGCACGAGGCTAAGTCGTACCCATCCTCTATAATATATTCCGTTAGTCGGAGGACTTGGCTGGAGCAGGACTTACCAGGTCTAAAGCCAGCCTGCTCAGGTATTAGAGCCGGATCAATTGCTACTGTAGGGCAATTTAGTAGAAATCTTTCAAACAGCTGCAAGTATCTCGTAGCAGAGATTATAGGTCGGCAGTTTTTGAAGTCGTCGGAGAGTTTACCCGATTTCGGTAGTGCGACGATTTTGGCTTTTCTCTAAAGTTTGGAAATTGTTGTAGTAGCCATGCTTTTATTTAAAAATGCTAAGAGCCACGATACAGACAAAGGACCCAGGCGTTTAATGAGTTCTACCATTAGATCATCTATACCAGCCGCTTTACCATTCTTTAGTGCCTTACTGGCCAGAATGATGTCTGTAAGTGTAAAAGGCTTGCTAATTTCGGTGGAATTTGCAGTAGCATCAGCAAGTTTCTTGGCTCTTGGTAGTTTGTGTGGAGGTTTGTCGTTAACTATTAATTCTTGAGCTATTTGATTGGCTGGGACATGACCTTGGTTGACAGGTTCCGGTGGGTCTCCAGTGAGTCTATGTATTTTAGACCAGGCTTTCGTATTGTTGTGGGTCATGTTGGTGTTGGTAACTGTGGTGATCCATTTTTTCATTCCAAAGTATCGATAATGAACAATGTCGAGTTATTAATTAGTTGTATGTATAAGGGATAAGCCAAAGGAATTTCAGTAGAGAGGTACATATATTATGGAACTTAGTATCTTTATCTTCTTTTGCAACTGATCCAATGACGGCTATTCTGTCAGCGTCATGTATTTCCAAAGGTACCTGATTAAAATGTAAACAATGTTAAAAATGTTTTCAAACAATAATTGTTAGAAAAAGGTGTGAGGTACAGACAGAAGCACATCAAGCTACCCGAAACTGTCAAATTTTCTCAATCAATCTTGAACTTAATGCTTTAGCAATAAAGCCGAAAATATTAAAGAAATTTGACAGATTGTAGTCGCTTGATGTGCTGGCGTCTGTACAAAGTCGGCTATCGTCGCCTTAATACTATAAAACAATCTCATGCAGTCGGAGGCATCTTCAAACAAAACAAACAATTAAGCCTCTGACTGCATGAGATTGTTTTATAGTATTGGAGACAGAAATAGTTAGGTCATCTTGTTTCCGTCTTTTGTAAAGTTCACTTTTTACGCAGTCGAGTTTTGATGTTTTAAATTTATTTACTTCTTTTTACAAGCTTTTTATTGTATTTAACAACTGATTAGTAAGCCTACCAATACCCAGTGTGAAACAATAGATTACCTACTTTATGTTGATAAAAATATTCCTATATTCCACCCTAAAAGGGTTTTTATGATAACTTTTTTAACACCCATTTTAAAGTTTTGTAAGTTCCTCTCTTTAGGTACGGTCAATCGAACATCACTGGTAGCAATTTGATATTGACAGCACCTTTATGTCGTAGCAGTAAGGGCGATCTTCGTAGTGCAAATGTTACCACTGACGTGCAGTTGACAGTACCAACCTAAAATTTCTGCCCTTGTTATTATTATTTCTCACGATAATAATTGTATCGTAACAATCACCTTCATGCTTTTGTATCGATACTAAAGGGATCAATAACAACACTAATTGTATTGCTTTTGTTCGGTGAATTCCGTGAATTTGTACCGGAATTTACCTATCATAAACAATAATTCTCTTATCAAGGCTTGACTATTGAGACAACAAATAGGTAATTATAAATTATTTGTTATAATCACTAAATGATACGGAAAAATACTAATTATACTTAAGCAAACAAATCAGCTTCGATAGGAAAGACAATGAATCAGAAATAGCGCGACGTATGCAACGCACGTGGAACAAATATTGGAGCTTGAAGGAGATTTTTATAAGCAACATGCCAGTTCAAATGAAAACTAGATTCATGAACACATGTCTCCTACCGTGCCTTTTTTTTTTTTTTTTGGATGGGTAATCATCAAATGACTTCTCCTGCTCTGGGTGGACCGGGAGGGCGTGTCAGACTTTTACTGACTAAAACCCACCCGTGTTCCTTTTGCTGCCTGTGCCGGGCCACAGTAACTCCTTCGAACATCCCAACCCCGGCTGGCATCGGTCCTAGCGGACCCCATCAATGCTGCTGACATCTCTTTGAGGCGCGCGTGGAATACAACGCGCCATCGACTCGGGCCTGGTCCTTACTGGACGGCGAGCTACCCATTGCTCGCCATCCGCAAGCCCGCGCCTACGGTGGCCGGGAATCGGCTGCCAATTCCCGACGCCCAGGGCGTCTCCTGCGGCGACTAGGGGCGTGAGGGCGCAAAGTTTGCCTCTCCCTCACGCGTTCCGCCTCCTCCTTCGCGAGCATTACTGCTTTGCAGAAGGAGGTAATGGCTTTCCATGTACCCTCGCTCCGTACCATGGCCTGGACCAGGGCCGGACGCGAGAGATCGCCGGCACCGGTCGCTTCCGCAAGGACACGACGATGCTCCGCCCAAGCCGGGCAGACCTCCACCGTATGCTCCACCCTGTCCTCCGGGCGATCCACACAGTGGTGACACCCGGGCGTTTCCTCCCGTCTTATCCGGAACAGGTACCTCCCGAAGCACCCGTGTCCGGTGAGGACCTGCGTCAGGCGGAAGGTGAGGACGCCGTGGCACCTCTCCAGCCACTCCTCAAAGAGGGGACTTATCGCCGCAATTGTGGCATGCCCAGCGCTGGGTTGCGACAATCGCGCTCTCCATGCCGCTATGAGATCCTGCCGGAGCTCTGTCCGCCGTACCGCGATTTTTCGCGGCAGCGGAGTTACGCCCCGGCGTTTTGCCTCCTCGCGCCACTCCCACATGTGCGCGAGGACTTTTGCCTCCAGATCCCATGGCGGTAATCCGGCAAGGAGGTTCGCCGCCTCCCCGGAGACTGTGCGGTATCCCCGGGCTAATCGGATGGCCATGACCCTCTGGGACGCGTACAACCGACGGACCGGTCGCCGCCTCACGGAACGCGCCCACACCAGAGCTCCGTAAAGGGCCATGGACTGCACGACCCCCGCGTAGAGCCTCCAGCAGGAGGCGTTTGGACCCCCCAGATTGGGCAGGAGCCACCTCAAGGCAGCCCCGGCCCGCTCCAGTCTGGGAGCCAAACGTCGGAAATGCGCCACGAAATTCCACCGGCTGTCGAGGACGAGTCCCAGGTACTTTATCGTCGACTCGACACCGATGGGAACCCCTCCTACCGTTATTTGGGAACCCGATGGTGGCGCATTCCGAGGACCATGACAACACATGGCCACAGACTTGTGTAAGGCCACCTCGAGTCCCAATTGCCGGATCCTCTCTACGATTGTCGCAACCCCGCGTGCCACTAATTCGGCCGCCGCCTGGTGCGACCTCCCCTGCACCAGGACCAGCGTGTCGTCAGCGTGGCAAACTACGCTTACACCACCAGGGAGGTCGGCGCGCAGCACCCAGTCGTACCCGATGTCCCACAGATGCGGTCCCAGAACCGATCCCTGTGGGACACCGCACGACATCTCTCGCCAGTTCCACTCGCCCCGGTGACCGGGCTAGATGACGGCCCTGTCCGTCAGATAGGCCTCGACCACGCGACAGAGGTAGGTCGGCACTCAGTGAAACCGGAGTGCCTCCCTGATGCAACTACTACTACTACTGACTATGTCATGTGTTGGCGATGTCTAGAGACACCGCCAAGACGACCCCACCCCGGACCACAGCATCCCCCGTCGTGAAGGCTCGTACACGCATGATGGCGTCCACCGTAGAGCGCCCTTGCGGAAACCAAACTGGCTCTCCGCCAAATCCGGCCCCACCCTCACCAGCCGCCCGACGAGGCTCTCCTACCGTGCCTGACATGCGTGTCAGACCTGGAAGTACACCACAAAAACAATGAAAAACATTATTCCCTGCCAACGGGGACTAGACTACAGTATCCTTAAAATAAAGAAAATTTAAAAAATAAGACACCAATATAAGACGCAAATTTTTAGGGTTCCGTACCTCAAAAGGAAAAAACGGAACCCTTATAGGATCTTTTCGTTGTCCATCGGTTTGTCTGTCTGTCCAGCTGTCTGTTAGTCTGTCAAGACCCTTTTTCTCAGGAACGCGTGGTGGTACCAAGTTGAAGTCAATATCAAATACATAGGTACGGTCCGTTGAAGCTCTAAAAAAATCAAGCTTTTAAGTCAATGCAATAAAAAAATACGGCCATTTGTGCGACACATTTTGATACTCGCAAATAAATCAAAACCTATAGGGTACTTCCCGCTGACCTAGAATCATGTTTGGCAAGAAGCAAGTTCTCACAGCACAAGTAAAGGAAAAAGTCCGCAAGACAAACATTTGTAGTTTTATCACATTACAAAAAATTTGTTTGCGATTACAAACTTACATTTGCAGTTGGAGAATTGACCGCGACGTAACTCGATGTATGGGAGAATATGTTTTTCAACTACAATGTTAAGTTTGTTTTTGGGATCAATTCATTCCAACTACGGAAACCTTCATTGTGCGTGGTCCGACACGCACTTGTCCGGTTTTTTTTTTTAATAAACGACGAAAAATTTAAAAGCGCAGGGGGGTCCAGATTCATGTAGTGAATCCATGGTACAAGATTGCACGTAGATGTCCCTGCCACCCTGTATATATTTAACTTTTGCAAGAAATAAAAGGCATGTTTAATTTTTTTTTTAAGTTTATTTTATAATCACTCTTCAAAATAGTTCTTGTTGCCTGTTTTTCCGTTTACCAAGATTTTTAAGGCCCACTTGCATAATCATGGGTAACTCGGAGTTAACAGCTAACTCAGGGATAATCAAACAATTCATCTTGCGCCACCAAGAGTTAGAGGCAAACCTAGAGTTAAACTTTTAAATATTAAACCCACCGATGTGGGAGAGTTACCTCACTAACTCTGGGTTAGTGTAAGTAATGTCAAAATAAATTGACGTAATGAGGTCCCGCTGAAAACTTATTTTGTATTTTATATTGTTCGACGTTATAGTAAGTGAAAATTCGGTGCTATATCAGCAGGCAATATATTCATGAACTCATATAAAAATAAATACAAATTATAAAAAAAACTTAAATCATATTTATCCATATCTGACGTTTTTGTCAATCAGTAAACTAATGGCGATGGCTTGATCATTGTCTCTGTACAGAATCGTCTCTGAAAACTGTTCGTAGTGTTAGCGTTAAGTATGATGTTATGTGGTCAGATCACTACCCATTGTTGATTGAATGCGATCTTAATATAATTAGGCCGAAAGTAAAGCGAAATATGTCCTACGACAATTTAGTTGTGTGGGGAGAAAAAAGCTCAGATGCTATCTACACCTACAGGCAGGAATGTAATCGGCGATTGCGAAATATTGACTTCCCTCGCGTATTGTCCAATTGTTGCGATCGCATATGTAGTGATTTGGGCCACAATTTAATAATTGATTGCCTGTATCGGGATGTGGTAGCCGCTCTAAGGGAGGCCGCCATTGTTAGCAGGGAAACACGAGTCACTGGTGGGAGGCCGAAGCGCGTGGTGGGTTGGAATAAGCACGTCAGCGGGGCTCACTCGTACGCTAGGCTTAAGTTTAATGATTGGCTTAATTGTGGCAAACCTAAGTCTGGCGTGATTTATGAGGAAATGTGTGACACTCGTAAGATCTTTAAATCCAAATTAAGGTGGTGCCAGAATCACCAAGACCAAATCCAGATGGACATCCTAGCCGAGTTGCACTCTAAAAAAGACTTTCGGGACTTCTGGAAGTCTACAAAAAAGCTCAACCTTAGGCCTGGTTTGCCGGTGAGCGTCGATGGCGTGTCTGATGAAAGAGATATTGCTAATGTTTTTAAATCCCAATTTTGTGTCGAGCCAAGCAGTATTCCACCCTCTGAGGTGGTCGATGCTGAATCACAGTGTACTGTCCTGGAACCAAAAGTTAAGTTCTCAGCTGCGGACATAGCGAAGACCATAGGCAGTTAAACAATACAATAACTTTGCACGATAACCAGTTTGGGTTTAGGCCCAAACTGTCCACAGAGACTGCCATACTGAGTTTAAAGCATGCTGTCAGATATTACACGAATCGGAGCACGCCTGTTTACGCCTGCTTCCTCGATCTGTCCAGAGCGTTTGACTTGGTTTCGTACAAAGTGTTGTGGAAAAAGTTGCTCGATAGGCAAGTTGAGCCTGAAGTTGTTAAAATCTTCCAGCACTGGTACGGGAACCAGGTCAATAATGTTAAATGGTCGGGAGCTCTGTCGGACTCGTACAGGTTGGAGTGCGGGGTGAGGCAGGGAGGATTGAGCTCACCTACGCTCTTCAATCTGTATATCGATGGACTTGTTGCCGAGCTCAGCAGCCGCCATATTGGATGCCATGTTGATGATGTTTGCTTTAACAACATCAGCTACGCTGATGATATGGTGCTGCTGAGCGCGTCAATAGGGGGACTCAGAGAGCTAATAGGCATTTGCGAAACGTACGCTCATACACATGGCCTAATATATAACGTTAAAAAGAGCGAGCTTACGGTTTTCAATGCGGGTTCTAAGTGTCCGGCGGAGGTTCCACCAGTTAGGCTATGTGGGGTGCCCTTGGAGCGGGTACATACTTTCAAATATCTGGGACATATTGTGACGTCCGACCTGAAGGACGACGCTGATATTGAGCGAGAAAGGAGGGCGCTGTCGGTGAGGGCGAATATGATTGCCCACAGGTTTGCTCGTAGCTCCAAGGATGTGAAAATCACCTTGTTTCGAGCCTACTGCACATCTTTTTATACGAGTAGTCTGTGGGTGTCATATTTGCAGAAATCCTACAGCGCTCTCCGCGTTCAATATAACAACGCGCTGAGGGCGCTGCTGCGGCTGCCTCGCTTTTGCAGCGCATCGGGAATGTTCGCTAGCGTCCGCATTGACTGTTTTTATACCAGCATGCGCAAGAGGGCGACATCGATAGCGAGTAGAGTGCGGGGCAGCGGTAGCAGTCTTCTTACCATTGTTGCCAACAGGTTGGACGGCCCTTTTATGCAGCACTGGCAGGCCTTACACGCACCCGTATATCGGGCGTGGGGCAGGTAAAAGTAAATTAAAATAAAATTCCAATAATACGACAGACATTTTTATAATTATTTGAAATTTTGTACACCTACTTAGTTTATTTTGACATTTTTTGTAATTTATTTATTTTTTTGACATTTTTAATAATTATTGGACTTTTTTTTTTTAATACAATTTTTATTTTTTATTATTATTTTTATTGTGAATTGTTCAATATTTAAATTTAATTAATTTCAATTTTATTATTGGTGTTTATTTTGAATGTATTGTATGTGTTAATTATGGACAGGAATTATGTCTGAAATAAAATGAATAATTAAAAATTAATAAAAGAGATGGGTATAAAATTTCCGTTCTTTGTTCGTTTATTCATCTTTGGTCGGATTACATATCAGGCACTGCAATCCTATTTTATGTGTCGTCGATTGAACTGCGATGTTCCCAACTCGAAAGTCATTATTGTCAGGTTATCTAACCCGGTGTTACTTTTTAGTGGCGCAACGCGTAAGAAGAGTGAAAATGTTAGTTACTTAACTCGGAGTTTACAAACTTTACATTTATTCATTTAACCCGACTAAACATGCAAGTGGATCTAATTTAAATAACCTTGCTAAATCATTGCACAGTCAACCACACGTAAGGACATGGTACCAATTTGAGTGTGACAGCTTCTTTTTTTCGCATTATCAAGGGTGGTTTTCAAATCGTAGTTCAAGCATGACAACAGTCCGGTATTCACAAAATCTCCGGATAAAAGTAACACAACATACGTCACGCCTGTATTCCCCGAAGGGTTCTGCAGAGGTGTACCTTTAGTACACCGACATTTCACCAGTTATGTTTAAGTCCCATATAATAGGCGGCGAGTTTATTGCCATCAACCGGGCACAAATCCAGACTCCGGCCTGCCACTGAGAAATTCCAGATGGAAAAACGCAATGACATAAATAAAACAACAAAAATATTATCATTATATCATTTTATTTACAAAATATTGCACTTGGCAAGCGCCGTGACGCACTGACTTACACTAACACATATTGCACAAACATTGCACCGGTTACAAGATCGACAGTTTACTCTTGATATATAATATTACATTCATACAAGAATAGATTTTATAAGAATTAACATCATTTTACAGAGTATTTTTAAATAAATATCATGTATTTTGCGGCGTACTTATTTGCCTTTAAAGCGTATTTTTGCGCTTTTTTTAACCAAGGGTTAAGCTAAAATACAAGACATCGTAAAAAATTGACCCAATATAAGAACATTATGTTCTTAATTAGTTTTCGTAAAATTGATTTAATTTCAAAAGATAAATAGTATAATACTCTACATTTCACTAATTATTTAGACATTAATAAAAAAATGTTTTTCAAGCACTTGTCTCACCCTTATTTCCATTCTCAGATAAATAATAAAAACTGTATAACAAGAGATTCATTAATAACTTGGCTATAAACACTTGGTGTTACACACTGCCGTGCATCAAAATGGACATTTTCTCTGAAAATTCTAAAACAAATCTTAGTTTTAATATTATTATCCTTAAAATAATTATTTTTACAATAACATTGGTGAGACAGGCGCCTAACTTTATAAAGTAAATATAATAAAAGGAAAATTGCTAACAAGGTTGCTCAGGCGCAGAGCGAGAATCATCATTAATAAATTATGTGTGTAGTACACCGACTTTTATATTAACAAAGTTAAACCAGTCTCATTTCAATAAAAATAGACTTATCAAAAAAAAAAAAACTGGAACTCATCGAAATTCTTAGTTTGATTCTCAGGAAAGAACATAACTTCTGTGAAGCGGAAACTCACTAAATCACAAAAAAAATACCGTATTTGTTTTATTTACTCTAAAAAAAACATTTGTTTTCGTCAAATTACCAGTATCCTGATACATTTCCTATAATTTTTAGGATTACGCACAATGTGATGATATTTTATCCCATTTTTTTTATTTCCTTCCCTTGAATCACAATTGGACTTTGTGAGTTTTTGCTTGATAGGAACGTTTGGTAAAAGTTATTCACGTTTTTCTATCCAGAGTTACGCATAGTATTGCTTAGCTTACATATGACATAACTCCAGTAGTTGAAGTAAACGTAATAAAAGGTATTCGTCAGGTTAATGCATGCTTACAACGTCTTGCTCGGCTTGGTTGGTTGGTGGTTGGTTGTTGGGTCTTGGGGCTCGTGGCTAAGAAATAACAGCCGCACGGGTCGATCGGTCAGGTTAAGCTACGCTTGCCGCGGTTGGTCCGTGGATGGGTGACCATCTTTACATATCAAGACCCCTCCGTGCCTCGGAAAGCACGTTAAGCCGTTGGTCCCGGCTGTCATTCGTGTATCTTTGACAGTCGTTATGGGTCGTCAGAAGCCCGAAAGTCTGACAACCAGTCTCACCAAGGGGTATCGTATTACCCAGTAACTGGGTTGTGGAGGTCAGATAGGCAGTCGCTCCATGTAAAATACTGGTATTCAGCTGCATCCGGTTAGACTGGAAGCCGACCCCAACATAGTTGGGAAAAGGCTAGGCAGATGATGACAACGTCTTGCTCAGTTCAGACACAACCTTAAATTGTCCAGTTCCAAAACTTTTTGACGAAAGTGTAAACAAATCAGAAGCCCAGTCCTCTTAATTAAAAACATTCAAAATCTAGTCGCAATCTCATCTCAGCGACGTTCAATGTCAAAAACTTGTCAAAAATGTAGGGAAATTGTAGGTATTTTTGACATAATGAGACTGAGATCAGACTGTGAATGTTCTTGAAATTACGGGAATTGTTTGCTGATTCAACGCCCTTATTGCGTAAGACACTTTCAATCATAATCCGAGAGTTTTGAAGAATATTGCTAATCCATTGTTTTTTTCAAAAAATCGTCTGCTCAGCAATGTAAATAATACAATGAACGTGGGTGAACTGTCAAAATGATATCCATTGCGATCAGTTGTCATTTTAGGTGTTACGCAATTTTAGGGAGTTTTTAACACATTCAGCTGTATTTCGAAGGTTTTAACTTTATATCTCACCACTTTTTCGAACCATAATATTGTTTTAATAACATTATTATATTGTAATTGAAAAGTCGTCGACGAAAATTGAGGACACAAAAATAATCTCAAATGTCAAATGATCTTTAGGATGATTCAAAATTAGGAATTAGGGATTTTTTACCTAACTATTAAAATAATCAAATAAAAACATTTTGTTTTTGTTTGTAAGGGGCACAACAATTTGCCATCCACGGGTACGTTTTCTGACCCGTTTGATAACATTTTCGTCAAATTGTTTTGGAATAGAGTATAGTAACGATTAGACGCTTTTCGCGTTTAGGTTCAGAGTCGGTAAGTGTAGTGTTCAGTTCACAATAGTGAAGTGGAGATAGACTGGACCATCGCCTACTTGCACTAATTATTACTAAATACAGGGTGTGTATTAAAACTAAAACAGATTTTGACAAAATGAAACTAAAACTTGACCATTCACGATTCTCGAAAATTCTGGCGAGTCTTGATTAACCGTCTTTTTATAGGTCCTCAAATAAATCTCAGCACAAAAAACAACGTAGGTACAGTATAATCCGACAAGTATATCCATCAAGTCCTGGAAATCTCTTTAATTAGGTCTAAATTCACTATACTTAACTAATTAGCTATAATTAGATAATTTATCAAAGTATTCCAAGCCTGCTTAACTCAATACACACCCTGCACACTAAATTTTATTATTCTATGTATAAAGGTTATTTTATAAAATAAATAACTACATACATAGTTTTAACATTAACAATCGATATACTTTATAGCCTTATTTTAAAATAAGGTGGTATACGTGTGTGAGATACAAAACTCAGTAAAATACGTGAATATACAAGTTTTTTTAATTAATAATCAAGAAAGCATGTGTCACGGTCTATTTGGCTACATTTACACGATGTTTTTGTGCAAGCGATGAGGCAAAATATACAAAAATAAAACGTGTTATTGTTAAAATAGCATGCGTTTTCTGTAACGTTATTTAGCATGCTATTTTCTCTCTAGCGATAGGAAAAAAGCTCATCGCTTGTGGGTGTCGCTAAAAAGCATCGTGTAAATGGGGTATTCTTCTACAAGTTGGCACGATATTGATACCAACAATGTATGGAACTTTTTCTTGGAATAAAATCCGTTGGTATGTTATGTGACGTCAATAGAACGTCATTAAAAAGCTGTCATTAAAAAATGACGTAGTTTTTCATTTCGTATCATTTTGTGTACCTATAAAATAATTTTGTCAAAACATAATATTGCACTTTTTGTTAAAAATATAGTAATTAGCTAAAAATATTGCACTTTCCAACCATTTGGAATAATTTACATTTATTTTGGTTTCGTATTTTTAATTTCATTATTCTTCAGATCCAATATTATTGTGAAACAAAATTGTTACACCCTTTTGCCTCGACAATCATTTTATAGAAATTCTCTTTTAGTAGTTTTATTAGTTGACAATGGCCATTAATTCTTGCTTCTGTAAATAATAAATATCGATATCAGATATTCCTGATCATATATATTATTATTATACAGAAGCTTTTATGTTATCTGACTTAATTTAGATGCATTTACAAGGTACTGACAACACACCAAGGTACTCGAAAAAGCGAGATTTTTTTACATCTTGTAAATACACCTAAAGCAATGTCCGTTGAATTACTTGTACAATCATTTTACATTAAATCATTACTTGATTTGGTTCCATTCGTTTTAGAGTTCAACATGCTATATAACGTTGCAAAAATAATTACAATTGAATTAACATTTTAATGTAATTATTTTTATGAAATAAGCTAAATCAACGTAATAAGGCCACCTCAAACCTTACCCTCTGCTTTAGGGTAAGTACCCTAACGTGTCCTCTAGACTAGCGTTCCTGCTGAGGGGCGCATGTGCGAACAGCGCGGCGGCGGGGACCCGCTGGCGGGGCCCGCACAGGGCGGGCAGCGGCGGCCCGGGGGCTGCGCGCGCGGCGCCGGGGCCCACGCGCGGGGCCCCGCACAGCGCGCGCACGTCGGTCCGCTGCGACAGGCGCACGTCGGCGAACAACGCGGCCATTTCTGCTGACTTCTTCACTGATAGAGCATCCTGTGAACCCGCGCCTGTGCTGCGGACTGGATAGAAGGATTTTTTTTTAACAAACACATCTCACAAACCAACCTAGGACGTTGTCTGCCCAACAGGACATTTCTGTGAGATAAATAAGTCCTCCAGCCAGGGCATTAACTTAGCCAAGCAACTACACGTTAAGGTCACCCCCTGTGTGCTTGTGGCGTCGCTGGTGAGAGGACAGCAAGGAAAAGGCGGGATCAAAATGAAGAAGGATGTTTTCAATCAAAAGTCAAAATCAAAAGAACGCTTTTTCAAAGCGCGATAAAAAAGCGCATGTTAAAATAGCGCATTTGAAAAGATGTATAGTATTTATTTCTTTCGAGTGCTTGTTAAATAACCGTATGGAGGCTAAGTGCGATCTAAGTTTGTTATCTAATATTGGGTTTGTGTTGTGTATGTGTGTGTAAACGGAGGAGAAAGAGGTTGAGTGCAGAGTCGGAGTGGTATAAAAGTGCATACACGAAATCTCTGTACTCATCATTATGAACAACTTTTACTATGGGACCAAACCTGAAATCGCGAAAACAAAAATCAAATGTTCCCTACATTTATGTTTAACCACATAACTCGTCAAAATGTAGGGAACAGCTGATTTTTTTCACGATTTCACGCTTGGTCCCATAGTAAAAGTTGTTTATAATGATGAGTACAATGACCCCTTAAGAGGTTATGAGCTAATTCCGGGACATGGTGTAGACACATGCGGTGTAAGCTGTGCGTTGCCTCTCAGTGAACGAATGGATGTAAGATTTTTATGAAGAAGATGGATTTAAATAAATTCAGGGATCCTTACCAGTAAGTCGCTGCATGTTCCTGGCGCGCGGCTTGTTCTGCAGCAGCAGCTCGTAGTCCAGCGCCACGCTGTCGGAGCTGCGCGCGCGCCGCCCGCGCTCCGAGCGCCGTCGCCCGCCCGCGCCCCATCGACTGGGAAATTAATGACATTTTGTTAATATACGAGTAAAACTAGCGACCCGCCATGCTTCGCATGGATTTTACGACTCGATAAAACATCGAGGTTTCTTTATTAATGTAAGTTTAATATTATTGTGATAAACACATAAACCTTCCGGAATCAATCCTATAACGGCCGAACCCAATAACCTATTTACAGAAAAAGACAGATCGCTATTGATGGTAGACAGTATAATTCTATCTGTCCTTATATCAAGTATAGTATAGTTTATTGGGACGTTAAAACCATAGATAGATAGGTTTTTCTATCTCCAGTGTGCCAAAACTGGTGATAGATGGGTTTATTTATTTATTTATATATACTTTATTGTACACCAGATTACACATTACATAAAGATACATCTTAAACTACAAAATATACAATTGGCGGCCTTATCGCATACCTACTGCGATCTCTTCCAGGCAACCTTGGAATGGACAGTGATGTAGGTTATTGGGTTCGGCCGTAAATGATGAAGAAAACCGCATCAAAATGTATTGTGTGATTTAGTAGAAGAAGTAGTTATTGGAGGCCTGCTCTACTGTGGGAGGCCTCTCGTTACTTGTAACAATGATAATATCTCACCTGGTTCTGCCGCTCTTGTCGTCTTGTGTCCTAATTCTGTCGCAGTAAGTACTGGAGGGGCTCCGTAGGTACTCCATGCTGTGGGAGGCCTGGACCCTCCGAGGCCCGGTGCAGTAGCACTTGTTGCTGTCTGCGCAGCTTTCTGAGTCGCAGGAACAATAGCTGAAGTCGCCATCGTAGCATTCCCTGGAATTGCGTAAGTGCTTTGTTAATAAAACTTTTTCGCTACGAGTTTCTATTTTGGTCATGTAATATTTTAAAGGTAATTTTATTCGTTCGGTGAATAATCATTTAGTTGACAGCTTAGACGAAAAATATGGGAATATGTTGGCACTATTTGTAGAGCTAAATTTTGTTGCTGCAGCTCTGGAATCTTAGGCCTAAAAGTAAGTAATGCGGGACATTTTCTGAACTGGTGATCGTACTACTGAATGCATAGACATATCCTCGGGAAAGTAATTAAAAACACCCGCGAATAATTCCGTTTAATCGTCAAACAATTCCTACTAATCAAGCCAAATATTTGGTGAAATTAATTCCTAAATTCAACTGTAAATATCTCTTAATTCAGTTCAGTAACTCACACGTACCAGCCGTCTGACACGCTCTGATTACCCTCCACACATTTCATTTCTATTACCAACTAGTTAACACTAAAATCAACCATAACATAAGGCAACAAGGTCGAGATTTAACTGTTAAAAAGGATACTTAATATAATTAATACAACTATCTCTGCGACTCCTATTGGTTGAACTGACCAAGGCGTCGAAAGTAGAGAAATTTTTCATTAAAACAACTAAGTTTATATGTGTATGTATTGTTTTTATGAATAAATTTATATCGTTATGTGTTTTTTTCTTAATGCTAGTAGTAGGGTTTTTAATTGCAGTTGTTTTTCGCCCTATTGCTTTAGCTGAGTTGTCATTATCAAACGGAAAATCGTTTCTCTTTAAGGGGGAAGCGCTAAGGTAGCCCGCGAAATTCAAATTTTCTTACGATTTTTGCAATTTGCAGCTCAGTGTCTGGGTGTATGTTGATTAAAGTATGGTTAGCGATCGTAACAAATATATATTTACAGAATTATAGTAATTAGAATAAGTAATACAACTCCCTAAGTTAGGATAATCCTCAAAAGTCAAGATTTCATGAAATAGTCATTCAATAGGATTACTTGGTCTTAGAGAGTTGTATTGATGACTTTAATGATTATAATTCTGTAAATACATATTTGTTACGGTCGCAAATCATATTTTAATCAACATACAACCTAATACTGACCTGCAAATTGCAAATAATCTAAGAAAATTTGAATTTCGCGGGCTACCCTGGCGCTTACGCCACTTTTTTGGTAAATTTAATCAATGTAATTACAAAATATTACAGGCAATAAAATTAATATTCAAATATGTAGCTCGACTAACTTTAAAATCCTACTACTATAAACTATCCTCCCTGTCGCGTGAGGAAGCTAATCAGATTAAAATCTCATACATTTCACTTAAATCGTTTAAACCATTTGAGACGTAATTAACCAGACCATTTTATATCAAATACATGTAAACAATTTGCGAAAAAATAATTAACAACTGGTGATAATCTTGTTTGTCTTTCAAATTGTACAGAGAGCTTAGAGGGCAACTAGGCATTTAAATAAAGATAGTTAATTAATAAATTAGAAGGTGATGCAGCCCATTAGTTACTTCACCTGCATCCGTCAGGGGGGTGATTCGTCATACTACGAATACAAGTTTCAAAGCGAAAGTTGTTTACTCTGACGGGTAGAATCACAACCTTGACGGATGCAGGTGACTAACTCGCCACCCTGTATAATGCTACGGGATAACGCGAACTTCAACACTTTGCGCGTTCTCTCTCTCACACCGCTCGACGTCTCGCTGTAGGTACTACAACAGAGAGCGCGCGAAATGTAGTTAGCGTTATCGCCACAATGCAGCCATGGCTTATCGAACTGATAATTGAAAACTAACGTTAAGGCGAAAGCGCCAGGGTAGCCCGCGAAATTCAAAATTTCTTGTTTTTTGAAATTTGCAGGTCAGTATTAGGTTGTATATTGATTAAAATATGAATCGCGACCGTAACAAATATATATTTACAGAATTATAATCATTAAAGTCATCAATAAAACTCTGTAAGACCAAGTAATTCTATTGAATTACTATTTCATGAAATCTTAACGTTTCAGGATTATACTAACTTAAGGAATTGTATTACTGATTCTAATGATTATAATTCTGTTAATACATATTTGTTACGGTCGCGTATCATACTTTAATCAACACACATCCAGACACTGAGCTGCAAATTGCAAAAATTGTAAGAAAATTTGAATTTCGCGGGCTACCATAGCGCTTCCCCCTTAAGGGGTAGAGCTAAAGAGGAGGCACGCAGTGTTCCATGCGCGCCTTTATGGGAGGCCGTGCGGTCGAGGGATCGGCCGCATTTGGTGATGGGGCTCGCTAGGCATGGCGGGCTGATACCCGACTGTAAGTATCTCCCGGGTCTAACAGTGAAGTTTTCGTCGGTAGGAGTCGGACATAACCCTCCGTTCTCCCCAGACGGAGGGTACCCAGAAGGATTTCACCACGGACAAAAAAGGTTAGGAAATGCTGAGATTTGGAAAAAGAAGTGCGTGTGTTAGCTCCGACGCACGACTGGAGTTTAGGTACTCCGTGAAAGGTGCGCAAGGTACGTTGCGCAGAAAAACGTGACGCTTTTGAGTTAACGCTTGTTTTAATTTCACTCCTCGTAAAATTTCCATACCGGGGGCCATTTAAATGAAAATCGATTCTTAAGGAGTAAACACCAAAAAAATCTATTATTCACTGTAGTCAGCTGTAGCTGAAGAACCACAAAATATAACTAATCTTATATATTCATCCCAATATTCTGTAATAATCAATTGGTGTCTAAAATATGGCCGCGTTGGCCAAATGTCAATGATATAAACATGTCTGCTATTGCGCAAATCGCTAAAACTCGTTTTTAGTTTTATCGCAGCCATTATCGCAAATAATATCTAAATTACTTTCGATATTATAAAAGCAATAATCATTTGCTTCTTGTAAATCTTTGGAGTTTGCGAAATATTATCTATGTTTTGACGAAATCTAAAATTGAAGCTAATGGTGTAAGCATCTCGTTTGTAACATTCATTCTTATGAGACATACAAAAATCCTTGGAAATAGTTATATCTGGAGATTTCTAGGTTCAAATACATGTAATCTAAAAAAAGACACAGTCTCTTACATTCATTCGTCACAATCGTCACTGTATCGAGATACACCCATCCAAAGCATTTAGTTTTTTAGGAATGGTGTTATTTGCAATTATACAGGGTGTAAGGAACAGCCCTCTGCCAACTAACAGGGTGCATTCAGCTCCTTTGAATCATATTCCACCGGAAATATTCTCAAGAAAATTTTCATTTTTTTAAATCGTATTTTCAGTTACTATTCCTTTATTTCAATGTAAATTTACATTCTCTATACGCAGCACTCCATTTATGTAAATAAAACCGCTAAATTAAAAAAATCAGCAATGGATGTTAAAATACTCAGAGGCCGAAGGCTCGCTGCGCTGCCGTTCGCTACGCGCGTTTTGCCACGGTAACGATACATTGCGTGTGAGGAAATAAAATAAATCAGGTTTATTGGATTCCCATAACGTTCTATACTGAATTCAGTCCATCAGTATGCGGAGGGCTGTCCCTTACACCCTGTATACTCAGCTAATTGAGTCTTGAATGCATTGAATGAGTGTAATTTCCATGAAAAACGTGCATCGTATGGTCAAATAGTTTGTAAGTGAACTAATAAAGCATATTTATTATGTAGCAATAGCATCGTAACTAATGAATTCGTAACAACAACAGTAGGTACTTACTGATAGTAATTAATCAAACTGAAGTCATTAATCCGACAGTAACATTTTAATTGTGTAAGTTAGCAAATCTATGTCAATCTGTGAAGGTGTTATAATTGTGGTTTAAATAAATAAAAAAAAAAAAAAAAAAAAAAAAAAAACTTCATTTTTACTGGATCAAACTAAATGGCCGTTCGCCGTATCGGAAACCAAGTGACATTTGACATAGATTACTTAACACAGTGTAAAGAATAAAAAATTGATGGGCTAAGACCTAGTTTCACCATAACATATTAGTCTGTTTAATCTTCTGTTAAAATGTTAACGGGACATTAAGAGTAGCGTAGCGAGTGTTTCACCATTCACTAATCTGTCTTAATCAGGCGTTAACTTTAATTGCTGCCCTAGAGGTCCGTTAACTTACTAACCGACATTTAGTCAGTTGTCAAAATCATACAAATAAAAAACGCGAGTCTGTTCTATACGACTAGCTAAAATTGTCGGTGAACATTGACATGTCATGTCACATTGCGACTTTTTACTTGGTTGACAACTGACCGTTATATGAGTGAATGAACGATACGTCCTAACGCCAGGTTTCTTAATGCGGTGTTATTTTTTTCTGATGGAACGTAAATTCCATTAGCACCGATGTTTATTTTAATGACTGATTTACTAATGTCCGATTATGAACAGTTTGATGAAATTAGCTCTATCTAAATGAATCAAATTCCTAACACACCAAATAAAAATTAAAAGACACTCACTTCGAACAATCTTTGCAGCTCTTGCTTTTACTTAAAAGCTTGGACTTGGCCGAATCCTTGGTCTCCACAGCCGAGCAATAGCACTTGGATTTGCTTCCGCCCTTCAACGAGCAGTAACATCTGTCCACACAACTTTCAGATTCACATTCAGAACAAGACACGTAACCACTCGAACTATTCCTGTTCTGACAGCCTAGTCTATTACTCAGGGTAAGAAAATCCGAGTCTTCTGACGTCGAAGTCCTCTCTCCCGGCCTGGATTTTCCAGTTCTTTTTGAAACATGGACGATCTTGTCGGATCTTTTCGAATGCCTTTGTCTCGAAGCCTGTCGCTTTGGCGGAGGTAGCATGGGCTCTTTGGGACGAAATTGCCGTAAATCGTAGCTGGAGGTAGAAACGGAGCTTTCGGAAACCGGGTCTTTTGCTAAGTCCACGGATCCGGGGGTCTTGCTCTCTTTACTTTTTCTATCTTTGCCGAACGGCATCCGAAAGGCCATTCGGAGACCGCTCGCGCCTTTTAGTATCTTTCGTCTTTTGTTTTGAAACATACTGTTTCTTCTTAGTATCTTTTTCTTTTGCTTCTTCATTATTGCTTTGCTGTGCTGAAAGATCTCGTCTTTCGTTAAGGTTACTGCTAGTTTCAGTAGGAATTCTTTGTATATCGGCTTCAGATCATTAAAGGACATCCCTTCAGCATCTATTATGGCATTTAGGATCTCGTCCATCGAATGCAAGTTCTCCTGAACTTTGAATTCATTAAAAAGTTCATTGAACCCTAACGGTGAGCCGCCTCCTTTCTTACCGTTGTTTCTGGAATTGAAAATTAAACTTAAATTATTCTGTCATACAAAATTATCAACTGCGATACTAACTAATATGTTTGGAAATAGCGCGTACAGTTCAGGGTTTTGAAAGTAAACTTTTGCTATTTCTAAGAACTAATACCACAATGATTTGTAAAATTTGCTTTAGCTTAATTGAGGCATGCTACAAACCATAATTGAGGCAAAGTTTTCACAATAGTGCAGATTAAGACAGTCACTGATCAAATTAACGACAACAAAAAAAGAAAAAAAAAAAAACAGTAATAAAATTAACAAAACATAAAGCAGAGTACATTGGCTTTCTCAATAAGGATGTTGCAAGTTGCAAGTGTAATGATAGTTAAGAATAACTTGGCGGCGTATTGGATCAGAGGAATGTAGCGGACGCGCTTGCGTTGCCACAATTACGAGCATGCGAACGCCCGCAACACTCCACTAAGCACGCTCTATGCGCCTCACGTTACAGCAATTTGAACGAACATATTGATCATGTGAAAAACTCAAGATGTCAGCGTGCATTGGGTAAAAGGAAATAACAGCTCAAGCGTACCAACGAAATTGCTAAGAACGAAATTTCAACACTTGATTTATACACTACAACAATTTAGAAATACATACCTGTGTCCAATAGACTTGTACCTAGTAAGTCCACCCGCGTTCAGGAAGCTACCCGAGCGAGGAATGGCTACTTTAGTCAATATATCTCCGGATTCGTTTATAGACTTTCTGCCACTTTGACTTCTCCGTAGAGGCTCTTTGGGAGGCTCCGGTGGGGCTTCCGAAGGCGGTTTTATAGGTATCGGAGGAGGTAAAGTCGGTGGTCTTTGCATACTTTTTCGTCGTTCCAACTCTCTAAACAGTTCTATTTTCTCGGAAACCTTGCTTCGGACGGACGATTCACTGCTGTTTATGTGTTTGAGGTTTTGAATCTGTCGGAGGCCGGGATTCTGAGCCTTTTTTACGGACTTTTTAGAGCCCTGCGTATCGCTTCCACTTGTGTCATTATGCTTTATAGAATCCAGCTTGGCTTTCACTTCTTCTACTGTGATTCGTTTCACATCGGCGGGAGGGATCGACGGAGGTGGGGGAGGGCGCGGCAGGCTCTCTGAAGATAACTTCTTCGTCCTTTCCAACTTGGGTTTTTCTGTGTAAGATTCGCAGGCAGAGAACCCATCTGCTCTATCACTGTCGCCACTCATTGAAGACGTGCTTCTCTTCTTGCGCGGCGGCCTGATTGGTATTTCGTTGTGCGACATGCTGCTTCCAACGCTCATACAGCTGACTCCGTTTCGATTCTTGAGCTTCTTCTTGTCATTGTGACCCTGCCGGCTCATGTGCGCCATCAGCGATTTGTATAACGTGGCCGCTATCACGATAGCGTCCTCTGTCGTCTGACATACAAACCCATGACACTCCAGCTGCTTCGCGACGCCGATCTTCCTCATCACAACAGCGAAAAGGGGTGAATGCGAGTTTTCGTTGTGGGAGAGGATGTACTTTTTGTCTGGTGACTCTAAAGTTTTGAAAAGGGCTTGTCGGTCGATGTTATCAGGATCGGTGATAAGGGGCAGGAAGGCGTAGCATAGGTCGTGATCGTCTTCTTCGGAGGGTTGAACGACGAATTTTACGGCTGACCAGACTGCTATCGTGGGGAAGGGGTTCAGTTGTTCAAGGTCGCCTTTGTCGCCTTTATATCTTACTTTAAGTCCACTTTTTGAGATTTCTAATCGCCCATTTAGGGCATTTTTATGGCGGTAGTTTCTCCTATATGTGAAGTATAGGTCTCTTAAGGGTGTCTGGAGCCCTGACAGGCTGGTGACCTTGCTGTGCAGGGGCGTGGAGCCGAGGTAGTGCACATTGAATATGTGCACGCCGATGGACTCGATCGCCTGCTTGGACTCGCCCGCCATGTCCGCGAACATCCGCTCTATGCGATCCTGCACTGTGTTGTTAATATTACTGACTTTGCTCTGGCAGTAGCCGTCATCGTCTTCGTAGATCGTTACTTTGCCTTCGTGCGTCGAGTTCACCTGCGAACAAGAAGATTTTCTTTAAAATAACGATTCAATATGGATCTTCCTTCAACATTTTCTATAAGTATTGTGAAAACTCAGATCAACAAAAAAAGGAAGATGGAGCGCCGAGAACATCAAAAGTGAAGCCACCTTTTTATCTGTGTGTGTATCGAAGGGTTGCCATTTGTTGCTGTTATTTAAAAAAAAACGATGTTATTTCTAGTTTTTATGTGATTTACTATTGTTTTTACAACTTTTCAGTACACAGGAAGGCATAATTCTATTTTTTTAAACTATATTAACTAGACGACGACTCGTCACGTTCTAAGAGCGGTGAGCATGGTTTTAGTTGTATGTGTGTGCGTGAGCGTGTATTTACTTGCAGGAGCACGGTTTTGTGGCTTCACTTTTATTGTTCGCAGCGCGCCATCTTCCTTTTTTTGTTGATCTGAGTGTGAAAATAACCTGGGCCACAACAGCGGCGAACTGTATCAATTTTTCTTCTTCAACAAAGTTGTCTGGTGATAAATAATTACAATTTTCTACATACATTTTTACTGAATCCAATAAATACTGCAGTACATCCGCGTATGACTTTGTATATAATACCTATATATCTTTGCACAAGTAGACCGTGCAGGCGTACCTACCGTGATGTTTGATGAGCGAAACTTTTATATTAATTGACTTTATTAAATTAACGAAGAGACGAGGTCTATTATTTTACCCATTAGGTTTTTCTTAGTATCCGCCCGGAATCTAGATTTATGCCCAGTTAATAGCAATAGGCTCGCCCCCTATTAGATATGTGAAATGTAGGTGTACTGTTCTCCTCTGCCTAACCCATCGGGTTAAATAATAATATATCCCCACTTGACAGTCGACGATATGTGGACATAAAAATGTCTGATACCTTGTAATAGGTTTTTTCGAGCTCAGAACAAACGGACAATTCCAGTAACCTATTGTAATTTTGATAGAACTTGGATAAAGTGTTACCGTCATATTACAAAACGACTTAAAAAAAATCGAAGCATTTATTTCAATTAAACCATTTACAGGTACTTTTGAATTGTCAAATGAGTCGGTCAATCAGAAAGATGAAACTAGTCTAATTCCAAAGCATAGTAGGTTCCTATGAAGAAGAATGGGCATAAAACTCCATGGCCACAGCCCTTTTAAATTATATTGTTACAAAATATTTGTTAATATCATCTTTTGAACCTTATTCCGACATAATGCTTGGGGTACTATTGACAGCTCACTTCACCGAGATTTTCACGGTGAGATAGATCGGCTGGTCTTATCTGTCTTGCATAATCAGCCTATACAGGCCTCCTCTTTATGAGAGGGAGTGGACCCCAGTGCGGGTTGGTAGATGTCACATGTCTTCCTTCACCGTTTTTGAGAGCAATGGTTATGAAATAATTTACACAAAGTAACGCGCCTGTCGGGGTTCGAACCTACGGCCTACAACTCGAAAGTCACGGCCGTTACCACTGGGCCACCACTGCTCGCTCTTATCTGTCTTAATAATGACGAATTGACGACGTATATAAACCTACTTATCTCCTATTCTGGCAGAATGGTCGACTTCGGTTTACTTGCCATATTAATAAATAGAATAGAAACCTACCTACTTCAAGTACGATGGATGGTTACAATACGTCAAAAAAATGAGTACATACCTATTGTGTTAGGTACCAATAATTACAGTGTTTTTATTACTTAATTAACATTTCGCCATCCGCAGTAAGGCTTAGTTGTCGTAATAGTTACATATGTACCTATCTTACATTATGTACATATGTATGTAATTTGTAACTGTCGGTCGTCTTGATCTAATACCCTTGCAAACCATTGTAGGCTATTGTAACTATTTTGTTAGTTACGAGATGCAATCATTTCTTAATTAAGATCTGATTTTGCATTCTTATATTTCGTTTCTTTTTACCCGACTGCCCCAGAAGGAGGGTAATGTTTTTCGAGAGTATGTATGTATGTCTATTTCTTTGGCACGCTCTGAAGCCTAAACGGCTTGATGGATTTTAACATATGAAGTGTCGTTAGATTCGTCGTAATTGTGAGAGTGACATATGCTATACATATAATATTTATATATTGCATCTGGAAATACAAAAAGAGAGAGGGGAAGGTTTTTTAAAAATAAATTACAACAATATTGATATCAAATAAAAGCTGATAATGACTCAATTCCAAATATATATTAATAACACTGAGAAGCTTGAAATAAAGCAAATTATTTAATAAAACCCGACTGCAAAACACATTAACTGAAAAGAGAAAAACAAGCAATCTAATAATTCAAACAAGAATTTTGATATCTCAGGCGGGGACAAACCAATAGCCTCTAATATTGTCCCGCCAGCAATACCAAAATTCTATAGATTATAAATGCTTGTTTTTCTCTGTTCAGTTATGTGTTTTTGTTTTTTAAATAATTTGCTTTTTTATTTCATTTTTGTGTGTGACTTCGGCTAACTAATCTGTACAATGGGTTGGTTAGTTGGACCAATGCGTTGGTTGAATGAATATGACTATGATTATCATGTAAAGCTTGTCCTTATGTCTACCTATCCTACTAATATTATAAATGCGAAAGTGTATGAGGATGGATGGATGGATGTTTGTTACACTTTCACGCAAAAACTACTGAACGGATTTGGATGTAATTTGGCACACAGATAGTACATAACTCGGATTTACACATAGTATACTTTTTAACCCGATATCCCTACGGGATCGAGATTTATGCGGGTAAAACCGCGAGGCGCTGCTAGTCTTTTATATTCTCCTAGTGCGCTTTTTTGTTTTTGGGGAATGGCATCTCGCAGGTCAACCTATGAGGTGGTCGGCTGTTTAACTGGACTTTCCTGTGCGTGCCTCAATAAATTAAGTCTTCCAGCCAGGGCATGAAACTTAAAAACTAAGCGACCACTCGTTAAGGGCACCCTCTGTGCGGTACGGACCTCGGCTTAGGTCGTCGCTGGGAGAGGACAGCAAGGGACAGGTTGGATCGGATTATTATAATTATTATGAGCCTGCTGTGTCCCACTGCAGGGTAAAAGCCTCCCTTCCATGTTTCCATTTTTCTCTTTCTTTTGCTAGAAAAATCTATTTGAATATTACTTTGTTTTTTTTTTAATTAGTTAAACTTTGTTTATTTTTTTATTATAAAAAAATTGTCGTAAAAATACTTAGTAGGTAAACGGGATAACTCGGACCAGAAATTACGTTTTTTTTTATTTTATTTCATTTGTATACCGATACCTACCTGTCACTTATGTGAAGTCTGACTAAGTAAGATAAGATAATGATTTATTTACTCAAACATGAGTACAATACATACAACACAAATTGTCAGAAAGCAAGAGATGTTAAGAGGGCTGTCGCATTTTGTCACCTCCCCGCTCATACAAGACCAAATTTTTAAGAATGTTAAATGAAAAGATGCTTTTACAATTTGCAAACAAATAAATAATATTAATTTAATAGGTAATTATTAAAATCACATTTCTGTTAAGTTATCTAATAAACTCAGCTCAATAAGTAATACTATGTATGATCTGTTTTTGAGATGAGTTAAATAAATCTCAGAATAAAAATGTGTTTTTAATAATTACCTATTAAAGGGAAATGCCCACTTGGTAAAGAAGGTTTGGCCAAGTAATGCCCAAGATAGAAACAAATGGTAGGCATTAGGGTTGACATCGTAGATAACGAAATAACCATTATTTTTTACCTAGAACTTAGTGGAACATCAGAAACTGTAAATGGAAATCAATGGTAAAAAAATATGCATAATTATAGTTTTCAGATTTTTAATCATTTTCATTTAAATAAGTTATAAGTACATCGTCTAGGAATTGGGCTGGGGGATTTATATTTGACTGATACCTCGCCCAGCCCAAGAACCACACAATTGTCATCACGTGGGCACAACACCCTACCGTCCTCCGCCCAGATATGCAATTACAGCAATATTGTCGTATGGACTCTAAACCAGATTCGTTAGTATTAACAATAATATATACGAAATACATTTTTCGACTGATATGTCTGCTTTTAATTCGTCCTCTAACCAAAATCCTATTACTGGCCGAAGGAAATCCATCTAAAATTCTATTATTCGTTTCTGGGCATACTTCAATACTATAAGAACCTTGCGCTCTTATATGTTCTCCATAATAAGAGCGTGCCTGTTTTAATTGGTAAGTCCCACATGCAAATAATATTAAATCACTGTAAGTGAGTTGGGGAAACTCAGTTATATTATCTGTGTTTACATTTATATTCACGAATTGTGTACGCCTTCGATTTAAATGATTACCTTCTACAAAATCAGCAAGATCATTGTTAACATATAAAAATCTTCTAATATTTGCTAGAATTAAATTGGCATCTTCTCTGTCTCTTATACGTAGATGGAAACTGTTTATTAGTGAAGCGGCAATGGCAAAGTCTATCATTATGTGTTTTGATGCATTGTTGAAAAAATCTTGCCTAAACAATTTAAAAGAGTGTTTAAAAATGCCATTAACCACCTCGACAACCCATCTAGTTATAGTTACACATCTTGTTTTGTTAGCTTCAAGCGTGCATAATTGGGTTTCACCCTCACGAAGAGATGAAGGCGTGTGAACGGAATAATTACATGTTCCTTCTAATAATGACACTGAGTCTCTAAAACCCCTATCCAAAATAAAAACATCATTAGGCTGAAAATATTGCCTCATGGGACCGTTTTCCTCTGAAAATTCATTAATCATTATCTGAGCATCTGAGGTAGTTGCTGGATAGGGGCCCAACACATCTACAATGTATCCATCACAACAAACTATTAAAAAAGGCTTAACAAGGTTCCTATATTTATGCATTGAATATGTATTTTTCTGATATGTATAATTAGAGCTTTTTTGAATGTAAATGTAGGTTCCATCTACAATAACAATAGGCCTACTTTCTTCACCTCCAAAAAGCCCATTTGGAATAATTAGATTTCTAGATGAGATTTGCTCGCGGCTTATGTGATTTAAACCGAGATGCTGTGGCACAAAATCTTGATTTAGGATTTCTCTAACTTTCCCCATAAGTCTTTCAAGGGTACTTCTCGGTATATTTAATAATGTTGATATTCTTTGATCGCTATCTCCGGTTCTCAATTTCATTAAATAAGCGGCAAGACCAGTTTTGCCTCTATGCATTGTTCCTAGTCGTGGCACTTCTCTGACTATATTTAAAATATTTTCTAGTGATAGGCCAAACCAATAATGAACTACGGAACTGTCCATATTTTCAATATTTTCAAAATCTAAATGAGCTGATTGTGGCTGTTTTATTAAATCAGTATATTCTTCTATTTGCTCTGCTGAAAATGTATAGATTGGATTTTCAACTGCAGTAAGCTGATTACCAAAAGTATTTGATTTATGATAATTACATATTCTATTTGTTGGTGAAACATAATAATTAAAATCAATTAATAATCTTGCCCGTAAGCTTGTAGGCACTGTAAGCCTCTCTGGTTGATTGCAATCTGGATAAAAGCAACGTTGCTGGCTGATCGGAGCCCTAATATAATTTGGAAGGTAAATTGTTGCTTCAGTATTTGGTTCAGCTATGAAACTGCTTTCTCTTGTATCCAACTCTTCAGAGCTAGCTGGTTCAACACTCAAATCTTCATTTTGTGTAGATTGAGATGAAGTAGATGCTGGTGTGAACTGTGGTATTGCTCGTCTTGCTCGAGTCCAACAAGTATGGCATACCAGATCAGTTGAGGTCAACTAAAATGTAAGAAAAACATACTAAATATTATGATTTTTGTTATTTTATACATACAATTATATTTGGCTCTAAATTATTTACATTAAAAACTTAATATGAATTCAACTTCTAAGACGGAAGTCTTATGCCTTACTTATATATCTGAATTAATGAATTAATTATAAAAATCATAGATAATAACGTCATGTCACTGACCTGCCTTGGGATTATCCATTCTGCAACTATATTTTTTATTTGTATTTCTCTTGTGCCTGCATTGTTCGGATTAAGTTGATGGAAGCGCCGTCGTAAAACTGATTGACCACAGTTAACGCATACTTGTCTATGACCAATATGACGGTCTTCTGAATCAGAATGCTGTTGTGCATCCCTTGCCAACATCCAGCAAGGCTGGCATACCAGACTATTATCTGAAACCTATTTCCACACTGGTCATAATTGAATTCATATTAACAACATACTGCAACATTCAATCTAAGTAACTATAAATATATTTCATGTCCCAGATTAAAGCACATAAGTTGTAGTTTAATACACCAATGTATTGAATATTACATTGTTCACTACCAAAAGATTAAGGAAATAGATTAACTTACTTGCAGTGGTGCAATCCATTGCTGAATTATAGATCGCACTCCTACGTCGGTTAGAGTCAATCTCTGAAGTCTTCGTGTATCTACTCCACAGTTGACACAGAGATGGCTCCGTGGTAAACTACTAAGCTCATGTAAATCAGATTCCATGTTCGAGCCGGGTCCTTCATAAGAAACAGAAACGGTGTCCAAGGGTAAGCCGGTATTGTCGTGGGAAGCGGGTACTGAATCCAATGTAAAGCCAGGGTCGTTATCGGGAGCGGGTACGGGGTCCATAATCGTAAGCAGTCGTCGAAAAAAACAGAAACGCAGTAAGAAAAAACACTAATCGCAAGCGCACAGCACAAACCGAATTGTGAAATGCCAACGTACGTAAATGTCAACAAACAAGAGCATTAGGGATGGGACGTGAGATCTATTTATCGAAAAATCTACGTTTGTAATAAACCGAAAATACGGAATTGTTGAAAGGGGTCGTATAAAATTGTATTTAGAAGTACACTAAATAACAAACATGTTGTTTAATGATTACGATACATAATTAAAAGATAAATGCATCGATATTTTACAAATATTTTTTTAATTGTTAAAAAATATTGAAATAAAAATCGATTATCAGGAACCGGTTTTTATTAAATCGATTTTTTTCAATAAGGGCTTCAAGCCCTATTTTGACAAGATTGACATGACCGATACAGCGGAAATATTAGACACTGCAATATACAACTGAGATTTGAATAATTCATCTTTTGTTTTCCGGGATTTTTATAACAGATTAATATCCGCAATATTTATGTTGCAAAATTAGTATTTTTACTGTATTTATCACATAGATGGGCAAGTACATGGCCAAAAACGGGCGATTCCCTTTATATATTAATTTTTTTTACATATTAGTTCGCCAATTCACATTACACATATACAACACACACATACATACACACACACCACAACAAAAAACACATCACACACACACACACACACACATTCACACACAACACACATCCATCCACACACACCCACACACATATCACACACACACACACACACACATTCACATCACACATTCTCACATTTACATTTTTCAAAAAACCATCCATCCAACCGTGCGAGCGAGAGGTGACAAAATGCGACAACCCTCTTAAAAGTAAATCTGTGCCCTAACAGGGTCCACAATTCTAACTGTTCTAGCTATAAGCCTTTACACCATTGATACCTAAAGGAAAGCAATAAATGAAAATAAATACTTTTCTGACTAAACAGTTTTTTTTTTCAGTTCAAAGAATTGTTCTGGCTATATTTCAGCATATTTATTAGAGTAGAATACGCGTGCGCGCGAACTCTACTGCCATGGAGAACAACTAGTATAAACAATTATGAATGAACATAAGAAATCTCTAATAGTAAAGTTTATAAACATTATAACGAAGAAACATTACATCCGGACTGAATCATATCAATATTGATATTGATGATGAAGACTGCAAGTGTGCATTTCTCACGAACATTATGTCAACTGTCACCAAGAATTTCTACATGACATAACTATGAAACACGTGCATTTGTTGTGACTGTTGTCAGACATTCATATGACATGAGAACAGACCAACGACATCACATTATTGTTATATTTCTGAGGCCTTCTATGTATGTATATTTCAAACTTACATTTTATTTCACTTGTGAATTCTCTATTTATAAGTCAGTAACATATTCACACACAGACTTAAGATCGTGTATGACGTACGGCATTTCATACAACTTTCAAGTCCCTTTTTTTCGAAATTGAATGAACCGATTTTAATGAAACTTCATACGCATAAGCAGGATACATAGGTCTAAAAAGTTAGTTAAGAACATTTTCGAATTGTCTTATTTAAAAAAAGATAATTGAAAATCCCTGTTTTCAATTATCTTTCTCTGTTGTGTAATTCGTTTAAAAAAAGGATTTGTAAGTTTGTACGTAATGCTGTACGTCGTACGCTCTTAAACATAACTGACGAAATGTGGGTGTACTATAAGTACACCTCTGCTTAATCCTTCGGGGATTACAGGCGTGATGTTATGTTATGTTAATAATGGAGGTTATGTTGCATGGTGACAGTTACCTGAGGGTCTCTATCTGGCACCGGCGCGTAGTGATGGCTAGTAAGGGAGCGCGAGTCGTCGAACAGCGCGTCTATCTTGTGCTTATAGGAGAGCGACGAGACAGACGGCGCGCGCGCACGCCTCGGCTCGTCCTCGCGCGCGCCCAGGCGGAACCCGCCCAGAGGCGCGCTGCCGTTGTCGCACGTCACCATCTGGAGACAAATACAATAAAATATAGTATACAGAGTGTAAACTAATTAGTCTTATCAAAGGGTATCGTGTTAGATTAGATACCCATTAACTGGGTTGTGGAGGTCAGATAGGCAGTCGTTCCGTGTAAAATACTGGTATTCAGCTGCATTCGGTTAGACTGGAAACCGACCTCAACAAACATACTTAGGTTTTAAAACTTTTTTTGCAAAAAACAACCGACTTCCAAAAATAAAACTACAAAGTGAAAAATAAGTTTAATTTCAGAAGTCGGTGTCTTTGGTTTTGTATTATAGTATTTTGCCACCGACTTCCGAAATTAAAGGTATTTTTCACTTTGTTGTAGTGTTTTTTTTTTTTTGGAAGTCGGTTGTTTTTTTTGCAAAAAAGTTTTTATTTTTCTCTTTTTACTTGTGGTACCTAGCCTACACATAGTCGTATACCACTACTTGCTATGTAAATAACAGCGACAGGAAATTATTATAACAGCATCAATATACACTAAGTGGAAAAATATGTATTGCTGAAGGTAACTCAAAAACCACTCATCAGAACTTGACCAAATTTATATGGGACCAATCTGGAAGTATATCCTTTCAAATAAAAAAATATTTTTCAAATCAGTTCTGAGGTAACAAACATTAAAAAAAAATGAGAACCTCCTCCTTTTTTGAATTATGTCAGAGTGTAAACTGACGCATAATCACAGAATACATGATAGTATAAGTATAATCCATCTAATAACCGTCATCTACGCATTCTGTACATCAATCGAAGTAACTTTGAGCAAAAATTATTACTGGGAAACGAGTTTTATTTTTTGTTTTGTCCAAAACCGTTGTTTACGGCCTGAAAGTAACGTAAGCAAATAATAATTGTGCTCCTGTGTATGCAATGGTACAGGATCGTGGTAGTTTTAGCCTTTTAACCGCCCGACTTCATATTAGTTGTGGTGCCTCGTGTATGGTCGTCAATATATAAAATGAACACGAAAATATTTGTCGGATTAATCCGGCGTAAGCGGTTAAAGGGTTAAAAGAAGAACGTGATAAACAATACAAAAAAAATTTGATCTTTGACCTTCAATATCTCCGTAACCAGAGGGTTCCCATGTCTGGTCCAGGACAAAAAAAAAATATATCCCAATTACGGAGGGTACAAGTGACTCTTGTCTGCGATTAAGTGGCTTTTTACACCCGTTATAACAGGTATTTAAGTCTTTGCGTATCGTTTGAACTCCTTAGGTACAAAGTCAATTGTTTATTAATTGTGTCGGTAATTACGACATGCGGAAGGTAAATGTTTTCTTGTTAAACTAAATGGAAATAAGGATCGAGAGGACTTGTTTGAGGGTTGAAAATTGTGTTTTTTATGTTATTGGAACGAACAAAGCTGAAATGTCTTATGTCTAACTAGCACCCCCCCCCCCCTTGCTTCGCTCGGTTTATACGACTTGTCAAAACATCGAGATTTCTTTGTTATTTGTAAGTTTAATATTAGGTAATATAGTACAGGCTCTTACACATAAACCTTCCGGAATAAATTCTCTAAATATTGGTGAAAACCGCATCAAAATGCGTTGCGTACTTTAGAAGAACAACGCGGTTTAGGTTTACCTACGTGCGATAAATTTAATTCAAAACTATTTTTAATTAAATGTACTGGCAGACACAAAAGTGCTTTTACTAAAATAGTGAAATATTGGATGTTTAATGCCTGCTATGAAAATAATTTTAAATAGTATAATGTAAAAAAAAATGGTACACAGGATCAATTAAGTAGAAGTCACAATTCTTTTAATTAACAGCAGTGATACGGTACAGATGGTCACACCTAGGCTGGTGTGACCGGCGGACTGCCAAGTGATAGGTCTCGAGTTCATGTGCGTATTGTATAATTATCACTTGCTTAAAAAACCCAAGCCAAGTCAGAGGCCCATGGGCGGCAAAAAAACTCTGACACCAGGTTTGTCACTACCACACGATAAAAAAGAATTCTTAACGCGAAGTTGGTGCCGCGGCTGCGATGTTGGTACTCGTGCTCACGGTTGATCCAGCCTTACTCGCATCTTCTTGGCTTGCTCATCTTTTAATACTCTTTGATTGTTATCAGTAACCTGTTTCAGTTCAGATAAGAGCTCAATAATGGAAAGAAACAAACTACCATTTGCTGCTTCCATGCGGTGTTCATTTTTTAGCAACTTATAAATATAATTTGATAATTAGCATTTTAGTTTACGAAGTATTTTGTTATTTAACCAATACATTTTTCTTAACAACCCATAAACAAATCTCAAATGTGTGATTAACATACAGCTATAAATATTAAATTCAGAAACAATTTTGTTGTCAACAGTACTTAGTCCAAATTAACTCGAATCTGACAAAAAATATTGATATACAATTTATTCGAATCGGGTGTAAAACGAACGGGGCAATAGAAACTGGGGGCAAAACGAACGGACCCCAAAATGCGCATAACCGCGTTTTTACAAATGCTAGCTATGAAAA
Source organism: Fissipunctia ypsillon (assembly GCA_947568875.1). Lineage (NCBI taxonomy): Eukaryota > Metazoa > Arthropoda > Insecta > Lepidoptera > Noctuidae > Fissipunctia > Fissipunctia ypsillon. The sequence continues at coordinate 19,377,573 of OX387662.1, forward strand.
TTGTTACCTTAATTTCTATTATTTTATTTATCTGTGTAGACAATATTTGTACGCCTTGCAAGGCAGCGCGCTTAGCTCCGGTTCGAAGGACCGTATATAATTTAGTGCCTGCGTGGTTTAGCACTAACTTCTGGGTTGGTTGATATTTGGTTAATTTGGTATTATATTAGATGGTTATGGTTTGGTTGTTGGTTTACGACCACGGTTTAATGATACGAAATAATATGGTTTAAAAGCTATATTGAATACTGGTTAAACATAATTATCAAATGGTAAATCTAAGCTGAATTAGCACTAAGATGGTTTGATCTGAAGGCCAATTGCCGTAAGTAAAGAGTTCAAAATTTAGTCGCAATCTCATCTCAGCAACAATCAAACGTCAAAAATGTAGGGAAACGCTATACAATTTTTGACAGATTGTGACTGAGATTGGAATGCAAACGTTCTTAAAATTACCCGAATTGCCCGTGGTTTTGTATGAGTTACACGATTGGTATCCGAACACGTACTAGCTGGTAATAGTTGCGGTACATGCATTTATGGAAATGCACGCAGGCAAAATTGTTGAGCTGTTCGGTTGGAAATATTGTACTGGACATTTTCCCGAGCACAAGATAGAGATAAGAACAGAATAAAGGTATCATCAAATTACCTTAGTTAAATAATAATACAAGTCAAATGGTAAACAAGAGTAAAGTAATTATAAAATGGTAAACAAAATTAGTTATGAAATGGCAGCTGCCGCGCATATAGGACGACTCTCAGCAGAATGCAGGCGACGCGACGGTGAACTGGTGAATGCCATGGACTGATATGTTATCGACCTCTGCTTTGGTGGATTTCAGTGTCTTGATCTGTTCTCCAAGAATGGATAGAGATCTATTTAGACTCATGTCCTCTGGTGATGCAGTTTCTGTTAATGTTTTAACGTTCACAATATCATTTGTCTGGTCTAGCTCTGGTACGAGCATATTTGGTGATAAATTCAGTTGGTCGGATTGTTGTTGTTCAGAATACAGCGTGAAATCTTTACTTATACGAAGCATTTCTGTGTCATGCTAATGACCCCTGCTCGAGTCAGCTGACGAACGGTAACTTGATCGTCTGTTTTTGCACACTGTTCTTTCTGTTCTCCACCTTTGGTTTATTGTACTTGTTTCGCAAAAGTTTTCGTCATTTTCCAAACTTAGGATGGGTTTGAAGAGCTTACAAGTTACACACGAAGGATTCTCCGTGATACAAACATGTGTCAAGTTCATTGGTACGAAATAAGCAGCCATCGTTTGATTTTTATGGTTTTGAGGTCTCTTCTTTCCATTTGAGCTTGATATCCTCAGGTAGCGCGTCATCCCAGTTTAGATTTCATGACCAGACACTTTGGAATAGCATCTTCATGGTGACAGTTAATGTTGTGAGCCAGCCTAATGGGTCGAATATTTTTGATATTTCGGAGAGAAGCGACTTTTTGGTTGGTTTTGATAATGATACTGCCTCCAGTTTCAAGTCAAAGATGAATTTGTCCTGTTGTAAGCGTCAATGTCTTCGTGGAGTCTGACTGTTTAAACTCGTAGATTTGCTGGTTCCACAAATCTTTTTCTAAGTCAGCGAGTAATTTTGGTTCATTTGTAGCCCATTTGCGTAAATTTAACCCACCGTTGCTAGGTAGTTGTGTTAGGTCTGATGTTAACTGCGCGCTCTCTCTGCCCCACCCCATACAAGTGGTGGCATGAAGAAGCATTTAATTTTGTAAACACGCTGCATAACCACCAGGCCTTGTTTCCGTGCGGGCATCGCATGGCACTTGCATTCATAAACGATTGATTGATCGAATGATCGATGGATCCGTAATACCGCTTTTTGCGTACCGATAATAGCTGTTTTAGTATCGCTTATATCGGATACCGGTACGTTGGTTTTGCACTATTTAACCTAGGTTACAACCCATCCACACTAGTTGGCAAAGTAGCAGAATGTCTAGAGTTTTGGAGAATATCTATTATTTTATGTAGCCAGGGAAAAACACAATTAACATTAAAAAAAAAACAAAAGCAAACCTGATTTGTTTTAAGAGTACATTAGGTGAGTTATTCACAGTAGGTCACTTGAGTGCTTTAAAAACTTAAGGCTCCTGTATACAGGCGCACACGCGACACTACACAAAGGCACTGCTCGTCGTGCGACACGCGGTGCCTTTGTGTCGCGTCGCGTGTCGCGACTGTTTGCAGGAGCCTTTAGTTTTACCTTTAGCTTTAGTCAGACGCACGAGCAAGTCGAACAAGTGCCTACCCTAATTACGCGAACATTTAGGATGATCATTTTTTTTTTGTTACTGCTTTAAAGTCGGGGAAATTAATAGTTTCACAACTGTCATTGCTCAAGACGTATATGAAATTTTATTTATTTACCTACTCTTTTATTTTTTTATCAACGCTAATTATACGCTATCATTTTTCCTCGTTAACATCGAATTGTTTTATTTATTTTCCACGTAATATGTAAACCTTCCCCATACAGTCAGTTCTTAAAATGACTGTATCAGAATGTATGTATTATATTTATATTTGATGGACAATTAATTTCGCTGACTGTACCTACCTATATACCTGTTGCAGTTTATAAATGAAGGTAAATATTAAGGTAAATCATGAACTGACCCCGGTATGAACAAATCTATACCTGCCATCGACAGGCCAAGAATTCAAGAAGAGAGTTATGTATGATTCATAAGAAATGGCATGCAACAATAGCGGGCTGGGTTCACCACAATATATTATTGTGTATGCAAATACTTAGTTAAATATAAGGTGTTTCAAAATGAACCCAGCAAAGTTTAAGAGATGCTTTAGAACATCAAACTGAATAACTTTTACTATGGACCAAATTTTGAATCGCGGGAAAAAAAAAACAGCTGTACCGTACAGTTCAGAACAGTAGGTATTAAATTTTAGTATGGTTTAACAATTTTTTTTTTTCGCGATTTCAAACATTTTCAACGCTGTAACACCATATACAAGGTGTAGGTAACATAATTAACGCACAACCTCTTAAGGGGTCATTGTAGGTACTCATCATTATGAACAACTTTTACTATGGGACCAAACCTGAAATCACGAAAAAAAAAATCAGCTGCTCCCTACGTTTATGTTCGCATAACTTTTCAAAATGTAGGGAACAGCTGATTTTTTTTCACGATTTCAGGTTTGGTCCCATAGTAAAAGTTGTTCATAATGATGAGTACAATGACCCCTTAAGAGGTTGTGCGTTATTTATGTTACACCTTGTATATGTAATATTGGTTTGCCAAGCCCATTACTTTCCAACCGCAGGTAACAGTTTTTGTTGACATGTTGTAATTCATTAAAGAAAATAACAAGTACGGTGAAGTCTATTGTTTAGTACATAGGTATACTCTTAGTGGTTTAGCGGGCGAACGTATTAGCCAGTCTATTCTGTAAAAAGTCTCACTTAGGTGAAGTGAACAGCAACTCCATCTGATGCTAGGGATTGACACGACAGGCGCTCGTGGCTAAGTAATACCAGCCGCACGGGTCGATACATTAGGTTGCCGGAGTTGGTCCTTGACTCCTCCGTGCCTTGGAAAGCACGTTAAGTCATTCGTGGATCTTTGACATTCGTTACGGATCGTCTAAAGCCCGAAAGTCTGACAGCCAGTCTTAACATGGGGTATTGTATTACCCAGTAGGTGGGTTCTGGAGGTCAGATAGGCAGTCGCTCCATGTAAAATACTGGTATTCAGCTGAATCCGGTTATACTGGAAGCCGACCCCAAGATAGTTGGGAAAAATTGGCAGCTCACTTCACCTATGATTTCACGGTGAGATGTTTACAGGATAAACCGACTGAAGAATTTTGGCCAAAATTTTAACTGTAATTTTGTATCATCATCATCCACAGCCCGACTTCACCCACTGCTGAGCATAAGCCTCTCTATTCTTGTGCCAATCCCCACGCTCCTGTGCCAGCCTCATCCAAGGGCCATTGTGTAACACACTTACCTCCTTACTAATAAACATATTATATCAGGTGAATAGTTACACACCGATTTATCTCTTTCAGTCGTCAGTAATTTGACATTCGAAAGAAGAAGACAAAACGTTGTGTACAGACGCTATATAAAGTTTATTATATTAGTAAGGAGGTAACAGTAGGAATCGGTTTAATTTTGACAATTCAACAACATTCATTGCGCTATTTACGTTGTTGAGCAGACAAATTTTTCGGACATATTTAAAGCAATGGATTAGCAATTTGCTTCAAAATAATTGAGATTGTGATTGATAGTGTGTTACGCAATAATTAGGGTGTAGGTTCTACCCGCGATGGTAACAATGTCGTCCGCCCATTTCACCACCATTTTGTATCCTAACTTCAACTAACTAATAACTGCTACCTTGACCTCCCATCAAATAACTATGGTGGGCCCTCTAAAACTAACACTGGGTAATTTTCCCCTAAGATAACAAAATATTTTTTTTCCGATGCACCTTGCAGGTCGCATCTAAGAAATCTCCTTAAATCCCCTCCCCACTCAACCGACTTCTACTCCTACTCCTTCGCTGTGCATGCGGTTCGGTTGTGGAGTTCAGTTCCGCCTGACATTAGGGGCTGCCAAACTGTTGCAGTGTTTAAAAGAAGAGTGAAAGAGCACTATCTTTCCACTTCGTCATAGCTGTTAGTATTTATTATTATAAAGTATATATTTTAGTAACATTTATTTTGGAAGTATGTATGTATGTATTTAGTAGGTACTCATATTGTATGTTTATATATATTTGTATATACTCATATTAGTGTATCGTTTTTGATTTTATGTATTTTGTTTTCTCTTTTACTCTTATATACGTTGTCTACATCTCTTTATCTACTTTCCTACCGCAGGTATGCTGGAAGAGATTTCTTTAAAAATAAGCATCACCTTTGTACGTATTTTCCTGTTCCTTTCTTCTTGTCTGTTTATATGTGTGTACATAAACTGTTAAATAAAATAAATTAATAAATTTAATTTAAAAAAAAACTTAGCCATGAGAAAATTAATCTATGAATTAATAGCCAGACAGGTCAGACAGCCAGAGAGAGATCGCAAACAAAAATTTTGGAGAAGGATGAGGAAGCTTTTGGTCCTGCAATAAGAAACTCAGTTATTTCCAAAGCACACAATGAATAACATGTTCTATTCTGTGTATAATTAAACATAAATTCCGCAAGCAATGTACACACGAAAACCTGAGTAGATAAGTACATAAGTACGTAATATGTAGGAATGAAGGGCACTCAATAACGAAAATGTGACGTCATACCTTCGCGTAACAATACACAACCCATCTGTTTTTTGCAATCGAGTGTATATATTATACACTTCTGGACACATCTATTGGCCCACCTTGTATTTTCAGTTTCGTTTGGTCCTAGCTAAAATTTTATATTAGGTCGAGCAAAAAGTTTTTATGCAGTTTTGAACCTGGCACATTCACAATTTCATTCAATAGTCTTTTTTTGAATTTCGAACACAGAATTTAAAGAAACAAAAGACAATTTGGAGCCTGTTTGTTGATATCAAACAATCGAATACTAAGAAAACTTGGTTTTATTGGTTTACTTGGATTTAATTCTTGAAAAAGTGATTGATATCTTTGGTTTTGCAACAAACATTACTTATTCTTAACATTAAGGTGAGGTTCTATCAATAATCTATGGATACTTCACCTGAAGTCACCGCCCAAGCTGTGGCACTTATTCAGGCCGGACACAGCCAAAGAAACGTGAGTGCTCAACTTAATTTAAGTCGATCTGCGGTCCGAAATGTTTATCGGAGGTACCTAGAGACTGGCGGCTTTGTTCGTCGCCAAGGAAGGCCACGATCTCGGGTCACAACTGAAAGGCAGGATCGATTCATCGTGACGACCAGCTTGAGAAATCGTCACCTTACCTCCATTGAGATACAAAACCAACTTCGCGACTTCCACGGAGTATCTGTAAGCGCTCGAACTGTTCGGAGAAGGTTAAAAGAACGCGATATGGTACCACACAAGCCAGCTAATGGGCCCAAACTAACGCGAGCCCACCGAACAGCGCGCCTTCATTTCGCACGCAGTCATTTAAATTGGACACAGCAAGATTGGAGCCGTGTACTCATTTCTGATGAGTCTAAAATTGTGTTACATGGCAATGATGGAAGTAAGAAGGTCTACCGACGTAAGGGAGAGCGTTTCGCACAATGCTGCTTTGAAGAGAGGGTTGCTTATGGCGGTGGCTCATGGACTGTCTGGGGCGGTATATCCGCGAGCGGCAAAACTCAACTTGAGGTTGTTACAGGACCACGGCTGCCAACATTAAATGCTGAAAGGTACATTCGTGAGTGCTTAGAACCTCACGTGATACCATACGCGGACTATGTGGGCCCAAATTTCCTTTTTATGCATGATAATGCAAGAGCCCATGCGGCCGGCATCGTCAGGGAATATTTTCGGGATGTGAACATCACAGTTATGGACTGGCCAGCCAGAAGCCCAGACATGAACCCCATTGAGCACATGTGGGACGAGCTAAAAAGACGTGTTAGGGCTCGTCAGCCAGTTGCCCAGACGATGCAGGAGTTGAAAACTGCCATAGAAGAGGAATGGGAGATGATCCCTCAAAATTTCATAGAGCGGTTGATAAACTCTATGCCTAATCGTATGAGAGCTGTGGTAGACGCCCATGGAGGCAACACGCGTTATTAAATTAAACCTTTATTTGATAAAACATGTTTTTTATTCAAAAATCAATTGCCTTTAACAAGGCGCATATCCGACTTGTTAGGCGTAGCTCCATGTCGTATGGTATTCTGAATTCAAATTTAAAACAATACGATCGAAAAAGATGGTAAAATGTATCAGGTTTAAAACTGCATCAACAGTTTTTGTTCAATCTAGCAATCATATTTCGGTAGGGGCCATCGAAACCTAAACTCTAAGGTGGGCCAATAGATGTGTCCAGAAGTGTATTATCTTTTGCCAATTTTTTCGCTAATTGCCTTCAGGAGGTAGACCACCACCTCTTAAAGCAGTATTATTTTAATCTTACTTGAGTGTGGGAAAGAGATGGAGCTAGACGTCCTGTATAGCTCCATCTGTTTCTCACACTGAAGTTACATTAAAATAATACTGCTTTCAGAGGCGGTGGTTGGCCCCCAGGCCCGTGTTTGACTGTTTTGATTGGGCTATTGCAAAGATGTATTTTTAGCCTGTACGAGTCACCAGATACTGACTCGTTGGTCTAGTGGTCACAAGCGCTACTGCTGAATATGAGGTCCTGGGTTCGATTCCCGGGTCGGGCAGTGTTAGGTATTGGGTGTTTTCATCAAGAATTTGTCAGAAGCTGCCCGGAGTCTGGAATTGTGCCCGGTTGATGGCAATAGGCTCGCCGTCTATTAGGTACATGGGAATTAAAAAACATAACCGGCGAAATGTTGGTATACTATAGGTACACCTCTGCTGAATCTTACAGGGATATCAGGCGTGATGTTATGAGTCACCACATTTTAGTGCAGTAAGTACCCGCACCCTAATTGCGTAGCACACTATCAATCACAATCTCAATGATTTTGAAGCAATTGCTAATCTATTTCTTTATATGTCCGAAAAATTTGTCTGCTCAACAGCGTAAATAATGCAATGAGCGACTCCTAATATAAGTGTGTTACGCAATTGCCCCGCAGGACACTAACATGGTACAATCTTTCACACATCCGTCATATCACTTGCACTACGAATATCGTCTTTACCGACAGTGATGTGTGGTTGATCGTACATCGATTTTTTGAGGATACTGTCATACATAAGTGGATACTAATTACCTAGTCTTTCGAGGAAACATACTTCCTACAAAAGTTTCCCCGCGATATTTCATATTGATTCACGAAAAATACAAGTACAGGATCCGGCAACTCGGCTTGGTAGAGCGAGCGTCGTCTGTGTCACTCATACTTGTGTGAGACCACGTCCTAACCAAAAACGAATACGCAATCGTCGCGTTCATTATGAACCGAAACGCATGGTCGCGCCGACAGGGAGCGCCTTCCGGTTTTCGGAATAAAAGTGACATCATCTTTGTTTTTTTTTTAAAGACAAAGACATTTATTCGTCGGATATGGTAGGTACAAAATTGGTTAGTACTTACATGGGGCCAACCACCACCTCTTAAGGGGGAAGCTCTAAGGTAGCCCGCGAAATTCAAATTTTCTTACGATTTTTGCGATTTGCAGCTCAGTGTCTGGGTGTATGTTGATCAAAGTATGATACGCGACCGTAACAAATATGTATTTATAGAATTATAATATTAGAATTAGTACTACAATTCCTTAAGTTAGTATAATCCTGAAATGTTAAGATTTCATAAAAAAAGTCATTCAATAGACTTACTTGGTCTTACAGAGTTGTATTGATTACTTTAATGATTATAATTCTGTAAACTCAAATTTGTTACGGTCGCGAATCATATTTCAATCAACATACAACCTAATACTGATCTGCAAATTGCAAAAAACGTAAGAAAATTTGAATTTCGCGGGCAACCCTGGCGCTTTCACCTTAAAGTAGTTTTATTTTAATGTTACTTCAGCGGCATATTTACAATATCACAAAATCCTAATATTTTATTTCACATAAACCTACATGGGCACATATGAAATGTCAGAAGCTAGGTGCACGGTTCCAATTGGTCGTTTCCTTGGAGAAGAGCCGGCAGAAAATTCCACGTTCACTCTTTTAAAAACAACTGGCTTTTACAATGTTTTTAAATTACATTGTTAACATGGGCATAAAACCTAACTTATTTACTAAATAGTTTACTCTAATAAACAATACAAAATACTTAGGCTGTAGACATAAAGATACATATTTTATACTCTATTAACGAGTATTTTTTCTAATTAATCTCGATGAGAAATAACGTCTGAGAACTTAATTTAGCTCCCGTCTTAAAGCCGACAAAAGCATTATTAATAGGACTCATTTATACACTTCGAAATCTCGATAAAAATATCTTTTTAACAGTACTTAGTATTAATCTGCACAAAACCTGTTGATTTCATAATCCAATTTATTATTCAGTAGAAAGATATGCAGTCATTTCTGTTAAAGACATTGGATGATTTCACTTCTCTTAAATAAGCTTTATATTAAAAATGCTTTTATGACTCAAATCTACATCTTTGGCGCTAAGCCCGACACTTTCGATGCACAAAAATGTTAGGAAAGGAAGCGGTTTCTATAAATTTATGGTTTCATTGACATTTAGCATTATTTTGTTAAGCTTTTACACATGATTTTGATGATAGACAACATAACATCACGCCTTGTTTCCTCGAAGGGGATTTTGATAATAGGTTTAAGCATTTTATGAAAGGTCAGAACAGAAGGTATACGGAGCTCCTTTCATATTTTTAAACGAATCTTGGGGTAATAACTAAAGACTGTATTCTCAAACTTTCCTGCCGTTAGGCCCGTGCTGTAAATTAATGGAGTCGATGACGTAATTATTGGAAAGGCCTCAACAGAAAGAATTTTACGAAATCCATCCGGAAGTTGAACACATACTAAGGTGAACCGCGTGCAGGATCCGCCCCAGTCTGTTTGCATTTTTAAACTTAGGTTTCGAAAATTTTTATTTGTGGCCTAGAAAAACTATTCCGGATTATCTTGCTGGCTCTTCTCCCTAGGAAACGACCAATTGGAACCGTGCACCTAGCTTCTGACGTTTCATAAGTGCCCATGTAGGCTTATGTGAAATAAAATATTTAAAATTTAAAAATTTTAATCATTGAAATCAATTATTATTCCGTCAATTACGTGTATTTACACATTACATGTTCTATTAAGTGATTAAGTATGCACATTTTCTAAATAATTGAAATGGCAAGGCAATTAATTACCGAGTAAATTATACGGAAATACTAAATAGCTAAAATTGAGAGTAATTTTTAACGGAGCTCGTTATTCTTACATCAATTTATAGTTTCCGATGTAAGTAGAACGATAAGAAGCTTAATAATAAATATTGTATGCGTTTCCTCCACTTTCAAAATGCTTTTTACGGACGCAGATATTATGTAAAAAGTATATATATTCATACACGAAATCTCTAAAATCATAGCGAAAAAAAATCAGCTGTTCCCTTCATTTATGTTCGCATAACTCGTTAAAATGTAGGAACAGTTGATTTTTCTTTCGCGACTTCAGGTTTGGTCCCATAGTAAAAGTTGTTCATAAAGATCAACACAATGACCCCTTTATTGATTACGTGTGTGAATAGATAGACCTTATATAAATACTTAGCTTACTTACTGAGAAAATGTAAAGTGCATTTTTCCACACATGTCTTATTTGTTAAATGAACAAAGTGCAAAATTAGAGCTTGTCTTTGTCCCTGTTAGAAACAAATTAGATATAAGAAGTTACATCAAAAACTGCTTCGCATTAACTAACTAAGCCTAATTAAATTTCATAAAGTCAAAATCTCAATACCTAAGCCATTTTTGTTTTTAACCGACTTCAAAAAAGAAGGAGGTTCTCAATTCGTCGCGTATATATATTTTATGATATACACCGCTTTCTCAATTAAATGTGGACCGATTTTGATTTTTTTTTTTTTTGTTTGAAACAGTATGCTCTCGAGGTGTCAAAAAACTAAAATACGGATCCAACGGCACCGACTTCCGAAATTAGTTATTTTTCACTTTGTAGTTTTTTTTTTTGGAAGTCGGTTATTTTTTTTTTAATTAAACTATTTGGGTACGAGGTTGCAATTAAAAATGCCACTAGAATTATGAGTCCAGAAAAGTTTTTATGCAGTTTTTGAAGCCAACATACTAGCCATAATTTTGGTGTCATTTAAAAAGTTACACACCTTTAAACAAAAAAATCTAGGGTGGCTCGATTTAGGTGTCCAGAAGTGTAATAAAATCTTAGTACATACCTAACAATACTGAATCAGAAAGTGCGTTATTAAAACAATTAATTAATAAAAGTGTATCTATAATACTCACTTTTTGACAAGCTGATGGGCCTTGGGCCCAATATTTATTAGCATTTTGACACACCCTCACCAACTATCCTGAACACCTGAAACAATAATAATTACCTTATTAATAAATTAATTTTTTGGGTCCCAAACAGGAGCAAGCTGCAACGCAGTATAGGCCCAGAAGGAGAAGGCGGGACGAACTCGACTTGTTTCATAAGGATTGGCAACAAACAGCAGTACATATACAATGTGTAACAAAAACCCTGTCCGATCCGAAAAGGGCAAATAGGTACTACAATTACATTACCATAAAGTAATAGGTAAAACATATCATTATTATTGAAAATCTAAAAGTTATTGCTATATAAAATTCCCATTTTTAGTATCAAAATTATCCCGGTTCCATTAAAAATTAATAAATTTTCAACAGGGGTCAAGTTATGGCTTGTCTTGACCCGCTAAGTGACAGCCGCCCGCTCCACATTCAATAACCCGGTTAAATTCCCCATTGAAAAAATAAATGCGGGGTAGGTATTTATTTTTTTCTTTTTACCTGAAAATTACCACATAAATAGACTCTCAGCCTCAAGGATCGAACAAAGTGGTTTTACATGTTGTATTGGGATATTGGATGGAGGGAAGGGAGGCTTTTGCCCTGCAGTGGGCCACTAACGGCTGATAATAATAAATAAAAATTAATATATTTTTTTATAAAAATATTTAAAAATGTAAATTATACATTTATAAATGAAATAAAGGAGGTGGGTGTACTATTAAGGTACACGTCTGCCCAACCCTCCGGGGAAACAAGGCGTGATGTTATGTTATGTGAAATAAAGGAATTAATAAAATAACATTTTATAGATATTATCTGGTACCTAACTGAAATAGACAATATCTGGTAACTTTATCTCATGACTCAGTTCAAGGTCAAAAGGTGAATGACAAGACAAAAAAAAACGTTTGAACAATTATTTGATACGGCTATGCTGTTGTTTATAGGTAATAGAGAATATTTTCAATTAAAAAAACCCATATCTACTATTGTCTGTAATTTTATCCTCATCCTATTACATCTCAGGCTATTTCTCTAAACGATTTCCTTACGACTTGCAACAATAATTTTCAAAATTATGTGGTTGGCACTTGGCAGATAGTAAGAATGACCACATATCCTGCAATGACCACAAATTGGTTGAAATGACATCGAGCCTTGAGAAAAAGCATGTAAAGGAAGGATGTGTTAAGAGTGAGAGTGTGTGAGGAGTGTGTGGGAGGGTGTGTGTGAGTAGAGTGGAGTGGGGTGTGTTGTGTGTGGAGGAGTATGTACGGACTGAAAATAGCTAGGTAGACTTTCAAAAAAATTTACTTAAATAACTTTAGTATTCATTGTTGCCATCGCGGGCAAAACCTGTATGAGTCCACTTCCTTACCTTTTATAAGGATTAGACTTTACAAATCACATCATTTTCCATCTCCTTTACCACAAAACCACTTTTTCAACACACTTGCTTGTAATCTGGCTCTTATTACACCGCTTTTAGGTTCACAATGTAATGTATTGAACTCGCGTGCCGTTTACTTTGCATTTCCGCTCTAGGGCTGGAAAGTACGCCACAGATAACCATTTATACTAAACAGAGATTTGCTGTTTTTTTTAAAACTCAGCAAATAGCCTTCATGCCTTTTATGCTTATAAATTTGAAAATATCTAAACTGTGTAAATAAATTAAATATGATAAGTAAACATTGTATTTCATCAAACTTTTTAAGTAGCTACTTTTGTAAACAAATTAACTGTGTTCTAAATTCAAAAATATTCAGTTTTTTAATTTTTAAATATTAGGATATATGGCGTCTTCAAACCTTTACCTCTCCTTCAACTTGAGAATATAATGACAAACTTTCCACACTTGCACTTTTCTCAGTCTGGAACTTTACAAATTACACATATGTACATCATATCCTCACGTCTTCTTCCCATGGGGGTAGGCAGAAACTACAGAATCCCGCCTGCTACGAACCTTACATACTCCTTTACAAGTTAGGTCCTCATTATCACAAGGTCAATAACCCCATGTCATTGACATCACATCATCATTTTTTTAATATAAATTGAAATAGACAACCGTTGTTTACTTAATTATGTAAATGAGCATATAAAGGAGAAAGCGAAAGTTTTACTTCGCGAAATGTAGCGGATTGAATTAAATCATTATTATGCCGTATTATTGTTAATCTGCAATTTGTATGTTGATTTGAAAAAATGTTTGAGCCGGTCTTGTGTGTAATATTTTTAATTGGTAGTATGTAATTAAATGGTTTTTCGTTAACGTATTTTAACCTCTCGGCGACGCACAGTGTATTAGAAAGCCCGATTTTGTTGCATGCCCTTTTTATTACAGAAATCGATAGTATTTATCATTTTAGGCACTACAGTCAAAGTCCGGCATCGATACGACTAGTAGATTATTTTTAAAAAAATCTCAAAGTTCCTGTATAACCGGGTCATGAAAATAATAAAAAAAATTATATAAAAAAAACCAGCCTACATATTTATATTTCCATTATAACTACTAATTAAACTTATAATACCTAACTATCTGACAAATTTTCGTGTCTGTATTGCAAATAGATCGCGAAATATTAATATTTTTATGTTTTTTACTTTTTATTTAATTTCTTGGCAATAATGCGGTATTAGATAGAGATATTTGACCAGCCGATTGTCTACATGTATGTCTATCGACAATATTAAAACCACAATCTAATTCAGCGTTATTTAGAAGTTATGAGAATTTTTCTATTTTGGCTAGGGTTGTCTCATTCGAAAATATCAAGTTTTATCCGGGTTGCAAAAACTACAAATATTTACAAAAAACTAAAAAATTATAAATCTTGGTTTTCATTTTGAATGATTAAAGTCTCATCATGTTCAGTGAATGACGAATGATCATCCACTAAATCATTTTCAACATTAACTGGTTTCAGCAAACTTAAAGCTACTGCTGGCAATGGGATCCTCTTTGCACTTTTATTTCTGTCCTTTAAATGAAAATCAGAAATAACTGGGTCAGAGGTAATAAGCGCTCTGTGGAACAGGTCGAACATTGTAGCTTCACGACTAACTTTTCGAGAATGATACTCCCTATCAATCCTCCAAAACTTATTTCTTGATTCAGCCGCTTGTTCAGACATCATTCCAACTGGCAATGGCGATGCTGCTATTATTTGTGCACCGTAAGCTAAAACTTTATGAATTGTGACTGACATTGGATGCCAGTTATAGGTCTCGACATATCTATGTGCCAGTTGATTACAAAATGTTGCAAATTTTTCAACGTCAATTGGTAAATTGCTGGATAAAACAATTGAAATAATGTATAAATCATCCAATAGCCATTTCTCAATACCTAAAATTTCCGCAAACGTTGCACGATGTCGATCAGAAAACGCAGTTCTGGCAGTATTTCCGTCGTTTGTGGTACCTGAAGTTGGGCGTACCACATCTACCAAGAGGCCCAATTTATTTCTGATATCATCTTGGATTTTAGCTTTGCGATCTTCAACTAACTTGTATTCTGCAGATTTTTGCGTAATTCGCCATTGTTTCACCATAACTTTGTATCCCAGTTTTAAAACAAATTCTAAGGCTCGGATCCAAAAGTGTAATGGGCTAACACCGTAATGCAAAAGGCTTTCGTCAACAGAGCTGGAAAATACTGCATCTAAATTATTAAACTGTGACGAGGTCAACTGGCAGTACAGGCAACGTAACTGAGATTTAGTATTTAAAAGAGTATTTAACACTTTTCCATCTATAGCAGCGCAATATAGTTCACATTTGATCTTAATTTGATGGCCCTCAGATGTTTTGGCGAGCATGGGAGTGAGATTGTCAATTTGGTTTTGAACAAGCTGTTTTTCGGAATTAATCAAATCCAGTGACTCTTTTTTATATTGAATATGCACAGGCCTGCAATATCGGTATGACTGTGGCGAAGGGTTCATCCAAATTATTTCACCAGTATTCGTCGAAATTTGTAATGGAGTAAAAGTTGTTGCAAACATAGAATTTTCATCAACTCCTGCATCTGAAAATTTCTGTTTGTACAATGATTGACCTGTAGATCCATCAAATCCCCAAATTCCTTTTAAAACGCATTTTACTGTTTGAATTTCTTTGTGTGTGCAGAAATTGATGAAAACTGCCTCCGTTAATGACAGAATGCGATCAAATGTGTGCCTTACTAAATTTTTTACAGATACAAAAGCTTCTCTTTCAGATATATGTACCTGATCAGGGTAGCACATTTTTTTTGCCTCTTGTACTCTGTGATACGGCGGGTATATGTCATTTCCACGATTTTTCATGTCCAAATGAAACTTATTATAAGTTTCAACCGATAGATTCCTATCAATAAGAATAGAAAGAGCTTCCTCTGGGGTATATGGTTGGACGGAATGCTCTATTTTCTTCAAAATCTCGGTAGAAGCAGTATCGGATGAAAGGCATAAATTAATAATAGTCTCTAAACTCTTTGCTGATGTATGAGACAGTGCTTTATCATTAATTTTAAGCGATCCAATAAATGCCTTGATTTTATTAGAAGAAGGACTGTCTTCTAGAACCTCCTGCAGTTTTCTTTTGGATCTATATTGTTGAGTCCTACTTAACGTCTTAAACTTTTTGGATTTTGGAGATAAAATACCTTCGCTTCCTTCAGAAATGTTCAAATTACCACTTATAAGTGTTCCACTAAGCCATGTTTCGTGTTTTTTTAGAAAAAAAGGTTCATTTCCTTTACAGCGCTTTAGTAAATCTGAGCTTTTGGAAAGAAACGCTGCAAGTACGCCTTTGAACTGTTCACTGGTCTGCGATAATTGGTATTGAGGGCCAAAATAATCAAATACCAATTTTATCCGCTCCTCTACGGCTAAGTCTCTAGCTTTTCCCTTAAAAAGCTTAAAAGCGTCTAGCCGAGTAAGTACCTTAGTGTTTGAAGGACCGCTTTCACAATCGTCTGCTTGTGTATTTGCAAACACTCCCGGAGGTTGAAGAGTGCTGGCTGTGGCGCTATCCACAACTTCACTAATTGCCGCTCGTTGACCAGCATGAGGGTTGGCGCCCTCATGCCCTCCTCGCACTAAGTCCTCTGGTCGGAGCCCAGATGGACATCCCCCAGCAGGGTGGGTCAATTCCTGCTGAGGCAAAGTGACATCATGAGTCTGGAACGGCTCCATGATGCCTCACCCCCGTTTCTCCATGCTACATGCAATAACTTGGGGTTTTAGCTAATGCCTTTCGAGGGTGGACTCCTTCCCAAGTCACATGTAGCATATCATCAAAATACATATTAAACTTTCAGGACCACCTTTTAAAAAAAAGACCTAAATAATGTTTGTTTGATATTTAGTAAACATTACAAATAATCTTGACAAGATTTTAATTAGTATCACCGTCAAATCTTTAACTTTTACCATTTACCATGAAAATGTTTTTTATTGCAAGGGCATAGTTTTTTTTACACTAGTTATATGGATGAACAAGTAGACGAGACACCTGGTGGTAAGCGGTCATTATCGCCTATATCACATATCGTCCATCTAGACACGTCGCGCAAGAATAATGATTAATGACTGGCCTGTTGGTCTAGTGGTTAGTGACCCTGACTACTAGGCCGGAGGTCGTGGGTTCGATTCCCACCCAGGACAAATGTTTGTGTGATGAGCACGATCATTTGTTTCTGTGTCTGGGTGTTATTATCTATAATATGTATGTATTTAGAAATATATAAGTATGTTTATCAGTTGTCTAGTACTCATATCACAAGCTCTGCTTAGTTTGAGACTAGATGGCGTTGTGTGAAAGTTGTGGAAAATTATTATTATAAATGAGACGGCAGATGCGTTACCCACCCTGAGTCTTCAAAGTGTTCTGTCTAACGTGCCTATAATTTTGCTGGCTAACTGGTCCTTTAAACCGGAACACAATAGTGCAACACTACTGTTTGGTGGCAGAAATAGACAAGTCGGTGGTACCCACCCAGGCGGACTTAGTAAAAGAATCAAAGAATAAGAGTGTATAGTTTCAGTTATTGGTAAATGCACATATAAAGATAATTAATCGATAATATATACGACTTCTTTCAGCTATAACTCAAAATTAAAAAAATATTAAATTTAAATTTCTGGATAAAGTGACAACCCTAGTACAAAAAAATCCGGATATAACTCAAAATTCTCATAACTTCTAAATAACGCTGAATTAGATTGTGGTTTTAATATTGTCGATAGACATACATGTAGACAATCGGCTGGTCAAATATCTCTATCTAATACCGCATTATTGCCAAGAAATTAAATAAAAAGTAAAAAACATAAAAATATTAATATTTCGCGATCTATTTGCAATACAGACACGAAAATTTGTCAGATAGTTAGGTATTATAAGTTTAATTAGTAGTTATAATGGAAATATAAATATGTAGGCTGGTTTTTTTTATATAATTTTTTTTATTATTTTCATGACCCGGTTATACAGGAACTTTGAGATTTTTTTAAAAATAATCTACTAGTCGTATCGATGCCGGACTTTGACTGTAGTGCCTAAAATGATAAATACTATCGATTTCTGTAATAAAAAGGGCATGCAACAAAATCGGGCTTTCTAACACACTGTGCGACGTCAAAACATGTGCGTCTGTCACGTCGACTCACTGGTTCGGCGTTATTGGGGTCGGACTTAATGCGAAATATTGCATTCTAGAGTATACCTTTCCTGTTCTTACTTACAGAGAGTGTAGGAAAAAGAATATGACAGACATAAAACATCCCATGTCAAACATCTGACAATAATTTGTTACGGAATGTTGCACTCAATAAAGTCTAGTCTAGACAAGCGCGGCGCCGATTCGGCGACGGTGAGTAATGCGAAATATTGCAGTCTAGAGTATACCAACCTTTCCTCCTCTAACTTACACAGAATGTAGGAAAAAGAATAGGAAAGGCATCAAACATCTAACAACGTTTATGAATAAGGGGGTTAGTTTATACAAAAATAAATAAATTGCCAACTTCATAAAAATGAGAATATTTATACCATAAATAGATAACCTTGCACACATAATATTGAAATGTCATAATTATTAATATCATATTATTTTGAAATCCTTATCATATTAAATTGTATCACACCGACTGATTTAATTAACTCAATGCATTTTTAATATCAAGGCTACTCTTTAACTAGGTTTTTAGATTGGTGACTTGGTTAGGGTTGTCGAAATTGGTGTTTTATAGGATGTCTGTGACTTCGTCCGCGTGAAATTTCGGCCCCCGACCTACTGCCGTCGCATCGCATCGCCCGCCCGGGCTATTGCTTCGTTTTCGCTTAGCGTTCTTTCTGACTTTTTTTTTATTTTGCTCGGCTCCAAAAGGTCGTATAGCCTTATCGTCGTGGGTCGTAGGTGCTATTAGCCTTCCTCAAGAATTGGGCTATCAAATACAAACAGATTTTTTTTTAATCCGACTGGTAGTTTTCCAGAAATTAGCGCGTTCAGACAAACCCTTTCAGCTTTGTTATAGTACTAGAAGCGCCCCGCGGTTTCACCCGCACAAGTCTCGATCCCGTAGGGATATCGGTATACAAAGTAGCCTGTGTGTTAATCCAGGTTATAAACTATCTGTGTGCCAAATTTCATCCAAATCTGTTCAATATTTTTTGCGTGAATGAAAGAGTAACAAACATCCATCCGTCCATCCATCCTCTCAAACTTTTGCGTTTAGTAGGATAGATTCCGAATGCAAAGACTATGTTTTTTTAGTTCAGAGGGGCGATTCCCGTAATTTTAAGGACGTCCGAATTCTAATCTCAATCGCAATCTGTCAAAAATATCTCGTAGTTCACCTACAATTTTGACAAGTTTTTGACATTGATTGTCGATGAGATGAGATTGCGACTAGAATTTGAACTTTTTTAATTAAGAAGATGGTTCTTCTGTTGACCGTAGCTTATTACTTTTGGAACGAATTTCATTACCGCGACTTGTGGTAGGAGTAAACTGACAGAAATTGTGACGTAACGAAGAAGTGTTATGCCGTCAGTTTCAAGTGTCAAAAGTTTTGGTTTTATTTATTTATTTTTTTTTGCTTTAATCACAAACTTTTGACACTTGAGACCATACTAGATGGCTCTTTATTAATACATAATAAACAGCGAAAGGAATTTCGTTCCAACCGGGTGTCCGACGACACCTCCCGGCGTTTTATCATGTAATCTAACCATCTTTAAAGCAGCTAACGGTCTAAGAACCGTTACCTGTAGGTAACCCTACAGGTAAAATTAAGCTTTACTCCTATCACTTACGTACATACCTAAAATCACGCCTTTTTCCCGTGATCGTAGGCAGAAACTAAAGAATGCCCCCTGTCATGTTCCAATTATGCCTCCTTTCAGTAAATAATCCATTAAAATTTATATATTTTTATAAAAACTGTCATGGATGTTACTGAGGAGGGCCTATGGAATGTTTCAACCCCAAAAAAACCTACAAACCTCTTTCTAAATTCTTTCTTTCATTTTACCGAAAACTGTAGCGAATAGACATGTTTAACTCTATAAAAGTGCATTTTTTTTTAAACACAATTTTCAGAAAATACTTTCTGTATCAACCTTATTTTAGTAACACTTCGCAACGCCAAAGACTCAAAACGAGAATGCAATCGTCTTGATTTATTACGATGACATCCGCATTTCAGTTAAATTGGAATTTATATATTTAGATCTAAAGTAAAGGTCAATCCTGATTAAAATTAATAATACACATAGGTAGTAAACTAGTCTGATTGACTAGAACCAGTCATCAAAATAATAAACGCTGATATCATAAATCCGGCCAAGAACCGGGCACAAATCCAGACTCCGGGCTGCTACTGAGGATTCCTAATGGAAAACCCAATAACAATTGGCTCGACCTAGCTGCTAGGCTGTTAGGTCGAGCCAATTTCTGTAGCACTTACGACAGGCAATTGAAGTAGATAGATATATCGCGTATTTTCGTGTTATCTATCCCTTATGTTGCATCTACCATGTTTTCTCTCTGCATCACCCTAAGGTTGACTGGTAGAAAATGCGTCAGGCATTAAATCCGCCTTTGTACGGTATTCTCTTTTACTTGTGCATAAAGTTTTAATAAATAAATAACTTGTACCTACATGAACGAATTTTATCGCTGATTGTTTCCAAGACTTACTGATTCTATTATTATTACAGGCGTGATGTCATTAGGTATGTGTTATTTCTTAAAGGGGAAGCGCTAAGATTGCCCGCGAAATTGAAGATTTCTTTTCGATTTTTGCAATTTGCAGGCCTATGTATATGTTGATTAAAGTATGATTAGCAACCTTAACAAATATGTATTTACATAATTATAATCACTACAATCAGTAAAACAACTCCTTAAGTTAGTATAATCCTCAAATGTTAAGATTTCATGAAATAGTCATTCAATAGGATTACTTGGTCTTGGAGAGTTGTATTGATGACTTTAATGATTATAATTCTGTAAATACATATTTGTTACGGTCGCGAAACATATTTTAAACAATATATAACTTAATACTGACTGGCGCTTTCGCCTTAAAGAAAACCATTTGTTTTGGTCTACGAGTCTATACCTACCATAAGACCTTTGACCGCACGAGCTGCGCGTACGCTTCACAATAGAGGATTACAAACTTAGCGTTTCCACTTCTATTGTCTTCAAATTATTACTTTACCAGTTCACGTTTGGAAACAAAAGGATAATGGTTTCCGATCATTGGGTAAGGTTCTTTATATTAGTGACAAAACAGCATGAAATAGCAGCAGAAGAGCTCCTTGTGAGAGCTTCAGGGAAGATACCGAAGTACAGAAGGCCGCACGTCGGGGGTAACCTTGAACTGGCCGAGTGTACGGAATTTCTATACAGGGTTATTTTAAATTGACTAGCTAAACTCCGCAGCCGCGATGGGTTTCAATATCTTATTACGACACCCAATGCATCCGCAAAGAATTTCAAAAACCCAGCATCACTTTCATTCGTTTCTTAACTCTGAATTATTCATGAAACTACGAGTATTAGCAAACTAATTAGATCATAATGTAAATTACGCGGTTGACAAACTAAGAGGGCCTATTAATGTATTTTACATATCTTAAATGTTTGAACTGATTAACTTAAAAGCTTTTAAATGTGCGTTCAAAAATAACATTTTTGATGCATGCTTAGATGGTTTAGTTATATTGAGAGGATGAATGAAAGGTGACTAGCATAAGGCAGATGTGAGTGGAAACGCCGGGAGGGAACGCCCTAGGAAGACATAATAGTGACCTTATTAGTGATGTTCTTCAGAAAGGTCAGGTGCGTAGAACTCCTAAATCGGTTGAACGGACTGTAAAAAAGCTTTATTTTTTCTAATATTATTTCAAATGGAGTATATTTATTTCACATCACGACACAAACATCTGTGCAGCCCTGTATCTTGTATTAGAGTGCGTTAGGAGTATCACAAGAGCCAGAATATAAAATTATTCTCAATGGCCCTCACCTTATGGGCTTATTATAATTTGCTTTCATTTAAAACGTGTGAGGTATTTTAATGGCATATTACTTGGCCGTGTTTACTTTTTAAAAAAGCCGAAAGACGCACAGTCATCTCGCTAAGTAAACTAAGTAACGGGTGTTATGGCGCTATGTGACTACCTAAGTAAAATGTGTGCTAATATGTGATGAGTTTTATAAGAAGCGGAAGACGGAACCTTAAATACCTTTTTATGTATAGTGTTATGGCATAGAAGAGAGCCCCATCTTTTCACGTACAGGACTGTAAAAGCATTCTACAGATTTAGGGGAAACGGTCTCGTCCCTACAGTCAAAAGAACGTTGGACAAAACCATGGTTTTGGTCGGGATGCGATGAGACCAAGACATCTATGAAAAAGGGTACAAAAAGTTGATGGAAGATATCCTTGAGGATTTCAAATGTAGTATAAAAGACACTGCTTGCACTATAAAAGACGAGGCCACTATAGATATGGCTGAGTGTGGAACAAAATGGAATCAATCGATGCAACGAAGAAGAAGAGTTAAATATCCGAGAGCGGTTATGATTGACTACAAGATAAGTAGAAAACTAAAACGATTCCAACCAGAAGTGCCAATGAGGTCCATCGCAAACGAGATGTATTTGTGCCCTAATACCTGCATGTTTTTAGAACTTATGGACGATACTGTCGATGCAAAACTCGTAGCTAAATTCTAGGTTGATACACTTTAGATTATCATTAACACGCTTAGAAGATGCTTAAATCAGTCGATTCCTTATCTAATAAAAACATTCACAAACACGATTAAGAAACGAAGTAATATATTGCATATACGGGAAAGTGTATCCATAATTTCAAAACCTCTGCCTTATGCAAGAAACTCGATACATTTTAAAGCTAATAATTATTCAACGCCTCCGCCGCAATAAATGTGGCCATCTACTGGACTCAAACAGTAAGTATAGGAAACGTAGATGTACCTTCGAAGCGAAAAAGAAGAAAATTGTTCAGAAGTGGACTCTTGTGGTACTTTGAATGAATCGGACAAGAAAAAGGATTCTGATGCGCCGTTTGAAAAAGCAAACCCTCACGAGTCTAGGCTAGAAGCAAAAGTATTTTCTTATTTATAAAAAGGCGAGGTATAAATGTTAATTATCTTTATTTTATTTGTCTGTCTATCTCTGAGGTTTTTATTATTATTTATTTGTAATATTGTTGGCTACACGGGATTGTCCATTAGAAATCCCGGGAAGATCCATATTAATATCAATATTTCGATGCAAGTACGTAAATAACTCTACCTGATTCCGACCTCTGGTAATTAGACATAGTTTTAGTCCATTATTATCATTGTAATTGCCGTTATCAACATAGGTAAGTATTATCTGCTCATGTTAAACACTTTTCGAGTCTGTGTGACCGCGTTGTTCTAAACTACACAACGGGTTTTTATGTGATTATCGCAATCATTTATAGAATTTATCTCGGAAGCCAGTCGAGCATTCTAGGGAGTGGTAGTGGCCCAGTGGTAACGGCCGCGACTTACGAGTTATGTAACTTGTAGGTCCGAATCCTAACAGTACTGCTTTACTTTGTGTAAATTATTTCATCACCACTGCTCTCAGAACTGTGAAGGAAAACATCGTGAGGAAATCTGCATGTCCTAGGATTGCAAATTCGAAGATACGTGACATTTACTAATCCGTACTGGGCCCGCGTGGATTACGGTCCACTCCCTTTCACCGAGAAGAGGCGTGTGTCCCAGCAGTGGGAACATTATTGGCTGATTATTCTATGTCGGAAGGTTTATGTGTATATTTAAAAAAGAAAAAAAAAACAAAGAAAATCAATGAAGAAATTTCGATCTTTATTTAAAAAAACGTACGAAGCAGGAGCGAGTTGCTAGCAAAATTATATTAGCTTGTTATTTAATTCCACTACAGGGCAATGACATAATTTAATATATTTTATTTATGTAGAGAATGAACGAACATTGTTCATCAAACTTTCTTACCGATTTTAGGTCGTTGTTACAAGAATAATGTACCCAGGATGTTGTAATAATCTTGATTTAAAAGTGTCATTAGAGTTTCATGTCCGTTCTTCTCTATACTTTTGGGCAAATACTGACCGACTCTTTGACAGTTCAAAAGTGCCTGTATTTTTAGTTTGAGTTGTGGGTTTCCTCACCAACAGCATATACAAAGTTCGTATCTCCTCGTGTGGATTAGATCTTAAGTGAGTAAATAAGATGATCCGGCAGAGAACCAAAGTTGTCGACATAGCTCACAGAATAAGCAAGCTAAGTGGCAATGGGCCGGCCATATTAGCCGAAGAACCGATGAGTGGAGACCGCGAATTGGCAAACGTAATCTTGACGCCCTCAGGCTAGGTGAAGCGACAATCTTCGCAGGGTGGCTGGTAGCAGCTGGATGAGAGTTGCCGAGAATCGAGCTGAATGGCGCGCAATTGGGGAGGCCTATGCCCAGCAGTGGACTGCTGTAGGCTGATGACGATGATGACGAGTAAATAAGTAAGGAAATGACATTAAAAAGATAATTTATTATGTTCAGGCAACGTTTAAAAAAACTCGAGGTTAATAAGTGAATCTTGACATCTTCAGGCCACTACATCATCATGATTCTCCTGCACTTGTTCCAGTTTACCCCTTTCTAGCCATATCATCTTTCACACAGTCCATCCATCGTTTCTTTGGTCATCCCTACTCTTATAGCCGAATGGCTATATTCATACACAAAACTTCCCTCACGACATTCTTCAGGCGAGAACAACGGACGGCGTTAAAAATTACGCTTATATTACCCAAGTGCGAGACGATTTTCGTCGCGAACGCCGATGGGCGTCCTCCGCACCTCATAAGGATAATAAAAAACGCGGATCGGCGTTTTCAGCACTGTTTAACTTTTATGTAGGAAATATTGCAAGAAAACATAATAGGTATCTATTTAGAATCAAAGGTTGTTAAATCCTGGAAAATGCCGTTAGGCGTTTTTGGCACCTAGGAAGGAATTCGCAATTTTTCAAAAGTTTAAATTTCGGCTCGACTGCCTCGTTGGTCTAGTGGTCGCAAGCGCTACTGCTGAGCATGAGGTCCTGGGTTCGATTCCCAGGTCGGGCAAAGTGTTATTGGGTTTTTCTATCTGAAATTTCTCAGTAGCAGCCCGGAGTCTGGATTTGTGCCCGGTAGATGCCAATAGGCTCGCCCCCTATTACATGGGACTCAAACATAACTGGCGAAATGTGGGTGTTACTATACTATAAGTACACCTCTGCCTAACTCTTCGGGGAAACAAGGCGTGATGTTATGTTATTTAAATTTCAGAAACGGCGAGCAGTACCTTGTCGTATTTTTAAAGAATGTGCGTATATTGCAAATATAATTTTTTGTGACTTGTTTTTGGCAAGATATAAGCAATTTTAAAAAAAACGCAATGGATTAATATCCATTGCGTTTTTTTTTAAATTAATTAAATTAATCAAAAAACGCCGACTGGCGTCCGACGCAGCGAATGGGTTAAATAAACGTACCTACAAAATCGCATAAACTAAAACAATTCAAAGAAAAAAATCTCCGCTACAAATAAGAATGATAGGTGAGCATTCAATCGCATGTAATAACGGCGTGCACCGCTAACTGGTGCTGCTACCCTGCGCGACGGACGAGAACAGTTACGTTTACCCTACTTGCCTCAATCGCGGACGGCCTATATCAACGTCGTAAGACGAGGAAATTAAACCATTAAAATAATTATGAACATATATAAATATTATCGGGGTATTAAAATTAAATTCATTGGATCTTAAGTTTAGTAGAAACAACGGTACTTTGAGGACTAATATAATATTAATTATCCTGTAAAATACGGCAGATATTACATATAATGATACGCACAACTATGTGGCCAAGTGGTTGAGCCGTCGCTTCTCATGCCCGAGGTTATAGGTTCAAATCCGGACAAATACTAACTTAACATTTTCATACCACTTTTTTTATTTTTTATTTGAGATAGGTTTGCTCTTGACTCTAGTCTAGGTCAGAGATGACAGAGACAAAGTCGACGATGGAGCGAGCTTACCCAGAAGAAGCCTGTTCACTCTCACTTTGAAGAGATCGGGGTTGTATACGTTCGGAAACACAGACGCAGGCAGAGAGTTCCACTCCTTTGCTGTGTGCATCACAAAACACATGTACTTTCTGAGTTTATCTTGGATATTACTGACATCCGAGAAGAAAAACAACGTGAGGAAACCTGGGGCCAAGCACCACCTCTTAAAGCAGTATTATTTTAAGGTTACTTCAGTGTCAGAAAGAGATGGAGCTACACAGGACGTCTAGCTCCATATCTTTCCCACACTCAAGTAATATTAAAATAATTCTGCGTTAAGAGGTGGTGGTCTAGCTCCTGAACTTATCTACCTACCAAGAAATATAATTGTCTGTTTGTAATGTCAAAATAACAGCATTTTTCTAAATGCATATGACAGTATAACAGACCAACTTCGCCATTCAACGGTACTAGGTATTAAGTAATTGATATCCTGGCGGCGAAACTAAACAAATGCGAAAGTTGAATGAATTTTATGACTTTCGAGAAAATATTTGGATTTTTTTTTATTGAGTAGTTTGCTTTTGTTTCCGGGAGAGAATTACCTAGTAATCACATCGTAGCTGTCAAAATAGCCAATGGCTATTTTGACAAAAGAATACCTAAAAGAACAATAGTTAGAGAATTCGCCGTTATGATAGACCACAATCAATAGATTAAAAATCCTAAACAAAATAATTAATTTGGTGACTGCAAATGTTTACAGTTATATAGCCTTCGGAAAATATGTCACAACTTTTTCTCTGTTAGTTCGAATTCGATTTTCAGAACCTATATTTTTCTTCATCTCAGCTAAAAGCTCAAAGACACACAAACATAACATCACGCCTGTATTCCCCAAAAGGCCAAGCAAAGGTGTACCTATAGGACACCCACATTTCGCCAGTTATATTTAAGTCCCATGTAATAGGGGGCGAGCTTATTGCCATCTACCGGGCACAAAAACAAAAAACTTAATTAAACATAATTATCAATCAACACCTCATTGGGCAAAAACGCTCTAATTCTGAGTTTCACATACACACATCGCGTTCGGATATGCTCGGCTCGCCAACTGTAAGCACGGGAAAATGATGCAGTTGCGTGTAAAGTAAGGTTGCCACACTACTGTTACTATTATTACACAGAGACATTGTGTAATAATAACAATTTTTTTAATTAATTGGCGAAACTTCAGTACCGGTATCAAAAAACTATAAAACAAAAAAAAAATACTACGTGTTTCTGGATGTACGACATTAAATGAAAACGAGCACATTACTAATCCATTGAAACATTTTAAAACACGAAGATTAGTAGTTAATGGAAAATAAAAAAAATTGTAATTTTCAAACAAAATAGTAGAATCAACTGCATAAAAAGTAAACACGCTTTATCTACGCAAAGTCACTGACCAACGGTGCAGTGCGGGGTGCGGGGCGCGGCGGTGGCAATGTTTACCTATTATTACGGACTCAGATCTACATCGTGTTGAAAAATAAGAAAATGAAAAATAATTTCCTGTGGCTAAAGTATTCATTGGATTTGATTGATTTTTTGTATACGGGTAAAGAACATGATTCTCTGTACGTGGTTTAAAGGAATATCAATCCTCCTGATCCACGTGGTATAAAGCAAACAGCTGATGGTGGGGATAGTCGTCTCGCGTAGTTACTTGAAATTATTATTTTATAAAAACCTTTTCTTTTATTTGTATCCATCACGTCTGTGAATCGGTTGCCTAGCTTTTTCCCAACTATGTTGGGGTCGGCTTCCAGTCTAATCGGATGCAGCTGAATACCAGTATTTTACATGGAGCGACTGCCTATCTGACCTCCACAACCCAGTTACTGGGTAGCACGATACCCCTGGGTAAGACTGGTTGTCAGACTTTCGGGCGTCTGACTGTTAAATATCTACGAATGTCAGTCGGGACCAACGGCTTAATGTGCTTTACGAAGCACGGAGAGGTCTCGGTATGTAATGGATGGTCAGGTCACTCATCCACGGTCCTACCTCGGCAAGCAAGAATAGTTACCGTTTATGTTTAGTAGAGTACCCGACGACCTTAAAACGGTGGCTAGGACAGACTGGATGTGGAAGGCGGAGGACAGGGTATCGTGGCGCAGACTGGGAAAGGCCAATATCCAGCAGTGGACTGCGATAGGCCGAGTTGATTGATTTGCAGTAACCTTCCGTTAATATAGCAAATGGAGTCCATTATCCATCATTATCCCAGCATAGTAGGATAATAAGTTAGATAAAAAAAAACTTTTTAAAGTGGCAACCCTATCCTTTTAACAACAATGGCTCGCCGCTACTTAAAACAGAGTTATTATATCTATGATCAATTTAACTTAATTGCTACATTATCTAATATCACGAACTATAAATTCAAATCATTTTCATTTTTATTACTTTGGTATTATCTGCTTATAATGCAGGCTGTTAAGATATTTTATTCAGTTACGTAAGTAATAAAACTTCAACAGGTAATGCATTTCAGCAAAAATACATACCTACCTACCTATCATTTTTAAAGACCTATATTTACTCTATTAACTGTAAGATAACATCACTACTGTATTCCCCAAAGGGTGATAAATGATAAATGATTTTATTTCTGTAAGTAGGTTTATACAAACACTTTTACATGTCAAACATTTTTTTTTAAACTAGATGAGGCCGGCGTTTCCTATCTGACGACTCTGAGAAGAAAGGCCGAAACAAACTCAGAGGTCACAGTCTCTTTTAAAGACCAGACATAACCTTGGTCAGATCATGTGAAGACCATGTAGGTTTATGTCTGAAATGGTATTTTAAGGAAAGAAAGAACCACACAGATTGAGTGGACCTGTCCAGTCAGTGCAAGCATCTGTCAGTAATCGTACAGTTCAACTTAAGGAGCTCAACGATTCGACGAACAATACCAAGGAAAGGACATTTGGCTAGGCCACATAATTTACTGAAACTGGCAGACTATGATTAAAGCTGAGAGAAAAAAAAAAAGGTTAGGCAGAGGTGTACATCTATAGAGGCATGAGGAACAGGGTGTAAAGTTCACTCATCCTCCATAGAAAAGGGAGGATCCTACGACCAGACGGGTGTTGTGTCTGGTGGGCTACTGCCCGACGGTTGATGTCGGGATGTTGTATATATGCTAGTCGCGCGGTAAACTCTGATTGCGCGATGCAGGATTTTGCGTGACGTCAGTGTGACGCGTTCCACTGTGGCGATGCCGCCACACACCCACATTTCGCCAGTTGTGTTATGTGCTCACACGAGCGGCACACACCGGCCGTCGACACGCCTACGGGACTGCCGCCGACAACCGAGAAGTATCGACGGCCCACTAGTCGTAGTTCCATGGGGGCGAGCGATATAATATTACAATTGTAACATCTTGCACACTGTTGGAAACCTATGTTTACAAATAAAGACTATTGATTGATTGAACCTATTGCTATCAACCGGGCACAAATCCAGACTCTGGGGCTGCTACTGAGAAATACTTACCTGCCATGTTAATAGACCTATACTCTATTAATTAAACCGACATTAGACAAATAAATCCATACATTTTGATCGTGTTAGTATTGCACTTTTGTATCGTTTCTTTATGTTTCTGGGTTGGTCCCACAGAAAAAGTTGGTCCCCTTGACCCATGAGCCCTTTTCAGGTTTTCAGTTATTACAATTACCTACACAGTGTGGTAACAGCCGCGACTTACAAGTAAGTTGTAGATCGCAGGTTTCAACCCAGGCAGGCGCTTTACTTTGTGTTAATACCCTCACCACTGCTATCAAAACGGGGAAGGAAAACATCGTGAGGAAACCGGCATGTCCTAGAACCACAAATTCAAAGACATGTGACATTTAACTACCCACACTGGCCCCGCGTGGGGATTACGGCCCACTCCCTGGCCTGTGTGAGTGTCCCAGCAGTGGGAACATGGCTGCTGAAGCTTGCATGTACAACTGAAGGCATAATATCACTTTACTCCATAATCATACTAATTTGCAAATTACAAACCGCATAGTGTGATCGTTAATTAAAATTCTAAATGGCAACTCGCGTGGCAAGAATACATCAATTGACTTGATGTATCGAGGTACGACAGATACATTAACTTTTTATTTTCAACTGGGTATTTAGAACACAATATGAAAACATTAACATCGGCAAGCCTGTTTAAATAGAACAACTAAGTTTGGCAAAAAATATAAATTTTATCTGTATATTTTGCAGATACAAGTTAGGCATATCACTATTGAAAAATCAGCCATAAATCTCATTTAAAAAAACTCCGATAAGAACTATGTAATAGAGGAGCTCGTGGCTAAGTAATATCAGCCGCATGGGTCGATCCATCAGGTTAAGCTGCGCTTGCCGGGGTTGGTCCGTGGATGGGTGACCATCTTTACATACCGAGACTCCTCCGTGCCTCGGAAAGCACGTTAAGCCGTTGGTCCCGGCTGTCATTCGTGGATCTTTGACAGTCGTTACGGGTCGTCAGAAGCCCGAAAGTCTGACAATCAGTCTTACCAAGGGGTATCGTATTACCCAGTAACTGGGTTGTGGAGGTCAGATAGGCAGTCGCTCCATGTAAAATACTGGTATTCAGCTGCATCCGGTTAGACTGGAAGCCGACCCCAATATAGTTGGGAAAAGGCTAGGCAGATGATGAAGAACTATGTAATAGGAGTTCGAAAGCATGAACATACCTCAACTCTAAAATATGCATCAACGCAACGTTTTAAGGCTCCTGCAAACAGGCGCGACGGGCAACACGAATCGCGCGTGACACAAAGGCACCGCTCGTCGCGCGATACGCGGTGCCTGCGTGTCGCGTCGCGTGTCGCGCCTGTTTTCAAAATTCTTACTTAATAAAACCACAGTGATAAAAATGAATCTTTCATCTTACACCATCTATTATAATGTTAATGTCTGTTTATAAAAAACACAGTGTTGAAACGAAGTATTTTGAAAAATACCTGAACATTACATTTACATAATTATCAGACTACTATGCAATATATAACATTATGTGTTAAATAATTGGGGTTATCGATATGTTAAGATGCACCAATAACACAGATTTTGTAATTTAATCATTTACATAGATGTTGGAATGTGGAATAGACAATCATTTCGTTTATTACTTTGAGCCCTCGCTGATCCCAAGTGACTTTAGTTTGTAAAGTTGTTGTTACATACAGGGCATTTTTTTAATCACTATCCAAATTTTCGCAGGGTGTTCTACCCATGAATATGAACATCTTTTACTATGGGACCAACTCTGAAATCACGAAGAAAAAAAGTTCAATACCTACTCGACCAAAATGTATGAAACAGCTGATTTTTTTTCGTGATTTCACAGTTGGTCCCATAGTGAAAGTTGTTCGTATTCATGGGTAGAACACCCTGCGAAAATTTGGATAGTGATTAAAAAAATGCCCTGTATACGTATGACGGAGAAGGTACATCTCTCTAGTTATCGTCAGCCATATTTTAACAACTATGGGCGTGCTATGGGTAGTGTTGGTTATTGCGCAATACAAAAACCGTTTACAGTTTAAATCAAATTATAATTCACGATCAAATTAATCACACTGGTAGTTACACGACGCAACTATACGGAACGCGGGACAGTTCCTAAACGTGTTCATTGCTCGACAGCCATCGACAAACTCTGCTTAACTCCTGTGACCAGTCGACGAGCGTTATGGGCTCGCCTCTCATCCACGACTCACGCACGAGGTAGTGAACTCAAATCCGGGCAAGTACCAATGTGACTTTTTCAATTCATATATACTTTCTGAGTTTATCTGACATTATTGATATCGGTGAAGGAAAACATCGTGAAGAAACCTGGACTTATGTTTAATATAAGTCTGAAATCGCCAACCAGTCTTGAGCAAGCGTGGTGATCAATGCTCATGCCTTCTCTGTATGAGAAGAGGCCTTTCTTTGTCCTGCAGTGGGATAGTAATAGGCTGGTATTATTATTATATGCTAAGATGAACTGGGTTCTTGCCTGAGGAACCGGATCCCGCAGGGACACGTCCCGGAGGGCCACATTTCTATAAAATTAATCACTTTTTTTTTCTTTGTTATTTTTTCTATTGTTTTCAACTTGTATCGTCGACATAAAAAGAGCTTCAAGGTATGATAATGTCCAGCCGGGGTTGCGGGATGTTCGAAAGAGTTACCGTGGCCCCGGCACAGGCAGCAGAAGGAACACGGGTGGGTTTTAGTCAGTAAAAGTCTGACGCGCCCTCCCGCTCCGTCCAGAGCGGGAGAAGTCATTTGATGATTTCCCATCCACAAAAAAAAGGTACCTATGATAATGTGTTTGTTTGCTTTCTCTCGGTATATAGTGGTTCGACCTAAGTAATTTGATTTAAAAAAAAAATATGAAATATATTGTAAATTTCAAAACGTATAATTTTGGAACTACTATAACACCCGGCGCTTTTTTTACAGTAGCTATTTTTTTTGGGTAGAATAGACCTTTTTAATGTATAATTGAAAACTCCGAAGGCAATAATAATAAGTATTAAAAAAATTGGTTTGAGACATTTCCTGCTGATTTTTTAATTTTTTTTTTTATTTGAGATAGGTTTGCTCTTGACTCTAGTCTAGGTCAGAGATGACAGAGACAAAGTCGACGATGGAGCGAGCTTACCCAGAAGAAGCCTGTTAACTCTCACTTTGAAGAGATCGGGGTTGTATGCGTTTGGAAACACAGACGCAGGCTGATGGTACTTTTAAGCAAGAATTGTCTTTTAATAGACTTTATCGAGATAATTAGAAACCGTGGATTTCCGGGACGAGCTCTTGCGGGATCGGCCTCGCAGCCCGATGAACATTTAAAATAACGAAAACTTTGCTCGCAAAAAAAAGTGAAAATCTTATTCTAAAACAGATTAAAATAAAATATTTCTTTCGATATATTACGCACCAAAGTGCATCGGCAAAGTAACGATTCTATAAATATTTCATAAGTTTAGAAGATAGTGGTATATTGACTTTCACGCCCAATTTATTGCCCTCAGATTATTTAAATTGTTGAAAAACTTGTTATAATTTTCTTCTATCTATATTAATTGCGTTGTTTGCATGTTATATAATTTCTAGATTA
Organism: Fissipunctia ypsillon; assembly: GCA_947568875.1. Lineage (NCBI taxonomy): Eukaryota > Metazoa > Arthropoda > Insecta > Lepidoptera > Noctuidae > Fissipunctia > Fissipunctia ypsillon. The sequence continues at coordinate 19,410,431 of OX387662.1, forward strand.
GTTATAATATTTTTAACGAACTGAGAACCTCCTTCTTTTATTGAAGTCGTCAAAAAAAGGAGGAGGTTCTCGGTTTGTCGGAATATTTTCATTTAATGTGTGTTCCCCGATTACTCGAAGACGGCTAGACCGATTTGGAAAATTCTTTTTTTGTTTGAAAGGGTATACTTTCCAGGTGGTACCATTGTTATCAAGTCAGGATCTGATGATGGAATCCTGGAAAAGTCGAGGGGATTCTTCAAATATTATAGGCACACCTATAGTGATTTGGGTATTTTTATAGTAACTTGTACATTTGCTCTCGGAAAGCACCATTTGGTGAAGTGGAACTGATAATGAACACCACAGATGGCCACCGGAACTACTCAATAATAAGTATTTCACGGGTTGCGATTCGATTACTTTAAAATTATTGTTAAACAATATAAGCTCGTCACAATGCATATGGTGACGTGGAGCTGATGGTGTAGTACCAGGAGAACTCGTCAAGAATTAACGTCCCTGCATCGGGAAAGCAATATTTTGTAAAAGGTGATGAGTAGGTGTCATTAGGCTATTGTAACTTAGATAAATCACAAACCGACCCACTAAAAAGTGAAAAATAAAAAACTTTTTTGCAAAAAAAAAAATACAACTGACTTCCAAAAAAAAAGAGTACAAAGTGAAAAATAACTTTAATTTCGGAAGTCGGTAGCAAAGACCTAAAATACAGAGCCAAAGTTACCGGTAACTGAAAAAAAATACCTCTAAATTACACGTGCCCGTCGGCATTTTTTTCTTTACTGGGTTTGAAATAATAAATAATCGATTAATCGAAAAATAAACTCAAAATATACAAAAAAATCGTAAACTCATATGTTGCGTTGGTGGCTTACAAATATAAAAAGTTATGGCAGAGCCGGTAACGCACGGTTGCGTTGATACAATGGTTGGTGTTATGCAATCACATAAATGTAATATCTAACTAGGAAAATAACAATAAATAATAAATAAAGCCTTTATTTTTAGACCAGAGAGATTCATATAGTGTAAGTAAAGAAAACCTAAATGTAATGTTAGTGTCCTAATCATAATCCTAAGCCTAAGAATAATGTCGCGGGATGTTCGAAAGAGTTACCGTGGCCCCGGCACAGGCAACAGAAGGAACACGGGTGGGTTTTAGTCAGTAAAAGTCTGACACGCCCTCCCGCTCCGCCTAGAGCGGGACAAGTCATTTGATGATATCCGATTCAAAAAAATAAAAAAGCCTAAGTAATAATGACTAATATGCAATGAAAATGTTTTTATTAAAAAGAAAAGAAATAAAAGTTATTTTTAGAAAAAAATATTTTATTAATTTATGATACACTTTAAAACAATTAACAATGCAAAGTCCAGGCTGCTCGTCACAATCGATCATCTGCCATTTTTCTTAATGTTTATCTAAAAATAAGCAATAAAACATACATTTTCATGACTTGCACTCTACATATTTGACTAGGCCGGCCACACACAGTCGGAATTCCGAAAGCAAAGCAGCATATCCATTCATAATTTAGTAGTCTAGTAGTAATTTATTAGCATTATTAGATTATGAACGGATTTGCTGCTTTACCAACTGCTTTTGTCTGTATGTGGCCGGCCTAAAGGGCCTATAATACCTCAAATGCATGATCTTCCGTTATGTCGAAAATACTGCAGCTTTGATTTTGAAATAAATATATAGTAAAGTTGAGGATTAATGTTAAGTACTATGTTTGCCGAAAACACGATTGCATAAAATTTTCTCGATAGAAAAAAATTCCAAAGTTACCTCCAAACCGAACAATAAACCGCTGGTATTCAAAAAATACTTCAAATTAGATCATGAAACTTTGCATACTAACTGAACTAACTATAAAGCAGGTCTTATGTTTTTTATTTTTTTTAAATTACCATTATTTTCACCGTAAAAAGCAATAACCTAAAAGCTATCGGCGCTCCCTGCCGCCCAGCACCGCACTCAGTCCCGCTCTCACTAAACGATAAAGAGTGAATTTTAGCTGAGGCTCTTAACAAAATTTCGCTCATTCCGTTTAAAAATATAATTAAAAGAAACTACAAGACACGTTCAAATTCTTATCGTGACTTCGCGTCGAAGTCAGCTGACATAAGAAATTGATAATAAATTAACAATTTATGCCGTAAATCCGAGCGATGTTCGTATTATCGATAACGGTATGATCAAGAATGTGTTCTTGCGGTGTTGATCTTGTAATATTATTCATGTCGCATTGGTTGGGCTCGAGTGAAAAGTTAATTTTCTGTGATAAAAATATACGCGTTGACTTTGACAACCATTGCCAGTTTTTCAGGGGGTGCAAGTTCTCATCAATGTAAATATTTTTTACACTGAAATACATAGTACAAAAAGCTTCTCTTTTAAACATAAACCTCTTTTATTAAGTACTCACTTAAAAAACGTTGTTAAAAAGGTCAACAGTGTAACCATACCTTTTTTTTCAATTCGAGTTTGCCACTTTGGTTTTGAATTTTTGTACAAAACAGCCGATATATTTTCATATCAGATCAGCCTGCATGGCCTGTATAACATTGTTCTAAACATTTAACAGCCATCCTGACTTGTGTCATTCTTTAGCTGATAAGCTGAATGCTGCGAGATCTATGATCTCCCTGAACGTAGTCCTGCCCAAAATACACCAAATGATGGTCAGGACCAAGATTTGTTATTGTATTTGATCAATTTAGTCATGAAATCAAGCGCGCTGGATCATCATCATCTGCCTAGCCTTTATCCAACTATGTTGGGGTCGGCTGCCAGTCTAACCGAATGCAACTAGATTTCAGTACTTTTTTTACATGAGGCCTGTTTTACCTGTCCGGTCAAAAATTGAAATATCCTTCTGATTCCATGTTACTCATACATCAAAACAAGTGGTGTATTCTTAATTTATGTATCTATGTATCTATGTCTGTCTTTTTGTTACTATTCTTGGAATGAAATTAGAAATCGAGACAATGACATTTCAAAAGCTACTGGGTTTTGAAAACGTTTTGCATTTTCAATTAAGTACCCATTGAGCGGATTTGATTAGCAAAACGTGACTCTCACATTATGTTTGAGTTTGCATTCTGTTTGATTTTGACTACCTACGGTTCCAATAACATTCCATTTATAATTTGGAGCCATTGTATTATGTATTACCAGCTCCACTAAAAAAACATCTTCCAGGCAAATATACATATAAGTACGAGGTGCAAAATCCAAATAGCACCTCCTCTTTCTGTACATTTTCCTTGACAGTTTTATATAGTCAAGACTGAAAAATATCATCCATATAGGAAACGTTATCTTTTAAGCAAGCAATTGCAGCAGGCATACAGAAAGATAAAAAAATGTATCTTTCTCTGTGAGCAATTAAACACCTTTATATCCAAAGACAGTGAAGCCATTTCCCCTCAATTCAACAAATTCTTAGAAGCGCCATCTCAATTCACTGTAAATCTACGTACTTATAGCACAAAGGACGTGATACCATAGCCTAGATAGAACCAGTATGATAGCACATAAACCCACTGCCCAGCTTACTGTACTATGGCGCAGAGACGCTACATTTTGTCATAACGGTGCAAGGGTGGATTGTAGGTTAGCTGCTTTTATAAGTGAAGTTATAAGCTCAAAGATATGCTGGTTGTTTTATATGCGAGCCTAGAAGTTGTGAGTGGGTCTTAGATTGTATCGCTCTAGAAAGGATCAGTTTATAAATAGAAGACGTATTTGGGTTACGAAGGCTACGTTAATGGTGAATATAGGAGCTGAAATGATTAAGTAAGTTGATAATATATGAAGCGAGTAGTATAGCAGAGTTGTAATTGATATTCGACAGTTGGTCTTAGCTATATACAGAATTATGGCATATGTACGTTAAAAAAGCCAAAGCATATTCTATCTATTTCTATCTATATTAAATCCTCCTCCTTCTCTGCCTAACCTTTAAAGGAAAACAGGCGTGATGTGTATTAAATATTGGGAGTAAAAGGTTGCACGGCTTGCAGCGAATATAATGTCTAGAAAGATCTAACTGTAACTTATGAATTTAAAACCTTTTACTATTCTATCATTTAAATTAACAAAGTTTCGCAAAAACTATAAGCTTTAATAGTGAAAAAAATGTGCACAATAAATATACTAAAATGGTAGACAATTAATATAGTTTTAATCAAGAGACAGAATTCGCATAGATATTTCAACAAATATGTCCTCAAGTTCACGACTCCGATATATCACCTTAATAGTCTAGTATTAAGTTATCAACGTGAACACTAAGCATAACTTATGCATTATGCAAATCATATTTAATAGAGTTGGTAGTCGTCAGATATAATAGCTGCAATCATATTAATTTCATGGCTCGTATTGCCGTCGTCGTTAACTACTTAGGTTATATAATATTCTGTAACTTGTCTACTAGTTTGTTTTCCTTTAAATGTTTGTGTAGATAAAAAATTACTACATTTAGCGTATTTTTGTTAACAGTTTTCTGATTAGAGTCCATGGAATGCTTGGAATCTACAAAGGAATATATACACCATGTCAAATTATTGAATGTTGTAACTCATTATCCACCTCATCCAAATGCAATCCCTCCCTCCAAATGTATTTGAATTTATTTGGGGTCGGCGCAACATGACGTCTTTACCGTACTATTACCCGTCACCTCATAATCTCAGTAGTCACCTCTTTTCTGGGCATATCATGTTTGCCACAATCCATCCATCGTTTCTTTGGTTTTCTTTTACTCTTATAGTCACTTTCATCCTCAAAACTTTCCTCATGACATGTTCTCCGGCATCAATATTAATGTTGTGACTGCATTTCCTAAATTCTGTCTACATACGTTTGCCTTGTATACTGGAATCCTCGGCCTCAGATATTTATCCAACTCTTGCGTTTTTTTATAGGTATCCTTGCTTTTTTCTACAACACACTTATATTTGCTGTTCTTTTTAAATCCCTATTTTCCCTTCTAATCTCATGACTTCATGTTTTTTTTTTGCCTAGCTCGTTTATCGAGTTCTGCTCCATTTTTATCATCGTTATTTGGGTTTTCTGTGCCCAAAACTAAAATAACAAAAATCAGATACCAAAAGATTAAAACCGAGAATGTTTTTGTATAAAAAGCCAACGACTAACCACATTGGATATATCATAAAACCGGTAAAACACCATTGGTTGTTACAACCTCAGAAACCGGTATACTATTCAAATTAAGTAATTTAACCATAACGTTTATATAAGTTTTCATAATACAATTTCGATTTCGTTGATCATAATGTTATTAGAAAAGTTTTATATATTTGCTTATTTATTATCTACGTTATTTCACTTTTTATTTCAACATTTGTAGTGAAAGTTAGTTCGCAATGAAGACGAAATTTAATGTGTTGGTAATTAATTCAGTGTTTTACGAGGCTTTATGATGGACGGCTTGTATTATTATAGTTATTTGAGAGATAATGAAAAAAGTATATTGTGCGGTATAATAATAATTTTGTGAGTCAGTGACGAAAATAATAATTTCTTTAACTCATGAGTCGAGTCCATGTAGAGAGACAATTTTTTTTTTATCTTACGAGACGGAGGGCATGTTTAGGTAGGTATCAACCGTCATGAAGCTTTCTTTGTTGCCTCATGGTGGATGACCACTATGAGGCCACAAAAAAGCTTCATGAGTATGAACCGACCATTGCAATTGGGTACCTACTGAAAAACAAGAGAATATTTCGTAGTAATTCAAGGACAACAGACTTTTAATAAAAATGTAGAGCATGATTTGCTATAAGCTTTCGTTAAGAAGCAATGACTATGTAATAAAGTGCATTCGGATTTCGTCAAACCTCTGGCAGTTCCAACAAATCAATTAACTTTCCCATATTTTTCCCATCGTCAAGTAAGGTTAAGGTAATATCCACTGTCACTTTTACCAATAACATCTTTCATTCGACATCAATCGTTTTCTCGTATTATGTTGATTTCATTCAGACATATTACGTTCGATTTAGGTTCTGAATCAATTAACTATTTATACCTAATATTCAAAGAACTGCTATTTATAGTTTGGTCGTTAATAAATTAACAATCAATATCCATACATATCAATCTACCCGACTTTCATTTTTAAAAATGAAAGTCGGGTAGATTGATAAAAATACTTTATGATGATAGAGTAGGTATCGTTTTCTTCTGGATAGCCTAAAGCAATACACATAACATCACGCCTTGCTTCCCAGGGTTAGGCAGAGGTGTAAATATAGTACACCCACGTTTCGCCAGTTATGTTTAAGTCCCTTGTAATAGGGGCGAGCCTATTGCCATCAACCGGGCACAAATCCTGACTCCGGGTTGCTACTGAGAAATTCCAGATGGAAACACCCAATAACACTTTGCCTGACCCAGGAATCGAACCCAGGACCTCATGCTCAGCAGTAATGCTTGCGACTACTAGACCAACTAGGCAGTAGAATAAAGCAATAGTTTTGCTTAAACTACAGTAATGATAAACGTGTTTTATAACTCGCTCATTTCATTGATCTTTTGAACCCAATTTGCGTTCAATACAAATACTCAGAGTTTATAAGCAGTCCTCTGTCCTGTGCAGACCTTTTCAATACCGACCTTAAAGCTCTGACACCAAGTCAGTCACTAACCATATGAAAAAGAAAGAAAGGAGGAGCAAAATTATATTTTCTATAAAGAAATCCGCTTAATGTAGACTATTGCCGGACTTGTGAAATAAGATCTTACGATTGAGCCCTGTGTCTTGAACGCAAATCAAGTATCGTTCTACAAAGATATATAAATTTTTATCGTTAGCAAAGCGTCACCATCCTTGTTAAATCGGAAGTTCACGTGTACCATTTTTCAAAGCTGATAATAATTACGACAAGCTTCCAAGTAAGTCATACATCTGCTCACCAAAATTAGTTTCCCGACAGACTACCGTTAAAGCTTATTCAGTAGAAAGTTAATCCAAACAAATGTATGTAAAAAGTTACAGTAAATATTTTCGAAGCTTTAAATTATTGCAAATTATAACTGCGACCGGTTGAGATATTGACATTGGTATTTAGGGTAAATGGGTTACTGCAGTATGGAAACCACATACAAGGTGTAACATAATTAACGCACAACCTTTTAAGGGGTCATTATACTCATCATTATGAACAACTTTTACTATGGGACCAAACCTGAAATAGCAAAAAAAGCTATGCGAACATAAATCACAAATCACTGTCCATTTCAAGGTTGCCAGGAAGAGATCGCAGTATCCGATAAGGCCGCCAGTTATATATTTTGTAGTTTAAAATGTATCTTTATGTAATATATAATCTGGGGTACAATAAAGTATAAATAAATAATAACATTCTACTAGAAAAACTCAGCCTGTATTGTTTAGATTTAGATCTTGTTTCACCATACCATGTTAGTTAGTTTAATCTACTGTTAAAATTTTAACGGGACATTAAGAGTAGCGAGGGTTTCACCATGCGCTAATCTTCTTAATCAAGCGTTACAATTTAATTGCTGCCCTAGAGGTCCGTTAACTTACTAACCGACATTTAGTCAGTTGTCAAAATCATTGAAATGAAAAACGCGAGTCTATACTATACGGCTAGCTAAAATTATGCATTGTCAGGGAATATTGACATGTGACATTGCGACTTTTTCAAATTTCAAATTCAAAATATTTTATTTCGCATAAGCCTACATGGGCACTTATGAAACGTCAGAAGCTAGGTGCACGGTTCCAATTGGTCGTTTCCTATGGAGAAGAGCCGGCAAGAAACTCCACGGTTACTCTGTCTTTTATTTTGGTTGCTTTGACAACTGACCGTTTTAAGAGTGAATCCTAACGCCAGGTTTCTTAATGTGGTATTATTTTTTTCTGGTGGAACGTAAATATCATTAACATCGATGTTTCTTTTAATGGCTGATTTACTAATGTCGGATTATGAACAGTTTGGTGAAATTAGCTCGTAAGATTCTATATCTAAACCAAACCTGCCTCCCACTACGCGGTTGAACTAATCTTACCAACCAATCTTCGATACCGCTAACGGCAAAACCTACGTGCACACATCTTCCGATAAACTATCAATAATTTCAAATCATTCGGAATAAACGACTTTTACCGAAGGTTGCCGAAGTGTTCCGACTGTGTTCGAGCTGAACGAATGGGGATCCACACGCAAAGCTCAGCGCAGATGTCGCCACCGGCGAGATGGCCACTGTCAAATCGTTTTCGCTTTGTTTACACTTTGGTTTTTGCTATTTTTTGTGTTTAAAACCGGTCCACTATCGTTTTTGACAACATGTATTGTACCTGGAAGGTTAAAGAATTGAAAGAGGAACTGAGAAAACGAGGAGGAAGGATAACTGGAAAGAAAGCCGATCTTATTGAAAGGTAGACTTATAACTAATAATATATTATTTATCAGTGATATGCTCTAGATTTGGATATTTTTTCAGTTGTTACGTGGTAATTGTTACTTGACTTATGGTAGGAAAATTTACGAAAAATGAGAAAACATTACTTTAATGATAAATGGTATTGTTTATTTTTTAGGTTAGAAGCTTATGACCGAAATTTTAATTTCGGTAATCAAAGCCCTCAGTTATAATAACTCACCTGTATAAGCGGACTTTCCTACATAATCAGATTCATGGAAATGATTCCGGCATAACCTGCTATGCTGTGTCGCTATAAAATTTTTGCGACGTATAGCCTGTTCCCACTTTTTTTTTAACGTTGCATCTTTGGGAAATAAATGTACACCGGGGTTAGTACATCCTGGTACAGCACATAAAGGCATATTACGAGAAAAATAAAATTTACTGAATTTAAGGTTATAAAATGTATTGAACTGACAGCTTTCAATAGCCATGTCGACGATGCGCCACCTATCGTGATAAAATGGCAGTACAGATCCCCATTAGTTTTAGCTTCGTAATTGTCCGTCCATAAAGTGAGATGTTATATTACTTAAACATTGACATGGTTTGGTTTAAAAGTACTACAAGGTCATTATTCAGAATGATTCGTCACAAGATATATTGAAGGGCCGAGAGAAAATTATCAATTTCACATTTGGGTCAAAGTTGTGATGTTTCTGGCTGGCCCTTTGTAAATTGAAGTCGATTCAGATATGAAACCAGTCTTTTCTGTAAAAATCTCATCGTGAAAATTTAGGTGAAGTGAACTTGAAGTGAGCTGTCATGCCATCTGATGACACTACTATACTATTGACAGCTCACTTCACCTATGATTTCATAGTGAAATTGTTACAGAATAGATCGGCTGATGTCAGCCAAAAAGCTGCCTCAAACCGACCCAGGTCAGAGCACTATATCCCACAGCTGGCATAGCACCTCCACAAGTCCGAAGAGAAGTTGCAAGCGCAGTGGAGAAACACAAACAGGGGTCTGACACTAGACACCCTCTATTTAGCGCTCAACTACCGACGCAACGGCTAAAAAGCAGGCACAGTTTCTTAAAATCGACAGCGTCTCTACCAGGTAACCCGGTCAACGCCCGTTGCAAACTGTGGCAGGATAATTTTCCCCCACCCACTATCTACCACCAAACGATCATCTTCATGATGGGTGTAACCTTCTGTGATCCACTTGGTAATCCCTGAACCATCTCCGAACCAAAGTGGGAGGTGTAAGTCGAACCTCGTAAAGTAGGGCTACCTCGACGGAATGGCAGCAGGGTGTGGATGTGGAGCTGTGTTACAAGCTATGATTCACCTCCTATCCTGCCCTCTGTGCCCCAAAACATGCAGCCAAAGTGACCTCTGCGCTGCCACAGATAACGCCGTGGAAGTGGTGAAGGTTTGGGCCAACATAATTTGAAAAACTATCGTGCCAACGACACGAAGAAGAAGAAGCCAAAAACCATGGTTACCATAAACTAATCGGCTTAGCCTTGCCGCACACGGGCTACACGCTGTAGCCACAAAACGCCGTCACCGAACTGCGCTACCTGAAATCGCGAAAAAAAAATCTGCTGTTCACTACAATTTGACGAGTTATGTGAACATAAATGTAGGGAACGGCGCGGCTGTTTTTTCGCGATTTCAGGTTTGTTCCCAGAATAAAAGTTGTTCATAATGACGAGTACAATGATCCCTTAAGAAGTTGTGCGTTATTTAAATTAAATCTTATATAAGGCCGACAGTAACAGTTACAATACCCCCGTACCAGTCGATACTGTATCTATCATCATCATTAATCAATCCATTGCCAATGTCTAACTCAAAAGAACTTGTGAACCGCGCATCAATAGCTCCAAATGCATAATTATTGAAATTTTCTCGTAAATTCATTCTATTAAAATTTTCTCACATGCTAATTCTGCGCACGCAATCCTATTAGACCGAGTCAAGCTAATAATACAATACTTATCACTTAGCGAAGTCGGCATTATAGATAATTACCGTAATTTAGTGACACGTCGATACATTACACTGACATTTAGACTCACTTGCGTGGCGCTAAGTATTAGTCGCACTAAACATCATTATGTCTCTGTCAATCGTTTTAAGTTAACTGAGACGGAATGATGATTTAGATAACTACTTATGTTTACTTTTATAGAGGCATGAGGAACAGGGTGTAAAGTTCACTCATCCTCCATAGAAAAGGGAGGATCCTCCGACCAGACGGGTGTTGTGTCTGGTGGGCTACTGCCCGACGGTTGATGTCGGGATGTTGTATATATGCTAGTCGCGCGGTAAACTCTGTTTGCGCGATGCAGGATTTTGCGTGACGTCAGTGTGACGCGTTCCATTGTGGCGATGCCGCCACATCACTCCCCTCCGGAGACCGGAGGTCGATAGTGGGCAGAGTCGTGTATCTTGCGATGCTTGCCAGGGCCAGTTGAGGTTCCAGGGAGTCGGAACCGGGTGCCGCATAGTTCACGGTGAGTTGGAACTGTCTGCGGAGATGCCCCCAGTGAGTCGGGGTGGCGCTGCGTTATGCTCCAGTGCGTCGGATGTGGTACAGCGCCGGGTTGAGGCTGACTGCTGGCGTCGACCAGGAGAGGTTTGAAGGGCTCTGCTTGTTGACCGGCCGAGAGTGCAGTGTGCTGTGCCAAGGTTGCTGATGAGGCTGAGGGTGATGACCAGGTATGCGCGGTCGCTGCATGCTTGTGGTCAGGATACCCGTTGAAGCCGTGGGTGCTGGCTGGCTGTGTGACTCGCTGCTCGAAAGCTCGAGGAAGTGATGCTGATGACGTCACGCTGTAGTAGTTGCACGAAGGCTGCGCTGACGATCACGTCGGGGTCACCAGTATAGAGGCATGAGGAACAGGGTGTAAAGTTCACTCATCCTCCATAGAAAAGGGAGGATCCTCCGACCAGACGGGTGTTGTGTCTGGTGGGCTACTGCCCGACGGTTGATGTCGGGATGTTGTATATATGCTAGTCGCGCGGTAAACTCTGTTTGCGCGATGCAGGATTTTGCGTGACGTCAGTGTGACGCGTTCCATTGTGGCGATGCCGCCACACTTTTAATTACACTTGTTGCTATGCAAGTTGCATGACATACCGTCAATCAACTCGGTCTATCGCAGTCCACAGCTGGCCATAGGCCTCTCCCTAGCTGCGCCACCACATCTACAATAGCAATGCCTTTCATTTTGATAGTTCCACAATATTCATTGCTTTATTTACATTGTTAAGCCGATGAGTTTTTCAAGCTTATCTTTATCTTTATTTTATTTCTCTCTTCACAAAGGTTCACATATTCACAATCATACAGACAAGAATTTATAGCGTTTTGACAAAAAGCATAAAATATGATCCTTTGTGAGAGACTGGCGTCCATACTAGGATACCCTGTGTGACAGATCACCAGGCTCTCACTTCGAATTTAATCTATTAACATTACAATGGTTAATTTTGAAACTCTATTTATTGATGAAGGAAAACAATAGACATGTTTAAATTAATCAACCAAAAAATAAAAATAAATTTGTAACGTTGTGTATAGTGTGCAGGAGAAGTGTAAGGAGAGGTGGATTGATAGTGTGAGTGTGAGTGTGCAGGGTGTTTGTTACAGTCAAGAACTCGAAATAATTAAATATTACGAAGGAACAATGAGTAGCTGCCCTGTGGCATCATAGTCCAATTTTTATAACCAGGTTGAGAATGTATTTTTGCAACGCTGTTTGGGCAGGGCATAGATTGAAAAGATTCCGTTAATTTTGTTATACAAGTAGTTTCCAAGAAAACCAAAATGTCGACGGAAGAAAGCAGTATAAAGAAAGAAAGAAAAATATTTTATTTGGGACACGCACAGGAAATACAACAATAAAAAGAACATTAAAACTAACAATATCATAAACACAAATAAAATAAAAGGAAAGAAAAAAAAACAAAACAAAGAAGACCTGTGCGAGGCCAAAAAGGCATGTATGTAATATGGAACCGAGTTGAGGGACAAACTGCGTGTTTGCGTCGCTTACTTTCAAATAGATTTGGATTATAGGTAAGAAGAGAGTGTTTGCGTAAGATCGTGTATAAAATGAAAAGTTGACGGACAGTTAACACTCCAGTACGCTCATAAAGTTCTCTAGTGAGAAATAAGAAAGGTAGGAAATTACTAACCTTTAGAACGGCCCTTTGTGCACGTTCGATATGAGGCAATGGATTAGCTATTTCCTTTAAATTGTTTTGGATTGTGATTGAAAGTACAATTACGCAACGCTATTAGGGTGCCGCTTCTCCGCCTACCGCATGCAATCTGTCCCAGCCACCCTTTTAAGTTCGTCGGTATAACTAGCCATCACACAATGAAACACCATTGGCACACCAGTGGCACATAGTTAGTTTTTCTTTTGTTTATCTATATGTACCTAATAGTCTATTGATGTGACCCATATGCAATGTGGATCTGGACGTACGACATTAAATTAAAACGAGCACAGTACTAGTCCATCAAAATATTTTAAAACACGAAAATTAGTAGGTAGTTAATGGAAAATTAAAAAATTGCAGTTTTCAAACAAAACAAATAGCAGAATCAACTGCATAAAAAGTAAACACGCTTTATCTACGAAAAGTCACTGACCAAAGGTACGGTGCGGGGTGCGGGGCGCGGCGGCGGCAATGTTTACCTATTATTACGGACTCAGATCTACATCATGTTGAAAAATAAGAAAATGAAAATTAATTTCCTGTGGCTAAAGTATTCATTGGATTTGATTGATTTTTTGTATACGGGCAAAGAACATGATTCTCTTTACGTGGTTGAAAGGTATATCAATCGTCCTGTTCCACCTTGTATAGTAAATTGAACTCTTGTTAAGACATTATTATTTTCCCTCTTTTAATTAGTGAGTCATTTACAATGGAATTCTCATACTAAAGTAGGTATCTACTAAGAGGTGGGCCTTCCGCAATATTTTATCGATAACCATAAGATGGACTAAATGCATTGCTAAATGAGGAGACGTACCTATTTGCGCAGCAGATTCCATTACCCGCTTGGCTGTCATTAGCCGTATTCTTACCACACCACGTATTGAGCTGTCGTTGTACAGTCAAATACACAGCAATTATAAACTAGAACGATCCAACAGAAATTACATTATGTGTACAGTCCGTCACAGTAGTGTTTCAGCCCGTTACGTTTAATTAAGTTCTATATTTATTGAACAGCACCCGGAAAAGTGTATACAGGAACAAAATTGCAACAGTTTTAATAGAAACTGAAACTGGAGAGAGCAGTAGTGGTACCATTTACGAGCTGTAGGTCGTAGGTTCGAACCAAGACATGCGCTACTTTGTGTAAATTATTTTATCACCACTGCCCTCAAAACGGTAAAGGAAAACATCGTGAGGAAACTGGCATGTCCTATAGAACTAAACATTCGAAGACATGTGACATCTACCAACCCGCACTGGGCCCGCGTGGTGGATTACGGCCCAGTCCCTCTCACAGAGAGGAGGCCTGTGTCCCAGTAGTGGGAACATTTTAGGCTGATTATGCTAACTGCCACTTCAAGCTATGTCGATTGTGATGACTAGCTTTGTTCTTTGTCAGATTACCTCATTGTGCATTCATAGTATAGTCATCCCCATTGTGCATCAGCCTCATTGTGCATAGTATAATAATTAATTATTTTAATAATGCTATTGGGTAGCATAATTAAAATAATTAATTACTTCATTTGTGCATCTGGGATTTGGATTAAAAATTTGAATGATTATAATTAGTGCATTTCCACTTTATTTTAATTATTGTTTATGTCATTTCCTTCATGTAATGTAAGAAAACATGTAACAAATTTATTATCCCCTCAACAGCAGCGGCCATTTTGCTCGATCCGACTCATCTGTCGCGGACACCCGCGTGACATCGCGCGGTATCGGCGCGTGTGATTAAAATGACGATACTTACCTATTTGATATTTAATATAGCAATGACTTCTACTAAATTAAATAATAAACTATTCAAATACACAATATAAAAAAGACTTTTCAAGGAAGTCACACCAACTTGTAATAACCCGGTCCCAAATACTGCCAACACAATACAACCTTAACCCCCTTAACACAAAAGAAGAGCAAACAATGCTTGCACCGTAAGCGTTACGTACTCGACGGTACTTGCGCGTACGCATCACCGAGCGCTTCCTACTAGGAACTTCTAATCCGTTACATGCGCGTGATTGACGCTCACATCTAGTACAACATTTGTAATCATTTTGTCGAGCAATTAGTGACTAAACTGAGAGTTGAAGATGGATTGTGAAAGACAGACAGTAGTCGAGTTTATGCTCAGACATAAAATAACATTACTTCACTCCTGTATTCTCCGAAGGGTTGGGCAGAGGTGCACCTATAGTACCTGCACCCACATTTCGCCAGTTATGGCAAATGTAATAAACGGCGAGCCTATTGCCGTCAACCGGCCACAAATCCAGATTCCGAGCTGCCGCAGAAATTCCAGATGGAAAAACCAATAGGTAACACTTTGCCCAACCCGGGATCGAACCCAGGACCTCATGCTCAACAGTTGCGTTTGCGACCAACGAGCTAGCTGATGCTTAGAAATATTATTATATTATTAGCGTCTACGAGTGAATTACTTGAAGTCTGTATCTCTGACATAGGAAGGTACTCTGGTAGTCAGCCAATTACTTGAAGTCTGTATCTCTGACATAGGAAGGTACTCTGGTAGTCAGCCAATTACTTGAAGTCTGTATCTCTGACATAGGAAGGTACTCTGGTAGTCAGCCAATTACTTGAAGTCTGTATCTCTGACATAGGAAGGTACTCTGGTAGTCAGCCAATTACTTGAAGTCTGTATCTCTGACATAGGAAGGTACTCTGGTAGTCAGCCAATTACTTGAAGTCTGTATCTCTGACATAGGAAGGTACTCTGGTAGTCAGCCAATTTCTAATTTTATTTATTCGTGATCGATGCTAAGCATGAGAAATGTGTCAAAGGTAGTATTTTTTGATTTCATGGGTATTTCCCTTATTCTGAACAGGAGGCTAATTGCGTAACTGAGTTTGTTTCCGAAGCAAATTCCAAAATTAAACCAACACCGATCGGAATCGTTTTGCCTAATTGGAATTGTGTAAACATTTTGGTTCTAATCGGGCAGAATTTTATAGGGTTGTACATACCAATTGGACATAATCTGTTTCGTAGATGCGTGTTGTTTCATCAAATAGGAATTATTTGTTTTCAAATTATTGTGCTGTAATCTAATTTTGTTTTAATTACAACTGATGGTCTACTAATGAATATAAATAAAAATATCCAATAATTGCCGAAACATTTTAAATAAATTTTTAAAACACTTTCTACCAAAAACTACCATAATTATTGAATACGTTATGAAACGTTTTATTTCACGTTTTAGTTATCTGTGGCCAATGCAAAAATCATAGAAAAGCAGTGTTGTCAGCTTAAGTGGGATTTCCATAAAACTTGGGGGTTTGGACACCCCTACTGGCGGAGAAATTTTGCTTTAAGTGGCTGCTGGTTTTGTCTAGTAGTTTAATTCAATTTGTAGAAAACCACACAATCAATTACTAAAACTTTGACTTACGACAATATTATAATAACACGACGATAGCATGTTTTATTGTTTGTCTAAAACCTGTGTCAGTAATATTAGGTACGGATTTATTTCTTTCAAATGCAAAAACCGCTGCGAATTCGGACGCTGATTTAGAAAGACTGTTCAGCATGACGAATATAGTGAAGTCTAAGAGAGACTCCGCCCGAGTGGGGCGAGTGGAAATCTGGAAAAACTACGTCATTTCGAAAAAAATATCCCATGGGGACTTACTTCCGGGATAAAAAAAATAAATCCGTAAAGCCATTATTGTGTAACTAACAAACATCCAAACGTCTTTACTAACTTTTTCATTATTTTGTGATATTATAAGTAGGATGATGTTATAAAATTATTTTATGTACCTATGTTATGTTTTATTTTCATTCTCAAATCTTTAAATGGACTTCCAAAACTTTATATACCTTTTAGCGACGTTCAGTCGTCGCTAATAGAAATATAAAAAAAAAATATTGTGACTAATCTATTTCTGGCCACCGCCGCTAATGGACTCGGGGAAAAAAATTGGCAACACAGTTTTGAAACTTCTAATTTCTAAACCATCTAATGTTTTGCCTTGAATAATTCAACATACAAATTATATTTACTATTGTCATACAGTTACATGGGCCTATGATAAGTAGTTCCGGAACACTTCCCTTGTGGCTTGTTCAAGACGTTACCTACCGTATTGTGATTTCTCTGGTTTAGGACATGGAAGGACTAGGCCCCTGTCTTCGTTTTGTAAGTACCTTTGATATCTCATTGGATTAATGTAGCTGTAGGTACGTTATTATTTGGTCAGACATATATACGGACAATCATTCCGTTGTTTCGTAGACATAACTTACGTGAGGTTAAATATTTTTGTTGCAGTTAATAATTAATATTGTTATTATGTCCATCAACCTCACATTCTAACTCAAATAATGGCTAAGTTTTACTTTACCTGCCGTCGAGTTGGGAGTCCATATTTTTTTTACAGAAAGATCATAGTAATAGAAGCCCCCTCGTAAAGTTTTAAGTTGCGCAGATAAATGGTTTACGAGAAAAAAATAATCAAAATCGTAAAAATTTAGCAATATCTTGTCACTTTTGACATATTGTCTCGCCTTTAAACGTTTCGTTTTACGTAAGGTCAACGTACTAAAATGTTTTACTTCTTATTAAAATGATAAAATAAACACGCATTGTAGTGATTTAGATACATTTTACGAATATTTCATTATAAAACATATATTTCGCTGAATTAAGTTAGTGCTATTAAATTAACACTTATAAATAATTTACCGATTATTGCCGGTATGTGAAACCAAACGTAAAACAACGCCATTTTGTGTTGTCACTGTCAAGTGTCACTTCACATGGTCACAGAACACTAATACTTCTGTACATGGTCGTCGTCCTGATAGTCAACGTATGTCCCTAGCAGTTGAGAGCGTTTACGTATAAAATGAGAACTTAGGATGCAAGAGCGAGTAAAGCGAGTTTGGGACTTGGGGCACCCCGACTCGGACAGGTTAGGTTAGAAGGGGATGGCGGGGTCTGAAAGACCCCGCCATCTCCTTCGTGGTTATTTTTTTTAAACCACTCAGAAGTAGGAGCCCCGCGAAGCGGGGCTCCGTCGACCACGCCTTACTTCGAGAACTATATTATTGACCTTGATGCCCTTGACCTCAGAGTTTGTCAAAAGGTAATATTCCAAGATTTGACTATATTTTGGTTTAACTTTGACTTTTGGGGTGTTGACCTTGACCTTGAAAGGGTCATTGATCTTATTATTGTTTGGAAACGAATTTAGACCAGTTACGTGGTTTTTTTTTTAGTTATAGGTAGTGCAGAAAATTTGAAAGTTAGGTTAGAATATTAAAAAAATCATATCTTAAAAAGGGGGGGGCTGCGCAATTTTTCCTTCATAGGGGGGGGTTCTACACCCCCTCCCCCCCTCCCACGCCCCCTCCCCCCCCCTTAAATCGACGGCAGGTAAAGTAAAGTCGTACCCTTAAGGTTTTATATAGAATCACATTCACAATTTATCAGGAAGACTACTCTTACATTTTTTCGAAATAATTATGGCGATTATACGATTAAATCCTAAAATAACGTAGAATTGGAGACGATAGCAACCAGACGTTTCTCTTCGCTCTCAATAAGACTGCCCGTTGGTTTCATGTGACGTTTCAAGCAAACTGTCGCTTGTCATTTTGAATGCACGATTCGAAAAATAGACATGTGCCCAATTTTTCCTGCATATGGTTCACTCTTTTAACGTTCCAATTCCAAACATATCCCAGTTTGGTTCGTATGGTAGTGTAGATACGCAATACGAAAGTTGTAAAATAAAGCAAATCGCGATCAGAACGAAACCAACTAGTTTGAATCGTTTAACGAAAATGCGTTACGCAATTAGGTAGCAGGATACAGGCTGTCAAGGAGCTTTAAATAGTCATTCTTTGAATGACCGATGGTATGTACAATGGAAGTGTTTGAAATATCTTTTTGATTTAAATAGATTTTGGAAGGAATATGCTTTCATTTTAGTGTAACTAAATATTCTTATTATAATTCACACACTCTACACCACCTTACACACACTCTCACATATACTCAAACACATCACACACACACACGCATTTTTTCATTTTTCCTTTGTGTAACGTTTGTACATTTATAGTTTTTTCATTTTATTTTTACTAAGTGGAAGAGCGGAGTCTTCTATACCTTCCGCCAGATAACCGTGGAACAAAAGTCGTTGACGCCTTCTACCAATGTATTCCAACATTTCAAAACGATACGAAAAATGTTAAAGCAGTGTCGTTAACACGATCAAAACAAACGTATCGCGGTACGAGGCGTCCTTGACGCGTGCACGTGGCATGTTTTTTTTTGTTTGCATTTAAGTTTCGAGACTTTTTAGTACAAGTGGGGTTAATGACTTTTTTCCACCCTTATCTGGCGTAAGGTATAAACACAAGCCATTCTTGCTTAAAAGGAGATCTCCAAATCATGTACGAAAACGCACTTTGTAATTGAAATAAACATTTTAATTTTTTTATTTTTTATTTTGACTTAACAATAGTTAATCTACAAGGTGGAACAGGACGATTGACATTCCTTTAAACTACGTAAAGAGATTCATGTTCTTTACCCGTATACAAAAAATCAATCAAATCCAATGAATACTTTAGCCACAGGAAATTATTTTTCATTTTCTCATTTTTCAACATGATGTAGATCCGAAGTCCGTAATAATAGGTAAACATAGCCGCCACCGCGCCCCGCACCCCGCACCGCACCGTTGGTCAGTGACTTTTCGTAGATAAAGCGTGTTTACTTTTTATGCAGTTGATTCTGCTATTTATTTTGTTTGAAAACTGCAGTTTTCAAATTTTCCATTAACTACTAATCTTAGTGTTTTAAAATGTTTCAATGGATTAGTACTGTGCTCGTTTTCATTTAATGTCGTATATCCAGATACACGTTGTATACATTACATTATACACAGCAAAACATTAGTAATGGGGCGAAAAATATTGTAGAAGTAAATGAAACTGTAGCACCAATCAAGCAGTATGCTTCTTTTAACCTGCATTCTTTACATTTATTAGCCGTTCAAATCCCAAGGCAGATGGCCGAACGAAGGGCAGCCTACTTTCAATTCCGATGACCTTTCAATACCTACTAAAATCCGCGTACAGAATGTTATTTGATGACATTTTCTTATGTTCTTGTAGAATGTCCTGAACAACTTACAACCGTTAACTTATAAGCAAGTAGGATTTTCCAGCTCCAAGAATTTGGAAAACATATATTATCACGCATGTTTTCTCCGAAGGGTTGGGCAGAGTTGTACCTAATAATACACCCGCATTTCGCAGTTATGTTGTAATTGGGGGCGCACTTATTGCCATCAACTGAAGGCAAAAATTCAGACTCCAGACTTCTACTGAGAAATTCCAGATGGAAAAATCCAATAACACTATGCCCCTGAAGAACAAACCTAGGCTCAATGCTCAGCGCTTGCGACGACTAGACCAACGAGGCAGTTAATTGACGTACTGGCGTCTTATTGGCGAATTTGGGAAAATAACAATAACATGATCAAATCTGGACATCCATGTCATAAGTTTCGAGGGTGCGGCATTCATGAATAAAACACATTAAGGGGAAGCGCCAGGTAGCCCGCGAAATTCAAACTTTCTTATGCTTTTTGCAATTTGCAAGCCAGTATTAAGATGTATGTTGATTAAAGTATCATTCGCGACCGTAACAAATATGCATTTACAGAATTATAATCATCAAAATCAGTAATACAACTCCATAAGTTTGTATAATCCTAATTGTCAAGATTTCATGAAATAGTCATTCGATAGAATTGCCTGGTCTTATAGAGTTGTATTGATGACTTTAATTATTATAATTCTGTAAATACATACTTTTTACGGTCGCCAATCATATTTAGATCCACATACAACCTAATACTGACTTGCAAATTGCAAAAAACCCAAGAAAATTTGAATTTTCCGGGCTACCTGGCGCTTTTGCCTTAAACTAAAAGTGATAGGCACAAAATCCAGGCAGAAAATTAACACAATCACGACATTTAAATAATTTATTAGCCTACCTACACAATTATCGAGAATGTCTAAACACTTTATTTTATTACCGTCAAGCCTCCATTCATTCACAGATGATTCAAGAAAAAATTGCGAAATGTTTGCTTTTTAAGTATTTTTTTTTTATCGTAAATCAAAGTGAGTTTTTTATTTCGGAATATAATATTTACATAATAATAATCTAAGTTTATGTAATGAAAAATCCCATACTTTCTCAAGCTTTCGTTTCTAGACTGTAATAAATAAGTTATAACTAAGTCTAGATTATAAAAATTTGCATAAATCTAGACTTAAATGAACATTTTAACTTCATTTAAATTCAAAAATTTGTGGAGATGCAGCAGATACAATATATAATATTATTTAATTTAACAAAAGTTTCGTTCTAAATTATTTCCGAAAGTTCAGTGATATCGCGAAAAAAAAAATCAGCAGCAACATTTTGACGAGTTACGCGAATATTGATAACAGCAGATTTTTTTTCGCGATTTCAGGTTTGGTCCCATAGTAAAATTGTTCATAATGATAAGTACAATAACCCCTTAAGAGGTTGTGCGTTAATTTCGGGACATATTGTATATTATTATTTCGTAACCATACGAATTCTTATGTTTTTACGAGCCTCTCCTACCTAGGTAGTTTTGTGTATTTTTTACTTTCAGTAGACAAAAATAAAAACGTGGGTTTTACTCCTAACCTATGTCTTTATTTTTGTCCGATTTCTACAACGCATACTTAGAGAAACTAGAATTTTGCAAATAGAAATAAGTTGTTTGTGTGTACCATAACATTCCACATTGCCTTACCCGCTCTAATTATACAATATAACCAGTAACATGTCATCATACCAATTTACATTGTTATTACAAGTCATTTGAACTTTACGCCTATGATCACCATTTGACTATGTCTGATGGTGTTTCTATGGATTTTTCCCTCCATTTCCTAGCATTACACTCACATTACACGTAATCTGTAACTGGTACACCGACCGGGAGATCCGACGGAAAGTATTAATTTCCGATGCTATAGAAAGCTAAGCTAAGACTCGATCGAAAACTGGAATATAGATTATCTAAGATAACATCGCGAACGGATAAACAAACGCGTCTAATTTATAATAGGAACCGCGGTAATCTAGCAATTCTTTATTTGAACGATAAAAATCAGTTTGAAAGACATTGAAAGGAACCAAATCGAAATGATAGTGAAATGACTGGCCGCAAAAAAAAAGTTCCATAATGATCTATTGTGAGCCGAAAATGCAAAGGTTTAAATAAAATCTTGTTAGCGCGACCTTTGACCTTCACTTTCGCTGCCACTAAACAAAAAAAGAATAGCAATAAAACTTCCGCATTGTCATTGCGAACTTGAAACAAAAATATAGAAAGGCTGCATGAGATGAATCCTTGGCCGGACTCCTGTCAAAATTCTGTCAGTGACAATTAAATAACATGTGTAACAAGAACAAAACACGGCGCGCTACTGTCATTGTTGGAAAAAGAAATTGCAAAGAAGTCTGGTTTTAACAAGACAACAATGGTAGCTTTGGTCATTACAAGACGCAGTAAGTTTTGACAACTGTTTTAATGTGCTTAACCTAAAACTGAAGTGTCATTTAACTGGTTACATTCTTGAGCAACGAGCTAGCTGCTAAAATTTACAAGCCTATAAGATATGTAGGTATGTATGAGTGGGTCAAATACTTAAAAATATTTTGTACTCGTACAAAAGGGAGCTTAGTAATCGAGGACGGTACCGTAAAACCAAGGCTTCGTTCATACTCATCTCTAGTTCGAACTCGCCCACTTTTATGAATATCTACGAGTATCAGCTGCATGGGTACAGTTTGTCGGAAAAGTGATACGATGTAGAAAATAAATACTTTTTCTCCGACATGCTTTTAAATTCGAAGATTATTTTGACACCCTTCTTTGAGATAAAAGGAAAATGATTACTGGTCACATGCGAGCAGCGGCCAGCAATATAAGTACGTACATACAGAGTGGCGATTAGGTTATGGATGGTATTTAAAAGTACTTCAATTTATTCCCATTTCATTTACCTAATTTTGCCTGTGTTCCACCAAATATACTGAATGTGCACCAAAATATGTTCATTAAAATATGTCATAACGAGCATCTATTTAACAACTGTTGCAAATTTGTAAAAATAGTAATACACCTAATTTTAAAAACAAGCATTTATTTTTTTAGTTTTACTTCAGATAATGCACTGCAAAATGTATTTGAATCAAACACCAATTAATGTCCAATGTAGCTTTATTAATAAAAAATGAAACCTAACCTAACCTAAAATATGTAAATGGGTATACGGTACTAGGATGCATACTAAATATAACCTAACCTAACCTAACCTAAAATATGTAAATGGGTATACGGTACTAGGATGCATACTAAATATAACCTAACCTAACCTAACCTAAAATATGTAAATGGGTATACGGTACTAGGATGCATACTAAATATTTTGTGTAACATTCAGGAATATTTGGTGCACGATCAGTATTTTTCGGGGAGCATACATAGATGTACCTTTAGATTTTTGGTGAACACAAAAGTATTATCCTTAGGTTATCACATTAATTAAAACCACGCATTCAGTACATGATTCTGGACCCCGCTGCGTTAAAATTTTTCGTCTGTTATTAAAAAACAAAATTTGCTGCTCCATACATTTTTGCCTACCTACGAGGTCAAAATGTAGGTATGGAGCAGCTTTTTTTTTTTAATATCCGACGAAAAATTTCAACGCAGCGGGGTCCAGAATCATGTCCTGAATGCGTGGTTTCAATTAATGTGATAACCTAATCGCCACCCTGTATATGAAAATCCATATCTGTCGCGTTTAGCGGCCGAATAAATTACTATGAAAACTCCTATCTGTCGTGTAATTTAAAAATGGAACGAACGTTTTACTTCGAGACATGGCAACCAAGGAGGTAACTTTATTAAAGACTAGCTTCTGCCCGCAACTTCGCGTGAAATTTCTTGTTCCCCCGACCCACCCCGTCACATCGCTTCACCTACCCGCGCTGTTACTTCGTTTTCGCTTAGCGCTCTTTCTTACTTTTTTTTTTTCTTTTTGCTCGACTTCTAATCGTCTTAGCGTTATGTTAAATACCCTGTAGCCTTCATCAAGAATTAGGCTATAAAATGCAAAAATAATTTTTCAAATCCGACTGGTAGTGACAGAGATTAGTGCGTTCAAACAGTCAATAAAAAATAAAATGTGTAGGTAACTAATAGACTAAGCGCATTTTTCTTACTTTAAGCATTTTTATACCCGTCGTAATTTCTAAACGAAAGGTCCGATTCGAATAATTTAAAAAGGAAATTACATGTACTTAATCAACCTTGATTATGAAACTATTTATTTGGATAAGGTATAAATACCACGTTTATTAAACCACCTTCGCAAATAATGCATTATTTTATAACAAATTAGCTTACCATTAAAAAAGTTATAGTGAGCTAACCTTAAAAGATAGACATAAATATGCTATCAGAGACTTTTTTTAGAACTTTTTAAGAGGAACAATTCCGTAATACATGATTTTTGCGTAACTTTAACCGTTTACGCAGCGCACGCAACGGAAGCTCTCAAAAGGAATAAATTTTCTCCGTTTTTGCAACATTTTTCATTGATTTTTTATTGGCCGTAGCGTGATGTTATATAGCCTATAGCCTTCCTCGATAAATGGGCTATCTAACACTAAAATAATTTTTGCAAAATCATCAATTTGAACCAGTATTTCCTGAGATTAACGCGTTCAACCAAACAAATAAAAAGACAAACAAACTCTTCAGCTTTACCTATGATACATATTAGTATAGATTGTTTGTTTGAACGCGCTAATCTCTGTCACTTTGCAAATAAGTATGTATTAATCAATATACAGGGTGTAAGGGACAGCCCTCCGCAGACTGATGAGGTCAATTCAGTATATCATACTAAGTTGATCAAGCACTTGAAATTGTTTCAGGAACCTTAAGGGAATTCAATAAACCTGATTTTTTTTTATTATCTCGCATGCAATGTATCGTTACCGTGGCAAAACGCGCGTAGTGAACGGCAGCACAGCGAGCTTTCGGCCGCCGAGTATTTCAACATCCATTGCTGATTTTTTGGTTCTAGCGGTTTTATTTACATAAATGGAGTGCTGCGTACAGATAATGTAATTTTACATTGGAATAAAGGAATAGTAACAGAAAAACGATTAAAAGAATTAAATTTTCGGTGGAATATGATTCAAAATAAGGAGCTGAATGCACCCTGTTAGTTTGCGGAGGGCTGTCCCTTACACCCTGTATATTATAAAAGAAAGTGTATAATGTGCGTGCCGCTAAAACTCAGAAATGAGTCCCGGTACGATCAAGGGAGTTACATGTTATGGTAGCCCTCTATCTCTCATCCATGAAGAAGGTTCCCGTTTTTACCTGCAGGGCGTGCTTTTGAAGATATAAGGGCTGGAAGTTTCACCCTCTAGAAATTTCTAGAACAGTCTAGAACATTCGAGAGTATTCGAGAACATTTCACAACATTCTCGAATGTTGTGGAATGTTCGGGAACATCGGGTCTGTCTGTTTGAACGCGATAAACTCAAAAACTACCGAACGGGTTTTCATCCGGTTTTCATCAATGGACGGAATGATTCATGAGGAAGGTTTAGGTATACAACGTGTATCTGGATGTACGACATTAAATGAAAACGAGCACAGTACTAATCCATCGAAACATTTTAAAACATGAAGTAATAAAACAAATCTGGTTTATTGGATACCCATGACGTTCCTGAAGTAATTTCATGTACCGTTCATCTTAGTATGATGTACTGAATTCACCCCATCAGTCTGTGGAGGTCTGTCCCTTATTTATTTTATTTATTTATTTATTTATTACCCTTACACCCTGTATATCGAATATGCAATAAAGTTAAAACTATCGTATTAGTACATTACCATTTTATTTGCCGGGGACGCAAGACGACGCGATTTTTGAGAGAAAAGTTTTAATTTATTGTACTTACGAACTGTGACTTTAACCAGAACTAACATACAGTATGAATCGGTTTAATTTTGACAGTTCAACAACATTCATTGCGTTATGTACGTTGTTGAGCAGACAAATTTTACGAACATATGAAGCAATGGGTTAGCAGTTTGTGTAAAAATCATTCCAGTTGTGATTGATAGTGTGTTACGCAATTAGAGTGCTGGTTAGATAAACGAATGGTTCTTTAAACGAGCGTATAATACCTTTGTTGTTTACTAAAGTTGATTCTATTTTACAGATCTTCAAAAGAACACTAACTAGCTGTGCCCGCGACTTTGTTCGCGTGAATATCGGATAACAACTCCCTATTTGAATCGGAATTTGTTCCTAATTTCATAGGTTTTAATTGTTTTTCGCGGAACCCTAATTCTTTTTCTAAACTAAAAGTAGCCCCGTAACATCAGCTATCTGCTAGTGAAAGTCCTGTCAAAATCGGTCCAGCCGTTTTAAACATTTGTGCAATTGTTTTCTGAAAAGCATTGAAAATGCAAGATGGCGGCGTTTGTTCCAAAATGACTACGCGCCAAAAGATGCCTGTGCAGCTATATCCCGTTATCAAATTAATCAGCTCGCAGACAGTGTGAAATCTGCCATTCTAATGATGGACTATACAGGAGATAGGTATGCAAACACGAATGCATAATGAACGCAATTAAATTTATTAATTGTTCTATTGTAATTGATATGCAAGAAAATGTTTTTTTTAATGATATTGGATAGCAAATAAGCTGTCCGTCTTATTGTAAGTGTTCACCTTTGCTACGGACATCTGAAATACCAAAGGCATCGCAGAATGCATCATCTTCACTTAGAATAATATAATTAATATATTTATAATATTGTAAAACATTTTAAAAGAGTAACGGTGGAGTTTCTTGCCTATTCTTCTCCATACGAAACAATCTTTTGGAAGGGGCGACTAGAATCAATTGTTTTCTTGTTAATTTTTGACGTTCAAAAGTGCCTCGTATGTGCCTACTTGAAATAAACGATTGGACTTTGAATTTGAATACCTCAGAAACAAAGCTGAAATATCTCACGGCACCTATAGCCTTCGAACTGGAACACACCAACGCTGCAGCGCCAGGGTCATGATTATCCTGCGCTTATCCCAATTTATTTGTGGACGGCGCAACATGTCCCTTTCTTCCATACTTCTCTATTGTCGTCATCTCGGTAGTCACTCCCTTTCTAGCCATATCATCTTTCACACAGTCCATCCATCGTTTCTTTGTTCTTCCCCTACTCTTATAGCCATCGACATTCATACTCAAAACTTTCCTCACATTTTTCTCGTGAAAGCGCCAGGGTAGCTCGCTTTTTTGTAATTTGCAGGGCAGTATCAGGTTGTATGTTGATAAAAATATTATTATGATTCACGACCGTAACAAGTACCTATGTACAAAATTTACAGAATTATAATCATTAAAATTACAAAGGCTACGTAATAGCTTTATGAGGATCACTCAAGTTGTAGTGAACAGATTAGTCAGCAAGATTGGTAGCAGGGCTGACTGTCCAGGGTATGCCAAAGGCTTTTTAAGATGCAGATCAATGCCAGTGGCGTGGAGTGCATAGCTTGCGTGTTCTGTGCTGAGCTCACGCAACGCGTCGTATGTTCACCCAGTAATAGGACTCGCCCATCAAGGAGCGCTGTCCCAAATAAGACGCATTATTAATTTATTACACATAAAACAAAAGGTATTTTAATAAAACACGTAGGTATACTAAAAGATACATAATCAAATTATCTTTCAAATAGTGAAGGTTTCATAAAAATACGCTTAATAGTTTTCGCGTTATTCTCAGTTTTTTATCTGCATTAGACATAACTTTACAAATTAATTATACTATTTAATAAAAACATAATCTGAAACATTCACATACTAAGTTATTAAGAAAATGCTCTAATTTAACATATATTTTTCCTAAATCATTAACACTACTCGTTTAGACGTGATATTCAGTTTAAAATCATTAAAAGTCGGTTATCGTCACCTTAACGCATCCTACATCGTTCTGATATATACATATATATTTCCAAAACTCGTCACCTCTGTAAGGCAAGGGTACACCCACAATGTGCAAATAACGGTGTTACGTCCAAATCTGTAGAAAACAACTTAGGCACTCTAGGCTAATGCACCTTCACTATTCCGACTTACCACAAAATAAATCGTTTGCTAAGTCATAGTGATTTTTAAATGTCCAATGAACTGCATGACAAACTAAACCCACAACGTTTTTTCTCTGTGCGATCATTAGTCTTTTAAAACATCCACTTGGTGCAGTATTTTTGAACAGTTTTAACAACTTAAAAGGACAGGAATGGTAGTTGTAAATAGCATTTTGACACTAATTATGGCTACGCTTAATCAACCACGGACTGCAAGTCAGCGTTACAAAAAAACGAAAACGGTTAGAATTTATTTAGTTTGCAAGATAAAAACGCTTTAATTTGCTACTTAGGAGCAAGTGGCGACCGTATTTAGAAGCCGGCATTACGGGGTATTCATTAGGTAGACCCCTTTTGGAAAATTCAAGCTATTTGCAACGCGAACCAGGGCTGCATTCCTCATCTAAGGGTGAAGCCAGACGAGCATAATTTTTTGAGTTGTGTGTCGCGTAATTTCAGTCGCGTAACTTCTGCTCGGCAGAAATTCTGTTGGGCCGCCAGACGAGCGTAATTTATTCAGTTGCGTAGCAGCGTAGTTTCAACGCTTGTACTGGGTGTTTGTGTAGTGCAATGGATAGTTGTTACTTTTCTCCTCGTTAGTGAAATTGTTCCAATCTTCGAAACAATTTTCTGCAACCTCTTGCCATGCCCTCTGTTTTATAAACTGGTCACTATACGACTTTTCTGATAAATTCCAAAGACAAGACCGTTGTTCGACGTCTATTATCAATTTTTCCGTGTCTACAAACATTGTGACAAAGAAATTAACGTATTGACTCCCACGCGTTCCATGATTGACTGTCAATACCCTCGCCCCCCTCTCGCAGCGAACGCAATTCAGCCGGGAATCTGCGCGTGAGTCGGCAGACAACTCATTTTGCGTCGCCGTGTGAACGAAACAGGACTTTTGTATGAAACTGAATGTAGCAGAAATTACACGACTGAAATTACGCGACTCACAACTCAAAAAACTACGCTCGTCTGGCTTCACCCTAAATACCGGGATAATAAACGAGGGGTCTAGCTAGTGTAGTTCGCCGACGTTCGCACCGACGTAAAAATATCGCGGCGGGACTTTATCGCGCACTGGATTTTCAACTCTCAGTGTTGAGCCGAGCATTGACAATCCAACAGAGTGCATTCCAGCGCGTCGAAAAAACACAGTTGGATTTTCAACTCTCGGCGCTAAGCAGAGCGGGTATTTTTACGAATGATATTTTAATAAATCGCCAAACATCTACATTTAATTCGAAAATCATTGGTCTGCAAAAAGTTCAGCAAGCTTCAACGACTGCATAACAAAAGAAGTTAACCCAACCTAGCAATTTTATCAGAACTTCTTTCCCAGAAGCTTACAGTACCAATGGACCGGTACCCATCACGCCCAAATTTAAACTGAATCACACAGTGCTTTCCATTCCTTGGTACGTTATTTCGGTAATACATTAACGGCATACACAAGCACGGTATGGTCTTAGACCATTTGCATCAAGTAGGTCATCGCGTGTGTTCATAGCCATGTTCGGCACAGTTATATCGATCAACCGCTAGAATATGACGTTATATTATACCTTTTATGATTTTTGTCTTTCATCTAAGAAGGTTTTCGTGTCTTACAAAAAAGATTTTGATGCTGGCGAAGTCTAATCTCGCTGGTCAATGACGTTTACTTCGCTTATAATAATAATAATAATAAATGGACACCACACACACATGGAGATATCACATTGTACTGGGATCGATCCATCATCACTGATAGGACTATTGTTGCCAATAAGCCTGATATAGTGGTGGTGGATCGAATAGAGCGGCGCGCAATGATTATTGACGTAACTGTCCCGCATGACGGGAACCTCGTGAAAGCCGAGAAAGATAAACAAATCAAGTATGTTGACTTGGCCCGCGAGGTTGTCGACATGTGGGATGTGGACTCAGCGATCATTGTGCCGATAGTTGTTTCAGCCAATGGCTTAATTGACAAGAGCCTCGACCAACACCTAAGGAGGCTCTCGTTGGGCAGCTGGATTAAGGGCTTGATTCAGAGAGCGGTACTTCTGGACACGGCTCGCATTGTTAGGAGGTTCCTCTCTCTAGAGCCCTGACCGCCGGTAGCTTGGACCCTGTTCCAGATACCGGTGGGCTACTATTTTTATATTTTTAAATGTTTTTTTTATAATCTTTATATTCTAATATTTAAAAATATAATTTATATGTATTTATTTTAATAAAGGAAATAATAATAAATTTTGTTTATTCAGATAACTTTGATCCATACATGTGACATAAACTAGTACAAAATAGTAAGCAGGGACTTGGTCCGCTGCACTAACATCCATGTCAGGGGACAATCGTGCCTAGCAGCAATGGCACTCAAGATGCTGTGGCGACTTCCACGCAACCGACTAATGAATGACGCGGTCTTTTTGCGCCATAAAGCTGCAAAGCCATCTGTGTGTGCATCCGCAAACATTGCTGATGCGCTACAGAAACGTGGAAGCCGCAACAGCGTCCTGAACGCATTATTAAATTGGACCCGTAGAGCATTGTACGCCCGTTGCGTGTAGCTAGCCCACAGTCCCCCGTGTACAGTGAGGTGCAATACGCATTAAAAAAGTAATTTTGACTGCGTCTGTACAACGGGAGAATCTGCGCGCCAACATATTCGTTTAGTCCATTACTTGGTTTTAAGGTGATTGCGCCGGGGTAGCCCGCGAAATACAAATTTTCTTACGTTTTTCGCAATTTGCATGTTAGTATTAAGTTGTATATTGATTAAAATATGATCCGCGACCGTAACAAATATGTATTTATAGAATTATAATCATTAAAGTCATAAATACAACTCTCCAAGTAATTCTATTGAATGACTATTTCATGAAATCTTACCATTTCAGGACTATAATACTAACTTAAGGAATTTTGTTACTGATTTTAATATTATAATTCTGTAAATACACATTTGTTACGGTCGCGTATCATACTTTAATCAACATACACCCAGACACTGAACTGCAAATTGCGAAAATCGTAAGAAAATTTGAATTTCGCGGCTACCTTAGCGCTTCCCCCTTAAACTCAAAGTATTTATTTCAATAAAATCATTTTGATGCAGGTACTACCTACTTTTGAATGATTAAATTTATGTTTATTTAATGAGAAAGTTGAAGCTAGTTTTCCGTTCCAAAAGGACGGGCAATTAATGGATGATGCATGGAAAATTGCTTAGACAGTTATCACACACCATTGTTGGTCTATGGGACCGTAAACTTTGTACCTTTAAGGCTTGTTGCTAAATTCACGTAAAACTAAGTAGAACTACTAGTTTAAATCACTAAAGGCTCCTGCAAACAGGCGCGACACAAAGGAACCGATCGTCGCGCGACACGCGGTGCGTTAGTTTCGCGTAACGTGTCCCGCCTGTTTGCAGGAACCTTAAAGATGTGGGGTCATTACAACTTTATCGGTCATAAAAGCCACTTGTACATCCAGACCACGATTTCACTATTAATATTTAACTGCACTAGACCAATAAACCTTCCTCGTTATATTTAAATTGATGATAAAACAAAGTAACGCTGACAGATTTTAGTATTAAGGGGGAAGCGCCAGATAGCCCGGGAAATTCAAACTTTCTTATGTTTTTTGCAATTTGCAAGTCAGTATTAAGTTGTATGTTGATTAAAGTATCATTCGCGACCGTACCAAATATTCATTTACAGAATTATAATCATCAAAATCAGTAATACAACTCCATAAGTTTGTATAATCCTAATTGTCAAGATTTCATGAAATAGTCATTCAATAGAATTACCTGGTCTTAAAGAGATGATGATTGATGACTTTAATTATTATAATTCTGTAAATACATACTTTTTACGGTCGCGAATCATATTCTGATCAACATACAACTTAATACGGACCTGAAAATTGCAAAAAACGTAAGAAAACTTGAATTTCCCAGGCTATCTGGCGCTTTCACCTTAAACTTAAATATTATCCTCATAATACAAAAAATAAGACCTTACATTTGACCAAGCTAACACCTTCCAGCCACTTTTTGTATTTCGAACTTTATTCGGACTATGGTAATGTCAAGGAACTTGAGTACCTACTTACTAATTCCATGGGTAAAGTTCTTAGTTCAAAACGGACAACGTAGTACCGGGCTGAGATGTCATTTTTGTATTTCCATATTTAAAAACGTTCAAAATCTATTCACAATCTCATCTCAGTGACAATCAGTGTCAAAAAGTTATCAAAAATGTAGAGGTACTTGATGGATTGAGACTGAGGTTCGAATGGGACCGTTCTTAAAAGGTACTTACGGGAATTGCCCCTCTTTTTTCGATCACTGTTACGCTCTTGTTACAAAAACTGGCTCGATAGTTTCTTTAAACTACTTAATAATATAATCAAAAGAATATCTTTTTTTTGTAAAAGACTGACAAAGTCTTACTAGGTAATAAATTACCATTGCGAACCAATAAACGACTTTCTCGATCACACCCGACTTTCTCAGTTACTAGCCATAACTGACCTTGCTTCGAAACAATGTAGCTACGCTGAAAACTCACGCACTTTAACAAGATTTATCGAACTTTTCATCGATAGTTTGAAAGCAATTCTAGGTAGCCTTACAGCACTATCATTTTGTCGATCAATTGATGGACAACACTATTGTGTATGTTATTCTTCTTTGGATCGTTAAAATAAAGGAAAGCCCTTTAAAATTAATTATTTATTGAAATAAAGATGGCCACTTGTAGAAAAGTTATCTCTCAGAGGGTGTTGGGTCATTGGGTCTATAATTCTGACGCACGTATTAATGGTAAAAAATCATTGCAACACAGGGCACAGGGGCATAAATAGGTAAAACAATGAAAATTTTCACGAGCTTTTAGCGAGCTTGGCGTACGCACCCGCAAACCTCACACCCCCGCCATAGACAATATAATAATTATGTATTTATGTTAGGTTACAGATAATAAACTAAGATATACTTAAATATTTTTTAATTATATTTCTCAGAAGCTCGACTAAAGGTCATGTAAATAATAAGGCGCGATGATTTATATATATTTTATTATGTCTCCTTTCATGCATATGTATATTGATAATTTCCTATAACCAAAAAATGTCCATATCTATATCCTCTTACTCATTAAAACAATCTACAAACTTTAAACTTATCGTTTGACCTACACATGTACTCAAACTACAAGTCACTCTGAAAGTAGGGTAAGTAACAAAAAGTGTTCACTGTCACTACTTTTACTGTCCGTGACCATAATGAGTGTTGAATTTCACATCGATATTTAATTATTTAACGCTCCCACAGACAAGCGCAACGCGACGGTAGGACGCGTTTCTGGTAGAATAATTTTCATGAAGTTTTCATAGAAATTGTTGTTTTGCCGCGCGAATCGATTGAAGGTTTAAGAAGAGTAAAATAATTGGGAGGCCTTGGAATTAAAAGTAGGATAAAACAATCAAATAAATAAATAAAAATTGGTTATTACCAACGGTGACATTAGCAAAATGATCGACTAACGATGGGTGAATATAATAGTTTGTCTGTACAATGCCTTACATTAGGAGGTTATCTATGCGTACAGAATTTAAAACACGGTGATTATTAAAAAGGGACGTTCAGTTTTTTCCAAATTTGAAAATTTTCCGGGAATCTTTTACAATTGTTCTTTCCATAAAAAGCTAATTCGGACTATTAGGAACATTTTAAAACAAAAATAACTGAGTCGGTTCAGCCGTTTTCAAGTGATGCGTTTAACAACGAACAGCATTTAATTTTTATTTATCTACACTATATTATAGTGTCTGTTTCGGAGAAGAAAATTGAATCTATATGTATAAACACTATAACTTTTGAAGTATTTATATAGATTCGATAAATTCTCACTTAATTTCCTTAGTAGAAGTCTGAGAAAGTCCAAGTTATTTACTCATCTATTTACATGTGGATTAATTTGTAAAATAAAAGTTAGATTTCACCAAACAAATAATTCTGACGCACATACAAGGCCATTTACACATACAATGAAAACCTATCAATCGTTCAAAATCGTTTTTTTTCATCCTACCATCACGCCCTAATTCTTTAATGGGGTTCGCAGAGGTGTAATTAAGTTGAAGATGGCAGAACAGCACTTTTAAAAATAACCGCCATACTTGGGCCATGGGGTCCGAGTGCCCACTTAGTTAACCGAGACATCGCCAGGCGGTTGGTCGACTCCACACGTGACCAGAGCTGACCTATTTTTTGGCCAAAGAATCAGCATTGCCATACAACGTGGCAATGCTGCCAGCCTTTTGGGCACTTCTCCTGTTGACAGCGATGCGGATGAATTTTTTGATGCCCTCTGATTATTTCCCCTCCTTTTTTATATACTTGTACATATTATTATTATTATTTTAAGATTGTTAGGTTTTAAATTATGTCAATAGTAAAATAAAAATACTTTTAAAAACTAAGAAAAAATAAATAATTTATTTATTTATAATTTTAATAAATCTATGAAACACCCCTTTAGATTCGTAAGCCCACGTACCCACAAGCGATTTTTTATCGCGCAGTGGAATGCTTACTGCTTAGCGTCCAGAGTTGAAAATCCAACAGTTTTTTGACGCGCTGAGATGCACTGTTGGATTCTCAATGCTCAGCTCAACACCGAGAGTTGAAAATCCAGCGCGCGATAAAAAAGTAGTCACGTTAAAAAATCGCCTGTGGGAACGAAGGGTGACAGGTTGCCATTATATTATTTTCAGCTAATGCAGGTATTAATGTTCGTACATAGAAACTAAATCCTAATGACAACATGATATAGAAGCTTGATTAGGTATTCTAAAATGCTTCAAGAATTCTTCAATCTCTAAAACATTACAATTGATCATTATTTAAACTATCTTTTAACTACGTTTCTGTTCGCAAAGATTTTGAATAAGGAAAGTCTTATTTATTTATTTACTTCCCCTTTATATTCACAGCAAATTACCTGTAAATATATGTTGGATAATCAATAACACAACCAGGCTGTCAGTGAAAAATGTTTGTGCTTCTGCAGAACATTTTTAATTATTTTTAAACATAAAATGGAAACATTATATATCTAAATATCTTGTAGTGCGAGTGTAAAAGTAATATACAAACTATTGCTTACAAACTATTCTTAAAAGCCTTTAAGACCAAGAAACAATTTGAAGATAGTGAGTAGTGTATACTCTGTTCCGAAAATCTAAATATATATAACTCAAAGGTGACCGACTGACTGACATAGTGATCTATCAACGCACAGCCCAAACCACTGGACGGATCGGGCTGAAATTTGGCATGCAGATAGATGTTATGACGTAGGCATCCGCTAAGAAAGGATTTTGATCAATTCTACCCCCAAGGGGATAAAATAGGAGATGAAAGTTTGTATGAAACTTTGTCAATTTTAAACCGATCGGGTGAGACTTTGCATGCATAAAGCTACTATGACGTAGGCATCCCCTAAGAAAGGATTTTGATAAATTCCACCCCCATGGGGATAAAATAAGGGACGATGGAGGATGTAAATGTATTAGTTTGACCCTTAGGAGCCGAGCAAAACGAAAAAAGTCAGAAAGAACACTAAGCGAAAACGAAGTAATAGTGCGGGCGGGCGATTCAATGCGACGGGTCGGGGGACGAGGGAGTTTTAAGTATATTGTGTATCTTACGATATCCACGCGAACGAAGTCGCGGGGCACAGCTAGGGTTTGATAAAAATGTAAGCAAATGAGTGCGAAAATGTACTTGTGGATGCCAATTTGTAGTGCCACTTACAAATTAAGTGCTTTGATTTATTTATTTGAATACTTAAACCTGGAATTCCAATTTTAAATCACTTTGAAGATGTGTTTCATTTGACATTTGCGGTTATTTGTATACCTCAATTTTCGTCGATGATTTTTCAGTTACAACTTATTCATGTTATTTAAACCACAATTGTTGGAAATGCAAATGAATGTGTTACTAATTCTCTTTAGTGATTGCGAGTGATTGCGTAAGAATTTAACCTGAACAAGATTTGTGTACACTTTTATCAAAAAGTTTTGGAACAGATTATAGGTAATCATCCTCTCTCATATGGGTTTAGGCATGATGAGAATTGCTTTGTCGGGGTAAAAATATTGACCATTCAGTAAGGTGGAAAAAAAAACTCCAACAGTAATCAAACAAACACTGAAGTAAAAAATATGAGTTGCAGTACTTGCTGCCTATAGGCAAGTGATCAACGTGACGACTTTAAACAACAAAGCTTTTGTTAAAACGTCTAGTAAAATGACCCGCCAATGATTGATTTGCATTTCTCTCTTCATATGTTAGAAACCACAAATTCACGATGAAAGAAAACAAACTTGAGACCAGGGGGCCTACTCCGAAGCGTAAACCCGAAGTATCGGCCGAACATTCGGAGGTTTTCTACTACACTTTTTTTCTATTTCGTTCGGTCGGTTCGGATCCGACCAAACGTCAAAATGAAGTTCGTTGACCAAACGTCAAGATGAAGTTCGGTCGGTTCAGGCCGTAGTAATAAGGTTGAAAATGGTGCACCGCAAATGTCCGCGATTGTACTATGTCGCACCCAACTAGCTTAATTAGCCTTCAGTTAACAACCTAGCCTTTTAACTAAACGGCGGCCGTTCAACTAGCGGCCTGAATGATATTCAATTATAGGTTAGGCTGGAATTGTGTCCAACCACGCGCGAGCCGAGCGAGCGCTACTTCCAAACTCAAAGGCTAGGCTGATAACTTAATGGCTAATTAATTTACTTGGCTGGGACATACATAATGTTATGTTTTGTTATAATTTTATTGTTGTTGTCAATTTTATTGTAATAGTCGTCATAAAAGTAAATCAAGACCAGAATATCTTAGCGCTTCTCACAACCTGCAACGCAAGCAGTGGGGCGGCCATTAAAATAAGACAATTGCGCAAACTAGTTAAATAAGACAGGTTGTATGAAAGTGGACCTAGCTTTGAAACTAGGTCGTGAATCGCAGGCAAACGTTACTGGCCTAAACGTGGTGGCTGTGTAAGTATAGCATACTTGTGAATATTAAAATAACAATATAGAAAAAAGAAAAGAAAGAAAATACGAAAAAAAATAAAATATGTATAAAAATAAAATCAGGTAAATATCTGGTTTTGCCTCGCTGGTCTAGTGGTCGCAAGCGCTATTGCTGAGCATGAGGTCCTAGGTTCGATTCCAGGTCGGGCAAAGTGTTATTGGGTTTTTCCATCTGGAATTTCTCAGTAGCAGCCTGGAGTCTAGATATCTACCCGGTTGATGACAATAAGCTCGCCCCCTATTACATGGGACTTAAACATAAGTGGCGAAATCTGGGTGTACCTACTATAGATACACTCTGCCTAACCCTTCTGAGATTACAGGTGTGATGTTATTTTATGACATCAGGTTTTAGACTAGCTGTGCCCCGCGACTTCGTTCGCGTGGAAGTCGTAAGATACACAATATACTAAAATAACAGCTAAAAAAAAAGAAAAAGTTCAAACCGATTTACTTATTAAACTAACTTGTAGTATAAGTTTGCGTCGAAAAGAAATTAATCGGGAAACTGGTTCTCGCGTTACAAACGCACAAACAGACAGAGAGACGTTGCAACGACACAGCTCTAGATTTTGGAATATTTACATATTAATAAGAGCAAATTAATTAAATGCATATTACCAACATCGATTTCACGTTTCGAAAAATTGTATCAAAATAAGATTACCGAAAGGTCGATGTCGTTTCGTGTGTGTTAAGTAAATGGTCTCTATATGACGTCATTAGACCGGCTGCGATCCTTGCTAAATAACAAATCTACACAACATAATTTGAACAAAAGCGTTATTGAGTTTTTCCATCAAGAATTTCTCAGCATTTGGATTATTCTCTGGATTTGTGCCCGGTTGATGGCAATAGGCCGCACCCTCAATTTTAAACATAACTGCCAAAATGTGGGTGTACTACAGGTAGGCATCTCTGTCTAACCCTTCGGGGATTACAGGCGTGATGTTATGTTATGATTTGAACAATTCTTATACATATGACATAAGCTCTTACAGAAAATTAAAAGTCTAGGACGATATTACTTTTGCAAGATATTTTCATCTTCTCTTCTTGTCTCTCTGTAATTTTTATGCTGTACTTAAGAGTATTGTATCTATCTGTCTCTCTCTTCTCACAGCTATCTAAAAATAACATATGCTGTGGCATATGGGCCATGCCAGCAAGATGGCCGACTTCCCAAGCTGCTGTAGTGTGTAAGACTATGTATGTGTGCTCATGTATCCTAATGTTAAGAACCTATGTAATCGATTGTAATCTATTATTGGAGAGTAATCAACGAGATACCAATGAAGGCACTTGTTTAACTCATCTTCCCGAACCTGCAACCTTACATGGCGACCCTGCCATCTGAGACGGGCGCCGAGTTCGGCCGCGTTACTTAATTCAATAACGGACTATGGCGTGTTTATTGATTTTCAATTGACTTAAAAAAGTGGAGAGTTGGTCAAAATGTGTTGCTCAAGTGTAGAGAAAGAGGACGTTTTTATATCACAAAGTGCATCAGGAGGTTCAAATTCGGCTTCTATGCAGGAGTACCACTTGTCGAACATTAGTATTGTGATGTTTATCATTTGCACCTTACTCGGAATCGCCGGACTTTACGCACTGTAAGTATAAGCTGTACCGAAAATGCCATTATTCGTCGATAAGGAATGAGGTTTCAGCGCAAAACCTATCACGTTCGTTTCGTCGAACGAACCCGGAGACTCGTGTCTGTTACGAGTGCCGCCAGAAACAGTGCGATTTTTTTTTTTTTTCGACAACCTTACACTGCGCCAGACGCTACAGTCGTCGGTTTCAACAGTCTGACTATGAGCTGGCCTGGCACAGGCCAAATTTTATTTTTTTATACTGGTTTTGTTACCTGTATCCTTCAGTATCGCCGCCGGTGAAGGCTATTTTAATTAATGATGGCCTACTGTACTATCGGCCGAACTTCCGCGTGACGATAATCGCGTAGCACGACTCATGACTCGATCGCCCGACGCATGCGTTTTGACCAATAGGACGCACGTTTGTTTCTGATTTGATTTCTTGCTAATGTTTGTTGTTATTTTAAGTTAAACACTCTGTACTCACAGAAATGCATATTGTCTCTAATTGAGCGAAACAAGGAAGGGGTATGGTCTATCACTAGCTGTGCTTCCGCAGAAATCATTTTCTAAATTAAAAAAGTAAGAAAGAATAATGTTTATTTGGACACAGTTCATGAAACACAAAAAAATACTGAGCATGCTAAGTTTTGCCGATAGTACATTTAAATATCACCACTGGTGAAGTCTACTTTAATGAGAATATTGCTAAGTGACATATAGGATATGCAATATGCAGGTTTAGGCTCAAAATCTGGCGCTTAACATTCTAATTACCATCAACTTGCTTTGTGATAATTTAAAAGTCAATGACCTGTATTAGATAGAAGTGACCATGTAACATTTAATGCTATACTGGATGATTTTTTTTACCGTCTCGAAATTTTTACAGGCTGTTCTACCCATGAACATGAACAACTTTCACTATGGGACCAACTATGAGATCACGAAAAAAAAAATCAGCTGTTTCATACATTTTGGTCAAGTAGGTTTGAACTTTTCTATTAAACAGTAGATTTTTTTTTCGTGATTTCAGAGTGGGTCCCGTAGTGAAAGTTGTTCATATTCATGGGTAGAACACCCTGTAAAAATTTCGAGACGGTAAAAAAAATCATCCAGTATAAAGATCTTTCAAAAACAGTATCAAAAGAATTTCTGCCTCTTTACCAAAAACACTATAACAATTACTTTTTACTTCAAACACAAAATATGATAGCCTCCTCTTCTGACATCACGGTATCCTTCATGATATCATAGAAATCATAAAACTAAACACAACGTCGTAAAAATGTAATACTTACTAACGAAAAAGCGAATTAACATTTATTAATAATATTGACAGAGCCATCTAAAATAAAATAGTTAGTCAATCAGCATAATTATTATGAAATTGGTCGTGAATGCCTTCGGAAATACATTTAATTTGAATGTCTAGACTCGATCCGAGATTAGACAGTGAAATCTACACTTTCTAGTATATCGTAAAAGTATGAAGTGTCAAGTAATTGTTTTGTTTAATTAAACAAAGAAATTTTCAACACATTTGCTCGTAAAGTGGCCTATATTGAACCGCTTTTAGGTTCATAATGCGTTCAAATAAACACACGTGCTTTTTACTTTATATTACCGCACTACGTCGGTAATGTGCGCCACAGACAACTATTTACGGAGATGTTCGCTTTTTTAATCTCATTAAAAAGACTTCACGCCTTTTAATGCCTATTGTGTACATAAATAAAATATAATAAATTAACATAATTTTTCATCAAATTATTTGTCAAAAAAAATAACATAACGTGTTCTACATTCAAATAACATACAAAATATTCAGTTTTTTATGCTTTTAATACCTATTAGACTGTACACCGGCTTCGTGCCTTTGCCTTCCCTTCAACCTGCGAAGGCACCGTGATAAAAGGAATCTGCGGGCCATATTTAATTTTTTTTTTTTACATAGGTAATTAGTTTATGAAACTTTATTTATTTTTGCCTCGCAAGTGTGTTGAAAAACGTCGTATGAACCGCGTGTGCATTGATCATTACACACTTGTATCATAATGTACTATTATTTCGCTCTCAAAGTACAACAAAAACTTAATCTATGAAGTACATTTTTTTAATGTGTTTGATGGTTGTGCAGTAGCATATAACCAGTGTAGGCCCAAAGTTAATCTGATTAACGATTAAAAATTAATGATTAAAAATCATAATAAAAAAATTTGATCATGATTAATTAATCGTAATCAAATTTTTTGATTATGATTTTTAATCATTAATTTTAATCGTTAATTTGATTATTTGATTAACTATTAACTACTCATTTATTTATTTAATTGTTCTCCCGATTTTTCTACCGATTTTAAGTTGGCAAACCTTTTCATGTATGCTTAATTTTACGGGGAAGCCCTCAATAGTATGTATGGATGGACCTAGTGCAGAATCTTCCATATATTTTGGGGAATACCCTTGTGTCCTACAAGGGGGCTTCCCGCTCCGGGATTTACCTGTCTAGTCTATATAAATAGGAATTCGGTATTATTTTTTTCATTAATTTTCTTAACTTTGGAACTAACAGTCACGTTTTAACACTATCTGGCTGACACACGCTCGCTTGCACTCAGTTGGGGATAATTTTTCCAGATTTTGCAACATTTTGTGATATTGTTTCACTCAGTGAGTAACTTAAAAACAAACATGAATTGTGATCATGACTCTAATAGTAGTGGTGTTTCAAATGATCCGTCGGTGTCGGGAAACAATTCCGAGAATTTAACAGTGCAATCGGAATCAGATCTTTCTTCTTCTGCTTTATTTGACGGTACCTATTATAAGCTTCTACTAGACAAATGCACAGACAAGAACAGAGTAGCAGTTTGTATGAAGTGTTCGGACCATCAAAGTAAAGAAGTTAAGGGCTATGGCAAAACGACATCTAACTTTTTGGGACACTTAAAACGGAAGCATGGCGCTGACACAGAAAAGGAATGTAAAAAATATATGAAAGACAATAAGCGAAAGAAAAATAAAAATAATACAGTTCTGACTTCAAGGCAAACTCCGAAAACACCTGTAACTCAAGAAACTTTTGACCGTAACTTAGTAAATTATTTCGTTAACTCAATGATTGCTTTTCGAGCCGTGGAAGACCCCTACTTCATTAAGATGATGGAGGATTTAAATGTGACAAATAGTGGAATCAAGATACCCGGGCGACGTTCTCTCAGAAAAAAAGTAGCTAAACAATCATTCGATCTGATTTGCGAAATAAAACAAAACCTAGCTGCTGTGAAATATTTGTGCACCACCGCTGATATATGGTCAGGGAAGAAAAGAAGTTTTTTAGGTGTTACAGTGCACTGGATTGATAATAACTATAAGAGGCGTTCTGCAGCTTTAGCTTGTCGCCGATTTAAAGGGGCACATACATTTGACCGCATAAAAGATTTGCTTCTGGAAATATACTCAGATTTTGATATTGACCCCACTAAAATAGTATGCTCTGTTACTGACAATGGGTCAAATTTTGTGAAAGCCTTCAAGATATTCGGAATAAATACGACATCCTTAATCGAATATGATGAAGATAATGAATCTTCAAGTCCAAGTAGCAGCAAGAACGAGTTAAGTGGAGAAGAACTCGAAGTGACTGAAGGAGAGTTCGGCACAAGACAGGAACACGAACATGATGATCTTCTGTTAGAAGCAAATATAGTAGACGACCATTCACAAAACAATTTGTTACCATTTCACTTTAGGTGTAATGCGCACACTTTAAATTTGATTGCTAGTAAGGACGTCCAAGCCTTGTTGACTGATAAATCGACATGTCTTGGAAAATTGCATTCCACAATAATGGAAAAATGTAACGATTTATGGAGTGCTGCTGCTCGGCCAAAATCAGCTGAGGTGATACATAACATTCTTGGACATACGTTAACACGACCTGGCATAACTAGATGGAATAGTTATTATGACGCTTTGAGAAATATATTGAATATCAGAACTAGTTACTCTCAACTAGCTAGAGCACTTAGTATAAGAAATCCATTACGAGACTCTGAATTTCAATATATTGAGGAATACTGCCAATGCGCTGCTCCAGTTGCAACTGCTTTGGATATATTGCAGGGCGATGACTCATTTTATGGAATATTATTACCTTGCCTGCATGCACTAAAAAAAAAATTACAGAAGATCACGACTACTCCAAATCTAAAATTCTGTGAACCACTTGCTGAAAAATATCTACAAAGCGTAGAGAAAAGATTTGAAGAGTTTTACACTCTTTCGAGTGAAACTAGTAAATATGCAGCCGTTGCAGCTCTGTGTTACCCCAGATTTAAAAAAAAGTGGCTAGTATGTCTAACTGCAGCTGATCAAAAGAAGTGTATAAACATTTTTAAATCAGTCGTAAGGAAGGAAATATCAGAAATCCCAGAGCTTTTAACAGTCAACAATGCAGCCAATAACACACGCCACCAAGAAGACGAGTTTTTTGATTTCAATTCCGACTCTGGCAGTGAAGCGGAATCAGTTGATGATAAAAAGAGAGCGGATATGATAATTTCAAATTTTTTTGCCGAGGGAAGCCAAGAACGAGAGCTTCTACGAAGTTATCCTGTTATAGGCAAAGTGTTTATTAAGAACAATACACCAATGCCGTCCTCTGGCTCGGTAGAAAGAATGTTTTCTTTTGCAACTATGCTAAATAAACCTAGGTCACACAAATTATCTGACGAAGAAATGTAACTTGAACATCAAGAAATCAGAAATGTAAAGATCGGAGATTAGTTGATTGAAAATATTCTTCAAAATTAGAATTCAGTGTATTTGAAAGTTATAAATTATTTTTTTGTTCTTTGAATAATTAATAAAAATATTTTAATAAATGTGTCATTATTTTCCATCATTTCTTTTATATAGAATTAATAACATTGATGGATGTATTAGTTTACAATCAAGTTAATCAATTAATGATTAATGATTAACGTCAATAATCATGATTAAGATTTTTTTTTTTAATCATGATTATTCTAATCATGATTAATTTAATCTGATTAAAATTAATCAAATTAATTAATTGATTAAAAAATTAATTGATTAATGCCAACACTGCACATAACAGGGGGCCACCACCAGGGGGTTACCAGCTCTTAAAGCAGTATTATTATAATGTTACTTCAGTGTGAGAAAGAGATGGAGCTATACAGGACGTCTAGCTCCATCTCTTTCTCACACTGAAGTAAGATTACAATAATACTGCTTTAAGAGGTGGTGGTCTAGCTCCTGATGATCTAGCGAATCCCAAGTCAAGCTTGTATTTATTGTGTAATTAAGTCGTTATTAAGCAGGGGATCACCTTACGATAGGTAGTGAATGTTTATAAAAAATAAAATAAATATCTTGGGACAACTCACACACGGCCATCTGATCCCAAGTTAAGCAGAGCTTGTGTTATGGTAACCAGACAACTGATATACATACTTATATAATTTATAAATACATACATATTATAGATAAATTACACCCAGACACAGAACAAACAATATGCTTTATATTAGTTGAATATATTTTTTTTCGGATCAAATGGAGTAATTTTATCATTAGACTAGCTTCTGGCCGCGGCTTCGTCCCACCGCGTCGCCCATCGCTCGCCCGCGCTTTTCGTTTTCGCTTAGCGTTCTTTCTGACTTTTTCCTTTTTGCTCGACTCCTAAGGGCCGTAGCGTGATGTTACATAGTTTATAACCTTCCTTAAGAATTGGGCTATTAAATGCAAAATGATTTTTTCTTAAATGCAATGCCGAAACAAATAAGCACATAAACCAGCCAACTTACTTTTATTTTACCTTCTTAAAACAAAACATTTGAATTTGACACAATTTTAGTAAGGAACCCTAAAAAATGTAATATGATTCTTCAAATCAATCATTTTTAACTATATTAAAAGTCCAATAAATAATTCGTGATTTTTAAATTCGGGGTTTTTAGAAGAAGTATTATCCACTCTATGTTACTTACTCCCTCGAAGTTTAGGAAAATATATTCTAGCTAATCCGATCTCTGCCCATTATAC
The DNA here is from genome assembly GCA_947568875.1 of Fissipunctia ypsillon. Lineage (NCBI taxonomy): Eukaryota > Metazoa > Arthropoda > Insecta > Lepidoptera > Noctuidae > Fissipunctia > Fissipunctia ypsillon. The sequence goes on from OX387662.1 coordinate 19,455,204, forward strand.
TTGTGTACAAAATTAATAACATAAACGTTTAGCGGCTCCAGCATGAAGATTGAAAAGATCAATTTATCCATATAATATATGTATACAAATTATAATTGACGTGCGTTCAAAGCAATAACTTATTATTTATGACTCAATTTTCTAAAACTGTATTTATTATATTTAGACATATTTTAATAAGATTCGTTATGAAACTTATCAAGTATTCACTAATCAACAAATCAATGTAACGAAAAATAATAGGTAATTAATACTAAACAATGATTAAGAGCTGCAAACGTGTCAATACGCCAATTTATAGAATTTAGTGCCGACATAATAATACTATACAATAACCAAGTTAAGCGACACAAAGGCACCGTGTGTCGCGCGACGAGCGGTGCCTGTGTCGCGCCTGTTTGCAGGAGCCTTTACAGTTATATTCATGTTCCTTAATCAAACTGATGCCGAGCAGTTTTTACCCAAAGTACCTAATTTGTTACTATTTAGGTACTTGTGAAGCTGGCTGTACCAAGGCATATAGGTACCTACATGTTTTGGTACTTGTACTTGGTAGTTGCAGTACCTAATACTGCAACATGTACAGTAGTGGGTCTATTAAACACGATCCATTTTTTTCAAGCCATAGATAAAGGGAAAATAAAAATCTTGTAATAAATTACAAGATTAAAATTTAAAAAAAAATTTAATTAAAAGTAAAAAAATAAAAATTTATTATTTAATGATTTAATTTAAAATTAAAATTTAGACCGGTCCTTAGAGAAATAATTGCATTCTTGATTTCTTAACTTAACTTCTAAAAGAAGACACAATTTTTTTTTTTTAGGTTCGAAACAAACTTTAAAACGAATGCGTTTCACACATCACAGATAGACCTGATCATCCACGACTGCACGTACTCAATCCAACACTAACCCCATTTTTTCAATCAAACGTCAATAAAAAAATAGTGTTCACAGCTCCATTAAAATAAAACTATCAGTCTTATATATACATATATACATACATACCTACTTCCTCTAAATTAGTAGTTATATAAAAATAACCGATCAGGGCACCCACGCGTATAATAAACGTCTAGCAATTATAGCTCAGGCTAAGTGGTTAATAAATACTAAAGAGAGATCGTTTTGAGAACGACTTCTGTTTAATTTAGACTAGTTTTTAATAGTATGTTACAAAAAAGTTGTTATTGGATAAATTAATTGAATTTTGAATTAGCTGTAGCGAAATCAAAGAGCCATTATGTAAGAAAGTGAGGATGAAAATGGCACGTATTTTCAAAAATGATTTCCTCGTTGGTTTAGTGGCCACTAAAGGAAATCCGATTTGGGCCCGGTTGATGCCAATAGGCTCGCTCCCTATTACATGGAACTTAATTGGCGAAATGTGGGTGGACACCAGTAGCGAAGCTACAACTTCCAATAGAGGGTAGCCGAAGAAAAAATTGTTCAGTTCTCATAACATCAATATAACATAATTTTAATGTTACCTCAAAAATTTAATTAATTCCTCTACTTTTCTTAATTTAACACCTATATAACTATAGATACGCGTTTTTGTAATGTTTTCTATCTTATGACATTGTATTAAATACCTGTGGTATGACTATGTATGTACTTTATTATTTAGTAATAGTAAACTCAAGTACAGTCGTTGATCCGTAGGGAAGCCGGTAGGAATGGGGTTGTATGAAGTCGTCGCCACTGGTGGACACCTCTGCCTATTTCCCTGACTTAACTTCCCCGAAACTTCTGCACATTCATTACATGCTTTCCTACTAACAAAGATTGATTGTTAGATTAGGCGTATTATAGCTTAACTAGAAATCAGATAATTGTAAGCAATATTATTAGTTTCCGATAACACTAGAATATGTAACAGGAAAACCAACCAAATTACCATCTTCTTGCTTAACCAACAGATAGGAAATAAAAGATTTAAACTTCATTTTAATGAGAAAGTTGCTCCACATACGATTCACTTCATATATGTACTCTACATATAACTTCCTATATATTTTTCTTCCTATATATTTTGAGAGCAGTAGTGGCGCAGTGGTAACGGCCCCGGCTTACGAGTTGTAGGTCGTGGGTTCGAACCCAGACAGGCGCTTTACTTTGTGTAAATAATTTCATCACCACTGCTCTCAAAACGGTGAAGGAAAACATCGTGAGGAAACCGGCATGTCCTAGAACTAAAAATTCGAAGACATGTGACATCCACCATCCCGCACTGGGCTCGCGTGGTGGATTACGGCCCACTCCCTCTCGAAGAAAGGAGGCCTGTGTCCCAGCAGTAGGAACATTATAGGCTGATTATGCATATTTTGCTTTCCTTAATGTGTCAATAATAAGAAAATAATAAAAAGAATAGATGCACTGAGTTTTCAAAATGAATTCATTAATAAATCCGTTAAAATTATGTCCATCCAACATGCATGTCATTCTGTCCGTATCTGTCAAAACAGATTTGTAATTTAGTTTGATCAAGAGATGAAATCATTATAATAACTCATTCGGCTTGTCATCGGATTCTTAGATTTGAATAAAATACATTTAGCTGGGGTTTTTCCGTCAATTTAATTCGAATTATAGTAATGACTACTTTAATAAATACTGTCATAATCATAACAATTCGTGATTGCAATAATATAAATTGTTGCTGCTACAATGATCTCCTGGCGCTCGAATGACGTTGACAGCGTGAGGCTGTTGGTAAACATTTATGCAATTGTTTTGTAAATATCAATAGAAAAAAATGTATTCAAAAAACAAGATGCAGTTTAGTTCTTTAGTTCCGATTTTAGCGACGTGTCAAAATAACCTTTTAGCGCTATACAAATATTGATTGCACTAGTTCGGCCATCGACAGCTGAAAGTTATTTATTGTAGTCGAGCAAAAGACGAACTTCATTTATTTGAATATTCATAATTTATTTGTATTTTTAATCAAGCTTACTTCTAATCTAACCTATAGTCTAATCTATAGCAGCCCAAATTAATCTCAACCGAATACTTAAGTACTTAGCAATTTTACCGATGGGGTTTTCCTTCGGTAAAAATACCGGACTGCCATACAAACTTTCATTCAACTTTCACTTTTTAACTCCTTTAGGGGGTGATTTTTCAAAAACCCTTCCTTATAAAACCGTTACAAAAATAACTCTTGTGTGAATTTCATGCTTCCAGGCCCAAAGATTTTCTGCAGTGTCTGTCTGTGAGTCTAGATTCAAAAAACTATAAACAACACTGTCCATGCCATCAACCTACTCATGCTATTTAAATCCACTGCTTAATTTAACGTCGAAAAACCAGTCATCTTAATCAAACCGAAGAAATCTCTACCTTCGTATACAAAAGGTTTCTATCATTTTATGAATGGACATTATAATACCAAATATGGCATTTAATAAGTAAATTAATGCTAGAATGGTTCTGAAAGGGGTTATAAATGAAGTTGAAGGTCATCTCATAGGCATGGAGAAATGAATTAACATAAGTCATACTTTTTAATAAAGAGAAAATGTTAGATGACGTCAGAGCCAATCAATTAGTGAGTGAGCTTTGTAATGATATCTGACAATTCAAAAAAAGATATAATCAGTTGCCACTTAGTCAATTATAAAATTCATCAGCAATTTGTACAACAGATATTTTTTTCAAAGGTAGCCCTGAAAATGGCGGAGATCAGATAAGAATGACGCTGGTATTAAGAAATTCGCCTTTGTTAGTTGAGCCCATTTCTTTAAAGACGGAGGAACAGCTACTGAAGTCCAAGAGATAGATGTTAGCGAAAATGGACGAAGGCAGTTTGAACTCTACTGTTAAAGAGCGCATATACCAAAAGTTGGTAACGTCGCAAATAGCTGTCAAATATTTACAAGTTTTAATTAATTTGGCAAATTTACTATATGAAAATAAGAAATATGGCTCTGTAGTGCACTAAAAAATTGAATATGAACTGCAATTAAAACCCTAAATTTGATGTTGTAAACGTTTCAGGTGTAAAAAAGGCATTTGGCAAGTTCCCAAATACTTTTTTTACATCTAAAATTATATATTCGGTGTTACGATATTAATTATTGCATTCCCTAATCATTTTTTTAGTGCACTACAGAGCCTTATTTCTGATTTTCATACAGTAAAATTGCCAAATTAATTAAAACATGTAAATATTTGACATTTATTTGCGACGTTGCCAACTTTTGGGATATATGCGCTCGTAAGGGGGAAGCCCTAAGGTAGCCCACAAAAATCAAATTTTCTTACGATTTTTGCAATTTGCAGCTCAGTGTCTGGATATATGCTGATTAAAGTATGATTCACGACCGTAACAAATAAGTATTTACAGAATAATAATCAGTAATACTACTCCTTAATCCTACTATCCTAGTAATATTATAAATATGAACGTTTGTGAAGATGTTTGGATGTTTGTTACTCAATCATGCAAAAATAGCTGAACGGATTTGAATGAAATTTTGAACACAGATAACGTATAACCTGGATTAACAAATAGGATACTTTTTATCCCGGTGAACCGACATCCACGCGGGCGAAGCTGCGGGAAAAAACTAGTTTTGTATAATCCTAAAATGTCAAGATTTCATGAAATTGTCATTCAATAGGATTACTTGATCTTAAAAAATTGTATTGATCGAAGCTTGCATGCTAATATCACGTCAGTTTAAAACCTCTACAATACTTTCATGAATCCCTCTTATCTCTTACAGTACTTGTGACATGCCAGTAAAATCTTCGTCCGTTCATCCGCAAACAGATCATTTGTTGGATTAGAATCCAAGAGATGAGTGCGGCCGGAGTGCGAGAAAACCAAAAGAAGATGGGAACCAAAAGAAGGATGCTGGTTACAGCCTATGCTTTAAACTGCGGTCTCTCAAGTCAGTAACAGTAACATGACTGGCTAACAGCTATTTGGCTGTATTAGAAGCCTTGTTTTCATCGGTAGGATGCTCCACAGTTTCATAAGTATGATAAAGATAGACGTTTAAAAGATGGCGAGACGAGCTAGAACCAACAAGCAATGGTCTACATTAGCTCTGAATTGTCATTGGAAACAATTGGAGGTCTTTGGCCAGCTATGGGATAGGCTGCCAGTTACAAAAGAATAAATATATTTGTGCTCTGTTATGAGCTCATGAAAACGTCTGGTATCATTTGAAGATATGAGTATCTATTAGTAGATAGATATTTCTAAAGTTGCTTATGAGTGACTCGGAGTTTAGACCGTGTAAATCACCAGTTTCAGAAGTATTTGGTTGAATCAAATGGTGGTTTACTAAAAGCTGAACTGGGACTCCAATTAACGTTCGTATCTGTAAAACACCCGCCATTTAAATATATTAATTAAGAATGTAATTAGTAATCAAATGATGTGCCTCCATCAACACTGTACCCGCAAGGGGCACACTCTCTACCAACCACTTTCATTCTCTTCATGGACAATGAATTAAAGCAAACGTTACTATAATAAATATTTATCAGCAGCAATGACTACCTACAAATTGACACTTATGATCATCACCAACATCATATTCGACCTTAAAACTGAAGAAGCAAGGTAGAAAGTCGTCTGCAAAGTTATGATTATTTAGGTACTCTGGTAAATCACGAAGACTGGGCTTCGCAACTTTTACTTAACGAAAACTTTCGAGTTATTGCCAATGTGCTGTGTGTTAGAAAATTGTTGAACAAAAGAGTAACTAGTAGGTAATAACTACTTATTCAGTTTTAAAATGTACATAAGTAATTCTTGTTCCTAGTTTTGGTTAGTCAATTCTCTTCTTGAATACCAATCGGGTATTTTTTTTTCCTCTACTTCATCATCCTAACAACCAAAATAGTTCACTGCTGGACATACCCCATAAAGAATCATCACAATCAGTAGCCATCAATCAACACCACATTATTCCTCTAAGAAAAATCAGATATTCTGTGTTTTCTTCTGTTTGTTATTCTTTTAAATTATTTGACCTAATTAATTAAATAATTTGAACATTTGTGAATTTTCTACACTTCCTTCAATACTTGCAAGAATTAACTAAAAAAGAATTAATTTTATTTAAGTAAGATAGTTAAGTAAACTCACCATAATAAAGTCCAAATAAATCACCTCAAAAATCCAAATTGATTATAACAAATTCAAAACCTTTAACAAAATAATTAGAGTACACTACACTTCACAGATTATAAAAGTTTAATTTTCGCGCGCAAGAACCATAGACGTCGATTTTTTTTTCGATGCGTGGAAGCGCGCCTGCGTGCGGCGGTCGTGCCGGCCAGTGGTCAACTGCCTTCGAGTTCGTTTCGACATATGCACAGCCACGATTCGTCGCATCTCAAAACAGTGAAATTCGCAGTTTATTAAATTTTTGTTTTAATTATTTTTCCAGGTATGAAGCGTCTGGTTTGTAAAGGGTTTCGTGAGGAAATTAGGAGGCTCTAAACTGTTTGGTTCGGGAGACAATGAGGCTAATATGTTGCCGGAAAATCATTGGAATTAAAAACGCATTTTCAATTATTTTCTTGTAATTTATTTTTTCAAGTCACATTCTTTCCTACACTACACACTTTATAAATGCCTCCAATTATTACCAACTAACAAACTTAACCGGTGCCATACCTTAAACTTTCTCTTGACTATTTTGTCAATATTATTCATATTTACCGGCCACAAAAAAACTTTCTTTGATGATGTCTACTGACGCAATATGTCATGGTAATAGGGAGAAAATTTCTACCATCTTAAATTATGACATTGAACCGAGCACTCCTGATTGCTAACTCGATAAGTAACATAAACATCACGCCTTGTGGGAAACAAGGCGTGATGTTTATGGTACGTAACGAAGGGTTAGGCAGAGGTGTACCTATAGTACACCCACATTTCGCCAGTTATGTTTAAGTCCCATGTAATAGGGGGCGAGCTTATTGCCATCTACCGGGCACAAATCCAAACTCCGGGCTGCTACTGCGAAATCCCAGATAGAAAAACCCAATAACACTTTGCCCGACCTGGGAATCGAACCCAGGACCTCATGCTCAGCAGTAGAGCTTGCGACCACTAGACCAACGAGGCAGTCGATAAGTAATCGATACTATAATTAATCGATATGACAACAAAGTTATCGATATGCTTCGAATATAAACGAGAAAGCCGGTTGGAGAGACTTGTACTCTGAGACCATGAAAGTGCCTGTGAGGGGCAATTGAGTGTAGAGAAATATAAGTTATGTATACAAAACTGTATTACTTAGTATGCTTATGTTATGGTGGTCGGGAAAACGGTGCGGGTTACTTATGCTCACAGGCGTATCGGTTAAGTAGTGAAGTGAGGTAATGTCAATGATCGGTTTTTGCAGAAAATTAACTTAAAAGGCCTGTATCAATCAATCTTAAGTTGACCAAAAGTGGTTACTCCAAAGGGCCTAAAGGCCTCGTTGAACTAAAAAAAAAAATTAAAAAGTGTTTATTCACAGAAACAATTTTGCAAAGCAGTTTGTTGGCAGACGTAGCTCCTTTGTTTTTCAAATATTAACATATTTTATTTTTATAATGACACTTTTTCACATAAAACTATTCCATCACTTCTTAAATTAAAAAAAAAACAGACATTTTTATTTTATTTTTAGTTATTCTCTACAATAGGGCTTTGACAAAAAATATTAAAAAAGTACTTATGTATTTTATTTTTAAGTAAATGTAAAGTGCAGGCCACACTGGGAACGAAGTTAAGTTCGTTTATCTTCGCTCATGTGGCTACTGCGTGTTTGCTTACTTCAGTTCATACCGCGAACTATGAACCAAAGTATGAAAAGACGCGGAAGCTACTTGAACGAAGCTAAACGCACTTAGCTTAATAAATCATTAGACGGAAGCCGAAGAAAAAATTGTTGATTTCTTATAAACTCAGACAAAAAATTATAGGCATTTTTGTAATGTTTTTAATCTTATGATGACTGTATTAAACTGGTATTAAATATATATAATGTGATGTGATACACAGTTACACACACAGGTGTACCATATTATTTTGCAATATAAGACATTAAGAAGAGTGATGGTTCCAAAGGGAAGCCGATAGGAATCGGGTTGTATGAAGGCTTCGCCACTGTTAGCTTTGTTCCCAGTGTGGCCTGCGCTTAAGGTGGATGCGCAAAGGTAGCCCGCGAAATTAAAATTTTCTTGCGTTAAAAAAACGTAAGAAAATTTGAATTTCGCGGGCTACCTTTGCGCAGTAAATTCGAACGATTTAAAAAAATTTACTTAGTTTAAAAACTTTATTCTTGTCCATGGGTACTTGGCGATACGCTTGTCGGAAGAAAATGGAACCAAAATTTTATAGAATAGTTATTCTTTTTCGATTTAAAAATTGATAGAATTTACGTTACGTTTAATTAGGACCTCTGAAGCCTGAAGTGTTCGGAATAATTTCAGAACTTTTACCAAAACTTAATTTTAGAACAGTCTATTCCTATTTCGTTTTGGTAAAAGTAGCGACATTCCTAAGCAATCTACATTGTTGTAGTCAGTAAGAGTTAAGAAAGAAAATTCTGGCTGTATTTCGCATTGGCTACCTCATTGCCTGGATGACTGGCAGCACCACTGGATTGACTGACGTTCTAGAAGCGGAACTGTATCGTTCCATTTTTGGTCATGACAACCCTCCATTTTGTGAGAGAGGGAGGCGTTATCCACTACCACCATTAGTTAATAAAAAAATCAGATGTTCCCTATATTTTGACGAGTTATGCGAATATAAATGTAGGGAACAGCTGTTTTTCATCGCGATTTCAGCTTTGGTCCCATAATAAAAATTGTTTGTTATCATGAGTTTGAGTACCGGTCACTAATTACCAGTCATCCTATTTAAACGTTAAGTATTCACCAGCCATAGCCGCCGGAATGACGGCCGCCGCCTCTGCAGCGACGGTGACTGTCAGAAAACTTATCTCTTCATCTATTCCAGTCAGGCGGGAGGTGACAGCTGCAAGCGGAGGGACGGCAGACGTAAGAAAGCGTTCTGCATTATGTTGGTCTATTTACAATAAAACATATTTACACCTACTTCCACCTAATTATCAGTGTATGCTTCTACAAGCCTTGTCTTTGTTGGAGTAGTCCAACGCAAGAATTGTCTTGCGTTGGACTACTCCAACGCAAGACAACCGTTGGGACAATAGGGATGATGCCTGAGTAAAAAAAAAGAAATTCTATTCAGTCCGTCAGTCAGATAATAAAATAATATTAGACACGTATTTTTTGCTTTATCATATTAATAAAAAATGACTTAGATAAAAAGCATTAAAGTTGGGGAGTGGGGGCTCGCTACGTCACAACTCAGTATAAAATCTAGCAAGGCGTGACGTCATGCCACATTTTAACTCAATGTATCGCCGTAATCCTTTGTTTACGTAAAAAAAGAAAAAATACGTGTCCAATGTTTTTTAATAATCTACCTGACCAGACAAAAAAATGTTGGTCATCATCCTTATTTTAGATTAAAAAAAACTTACTTTCCTTCATCTATCGCTTCCTAGACCGGCACATAGTGACTGCCGGTTTTCTCTTAACAGCTAGACGCTGGCTAGATTCTGTAGCCCTGTATACTATTAGTGTAACTAAAATGAAATATGATTACCAGCATTTCAGGTATCTATGGATTCTACGTCAAGTCTTACCAATCATAATAAATATAAGGCAGTTAGATCTTTGTTTTAAAAAGACCTTTACAGCTTATCAGCCAACAAATAACTAAACACAAACAACAGTATCATTAAGATATCTTTATTTCGTATTTACGTGAATCTCACTTTACCTCGGCTATAGCCAACGTTGACGTCAAAAGGCTAATGCCCAGACGCACACATCCTCTACAGACGCAGACTTGACGTCGCAGAATGACGGTCAGAAAGCGAGCCGCTATCACCGCAAGTATCCGTTGCGAGTACCCGCGCACCGTGTCAAGAACATGCTGCAGAGTATGTAGGCGCAGATAGGACACATTACTCTTAGGGCGGTCAGATACAGAGACGAAACTTAGCGTAGATGTACGCTTCGATCTGTCAAAATAGAAATAGATATATCATCATTCTCATTGTCCCTGTCCTAATTTATTTGGGGTCGGAGCAACATTTCTTTATTTATTTATTTAACAGTTTATGTACACACATATAAACAGACGAGAAGAAAGGAACAGAAAAATACGTATTTACAAAGGTGATGCTTATTTCTAAAGAAATCTCTTCCAGCATACCTGCGATAGGAAAGTAGATAAAGAGATGTAGACAACGTGTGTAAGAGTAAAAGAGAAAACAAAATACATGAAATCAAAAACGAATACACTAATATGAGTATATATAAATACATACTTACATACTTCCAAAATCAATGTTACTAAAATATACTATAATAATGTAGCATAAACACCATGCTTAGAACGTTGGCTGATAGGTGGGACTCTCCGATCTTGAGGCGGTGGATGCGACTGCACGCAGTCAAGTAGGCATTCCTCATGATCTGCGTGTCTCACGCCACTTAGATTAAATGGTACTAACACTAGTTTATAAGTCTACATTGTTACTAACAAAGAAGTGATATTCTGAAATAAACGTTATTATTATTTATTTTTTACGTCTTTGATATTTCTCGGGACCCTAGGGTCCCGGACCTTTGAAAGGCATATGAGGGGCCGAAGCCAACTTGCAGAGGCCCGTTAGACGCTTTCAATGGAAATGAGGCACCAACCGACGATTATCCCTGTGCGTACTATGCAAGTGCACCGAAGGACAACCCCCGGTTGGTGTAGGACTATTGCAGGATATGGAGACAAAAAAAAATATTGAGCTATGGGTTTGGATGGCTAAAGTGGACTGGTTATCTAAAACTATGGAAGGACTATGGCCCCTGCCTGACCAATGTTTGATAAATACAATACACAGATAAAATGGCAGGGGGTGACTTGCACACTCAACAACGGGCCCCCGGAAACGGTCGCTAGCACATAGTGTCGTAGCGACAAAGGGGCAACATGTCTTGAGGTGCTTAAGAGGAGTGGAGAGGTATTCCACGGCTATCAGGACAATCCCGGAAGTACGGTCAAGATCCCTACCAGCATCTTATTGAACTACTTCCTTCCTCCAAGCACGTTTGCTCTTGCGAATCTCTACTCAAGCCAGCCAATAAGGGCAAGAATGAGGTGGGAGGTCAGTTCTCGTCAGTGTTCACTCCAGCCGGCCAATAAAGGCAAGCCAGAGATGAGGAACATAGCTTCTCCCGGGAGATAGGGTACGTGGGGTCGCTACTGCCCAGCAGCTCGCCACATGCTGCCCTGCGGGTTTCTGTATCTCTCTTGGTCTGGCTCCTCACCCTAAACCTGTTCCGGCAAAGTGACCTCTACCATTATTATTATAAAATAATAAATACTAACAGCTATGACGAAGTGGAAAGATAGTGTTCTTTCACTCTTCTTTTTACTGGTGAATTAAAGGGCATCAAAGATATGTTGCAAGGCTTGGAGAACTCTGTTAAGCTCTGAATTTGACCGTATGAGTTCAGAAATGGATGCATGCAAGAGTGAAAACAAAAGTCTACATAAAGAGAATGTAGATCTCAAGACCACGGTTTCTGATTTAGCAATTCGAGTAAATCTGACCGAACAAAATTTACGCCAGCAAAATCTAGAGATCAATGGTTTACTAGAAAATAAAGCTGAAAACTTGGCCAAGACAGTGGTTCAGCTGGGCAGCGCTGTGTCTACCACGATCAAGGAAGACGACATTCTGACCGTTGTGCGCGTGAGGAAATTAGACCCAGAAAGCAAAACCCCAAGAGCAGTCGTTGTCAAATTACAGTGCACATTAATAAGAGACTCAGTCATGGCATCTATTCTACAATTTAACAAAACCCACACTAAAGAAAAACTCGGTACTCAACACCTGGGCTACGGTGGTGCTATCAGGCCTATATTCGTATCGGAACACCTGTCGCCGTTGAATAAAAGAATACACGCGGAAACTAGAAGGGCTGCACGTGAAAAGGGATACGTTTGGATAAGCGACGGCAAAGTTCTCGTCAGAAAAGCCGCCGGTCACCAAGCAAAACACATTAAAAGTATGGAAGCCATTGCACTGCTATAATCTTAATTGGATTTTGTGCAGTAATACCATGGAATTACTTAAAAATTCACCATTTATTACCAGAAATTCAGAGGAATAAAAACCAAACTTGATACTGTTATGTTGGAATGGATGATCCGTGGGAATACTTGGCACGGAGTGCGACAGGCCTCGACAGACACGGGCCTCGACGGGCCGTGGGACCGCAGCATTAGTCTGTAAACCTTCTTAAAACAAATAAATAAATCACTGGCACATAATAATTATAGGCACAAATCTCGAACCAAATAACAAAAACACTGACCATCAAAGTATCTGTTCTCAATAATCTGTGCGCACAAACACGCACAAGTACAGTTATTAATTACTTAAAGCACCTATTTGCTTGCCGGTCGGCAAACAAGACCGATTAACTATCTTACGTTGAGACAGATGGCTGGTTCGATCTTTAATGGATACCATGATTAAATGAATGTGTTTCTTGAAGTGATCTGAATATGAAAATGATTGATTCTGTATCAGTTGCTTGATTATTGGAGGTATGTAATTGGTTTATTTTAAGATTATAATATGTGAGCGTCCAAGCAAAAAGGGTCCAGTAGTGGGATATTAAGACCAGATTCGGTATCTAGAATAATCAACTGATAACAAGGATTAAGAAAATATTCAAAAATTGGGACATTTCTTTTTATCAGACACTTGAAGTTGAAACTCTGAAAAAACTTGATTTGAGAAAAAGCATTTCTAAACTTTGATTCTTGGTACAACTTAGTACATTTTTCTGATGTTTCTAAGTACATTTTCTGGTACTTAGAAACATCATATAAAGTCATTTACTTTATGAACTTGTAGATAATTGAGCATTAATTAAAATCGAGAAATGCATTTTTTTCACTCAACTTTACAAAACTGCGTATACCTCGGAAACTAAATGCCGAGAGCTACACCCTTTTTGCTTGGACGCTCACATATTATGCGCTTTTATGGCCCTGGGCAAGGAATGTATCGTTTTTTCCCTTAGAGGATTTCGTGCAAATTGCTGCTGGTTTTGTTACATGATTAGAGTCAGAGTTACCTGCACATTTTATGCACTCTTTCTGTCCACGCCATCATGTAACACGCTTATCTACGTCTATAGACTTCTGAGCGTGGAATCCAAGGTTCGATATCCAGTTGCCTTATTATGACGTTCTAATGCCACCATGAATCCAGTGCGCGAGAAAGACCTAGCTATTACATGACCGATAACACCATCCCTTTTTCGGACTGGAATCATGATGGCATTTATAAGTACTTCATAGTACGGCCCCAGATTGGAAAAAGTTATATAAGCCTATGTTAAAGTTTTAAGAAGGCCATGATATGATACATACATACATATAGAGTGACTGGTAATTAGTGACCGATACTTAAACACATGATTTTACACATGATAACAAGCAACTTTTATTATGGCACCAATCCTGAAATCGCGAAAAAAAAATCAGCTCTTCCTTACATTTATGTTCGCATAACTCGTCAAAATGTAGGGACCAGCTGATTTTTTTTTCGCGATTTCAGGATTGGTGCCATAGTAAAAGTTGCTTGTTATCATGTCACTTTATTCCTTATTTATGTGAACGAACTCTGTAACATGCGTATTGCAAACGCAAGAATTTTTTCGTACGCTGACGACACTGCAGTAGTGTTCACAGGTAACTCTTGGCGAGACGTTCAGCTGAGCGCAGAATTGGGATTGTCTGAGATTGCTGGATGGCTGGGACGGAATTTGCTCACGCTGAACATATCTAAAACTAACTACATATGTTTCAGTGTGTGCAATCGAACACAACCCAGTGCTGACTTTAATCTTAAAGTTCACCTATGCGATGCTGGAAATCACTCACACTGCAACTGCTCAATTATAAACAGAGTAGCTCATATCAAATATTTGGGTATTATCGTCGACCAGAGATTGTCTTGGCATACCCACATTGATCAAGTTGCTAACAGAATCAGAAAACTAAGCTGGATCTTTAGGACACTTAGACATATAATACCTATAATTGTATGTACTCCTTCAGGCAGGAACAAAAACTTCCTAAACATGATATATATAGCACTTGCACAATCAGTATAGCTATACTGCATCCCTGTTTGGGGGGGGGGGGGGGGGGCTTCTAAAACAAAATTTTTAGAATTAGAGCGAGCACAACGGGCTCTCATCAAGTGCATGTATTTTAAAAAACGGAGATATTGTACTGAAAAACTTTATCAAATCAGTAACCTTTTAACGGTCCGGAAGCTTTACATTACTCAAGTTGTTCTCACAAAACATAAAACACTAACCTATGATCCCAGAATATTGGCTAGAAGAAGAAAAGACATTATATTAAAAATACCACAAACAAGAACACTATATGCCAGTATTCAACTTTGTAAACGATCTGCTCAGCTTTATAATGTTATTAATAAACACATTTACATCTACCCTAAGAGTTGTTATGAATGCAAAAAAATACTAACGGAATGGATAAGAAAGCTAACCTATAGTGAGACTGAATCACTTCTACAACAGATACACTAACCCCCTCGCACACACACACACACACACACACTCACACACACCCACCCACCCTCATTCACTCAAATCACCTTGTTTTTGATTATGTACTCGTATTGTATAGTTTCTACTTCTTGTTTTTGAAAGAGCGGAGTCTCATATTACAGGCATTTTTTGCTTAAAAGGAGGCTCCAATCTCAAATTTTGTTGTAGGTTTAAGGTTATCAAATAAACTATTTTAATTTTTTTAATTTTAATGTGTAAAATCATGTGGTTAAGTATCGGTCACTAATTACCAGTCATCCTATATATTATATGCATACATAAACTTACGCCTTCTTCCCATGGGGGTAGGTAAAAACTACAGAACCACCCGCTAAGATACTACTTTTGTTTCGTTTCAATTCGCAGCAAAATGTGTCCTATGGGGACCGAATAGATTTCAAATCAGCGTCACGAGAAGGCAGAAGTTTCTATACCTCAGGTGCCATATTATGACGTTCTATTGCCATCACGATTCCAGTGCGCGAGATAGGCCTAGATACGTGACCAATAACATCCCTATTTCGGACTGAAATCATGATGGCATTAATTACTACTTCATAATACGGCCCGAGGGCAAGAATGTCGCCAGTGACTGCTTAGTACCGTATTCCTCGTGAGATTGTGCGATAAGCTTGCTTAATAGTTATGGGCTTTATTTGCAGAATCAAGCCTCCATGGACATCGTGGGATATCTAACGACATGCTCTTATCATTCAACCGGTTGGGCGACATACCTAATATGTAGTTATTTACGCTGCTGCAGCTGTTTACAGAACGTATATGTATTTAATTTCTAACTTTTTCAAAGCAAAAATTTTAATACATTCATGGTGCATTAGCCAGTGATACATTAAGAAATGCTTACATACAATTGTCAATTATTATACAACTAACTACATTATTATGTATTTACACTCGGTTCAAAATTAAATGATTAACTATAAAAATAAATACAAAAACAAAAAGATACTAAGGACGAATTTCACCAGTGACACTGAACGCGATCAGCACATTTAAACCGCGTTCAAGAGCTGTCAGCGTTTATTCCATAACAAAGATGACGCTGATAGTTCTTGCGAGGTTTAGTTGCGGGATGTTTGAAAGAGTTACCGTGGCCCCGGCACAGGCAACATAAAGAACACGGGTGGGTTTTAGTCAGTAAAAGTCTGACACGCCCTCCTGCTCCATCCAGAGTGGGAGAAGTCATTTGATGATTTCCCATCCAAAAGCAAAAAAAAAAAAAGATGTGCTGAACGCGTTCAGTTTCATTTGAGAAATTGTCACTTAGGCGTTGAAGCATCACATCGCTGTCATCCGGAAACGTGCCCAGAAGACTGGCAGCATTGACTAGTGATTGTTTTATTCTTTCTCTCTCATAACATCACATCTTTTCACCAAAGGAACTGTCAGAAATGTGTTTTCAATCGGCGCACTCCGGGGAGTTACAGAGAATATCCTGACAGAAAAACCCAAAAACATATGTTTCCCAAACGAAGAAGTGAAATCATACGCAAAGCGGCCACACTTGTCACCACTCGACCTACGAGGAAGTATATTTGTAACAAACACTGTCAAAGAATGACAGTTCTGATTTGAATGTAAATGATAAATGATTTTATTTCTGTAAGTAGGTTTATACAAACACTTTTACACGTCAAACATTTTTTTTTTAAACTAGATGAGGCCGGCGTTTCCTATCTGACTACTCTGAGAAGAAAGGCCGAAACAAACTCAGAGGTCACAGTCTCTTTAAAAGTCCAGACATAATTTTGTTCAGGTCATGTGAAGACCATGTAGGTTGGTGTCTGAAATGGTCTTTTGAGGAAAGAACCACACAGATTGAGTGGACCTGTCCAGTCAGTGCAAGCATCTGTCAGTAATCGTACAGCTCAACATAAAAGTTAAGGAGCCATTGATATACAAAAAGTTTTTTGTGTTTTTTTTGTAGTAAATATGTATGTATGTGTATTATAAGTTTATAACTTATTTATGTACAAATTGTTCCATTTCTAACAGAGCACCTGCCATCTAATCTCTTCACCACCCTTGGTTGACTGGTAGAGAATGCCTAAGGCATTAAGTCCGCCTTTGTACTTTTTTAAGTGTGAAAAGATTAAATAAATAAATAAATGTAAGGTTTTTTGTATATCAATGTAAGGAGCTCAACGATTCGACGAACAATACCAAAGAAAGGACACCTGGGTAGGTCGCATAATTTACTCAAACTGGCAAACTATGATTAAAGCTGAGAGAAAAAAAAAACAAGGACCCACATAGTCTTCACATTCACAGTAATTAAAATAATATAACATTTTACAAAGTAAATATTCATGTCATTGTATATATAAAATTCATCAATGACAATGTGTATATAAGAAAAAAAATAGCAAAAAGAAAAGAACAAAAAAAAATCAGTATGTATATTAAAAAAAAAAAAAAATTAATTGGAGCAGCTCAATCCCACGCCTTTTTGTCATCAATGTAATCCTTAACGGTATAAAAGGCTTTCTGGCACAACTTACGTTTAATAAATGATTTGAATGTAGGTACCTACGGACAATTTAAGTTACATCATAGACGAACTGAAGATGACTGATGACGGTTCATTAGTCATCTTCAGTTCGTCTAGTCTAGTGACCCAACGCATAAGCCTTAATAAAGCGGAGCAGGTGATCGCAACTGTCTTCTGTCATAAATCTGTCACATTTACCACAGATCTTCATCAAAGATAACCGCGATAATTGTCAATTAACACTCGAACATGTGCCAAAAATTAAATATTTAGGTGAAACAAGCAATGAAAAGTAGGCTGATGACTGTGTGCATAATGTTTATGATGTAAATTAAAGCTTTAGTTCTTACCCTGTTGCAGCAGCGGAAGGATTATGTAACGTTATGGATGTCCACGCGGACCTACTTACTTATGAGCACATTTTACTTGATTGCGTGGGGAAAAGTGTGTGATGTAGCTGAAATATGTTGTACGGTTAGCAATAAAAGTTAGATAGCAATATTTTAGGAAGAGAATAAAGTAAGGCTGTTACCTAGTGGCGTCCAAGGACTGGAAGATGAGGTGTCGGTCGTCCAGCGGCGAGATGAGTGGACCAACCTATTGTTTGAATCTGGATGAGGCTGGCACAGGCGCGTGGGAATTGGCACAAGAATAGAGGCCTATGCTCAGCAGTGGGTGAAGTCAGGCTGTGGATGATGATGATGTGGAACAGTTTGAGATTCATACCTTTAAGGTGCTTCCCCGACCGAACGACCTTGAGCGTTCGGTCCTTCTCTCCTCCGCTCCCTCCGCCCGCCCATATATCATAAAATTCACACAATTTGTGGAATTATTAAATAAAGCGATCTTTTGAAGTAAAATAAGACATTTAACTATTTATTTAAATTTACAAATTATCTATCCATTAGTCTTAGTGTAATCTTCAAATTAATAGACCTTTAGGAAAAGATGAACGCAATCAATAATTTTAGTAATTTTTTTACAAGGAAACTTTAAATGTATTTATAACACATACAAATAAGAATGCGCACTGTGATGATATGATATCGAACATTAATAATATGCTTCTAGATATAGTTTATTTCTCTTAATTGGAAACCCCATGGACATCTGCAAATACAAAGCTGAAATGTGCTTTAAAAAGCGTCAGGTAGCGCGGGAAATTCAAATTTTCTTACATTTTTTGTAATTTGCAAGTCAGTATTAGGTTGCATGTTAATCAAAACAGAATTCGCAACCGTAAAAACTATGTATTTACAGAATTATAATAATTAAAGTAATCAATACAACTCTTTAGGACCAGGTAATTCTATTGAATGACTATTTCAAGAAATCTTGACAATTAGGATTAGGTATACAAAGTTATGGAGTTGTATTACTGATTTTGATGATTATAATTCTGTAAATGCATATTTGTTACGGTTGCGAATGATACTTTAGTCAACATACAACTTAATACTGACTTGCAAATTGCAAAAAACATAAGAAAGTTTGAATTTTGCCCGTGTACGACTAAACGCCGACTGACATTTGAATCAATGCGGCTTAACGTGCGCATATCGGATTCACGTGGGTATCACACCTATCACACCACGGTGCTTAACTTAAACCGTTGGTCCTGCACCTGATCTCTCTCCGGTCGTGTCGGATTGCCGTTCCATCGGACTATGAGTGCAGAGTGCACCTGTCATGTGTCTGCGCACACACTTGTGCACTACAATATCTCCTGCGCCGAAGGCTAGTCTCTGCTCAGATTGGTCGCCATGGGCAAAATTCGGTCTGGAGGTCGGAGGACTATTATAAGTATTTTGTAAGTAATCCGTACTAAATTCCCTAATAAACATACTTTTTTCTTCTGTGCAATGATCGACAGCGTTCTGGCAGTCATACCTATCTGGAAATACTAGAAGTGCCTATGATTAAGTATATAGTAGGTATGCGGACATTGTGTCTATGGTCCGAAAACTTTGTCGTTGCCTTTGCTGATCTCATGATGCGTCTTGATTCATGAGAACAGAACATCACTTTTTGCTCTGAGCAATAGGAGTCAGCGATCGTCATCTTAGTCGCGCCATCTATGATCGTATATCTACAACAGTTAACGAAGATTCCTTACATTCTCTTTTCAGACTTCGAACAGCAAGCAACGACTCAGTTTGATGTATTGGTGGTTTACGATAGATGGCGTTATATGTAGTTGAATCCTGAAAAAATCCTGTCTGATTCGAAAGGAGCACATAAATCTGCAATAACATTATCTATCAAAAAGTAATAAAAAATCTTATTATGATATTACTGAAAATAAATGCTGTTATATTATGCTATTTAAAATTCACGTTTTTAGTAGGAAATTACAGAAACATTTGGTCAAAGTTAGCTTTACCTAACAGAGGTCGTAACTTATGACTTGTAGACAACTGCTACACGACCGCCGCCCGCGCCCCATGTTATCTTGTAAAATTTTCCATAGACATTTATTTTTCCGTTTTTTATTTTGTATTTATATGACCACATGAACATAAGTCTGATATCGCCAACCCATCTTGAGCAAGCCTGGTGATCAACGCTCGTGCCTTCTCTGTATGAGAAGAGGCAGGCCCTGCAGTGGGACAGTAATAAGCTGGTCTTCTTCTTTTTCGTGTGGTTAGTGACTAACTTGGTGTCAGAGTTTTTATGCCGCCCATGGGCCTCTGACTTGGCTTCAATAGGCTGGTATTATTATTATTATACATGGTGGCAGGGACATCGATGGACAACCTGTTGCCATGGATACAGTACATGATTCTGGACCACCCTGCGTCGAAATTTTTCGTCGGACATTAATAACTAAAGCATAATCATAGGCTCGCTTTTGACCAAGTGTAGCATAACTGATTATGGGGTTGACCCTTAAGTGGATACCAGTTGGTAGCACTAGCTAAATCTTCTTCTTCTTAGCGTGTCGATGGCAATCTAAATAGACTCGGCCCAGAATCCGGCTACGAATTTGGCGCCATCACTAGCGTCCATCAGTTCCTGTAACGTGCAGCTGACAGGACACGCAGGACATGATAATTAAGTGTCCCATCGTTTGTGGAACTGCACCACATGTACACTCCAAGGCGGAGTCGTCAATGAACCTCCACGTGAACAGGTTTTCCCTGCTTCGGCCAACCTGGGACCGGAGTCTGTTTAAAGACTTCCAGGTTACCCAAGACAACTCATGTCCAGGCGGGAGATCTTCAGCAGGTGGAACAAATGGTTTGGGTAAGGAAGCACTGTCTCGCCACAGCTGCAGTCTTTCTTTTGATCGTTCGCCAGCATAATCACCAGCTAAATAAAAAAAGGCGATAAATTATTTGGTCGTGAAAACAGTGACAGTGAAATAGGTTCCTTAGCAGGGACCTACTTAAGGGCCGGTGCACATCAGGCGCAGCGCAGAGCAGTTTTTACGGCCAAATTATTTATCGACTTTTTTATTCAGCTACTGGTACCCACTTAAGGGTCCACCCCATAATCATAGCATTGAAAATCCAGTAACACAACTATTAGTTCCCGAGATCTGCTTCGAGCTGAAGACTTGCGCATTACGTCACGCTCCCTCGGTCAGCATCCTAATTGCGTAACACACTATCAATCACAATTTGCATGAGTTTGAAGCTTATTACTAATCCATTGCTTCATATGTTCGAAAAATTTGTCTGCTCAACAACATACGCAATGAATGTTGTTGAACTTTCAAATTGAAACTGATTTCCATGCGGACTCAGTCACCCTCTGCCCAATAGGCACTGGGCCATACTGGGCTAACGAAAATAAAATACGATGTTTATATGTTACAGACTACATTTATTTGAATAACTACAATAATAATTGAATACATCGTTGTCTGTTCGTTGAAAAAAATCACCATACAGTATAAACATAATTATAGATTAATTTTACGTGTATCTACAAGATATTGTACAATTTTCAATCTTTTTGCATTGAGTTTTTTTTTTCATAATTACATAGATAATATAAGTACATAACCGCCCAACCCCAGACTAAAAGCCTTATGCACATGAAGCCAGTAAATAAGCAAGTTACCTACGAACGTCCGCACAAAGATTTTGACACAAATCTGCACACCCACTCGCAAGGTATGCGAACATAAATGTAGCAGCTGATTTTTTTGCGGTTTCAGGTTTGGTCCCATAGTAAAAGTTGTTCATAATGATGAGTACAATGACCCCTTACAAGGTTGTGCGTTAATTATGTTACACCTTGTATAGGCTCAATAGAAGCTCACTTCAACTTAGTTTTTACGGTGAGATTTTTTTAGACAGCTGTCAAAATCCGTGTGTGGTCGTGAGATTTTGACATCGCAAGCGAGTGTTCTGCCAGCTCGTACTGGCTTACTTATTGGCCTCGCGTCTTACAAGCCTAATTGCGCCGTTTTTATAAGTCCCACGTGATAGGCAAGCCTATCTTACAAATAATTATAAAAAAATAAACTAGGAATGATATAAACTTTAATGGCACTCATAGCCTAAATAAAATATTTAATGATGACATTATAATGTTATTTTTTGCGAAAATGTATTATTACTATTTACATTATTTTTTTTTAATATTATATTTTTTATTTCGTACTTACATAATAATCAGTTATTTAATTGGATGACATTTTCGTGATAAATGCTTGATAATTAGCGCCACTAGTTCATAATAAATCCAACAGATGGCGCTAAAAACTGCGAAAGTTTCTCAAGACATCTCACAGTTTGAAAATTATGTTCATTGACATTTTTTTAAACCTGTAAGTAAATAATAATATTAAATAATATTCGTTGTTATTTTTTAATATAACAAATGCTTGTAACAAAGAAAATTTTGTGAAAATCGCCAGTCATTTAATGCTCTCATCAAAAAATCATCCAGTTTTTTATTCAGGATTTTTGTTTTTGCGCATGACAACTGGTGTTTTCACACTACCTATTCTATATACCAGCTTACAATATTCCCGCTTATTTGACTAAAACTTTAGGTTTGTACACACGTTTTCTATCAACTCTTGTTTAAAGGTACATTCAGTGCCTTTCCACGCAAACAGCTACCGGACAAACGGTTATTGGTCCGGTATTTGAACCGGTAACCGTTGTGTATGAAAAGGTTTCGCCGTGCAAACGATTCCTGAAAACTGGAACCGAGTACATGTTTTTTTGACATTTTCATGATTGCAAAGACACTTCTAGGACAGATTACTTACAGTAATTTGCAGTTTTATGAGTTATTACATAATTCATGTTTAGCCGTGCAAGTTTTGCAAAACAAACGAAATTAATGACATAAAAAATTGAAGTACATACAAACTTCAATAAATACAGAATTAAGCTCAGCAAAAGTTACTAAAATATATTCAAATTTAAATGTATTTAAGGCCCCTTTGACTACAAAAAAAAAAAACAAAAAGTTATAACAAGTGTAACGCCGATTAAACTTATCTTTAGATTAACTCCCTTTTTACGAAACGTGGTTTAACGATAGCTGATTCAAGTGTCTGCTTCAGGCACTTAAACCAAGACTCGATCGTTAAACCCCGTTTAACGTAACTGTATTTTTGGAAAAAGGTGATGCAGGTAGCTAGTTACAGGCTTCAATGAAATTTATTATTAAATCATTTAAAATACAGAATTGAATCAGGACTTGATAGAAAACAAATCAATGAAAATAAAACTGTCCATACATTATTTAGATAATTATGACAAAAATACACGATAACTGACTTATTACTTCTTAGATCGGAAAACACTAACTTAACCATTTTCTCTGATATTAAGGCACAATTAAATAGGTATTTAAATGACTATATAGTGCTTAAATACTAACTGCATACAATTATGTCAAGAACACGTCTATTATTAAACTTGTTGTTAATTACTTACTTGAAATGTGTGCATGAAAAACCTCTACGAGTACCGATAGAGTAGGTATTTAAGTTTGGGCAGATAGCCCAGCTGCCGATCTTACCAGTTGGTCTGTTATTGTTGAAAAGCTTGGGTCTATATATTAGAAGAAGAACTTAACTTCCCTATCGATGGCTGGGCATATGGCTATCTAAATACCTTGGACGTTAGCAGGCAGAAGCCCGACAACCAGTCAACATAAAAAAACTGATATTCAGCCGCATCTGCAGATGATATTGTCCCACAAAAAAAAAAACTTTACTTCACCACGAAAAGAGAATAGTAAAGCATAACATTGTATCATGTTAAAGTTCTTATATCGACTGCATGGCGGTATTTCGTGGTTAACACCTCACCTCATACACAAAGCGTTTTGTTATTTGCTAGATCTTGTGAGCCCTATAGTTCCCCCATAAAGTTTAGAAGACCCGACTAATGAACTGTACTATTTTCCAAGCTTTTAGATTATTGACAAAAGATTTCCATTGTCTTGTCCACACAATGTAAATATTATCTACACCAATGTCACGACTTCGTGACGATTTCTTTAAGATAGCACACGATAATATTATGTAGACTATTTGTAGATAGAAATAGAAATTATTATAGCCATCTACTATACTAATAACAAATATTTCCGTGATAAATTATCTCATTTATTTGACAGATAACAAAAGCAATATGGCGGATGATGTAACATATTTTAATTTTTAATGACGCAATAATAATTCGATTAGTTTATTACGAAACGTGCTCTTGACTGCTAAACATATTTAAATGAAATATACAAATGATATTAACAACATAACCTTTTAATTTTACTTAAAACAATAAAATTCGGGCCTTTGCTGCGGCCTCGAACGGCGTGAAAACTCATGCAATCATTGTTCAAATGATGTTTAATCATCCGTGGACATAAATCGATATTTAATCACTAGATATAATTAAATTACAGTTTCTTAGTACCCTGTTTAACATAGGTACGGATTTCTAAAGTAATTAATCAATAATCGGAAACAACCCGAGAACGTTCGTGACAAATCGATTAAATAGAACCTCGATTCGATTCTACGATCGCAGTGTCGCGTTCGCATTTTGAAATTGGGTTATTATATTTTACGGCTTAGTACACAATGTTTTTTACAAATGACACTATCATATCCATTGCTGTTTTTGTATAGAAAAGATTAATGTAACAATTATACTTCACCAACATTAATAATTTTCGACGTACATTAACAGACACCTTTTACACAAATTCAGGAATGGATTATTAAAAGGCTATCATAGACCTTGTTGTATAAAGTTTAACCACACCTTACAGTATCCATTAGCAGATAAAAACTGATTTTTCTAAAAACGTTACGTTTAACCGTGGTTTAACTCCTGTTAACGTTACGTTACTTCATTAAAAGTGTGTTTAATCCCTTGTCATTTGAGTGCACACGTTATTTGGTTGTGTTCGTTTAGTTTCGTGATCGAGGTAAAAATTGTATTGGCTCCGATGGTGCGCTGCTTTCGTCATCAGCCGATAGATGGCGCCCTTTCAGCTGTGGCGTTGTGTTATCTGAAACAGAAATAAAGAATGTAAATTACCTCATTGTGTTTTATGTAGCACTTACTAATTTGTGCAGTGGTGGATAACAGTGGTGGCGCAGTGGTAACGGCCCCGACTTACGAGTTGTAGGTCGTGGGTTCGAACCCAGGCAGGCGCTTTACTTTGTGTAAATAATCTCAACACCACTGCTCTCAAAACGGTGCAGGAAAACATCGTGAGGAAACTGGCATGTCATAGAACAAACATTCGAAGACATGTGACACCTACCAACCCGCACTGGGCCCGCGTGGTAGATTACAGCTCACTCCCTCTCGAAGAGAGGAGGCCTGTGTCCCAGCAGTGGGAACATTATATGCTGATTATGTTTACTATTTTTGTGGAGGACTGAAGGACAATGGCTTTAGCTCCATAAGAAACAGGCTGTGAATTAAAAATGTACCATTGTGAAATTTTTAGCCATGACAGCCTTGAAGGTAATTTTAGAGCTCAGGGAGAAAAACATCGTGATGAAAGAAGATAGTATTCGTCTTCGTTTCGATAGCACAACAGTTTACTAAAGGTGGTTAGCTTAAAGCTTCAACGAAATAAACACGAACAAGATAGTACACAATTTATCAGAGGCGAAGCCTTCATACAACCCGATTCCTATCGGCTTCCCTTCGGACCAACCATTCTTCTTAAAGTCTACTATTGTTAAATAATATGGTACACCTGTGTGTGTAACGGTGTATCACATCACATTACATAATTATATTTAAATACCAGTTTAATACATCATAAGATTAAAAACCTACAGGTTTTAGTCTGTTTATGAGAACTGAACCATTTTTTCTTCGGCTTCCCTCTAATGATAATAATTGTAGCTGCGCCACTGCAATTTAGAATAGTCAGCACATGATGGCTTAAATGCGGCTAAGAGAAAACTAGCTTGATTAAAGATAAAATAACTTATTACCATATCCTTGAAGTTTCGTTCGGTTACTCAAGTACAGGTAAGCATCTACGAATATTATGAAATAAACTGGCTTTTAATTGTAATTGCACAAAATAATGTGGCAAGCCTTGAATTAACAATTATTTATTTATTTACTAAGGCAACAAGTCCCAATTATTACTGTCATAAAAATAAAATACATTCAAAATCATTACATCATTAAAATAAAATTCAAATTCATTCATTTTAAATTATTACAGTTAAATAAATAGTTCTACACTATGTGGGCCCCTGTAATGGAGCTTTTTGGTAACAATGAGAATAGACAATGCTTGGATTATGAGCGGCAATATCAACTATTAATCCCATACTTTCTCGAAGTAGGTATTCCCGTTTGAGCACCTATTTTTTGGGCACCAATGCATTGTGCATTAATACCTTCGGTGCTCAATGCATTGGTGCCCAAAAAATAGGTGCTCAAACGGGAATACTTCACTTTCTCGCATGGTTGATTACAGCCCGCTTCCACTCACAGAGAGGAAGCTCTGTGTCTAGCAGTGGGAACTAACTCTTGCCCGCGACTTCATCAGCGCGGAGGTCGAAAATTATCCCAAGGGACTACCGGGATAAAAAACTATCCTGACCTAGGTCATGGTCTATCCGTGCGCCAAATGTCATCGAAATCCGTTCAGTCGCTAAGGCGTGAAATGGCAACAGACAGACAGACAGAGTTCCTTTCGCATTTATTATGTTAGTATGGATTGTGCTAAGGCGCCTTGTGGGTCTAGTGGTCGCAAGCACTACTGCTGCCACTGCTGCTGGTCCTGGGTTCAATTCTCGGGTCGGGCAAAGTGGTATTGGGTTTTTCCATCTGGAATTTTTAGTAGCAGCCCAGAGTGCCCGGTTGATGGTATAGTCATCAACCTCGCCCCCTATTACATGGGACTTATGGGACCTATGCCATGACCATGCAATAAATGATTGAGTATTGAGTGTTGAGTACCATGGGACCCATTTGTGATTTGTACCCGGTTGATGGTAGCCATCCACCTCGCCCTTTATTACATGGGACTTAAACATAACTACCCTTCAAAGAACATAGGCGTGATGTTGTGTTATGCTGAGGTGGTAAGTAATAGTAGTCTTTTCGTCTTCATCTCCTCACCTAGGCGCATGTCTCTGTCGCATGACGTGCGGCAACTCCCGGCGCTCATCCTCGCCGAGCTGCAAGCCTGCCACCAGCTGCATGATCTCTCGCTCCTTCTTTAGTTCCTCGCGACCTGACTCCACCTGAAATCAAGAGGATACGAGGTTAATATTGGAAGATTCATTTAGATACAATTCACTGTCGTCAAAACTCAAACCTATTACAGGCACTTTTTAAGAGCGTTCATCCCGCGCGGGCTGGCAACGTTGCATTTCTAGAGGTTTTTCGTGATTATTTTATTAAATTTAAATCAAAGGACAGTTTTATTCAGTCAAGTAGGTACTTAGATCGTTGGTAACGACTGTCAAAGATACAAGAATGACAGCCGGGACCAACAGCTTAACGTGGTTCCCGAGGCACAGAGTCTCGGTATGCAAAGATGGTCACCCATCTACGGACCGACCGCGGAAAGCATAGCTTAACCTGATCGATCGACCCGTGCCGCTGCTGTTATTACTTAGCCACGAGTCCAATGAAAACTACTCTGAACAAATTCCGTGAAAGTGGAGCACAAAACTGAAGCGCTTTCGTCAATGTATCTATATTTTGTCGGTTTTTGATCTCATCTCATTTGGGTGGCTAAATATGAAGATTTGGTTTAAAAATCAGCATAAGTACAGACTTCTTTTGAACTTAGTTATGCGACTATATCATCAACATCAATACCATCTATATGGTACTATTATCACAGCAAAAGCCTCCGACGAAAGAAAGACGACGTAATAAAACAAATGAATCGCAATTACATAAACTATAGTCAACAATAAAACATGTCACCTTTG
The DNA here is from genome assembly GCA_947568875.1 of Fissipunctia ypsillon. Taxonomy (NCBI): domain Eukaryota; kingdom Metazoa; phylum Arthropoda; class Insecta; order Lepidoptera; family Noctuidae; genus Fissipunctia; species Fissipunctia ypsillon. The sequence continues at coordinate 19,482,850 of OX387662.1, forward strand.
GGCACCCTCGAGACCCAATATTCAATAACGATTACGTTTCTCACAACGTAACTAGTTACAATCGTTACGCAACGGTTACAGTAACTACGCAATACCGAACCGGGCGTTATTTCCTTATGGCCGAACGTGGGATATTTCACTACACGCACGAAACTAAACGAATAAACCGCGATTTTGAATTAAGAGCAATTTCGAAAATTGACCGTTTTACCCAATTCCGAACGTTCGAAGGAGTTTAGTGTTTTGGTAAATGGAAAACAAAGGAATTGTTTTTGCTTTTGACGTAAACTGTGTGCGTGCAATATTTGCTTTGTTTCAATGCAAAACCTACTGGGTCTGCTTTTAAAATAAACATGTTCATATTCGTGGATTGCAATGTTATATTACAACTAGCTTCTACCCGCGACTTCGTCCGCGTGAAATTTCTTGTTACCCTGACCCACCGCGTCGCATCGCATCGCCCGCCCGCACTTTTACTTCGATTTCGCTACGCGTTCTTTCCGACTTATTTTCACTTTGCTTGGCTCCTAAGGGTGGTAGCGTGATGTTAAATAGCCTACAACCTTACTCAAGAATTGGTCTATCAAATGCAAAAAGAATTTTTCAAATCCGACTTTGTGTTCACAATTTTATGGGTTTTAATTTTTTTGCGCGGAACCCGAATTATTTTTCTAAAATAAAAGTAATAAAAAACTTTTACTATGGGACCAAACCTGAAATCGCGAAAATAAAATCAGCTGTTCCCTACATTTTGAAGAGTTATGCGAACATGAATCTAGGGAACAGCTAATTTTTTTTTCACGATTTCAAGTTTGGTCCCATAGTAAAAGTTGTTTGTTATCATGAGTACAATCATGTGTTTAAGTATCGGTCACTAATTATCAGTCACACTATACAACGTGCCGTTACATTGGCGATATTAATTTAACACACGGATAGGGCTCAGTGGCACAGCTACAATTATCATTCGAGGGAAGCCGAAGAAAAAATGGTTTAGTTTTCTTAAACTCAGACAAAAAATTGCAGGCATTTTTGTAATGTTTTTAATCTGATGACAATAATGTATCTGATAATAATATATCTGATGAAATATATGTAATGTGATGTGATACACAGCTACACACGCAGGTATATCATATTATTTGGCAATAGTAGACATTAAGAAGAGCGGTGGTTCCGAAGGCAAGCCGATAGGAATCAGGTTGTATGAAGGCTTCGCCTCTGATAGAGCTAGTGGCCAGTAATCATAAAAGTTATAATAAGATAGAAAAATTAAAATTTTCAAACAAAACTCCAGTACTTACTAAATAATAAAGCTCTCTCTTTCCCTCAATTCTCCTACTCTTTGCACGGTATTCGTTTTAATTTCATTGATGCGATGTTATGATCCGTGACCCCGGCAAATGACCTCTGCGCTACAGTTCTTTAAGTACAGGTCCTCTAAGATGCTATTTTTAATTAAAATATTTTCATATATCGAAAACGCGAAACCGTATAGATACGAGTGTTAAATTAATGTCGACATTAAAGCGGCTCGCTGTATACTATCGCTTCGTTCAAATATGTAAAAACTAAGTCTCTCTGTCAGATTTATTTATTAGTCTGATGCCTTTACGTGCTAAGTTATCGGTATCACCATTAGGAATGCTGACAATACACTAACACGTATGATTTACACCTCAGCTGAGGTGTGTACTGAGCTCAGTACAATGACGCAATAAATCATTCAGATAGAAAGGTTTGATTTACAATGATTGCTAAAAAAAGCTGGTCATAAAGAGTGTTAACTTCGCTGTTTCCCGACGTTTCAAATGATTTTGCAGTAATCATTGTCAAGGTGAATTTAGTAGGTATGTCGTGACCAGATCTTAGAATTAATAATTTCATGAAGTGTTCGGTTTTTTGTTTCTTGCAATGGTTGTGTTTCATGAAATGGCCAGCTAAAATTGACCATGCCGTGCCGGGGTGGCGCGCGAAATTCAAATGTTCTTACGTTTTTTGCAATTTGCAGGTTAGTGTTAGGATGTATATTGATTAAAATATGATTCGCGACCGTAACAAATATGTATTTACAGAATTGTAATAATTAAAGTCGGCAATAAAACTATCTAAGACCAAGCAACTCTATTGGATGACTATTTCATGAAATCTTAACATTTCAGGATTAAACTAACTTAAGGAATTGTATTATTGATTTTAATTATTATATTTCTGTAAATACATTATTTGTTACGGTCGCGAATCATACTTTAATCAACATACACTCTATTGCTGCAAATTACAAAAATCGTAAGAAAAATTGAATTTCGCGGGCTACCTTAGCGCTTCCCCCTTAAACGTCAACGTTTAATGATATGTCAGTCGACGTTTGGCCATATCATTAATTAGGGTATCTGTCCTGGTCCGATCGTAGAAATGACCATATCGTGAGGAAAGCAACCTATTTATCGACATTCCCAGCTGACCACTGGCCATATCGCAAAGTAAGTAGTTGCATTTCACGGCGCTATTGGCACACCGACCAAATGGGTTAGGTTAGGTTAGAACTGTGACCAACCACGCGCGAGCCGAGCGAGCGAAGCGAGCGGTGCCGGGGAAGCGGCTGGCGAGCACTACATCTAAGTTGGTCGCAGTTACTATTTAGTATTTTAGGACCCTAAAAAAGAGATACTCTACCGATGGATATTCTGACTGTTTTACGATATGATCACTAATGTTTGGCCACATAATGAAGTAGTCGTGCGTTTAACTGTACATCAAAATCAAAATATTTTATTTCACATAAGCTTACATGGGCACTTATGAAATGTCAGAAGCTAGGTGCACGGTTCCAATTGGTCGTTTCCTATGGAGAAATACCGGCAAGAAAAAATATTTTTTTCAAAATAATTGGCTTTTACAATGTTTTCAAATTACAGCGCTATTAAGCATGGGAAGACAGTGTAGGTCTGTCAACAAGTCCTGTCATATCGTTAAACGTTGAGTATTCAATGATCTGGCCAGACCACATCATGATGTGACCAGCGGTCGATGTTCTATTTCATGAAATACAACCACTTCATGAAATGGTCAAAAATTTTCATGAAATTATCAATTCTAAGATCTGGTCACGACAGGTATATTTTCATGTGACGCGATGCTACACTATGGGGCATATTATAAAGTTTTAAAATGTTCAGTAAAATCGAAAATATGACGACAGTAAATAAGTAGTGACATAAAATAAGCGTTTTCCTTCCATGAGCTACATTCTCCCTTACGGCACAGAATATACAGGGTCAAATTAAATTAGCTAGTGAAACTCCGCAGACGTAATTGGTTGGATATCTAAGCCCGGCAAAATAAAAATAAAACATTTGATCTTTTTGGGGTCAACGACCGCTTGTGGTGTTGTTACTTGGTGTTGGTACGAGTTAAGAAAAATCGGTTTTTTTTTTGTTTCATCGTGTTAAGTACCCATCACGTCTGTGAAGTTTATACAAAAAAAAAAAAAGATTTTTAAACTAATATTATTTCAACTACAGTGCGGTTGATGATCCCAAAAAAAAATCATCAAATTTATTTATTTTTTACTTTATCGTGTTTAGATATCAATACCCCATCACGTTTGCGGAGTTTCGTTAGCTAATTTAATTTGACCCTGTATAATAGTACAAGTACTTACGGTCTGTTCTAAAAGTATCTAATGAAAATGTAAACAAATGGATCTGAAAAAGTACCCGTGGATGTTGTAGTGCGAGTTAATAATTGAGTGCTTTGATTTGATTTTGAATACTTAAACCCGAATTTCTAAATAAGTAGTAGTATGTACCTAAGTCAGTAAGTAAATAGAGGATAATTTTATAACCTCAATTTTGTTGATGATTTTTCAAATATCAAATATTACAATTTAATAATAATGTTATTCTAAAAATAATCTTTGGAAAAAGTGGTGAGATGTCAAGTTGAAACCTTCTAAATACAGGTGAATGTGCTAATTTCCATACTGAGCGATTGCGTAAGAATTTAAGAGGATTGTGAAGTGCCAATACGCAGCGCGAGTAGGTATTTTCAAAAATGCTATTTATTTCACACTTGCTCTCTCTCCCTCCGGGCGTGAACATATCGTACGATAGAGAGAATTGCAAGTCTTAGAGGCAATTACCTATATTTCCTTTTTGAAATATTGTTTCGGGCGATAACGTCTTCACCCCCCTTAAACCTTTACGAAATGAGACAATTTTGGTCTCATTAGATTCAGCACACCTTAATCTAGGTCTTTACGTTTTTCTTATTTAATACTTCAGTTCAGTTAAATAAAAAATAAATAAACACGCTCGAGGAAGTTTTAGTTTAGGTCAAGAATATAGATATTTAGATGCTAATAACTTATATCGTACGCAATATTTCTTTTTAATAAAATCTTCCGGACCTAGTTTTTCATTATATCTACAACATTTCCAAAAATTATGAAAATTAGACTATGTTTACAGGGGAAAAACGTTATCGCTTTTTGTATGAAAATTTACAGCTTCACAATCCTCTTAACCAGCGGGGCAATTGCGTAACACACTTACAGTAGGAATCGGTTTCATTTTGACAGTTCAACAACATTCATTGCGTTATTTACGTTGTTGAGCGGACAAATTTTTTGAACATAATGTATGAAGCAATGGATTAACAATACGTTTCAAAATAAGACAGATTCTGATTGATAGTGTGTTACGCAATTATGGTGTTGAACAGGGTTTGTTTACACTTTCATCAGATATTTTTGGAACAGACTATACCTACTTAATACGTGAGAAGTACTAGAGAAGAAACTAGACGAAATACCAATATTTCTATTAAGGGGGAAGCGCCAGCTAGCCCGCGAAATTCAAACTTTCTTATGTTTTTTGCAATTTGCAAGTCGGTATTAAGTTGAATGTTGATTAAAGTATCAATCATTTGCGATCGTAACAAATATGCATTTACAGAATTAGAATTATCAAAATCAGTAATACAACTCCATAAGTTTGTATAATCCTAAATGTCAAGATTTCATGAAATAGTCATTCAATAGAATTACCTGCTTTTAAAGAGTTGAATTGATGAATTTAATTGTTATAATTCTATAAATACATACTTGTTACGGTCGCGAATCATATTTTGATCAACATACAACCTAATACTGACTTGCAAATTGCAAAGAACGTAAGAAATTTTGAATTTTGGGGGCTACCCTGTCGCTTTCGCCTTAATGACATGTGTCCTAAAGTACTCGATCTACCTCGCCAATCTGTCAAATTACGATAAATGTCAAAAAAAAAATATCTTGCCTTATTACGTTCACGATCGACATAACTGCACACGCAATTTCAAAGTAATTTCGTACTTCGTAGTGCGAAGGGAGTGCATGGTTCCCACGCTGCGATTGTAAACTTGTGTCATATCGAGTGACGTTTTGAAGTGAATCGAGATTCGAGTGCTGTGCTGACTCGATGTGGGTGTCATCGTGATTTATTTTTATTATAATGCGATCAATTTGAATATGCTTCGAATTTTCAACTATTTCCGAGGAATGTGTAAGCTGGTGATTTATATCTATCTACTTTCAATATCTATCTAAATGTTATCTATTATCTCGGCCTGTTGCAGGCCTCATTAAGTAGGTTAGGCTCTTGGTCCCGGCTGTCATTCGTAGATCTTTGACAGTCGTTATGGGTGCCAGAAGCCCGGAAACCTGAGAACCAGTCTTACCAAGGGACAGTGCTACCCAGAAACTGAGTTGTGGAGGAGAGATAGGCAGTCGTTCCGTATAAAAAAACTGATATTCAGCTGAATCCGGTTAGACTGGAACAAGCCGACCCCAACATAGTTGAGAAAAGGCTACGCAGATGATGAAATTGAATAATAAGCTGGTGAATTTACACACATACTTACATACATAAACTCACGGCTTCTGCCCATGGGGGTAGGCAGAAATTACAGAACGCCACCTGCTACGATCCTTACATACTCCTTTTGCCTCGTTTACATTCATACATCTGGTCATACACGCACGCCGATTGCGAGTACTACGCACCTGACTTTTGTGAAGAACATCATCAATAAGGTCTCTGTATAAACTTCTGGGGCATCCTCTCCCAGCATTCCAGTACATATTATTAGTCGCCTTTCATTCATCCCCTCAACATGATCTAATAATCTAAGCATTCCTACTCTTTTCAGTTTCTTTCACTAATTAGGTACATCTTCTTTTACACCGCAGTGTTGCCTTAGCACATCATTCTCAGCCTATCATTCATAGTTAAGCTCACGCGACACGCGTTGCCTTTGTATCGCGTCGCGTGTTTGCAGGAGCCTTTACACCACGCATGCTTCGGAACGTACGCATTTCCACAGCATTAATGTAGCTGGTGAATTATCTACAACAAAATGTGGGTATGTTGGCTTTGCTTATCTTTTACTTCCCTCATAAGCAGTGATAGGAATAGGTAGTGCTAATTTACCTAAACTTCGAGGAAGGAAGTAACATAGAGTGGATAATACCTCCTCTAAAATCCCGCAATAATTTTAATGATGTTTAAATCCCGGGATTTAAAAACCACGAATTTTTTATCGGACTTTATTTGTAGTTACAAATTATTGATTTGAAAAATCATTACATTTTTTAGGGTTACACACACACACACATTTATATATGTAATTTTATGGTGTACATAGTAAAGAGTATTCTATCTATCTATAAATAAAGTCCAATAAATAATTCGTGGTTTTTAAATCCCGGGATTTAAACGTCATTAAAATTATTCCGGGATTTTAGAGGAGGTATTATCTACTCCATGTTACTTCCTTCCTCGAAGTTTAGGCAAATTAGCACTACCTATTCCTATCACTGCTCATAAGGAAAATAAAAAATAAATCACTGCGCTATGATTTTGCATAATAAACTTTACTCCCTAGTTTTAGCAAAGTCATTTCCTTACGCTTTCTTAGTAACACAAAGCGGAAAGTAGATAAAGCAATAACCACAAAGAAAGTCGTACTGGTACTGTGTAATTAGAATCATTCATAATTCGCAATCGAAAGATTACGACTAGAGATTTTAGTTTAATTTATTCACACAACTTCCTAACACCTGTATTCCCCGAAGGGTTGGGCAGAGGTGCACCTGTAGTACACCCACACAGTTATGTTTTAGTCCCATGAGGTGAGCCTATCAGGGGCGTAGCCTTCATACAACCCGATTCCTGTCGGCTTCCCTTCGGACCAACTACTCTTCTTAATGTCTACTATTGTCAAATAATGTACACTTGTGTGTGTAACTGTATATCACATCACGTTACATAATTATATTTAGTACCAGTTTAATACATCATAAGATTAAAAACCTACTGTTCTTGGCTGAGTTTATGAGAACTCAACAATTTTATCTTCGGCTTCCCTCTAATGATACTTGTAGCTGCGCCATTGAAGAGCCTATTGCCATCAACTGGGCACAAATCCAGACTCCGGGCTGCTACTAAGAAATTCCAGGTGGAAAAACCCAACGCCCGACCCGGGAATCGAACCCAGGACCTCATGCTCAGTAGTAGCGCTTGCGACCACTAGACCAACGAGAAAATTTACTAACGCACAGTCAAAGAAAACGTATTGTAAATAACTTCGGTCAGACAATCAAAGCATTTTAGGTTGACAGAGAACAACGGCCAATCGAATTAACTGAAAACAGATTAAATTCATTCGCTTTCAGAAACCTGCGGGATAAATGCATAACACACATAAAATAGCATCGGTGGTAATGCCTTTCATATTTTGACAGTTCACCCACGTTCATTGCGTTATTTACGTAGTTGAGCAGACGAATTATTCAAACCTATAAAGCAATGGATTAGCAATATCCTTTTAAACCCTCGGATTATTATTAATACAGTGGCTGGGGTAAATCTCATTACAAATCTTTAACATTAGCTCAAAGACTTACACAATAATGCCACCTAGATCCCTGCCCATCCCTTTAAATAGCAATCGTAATGAATACACATATCGCAACGGAGTAGTCGTCTTACTTTCTACGGCCAGCTATGCAAACGCTGTCTATTTGCACTGCGACGCGCATGCGCTGTGTACTAATCGTCGGTGTACGCGCATTTAAATGTGCGCACCGATATAGGCAGTTGGTTGATACTTGTTTGTTGGGAAAGGTTCCACATCAATGTGGGTTGCAGTCAGCCTATCCAAACGTTGACCATACATAACTGGCTCCAAAAGTATCTAATGAAAATGTAAACAAATGGATCAGAAAACATTCCTGTGCATGCGTCATGCAAGTTTATAATGCCACTTACAAATTGAGCGCTTTGGTTTATTATTTGAATATCTAAACCCGAAATTCTAATTTTAAATCGCCAAAGGTATATTTTATTTGACAATCGAGGTTAATTTTATAACCTCAATTTTCGTCGACGATTTTTCAATTACGTAGGTACAGAGATCGGAATAGGTAGAATATATTATTTACCTAAACTTCGAGGGAGTAAGTAAGATAGAGTGGATAACACCTCCTCTAAAATCAAGCGATGATGATAATGACGAAACAAATAAGCACATAAACCAGCCAACTTAGTTTTATTTTACCTTCTTAAAACAAAACATTTGAATTTGACACAATATTAGTACGGAACTCTAAAAAATGTAATATGATTCTTCAAATCAATCACTTTTAACTATATAAAAAGTCCAATAAATAATTCGTGATTTTTAAATTCCGGGTTTTTAGAGGAGGTATTATCCACTCTATATTACTTACTCCCTCGAAGTTTAGGTAAATGTATTCTACGTATTCCGATTTCTGATTATGTAGATCCTTCTTAATACAGATGAATGTGTTACTTATTAATTACATTTAGTGAATGATTGCATAAGAACAGGGTCCGTTTACATTTTCATTAGATACTTTTGGAACAGACCATAGAACTTTGTTGTATTTGTATTTGTTGGCTCCTGCAAACAGGCGCGATACTACACTGCGTGTCGCGCGACGAGCGGTGCCTTTGTATTGCGTCACGTGTCGCGCCTGTTTGCAGGAGCCTTTATGCGATAGAACATTTAGACGTCGAAAATAACACACAATCACAATCTGTCTTTGAAGCCCTTTTAATGAGTTAATCTGTCATCATGACATTATACAGGCTGTTGCATAAATTGAATATACAGGATAATTTTAAAAGGAGTGCGGATATTTTAGGAGGTAATCAGGTGCATAAAACTGAACAACTTTCCCCAAGGAACATAGGTCGAAATCTTAAAATTGACCTGCACCTGATTACCTCCTGAAATATTCGCACTCCTTTTAAACTTATCCTGTATGTATTTGATCGACCTATAGGATCCTGTTGACCGATTAAGAGAGATCGCTCTGTAATTTTTTGTCACTGGCCCAACACAATTATCCGAAAGTAATTGCATACGCACGTACTTTTAATGTTACTTGCAACTAATTTCGACCAGTCCATCGATTGATTTAAATATTAATTAATGGTGAATCAATATGGTCTCGCCCCGTTAACTCTGCCATATACAATGGAGACCGTGTCACCTAGAAAGGATAACTTTGCATGGCCCTAACTTTGATGTGCGATCATTGTCTATGGGCTTCGTGGATTAAAAATAATTTAAATTGAACTGACTGGTTGAACTGATTCAATTGAGTGCCTCGTTGGTCTATTGGTCGCAAAGCGCTTTTTCTGACCATGAGGTCCTATGTCCGATTCCCAGGCCGGGCAAGTGTTGTTAGGTATTGGGGTTTTCCTATCTAAAATTTGTCAGTAGCAGCCCGGAGTCACGATTTGTGCCCAGTTGATGGCAATAGGCTGGCAGTCTATTACAGGGGACTTAAACATAACTGGCGGAATGTGGGTGTACTATAAGTACACCTCTACCCGACCCTTCAGAGGCACGAGGCATGATGTTATGTTATGTTAAATTGAACCTAGCTACTACTAAGTCCAAGCAAACTTATAAAGAATTTTACTGGTTGATGAGCGATAGCCGCGCATGAAGTGGGTTCGATTCCCGGATGGGACTTGTTATTGTTATTGGGTTTTTGTTTATTCTTAAAGGCAGGATTCTGTTACTGCCGATCTATTCTGTAAAAATCTCACCATGAAAACAGGTGAAGTGAGCTTGAAGTGAGCTGTCATTTCATCTGATGCTAGGGATTGACACTTTTGACAGCTCACTACTTCACCTAAAGAAGCAACAGAGGCGCGAATTTACTTTCTGTGATCTAGATAATGCTTATATTCAATTGAAACTAAATTAAAATCACGGACACTTCTGAGAATTGTAAAAAATACAAAACACTTTCTGATTTTGAGATTATAATTAGGCCAATAGAAACTTAGCGTTTATTGGTGAAAATACATTGGATTTTATATTTAAACGTTTCATTACACACTGTTAGGTTGTCAGAAAAATTCTTTATTTATACTAATTTATTTGTAGTTATGACTAGATAAGGGCTATGGACTGTTTCGTTTTTGTGTGATATAGGAGTAAGTATTGCATTTTACTACGAATACTACATAAGTAAAATCTCGCTTCACTCGCTTGTTTACCTAAAAGAGTTAGGCAGAGTACCAGAGGTATACTGTAATTAATGTCAAACAGTCATCTGTCAATTATTTTTAAAAGATTATCCGTGTAGTTTCTTGCCGGCTCTTCTCCATAGGAAACGAACGACCAATTGGAACCGTGCACTTTGCTTCTAACGTTTCAGTGCCCATGTAGGTTTATGTGAAATAAAATATTTTGACACTGACATGTCGATATTGGTCGTTTCACACAGCGCTGAGAGTGCTGAGTTTTGTAATTACGGTGCACAAGACTTGGTTGTATGAGCTACAATACCCTTTGCCTATTCAAAACGTCAAATTGATACCAAAAAATAATGGCGCCGGGGAATAAGACCGAAATGAAGTGAATTACTTTTTAAAATGTTTTCGAAATTCTGAAGTGCCCGTTCTATTGTAATAAATGTAATGTAAATAATAATAAAAAACTAGTAATTATAGTATGTATTGTGAAGTAGTAGTTATTGTGAAGGTTTCTTACGTGTTGATTCATAGGCCAATTTTGACAACGACGTCCTTTTCATGGTGGGACACAGAATCGATCGGCTGGTGACCAATAGGATCACTCGCAGAACTTGTAACATAAAAGTGACGAATGACAATTGGTGTATCTATACCTACCTAGCTATGTGTACCTACACTGCTTATCTTCAGAATACCTTTACATGTCTAAGGATAGTTATATGTTTAAAAATATACTCAAAGTACTTCTAATTGCTACAATTAAATCTCGAAATAATCGAAAGGAATCCTTCAAATTGCAGCAACAAAAGGTGCGTAGTACAGGCTCTTGTGAAGCCCTAATAGCCGTTATTAGGCTGGGCCTTGGCGTGCCTCAGGAGTCACGGACAATGGAAATATCAAAGTCGATACCTGCCCCAAGGCAAAAATTACAGAGGAGTTTCAACTTGTTTGTTACGATGTCAGTTCACTGTGAAGATGTGATTTAGGAATGACATGAACTGCAACGACTTTTTTGCGAGATTTGCAATATTTACTTTTGTCATCAAACCAACGCTTAATTCTTTGCATCAAACCTTTATAATGCATATTTTCCCAAAATGAGTGGCATCACGAAAAAAAAATCTGCTGTTCTCTATATTTTGACGAGTTATGCGAATGCGATTTTTTTCGTGATTTCAGATTGGATCTCATAGTAAAAGTTGTTCATAGTGATGAGTACAATGACACCTTAAGAGGATGCCCATAAATTCAATTTCATCTTGTATAAGAGTCCCATGTTTCAGGGGGTGAGCCTATTGGCGTTAACCGGGGACAAATCCAGACTATGGGCTGTCAGCTACGAAGAAACTCGGGGATAGAACCCGGGACCAATTATCACGGCATCAGCACTGCCTTGTGACCTAATAATTTATATCGAAATGTAAAAAAAAGAAACCAAAGAATTGCAAACGATTATATGCCTACGTAAATAATTACCTATGATGATGAATACAACCTTCTTGATCGCACTATTCACAAACAATAAAAAAATTTAAACAAAAAGTATGAACAACGCAGAGATAATTCGGAATTTGAAAACATAAACATCATCTTTTGTTTTTCTTGTAACGTCAACTGAATTTTATGAATTTTGCAACATCAAACATGCATCAAACTCGAGAGGGGCTCGTGGCTAAATAATAACAGCCACACGGGTCGATCGAAAAGGTTAAGCTACCCTTGCCGAGGTCGGTTTGAGGATGGGTGACCATCCATTACATATCGAGACCCCTCCGTGCCTCGGAAAGCACGCTAACCCGTTGGGCCTGGCTGTCATTTGTAGATCTTTGACAGTCGTTACGGGTAGTCATAAGCCCGAAAGTAGACTATTATACGTATACAACGTGTAACGTTAAATGCGCAAAACCTCTTAAGAGGTCATTGTACTCATCATTATGAACAACTTTCACTATGGGATCAAACATGAAAACGCAAAAAAATATCAGCTGTTCCAGTACATTTACATTATGTTCGCATAACTCGTCAAAATGTAGGGAACAGCTGTTTTTTTTTTCGCGATTTCATGTTTTGCCCCATAGTAAAAGTTGCTCATAATGATGAGTACAATAACCCCTTAAGAGATTAACACTGTTTAAAATGACATCTTGTATACTATTAGGTACCTACACCTCTGCCCAACCAATTGGGGAAACAAGGCGTGATGTTATGTTATGTTATGGCAAAAACAATCGAACAGAAAACTTTTTACACTGACCTTTACAGAAATTCCTTTCCGAAATTAACAACAAAAGATATTCTCACTTCGTCCGGCGGTCATGATGGCGACACGATAAGTTTCCGAGACGAAAGCGTGACATACGAGCATACATGTGGAATCGTGCTGAATTAATTGACATAATCAGTTGATTGGCTGTGTAAAATAGGTGCAGGTTAACAGTAACGGTTGTTAGCACGCAAATTCCAAGTGTATGTAATACTTTAGGTAAAGAGTTAACTTTAAAACATAACCTTCAGACTGTGTTAGACAGACATCATAATACTGTGTCTGTCAGACAGACATCATAATACTGTGTCAGTCAGACAGATATCATAATACTGTGTCAGTCAGACAGACATCATAATACTGTGTCAGTCAGACAGACATCATAATACTGTATCAGTCAGACAGACATCATAATACTGTGTCAGTCAGACAGATATCATAATACTGTGTCAGTCAGACAAACATCATAATACTGTGTCAGTCAGACAGACATCATAATACTGTGTCAGTCAGACAGACATCATAATACTGTGTCAGTCAGACAGATATCATAATACTGTGTCAGTCAGACAGACATCATAATACTGTGTCAGTCAGACAGATATCATAATACTGTGTCAGTCAGACAGACATCATAATACTGTGTCAGTCAGACAGACATCATAATACTGTGTCTGTCAGACAGACATCATAATACTGTGTCAGTCAGACAGACATCATAATACTGTGTCAGTCAGACAGATATCATAATACTTTGTCAGTCAGACAGATATCATAATACTGTGTCAGTCAGACAGACATCATAATACTAGTGATTGCCAATCAGCACCCTAATTGCGTAACACACTATCAATCACAATCTGAATGATTTTGAAGCATATTGCTAATCCTAAAGCTTCATAGGCCTTGAGTGGTTGGCTTGCGTGTTCTGTGCTGAGCTCACACAACGCGGCTAAGTCCACCCAGTAATAGGATTCACCCATCAAGGAACGCCGTCCCAAGTTACACGCATTATTAATTTATTACACATAAAACAAAAGGTATTTTAATAAAACACGTACGCTAAAAGATAAATAATTAAATTATGTTTAAAATGGTGAAGGTTTCATAAAAATACGCTTCATAGTTTTTGCGTTATTCTCAGTTTTTTTATCCGTGTTAGACATAACTTTACAAATTAATTACACTACGTAATATAAACATAATCTAAAATAATCACATATGAAATTATTAAGAAAATGCTCTAATTTAATATTATATTATTTCCAAATCATTAACACTACTCATTTAGACGTGATGTTCAGTTTAAAATCATTAAAAGTCGGTTATCGTCGCATTAAACATTACTGGTGAAATGTGGTGCCTATCTACTATTTCATCCCATATTTCTGTGACATTTTTAGCTTAGACTTCCACAGTTTACAAATAACATTCGGCTGCTTTCTTTCAGTGTGTGTATTTGGTCTTTTTTTAAATGTGCCTCTTGTTTCTGCAGAATAAACAATTTTTCTTTCTTTTTTTTTTCATTTCGCGCGCAAAGCAATATTATGGGAATTCCAACACGTGTAAACAGTGAATAAAGAATCTAGTTTCATAGCAGGTGAGTGGCCTCGAATAATGTAGTCGTAATCGGAACATATGGCCTTCCATATGTATAAGTTAATATAAACAGTCATAAACATGTCAACTATTGTAAAGAAAAGGAGCTATAATTTCATCGTGACTATTGGCACTTCTTTAAACAGGAATGTAGCAATGCTGTTCGGCGGTGGATATAAACAATTCAATAAATAATAAATAATTAACTTTTACTATGGGACAAAACCTTAAATCGTGAAAAAAAAATCATTTATTCCCTACATTTTGACGAACATAAATGTAGAGAACAGCTGATTTTTTTTCGCGATTTCAGGTTTGTTTCCATTATAAAAGTTGTTCAGAATGATGAGTACAATAACCCCCCTTAAGAGGTTGTGCGTTATTTAAATTACACCTTGTTTATATATATATATATATATATATATATATTATACATTATAATAAAATCGTAGCGAAATCAAAACTGTACTTACATTTAATATTTTTGAAAAAAAAAATAATTGCTACGACACGGAAGTCTAGAAACGATTCTAATGCCAAAAATATAGTTTTTAGAAATTTTGTCCGATTGTCTGTTTATCTGTCCGCATCACGCAAATACTACCGGATGGATTTTGTTCAAATTTTAGATACGATATTCGATATATTTTTTTATTAATTTTTTTCGGTATTTTTTTTTCTTTTTTTTTTTTAGTTTGGACAGTCTATAGGCCGTAAATTATCACGCTTTATGCTATGGGGGATGAGTAATATTGCTTTATGCGTATTCTGCTATAGTTTACCGCAAATTGTAAAAAGACGAGCCAAAAGGTTAAAATATTGCAGATAGTTACAGATTGAATCTTTTAAATGATTGTCATCACGCCATATCTTTATGGAGCTAAGCAGTCAATCATGACATCCTAGTCCTAGCTAATATTATAAATGCGAAAGTGAGTTTGTTTTTTTGTTACGCTTTCACGTCTTAACGAATCAACCGATCATCATGTTGCAAACACGTTGTCAGGGGCACAGAAAAGGACATAGGGTACCTTTCATCCCGAAAAAAGTACTGTTCCCGAGGGATAGAAAAATAACTTTACAAAGTCTACATTAACGCGAGCGAAGCCGCGGGCAAAACTAGTAATTAATATACAGGGTAGATTTTTGAGATGGGGCCATAAAGGCAGAAACCTTAACCGTTGTCACTACAAGAAAACAGTCATAAAGTCCATAACTTTTTGAAAAAAAATGTACAGTCAGCAAGAAAATGATCAATTTTCACAAAAAAACTTTTTTTTATGCTAAGCGATCCTGTTTCGTTTAGGGATCAAAACTCTATCGGACCAACTGACGTTTAAGTACTGAAAAAAATAAAAATAGCGAAAAATTTCGCTGGATTGGGCTGAATAACGAATATAGGGAATACGATAGGAAACGAATGTAGCAGATAGTTAAAGATTTAATAATTTAAAAAATTATTATGCCACTATAGAGCTAAGCAGTCAGTCATGAAATACAGGGTGTAAGGGACAGCCCTCCGCAAACTAACAGGGTGCATTCACCTACTTATTTTGAATCATATTCCACCGGAAATATTCTCAGGAAAATTTCAATATTTTATTTAAATGTAAAATTATATTCTCTGTACGCAGCACTCCATTAATGTAAATAAAACAACCAAAATAAAAAAATCAGCAATGGATGTTGAAATACTCGGCGGCCGAAGGCTCGCTGTGTGCTGCCGTTCGTTACGCGCGTTTTGCCACGGTAACGATACATTGCGTGTGAGGTAGTAACACAAATCTGGTTTATTGGATTCCCATAATGTTCCTGAAATAATTTCATGTACCGGTCATCTTAGTAGTGATATACTGAATTCACCCAATCAGCCTGCGGAGGGCTGTCGCTTACATCCTGTATATAAGAATGGCTATTTTAATCAATTTTCAACAAAGCAAATAGCTTAGCGGTTCGGCGACTTCTTTGCAAAACTAAGTTCGATTCCTAACAGCTGATGTATTTTATGCTTCTTTTTATTCATTTTGTAATACTATGTATTATGTAGAACGTACATAGAAAACATTTAGTTTAGGCCTCTTCTGTTATCTATGGTTATAATAAAAATAAATATCGATGGTTAAGTGTCTGTTAATGAGGAATCTCGTGTGTTTACAATCAACTGTTATATTATTTTAGAGATAGCTGTTTGTCAGGAATAATCTATATTAATGCAACAGTCGGTTTGTCAGTGTTATGCCATTAGGTAGTATATGCAGGAACGCAGGCGTTTATTAATTTACTAAAAACGAAAAACTTCGCAAGTAATGGGAAATTGCTACTGAAGCCTGCGGATGTCGACCTCAGGTCTAGCTGCTTCGCACACGGACAACTGAACATCGCTTGCTCCCGCGTCACCAGTCCTGACCCTTTCATATGTTGGCTGCTGAGACCAAAACTACATACGTAGTATAAGTATACAGGGAAGTTTTATAAAAAAGGGCTGTTATTTTAGTATATTTTGTTGTCTTACGACTTCCACGCGAACGAAGTCGCGGAGAGAAGCTAGTATATAATAAAATTATAAATGTTAAAGTTTGTATGTTTGGATGTATCCGGATGTTTGGATGTGTGGATGATGATTAGACGCGGACGAAGCCGCTGGAAAAAGACAGCCGTCTCGATATGTGGGCGTCCAAGCAAAAAGGGTCCAGTAGTGAGGTATTGCGTTAAGACCAGATTCGGTATCTAGAATACTCAATTGATAATAAGGATTAAAAACATATTCAAAAACTGCCACTTTTTTATCGGACATTTGAAGTTCAAACTCAAAAAATTTGAAAAAAAGCATTTTCAGTTTGATTTTTGGTACTTAGTACATTTTCTGATGTTTCTAAGTACATTTTCTGGTACTTAAAAAAATCATATAAAGTCATTTACTATATGAACTTGTAGATAATTGAGCATTAGTTAATAATCAATTAAAATCGAGAAATGAAATTTTTTTCACCCAACTTTACAAAACTGTGTATATCTCGGAGACTAAATGCCGAGAACTGGACCCTTTTTGCTTGGACGCTTACAAATATGTGCGTAGGTAAATCGTTATGCGTAGAC
The DNA here is from genome assembly GCA_947568875.1 of Fissipunctia ypsillon. Classification (NCBI taxonomy): domain Eukaryota; kingdom Metazoa; phylum Arthropoda; class Insecta; order Lepidoptera; family Noctuidae; genus Fissipunctia; species Fissipunctia ypsillon. Next base: position 19,500,370 of record OX387662.1, read on the forward strand.
ATAGATTAAAATTCACCGCTAGAACCTATCGACAATTCGACAGCGCCGCTTCTAGGTCACTTCGTCCATTCACGTCTCACGCCGCGACGCTCGTTCAAGGTTGTAGCTTTCACACAATCAGCTGAGTGGCCCTCATTACATTTAGTTCAATCATTCAACTATATCAGACTCTTACGGGACCGGTGTAAGAAGGTATCTCGTATAGTAATTGCGTAGCAAGGTACCAAAGAGCATTTTTTATTACATTTATAGACTTATATATCGTGTCTTAAGCTTGACAAAAAAAAAATTTTTTGACAGCCTGATCAAGTTCGAATTTTGAATTGATTCCTCTAGAGTCGATTCTAGAGAGAAATGGCTTGGGTGGATTCATGTTGCATTAAATTAAAATAAATTACTTACATATTACCATTTTTGTGAATAGAAATAAGAATAAGTAAAACGTCAAAATACGGAACGCAATAAAAGATTGATAAAGATTCATAAAGATTACTTAAGTAGTGTCAAAAAAGTAATAGATGGTTGTGTATCTTCCGTAAAATTAAAAAAAAAGAAACAAGCGTAGTGTAAGGTATACTGAGTCAAATCAAATTTACACGTTTCGTTGGCTTTTCATTCTAGATGCGACATTGGCAGCCTCCAAAACTTGTGTGCCGCGAGAAAGTAAAATGCAAAGAAAAAAATCTCACCCGTCGAGTTTCTCCCGCCAAAACCGAGGTCACTGACCGATTGACATTCGATGGTCCCGCCCAAACATCAATAAATTAATGCTTTTTTTATGTGTCATTGAAGGTGTAGGCGTAAGCAATGGTCATGTTTTAAATTAATGTCTGATTATGTGAAAATATCTTTCCTAAGATTTTTGGAAGGCCGTAGTTTTTGTAGAATAAAAATCTTGCATTTTACCGAGACTTGCTAATAAAGACAACTCGCATTTCTGCTGACCAGAGTGAAGTCTAGCAAAATGTCGGTAAGCCGCTACAATTTAAGTCCAAATGGTGGCATGGAGTCTGTTGGTAACAGAAAACAGTTGCTATTAGCATAAAACACCATAGTAACCTACTCCCCTCAATCGATTGTCACGATCAACTTGAGATAAGCATTGAGGCCATTTTTATTCATTCATTCTTGGCCTCTTGGGTCAGTGGCCCACTGTGTAGAAGCTACGCACCATGCTGGACCACAATGTCTATCGCTCATTTACTGGTGCCGTATTATGACATTTTAATGCCATCATGATTCCTGTGCAAGAGAGAGATGGAGCTATACATGACCGCTAGCACCATCCCCTTTTCGGTGTGGAATCAAAATGGCATGTATACTTCATAATACGGCCCCTGGTGACAATAAAATAAAAATCTAAAAAAAGTGTCCGTGTTACATCACCCTTCATCATTGGCCAAGATTATTCCAACTGGCTGGTAATAAATCATCAACTTTCTTTCAAGCCATAAAATCCATCACCTAATGACGGACTTATTTTTTATCTTTCGCTGATTTTTAACAAGGTTCATTGACACAAAAAATTAAGAAACTAGAGTGATAAAAACTCAATCAAGTCAACTGTTTTAATTTAAAACCAAACTAATTGGTTATGACATTCAATATTAGCATAAAGACATAGACAACAGTTTTATTTCAAATGAAAATAAGTCGTCAAAATTCAATTTTCCTTGTAAGCTATCAAAATAAAATAAAATCATAACATTGATTAAATAAATAAAAATCTTAGCAGATGGATATTTTTTTATTTATTTATACGTGGCAAGGCCCACCTGTGTATTTATTATCTGTGCTACAAATGACCGGTTTTAAGAATTCAATGGGTTGTTTTACATATCTTATTCACGCTGCATCAGTCTGTCTGTTCGTAGTGGTAGGCAATATTAATTATTAAAAACATTTTACACGTTTCTCCAGTTATGAAAACCAAACGAACGCACTTATTAATTTTAATGTGAAATGACGTCTCTTTCTTTGATAATAAGAAAGGTTTTCGTAAACGGTAAAATAGTAACTATCTACTCGTCACATTCATTCATCCACTGGTACAGAAAACCAAAACCTGGAATAACCCATACTCACACCCGGTTTCAGGAACAAAAATTAACGATGTGTTAAAATTAAACTCTGTTTATAATTTAGTCAACCAATCAGAGCAGCTGACATACGTTTGACAATTTTTTTGCTAATTTTTGTGTTGATTTGTATTTCCGAAACCGGGTGGCTGGCTGGGGTGAGTACCGGAACGCCTTATATTCATCACCGTTTTAGAGAGAAAATCAAAATTCAAACTCACATAACCAATATCTAGAAAGTAAACAGAATCGGAAACGAAAGCTAGTGAAAAATATAGCAGAAACAACTACAAACCACCATCAAATTGTGAGGCTTAAATAACATAATCACTTGGTTTCGCATTATACTGCGAATCATTGCCAAAGCCACAACGCAGATGAGTGGAGAAGGTTCAGTACCAAGGTCTCTTGACCCTTTCGTAAGAACTCCTCATCCTAAGTTTAACAAACTGCTATCGGCGACACCTAGTTGTAGCCGACTAAAACTCGGTGTATTCGCACTTCGGGTTTTAGCCGTAACATAACACAATGAGTAATTGAATTAATGCACATTATAAAAGCAATTTATTCAAAATCGTTTACTGAATCGATTTATGTCCTTTTTAATACAGGGTAACTTTTCAATAACCGGCCAAATTTTCACAGGGTGTTCTACCCATGAATATTAACAACTTTCACTGTGGGGCCAGACTTTCAGGCTTCTGACGACCCGTAACGACTGTCAAAGATCCACGAATGACAGCCGGGACCAACGGCTTAACGTGCTTTCCGAGGCACGGAGGAGTCTCGGTATGTCTATGTCTCTGTCCAAAGATGGTCAGTAAAAATTCAGTGTATGTATTATGATTATAACATAATATTCTAATTGGGGTCTTTAATTCCGGGACAGGTTGTATACAGGGTGTAAGGGACAGCCCTCCACAAACTAACAGGGTGTATTCAGCTCCTTATTCTGAGTCGTCCACCGAAAATATTCTCAGGATTTTTTTTTAATTGTATTTTCATTTATTATTCCTTTATTTGAATGCAAAATTACAATCTCTATACGCAGCACACCATTTATGTAAATAAAACAGCTAAAATCAAAAAATCAGCAATGGATGTTGAAATACTCGGCGGCCGAAAGCTCGCTGCGCTGCCGTTCGCTACGCGCATTTTGCCACGGTAACGATACATTGCGCGTGAAGTAATAAAACAATTCAGATTTATTGGATACCCATAACGTTCCTGAAATAATTTCATGTACCGGTTATCTTAGCATGATATACTGAATTCACCCCATCAGTCTGCGGAGGCCTGTCCCTTACACCCTGTATATCTACATATTAGGTGCTCGAAACGGGGCAAGCACTTGGACCATGCACCAGCTTTGAATCAATGACCATGTGCAAAAGTCTGGCTGCTCGTTAAACCGGGAATGTCAGTATTCGATAGGCTTGCGATGAAATAGGCACTCGCATTTCGCTTCAGGGAGTAGTTAAACTATAAATATGCAGTCAGCCTAGAAGCCGACAGTTACGTATTTTGTGATGTTTACATCCATGATTGCCTAAACGCATAAATTAAATATACGCGTACATACAAGTGAGGTTTAACAATAGATGACACGGATGACATTGGAGCGAGTGGAGATACTGTAACGTGCTTTGTCATGCAGATACGCAATCTGCAAGACTCCCATTCAACCATATAATAGCGTTATTCAACTTTTTAACGGCGCGCCGAGCTTTTTATATATGTTACGGCTAAAACCCGAAGTGCGGCTACAACTAGTTTTAGCCGGCTACAACTAGGTGTGTTGTGTAGTCACAGTACTAACCTAACCTAACCTACCTTTCAGCCCACACCTAGTTGTAGCCGGCTAAAACTAGTTGTAGCCGCACTTCGGGTTTTAGCCGTAACATATACACAAACACGTTATACAGGGTGGCGATTAGGTTATCACATTAATTGAAACCACGTATTCAGTACATGATTCTGAACCCCGCTACGTTAAATTTTTTCGTCTGTTATTAAAAAACAAAATTTCCTGCTCCATACATTTTTGCTTACCTACGAGGTCAAAATGTATGGAGCAGCAAATTTTGTTTTTTAATAACCGACGAAAAATTTCAACGCAGCGGGATCCAGAATCATGTACTGAATGCGTGGTTTCATTTAATGTGATAACCTAATCGCCACCCTGTATAACCCTTATTTGAAGTAGTAAACAATGAAATTAAAATCTAGGGAAATATATTGGTATTATTGGTGATTATAGGTACTAGGCTGGGGCCGTATTATGAAGAATTAATGCTATCATTTTTCAGTGTCAGAGAGAGACGGAGCTATACTTGACCTATAGCACCATCCTTCTTTCGCAACGGATCATGATGGCATTAATACTTCATAATAAGAACCCTGGATACATAATGGAAACACAATTTGACTAAGTTAGTTCGATAGAAGAGTCATTTTTTCCTCTATTTCCCTACTTAAATGAAAATATTATTATTCATTTACCAAAATAAAGTTCATAGAAGACTGGAGCGTTCATACACGATAAAAAATAATCTTTATTTTTCCAAAAACATACAGAGTTAGAAATATAGTTTGATAATTGGTTTTAAAATATATCTATAGATTATGTTGCAAATTCTCTTAAGCTAGGTCATTAAGGTAGGTTAGGTTATTTTTTTATTTATGAGCAATATGATGATAACAACGAAAAACATTGAAAAAGTTCAAGTGTGGTTATTTCCTTTCCTAATTAACACACGTAAAGAAAACAAAGATAGAGACCGAGGTAAACGCTCGGTGCGCCCTTAATAAGGTTCCATAATTGAATGGCAAAATTAACCTTAAACACCATTACCCATAAACTCTAGCCCGGAATTTCATAAAACCGAAGTACGAGAAATTTGAGCTTTTCCCATTTCGGAAACCTCTCCATACGACAACAGCTTTTGATCAATAATCGCAAGTTTAGACGAACAATGGCCATGGGCCATCACCTCATATCTACACAATGGACCACACTAGACCAACTTGACATCACAATACTACGTGAAATTCTTCTTTGCTTCATTCAATTCATATTTTCATGGACATTACTGACATAGCTATAGTGAAAGTTTTACATCGAATAGAGAACCAATCACACTGGCAAGATATACCACAGACAATATTTTACTAAAAAAAAATTAGAAAATTGTCTTTGAGTTTATGAAGATAGTAGAAGATATCTACACAGTTTTCAACAGGAAAGTTGCAATTCAGTATGAAAAGGTGCTTTTAAAACCATTATTGTATGAACCAACAATGTCTGCCAGACACAATGGAGCAAGCACAGTTACTTTAACGTCTAAAAACAGCCACTTTCATAAGCCCATTAATGGCCAGCAATCAAGACATCATTGGTGATAGAAAACATCGAGAGGAGACCTTGACCTCTTCATCTCCTTAGCCTTTTCCCAACTATGTTGGAGTCGGCTTCCAGACTACCCGGATGCTGCTGAATACCAGTATTTTACATGGAGCGACTGCCTATCTGATCTCCACTATACAAGGTGGAACAGGACGATTGACATTCCTTTAAACCACGTAAAGAGAATCATGTTCTTTACCCGTGTACAAAAAATCAATCAAATCCAATGAATACTTTAGCCACAGGAAATTATTTTTCATTTTCTTATTTTTCAACATGATGTAGATCTGAGTCCGTAATAATAGGTAAACATTGTCGCCGCCGCGCCCCGCGCCCCGCACCCCGCACCGCACCGTCGATCAGTGACTTTTCGTAGATAAAGCGTGTTTACTTTTTATGCAGTTGAGTCTGCTATTTATTTTGTTAGAAAACTGCATTTTTTTAATTTTCCATTAAGTACTAATCTTCGTGTTTTAAAATGTTTCGATGGACTAGGACTGTGCTCGTTTTCACTTAATGTCGTACGTCCAGATCCACATTGTATACCGTTATTGGTAACGCGATACCCCTTGGTAAGACTGGTTGTCAGACTTTCCGGCTTCTGGCTAGTAACGAAACGACTAACGTGGTTTCCGAAGCACGGAGAAGTCTCGGTACGAAATAGATGGTCCCCCATTCAGGGACCGACCTCAGCAAGTGTGCCATGAGAGGGCTGTCGCATTTTGTCACCTCTCTCGCTCACACGAGACCAACATTTTTAAGAATGATGAAAAGATGCTTTTTTTTAAAAATGTAATCAATTAGCGAACTAATAAATAACATTAATTTAATAGGTAATTATTAAAAACACGTTTCTATTGTGATATCTAATAAACTCAGCTCATTAAGTATCATGATCTGTTTTTGAAAAATGTGCTTTTAATAATTGCCTATTAAATTAATATTATTGGCTAAGGTAGCCCGCGAGATTCTAATTTTCTTACGATTTTTGCAATTTGCAGCTCAGTGTCTGGGTGTTTGTTGATTAAAGTATGATTCGCGACCGTAACAAAAAAGTATTTAAAGAATTATAATCATTAGAATCAGTAATACAACTCCTTAAATTAGTATAATCCTCAAATGTCAAGATTTCATGAAATAGTCATTCAATAGGATTACTTGGTCTTAGAGAGTTGTATTGATGACTTTAATGATTATTCATAATCATGTACATATTTGTTACGGTCGCGAATCATATTTTAATCAACATACAACCTAATAATATATTGACCTGCAAATTGCAAAAAACGTAAGAAAATTGGAATTTCGCGAGCTACCCTGGCGCTTTCACCTTAACCTTGATCGATCGACCCGTGCAACTGTGACTTAGCCACAAACCCCTCCATATTGTAGGTAGCCCCATAAAAAATATGATAGTATCCGTGGTCAAAAGTCTAACGGTATATAAGAATTCGGAAATGATGTGATTCATCCCAACCGGTCACCGTTCAGCGAAACCGGAACACAGGCCCGGCCACAGAAATGCTGTTCAATAAGTAGATAGGCCTTTCAATAAGGCTGTTCAGAAGGTAAATCTGGTAAAAAGGTACACGAATGTTATAAATCAGTGTCTGTGTGTTTGTTAGTTCTGGGCGCCTGAACTGCTGCACGGCTTTAGAGGTAATGGTACGATGATGAAATGATGTTATTTCTGTAAGTAGATGTTTTATGACACGTTACACTCCAATTTTTTGTTCAATATTTTGAAACTTGGTGGCGTCAACAATCCTTGAGTTCACAGTTTTCTGAGAAAGTTGTCCAAATGGTACAGGGATCAAACACGATCTGAAGAAGGAAACCTATTTTATCCAGGTTTTTGAAATAGTCCCAAGTGTCGCAGAAAGTAATATTATTACAAAACAACCCCCGTTGAGCCCGTTTAAGAAATGTTGGAGTTTTGAAAGATCCTTTCTTGCTGCTTCTGTTTAGAATCCAATCCAAAACATTATCTTCCTATCATATTACCTTCCTAAAGGGTTTAACATATATATTTTATCGCGCAGCCACATTTCACCAATTAGACATTACAACGTAAGACGTAAGAGTACTTGCATAAAGGCTCCTGCAATCAGGTGCGACACGCGACGCGACATAGAGGCACCGCGTGTCGTGTGCGATTCGCGCCTGTTTGCAGGAGCCTTAAATTAGCTGGTTTTTCAGTACAGATCGCTGCAGGTTGACTGCGGGAAGAAACGGTTACGTTTTACCTGCTTCTTTATGTGCAAGCGCATACGTTAGTACTAACTATTTCACCCGCACCGATCAGCACCGACTTGTCTTTGACGAGAACCTGCGTCTTTATTCAAGCACCCTAACTCATCTCCATCTTGAATACTATTATGAAAACCTATAGCTGTAAGAATTTTCTGTCAAAAGCAACCAATAATTCCGTAAGAGAAAAACTCAAACACTCTGTAACCTAGATTCTGCGGGGTAATTGCGTACCAGGCGTAGGAATTTCATTTTGACAGTTCAACAACAATCATTGCGTTATTTACGTTGTTGAGAAGACCAAATTTTTCGAACATATCAAGCAATGGATTAGCAATAAGCTTTAAAATTATTCAAACTCCGATTGATAGTGTGTTACACAATTAGGGTGCAGGGCCTCAATTTCGGCAGCTGCGCAAACGACTTCTATGAAGAGGTAGTTAGGTAAGTATTTATTATGTAAATGTGTGTATTTATTATGTTGTCTATTAAATATATAAACAAGAAATTTAAGCGAGCTCTTCACGCGAAGTTAAATTGGCGTGACACTTCAAACAATGCTGTCACCAAAATAATGGCAAAATTACTTCATAAGTGATAAGCAATTCAAATTGTTAAACAACAGTTCGTGGGTACTCTTTGAGACGAGACTTTTCAAGGTCATCATGATTAATATTTAACTTAGATAATATTAACCACAACTATTTACCTACTCTAGGTAAGTACTAAATTATATGACTAACTAACTAACTATACAAATGAATACAAAAACAAGAGGACACTTAGGCGACGAAGCATTCGTATAAAATTTAATGTTAGTACTTAATAAATAAATAATAACTTACTTAGATATAGCACAGAAATCTCGATGATTTGACATGTCGCCATTTGTTTCGTCCGAAGCAAGGGCAGGTCGCCAGTATCATACGAGAGGAATTCGGGGATTTCAGTGCTGTATAGCAGTGGCGCAGATACCATCATCATTAGAGGGAAGCCGAAGAAAAAATTGTTCAGTTCTCATAAACTCACACAAAAAACTGTAGGTTTTTAATCTTATGATGTATTAAACTGGTATTAAATATAATTATGTAATGTGATGTGATACACAGTTACACACACAGGTGTACCATATTTTTTGGCAATAATAGACATTAAGAAGAGTGGTTGTTCCGAAGGGAAGCCGATAGGAATCGGGTTGTATGAAGGTTTCGCCCCTGCTCTATAGAGTGGTCCAAATAGTGACGTCCAAAAGTAAAATCTGAATTCCTCATACCAAGGGGTATTCGAAAATACTCCTTGTATGTTCCGCGATTTTTTTGTAGTTTTCGAGTTATTTAAACTTTGAGTCTATCCCAGTAATGGACTTTAAGTTAAATCCCTGCTATAGATACTTTTTTGAGAAACTTGCAGGAAGTTTATTATTTTGCGTATGAAAGTAACATTCAAGGCGATTATGTCACAAAAAAAAAAACTGAAAAATACCAATTACAAAAAAGATATGAATTTTTGAAGCTGCAGAAAACTTTAGAAAATTACAAAAAAAAAATTACTCGAAAACTACAAAAAATCGCGGAACATACATGCGGTATTCCCGAATACTGGGTACTTATGAGAAATTCAGTTTTGTCTTTTTGACGTCACTATTTGGACCACCTGTATGTTAATATACAGCATCATGGTTAAGTAGATACCTATCTAATTATCAGGTTAAACCTTTGAAATCAAAGCAGGTTTCAAAACCTCACCTGGCAGCTTAACATCAAGTTCTTTCAACCATCAAACATGTTCCGTATTTATTAGGACGACTAGTATTCCAAGGTATTGATACAAATACAGCCGAACTAACTATAGTTGTTATGATACTGGCATTTACAATGGCCTTATCTACCACAATATAGTAAGCTAGGTGTATTTTGGAAGGCGAAATAGTAAACTATAGTCTGTTGTAAAAGTGTCTGTTGAAAATGTAAACAAATGGATTAGAAGACGTAGTTTTAAATGACCTAGATGATTTTATTTGACAATGGAGGATACTTTTATAACCACCATTTTCAGTTACACTTCTTTTTTTCACAATTAAGGTGCAAAGGCGGCTGGCAGAAGACTGCCATACTTTTTGGGGAATACACGCGTGAAGTAAAATGTTATTTGATTACTTAGGTTATTTGAAACACTAAATAGCAACATTCCCCATGATAAGACAGTTTTATTCAGCAAAAAGTCCACATTCATACTCCACGCGGCTCATATTTCTTTCTTTCTTTCTTAGATAACGATTATTTCTTTCCCACGGACAGAGATTGTGATCATGTGATCACATAACTGGTTTGAAGACAATTAATATCTAACTTACAAGCATAAATCAAACTAATTGAATTTTTTGTTTTAGAAAGTTTACTGGAAGATAGTTTTGTACCAGTATTTTGTGCTCTATATCGTACTTTAAAGAAAAAAAAATGTAGGTACCTATAATGCCTATTTTTTTTACTTTTTCGGACGTGACAGGTTTTATTATTTGCCAGAATTAACTACCAACTCATCTTGTGGATGCTGAAAATCTAATTCTAAGTTGCAAAATGTCGGACATTTTTTTAAATTCCGGATAGGGAATTTTTTTAAAAAGGCAAACTTTGCCACAGCATAAAACAAATAGCGTGAATCGCCAGCAGGTCAATAGGGGTTGAAATAATTGAAGGATTATTACAACTTCTCTACTTTAGCCAAGATTATATATTATGTACATAGTAAAATATAGTAAACTGTGATACTAGGTAGGATTCTTCTTATAATAAAAAGATAGTACCTATCGTTGGTTAACAAAAAAATCCTGTAATTAATTTTCAAGTTTAAAAATAAAAATCTGCTGTTCTATAGTTCCATACATTACGACCGCGTAGGTTTTGTATGAAACAGCACTTTTTTAGGGTTCCGTAGTCAACTAGAACCCTTATAGTTTCACCACGTCCGTCTGTCTGTCTATCCGAGGCTTAGCTTAGAGACTTTTAGTACTAGAAAGCTGTAATTTGACACGGGTATACATATTAATCACGCCGACAAAGTGGTAAAATAAAATCTGGAAGAATTTATTTTTTTGTAAGGTGCAGAACCCTTATAGTTTCACCACGTCCGTCTGTCTGTCTATCCGAGGCTTAGCTTAGAGACTTTTAGTACTAGAAAGCTGTAATTTGACACGGGTATACATATTAATCACGCCGACAGTGGTAAAATAAAATCTGGAAGAATTTATTTTTTTGTAAGGTGCCTCCCCTAAATACATTTATTGATTCAGGGATCTGTTTGCGAAATATTACGAGTAAGCTTTACAGTGTAATTTTTTGTTAGAGTCAAATGCCGACCCCCTCCCCCCAAGCTAGATGGTTGTTTTTTGATATACAGTGAAAAAATTCACGGCAGTTGTATACAATACTACTGCCGTGAATGTTCGTTACGTATATTTACTTCGTTACGAATATTATACGTAACGAAGATACCAAGCAAACTATCACAGCTAAGTAGGCTTTACAAGTTAACGAGTAATAGTCGACCAACTTACATTTGCAGTTGGAATCTATGAGAGAACATGGTTTTCAACTGCAATGTTAAGGTCGTTCTTGTGATAAATTCATCCCAACTACGGAACCCTTCATTGTGCGTAGTCCGATACGCACTTGGCCGTTTTTTATTTTATTTTATTCAATTCACACGCAACTGTTACGTATAATTATTTAATTTTAAAATGTAACTGTGTGTAACTTTCGTTAAGTTTTATTTCTTTAATATTCAAATTACATATTTCAAACTAAACGACCTTAAAAAACACACTTGTTCAAGCTTAAGGCGCGTGAATCCACCTTTTTATTTTATCTTAGGAAGAAACTGTAGGGATTTTTCTTAAAATTATCATCGTATACACACACCGCCCGTCGAGTCACCGGCTGCCGCGGTCCGAAGACCACACAGAATGAATACTTGGATTAGTAGAAGTAGATTACATAACAGCACGCCTGTATTTGCTAAACGGTTAGATAAAGGTGTACCTCATAGCACATATCGCTAGTCATGTTTAAGTTCTGATGGAGAAACCCAGTAACACTTTGCCCGACCTGCGAATCGAACCCTGGACCTTATGCTCAGCAGCAGCGCTTGCGACCACTAGACCAACGAGACGAATCTCTTCTTTGTCAATAGGTATATCGAGCTGATGATGTCAGAATGATAGGCACTGTGTTCTATAAGAACAAGTCGCAATCAATCCCTTTGCTGCGCGAAGTGGTAATGGATCAACCATTGAAATGTGACGTGATGACAGTCAATGACAGGCTCGTGTCATTTCTATTATACAGTTTATTTTTCTAGAATACAACGATTGTACAGTCGGAATTCCGATCGAAAGCAGCCAATCCATTCATAGTCCAGTAAAGTCCAGTAGTATTATTAGATTATGAATGGAAAGGAGAGTAAATGCGGGAAATAAAGTGAATGGTGCTATTTGTGCTAATGGTGCAGCACGAATTAAAAATAAAAATTGTTGATAATAAAAGAAAAGTTCAAATATAGTCTAATCATTGTTTAAATAATTTAAATTGTTCTTAATAACAACTCGGTACTCAAACATGTCATGTGAATAAAATCTTCAATCATGATTCATGATTAAATTAGTCATAACTAAATTAGTTTACCAATTGATTGAAAAAGTTGGTCGATTTGCCCAACACTGATATGATGGTGCATATAAATTTTAACAGTAGGTACCTACCTACCACCTTAGATCTGCCAACAAAATGTTTATTCGACTTATTTTACCGTCTCACATTAACATGATCAAAACATTAAGAATCGCTTAGTTAATTATGTCAGAAATTTTTAATGCATAATGAACATAATTAACAGACAAAATGAAAACCATTACGAATACAAGTTTGTTCGTATAATCAAACTGTTGATTTCACTATCGTCGGCAAATTACAATAGCAATTAAAATAGGAAGTTTGCTACTAAATAACCTAGGAGCTTCAATAGAAATATCTTAAGGCTCCCCGCAGACAGGCGCGACTCGACGGTAAGACGCGGTTCTCGTACAATATCAACCGACTTCATTAAGCAAGGAGGTTATCAATTCGACACGTATGTGTGTAATATTATTGGAACTGCAATATATTGACATAAGATAATTCTATTAGGGCTTCCAATCAAATATACAAAATTTTAGGTGTATATATGTATGTTACTATGTTTGTATGTATGTTTGCCCACGCATTTCTGCGAAACTATTAATCGGATTGTGATTGTGTTTTTTTATTGGCTTACATTTACTTCACCTTAGGGAACAGTGCAACTTTCATCAAAATCGGTTTAGTAGTTTTCATGATATGGACTAATACGTGTAAGTGTGACGGCCTGCTTATTGATACGAGCTACGGGTGTGGTGTCAATGGGAAAACATCTCAAAACCTTGGTCACATTCTAATGCAGTATTTACAACAAAACTATTAACTACTGAAACAATATTCCAGTTTTAACTTAAAACTAAAAATTACGAAATAAAAAAGTAATTAAAAAAAATTGACATCAAAAAGAAATTAACTCAAAATTATGAAATAACTTTAATTTCGGAAGTCGGTGGCAAAAACTAAAAAACAGATCCTAAGACACCGACTTCCGAAAATAAAGTTATTCCATAATTTTGAGTTAAGTTCTTTTAGAAGTCGATTTAATTTTTTAATTTACTTCTTTTTTCCTTGAAGTTTCCTTAGAAATTGTTCTGCTAGAGTCGCGTCGCACTGTAGTGTCGCGCCAGTCTGCGGGAGCCTGTACAACAAAGTGCTATGTCGTGTTTGAGCCGAACAAGGCTACATATTTAGAAAATTACAAGTTTGCTACATCCTTTAATATTAAGCGGAGTTCGCATTAAGCTAAGCAACTCTGTGCTGTAAAACTGTTATATCTATCTGTCTATGTAGCCTGTATTCTCCCACTGCTGTGCAAAGGCCACCCTCTCCCTTTTCAGCACACGTCTTCCTCTAAACGTCGCGGGCCAGTCCTTTAAAGTAAAACAACTAACCTATTTCTACATAACATCTAAATACAGGATCTCAAGATCAGCTGCCACAGTTTTTATTTTATGTTTTAGATTTTTAACTTTATTTTGTAAAATCAGTATCAAGTCATCTAATGGGAGTCATATAAGTAATTAAGTCAAGATTCTCCACAAGTCTTCAACATGTAAACCATGCCTACACAACACGGAACGAAGTAAAAAAAAAAACAAAGACGATAAAATATCTATGACATCACCACAGACTAAAAAAATACATTAAAAAAACTTACAACCGCAATTCATCAAGGATCTTCAATACACGAAGCTGTGTAGAAAATATACTTGAATCAATTTAAAAAGATAATCTTCCCAGGTTATTGCTTCATAGTTTGCAGTAACGTTGCAAAACATCACAATTACTCGCGGGTTTTTGGAAACCGTGAGCAATACAAAATGTTGTAACTGCATGCTTGGATTTTAATTGATGATTGCAAACTTGATAAAATCGGAAATTAGTTTTGAAGTAACTAAGTACATAGGATAGGTACTTAAAATTCGTTATTTTTGGTTAACAGACTAAGGCACATACAGCCGGAATTCCGATTCGAAAGCAGCAAATCCATTCATTAGTACCTAGTAGTAGTAGTAGATTATGAATGGATTTGCCGCTTTCAAAACGGAATTCCGAATCGGAATTCTGAATGTGTGTGGCCAGCCTAAAGTAGGCTAAAAACTGCGCTGTCTTGTACTGGTAGGTGAAATTAGTTAGAGATGGAGATATTTTAGAACTGTCAGTTTTAAATAGAGTGCTACACTACAAGAATCTTTTGGCGCCTGAATGACATTGACAGGGGGCGTTGTTGGTAAACATTTGTGAACTCGTCACAGAAAATGTATTGACTAAACAAGATGGCGGCTTTAGTTTCAATTTTTGCCACACTCGAAAAGAACCTCGTAGCGTTGTAAATGCTGGCAACACCTGGACAGTCAGACCACCTTGCTGTCTGGCTTATATTGTTACCAAGGTATGATCTCCTATATGTGGGGCTTGTGGCTAAGTAATAACAGCCGCGCGGGTCGATTCAGCTTAAGCTACGCTGGCCGAGGTTGGGCCATGGATGGGTGACCATCTTTACAGACGAAGACCCCTCCGTGCCTCGGAAAGCACGTAAAGCCGTTGGTCCCGGCTGTTCGTGGATCTTTGACAGTCGTTACGGGTCGTCAGACGCTAGAAAGTCTGTCCTTACCAACTGATCTTACCAAGGGGTATCGTATTACCGCTCCATGTAAAATATTGGTATACAGCTGCATCCGGTTAGACTGTAAGCCGTCCCACAGTTGGGAAAGGGCTAGGTAGACGATGGTCTCCTGTATGGGTATACGAGGGAAGCTGTTACATTATAAAAGTCATAATATCATACAGGTCCGTTTCATTTAGCTTGGTAATCGGTACTACCTTATCTACTTGAAATAAGAGTCATATTTTATCAAAACGTTTACTAAACACATCTTTGATTTTTAAGGCAATGTATTCTATAGTAGAATAAAATATAATGCATATGAAACTTACCTTCATACAGATAAGGCCTCGTATCGCTTAGCATAAATTCCTAGACTGTTCTCGCTAGATACATGGACTTTAGCTCTATAGACATAGGGATGATAATCACTTAGCATATAAAGCTAGGCTGTATTTAGAACAGTTGGGCGCCGCATTCCTAGGCCAGTTGCGTGACATTAGCATTATCGTAAACGGTGTGTTTTGATACTTGAGTATCAAGGACCAAGAAGGTTCTTAGGTATACTATACCTACTTGAACAAAATCAAGTCATTTATTCAAATTAGGCTGTGAATCAGCACTTTTTGAATGTCAAAATTACATAAGACAGTCCCCCGGCACGCCCGCCATTCACCACTTCCTAGTGCTTTAGCTGGGAAGAAGTGGCGCAACAAACTCCCCAGCAGCACAGCTGTCTGTTTAGTTAGAAGAACACTTAGATATTCTACCAATCTTAGATATTTTTAACCATGTATGTACTTTAGGGTTATGTAATCTAAGTTGATTTTCAATTGACCGTTTGTAATAAAAAATCCTTTTCGTTGACAATAGAATTGGATGGCAAATGGTTTATTTTCCCAAAACATGATAATTATCTGAGATTCTGAATTTAAATAGGTACCAGAGATACATACATCGGCTGGTTTACTGGTTTTTAAATATTATTAAGTATGCCGACTTTGTCTCTGTCACCTCTGACCTAGACTAGAGTCAAGAGCAAACCTATCTTAAAAAAAAATAGCAATTGATTCGCCCCATATAAATATTTAAAAAAAACTTTTTCTCATATCCATGGTTCGCGCCCTATTACATTGAAGTTAAAACTTAACTGGCGAAATGAATAGATACACCTTTCGGTGAATACAGGCGTGATGTAATGTTACTTGATTTATATAAACTGCTTAACACATCGAAAGAAAATCTCAACTCGACAAAAATGACAAAATAACATAACTTCACAATTTTATTAAAAAAAGAATTATTACTTCACATACGTATTCATTAACCACATTCATCAAGCTATTGCTTATTCATAACTTTACATTACTGTTTAAAACTAAACCCTATCTCAATAAAATAAAGTTGAGATTCGAAGATGCAGTCGCAAGCGCAGTGGGTTCGCGCATGCGTAGTTGCGCAACAGCGTTGGTATGCGCTATAAACGTGCTGTAGATACAGTGTAGCTGATCTGGGTGTTAAGAAAAATACAATGTGACAGCTGGTTGATGATATACATTTACTCTGAGTTTTATAGATAATTATTTCATGTAATGATATACATGTCCCTGAATTAAAGCACAACCTCTTAAGGGGTCTCACTGTACTCACCTTTATGATCAACTTTTACTATGGGACCAAACCTGAAATCGCGAAAAAATCAGCTGTCCCTACATTTATGTTCGCTTATTTCGTCAAAAAGTAGGAACCAGCAAATTTTTTTTTCGGGATTTCAGGTTTGATCCCGACTTTCATCCCCTATTTAGGGATTAAACAGGTGATGGTGGGTTTTTCTATCTGGAATTTCTAAGTAGCAGCCCGGAGTCTGGATTTGTGCCCGGTAGATGGCAATAGGCTCGCCCCCTGTTACATGGGACTTAAACATAACTGGCGAAATGTGGGTGTACTACTATAGGCACACCTCTGCCTAACCCTTCGGGGAAACAAGGCGTGATGTTATGTTATGTTATGTTAAATAGGTGATGAAAATTGGTATGGAAGTCAGGGATTCAATTTTCAAAATGCCTTCCTCAGTGCTCACCTTCGTTATACAGGGTTATTTTAAATTGTCTAGCTAAACTCCGCAGACGCGATGGGTATCGACACCTACAAAGCATAAATTACAAAGGATCGGAACGACAGATATCGATGCTCAAGAAATGTAAAATCTGTTTTTGTTGATTATAAATTAAACTACCGCATGTCAGATGACAAATGGGTGCAGAGAACCACCGATTGGGCCCACTAAACGCACGACCGAGACGAAGGCCGAGACGAAGACGGCGGGACAAGCTTGACGCCTACCGAATGGACTGGCTGACTAGCAAAAGACAGAATTGTGTGGAAAAGGGAGGAGAAGGCCTTTGCCCTGGCATGGGACAGTACAGGCTAGTCAGACGAGATGAATTAAACTTCGGCACTTTATTTTAGTCGCGGTTTATTATTCTAATAAAACCTATATTTTGTATTTTGTTTAGTCATTGAAAATCTTAGTATCAGTTTCTTTCGAATCTTAAAGAATCGGAGTTACCGACTAGCTTGCCGAGTAAGCAAACTGAAGTGGCAGTGTGGCAGTGGGCTGTCCATGTTTGTCGAATACCGATGGCCGGTGGAGCAGACGAGCCCTGGAGTGGACACCGACCGACGACCTTAAAAAAGTGGTTGGGTGGAAGGCGGAGGACAGGGTATTGTAGCGCAGCCTGGGAGCGGCCTATGTCCAGCAGGCAGAGTTGATTGATTTGAGTATCAAGAGCAAAACTTGCAGGCAATCTAGCGTGCAACCAAGGTTGCAGTTGGAATCTCAATCAGCCAAAACCGCAACAAAACGTTTCAATAAAAACCCCTCATTTCTAATACCCGTTTCTATAACCTTTGTATATGAAAACACCGTATTTTCCGGTAGATTAGCCACGTAATTTATACACAACGACCAGCAAGGCGATTAGCGCAAATTAACATCGATGGCTCACTTCCTTCTGTTCGTTGCATCACGTTCCCTTTTATGTATAATAGTATTGTAATGAGATTACGAAATTGTTCGGTTTGCTATTTAGAAAATTTTGTGGTAAGGTCGAGAATGTGTGGAATTTTATTGCAGAAAGTGGTAGAAACTTTGCTGTTACCGTGATTCTGTTGAGAATTCTACCGTTTTATCCGTCGTTACGTTTTTATTACGGTGGAAAAGAACCGGAGTAACTGACATAGCCTGTAGAGTAAGCAAACTGAAGTGGCAGTGGGCTGGCCATGTTTGTCGAAGGACCGATGGCCGGTGGAGCAGACGAGTCCTGGAGTGGCGACCGCGTATCGGCAGGCGTAGTGTGGGACGCGCCCCAGCTAGATGGACCGACGACCTTAAGAAGGTGGCTGGGACAGACTGGATGCGGAAGGCGGAGGACAAGGTGTTGTGGCGCAGCCTGGGAGAGGCCTATGTCCAGCAGTGGACTGCGATAGGCTGAGTTGATTGATTGACGTTTTTATTTCAGATTAAGGCATTATCTTCCTGACCTGGTCCCAAGTTACTTCAGGTCGGCGCAGCACGCTTTTCCATTCTCCCGTTTTTAACCGACTTAAAAAAAAAGAAGGAGGCTATCAATTTGACTCGTACGTATTCAATATTATTGGAACTGCAAATGACGTATGATATCTATTAGGACTTCCAATCAAATATACAAAATGACAAAAAACTAAAATACAGATCCCAAGACACCGACTTTAGAAATCAAAGTTATTTCATAATTATGAATTGGTTTCTTTTTGAAGTCCAAATATTTTTTTTTATTACTTTTTTACGTTAAGTTTAAGTTTACGTTGAGTTTAAGCCAATTTGACGAAGTTCGATACAACGCTATCTTGAATCTTATGGAAGGCCTTATTATAGGCTAAAATAGGCTTACTATTTTAATTCAAATGTGGTGAAATGGGGTGTTAAAGGAGCTTACCGCGCCTCTATCGTTTTTTGCTGCCTAGTTCCGTGCAACCTCTCCTCAAATATAATACTTATTATCAACATCAAAAACCTAAAATGGTTACTGGTCTAACTTTGCGTTTTATAAACATTACTCCAAAGATTCGGAATGTTAGTAATAGGCAAAGTAAACAACTGTTAGTGTGATATCTGACAAACAGGTATCAGCTTTGTCATCGACCATTTTACTTTTTTTTTAATTTATTTATGGTCGGCGCAGTTTTTCTTCCTCCACACATCTCTATCAGCTGTCATGGTGTTTACCTACTCACCCATTTTCTATATACATAATATCTATCTATCTTACGCACTATCTACTTAAGGCGACGATAACAGACTTTTATTGATTTTTAATTGAAGATCACGTACAAACGAGTAGTGTGAATGATTTGGAAAAAATATAAAATGTGTTTAATTAGAGCATTTTCTTAATAACTTTATATGTGAATATTTTAGATTATGTTTATTAATTTGTAAAGTTATGTCTGACGCGGATAAAAAACTGAGAATCACGCAAAAAGTTTATCAAGCGTATTTTTATGAAACCTTCACCACTTTAATGATAATTTAATTATTTATCTTTTAGTATACGTGTTTTAATATAATACATTTGTTATGTATAATAAATTAATAATGCGTCTAATTTGGGACAGCGCTCCTTGATGGGCGAGTCCTATTACTCGGTGGACGTACGACGGGCTACGTGATCTCGGCACAGAACACGCAAGCTATGCACTCAAGGCCGTTGGCATATATCTGTGTCTTAATAAAAATCTTAAATTCACTGACAGACAACGCATAGCCTAAAAGCCGCTGGGTCTAGAAGCTTGAAATTTTACACAAGAGTTCCATAAATAGCGAAAGTGAGCACTGAGGAAGGATTTTTGAAAATTCATTCCCTATTAAGGCGCTTCCCCGACAGAACGACCTTGAGCGTTGGGTCCTTCTCTGTCTCGCCGCTCTGACCCACTCTGTCCCGCTCCCTCCGCACGCCCATTTACCATACATACAGTATGGGGACCACATAATTATGTGCAATAAATTATAGGACATACTTGTTAACGCCTTTTCTGACGATATTCAAAAAATTTACGAAATCGGTCCAGTAATTAGGTCAAAAAGTATAGTTTTAATTTTGAGCAAATTTGAACACTGTGGAATTGGATCACTAAGTCAATGATTCAATGAACTTGAATCCTTCACACAATTTTTGGAATGATTGTAATAAAAAAAGAAAAGCGATCTTTTGAAATAAATTAAAACGTGAATTATTTAGATTTTTAAATTATCTATCAATTAATGTAATACTCAAATTAATAGAACGTCACCTTTAGCAAAAGATGTAAGCAATCAATAATTTTAGTAAATTTTTACAAGGAGATTTTAAATGTATTCATAACACATAAAAACAAATAAGAGCGTGCAATGTGATGACAGGATATCAAATATTAATAATGTGATTTTAGATGTAGTTTATTTCTCTTAATTAATGAGTTAATAGCTTCTGAATCACTATCGCAAGGTTTTGCTCGGGGTAGCGCCTTAAAACATTCGCCTAACTAAAGTTTTGCCACAAACCAAAATCATAGATATAAAAAACCAATCACAAGCCTAACATTCTCAAACTTAACAAAACTCAATAAATAGTTTGACAAACTCGGCGACAACGCAATAGTGTTGCAGTATTTAGCGCTGCGGTTTTCGCAACAGAGCAGGTTCGAGTCCCGTTAGCGAGAAAGTGACGGAACGTGATCGAGGCGTTTCCTTATCTTCACGCTTCGTCGTTGAGGTGACGACAGATGCGTCAATTGGGTCATTTTTGTACAGACTTGAAGAGATTTGATAATGGAAGATCACAACTGCATGCGATTGTCACTGAGCTAAAAGAGATGTTGTTTACGGTTCAATTACTATTTTACAAAGTAGGTACTCGGTGGAACGCAGAGCTAAGAGGATCATTGGCAATGTAAGACTGGTGGATGCCAAGCTTCACAGCTTGGCTCATCGCCGCAAGGTTGCCTGCTTGTCGGTCTTCTACAGATTGTACTTCAGAGAGTGTGCTCAAGAACTCCACGACCTCATTCCGCCGGCCCCCTTCTATCAGCGGACATCTAGACGCACTGCAGGTTACCATCCTTACCTAGTTGCTATCCCACCAATTCGCACTAAGCGTTTCCAAATGTCTTTTGTGATGCGCACAGCAAAGGAGTGGAACTCTCCGCCTGCGTCTGTGTTTCCGAACGCATACAACCCCGATCTCTTCAAAGTGAGAGTGAACAGGCTTCTTCTGGGTAAGCTCGCTCCATCGTCGACTTTGTCTCTGTCATCTCTGACCTAGACTAGAGTCAAGAGCAAACCTATCTCAAATAAAAAAAATAAAAAAGGTACATAATATTACAGTAGTATTCGCCTAGTAGTTTCTGCCTACCCCCATGGGAAAAAGGCGTGAGTATAGTATTTATTAGTGGCGCAGCGTTCATACAACCCGATTCCTATCGGCTTCCCTTCGGAACAACCACTATTCTTAGTAAATAATACCAAATAATATGGTACACCTGTGTGTGTAACTGTGTATCACATCACATTACATATATTTAATACCAGTTTAATATAATACACATCATAAGACTAAACACATTACTAAAATGCCTAAAGTTTTTTGCCTAAACAAAGATTTCCGGTAACACCAGCGTCAAAATAAGCCGACTCTCGTGCGTCAGAATGAGGTACTAAATTCGTAGGTACGAACATTCGTGATTTCGTGTCCCGCGGCACGGCGTCTAGGTAACTGGGGAAGCCGAACTACAGCGAGTTATAACAGGGACATAAATAGAAAAGTATGTAGGCGAGAACGAGATAGAATGAATGATTGTTCTTTTTTGTGTTTGTGATTTTCTTTGCGTCATGTTTACCGCAAATAAATGTATTTTCTTTCTTTTTATTTTCTATATTAATGTACGGACGCCAGCACATCAAGCTACTACAATCTGTCAAATTTCTTTAATAGATTTTCGACTTTATTGCTAAAGCATTAGGTTCAAGGTTGATTGGGAAAATTTGACAGTTTTGGGTAGCTTGATTTGCTGGCGTCCATACTTTGTTAAAATGTTGATTTCTTGATTCATAAATTCACGTGTTCTTTGTTTTCTCCTGCCCTTTTGCATTTTAACATTAGAATATTTTTGTACTATAATGCTTTTCAGAAATAAAACCGTAATCGGTAATTTTATCGTTTATGTCTGTAAAAAAAATGATAAAATAATTTAAAATTACATATATTTAATAAAGCGAGCGCACTTTAGTACATTACACACCACTTCTAGTTGCGCGCGTTCCGTGTATGTTTACATCTTAGCTGTATTAAATTATTAGAGATTACCCTAAACTTTTAGAATATTTTTGTATGTTGTAATTTTAAAACTGTACGTTTAATCAATAATGTTTTTAAATTAGTTAAATATTTCTCATGTAAGTGAAATTTCTTATGGGAAATAAAGATATCTCAAACCCGAAAAAATTGATAAAACATTCTGTTTGTGTTGTGATAGCGTATATTTAGTTATGTTACTTGACCATAGATGGCGTGAAATTAAGAAAAGTAAAGACTTTAATTTTTGAGTTCATTCATTTTGATGCTATCTAGAGTTTATGAGAACTGAACAATTTTTTCATCGGCTTCCCTCTAACGATAATTGTAGCTGCGCTACTGTTATGTATGCATAGAATAGAAACATTTCTAAGTATTTGTTCACAAAAGAACTAAGATGACTTTCATTTAAGAGGCCTATCACAAAATGACGTACTGAATTGAAGCACGCCGACGCATCGCATTAAGTAGCAATTAGGCAGTTGTAATTACGTTTATTTTGAGTCTTATTTTTTTTTTTTTTGAAAGTATGAAATTTTAATTTCTTACGAACTAACTTTTATTCTGGTATAAATTTTACATAATAATATTAATGTAGTCAAGAGGAATTTACAGTTAATTCTGAGTGTTTTTAGCAGTTTTATGGTTTTGAATGGGAATTTTCACAGGCATGAATGTTTTTCATACACCTAAGCTGCTTTAAGGATTCTGCTACCAGTTATAAAAATATGAATACAAGCTTAAATTAATCCACAAAAGCTTTGTAGAATATATTGCACTCAAAAGTTACAAGTGCCCAAAAATTATCATAAAAAAACCTAACAGCATTAAATAGCATCACGCCTAAAATCCCCGATGGGTTAGGCAGAGGTGTAGGTACCTATAACACTCCCACATTTCGCCAGTTATCTTTAAGTCCCATGTAATAGGGAGCGAGACTCCGGGCTGCTACTGAGAAATTCCTAATTGAAAAACCCAATAACAATTTGCCCGAACCGGTAGTCGAACCCAGGACCTCATGCTCAGCAGTAGCGCTGACGACCACTAGACCAACGAGGCTGTATAATAACAGCATAATGTTCCTCATCGCAGCAGTTTTTAAAACGATCACTTTCAATCGAAAATCATAATCGCAGTACCTACTATACAGCCTCACCCATAAAAAACTGTACACACCATATACTTATAAAATAATAAAAAATGGTGAAAAGGAAACTCATGTCGATGCGTTGAATGAAACCGTAAGAATTAATGGTCAACTGTTATGTAAATAATAATAAATGTATTGAAGCAACTTCGACACGGTATTTAATTACTTTCGAATGTTTGGTCATTCATCTTTAAAGTTAATAGCTCAGAACACGTTTCCCTTAGTATACTTTTACAAATTCTTTCACACGATTCGAGTATAGTAAAAAGTGTGATTGTTGGATGTATGTATGTAAAGCGTGTTCCATGAACGAATTCCCTTCGCCATAATGTTGGCACCATTGCTTTAATTCTTCATTGAAAGCAATGTTGGCACATTACGGCGAAAGGAATTCTTTCCTGAAACGCACGCGTTTCGTAATTTCTTTAGTGTACTTCAACAACTATTTGAGGAAGCAACGCCCCCCGCGTTTTCTTTTCAGCAATGTAGTTTACAACATGTAGTCAACATTTTTTTATTTTTTTATTTGAGATAGGTTTGCTCTTGACTCTAGTCTAGGTCAGAGATGACAGAGACAAAGCCGACGATGGAGCGAGCTTACCCAGAAGAAGCCTGTTAACTCACTCTCACTTTGAAGAGATCGGGGTTGTATGCGTTCGGAAACAGACGCAGGCAGAGAGTTCCACTCCTTTGCTTCCTGCTTTGCTTTCTTTTCTTCGATTCGAAACATAATATGCCTCGTTGGTCTAGTGGTCGCAAGCACTACTGCTGAGCATGAGGTCCGGGGTTCGATTTCCGGGTCGGAAGTGTTATTGGGTTCCATCTGGAATTTCTCACTAGTAGCCCGGAGTCTGGATTTGTGCACGATTGATGGCAATAGGCTCGGCCCCTATTACATGGGACTTTAACATAACTGGGGAAAAGTGGGTGTACTAAAGATAGGTACACCTCTGCCTAACCATTAGAATACAAGCGAGCTGTTCATTTGCAATATCATTAAAATCTGTAGTTAACTTGGTACTTGAAATAAGGAATATAAACGGTACTAGAATACTATATCATTCAATTTTAGATGTTTTCTTTTTTTTCTGATTTGAAATAACATTCGATTATTGTCACCTCAGAAATGTTATCTACCGATGTACGGTAAGTATGCCCTTATACCCTTAGTAATAAGGTTGAAAAGTGGTCGACCGGGAACGTTCGCCTACATACCATCGCGGATATTTGCGGTGAACTTTTCGACCTTATTGCTAAGGTAATAAGGTTGAAAAGTGGTTCACCACAAATATCCGCGACGTATCTACCCACTATATACCTAATAATAGGTAGGGGAAAAGTTTCTTCGCATTTTTTAAGAAAATTCAAAACATTTTTTAATATAGTTTATTCACATTTAACTAAGGTATGTAGGTACCATTTTGTTCGATAACTTTTTGCCATCTTGTAGGTAGGGACATGGTCCCATTGCTATAGAAATTTTGGGACTTCTGATCAAAATACCGCAACAAGTGGTTTTGGCAGTCCTCTCGTGATGTTAACCTGACACTGCCTAAAGAATTCTGAAGAGACCGAAACAGGTGGAAATCTGAAGGTGCAAGGTCAGGACTATACGGCGGACACCTCCCAGCCAAACTCTCTTAATTTTTGCTGAGTGGCTAAAGATGTGTGAGGTCTAGCGTTATCATGATGAAAAACCACACCCCTTCTGTTGATTAATTCCGGCCGCTTTCTCTCAACTTCTTGCTTTAATCTCATCGGTTGTTCGCAGTAGAGTTCAGAATCGATGGTCCTGCTTGGTGGTAACAGCTCATAATGAATAATGCCCTTCCAATCCCACCACACACACAGCATCACCTTGTTGCGAGTTAACCCGGGTTTCGCCACAGTCTGTGAAGCCTGACCGGCCTTTGACCACGACCTTTTTCGCACGTTCTTGTCGTACGTGATCCACTTTTCATCACCAGTTATCAGCTTCTTTAAAAATGGTTCGGTTTCATTACCTCGTAATAAAGAATCACAAATGAGTACACGGTTCATTAGGTTTCTTTCAGTGAGCTCGTACCCAAATATCAAGCTTTTTTGTGTACCCAGTTTTTTTCAAATGCGCCAAAACTGTTTTATGGTCAATTCCCAGTTCTTCAGCTACGTCGTAACTACTGATATGCCGATCTTGCTCCACTTTTTCAAAAATGGCATCCATTTTATCCGTAATAGGGCGACCAGAGCGACGTGCATCTTTTACATCAAAATTTCCGGATTGAAAACGCTTAAACCAAATTTGTGCTACTCTCACAGACACTGCACCAGGTCCATTTTTTTGCGGCTTGCGTTGCATTTTTACCTTTTTTGTAGTAAAATTTTAAAATGTATCGAATTTCTTCATTAGATTCACTCATCTTGACAGTACGAAAAACAAATGAAAATCACACATTTTCCTAATTTGAATTTGGAATTATGTTCTTTAAAATTTAAACTTTCAATGATACCAAAACCAGCCAGATACAAATAATATAGCCAAAGAGATTTTATTACAAGTTCATACATACTATAATGCGAAAAGACTTTTTCCCCAACCTAATAATATTGTAAGAAGGAGACTAGTGCTAGTTCAGTTTTGTTATGCTCTCTTTAAAAACAAGATTTTATTTATCTAATTTATTTATTTAGTCGCTTTAGAACTGGATATAATATTCCATAAAATATAATTTGAATTATTATTCAGCAAAAAGTCTAATTCCGAGGATGTTGTAACGGCATTCACGGCGGGGTCAAAGTCAAGAATGTTATCAAGGACAAAGATTGCATAATTTTAACATTATACAATTTAATGTAAACGAGGCAAAATGAGTATGTAAGGATCGTAGCAGGTGGCGTTCTGTAGTTTCTGCCTACCCCCATGGGAAGAAGGCGTGAGTTTATGTATGTATGTATGTACAATTTAATGAACACACGGATTAAGCAGACGACATTTTTCGTACGATCTTACAATAAAACTATAAGAATCTTCCGAGTTGAATGTGGATTATGATTATGACAATTGTTGAATGATGATTTTAGAATTTTCTTTTATTTTTTCGTTGGTTTACCCGCTATCTTAAAAAGCCCAAGAATAAGGTTTCCTTGGTTCTAGTACCTTTAGAATCTCAATATTATCGTTATCCGAGCAAAAATTCAATTAAACTTTAGATACTTATATCTAACCGTCCGTTAAAGATTACATTGATGACAAAAAGGCGTGGGATTGAGCTGCTCCAACTAATTTTAATTTTTTTTTATATACATACTGATTTTTTTTTGTTCTTTTCTTTTTGCTATTTTTTTTCTTATATACACATTGTCATTGATGAATTTTATATATACAATGACATGAATATTTACTTTGTAAAATGTAGTATTATTTTAATTACTGTGAATGTGAAGACTATGTGGGTCCTTGTTTTTTTCTTTTTCTTTTCTCTCAGCTTTAATCATAGTTTGCCAGTTTGAGTAAATTATGCGGCCTACCCAAATGTCCTTTCTTTGGTATTGTTCGTCGAATCGTTGAGCTCCTTAACTTTTATGTTGAGGTGTACGATTACTGACAAATGCTTGCACTGACTGGACAGGTCCACTCAATCTGTGTGGTTCTTTCCTCAAAAGACCATTTCAGACACCAACCTACATGGTCTTCACATGATCTGACCAAGATTATTTCTGGACTTTAAAAGAGACTGTGACCTCTGAGTTTGTTTCGGCCTTTCTTCTCAGAGTAGTCAGATAGGAAACGCCGGCCTCATCTAGTTTAAAAAAAAAAATGTTTGACATGTAAAAGTGTTTGTATAAACCTACTTACAGAAATAAAATCATTTATCATAACTTTTACTTTTCTTTTATTTTGATTAATAATTTAAGAGACGGCTGAAAAATAAAACAGAATTGTCGCTTTTATTAGGTACAACTGCACCCTAATTGCGTAACACACTATCAATCACAATTTGAATTATTTTAAAGCATATTGCTAATCCGTTGCTTCTTATGTTTGAAAAATTTGTTTGCTCAAAAACGTTAATAACGCAATGAATATTGTTGAACTGTCACGCAAAATGAAACCGATTCCTACTGTAAGTGCCCCGCTGAGTTATAGATCAATCGATTGGACTTTGAAACCTCGTCATAGATTTCATGGTATTCCTAGGGATTTCACTAAGTTCCTGCTAGCCTCATTTCCCCGTGACAATAGGACTCTCTGTTTGATCTGAAAAAGATCGATTTTTATTATTAAGTTGCAAAATAAAACTCGATCATTTTCTCACTCTAACTGTAGTATTATATTATCTGTGCTCTAGCGAACAAAATAGATGCAAACATTTTTCTCCTCATTAGTCATCGTCGCCATTGCCTCCGTCTTAACAAACTGACACACTAACCAATTCCCAGACTATTGTAGATTGTGTTATAACTTATAAGCAACACATCGAGTTAAGCACATGTCCCACCGCCGGCGAGAGTACAGCTAGCAACTAAAACGAGTTGGCGAGCAGCGAGTGCGCGACGGCGACGAGCGATTAGTCGCTGGTATGCGGATGTATGTACCAAGTGCGAGTCTCTCAGCGAGTGTTCTGCCCGCCAAGCGAGCGTCGCTGATCATCGAGTACTCGGTTTGATTGCTCTTTTCGCTCCGACAAACGAGTACTCGCCGGCGGCGGTGTGAACAGTCAGCGATCAACTATTAATAGGTATATGTTATGTATACAGGGTGGCAAAGACGCACGACCTGTTGCCATGGATTCAGCTCATGATTCTGAACCACCCTGTGTTGAAATTTTTCGTCGGTTATTAAAAAAAAAAATTGCTGTGACTGCGTAGGCATTGCACTTTTGTAGGAAACGGCTGATTTTGTTTTTAATAACCGACGAAAAAATTTTAACGCAGGGGCATTCAGAATCATGTACTGAAACCATGAGCACAGGTTACCGTGACCCCTGGGCACAAAGAAACACGGAAGGAACACGGGGTGAGTTTTAGTCAGTAAAAATTTGACACGCCCTCCCGCTCCGCTCAGAACGGGAGAAGTCATTTTGATGACTTGTCACCCAAAAAAAAAAACAGGTTATGCGTCGAAGTCCCTGCCACCCTGTACGTATCTCTTTTACTTACACGGGACCCACAATCTTTTGTACGTTTCTTAAGCAAGAAAATCGTTGAAAGCTATCGCTTTCTCGTCGATGATGGGACAGGTGCCTTAATAATTGTGTAGTGAGCTGTTAACAATGCGGTTCCAAACTGTGGCGGCCGCACCGCTAGACTGATTGGTCTTTGTAGGGGTGACAACCGTATCGCAGAAGTATCTCTAGTAGTCATAGTTTTATCATCTATATCTAAACGGTATACTGTAAGCTCATCAGTAATTGACCACTTAAGTACAGCCAGTTCATGTCAGTGTTATGAACTTATGACAAGATATGTCCAGAAATTAATATTCTTAAATTACCTTTGGTTACAGCGAATACCCGTTTATCGACTTGATGTGTAAAAAATCAAATAAAACTGTCATCATCTGCCTAGCCTTTTCCCAACTATGTTGGGGTCGGCTTCCAGTCTAACCGGACGCAGCTGAATACCAGTACTTTACATGGAGCGACCGCCTATCTGAACCACAACCCAGTAACTGGGTAACACGATACCCCTTGGTAAGACTGGTTGTCAGACTTTCAGGCTTCTGACGGCCCGTAACGACTGTCAAAGATCTACGAATGACAGCCGGGACTAACGGGTTAACGTGCTTTCCGAGGCACGGAGGGGTCTTGGTGTGTAAAGATGGTCACCCATCCACAAAACAACCCCGGCAAGCGTAGCTTAATCTGATGGATCGACCCGTGCGGCTGTTATTACTTAGCCACGAGCTCCTTAATCAAATAAAACTGTATTAAGTAAAAATATTTTAATCGAATGAAAAAATAGTTAGTCTTAGTAGTAACTAGTCATAGTTTTGAAATTAGCAGCCAGAACACTAATAATTGGTCATGTAAAAATAATAATCAAAAACAATTGAAATATAGAATAAAGTTGATACTGTGAGGATAACTCTTAATTTATGGTTGAAGTGGGTAGGGGCCAATTATTCATCCGGTTAGCCCGGGGATACCGCACGGTCTCCGGGGAGGCGGCGAACCTCCTTGCCGGATTACCGCCATGGGATCTGGAGGCAAAAGTCCTCGCGCACATCTGGGAGTGGCGCGAGGAGGCAGGACGCCGGGGCGTAACTCCGTTGCCGCGAGAAATCGCGGCACGGCGGACAGAGCTCCGGCAGGATCTCATGGCGGCATGGAGAGTGCGATTGTCGCAACCCAGCGCTGGGCACGCCACAATTGCGGCGATAAGTCCCCTCTTTGAGGAGTGGCTGGAGAGGCGCCACGGCGTCCTCACCTTCCGCCTGACGCAGGTCCTCACCGGACACGGGTGCTTCGGGAGGTAGGTACCTGTTCCGGATAAGGCGGGAGGAAACGCCCGGGTGTCACCACTGTGTGGATCGCCCGGAGGACACGGTGGAGCATACGGTGGAGGTCTGCCCGGCTTGGGCGGAGCACCGCCGTGTCCTCGCGGAAGCGATCGGCGGCGGCGATCACTCGCGTCCGGCCCTGGTCCAGGCCATGGTACGGAGCGAGAGTGCATGGGAAGCCATTACCTCCTTCTGCGAAGCAGTAGTGCTCGTGAAGGAGGAGGCGGGACGCGTGAGGGAGAGGCAAGCTTTGCACCCTCACGCCCCTAGTCGCCGCAGGAGACGCCCTGGGCGTCGGGAATCGGCAGCCGATTCCCGGCCACCGTAGGCGCGGGCTTGCGGACGGCGAGCAATGGGTAGCTCGCCGTCCGGTAAGGACCAGGCCCGAGTCCACGGCGCGTCGTGTTCCACGCGCGCCTCAAAGAGATGTCAGCACTATTGACGGGGTCCGCTAGGGCCGATGCCAGCTAGGGTTGCGGGATGTTCGAAAGAGTTACCGTGGCCCCGGCACAGGCAACAGAAGGAACACGGGTGGGTTTTAGTCAGTAAAAGTCTGACACGCCCTCCCGCTCCGCCCAGAGCGGGAGAAGTCATTTGATGATTAACCATCCACAAAAAAAAAAAAAAAAAAAAAGGGCCAATTATTGAAAGCGATCAATTATTCCTCGGTTTACCCGACATACATATTATAAATTAAAGTCGCTTTTCGTTTCTGCATAAAAATCCGTTATGTAGTTTAAAAGAACAACACGGTGAAGCGGTCACATAGACGGACACGAGAAGCGACTTTAATTTATAATTATGTAGGTATGTACAGATTTATTGGTGGGATATTTAGAACACAGCTGCGGCCTACAATGTTAGTGTAATTTCCTCTGGTTTTTTATTTATTTATTTCAGATAGGTTTGCTCTTATCTCTAGTCTACGTCAAAGTCGACGATGGAGTGAGCTTACCCAGAAGAAGTTCACTCTCACTTTGAAGAGATCAGGGTTGTATGCGTTCGGAAACACAGACGTAGGCAGAGAGTTCCACTCCTTTGCTGTGCGCATCGCAAAAGACATTTTGAAACGCTTAGTGCGAATTGGTGGAATAGCAACTAGGTAGGGATAGTAACCTGCAGTGCGTCTAGATGTCGGATGGTAGAAGGGGGCAGGCGGAATGAGGTCGTGGAGTTCTTGAGCACAGTCACCGAAGTACAATCTGTAGAAAATCGACAAGCAGGCAACCTTGCGGCGATGAGCCAAGCTGTGAAGCTTGGCATCCACCAGCTTTACGTCGCCAATGAGCCTCTTAGCTCTGCGTTCCACCGAGTCAAGTGCGGCAAGTTGGTATTTAACTGAGCCATCCCAAAGGTGGCTGCAATACTCCATGCAGGATCGGACTTGCGCTTTCTATAGGGTTAAAAGCTGTCCAGGCGTAAAGTAATTTTACTTATCGGATTTTCATTAAAAAAAGGTTCGATTTTTTCTTTAAAAAACCAAGTTTGCCAACCCTAACTGTCGATTGACAACCCACTCCGTTATCATCACTAATTATTATGCGACAGTTACGCACTTTTGCTTTATGGGACAGAACAGAACGGCTGTACACAGATATGCTAATAACACACAAATACACATTACGACTGCTAACTGTACATATATACTGTAATTGCTAAACAACCTCTGATTTGCCAAATTAATTGCGTATGACAAGGTCTATTGTAGGCCATTTGTTTTTTATCTGCCATTTTATTATGAGTAATTTATACCTACATATTTTTGTCTATGGCAGTCGCCCTCTCTCTCTGATTGATAGCCTTAAGAATAGTAGACTCGTTTTTGGATGCGAATTTCGTTTAGGTGGTCATCAGTTTGTATTATAACTGTTTTAAATGGTCTGAAAATCAACAATTCTTGAATATTTTTGTATGAGACGTATCAAAAAGATAGTACTTATAAATATTAAACGTAGTGCTGATAAATATTTGTTTTAACAATACCAATAGTAGCTAGACTCGCGTTTCTCTAATAGTAGTCCCATGTAATAGGGGTCGAGCCTAGTGCCATCTACCGGGCACAAATCCAGACTCCGGGCTGCTACTGAGAAATTCCTGATGGAAAAACCCAAGAACACTGCCCGACCTGAAAATCGAACCCAGGACCTCATGCTCAGCAGTAGCGAAATGTCTTATTTGAAAAAAGATAATTGGAAATCTGTTCTTAACTAACTTTTTATACCTATGCATCCTGCTTATGCGTATGAAGTTTCATTAAAATCGTTTCATTCAATTCGAAAAACAAAATGGCGTACGTCGTATACGCTGTTAATACGGTGCTTAAAAAAAAATTGCAATAAGTACAAAGATTTATCACAAATCTAACCTTCGTCGTCCAATCCTTACTAATACAAGATTGAACTCAAGTTATTAGGAAACAATTTATTCGAGGACAAGCCTACGCTTCGAATACTATTCAACGAGACTAGTTATATTAGTTACTAACATTCCTATCTCGTCTTAACATTGTGCCTTTATTTAGTTTAACAAACCGCTATTAATTGTAAGCCTTACTGACTAACGGCCGAACCCAATAACCTATCTATCACCAGTTTTGGCATAGTGAAGATAGAAAAACCTATCTATCTATGGTTCTAACGTCCCAATAATCTATATGAGACTATGTAATCTTATCGGCCTGACATAAGGACAGATAGACTTATACTGTCTACCAATCTGATCCGTCTTTTCCTGAAAATAGGTTATTGGGTTCGGCCGTATGCCTACAGAAATATTATTTTAGTTCCTCTTTAAGGCTCCCGCAAACAGGCGCGATACAAAGGCACTGCGTGTCGCGCGTCGCCTTTGTGTCGCGTCACGTGTAGCGCCTGTTAGCAAGAGCCTTTAAGGTATATTTTGTAAGTGTCTATCTTAGGTATGTTTGTCTGAAAAATGGCAATGAAAGATATTATGAAAAGCAATCATCCCTTTTCCAGATCGCTTTTAGCGATAAGACCGTCCATTGTGTCATCCTATGTCAAATTTCTACATTTATATCTGTAATTTTTATGGTGTACATAATAAAGAGTATTCTATTCTAAATATTGGTCTATCTTTCACGAATGTGACTGTACCTAACCTTAAAATACTTGCAAGTTTAAGGTCTGATTCAGTTATGCTCGTTTTCACTAACACTAGGACAGACTAAATGAATCTCTAATTAAAAGCTTCGCTTGGCCAGCTCGGCGCTGAAAGTTGAAAAGCCAACAGCCAGATTCCTCACGATGTTAATCCTTTACCGTTTTGAAAGCAGGGTGATGAAATAAATTAAACAAAATAAAGCGCCTGTCTGAGTTCGAACCCCACGACCTAAGACACGTAAGTCAGGGCCATTACCACTGGGCCACCACTGCTCCTATAGTTCGACCGATACCTCCGTACCGCGCCTTAGGTATGTGCGCGGCGAGACGAGGGAGCAGTGTAGGCGGATCATTCGTCAACGCTCACGGGTCCCGTCACTCATTCGTCAACGCTCACGGCGTCCCGCACCCCCGTGGTATAGCGGTATCGGTCAAACTACTGTAGAACTGCTGCAGCAGAACGTTGTATTATAGTTTGTATTGGTGTACATAATAAAGAGTATTCTATCCATGGGCACGTACGATTATTTTGCTTTCCTAATAATTAACGCTTTTTTTTTGTTTAAATAATTCCTATTTTGGGGTCCTAAAAATATTAAATAGCCAAGGAACTGCGACCAGCTTGGATGTACGAGTGCACGGTTTGTCACAAGTTTTTAGAGGTTCATTATTTAATTTAAAAAAGCGTTCATCGTTAGAAGGTCAATCAGTTTTTACAGGACTAGTTAAATATTTCCCCTATCTATCTGTTTCTCAACACCGCTCGACAATTACCGCGTGTCGGCCGAGCGCGACCGACGGAAAAACAATAGCTTGTTAGATACTTCGCTAATAACTCTCGATGCCTCACAATTATGTGTGAACAATAAATAACCTATTTACTTTTATAGATTAATTTTTGTTGGCAGGTTTAGATAGTATAGTAAATAAGTGCTAACAATCTAGCGATTTGGAAGCAAAAGGGCGAAATTGTATGAATGACAACTACCATTTAGCTTTCTTATTTAAATCGACTTATGAGTTGTAGGTCGTGGGTTCAAACCCAGACACTTTTTACTTTGTGTAAATAATTTCATCACCACTGCTCTCAAAACGGTGAAGGAAAACATCGTGAGGAAACCGGCATGTCCTAGAACCAAAAATTCGAAGACATGTGACATCTACCAACCCGCACTGGACCCGTGTGGTAGATTACAGCCCACTCCTTCTCGAAGAGAGGAGGCCTGTGTCCCAGCAGTGGGAACATTATAGGCTGATTATGCTTATGCTATTTAGCTTTCTTGGAGCGGATAATAGGAATACTAAAACAGACACATTCACATCATCATCTTCCTGCCCTTGTCTCATGTTACGTGGAGTTGACCCAACACGTTTTCTTCTTTCATGCTCCCCTGTCTACCGTCACGCTATCATTCATTCCCTTCTCTTTCATATCATTTCTCACATAATTCGTTCATCTCATAACATACGCATAACATAATCAGCCTATAATGTTCCCACTGCTGGAACTCAGGACTCCTCTTTGTGAGAGGTTGCGGGTCGTAATCTACCATAGAACCCGGTGTCAGGTCACTTGTCTTATTTTTGGTTCTAAGATATACAAGGTGTAATTTTAATCACTGTTTACCTTCTTCTTCTTCTTAGCGTGTCGATGGCTATCTAAATAGACTCGGCCCAGAATCCGGCTACGA
Source organism: Fissipunctia ypsillon (assembly GCA_947568875.1). Classification (NCBI taxonomy): domain Eukaryota; kingdom Metazoa; phylum Arthropoda; class Insecta; order Lepidoptera; family Noctuidae; genus Fissipunctia; species Fissipunctia ypsillon. The sequence continues at coordinate 19,535,190 of OX387662.1, forward strand.
GTTTGGCGCCATCACTAGCGTCCATCAGTTCCTGTAACGTGCAGCTGACAGGACACGCAGGACATTATATTAAGTGTCCCATCGTTTGTGTTATCCCACCGTTATCCTCTTAAGGGGTCATTGTACTCATCATTATGAACAACTTTTACTATGGGACCAAACCCGAAATCGCGAAAAAAAATCAAGTGTTCCGTACATTTTGACAAGTTATGTGAACATAAAAACAGATTTTTTTAAAAGTTTGGTCCCATAGTAAAAGCTGTTCCTAACGATGAGTACAATGACCCCTTAAGAGATTAACAGTGATTAAAATTACACCTTGTATAAAAACGGTTAAGCCATATTAATAATTGTATGTACAGACGCCAGCAGGTCAAGCTATCCGAAACTGTCAAAATTTTCTCAATCAATCTTGAACCTAATACTATAGCAATAAAGTTGAAAATCTATTTAAAAAAATTTGACAGATTGTAGTAGCTTGATGTCCTGCCGTCCATATGTTATGTTCGAAAACAATAAAAAAATTACTGTCGCGGTCTGCAAAAGGGGCATTGATGGACGAACTTGCAAGCCAATTCGAAATTTTAATAAAATCCTTGATACGTTAGGTACCTCCTTGGTTGCCATGTGTCGAAGTTAGAAGTTCGAGTCATTTTTTAATTACACGACAGATATGAGTTTTCATAGTAATTTATTCGGTCGATAAACACGACAGATATGGATTTTCATACTAACATTGCTGACCTCCTGCTCGCATATTGAAAATTAAACTAACTAATTGGCTTAAGTCCTTAAATTATGAAGAAACAGAAAAGCTCATATTGATAGATAAGTAAAATAGACAGTGAATGGAAAATAATAGAATATAGAAATACATTGTTGAGAACATAAATAAGTTTAATTATAAGGAGTTTAATTGTAAGGAGTCCAATGTTGCAAATGTTTGGTCATAATTATTGTAATGACACTAGAGTGGAGAGCCGCCGAATCCGGAAATACGAGCTCGTCTCAGTTTGGGAATCAGTGTGCTATATGTATTTAGTTGCTACACTGTACAATGATTTAACCATATATATACCTACATTTTGTTACATGTTAACTTTTTGTACTTATTGATGAATAAAAAATGTATTATTTATTATATTATTATTATATATTTAACCAGAAGTTGTCAAAATAACGCTCGAATTTCCAAGCATGTTTGAGAAATAATTATTTAGTAACAGTATTCGTAACAACTTGTTCAAAAACTAAACTATTTTATTCCTTTCCTTAAGAGCGTTGTCACATTTTGCACCTCTCTCGCTCACACAGAACCAAATTTTTAAGAATGTTAAATGAAAAAATGCTTTTATGAAAAATGTAATCAATGGGCGGTCTACAAAATAATATTAATTTAATAGGTAGTTATCAAAAAACACATTTCTATTGTGTTATCTAATAAACATATGTAATTAAGTATTATGATCTGTTTTTGAGATAATATAAATAAATGCCGCAATAAAAATGTGTTTTTAATAATTACCTAATAAATTAATATTATTTTGTAGACCGCCTATTGAATACATTTTTCAAAAATGCATCTTTTCATTTAACATTATTAAAAATTTGGTCCCGTGTGAGCGAGAGCGGTGTAAAATGTGACAACCCTCTTAAGTCTAACAACAAGAACACCTCCACAGCTGATCAAATAACTTTTTTGTTCACATTATCTAGATCAGCATATTGCTTCAGACATTAGTTTGCTGGCTCGGAACGAATAACAATTATCACATGTAATTGCACGTTGGTAATAACGTCGAGATATGCGCCATTATGAAATGATGAAATACAGCGAAAGTGATAATTATGGAGTCGATGCATCTAGATTTTGTTGGGGGCAATGGACGGTGACCAAACTGAAAAACTGAGCAATGTTTGTGGAAATCATTGCCGGAGTGTCTGTTTCGTGATTGCCATTTTTTAGAAGCGTTCAAGCTAAGCTTTATGAACTCCTCAGTTATTAAAGACTAGCTGTTGCCCGCGACGTCGTCTGTGATCCAGGTGCCTGTGTCCTTCTCCAGGCTTTCAATTTCCATAACGATCGGTTCAGTGTGGCGTGAAAAGGTAACCAACAGACAGACAGAAAGAGTTACTTTTGCATTTATAATATTAGTATGGATAGACGGAATATAAGCTTAATTGTTCACCACAATTGTAACATAGCGAGAAAAACCTGTCTCATCGCCAGTGATCGGAATAGGCTGAATATATTTACCTAAACTTCGAGGGAGTAAGTAACATAGAGTGGATAATACCTCCTCTAAAATCAAGGAATAATGATAATGACGAAACTAATAAGCACACAAACCAGCCAACTTACTTTTATTTTATCATCTTAAAACAAAACATTTGAATTTGATACAATTTTAGTACGGAACCCTAAAAAATGTAATATGATTCTTCAAATCAATCATTTTTAACTAGGTACATAAAAAGTCCAATAAATAATAATTCGTGATTTTTAAACTCCGGGCTTTTTATCTTCTACCTATTCCGATCTCTGCTCATCGCTTATAGCAATGTCTAAGAGACAAATCACAATATTTGTATGGACAAGAAGAAATGAAATGAAATAAAATTGTTTATTCTGTAAATAGGATATCGGAATCGCTTTTACACGTCATATTGAAAAAAAATAAAATAGATGGAGTCGACATTTCCTATCTGACTATCCCTGAGAAGAAATGGCGAAACAAACTCAGGAGTCAGTCTCTTTTAAAGTCCAGACATAATCTTGGTCAAATCATGTGCGGACCATGTAGATCTGTGTCTGAAATGGTCTTTTGAGGAAAGAACCACACAAATTTGAGTGGACCTGTCCAGTCAGTGCAGGTTTTTGTCAGTAATCGTGTAGCTCAACGCAGGACTTAAGGAGCTCAACGACTCGACGAAAAAAGCCAAAGAAACAATAGAAAGGTATCTACTGATGCCAATTTTGTTCTGAACCGAGTACAGAAACTCTTTGTTAAGATATCGAACCAACAGCACTATGTAATAGACACACCTGCATATCTATTCACAACCCCTCCATACACTTCCACGCCGAATCGAACATCAATCGATGTTATCGAAGGAGTCCTGTAAACGCTGTTCACAAATCCAAAACTCGAAAATTTGACAGTTTCAACCAAATAGACGACCGCTATTCTTCCGACAGCTATTTGCTGTCGGGGACTAGGCAAATCACGTAACCTCATTCTCGATTCGGAAGCCTGACGAATGGTTGTGAATATCAATGGTGGTTTAGAATGTCTTGGAAACCGGGGGGTATAAAAAAGCCAAACGGACGTGGAATAAGTCCCCTCGTTGCTTATCCATTTTACAGCTACCAATTAGACCATCCATCAATTAACTCCCATCATCAATAATAACCATCTTAGTGACTCCCCTCTTCAATCAAACTACCCATTAAAGAAAAAAACTGTACAAATAATACAAGCTAGGAACATTGACCCGTCCACCCACCGTGTGACTCCTCACACCACCTTACACATGCAGTTCTTACAACTCTTATTGATAAAGCTACAGGGATCATTTTTGTTTGGATACTGGTAGGCTTAAGGTTGTAATGTTGACAATAGGTGTCTCACGGAGAACCGTGGCCTTTAAGTAGTGCAGTGTAACTGTGTTGTATGAACTTAGTTAATTAAGTTATTTTTTCACGGTTGTTACTTGTGGAAGTTGAAATACATACAACATGTTCCGGAATTAACGCACAACCCCTTAAGGGGTCAGAAAAATATGCTGTTCCGTAAGTACATTTATGATCGCATAATTCGTCAAAATGTAGGGAACAGCTGAATTTTTCTTCGCGATTTCAGGTTTGGTTCCATAGTAAAAGTTGTTTGTAATGATGAGTACAATGACCCCTTAAGAGGTTGTGCGTTAATTACGGGACATGTTGTAGTTTCAAAAAGGGTTATGTATACACAAACCGTATGTCCGATGGTATTTCCCAGCGGCGCAAAAATGGCGAACCCCTTTAGGGGATGAATTTTCAAAAAGTGTTCATGCAAAGTTTCACGCTTCTAGAGCCAGTAGTTAAGGCGGTGCGTGCGTTGGCTATCAGCGAATGAATGAGTGATGTTATTAAATAGATGAAAAATTGCATTAAACTTATCTTTTTCTGCATCTACTAGAATCGATAAATGATGAAAATGTACTCGTATGCCAAAATTATTTTCAAGCCACCATTTTGTTTTTCATAGAAAAGACTTCAACGCGTTCTCACAGATAGTGGTGCCTAAGCACAAATTGATCATCCAATACAAAAAACATGATGGTGACAAACTAAATCGAAATCATGTTATAAACCTATAGTTTTTCAGTTTAACTAAATCAGTATGTCTCTATGATATTACCCGTTGCTGACCAAATCAGTATGTCTCTATGATATTACCCGTTGCTGACCAAATCAGTATGTCTCTATGATATTACCCGTTGCTGACCAAATCAGTATGTCTCTATGATATTACCCGTTGCTGACCAAATACCTAAACGACCGAATAGAGCAGATAAAAAAACGTAAACATAGCATCTACAAGTTAAAAAAGTGGGTGTATTTTTACAAATATAATGCAAATCAATACTAAATAATCATTAAGTCATCTTGAATGACTACACAATCGTTAATAATATTACATACATAGATTGTCTCAGTAATTCATGATGCTCAGATGACGTGATTTATTAAGGAAAACGTGGTAAAAACCATGACACATTAATCTTGTATGTCAGACTTACGGCCGAACCCAATAATCTATTTTCTATCTGTCCTTATGTCAGGCCGGTAAGATTCGATAATCTTTTATAGATTATTGGGATGTTAAAACCATAGATAGATAGGTTTTTCGATCCCCAGTATGCCAAAACTGGCGATAGATAGGTTAATGGGTTCGGCCGTAAGAAAATACACAATATAAAAACCTATTTTAATATGTTGGTTTGAAGCTCTAATAGAATTAGCAGCTAAATTGAAGAATGATTTCACTGCTCTAAATTCTGATTAGTAGACCTCATTTTTATCCCTTCAGATTTAATATCGCACTAGCCCTAAAAACTAATTTAATTTAAATTAGGATACTCAATTTAGTGCACTAGGGTCCTCTTGCACCACAAATCGCTAAACACCAGTCTGTCCCTGTCATCTTCAACCGATTGACGGAAACAGAATGATGTTTTAAGTATGTTGTGGTCTAAAAATGTAATTAGTGATTCGTGAACGTTGCGTCCTCTATAAATAATAATTATTTATAATAATAACTAATGTTTGTGGTGTGCAGGTAAAGTTTTTTGTCACGCCTCGGCAAACGTGATCTGATGATGACTGATGGATGAGTTGTTCTTGTTTGTTGTTTAGCGTATTGCATCGCAATATTTGGAATGTCGAAGGTTCATTTTGAAATAACTTTAGCCAGCAGTAGTTAGCACTGGTAGGTACTTAACTTAGTATTCATATGACATGTTCCACGCGTCATGTTCGTGAACGGGCGCCGTCAGTGGAGACCAGTCATCTCTTAACAGCCAGGACTTATTTTTAATCTTATATTTTGAATTGTTTTTAATTATTTATTTTTTACATTGTTCTCACATATAGAAGCAACAAGAACAATGTACCCAGGATTTTGTAATAATTTTGATTTAAAAGAGGGTCCATGGAGTTTCTTGCCCATTCTTCTACGTTTTGGAATGGGCAACTAGCTTCAATTTTCTGACTAACTGACTGACTCTTCAACAATTCAAAAGTGCCTGTAATTGGTTTAATTGATATAAATGCTTTGAGTTTGAGTTTGACATTGGCAAGTCTTGTCCAGGAGTTAAAAAGAAAAATTATGAGGAATATCTCTGATCAGTATGTAAATTCTCTTCTGTTTAGTAGAATTGTGAAAAAAATTATTCTCCAAGCTTTTCAGTGTTTTCAGGTACACCTACTGTCATTTTGTAATTAGGATTTAAAACAGTTGCTGGGGTGACTCGAAACAAAAACTAAAATAAAACAATATCGAAATCTCTTGCTGACTGTAATGATTGCCAGACATTTTCACATTTTCATGCCAATAAAGTGCTAAGGTTACAAGACATTTTTAAACCCCTGTCCCCTGCCTACCCCATTACCTTCCCAGTATAAATAATATAGTTCAATAAACTACAGTCGCGTTGCGTTAGCGACAAGTCGCAACTGGTTTGACTGCTGACGACTAATCGATGTTACAGCACAGAAGTTGCGACACGCGACCGACTGCTTGCGAACGATCTTCACGGTTTATTGCGTGCGGAGTCAGCAGGGATTGTGGCTGAAAGAACCTTCGGTTTCTGCTGCATTTGCAGACTAATTGCAGCCATTACAGGTAAAATACGTAAAGATTGTGTGAGGAATGATATGAAAGGAAATATAAATAAATAAAGGAAATATGATATGATAGCGTGACGGTTGTCAGGGGACAAAACGTGTTGCGTCAACCCCAAGTCCCCTAGAAACATGGAACAAGGGCAGGGAGAAGAAGACAGGCTGTTTACGGAAATCCGACAGACTTCAGGTTTCTAAGTCAGGTCGCTCTGCAGGCTTCATGTTTATTAATAAGATTGGTTAATGAACTGTAGCAGTTGCAGGGGCGTAGCCTTCATACAACCCGAATCCTGTCGACTTCCCTTCGGAACAACCACTCTTCTCAATGTCTACTATTGCCAAATAATATGGTACATCTGTATGTGTAACTGTGTATCACATCACATTAAATAATTATATTTAACACCAGTTTCATACATCATAAGATAAGTTTATGAAAACTGAACAATTTTTTCTTCGGCTTCCCCCTAATGATAATTGTAGCTGCACCACTGATTGCAGTTGTAATGGGATTTGACGGCAGATGTTACCCCTTACTCTGTCCCGGAATCACATCCATACTAATATTATAAATTCAAAACTATGTAGGTAACTCTGTCTGTCTGTTATCTTTCACGCCTTAAAGGCTCCCGCAGACAGGCGCGACGCGACTCTAGTAGAACAATTTCTATGAAAACTTCATGGAGATTTTTGTTAGAAGCCTTAACGCGGGCTTTTCACGGCTGAACGGATTTCGATGAAATTTGGCACACAGGTAGACCATGGTCTGGGTTAGAATATAGGATACTAGGAGTAGTATGTTCCCGTGGGATAATTTCCGACCTCCACGCGGGTGAAGGCGCGGGCAAAAGTGAATCATATTTGATTATGACTCATTTGTAAGAACTGGACCAGTGATCATAGGATTGAGAGGGCTGCTCATGATCATGGTTTAAGCCCCATTTTATCCGGCATTGATTCATCATGATTCAAACGAAAGAAAATAAAATTTGACCCAGGTAAAAAAAAAAACACTTTTATGCCATCCCCAGGCACCATGATTAAGGGCGAATTTCACCGATGAAACTGAACGCGATCAGCACATAAACCACGTTTAAGGGCTGTCACTGTCATTATTTTCTTTGGAATATTGACACTAACAGCTCTTGAACGTAGTTTAGATGTGCTGATCGCGTTCAGTTTTTTAGTGAAATTCGCACTAAGAGCCAAATTCACCACGGAAACTGAACGCGATCAGCACATCTGAACCGCGTTCAAGAGCTGTCACTGTCATTATTGTTATGTAATATTGACACTAGCTTTTGATCGCGGTTTAGATGTGCTGATCGCGTTCAGTCTTCTTGGTGGAATTCGCTCTGAGCAATAATTTCCCTCTAGCGTACCCACTAGTTAAAGTTATTAATACTTTTCTACTTATTTAAAATTCAATGCAGTTTCTAACAGATATTTTACTACGAAATCACACTAATTAGGTGATTAAGAGAACGATGCATTTTTATACGAATAAGAATCTATTAAAATGCTGTTAGAAGGCTCAGAACAGTAATTATTGCTTGTATATTCAACACCACTTTTTAGAAGTAGTGAATTGCCACTACTTTTCAATCTTTCGTTCTTTGCCAATGATCACGGATACAGACTAGGGCCCGCTTGCACGGTAAAAACATCGTTATGTCTCTGTCATCTTCAAACTTTTGACAGAAACAGAACGATGTTTCAAATACTTTTAGCTCTAAACGCATTTTAATATGATATTTTTGGTGCAAGTGGGCCTAAGTATTTATCAAAGAATATACATACCAAAATTATAATTATAATGATATTATTTAGTACCTGCCTCTTTGTCTAGTGGTCACAAGTGCTACTGCTGAGCATGAGGTCCTGGGTCTGGCAAAGTGTTATTGGGTTTTGCCATCAGGAATTTCTCAGCAGCAGCCCGGAGTCTGGATTTGTGCCCGGTTGATGGCAATAGGCTCGCCCCCTATTACACGGGACTTAAACATAACTGGCGAAATGTGGATGTAGGTACCTCTGCGTATATCTTCTGGGATTACAAGCGTGATGTTATGTTATGTTAGTACCTCTAGATCGCGTGAGGCATCGACCTTTGACGTACGATTATTTCACAAATAAATTGTGCAATACACCTTACCTTACGTGTAACCATGTATCTAATTTGTACGATGAACTTATGACCTTTATAGGCTTGAGAATCTTTAAAGTGAAGCTAAAAGTGCACAATTTAGTCAGTAACTGTTAAAAGCTCCTGCACACAGGCACGACAGGCGACGCGAATTGCGTGCGACACAGGCACCACCCGTCGCGCGACAAGCGGTGCCTTTGTGTCGCGTCGCGTGTCTCGCCTGTTTGCAGGAGCCTTTAGGGAATAGAAAAGCCATTAACTGGCAAAAATGAAATTGAGCATTAACCCATGAAGTAATATTTCGGTACTATAAAAGGGAAACTACTTTTGTATAGTGTAGTATACTAAAATAAAGGAGTAAAATAAACAGGTTCACGCGCGGTAAACGAGACATAATAGAAATTTTAATGTTCTATTGTTATTATTGCTATTGCCGTATAGTAGTATCCTTAAAAGTGTAAAAGAATATTTAGTTTAGTGTACTAGTGTACACTAAACTAAATATACCAAATTCAAATTTACTACACTGCATATTCCCTAAATTTAGTAATTTAGGGAATATTGAATACTAAGAAAGTTTTAGACGCCAATAAGATATTAAAAGATACGTGTATAACACAAAATACATCGTGGTTATGTACATATGTATGTTCTTTGGTCTTGACCGATAGATTTCGTAAATACTCATCAATGAAATAACTTACAAGTTTATGTTACAACATCGTTTTAAAATACCGGTATCATAAAAGTATCTGATTAAATTTTCGCCTTTATGAAAGGTGATGCAGTTCTTTAAATACATAACATTTTATGTGAAAATAACCGTTCGACAAGCAAAACATAAATTTATCTCACGCAAATCGATCTTATAAGAGAAAAAACCGAACATATCTACTTCTTTCGATGCATTACTGTCCAGACTTTGACATGCTGGCTTTTAAGTTTTGAAAAGATTTTTTTACGTGTTTTCTCGACGTAAATAACCATTTAAAGTTCGTTTTTAACCCCAGATAGTAATTTGACAGGTGCAAATGTCAAACAATGAGATGAAAAAAAGATACATGGAACATTTGAAATGTCAAATTACTACATTTTTTTTGGATGGGAAATCATCAAATGACTTCTCCCGCTCTGGGCGAAGCGGGAGGGCGTGTCAGACTTACTAACTAAAACCCACCCGTGTTCCTTAATTGGGATTAAAAAAAAACTGCAGGTAAGTAGATATTTATTGCAGATACCTTACACTTTTTACCATAGTTATTAGCTTCTAGAAAAACAGTTAAATTACGTTTAAATGACTGCTTCGAAGGTCATTTCAATGACACCTTGATATACGATTATGACGACTGTAAATAACTACTTTTACTTATGTATTGGAAACCTGGAAAGTTTTCAAATGTATTTTTCGTTGAATCTAGGGTATTTCGTACCAATTTCGCTTTATGCTGAAAATTAATAAGACCACCATAACTGACACTGGCAATAATAATCGCCCATCCAAAGAAATACCAGCCAAGTAATGATTTCATACACTACGTACAAAAATTATTTTGCAACCGTTCGCTCTTGACACGATAATTATATATATTAACACACACATACATAGACTGATGACGTAATAACTCGGGAGACTGCCAAGTCCGACCCTTTGTTAGCGAATCCACTTAATCATACAGAGAAAGCAGTACCTGCTCATTTTATTATCTTGACCCTACTATTTACGGGGTTCGATTAGCCCATGATGAATATTTATAAACGCAGGGTTAAAGAATCATTGAGAATGATGGAAAAGATGCCGGAAATCGGACTTGTTACTCGTAACTCCTGGGTTGCAGTCCCGACTACTGACAGTACCGGTTCTCGTGGAATGCGGACCTCAATGTGCCTTCCTCGAGACGCCCGGTCTATAACACTCTTTAGATCCAGTCCTATGTCTTCCGTTCTTAAGGAATTTATCGTTAGGATAAGAAAATATTTGAAAATAGATTCTAAAGAAGCTCACCTCGGGTGGAGCTGCAAACTTCAGGTTGGCGAGAGAGCCGTGGGACCTGCTGCGGTGCTCCTGTCGGATGCTGTACGAGAAGGCGCGCTCGTTCAGGTGCCCCTTCTTCCTGTAGATGCCCCCCGCGTCCTCCACGGCCTCCAGCCCCGTCATGCTCTGCGCAGCCTTCATCGCCGGAGGGGGAGGAGGCTTCGAACGCCGCGGGTCTACTGTGGCGTACTGCAGGCGACCCCGGCCGGGGCCCGGCGGACCCGGCGGAAAGGGCCCCGCAGCCAACGCGGCCGGTACACGTCCCCGGTGGCCCAGCGTGGCAGGGCGCGCATGGGGCAGCGTGGCCGCAGGGTGGGCCACCAGCACCATGGGGTGGGCGGCTGCCCAGGCCGGAGGCGCGCGCCCCAGTGACCGCCCGTTCATAACCGGCGCCGGTCCAGCGTACAACTCGTCAGCTGACGCTGAAGACTTCTTTTTCGTCTTTTTTGCAGTAGCAGTCTTCTTCTTCGGCTCTTCAGGCGGCGGTGGCGGCGGCGGGACGGACGCGGGCCGAGCTATCTGTCGCGGGCGCGGCGCGCGCGCGGGGTGCGGAATGTCGTCGCTGGCGTCGTCGCGCTCGGTCTCTCCGACCCACACTTTGTGGTTCTCGTCTCCGTCGTACACCTCGAGTTCCTCGTCCTGGTCGGGAGGCAGGTGCGAGGGCGCACGCTCCGCCTCCAGCCGCTTGGCGTACGAACTGTCCGCGTACGCGTGGAAGCAGCAGCGCACGAGCGCGTTGGCCGCGGCCTCGCGCCGGCAGATGAACGCGTGGCACTCCAGCACCTTGATGCCCTGCGTGCGGCGCAGCACGGCCGCGAACAGCGGTGGGCGTCGCGGTGCCGGCGCGCGGGCGAAGGGCGAGTCCAGCGGCAGGAACCGCGGCGCGCCCTCCACTGTGACCCGGCGCACTGCGGCGCAGTAGTGCAGGCTCGAGATCGGGAAGAAGCGCGCCACTCGCGAGCCGCTCTCGTCGATGTTCTCGAGCAGGATGCCGTTCGACCACACCGACAGCCACGAGTCGATGCCGCCGCTCGTCGCTCCCTTTTCCGGATACAACTCGCGCAGTGGTTCCTGGATGCCCTGCAGTCCGTCCTTGCTCTGCTGCGGCACGGCGGAGCCGAGGTAGAGCACGCGGCACCGACATATCGGCGTCGACTCCATTTCGTCACTGCACTATCACAACATGACACTGAATCACTTGAAATCACAAATATGTCGCGGTCGCTCGCGGAGGAGTACGTACTGGCCGCGAGGCGGGCGCGGGTCTGAGTGAACGGAATTCAAGATGGCGGGCGCGGGGGCGCGGGCTCGCGGGGCCGCGGCGCCGGCGGGGAGCGGGGCCGTACCTGCGCGCACGCACCTGCGAAGACGGCTCTACGGACGGGTACGGGTAGGTACTACATGAGTGCCGATGAACCGGCATTGTGTCAAACGAATCGTCGCGAATTTGGCCGCGTTTCTCTCCACGTCATCAGCCGCGACGTGACGGAATGCCACACTTTTGTCCTGTTACAGTGAAATCTGAAGGTCGATCGATATTCAGATATTTCCCAGCGGATACGTTCTCTGTGGACGTCCGTTTGTTGTGAATAACAAGTTGCAGTTGGTTGCAGTTTTCCATTGCGCCTTAATTGGGTCATTGTTTGGCTTAATGTTTCTTCACTTCGCTAATGGGTCGAAGTCGAAATATTTCGTGTGTGTCCGTGTGCAAATTATGAACTACATATGTATTCAGATGATAGCAACTTGCTTAAAACAATGACGTTATCTCTTTACTAGATGTATATACAATTAGGATCACGCGTAGTTATTAAAATTCTTTTCTGTTCTTGATTAATATTAAATCTTGTTTTTATGGAAGCAAAAAGGATAGGAAAAATTCCTTCATCTTGGATTCCTGACTAATTAAAAATAAACACTAGAATTTTGTAATGTGTTGCAAGTTAAAGTCTATGTGGGAAAAGAAAAGGCCATCCTTTAAAACCCATGGGTGGTTGACGGTATTTTAATAAAAGGTGAGGAAAGGCGAGAAATTACATGTAAAGGACGAGCAGTATAGCGTCACCTACACCCGCGAACGTTCCCGGTCGCCCACTTTTCGCTCTTACACTCTTAGTAATAAGGTTGAAAAGTGGTCTACCGGGAACGTTCGCTTACGTACCATCGTGGACATTTGCGGTGAACCACTTTTCGACCTTATTACTAAGGTAGTAAGGTTTAAAAGTGTTCACCGCAAATGTCCGCGACCTCCTACTAATATTTGAAAGGCAGTCTTCCCCAGGCCCGGTCAACTTCTTGGGCGTTGCGATTATACCTACTGGGGATTGTTCTGTGTTGCCAGCAAAAGTAATGGCTTTTATTTTTTGGCAACACTGATCGACGTATGTCATTTTGATTGTACAAATATGGCCGCCGTTTGTTGTTTACGACTGACGCGCTGTTTGTAGTTTTTACGATTTGCCATTTCTTTTTCTGCTTTTACGTCGAGTTGAGCACGTTCTCCTCCGTAACCGTGTTGAATCAAGTGGTGTTGTCGTTGCTATTTGTGTTATAGACACTTTGTGATAGAGACACTTTTGTTTTCCGGGTGTGGGTGAATTTCCAATCATGGGAGATAATCTGAGACGTAAATGTCTCAAATGTGGGAGCTCACCTTGTGTAGACCCCAACATTAAATTGTACCGATTCCCTAATCCTGGGCCAACAAATGCACAACGGTAAGAGAACATAAATCAATCTTAACATAACCTTAAAATCTGTTTCAAATCAATCGATTTAACAAGTCTTTATTTATTTTCAGATGTGAATTGTGGGCCAAATTCTGTTTCCCGTAAGTTTCCTGTAAGCAGTAACATACGATTTGCTAATTTAATAAAACTATTAAAGAAATACCTGTTTCATTAAACTCTCCTCCCCTCTATCTTGAAAGATTGGGGACTAGAAACAATTCTGGCACTTCCAGATTACTCCAGAAAGGCGTCTAAATTTTAAAAGTACTCGGCGACCTTTCTGAAGTAATCTGGGAGTGCCAGAATTGTTTCTAGTCTTCAAATATATTATAAATCACGTGATCTGGTTCAAATTTTCCGCCTCGATTGTTGTACTTGGGAATCACAGAGATGGCGCTAGAGTCAAATAGTTTTTCTTTGTATGAAGTTGACATTCTTCCCGTAGGGTAATATGTGTTCTGTGGTCTTCCCTACGCTTTCGCAAAATGATGTCCATTTACCTACCCCCAGATTAGTATGCGATTAGTAAACAACTGTCGACCGACCTCCTAGAGGTCGGTAACAATAGAAATTTAATTGCGTCTCATAACATGATAGTCAAAAAATATAAATGCTAAGGGGTCCCCGAAACGATCAATTGATCAATTGCCATCAATTTCTATTGTACAGTGGATTTCATTTATTACGACCTTGGTTGTAGCGACCATTTACCTATAGCGACGTTAAATCTAAGTCCCTTGAATTTAAAGCATACTTTAGTACAAAATTCATGTGGCTATAGCGACTTTGGATGTAACGCCGAGTTCGGGTGTAGCGACTGTTTTTAATGAATCATTTGTAACAAATTCCTAGAAATCCCATGCAGATATTGCGACCGGAGTCGGCCGCCAAAGACACAAAGATTTTTTTCTTTCACAAACATTTCTTATCTTTTGTTTACATCCATTGCACACAGATGGTCAGCAAGTGTGGAGACCTTTACCTTTTGTTTATAGATATCAACTAAGTAGGTAGGGGAAGCGTGTACGTTTCGGAGCTTTTATGGTTCAGTTACAAAGTGATATTCTGAGTAGCAACTGGGTTTAGTAAACTTTTGAATAAGTATGGCTGCTAGACGCACATTCACTGTTAAAGAAAAGGCGGAAATCATTTCAAAATTGAAAAACGGTGAAAACAATGCTGATTTGTGCAAAGAGTACAAAGTTTCCCATTCAACAGTATCTACGATGTGGAAAAACCGTGATAAAATATTAGAATGCTTTGAATCCAAATCCTTAAAAATTAAGAAAAACCGCAAACCGACGCATCAAGATATCGAAAATGCCCTTCTAATGTGGTTCAAACCCCAAAGAAGCCAAAACGTACCTTTGAGCGGTCGTCTGCTGCAAGAAAAGGCTAATCAATTTGGCAGACTGTTTGGAAAAATGGATTTTGAGTGTTCGGAAAGCTGGATATACCGATTTCGTCAACGACACGATATTGTAGTAGGCAAAATTTGTGGAGAAGCCGCTAGTGTATCGCAAAGTGACTGTGACAACTGGCTAAAAACAGTTTTCCCAAAATTGACTGAAGGTTATACTGATAGCCAAATATGGAACGCTGACGAGACAGGTTTGTTTTTTAAGTTAACTCCTGACAAAACCTTGAAATTTAAAGGGGAAAAGTGCGTTGGTGGAAAATTATCAAAAGATAGAATCACCGTGCTTGTTGCATCAAGTATGGCAGTGGAAAAAAGAAAATTATTGGTCATAGGCAAGGCAAAAAAACCCAGATGTTTCAAAAATGTTAAATCTTTGCCAGTTGATTACGAAGCAAACAAAAAGGCCTGGATGACTTCAGAGATTTTCGAAAAAGTTCTACGCAAATGGGACTCCCAGTTAAGAAATAACAAAAAGAAGATCATTTTATTTATTGACAATTGCCCAGCTCATCCTAAAATAGAGAATTTGACCAACATAAAACTGGCATTTTTACCACCAAACACTACATCAGTGATTCAACCGATTGATCAAGGGATAATTAAAACCCTCAAAAGTCATTATAGGAAGATTTTAGTACAGAAAATGATGAACGACATTGAAAACTCGGCAGGCCCGTTTTCCGTTAATATTTTAGATGCCATTGAAATGGTAACTACGGCATGGGCTCGGGTGACTCCAGATACGATCAAAAAGTGTTTTCTACACGCTGGGTTCCGTAAATCTTCGGCTATCACAACAATTGACGACGACTCCGATGATGAATTGGACATACCATTGGCACAACTGACTACAGTATCATCAAGCGGAACAAATGTTGCGGACTGGGCAACATATGTTGATATTGACAGTCAACTTATCACTACTAGCGATTTGTCCGATAGTGAAATTGTTGAAACTGTTGTTCCATCACATACGACGCAAGATGAGGAAAATGAGGAGGAAGAAGAAGATTGCAAGGAAGGTGAGATTCCTACAACTAAGGATGTGTTAGGTGTTGTAACAAAGCTTAAAAGATACTGTTTATTTGGTGATGGAAAGGATATTATAGATATTGAAGAAGTAATGAAAATAGAATACACCCTACAGCGTACACTAGCACAAAAAAATAAATTGAAGCAAACTAATATTACACATTTTTTTAAATGTACCGGTGAATAACTCTGTGTGCAAATATTTTCAATAATAAATGAATATAAACTACACATGTGTACGTGTCTGTATCTCTTTACCTTTGCCTGTAACGACTTCCGGATATAACGACGAAAATAGAGTGGTCCCTTCATTGTCGTTATACCCGAAATCCACTGTAGTAATATTGAGAATCGCTGCAATTGCACTTGGTAGACGGTCAATTTGCGCATCAATGTGTATCAACCACGTAAAAATTGACAATTGGAACTGATCGCTTCGGGAAGAAGGGGTTAGTGGTTTAGAGCTTTTTTCGAGATTAAATCTCGTGGGAAGACAATCTCGACCGTATTGGTGAAGATTAAGAACGAGATTACGAGACAGCACTCACGAGTTAGCACACCTTGAGAAGCCATTTTCAAAATAAATAATGAATGGATTTGTAGTGTGGGCGATGCGTGTGTGCTGAATTGTTGCGTTACGTATTATATGCGTAGTGCAGATGAAAGCGTTGTTTTATTAACAAAAATTATTACACCAAAATCTAAAGCAGGCATAGTTTTTGTTAAGAATCAAGTTTAAGCATTTCTTTTATTAAAAAATAATGCATTATAAAAAATTAAAAAAAAACATAGGCGAAATCTTTATCTCTAAAATCTCAAAATCTGGATCTGGCCAGATTACTGGGCGAGATCTCGGATGACCAATCTTGACCCCAGCCTTAGCACGCGAGATCTCGAGTTCCCAATCTCAACTCGAGATTGCATTCCCTAAGAGGCATCTCCTTTTTCTCCGTTTTGGTGTTTGAAACGATGATAATTGCAGATTTTTTTTGCAACCATGGCCAGCTAGCTATTTCTCTGGCGCAGGCGCTTAGCAAAATGTCATGAGTTCAACATGGTTATGTCGTGCCTGCTAGATCATCAACTGAGCATAACAATTCGATTCCCACTGATTCTATATTGACTTGCGCGGAATAATAAGTGATCAAAACAATAGGTTGGCGTAGTGACTTATAAATGGTTACTTAATAAAAGCTATAAACGACAATGTGATGTAAGAAAGGTTCATTACATAATGATCGGCTATGCCATTCGTGGATAAATGAGATTGATAAAATCTCAGGTGGATAAAATATTGTGTTAATTATTATTTACAAGCGACTCGCCCCTGCTTCACGCGGATTTTACGAATTGACAAAACATCGAGTTTTCTTTATTATACAAATTAGGTCTTTGCCTATGAAATTGGAGATTTGTATGAAAATTTTAAAATATAAAAATTTTGGTAAGTATTTTTTTTATTTCAGCTAATCAAAGTACCTACTGGCCCAAATTATCTATACAATTTTGCCATTTTGATGGCAGTTTGTTTATCCCTTTACTGTAGAAGTCTGCCGGACGGGAGGCGATGAAGTCAGCGAAAGCGTTTTGTACTGCCTCTCTGGTGTTGAATTTTTCCCACTTAAAAAATGTTCGTTTTGAAAAAAGTAGAAATCTGTTGGGGCAAGCTCCGGCGAGTACGGTGGGTGACGGAGTTTCCAGCTGTAACTCTTGTAGCTTTGCGATGGTCTGTCGTGAAGTGTGAGTTCGCACGTTGTCGTGGAGGAGCAATGAAAAAGAGCGATTGACCAGTATTGGTTGTTAAATTGCGAGCTTCTCCATCATTGTTTGCAATTCTTGGTAATAGACATCTGCCGTCACTGTTGTGCCATTCGGTAAGAAGCTGTGATGTACAACTCCACTAGTACACCACTAGTCTTTCTATGCCGATTCAGTAGTGCTATGCATGCTTCGACGCGTAAGTCTCGCTGTTGGTCGCTTAGTTCTTGTGACACCCACTTATCTAGCTTTTTAATCTTTCCGATTTGACGCAAGTGCTTCAATGTTGTTTTGACACTAACTCCAAAGCCCGCAGCAAGCTCAGCCGTAGATTGAGTTGGATTCGCTTCCACTATCGCCTTCAATTCGTCGTTGTCGACAATAGTTACCGGCCGATCGCGAGGCTCGTTCTTCAACTCAAACCAGATTTAAAACGATTAAACCAATAATGGACCGTGTTTATACAAGCAGTGTTAGGCCCGTACACGTTTTTAATGTTTCGTGTTGTTTGCGCAGCGGCATTTCCACGTAGGAACTCATATTTCAATTTTCAGTTTATCCATGGCACCAAAAACTACCACAATTTCAAAAATACTATCTAAAAGCAAATGATTGAATTTGAAATTAAATTAACACGGCTTTCGAATAAAATTTATTTGAATTTCGAATTGCGCGCCAATCCACAGATAATTAAATCTGAAAATGCTGGTTATATGATAGAATTTCCAATTACATAAGTAAAAACCTATTACCACATGTCCCAGAATCAACGCACAACCTCATCATTATGAACAACTATTACTATGAGACCAAACTTGAAATCGCGAAAAAAAGTCTGCTGTTCCCTACATTATTTTATGTTCGCTTATCTCGTAAAAATGTAGGGAACTGCTGATTTCTTTTTCGCGATTTCAGGTTTGGTCCCATTATCCTATAGTACGTAGGGTGTTCTGAAAGTCTTGAGATATCTACTTAATAATACCAAGGCGAATGGCCGACGCGAGCGAGTAGTTTAATTGTTTATGTTATGATTATGATATACGTTAGTGTCAGTTGTCATTTGATGACATTCAGTAGGTACTGCCGCAGATCGTGTTCGAACTAGTTCACTATAATGGCTTCGTGGACGACTATCGAATATCGCGCAATTTTGCGTTATAACTTTTTACGTAGATTAAGTCCAGAAAACTGGTTAGAAAAAATTAAGCCTATACTTGGTGATGACTGTCCATCTCGTCTACAGATGGTACAAACAGTTTGAGCGTGGCGGTTTTAACCCAGAAGACGACCCGCGTTCAGGACGACCGGCGGAAGCAGTTACTCCAAAAAATATTTCTGCAGTTAAAAATTTAATTGAAACTGACCGGCGAATAACCTACCGGTAAATAGAATCCTTACTGCAGATTGGCTCAGCAGCGTTACATTCAATTATTCACCATCATTTATGTTATAGAAAAGTTTGTACTCTTTGGATTCCACATAAACTTTCCGATGAACAAAAGGAACAGCGAGTTAAATGGTGTAAAAAAATGATTGCAAAGTTTGAAAACGGAAAATCTAAAGACATCATTTCAATCGTCACGGGCGATGAAACGTGGCTTTATTATTACGACGTGCCCACAAAGCAGCAAAATAATATATAGGTGATAGAAGGCGAAGAAACTCCGACTGAAGTAAAAAAAATCTAAGTCGATAAAAAAGAAAATGATCGTGGTTTTTTTCGGTATTCGGGGAATTATTGAACAAGTAGTTCTCCGTGAGCAGAAGACTGTAAACGCTGCTTGGTACACGACTGTCTGCCTTCCTGAACTCATTCAGGAATTCAAGAAGCTTCGTCCAAAGTCACAACTCTGCACCTGGTATCTTCATCATGATAATGCTCCGGCACATCGTGCTGACGTTACATGCCAATTTTTGCGAGATGCCGGCTTGAAACTTCTTGAACATCCGCCATACAGCCCAGACTTGGCGCCATGTGACTTTGGAATGTTTCCTTTCGTGAAAAATAAATTGAAAGGGCAAAGATTTCGGGACGAAGAAGCTTTACTTTCGGCCTGGGACAATATACTCGTATATGCGGAAATTCCTGAACAGAAATGGAAGGACATTTTTAGTGATTGGTTTATAAGGATGCAGAAGTGTATTAATTGTGGTGGCAATTATTTTGACAAACTGGGGAAAAAAAAGTTAAATCTCAAGACTTTCAGAACACCCTACGTAAAATAAGTTGTTCACAATGATGAGTACAATGACCCCTTAAGATGTTGTGCATTAATTCCGGGACATGTTGTATTTAAGTTTAATTGTATATATACTATACACAATACACATAAACCTTCCGGAATAAATTCTCTAAGTGATGGTGAAAACCGCATCAAAATAAGTTGCGTAGGTTAGAAGAACAATGCGGTCACACAGACAGACACGAAAAGCGTCTTTAGGGTGAAGCCAGACGAGCGTAATTTTTTGAGTTGTGAGTCGCGTAATTTCTGCTCGGCAGAAATTCTGTTGGGCCGCCAGACGAGCGTAATTTATTCAGTTGCTTTTCAACGCTTGCACTGGGTGTTAGTGTAGTGCAATGGATATCATCAAGGAAACTTGTATACAGATTTGGAACGTACTCTAAGTTCTAACCTTATGAAATGCCAGAACCAAATGAATATATCTGGAATTTAAATGCTGAACTTTTTTACAAGAAAACAAATTTTCCGAACTGCGTTGGAGCAGCCGATGGTAAACACGTTAGAACACCGTTCACACAGTGGCTCAAATTATATAACTATAAAAAGTTCTATTCCAAAGTGTTCCAATCTTCGAAACCATTTTCTGCAACCTCTTGTCATTTAAAAAACTTGTCACCATACGACTTTTAAGATAAACTACTTTTCTGATAAATTCCACAGACAAGGCCGTTGTTCGACTTCATTTATCAATTTTTCCTTGTCTACAAACATTGTGACGAAGAAATTAACGTATTGACTCTCACGCGTTCCGTGATTGACTGTCGATTCCCTCGCTCCCCTGTCGCCGCAAACTCATTTCAGCCGGGATTATGTGCGTGAGTCGGCAGACAACTCATTTTGCGTCGCCGTGTGAACGAAACAGGATTTTTGTATGAAACCGAATGTAGCAGAAATTACGCGACTCACAACTCAAAAAATTATGCTCGTCTGGCTTCACCCTTAATTTACAATATGTATACAGCGTGCCGCTTTAATGGCCGCTTTATGAAGATATTTTCATTTAACGTTATTATTTATTGCATATGCATAATCAGCCTATAATGTTCCCACTGCCGGGACACAAGCCTCCTCTCTTCGAGAGGGAGTGGGCTGTAATCTACCACGCGGGTCCAGTGCGGGTTGGTAAATGCCACATATCTTCGAATTTTTGGTCCTTGGACATGCCGGTTTCCTCACGTTTTCCTTCACCGTTTTAACCCTTTAACCGCCTACGACGGATTAATCCGACAAATATTTTCGTGTCCATTTCGCCAGGGTCGTATATTTACGACCAAATATCGTAATGATTCAAGTTGCCCGGCGCTGGGGGCACGACAACTGATATGAAGTCGGGCGGTTAAAAGGTTAAATGTAGCGATGAAATTATTTACACAAAGTAAAGCGCTTCCTGGGTTCGAACCCACGACCTACAACAACACGGAAGTCGGAGCCATTACCATTGGGCCACCACTGCTCTCTCATTATTTATTAATTTATTTACAATTTTCTAAAATAGCATCTTGGAGCAACCTGTACTTAAAAAGAACTGTAGCGCAGAGGTCATTTGCCGGGGTCACGGATCATAACATCGCATCAATGAAATTAAACGAATAACATGCAAAGAGTAGGAGAAATGAAGGAGAGAGTTTTATTATTTAGCTAGAAAATTTAAAATTTTCAATTTACGAATTATTTTATTTTATGATCATTTTTATGATTAGTGGCCACTAGCCTAGTCCTACCCGTGTGTTAAATAATTGTGGGCTTGCCGAGGCCGGTCCCGGCTGTTATTCGTGGATCTACAGTCGTTACGGGTCGTCAGAAGCCTGAAACACTTTGTGAGTATAGCCACCAACGCTGCAGTGAAAAAAACGGATTGCAACTTAAATATTAAAATAAAACCTTCGTTTTACGTCAACACTTTATATTTTATAATTAAATTGTCTATTTACAATATTACACTTCATCACTTACAAAGAGTGCATATTGCGCAAGTCATTCTTGCGCAATATGCAACATTATTAGGTATACACTATTTATGACTTGGCATAACAGGCGAAATGAGGGTTTACTGCACATCTCTGCCTCCCCTTCGAGGGAATTAGGCGTGATGTTATGAAATACATTGAAACTAATCAGAATCCCCACTGCGAAAGGTTATTTTAAAAATAACCTTTAAAAAAAAGTTATAACTGAAATAATGTTTTTTATTAATTTTAAAATTATATCATTACATTGTAAGTTGCTCAAGTGCGGATGCATGTACCATCATGTTCTAACTTTCAAAAATGCTAAATTATAAAAAAATCTTTAAAAAAAAACATTTTACTGTACCTTTGTATTTATTTACGCTAAAGCAGAAATACTCAACCTTCGGCAATCATTCGTTTTCAATATTATAATGAAACTGTGACTGTTTTAATTTGGCTGTTTCTATTTGGGTCCTGTACCACTTGCGGTCAGTATAACATAGCATGATTATTATTTTGATGGAGCTCAAAAATGTTGAGTATCTCTGACCTAAGAATACACTATACAGAATGATGACTTCAATACGACAGTAATTAAACTTCGTATATTTAACAAATGACTTCCCAGTCTAAGAACAAAAATTCAATCAAATACATAATATCCAATAAGGGTTTTCAAACTTTTCATGAACATTTACGCCACCAGCTGGCACCACTTTGACATGAGGTCTTCCATTTCGACAATGAATATAAAATGTAAGATGACGTTCATCATTCAGTCACGACTAAAAACAATATAGGCGCTTTGACATTTTTGACCCGGACCTGACGTCTCAGTGCTGCCACCTAGTGAACGGCATTTCACAAAACCCTCATTAGTCGTTATAGCTAGTCGGCTGGTTCAGCTGATTGACAAAACCCATAGCCGGCCCATCACTATTATTTACTGTTTTACAAACATTTTTTTTAAATCGCTATGTCTGGATGGTATTTGATGGTTAAAAACACTTGCTTTGGTACTGAGTGTTTTCATTTATTGTCGGGGGTATATACAACATGCCCCGGAATTAACGCACAACCTCTTGAGGGGTCATTGTACTCATCATTATGAACAAGTTTTACTATAGGACCAAACCTGTAATCGCGAAGAAAATATTAACTGTTCCCTAATTTTAAAGAGTTATGCGAACATAAATGAAGGGAACAACTGATTGCTCTTGTTCATAATGATGAATACAACGACCTCTTAAGAGGTTGTATAAGTAATATAATGTACTAAACACAGCTTCGAGCTACTCAGACTCATGTATGTAATAAAATTCATCTACAATTTTAATTTGTATAATCAAAAATATCAGTGAAAACCGGAGCTGTAGCCTAAGGGTGCTTACATAAAAAACAGGTTTCCGGTGCAGGCGAGCCTGTGCGGGTCGGTAAAGAAAGAAAGAATAATGTTTATTTGGACACAGTTCGTCAAACACAAAATACAAATAACAAAATAAAAAAGTGAAAATAATGTTTTAACAACAACAGTGTGTGCCTCACGGCTGCGACAAAAAGGTTCATTTCAGCATTAATGCCAGACAGATGCTGTCTGACGCTGGTTTTCTAATGAACCTTTATTTAGGGTACACCGGTACCGATCGGTATGGCTCGGTCCAGGTAGTCGGCACCGTCAAGTATAATTTGTTTCGTTATAACTTTATAAGTGAGCGCATAAGATAACATGGAATATTATACCTGCACCGATCGGTACCGACCCGCACAGACTCGCCTATACCGGGAACCTGTTTCTTTATGTAATCACCCTAACTTTGAAGTACGAGGCAGACCAGATGACAAATATCGAAGTGCACAAGTATTACTAGTAGTATTTGTTTTTTAAATGTACGCAAAAAAATTAGATACCATCGACAAACGCCAGGCCTTTCCAATTTTGAAACAATTTTGCTTGCAAATGTTTTGTGCCGTTCCGACTTTTTATTGTTGGACGAGAACAAAGGACCATAGGGGCAGGGTTTCTTCAATTAATCAGTGTATACAAAAAGCAACTTTAAGGTGTAAAGGCGTCCGTGTTGTCGATAGTACTTACATCGCGGCTGCGCAATGTGCGCGAGGTTAGGTGATAAATTGTCAATCTCATGTCAAGTCATTTGATTGGCCGTTATTATTTCAGAATATAGGTACAGTCCGTTCACAGTTATATTTTTACCTCTGACAGCAGCAACCCAATAGCAACCTTATCATAACGAAAATAAAGATCACTGTGATTTTAACAGACTTGACAACGGCAGCAACCCAAAAGCAACCTTATAGCAAAAACAATAAAGATGACTGTGATTTTGGCAACAATGTAAAATCGGAGGTAAAATAACTGTGGATAGCGTATTGTATAGATTAGCTGAGACCTTATGGGAGGCACTATATAAACCCACCGATTTTTTTTATAGTAGATTTTTTTTTTTTTGGTAGAATATAACCTTTTTAGTGTGTTCTTGAAATCCCCAAAACCAGCAAAACCATAGGTGCCGTGAGAAAAAAATACTTCACGTAGCGGGTCTAAATTGGGTTCCAAACAATAATAAGGTCAATTACATTTTAAAGGTTAAGGTCAACACCCCAAAAGTCAAGGTCATACCAAAATATGCTATCTTAAAATCTTGGAATATTACCTTGTGACAAGCTCTAAGGTCAAGCTCAATGACAGACGTCTCGAAGTAAGGCGTGGTCGACGGTGCCCCGCTTTGCGGGGCTCCTATTTCTAATTGTTTAAAAAAAAAACCACGAAGGGGATGGTTGATATATGATTCTTAGTTAGGTTAGAAGGCTAAGGCTAAAGCTAACCTAACCTGTCCGAGGCGGAGTGGCACAAGTCCCGAGCTCACTTCGCTCGCTCTTACATAATAAGTTCTTATTGCTTTTTTACTAAGTCGAGATGTTATTTTTACTTGCACAACACTCGCAGCCTCAATCCTTTGTGCAGCGCGCACAAGCGGTTCACTAAAGCCCAACACTAGCACGACAAAAAGTCCAATCAGCCTTTTAGAAATCGGGTGGAACCATTAAAGAGTCATTGTAGCAAGCGTAGTGATATACAGGGTGTACCAGAAAGGTGTGGTCAAATTTAAGGGTGTGGTACGGACCATCAAACTGAACAACTTTCTCCATGGGACCAACATAGTAATCGCGGAAAATTATCAACTGTTCCATAGAATACATGTTCAAATGTATGGGACAGCTGATTATTATTTCGCGTTTACGATGTTGGTCCCATAGAGAAAATTGTTCATTTTGATGGTCTGTACCACACCCTTAAATTTGACCACACCTTTCTGATACAGCCTGTATTCACTCACTGCACCGCCGTTGTAATGTCCTGTGGGCCAACCACCACCTCTTAAAGCATGATTATTTTAATGTTACTTCAGTGTGA
This sequence comes from Fissipunctia ypsillon, assembly GCA_947568875.1. Taxonomy (NCBI): domain Eukaryota; kingdom Metazoa; phylum Arthropoda; class Insecta; order Lepidoptera; family Noctuidae; genus Fissipunctia; species Fissipunctia ypsillon. The sequence goes on from OX387662.1 coordinate 19,560,317, forward strand.
GAAAGAGATGGAGCTATACAGGACGTTTAGCTCCATCTCTTTCCCACACTCAAGTAAGATTAAAATAATACTGCTTTAAGAGGTGGTGGTCTATACTCTGTAGGTGTGTAGTACACTTGTGCTTACTAGCAAAATTTCTTAGCAGGCTTAGCGGTCGGATGCTAGTATTTAGCGGATTTGTAAGAAGGCTCCTCAGCTGTAGTCTGGGGCGCCTTGCGTTTCTGAATTATGTTTTGGATCTGTAACAAAACATGATTACATTAGTTTTCTTTTATGCGCTCGGCAAACGGCGCGGCGGACCGGAATTTTACTAAAAATGCAGTTTTATTTTCCTCTAAACAAGCCATGGTTCCTTAGACCACTTTGCTCTACTACCACTGAACATGCGACATGCTATCGTGTCGAAAATGACATATTTCGATTACCTACCTCCTAATTTGCTTTCCCCCAAAAGCAAATACCGGCTACTCTACTATCGGCCGAAACCAATAACCTATTTTCAATAAAAGACAGATCGCTATTGATGGTACACAGTATAACTCTATCTGTCCTTATGTCAGGCCGGTAAGATTCCATAATCTCTTATAGATTATTGGGACGTTAAAACCATACATAGATAGGTTTTTCTATCTCCAGTATGCCAAAACTGGTGATAGATAGGTTATTGGGTTCGGCCGTAAACCGCCATCGAAATCTGCCACGTTGGTCTAGTGGTCGCAAGTGCTACTGCTGAGCATGAGGTCCTGGGTTCGATTCCCAGGTCGGGCAAAGTGATATTGGGTTTTTCTACCTGGAATTTCTCAGTAGCAGCCCGGAGTCTGGAATTGTGCCCAGTTGATGGCAATGAGCTGGCCCCTATTACATGGGACTTAGACATAACTGACGAAATGTGGGTGTACTATAGGTACACCTCTGCCCAACACTTCGGGGAAACAAGGCGTGATGTTATGTTTATGTCTACTAAATACTGTCGGAAGGATAGCTGTCGTCTATTTGATTTAAAATGACATACTTGTCAGGTTTTGTATTTGTGAACAGCGTTTAGAGGACTCCTTCGGTAACATTAATTGACGCTCCATTCGTCACGGAAGCGTATCGAATGGATGTGACTAGCTATGCCGATGAACCATCATAAAAATCATTCTGTATAAACTAAAAAAACACAGTTCGGACTGATTTTTATAGTGTACCGTAAAACAATATTTCGTCAGAATGTTATAATGTAGGTACCTATTTTTTTAAGTCAAATTAATGGCCGCCGAATAAAAAGGCCTTTTTGGTGATTGGCTTTTTTAATGGAAATTTTATTGTCATAGCCGTGTAAGCGTTTGAAAACAGATATACAAGGTGTATCATAAATAACGTACAACGTCTTAAGGGGTCATTTTGTACTCATCATTATGAACAACTTTTACTATGGGACCAAACCTGAAACCGCGAAAAAAAAAATCTGTAGTTCGCATAACTAGTCAAAATGAAGGGAAAAGCTGATTTTTTTTCGCGATTTCAGGTTTAGTCCCATAGTAAAAGTTGTTATGATGATGAGTACAATGATCCCTTAAGAGGCTGTGTTATTTATGTTACACTTTGTATAGCGAGAAACTTGTTACTATAAATGCCGGAGGAGCTATGAGCTATAGTAACCACACAGTGGGTCCCAAACAGCAGCAAGCGGCAACACGGCAGGCCCAGGAGCAGATGGCGGGACGAACTCGACCTTTTTCCATAAGGATTGGCTTGTGGCCAGGGAAAAATGGATGGAAGGAAGGGAGCCCTTTGCCCTGCGGTGGGACACAAACGGCTGATAATAATAATATATTATACCTGTTGCCACTCCCTATCTAGCTCTGCCTTTTCACTCTTGTCCTTAGTCTTGCGTGTCTTGCGTCCGTCTTGCGTCTTCACGCCGTACTGGAAGGCGGCCTTAGGCAGCGCCTCCTTGCTACTCATGTATGCTGAGTACTCTTCTTGCGTGTCGAAGTCCCAGCGACCTGGTTCATAAATATTACTGAGAAATGCTGTATTTACTACTATCATAAATAAACTTCTGAAATCGCCAATTCGCATTGAGTTGTAGGTACTGAGAAGAGGCCTTTGCCTCACATCATCTGCCTAGCCTTTTCCCAACTATGTTGGGGTAGGCTTCCAGTCAAACCGGATGCAGCTGAGTACCAGTATTTTACATGGAGCGACTGCCTGTCTGACCTCCACAACCCAGTAACTGGGTAATACGATACCCCTTGGTAAGACTGATTGTCAGACTTTTGGACTTCTGACGACCCGTAACGACTGTCAAGGATCCACGAATGACAGCCGGGACCAACAGCTTAACGTACCCATCCACGGACCAACCGCGGCAAGCGTAGCTTAACCCGATCGATCGGCCCGTGTGGCTGTTATTATTTAGCCACAAGCCTTTGCCACACATTAGGAGAAAATATAGTCGAGAGGGGTCGTCGGACACATACAATGAGCGGTCGACCGAAAATGTAACATTTTGACCGTCTCGACTCTTTTACTACAGTATGTGTCTTTTTGGAACGAAGTTTCTTTCGCTAAATATTATTTATTAAATAACAGTCGCAATGAAATAAATTTACAGGTTCACGCGCGGTAAACGAGACAAAATATAAGTTTAATTGTTATGACCGCTATAGTCGTTTAGTGTCTTTGAAAGTGTTAGCAAGGTTTGAGAGTAAATAAATGAAAAAAAAAAACGTGTGCGGTCGGGGGACCTGCGACAGGAACGAAGTTCCTTCTCACGTATGATTTAGAACAAAAACAAAAGTTTCGCAGCCGCCATCTTGAATTTACATTTTGAACTCACTATCGACTTTAGCAGCCTCGAAAACTATGAAAACGACACCCATGACGAAAAATTTGAAAATTTCCGCAACCACCATCTTGGATTTTCATTTTGACTTCTCTATCGCTTTTAACATCCTCGAAAACTATGAAAACGATACCCATGATGAATAATTTGTAAATTTTCGCAGCCGCCATCTTGGGTTTACATTTTGACTTCACTATCGGCTTTAGTACCCTCGTAAACCATGAAACGATACCTATGGTAAAAATTTCGAAAATTTTCGCAGCCGCCATCTTGAATTTACATTTTTACGTCATTATCTGCTTTAACACCCTCGAAAACCATGAAAACGACATTCATGATGACCAATTTGAATATTTTCGCAGCCGCCATCTTGGAGTTTCATTTTGACTTCTCTATCGCCTTTAGCACCCTCGAAAACTATGAAAACGATACCCATGATTAAAAAAAAATTCGCAGCCGCCATCTTGGATTTCATTTTGACCAAATTTACACTCACTCTATATATATAATAGAAAGTCAGAGAGAGAGAGAGAAAGTCGCATGGAGGGTACATAACGCCTTTTCGTTACGTGACGACGATTTCTACCAGTTTACCCCTACGGACTCCTATCGCAAGCCGCGTTAAAGAACTTCGTTCCAAAAAACTATCCTGTTCTTGTCTATTTTGTTGGAGGAGTAGTGTTATGACATCTCTTACCGTGCGTAGAGATCGTCTTATTTAAAACAGCACGCTGTGCACACTCCTCCACTAAAATTTCTATACAAACATTTGAAATGTGAATGCAACAAGCAGTGGAGGGGCATGCAATTTTAAATTAAACTATATGATGATCGAAAACATCGGATGAAAAACATCGTGAGGAAACCTGGACTTTATAGTCAATATAAGTCTGAAATCGCCAACCAGTCTTGAGCAAGCGTGGTGATCAATGCTCGTGCCTTCTCTGTACGAGAAGAGACCTTTGTCCTGCAGTGGGACAGTAACAGGCTTATTATACAACATGTCTCGGAATTAACGCTCAACCTCTTAAGGACTCATTATTTTGAACAACTTTTACTATGGGACCAAACCTGAAATCGCGAAAAAAATCAGCTGTTCCGTGTATTTATGATCGCATATGTCGTCAAAATGTAGGGAACAGCAGATTTTCTTCGCGATTTCAGGTTTGGTCCCATAGTAAAAGTTGTTCATAATGATGAATACAATGACCCCTTAAGAGGTTGTGGGTTAATTCCGGGACTTGTTGTATATCTCTACCAGAACCGCTTTTTCAATAATAATTTCACAAACCAATGGTGCGCTTGCAATTGAATTTTCACCACTACATGAACGATCGAAATGGTGATCGCGGTATGGATCAACTTAAAAACATAACTGGCGAAATGTGAGTGTACCATGGGAGAAACGAGCATCTATACACCGTAAGGACTATTCTTGTTTGCAGCGCTCGGCCGCTATAGTAACGCTTGCTAACAGATGTGAGCATCGTGTGCACGGGATTTTGTTTTCAAATTGGTCAGATGTAAGTTTCCTCGATAGTACACATCTGCCTAACGACGGAAAACAAGGCTTGCTGTTATGTTACGAAATTTTAATGATGAAATGATGTTTATTTCTGATAATAGATCTTTTAAGAAATTTTTACACGTAATATTTTGGTCAATATTTCAAAACTAGATGCCGCCAGCTATAAACACACGACACACGTACCTATAGGCCCCTTCTTGTTGCCGGCGTCCATCTTGGTGTAGTCCACCTCGTCGTCCGAGTCGTCGATGGCGTCGTCCATCTCGCGCAGGCCGGGGTAGCACTCGGCGTATCCCTGCGGCTCGGCCGCCAGTCGCGACAGCAGCGCGGCCGAGCGGCGCGAGCGCTCCTCCGCGCCGCGCCGCGGGCCCGCCAGCTCCACTGAAGGCGACACGATATATAATATTTAAAACATACAAAGGTACAAGCATCATTTCACGCGGCTAAAATGGAACTAACCGCCGTCATCTTGTTTTTTTTAATACAATGGGGATGAAGCCTAGGTGAAAAAAAGAAAACAAATCCTATTTAGTTCGTCAGTGAGATAATAAAAAGATTTTAAACACGTATTTTTTGCTTTATCATATTAATAAAAAATAACTTAAATAAAACGCATTAAAGTTGGGGAGTGGAGCTCGCTACGTCACAACACTCAGTATCAAATCTAGCAATTCGTGACGTCATGCTACATTTTAACTAAATGTCGCCGTAGAATTTTGATTACGTAAAAAAAGAAAAAAATACGTGTCCAATATTTTTTAATAATCTACCTGACGAACAAAAAAAAATTTTAGTCATCATCCTTGTTTCTGTGACAATTTCACAAATGTTTACCAACAACGTCCTTCTGTCAATGTCATTCGGGCGACAAAAAATCCTTGTTGTAGGTACTCTACAGATTTCCTAAGAAAAGTATGCGCAACTATCGTCTATCTCCGGAAATACTCACGCGTGATTGTGAGATTTAATATAGAGCTGTTACAACCATGGAAATACTCGCCTATTTTGTATTACCATGGTTACTAAATTTTAGATTAACAACTCTATGCAATTCAAAAAAACTTTTCGAAACTTTTGAGTGACATAATGACCAGACTATAACGCAACAGAGAAAGCTTCATACAAAATCGCAATGCTACGTGCACTACGACCACAACTACGACAAAGCGCGGCAGTACTGAACTTCACTAACATTAAAACGCATAGAACATTTTTTAAGCTACAACACCACTTTTTTTATCTGTCTTATTAACGAATTGTGAAAGACTGAATTATTTGATACAATAAGGTTTGTTCATTTTGGATAGTTGTGTGAAAATCGGTTGTCAGTCGGCATGTGATACGGAGGAATGAGAAAAATGTCGTGAAAGACCAAAGAAACGATGGATGGACTGTGTGAAAGATGATATGGCTAAGAAAGGGGGGTGACTACCGGGATGACGACTAATAGAGAAGTATAGAAGCATAAGACATGCTGCGGCAACCCCAAATAATTTGGGAGAAGGGGAAGACAGTGACGATGAGTGTTTGTTCATCTCACCTTCCTTCTCATCATCTGCTGGCTTGTCAAAGTACCCGCCGGCTCGCGGCCTCTCTTCGCGCCTCTCTTGTCTCTCGCCCGCGTTGTATTCGCCTATTCCGTCGTAGATCGAGTCGTCGGCGCGACCTTTCTCTGTTTGTTTTTCCTGTTAACAAATTAAGTTAAGAATTAGACTTGGTCTTCTTCAGCCTCCGATGGCGTCCATGCCTCAGATAAGAGATGATTTGCGCCAGTTTGTTGAGCACCACATCATTGGCGCTGTCTATGGTACGTAGGCTATGGGCAGCCTGCCCAGGGTACCTTACCTTGGTCTTCTTCAGCTTCCGATGGCGTCCATGCCTCAGATAAGAGAATATCTGCACCAGTTTGTTGAGCACCACATCATTGGCGCTGTCTATGGTACGTAGGCTATGGGCAGCCTGCCCAGGGTACCTTACCTTGGTCTTCTTCAGCTTCCGATGGCGTCCGTGCCTCAGATAAGAGAAGATCTGCGCCAGTTTGTCGAGCACCACATCATTGGCGCTGGATGCTGAGCTTCGTTCGTCCATCTCGGGCACGTCTGCCTTGCTTCTGGTCAGCGTAGTGGGGATGTCGCTGTCTATGGTCCCTTCGTCATCCAGTTCTACTACGTACGCCATGCGACCGGGAGCGAACATCTCATTGCGAAGGACTTTTTTGTTTCTGTGGAGTTTGGGTGATCAAAATAATTAAATATGTACTGAGAAAGAAATTGGTTGCTGTATCTATGAAGCTGTAAAACAGTATTGATTGACTGACTGACAAGGATTTAACAATAGAGTATAGTGTATTATAATAATAATATTTTATTTATATCACACTATTGTGAACAGGCTTCTTCTGGATAGGCTCGCTCCATCGTCGACTTTGTCATCTCTGACCTAGACTAGAGTCAAGAGCAAACCTATCTCAAATAAAAAAATTCACAAATAAATAACAATTGAAATAGAGCACAGTTTCTCATTTCTTTGCACTAGGTTGAACCTGTGCTTTGGGCTAGGAAGCTAGGAAGTGCATAAATACTTAACGTAATAAAGCAGTGAGTAAAATAGCATGTTAGCGGTTCTATTTGCAGACGACAAGTAGATTTTCGGTCTGTTCATATGCGATGATTCATAAATAATGAAATATAATTTTTAAATAAAGCTACAGTAATTCTAGTTATACATACTTAATTTTGTATTGAATCTATTGTAGAGAAAAGGGCCTAAGATTGTAAAAATCTTTTTATTTATTTAATAAGGCACCAAGTCCATGGGGACTTTTTTGTGAATTGTATCAGTATACAATTCACAAAAACGACAAAAAAAAAAAAAAAAAACGTCGTTTTTACAAAGACGTCTTTTTAGATTGTTATATTCATACTATATACTTCCGTCTCTTGTTAGCATTAGATACATTATACAAAAAAATTGAAGGTAGGAATATTTTATATTGCCGGTGTATCAATAATGAGCTTAAGGGGGAAGCGCTATGGTAGCCCGCGAAATTCAAAATTTCTTACGATTTTTGCTATTTGCAGCTCAGTGTCTGGGTGTATGTTGATTAAAGTATGATTTGCGACCGTTACAAATATGTATTTACGGAATTATAATTATTAGAATCAGTAATACAAGTTAGTATAATCTTGGAATGTCAAGATTTCATGAAATAGTCATTCTTAGGATTACTTGGTCTTAGAGAGTTTTATATGGTTATAATTCTGTAAATACATGTTTGTTACGGCGGCGAATCAAATTTTAATCAACATACAACCTAATATTGACCTGCAAATTGCAAAACACGTAAGAAAATTTGAATTTCGCGGGCTACCCTGGCGCTTTCTCTTTGGCCAAAAAGTTTGTCTTTATTTACATGAGAAAGTCACTTACTTCTGTTCCTGTATCATATTGTAGATATTCTTAGCTACCGTCGTATCGAACTGCATCTCTTCTTCCTGCTAATAACAATTTGATTTATTTACAATCAAATAACTCTTAAATAATATCCTAACCAGTCAAGCGTCCACGTTTGGACAGCTCCATGCTTAAGAGAAAGCTGACGTGCAAAAACGCTACAAAAATAGTTACTTTCGTATTTATAATATTCCTGAATACAAGTAAAGTCGGTACTTACAACGGGCACTTCTTTCGCCTTCTCCTTGACAGGCTCGATGGGCGCAGTCACCAGGCGCTCCATCTCGGCCTCCTGCTCTTGTTCTCGCGTCTGAATCTCCGACCGAACCTGCACACAAACGTATAACATACCTACTGAGCCAATTCACAAGTTTTATAAAATCAAACCGATTCATGTAGATAATAAAAAAATATTGGGGAGCCAAGGGATAAAATTATTATGATTTGATCTGCTTATCTATACTATCATCAAGCGTTGTTAATATACAGGGTCAAATTAAATTACGCAGCGAAACTCCGCAGACGAAAAAACAAAAAAAAAGATGATGTTTTTGTGTTTTATTATAGTATGAGTTGAGAAAACTATTTTTTTTTAACATCTTTAGATATAGATCGGTACCCATCACGTCTGCGCAGTTTCACTAGCTAATTAAATTTGACCCTGTATTTGTCAAATACTGGTAGATTACAAAAACTCTTTCTTTGATATAAAGCCACACTATTACCAAGTGTCAAAATATATGTTTTATTGTAAAAAACGTAAAGAAAACAAACAGGGTGAAAAACTTACCTTTTGCAGCAAAGCATAGTCAAGACCTTTTACTAAATGGGTATGTTCCATGTCACCACCGAGGTATTTGGATTCCTGTAAATAAAATGATAAATGTTACATATTGCTGTTTACAACATGAGATTGGATCTTATCTTGATTTTTTTTTGTTTTTAATCTTGTTCTCTTCTCACACTCGATTTTAGAAATGCGAATCAACACAAAAGTAATAGAATATCTCTTTATTATGTACACCATATGAATTACAGACATAAATGTAGAAATTTTACATATGGTGACACAATGGGCGGTCTTATCGCTAAAAGCGATATTTTAAGACAATCTTGAATGGATTAAAAGGAGAAGGCCAGTCTATCCATCATAAAAAAGTATGTTGGTTTCATTTCCTGCGAAATGTATGGGAAAAGTTTTTTGGGATATCTGACTTTTCTAGTACTCAGACCTCAGTTGGTCCGATAGTTTTTCAATTCTTATAAGAAATAGGATCGACCGTCAACAAAAAAAGTTTTCGTGAAAATGACCCATTTTCTTGCTGACTATACATTTTTATGAAAATCTATGAATGGGGATCAAAATATCTCAAAAAAAATAAGGACAGTCTCCTAAAACCGTTCTCTTGTAACTACAACGGTAAATGTACCTGCCCTTACTAGCCCATCTCAAAAATCCACCCGTATACAACGTGTTATTGTAATAACTGAAAACCTCAGGGGGAAACGCAATGTAGTCCGCGTCATTCATATTATCTTACGATTTTTGTAATTTGCAGCTCAGTGTATGGGTCTATGTTGATTAAGGTTTGATTCGGGACCGTAACAAATATGTATTTACAGAATTATAATCATTAGAATCAGTAATACAATTCCTAAGTTAGTATAATCCTGAAATGTTAAGATTTCATGAATAGTTAATCAATAGAATTACTTGGTCTTAGAAAGTTTTATTGATGACTTTAATAATTATAATTCTGTAAATACGTATTTGTTACGGTCGCGAATCATATTTTAATCAACATACAACCTAATACTGACCTGCAAATTGCAAAGAACGTAAGAAAATTTGAATTTCGCGGGCTACCCTGGCGCTTTCGCCTTAAGGGGTCATGTACTCATAATTATGAAGTTTAAGGAGAGAGGAAATGAAAAAGCTCTGTGAATTTGCTAACAGACTGTTAAACATGTCAACTGAGCTGCTATTGGCTGATGGAAATCAAAACAGCTAATCAAATCACTTGATATGCATTTTATTTTGCCAAAAAGGGATTTTGGCCTTTTGGAAACTGAGCGTTAGTTACAAAATTTGATTTTACTTTCAATTTCTCATGTATTGTAACCACAAAACATTATACATACTCATAAGCATTGATTTATATCGACTTAAGCATAAATGACATAGAAAATATTAAATATCCCAGTGCAAGAATGGAACCCTATAGCGCAGAAAATTGTGCCGTTGTCAATTCTAATATGGACAAGTTGAAGAGTTTGTTTTTTGTTTGAACGCGGCGATCTCTGGAACTAGCAGTCGGATTAGAAAAAAATATTTTTGCATTTGATAGCCCAATTCTTGAAGAAGGTTATAAGCTATTTAATATCACGCTTCGGCTCGTAGGAGCCGAGCAAAAACAAAACGTCAGAAAGTATGCTAAGCGAAAACGGCGCACAGCAAAAAATGAATTTTATGTTAAAACAAGAAATTTCTCGCGGACATAGTCACGGGCAGAAGCTAGTATATTATACAAACCTGGATAAGCTGTCTTCTTCTTTCTTTGGCATCCATTCCTGACTTCAAATCTGGTGCTACAGCTCTGTGAAATGAAAATAATAATGTGATGAAAAATCTATACTAATATTATAAAGCTGAAGAGTTTGTGTTTGCTAGGTTGAACATGCTAATCTCAGGAACTTCTGGTTTAAATTAAAAAAATTCTTTTAGTGTTGGATAGCCTATTTATCGAGGAAGGCTATAGGCTATATAACATCACGCTACGACCAACAGGAGCGGAGCATCAATGAAAAATGTTGCAAAAACGGGGAAAATTTATTCCTTTTGAGAGCTTCCGTTGCGGACGCTGCGTAAACGGTTAAAGTTACGCAAAAATCATGTAGGACAGAATTATTGCTCTTAAAAAGTTCTAAAAAAATTCCGCGATGGCATATAATGTCTATCTTTTAAGATTGCCTCACTATAACCTTTTTAATGGTAATCAAATTTGTTATAAAATAATGCATTATTTGCGAAGGTGTTTTCATAAACATGGTATTAATCCTTATCCAGAGAAATAGTTTCAAAATCAAGTTTGATTAAGTACATGTAAATTCCTTTGAAAATTATTTGAATCGAACCTTTCGTTTAGAAATTACCATGGGTATAAAAATGCTTAAAGTAAGAAAAATGCGCTTAGTCTATTAGTTACCTACACATTTTATTTTTTATTGACTATTTGAACGCGCTAATCTCTGTCACTGCCAGTCGGATTTGAAAAATTCTTTTTGTATTTTATAGTCCAATTCTTGAGGAAGGCTATATAGGGTATGTAACTTTACGCTAAGACCCTCAGAAGCCGAGCAAAAAGCAAAAATGTAAGAACGAGCGCTAAGCGAAAACGAAGTAACAGCGCGAGCAGGCGATGCGATGCGATGGGGTGGATCAGGGGAACAAGAAATTTCACGCGGACGAGGTCGCGGGCGGAAGCTAGTGTTCATATAAAACCTAAGAATGAAAGATGTTGCACAGTCACGAGAAATTAATAAATAGTTAACTGGCATACATTTCTAATCAAATCATTGCAAACAAACAACAATTAGAATATTATCTTCAAGATGCATTTATGAAAAGGTTGCAAAGATTTACAAAGACGTCCTGCATTATTCTACATATTGATGCTCAACAGCCAAAAAGCCGATTCTAAGTTGTTTTGCAAAAAATTTTGCTTGTTCCTTTTTAGCTGTTAGGCACTGATATTATTAGGCCCTGAAGCCAAAAACTGTGGAAGGTAGGCAATATTTACTGCTATAAACTGTTCCCAAACCTTTTGATGAATGTTCAGTATGTTAAGCTTATTCAGCATATATTTTTACACAATCACTCACTAAAGAGAACTAATAGCTCATTCATCTGTATTTAGGTTTCAACTATATATCTCAACACTTATCTCCACAAATATTACATAGTTGAATAACATTATAAAATTGGATAAATATATTTGAAAAATCATCAACTAAAGTGAGGTTGATGATTGTAAACGAGGCAAAAGGAGTATGTAAGGATCGTAGCAGGTGGCGTTCTGTAGTTTCTGCCTACCCCGATGGGAAGAAGGCGTGAGTTTACGTATGTATGTAAAGTGAGGTTATAAAGAGAACCTCAATATTGTGAAATGAAAAACATCTTTCAGGTGACTTAAAATAAGAATTTCAGATTTAAGTATATCCAAAAAATCAAATCAAAGCTCCACTACATATCTGTATTCACAAAGTAAGTTTTCTGACCAACGGGTCATTATTTACATTTTCATCAAATGCTTTTGGAACAGAGATTACACCATAGATCATTTGCAGTTAAACCTGAAGAGCTGTCCAACATTATCTCTGGGTTCAGACATAGGGCTAAAGCCAAAATTCACCTGTATGCACTACTAGTATTGCTCGTAGGATCCATGGGCCCCAATTCATTAGTACCGTCTCGTCTCTCACGGGCTCGGTCCCTGTACTTCTCCGCCAATTCAGCCAGTTTATTGTCCTCCTGCTTTTTGAGCGCTGCATAGTAAGATTTCTTTTTTCTACGTAGTTCACCTTTATTTTCGGCAGGTGGTGGCATTGACCTGAAAGTTTTAAATGAAATGGTGAAATGCCATGTGATTTTTGCCGATAATTTTCTTTGAAAACCTGCATTAAGTACATGAAATAATATGAAAACTAGACCCCACAGGCTAATTTTTCAATTAATTACTGCAATATATGTGATAAAGAGCCAGTAAAGAGTAAATTCATCCCAAGGCTAAAGAACCGGCTTACTTTTCTACTTCCACTCAGCTTAAATAGATACAAACTCCCCCAACAAGGCCAAGAATGTGGATAGTAAAACAGCTTACCCTGAGTTTGCCATGGCTTCGCGCACCGAGCCTGTGGGGTGCGAGCCCCCGGAGCCCCCGGGCGTAGCCCTAGGAGTCATGAGGAGCTTCCTAAAGTCCTCATTTGTTAGCCTTTGTGAAGCTGGCGTCTGCTCCACGTTATTGTCATCCATTTTTACGTCTTTTACTAAAGACTATGCGGCAAAAATAAGCGCTACGCTGTAACTATAAAACACTACAAGAAGGCGTAATCTTCACGATACTTAATTATTTAATAAATGCATTGCAACACGATTTAAAGAAACAACATTGCTTTGCTTGCTGTTGCTGCATTCATTGATTAGTTTTTGACAGCTATTTTTTTAGCAAATAGTAAATTTTGCATGAACTCAAGGCTTTTAAGCTACTTCACGTACTTACGAAACTTGCAGTTTTTATTTTAACTACTTTTATTTATTTAGAAAGGTTTACCAACAGCTTCTGTATACAATATATTACAGGTTAATAGTCTTGGACTTACACAGTCGCCAATTATTACATTAACCTGCATTCTCAAACATGTGAAACACAGAAAAATAAAAATATAAAACTAGTTTCGTTAGTTATGGCAAAATGAGGATAAAAACTGCCACTTGTTCACTTCAGATGTCGCCACCATTGTCCGTCTTAAAATTTGACAGCTAGCTGTCAATATCCTTACATTTTTTGTAAACATAAATAATTAATATGCCCCGTTGCGCAGCTGTTGACTGCAAAAATTCGGGGATCCATGTATTCCCCAAATATCTTAAAAGAAGAAAACTGTGGGAGAGAGCTCTCCGAAGAAAAAATTAGATTCTCAATAATACGTCGAGGTTATGTGCTATCCATTTTAAACGTGAATACTTTTATCAGAGGAATTCGTACACAGGTGAAGCTTTTTGTCATAAAACAGAGAACTGTGTTTTCGTTACAAGCACTTGTGAGTATTTAATAAATGCATTATTTAAAAGGGTGTGTGTGATAAGATTATCTTTGAATCGACCAAAATATAATAATATCTAAGTAGCATCTAAGCAGCATTCGCTATGTTGCATTGTATCTAATATACCCGTATACCAAACTATCTACGGCCTAATATTAACACATCCTGCACTGAATCTCATAGTTATTTAGAATGTTTTGCACATAGATATATCCTTTTTGTCTGTTCTAGGTGATGAAAATATCTATAAAAGGCTGAGGAAGACTGCTGCATCCTCTACTTTGTCATTTACGAAAGTCAAACCAGTCAACCCGTCAGCTGAAGACAGATTCGTAGACATTTTAGTCCCGTTTTCGTATTTTTTGTAATTGACACAACAGTGAACACTTAAACAACAATGGCGGGTTAAAGACGGACAAAAGTGCTGCCACCTATGACGAGCTTTCAGTTCACTTTAAACTCCATTAAGGGGAAGCGCTAAGGTAACCCGCGAAATTCAAATTTTCTTACGATTTTTGCAATTTGCAGCTCAGTGTCTGGGTGTATGTTGATTAAAGTATGATTAGCGACTGTAAAAAAATAAGTACTTACAGAACTGTAACCATTAGAATCAGTAATACAATTCCTTAAGTTAGTATAATCTTGCAATGTTAAGATGTCATGAAATAGTCATTCAATAAAATTACTTGGTTTTAGATAGTTGTATTGATGACTTTAATGATTATAATTCTGTAAATACATATTTGATACGGTCGCGAATCATATTTTAATCAACATACAACCTTTTTTGTTTTTTTTTTTTTGATGGAAAGTCATCAAATGACTTCTCCCACTCTGGGCGGAGCGGGAGGGCGTGTCAGACTTGTACTGACTAAAACCCACCCGTGTTCCTTCAGTTGCCTGTGCTGGGGCCACGGTAATTCTTTCGAACATCACGCGACCCTGGCAAACAGCGATCGGGCCACTGGCCGCACCGGGAACCTACAGCATCCGAGCCCCAGTCGCAGTGACCCTTACCCGGACGCCATCGGCGACACCGAAAACGAGTCGCGGTAGGACACGCCCTTCTTCTCTGCTTCCGGCTGTAGTGTGATCACTACAGCTGCGGACTTCGGGGCACGGAGCCTAGCCACGACGCTTCGCTCCTTGCGCCGCTGCCACCTCTCCTTCTTTTTGGCCGCCCTTGCTGCTTTACCCGCCTTCCTCCTCTCCGGCTCTTGCCATTCGCCATCGGCCGGAGGAGATTTAGGAGGAGGCGGGGGTGGCCGTCAACCTACAACCTAATACTGACCTGCAAATTGCAAAAACGTAAGAAAATTTGAATTTCGCGGCTACCCTGGCGTTTCGCCTTAAGAGCACGTGGTTAGCCCCCTGTGCATAAGTGCTACTGTTTACTGACTCTGCCCATGGCTACGGAGAAGAGAACGCTAACTTCGTTTAGAAATCTTTCAATCCAGCAATTCTGTTACAGAACTTCTGTAACCTAAATTATTATTTTAAGCTGCTTAAATATAAGTATTTGTATTCACTCATAATATAATAGAATTAAGTTGGAAGTCGTACTCGCAAAAAAAAGCAAAAAAAAAATAAGTTGCTTTATTGAGTCTTTAAATCATGAAGACCTCTTATAATTAACAGCTATTAATAAACAAAGGGTGGCCCCTGTGTTTATAATACAGTATAACCCAGTATAGCTTAGTAGATGGCGAAAGAGGAACACTAAAAAGAATGGAATATTCATTAGGCCATGAATGAAACGCTAAAGTATACTGGGCATACTATATTTTTAATTTATCCAAATAGTGCATGGAAGGTGGTGCCTTTGTATCCTACGGTTCCAGTAGCGTTGTCTTGAAATGTTATTATGTAGTTGTGTTGTGGCCCACCGCACCGCAGCGTCGAAAAGACTAGTGGTTTTATGTAGATAGTTCCCTTTACTTTTTGGGCAGCGACAATCGCAATCATCGCAGCATTCGCGGCATAGCTCACTTTAATTTTTGGGCAGCTAGAATAGCATCACAGCCTAGGTTTCGCTCTATTCATTCGGATATTCTACATAGTTAGGTCCCACTATTATTGCAGGTTCATCTCGTTTAGGTATGGACGGCAGCACATCAAGCTACTACAATCTATCAAATTTCTTTAATAGATTTTCAACTTTATCACTAAAGTATTAGGTTCAAGGTTGATTGGGAAAATTTGACAGTTTCGGGTAGCTTGACCTGCTGGCATCTGTACATACAGATGCAAATCACAAATCCAACATACACGAAAACTCAGGCCTGCAACTACCTTTAGGCCATGTAAATATTCATTCCGTGTGAGAATCGAACCGCGAGAGGCGCAAAGCCGATCAATCAACCACTCCACTAACATGGCGGTCCGTGCCGTCCAGCTCCCCTGAACGGCACGGTTACTTCTATATCCGAATCGCTTTAACGTGGCAAAAGCGGTCATTGACCCACCTATCTTTTCTAGCATTCTTTATTTCAGAAATTGAAATGAAGTCCGTTAAAGTCCTGAATCAATATCTATCGTGATCTTCAACATGTTCCAATAACGACAAACCATATACAACATGTCCCGGAATTAACGCACAAGCTCTTAAGGGGTCATTGTACATATCATTATGAACAACTTTTACTATGGGACCAAACCTGAAATCACGAAAAAGAAATTAGCTGTTCCCTACATTTATGTTCGCAAAACTCGTCAAAATGTAGGAAGGAAACACCTGATGTCTTTTTTCGCGATTTCAGGTTTGGTCCCATAGTAAAAGTTGTTCATAATGATGAGTACAATGATAGATAGATAAAATATTCTTTATTGTACACCATAAAAATTACAGATATAAATGTAGAAATGACCCCAATGACCCCTTAAGAGGTTGTGCATTAATTTCGGGACGTGTTGTATAGTTTATCGTTTGAGTTCCTACGGAGAGATATCCCATTACGCAGATACAGACTTGGGTGAAGAGGTTTTGTTTCTTCCTCGCGATGTGTATGCGGAGAACCTTGGTTGCGAAGTTCTATCTTTGATCAAGTTTAAAAATCAGGGAAAAACCAATGACCAGCGATTCGGGTATACCACCACCTTAGCAGTATAATTTTGATCTTACTTCAGGAAAGAGATGGAGCAATACAGGACGAACTGTAGCAACCATAGACTGCTCGAACTTTGGAGGTTGCAGAATGCAGGTGTATCGTAGACAAAGAATAGAGGTTAACATGCTCATAAAATAATAATAATTGCGAAAGTGAGATGACATGTTTGTCAAAATGTATATGTGTGAGCAGGACATAGCATATTTTCTCTATCTCTATTTGCGTATCGGTTTTTTGTTGTTTGCCATCACTAGTCATTGGTGGCAAACAAGTTGTGGTGTCAAAAGATTTTCGTTGATAAAAACTGTGAAACGCTTATTTTGTGTAATTTGTGACTTTATTGATATTCCAAAAGGTAATATTTATTATGTGGTGATGGTGAATTGCTGTATATACGGCTGTAAAAGTCGTAGTGAACGAAATCAACCAAACATAACCTTTCACCGGTAAGTAGCATTTTGTATCTATTACTGCAAGTAAATCAAAGAATTATTGTCATCAAAATTCATTGATAATTTCATCAAAACAGATGATACAATCCTAACTTGTTTTTTGTAATAACCGACTTATGTGTGAGGCATATTAAGCTAGGTTGTTATCTATGTTGCTGCGTGACATTTGTCAATAGTCTGATAGTAACTTGACAGGGATACCAGCACTTGATTATTTTTACCACTAAACGTATTTAATTTTTTCCTTTTTTTTAGTTTTCCGATTGAACCATTTTTAAGAAATATGTGGACTGGTGCGGGCCGAGTTTATCTAAACATACTATTTACATCTTGAGGCGTCCTGTTTTTATTTGCTACAGTACTGTTATGTAAAGCACTCTTGTATATAAAGTTTTACTATGAGATTAACCCTGAAATATCAAAATAAATGTCTGCTGTTTCATACAGAAACGCATGAAACTGATGTTTTAGTTTGCTATTTCAAAACCACTAAAAAAAGAGAAAAAAGAAAAGTTATAAATACGTCACCCCCTGAAAGGTATAATGACAATGAATTGAATGACTCTGTAGACGTAGTACAATCAAAAGACTCAATTAGTCCCAGATTACCCACGATAGGGGTAAAGTTTAAGTATGGCAATATTAATTGCACGTAGCTGAAGTAATGTACTTATGTCGAATTTGAAGACCATCAAAAGACCATTTCAGACACCAACCTACATGGTCTTCACATGATCTGACCAAGATTATGTCTGGACTTTAAAAGAGACTGTGACCTCTGAGTATGTTTCGGCCTTTCTTCTCAGAGTAGTCAGATAGGAAACGCCGGCCTCATCTAGTTCAAAAAAAATGTTTGACGTGTGAAAGTGTTTGTATAAACCTACTTATAGAAATAAAATCATTTATCGCTATCTCATACTGCATACGCTGAGGACTTGTCTACCTCTATTCTCTGTCTACGAGGTGTATAAGTAAATCACGCCTCACTTATCAAACTTTAAACTTTGAATTGTTGAATACAAGGCTTTTGGCTAATTTGTAAGTGTGCATTTTGTTTTTTTTTTTGTAATGTGCGTTTTTTTTGTGCAGAATAAAGAATATTTTTTTTCAATATTTTTCCACTATCATGCAAGCGTAATGTTGAAATCCCAAGATGTGTGCAATAAAATTGAATTGCTTGACCTCAACTATGAGAAACTTGTCACATGGTCGATCGATCAATGAGGTATACCTTGACATCATGGTTTGTTAGGAGTGAGGGGTTGCATAACATAGCCGATTCTTTTCGTACAGACGCCAGCAGGTCAAGCTACCCGAAACTGTAAAATTTTCCCAATCAATCTTGAACCTAATACTATAGCAATAAAGTTGAAAATCTATTAAAGAAATTTGACAGATTGTAGTAGCTTGATGTGCTGGCGTCTGTACATACAGTAATAAAAAAGGAAATTACTAATTTAATTAGCTAATTTAATTTGACCTTGTATTTTTGTCTATAATATCTTTAAATAGTTTTATTAGTACCTTAGTTTTCAACGCTTTTTGCCCTAACGTAAACGAGTATTCACCATGTAATGGAAGATGTAATGAAGTAACCTTTCACTTCACCTTTCTTTTCACTTTCTGTTAATTGAGAACACATCTTTTAAATGTTTGCTAGCCATTTTTTTGAAATTCGCATACCTCTTTAATACTTATATTCTTCATAAAAATATTAAATAAACATTGAAAAGGAAATATGAATAGAAACCACGCGAAATTAAATAGGTACATAATTTATTTTTCTGATCTCAAAAATACAGAATTGGTAAGTAGGTACCTACTCTCAACTTCTAATAAAATAATATAATAAGGCAATTTCCAACACCATAACATACATACATAGACAAACATTTTTATTGTAACTAACAACACAAAATAAAAAAGAAATTTGGATTATCCACATTCTACAGGCTACTGCTGCTAGACACAAATCTTCGTGGCAGTCGCGGTCATAAAATGAGGGAGCGAGACATCATCATCATCATCATCTGCCTAGCCTTTTCCCAACTACATAGTTAGGGTTGGCTTCCAGTCTAACCGGATGCAGCTGAATACCAGTATTTTCGATGATGCGGCTGCCTATCTGACCTCCACATTCCACAATCCAGTTACGTAATACGATACCCCTTGTTGTCCGACTTTCGGGCTTCCGACTACGCGTAAGTAACGAGTGTCAAAGATTACAAATGACCAACGGTGATTGCCCGCATAATTCGTTGCTGTCCTTCTCGCACGTTTTAGGACCGCGACTGATGGTCTTGATGTTTTATATCTGATTGCTGATGACCCATGATGACAGAATTTGAAAGCCAGGAAAAAGCGTGTCACGCCTGGTATAGCGTTAATGACGCCTGTTCATTGGCACATTTCGACAAGAGATCAAACATTTGGCCAATGAGCACGCGGAGATTGTGAAAGCATGTAGCATGACTTATAGAGTGGAAACCCATTAATGTGGTAAAACAAAAAAGAGATTTAAACTGGGTATGTGCTTATGACCATACGATAGAAGTGAAAACTTATGTCTGACGTCGAGTATACGCGATTCAGCGCAGAGTTTACCCGATTCAGCGTCACCGACCCGAGCGAGACGGTTTAATTTCGTTCAATATTTAGAACGTGCTCAAAATGAGCCTAAATAAGTTTTCTCTACAAAAATCTCGCCGAATGCATAACCTCCTTTTTTAATGGGTTGGAGATCAATTTCGGTTGAACTAAGGAGTTTGGATACCTCAGTAAGCTAGTTTGACAGGTCTAAGTATTCTCATCTCTTTCTTATTTTACCCGTTAGTAAAAGATGACAACATTTTTGTGCGTATACGACAAAATATGTGGAGCTTAGGCTAGGTTAAGATAATCGTGCGACAAAGTGGTTTTTCTTACGTACTATTTTAATTTCATTGATAATACTTTAAAAATTCATTGACTCTTAGATGCTCACGACTCTTTATGACACACCAGGATCTAGCGCGAATCAGTAATACAAAAAGCAAAAGAGGTAGGCATAGAGGTTTTTAAGCCTTATTGGCAACTCGTGTAAAAATTAGGGTGCAGAGTGGTAGTAATTATTTAAACATGTAGGAAAAAGCATAAATAGGGAACACAATCACCAATAACAATATGTAGGGCAAGGCGAGTGTAACCCAGCGATATTTCCGCCGCTCAAAGTTAGGCGTCAAAATTACGCAACGCTGAATGCAAACTTTACGGTCGGCGGGAAATAAGCAAGTTGATTCGATCCTAAATTCCTCGACTAATTTTGAGCGACGCAAATTATGCTCGTCTGACCTAACCCTAAACGTGCATTCACACCGAAGTTATTTTTTGTAGAACAACATTTTACAACATGATAACGTTATCTAACTTTCTACAACTTTTAATAAGTTTCCTAATTTTTTGCTACAGCTGTTGCACTAACACCTGCAAACGTTGCTCCACAAAAAATAACTTCGGTGTGGATGCACCTTAATGAAAAATACACAATCAAATGTTTATCCAAAAATAGAATGGAATGTGGTGCCCTTGAAGCCGACGTTTCCCGTGGGTTCATCTTGGAATGTTATGTACATCCTGAAAGAAATATTATCATTAGACATTGTACCGTACTTTCTAAGTTCATCTTGAACATTACAGACAACGATGAAGAAAACATCATGAGGAAACCTCAGGGCCTAGACAAATGGCATTCGCTTCGGAGCGATGCTATTTCTACAATCGCTATCGCTTCAACGGTAACCTATTCGTTGACACATGATCACGTGATATTTCGATAGCTTATTTCAACCCCATACATTTTTGACTTTTGAGCGATTGTAGAAATAGAAACGCTCCGAAGCGAATGGCATTTGTCTAGGCCCTCAGGACTTATAGTTAAGAGCCTATGCTACCTCAGCTAAAATTCACTCTTTATCTCGCTCGCACGATACTGCGCGCGGACTGAGTGAGAGCGGGACTGAGTGCGGTGCTGGGCGGCAGGGAGCGCCGATAGTTTAGGTAATTGCTTTTTACGGTGAAAATAATGGTAATTTAAAAAAAATAAAAAACATAAGACCTGCTTTATAGTTAGTTCAGTTAATATGCAAAGTTTCATGATCTAATTTGAAGTATTTTTTTAATACCAGCGGTTTATTGTTCGGTTTGGAGGTAACTTTGAGATTTTTTTCTATCGAGAAAATTTTATGGAATCGTGTTTTCGCCAAACATAAGACTTAACATTAATCCTCAACTTTACCGTATATTTATTTCAAAATTAATGCTGCAGTATTTTAGACTTAACGGAGGATCAAGCTAAGCCATTTGAGGTAGCATAGGCCCTTAATACTAGCACTTTGCCCGCAACTTCGTCCGCGTGGATTTCGTATTTTCTCCAAAAAAAAATTAACACCCCCTACATCCCTTTTAACCACTAGTTTTAGAAAATTAATTATTAAGATCCTTTTACTTATTATTATATACATACATCAACTCATGCCTTCTCCCCATGGGTGTAGGCAGAAACTACAGAACGCCACCTTTACTTTTTATTATTTTATTGACGAAAGGAAAAATAAGATTTTCATATAAACTGTTCCTCCCTTTTCACCCCAAAAGGGATGATTTTTGTGGTGGATGATGAGGAGTGGTTGATTTTTGAAAAATCTTCAATCGTGTGTTTCGTTATTTAATGTTTAGATTACTTTTGACTTAATCCAGACAAGCAATGAAATCTGCCCCCAAAACCTTAATTACCCCTTTTGCTGGTCGATTTTTGAAAAAGTAATATTATCTTTATTCGAGGTAACCGTTACGAGCGCGTTAAAATTCTTCCATGGTAACTTTAGCACGCTCTAAAATCCCTTTGACGGGTAGTTTTGAAAAACTAAATAATGACAAACTATTATTCATTAATTTATGAATGTATTCGTGCTAAGTTTATTTTTAATTTCCGACAAATCTTGGTCTATAGTCTACTCAACTTAGCCATGTCAAACTCGATTATAGTTGTGTCGAAATTGTATAAAGGTTTAGAGAATCTTGTTTTCAGAATAGCTTTTAAGATTCTCTTCACCAAAAATAGGAAATTTTAGTGATAGTTTAGTTCGGTGTACAAGAGAATCGGCACTATTATCTCCGAAACTATAATATAACCAATTGACATACTGTAAAGGGATAACAATCTTATCTCTATTCTCTATGATGTCCTTGTGAACATAAAATAATTTATTTTGATAAGGATTAATATTGTGTTGTTTAAATATTCATCCAAACGTAAGTACGTCGAAAAAATACTTTTATATAACATAAAAGAAATATAAAATATAGAAATATTACGCGGACAAGGTTGCCATACATTGTTTTCAAATACCACCGTTTAGGTAGCGCACGCAAACAATTCTGTTTTAAGAGGTATTTCTTTCCGACTTGCTAGACAAAAATTGTGATAGCTCGGCTAATATGCTTCATATAAATATAATTTATAGCTATAGGGGCTTGTGGCTAAGTAATAACAGCCGCACGGGTCGATCAATCAGGTTAAGCTACGCTTGCCGCAGTTGGTCCGTGGATGGGTGACCATCTTTACATATCAAGACTCCTCTATGCTTTGGAAAGCGCGCTAAGCCGTTGGTCCCAGCCGTCATTCGTGTATCTTTGACAGTCGTTACCGGTCGTCAGAAGCCCGAAAGTCTGACAACCAGTCTTACCAAGGGGTATCGTATTACCCAGTAACTGGGTTGTGGAGGTCAGATAGGCAGTCGCTCCATGTAAAATACTGGTATTCAGCTGCATCCGGTTTGACTGGAAGCCGACCCTAAGATAGTTGGGAAAAGGCAGATGATGATGCAATATAATTTATAGCCATAGCACTCAGGAATAATGTAACTTTCTGCCAGTGAATTTTTTATTAGAATTGGATCATTAGTTCCAGAGATTACCCCTACATACAAACTTACAAACAAATTTTACCTCTTTACAATATTAGTATAGAAGTATAGATAAGTCTGAAATCGCCAACCCGTCATGCGTGGTGATCAACGCTCTTTGCCTTCTCTGTATGAGAAGAGGCCTTTGCCCTGCAGTGGGACAGCAATAGGCTGGTATCGTTGTAGCGTTGATTAGTCTACTAGAGGTCGCAATTGCAAATTGTTTTGTTAATTTGCGCCGGGGCATAAGATCAAACTATAGGTCGAGAAGAATTATTTATAAATAGATGATTTATTACCGTTTGAGTATTGGAAGCAATGATGCTTCATAAGACTTAATTGCTTGGTAACGAATTTTCAACCGGCTCGGCAATTTGGAACCCGCGACAGGAAATTTTGAGTGATTTCTTTTTCTCCAATTTGAGCCATCTCAAGCCTAAGCCTACGTACGCACGGACGTAAAAATATCGCGGCGGGATTTTATCGCGCATTGGATTTGCAACGCACTGCTTAGCGCCGAGAGTTCAAAATCCAACTGTTTTTGCGACGCACTAGGATGCACTCTGCTGGATTCTCAATGCTCGGCTCAATGCCGAGAGTTGAAAATTCAGTGCGCGATAAAATCCCGCCGCGATATTTTACGTCCGTGCGAACGTGACACCCACACCCCGGACATTCCATACAAATGGTTTCTTATATTTTTTCTTAGCAATAGTCTATTTTATGATACAAGCCGTGCGGGGGTGTGCCTGGAGCTAGACCACCACCTCTTAACGTAGTATTATTTTAATCTTACTTGAGTGTGGGAAAGAGATGGAGCTAGACGTCCTGTATAGCTCCATCTCTTTCTCACACTGAAGTAACCTTAAAATAATACTGGTTTAAGAGGTGGTGGTTGGCCCCCAGATGGGATTTGCCATCGGCAAAAATGACAAATTTTCATCCCCTATTTAACCCCTGTATTTTAAGATTTTTTTTTAAATCCTTCTTTAGTGCACTTTCGTTTTATAAAGAACTTTTGTGCAAAATTTCATGCTTCGAGACCCAGGGTTTAGGCTGTGCGTTGTCTATCAGTGAATATAAGATTTTTACGACGACGGAGTGAATAGGGTAGGTAAGGGATGCAGGGGTGAATCGGGACGAAACTTTAAAATGGATTTTAACGTTAAAATAATATATTATAGTTTGTTGCCAACAATGACACTTAATCGTAAATTGTAATACAGTAAACACATAAGAATCCTTTTTGGCAACAAACTATGTTATTACAACGTTGATATCCATTTTAAAGTTTCGTCCCGATTCACCCCTGCATGTCCACCGTGTAACGGGGTGACCCTATTAACCCCGTTACACGTTAGATCGTTCTTACGGAGCACCAGCTCACTTGAGTTTGCTTATTCTGCTTGAATTGTCTTAGATTATAATACACAACTGGCGAAATGTGGGTGTAGGAACTTACCTACTACTATTGGTAGGTACATCTCTGCCTAATCCTTCGGGGAAAACAGGCGTGATGTTCTGATGTCTTAGATTTTTTTTTTCTGTAGGCTCTGTTAATCAACTCATTTCCAGGGCCTAATTCTGTCTGGCAATAACACTTCAAGTCAAGCGATTAATAGCCATTTAGGTCTCGGAAACTCATCCATATCGCGGTCGTGACTTTAAGAGGCACTTTTGAATCACTTTGATAAAGCAATCACATGTCAATCCACGATAACAAGGTAAATACATTATCTCGAACTCAACTTTTGAATTGTCAAGGAGCCGGTCAGTTAGAAACTTGTAAACTACGTTGAAGACAGGAAAGTTTGGCGTAATTCCTTCCGCACTTGTGGCTTCCCGGTACCTCATTAACAGCATAACTATTTAAATTTATGTAAATGTCCATTAAGTGCTCCCAAATTGCTTTAATACTTATTTATTAAATTTTTTTTACATGCTTCCATGATAAAATCTTTTCATTATTTTGCATTATATAGTCTTGTCTTATAGATTCTTTTATATTTTGTGAATGTGAGAACGTTGTAGGCTTAATAGACTGTAGACTTGTAGACCATTTTCTATTTTGTTAAGCACCTGGTATTTGTTGAGAGGCCTACACTGTCCTCCCATACTTAATATAATAACACTGTAATTGGAAAACATTGTAAAAGCCAATTATTTTTTAAAAGAGTAGCCGTGGAATTTCTTGCCGGTTCTTCTCCATAGGAAACAACGAATTGGAACCGTGCACCTAGCTTCTGACGTTTCATAAGTGCCCATGTAGGTTTATGTGAAATAAAATATTTTGAATTTGAAGCTAGTTGCCCATTCCAAAACGTAGATCTCTATGGAGAAGAACGGGCAAGAAACTCCAAGGACACTCTATTAACTCAAGATATTAAAAAATCCTGGGTACGTTAGGCTTATTGCGTTTTGTAAAAATAACAATACATAAACATTGTATATAAAATAATTCAAAAGGCCTGGCAGCCAGCCGATCTATTCTGTAAACATCACTCCGTGAGCACTTAGGTGAAGTGAGTTTGAAGTGAGCTCAACCCCTAGTAGAGTAAGGTGGGATGACAGTTCACATCACGCTCACTTCACCTAAATTTTCACGGTGGGATCTTTACAGAATAGCACCACAAGTTTGAACTGACGGCGCGTGCCCGTTCACGAACAATCGAACGTGACGTATGCATTCAGTTTATTTTTCATATCCACTTGAAGTTACTCATAATATTGCATGTGAACAATGAGACCGTTAGCTGCCAATGTCTATAAACATTGTTTCGGCCACAAGAGAAACTACTGCAGTTTCCATGGGAATTATTTTGAAAATTATTATAACAAGTCGGACGTACTTACTTGGAATTTCCCATCGGCAATAAAGATGAATTTCCATACGAACTTTCATATTTAATCGTTTTAGGTAGTACCTAAATGATCAAAAATCTACCGAGTGCTCACTTTCGTTTTATTAGAAACTCTTGACTCTTGACTTCTAGACCCAGCGGTTTAGGCTGAGCGTTTTGTCTGTCCGTGAATGAATGAATTTAAGATTATCCCGAATGTAATTTCCGTACGAATAGATAGCGATTTAAAGGTATTACACCCACATTTCGCCAGTTATGTTTAAGTTTCATTTAATAGAGGTTCAGCCTATAGTCAACCACAAGGCAAAAAATCCAGAACCCTGACATATTTCTGATGGGATAACCCAATAACACTGAATGACCTGGGCTGGGGATTGTATCCAAAACCCATGCTTAGCAGCCGCGCTTGCGACTTTCGACAACTAGACCAACGAGGCAAATTATTATCTATCTATACTCCATTTGAAATAAGATTAATTTAAATAAACCTTTTTTACAGCCCGTTCAACCGATTTTGACTTCTATTCCGTTAGCATCAAGATGGTATTGAAAGCAAAAACGTGGTTAAAATACCAACTGTTTACTGCAGCAGCTGCCATTTGTCATGCCACCAACGCAATAGAAGTCGATATCGATTGAACGGACTGTAAAAAAAGACGGGTAACACAACAAAATTTACCCCGGCCGGGCGGAAAAAAAGTTATCTCACATTTTAGTATGTTTTTAGCATATTAATAATTGGTAGTCACCATTACCCAAAATCGTGGCTATCATTGTAATATTGCTATTTACAGGATAATTTTAAAAGGAGTGCGAATATTTCAGGAGGTAATTAGGTGCATAAAACTGGACAACTTTCTCCAAGGAACATAGGTCGAAATCTTAAAATTGAAAATCGACTTTTCATACAAAGTGACTGGTCACGTGACTTACTTTTGTATGAGAAGTTGAATTTTATTTTTTAGATTTCGACCTATGTTCCTTGGGGAAAGTTGCTCAGTTTTATGCACCTGATTACCTGATAAAATATCCGCACTCCTTTTAATCTTATCCTGTATACAACGTGTAACAGGACGATTGACATTCCTTTAAACCACGTAAAGAGAATCGTGTTCTGTACCCGTAAACAAAAAATCAATCAAATCCAATGAATACTTTAGCCACAGGAAATTATTTTTCATTTTCTTATTTTTCAACATGATGTGGATCTGAGTCCGTAATAATAGGTAAACTTTGCCGCAGCCGCGCCCCGCACCCCGCACCGCACCGTTGGTCAGTGACTTTTCGTAGATAAAGCGTGTTTACTTTGTATGCAGTTGATTCTGCTATTTATTTTGTTTGAAAACTTCAATTTTTTAATTTTTCATTATCTACTAATTTTCGTGTTTTAAAATGTTTCGATGGACTAGTACTGAGCTCGTTTTCATTTAATGTCGTACGTCCAGATACACGTTGTATTTTGTCAGGAAAAAAATTAAACATGGTATTTATTTCATTAGAAAATGTATAAAAGATTGCTAAGCAAAATATTTCAAATGTAGTGTGATTTCAGTAAAACTGATATAAAATAATCACACAAACAACAGTTTATCAAACCTAAGAGCGATTTATGTCTCACTTCTACCGATTATACTACAACCAATAATAAATTATAAAGGATACGACCATAAGGTTTATTTTGTGTTCAATCGTAAAAATCAATAAAATCAAATGATAACGCCATTTGTTGTTTTCTAATTTATTTACTAGTTTTCTAGTTCTGTTGTTTTTATAAGGTTATTTCTTCACTATTTCTTAACGCATGGCACTAAATTCACACACGCATGCATGATTCAGTAAAAAAATATATAGATAAAGTGAAGTACAGGGCATTTTTTAAATCACTATCCAAATTTTCGCGGGGTGTTCTACCCATGAATACGAACAACTTTTTTTACGAACATTTTGGTCGAGTAGGTATTGAACTTTTGTATGAATCAGCTGATTTTTCTTCGTGATTTCAGAGTTGGTCCCATAGTAAAAGTTGTTCATATTCATGGGTAGAACACCCTGCGAAAATTTGGATAGTGATTAAAAATATGCCCTGTATATGTTTTCCTGATCTAAAATGCGTAGCAATATCACATTAATTTGTTCACTAACAGCTAAATCTAAACATATAAGTATTTATTTGCAACTTTAAAATTTTTAAAAATTGGACACCCTTAAAACTCTCACTGCCAGCAATATATAGCATGTTTCCAGTTCAGCAAGCTATGGAGTCCGCCGGCGGGTCCCAACGATTTCGCTGCGGTAGGCCGCCACTCAAAATTAAAAAATATTACAAGCGGCGTAACGGACAAAATGTTTTGGGGGCGGCCGGCGACACCCACGGCCTGCTATTAATGTTTCTTTAAAATAAGACCGGCCCTTTGCACTCGAAAACTTGGGGCCCGCCAGCGGATCCCATGGCAGTGAGAGTGTTAAAAAAAGAAATAGCAATATTTACATGATAGCCATCAAAATTAAATTAAAAAAAATTGTAGTTATTTTTCTCATGATAATGCATAAACTGAGATGGATACAATTCTTTAGCGCCGGGCGTTATGAAAATTTTGGGTCAATTTTGACCCGTCTACTTTCTAATCTTATTTCATTTGTACAGATGGAGTATACACGCTGCTTTTTTATTGGCTAGGGAGCTGCCACGATAGTGTTGTACTCATCATTATGAACAACTTTTACTATGGGACCGAATCTGAAATCGCGAAAAAAATCAGCTCTTCTCTACATTTATGTTCGCATAACTCGTCAAAATGTAGGGAACAGCTGATTTTCTTTCGCGATATAAATATTATGGCCATGGCTTACAATAAATATTTTCGTCAGACTATTATTGAAGGCAGAAAGGCTTGGGATTGAGTTGCTCTAATAAAACACAGTGAATTTTTAACTATTTTTAACCGACTTCAAAAAAAGGAGGAGGTTCTCAGTTCGTCGGAATCTTTTTTTTTTTATGTGTGTTCCCTGATTACTCGAAGACGGCTGAACTGATTTGGAAAATTATTTTTTGTTTGAAAGGGTGGTCCCATTGTCATCAGTTCAGGATCTGATGATGGGATCCTGCAGAAATCGGGAGAACTCTTCAAATATTATAGGCACACCTGTAGCGAAGGTATTTTTTATAGAAACTTGTGCATTCGCTCTCGGAAAGCACCATTTGGTGAAGTGGAACCGATGATGAAGACCACAGATGGCCACCGGAACAACTCAATAATAAGTATTTCATGGGTTGCGATTCTATTACTTTAAAATGATTGCTATGCTAAGCAATAGAAGCTCGTCACAATGCATATGGTGAAGTGGAGCTGATGGTGAAGTACCAGGAGAACTCCTCAACAATTAACGTCCCTGCATCGGGAAAAGCAATATTTTGTAAAAGGTGATGAGCAGTATTAGGCTAGTGTTTTTTATTGTTAGCAGTTGTCATTAGGCTATTGGAACTTAGATAAATCACAAACCGACCCACTAAAAAGTGAAAAATAAAAAACTTTTTTGCAAAATAAAACAACAGACTTCCAAAAAAAAAACACTACAAAGTAAAAACTAACTTTAATTTCGGAAGTCGGTGACAAAAAACTAAAATACAGATCTAAAGACACCGAGTTCCGAAATTACAGTTATTTTTCACTTTGTAGTCATTGGGATAGGTACTATGTAGGTACTAACGATGTTTGTAGAGTTTTTTTGGAAGTCGGTTGTTTTTTTTTTTTTTTCAAAAAAGTTTATTTAAATTTTATTTTTGCTGACTGTACTTTGTAAGTATTTTTTTAATGTATTTTACGTAGGTATACTTTTATATGAATATATGTATACGGTGTAAAGTATTCTATTATTTTTCCTTTATTCCATTTATAAACATATAATTTACATTTTTAAATATTTAAAAAAAACATTTAAAAGATAAAAAATAGTAGCCCACCGGTATCGAGAATAGGATCCAAGCTACCGGTGGTCAGGGCTATTATCTTTATTATTATGAATGTGGAGACTATGTGGGTCACTGTTTTTTTTTCTGTTAGTTTTAATCATGGTCTGGCAGTTCGAGTTGTTTATGTGATCTACCATAATGTCCTTTTTTGGTATTGTTCGTCTAACCGTTGAGCTCCATAAGTTCCGAGTTGAGCTGCACGATTTCTGACAAATGCGTGCACTGACTGGACAGGTCCACTCAATCTGTATGGTTCTTTCCTTATAAGACCATTTCAGACATCAATCTACAATGGTCTTCACACATCTTCACATGATCTGACCAAGTTTATGTCTGGACTTAAAAGAGACTGTGACCTCTGAGTTTGTTAAGGCCTATCTTCTCAGAGTAGTCAGATAGAAACGCCGACCTCATCTAGTTTTTAAAATATGACTGACGTGTAAAAGTGTTCGTACAAGCCTACTTACAGAAATAAAATCATTTATCATTTAGATAAAATATTTGTAGTCCATAATTCAGTAGTATCTAGGTTACATATACATATTATCTACGTATAGTTTACTGAATAATGATAAGGTATCAATATTTTGTATAAACTTGGCTCCAATCCAGCGTTCTTATCAATAAACCATTATTCAACATCTTTATTCGAGGTAATGTTTATAAAAATACTAAGTTTGGACCGGGCTAATTGCGTAAACCGTAAATAATTATGTTCCCACTGCGTTAAACTGGTAAGTATTTCAATTCCTGTAGCATCGCTTTAATTCCCAGGTACAGGTTAAATTTCGTGAATAGAAGTCAACGGGGAGCTGTATACAAAAGTAGTATTATTATCTGTGCAAAATTTAAGAATGAACTCATGGTGACGTCGCAATGTCGCATCTAAGAAAACACCTGTTTTGCAAAGAAGCTCATTATGCATGTTTATGTGACAAATAAACCTATTTTTCTTTCTTTCGTTCCCAAACCGATACCTACCTAGGGCACGTTATGTCTAGGGCTATTTATTTTGTTTATTTGTTGGGTTTTGTAACAATATGAATATATTAAAAAAAAGAAAAATTTTTTTTAATTGACACGTGAACTGCTAGACAATAAACACAATAGAAAATGTTTTGTTCTACGGTCATCGGTGGCTGGAGTGGCAGTGAACCAGTTAATCTCCTAATAAATATACTACTAATACTACTGTTATTTATGTACTTAATTTATTGTAATCAAATTGCTTAGCTTTTAACATTTTTTTTTAAATTTTTACCTAAACTATGTGTTACTTGTTTTAATTAATTAATTGTTTCACTATCTGCGCATAATTTAGTGTATGCTGTGCTTTTCTATAAGTAATGAGGCGCTTAGACTTAAGTTCGCAATGTACAAATTGTATGGTAATTGTATACTCATTGTTG
Source organism: Fissipunctia ypsillon (assembly GCA_947568875.1). Classification (NCBI taxonomy): domain Eukaryota; kingdom Metazoa; phylum Arthropoda; class Insecta; order Lepidoptera; family Noctuidae; genus Fissipunctia; species Fissipunctia ypsillon. The sequence continues at coordinate 19,591,695 of OX387662.1, forward strand.
AAGAGCCTAATAATAAATAAATAAATAAGACATAGGTAGGTACTCTACAATATATGAGTAGGTACCTGTCAGATAGAAATTAATATGATTGTTTAATTATTTATTATTACCCACTCACAGTGTGATAAGATCCCGGATTTTGTGTCATCGTGTTTTTATTGAGTTAATCGATAGGCGATTAACACACGGCACCGCGCACCGCCACGGTTGGCGGTGAAGCGGATCTCATGTCGCATTGATCTCTATTAAATCCGTCGATGCCTAACACACGTACACCGCCTGACCGCGCGTTCGAGCGGTGCTCTCACCGCCACCGCCCCTCCGCGCGGCCGGCCGCGCGGAGGGGCGGTGCATCACACACGGGGCGCCGCATTCTTGCCAGTGTCTGTGATCAAACTGGTCAAATCCGCGTTAAATCCAACCGCGCGGACAGGCGCGTAAACCGCCTTACCGCGCGGGGTACCGCTACGAAATCCGCTTTACCGCCACCGCCCTCCGCGGCGGCGCGCGGTGCCGTGTGATAATCGCCATAGAGTCTACAATTCCGACGATTAGAGTAAAACTCCGGGTTCGCTAAGACTTGTACTTTTTTTTAAAAAAAATGTCAAAGTTTAGCAATATCCGACTCTTGAAAAACGAAAAAAAAATCGTTATAATTTAATGGAAGTATTTATTCCAGAATTTATTTATTTTATCGAGGTATAATACAGGTATAATAGCCGACCGTTGTACCAATTCCTGTTGCTTTAGTATGAATGGGTCGAGAGATATGATTTTTTTTCTCATTTTTCGTTTTCATTTTTTTATTCATCTAAACCGCAGTAGTAGGTGGTCACTCCTACATCAAAAAATTGCTGATACTTTCTATTATGTGTAGTATTAATTCCAAAACCAAACTCGTTGGGTTCCAGGAGTTATTGGACATTTTAGTAATATCCGAAATATCCGCACTTAGGGCTGCCACTTCAACCAAAACATAATTTGTTAATTTTTATTAAGTTTTAGCTTCCTTATCACGACCATAACAAGATATCATTATTTTGTGGCTTAGATTGCAAAGATTGAGTAATTTTATAAAAGAAATTAAAAAACAAATGGAGAAATTGGTATCATGTTGACTGATACACCTTTTTTTGGAAACCGCCTATAAATTCTAACTCAAAAGACTCAACTATTAGTAAATAGAAGAAAATCTTTTCCGATGTCTCATAAGCAGTGGTCGGAGTAGGTAGAGCTGTTTTCGTTCAATGACCGCAAACGTTGATGTTAATATGGGCATTCCCCGGGATTCTAACTGAAACTCCGGAATTCGATAAATTAATTGTTTTTTTGTTAATACGGTCAAAAGAAAGCTTGTCTTATGTACTGACAGTGAGCGCACGACGTTGTCAAACTAACGTCAGCGACGCGTTGCTAATTTCCAATGTGCACACGCGCGATGTTGCCGCTCAGGTGTAACCCGCAACATGACTAGTGGAAACAAAAGAATACAATAGCGGGCTGCGCCGCTAGACGAACGCACCTGTTTTTGTCCCTTTCTACAGTATTTAAATTGTTTTTCCACAATGGTGCCGATTCCCTTTCACCGAACTAAACTATGAAAACTATCACTAGAATTCCTTACTTTTGGCTATGACAATCTTAAAGCTAAGCTGAAAAAAAAAACTAAAATTAAAAATAATTTTGACCCAACTAAAATCGTATTTGACAATCGTGAATCCACGTGGTACTTGTTTGCCCTACCCCGTGTCGCGCGGGGGGGCAGCCTCAACGTGTTTTATATGGAATTTTCACTTTTTGTATGGAAAATATGAAAAATGGTTACCTACATGTTGAGTTTTAGGGGTTTATGGATTTTATAAAGGGGGTCGAAATTTTCATTATTTTTGCAATAGGACACACCATTTTCAAGATATAATCAAAAGAAGAAAAAAAAGACAGTACTGTTTTTGCACCTGAAGTCAAGGTGTTGGTGTGAATGTTCATGACATCTAAAGGAGGATGGGCACCAATGTATGGAAACTGGTACCGGCACCAATTGGTATGAATGATACACCGTTGGAAAGGTATTTTTGTGTAGATTAAGAATAACCATGGCGCTTGTCCCTATTCTCTGTCCGATCGGAGTAATCCTACTTGAAAGTTATTTATTTTTGTTACGTCCTATTAAGTACACATACTTTTATTAACTGTTTTCTCCAGTTGGCATGGTATTTTCATAATTATTATTAATATTTTTCATTGTCTAGGTAAATAAAACAAGTTCGAAGTAAGTTTTATCATTTATTGTATATAAGTATATAAATGTGTGTCTATAAATCGACATTAACATAAAAAGATAATGAATAATATGATGTATAATATATACTATACATCATTCATTATCTATAACGATGCTATTTAAAAATAATGCTGGCTCATTAAAGCCCTCGTGTCTAGCATATCCTAAATACCAGACAATGGATACTATATGCGCACAGGAACCTACCGTGCGGCGTCCCGTCAAACATGTACAATAATGATGTAATATTATGTTTTCATTTCTATTTAGCAATATGTAACAAAAGTATTGTTTTGCTCTCACATGTCGGGACTGTATACGTGCACGCAAAAGCCACGCATCTTCGTCAATTCCGTATTCAATAATGTCTTCCAAAGCGGCTTCTCTATATGTTTCGATGAGATATAAGCCGTTGTTTAGGTGTTCGCTGCAGTAAGATTTTGCGAGTTTTAATTGGTATGTCCCCAATGACAGCAATATCACGTCCTGTTCACTCAATCGTGGGAAATCGGGCACATCATTGGCTTCCAATCTCTGGAAATCGGCTCTTCTGTTATTTAATCGTTTTTCTTCTACATAATTGTACAACACGTTTGGGGTTTGCATTTTTTCAGATATTTTTTGTAGAAAAGCTTCTGCGTATTGGCTATCTGCAATTGGCGTGTGGAAGTGATTTGTTATTGCTGCTGCAATTTTAACATCCACAAACATATTAGGCATTGTATTATTAAAATATCTTTGCCGCAACAGCTTAAAATCTCTTTTAATCCGCCCGTTAACCACTTCCACTGCCCATCGGCATATTGTAACTAGTCGGGAATCATTCGCTTGGGAAGTAGTGAGCTGTGACTGGTCTGGGTTCTTCGTCGGAGGAACGTGGTATTCGTAGCCACGTGCTTCAATATTGCCCAAACTGTCTCTAAACCCACGGTCTAAAATAAATACATCATTGGGATGAAACAATATGTGCAAGGGGTTTTCCTCGTCATTCATTAAATCGCTCATTATCTGGGCATCACTTTTAGTTGCAGCGTATGGTCCTTTTACGTCTATAATGTATCCGTCAGTGGTTACAATTAAAAATGGCTTTAACAAGTTTTGGAACTTGTGCAAGTTGTAGGATTGCCTCTGAAACAAAAAGTTTGTGCTTTTGTGAATATAAATATACGTGCCATCGCAAACAATAATGGCTTTAGAGTTTTCTTCATTTCCATACAGTGCTTTTGGAATCCTCAGGTTTCTCTCCAGTATATTGTCTCTACTTATGTGATCCAGTCCCAAGTGAAGCACAACATAGTCAGTACTAAGACACTCTCGTGCAATGGCCAACTGGCGTTCGAGTTTTCTTCTTGATATATTAAACAACGTCGCAAGTCTTACGTTGGATTCTCCTGTGCGTAGTTTTGTCAGTAAAATACCCAAAGTGGTTCTGGGATCTGCACTTGCATCTCTTAATGAAGTGGTTTGCTCTAAGATAGCGTTAAATTGTTCTATAGTACGTCCAGTCCAAAAGTGCATTTCTTCTTCAGTTAATCCTCTTAGCTCGCTAAAACGCAATCTGGGTCCGTTTAAGGCATTTCTCAGTAGGTCACAAAGGTCACTGAAGTGGGCGGCCGTAAAGTTATGGGAAATGTTGCATGCCTGAGGTAGTTCATCCCAGTCATTTCCATTTAGGTGATCGCGGCATACTCTGGCAGCATCAGGAATGTAGATTTTGTGTTGAGTAAATACATGGATTTTAACAACGTTTGGGATTCGATGGCGGGTTGTATTAGGGCAGCCACGAAAAAGACAATGCCTCGGGGTATTTGGTGCTCTCAAATATTCGGGCACGTGTATCACTTCTAGTTGAGGTTCTGCTTCTTCTTGCGGTTCTACTTGTTCTTGCGGCTCTGGCTCGGGTTGAGGTTGTGGTTGAGGTTGAGCTCTAGTCGCATTTTCTGCTCTTTGCCAGCATCGGTAACATACTCTCCGAGTACCATCAAACACGACCTGAAAATCGGTAATAATAATGTAAGGAAAATAAATAAATACAACATACCTAGAAACCGTACCTGGGGTATTATAAACAATACGCTTAACCGCTAAAATGCGCATGGGATCTAGAGTACCAAAAGAGAGAAAACGTTTTTGCCTCTAAGTGCACATTGGATGACGTTCTATTATGCCGGATTATCAATTAACTAGTTTGTATTTTTCTATGGTATTAGTACCGTAAAATTCCTAACCAAATAAACTACATTTTAACATATGACAACCCTACGATCTGTCATTTCAGAAATAAAAATATTTCTTTCTCGTCCGTGAATCTTTGTTTTGGTTCTCCGTTACTTGTAAATAATGTAAATTGTACTGTGAAATGTGATTTTATTCATGTTTTACGTTAAAAATAAACACAACATGGATTTCGAACCTTAAAACATATAGGTTACCATTTGAATGTTTGTTTAAAAAATGTTTTTTTTTTGTTTATGTTCTCAAAACAATGTTATAAATGAAGATAATCATACATTCAAACGAAACCAACACATTTCATTTCGTCATTTCGTTGACAATAGAACAAACATTAACCGGAAGCAAAATACCCAGAAACAGAGTCATAAATAGGGTTTTTGTGAAACATCTGCGTGCCAACCGGTGCGCGCGGTCTGTGACTCATCGGTCGTGTGCATTTAAGGGGTAAAATAGATAAAAATTATGTGCGCTTTAGCGGCCGAAAAATAACAAACAAGGCATCCCTACAAACAAAGAGACCAAAGGCTAACCTAAAGTCTAACGCACATGCGGGCACAACGAGGTAAAATGATCGATTTTTATTTCTATGTGGTATTCTATGCTGTTGTTTGTACTGAGTCAACGAGACACGTAATACAATAAATGCTCATAAAGATAACAACATAACAATAAATAGATTAACATCTAAGACCCAGGATTTTTTCGTTGCTCTGACTGGGGATCAAACCCGGAACCAATGGATTCAAAGGCCAGAACATTAGCACTATACTATACAGGTTATTAACAATAAAATAAATGCAATAAAACTGTCAAATGGAAAGTTAAAAAGTTCAATAAATACTAACCTCCAATGCAGCATTTTCTCGAATAAAAGCTGCTAGGTATGCGCGCATTCTTGGTAAGTTTTCCGATAGAAAGCGCACTTGATATCTGCCTCGGTATAGACCTCTTCGGCACATTACACAGGTACGAAAACGTTCCATTGCAATCAAAATAACTCAAGTCCAGTAGAAAGCCGCAGTCAAAAATAAAACAGGTAACAGAGTCCAAGTTAATGCCAAGGTCTAAAGTCGACGTGAACAATGAGGAACGAGACAATGTAGTAACTTACACAACAATTATCAGCAAACGACTACCAAGGGAACATGCACAAGCGCCGCAGCATGCCCACCCTCGCCCCCGCCCCCTCGCTGAACGCGCTAACTACCGCGCTGCGTAAGATAAGAGAGCGAGAGAGAGATAACAATACCAGTTCCAACTTACTAGTCATCTACTTACGTATACTCAGGGTTAATAGTAATAAAAATATTGCTCCAATGTCATGCATCAATATCAATTGATGTATTTGTATGTTTAGTGTTTAATAAATAGATCACCCCTAACTGAAAAAATACCAAACCGATTTTGTTATGATTTTCATCCGTTAACTGAATTTTACTTAGCTCAAAATCTGTGCAAATATCATCAAAATCTGTCAAGATAAACCGGCGATATGATTTTTTAAAATTCTATTTCGAACTAAATATCCAGTATCTTCTAAAGACTATATTTCAAAACGGACAATTTATACGGGATTGGTGCCATAGTAGTTTTTTGTGCTCTTGAAGAGAGCTATCCAACGATGGTAAATTCATTTTGATTGGACATGGGTACCAAAATGCCCATCCTCCTTTATTCCACACCTTTTTAATCGCGATTAAAAATAGATTTAATTTTAAAAAGATGTGAATAGCTTGTTACAAAGTAATTTCTAGCTTATTTAATAATATATATTTCAAATCCCGGGATTCCGGGAGTGTCCATATTAGGATAACGTATCGCAAGTACAAAAAATAGCTCTACCTACTCCGACCACTGCTCATAAGTATATCAATCAACATTTAACATGAGTAATCAAAATATCAATTTTTTTTTACAATTTTTTAAATATTGTTAGTCAATTTATTTCTTTTTATTATTAATTTTACAATTCTTTTAAATCAATTTTGTTTTACTTTTTGATTTTACAACTTATTTTGAATCAATTTTAGTGTATTTTTATATTTTACAATTCTTTGAAATCAATTTTATTATATTTTTTGATTTATAACAATTCTTTACAATAATTTATTTTGTATTTTTTTTTATCTACATGAATTATATACCTATCTAATTATTTTAAATAAATTTTCATCATGTATTATTCTTTTAAATCAATTTAATTATATTTTTTGATTTATAACAATTCTTCACAATAATTTATTTTGTATTTTTTTATCTACATGAATTATATACCTATCTAATTATTTTAAGTAAATTTTCCTCATGTATTTACATCAATTGTATTGATTTTTCATATATATTACGCCTGGGAATGCGCCCCTGCTTAAATTATTTACGTTGACTACACATTATTTATATACAATATGTAACTATATTTATTAAAGTATAGTTTTTGCTATAAAGCAAAATCAATGGTTGTTCCATCTGGAGTTGGAACAATTTCAGGGGACTGAGCGCCAGTCAACCTTTATACCGTAACCGTACTCTGCACTTCAACAACCTCAGTAAGGCGTGACTGAGGTACGTCGTGCACAACTACGGCCGGGGGGCTTGCCTTAACTGGCCGACCCGCGAGAAGGAACACTCTATAAAACCCGACAGCGAAGTCGTTTAAACCCTACGGATATCTGGCGACCTCCGTAGTATGTAGCCTTACCCCCGGAATGGGCGTCACCCGGGGGTGGACCTTCTATCGACCCTACTCGTGGGAACAACAATGGAAACTAATCAAAAACCAACAAATAAACCTGGAATTTCAACACAGACGACTATAGCATTGCCAACTGACACCGATTCAGACGACGAGATGTTTTTAACTAACCAACAGAGCCCTAACTATGCGTATCAACAGACAGATCACCGTGAAGGACATTCTTCTGGTACAAAAATACTAACTCGAATGGAAGCCTTAAGCTATTTAAGGGTAAAGCAAAGGAGCTGCCGCTTTCCGAACGATTGAGTATGGTTGTCAATTATTTTGGCTCTGAATATCAACTTTCACAAACTGACGAGGAGTTGAAACAAACACTTTCACGGTTTTTATCAAAGAGTCAAGATTACTTTAAGCGTTGTAAGTTTAATGAGTCCTATTTTATTAAAACAAAACGAGATTGGCTTAGTGGTACTCTTGTTAGTGGTCATTTGATATCAGTCCTTGATAATGATGAAACTTCATCAGCAACGGTTTCTAATAACGAATCTCTCTTTTCTCCGAAATCCAAGAGGTTTATGGCTTTAAGCAGAAGCCAACAATATAGATCTAAGCGAAAACTTTCGGAAAATATCGATAATCGAGAAAATACAAGCGTTTGTACAATCTATTAAAATCGGAGGACAAAATCTGCCACATTCATCTGCTAAAGATTTAGAGACACTATTATGTCTCTGTCTAGAATCTGAGACTGCTCGAACAGAAATTCTTAAAAAAGTTCAGACATCTCCAGAACCATGCACACCTGTCAAGCTCTGGCTATGATAACTGATAGAAATATGTCTGTCGAAACATACAGTGTAATTCGATTAGATCTTAAAATACGTGGATTTGATGCATACCCCCCGTATAATAAAATTCAAGAAGCTAAAAAAACATGTTATCCTGACCAGGTGCAGGTGTCTGAAAGAGAAGCATCTGTGCCTTTTCAAAGTTTAGTCAACCACACTTTTACTCAGGTGATTAAATTATGTGATGAAGTCCTCATCAACTATTGTACCATAAAAAGCATTCAAGCAGTAGATTGCATTTTAAGGGGTAACTGGGGCTTTGATGGAAGCACTGGGCAATCTTTATATAAACAATCATTCTCAGATGCAGAAGGTGACGAAAATAGTATTTTTGCGACAACATTTACGCCATTGCAGGTTGTAACTAAAGACAGCAATGATGTTATTTGGGTAAACCCTGCACCGTAATGTTTTCGTTACTGTAGACCGTTACACTTGCATTGCAGTATAAAAAAGAAACGAAAGAATTAATTATTTGGGAGAAACAGTCTATTCGGGATCAAATACAAAATCTTACCCCCATTATAACTGAAACCTCGAGAGGGCATACAATAAAAGTTGTTGAATATGAATTATACTGTGCAGCTATTGATGGGAAAGTCCTGAATGCAATTCTTTGTACGCCATCTCAGTTACGTTGCCCATATTGCGATTTGACCTCATCGCAATTCAACAATTTAGAGTTAGCATTCTCCAAACCAGTAATAGAAGAACGTTTGGTGCATGGCATAAGTCCACTTCATTCTTGGATAAGGGCCTTAGAATTTTTATTAAACCTGGGATATAAAGTAGAGGTTAAAAAATGGAGGATCCCTCAAAGGTCAGAAGAGAGCCGATTAGTCGAGGACCGTAAAAAAATAATCCAGGCTAAAATCAGAGAAGAAATGGGACTTTTGGTAGATGTTGTCCGTCCAACTTCAGGGACCACTAACGACGGAAACACTGCACGCACTGCTCTTTCTGATAGAAACCGAGGAACTTTTGCAAACATTCTGAACATTGAACAGTGGCTATTAGATGGATTATATGTTATTTTAACAGTTTTGTCTAGTAACCTGCCAATTGACTTTGAAAAATTCGCAACTTTTTGCAAAGAGTTGGCATACAAATATGTTGCGAAGTATGGATGGCATCCTATGACTATCACGCTTCACAAAATTTTAGTACATGGGTCGAAAATTATAGAAAAATCAAATTTACCTATTGGCATGCTATCTGAACAAGCGGCTGAGTCACGCAACAAATTTTGGAGGTTTGACAGAGAGCACCATACCAGAAAAAAATCTCGTGAAGCAACTATGTTTGACCTTTTTCACAGAGCTTTAGTCTCATCGGATCCCATTATCTCTGATTACAACCTCTTAGAGAGAAAAAAAAAGGCTAAAAAAATCCCATTGCTACCGGCCGCATTGTCTTTGTTGAGACCTGTTAATGAACAAAATCTAGCCATCGATGATTATTCACATGTTGAATTAATTGTAACTAACAATGAAGATGAATTTTAGTTCGGTTAGCCCACATAATATTTTAAAAATTCATATACATTTTCCTTTCGAATAGCCAACTCCATATTAGTTATTAGATAAAAATTAAAACACATTTTTTTTTTCAAATAAAATATTATGTTACGTGTTGGTTTTTTTTCGGATACATGAAAGTGACAACCCTAAGGAAAATTTTGAATTTCCAATAACTCCTGGAACCCAATGAGTTTGGTTTTGGAATTAATACTACACATAAAAGAAAGTATCAGCAATTTTTTGATGTAGGAATGGCCACCTACTACTGCGGTTTAGATGAATAAAAAAATGAAAACGAAAAATGAGAAAAAAAATCATATCTCTCGACCCATTCATACTAAAGCAACAGGAATTGGTACAACGGTCGGCTATTATACCTTTTCTCGATAAAATAAATAAATTCTGGAATAAGTACTTCCATTAAATTATAATGATTTTTTTTTTCGTTTTTCAAGAGTCGGATATTGCGAAAGTTTTGACATTTAAAAAAAAAAAAGTACAAGTCTTAGCGAACCCGGAGTTTTACTCTAATCGTCGGAATTGTAGACTCTATCGATTAACTCAATAAAAACACGATGACACAAAATCCGGGATCTTATCACACTGTGCCACTGTTTCACATTGAGGTATTAACTTTCTGCATCCAATTTATTTGATTTTTCATTGTAATTTATGAAATGATTATAATTTTGCATGCCATAATGGGGGCTATCGTTTTTGTGCTCACCAGTTGGCGCCACTGGCGAGTAAGGTCCTGTCAGTATTTTTATTTGATATATTTTGGATATGCTTAAGTACCTACCCATTACTTCATACAATGTTTATTTTATTATATTTTAAAACTTCAAATGAATATTTACATTAAGATAAGATAATTTTTATTTGTTCAAACATGAGTATACGCACGAAAAAATCAGCATTCAAGTTGTTAAAAGGTCGTCATGTTTGTCTCATACAACAGCATACAAATATTTAAGTACAGTGGATTTCATTTATTACGACCTTGGTTGTAGCGACCATTTACCTATAGCGACGTTAAATCTAAGTCCCTTGAATTTAAAACATACTTTAGTACAAAATTCATGTGGCTATAGCGACTTTGGATGTAACGCCGAGTTCGGGTGTAGCGACTGTTTTTAATGAATCATTTGTAACAAATTCCTAGAAATCCCATGCAGATATTGCGACCGGAGTCGGCCGCCAAAGACACAAAGATTTTTTTCTTTCACAAACATTTCTTATCTTTTGTTTACATCCATTGCACACAGATGGTCAGCAAGTGTGGAGACCTTTACCTTTTGTTTATAGATATCAACTAAGTAGGTAGGGGAAGCGTGTACGTTTCGGAGCTTTTATGGTTCAGTTACAAAGTGATATTCTGAGTAGCAACTGGGTTTAGTAAACTTTTGAATAAGTATGGCTGCTAGACGCACATTCACTGTTAAAGAAAAGGCGGAAATCATTTCAAAATTGAAAAACGGTGAAAACAATGCTGATTTGTGCAAAGAGTACAAAGTTTCCCATTCAACAGTATCTACGATGTGGAAAAACCGTGATAAAATATTAGAATGCTTTGAATCCAAATCCTTAAAAATTAAGAAAAACCGCAAACCGACGCATCAAGATATCGAAAATGCCCTTCTAATGTGGTTCAAAGCCCAAAGAAGCCAAAACGTACCTTTGAGCGGTCGTCTGCTGCAAGAAAAGGCTAATCAATTTGGCAGACTGTTTGGAAAAATGGATTTTGAGTGTTCGGAAAGCTGGATATACCGATTTCGTCAACGACACGATATTGTAGTAGGCAAAGTTTGTGGAGAAGCCGCTAGTGTATCGCAAAGTGACTGTGACAACTGGCTAAAAACAGTTTTCCCAAAATTGACTGAAGGTTATACTGATAGCCAAATATGGAACGCTGACGAGACAGGTTTGTTTTTTAAGTTAACTCCTGACAAAACCTTGAAATTTAAAGGGGAAAAGTGCGTTGGTGGAAAATTATCAAAAGATAGAATCACCGTGCTTGTTGCATCAAGTATGGCAGGGGAAAAAAGAAAATTATTGGTCATAGGCAAGGCAAAAAAACCCAGATGTTTCAAAAATGTTAAATCTTTGCCAGTTGATTACGAAGCAAACAAAAAGGCCTGGATGACTTCAGAGATTTTCGAAAAAGTTCTACGCAAATGGGACTCCCAGTTAAGAAATAACAAAAAGAAGATCATTTTATTTATTGACAATTGCCCAGCTCATCCTAAAATAGAGAATTTGACCAACATAAAACTGGCATTTTTACCACCAAACACTACATCAGTGATTCAACCGATTGATCAAGGGATAATTAAAACCCTCAAAAGTCATTATAGGAAGATTTTAGTACAGAAAATGATGAACGACATTGAAAACTCGGCAGGCCCGTTTTCCGTTAATATTTTAGATGCCATTGAAATGGTAACTACGGCATGGGCTCGGGTGACTCCAGATACGATCAAAAAGTGTTTTCTACACGCTGGGTTCCGTAAATCTTCGGCTATCACAACAATTGACGACGACTCCGATGATGAATTGGACATACCATTGGCACAACTGACTACAGTATCATCAAGCGGAACAAATGTTGCGGACTAGGCAACATATGTTGATATTGACAGTCAACTTATCACTACTAGCGATTTGTCCGATAGTGAAATTGTTGAAACTGTTGTTCCATCACATACGACGCAAGATGAGGAAAATGAGGAGGAAGAAGAAGATTGCAAGGAAGGTGAGATTCCTACAACTAAGGATGTGTTAGGTGTTGTAACAAAGCTTAAAAGATACTGTTTATTTGGTGATGGAAAGGATATTATAGATATTGAAGAAGTAATGAAAATAGAATACACCCTACAGCGTACACTAGCACAAAAAAATAAATTGAAGCAAACTAATATTACACATTTTTTTAAATGTACCGGTGAATAACTATGTGTGCAAATATTTTCAATAATAAATGAATATAAACTACACATGTGTACGTGTCTGTATCTCTTTACCTTTGCCTGTAACGACTTCCGGATATAACGACGAAAATAGAGTGGTCCCTTCATTGTCGTTATACCCGAAATCCACTGTATAAGCAAAATTTTTTAGATATTAAAATTAGACAAGTTAATAAAATTATTTAAATGTTATTATATAACCACAATTCAACTATCCAAATTAAAATATAACACACATAGTTAACATAGAAAATTATATTAAATAAGTAGCCAAAGCAAATAGGTCAAAATTAGTCATTAATTCATATAAGCTCTTACTGCAAAAAAAAATTACTTTCAATTTAAACTGTACGTCATTTAACTATAATATTCCTAAAATGAGCAAGCATGAAGCAGGCAAATATTATTCTTCCTCCAAGTGTTACCAAATTAGATCCTAAGTTGTTACTTAAAATCATAAGCCATAATTAATCAGGAATGGCACAATCTTTACAAAAATTATGAATAATTAATAAAATTTCACGATAGAGGATCCCAGTGAACGTTTAGTGACATTTGACATTTCGGAGACCTCACGCTACACTAGCGCCTCTAGCGGCAAATTCATACAGGATAGCCCTCATTTGGGAGAACATCACTAAACGTCTTTCAATATATTTATACTACTACTGAATTCAGCAATAAAGATTTGATTTGTTTTTAGAGCCATTATTAGTACAGTGATAATGAGAGATGGAGATAAAGAGAGATGGAGCTATACATATCACATAGCACCATCCCTTTTTCACAGGAGAACCGTAAGCCTCATTCGGGATGCATGCTTCAGTGCTCTTTTTATTCCCAGTAACTGCAACTCCTGAATCAACAGTAGCAACTACCAGAAAAGCGCTGAGACAATAAAGCTTAAGGCCTCTGCCTCGAATTTTGCGGGCAGCGGCGCGGCGGCGGCGGCGGCGCGGGAGCGGCGCGGGCAACGCAGACCCGTTCTCGAAACCAGCGGGCAGATCGCGCGGCACTATAGCGGCATAGTGTTGTGTCGTCGAGATATTTGTTTTTGTTCGCGAACGAAATGTCTGAACAACAAGAATATTTTGTAGATAATCCCATTAATTACTAGTTATTTTATTAACATAATAAAACATTTTTATATTTTCCTTCAATATTTAGTTCGTTTTTAATTTCTTCCCATAACTGATTAATTAGCCTCCTATTTTTGTGGTTCACCTCTTTGCTGTTCCATATCGGTGTCCTATCAAAAATAGCTGAAATAATTTGTTCCTGCACGTCCGAGGACATTTCGATACGTCACAAAAATAAATTGCGCAGCACTATCAATGCAGACGCGCGGCGGTCACCGCTTGACTGGAGTGCACCGCTCGTCGCCCGCTGCCGCCCCGCTGCCGCGCCGCTGTTTTCGAGGTCCGGTCCATTTAATTTTACGCATAAAATCCTGCCGCTCCCGCGCCACCGCCGCCGCCGCGCCGCTGCCCGCAAAATTCGAGGCAGAGGCCTAACAAGCCTCGGAGAAATTTTTCAACTTATGTTGGTGCTACGAGATGTTTTTCTCATTTGTTTTAAATTATTTAACCTTCCCCGATCCCCTTCGCCCGACTTCATATCAGCTGTCGTGCCCCCAGCGCCGGGCAACTTGTATCATTACGATATTTGGTCGTAAATATACGACCCTGGCGAAATGGACACGAAAATATTTGTCGGATTAATCCGTCGTAGGCGGTTAAAGGGTTAAACAGGCTTGGCACATTAATATAGTCTATAACGATAACGAGGTTGCGTGCTGATACCTAAAATTACAACGTTAATGTTAGGTACTTTTCTAATTTTTACTAACTTTATCTAATCATATCTAATGTTATCTCATTTCGTTTAACCTCATTTAATTTCATAAAATTTTGTCTAGTTTTAGGTAGGTACTTCATTTAATCTAATCTTATGATTGTATGTGTAATTACTAATATGGATGATAACTTGTATGTGTGATGCAAACTGTAATTATTATAAGTTGGTTATTAATACTTACATAAACAAATCGTCGTATTAATGGGAATACCGACAAATGCCCAAATTATCAAAACGAGATACTTATAACATTTTGAAAGTTAGAAAATCTCTGATGAAATAAATTATAATTTAAGTTGTGTCAACAATTATATTTAGAACAATTAATTATTTATTATTTTATTTATTCACTAAATGTTGTGATCCGCAAGTATTTAATAAAATCAGAAAACAGTAAAAATGTCGTACCTATAACTCCCCCGTTAGTTGGTTTTACCTGTATAGGTAATCTAAAAATATGAATAGGTACCTATTTAATGAAATAAGGCTACTCTCAATATGTTATCTATTGTTTATATTGGTTTAGAATAATTATGTAATATTTCATATTGATTCACATCTTTAAAACCTAATTAATTGTTATAAATTGTAATAAATCTAACTGATTGTAAAAAAAACGGAAATGTTACTTGGTTTTATCCATCTGTTAATAAGAAGAACACAATTCCATCGAGGTAGTTGGTTTTCCCTGTAGATTATTTCGAAGGTAAAAAAAGTCGATTCTAACGGTAAAAACTGCTAATACAAGTTAATATGAATTGCCTTCGATTATATTCTATAGCATTATCTAAAATTATCGTCGAGTCATCATCTGCCGAGCCTTTTCCCAACTATATTGGGGTCGGCTTCCAGTTGAACCGGATGCAGCTGAATACCAGTATTTTACATGGAGCGACTGCCTATCCGACCTCCCAGTTACTGGGTAATATGATACCTACCCCTAGGTAAGACTGGTTGTCAGACTTTCGCCCTTCTGGCGACCCGTAACGACTGTCAAAGAAACACGAATGACGTGCTTTCCGAGGCACGGAGGGGTCTTGATATGTAAAGATGGTCACCCATCCACGGACCAACCGCGGCAAGCGTAGCTTAACCTGATCGATCGACCCGTGCGGCAGTTATTTCTTAGCTACAAGCCCCCTTTTTAGCTAAAATTATCGTCGAGTAAAGAGTACTACTTATTTCTGTATTTGAGTTCTGCTTAGAAATTTTCACTAAACCCAAAAACAATTAACTCTCGGATAGATAGTATATTTCGCATGTAGATCAACAAAATGGGTGCTAAAGAAACGTTCAGCATGAAATGGAGATGTATTAGAATAATATGCTTTATTTGAAGAAATATAAAACGAGAATTATGTTGTAATAATTGCTTTTCAGTCTCAATTTTTATGAAAAGTCCTATTTTAGTGGTTATTCCCATTCACTATATAACTATGCATTATATTACAAAGTGGGTTTTACCATAAGATAAATCTCGTTTTTAAAAAAAAAAATTGAATTTTTTTTCAGTTTTGCAAAAATCGATACTTAGTCGGTTTTTCCAATAACAATGAAATAAGATATTATGTTCTTTCAGCTTAGGTATAGACTACTCCTCTAACATGCAACTTTACTTACCCTAAGGCCTATTTTTATTGTAAATTATATTGTTTACTTGAAGGTGCAAGTATATACCGTGTTACGGGGTGAATAGGGTTGCAGGGGTGAATTGGGACGAAACTATAACATGAATTTTAACTTTGAACTAATATAGTTTGTTGCCAAAAAGGACTCTAATGTGTTTACTGTATTATAATTAACGATTAGGTGTCCTTGTTAGCAACAAACTATATTATTTCAACAATAAAAATCTAAAAAATAAATACATATAATGGGGTGACCGTTACATGGAATTTATTTTTTATTTAACTGTTTTGGAACGGAACCCATAATACCCAATACATTACCTATCAGTCTTGACCCCAAGCTCTTGTTCCACTAGCTCACACAGGACTTTAGCATGTTTCTTGTTCTGTTCCACTCCAAGTGCCCCGATAGACATGAGGTTGGCAATAGCACATGGCTCTGTTGTGCCACCGAAGCTCATTAGGACATCAGGTATGACGGACACCACGCAGTACTGAAAGTATATGGGTTATAAATAAAAAATTATATTACTGTGGTATTTTTGTCTTTCTTAGTTAGATGACATAATATAAGGCCTGTGTATCTTGAAGGGATAGAATAGATAGGCATATTATTTACACCTTAATTTCGCCATTTATTTTTAAGTCTCATGTAAAAGAAATAATTAAATAAATGATTCCTAATTCTATTTCAAAAGGGGAACCTACTGCTTTAACAAGGCACGGATCCAGACTGTAGGCTGCTACTGAGAAACTTCTAATGGAAAATGCCCAGTCCAAATTAAAAATTTTGGATTAACATAATTCTTTTTTTAAACCATTTTTTTTTAATATGTCCCTTCATTACTTTATCAGATTAACTTATTTATTTTTATAGGAGTGTAATTAAGGGAATGTGGAGATCCTGGGATATAGCTGGAAAAATTTAGGTGTGCCTCTGCCTAACCCTTCGCGAAATACAGGCGTGATGTTACAGTAAATATATTAATAAAATCAAAATACCTGTTCTGGTTTCCCAAGAGCCTTAGCTAATACCGGCGCGGCTTTTAACACAAAATCTTGAGGAATTTTGCTCCTAGGCACGTTAGTTTCGATTCTAAAGTGAGGCATTATGGCCCTTTTGACTAAAAGTTATTCTATTTCAAACGGTGTGATTTTACCTAATCGCAATCGATATATTGAGACGAGATTCGGGCAGGCGAGCGCTTTTCTGATTAAATAATTCAAACACGAAACTGCACGAGACACTCGAGACAGATATCACCACAGAACACATATACTCCTAGCGGAGGATATCAACAAAGTACAGAACAGAAAGTCAGAAACAAATACTCAATGTCAAACAATGACACTGACGCCACTTCTGACGCCACTTCTGAATTGAGCTGTGATGCATTCCGAATTACACCATAGTCGCTCACAGTGCTCACATCAGTAATTTGCGTTCCGATTTAGATATCACGATTAAGATGACAGCTGTAAACTGTCAGCAATTCGGAATGCTTGTGAACGCGCTCACAGTGCACTTGAATACTTACGGTTGGATTACAGTATTTATTTGTGCATACACCACAATTTCTTCTTCTTCTTTGGTTAGGTGGCGGCTATAGCCAGAAGCACAATTTCGAAAATGCCACGTTAGTTTTAAAGATATGTTGCGACTTAAAACAAAACAGCACAGCTGTCATTTTTGACAGCGCTCACGGTGATAACAATTTAGGGCATGGTCAGCGTTATCGTAAGATGGCGCATGTCATGACGTCATCTATGACGATTTACGGGACATCATTATCGCGCTCACGCTAATTCGGAACGGCTGCAAGCACGCTCAAATCGATTACAGCTCAATCTGGAACGTGACGCATATCTTTAAACTAACTTGGTATTTCTTTGTGTATACACAAAGATATACTGTAATCCATCCATGAGTATTCAAGTGCACTGTGAGTGCGTTCACAAGCGTTCCAAATTGCTGACAGTTCTTGGCTGTCATAATCGTGATATCTAAATCGAAACGCAAAATATTGATGTGAGCGCTGTGAGCGATTATGGTGTAATTCGGAACGTAGAGGGACACTTCTATGTCATTAGTTCATTACTGTCAATATTAATGCAATTTTTATCGGTAGATGGCCCTAGTGAAGTAAAAAGTTAAAAGAATAGCGAGAACCATGATGTCATCAGTAATGAAGATAGAAAAAACCACACGAGAATTGTTGGAGAGCTAGAATTAGAATTTTTAAAAATCAAAAATCATATCTTCGGGCGTAAATTGTGTACAATCTATTGCTGAATAGTTTTTATTAGCCAACAGATTGGGAGTTTTTCAATTTGTGCATTGTACCACTTTTTTAGGTTTAGGTTTTTATAAATGGTGTAATGATTTTAAATTACTTGTATTAATTTGTGTGTTTAATACTATTTTATACAAGGTGTACTTAATTTTAATCACTGTTAATCTCTTAAGGGGTTATTGTACTCATCATTATGAACAACCTTTATTATGGGACCAAATTTGGAATGACGAAAAAAAATCAGATTTTCCCTACATTTATTTATCTATACTAGCATCGCCTTCCGGTTTCACCCGCATCACGCAAAATAGGCACACTTTTGTATTTAGTGCTATTCAGGATATTCATTCACGCTAAATGAACTAAACATCGCTTATTATTACTCGCACACTATACAACCTCACTACTCACACTTACACCCACAATAGCTCACTGACACACTACATACTCACTTATAACACACGCACACGCACCACACGTACTCGCGCGACTTGGCCTTTTTGTCCTGTACAACGCTCATTCTTTTGCAGTGCCTTTGTATAATGTTAATTTACCGCATTTATTTTAATTTTTTATTTTTAGTCTTGCTTGTTTACTTTGTCTACATTTCAATTGCATAGTAATTAATGATAATTGGGAGTGCGGAGACTCCTAATACAAGCAATTCCTTGCTTAAAAGGGGATCTCCAAAAAACATGTATCTAAATGCCCATTGTAATTGAAATAAACATTTTTTTTTTTAATTTTTTAATTTATGTTCGCATAACTCGTCAAAATGTAGTATGAACACCCGATTTTTTTCGCGATTTCGGTTTTGATCCGGTAGTAAAAGTTGTTCATAATGATGTGTACAATGACCCCTTGAGTGGTTAACGGTGCAGCGGTGATTAAAATTCATCTTGTCTAATCAGTACAAAATAAAATGACCAATGAAACATTTTATTTTAAAAATAATACAAAATATTTATCTGGAACGCGGAGATAAGATGCTTCGATTGTCTATGGTTGGTGAATTCCGGTAATATAGGTGTTAGTGTTGTAGTCTTGACTTATGGATCCCATTATTATCGATGACAATAAAGAAGGTGATAAATTATTTTAAAAAAATGTGGCGTGTGTATTATTATGCTGTGTTGGTACCTAAAAACATTTTCTCCTTCGAAAATTAAAAAACTTTAAACGTAAATGGAACTACGTGATATCACAATGAGCACTGTTCATCTTTTAATAACACGTGTGTGTTATTATTTCAATAACAATTTTTTGGAATGAAGACGTTTTGCAAAAGACGATATAACACATAATATGTTATCATATTTTTACCATTTCTGATTTCATCATCATAATCATTTCCGCCGAAAGGCGTCCACTGCAGCATATAAATGGCCCCGAAACACTTCGATCGGTTCTGTGCTTCTCGCATCCAGCGAATTCATGCGGCCTGCATTTCTAGTTTAATGGTACAAAACAAATATGGAACTGTGTGTAGACTGTATGTGTGTGAATAAATGAATAAATAATGTAGGTACAGACGCTAGCAGGTCAAGCTATCCGAAACTGTCAAATTTTCCCAATCAACCTTGAACCTAATGCATTAGCGATAAAGTTGAAAATCTATTAAAGAAATTTGACAGATTGTAGTAGCTTGATGTGCTGCCGTCTATACATACGGCTACATATCAAGCTATACATTTCCCAAATAAGCTGATCTCGCATTGTATAGTATTTCCATACAATGAGTGGTCAGCTTAAACTGGAAATGCATAGCTTGATAATTATGTAGCCGTGTGTACCTCCATAAAAGTGAAAAAGTAACAAGTTTCAAATGCAAATAAATTAGTAACGTAATATGTAAAAAGAGCTGGTGTCCACAACTCCACGTCAAAGCGCGTATTTTGCTTACGGAATTAGAAAGAGTAACATAACTAACATAATAATATTATGATCCTATCAGGCTGTGTCAATGTCCTCTACTCTATATAACATTATCCATCTTTTAGACAGCTGTAATCAACCGTCTTGACTAAAGGGTAGGTATGTACGACAAAATTATTAATCCCACGTTAGGCAATTGGATCGCAGTATCAGTTATTAGGATGAAAACGGAAGCTGTTGCGTGAGTGTACGTTTAGCGTAAGCGTTCGAGTTTCTTGGCCGTTCTTCTCCATAGGAACATACTACGCGTTGGAATGAGCAACTAGCTTCAGCTTTGTGACGTGGGGTTGGTCAACCCTTGAAAATTCAAACGAGCCTGTAATGAGTTTGTTACTAAACTTTTTCATATCTTTTTTCTGTCAAACTTAAAATTCTTAATCAAATACCTAAACAAACAAGAGAGCTGCCATAAAATTATTTCAAAAATAAACTTGAGAAATGGCTCTTTATTAGTGTGTTCTACACTATAAATCTTTTTCATAATAAAAGAACTAAGCAAAATATTTATGAAACTAGTTATTTAAGATTGTGCATTTTACTAACCAATGCCTGTAATATCATCATCTGCCTAGCCTTTTCCCAACTATATTGGGGTCGGCTTCCAGTCTAACCGGATGCAGCTGAATACCAGTATTTTACATGGAGCGACTGCCTATCTGACCTCCACAACCCAGTTACTGGGTAACACGATACCCCTTGGTAAGACTGGTTGTCAGACTTTCGGGCTTCTGACGACCCGTAACGACTGTCAAAGATCCACGAATGACAGCCGGGACCAACGGCTTAACGTGCTTTCCGAGGCACGGAGGAGTCTCGGTATGTAAAGATGGATGTAACCAATGCCTGTAATATGATATTGATAAATAAAGATTTTATTATTATGATTATTATTTATATAGACCTTTTTTGTACCATATTTCATGTAAAATAAAGATATTATATTCTAACTTATCCTACATTCACTTTGAATTAGGTAATTACTCGACATTATTAATGAATTCATCGATACGTTCACATCTCTATAGTTAAGTGCCAAGACTTGTCTATGCGCCCTTATCGCACAATCGCAATCGCACATTCAGCGACATTCATGCACTTTGTGCAGTAAGTAGTGATCTAGTAGTGATAAAGGAATACTGACGCGTCGTGCGTGTCTCATCCGGCCATATTTATACCGTGTCGTGCTTTGTTTTACCCAGTCTCAGTACTGATAACGTGTTTAAAAGGGTGTCGGTTATCGTTGGATGGACTATTTTGCTGAATTTGTCTCTACAGTTGATTGTAAAAACAACGTATAAACATGGGGGCCGAACAATCTAATGACAATAGAAGTCGTCGACAACCCCCACCGTAAGTGCTTTTGTTTTGTTATATAATTAATTTGTTTCTTTCTGTATTCCGAGTTACTAGGCATTTATTTTACATTAATTAAATTGTTTTATGTTGGACATGTTTATCAGAAGCATTGCTTGCAATGGCCGTAATGGTTCATTCATACCTACCAAGATGTTTGATTTATTATATTTTATGTACACAGTAGGTAAATTAGATGGTTACAGATACGACATAATTTTAAGTATTGAGTACAAAGGCGCTGCTTATTTCTTAAGAAAGTTCTTCCAGCAGACCTACGAAAGGATGTTATTTTTATCTTGATAATATTCTGCATTTATCCACTTAGTATCTACCATTCAACAAAATCTTTGTTGCGGCAGTTACCTACCTACATTTTAAATAAGTAGATTATTG
This sequence comes from Fissipunctia ypsillon, assembly GCA_947568875.1. Taxonomy (NCBI): domain Eukaryota; kingdom Metazoa; phylum Arthropoda; class Insecta; order Lepidoptera; family Noctuidae; genus Fissipunctia; species Fissipunctia ypsillon. The sequence goes on from OX387662.1 coordinate 19,613,706, forward strand.
TAAAATCAAGTAAGTATAGATTATACAGAATCAGTTTTTTCGCATGTCGTAATTACAGACACAAAAGCAATAATAATAAAAAATAAACCTTGCTGACAATTTATTCCGCTAGAGGGCGCACCAGCAACGCTTGGTAAACACAACAATATGGCGTCCGCCTGTAGTATATTTACGTTGTAGAGCAGACACATTTTTCGAACATTATAAAGCAATGGATTAGTAATATACTTCAAAATCATTCAGATTGTGATCATGACAACTACAGCACCGCAGTTCAGTAAAAGCAATAGATACGAAGTCGCGCACACACTCGCAATTCATAAATCGGAACGTATAAATAATCAATTATAAACCTTATCCATACCATTGCCTTATCCCATCAGACGCAGCGTGCGTTTTTTATATTTCATCACTGTAGGTATTTCTAATTTCTTATGTTTTGTCTGCAATTTACTACATAGAGTTAGAGCAACATACGTAGCTTAACTTCCAATACACGTGGCGGTCGTTCGTTCATACCTATTCGACACGATATCACAGTATAAATATGGACCATCTCCATATTTATACTGTGACGATATCGTGGTTAAAAAGGATGAGGAAAAAGTTTGTTATTCTTCGAACGAAAATAAAAACGACAACGTCTAAGTCTGCGGGCACGAAACCAGCGAGCGGCGGTTGAGCGATGGCGACTGCGGAGCGGCACACAGTGGGCTGAGATACGCGTTTCATAGACATTCAAATATTTTTTTTTAAGTGCAGCTTTTTTTTGGTTGGAAACGATTGAGAATACCTATTATATGCCTCATACATATAATAAACTTTCAGGATTATAATCGTAAACAGCACACTCAGAATTTTTTTCGACAAAATTTGTATGGAGTCGGCATAATAAATGATGATTATCTTAATATCCTCTTAGGTTATTAATATATGAATTATTTTCGATTTTTTTGACATACTCCATGCTAATGTCAAACCGGCGCCTTTTTTAAAAATCTTTAAAAAAAATAATTTTTGTTTATTTTTTCGTTTTTAACTAATATCAAGCTTAACATGGGTGTATAGACTAGACATTTACGCAAATTAATTGTGTGCAATATTAGAAAGTGAAATTAATTAAAAGCTCATTCATTAAACATTGGCTTAATATCTTTATCCTTATTATATCATAGATACATTTACATGTAACGACTTTTTTAATGAACAACTAAGTAGGTAGTAGAAATGGTGAGCTGACAAAGTAATAAGTAATTATCTAACGACTCAAAATCCCCAATTAAGTAAAATATTAATATTTACCAATACACTAACTATCTATACTGACTTTAAAATATCTATTTGATAATTAGGCTTAAAATTAGCTGTAATTAGTAATTAATATTTGTCAAATATATGAATTCTAAACATCCTAAGACACTTATTGTGATTTGTAGTACTAGAAATAAGTACCCTAAAAACTAAGTTTTAGTAGTTGTGCGATACAAATTATCATAAAAATCATCAACATCTCATTAAAATCAACAATATTAAAAAGTCATTAGATAGGTACTTAAAATGTCAGGATAGCCCGCGAAATTCTAATTTTCTTACGTTTTTAGGAATGAATTTGTAGGTCAGTATTAGGTTGTATGTTGATTAAATTAAACTTTATGTTTTTTGAGTGATAAGGTTTATAATAAACTGAAGTTGGTAATGTTATTAAACGTTTTTCTATATTTCGTAGTTCGAAATATGAATGTTTTAAATGTGTGTGTAAACGTGGCCACTTGAGCGACTTGTTTTTGTTCCTGATCCATTATCTAGTGCTATTTAATGATCGAAGTTTGAAACGAAATAATGTATGTTTTACGTGGTTTCGTAGAAACTTCGAATATTGAAAAGAATCGCCTCTTAGCGAAATTTCATTTGTGAGTAGGTAGGTACATTTTTTGTTTTACGAAGCTATTCGACCATCCACTATCGAGCCGTCAAGACAATCATATTATCGGAAACCGGAATGAACAAATCACGGGAAAAACCCCAATACAGAATTTAAAGTTTGCGGTTAAAATAAAACTAATGGGTATAATTATGACACAGTGACTGCATGTCCGATTGTTATCATCATACTTATTATGTTTGCAAATAATTAGGTATAGGTACAATGGCACATCACTGCTGTAACGCTGCCACAGCTACGATCTTCCCTACAATGTTTACCAGCACCCTAATTACGTAACACACTATCAATCGGAATCTGAATCATTTTGAAACAAATTGCTAATCCGTTGCTTCATAAGTTCGAAAAATTTGTCTGCTCAACACGTAAATAACGCAATGAATGTTGTTGAACTGTCAAAATGAAACCAATTCCGATTGATAATGTGTTACGCAATTGCCTCGCTGGCCCTGAATAGAAAGAACTCTGCATTGAATTTTTGAAAATATATGTATGTTCAGAAAAGAAATATGTACATCCAAATAAAAATAAGTATTTTAAGGGGGAAGCGCCAAGGTAGCCCGCGAAATTCAAATTTTCTTACGATTTTTGCAATTTGCAGCTCAGTGTCTGGGTGTATGTTGATTAAAGTATAATTCGCGGCCGTAACAAATATGTATTTACAGAATTATAATCATTAAAATCAGTAATACCTATAACTCATTAAGTTAATATAATCCTGAAATGTTAAGATTTCATGAAATAGTCATTCAATATAATTACTTGGGAGAGTTGTATTGATAACTTTAATGATTATAATTCTGTAAATACTTAATTTTACGGTCGCGAATCCTATTTTAATCGACATACAACCTAATAGCCCTGCAAATTGCAAAAAACGTAAGAACATTTGAATATCGCGCGCTACCCTGACGCTTTCACCTTAAAGAAAAACCAGCACCCTAATTACGTAACACACTATCAATCACTGTCTGAATGATTTTGAAGTAAATTGCTAATCCATTGCTTTTGTCTGCTCAACAACTTAAATAACACAATTAATGTTGTCGAACTGTAAAAATGCAACCTATTCCTACTGTGTGTTACGTAATTGCCAAAATTGGCCCAATTTTTATTACTTGCCATGAAACTTGTAACTGGCTATCTATTATGGTTAAGAAGATGGCCTCGTATGTGCCTCGATTCGGCCGGAAGCCAAATTGGGTTTCAGGCAGAATGTCTTCAGACAAGGGCATCAAGCGGTTAAGCAAAATTCGTGCAAAAACTTTACTTGGAGAAGTCAGGAGGGAGATTCCCCTATAAGAATTGCAATCGGATTTGTCACCTTTGTTCTTGTAAAGAGAGCAAATACGAGAGACTTGAAAGTCACCAGGTACTCGCTCCTCATCCCACATCTGAGCAAAGAGCTTCCATACGGTTTCGTGCAATTCCACACCGCCAACTCCTAGAGAAGAGTCGAGAGCAGGGTCAACCTTTGTACCTTTGTTTTGTTGACTTAGAAAAAGCTTTCGACTGTGTGCCTCGAGAAGCCTTATGGGTGGTATTGACAAAACTTGGATGCACGGACAAGTTTGTAAGAATGATCCGACTCCTGCATGGTGACATGCGTTGTTGTGTTAGTGTGCAGGGCGAAGATTCAGTTTTTTTCTGTGAGCTGCGGCGTGAAGCAAGGCTGCGTACTCGCTCCAACTCTGTTCGCCCTGTACTTTGCGGTCGTAGTTCGGGATGCCTTGCAGACTTTGTCCGAGGGTATTCGTATCCGTTTTCGTGTCAGTGGCGGGTGGCGGCGGTGTCTTCAACTTAACTAGACTTAAAGCTCGCACCAAAGTGACCCACGTGACTATCACTGAGATGATGTATGCAGATGACTTGTGCTTTGCGGCGGAATCCCCAGAGGGTTTACAGAGACTTATGTCGAGTCTTGATGAGTCATGTCGCAGATTTGGCCTTAAGATCAGTGTGAAGAAGACCGAAGTCATGGCTCTTGATACACTGAACAGTGGCCCAGTCGACATTAAGCTCGGTGACGTCTCGCTTAAGCAGGTAGACACATTCAAATATCTGAGCAGCACTATAACATCCAGGTGCCTCCTTGATAACGAAGTCAACAACAGAATTGGAGCAGCTGCTACGGCCTTTGGCAGACTTCGTGCCAAGGTGTTCCGCTCGCATGACATAAAGCGCTATACGAAAATAGCTATGTACATGGCAATAGTTCTGCCAACTCTCTTATATGCCTCCGAAACATGGTGTCTATACCGCAAGCACGTTCGCACATTAGATAGATTCCATCTGAAATGCCTACGAGACATTATGAACATCCATTGGTCGGACCGTGTTCGTAACACGGAAGTACTACGGCGAGCTAATGTCGGTGGAATAGAGGCTTATGTAATGCGGCGGCAGTTGCGGTGGGCTGGCCATGTCTGCCGAATGTCTGACGACAGAGTGGCGAAGCGCATCTTCTACTCAGAACTGCGGGATGGCAAGCGTAGACAAGGCGGCCAACTCCTTCGGTACAAAGATGTGCTAAGCGCTACATGAAGCGGTGTGATCTAGAGACGTCACAATGGGAGGCAATGGCAGCAGACCGGTCACTGTGGAGGCATACCGTGAGCACTAAGGTGTTTGCGTTTGAAAGGCGACGTAAAGAGGAGCTCGATGCTAAACGAGACGAGCTCAAGGCCCGACCACCCGCGGCCATCCAATATAATTACATCGGAGGGGTGCTGACTTGCCGTGAATGTGGACGCACTTTCACGGCAAAAATTGGTTATATCAGTCGCCTTAGGGCACACCAGCGATGTCATCAATAGGCAGATACAAGTCGCTGTGGCCGAAATTGGCCAGGATCTATGGTTAAGAAGGTACATCCCTGAGACAGATAGACGGACAGACAGGCAAACACCCTTAGGATTCAGAACCCTAAAAAACATTACAAGCAAGCTCGCGAAAGCTTTTATTTGAAAGTTTTCACCCCAAGTTTTCACATTGTAATCACTTTCTGTCGGCCTATTATTTTTCTAAATATCTCTTTTTTTGGCCAGACCTCAAATGTCAGAGGATCAGGTGAAGCGTCTCCTCGAAGCCCAAAGACAACAATACGAAAGAAAACTCGAGGAAGTGGCCGCAAAAGCAGCCGCTCAGCAAAAACGAGAAGATGCCGCCAATGCCGCGCAAAAAAAGCAGCAAGAGGACACCGCTAGAGCAGCCGCTCAGCATATCTCATTTTCGCAGAGGTAAGTACCTACCTTCTTCTAAATAGAAAACTTCATTCGACACAGCCTATCGCAGACCGCTGCGATACATTGGGGATACCAAGTGTAGGACATTTGCAAAAAAGTCTAGACATTTTACTTTTTACTCATACATAACATCACGCTTTGTTTCCCCGAATTTTGTTTAACCTAATCTTTAAAAAACGGGTGTATACTATAGTATACACCCGTTTTTTTCTATATAAGTATCTATATTTATTTTAGTTTTTTATTTTCTAAAATAAAATCCCCTATGTCGAGACGGCCGGACCAATTGCAAGGTCGGACAAAGTCCGGACGGGGCGGGGGTCGAAAAGCCGGACATAATAATAAAAGGGCGTCCGCTGGCAGATTTTACACTTTGAACGGAGTTTACGGTGACTATAACGAGCGACAGCGGGGGAGCGGGGTATCACTCGGCGCGGGAGTGTTGCGGGTTGTTTAGTAGCCATGAGTCAGGGGACGGGAGCGCACTGCGCTTTTGCAGTTGAGGCGTATTTGCGAACAATAATTCGATCAATGTGGCGAGACGTCAGTTTTGTTCTCACTTTGATATCGACGTGGGTACAGAAGTTTAGAGAAACTGGATCAGTCTGAAATGAGCCTCGGCCTGGACCTTCAACGTTGGTTACTACTCCTGAAAACGCAGAACTTGTGAGAAGGGAAATTTTGACAAATCCGCGTAAGTCTGTCCGAAAGATTGCAGCATCCAACGGGTTTGAAAAAGATATCAGTTCACAAAATTATTTAAAAAAATTGAAGTTCCATCCATGTAAGCTCCGAATCGTCCAACAGTTTAAAGAAGATGACTTCATAAAAAGGCAGAATTATGCTAGAGTCGTTCTGGAAAGATTTTCTACGGCTACACGGTTATGTAACATCTTTTTCAATGACGAGGCGCATTTTCACATCGGAGGGTACGATAATAAACAGAATATGCGTTATTGGAGTGCGAGCAATCCAAAAGAAATTTATGAAAAGCCTCTCCACAGCCCGAAGACCACAGTTTTGTGCGCCATTTCTGGAAATGGCATAATTGGACCTTATTTTTACGGTGGAGGCGAAACCGTTAACGCACAACGGTACGGCGCACTGCTGGACAACTTTATTATACCGGAGCTACACCGTAATGCTAGCTTCAATAACAGAACCCACTTTCAGCAGGATGGGGCTACAGCACACACCGCCAGGGACTTAATGACTAAAGTTTGACAACTTTTTCCCGGAAAATTGATAAGTCGCTTTGGCGACATAGCCTGGCCCCCTAGATCACCTGATCTGATCCCTTGCGACTTTTTCCTGTGGGGATACCTCAAATCTCGCGTCTACAGTAATTCGCCATCAACAATAAAGGCCTTGCAAGAAAATATCCGACGCGAGATTGCGGCTGTCAGTCCAGAACTTTGCAAGCGAGTTTTTTGCCAACATGAAAGAAAGATTGCAAGAATGTTTGCGGCTAGAAGGTCGCCATTTGAGTGGAGTGATTTTTGAAACCTAAAATCCGCTTTATTATTTTGTAAGATGATAAATAAATAAGTTTTTTTCGTTATATTTTTATTTCATTTAGTTTTTTTTATATTTTTATTTCATTTTGTTTTTTTTTTAGTATAAAATCTGCCGGCGGACACCCTTTATATGGACAAATACGGACGGATAGTTACCCTAGACATAGGCCCCCTCCTAATTTGTGCCGCCACACCTGGTTCTTCGCCATCCAGTCTGTTGCAAGTTCGTCAGCCCCTTTAGCTGGGGCGTGTCTTAGGCTTTGTTCACATATTCACAGTCTTCACTCAAGGACTCGTGTGCCTCTCCAACGGCCACAGTCTGGCACTGCCACTTCAGATTATTTCTTGGCTTAACTTTGTAAATTATGCAGGTATAACTATATTGCTATTCTGTAAATTAATTCTTTCCATTAAAACTGAGGTGAAGTGAGCTGCCATGAAAACTGTGACTATCCCTCCACCTTGTGGTGTTCACAAGAATCACTTGCTACTTTGGGTTTAGAGTAAAACCATCGAATGATTAGTAAGTACACAACAACTCGAATGTAACGTCTCATCGCTACAGAGAGTAGAGCGGGACTGCTTGAGGCGCTACTATTTGAGTTGAGCGCTACGTGTAATGGTATATCACACACCATTGGTGCTATTCTGTAAAGATCCCACCGTGAAAATTTAGGTGAAGTGAGCGTGATGTGAACTGTCATCCCACATTACTCTAATAGAGATTGAACTCACTTCAAACTCACTTCACCTAAGTGCTCACGGTGTGCTGTTTACAGAATAGATCGGCTGATTGAAACTATTGACACCTCACTTCACCTGCGCTGTCATGGTGAGATTATTACAGAATAGACCCGTAGACATCGCGAACCTGCTGCCGCTAGCGAGGCAAGAACCTAAACAGCATATCGTCGACTATGAATGAGACACAATTAATTATAAATAAACCCAAAACGTGTGTTGTTTACTTACAGTATTGAAAGAGACCGAGCGCCCTACAGCTATTCGGGGAACCAACTGCAGCAGACCGCAGCATCAGCGCCGCCACAACCTCAATTCAATAATGTCTACCCCAACCTCGGCCCCTTGGGCCCTAACAACGGCCCCTTGGGCCCTAACAACGGCCCCTTGGGCCCTTACAATGGCCCCTTGGCCCCTTACAATGGCCCCTTGGGCCCTAACAACGGCGCCTTGGGCCCTTACAACGGCCAATACATGTACAACAACAATAACCCTTTCCGGCCAACTTCTCCACATCAAGAGCACGTGTTTGTCAATAACTGTGGACAGACTGCAAGGTAATTTATATCTTAATATCTAGGTAAGTAGGTACTACTGTCACGAATCGCATTTTGATCGACTTACGACCTAAAGAGTAAAGAGCAATTTACAAAAGACGTACCAAGTTTGAATCTCATTAGCTACGTTGAGAGCATTTGCCACGACAGTACTGCTCAAACTGTGGCGAATCCCGCGCGGGACGCGGGAAGCGGGAAGCAACTGCGCGCGTCGATTGTTTTAGTGATCGGCAAGTCGCGCTAGTTCGAACACCTCCATACGAGTCAGTTGACACAACGGGCGCGGGCGAACTTCGTCCTGTATCCCGCGCAGATTGAGTCTCAGTTTGAGCAGAGCTAAACTGTCCGTGTAGCAAACACAAATAATAGTTATCAGTGGGTGTGCAACTGAGTATTATAATTATGAAAGGCACTGGACAGTCAATGTGTTAAGTACCTACGTCCGGTCCACGAGGCTGGACACTAGGCATCGACCACAGAATACATTTCTTATGCATCAACCTTGCTGATTGTCTGATCTTTTTACCACAACACGACCTATTCTCGTCCAGACCGAAGATACCGTTCATGGCCTCGTGCGATACGACTTGCGATTGCGACACGACTTGCGTCAAGCGACATGGGCGCGCGTCACTGGTTTACGTCCGTCCGCTCCGCAAGCCTCGTGGCTTGCTCTTAAACAACTTCTTTCATTGGTTTTCTCCGTTGGCGCAGTCGCAAGACGCCTGTCCCCGCGTCCTAACCAAAAAGATCTTTTGCGCCAATACGCGATCGTCGCGCGCTTATGTCGCTCATTTGTTCAGAAAATCGGTTCGGAATCTGTCGACGCGACTCGTCGAATAAAATGAACACGACGATTGGTTTGGTTAGGACGCAGCCTTCGGTATACAGCACAGTTTTCATAAGTGAATGTTTCTTGTTACAGCTATAGTAGGCCGGCACCAAGGCCAGCTCCATCGGCTCCTGCTCGAGGGCACCCTCGCGGGCCTGGTCCGAGACCGCGCTCTGTAAGCAGGTATGTCCCAAAATCCTACACTTTTATTACGTTGAAGAATTATCAGAAAAATCTTAGATTAATTCATTCACTCACTGCCTAAACTTTAAACCTAGGTCTGGAACTGTCTAGAAGCATGAAATTATGCGCAAGAGTCCCTTTTCAACGAAGGTGAGCACTAAGGAAGGATTTTTGAAAATTAATCCACTAAACTCTAAAGGGTAGGAAATCATCATCATCTGCCTAGCCTTTTCCCAACTATGTTGGGGTCGGCTTCCAGTCTAACTGGATGCAGCTGAATACCAGTATTTTACATGGAGCGACTGCCTATCTGACCTCCACAACCCAGTTACTGGGTAATACGATACCCCTTGGTAAGACTGGTTGTCAGACTTTCGGGCTTCTGACGACCCGTAACGACTGTCAAAGATACACGAATGACAGCCGGGACCAACGGCTTAACGTGCTTTCCGAGGCACGGAGGGGTCTTGATATATAAAGATGGTCACCCATCCACGGACCAACCGCGGCAAGCGTAGCTTAACCTGACCGATCGACCCGTGCGGGCTGCGGCTGTTATTTCTTAGCCACAAGCCCCTCTAAAGGGTAGGAAATACACACATCAAAAGTGTCTAGGGATCAAATAGATTTTTAAGTATACAAAATTATCCAATTAATATTTACCAAATCTAGTCTTCCAGACTAGCTTCTTACTATAATTCCTATGTTTAAGTTAACGACTTATCCCTATATTTTGTAAAAATTAAGAAAAATTGTAATTTTTGCAAATTGTGGGAATTAACCTAAGTTAATGTCGTCAAATAAATGGCAAAAAAGGCAAAATGAGGATTTTATTTTTTTTTATTGTAAACAGGGTTGGAAAAAAAACGTTTTTTTTTTTACATTATATAAAACAAACAGTTAAAAATGTTTTAAACAGGTGTTTTTTTTTTGTTTTCTTTTTCCTAAGTTAGTTATCATCCATTTTTAATTGATTAAGCCTGATATAATTCACTTTTATACTATTTTAAAAACTGCATGACAAAAATTGATCTTAATTCAATACATCCTGTATGTTCCGACGTTCATTTTTAGTAGGGAAATCACCTAAACTTCTCTTAAAATAAGGGGAATACCCAAAATATATATTAAATAATCACGTTCACGAATTACGGAAGTTCTGGGAATTCCCCGGGGGACTTTACCGATGGAGTGTATAAATAGAGCGGACTTTCTTTCATATTTTTCATTTCACTTTCGACAGTTGTTATCAACGGTTGTGTGTGTGATAGATAAAGATAAAGATAACACCTCTACCTCATTCAAAATAATAAAAATGTCAAGTCCAGGGCGTAAAAAGCATCCAATATGGGAACAATTCATATCGATCCCTCAAGAAAATATTACAATGAAGACTAGTAGGGTGCGTTGCAGAAAATGTAATGCAGAGCTATGTGGACTTGTAAAAAGAATGGAGGTACACTTTCAGAAATGTAGCAGCGTTTCCACCACCGATGCAAATTCTGACGTCGAGTGTTTGGGAGATGCTGGGCCTTCCACGTCCTCAGATGATTCTTCGGCCAGATGTGTTACTGCACTTCAATCTAAAAGTGCGAGTGCCAGCAGCAGCAGCGTAAGCGTAAACGTTTCAATGAAAACATTTACTATCACTACCAGTCAGGAAGATAAGAAGAAAATCGATTTACAATTAGCTCGTTTTATGTTTGCTACCAATTCGCCTTTTAACCACGTAGAACACGAAGAGTTCTTGAAATTAATACAAATTTTACGCCCAGGATATAAACCTCCAAACCGCAAACAAATTGCAGGAAATCTACTCGATGATGTTTACAACTCAACTCAAGAATACGTAAAAGATGATTTGAAAAACAAAGTTGGAGCAATGTCAGGCAGGACTCTATCGTCTGTCTCTGTGTCACAGATGTTTTGACTAATAGCACTCATTTAATGGATACAATAGACACCGGCGCCGAAAGTCACACTGCTGATTACTTGGTGAAATTAACAACTACATCAGTAAAAAAATGTGAAAGTTTCAACTGTATTGTACGAAGCGTCGTAACAGATAATGCGGCGAACATGACCCAAATGCGAAGAGAATTAGCTCAAGAAGAAGAACTGGCTTCTCACAAAGATATTCTACCTTACGGCTGTTCATCGCACATATTAAACCTGTTGGCGAAAGACATAAATGAGAAAAATATTACAGATCAGGTCATAGATGTAATGCGATATTTCAAATACACACACTTTGCATCTGCTAAATACAAACAAGCTGGTGGAAAAGCAATTATTATACCACAACAGGTCAGGTGGAACACAATGGCTGATTGCCTTAAAGTATTTCTAGAAAACTGGCATATTATGTCTGACATATGCTTAAATAACGCAACTGCCATTGATATGTCAATTTCGCAAAAAATCAATGTCATAGCACTAAAGCAACAAGTGCAGGCCCTCTACAGAAAACTGGAAAATATAGCAATTACACTTGACATCGCCCAGAAAACATCTTCTTGTATTGGCGAAGTGACTGAAGCATGGATAGAGCTTAAAAATAAGTTCGAGGGTGAGACCGTGCGACAGCGCGAGACCGAGTACTCACTGAGTGACTTAAGTAAACTCAAATCCAGGTTTCAAATGGCTATGTCTCCAGCTCATTTTGCAGCAAACTTATTACATCCCAAGTTCATGGGCAAAAACCTCAGTAGTGAAGATATATCTGAAGCTTTATCATTTATTGAAGCTTATCACAAAGAAGCGATGCCCTTTGTTGTAAAATACAGGGCAAAGACGGATCCGTTTCATAAGTCTCTGTTTGAAGATCACGTAGTGAATCACGTTGGACCTCTAGAATGGTGGTTGTCATTAAAAACCCAAATTAATGGCCAAACTGTAGACTTAGTGACACAGCTTCACACTGCAGTTGCTTCAAGTGCCGGAATTGAAAGCCTGTTTTCAACATTTGGATTTATTCATTCCGATGTACGAAACAAACTTGGTAACGAGAAAGCTGCAAAACTTGTCACAGTTTTTAAATACCTAAATAAAAATAATAAATGTTGTCTAATCTGCTTACTAACGAACAAATATGATTGTACGTGGTCGTTTTATAATAAAAATTGTTAACTATTGCTTGATTAAGGATTTTAAATATTAAAAATTGTACATGTTTAAATGTCAAGTTAAAAAGCCTCTTTAATTATTTTATAAAAATTGTTTAAAGTTGATTAAATAAGGAAAAAAATAACTAGTATTCATTTATTTTTGCAATTAAAATTTGTTTTAAACCCTGTTTTTTATAACGTTTTAAACAATGTTTTCAAACACCTAATAAAAAACGATGTTTTATTTTAAACTGTTTTAAACACTGTTTAAAACACATGTTTTAAACAACTTGTTTTAAACATGCCAACCCAGATTGTTAAGATAAAAAAATTAATAATCTGTGACACGAATCACACAATACAGCGATTTGGCATGCTTAAAATCAGTTCATCAAAATCACTGAGGAATGGCCGCCCATGTTCTTTCTAACAAGTCACAGGTGTTGTGGGGTATGGCACTGCACGGCAGCCATACTCAGGAGAGCTCTTCTTTGGAGCATATCCCATGCGTGCTCGATTGGGTTGAGGTCTGGCGATTGAGCAGGCCACGGCAGAACATTGATGCGAGCATCGGCAAAAGTGCGTGTTACGACTCTAGCCGTGTGTGGACGTGTAATCACCCAACCGGCTTCGCAAAGGGATGATCACGTCTGAAACAATCCTCTCCGCATAAATCTGAGCATTGAGGTTGCCTCTGATCTGATCCAAATGAAATCGGTTCTTCCACCGATCCAAGTACCGGCCCAAACCATTATCGTTTTCCCTTCCATATGAAATATGAATGAACTTCTTGACAAAATTTCAAATGTTCTTCACGTCCAGAGGTCCTCCAAACTCGAGTAAGTCTTGTATCCGGCCTCTTATCGAAACGAGATTTATCGGAAAAGCAAACAACGCCATTTTTCTTCCTCCCAATTTCTATGGTCGCGAGCCCATTGTAAACGCGCCCTACGATTGCGGGGTGCTATAGTATAGGCGGAACTCGCAGAGGCCTTCGGCACAGTAAATAAATATACAGTAGGTTATCTAAGGCCGCCCGCCGAGTTATTAGCCTACTCTTGCGTTGATACCCAGGGTTGTCACTTTTACTTTTAGTTAATATTTTCGAACAAGCAGCACTTGATCTAAATTTATAAAATAAAAAGCATATTATGATTGAATATTTTACCAATTTATAAATTTAGTAAAAATAAAAAGCTTTTATTCACATAACATTTATTATACTAAGTTACAAATTTGATACCGAGAAAATTTTTCTCCTGTTTCTGCACGTCCGGAACGCTTTATTATTATTTGTTAATGTAAAGTAAATTCTCATTCTTATGTAAAGTTTTTGTAAAAAGCTTTTGGGAAAGCATGGACAGGGCATCTTAAATTCTACATCATTCAGTTGATCGTAAATTGACCGGCCAATTTTAATGTTGACGTGGTCCTTTTCGAACGCTTTGCGAAACACCTGCTCCATCCTTTCTACATTATCGACAAAATCATCAGGTGGGATCATGAGTAAATTTCGATCTTTGCCGTAATTCCTGTAATGGGTGTATCTAGATTCTACACTTAAATTACACGCTCGTTGATTAACATCGACGTAATTATTTAAAAAATCGCAGTTCTTATGGTAATCAACATGTAGGAGATGTATGTGTTGTGTGTGTCTTCTCTTCGTGATGTGAGTTATCTTCGGGGAACACAATTAAACAGTCCAGACACTTTGCCAACAGTTTATTATCACCACTACAATGACAATAACAAGCACAAGCGGATAGATATAGTAAGTAGGCGATCGTAAGCGTTATAGCGTATGCGGAAGAATTGGGTTTACGTAGCAAGCGAGCGTGCGTCTGCCGTGAGGGTGCGAGACGGACTGAACTGCCGGGCGTGGGCGCGCGCGGCGCTGCGCCGGCGATGGTTCTCGATATTCCTTTGTTTCGGTGAGTAGCGGGACTTGGTGCGCGCTTACTCGGTACGACACGACGACGACGTGGTGACGCTCGGCGACTCAACGATGCGGCTATTGGTACTGGTAAGTTTGTATTTATTAATATGTTATGTGTCATTGTGCATGTTTAATGTTTGTGTTTGTATTTTGTGTATTTAGTATGTTAAGTATTTTATAGTAGTTATAAATATATATACTTGTATATATCCTAATACATATTATATTAATGTATTGTGGCTACGCCACAAACACATTTTTTTAACAAAGCGCCACAAACATAAAAAAATGCATTTTTTTCCGGTAGCTCATGTTGTATTGGTACATATTCAGAACGTAAGATTTCCGACAAAATATTTTCATTTCCTTGTGTTTGATTGCTACTGGTCAGATGTTTGTCGATTACTGAGGCACTTGTTTCGAAATGTTTGTGATTTTTCAAACTAATCAAAAATTCTGTGATATCTTCAGAACAATTACCATCTATTGGAGGCTTTGTAATATTTGTAAAATAAATCTTTCTATATGCAGATATGAATTGCCTACTGGTTGGCTCTGTAGCCATCCCGTTTTTTGACCGAATTTTTCCAAAAAAAATTTCAATAACATCTTGATTTAGGCGTCTTGTCAATAAGTATACAAACCCTTCTTGTTTAAGATCATCAAACAACTGTAATATAGATTTGATAGTAATTTGAAAACCATCAATAAACTTGACTGTTTTCGTAACGTCGTTACCGTTTTTTGGATTATATAACTTTAATGTTTATGTAACTGTTAGTGAACCTACAAATATGTAAATGCAACATCTGTAAACTTTACAATCCCTTATGAAATGAATAAATGAAAAAAATGAAATGAAATGTTTGAAAAAGTATTAACATTTTATTAAAAAATTCTATTTGATTGTCATTACCGCAAAACGCATTTTTGTAAGTATAGCTATGATAACGCGTCGAAGAGTTAAGTGCGTCAAATAAATCATTCATATTTTTTATGAATTCAACTGTTGGTCTTGCAGATTCATCAATAATTTTAAAATCTATGTACGTTAATAAGCTAACTGCAACAGTCCTACTCAAAAGTTGAGTCGCATATCTGACTTTAATTTTTTCAAAATTGGTAGGGTTAATATGGCTGTTTGTTAACTTATATGCCTGTTTAAATGTTTTGTTTTTATCTTGCTCATAAAATTTAAGAATATGCTCATACTTTGCAACTCTGCCATTTTGTAAATGAAAATGATATGTCATCAAATTATTACGAACTAATTTAATTAAATGAGGTACGTCAAAAATGTAATATATTTTATGATCATTAATAGTGAAATAGGTTTTTTCCACGCATATTCCCCTTTTTTTAGCCGCATTTAATAAATCTGATCCCAGATCAGATACAAACACTCTAACCCGACTTCAAAGAGTTTAAGTATAATTTTGTCGATCCATTTGGATATATTATTGTCATTTTTACATTCTGATAACAAAGCAAATCCTATCGGTTGGGACCATTTTACAAAAATACCCCTCACTAACACAACTAAAGCGTGTTTTGCCGGTAGTGGGGATTGTACGCCATCTACTTCATGAAAACCAATGATTTTGTCGTCCTTAATATTATAAAAGAGATTTGTTTTAAGACTCATTGCATCCACTACTAAAGTACATTGCTTCTCTTTGTCAGACATGCTGTTTACTTTTAATTTAAGAACTGCCATTAAATCCTCATTGACCTGTGTAGTTATAGGAATGTACAGCTTATTTAATGTAGTTTTACATGGCATGCAAAGAGTTTCTTGTAATAAGCGGTAGGCTTGTGGGCTTACGTAATACAAACTCAAGCAAAACATTTTATAAGCCAGAGTGTATCTGTTACCTTTATAACTTAACTTTTGATCTACTTGCGCTTTTACAATATCGGCAATTTTTTTTTTGATAAAAAGCGGTCACATAGCTTAAAAAACATGTCTTTTTGCGAATCACCCGAAGTCTGTCCTGTTTCATTTACTTTTAACCTTTTTTTTACACTAGACAAATCAGATTTTAATTTTCTTTTGCGCGGAGTATTAGCAGAGAGCGAAGCAGCAGTTTGAACTTCTGTGTTGCTTGATGTACTGATCTTCTCTGTTTGGCATGAAGAACTGCATGATGGAAGATCAATTTGGGTTGAAGTGGTGACTGACGTTATTTCAACATGAGTTCCTTTATCTTCTTTATTTTTAGGCAAACGTAAACACGGTAAACAATTCTTCTTTAATCGTTTTCGTTGAGAGTTCATAGAAATGTCTTCTGCTTTAAAATGTACTTCACATATTCGTTCATTATGTTTTGACTTGTTAGATAAGTCTTCGCGATCAATTAACCGTAGCCACTGTAAGCGTCTGAAACAATTAAACAAATTGGTCAAGTGAAATAAATAGAGAGTTCCATACGTATTTTCGCGAATATGTAAAAAAATATTTATCACCTATTATTTTTCTTTCATGATACCTTACTTTAATATCTAACTATCTGATGACGTAGGGTTTTGTGTAGATTCACCTAATAATGTATTACAAATTTGAACTTGAAGGTAGCGTGATGGACTATTTCCCAGGTTTCCCAGTTTTGTATACAAAAGTCGTTATATTTACAAAATGAAACCATATCTAACAAAAATAACTGTTGCATTTAGTATAATACACATCACCTTACAATAATAAACAAAAAGAACAGACCTCTTAACACATTTTTTTCATACGATAAGCGAAACAAAAACAAGTGTCAAGTGGCCGACCCGAACGCCGGCCAAAAAAATGCGATGTACACACAAGTATATAAGTCGATCGTCAGACTACCGGAACCATATTTGGATTGAACAACACATCAGACAATAGAAAAGATAATAATTTCAAAAGTAATTAATTTGCAATATTAATTATTGTGAAATTGCCCTTATTACAACTATACCTACGCGAAAAATATGTTTACCTAAACGATGTTTCGTACTCAATCCTCTATTTTATAGTAAAACTAGACTTCTTAAAATAAACTTTAGCTCTAAACATAGTATTCAGAAAAATGCGACTCGGCTACGCTCTTAATAAAGCAAATAAACTGTGAAATAAACAATACAATACCATATTTTCTAATAATATTTAAGTATAAGTAGGTACTTACATTTCTGGTTGAGTAGGAAGTATGAAGAATGATAAGTCCGGGTTTGCGAAATCATTATTGAGGCACCCGAAAACACTACAATATTTTTTTCCCCTTTTTGAAGTCATGATACTCGTAATTTACGACAAGTGTCCGCCGCCCGCGCCGGCGAGAGTTGACGAACGCAAGCGGTCATGTAGCGTACGCGCGTGCTCACAGTCGCGCTGCACAGCCCGCACTGCCGCCACCTTATTCCCCCATATATTATGCTAGCGTGTGCGTGAAATCGCGTGCCGACATGGCGCGCGGCGCGCACGCACACATTCAAACCGAGAGCGGCACGTTTGTATGAAGATGTTTTACTGTATATTTATTTACTGTGCCTTCGGGAACGCAGACCCACTACACGTAAACGATTTCCAATGGTTTGGTCCCTTATCAGCAAGCCTGAAGAGCTGTGGAGCCTCATTTATCTCAGTGGCCTCAGCCAACATCATGGCGGTCATGGTACCATTCCGTCGAGCAGTATTTTGGATGTACCGATCCTTTCTGCCAGTGCTGTTGCGAGATCGTCCTCTATGTCGCTCGGTCACGCTGCCCGTGATACGATAGCGTGTCCAGAGACGGCTTATGACGCTCTGTGTAGTGCCAAGAGCGACAGCCACAGTAAGTTGCCTGCAACCAGCTTGCAACATTCCGACGGCTCTCATCATCTCTTCTCGTGTCAAATGATGTCGTCGCTCCATATGGATGCAATTTTCTTCAGTTCCGATGCAGAAATTGTAACGGTTTTGTAAAAACGCTTTTATACACACTAGGAGTCCTGATTGACAGTTGATTTTCTATTTTTAATCAAAGTTTAAAGAAAATTCTTTATTCAAATTCACTAAAAAGAATCAATAACGATCCAAAAAAGTTAAAATAATAATCCTCAATTGCGGCGATAGGTGCTTTAAAACGTACTTGATCCCTAGACACTTTTGATGTGTGTAGAAGGTAGGAAAGAAGGAAGAAGGGGAAGGAGGCAGGGGGAGGGGTAGGGTATAGGGGATGAAAGTTTCTATAATAATAAAGCTGAAGAGTTTGTTTGTTTTTTGTTTGTTTGCAATTTCACGCGGACGAAGTCGCAGGCACAAACTAGTCATTAATATTAATGACTTATACATACGTATAGCTCGCTAAGATCAAATTACCCTATTCATGACCACTTCAAGAAATCCTGACATTTGAGGCCAATTGTAACTTGGAGAATTGTATTGATGATTCTCATGATAATAATTCTGTAAGTACATATTTGTTACGGTCGCGAAGCATATTTTGATCAACACACAACCTGACACTGACCTGCATTTTACAAAAAACGTAAGAATATTTGAATTTCGAGGGCTACCTTAGGGGATTAAAGTAGCTCGCCAAATTCAAATTTTAAACTCAAACAATTCATTTCGCCGCCAGAACTCGCAACTCGCCCCGAGAACGTGATGTGTTAGACTGCCCTACCTGCCACTCAAGATATGGCATGAGAATCTTCCAGTGCGAAAATGGGCATAGCTCCTGCAATGACTGCAAGATAAGAGGGCGCGCGTGCGGCATCTGCGGAAGGAGTCTTACCAACTTGAGGAATTATGACGTTGAGAATCATGTTGCTCAGGTAATACATTATTATCGTTTTAATATTTCAAAAAAATATGTATAAAATAACGGGTGCAACTAGACGCTTAAAGAAGCCGAGAGTCACTTGTTCTTCCCCTCATACATAATGATTATTTTTTGGAGCATACCTGGGAACCTTCTGGTTACGGAGATATTGAAGGTCAAAGTTCTATACCGTTGCATGCAGCCATAAGCACAATGTGATGCATATTTTCCCCCAACTTGTTGCTTTTTGTGTTTGTGTTCTTTTTTTTGCGTCATATTTACCGCAAATAAACGTATTTTCTTTCTTTTTTTTTTCTATGTGTCTCGTACGCTACACCAGCGCACGCTACCGTAAGCAGCAATTTTTCACACCAAAACAAAATGTCGTTTTCAAGCAATTAATTTTGTTCAATGTTACTGAGTTTTATGTACAGAATACGTAGATGACGACTTTGAGATCGTGTTGTTTACACCCTGTATTTGTAAAAAAAATATAGGCACTTAGTTTTTTTTTTTTGCACCTGGCAACATAAATTGCAATGGTTCGGGAAATCCCAATGACACAATGTACAAAAAAACCTGTCATGATTAAAGGTAAAGACCTGCTAGAAGGCGTTAACAGTTTATTATTTTTACGCTATGAACAATTGAACATCCTAAGAAGAATGAACATAATGAAGTCAATCTGGAAATAAAACCATTTTTTAAATTTCAGACAAAAGCACCATGCCCTCACACTAGTGAAGGCTGTAAGCTGCTCATAAAGGTAGCAGACATGGAGAATCACGTCAAGGAGTGTCCTTTCCAGCAACAAGATTGTCCCCTCACTGCAGTTTTCGGTACTTGCCGTTGGAAAGGTTGGGAATAATTAATTTTTTTATTAATTGATTCCCAATATTATAAGTGTAGGCCTTAACTGGTTAGATTCGAAGCCGACCCCAACATAGTTGAGAAAAGGCGAAGCAGATGAAGAAGCGTGGGCCTTATTGGGAATATTACCTTTTGACCGCTTCATTTAAATAATTTCTTCCCAAAATTTCAGGTAAACTGAGTCAAATATCGAGCCATTTCGAAGAGATGCATCCAAATGGTAGTCAAAGCAACGTGGACTCGGAGATGCAACTTACGAACGTCCGCAACAACAGTCAACAAGTCAATCTCATCGTCCTGGGCGCATACAACTTCCTTCTACATGTAAAAGTGTCCGAGACTGACGGCAAAGTCTACATGGCCGTTCAGCTTATTGGAACGAAATTCAGCGCCACGAAATGGCTGTATGAAATACACATCTACAATAAAAGCGAAAACCGCAGGAAATATATGTACACAGACAATTGTTGCGCTTCCATCGACAAAATAGAAGATGTTTTTAAGGCGGCAGAGTGCGCAGCGTTGCCAATCTGGCACGCCAACACTTTTGTCTGCAACGGCGCATTGACTTACAAGGTTTTCATTAAGCAGACTAAAGAAGAAAAGAAGGGTTTCGGGAAAAATCAGCGCGGGAAAGGTAGGAATCATTATGAAAAGAAATAAATCGATTTTGTTTGTTAATGGAGAGAGAGAGAGAGAGTGACTGAGAATTTCAGTTTGACGAAATAGTTCCAACATTTTTTTTCATTTTTGCGTATATCTTTTTTTTTTTCTCACTGTTTGTGTACGTTAAATAAAATAAGTATCCCTTTAGAAATTCCGATAAGATTTGTTCTGTGTACTAGATTCTTGCCGCATGCAAATGAGAGAAAGAAGTGTTACAGTTCCGGTACTGAAGGCAAAAGAATAAAATTTAAAGGCAATCTGCTGATTGATGATAATATTGTTGTGAACTAGTAAGTGCTGCCATATGCTTCTTCTTTCAAAGTGGTGTTCAAAAAACATACCCTTGTCTTTATTAGCCAATTTGCAATTTTGTTGCGGGTCCGACTGCACAGAGTGCCGTCTGACGAACTCTTAAGTATTGCTATTCGTGAAGATTACTTTAATGTTGCCATAACAAAGATACGAGAGGTACCTACCTACCTAGTAGTGAATGGGCACTTGTTTTATAATAAACAAGATTTGTTTACATTCTTAAAACACTGTAAAAATAAATAAATAAACACTGTAATCTTACTAAAGTATTGCCCGATAAAATTGTCTGCAGTGTCCGCGTTAAATGTTCGATAGTGATTATTATCAATAAGATTAGGCATTGCTTGAAAAAAATTGCATCGACTATCTCAACTCTACCTCTCTCTTTTACTGATAAGATAAAGGGGCCCACCACCACCTCTTAAAACAGTATTATTGTGGAGCTATACAGGACGTCTAGCTCCATCTCTTTCCCACACTCAAGTAAGATTAAAATAATACTGCTTTAAGAGGTGGTGGTCTAGTTCAAGAAATCGGTACCTAAAATGATGTCCGTTTACGTTGTATGATCGGATTTTTAAAACAATATTTTTATCGATTGTCTCCCACCTTTGAGAAGTACAATTTGAAGCCAATCGTGTTTTCTAATATTTTTTTTTAAATTAATATTTTATGAAAATTAATTACTTTTTAATTCAATTTTTAATATGAAGTAGGATAGTGAACGGAATTTTGATAATGATACCCACTAAATGTATTTATACTCCGGAAACGGTGGAATATTATGATCTTTAAAAATAATGTATGTTACACTTAACAATATTCTGACTAATAAATGGACTATTACTATAGAAATAAAATAGGGGTGCTATCTTGAAAATTTTGTAATTTTTTATAGTATTCTATCGCCAATGATGAGAAACGTGGCGTATTCTATGTCGCCTGTATTATCTATGTCGCCTGTATTATCTATGTCGCCTGTATTATCTATGTCGCCTGTATTATCTATGAATAAGGTTATAACTTGGAAGTACAGTACTTTCACAGTTTATTATTTTACCCCTAATAGCAACATTATACCAACGAGAATAAAGGTCACTCGGATGCGAAATCCGAGGTAAAATAACTTTGAAAGAAGGTATCTCCTTCTTTCCATAATGCTCTAACACCAACATGAAAATATGTCTGTTTGTGTCATTTGTTATGCGAGATTCGCCTATAGTCCGGCCATCGAGAGAATGTGTTCATCACACTTGTCAGTTTCATACTAACGAATATGTGTTTTGCGAATTTGACCCTAAGGATCAACTAGAAATAGTCCCGGGTGGCAGGAATGCATTCTCTCGACGGCCGGACTCTACAAGTGTGTCTCCATAGGGTTCTAGAACGGTTCCCTGGGCGAGGGAAAATTTATTGATTATTCCAGAAAGTGTTCCAGCAATGTGGCCATGATGTGCAACTTGTAGACATTTATCACGGACGACGTGTGTCCGTTTATCCTTAAGAGGGTCAAAGATGTAACGGTTAATGCCTGTGGTTCCTTTAACCTGAAACAAATCGTTACGCAGGTATACTGGTCGACCATAGTGTCTGGGAGTCTTCATAAAGACTGCCCATTTATCTATGCTAAACTTAGATCAATAGGAATATAGGAATCAGGCAGAAGTGCCTATTTCAGTTAATATTGCCCATGTCATACTTTACTCGAAAAAAGACAAAATAAGGGCTGCGTTTTTGTATTCTGAATGCTATTGTATACTTGCAGTGTTTCCAGTTTTGTAACTATGGAAACACTGTCAAGTGTTGCCAGTTAGGGTTTACCACTGGCAAGTCTTGGTAGAATAAATGTATACAACATAATTGCCATTGACAAAAAATATTATTAATTATAGATCCATTTTATTAAATATTGTATAGAACTAATTTGTATTTTAATCAACTGAAATGGGATTGTAATGTAATAAGTGTAATTATCTATTGAGTCATCGCAGATGATTCGGAGGAAGATGTAGACGACAAAGATTACGTAGTAGGTACCTAGATCATGGACCTCATCGTTGGGAGCCACGAATACCCGATGTAAAGGATATTTTTCTAAAACTGATAATGAGTGTGAAACCAATTTTTTTTCGTAAATGATACTATCTATAATCTTGCCTATTTCCCATTGGGGTAGGCAGAATCTACAGATACGACGCTTACATCGTTTTCATTCATCCACAAACACACAGGTAGTTTCGGGTACTATGCACCTGACTTTTTCAAAAAAGATAATCAGTATTTATCCTTCTACAAGTTCTACATCGTCCCAGAGCTCGGTAGTTCATAGTAATAATAATTTTAACATTCGTATTTTTAATTCGTTTTGCTAATCGCCTTTCATCATTTTCACGCCATCTTTTATTTTTATCGCTACGTCATTATATAAATCTATTATGGCTGCTTGGAAGATAACCCTAAATAACTAGCAGCACAATGGTTTCCTTGGTGTATTTATATTGCTACATTATGTAATTTACTGCGAATGATTAATCCCTAACCGTATGTTTATATTGTATTAATTACTTAGTCTATGTAATCAATTATTATTAATCACTATAAACAACTTTGTAACGTTTTATATCTTAATTTGATTATTTAACTGTGTTGTTTCTTCATTATTTTTCTGTACTAGACATTGTATGTTTTTTATTCAATAAAGCTTATCGGTATTATTGTAGATACGTTGTTTCATTTGGGCATGCCCAAATACCTACACGTTGCCTTTTTTTTTTTTTTTTTTTGTGGATGGGAAATCATCAAATGACTTCTCCCGCTCTGGGCGGAGCGGGAGGGCGTGTCAGACTTTTACTGACTACAACCCACCCGTGTTCCTTCTGTTGCCTGTGCCGGGGCCACGGTAACTCTTTCGAACATCCCGCAACCCTAGCTGGCATCGGCCCTAGCGGACCCCGTCAATAGTGCTGACATCTCTTTGAGGCGCGCGTGGAACACGACGCGCCGTCGAATCGGGCCTGGTCCTTACCGGACGGCGAGCTACCCATTGCTCGCCGGCCGCAAGCCCGCGCCTACGGTGGCCGGGAATCGGCTGCCAATTCCCGACGCCCAGGGCGTCTCCTGCGGCGACTAGGGGCGTGAGGGTGCAAAGCTTGCCTCTCCCTCACGCGTCCCGCCTCCTCCTTCACGAGCATTACTGCTTCGCAGAAGGAGGTAATGGCTTCCCATGCACTCTCGCTCCGTACCATGGCCTGGACCAGGGCCGGACGCGAGAGATCGCCGCCGCCGATCGCTTCCGCGAGGACACGGCGGTGCTCCGCCCAAGCCGGGCAGACCTCCACCGTATGCTCCACCGTGTCCTCCGGGCGATCCACACAGTGGTGACACCCGGGCGTTTCCTCCCGCCTTATCCGGAACAGGTACCTCCCGAAGCACCCGTGTCCGGTGAGGACCTGCGTCAGGCGGAAGACGCCGTGGCGCCTCTCCAGCCACTCCTCAAAGAGGGGACTTATCGCCGCAATTGTGGCGTGCCCAGCGCTGGGTTGCGACAATCGCACTCTCCATGCCGCCATGAGATCCTGCCGGAGCTCTGTCCGCCGTGCCACGATTTCTCGCGGCAACAGAGTTACGCCCCGGCGTCCTGCCTCCTCGCGCCACTCCCACATGTGCGCGAGGACTTTTGCCTCCAGATCCCATGGCGGTAATCCGGCAAGGAGGTTCGCCACCTCCCCGGAGACCGTGCGGTATCCCCGGGCTAACCGGATGGCCATGACCCTCTGGGACGCGTTCAATCGACGTACCGGTCGTCGCCTCACGGAACGCGCCCACACCGGAGCTCCGTAAAGGGCCATGGACCGCACGACCCCCACGTAGAGCCTCCGGCAGGAGGCGTTTGGACCCCCCAGATTACCTACACGTTGCCTATGAACTTAATTATAATAACAGAATCTGTGAGATACAATATACAAACTTTTTTACATAAAAGCGCCTGAGTAGCCCGCGGATATCAAATTATCAGGTTGGCACAATAGTAATGAGACTACAAAACTCTATACATGTCCTTTTTCAAGTTAATTGTTTTCGATAATATTCTAGAATGTTGTAGAACATTCTGGATACTTGTGATGTGGGGGTACATAAAACCGCCCTCGCGATTGGTTTAGTCAGTTTGAAGAAAAATGCGACGAGCGACAAGTTCGAACACTATACTTATACGAGTACTTGTTAGGCCACAGTGCGTGGGCTGCAGCTGACAATATCAACACTGCATTGGGCGCTGGAAATACAAGCCATGCGGCGGTGTCCCGATGGTTTGACCGTTTTAAATCGGGAGACAGGTCAGACAGGAGCTTTGAAAGTCAGCCACGCTCAGGACGACCACCCGCAGTAAATGATGACGATTTATGCCGCGAACTGCAGTCGAATCCGGATGCTACCACTCGTGAATTAGCGGAAGCACTTAACTGCAGTCACCACGCCGTGGAATATCATCTGCATGAGCTTGGGTATCGAAAAGTTTTGGCTCGATTGGTACCGCACATCCTTACAGACGCCAGTCATGCAGTCCGTGTCGCTATCTGTCAATCACTTTTGCTACGACCCCGACGTAAAGAGTTTTTGTCTGATCTGGTTACTGGAGATGAATCATGGATTCATTACGAGAACGATACACGTCGTGCTTTTTGGCTGTTTCGAGAAAAAACTCCACCGAAGCTGAGTCAAAAGAACCGCTTAAAAGTTCTGCTTTCCTGTTTCTGGGACGCGCAAGGCATGCTGTTTTATGAAATTTATAGTTTCATGACAAATCTCCAACCCAACTCGCCAAACTATCTGCTGCTATCAAGAAAAAACGACGAAGACGAGTCAATGTAGTTTTACTACACGATAACGCTCGACCTCACGTCGCGTCTGCCGTTCGCCAACAGTTGGAGAACTTGGGCTGGGAGACGATACCCTCCTTATTCCCCAGACCTCGCCCCATCAGACTATCATTTGTTTAGAGCCCTGAAACA
Organism: Fissipunctia ypsillon; assembly: GCA_947568875.1. NCBI lineage: Eukaryota > Metazoa > Arthropoda > Insecta > Lepidoptera > Noctuidae > Fissipunctia > Fissipunctia ypsillon. The sequence continues at coordinate 19,639,401 of OX387662.1, forward strand.
ACACTTGTGGGTAAACAATTTAATGATTTCTCGGATGTAGGGGCGGAGTTGAACAACTTTTTCGAGGCACAGCCATCAGAGTTCTGGGCGAAAGGCATCCAAACTTTACCGGATCATTGGCATGAAGTCTTACATGCTAATGGTGATTTCATCATTGACTAAGCTTTTTGTATTGTAATAATAATAAAAAATATAAAAAGTAAACCAGTGTCTCATTACTTTTGTGCCAACCTGATATATTACTTTTTTTGCAATAGGCTAGTTGACAGTTTTTATGAAACCGATTAAAAATATTCCTTGTGGTCTATTTTCCTTAAAACATGAATTAAGAAAACCAACAAAAGAAACATCAAAATTCCATAAATCATGCGAATGCTTTTTTTTTTTAATCCCCAATAATTAGGGGAAAATATCTTGAAGTGGGAACCCTAAAACAATGTTATTGTGTCAAAACTTGTGATGTGCCGCTGGAAATATTGAAAATTTACGGGAACTTTCCCATTGTAAATTTACAGGAATATTCCCAATATTCCCGTAAGTATTCCCAAAGTTTCCAAATATATATTTAATACATTTTTCGTATAATTACACATGTGCAACTAACATTACGCGATATTTATATTCCTATAACCACAGCTAAACATGTCGTTACATGTTTGTACCTGCACTAGCTTGCGCCGCGGCATAGCGATCGCCCCCACCCCTTGTAAAACAAGCCGCATGTTGGCGCGCGCGAAGTTTCGCTTTATGTATCAAGTGCATAAGACGTGTGTCACGATGAGACCAAAGAGTAAAGTTTTCGACCACTTTTTAATAAACATTGTTAATAAACAGACACGATATTTGTGTTCATTTTGTAAAACTGTTTACAAGTACAAAAATGCAACAAAATTTGTTCTTCATTTAAAAAAATGTGACAAGTGTCCTGATAGTGTCAAAAACTCAATGAATAAAGATCTGCTTCGAAAAAATACCACGCCTGCTTGTGAACCTCAGGCTAGCTCATCGGCTTCAAATGAATTACGTGAAGTCGAAATAGTGGAATACGATGATGTAAGTTAATCAATTATCATTATAGAGGTTATATACTTTTCTTACATTATAGAATTTGTATCGGCTGAGTCATGATCATGAAGTCATTTTGATTTATAGTATTTTATGATTTTTTCAACTTAAACGTACTATATATGCACTCAATATTTTTTTCTCATTCCCTCTTATTTGGTGCATTTTTTATTTTGTTATTCCTGTTGCGAAATGAAAATGTTTGTATTTATCCATAAAAACACAACAAAGTGCTTGTATAGGTACCTTCGGTTAATAACTTTAATGTATTTCTTTGTTTTTTCTAGATGAAGACACATCGGGCTATTGCAAGAGCCATTTATGTGTGTGGGTGCCCACTCTCTTTATTACATCACCCACTCTGGATAGAAGCATTGAAACTGCTTAACCCTGCATTCAATCCACCCTCTAGAAAAGTTTTGTCATCTACGTTATTGGAGAGAATACGCAAGAAGTACATTCCAACATAATTGAGAAAATAAGAGAAAGCCGTATTCTACACTTGGCTATTGATGGGTGGTCAAACCTCAGAAATGAATCCATTTTGAATGTTGTGTTATACGGACCGAAACCGTATTTTTTGAAGTTCATCGAAACGAAAAATATGAGACACACGGCAGAGTATTTGTTTGAAGAGATATCAAAAATATTAGAAGACTTTGGTGCAGAAAAGTTTTTCGGTGTTATAACTGATAACGCCGCCAATATGCTCAAATGTGGAAGATTACTAAAAGAAAAATACGATCATATCTTCTGGTTTAGATGTTTGGCCCACACGTTTCATTTAATGATTAAAGACATTTTGAAAATCTCTAAGATACGAAATTTATTCGCTTTTATAATAGATATTATCAAGACCGTTAAGAGTTCACATATTCTCAATGCTGAATTCAAAAAACTTGTTGAAGAAAAATCAATGAACATATCTCTTAGTTTACCTGTCAAGACAAGATGGGGTAGCTACTTGCAGACTCTTCAGAAGTTTTACAAGTGCAAAATTATACTACAAAACTTAGTCATAAATGTGAATCATCAATCTCTATCAATATATAGGACAAAACTTTTGGATGAAACTACTTGGGGAGAAATGGAAAAAATTGAGAAAATCATTACACCTATTGTTAAATGGATCATACGTCTAGAAGGAGATTACTGCACAGTTCACTTGGTTCACTCGGCAATCAAAGAATTGGACGATCTACTAGGTGATTCGAGAACGAGACTTTACTTGAATGATGATATGAGTGATCTGGTGGTAAAGTTTCAAGAAAGAAAAAGTAATGGTCTGAAGCCAATACACTTTGCTGCATCTATTCTAGATCCACGAAGTCAGGGGACACATCTCGCTCCTGAAGAAAATATTGATGGGAGCGAAGTCATCTTTAATTTGACAGAACCTGCTAAACAAAACCAACTATTAGAAGATTTATCTCATTACAAATGCAGAAGTGGGAATTGGGGCAAAGATTTTGTGTGGAAAATGGCATCAAATGTTGAACCTTTAGCTTGGTGGGAGGCACTATTTTCAAAAACAGTTCTAGGACAAACAGCTCTAAAAATTCTATCCCTCCCTGCTACTTCAGCAGCAGTAGAAAGGTCGTTTTCCACATTTTCAAATATACACACTATGAAAAGAAATCGACTGAAGACCAGCAGAGCTGGGAAAATAACTTTTATTGCCCACAACTGGAAGGTGATGAATAGAAATACATCTAATAGTGTAGGAGAAAGTGCTCTCTCAGCGTCAAATATAGAAGATAACATTAGTTCTAGCTCAGCTTCAAACTCCGGTGAGGAATTTTCTGATATCGCTTTGTCAGATAATGACGAATCCTATTCCTTGGAAGATCAAATAACTAGGCGCAGTCGGCTAATAAGTAATACTTTTTCATCTGATTCAGAGTAACATTAATCATAATTTAATATTTTGAATATTGGTTATAATGTAAATTTGTAATAGCTATGATTCCTTGGTCCTTGCCAATGATGATGATTATACATTATAATATTTTTAATCTATTTTAAACATAATCCTTTTCTTTTAACAATAGGTGATAAAAACTTGTTAATTTTTTACCAAAGTTAAAATCTTGTCATTTTATTTTTGTCAGTGGGGTGAATTTGTAATAGGTAAAAACTTGTTGATTTTTTAAAAAGTTAAAATATTGTTATTTTATTTTTGTCGGTGGGTGAATTTGTAATGGGTGAAAAGAAATTGTTGATTTTTAAAAAAGTTAAAATCTTGTATTTTTATTTTTGTCAGTAGTGAATTTGTAATAGTAGGTGACAAGAACTTGTTGATTTAAAAAAAGTTAAAATATTGTCAATTTATTTTTGTCGGTGGGTAAATTTGTAAAAATTACTAGTGCAATGTTTCAATGGTGCTGATTATACGAGTATATTTAGTCTTTAAAGACAGATACTTGTTAATTTTAAACAAATATAAGTGTGTTGATTCAGTAGTTTATTAAAATGGTTAATTTTTTTTAAAAAGTTTATAACTCTCAGAATCTGATTGTAAAATTGTGTTAAGAAATCAATGTGATTAAAAATGTTTTAATAAAACATAATTTCTGATGCTTTGTGATTTTTTTTTACTATGGGAATATTTACGGGAAGATTGTAAATTTACAGGGAATATTCCCGTAAATATTGGAAACTTTGGAAATTTTCAACTTATATGTATAATCAACTATTGACGTAACCACGATAGTACGCAAATTTACCTAATTAATTGGCTAGCATATAATAAAAAAACACTAAAGTACATTATCATCAATATTCCCCTAAATTTCCAGTTTTGGGAATATTGCCGGGCACGTTTACGGGAATATTCCCGGGCACGTTTACGGGAATATTCCCGTAAGTTTCCAAAATTCCCGGGAACGGCACATCACTATCAAAACTGAAAATCGTGACGTGTCGCGCTCTGATTCGCGTTCAATGTTACGTGACCAGTGGTTACATTTTTACGTAATAAATAAATCTCAAAATCATTTACAAAACTAAGTTGAATTTTGATACGTTTAGCTCACAACCATTCTACATAATAAAATTCATAAGGTAGGTATTTTTTTCTTATTCTCACCTAAATAGCCTATCTGCAGCATTGGCTTTGAGTTGAGACCACAGAGCATGTAACTTTAGTTGAGACTTGTCTATGCTCAAGAAGAATTCTGTATCTATGCCTGTATCGGCCCCATCCAGCCTAGCCCTATCGCACATTCATCATCATTCGTGCTCTTTGTGCAGTAGTGATAACGAAAAATTAAGGCGCAAGTCGTGTCGTGTCTCATCCGGCCATATTTATACCGTGTCGTTCTTTGTTTTCCCTAGTCTGATAACGTGTTATAAGGGTGTTGGACGTCGGTAATCGTTGGATGGACTATTTGTTGAATTTGTCACTAGATTGTTAAAACTTAAAACGTTTAAACATGGGGGCCGAACAATCTAATAGCAATAGAAGACGAAAACCACCACCGTAAGTGCTTTTGTCAATTTATTTCTTTCGATATTTCGAGTCACTAGGCACAATTGTATTGTTTTAAGTTGGTACATAGGTATCTAGCTAAGCATACCAGGCATCAGTTCCCAGTAAAGTCAGTCAGGACCATAGATATAATATTTCTATGGTCAGGACGTCGACGCCCTGTTTCTAAACCCTAGTATTTATTATTTAGTTAAAATAGCCATGTCGCCGATTCCACATTATACATCTCTTTCGACACTTTTCTAACACCTAAGTTAATGCTTAACTGAACTAGCGTCGTGGTAAATTCCAGAAATATGCATCAGTGTTTAGATTAATCTTTGTGTACAAAATATGTACCTACCTACCAATAGTTCCTATGCCATTCCGTCTTTAACTAATCGAGCACACCTCCCAGTTATTGTAATAATTGTAATTACAAGTTCTTTTCAAACTAAATCACTGCCGTTCATATTTGACTACCTACATAGCAAAAGCTTTGCATGTAAACACGCCTACATAGCAAGTTATACATTTCCAGTATAAACTGATCTCGCATTGTATAGGATTTCCGTACAATGAGAGGTCCGCTTAAACTGGAAGTGTATGGCTTGATGCCGCCGTGAAATGTAGCCGTGTGTATCTACATACAATGTGGTTCAGGGGGCCTACCACCACCTCTTAAAGCAGTATTATTTTAATGTTACTTCAGTGTGAGAAAGAGATGGAGCTATACAGGACATCTAGTTCCATCTCTTTCCCACACTGAAGTAAGATTACAATAATTGGTCTAGCTCCAGTTCATACCCACCAAGAAGTACCAAAATGTTATTTTTATCTTGTTACTAGCTGTGCCCCGCGACTTCGTTCGCGTGGAAGCCGTAAGATAAGCAATATATTGTCATTGGGCTATTGTATAGATAAATTTGCAAACCGACCCACTTAAAAGTGAAAAATAAAAAACATTTTTGCAAAAAAAAAAAAAACAACCGACTTCTAAAAAAAACGATACAAAGTGAAAAATAACTTTAATTTCGGAAGTCAGTGTCTTGATCTGTATGTTAGGTTTTTGTATGTACTTTGTAGTGTTTTTTTTAGAAGTCGGTTGTTTTTTTTTTTTTGCAAAAATGTTTTTTATTTTTCGCTTTTTAGTGGGTCGGTTTGTAATTTATCTATACAATACCCCAATGACAACTGCTCATCACCTTTTACAAAATATTGCTTTTCCCGATGCAGGGACGTTAATTGTTGAGGAGTTCTCTTGGTACTTCACCATCAGCTCCACTTCACCATATACATTGTGACGAGCATAATTTGCTTAGCAACCATTTGAAAGTATACACGGTGTAATTTTCATCACTGTTAACCTCTTAAGGGGTCATTTTACTCATCATTATGAAGAACTTTTACTATTGGGCCTAAACCCGAAATCGCGAGAAAAAAATCTGGTGTTCCCTACATTTTGACGAGTTATGCGAACATAAATGTAGGGAAAAGCAGATATTTTTTTCGCGATTTCAGGTTTGGTCCCATAGTAAAAATTGTTCATAATGATAAGTACAATGACCCCTTAAGAGATAAACGGTGATTAAAATTACATCTTGTATAATCGAATCGCAACCCGTGAAATACTTATTATTTAGTAGTTCCAGTGGCCATCTGTGGTCTTCTTCATCAGTTCCACTTCACCAAGTGGTGCTTTTCAAGAGCAAATGATCAAGTTACTATAAAAATACCCAAATCGCTATATGTGCCTATAATAATTGAAGAGTTCCCTCGATTTCTCCAGGAACACATCATCAGATCCTGACCTGATGACAATGGGACCACCTGGTAAATATACCCTTTCAAACAAAAAAAGAATTTTCCAAATCGGTCCAGCCGTCTTCGATTAATCGGGGAACAAACAGAAAAAAAAAGATCCCGACGAACCGAGAACCTCCTCCTTTTTTTGAAGTCGGTTAAAAATAATAGACACGTTTAATAAAACTCCCTCGTCCCCCGACCCTCCGCGCCGCGTTGCATCGCCCGCCCGCGCTATTACTTCGTTTTCGCTTAGCGTTCTTTCTGACTTTTTTTTGTTCGGCTCCTAAGAGCCATAGCGTGATGTTAAATAGCCCATAATCATCTTCGAGAATGGGGTGCCAATTGCTAAAAAAATTTTTCAAATCCGACTGGTAGTTCCAGATTCAGAGCTATTATTTTTACATGGGTTTAATTTTTTTTACGCGGAACCCTAATTATTTCTCTAAAATAAAAGTAGCATGTTACTCCTTGTAACCACAGCTATCTGCCAGTGAAAGCCCCATCAAAATCGGTCCAGCCCTTTCGGAGATTAGCCGGAAACAACAGACAGACAGACAGAATTTTTTTTAAATTGTTTTCCGTTGTAAGTATCGTACCTATATATACTTTCATAAGTATTTAGAAGAAGCTGTTATTTTGACATTACAAACAGACACTTCAATTTTATTTATTTGTATAGATTATTCTGCATTCATCCGCCTACTATCTACCACTCGACAATATCTTTTCTTTGTTGTGACAGTAATCTACCTACATTTTAAATAAGTAAACTTGTAAAATTATATACAAAATCAGATTTTAAGTTTGAGACGCTGATTAACTATTAGTTCACTCATGAAAAATAAAAGTAGATTAAAGGTACTTATAAAAAATATATATTTTTTAAAAAATATGTATAAGTACAGCTTGGCAAAAAGTCGTGAAAATAATGGTGGCGCCACTATCGTTCATGTTGTAACCCTATATAGTACGACGAAAACGGTTTCGATACTTAATTAATGTGAATATTATTGGCGGGTTTTATGAGAAAAAGAAAAGCTCTGAAACGCTTGTTCAGCCACTGCCTAGAACGATAAAATTTGCAGTTATTTATTTTAATGAATTAAAAATAAAATTATTAGGTATTTCAAAATACTTTGATGTCAACTAATCCCACATTATGTGAGACAATTTTATATTTTACAAGACCCCAGATCACCTTATAGTACCCAGACCCCAGATCACCTTATAGTACCCAGACCCCAGATCACCTTATAGTACTGATGGATTTACCTAAAAAATACTATAGTTATTTTCGTTCAGTGATTTATGCACAAAAAAGTATCAAAATTATTCGAACGCGCTGCGTTCCGAACGAGAACGAAACATAACCTCAAATTCGTAAATGTACATTTCAATAATTGTATGAAAGGTAATAGTAATGTACTAGATATTGCATCTTGAAATACACACATTACTTTTGATTACATGTATAAAATATAATTTTACCTGTCATTTCAGTGGCAGTTCTTTTATACACATCGTTAAGATCGGATAAAATTTGTTCGGCCTCGAGTTCCGCCAAACATCTCACGTACCTACACTTTATAAATTATCGCTCTTGCGGAGCTGGGGATAACAGATCTGTTCATTATGAACACAATGGGTCACCAGTATCACCACAATAACGCAAACAAATAAAAATAAACACGAGAAACAGTCACCGATTACATGAAATGATAGAATATGTACCTTACTCGACGAGACAGAACGAGTGTTGCCAATGATTAAATATTTTAGTTCCGTTTCAGGACTTTCTTGCCAAACTGTAAGTATTTAAACGAGTTGCCAGGTATTGAACCTGACATGTTTTTGCAAAAAATACCACGAGCACAAGTCTCATTACGATCAATGGTCGAAGTACTTGAGGTGAGTGAATAAGGGTGGGTTCCGACTGAGGCGGCGACGAACGGAGCGGAGAGATGTGCAGGACCTACTTGACTTTGACGATCAAATTCAATAAACACAATCCTCGGATAGATCGGTGAAACAAAGATCCTTCCACACGCATTGGTAACTGTTGGCGAATATAAGACTGGGAATACACGTCAGATTTTTTCATGAAATTGTCGGATCCGATAGTCTGATCCGGCTACCGGATGGCGTTGGAGCCATTAGTTTGTATGAACATTCAATACACGTCCGATCCGATAGTCGGGCCGGACGTCCGAGTCGAAAACTGGCACGAGGCGTTCCCGATTTTATTGTTGGTCCGATAGTCTGAAGGCGCGGTCTGCATACTTCTGGACAGAGACAAAGAGACGTCCGATTCCGCCCTCCGAATTGCCAGTTGATTCTAGCGTTGACACTGAACGGACGCATCATTATGGTTCGGACAATGAGCGAAAATTATTCTTAAATTAATAATAAAGTTTGTCATTATTTAGTTTTTCAAAACTACCCGTCAAACGGGGTGCTAAAGTTTGTATGGAAGAATTTTAAAGTGCTCCTAACGGTTACCTCGAATAATTACGGTATTACTTTTGACAGAAAATATAATTATACAAGTTTTTGGGTTTTTCGAAAACCGACCCGCAAAAGGGTGTGAGGGTTGTATTAATTACCTACTTTAAGATCTATATTATTATAATCTATGCACCTTTGTAACCATTTATATGCACTATTGTATGAAATATAACTCAGTCTTATTCGGGCCTTCATTAGTTTCATTTACCCTAAACACCGCACCTTACATGGCGACCCTGCCAAAGGAAGCTAGGCGCGCTTCGCGAACATGAGACGTTGAGTGTGACTGAGTAATTTAATAACAGGCTATAAGCAACTAAGAATATTAGTGAAAATGGGACGATTGCTGATTTATTGTGCTTACGGACTACACGTAACCGCGAGTGTACCAGTCATCCTAAATACATCCATAATAATCATCGAAGATGGGCAAGCAGTAATCTAAAGAGGAGACCGTGATTGTTCAAAACGCGGCGGCTGGCAGTAACCAAGCTACAGCAGACGAACTTCGCTTCCACATGTCCACATCCAACATTATTCTGTCCTGTATCCTGCTTATACTACTACTCGGCATATTGGCCTTCATATATCGGCTGTATAAAAGGTGCCATAAAAAATGGATCACCAATGAGATAAATAGGACAGCTATGAGGAGATCTCTTTTCCGTCGACGCATGCGGTTGGGAGCCACGGAGCCATCTTCAAAACAATACGAGGAAGAAATGGTATAAAAAAAGTGGTTAAGAAGTGTTAAAAAAAAGGTGTTAAAATAAGCGTAAAAAAAAGTGTTTAAAAAAAAAAGGTGTTTAACATAAAAAAAAATATAATAAAAGTGCGTTTCGTAAGTGCTTCACTATAAAAATATAATCAATCGTATAAAAATAATCATATTTGAATCGCGATCACATTCCAATACATCTCTTACCAATAAGGACGATGCGGTGATTGAACTTTGGACTTTGGTATTAATTGCGTGCGGTGTTTAATTAATACTATTTAATAAAAAAAATAATAATACTTATAAAGTTATACTAATGTTTAACAATGTACTACAATAACATTATAATTCGTCTACGTTATGGTGGTAATAAGGTATGGATACTATATTAAATTTATACAATGATTTAAAGAAGATTAGAGTTTACTTAATAAAGTTAGGACCGAAAAGGAGGACCGAAAGAGTATTAGAAAATAAAGTAAGTTTCATTTACCCTAAACACCGCACCTTACAAGGGGTACCTAATTAAATTTTTAAGTGAGGAACAGTTTATATGAAATTTTTGTATGAAAAGAGACCAGACGGAATGACCATAATGCCTTGGAAGGTAGGTAGGCCTTTGGTGTGGGATGCAACATGTGTCGACACCCTTGCGCCATCCCATCTTCCTAGCACGGCAGGCTGTGCTGCGGCGGCTGCTGCGGGTGCGGAAAACCTCAAACGGCGCAAATACTCCAATCTTATTGGGACTTATATATTCGAGCCGTTTGGGGTAGAAACACTTGGGCCATGGGGTCCGAGTGCCCACTTAGTTTTTCGAGACATCGCCAGGCGGTTGGTCGACTCCACACGTGACCAGAGGGCGGGCTTATTTATTGGCCAAAGAATCTGCATTGCCATACAACGTGGCAATGCTACCAGCCTTTTGGGCACTTTTCCTGTTGACAGCAATGCAGATGAATTTTTTGATGCCCTCTGATTATTTCCCCTCCTTTTTTATATACTTGTACATATTATTATTATTAAAATTTCTTGTTCCCCCGACCCACCCCGTCGTATCGCATCGCCTGCCCGCGCTGTTACTTCGTTTTCGCTTAGCGCTCGTTCTTACTTTTTTTCTTTTTGCTCGGCTTCTAAGGGTCCTAGCGTAATGTTACATACCTATGCTTTCCTCAAGAATTGGGCTATAAAATGCAAATAGATTTTTTTTAAATCCGACTGGTAGTGACAGAGATTAGCGCGTTCAAACAGTCAATGAAAATAAAATGTGTAGGTAACTAATAGACTAAGCGTATTTTTCTTACTTTAAGCATTTTTATACCCGTCGTAATTTCTAAGCGGAAGGTCCGATTCGAATAATTTAAAAAGGAATTTACATGCACTTAATAAACCTTGATTATGAAACTATTTATTTAGATAAGGATTAATAGCTTGTTTATGAAAACACATTCGCAAATAATCCCCGTTTTTCAACTATTTTCATTAATGCTCCGCTGCTATTGGTTGTAGCGTGATATAGTAGGTATATAGCCTATTGCCTTCCTCGATAAATGGGCTATCTAACAACTTTAAGGATAAACAATTTAACAATGGTACTAATTATTAGTTGAATCATAATTACCGTCACTTAATAATAACTCATGTATTGGAGCGTTACATTATAGCGTAGCCAGATTTTAATTAAAATGGAACAACTCTATAAAGAATTGGATTAGAAACATCTAATTTCACATGATGCTTTGAGTTCATAAAAGGTACAAACTACCATAATTGATGTTTCTTGGGTTTCTCATTGAAGCGCCAGGATCGATTTTAGGGTTTTGGAAAAAAATATCTAATTTTCCAATGATGTCGATTATCGAAAAAATAAAATTGCAAAAATTAAGCACAAATTATAACCCACCGTAATAAATAAAATCGTAGTTGTATGTCATGCCGTTTAAGAGATACAGCAATTTGCTAAACGTTACCCCAGCGGCATCTTGAATAACTCTGAAACCTCAAGACGCACAAATTTCATTTGGGGCAAAATTATGCACAAATTATATCTATCTAAGTAGCTTGATTGTATTTAGCTACGACCACGGGTTAAAAAACATGCCGCTGGGGTAACGTTACTCCAGCGGAATCTGCTTTTCGTGAATATCTTTGGATCGGCTGGACGCACTAATTTTTACCTATAAATTTCGGGCACAATTACACGAGATGCGGTACTAATTATCTGTCAATGCGAAATCCTGAAAAGCGACAACATTCCGCTGGCGTAACGCACATCAAGTTTTCACATCGCAATCACTTTCTGTCGGCCTATTATTTTTCTAAATTGTCTTTTTGTCCAGACCTCAAATGTCAGAGGATCAGGTGAAGCGTCTCTTCGAAGCCCAAAGACAACAATACGAAAGAAAACTCGAGGAAGTGGCCGCAAAAGCAGCCGCTCAGCAAAAACGAGAAGAAACCGCTAATGCCGCGCAGAAAAAGCAGCAAGAGGACACCGCTAGAGCAGACGCTCAGCGGAAACAGCAGGAAGCGACCGCGCACAACTCGACTTATATGTCACCAACTCAGAATAGTATCGGCTTATTTTCGCAGAGGTAAGTACCTTATTCTAAATAAATAGAAATCTTCATTCAACACAGCCTATCGCAGACCGCTGCGAGACATTGGGGCTACCATAGGGTAGGACATTTGCACAAAAGACCAGACATTTTACTTTAGCTGGGGCGTGTCCTACGATATGTTCACATATTCACGGTCTTCACTCAAGGTCTCGTGTGCCTCTCCAACAGTCACGGCCTGGCACTGCCACTTCAGCTTATTTCTTAGCTTAACTTTGTAAATTAACCTCCTTACTAATAAACGTAATGAGGTGAATAGTTACACACCGATTTCTCTATTTCGGTCGTCAGTAATTTGACATTCGAAAGAAGACAAAGCGTTGTGTAACTATACAGACGCTATACAACGTTTATTAGTAAGGGGGTAAGCGGATAAAGGTAACTATATCTGTAAATTACGAGTAATTATTTCCGTTAAAACTTAGGTGAACTGAGCTTGAAGTCAGCTGTGAATCCCTAGCATCATTCGACGACATTGCTGTTTAGGTTCTTGCCTAACTAGCGACAGCAAGTTACCGATGTCTGCGGGTCTATTCTGTAAAAATCTCACCATGAAAACGCAGGTGAAGTGAGCTGTCAATAGTGTCAATCAGGTGGAATGACAGCCACAGTTTTCATGACAGCTCACTTCACCTAAGTTTTTACAGAATAGACCCGTAGACATCGGGAACCTGCTACCGCTAGCTAGGCAAGAACCTAAACAGCATATCGGAGACTATGAATGAGACACAATTAATTATAAATAAACCCAAAACGTGTGTTGATTACTTACAGTATTGAAAGAGAGCGAGCGCCCTACAGCTATTCGGGGAACCAACTGCAGCAGACCGCAGCATCAGCGCCGCCACAACCTCAATTCAATAATGTCAATGTCTACCCCAACCTCGGCCACTTGGGCCCTAACAACAGCCCCTTGGGCCCTTACAACGGCCCCTTGGGCCCTAACAACGGCGCCTTGGGCCCTTACAACGGCCCATTGGGCAATTACAAAGCCCCCTTGGGCCCTAACAACGGCCCCTTGGGCCCTAACCACGGCCCCTTGGGCCGAAACAACGGCCCCTTGGGCCCTAACAACGGTGCCTTGGGCCCTTACAACGGCCAATACATGTACAACAACAATAACCCTTTCCGGCCAACTTCTCCACATCACGAGCACGTGTTTGTCAATAACTGTGGACACACTGCAAGGTAATTTATATCTTAATATTTAGGTAAAGGGTGTCTCAGTAAGAATGCACTTTTTCATTTTAAAATAAAAACAAGTATTTTATGACAGAGTTGTGATATTTTTATTGTATTGTAAAGAAGACATGTTCCGATTAAGTATGGAATAAAATATCCGGCAAATGACCCCCACGGCTCCGATGACAGGCCATTACTCTTTTCATGAAATTTTCCATGACTTTTGCACAGAGATGTGGCTGTATCTCACCGATGACGCGTTGGATTTCCGATTTGAGCTCAGGAATTGTTTCGGGTTTATTCACCTAAACCCGAGATTTCACAAAACCCCAAAGAAAAAAATCGCACGGCGTTAAATCGCACGATCTTGGTGGCCAGTTGACATCAGAATTTCGTGAGATAGTGTTCTGGAAATCGTTGCTGCAATAAGTCGATTGTTTCATGCGCAGTGTGGCAGGTTGCGCCGTCCTGCTGAAACCACATGTTGTCCAGATTCATGCCGTCCAGTTGAGGCCACAAGAAATCCGTTATCATATTCCTGTAACGAATGCCGTTCACCGTTGTAATGAGTTTTCACAATTATAACGCGTTGTTCTTTCGAAAAGTGCTCCATTTTTAATCATCGGAATAAACAGAGGTGACAGCTGTCAAATTTCAGAGTTGCCACTTGCATAAAAAAAAAAAATTCCAATTTTAAAAAGTGCACTCTTACTGAGACACCCTTTACTACTGTCGCGAATCGCATTTTGATCGACTTACGACCTAAAGAGTAAAGACCAATTTACTAAAGACGTACCAAGTTTGAATCTCATTAGCTACGTTGAGAGCATTTGCCACCACAGTACTGCTCAAACTGTGGCGAATCCCACGCGGGACGCGGGAAGCGGGATGCAACTGCGCGCGTCGATTTTTTTAATGATCAGCAAGTCGCGCTAGTTCGAACACCTCCATACGAGTCAGTTGACACAACGGGCGCGGGCGAACTTCGCCCTGTATCCCGCGCAGATTGAGTCTCAGTTTGATCGGAGCTAAACTGTCCGTGTAGCAAACACAAATAATATTATCAGTGGGTGCGCAACTGAGTATTATAGAGTTGTGGACATATAATTAGGATCGAATGAATTAGGAACACTTTTTTCGATAAACAAGTTGCAAGTTTAATACATCAAGTTTAATAGGCTTTAATACTACAAACAATATACGCAAAATAGTTGGACTTCTATTAATAATTTAACTATGGTCCATTTGAACTACCTATTCGAAACTTCCTAGCTGTGGACAAATAATTAGGAACGGGTAAAATGATTTCATTGATAAACGATATTAGAATTTATTTAGTATGCTTATTAAATAGGCTTTTACCACTGCTTACAAAACTAAGAACTTTTTCACTGAATGAGCAGTGTTTGAGGTCGTTAACACGTTGAAATGTCCGAACTACAGGCAACGTCTCTTCAGCTTATGGAAGCATAGTCTCCTCCAATATTTGCCTGTATTGAAATTGGTCTAAAATGCTTTACGTCTTTTTAAGTGCTCCAACTCCATGCCCTGAGAAACATCCCCAAACTTTTGTTTCCACTCCATGCTTTACTTTTTTCGTGAACTTAGGATTCAATGCCTGCTTAGCCGGTCGACGCACATACTACTTACCGTCAGAACCTAGTCTATTTATCTTCGTTTCGTCAGAAAATAATATAATTGTCCATTGATTTGCTGTCCAGTCGCCATATTTTCTAGCGAAATCTAATCTTGCTTTTAGGTGCACCTTCTTGAGAAGTGGTAGATACCCTCCGGGCGATTCTTTCAAATAACTTTGCATCCGTTAAGCATCTTCGTACTGCACGCACTCATACTCCTCCGTTGCCAAAAACTTCCCTTCTTATAATTTCGGAACACTTAAATAGATCAGTCTTCGCTGAACGAACAATCAAAGCATCTTCACGCGGTATCGTTTTTCTAGATTAAGGTATTCGAAGAACATTATTGGTAGCGTTGAATTTCTTGACGTGATTTATAGCGTTAGTGCCATAATCGTTTTCCGGGTTATGGATCACAACTTCCATTTTTACCCATGATTTTGAAATAAATTATGCACTTTTGACAAAAAAAAACGTAGGACAAAGTAACCAAAGGATAGGCGGGAAATCAAAAAATATGCTATATGTTTTCGAAATTCAAAACATTTTTTAATATACATAGTTTATTCACATTTAACTAAAGTATGTAGGTACCATTTTGTTCGATAACTTTTTGCCATCTTGTAGGTAGGGACATGATCCCATTGCTATAGAAATTTTGGGACTTCTGATCAAAATACCGCGACAAGTGGTTTTGGCAGTCCTCTCGTGATGTTAACCTGACACTGCCTAAAGAATTCTGAAGAGACCGAAACAGGTGGAAATCTGAAGGTCCAAGGACAGGACTATACGGTGGATGCATTAACACCTCCCAGCCAAACTCTCTTAATTTTTGCTGAGTGGCTAAAGATGTGTGAGGTCTAGCGTTATCATGATGAAAAACCACACCCCTTCTGTTGATTAATTCCGGCCGCTTTCTCTCAACTTCTTGCTTTAATCTCATCAGTTGTTCGCAGTAGAGTTCAGAATCGATGATCCTGCCTGGTGGTAACAGCTCATAATGAATAATGCCCTTCCAATCCCACCACACACACAGCTTCACCTTGTTGCGAGTTAACCCGGTTTTCGCCACAGTCTGTGAAGCCTGACCGGCCTTTGACCACGACCTTTTTCGCACGTTCTTGTCGTACGTGATCCACTTTTCATCACCAGTTATCAGCTTCGTTAAAAATGGTTCGGTTTCATTACGTCGTAATAAAGAATCACAAATGAGTACACGGTTCATTAGGTTTCTTTCAGTGAGCTCGTGAGGTACCCAAATATCGAGCTTTTTTGTGTACCCAGTTTTCTTCAAATGCGCCAAAACTGTTTTGTGGTCAATTCCCAGTTCTTCAGCTACGTCGTAACTACTGATATGCCGATCTTGCTCCACTTTTTCAAAAATGGCATCCATTTTATCCGTAATAGGGCGACCAGAGCGACGTGCATCTTTGACATCAAAATTTCCGGATTGAAAACGCTTAAACCAAATTTGTGCTACTCTCACAGACACTGCACCAGGTCCATAAACATCGCAAATTTTTTTCGCGGCTTGCGTTGCGTTTTTACCTTTTTGTAGTAAAATTTTAAAATGTATCGAATTTCTTCATTAGATTCACTCATCTTGACAGTACGAAAAACAAATGAAAATCACACATTTTCCTAATTTGAATTTGGAATTATGTTTTTTAAAATTTAAACTTTCAATGATACCAAAACCAGCCAAATACAAATAGTATAGCCAAAGAGATTTTATTACAAGTTCATACATACTATAATGCGAAAAGACTTTTTCCCCAACCTAATATATTATTTTTTTTGCGTTCTTAATTATTTGTTCAGCAGCCAGTACTCTTGAAATACATCCAATTTACGATAAGTTGACTTTTATAGGGAAGTGCAATTATTTTGATTATTGAGTATGAATTATTAAAAGTTACTAATTATTATTATTAACTATTATTTTATGTGACTCAAAATTATCTGTAAGTTGATACAAAAGTAAAATCAACTAAAAGTGACTTCGTTATAACATAACATCACGCCTTGTTTCCCCGAAGGGTTAAGAGGCACAAATCCAGACTCCGGGCTGCTACTGAGAAATTCCAGATAGAAAAATCCAATAACGCTTTGCCCGACCTGGAAATCGAACCTAGGACCTCATGCTCAGCAGTAGCGCTTGCGACCACTAGACCAACGAGGCAGTCTTCGTTATGTCGTTCTAAATTATATGCCCACAACTGTAATTATGAAATGCACTGGACAGTCAATGTGTTAAGTGTCTACGTCCGGTCCACGAGGCTGGACACTAGGCATTAACCACAGAATATATTTCTTATGCATCAACCTTGCTGATTGTCTGATCTTTTTACCACAACACGACCTATTCTCGTCCAGACCGAAGATACCGTTCATGGCCTCGTGCGATGCGACTTGCGATTGTGACACGACTTGCGTCAAGCGACATGGGCGCGCGACACTGGTTTACGTCCGTCCGCTCCGCAAGCCTCGTGGGCTTTCATTGGTTTTCTCCGTTGGCGCAGTCGCAAGACGCCTGTCCCCGCGTCCTAACCAACAAGATCTTTTGCGCCAATACGCGATCGTCGCGTGCTTATGTCGCTCATTTGTTCGGAAAATCGGAAGGCACCCTCTGTCGACGCGACGGCGCATTCGAGTTCGAACAAAATGAACGCGACGATCTCATACTCGCGCGACGATCGCTTTGGCTAGTACGTAGCCTTCGGTCTATAGCACAATTTTCTTATGTGAATGTTTGTTGTTGACAGCTATAGTAGGCCACCAAGGCCAGCTCCATCGGCTCCTGCTCGAGGGCACCCTCGCGGGTCTGGTCCGAGACCGCGCTCTGTAAGCAGGTATGTCCCAAAATCCCACACTTTAATTACGTTGAAGAATTACTAGATTCTTAGTAGAATCTAGTAATTCAGGCTTCTTCTAGGTAAACTCGCTCCATCGTCGACTTTGTCTATGTCATCTCTGACCTAGACTAGAGTCAAGAGCAAACCTATCTTAAATAAAAAAATAAAAACATACGTATCGTATCGTATGTTATTTAGTAATAAAAATCTTAGATTAATGAATTCACTCACTGCCAGACAATGCACAGCCTAAACCACTAGGTCTAGAAGCATGAACAAGAGCACAAGAGTTCCTTTTTAAGACGCAAATATATGCCAACGGCCTTGAGTGCATAGCTTGCGTGCTCTGTGCTGAGCTCGCGCAACGCGTCGTACGTCCACCCAGTAATAGAACTCGCCCATCAAGGAGCGCTGTCTCAAATTAGACGCATTATTAATTTATTATGCATAAAACAAAAGGTATTATATTAAAACACGTATACTAAAATATAAAGATTTAAATTATCTTTAAAATGGTGAAGGTTTCATAAAAATACGCATGATAGTTTTTGCGTGGTTCTCAGTTTTTTATCCGCGTTAAACATAACTTTACAAATTAATTATATTATGTAATATAAACATAATATGTTATTAATAAAATGCTCTAATTTAACGTAATTTTTTTCCAAATCATTAACACTGCTCGTTTAAGACGTGATCTTCAGTTTAAAATCATTAAAAGTTGGTTATCGACGCCTTAACGAAGGTGAGCACTAAGGAAGGATTTTTGATACTTACTTCATCCACTAAACTCTAAAGGGTTTAAGTAAGGGATGAAAGTTTCTATGGAAGATCGACATGTTGTCGATGGGAAATCCCATCGGGCCGTGCGCCCGATTGCATACTAGAAATCTATGTATAAGTACTGATAATAATGCTGAAGAGTTAGTTGTTTTCTTTGTTTGCACGCGCTAATCAATGGAACTACCAAATGGATTTGAAATTTGTTTCTGCATTTGATTGCCCAATTGTTGAGGAAGGCTATAGGCTATTTAACACCAGGTTAGGACCCTTAGGAGCCGAGGACAAACAAACAGGAGATAGGCGTCCTATATAGCTCCATCTCTTTCTCACACTGAAGTAACATTAAAATAATACTGCTTTAAGAGGTGGTGGTTGGCCCCCTGACTGCATTATGCAAAAAACGTAAGAATATTTGAATTTCGCGGGCTACATTTTGGGATGCGCTAAAGTAGCCCGCCAAATTCGAATTTTAACCTTACACAATAAAATTTTCCCACCAGAATTCGCAACTCGCCCAGAGAACGTGATGTGTTTGACTGCCTTACCTGCCACTCAAGATATGGCATGAGAATCTTCCAGTGCGAAAATGGGCATAGCTCCTGCAATGACTGCAAGATAAGAGGGTGCGCGTGCGGCATTTGCGGAAGGAGTCTTACCAACTTGAGGAATTATGACGTTGAGAAACATGTTGCTCAGGTAATACATTATTATCGTTTTAATATTTCCAAAAAAATATGTATAAAATAACGGGTGCATCTAGACGCTTAAAGAAGCCGAGAGTCACTTGTTCTTCCCCTCATATATAACGATTATTTTTAGACCATACCTGGGAACCTTCTGGTTACGGAGATATTGAAGGTCAAAGTTCTGTACCGTTGCATGCAGCCATAAGCACAATGTGTAGCGTGCGCTACAGCAGCGCACGCTACCGTAAACAGCGATAATATATTTCACACCAAAAAACTGTTTTGCAAAAAAACAACCGACTTCCAAAAAAACACTACAAAGTGAAAAATAACTAAGTTCGGGAGTCGGTGTCTTTAGATCTGTATTTTAGGGTTTTGTCACCGACTTTCGAAATTAAAGTTATTTTTCACTTTGTAATGTTTTTTTTTTGCAATAAAGTTTTTTATTTTTCACTTTTTAGTGGATCGGCTTGTAATTTATCTAAGTTACAATAGCCTAATACTGCTCATCACCTTT
The DNA here is from genome assembly GCA_947568875.1 of Fissipunctia ypsillon. Classification (NCBI taxonomy): domain Eukaryota; kingdom Metazoa; phylum Arthropoda; class Insecta; order Lepidoptera; family Noctuidae; genus Fissipunctia; species Fissipunctia ypsillon. Next base: position 19,659,239 of record OX387662.1, read on the forward strand.
TTACAAAATATTGCGTTTCCCGATGCAGGGACGTTAATTGTTGAGGAGTTCTCCTGGTGCTTCACCATCAGTTCATCTTCACCATATGCATTGTGACGAGCATAACGTCGTTGTCAAACGAAAATCTGATATGTGCACTTTTTTGAGATTTCTACTTTTGATATTTACGTATAGTCACTGCACTGCCCTATCTACCGTATAAAAAATCTGCCAAGTCCAAAGGAGCACTGTACGACGATCTACGACCTTTTTTATATATACTTATTTCTTAAAATACACCTTAGAAAAGGTGAACGGCAGATTTAGTACAGCATACTTTTTTTGTTGTTCTGTTACAGAATTTGTACCACTTATTAAGGCAACTAAACCATTTATTTTCGTGTAAGTGTACATTTTTAGAACTTCGGATTAATTAATAATAACAATAAAAGATTTTAATAAATAAACGTAATACAATCGTAAACTAAACGCAGTTATGTTTTTAGAAGTTGCCATACGTAAAATAACACAAATATCGAAATGATAATTAATTATGCAGTAGTAGAAATAACATTAAATATAATTAGAATTAGAATTAGGTATCTCCTAATGCATCCCACTGAGTACGAGTAGGTATGTACGATCCTTATCTCAATCTACCTACTTAATGGTAAGTAAAACACTACAAAGATAGTTTTTTTTTTTTTTGTGGATGGGATATCATCAAATGACTTCTCCCGCTTTGGGCGGAGCGAGAGGGCGTGTCAGACTTTTACTGACTAAAACCCACCCGTGTTCCTTCTGTTGCCTGTGCCAGGGCCACGGTAACTCTTTCGAACAACCCGCAACCCCGGCTGGCATCGGTCCTAGCGGACCCCTTCAATGCTGCTGACATCTCTTTGAGGCGCGCGTGGAACACAACGCGCCGTCGACTCGGGCCTGGTCCTTACCGGACGGCGAGCTACCCATTGCTCGCCGTCCGCAAGCCCGCGCCTACGGTGGGCGGGAATCGGCTATCAATTCCCGACGACGCCTAGGGCGTCTCCTGCGGCGACTAGGGGCGTGAGGGCGCAAAGCTTGCCTCTCCCTCACGCGTTCCGCCTCCTCCTTCGCGAGCATTACTGCTTCGCAGAAGGAGGTAATGGCTTCCCATGTACTCTCGCCCGTACCATGGCCTGGACCAGGGCCGAACGCGAGAGATCGCCGCCGCCGATCGCTTCCGCGAGGACACGGCGGTGCTCCGCCCAAGCCGGGCAGACCTCCACCGTATGCTCCACCGTGTCCTCCGGGACTACAAAGATAGTGACAAGCAATCTAGAACATGTACTTATCATCAAAACAATGTTTATGTACCTTTATGTAACGATCTACATTGGTACACTAGAACATAACCTTAAAAAATTAAGACTGGTTGTAACTTTTACGTCCCAAGTTCTAAAAATCTAAGAATTTAAAAAGGGCTCGTCTATCATATTAACTACCAATTAAAACAAAAAAAAATCCCAAAACACGAAATTTTATTAGCTGTACGAAATTCCCATACAAGCCTGCCGTTCGCCTTTACAGAACTTTTTTTTTCAATATTTTAAAAGTATAATTTTTACACATAATTTTGGGTTGACAACGACGATAATTTGCTTAGCAACCATTTTAAAGTACCTCGAATCGCAACCCGTGAAATACTTTTTATTGAGTAGTTCTGGTCTTCATCATCAGCTCCACTTCACCGGTGCTTTCTGAGAGCAAATGAATAAGTTACTATAAAAAATACCCAAATCGCTATAGGTGTGCTCATATTATAATTGAAGAGTTCCCTCTATTTCTCCAGGATCCCACTATCAGATCCTGACCTAATGACAATGGGTCCACCTTTAAAACAGAGGTTCCCAGACTTTTTTTCTCATAGACCACTTTCAAAATTTAGCTGGTTCCGGTGGACCCCTGCAGGTACATTTCTACCATATCCACAAAAATTGTGACAAAAAATGTAAAGATAGACCCCAACGTCCCGTCGTCCCGTCGAGTCTCCCGTGGACCCCTGGGCATCCACCTGGACCACTTTGGGAACTAAGGCTTTAAAACAAAAAATAATTTTCCAAATCGGTCCAGCCGTCTTTGAGTAATCGGGGAACACACATATAAAGATTCCGAGGAACTGAGAATCTCCTCCCTGAGAACTATTTTCTGTTTTTTTTTTTCAAAGTTTTGGCTCAGCAGTTTCTGAGATAAGGGATGATGATAGGTGGTATACCTATGGTCAATTTTCATAAATTTTCTTCAATAACTTTAAAAATTATTTATTTTAAAATTATAAACCTTTGTACGTATTTTTCTGCTCCTTTCTTCTTGTCTGTTTATATGTGTGTACATAAACTGTTAAATAAATAAACATATATTTGGAATCCTCTTAACAATCTCTGTAATTTGATATATCACACATTATAGTTTACAAAACTTCTTTTTAAATTTTCTAATTTTTCCCCCAAAAGCGAATATCATAGCAAATATTCAAAATCCCGGACTTAATTTTTTGAAAACACGAGTTTGGGTCACAGAAATTCACATGTGTAGGTACCAACTTAATCGGTTCAGTAGATTCGGAGCAAATCGGCTATGACAGACGGACAGACAGATAGACAATCTGACAGACAGACACACGAGTAATCCTATAAGAGTTCCGTTTTTTCATTCAGACGTACGGAACCCTAAAAAACATATTTCGTTAACATTTCAGACGAAAGCGCCATGCCCTCACGCTAGTGAAGGCTGTAAGCTGCTCATAAAGGTAGCAGACATGGAGAATCACGTCAAGGAGTGTCCTTTCCAGCAACAAGATTGTCCCCTCACTGCAGTATTCGGTACTTGCCGTTGGAAAGGTAAGAATAATTAATTTTTTATTAATTGATTCCCAATATTATAAGGGTGGGCCTTAACTGGTTAGATTCGAAGCCGACCCCAACATACTCGTAGTTGAGAAAAGGCGAAGCAGATGAAGAAGCGTGGGCCTTATTGGGAATATTACATAGAAAACTCTTAACACTTACACTACCATTAGCCCTTTCACTTATACAATTTCTTCCCAAAATTTCAGGTAAACTTCGACAAATATCGAGCCATTTCGAAGACATGCATCCAAATTGTTGTCAAAGCAACGTGGACTCGGAGATGCAACTTACGAACGTCCGCAACAACAGTCAACAAGCCAATCTCATCGTCCTGGGCGCATACAACTTCCTTCTACATGTAAAAGTGTCCGAGACTGACGGCAAAGTCTACATGGCCGTTCAGCTTATTGGCACGAAATTCAGCGCCACGAAATGGCTGTATGAAATACACATCTACAATAAAAGCGAAAACCGCAGGAAATATATGTACACAGACAATTGTTACGCATCCATCGACAAAATAGAAGATGTTTTTAAGGTGGCAGAGTGCGCAGCGTTGCCAATCTGGCACGCCAACACTTTTGTCTGCAACGGCGCATTGACTTACAAGGTTTTCATTAAGCAGACTAAAGAAGAAAAGAAGGGTTTCGGAAAAACTCAGCGCGGGAAAGGTAGGAATCATTATGAAAACAAATAAATTGATTTTATCTGTCAATGGAGAGAGAGTGACTGAGAATTTCAATTTGACGAAATAGTTCCCACAATTTAAAAAAAAATTGTGAATAGATATACTTATTTTTCGCACTGTCTGTGTACGTTAAATAAAATAAGTATCTCTTTAGAAATTCCGATATGATTTGTTCTGTGTACTAGATTCTTGCCGCATGCCGCCAGTACAAATGAGAGAAAGAAGTGTTACAGTTCCGGTACTGAAGGGAAAAGAATAATATTTTAAAGGGAATTTGCTGATTGATGATAATGTGTACGTTACGCCAGCGGAATGTTGTCGCTTTTCAGGGTTTCGGCTTGACAGATAATTACAGATAGATAAGTACCTCATCTCGTGTAATCGTGCCCGAAATTTACAATTTGTGCGTCCAGCCGATCCAAAGATATTCACGAAAAACAGATTCCACTGGAGTAACGTTACCCCAGCGGCATGTTTTTTAACCGGTGGTCGTAGCTAAATACAAACTAGCTACTTAGAAAGATGTAATTTGTGCATAATTGTGCCCAAAAGATGAAATTTGTGCGTCTTGAGGTTTCAGAGTTATTCAAGATGCCGCTGGGGTAACGTTTAGCAAATTGGTGTATCTCTTAAACGGCATGACATACAACTAGGATTTTTTTACGCCGGTGGGTCTTAATTTGTGCAATTTTATTTTTTCTACATATAATATAATCGACACCGTTGGAAATTTAGACATGTTTTTTCAAAAACGCTAAAATCGATCCTTGCGCCTCAATGAGAAACCCTAGAAACTTACCAATTATGGTGGTTTGTACCTTTTATAAACTCAAAGCATCATGTGAAATTAGATGTTTCTATTCCAACTCCTTCGAGAGTTATTGCATTTTAATTAAAATCTGGCTACTCTATAATGTAACGCTCCAATACATGAGTTATTATTTAGTGACGGTAATTATGATTCAACTAATAATTAGTACCTACTTTTATTAAATTGTTTATCCTTAAAGTTTTAGCAGAAAAATCCTTCTAACTACTCAGATAAAGGAAATCATAGGATAAGAAATCACACGATTAACCAAACAAATTCGAATGACTGCATAAAAGCGGCTGCACAGTACATTGTGCCAACCTTCTTAAATTGGTAGTATTATAATTGAATTTTGAGCGGTACAGGAGCGTACAAATGGTTTAAATAACTGTGCTTACTTTTATATAAATATTTACATTATACACACAATTCCTTGAAGTTCGGTTCGGTGTTGACTTTAGTATTTTCCGTCTCGTTTTATCTCCAACGCGAACTCCATGAACATGAGCTCTGGGGATTGCCCCCACGTAGTGTTTTACTATCCCGGTCGTTCTGACTGACGGAATAGGATAGCTATGTATTTTATGTATGAGTGTGTTATTTCCGATTGACGAATGGGCTGAGATAGACAAGACTACACTACGTTCATATGTATGACGCTAAATGGTATTTTTATTGCTAAAAAGATAATATGAAATAACAATAAAAGAAAAATTGGATGATGGAGTTGTGCCCGGTAGATGGCAATAGGCTCGCCCCCTATTACATGGGACTTAAACATAACTGGCGAAATGTGGGTGTACCATAGGTACACCTCTGCCTAACCCTTCGGAGAAACAAGGCGTGATGTTATGTTTATGTTATGTAATAAAAGAAAAATACCGTTTATAGATTTTGTTTTGAACTGAAATAAAATAGCATTTCATACTATGTGAAATTTTGTTTTATTATATACTGAATATACCTATTCACAAATTAATCGAATTGAGGCAAGTTGATGTCTTTATTGTCTATCTCAGCCCATTCGTCAATCGGAAATAACACACTCATACATAAAATACATAGCTATCCTACTTCGTTAGTCAGAACGACCGGGATAGTAAAACACTACGTGGGGGGAATCCCCAGAGCTCATGTTCATGGAGTTCATGTTGGAGATAAAACGAGACGGAAAATACAAAAATCAACACCGAACCGAACTTCAAGGAATTGTGTGTAGTTATAATGTAAATATTTATATAAAAGTAAGCACAGTTATTTAAACCATTTGTAAGCTCCTGTACCGCTCAAAATTCAATTATAATACTACCAATTTAAGAAGGTTGGTACAATGTACTGTGCAGCCGCTTTTATGCAGTCATTCGAATTTGTTTGGTTAATCGTGTGATTTCTTTTCCTATGATTTCCTTTATCTGAGTAGTTAGAAGGATTTTTCTGCTAAAACTTTAAGGATAAACAATTTAATAAAAGTAGGTACTAATTATTAGTTGAATCATAATTACCGTCACTTAATAATAACTCATGTATTGGAGCGTTACATTATAGCGTAGCCAGATTTTAATTAAAATGGAATAACTCTTTAAAGAGTTGGAATGGAAACATCTAATTTCACATGATGCTTTGAGTTCATAAAAGGTACAAACCACCATAATTGGTAAGTTTCTAGGGTTTCTCATTGAAGCGCAAGGATCGATTTTAGGGTTTTTGAAAAAACATGTCTAAATTTCCAACGGTGTCGATTATATTATATGTAGAAAAAATAAAATTGCACAAATTAAGACCCACCGGCGTAAAAAAATCCTAGTTGTATGTCATGCCGTTTAAGAGATACAGCAATTTGCTAAACGTTACCCCAGCGGCATCCTGAACAACTCTGAAACCTCAAGACGCACAAATTTCATCTTTTGGGCACAATTATGCACAAATTACATCTTTCTAAGTAGCTAGTTTGTATTTAGCTACGACCACCGGTTAAAAAACATGCCGCTGGGGTAACGTTACTCCAGCGGAATCTGTTTTTCGTGAATATCTTTGGATCGGCTGGACGCACTAATTATAAATTTCGGGCACAATTATACGAGATGAGGTGCTAATTATCTGTGAAGGCGAAATCCTGAAAAGCGACAACTTTCCGCTGGCGTAACGTACTCGTACACGATGATAATATTGTTGTGAACTAGTAAGTGCTGCCATAATATGCTTCTTCTTTCAAAGTTGTGTTCAAAAACATAACCTTGTCTTTGCTGTCGCGCAGTCAGGTATCTATTATTTTTCATTTCATTTATTCATTTAACATTGTGTTGAACTTTACATATTAGATAAAATTATCACATGTAGAAACAATAAGTACATTTAAAAGCCCAATTAAAATTGATGTGAAAAGTATATTCAAGAGTTAATTCATTTAAATTATGTCAACAAATAAAAATGTCAAATCAATAGCAAGTATAATGTCAAAATATATATGTATATATAAGTAATTCAACAAAAAAATATTTAATTCAAAGCTCGATCACTGCTATTATTTTATGTGACTATTATTATCAACATCATTTGACATAAACTCTGATATCGAGTTTAAACATTTTTCCAACAAGAAAGCTTTTAATTTAGTTGTAAGAGAGTGAGAGCTATAAATGAATAATTTTAAATCGGTCGGTAACCTTTTAAATAACTCCACTGCTTGGTATCTAGAACAATACTTAGCTTTGTTAAAATTTGATACCATTTTGTGTTTAAAATCCTTCCTTCTTGTGCTTTTTCTTATCTTATGTTCCTCTTGTGATTCATACCCATGAATATACTTGGCAAAGTGATCTAAGATTACTAATATATATAAACTTGGTACTGTTAAAATGTCTAATTCTTTAAAGTGCTCTCTACATGAGTCTCTTTGTCCTTACTCTTACTACTAATTTGTCCTTATGGCACGTTTCTGTAAAATAATGCTTTCTGACAGTTATAAGAGCTGTTACCACAAAGCATTATGCTGTATCTTATACTAGGTTATAAGCCCGTAATATTTATAGTCTTTAGTTGCAACATATTTCTTAGGCTCTTCGAGTGCAGAGCATGCTGATGAAATTGAAGAGTCAGTAGCAGCAAGCTCCTATTTCCAATTTAAATGCACATCTATGTTAATGCCTAAAAATTTTACTTTGTCCAATAACTCAATCTTGTCTCCTTTGATTTGTACATCCAAATTGTCATTATGGCTAGTTGTAGTTTTAAATAAAATGATGTTAGTCTTACTTGTATTTAGCAAAAGGTTATTGGCTGTAAACCAAGCGCAGAGGTTTTGTAGGCTTTTATTTACATTTTGGTCATTCTTTTAAGTCATTCGCCCCAATTATTATATTTGTATCATCTGCAAAAACAACAAGTTTTACATCAGGCTGTATGTAAATAAAATGAATAGTATTGGTCCTAACATGGACCCTTGGGGTACAATACGTTGTATATTTGTAAGTTTACAGGTTTATATGATTTCAAGATTACTTTTATCGATGCTTTTTAATTCGACAAACATTCGCCTATTTTTTTAAGTATTATCTTATAAGTTGTAAGGACTTGCCTCTGATATCATAATATTCATGTTTAGTTAGTAGAAATTCACAATCGATCGTATCAAAAGCGGAGCTAAGGTCGATGAATAACCCAGCCACTTTCATTTTGTCATGTAATTTATTAATTATGCCATTTATTGCATCTAAGCAACCGACGCCTGTTTGATACCCAAATTGTCTTAAATTAATGACGTTATTTACGTTTAAATGTACCATTAGCCTAGTTTTAATGATTTTTTGCAAATACTTTTGATAAGATTGGCAAAAGGGATATATATAGGTCGGTAATTTTTCGGATCAGTCTTATGACCTTTTTTGAATATTGGAACTAGTTTCAACTGGTCTGGAAAGACCAACTCTTCGAAACATTTATTTAAAAAATCAAAGAGAGAATGCCAGTCTATATTCTCCTTTAAAATCGATATCGGTATCTAAGTCATCAAAGCCACAAAATTTTTTATTGGCCATTGTACTAATAATCTTTGTGATTTCAGATGGTGTGGTTATAGGTTAAATCGCTTTCGACTCTTTTTGTACTTTCTAATAGAAAAGTCATTGCCCTCTCTTTTTGATTACTAGCGAGTGACGATTTAACACAAAACTGTCAATGAAAGTCAGTTATCACTTCATTGTTCACTTTTAGGATTAAACGACGAGTACATTGCCCATTTGTGTTTTTGCCCATGTGTTTTATTTGTTAAGTTATATTTGTGGCGGTATTTAAATGATTTATTACGGCCTTTTTTTTTGGTTTGCTGAATAATTCGAATATAGTTGTTTTTATACTTTTAAGACAGGCATTACTTATTGTACCGGAGCATAGTACTTACTCTTTTCATCTTACTTGAAACTTTAACCCCTTTAGTAATCCACTGTATTGATGTGTTTTATATGGCTTTATTCTAATTGACTTCCTTCGCTTCGGTAACAATCTCGGAATGCTTTACAAAGACAGCTTATAAAATTATTTATTCCCATATTAATCCAATTTTTTTATCTCATATTTTCTTATTATATTGCCAATCAGCAATTTTGTAGCGGGTCCAACTGCCTAGGGTGCGACGGACGAACTTTTAAGTACAACCATTCGTGAAGGTTTTTTTTTAGTGTTGCCATAACAAAGATACGAGAGGTACCTACCTACCTAGTAGTGAATGGGCACTTGTTTTTATAATAAACAAGATTTGCTTACATTCTTAGAATACTGTAGGTAATCTTGCTAAAGTAGGTATTGCCCGATAAAATTGAAGTCTCCGCGTTATTTGTTCGATAATGATTATTATCAATAAGATAGGCATTGCTTGAAAAAAAAAATAGCATCGACTATCTCAATTATACATCTCTCTCTTTTACTGATAAGATAAGAAATTACCTAAATTGATGTCAGGTTCACTTACGTTGCATGATTAGATTTTTAAAACAATATTTTTATCGATTGTCTAGATCCCATCTTTGAGAAGTACATACAATAAAATTTAAAGCCAATCATGATTTCTAAAATTGTCCAGTGTAAATTGCTTTTTTATGTCAAATTTTAATATGAAGTAGGATAGTGAACAGAATTTTGATAGTGATACCCACTAAATGTATTTATACTCCGGAAACGGCAGAATATTATGAACATTTAGAATTATGTAAAAACTCTATAACATTATTATTAATTAATATTACTATTACTAAGAATATAAATAAAATAGGGGTGCTATCTTGATAATATTCAGTCATTTCTTATAGTATTTCTTTGCCAATGATTTGAAACGTGGCGTATTCCATGTCGTCTGTATTATCTATGAATAAGCTTGCAACTTGGAAGTACAGAACGGCCGTCGCGCGTCGAGAGAATGTGTTCATCACACCTGTCAGTTTCATACTAACGAATATGTGTTTCACGAATTTGATCCTAAGGATCAACTAGAAATAGTCCCGGGTGGCAGGAATGCATTCTCTCGACGGCCGGACTCTACAAGTGTGTCTCCATAGGGTTCTAGAACGGTTCCCTGGGCGAGGGAAAATTTATTGATTATTCCAGAAAGTGTTCCAGCAATGTGGCCATGATGTGCAACTTATAGACATTTATCACGGACGACGTGTGTCCGTTTATCCTTAAGAGGGTCAAAGATGTAACGGTTAATGCCTGTGGTTCCTTTAACCTGAAACAAATCGTTACGCAGGTATACTGGTCGACCATAGTGTCTGGGAGTCTTCATAAAGACTGCCCATTTATCTATGCTAAACTTTGATCAATAGGAGTTATAGGAATCAGGCAGAAGTGCCTATTTCAGTTAATATTGCCCATGTCATACTTTACTCGAAAAAAGACAAAATAAGGGCTGCGTTTTTGTATTCTGAATGCTATTGTATACTTGCAGTTTTCCAGTTTTTAACTACGGAAACCATAGATATCTGTGACGGAAACACTGTCAAGTGTTGCCAGTTAGGGTTTACCACTGGCAAGTCTTGGTAGAATTCATGTAAACACTGATTGCCGTTGACAAAAAATATTATTAAAGACCCATTTTTAAAAATATTTTATAGAATATGTTTGTTATCTTTTGATCGACTGAAATATGATTGTAATAAGTATAATTATCCATTGCATCATCGCAGATGTTTGAGAGGAAGATAAAGATGACAAAGATTACGTAGTAGGTACCTAGATCATGGACCTCATCGTTGAGAGCCACGAATACCCGATGTAAAGGATATTTTTCTAAAACTGTGAAGATGAGTGTGAAACTGTATTTTTCGTAACTAATGCTGTCTATAATCTTGCCTATTTCCCATTGAGGTAGGCAGAATCCACAGATACGACGCTTACATCGTTTTAATTTATCCACAAACACACAGGTAGTTTCGGGTGCTATGCACCTGACTTTTTCAAAAAAGATAATCAGTCTTTATCCTTCTACATCGTCCCAGAGCTCGGCAGTTCATAATAATAATAATTTTAACATTCGTATTTTTAATTCGTTTTGCTAATCGCCTTTCATCATTTTCACGCCATCTTTTAATTTTTACCGCTACGTCATTTAATATATAAATCTATTATGGCTGCTTTGAAGATAACCCTAAGTACCTAGCAGCACAATGGTTTCCTTGGTGTATTTTTATTGCTACAGTAATTTATAGGGATTAATCCCTTACCGTAAGTTTGCATTTATTCTTATAAAAAATATTGTAATTAGCCTCTGTTATCAATTATTATTAATCACTATAATTAACTTTTATTTCTTGATTGTTTTTCTGTAGGTACTAGACATTTTATTTTTTTATTCAATAAAGGTTATCGATATGATTGTAGATACGTTGTTTCATTTGGGCATGCCCAAATACCTACACGTTGCCTAAGAACTTAATTATAACAGAATCTGTGAGATACAATACATACACGTTTTTTTGCAATTTGCAGGTCAGTATTGTATTAGGTTGTAGGGTAAAACCGGGATAGATGCCCCACTTTTCGAAAGTGTTTCATTATTTGAATACCAAACATATTTGCATAGATTGTCCCTGTAATATAGTTAGTTTAATCATTTATAGAGCTTTAGAAACTGTATTTATTTACCTAACCATTACTGGTTTTGCAAAAATTAAATTCTTGCGAAACACTTTTTTTGGGGATAGGTGCCTACCTATATGGATAGATGCCTCACTATGAAATCGCTTAGGAGGATAGATGCCTGTGATGTGGGATAGATGCCTTTTTAAATAATCAACAAGAATACGTAATCACAATGTAATATTTATTTATTATCTTCATATGTAGGTAATATAAAATGCTTAACCATAATTATATTTATGCATCTCTTTAACAAAAAATACAAAAAAAAAACTGTTTAAGCAATAACATATTAAAAGTATCATAGAATCATCTCAAACGAAACATTCCCGTTTTAACGTAGAAATAATTATTTAACATTTAAAAAAAAACAACATTTATATACATCTCTAACAAAATAAAAATGAATAATTTCGTTTAACCTTAGTAATTATTTAAACATTAAAAAAAATCAACATGTTTGTAAGGAACTATCCTTCATTAAGTGGAACCGGAAATCATTTTAAGTTTTCCACATCTTGAGCAATAGTTCTTAAAAAGTGTGCATGTTTCGTGCAGCCACTTCTGACACATAATACACTGAATCCAATCAGATTTGGACTTCGTATTATTATAGGTATCGAAGCATTCTACGCAAACATTTTCATCTATAGCATTAGTCTCTTCTAATTTATTTTTTTTAGTTTTTTTCACGGGTAGTCCTATGGTTTTTTTACCTTTTTCAGCATTAAGTGAGAGGTGATCTTCATTTTCACTGTTTGAACTATAAATAGCTTGTCTTTTACGTGATCCACGATCCCCAATTCTTTTTTATCCATTTCATTGAAAGCTGACTGTAGCTGCTCTGTTGTCCAAGAAATTACTCGAGCTCGTACGCCCTCCTTTCTTTTGTATTTTCTTGGCATGGCTCACCTACAATAAGCAAAGTAAGTATAAATAAAACACTGTATCTACACTCATTTCATCAAATTCGAATTATGAAAATAAAATTGGACACATTTTATTTTTTGGTGGGTAAAATCATCCAATGATAACCCTCGCTTTTGGGCGGAGCGGGAGATAGTGCCAGACTCTTACTGACTAAAAGCCTACCCTGTTCTTTCAAGCCTTCACACCGGGGCTCGAGCTATCTTTCTAAACTAACCCTGGCCTCGAAACTAAGCCTACTCTTCGACCCAGCTGGGCCCCTTCTGTTGCTGATAACTCCTTGAGGCGCGCGGGAACAGTGGGCGCCGACGACGACTTGGGCTCGGTCCGGAAAATTACCGGACGGTCGAACAGCGAGCTACCCGTTGCTCGCTGTCCGCAAGCCCGCGCCTACGGTGGCTGGAAATCGGGATCGGAATCCAGGCAGCGGCGGCGCTCGCAGCGCCACAGCCGCTGCCTGGTGCGGTCAGCCTCCTCCTTTGCTAGCATTAATGCTTCGTAGAAGTCGGCGACCGCCTGCCATCCTCCTCGCTCCGGCCCATGGCCTAAACCAAGGCCCGGCGCGAGAAGTCTCTGCTGCCGATCACCCTCACGAGGGCACGGCGATTCTCCACCCAAGTGGGGCACACCTGGTCTGTGTGCTCCACCGTGTCCTCCGGGCGTTTAGCACAGTGGCGACACCCGGGCGTCACTTACGCGCGAATCCGGTGCAGGAACCTCCCGAACTTGCCGTGTCCGGTGAGGACCTGTGTCATGCGGAAGGTAAGGACGCCGTGAGGCCTTTCCAGCCACGTCTCAGAGAGGGGACTTACCGCCACAATTGTCCGTGTCCAAATTGGACACATTATGACAATTATTACGTACTGACGCCTATTATAATAAAAAAAAACCATAACGATACACCATTGACAAAAAGGAACTTTTATAATATAATTACAGTCTTTCATTAGGAGTCCTAACCACTTCCAATAATTCTTTCTTTTGTTTTTTTTTTCATTTATTTAATTATAGATATTCCATGAATTAGAATATCTATTAGGAAATACCAAAACATTCACGACCATGACTTAAAAATACTTTGATAGGGCTCTTGCAGTATAGAGGGATAGAAGCCCCTAAAGTCAACTATCCCTTGTAAACTCGGGGCAACTATCCTTTTCACTAGGGATAGATGCCTCTTAATATTTTATAAATAAAATAAATGCAAAGATCAGTGATTGACTCTTAAATGTGTTCTCAAAGAACCAATGTATTAAAACAATTCAAATAAAATGTAATCATTTAACTGTTTATAAAGATATGGAATAGTGAATACTTACGTTTGAAATTTTGAAGCGTTCGTCGCGTCCGCTGCGAATGTAATTCGACACACAAACGAGAAACGTCCGTCTAGCACAACAACTCGCACGTCACTGAGGTGGGGGACGCATGTGGCGCGTATGTAAACAACGAATTTGCTGTTTCGTTCTCTGGTAGTTGAGTTTTTAGAAACGAGGCATCTATCCCAGCGCGGCATCTATCCCGGTTTTACCCTACATATAATTATGTTGATTAAAATACATACGATTCGCGACCGTAAATAATATGTATTTACAGAACTATAATCATTTCAAGTCATCGATACTACTATCTAAGACCAAGTAATCATATTGAATGACTATTTCATGATTTGACAACACACACATGACTTGTGATCGGATAATCGGATGCATATTTACCTAAAGTTAATTTTTTTCTGAGGAATTATGGAAGCGGCTTCTTAATTTTTTTTTTCTTAATATAAATCCCGGGATTCCAGAAAATCCGGGAATGCACAACTAATCGGATACATGGTATGGAAATGACTTCTTAAACATGTGGTATTATATATTTAAAAAATACCGAGACACCGGGATCACACAACTATTCTTATGCTTGAAATTAATTTTTAACCCCCGCGCCCGATGCAAATATATGTGTATGTAGGGTGTAAGAGGAAGGGTAATGCGTGTCGATTCTTTAGTCAAAAAGTACTAAATTTATCAATTCCAGAATCGCGAAATTTTTACGATCGATACAAAAGTGCATTCCATATTAGCCAATACCTCAACTTTAGGTAAATATCCATCCGAATATCCGATCTCTGCACATGACATATACTATTGTAGATCGCAAAATTCAAATTATTTTACGATTTTTGCAATATACAGCTCGAGTGTCTGGGTGTATTGTTTTTTTTTTTTTTAACCGAGACTGTGCCTGAGGTACACACTTGAATCAGTGTTGCCAACTTTATTTTTACGAACCCACAAAAGGTGGTCTCTCAAACCACCAGAAAACCACTAAATCCAACTCGACCAATCTTGTGCTAAGTGCACGTTCAAACACATTTATTATTATGTACTAGCTTTTGCCCACGGCTTCGCCCGCGTGGATGTCGGTAAATATCCCTCGGGAACGTACTACCGGGATTAAAAGTACCCTATGTTCCGTAATACTCTATTGGCATGCGCGGCGCACGCCAGAAAGCTCCCAGTCGGCATGATTTTTTCCGACATCTTCAGCAATCATCATATCATCACATTTCAGCCAATTTATACAAAACCTTAATGAATTATACACCTAAACATTCCTCATGAATCACTCCGTCCATTGGTGAAAACCGGATGAAAATCCGTTCGGTAGTTTTTGAGTGGGAGGACTTTGCTTAATTAAAATTATGCCAGTCACGCTCTAATAACAAATAAATAAATTTTGACCGTGTGGACCGATTTTAATAAAAACTTATGTATATAAAAAAACAACCGACTTCCAAAAAAAAAAAAAACTACAAAGTGAAAAATAATTTTTATTGTGTAAGTCGGTGTCTTTGGTTTAGTATTTTCGATATTGCCACCGACTTCCGAAATCAAAGTTATTTTTCACTTTGTAGTGTTTTCTTTTTATAATATTTTTTTTTTATTTTCCGCTTTTTAGTTGTGGTACCTACCCCACCCAGATTCGTATACCACTGCTTGCTAAGTAAATAACAGTGACAGGAAGTTATTATAATAAAATCATCAACATACTAAATTGTAAAAAATACGTGTTATTGAAACTAACGCAAAAACCACTCGTCTCATCAGAATTTAACCAAAATATGCGACCACCTGGAGTAGGTACCTATAACCCTTTCAAACTCAGATCAACAAGCTTTCAAATAAAAACTTTGCAAAAAGCAAATAATACACTACCGTCCAAAAGTTTGGAAGCACACCTGTGTTCAAACAACACAAATGAATACCGACCATAGGCGGGAAAAATTAGCAATAAACTATCGTTTTACAAGCTTTTACGATTGTTTACATAAAAATAAAAGGATTGTTATTCCGCATTCATGAAGTTTTAACTAACTCCTTAGTTTTGACGAAACACGTGTTTTATGACTTAATCCGTCGGGTACTTTATTGTTGCAATGGTGTGGTTTTATTGATAATATTTGGTGGTTTTAACTTTTTAAGACCCTGTTTAGTCCAACTGGAGCATTGGCACGTGAAAGTTGTGATATTAACATTGTCCGTATTCGAAAGATATCGACGACTCCTTTGACCTTTTTTTTCTTCTGAAAATGGCAAAACGCAAGCAATTCACGCTCGAACAGAGAAAGCGCTATTTGTACTTTTGAGGAAGGATACAGTGAACGTCAAATCGCAGGAAGGCTCGGAATCTAGTAAAGTTGTTCACTACCTATACCCTTGTTAGAAATTGAGAAACTGGGAAAAATGAAGATAGAAAGAGATCTGGTAGGCCCAAATCCACAACAAGGCACGAAGACAACTTCATCAGGATTCTCTCTAAACGGAATCGACGCTTAACTGTACTACACTACAAATCACCGCAACTCTGAATGAAACCACCTGTTTCAAAAACAACTGTTAAAAGGCGTTTATTGTCTGCGGGACTAAGAGGATGTGTGGCAGCTAAAAAACCAAAACTAACAATTCGACATTAGAAAAATAGACTAGAATGGGCAAAAGCGCACCAAAACTGGACAATAGAGCAATGGGAAAATGTTCTTTGGAGTGACGAATCAAAGTTTCAGATTTTCGGATCCAACAGATGTGTGTTTGTACGCCGCGCCGGTCAAAAGAGCTTCAGAGGGGCTTCAGAGACATGTACTGTGCCTCTGTACCTGTGTATTAAACAAAACTGTGTGTCTATGCCTGTGTATTAAACATGGTGGAGGTAATGTCATAGTTTGGGGGTGTTTTGGCAACAATAAACCCGGAAATCTTGTGAGAATAACCGGAAAACTAAACAAGGAAGGTTACTTGAAAATTCTCCAAAATTCCGCCGTACCTAGTGGACTAAATCTAATTGGTCCTGGATTCATTTTCCAACAGGATAATGATCCTAAGCATTCTTCTAAACTGTGCCAGACCTTTTTGAACAAGAAAAAAGATGAAAAAATCTTAAACATCATGCAATGGCCATCTCAATCATCTGATCTTTCTCCCATTGAGCTTGTTTGGGATGAACTCAATAGAAGGGTGAAAATCGTTCTCCTATGAGCTCAGAACATTTGTGGAAGCTATTAAAGAGCAAATGGAACAAATTAGATGAAGATTATTTTAATAAATTAATTAATAGAATGCCTAGAATATGCGAGAAGCTAATAGGAAAAAGGAGGACACTATGATGGAGCTAAAATTTAATTTAATTTTATATTGTATGTAAAATTTTTGTTCTGCTTAAATTAGTTTTTGTCTACATTTTAATTTTTTAACAATACCTACATTGAAATTGAAATGACTTTGTTTTGTTTTATTTGATTTTACCTTGCTGCTTCCAAACTTTTGGACGGAACTCTTGTCGCGCTAAGTCGTGTCAGAAGTTTGGAAGGTGTGGTTTAATCAGGTTTGGACGCCGTAGCCAACAAATTATTAAATCAACCACACGACGACATATCGTTGACGAAATCTGTCTTCAGACAATCAAGGCCACACATAACATACCTACGACTCAAGTAGCGCAATTTGAAGCATATTACCATTGAAATCATTTATAGCCAGAGTACATCTCATGACAATTCCAATAAGCCCAAACACGGCTAGGATACATTGTTTTATTACGGAGTTCCGGTGCCTACCTTCCGGCTTCATCATTAGATCAGTTCGATTCGAACCATTTTTATCAGCACCATTTATTTAAATTTACTTCGTCATAGTCGCGTAACTATCTTAATCGAGATATCTTATCGTGGCGTTAAGGCCGTGAAAGAGTTCCCGTTGCCGTCTGTGGTCTTCTTCATCAGTTCTATTTCATCAATTGATACTTTCTGAAGGCAAATGCTTGTCTTGTTTCTCCTACTTTTTTTTGAAGTCGGTTAAAATAAAGACTAAAATGATAGGTACCTCAAGAAGTGAAGATACGAACTATGACTACATTTCCAATCCCTTAAATCTCTTAAAATTAAAAGTGGTATCCAAAATGTTTAATATTATTTTAACTTCAGTAGCTCAAACGTGTAGATAACGCGAACTACATTTTGCGCGCTCTCTCTCGCACACTGCTTGACGTCTCGCTGTATAAGCCCACGTTCGCCCGAACGTAAAAATATCGCGGCGGTATTTTAACGCGCACTGGATTTTCAACTCTCGGTGTTGAGCCGAGCATTGAGAATCCAACGAGAGTGCATGCCAGCGCGTCGAAAAAACACGCTGTTGGATTTTCAACTCTCGGCGCGAATTAGAGCGTTAACAATCCAGTGCCAGTGCAAAAAAACGCTGCGATATTTTTACGTCCGTGCGAACGTCTGCTTACAGAGTGCGCGCGAAGTGTAGTTCGCATTATCGCGACAATGTAGCCGTAGCATAATAATTTAAGAAACTAGGGTTGAGTTGGGCACGACGCAACTTACAACGCGTTGCATGATTAGGAGTTGGGTCGATTTGGTTGCTCGCAAGTGTAGTTTGTGATTGGTAGCGTCGTGTGGCGACCGCCATTGACATACTAGTGCTGAGACATTCTGGCTACTTATTGGGGATTTGAGTTTGTAACTGGTTATTGTAGACACTGGGCCTTAGATTTTGGAAATAAAACTAGATATCTTTTTATCAAATTTATTTTAATCGACAAAACTAGTGTATGTGACCTGTGACAGTGAAATTGAACAAGTGCGAGCACATTCGGTCAAGAAATGTAACAGCAGAGATTAGATACATAACAAAAAAAAATTACATACTTTCTATACAATTAAAGCACCTTTTTGTACAAGTTTGACCTTAAATTTTAAATAAATAATACTTATTTTATTTTATGGCCCGAGAATCGTGGATAAGTAAAATCAACAAATGTCTTGTCGTCATTTCAACTGGACCGTCTGTGCCCGCTCTTACACAAGTATATTCAATAATATTTAACACACAGTTACTTCATCCTAACAAATAACTCATACCTATAAGAATATTAAGCTGTAGATTAAGATTATTTAAAATAACACCATCTTTTGACGGCCAACATCCAGATAAAAAATAAACTAGTACAAGTACAGTGCTACAAGTATCTTTTGGCACTCGAATGACGTTGACAGGGAGGCCCAATTGTTTTGTGAAATACAGGGTTATTTTAAATTGGATAGCTACACTCCACAGACGTGATGGGTATCGAACTGTCGATATCTAAACACGACAAAATAAAAAAATAACAAATACACACGTAAACATAAAACACCCGTCTGTTTCCGACGAGGAATAAAAAAGGTTTGATAAAAAAAAAAAACTTTTTGGGAGGTCAACAACCGCTGTTAGTGTTGTTACTTGAAGTATGAGTTGAGAAAAACTGTTTTCTTATGTTTTATCGGGTTTAGATATCGATAACCATCACGTCTGTGAAGTTTACACAAAAAATAAAACAACAGATTTTTTACACTTATTTTAAATGACTACAATAACTGCAGCCCATGACCCCCACAAAAAAATCATCAAATTAATTAAATTTTTGTTTTATCATGGTTAGATATCGATACCCATCGCGTCTGCGGAGTTTAGCTAGCCAATTTAAAATAACCCTGTACAATGAAAAAACAAGATGGCGATGATGGTGGATGGGATTAGTTCCGATTTTGGCGCCAAAAGAACTTTGTTGCGCTCTATACACAATACACACCGCAGCACCTATAGTTTTTGAAATTATCTGAATGATGGCCTCTCGGCTCTCCATTCTACACTTTATGAGGTCTATCACAACTATGTTTGTCAACCGATCTGTAGATAGTACTTTTCAAACCAGATAATTTAAATAACATTATAATAATTACTTGAGATTACTGGTTACTCAGCTATAGAAATCAGTCTAACATTAAGAAAACACATTAACGAAACCCGACGCGTCACTCCACTCACAATACTTTTGACCACGTTTGCGTGCCGTCGGTTTGCAAGTTTACAATCATAATATTATAAATGTTAAACGGAATTCTATATAATAATGACATAGGCAGTAGCCCCCTAATGAATATATTAAATCAATGGTAGGATCATATAAATTATAAATTTAAATCAAATGAGACATCAAACGCAGGAATTATCTTTTACAATAAAAAAATGGGTAGCGTCAATTGAGAGACTTCCAATGTTCTACTAAAATGTTCTAAAAAAGTCTACTTAACGGGGAAGCGCTAAGGTAGCCCGCGAATTCATGAAATAGTCGATTCAATAGGATTATTTGGTCTAAGAGATTTGTAATCATGACTTTAATAATTATAACTCTGTAAATACATATAATTTGTTACGGTCGCGAATCATATTTTAATCAACGTACAACCTAATACTGACCTGCAAATTGCAAAAAAGTAAGAAAATTTGAATTTCGCGGGTTACCTGGCGCTTTCACCTTGAATGTAAATATGTTTTTTTTTTATATTTAAGTCGATATTATGTATTGTTAATGTTACCATTTAATCGCCTATGCTGCTTTACACGGCTGGGCTTCTAAACTCGGGGCTAGGCAGTGGATAGCAGGAGTTTTCTTAAACTAAAAACTGAAGGAATTATTAATCCGCAATGGCCCGGATAAGCTTGAGGTCTTAAACATATGACACATTAATTTCGCCCTCAAAAATATTACTGGTCTTACAATATTCACAGTTCATTATTTAAATATCTAACAATAGTACAGACGCCAGCACATCAAGCTACCCGAAACTGTCAAATTTTCCTAATCATTTTTGAACCTAATGCATTAGCGATAAAGTTGAAAATATATTAACCTTTTGAACGCCAGAGCATAAGCGCACGCGCGTGCCCTCCACGCCAAGCCACAATTTCACCGCGTTTAATTTCTATTTTTTTGTCATCAAATTTCTCTATATCCATGGTATAATTTAATTCGTTTCAAGCAATTAAATATGGACAAGAGCTTAAATATTTAAGGTATACAAATAAAAACACACAAAAGTAATGATTTAATTGTTTATTTCGTGATAAAGTGCACCGCATTTTTTGTCACATATTTGTGTCGTTGGCGTACAGGGCACGCGCTTGCTTGTCACGTATATGTGACAATGGCGTTCAAAAGGTTAAAGAAATTTGACAGATTGTAGTAGCTTGTTGTAATGGCGTATGTACTTTAAAAAAAAGTTGATTGCGTCGACTATCGTTTGATGTGTTGCTTTAACTAGGTATACGGTAAATTATTTTTTCAAGCCAGTGTGGATGGATTCTGAACCCCACCCTAATTGCGTAACACACCTTCAATCACAATCCGAGAGCTTTGAACGAAATTCCGAATCCATTACTTCATAGGTTTGAAATATTCATCTGCTACACAACGTAAATAACGCAATGAAAGTTGCCATTTTATGTGTTACAATTACTCCGCGGGTCAAATTGAAAAACGCTGAAAGAATGAGCTCAATTTTAAAGAAATAAAAATCATCTTTCATAACGTCTAAATCAAAAATGCGCGCCACTAAGTTTTCTATATAAACAAATGGAATGTGTACGTGCAGCAATGATGGCGCACAGTTTTAAATTAGATTATCTATAACTTTACTTAGTTACAGCAAAGGATGAAACCTAAGGGCTGATTTTACAATAACCATCTAAGTTTTATCTGAGAAATAAATATCGACTGTTTGACTGCTTTTGTATAGAAAATATCGACCCTTTTCAGGAAGAACATCGTAAGCGACAATTTGCACTTTTTACAAGAAAGGGTTTTTTCTTTCCTAATTAACGATGTTTTCATTTACGATGATAATTTCTAACCACAATAAAGTCGTGTAAATTTAAAATAAAATTTAAGAGTAATCGCGACAAGATGTAAAACTGTCTAATTAAGAGGTTACGAAGAAAAAATAGTTTTGTGATTTTTGTCGCTTACGATGGTTTACCTGAAAAGGCTCGATATGTCAAACCACCATTTTTATTCATAATACATCGGCCCTAAGTATTTTAGCCTCATAGACACTAAATATGTATAATAAATTAAGAATCTAATGAGACAGTAAATATTTTATTTAAATAATTTGGATAATATTGATAATTCTTCGTAGGCGTCTGACACAGTCTAATTTACAAGCGTCACACAGTGTAGATACAGCTTTACAACTAATTATACATAGTTACAAGAAATAATACTTAAAAAGAAAATTCATATACTGAACACATTAAGTTCGTATTATTTACGTTTTACATTAAAAAAGGTCACTTTTTTAAATAAAACATGGACGGCATGAAATGGGAATTTTGGGATTACTATTTTAGTCTAAAATCCTTTAAAGCTGAACATTAAATTACATCTTTTTTAATTGCCGTCATTTTAAAATGCCGATATAGGTAAGTTTACAATGAAGGATATAGATAAAATACGCCTAAGATTTTTTTAAGACGAGATGAAGTCTAGATTTTTCTACCTCGACTACAATTACACACATCATGCATATTATTTTAGAATTTTCGCGTTGCCAGAAATTCCAATAACTAACAAGTCTCGTTGACATGTATATGTCTGTTAAAAGTCAAGTTTAACAGTCGGTACTGTTTTGTACATTTTAATGTTATGTTTCAACATTATTGATATATATTTTAAAACATTAGGAAAAATAATAACTATTATTATCCTCCAGTTTCAACTCCCTGTATTATCATGAATATTCGTTCCAACAGCCGTGAAATAAAATAATTTATGTAAGAACAATGATACAAATGTAATAAAAATGCCGTTCTCTGGAAATGATCAAGTTTTTTGAGCCGTTGAGCTGTGCTTGTTTTTATAATCAAAACGGATCAAACTTTCTTGACAAATCACAATTCTATTAGAGTGATATTTTTATCAAATAGTACCTAAACTTCAAATGGTTAAAAACAAGACTAGAACAATTTCAGGTCGAAAACACCACTTACAAACTTTTAAAAAGACGACAAAAGCACAAAATAAAGGCATAGGCATACGGGGAGGGGGGGGGGGGGGGGAAGAGCTTTCAACACCCCTAGGCTCTTCCTGACTCTCATATTATGTATTTGCTAAATTACGTACATGCAGAAGTTCTTACGCCAAAAGCTGGGTACGCCCATAAATTGCTGCAACCCAGTATGTTCAGACTTAAGGGCTCTAGCACCACGCGGCCTCGACTACGGCTATTGGCTGCAAGGACCAGTGGGGCAATTGCGTAACACACTTACAGTAGGAATCGGTTTCATTTTGGCAGTTCAACAACATTCATTGCGTCATTCATGTTGTTGAGCAGACAAATTTTTCGACCATATGAAGCAATGGATTAGCAGTTTGCTTCAAAATAATTCAGATTGTGATTGACAGTGTGTTGCGCAATTAGGGTGCAGGTTAAACTATAATGTCTGTTCCTAAATTATCTGAGGAAAGTGTAAACAAACCCCGTACAGATTAAAGTCTTACGAAATCGCTCACTAACGGGTTAGTAACACATCCATCTATAGCGTGACTGGTAATTAGTGACCGATACTTAAACACATGATTGTACTCATGAAAACAAACAACTTTTACTATGGGACCAAACCTGAAATCGTGAAAAAAAATCAGCTGGTTCCTACATTTTGACGAATTATGCGAGCATAAATGTAGGGAGCAGCAGATTTTTTTTTCACGATTTCAGGTTTGGTCCCATAGTAAAAGTTGTTTGTTATCATGAGTACTATCATGTGTTTAAGTATCGGTCACTAATTACCAGTCACGCTATATATATCGGGTGTAAAAAAACACTAACGAAGCCGAAAGTTACATGTTCTTCCCATCATTACAATTTTTTTTTTGTTCTGGACCATACCTGGGAACCTTCTGGTTACGGAAATATTGAAGGTCAAAGTTCCAACTTTATTACTTACGTTTTATTAAGAAAGCTGTACTTTATATACCGGCACGACCCCTATACTGTTGTATGCAACAGTAAGCACTATGTTTTGCGCGCGTTACATTGCGTGTTACCATAAAAAAAGTGATTTTTCACATCAAAAAAGAAAGTCGTTTCCCAGCAATAAATTTTGGCCTATGTTACTTGGTTCGATGGGCAGTATGCGTAGTTAACGGGTATGTGATGTGTCTTTTTACACCCTGTATATACCTCCTTACTAATAAACGTTGTATAGCGTCTGTATAGTTACACAACGCTTTGTCTTCTTCTTCCGAAAGTCAAATTACTGACGACTGAAAGAGAGAAATCGGTGTGTAACTATTCATCTGATATAATACGTTTATTAGTAAGGAGAACAGAAGATTTAAACTTTTTATCTCACCTCTAATATTACGGCTTCATTGTCGTAATAACGCGAACTACACTTCGCGCGCTATGTAGGCGTAGAATTATTGTTTGAATAACACGACGAAAATTAAAAACATCTTTAAGGTGATTTAAAATTAGAATTTCAGGTTTAAGTAGGTATTCAAATGATCAAATTAAGGCACTCGATTTGTAAGCGGCACTACAATGGGGAAGGTCGGGCAAAGCTAATTGTAGATGGCGTGATCATAGCTAGGTCCCTACGGCCTACAATAAATTTGACATTTCGTTCATTCATTCCATTTCTTGTTCATTCATGAGTTTGGTTTTGTTTCACTATTTCTATAATTTCGGTGATTTCAAATGATTTTTATCAAGTATTTGACATAGAAAGTGTCAGAATTTAAAACCTTAAATATTTCCTCTTAATTACTATATTCAAAATGTTTCTACCCTCTGTTTAATTTTTTCAAAATCTCTACTAATAGCTTCTAGCCACCATATTTTAATTTTAGGGTCTCTCGGGAAATAATGGACTCCAATTTCGGAGTATTTAGTAACACAACAACGCGTCATTTTCGCAAAAATAAAATAAAACCACCTCACGCCTTGTATTATTGGCTTGTGTTGGGAACTAGCTACGTCAGCGCCATTTTGACAGTTGCCTTCCCCATTAGCACCCACATGTACCATCGCGGTCACTTGCGATGAACCACTTTTCGACCTTATTACTAAGGTAATAAGGTTGAAAAGTGGTTCACCGCAATGGTGTCTGCGATGGCACATTTACTAAACCATTTATTTACATTTTCAACAGACACTTTTGGAACAAACTATAGTTTCTATTATAGTAAAAACCAGAAGGCCAATTCCCGTATTAAAAATGTTCAAAGTAGTAATGTCATCTCAGCGACAATCATTGTCAAAAACTTGTCAAAAATGTGAACAAATTATAAGTATTTCTGAGAGACTGAGACTAGAATGTGACCGTTCTTAAAAATACGGGAATTGCGGTCACCAGCGGGCCGAGGTCGTGACCGCGTAATTATTATTATTTGGTAAGAAGACACACTAGCAGCTAATTAGCAGATGCGTGTGTTTCTAATGCTAAGGCTACATTGTCGCGATAAGGCGAACTACACTTCGCGCTCTCTCTCTCGCACACCGCCCGACGTCTCGCTGTACCTACAACAGAGAGAGCGCGCGAAGTGTAGTTCGCGATATCGCGACAATGTAGCCGTAGCAAAGCAGTTTGGAGATATTTAATCTGTCTGTTCTTGAAGCAGTGGGAGCCGTCACCACATTTTCCGCCTATTCCATGCTTGTTACAACGCGGTCAGGCAAGAAAAAGCCTTTGAAGCAATCAAGGGCATTTTCTTTGATGTGCGCGAGGTCCCTATCAATGGCAGGCCCAGGTATTCAAAAAATTAAAGAAGTGTTTTACACAAAATTACAGTGAACACCTAAAGTTAACTGTTTGAACTACACTAAATGCCTGTAGACGTCATCATAATCATAACAATAAGGGTGCCTTTCCACTGAAAAAGAGACGAGCGGAGCTGAGCAGATAGGTACGTGCAGGAATCGTCCAATCACAGACCAGACGAGACGAGAGACGCGATGAGGATTTTAACTATTGTGATTGGTCGATTCACGCACGTCTCGCCTCAGCTCCGCTCGTCTCCGCTTCAGTGGAAACGCACCCTAAAACTTCAATTGTGTCTCGTTCAGCTCCGCTCAGTGTTAAATTCGTGCTATGTCTTAACTAGCTGACAAGAATTTATAATTCAAACTCCTTCTAACAACAGCAATTTAAAAAACATTTTTCAATCAATTTTATACCTACTTAAATAATCAGTACGTCAACACTTCGCCATCGGGAATTTTGTTTTATTATTGCTTTCAGAAAATATGTTAAGCAATAATAGACCTATGTGCTTTGACATAAGTCCTTAAGTCCATAAGTTCCTTTAAACACTTGTAGTTTACGAACATGTATGGTCAACCGCACATTGCTAGTAAGATTTGCACTACGAAAATAACTCTTACTGGATGTGCAGTGGACTGTACCTTTTAAAGTGTTGCCAACTTTTAGTGCAGCTGTTTGATCAACGCTTTGAAGGACACTACACGGCTACAGCAGTAATAACAATATAACTTATATTGTGTCTCGTTTGCATCCCGCAAAGTGTTAAATAATTATTCATCAATAGTAAGTCCAACTCAACAAGTAAAATCTATATTAAACCACTTAATTATAAGAATTGGTAATAAATACATTAAACAATAATTTAAATTGGTACTTATCGAACATAAACACTAATCAAAAATACTACATAAAAATTTAAATTTGGAATGTCATTGCTGAGATAACTTCGTTAATATCGAGATCAGTTTCAATAAAATGCATAAATTAAAATAATACTTTACAAAATTACATTAATTAATTAATTATTTCTTGCCCTGTTTACCGTATTTTCACTAAACCGCACGAAACTCGCTACCAAAATAGTGGCCATAAATATTATAAAGAAAAAAATAAAGACCACCAAAAATTGATTCCCACAAAATAAACATTTTATTACTTAAGTTTCAAAGTTCAATTGATTTATATTTGGAACAGAAAAAGGTGCAACATGCCAGTGCAACCTTCTTTGCAACATCTAAACAAAACACTCCCTTAATTTAGGTTCAGTACACATTGGTGTCAATTACGTTAATAAGTAGGTGTAAAAATCACAATCAATAAGATCACAAATATTATCTAATTAAGTGTGATGGATCAAAAATATCATGTGTCCGAAATACACAGATTAATACACAAATGGAGTACTCAAACGTGTTGAAAGGAGCAAGAGATGTGTGCCATGTTACCATGTTCATACATATACTTCCCAAATTATTCTACAGTCTGTGTGGACAATTGGATAGTGTAGTTGATCACAGCCAAGGGCGTAACAATAGGAACGCTTTGTTAACCTAGCCTAGTCTCATTATCATTCCAGCCGAAACACGTCCACAGCTGGACATAGGGCTGCTGATCATGACCACCTACCCTGTGACCGTCAAATCATAAAGGAGTTATTCCTTCACCCAGATATTAAACCAATTCAATTCTAGAACTACATGTGCTTGTTAGTACTCCATTTGCTTACTACTCTGTGAAGAGATTCTAAAAGGTACTTACAATCATTAGGTATTATTGTTGCCTGAACCGCACAGCCACACCATGTAATATTACTCTCCTTTTGTACTCTAAGCTCGTATGTAAACAATATTATTGAGCTGTTTTGATTGTGCTTTAGCGCATCTATCACAGGTTTCAACAAGATGGTACGTTCCATCACACCTTCCCTTTTCTCGTTACCAATCTACCTGTGTATTTACTTCCTAACCTTGCATTTACAAAGACATTTCACACTCAAAACACAGGCCTACTCAAAAAAATAATTTTCTTGTGTCAAACAGTGTCTTATAATTTGAAAATTTTAAATCACGAAAACGATGCATGGTGCCAATTTTAGTAAATAAACTAAATGTGATTAGTTATTGATGCCTCCATTGTAAGCATAGTCAGCTTTGTTATGCATCACCAGATGGTTGTCGACAAAGTAAAAACTGTCTGAACAGGTCTCAAAAGGCGCAGCAATCATTTCATCCACTGAAATATTAAAAAAAAAATGTCATACAGAGACCGGTTTACGGTAGTGTGTCTAGTGTGACAAGATTGAATATAGAAGGCAGCCCAATGGTATTTTGGGCGAATGCCTAGGCCCAATTTTATCCTAGTCAACAAAGTATTCAGTGCAAACGACAAGAGAAAAACCATTAATGTTCTGATCGCCCAGTGGTTTAGACCTTACTTCTCAAACACAATGTTGGTGGGTTCAAATCCAGGCAAGTACCAATGTGAGTTTTTCAATTCATATGAACCAGCCACATTTTAATATAACTCCCTCTTCCCCCAACCCGTCGCGTTGCATCGCCCGCCCGCGCTATTACTTTGTTTTCGCTTACCTTCTTTCTGACTTTTTTTCTTTTTGCTCGGCTCCTAAGGGTCGTAGCGTGATGTTTAATAGCATATAACTATCTTCGTGAATTGGGCTACCAAAAGCAGAATTTTTTTCTCAAATCTGACTTTTTGTTCACAATTTCATGGGTATTATTTTTTTTTGCATGGAACCCTAATTATTTTTATAAAACAAAAGTAGCCTAAGTTACTCCCCGTAATATCATCTATTTGCCAATGAAAGGCCCGTCAAAATCGGTCCAGCTGTTTCAGATATTAGCCGGAACAAACAGACAGACAAAAATTTTAAAAATTGATTTTTATTAAAGTACTGTATATACTTTCATGCATTTAGTAAAACATTGTTATTTTGACATTACAAGCAGACACTTCAATTTTATTTATTTGTATAGGTGTATAGATAAGTACGAAATCGCCAACCAGTCTTGATTTGGTGATCAATGCTCGTGCCTTCTCTGTATGAGAAGAGGCCTTTACCCTGCAATGGGACTATGATAGACTGGTATTATATTATTATAAATTAATTAATCTTACCTAGATCAGGGGGCAGTGTCGGAAACTCGTATATGTGTTCACAAGTGTTTCTTGAGAATGGTATACAGAAACCAAACTCAAAGTCAAACGTCTTGAGTAATGTATCTCTGAAGAAGTGCTTTTCTATCATCCTGAAGTGGTTGACGGGACGAGGTCCAACAGTGAACTCTACGCTGTAATGTTAGAAGAATTAAGTTAAAGCTGTGTTAAAAATATTGTAGGGTGTAAGAGGAAGGGTAGTGCGGGTCGATTCTACATATAGTCAAAAAGTACTAAATTTATCAATTCCTGAATTGAGAAATTTTTATGATCAATACAAAAGTGCATTCCATATTTGCCAACACCTCAACTTTAGGTAAATATGCATCCGAATATCCGATCACTGAACATAACAGTCAAAGTAACACCTGAAAAAATAAATATACAAACGTACGTGGCTCCAACAGTCTTTAGTTTCAAAAATTGAGGCGTGAACTGGTAGCGGACGAATCTCCCGGCGTTGGGGTCTAGGGGCTCCTCAGGAGCGTCCTCAGTGCCCTCACTATCCACTCCGAAGTCTGTCGGAGGCTTAGCGATCTCGAACAGCACCGTTCCACTTTCCAAGTCACGAATCTTAAATCTCGTGAAATCTATGTCATATACGTTGGCCTCGGGACTGCACATATAAGTATCCGTAATCCGGTCTAGTCTCAGAACATCGTCAGGAGTTATTCCACTGACTATTACGTCGTCTTTATTGGTATCGAGCATCGATATTGATTCGCACTTTTTCCCAACTAAACTCATTTTTGATTTGTAATGTCTAACTCGTCGCAGAATAGTAAGTAATATCAAAAATATAGGCACGATAGATTAAAATTTGATGGCATGAACTGCGTATCACACCATTATTTTATAGTGCATGTTGTTATTAATTTATTTTCTGATGAAAAATTCATTCAATGTTTGTCTTTCACGTCAAACAGAAACTATGACGGCGGAGATCGGATACAATTACTTTGTGGCGTTAACTAGCCATAAAACACATTTTGTTAAAGACTAAATAAAACACTATTTGTCGTCATTTATTAATAAAATGTATCCATTAACAATATCGTTTGGAACGCCTTATAATAAGAGTTGAGTCAGTTTTCACATTTTCCATGACTTCATCAAGTTTTGTGTACCTACTTTTTGTAATGTATCCGAACTCGATCTTACGGATTTACTGTCATTTTTCAAAATACTATTGCTTTTATTTAAAACTTATGAATTGCCTTTGTGAATTAATAATTTTCGAAATTAGCCGGTATTTCCATTTTATTATTGAAAAAGAATTTAATTTATCGTTTGCTTGCGTGGTAAATAATACTTATGAAGAAACGTTTGCAGATCCGGTTGATTTGCGCTCCATTTCACATAATTCATAAGCAGGAAAACTAATTTTGCATTAAATTACTAGTTCAGAATAGAAACGGTGCTGTAATAAGTGTTGAAACTTAGATGAAATTCAGATTTCTATGAGTGAATAATTATAATGTGTTGTTTTGATTATGTGAACGTAGAAATACTGAAAAAGCTGCCTGCATTGTATCGGAACGTAACTTGAAACATTGACGTAATATCCGTTGCGTCATAACGAAGCATGCGCCTTGTCATTTTCATTGGTTGGTCATAGATTAAAATTATATTAATCTACCAATAATCGGGCCATCGCTCAAGTCTCGTTCTGTGATAAGTCTTCCTATAAGGTGGTAGTGGACTGTCTGATGTGCATTTAAAGTGTTACAAAATAAATATACAACATGATTATCAAGGAATAGTGAGTATTATATGTTAAGGTTAACAAGTTTGCGAATACAAATCGATTTTCGGGTAATCTACTTGAAAATTTGCCACGGTCCGCCTAGTTGTCCCATCATATCAGCAGTCGCTAATCGTGAAGTGAATCTTTAATTGTAACATTTAATTGAATCAGTTGAGTTAAATAGTTGTAATATAAAAAAGGTAGTGACAGTGACAGATCTCCAGCCCTCCAGGTCAAGGTTTGTCCGCGGAGGCAGTGAATTTCCGCGGATTTATTTAACAGATGTTTGTGTCTGTAATAGAAATAATGTAGGAAATTAAACGCAATTCTCTTTGTTTGCAGCCGTGTGACGCTCCCCCTAACAGTCGAGGAGGTAAGATTCTTTTCGTAGTAAGTTATTTTCAAGGACATTAGAGCCTGGCTCCGAAACGAGATAGTCTGCAACTTAAGTCAAGTCTGTCGTATGAAGTCAAGATGTTATTGCCAAACCTCCCCTTATTAGGAAGTATGATTTATAACAATATCTGTAACCTATCTACATCAATCACCAAGGTTTCTTATTATTCTAATTAGATTCTTGTATTAAAAGTTTATGGTAATCCTTTTTTAATTTCTCTGTTTTAATAGCAAAACTCTTTCTCTGTTTACAATGGTTGGGAATCTAGGTCAAAAATATCTTATTGATTTTTTGGTACAATACAATGGGTGCACCAGAGATTTGAATGACTGTTTATTTCAATACACTACATTAAATTTTAGTAATCTGCTTTCCTTAAAATTACAGAATATTATTATTACTCATGAAATAAAATGTCATCATCATGATTTTCTCAACATAATTTTTTTCTTCTGTTATGTATGTAGACTAGTAATCAATAAACAAGCATTCAGCCTTCCTATATTTTCTATCTTATTCTTGTACAGGCAAAAGTATCAAACCTAACAGCCAGTCCTTTGTTGTAAGCCTGCACATTCATAAAATATATAAAAAGTTTTTAAACTTTGAAACTCTTTTTTTGTGTAAGCAGGAACTAAATCACATGTTTTTTTATTTCATACTTTAATATTTGTAAAAAATTAAACAAGTTATTGGTTTTAAAATTCTGATATGTAAAGTGCACTGTGCAAAACGTGTCAGTAGTATAATCATTTAATTTACCTTATTAGTCACATTCTTATCATGGCCAAATATAACTTATCTGCGGTAGAATGTATTAGTTCATAATCCTGTTATAAACAACTAATATTTTGTTATCCATTTAATGCACAAATGGTTTAGGGTATAATTACAAATAACTTACACGTCACAAACATTACAATTACAAATTACTTGCACATCACTCATATTGAGCATAAATGTACAAACTTTAATTTGCAGTTAGAATATATGGGGGAATATGTTTTTCAACTAAAATGTTAAGTTTGTTCTTGGAATAAATTCATCCCAACTATGGAAACCCTTCATTGTGAGTGGTCCGACATGCACTTGGCTTGTTTTTTTATTTGCAGTGCTTCCTCACATTGTATTTTAAATTAATCATAATGCCATCCCCTAAACTTGGTATTCAGCTGCATCTGATTAGACTGCAAGCCAACCCCAAAATAGTTGGTAAAAAGCGGGCGGATGATGATGATCATCCCCTGTACATCTAAGTGAGGCCATTGGAGTCTACTTAGGGTATGTACTGTAGAGGCAGCCTTTAGCATGAAACCTTGGCGAGTTGTTTGACTAGTTTACAAGACAAACATTGATTTTGAAAGATAGAATAGGTTTGAATGTGATAGGACAGGCAATTTGTTTTATATTGAGGAGGTGGTAAAATAGCGCGTGTCATGTAATGTTTTTCCTATAAATGATTAAATAATAATATAGTGCTCTGTTGTATCTGATTTATCGTAGCTACATTTACCAAGCACACACCACAGTATTACATAAACATACAATACACTTAGTGAACTGCTTGGACCCATAGTATCCCTGGCAGATTGCTACAGTAGAATACCCCTACAGGTAATAGGGGATGGGAGCTAGGTTGACGGTCTAGAAAAATCATCATCATCTATCTGTCTAGCATTTTCCCAACTACTTGTTGGGGTCGGCTTCTAGCCTAACCGGATGCAGCTGAATACCAGTATTTTACATGGAGCGATTGCCTATCTGACCTCCACAACCCAGTTACTGGGTAATATCGGGAAATCGGGTGGGTCTGGTTATGGTCCAGAAAAATAAATCTTAATAAATATATTATTTTGTTCTTTCACTGGCAACTTGTTTGTGCTTTATTGAGACCCAACATTATGCCAAAGTTCAAATTCCTTTATTGCATAGATTTCGAGAAAATCCTCTGTGACAGGAAAGTGATCACCAAAAAGTTCCATTTTACCTTTTAAGGTCAGAACCCTGAAACAGTATTCAACTGAACCTACACTCCCACAAGTCATTAAGAGTTCCTTTAACATCAAATTAACATGCTAATTTTGAAATTGACCCAATTTTGCAATGCATAAGTTTATGATAACATCAATATTGATCAGCTCATCATTATTTTGGTGAACTGGTTAGAATTGCATATTCTTTCAATATTATGCTGAGGACATGTTTATGTTTTTGCATAATATATTATTACAACAGTTGCGCTAGTGATTTCAGATGGGGATAGATAGAATTATGGTGAACAGCAAAAATTAAGAAAAGATCAAATAAAAAACTACAAACTTTTTTTAAGTTTAAAAAATTGGATCATTAGATGCTTGCCTTAGGTTTCTGTTAAAACTAAGACATAGTGACAAGAATTCTTTGCAGTAAGTAAAGATTTAAATAATTTGTCTTCCTCCTGACCGAATTTCGGCCATGGCCATGGTGACCAATCTCAGTGGCAAATAGCCATCGACGCAGGAGATAACTCTGTATACACACTTCTTTTATGGGGTACTGTGTAAAATGTTATAATAAAATACCTCTCGATATTCTTCAACTAAATGAGAAGCAATTTAAAACATGCATTAAACGCACACTATGTAGACAAGCATATTATAGGTTGAATGATTATATCATAGATAAAAATGCTTGGCTAAATGCTGGTCCTGCTCCACAGCCACTTGGGCTTTGTTAATTTTTTTTTTTTGTTTGGAAAATATGCGTCCCTTTTTTTTCTGACATTATGACCTTATTGTTTACTAATCTATACAATCATTGCTAACTATAGTTTTGTATAAATTAGAAGCATCTTTTCAATTTTGTAAATGTGAGTACCATGGAGCGGTTTTATGTTATGATGTAGGTATGTTGACTTGAAAGAGTATGGCAGTTGAGAGTATGTCATGCTCACTTAAATGTCTCGCTGATGGTGGCGCGTGTGTTGGATCATTCGGTTCCCTACAAAATGGTTGAGCTGGATGGTGTTGATCCACGCGTCATGTTCGTGAACGGGCGCCGTCAGTGGAGACTGGTCATCTCTTAGCTGCCAGGGCTTATTTTTAATCTTTTGTTTTTAATTATCTATTTTTTACTTTGTTCTCACATATAGAAGCAACAAGAACAATGTACCCAGGATTTTGTAACAATTTTGATTTAAAAGAGTGTCCATGGAGTTTCTTGCCCATTCATCTACGTTTTGGAATGGGCGACTAGCTTCAATTTTCTGACTAACTGACTGACTCTTTAACAATTCAAAAGTGCCTGTAATTGGTTTAATTGAAATAAATGCTTTGAGTTTGAGATTCCCTCACTCTCATAATCCGATGGGCCGGCCACCCGACGCTTGCGGAGAGAGCTCAGGCGCACGACCAACGGCTTAACATGCTTTCCGAGGCATGGGGGTTTCACATCGCCAACGTCCAAACTAGGGTTGCTACTGAGAAATCCCTAATAGAAAACCCCAGTAACACGTTGCCCGACCTGGGAATCAAACCCAGGACCCCCACGCTCAGCAGTCGCGCTTGCGACCACGAAACCTATTAATACTGTTAATTTGAAACCATTGTAAAAGCCAATTATTTTCAAAACAGTAACTGTGGAGTTTCTTGAGGAGCTCGTGGCTAAGTAATAACAGCCGCACGGGTCGATCCATCAGGTTAAGCTACGCTTGCCGGGGTTGGTCTGTGGATGGGTGACCATCTTTACATACCGAGACTCCTCCGTGCCTCGGAAAGCACGTTAAGCCGTTGGTCCCGGCTGTCATTCGTGGATCTTTGACAGTCGTTACGGGTCGTCAGAAGCCCGAAAAGTCTGATAACCAGTCTTACCAAGGAAGTATCGTATTACCCAGTTACTGGGTTGTGGAGGTCAGATAGGCAGTCGCTCCATGTAAAATACATCCATATTATGTAGGGTGACTGGTAATTAGTGACCGATACTTAAACACATGATAACAAGCAACTTTTACTATGGCACCAATCTTGAAATCGCGAAAAAAAATTCAGCTCTTCCTTACATTTATGTTCGCATAACTCGTCAAAATGTAAGGAAGAGCTGATTTTTTTTTCGCGATTTCAGGATTGGTGCCATAGTAAAAGTTGCTTGTTATCATGTGTAAAATCATGTGTTTAAGTATCGGTCACTAATTACCAGTCATCCTATATATGGTATGGTATCCGTATGGTATTCAGCTGCATCCGGTTAGACTGGAAGCCGACCCCAACATAGTTGGGAAAAGGCTCGACAGATTGATTGATTTGAACTGTGGAGTTTCTGGCCAGGTCTTCTCCATAACGTTTCATAAGTCCCATGTAGGTTTATGTGAAATAAAATATTTTGATTTTGAGACCAACGGGGCAGTTAAAGAAATATGTACTTAGTTACCACATACAAAATGTTTTTGTACATCAAATTGTATTGAGCAAGTTATTTCGCTGACAGTACTTTGGCACACTTAAAATAAATAATACATTATTATCTACGATGGTGGTAATACTTACATTCCAATTGATAAAGGTAAATCTTATCGCGTTTTCCGGGTTTAAAGCCTTGCGAACACACCTACATGA
The DNA here is from genome assembly GCA_947568875.1 of Fissipunctia ypsillon. Classification (NCBI taxonomy): domain Eukaryota; kingdom Metazoa; phylum Arthropoda; class Insecta; order Lepidoptera; family Noctuidae; genus Fissipunctia; species Fissipunctia ypsillon. Next base: position 19,694,703 of record OX387662.1, read on the forward strand.
CATCAAAATTAGATAACAAATGTTGTGGGATTTTTTGGAAAATGCGTTAACTCACGCCTGTATTCCCCGAAAGGTTAAGCAGAGGTGTACCTGTAGTACACCCATATTTCGCCAGTTATGTTAAGTCCCATGTAACAGGGCGAGCCTATTGCCATCAATCGGGCACAAATCCTGCTTCCAGGCTGCTGCTGAGAAATTCCAGGTGGAAAAACCCAATAACACAAAAAATGCAAAAAAAAATATATGAAAAAATGGAAAATGCGTTAACTAAAAGAGTTTATTTAATTATTTAACTAGCTTTTGCCCGCGTTTTCGCATGGAGGCCGGAAATTATCCCACGGGAACGTACTACCTACCGTGATAAAAAGTATCCTATGTGTTGATACAGGTTATAAACTATCTGTGTGCCAAATTTCATCCAAATCCGTTCAGCCGTTTTTGCGTGATTGAGTAACAAACCTCCAAACATACAAACTTTCATATTTATAATATTAGTAGGATTTTATTCTTACAATCAGTCGGTAGACTATGAGCAGATGAGATGAAGTCTGAATGAAACTAAAAGAGTTATATATATTAATGTTGATGGATGGAGAGGGAGAGGAGGACCAAAGAAAAGATGGATGGATTGTGTGAGGGATGATATGCAAGACAGGGGAAAATGGAAGACAAAAACGTGTTGCGCTGACACCAAGTAACATGAGACAAGGCAGGATGATGATAATGGTATGGGAACTTTTGCCAACAATACAGGGTCAAATTGAATTCGCTAGCGAAAGTCCGCGACGTATCGATATCTAAACATGATCAAACAAAAAATAAATTAATTTGATGAGTTTTTTATCGGAGTCATCAATAATCTATATCTAAACTTAAACTTTATTAATGTCTTCATACAACAAATTACTGCTCGTACAGCTACTAAAACTCCTAGCGATTATACTTTTTTTCTTTTTAAAGTTTTATGTCTACCTGTGGACAGCGTTGTGTGTTATTAATTTATTACTAAAATTGTTTTTGTTAAATTAGTTATAGGTTCTTAAGAGCGTTTACGACGTACGGCATTTCATACAAACTTTCAAGTCCTTGTTTTTCGAAATTAATGAACTGATTTTATTGACACTTCATACGCATAAGCATAGGTCTATAAAGTTAGTTAAGAACATTTTCGAAAAATAGTGTTACAGCTAAATTCGGCCGATTTTAAATTTTCCATGGAAACAGAGATTTTTTTTTTTTTAATAAGACATTTCGAAAATGTTCTTAACCAACTTTTTAGACCTATGTATCCTGCTTATGCGTATGAAGTTTCATTAAAATCGGTTCATTCGTTTCGAAAAACAAAGAGTTGCATGCAAGTGTGTATGAAATGCCATACGTCGTAAACGCTCTAAGTTCTGTTTGCTGCACCTTTCAATAAAAAGAAAATTGTATTTTTTTTTTGTTGATTCTTAAACAGCCTAGCTAAGTTAATTAAGCAAGTATCTAAAGTCTTATCTTACCAAAAAATTCTAAAATCTTCAAATAATAACAGCCATCCATTAGTGTCAACACAAAACATAATATTTAAATAATTTATTTGCTTTTAAAATATGATTGTAATCGTCATATAACCTTGCCAAATGGTTTAAAAGTAAAAAAAAAACAAACTCAATTCTTCACTTAAAAAAAAAACTTCCTTATTCTTAATTTATGGTAGCATTTATAACGATTATGTTATTGTCTTTGACATCTGCACGAATTACACACATACTTATGAACAATGCATAGATATCTACTTCTATAGGTACCTACTAATTGTTGGAGGCAAGGTTCAAAGGAAACTGTATAACCTTAAAACAGCATAATGATACTAATTTATAGATCATGGACGGTCAACTGGCGATCTTCTTGTGTATGTCACGCACTGCTGGGGCGAGGCCATCGAGAAACATGGCGAAGCACTTGCTGTATCGCTTGATATCTCGAAGGCCTTTGAAACGCTTTGGGTCTGGCACGCTGGTCTACTCAGCAAGCTTCCTGCTTATGGCATCCCAGCTGATTTTTGTAGCTGGATATCAGACTTCCTTAGTGAACGGTCGATCAGAGTAGTCGTTGACGGCTGCTCTTCCGACTTTATGGCTATTGATGCCGGAGTTCCTCAGGGGTCTGTTCTCTCTGCAACTCTTTTCCTGCTACACATCAATGACCTACTTCAGTCTGGTATTGTTGGGTACGCAGATGACAGTACAGTTTCAGAGCGATACTTGTCTAGCGCAAGAACCAGCGGGGCCGAAGTTCGTTCCTTGAGAGAGGCCATGGTAGAGCGGACAGATTTGACCTTAAGCCATGACTCCCAGTGGGGTGATGATAATCTGGTCTCTTTTGGCTAAAAGGAGTCGTTTCGATCAAACTCCTACTTTTCGGGGTACATCTGTTCCTGTAACTGATCGGCTCGAGCTCCTAGGCATGGAGTTGACATCATGTCTCAACTTCGGAGCCACCATCGAGTACATAGCCCAAACTGCGGCCAAGAAACTGGGCATCCTAAATAGGGTGAAGCGATACTTTACGCCTGGACAGCTTTTAACTCTCTACAAAGCGCAAGTCCGATCCTGCATGGAGTATTGCAGCCATCTATGGGATGGCTCAACCAAATACCAACTTGCCGCGCTTGACTCGGTGGAACGCAGAGCTAAGAGGCTCATTGGCCACGTAAGACTGGTGGATGCCAAGCTTCATAGCTTGGCTCATCGCCGCAAGGTTGCCTGCTTCTCGGTCTACAGATTATAATTCGGGGGAGTGTGCTCAAGAACTCCACGACCTCATTCCGCCGGCCCCCTTCTATTATCGGACATCTAGACGCACTGCAGGTTACCATCCTTACCTAGTTGCTATCCCACCAATTCGCACTAAGCGTTTCCAAATGTCTTTTGTAATGCGCACAGCAAAGGAGTGGAACTCTCTGCCTGCGTCTGTGTTTCCGAACGCATACAACCCCGATCTCTTCAAAGTGAGAGTGAACAGGCTTCTTCTGGGTAAGCTCGCTCCATCGTCGACTTTGTCTCTGTCATCTCTGAACTAGACTAGAGTCAAGAGCAAACCTATCTTAAATTAAAAAAAAACAGATTTAAAAAAAATTGCTTTTCCGTTATATTAAGTATCGTTTATACTGTCATATGCATTTAGTTATTTAAAAGCTGTTATTTTGAAATTAGACACTTCAATTTTTTTTATTTGTGTAGATATTCACACAGATGTACCATATTATTTGGCAATAGTAGACTTTAAGAAGAGTGTTTGGTCCGAAGGGAAGCCGATAGGAATCGGGTTGTATGAAGGCTTTGCCCCTGCTACAGTTGCTAACATTTTGCATTAAATGACAGTTTAAAAAGGTGTCATGCGCCCACTTTGTAGGAAAAGAATGTTTGAAAATTGCTTAAATCATTTTATTGGGAACCCCTCAGTCATACAAAAACCTTTGAAAAGGGCGTCACCAATTAATACATACAACCAGAGCCAACCGTGTAAGTCCCTAATGCCCGGGATTCACGAGGCTAGTTTTTGAAGCTAGGATAGTAACCTTGCAAGCTAGTAACTCTGGCTTCGTTTATACGGTTTCATTTCTTGTAGTGGAAACTGACCCTAAGCTAATGAGAAAGCTAGTAAGCTAGCGTCTCAAGCCATGATAGTTTAATAGGATGGGTTCAATTTTCGAGCTAGTAGCGCCCCCACCACCAATTTTACTATCCTGGCTTGTGTACTAGCCTCGTCTGGCCGGCGAAGATAGTAACTCAATCGGATCATTTTACTCTACAGATTAAGTCACCGCAATGCTATTGGCTTAAAATTTACTAGCATCGTGTAAATAGCACTAGCTTGTGCCAAGCCAGGATAGAGTACAGGGGTTCTAGCTTGCTATCCTAGCTTTGAAAAACTAGCCTCGTGTATCCCGGGCATAATGAGTATCCCTCTCCCCACGTACTCACATATTTGCCTTATCTTCTGCGATACTAGTTCCTCTGAGATAAGCAAAAACCTCTGGCAGTAATCCAAAGAAAAGAGTCGAAAAAAGGAAGAGCCGGGCAGTAAGAAAATGTCAAAATGGAGAAGATGAATAGTGACATAGTTCTTCAGATATCTCGGCTTTCTCCTAGTTCCATAACGTTACCTATATTCGGGTTTGGTAGACAGATCGATATTTCGTTCTTTACAAATAGACTTCAGTTTTTGCTAACGCCTTGAAACTTATTCCAGTCTCGGGTATCACGGAATCGGATGGCGAAACGGGATTGCCGGGAGTAGGGTTCCGTTCGGACATGTCCGGCTTTTTGGCCCCCCGTCCGAACTTTTCGACTAAAGGGTTTTTTTTTTAGAAAATTAAGAAAAGCAAGTGCGTGTAGGACACGCACACGAAGGGTTCCGTACCACCGTACAATATTTAACACTACATACGTTTGAACCGTTTAATTTTTAACTTTATTTATTTTTATTATTTGTTGTTATAGCGGTTATATTTGTATATATAGTACCTAGTACACAATCTGTGAAAATTTCAAGTGTGTACCAGGGGCGTAGATTTCATACAACTCGATTCCTATCGGCTTCCCTTCGGAACAACCACTCTTCTTTATGTCTACTATTGCCAGATAATACGGTACACCTGTGTGTGTAACTGTGTATCACATTACATAAATACCAGTTTAATACATTGTAAGATTGAGTTTATGAGAACTGAACAATTTTTTCTTCGGCTTCCCCTCTAATGATAATTGTAGCTGCGCCACTGGTGTCTACCTATTACGATTCAAAAGATACAGCCCTGTAACAGAGACGGACAGACGGCGGAGCCTTAGTAATAGGCACCCTTTGGGTAAGAAACCTTAAAAAAGAAAGATTAAAGAGTAAAAGGCCCAAGGTCTTTTTTTTCAAATGTCCAGTTTTTTGTCAGGACTTTTCAAGTTCCGAAATGGTAGCTCTAGCCGGAAGTCGATATTTGTTACTTGTCTGAGAGTATAATCCCCAGTGAAATTGCTTTATTACTTTTATCTACAACTCAATGGTTATATTCATTAAGGTTGAAATTTTCATTCTCTTCATAGGTTAAAAAAAGCTTATTTAGAAAATAACCGACCAAATTCGCAACACCATAATTCGCTCGAAGACAGGTATCGCCGATGTTGGTGATAAGTCTGCGAGGTTGAAATGGGACTGGGCGGGTCATACTTATAGGATGCATCCAGACAGATGGGCCAGGATCGTCACAGTGGGTGCCTGCAGACGGGCGTCATCACCGAGGCAGGCCTAAAAAACGTTGGCGTGATTATTCGGACTCGTTCCTAAGCGATTGGAAGGAAAAGGCACAGCACAAAGAAAATTGGAAGAATATGGGGGAGACCTTTGCCCAGCAGTGGGACAACATAGGTTGAACGAAAAAAAAAAACAACTGTCAAAAAGAAAAACTACAAAATGAAAAATAACTTTCAAGTTCGGAAGTCGGTGTCTTTGGATCTGTATTTTAGTTTTTTGCCACTGACTTTCGAAATTAAAGTTATTTTTCACTTTGTAGTGTTTTTTTTTTTTGTAAAAAAGTTTTTTATTTTTCACTTTTTAGTTGGTTAGTTTGTAATTTATCTAAGTTACAATAGCCTAATGACAACTGCTCATCACACCTTTTCCAAAATATTGATTTTCGCGATGCAGGGACGTTAATTTTTGAGGAGTTCTGGTATTTAACCATCAGCTCCACTTCACCATATGCATTGAATGAATATGAATATTGTGACGAGCATAAATTGCTTAGCAACCATATTAAAGTAATCGAATCGCGACCCGTGATATAATTATTATTGAGTACTTCCGGTGGCCATCTGTGGTCTTCATCATCAGATCCATTTCACCAAATGGTGCTTTCCGAGAGCAAATGCACGAGTTACTATAAAAAATACCCAAATCGTTATAGGTGTGCCTATAATATTTGAAGAGTTCCTTCAATTTCTCCAGGAACCCATCATTAGATCCTGACCTGATGACAATGGGACCACCTGGGAGGTATACCTACTCTTTCAAACAAAAAAATAATTTTCCAAATCGGTCCAGCCATCTTTGAGTAATCGGAAAACATACATTTAAAAAAAAGATTTCGACGAACTGCGAACCTCTTCCTTTTTTTGAAGTCGGTTAAAAATACATTCTATTGTACAATTTCTAACCAAAGCTACAACATCATATAATATGTACCTACTTATAAAGAAAGAAAGAAAAAAATACAGATCTGTACCTATCATAGACTATCTAGTTATCTAATCGGCCTTAGTCAAGCCTTGGTTAGGTTTTGTAAAGAATTTTAGCAGCCATTGAGTTTTTGAGCTGGCTGCTAAGAGTACTTCATCATCACAACAAGGCATACATAATCCTTCTCACTTTTATACCACGCTGCTCTACTTTGTGCCAATATGATTCAGCTTTTTCCGACGATACAGCAACTTAATTGCGTACCACAAAAAAAACCGGAATAAATCTTATCTATCACACTTTGTTTTGAAGAAAATCCACTGCATCATAGGTTTGAAAAATGCGTCTGCTCAGCGACGTAAATAAAGGCAATGAACGTGGCTGAACTTTCAAAATGAAAGGAATTGCCATCGATTGCCATTGTATCCGTGTGTGATACGCCGTTACCCCGCTGGTCTTCCTACGCTCTCTGCGATCACTCGAACACAAAGCATTTATTTCAATTAAACCAATTACAGGCACTTTTGAATTGCCAAAGAGTCGGTCAGTTAGTCAGAAAGTTGAAGCTAGTTGCCCATTCCAAAACGTAGATCTCTATGGAGAAGAACGGGCTAGAAACTCCAAGGACACTCTTTTAAATCAAAATATTACAAAATCCTGAGTACATTATTCTTGTTGCTTCTATAAGTATGTGAGAACAATGTAAAACAAAAAATCTAAATACATACATACATACACAAACTCACGCCTTCTTCCCATGGGGGTAGGCAGAAATTACAGGACGCCACCTGCTGCGATCCTTACATACTCCTTTTGCCTCGTTTACGTTCATACATCTGATCATACACGCACGCCGGTTGCGAGTACTACGCACCTGACCTTTCTGAAGAACATCACCAATAAGATCACTATATGTCTTCCTAGGGCGTCGCTTCCCGGCGTTTCCACTCACATCTGCCGTTTAAATACCTTTTGTTGGTCGACTTTCATTCATCCTCTCAACATGACCAAACCATCTAAGCATACTCTTTTCAATTTTTGTCACTACATCTTTTCTCAAAATCTAAATATGAGTTTCAAAATAAGCCCTGGCAGTTAAGAGATGACCAGTCTCAACCGACGGTGCCCGTTCACGAACATAACGCGTGGATCAGTGCCATCCAACTCAACCATTTTGTAGGGAACCGAATAATCCAACACACGGGCCACCATCAGCGAGACATTTAAGTGAGCATGACACACTCAACTGTCACTCTCTTTTAAGTCAAAATACATCATAACATAATAAACGGCTCCGGGGTACTCTCATTTACAAAATTGAAAAAATGCTTCTAAATTATACAAAAATTCTTAACTCTCTGATAAAGCTGGCCAGCACCCTAATTACGTAACACACTATCAATCACAATCTGAATTATTTTGAAGCATATTGCTAATCCATTGCTTCATATGTTCGAAACATTTGTCTGCTCAATACCGTAAATAATGCAATGAATGTTGTTGAACTGGCAAAATGAAACCGATTCCTACTGTAAGTGTGTTACGCAATTGCCCCACTGGCTGGCCATCATTATTCAATGTTTTGCTCCATGCGCAAATAGTGTAGTGTCTACTTAAATGTCTTTGCATGTGTCAAGAAGTCAAGACGAAGGTTATAAGTAAAGAGTGCTGCTCTAATAATAGGTACTTACCTATTTAATGCATTATTGTTTACTCTTATAATTGCACACGCGATATTGCAAATACTTGCTTGTAAGTGGAGTTACTGCCTACTGGGGAGGTTGGCACCTATATTTTTTTTTGTTTTTAATTTATTAAGCCTTTTGTTATACCAAGATCAGAGTGGTGGCCCAGTGGTAACGGCTGCGACTTACGAGTTGTAGGTCGTGGATTCGAACCCAAGCAGGCACTTGTGTAAATTATTTCATCACCACTGCTCTCAAAACGGTGAAGGAACACATGGTGATGTCCTAGAACCAAAAATTCGAAGACGTGATATCCGCCAACCTGCACTGGGCCCGCGTGGTGGATTACGGCCCACTCTCTCTCAGAGAGAGGTCTGAGTCCTAGCTGTGGGAACATCCCTAGGCTGATTATGCTTATGCTAAGCCTTTACTAATGTAATGAGACAGCATTCATTATCGATTGTAGCGCAAGCCCCGGAGTCCAACGCGTGTCAATAACTTTAAATAGCTGTTGAATTTCCCTTCCCTTCTTACCCCACGGTAATACACAACAAACTCTGTCTATATCAAATTAATTTCCAAATACCAAAATATAAAATCGCCTATTTTCGAACTGATGGTGCTTACTTAAATTATTTCGGCGTTTATCATCATTGTCTGAACAACTAAAATTAAATTTATAGCTTCTTAACAACTAACCTAAACTGTAGTTTAGGCGAGACCCCCCCCACACATCGTGTCAGAGAATGTTCCCCTCTAACACACTTTTTGTCCACAGTACCAAGTGGGCCAGCTGTTCTGCGTGGCCGAGGTGTCCAAAAACGAAACCGGCGGCGGTGAAGGAATTGAAGTAATCAAAAATGAGCCGTTCAAAGATTACCCCCTCCTTGGTAAGTGATATTAAAGTAATTTAACGAATAAACAGCTACAGAAAGATACTTAAGACTAGCGAGGTACGCTCGGCAGTAAGGTCTGCCCTTGCAGGATGGCTGCATCATACGGATGTGTGTCGTGTCAAGACAAGAAACACGGTTGGGGCATGTTATGCCTCCATTTGTAATTACTCTGTAATTCGCGCTACCGCGTACAACCGCGGACAATTGCGGTTGTACGTCGTATACTAATTATTAATGTGACTAGTTCCAAGGCATATTTTTGCCCTAAGCCGAAATCCGTTAGTACATAGAAACTAGGTAAGCTCGGATTTTTAATTTGCTAGAATAAAGACATAACATAACATGACTAAAATGACAAAAAAGCTCGATCGCAGCTGTCATTTTGGTCTTGCAAATTAAAAATCAGGGGTTTAGACGTCAGTCTTTTATTTAGGTCTACCCAACAGCAGTACTGCGTCCATGCTTGGAATAAATTTTAGGGACATGGAAAGAGATCCGAAGAATCGATACTATAGTTTGACCGATACCTCTGTACCTTAGGAATACGCGGCGAGGCGGAGGGCGGGACGCTATGAGCGGTCTGCACTTCCCCCCGTCTCGCCACGCACATGCTTAAGGCGCGGTACAACGGTATCGGTCAAACTATAGTTCAGATTACTTCAGATATATGTAGCACGTCACTATATTATATTCTCATAATCCAAGTTTGGACGATACTATGGTGACAGTAGCTATTAAGCTAACTAAATATTCGTAGACCAGCATAACGTACCAAGGCCTATACTGTGAATTAACACCTGCCACATCACAAACAAAATCGATAAACATATACTCAGATAACGAAAATCGATACTGATTTGTCCTTTAAAAGAAATTCATTGTCGATTGCATTTGCCGAGCGTTTGCCCCGATACGTTCCCACGACAATTTTCATGATTTATACCAATTAACCTTTACCAGCTACCGTTTGGAGTAATTGACAACCGTTTAGAGTATTTCTGAGCCTCGAGGGTTAGTTTCGTATATAGTTGAAGAGAGCCTCTCGTACATTTTTTTAAATATTTAAGGCGAAAGCACCAGGGTAGCCCGTGAAATTCAAATTTTCTTAAGGTTTTTGCTAACTGCAGGTAAGTTTCAGGTTGTATGTTGATCAAAATATGATTCGCGACTGTAATAAATATGTGTTTACAAAATTATAATAATTAAAATCATCAATACAACTCTGTGAGTTCAAATTACCCTATTGAGTGACTATTTCATGATGAGGCCAGTTCTAACTTCGAGAATAGTATTGTAGTATGGATCTTTCTAATAATTATAGTTCTGTAAATACATGTTTGTTGCGGTCGCGAATCATATTTTGATCAACATACAACGTGAAATTGACCTGCAATTTGCAAAAAAGTGTCTTACTTGTGGGGAGTCTTGAGTTTACTGTACTTACCCCGATAATATTTGTCTGCCTAATATTTTTACCAATGCATGAACTATTTGTAAGTACATATTTTGTGTCATTACGATAGAGGAAAAAAGCGTTTCATGAATTTCAGTAGTCCTTGGGTGAAAGACCTGCCAGTATGCATATTACGAATACGCAGAAAACAGCCTTAAGTGTTTCAGATTTGAAGCATATTCCGCAATTAGGGTCATGAGCTATACATTTTATGCACCATCGCGGACATTTGCGGTGAACCATTTTTCAACCTTATTACTAAGGCAACAAGGTTGAAAAGTGGTTCACCGCAAATGTCTGCGATGGTACATGAGTTTTTCCCACCCTCACGACCTCGTAACCTCGTAATTAAACGTTCTACAATTGCATGAAGTTCTTAAAGACGTATTACAGCTTCACATTGGTATAATATGCTAATGAAGCAACTCTAGCAAACCTAAAAACTAGTTGTAAATAAACTTGATTTTTGGAACAAGTTCTCAATTATCTTTTTGGGATAAAACTGGTTTTCGACGTACTAACAAGGATACTTAAATCTGACCAATTTAAAAACAAAATCCCGTGCACACGATGACCACATCGGTTAGCAAGCGTTACTAAAGCGGCCGAGCGCTGCAAGCAAGAATAGTCCTTACGGTGTATAGATGTTCGTTTCTCCCATGGTACCTATGGCAACAGAAAATGACGTTTATATTTAATTATTATAGTAATATGTAAAGTTTAATGACGTTAATAAAATGTTAGGTAATCTTGGCAATGAAGGAAACAAGTGTACAGTCAGCAATATAAATAGGCTAACATTATCAACAACAGTTTCGAAAGACACTATTGAGTGAAACTTGATAGTTATTACTTGTTCATAAGGAATTGTTGAAGAAGGAGAGAATACTTTGATGACACGTATTATTAAGGCGAAAGCGCCAGGGTAGCCCCCGAAGTTCAAATTTTCTTACGTTTTTTGCAATTTGCAGATCAGTATTAAGTTGTATGTAATTTAAAATATAATTCGCGTCCGTAAAAAATATGTATTTATAGAATTATAATCATTAAAGTCATCAATACAACTCCCTAAGACCAAGTAATTATATTGAATGACCATTTCATGAAATCTTAACATTTCAGGATTATACTAACTTAAGGAATTGTATTTCTGATTCTAATGATTATAATTATGTAAAAACATATTTGTTACAGTCGCGAATCATACTTTAATCAACATACACCCAGACGCTGAGCTGCAAATTGCAAAAATCGTAAGAAAATTTAAATTTCGCGGGCTACCTTAGCGCTTCGCCCTTAAACAATAATCGGGCAAAGATAGGTTATGTCTAGGTAGACAGTCAAAGCTGTGAACTCCTTGAAAAAAAATAGTGTCCAACTGTTCGCCGCAATTTGTACGCACACCAGAAAAGCACAATGACTGGTGCGAGACGTCAGCTGTCACGCACACCAGCATAACAAAGTTGGCCTGTTTGTTTTAAGGCTCCCACAAACAGGCGCGACGCGACGCGACGCGACGGTGCGACGCGATTCTGGTAGAACAATTTCCATGAAGTTTTCATAGAAAGCCCTTAAACCCAGGTTTGCACGGGCGATGTTATTACGCGACGATTTTTTTCACGCACTGGAATTTCGGTGTTGAGCCGATTATTGAGAATCCAACAGAGCGTGTCAAGATAACACTAATGGATTTTCAACTCTCGGCGCTCTAAGCAGAGCGTTGAAAACGAGAGTGTGCAAAAAAAAAAGTCGCCCGCGCTTCCTGCGCCTAACTATCGATCGCCTTATTGACGTCTGTTTAAGTACCAATAAACATTATCGTTACACATTTGGCACATAACTACGGCCACTGATTGTTGTGCGCGCATTCTATTGTTCATAGGCACGTCTTTTTATTAGGTTTAGATATGTTTTAGCGTTTCATCACGTTCGTGCGTACAGCCCGATGCAAAGTTTATGGCGGTTGCGAACACGAGGCGAGTAGCTGCACAGTATCAAGGTTCTAGTGATGTTTTTTGCGTTAATTGCTGGTTTATTATTTTGCCACTAAAAATCAAAGTCAGTTTAATTGTATAGCAGAGGCGAAGCGCGCTAACAACTCCATTCCTACCGGCTTCCCTTTGGAGGATCGAAAGAGTAACTTCACCTACTACCATTGAAAAATAGCACATTCAGTAATGTCAACGATTGCCAAATAATATATGTTCCAACAACAACACAAATTGTTCTAAATAAGCCGGCGCCACAATGTGATAATCGTATTTGTATGACTATTTATAACTGAACAATTTCTTCTTCGGCTTCCCTCCTACGAAATGTCAAGCCTCGCCACTGTTGTATAGGTATTATGCCATAGGTATTTTCTACCAGTTGTCCTGAGAGTTATAATTATTGCGTTAGTGACTATGCCAATGTCTTGCACAATAATAATGTGATCGTAAGTTTTGAACTTTGATCGCAGTAATGTCTTTAGCACACTGAAGGATGTTGCTGTGCTTGACGTAATTTCTAACGTCACTGTACCATTTGTGGGTCCGTAGCCAAATGGCAAAAACGGAACGCTTCGATTTAATGAAAAAAGAAATAAAATATTATTACTATAATTTTAATTACCTATTTTATATTTTCCCCAGCTTCTTTATTTTTGTGTTTTAAATAGTGCTTTTTTCTTTCAAATGATTAAAAAAAAAAACTTATTTAGTTTTTTTTAATTTCTTTCCATTTGTTTCCCGTTAGATAATAAAAAAGATAGAAAACCCGTGGACTCGTCACTGCCGGTGCCAGCTAACTCCACTGAGTCGTCAGAATGTGGTACCTGCCCGGTTTGCATCGCAGCCAGTATGCTCTCAATGTTTCTCTTAGAGTATGTCTACAGGCTGTAGAGCGCTGGCTTTTTATTTGGCTGTCATGCAAATGAGTATTCGGCACTGTTATCGATATGTTAGCTCGAGGCTGATAATAAAACTCGGCTATTTTTAATGCCGCCGGAATTTTATCTCAATCGTTTCCTATTTCTTTTGGATTATTTATAATTAAGCACAATACATGTCATGTCGTTTGTTGAACGTAAAAGCCAGCGCAAAGAGCGCCGTTCTAAAGAACTAACATGTAACTACTTTAGCTTGTTTAGTAACGTATTTGTATTTCTAGTAATTTCCGCTATAATAGTCGTGAGAACCACGACTGTATTTAGGATTTATTTTAATAGATGCCAACAAAATCACCTAGTTAAAGTTTGCTTTTGTTATTTTTAAACTCAACACTGCGATTGCATTTTGAATCGTATATTACTTACTTATAGACTCAGTTTTACTTGAGATACCTACCTGGCCCAAGACTTCGTACTTTGGAGGACGCGCTCTACTTATAGTTTGCCTTATTCATACTCTAAGGCTAGTAATGTAGCGTGGGTGCTTATTGTTTTAACATTCAGACTAAAATAGAAATTAGAAAATACAGTGTTTGACGATAGAATAGTGTCTCGCGTATGCATTGATTACATTCATTTCAACGGTCGAATCATGATTTTGTTGTCGAGTGGTTGGTTTTGCAGCTGTTTTATCATTATCAGACTAAATCCTCGTACAGACTGGCGCGACGCGACATCGGTGGAACGATCTCCATGAAATTATCATAGAAATTGTTCTACAGGTGTCGTGTCGCGCCAGTCTGTACGAGCCTTTATATGACGAATTGTTGAATACTTTAATACTTGTAGTCTTTTAAAATGCCATTGAGCTACGAATCTGAGTAACAGTGGTGAGAAACATTTTTGATTAAAAAAATATTGTTAGAAGCAATGGTTTCTTAGTTTTGCTTGTCCTGGAGCTAGTCCACCACCTCTTAACGCAGTATTATTGTAATCTTACATGAGTATGGGAAAGAGATGGAGCTAGACGTCCTGTATAGCTCCATCTCTTTCTCACACTGAAGTAATATTAAAATAATACTGCTTTAAGAGGTGGTGGCCTGAGTCGAGCTCTGGCTTTAGTTAGAATATTCTTAAATTACAAGCTATGTACCCGAAAGGATTTCCCATCGGCAAAAATGACGAACTTTCCATATAGACTTTCATCCCCTATTTAATCCCTTTAGGACTTAGGCGCCGCCGTCCTATTGTCATCACTCGCGCGACCTTCAACAGGACAGTCAGTAGATATCAGTATTGTCATCACTCGCGCGACCTTCAACAGGACAGTCAGTAGATATCAGTATTGTCATCACTCGCGCGACCTTCAACAGGACAGTCAGTAGATATCAGTATTGTCATCACTCGCGCGACCTTCAACAGGACAGTCAGTAGATATCAGTATGTGTCATCACTCGCGCGACCTTCAACAGGACAGTCAGTAGATATCAGTATTGTCATCACTCGCGCGACCTTCAACAGGACAGTCAGTAGATATCAGTATTGTCATCACTCGCGCGACCTTCAACAGGACAGTCAGTAGATATCAGTATTGTCATCACTCGCGCGACCTTCAACAGGACAGTCAGTAGATATCAGTATTGTCATCACTCGCGCGACCTTCAACAGGACAGTCAGTAGATATCAGTATTGTCATCACTCGCGCGACCTTCAACAGGACAGTCAGTAGATATCAGTATTGTCATCACTCGCGCGACCTTCAACAGGACAGTCAGTAGATATCAGTATGTGTCATCACTCGCGCGACCTTCAACAGGACAGTCAGTAGATATCAGTATTGTCATCACTCGCGCGACCTTCAACAGGACAGTCAGTAGATATCAGTATTGTCATCACTCGCGCGACCTTCAACAGGACAGTCAGTAGATATCAGTATTGTCATCACTCGCGCGACCTTCAACAGGACAGTCAGTAGATATCAGTATTGTCATCACTCGCGCGACCTTCAACAGGACAGTCAGTAGATATCAGTATTGTCATCACTCGCGCGACCTTCAACAGGACAGTCAGTAGATATCAGTATTGTCATCACTCGCGCGACCTTCAACAGGACAGTCAGTAGATATCAGTATTGTCATCACTCGCGCGACCTTCAACAGGACAGTCAGTAGATATCAGTATTGTCATCACTCGCGCGACCTTCAACAGGACAGTCAGTAGATATCAGTATTGTCATCACTCGCGCGACCTTCAACAGGACAGTCAGTAGATATCAGTATTGTCATCACTCGCGCGATCTTCAACAGGACAGTCAGTAGATATCAGTATGTGTCATCACTCGCGCGACCTTCAACAGAACAGTCAGTAGATATCAGTATTGTCATCACTCGCGCGACCTTCAACAGGACAGTCAGTAGATATCAGTATTGTCATCACTCGCGCGACCTTCAACAGGACAGTCAGTAGATATCAGTATTGTCATCACTCGCGCGACCTTCAACAGGACAGTCAGTAGATATCAGTATTGTCATCACTCGCGCGACCTTCAACAGGACAGTCAGTAGATATCAGTATGTGTCATCACTCGCGCGACCTTCAACAGGACAGTCAGTAGATATCAGTATGTGTCATCACTCGCGCGACCTTCAATAGGACAGTCAGTAGATATCAGTATTGTCATCACTCGCGCGACCTTCAACAGGACAGTCAGTAGATATCAGTATTGTCATCACTCGCGCGACCTTCAACAGGACAGTCAGTAGATATCAGTATTGTCATCACTCGCGCGACCTTCAACAGGACAGTCAGTAGATATCAGTATTGTCATCACTCGCGCGACCTTCAACAGGACAGTCAGTAGATATCAGTATGTGTCATCACTCGCGCGACCTTCAACAGGACAGTCAGTAGATATCAGTATTGTCATCACTCGCGCGACCTTCAACAGGACAGTCAGTAGATATCAGTATTGTCATCACTCGCGCGACCTTCAACAGGACAGTCAGTAGATATCAGTATGTGTCATCACTCGCGCGACCTTCAACAGGACAGTCAGTAGATATCAGTATTGTCATCACTCGCGCGACCTTCAACAGGACAGTCAGTAGATATCAGTATTGTCATCACTCGCGCGACCTTCAACAGGACAGTCAGTAGATATCAGTATTGTCATCACTCGCGCGACCTTCAACAGGACAGTCAGTAGATATCAGTATGTGTCATCACTCGCGCGACCTTCAACAGGACAGTCAGTAGATATCAGTATTGTCATCACTCGCGCGACCTTCAACAGGACAGTCAGTAGATATCAGTATTGTCATCACTCGCGCGACCTTCAACAGGACAGTCAGTAGATATCAGTATGTGTCATCACTCGCGCGACCTTCAACAGGACAGTCAGTAGATATCAGTATTGTCATCACTCGCGCGACCTTCAACAGGACAGTCAGTAGATATCAGTATGTGTCATCACTCGCGCGACCTTCAATAGGACAGTCAGTAGATATCAGTATTGTCATCACTCGCGCGACCTTCAACAGGACAGTCAGTAGATATCAGTATTGTCATCACTCGCGCGACCTTCAACAGGACAGTCAGTAGATATCAGTATTGTCATCACTCGCGCGACCTTCAACAGGACAGTCAGTAGATATCAGTATTGTCATCACTCGCGCGACCTTCAACAGGACAGTCAGTAGATATCAGTATGTGTCATCACTCGCGCGACCTTCAACAGGACAGTCAGTAGATATCAGTATTGTCATCACTCGCGCGACCTTCAACAGGACAGTCAGTAGATATCAGTATTGTCATCACTCGCGCGACCTTCAACAGGACAGTCAGTAGATATCAGTATTGTCATCACTCGCGCGACCTTCAACAGGACAGTCAGTAGATATCAGTATTGTCATCACTCGCGCGACCTTCAACAGGACAGTCAGTAGATATCAGTATTGTCATCACTCGCGCGACCTTCAACAGGACAGTCAGTTGATATCAGTATTGTCATCACTCGCGCGACCTTCAACAGGACAGTCAGTAGATATCAGTATGTTTGAACGCTCGGTCTCACGATCATTTTCACACAATAGGACGGCACCTAAGGAGATGAATTTTCAAAAATGCTTCCTTAGTGCTCAACTGCTCACTTTCATTATACAGGGTGTACTAGAAAGGTGTGGTCAAATTTAAGGGTGTGGTACAGACCATCATTCTGAACCACTTTCTCCATGGGACCAACATCGTATTCGCGAACAAATAATCAGCCGTCCCATACTCTTGGGTCGAGTAGGTATTGAAGTTTTGTATGATACTTACAGTTAGAGAATACAATCCCGAGCATGTTTTTCAATCCCGGGATTACGGGACTTTTGATGCGTAATCCCGGGATACCGGGGCTATCCCGGGATTAGACTATGTAGTTTTTTGGGCTCAAATTAAAAAAAAACATCTTAAAAAAGGTTTTTAATACTGTTGCACACAACACAAATCACAATCTAGTAAGAAAAAGACAAAATAAAGAACCTTAGAATTTCGAAAACACAATCGCAGAATTAATATCACAGCATCCAATGTTTGACTTCCAAGCCTGTTCGTAGTTTATTGCCGACATCAGCAGCAGCTGACATCGCTCGCTCAGGTTCTACACTGGTTGGAGGAATATACAACAGATACTTATATTCTATCTCTAAGTGATATCCACGAACTCCTCCATTTTCTAACAGGCTCATTTCACGTCTAATACTATTTGCCAACCCCGATTCATTTTCTACTTGTACTTCAGGATCTGGGGATTTCATACTCTTGTCAATTTCCAGCTGTAACTTTTCCTTTAGCGTCAATTGTGGTCGGAATTGGAAGGTTTGTGGCCTTCGCTCATCATCTGTTTGTGATCTTTCTTCTTCTTCCGTGTCATCTCGACTGTTAAGTCTTTTAACAATACTATTTATTTGCTTCCTCACTAGAGTCTGTGTAGTAACTGGAAATAAGTCATGCCATCGCAAACCCGATAATAACTGATTTGTAGTACGTATCTTACGGCGTATCTGAGGGTTGTTTTTTAGTCGTTATGTAATAAATGCTATTAATATAGACTAGGCATGGTCATTGTCAAAGCGCAACGGACTACGGAATGAAAACTGGACTTGTTTGTGGCAATCCCGAAAATCCCGAGATTAGCCAAGTACAGTCCCGGGATTATTGGGGTCAGAAAACGGCCGGGATCCCGGGATTCGGGATTTCGGGATTGTATTCTCTACTTGCAGTTGATAATTTTTGCGCGTTGCGTTACGACGTTGGTCCCATGGAGAAAGTTGTTCAGTTTGATGGTCTGTACCACACCCTTAAATTTAACCACATCTCTCTGGCATACCCTGTATAAAGGAACTCTTGTGCAAAATCTCATGCTTCTCGACCCAGAGCGGTTTAGGCTGTGCGTTGTCTGTCAGTGATTGAAAAAATTAAAGATACAAAATGTTCGTGTACCCATTGTAATAAACTAGCTAGATAATATTAATATCGCTTGCATACACACTCACACAGTAGTCAATATTTTATTACAAACCTACTGTATTAAATAATATTTAAATCAGTTATCGTATTGTAATACTTTCACATATCGTTATTTTTAATTTCAGGTTCTTTTTTATTACTTACCGATGCCTTGTTTACAAGAGCTTGGTACTTGTCGTTAGTAACTAACCAAAGGTTCTTCTTACATCCATTAATACGAAGCACTAATTCAGACCGTTTACACGTAAGGTTTTAGTGTTAGTGACAAGGACCAAGCTCATGTAAACCATACATACCTCATTCGTACTAGTTTCTAGTGCTAGTTTGGAGAAGTGAACTGATTGCCTTTAAAACTAACCTAAATGTGCTTCCGGGGCACTAATGGTAACTACTAGACTGGTGTAAACTATAGTTTGTTCACAAAGTATCTGATGAAAATGTAAACAAACTGATCAGAAAATTGCTTTGATTTGATTAAACCTGAAATTCTTAAACCACATTAAATGTGTTTTTCATTTGACAATATTGAGGTTAATTATACTGACAGGGTGCGTTCAGCTCCTTATTTTGAATCATATTCCACCGGAAATATTCTCAGGAAAATTTTCATGCTTTTAAATCGTATTTTCAGTTATATTCCTTTATTTCAATGTAAATTTACATTCTCTGTACCCGGCACTCCATTTATGTAAATAAAACAGCTAAAATAAAAAAAAATCGGCAATGGATGTTGAAATACTCGGCGGCCGAAGGCTCGCTGTGCTGCAGTTGGCTACGCGCGTTCTGCCACCGTAACGATACATTGCGTGTGAGATCATAAAACAAATCAGGTTTATTTGATTCCCATAACACACATAACATCACGCCTTGTTTCCCCGAAGGGTTAGGCAGAGGTGGGTGTGGGTGTATTCCCATAACGTTCCTGAAAAAATTTCATGTACCGGTCATCTTAGTACGAGTATGATATACTGAAATCACCCCATCAATCTCCGGAGGGCTGTCCCTTACAGCCTGTATAATCTCAATTTTCGTCGATGACTTTTCAATTACACTTTAAATACTTAATAATTGTTGGAAAAAGCGGTTAGATATAAAGTTGAAACTTTCGAAATATATGTAGATGAATGTGTAACTAATTCCGTTTAGTGAGTGTTTGTATATAAGAATTTATTTTGAACAGGGTTTGTTTACACTTTCATCAAATACTTTTGGAACAGACTATAGGCATTCATTGTTGGGCTATTGCCGCCTTCCTTTACTCGTATACGATCGTCGCAGAAACGCGCGATGCGACTGCGACGCGACTCTAATAGAACATTTTCTATGAAAACTTCATGGAAATTGTTCTACCAGAATCGTGTCGCACCGTCGCGTCGCGCCTGCCTGCGGTAGCCTTTACAAAAATCTTAAAACCACACTTAGAACCTTGTCACACAGTTCGATGCAAATGTGCGCTTTTATAATTTCTGACGTGACGATTATAATCGTGGACGTCCACGTCACGGCATCCCGATAACACAGTGAAGTAAAATGTATGGAAATTAGGAAGACGCTTTATTACATTACGAATTTAGTGACATAATGACACACTAAGTTCATAATGTAATTTTGGCTTTAGAAATTATAAAAGCGCGCATTGGCGGCGTCAAAAAAGTGACGTTTTACTTCCCTTGGCAAGTTACGAGTTTAATGTGACAATGTCCAAATGTGGTCAACGTCTTCATCATGTCACCGTACCACAAGTGTTACCTTCATAGTCGGCAGCCTAATTGCACTCTAAGAGGGTGCGTTCAGAGAGGCAACTTTGCAAATAGCTGTCAAGTATATCGCTGTTTCGTTTAATTTGTCATCATTACAAAATGAAATTATTTAATATCGTTTATGTAAGTATATCATTCTGTAGTGGACTCAAATATACAGAGAATGAAACTGCCTAGCCAACTATATTGGGGTCGGCTTACAGTCTAACCGGATGCAGCTGAATACCAGTATTTTACAGGGAGCGACTGCATATCTGACCTCCACAACTCAGTTACCGGGTAACACGATATACAGAAAAAGAACATTAGAAATACAAAAAAGTAAATAAGGCTATAAAATTGTAGGCTTGAATGAATTGTCTCTGAATCTCAATCTAGGTGCCTGTGTTTTGAGTCATCTGTGGCCTGTGGTACTTATCTCGCTCATAGTATGGATACAACGTTAAGAGTGTGTTACGGTAAAATAAGCTTCATTTATTCAAACCGATTACCGGTATATAGTATCCTTTATGGACGGACGCATCATAACGATAACGTTTGCCGAGATTTTACTACATCAACAGTTTTATCTACAAGCCTTACTCAAATATTGAGTTAGGCTGTAGGAAGCTTTAACTCATAGGCCAAAATTATTATCCTTCTTATCTATGACATAGATAATAATTTATTATTACGCATTGCGCTATTGGGTACACTCATAGATAGGGAATGCAATCTTGCGAGATTTTGGCGGAACCGCGATCTCGTGAGATCTCGCGAGATTGGTGGATCGGTTTGTTATTTTTTTTTAATTGTCACAATAATAGAATAATTGATAGGAAAATAATAAGAAATTTGATGTATTTTTTAATAATCATTAAAACATATTTTATTAGTCAAATAATAATCAGTCTTCTTTTTTTGTATGGAAATTAAAAATTTAAGTACCTAAGTAATTTCAGATGATTAAAATTGAGTGTTTTAAATTTTGGAAGCACTTCATAGCTTGATAAAAAGCATAAAGCTACGAATAATAAAGAATATACGAGGGGTGATCCAAAAGTAATGATAATCAATATAAAATAAGGGTATTTTAACTAAAAAAAATTTTTTTTTCTCTACATAGTCTCCTAGTAAGTCAATGCATTTAGCCCATCTTTTCTCTAAACCCATAATTCCTTTTGAAAAAAATTCTTTGTCTTGACCCTCCAAAAACGCCTCTACAGCAGTCATCACCTCGCTATCGTCCTCAAATTTTTTGCCTCGGATGTGTTCCTTGAGTCGAGGAAAGAGATTGAAGTTGCTGGGAGCCAGGTCTGGCGAATAGGGTGGGTGTTCGAGCAATTCAAATCCCGTTTCTTGAATGGCAGCCATCGCGACGGCGGCTTTGTGAGCCGGTGCGTTGTCTTGGTGAAACAGCACTCCAGCTCGGAGTTTGCCTCGTCTTTTTTCTTTAATGGCTTCCCGCAATCTTCTTATTTGGTCTGCGTAGTAAGAGTCCGTAATAGTGGCTCCCTTTTCTAGGTATTCCACCATAATAATTCCTTCAGCATCCCAAAACACGGACGCCATAACCTTTCCTGCCGAACTTGACACTTTGAATTTATTCGGCGTCGGAGAAGAGGCTCGTTTCCAAGTCATCGATTGCTGTTTGGTTTCTGGATCAAAATGGTGGATCCAGGTCTCGTCCATGGTCACGAAACGAGACAAAAAAAGTTCCCGATCCGTCTGGAACTTTTCGAGATTCGCCCTCGAAATGTCGACTCGTTTTTTCTTTTGCTCGTCGGTTAACATTCTCGGCACCCAACGCGCAGAGACCTTTTTCATATGCAGTTCGTTCGCAAAGATTCTTTGAACACTACCATATGAGATCCCTGTGACCTCAGCCACATGTCTTATGGTCACTCTTCGATCTGCCAATACGATATCTTCGACTTTTTTGACGTTTTCTGCAGTGAGGGACGTGGATGGGCGGCCCACGCGATGTTCATCTTCTGTGGATGTTCTACCCAGCTTGAACTCCTTTGCCCAGCGCGCAACCGTGGAATATGGAGGAGCAGAGTCCCCCAATGTTTCCACTAGGTCGCTGTATATGTCTTTGGTAGACATTTTTTTCATACAGAGGTACTTGATAACAGCTCTGATTTCGTTTTTCTCCATTTTGATGTTTACTCTCCGACTGTTCGTATTCAAATGAATGTACCTCCCGGTAATCGTGTCCTATTTATATGATTTTTTTATGCTGAACTAGTGGATATATGAGGCAGCAGAATTTTTTTTTTTTCATATTTTTATGTGCTCTACAAATATCTGATTATCATTACTTTTGGATCACCCCTCGTAATATAGCTAATGCGTCGTCCATCCGACAGACGGCTTCGAATGTTCCGAGAGGTCTCCCTTAGACCCCCCGAAAAACACATGTATTCATGCTCCTGTGCAATCTCGTTAATCTCGCGAGATCTCGTGAGAACGAGATTGCATTCGCTACTCATCAATCAATCTGCCTAGACTTTTCCCAACTATTTTGGGGTCAGCTTCCAGTCTATCCGGATGCAGCTGAATACCAGTATTTTACATGGATCGACTGCCTATCTGACCTCCGCAACCCAATAATTGGGTAATACGATAAGACTGGTTGTCAGAATTTCGCGCTTCTGACGACCCGTAACGTCTGTCAAAGATCCACGAATGACAGCTGGGACCAACGGCTTAGCGTGCTTTCCGAGGCACGGAGGAGTCTCGGTATGTAAAGATGGTCACCCATCTACGGACCAACCCCGGCAAGCGTTGCTTAACTTGATGGATTGACCCGTGCGGCTGTTATTACTTAGACACGAGCTCCTCTCATTCCCTACTCATAAACAATCAAAATACGTGTACTGTTCCACCACATACAACTGTCAGTCTTGAAAGACTGACAGTTGCCTAGTTTGATTTGACAGGTGTATAAATTGATAACGCCTTATAATTACGATAGCTATAGTGAATTCAATTTAAGTGATATAATTGAGTCATTATTTTATTATAATTGCCGCGTTATTAATTACGATCAACATACTAAGTAAAACTGCACCGCTATTTGCAAAAAACGTAAGAAATTTTGGATTTCGCGGACTACGTTGTAAGAATCACCGTAATGACAATCGCTTTCATTTTGACGTTTTAAAAACAACCATTGCATACAGTTGGTTTTGATGAACATGAATTTTCAAAATATACTGTGCAAGCGAGGATATTGTTGAATGATCAATATAAAAAACCGGCCAAGTGCGTGTCGGACCACGCCCAATGAAGGGTTCCGTAGTTAGGATGAATTTACAACTTTTACTATGGGACCAAACCTGAATTCGCGAAAAAAATCTGATTTTCCCTACATTTTGACGAGTTATGAGAACGTAAATGTAGGGAACAGCTATTTTTCGCGTTTTCAGGTTTGGTCCGGTAGTAAAAGTTGTTCATAATGATGAGTACAATGACCCCATAAGTAGTTGTGCGTTAATTCCGGGACATGTTGTATTACTACTGCCGTGAATTTTTTCACATATCCAAAAACAACCATTTAGCTGAGGGGCGGGGGGGGGGAGGGGTTGGCACTTGACTGTAACAAAAATTAGCACTTTAAAGCTTAATATTTCGCAAACGGATCTCTGAATCGAAAAATGGTTCTTACACACCCGCAATATTTTTGAACAGCCTATCCAACGACGCCCCACACCACGGAATAGACGAGAAAATAAAGTCATCCCCACTTTATGTGTAGGGGGAAGCAAAAATTTTTTTTAAAGATTTTATTTTACCACTTTGTCGGCGTGATTAATATGTATATCCGTGCCAAATGACAGATTTTTAGTAGTAAGACTATGAGCTAAGCCGCGGATAGACCGACATCGACAGGCAGACAGACGGACATGGTGAAACTGTAAGGGTTCCTTGTTGACTACGGAACCCTAAAAACGATTATCATTAGGATTACTTGCACAGTGAGGGTCATAATTGCCGGCATTATACTTTTAGCATCGGCGATTAGCGATTTAGCCAGTCGCGGCGGTTTAGTGAGGGCGTGCAGCTGCGGAACAAAACACTTTCAGTCAAAATTCTAAAGATTTTGAAAGAAATCGCCGATCCATTGCTTCATTTGTTTTAAAAATTCATCTGCTCAACAACGTAACCGTAATAATAGGTACTTACTTTCCTATCGCAGGAGTGCTGAAAGAGATTTCTTAAGCATCACTTTTGTACGTATTTTTCTGTAGTTTTCTTCTTGTGTCTTTAGATGTGTGTACATTAACATAAGTGGTTAAATAAACAAAATAAATAACGCAATGAATGTGGTTGAACTGTTAAATAAAAGACATTATAACCATTGTAAGTGTGGTACGCAAGTACCTACCCCGCGCCGGAGACTCAATTTTTTTACCACGGCCGAACGCGAAGAGTCACGACTCTTCGCGTTCGGTCGAGCGAAGGAGACGCAGCTTTGCTGCAGTTGCCGATGCTACTGCCCGCTTTCACTTAGATTAGGCGACACTTGAGGCCCTTAGGCTGCTGACTATGAGAGTAATGGCCGTTTTCACTAACACGAGAGCACTTAGCGCACTGTTGGATTTTCAACGCTCGACTCAGCGCCGGGAGTTGAAAATCCAACAGTGCAATAACATTTAGGCGTTCATGTATTTCTAGTGGCCTTAAAAACTTGTGGTACAGAAGCAATGAAAGGCGGCAATAGCCCAAGGATCAGGGCGCAGACTGACGCAAGATGTATAGCACTCCTGCAGGTTGTGGACACATCAATGGCGTGGCCTCGTTTCAACACAAGCGCATAATAGGTTAGTTGGAGGGTTAACAGTTCGCCTTCATTTGTTTCCATAGTTTTCGACAAGAGTAAACTGACATGTGAATACAATCCCACAAACAGTTCTGGAGGTTTATTTATAAACGTTGCTTAAAGTTAAGCGACGTTTAAACGTCAAAAATGTATGGTTAAACAGTCGCTAATCATTAGGTACTTAACTTTAAGCACCGTTTATAAATAAACCCCTAAAGTTACGGTTTCCTAGAAGAGCGGTGGCCGCTACATAACGGCCGTCATGAAAATGAAGGCAGCGGGGTTTGACTTTACGGTTACGGTGTCAAAAACACTCAAGGGAACTTACTTTCATAAAACAACGTTTCAGTGTCACAGCGTCCGTAATCTACGTCATTCGACGGTAGATTACGGACGCTATGTGGCGGACACCGCAGTCTTAGGAAATCCTAGCTTAACAGAAATAACGCTACGATAGCCTAGAATACTAAGGCCCGATTTCACCAATGAAACCGAACGCGATCAGCACATAAACCACGTTTAAGGGCTGTCAATGTCACTATTTTCTTTGGAATATTGATACTGACAGCTCTTGAACATAGTTTGGATGTGCTGATCGCGTTCAGTTTCATTGGTGAAATCCGCCCTTAGGGTACAAGTACAACGCTACAACCATAGGAAGAATAAAAAAAAACATGTCTAAATCTACATCATGTCTTATTGTTCCCTTACTAGGGCTGGAGTTCGAGAACTCTTATGTTTCTTGAATCTCCTCCCCTCCTGAGGGAGTGAGGGCTAAAAAACAGAGCTACGAGTAGCAATATTGCAAACATTCTGATTTACATAATCATCATCATCCGCTTAGGCTTTTCGCAACTCTGTTGTGGTCGGCTTCCAGTCTAACCGGATACAGCTGAATACCAGTATTTTACATGGAGCGACCGCCTCTCTGACCTCCATAACCCAGTTACTGGGTAATACGATAACCCTTGGTAAGACTGGCTGTCAGACTTTTGGGCTTCTGACGACCCGTAACGACTGTCAAAGATCAACGAATGACAGTCGGGACCAACGGCCGGGCTGACCGGGGATTCTGCCGATTTACATAATATTGCAGTGGTGGCCCAGTGGCGACGGCCACGTCTTACGAGTTGTAGGTTAGAACCCTGACAGATGCTTTACTATGTGTAATTTATTCATCATCACTGCTCTCACACAAGGGGGTAGAAGCCCACGTCAAAATCCCTATAAAAATGCATGTGCCAACTCAATGTTCCTTAGACCAATGCTGGCGAACGAAGTACGACAGGAAATAATGTCCTTGTCTAACACCAGATCCGAGGGTTATGACGAAATGAACACCAAAATCATAAAAGCTTGTTGTAATGAACTAACTAGTATTCTCACTCATTTAATAAATATGTCTTTTTCCCATGGAATCTTTCCTGATAAATTAAAACTTTCTATAATTAAGCCTTTATTTAAGAAAGGAGACAAATGTGACATCAATAATTACCGACCTATTACTTTAGTGCCAATCTTGTCTAAAATTTATGAAAAATGCATGTATAAAAGATTAATTAATTTCTGTAATAAATTTCGAATTATTGGTGACAAGCAATTTGGATTCCAAAAGAATAATTCAACATCATTAGCTATTTATTCTCTAATGCAAGCGATATTGTCAATATTAATAATAATTTTATAACTACCGGTCTTTTTTTTGATCTATCGAAAGCATTCGATCTGGTTTCACACGACATACTGCTGCAAAAATTAGAAGCTAATGGGATAAGAGGGCCGGCACTCCAGTGGTTATCGTCCTATTTAAGTGATAGAAAGCAATGTGTCATTATCAATAAAAAAAATCTAAATAATGACATAATATCCCACTCATCCGAGTATAGACATAATAAATATGGCGTTCCACAAGGAAGCGTCCTGGGCCCGATATTATTCCTCTTTTATATAAATGACATCATAAAAATAACTAATCATGAATGCATATTATTTGCCGATGACATATCTATTATAGTGACATCTAATAAAAAATATAATACCATTTTAGATCATGAGCTTGACATTAATAATTCTATTGACAAATTACTGCATTGGCTTGACATTAACGATTTAAGAATAAATTTAGACAAATCAGTGTACATTCAATTTAATAATAATCATAAAAATGACATCAAACTCAATATTAATAACATAAAAGAAGTTACGCATACAAGATTTTTGGGTGTAATTATAGATAAAGATATTAATTGGAAAGAGCACATAGACAATGTTAGTACTAAAATCAATAAATTTGTATATGCACTTAAACAGGTCAAAAATGTAACTAACGTTAAAACTGCTGTAATGTCATACCATGCATACGTAGAATCGTTGTTACGTTATGGGGGCTTGTAATGTGGGGTAATAGCACCGACTTCCAGAGAGCATTTATCGCTCAGAAAAAGTGCATGAGATCAATCTGTGGACTCAAACCTGATGACTCATGTCGACCAATATTTAGGAAACTTGGTTTGTTACCGTTACCGTCACTTTATATTTACGAAATATGTATGTTTGTAATGAAAAATAAACAATTATTTAAGACTGCAAATGATGTTAACCCCCGGAACAGACGAGATCCATACAAACTAGTGCTGAATGATTTGCCTCGACTAGCTAAATATAATAATAACTGCCTAGCAATGTGTGTGCGCATTTATAATAAAATACCGAGACATTTTAAAGAAAGCACGTTAAGCCGTTGGTCCCGGCTGTCATTCGTAGACCTTTGACAGTCGTTACGGGTCGTCAGAAGACCGAAAGTCTGACAACCAGTCTTACCATGGGGTATCGTATTACCCAGTTACTGGGTTGTGGAGGTCAGATAGGCAGTCGCTCCATGTAAAATACTGGTATTCAGCTGCATCCGGTTAGACTGGAAGCCGACCCCAACATAGTTGGGAAAAGGCTAGGCAGATGATGATGACCGAGACATTTTAAAACATTAAATTCTAAATTATTTAAAGCTAAATTTTATAAATGGCTGCTTGAATATAGTTTTTATAGTTTAAAAGAATTTATAGACAAAAAGTTTTGATGTTTCAAATTGTTCATTGTTGATGTCTCCTATTTGCCTAACTTAAAATTTTTGCATGCTTTGTCATAACCTAGCTAAACATGTTTGTGCCATATAGTATTTTACACCATTTTATACCATGTTTTATGCAAATAAATATATTATTCTTATTCTTATTCTTCTTAAAACGGTGAAGGAAAATATCGTGAGGAAACTGGCATGTCCCTAGAACCAACAATTCGAAGAAATGTGGCATCTACCAACCTGCACTGGCCCGCGTGGTGGATTACGGACCACTCCTCTCATAGACAGGAAGCGTATGTCCAAACAGTGGGAACATTATCGGCTAATTATTGTGACATTATATCGTCTTTAAAATGTAAAAGTTTTTCTATCTGAATACGCTTTCGATCGATTTTGATAAAGGGGTTTGGGGTCCTGTCCTGCAAAAATTTAGGTACTAATCAAGCTCGAATAGATAGAGCGAGAAGACAATTTGTTCTTCCTTCTCTTACTTATTTCATCTGTTTGTGAAAGACAGCATTGAGTTCAGTCGGATCACAAAAGAACACTAGCCTAGGACAGATGGTCTTTTGTTTCACACATTTCTAGTCTGTGGTCTGTGGTTTCACATTACGAGTATATAGACTACGGCAAGCAAATATTGTTTATTGTTATAAACTATGACGTCTGCTGTCAGTTTACACAGGTGTCCTACACGTTGTGCTTGTTACAGACTACTTGAAATATTGTTGTTCCCTGAATGATAAAATATGAACTAGTATTGTGAAGGTGATTTTAGATCTTTGAAGCAAATGACGTGCGTTGAATTACGTAGCACAATCACAGTCGAAAGGTCTATTTTTCTTCAACACAACAATTCTTGTTTACAAATACAACACAAACCTATAATTTGTGGGAGGCTTGCCTAAACTGATCCGAAGCCTTTTCCCAACTATATTGGGGTCGGCTTCCAGTCAAACCGGATGCAGCTGAATACCAGTATTTTACATGGAGCGACTGCCTGTTTGACCTCCACAACCCAGTTACTGGGTAATACGATACCCCTTGGTAAGACTGGTTGTCAGACTTTCGGGCGTCTGACGACCCGTAACGACTGTCAAAGATACACGAATGACAGCTGGTACCAACGGCTTAACGTGCTTTCCGAAGCACAGAGGGGTCTTGATATGTAAAGATGGTCACCCATCCACGGACCAACCGCGGCAAGCGTAGCTTAACCTGATCGATCGACCTGTGCGGCTGTTATTTCGTAGCCACAAGCCTAATAGTCCACATACAAATGAGATTTCATACCAAAACTGACTCTACCAAGGCTGCTGAGCACGAGGTCCGGGGTCCGATTCCTAAGTCGGGCAAAGTTTTTCCATCAGGAATTTCTCAGTAGCAGCCCGGAGTCTGGATTTGTGCCCGGTTGATGGTAGTAGGCTTGCCCCCTTATTACATGGGCCTAAAACACAACTGGCGAAATGTGGATGAACTATAGGTACACCTCTGTCCAACCCTTCGGGGAATACAGGCGTGATGTTATGTTATGTTAAACACCAAAACCGGCAACAGTCTTGTCATCCTCACCAAAGCAACTTAAAATCAATGAGTATTTAAAGAGTCAATCAATCTGCAAAGCCTTTTCCCAAATATGTTGGGGTCCGCTTCTGCAGTCTAACAGGATGCAGCTGAATACCAGTATTTTTAAATGTCTCACGTCAACCTCGAGCTCCGTTTGTTTATACTTTTAAAATAAAATAAGCTCAAATATCCCGATGATTATATTATAATACTGTGATACGTAGTGCATTTCATCTGTGACAATGTTATTTAGTGGAAAATCCAATGCTGGACAAAGTTATTCTCCAAATTATATTTAACAGTTTCTAGTGTAATATAACCAGTGATTTTAACGAATTTCGTGTTGTTAAATACAAAAAACACATAATCAATTCAGATACTATAAGAATGTGTTAAAAAATGAACAAAAACCAATATTAGTGAAAAAGTGATAACGGTTAATCATTTTTGAATGCCATTAGTTCTCCCACAATAACGGACAAACAGAGTACGCAACAGAACACAAAATTTCAATGATTATATTAATTCGTCAATAGCATAGCGGTCGGGCTACGGACTGGCGTTATCGGTGTCGATGGTTCAAACCCCGCGGCTAAGAAGCTCTTTTTGTGAATTTATAAATTGCACAAATATTTAAAAAAAATGAATTTCTTAAATAATATAACTCTTCGACGAAAACGTACATGCTCCGATCCGAACATGAGTAATGTTAGTGAAATATCCACAAATACCCTCGACGATGAAAGTTTATCTAGTCTACCCGACTTATCATACAACGATATACAAATTGAACAAATAACAAAATTAAAACAGCAAATCGACAAACTTGTGTTAGACCTCAACAGTGCCCATCAAGAAATTGAATCTCTATCTTTGGAGAATTGTAATCTTAAAAAAATAAATGACGAGTTGCTAAATAAGAATGAATTTCTCAAAGCAATTACGTGTAGTCCTGTGAAGAAACCTACACCAAGCATTCCTACACCTAAGAGTAAAAATAAACAGCTACGAACGAAAACTACATTAGAACTACCACTGTCAAATCAATGCAATAGTAGTGGAATTGAGAAACAATCGCTGAGTACGGAAATCACACCGCAACAACAAAAAACCACAACTATGCATTTGAAATCGTCAAATAAGCAGACCAACTTAAAAAATGATGTCATCTCTGATATACAATCTATCTCTCAAACCAACTGCAACTCTAGCACTAAAAAAACAGACAAAAAGCTATGTATGATTACCAGTAACAAGTTTAACAACATATTAGGTATAAGTGAAAATGTGTTCAAAGGGTATAAACTTTGTCATTATTTAATTTCTAATGCAGGTGTAAAGCAACTGTTTAAAGATTTAGATAAGAAACTTGCAAACTTTACTTATGAAGATTATTGTATTATCTATATTGGTGAAAGAGACTTTGAAACTTCTTATAACTACAGATTTCTTGTTGATTACATAAAACTTCAGCTTAAAACTATAAATAATACTAATGTCATAATATGTTCCCCGAATTTCAAACTTAATAATGTGTCTTCTATTTTTAATAAGCGAATTGAAATGTTCAATCATCTCATGTATGTAGATGCAGAGTTGTGTGAATATGCATATCTCTTTGATACTAATTACCATTTAGAATATACTAACGAAATGTTCTGGAAGTATAATTCAAGAATAAATAATAAAGCAATCTCCACAATTTTCCAAAACTTAATGTATTTCATGGATGATTTAAGTCAGCAACTAGACACTTCTCAAAATACAGTTTGTCAACAGTGTACCTCCAAAAATAATAGTAAAACTACCACAAATCAGGCAGTACAAACTATTTGCGCTTCTAGTAATAGTCCAAATGATCTTTTTCGTCTATAAGCATATCTATATCCTAAATCAAAACATTAACGGATTAATTGGTAAATCAGATTTACTAAGTTTACATCTAACTGACCTCCTACAAGAAGGGAAAACAGTAGATGTTGTATGTATTGTCGAACATAATATGATAGATGGAGACAGCTTACAATTATGTATACCTAACTATAAGCTTGCAACTTACTCATCCAGAAACTCTAGAAAAGGAGGGACAGGTATACTTACTAGACATGGACATGAATTCAGAGTGATAGATACTAAAGAATTTTATGTTCCTGGTATTATGGAATGTTGTGCCATTGAACTGGTATTTCACAAATTGATTATCATTTGCACCTATAGACCCCCTAAATATAATAACAGCGCTACATCACTTTACTTTGAAAAACTTCAACAGTTACTAAACTACTGCAGTCGAAACATGAGCAAAAAAATTTTGCTTTGTGGCGACTTTAATATTAACATTTTAAAAAATACAAATTTGTCTACGGAATTTTTAAATCTACTTTTAAACTACAACTTAAAGCCAAGTATCAAACAACCAACACGTATATCCAGCGGCTCATGTATAGATAACATTATGCATAATGTCAAAGGGGGGAGTGGTTATGTATTAGAGCTTGCTTTATCTGATCACACAGCACAACTCTTTAAGTGTCCTGTGAAGAAGTCGTGTTCCATTGATCACTGGTTTATATTAGCAAGGGATTATAGCTCGGAAAATAAATCAAAGTTTATCGAAACTATTAGTAAGCTAAGTTTTAATGAAGTTTATAGTAGTACTGATCCTGAGTTAGCATTCAATTCATTTTACGATCTATTCAAACTATTCTATGATCTATGTTTCCCCATCATAAGAAAAAAGATTTCTACCAAAAAATCACCTCGTTGGATTTCTAAGGAATAAGAAATTGTAGTAAACGGAAGAGAGAAATGTTGTGGGAGTATAGAAGATCGCCTAATTTAAAAAATAAACTATCACTAAAAGCCTACTCACAAAGACTAAAAAGAGTGATAACCTTGACACAAAAATCACAAAATAGTTGGTTGATAAAAAATGCAGAAAATAAAACTAAAGCAACTTGGAAATTAATCAATAGATGTAAAATCAACTTCCCTCCTGAACCCATTCAAAACATAGTTGTTCAAAATGAGCAAATAAGTGACCCTAAAGAAATTGCTTCAGCATTTAATGATTATTTTATTGATTGTGTTCAACCTAATATGAATAATAATTGCACTGGTGCTATATCCTCTGTAAATCACTATAACAAATCGCTATTTATGACACCAACAGATCCCTTAGAAATATTCCAAATTATTAATTCTTTAAAGAACACGAATAGTGCGGGTTATGATAATATAACTTCTAACATTTTAAAATCTGTATCACATATAATTGCGCCCGTATTAAGTTTTATAATAAATTTATGCATAGAGCATGGTCATTTTCCAAATGCGTTAAAAACTACTTTAATTAAGCCTTTGCACAAAAAAGGTGAAAAAGATACAGTTTCAAACTACCGTCCAATTGCTCTCATATCTGTAATATCCAAAGTTTTTGGAAAAATAATTTATAAATCAATATACTCATTTTTTGAGTTAAATAATCTATTTGCAAACCAACAATATTGTTTTCGGAAAAATAGAAATATTAATAAGGCAATATATGAACTATTTTCTGTAATTGTTAGTAATGTAGATAAAAAAAATCCTATTGCGGCAGTACTCATGGATATGTCAAAAGCGTTTGACCATGTCAATCATGAAATATTATTAGGTAAATTAGATCGATATGGCATTAGAGGAAATATTTTAAACCTACTTAAAACTTATCTCAGTGACCGTAAGCAAATTACTGTTTTAAAAAGAATATGCTCTAAGTCTAAAGTAGAAGTAACTTATATGTCATCACCTAGATGTACATCATGTGGTGTACCGCAAGGAAGTGTCGTTGGCCCTTTGTTGTTTCTCATTTATATCAATGATCTGCCAAAATGCACTAAATCTCAAACAATTTTATTTGCTGATGATAGCACACTCGTTATACCATGCAAACAGATTGACACTTACCAAAATGATATAAACAACTCCATCCATTGCATAATAGATTGGCTAGTAATGAACGAATTAAAAATAAACACAGAAAAAACAAAGCTTATGACATTTAACCAAAAAACCGTTACCCCTAATTTAAATATAACACATGCTAGTCAAAGAATAGCTGAAACGAACAATGCCAGATTTTTAGGCCTTCAGCTGGATAGTCACTTGACCTGGAAATGTCACGTAGAGATTGTCTGTAAAAAATTACACCAATACTCATATGCACTCTATAATCTTGCAAAAATAGCAAACGAGTCTATAGTTCTCATATCGTACAAAGCATATGTGACATCTACATTACGTTTTGGAATTATATTTTGGGGAAATTCCACAGAGAGGTTAACTGTGTTCAAAGCTCAAAAGAGATGTGTGCGTTCTGTATTTAAACTTAAACCTACTGACAGCTGTATCCCATATTTTAAAAAACTTAAACTTCTAACATTTCCTTGTATGTACATTTTTGAAACGGCAGTATTTGTAAAATCTAACTTTCATATATTTAAAACATTGAAATCTAAACGTCGCAACAGAGAGATATGTACCATTCCACACAAAACTGCATTATTTTCGAAAAGTCTTCTTGGAATGGCACCTAAAATCTATAATAAGCTTCCTATAGAAATCAAAGAATTAAATGAAATACTTCATTTCAAAAAAGCTTTATTAGAACTATTATATAATAAGGTATATTACTCTGTTAATGAGTACCTAGATGACAGATTTTAATTTATTATTTCATTCCATAATCATTATTAGTTTCAGTTTTTTTAATCACTATTATTGTTATTTTTTTTTTTAGTTGAATAGCTATTAGTAATCTCTATATTAAGTATTATTAAATTATTGCAGATTGTTTTAAATATTAACATATGAATGACTACTATATCAATTACTATTAAATTATTGACATTTATTTTTTAAATTAATGATTATTATTATTGCTAATATATTAATTAAATACTAATTTATTGACTATGTACTATTATAATGTTGGAAAAGTCTTTAATTATTGTATGCCCAAAGGCGGGTCATAGATGTACTTCACGTTATAAACTATAACACCTTATTTTTACCTATGTACCACAATAAATAATTTGAATTTGAATTTGAATCGACTGCCTATCTAAATAGTTTTTAAAGAATATCCAAAATAAATACTACAGCGTTGTGATGACATAACGACTGACGTCACCAACATTCGACGATTGAATTTTACTTCAGGGTCAAAAACTCGTGACCTCCACTTTGTGCAGCATTTGCTGTAGAAATACGTCACAAGTTACGGTACAAGTGTAGGCATCAGCTAATCTTGTCACGTAGTCTCATGGGCACTTTATAAGTGCATTTTTTTTTTTATTAACACCCGGATCATGTTAAAAGGGATGCGCTAAGGTAACTCGCGAAATTCAAATTTACTTAAGTTTTTTTCAATTTGCAGGTCTCGGTCAGGTTGTATATTGGTCAAAACATGATCCGCGACCGTAACAAATATGTCTTTATAGAATTATAATACTTAAATTCATCATACCAACTCTTTAGAAGTTCATATTAAGTACCACATTGACTGACTATTTCGTGAAATCATGTAATTTGAGGCGAAATCAAACTTAGAGATTTGTATTGATTTCGAATGTATGAATTTCGCGGGCTACCCTGGCGCTTTCGCCTTAAGGCTGTTCTCATTCCCTTGAATAACCTTATTTGCGGGAGGGAAAACCGGACGTCACGCCTTGCTAGATTTTATACTGAGTTGTGACGTAGCGAGCTCCCACTTCCCAACTTTAATGTCTTTTATCTAAGTATTTTTTATTAATATATGATAAAGCAAAAATACGTGTCTGATATTTTTTTATTAACTGACTGACGGACTAAATAGAATTTCTTTTTTTACCCAGGCATCATCCATATTGCCCGTAAGATATTCAAATAACAACTGTCATTCTTTGACAGTTGTATGAAATGGCTTATAACACGGCAAAATGACGTAGTGTTACTTGTACTAAAAAAATGTTTATTGCAGAAACTTGTACAACATTTACAGTAAATATTACATAGGGATCTTCTTTTAAGTAAAAGATATTATGCCTGTGCTAGGAGGTCCAGTAAAACCACTATTACTGTACTATTATCTATTCTGTGGTAGTGTGTCAATTTGATAAACAATTTCCCTTGATATACTCTGCATGGTTTCTGAATGCTTAATGAAATAATGAAGTTAGCTTTCGCTTATTGACGAATCTCTTGAAAGTGTGATTCCATTGGTTGGTGTCACTTTGGCCAACCAATGTCGGCAGACATTATATTTGTTGATCAACCTTTTAGATAGGTACCTACCGGGTGTTAGTATTTTTGTGTTGAAAAAACTATAGGTAACTTTAAAAATAATCTAGATGTTTGTTAAACACCTAAAGTATTTTTATTATATTTTTAACATAACATAACGCCTTGTTTCCCCGAAGGTTTAGGTAGAGGTGTACCTATAGTATACATCCACATCTCGCCAGTTATGTTTAGTTATGTTTTATATTTTTAGTGCCTCAAATATGCTATCAACGCAAACACTGTTTATATGGCGTTTTATTGTCCTAGTAAATAATGTTAGTGTAGGATGTTACATAAATTTCAAATGTTGCTTTCAATGGTTTTTTAATGTTTTATTTATTGAGTAGGTAGGTACCTATTGTGCACTTTTATAATTTCTAACGGACGATATTGTCGTGGACCGAAAACTTAAAACCGTCTTTAGGTATATTATTTCCGTACGTTTTACTTCTCTGTGTTATCGTGACACAGAGGCAGTGGACGTCCACAATGATATCGTCACGTAATACATACTTACAGATCGTTTTTTAATCCCAGATAGTAATTTGACATTTCCAATGTCATTTGACATTTGCACCTGTCAAATTACTGTTTTAGGATTGAAAAATGAACTTTACGTAATGGTCAATGAAATCATCATGGAAAGATGGAAAGTTTCAGTGGCTGCAATTCAATTAAGACTAGAGATATCTGTGTCAGCTATTGTTCAGCAAAATCAATAAAAGTCAATCAAAAACTTGATTATGTACAGGAAAGGGGTCCGGAAAAAAATGAAGTAGAAATACCTAACAGCAGCGGCCCAAGGTCTTTTTATTTTCATTCAAATACATTGACGTAGATTCTAACCCTTCCTCCCATCCCGTGAGAGTTCACGATGGGAGGGAGGGTTAGAATATGTAAAATGCTACAAGTTATGTATTTGCCTTTCCTACGTAAAAAATGGCAATACTATTCTGTATCTATACATATTATAAATCAAAGCGGCTTTTCGTGTCTGCCTGTGTGACCGCATTGTTCTTCTATACTGCGCAACGACTTTTAATACGGTTTTCGCCATTATTTAGGCCGGCCACACACATTCCGAATTCCGAAATCAAAGCAGCAAATCCATTCATAATCTAGTAAAGTCTAGTAGTAATATAATAGTATTATTTTATTTATTTGTATAGATTACCTATATAACGAATGGATTTGCTGTTTTTCTTTCGGAATTCCGAATGTCTGTGGCTGGCCTTAGAGAAATTATTACTTACAGTAGTTTTTCATGTATAAGGAAATCTCGATGTTTTGTCAAGTCTTAAATACCGTGCGAAGAAGGAGCGTGTCGTTAGTAAGTAATAATAAGAGATTAAATTAAACCTAAAGATCGCTTGTTACCGGTCTACTCAGCTCAGACGGACGTGACGGACGTGTTGTGTATGCGCTTGACCGTTTCTAATGAATTAATGATAGTACAACAATATTATTATAATGCCACGTGCGGTGACGCTGACGTATAGCCATCTCACCATCTGCTTACCGCGCGTTACCCCGCTCGTTGGCGGCCAACGTAGGCCAACCAGAGCCGAGCGGGTACTACAGCTAATAATAACGCAACAATACACAGAAAATTGTGTGCTATCACGTCAATATAAGGTCCACATTCGAACGAAGCTAAAATGTGTGAGTTGTGCCGCGCAGTAAGATAACGTAATGTCGTTATTTAGGTAAGTCTCTAGCGAATTATACGATCGAATGTGTGGTCGGCGCATGCTCGGGGGTATTCGGCGCGTGTTCGGGCGGCCTCGGCTAGTCGCCACGCCGGCACGCGTCGGTTTCACTCGTTCGTTGTTCATTATACGTCCACACATCGCTAGTCTAGAATACACAAAACGATTAAAATAAGAATAAACGTATCGCTGTTTATCGGGATTTGTGTTCAGAGTTGATTTGGACTAAACTTAAGCTGTATAAAAATGTCTAACGTAAAAAATATCGAAGAAGATGCCATCGTGTCGAAAGACTCGAGATTGCATTTTGAAAAGGAAATCATGGCGTTGTATGGCGGAAGATCGAAGAAACCAAAATGGTCGAAGGAACGAATTAATGTCGTCATACGTATTATAGAAGAGTTTGACGCTGCGTTAGAAACAAAGCAACAGCGGACTACTATGCAGTATTATTACGCGAAAAATTATGACATTGTAGATGAAGGAGGCCGAAAGTGTTTAGCACTAAAACGAAAGGTAGATGGCCATACGGTCAAAGTCGTACCGGTAGAAGAATACTATGACGTACTCGATGAGATTCATCGCAGCACGGGACATGGTGGACGCGACAAAATGTTGATGGCGTTGAAATACGTGTATTTCATCCCGACGCCCGCTGTTGTCACTTTTCTCAAATCCTGCCAAACTTGTCTGAGAAGAAAGAAAGCTAAAAAAGGCCCGATCTTTCTTGCCTGTGCTAAGGATGCCTTTAGTAATCGCGGCCTGGTAAAGTTGATCGATATGAAATCGACACCAGATGAAAGGTATGAATGGATTTTACATTACCAAGATTGTCCCTCGAAGTTTTCATTCCTGCGCCCATTAACTTCTAATGACGCAGCTGAAGTCGCTTCCGAGTTACTGAAGATCTTTCTAGAAATTGGTTGCCCGGCTATTTTGCAAATAGAAAATGGACGCGAATATACTGCTGACGTGATAAAGGAATTAGCTTGTCTGTGGCCAAGCTGTAAGATCTTAAATGGACGACCAGTCCCACAACCAACCAATCCGTGCACAGAACTGATTGAAAATGTGTACGTTCAGTTAACAGCGTGGATGCGAGATAACAGTTCCTGTAATTGGGCCAAAGGGTTATACTTTGTGCAATTTCAGACGAATTGTACTTACCATCCATCTGTCCAACAAACACCATACAAAACGCTTTTTGGATGTGATCCTAAAGTAGGAGTGCACTTTAAGTGTCCCCCCGATTCCCTCGGTAAAATTTACCTTGAAGAAGATCTTGAGTGTGAATTAAACAGAAAATCTGCGATTGACATTCAACATCTGCCTATAGAAAGTAGAAGCAGTTGTGTGCAGGAAGTAGTGTACGCGAATCCTTTTTCAAACGTGTGTGAAGAAGTATTGTTATCCGATAGTAACAACAAAGTACCGGCCGTACTACTAGAACACAGTGTACAAATAAAGACAGAATACGACGACACAACCGAAAATGAAACAATGCACGATGTTACCACAGAAATGAACATAAAATGTGAAGGCGAGGATACAACGACAGATGAACCAATGAATGAACCTACACAATATATAACCTCTGAACTAACGCCACCCTCACCTGAAGCTTCCATGCGACAATCAAGCTCCACTCACAAACCAATATTATGTGCTGTTTGTGGGGATAAAACTGTACCTACACATTCATGTGACTCCTGCCATAGAATCATACATGACACATGTGGAATAACTTCCTTTGACAGTCAGACATTACTATGTCCATCGTGCCACATAGATTCCGTAAAAATAATAAAGACAGAATACGACGACACAACCGGAAATGAAGCAATGCACGATGTTAACACAGAAGTGGACATAAAATGTGAAGGCGAGGATACAACGACAGATGAACCAATGAATGAACCTACACAATATGTAAAAACGGCGCCTGTCATAAACTTGGAACGAAACTTAAAAGTTAACAAAGACCGGCTAGGAGAACCAAAAGTATTGAGGGTCAAACGGTTTGGATATAGTACTGTTAAATGTAGGTGTAAAGATTCGGAGAAACAATGCAGCGGCTCGAGGTGCCTCTGCCAGAGGAAGAATCAGGCTTGTACGACCAATTGCCATAACCCCTTGGAATGCAAGAACCAGTTAAATAAATAACTGCCTCGTTGAAGTGCTGGGCTTGGGTTCCGATGTCCTTCGATCGGGCAGGAAGTTGTCAGTAGCAGCCCAGAGTCTGGAATTGTACCCGTTTAAAAGAACAAGGGCGCCCCCAATGTGGCACACTGTTTGTATATTAAACTTCTGCCTGGGATAGGCAATACAGGCCTGAAGTTATGTTATCGTCAACAGGCACATTATAGCACACTTTAGAATGAATTTACCATGGTCCTGTCAGCATAGGAATGGCCAGTCTTTGGCCATTCTAACAACAAAACTGTTGTTTTTATCTTTGTTCAGTTGTAAGTTTGGACAATTCACACTAATTGAACTGTTGTTTTTATCTTTGTTCAGTTGTAAGTTTGGACAATTCACACTAATTGAACTGTTGTTTTTATCTTTGTTCAGTTGTAAGTTTGGACAAATCTCACTCATTCAACAGACTTTTGAGAAAAAAAAGCAACAAATGTTTTATGCTGAGCGTTGGCCGTTTTGCGTGGATGTGACGCATATTTCCCCCCCAACTTGTTTCTTTTGTGTGTTTGTGTTCTTTCTCTGCGTCATGTTTATCATTGAATAAATGTATAAAAAAAAATTAAGTAGTGTTTTTTTATGTCAACGAATGTTTTATTAAGACCAAATTATGAAGATTTAAAGGCGCTCCCTTACCGGAGCATTCACCTGTAATGTATCAATCCAAGATTCGGTAAGATTCGCATTCAGTTACAAATTGTACCACTGGTGCTCCCACTCACTGTTGTTACATTTTAAGGCGCTCCCGCACCGGGAGCATTCGCCTGTATGTAACAGTTCAGATTGGAGGCAGTAGGTATTGTGACGTAAAAATCAAAATCGAATCATGGATTTGTTACATTAAAGGCGAATGCTCCCGGTGAGGGAGCGCCTTAATGTTATACAAATAAAGTTCACATTCGTACGAGACGCTTACTTGTCAAAGTAAAATCGATATGAATTCTGTCCTTCTGCCATATATGGCATCGAATCGGCGCGTATTCTATCATCACACACGCGGTGGAATGAGGAACAGGTCGTGAGGAAAGTTTTGAATGTGGATGGTTATAAGAGTAGGTTGAGAAAGACCAAAGAAGCGATGAATGGATTGTGTAAAAGGTAATTTGGGTAGAATGAGGGTATGGAAGAAGACGCCATGCTACGGCGACACCAAATAATTTGGTTTGTGTGCCCACAAACCAATTTATTTTTAAATGGAGGATGATGAGAATGAATTGGTGACCATCTTTTACACAAGCTTCATCCTCTTCGATCGTCCTCTATTCTTATGACCATTCACAATAACAATTTCTGCCACATACTCCTCATTCCTTATTTGCTGGAGAATTGACAAACGACCACTTAAAGGTATCTAGTTTCCTCCGCTGTTTCAAGTACTAAGACATTTTTAAATTCACTTCAACACAAGTAAGATGTTGTAACTTGTATTTGTCTTCATGTAATTTCATCTTTAGTTAAATGTTGAATTTCATTATCAAGTATTTAATTAAAATAGGCTATTGTAGTTGACTTGAAATTGAGTAATACTTAGTTAAATCGTTGAATGTGGTTGTTATGCTCTGCTACTCGAAAACAGTCCTAAAGTTCACGTAATCATTGTGTTGTATTGTCCACTTTACAAATAATATTTTTTAAGTGTTAAGTGGACAGTATTTTAGCAAAATTAAATCTCAAACGACACTTAAATATTTATTTCGTGGTCTTAGTCGCTATGTGCATGGGAGACCTTAAATTAACGTGACAGACAGCCGTTTAAATCTTATCCTGGAGATGAGATTTAACGGAAACAGCGACTGAAAATTTAGTTTCATTTGTATATTTGGCCTGAACAATTAGTTACTTTGAGTTTTCGTCAAAACTGGTATAACAATTACGAGTTTGACTATACTTTTAATTGTTCAGGCCAAAACTTCACCAAGGTTGTGGTTTTAAAGCAAATGAGGTGAAAGTACCTAACATTCAACCTTATTACCGTAAGGCACTAACGAGAACTATCACTATCGAGTTTACAATCGCATCAACATTGTATATCTATGTACTAATGCTAAGATGTCTCCCGCAGGCGGCAAGTTCTCTTCAGGCCAGTACACTTACAAGATCTACCACCTGGCGTCGAAGGTGCCGGCGTTCATCAGGTTGCTGGCGCCCAAGGGATCCCTAGAGGTGCACGAAGAGGCGTGGAACGCGTACCCTTACTGCCGGACTGTGCTTACGGTGAGA
Organism: Fissipunctia ypsillon; assembly: GCA_947568875.1. Lineage (NCBI taxonomy): Eukaryota > Metazoa > Arthropoda > Insecta > Lepidoptera > Noctuidae > Fissipunctia > Fissipunctia ypsillon. The sequence continues at coordinate 19,736,970 of OX387662.1, forward strand.
ACTTAACTTTTTATGCTCAATCAATTCAGCCTACGGTAGCGCCACAACACCCGGTCCTACGCCTTCCGGATCCAGTCTGTCCGGCCACCTTTTTAAGGCGATTGCCGGCAACTTGGTCCGCGTGGAATTTCTTGTTCCCCGACCCACACCGTCGCATCGCATCGCCCGCCCGCGCTATTACTTTGTTTTCGCTTAGCGTTCTTTCTGACTTTATTTCATTTTGTTCGGCACCTAAGGGTCCTAGCGTGATGTTAAGTAACCTATAACCTTCCTCAAGAATTGGGCTAGTTAAAATGCAAAAAGAATTTTTCAAATCCGACTGGTGGTAGTTCCAGAGATTAACGCGTTCAAACAAACAAAAAATAAACAAACTCTTCAGCTTTATTATTAAGTAGTAGGTATGTAGTTAAAGATTAGATTTAGTTCCCAAAACGCATAGTAAAGTTTTTATTTAAAGCTTCCTCTCCTACTATTCTGCTGTGCCGGACAGGGTCCAAAATAATCTCATATTTTTAGTTACAAGCTAAGTAAACATTCAATAAACGATTGAGTATTGTCCCGTTTCATCCTATCAGTACTTACCTAAAAAAAATATCAATGTCAAAATAAATGTAACTAAATGTAACTAAATAAAAGTCGTTCGTTCAGCTAGCTTCCACCTTTGATAAGGCACTTTGAACATTCCGTTGGGAACACAAGTACCTATTAGCTCATATAAGAAACGATAACAGTATCTTATCAACAACTAATAGTCGTTAAAACAATACCAACAGCTGTTCCAAAATAAACCTTATCTCTAAAAATATTAAGACTACATTAAATAGTCACTATACGGAAGACGCGGATCACTGTTTTATTGTATGTATAAAAACGGTTAGCGTCAATTTATATTCATTTGTATCGTTAGATTAGATTGTGGGGATCAATAACAGTTTTTACCGGATCTCGCCAATTTAATCGTAAAGAAATGTTTTCTGTAGCTGGCAGAATGCCTGCAACATGTTTGTCGCATGGGTCCGGGGCTGGTTGGTAGTGTATCCCAGGTACACTACCAACCTCGTTAGGGGCGGTATACTATAGCGACTAATCGCTATAGTTCTAAGGTATTCAAGTTTCATGGTACAACTTCCCCCAAAAAATGATCAATGGGAGAGGCGAAAAAAATTTCAGTTTCAAAACTATCAGCTGATCGGAACTTTTTCAGGGAAAGAGAGATCTGTTCTTATTAGTTACCAGCTGACCCGATATACCTGTCCGAATTTCGATAATTCAAATATAAATCCCATTGAAAAAAGGACGTTCCGTTTTTCCCGAGTAATTTACCAAATTTTTTTTTCCGTGAAAGCCTGACTCGGACTATAACAATTTGCCAAATCGCTCCAGCCGTTCTCTAAGGATGCGCTTACAAACGAACAGCATTTCATTTTTATTTGTATAGATGGGTTCAATCAATTCAATTCAATTCAAATAATTTATTTCAATCCATTGCAGATCATATTGTTACAGTTTCGTAATTGGAATAAAATTACAAATTATATAACAATAAATATCTACATATATGTATATAAAAATAATAATAATCACTCAAATAATATAAATAAAAATTCAAAAAAATTAAATATTACATTAAAAATCATAAAAAAAAAAATTAAATTAAAAATCACAAAAAATTAAATTGTAATCATGTAAATAAAATCAAACACTTATCAGGTCCGGACAGGTCTGGTCAGGTCAGGTTCGTATCTTTGTTCAGTAGTTTCAACTTTTACCATGGGACCAAACCTGTAATCGCGAAAAAAAAAAACTTCCCTACATTTAGGTTCGCATAACGTCAAAAAGTAGGGAACAGTTATTTTTTTCGCAATTTCAGGTTTGTCCCCATAGTAAAAGTTGTTCATAATGATGAGTACAAAGACCCCTTAAGAGGTTGTGCGTTAATTCCAGGAAATGTTGTAGAATCAGGTACAGTATTTATTAATTTAGTATTAAGGTATGTCTTGGCAACGCGCTGACTGGTTGCAAAGGAATTACATAAAATCAGAACTTTTATAAAAGTGCAGTCCTTTCACAATTGTTTTACCCCTGATTTTGCATCACTGTAAAAATCATAATGATCTTTATTCTCGTTGTAATAAGGTCGCTGGTGGATTGCTGCCACTGACAAATCTGTCAGAATCATAGTGATCTTTATTCTGGTTACAATAAGGTTGCTGTTGGGTTGCTGCTGTCAGAGGTAAAAAAACTTGTGAAAGGAATGTAGTTTCCATCTGTCTGTCAAAAAACTATGCACTGTATTCTAATATAGACATACGACTACCCTCGTTGGTCTGCCTCGTTGGGTTAGTGGTCGCAAGCGCTACTGCTGAGCCTGAGGTCCTGGGTTCGATTCTCGAGTGTTATTGGGTTTTTCCATCTGGAATTTCTCAGTAGCAGCCCGGAGTCGATTTGTGCCCGGTTCATGGCAATTGGCTCCCACGTCCTGCAACATTTCCGAACTCAACAATAATATTTAATTATTTCCAATTAATTACAGAATCCGGGCTACATGAAGGAGAACTTCGTAATCTGTATAGAGTCACTGCATTTACCGGACTCCGGCGACCAGTACAATGTGAGTACATTACCCGACCTTTAATTGAGGCCTAAGCACACGACGTTTTTTTATTCGCGCCTTGGACGCACGTACCTACATACATATATGCGCTGCAAACGCACCTAGTGATGCTTTTTCAAAGTTTAGCAAGGCGCGTAAGTATAAAAATAACGAGATGTGTCGTAAGACGCGAGGTTGGAACGAAGTTCATTTCGCTGTATATTATTTGTATTAATAACAGGCACAATGAAATAAATGAACAACGTTTGAGAGAACTAAATGAAAAGAAAAACCGGCCGCGCACAATGTTCGTCTGCTCGAATACACACACACTCATATACAGGGTGTAAGGGACAGCCCTCCGCAGACTAGCAGGGTGCATTCCGCTCTTTATTTTCGTATTTAATTTTTATTTTTTCAATACATTAATATTTTAGATAACAACTTATAACTAATTAATTAATAAAATAACAAAATTATATCCTAACTTAACTAAAACTATTCACAAACTAAAATATGGCGTCGAAAAATTCCTCCGCATCGCTGTCGACTGGTAATGTACCCAAGAGACTGGCGGCATTGCCACGTTGTATGGCAATGCTTAGCCTCTGGCCAAGGTAAAAGCCGGCCCTTGGGTCACGGGAAGTGTCAACTAGCCGTTTGGAGATTTCGTTAAACAAACCATGAGCGCTCGGACCCCACGGCCCGAGGGTTTCAACCCCAAACGGCTCGAAAATATAATTACCGATAAGGTTATTATACTTTCGCCGCTTGAGGTTTTCCGCAGCCGCAGCAGCAGCGCCAGCACAGCACGCCGAGCCGGGAAGATGGGATGGCGCAAGAGTGTCGACACAAGTTGCGTCCCACACTAAAGGCCTACCCACCTTCCATGGAAATAAAGACATGCCGTCCGGTCTCTTGCCATCGTCGCGTGCCAAGCCATTGGGTTCTAATACAGCTGGGACGCCGACGGTGACAAGAGCCCGTCGGATGATGTCATTAATGTTCGCGTGCCGCGGTATGCGACCCGCACTTCGGCTGCAAGACAGGCCGTGGTGTCCGAGGCTGTTGACAACTTCGCCACAGTGACAGCGATGAGGAGAGCAACAAGGGGCTCCTAGTCGCAGGGAAGCAGCGAGGCGGAAAGTAGTGTCGTCAAACAAAGTGCCTATGCTCGACGACGGTAGTGCATGAAGCCACAGACCCGACTCCCACTTACCCACAGCCAGCAGGCGCGCACGCTCCGCAGTAGTAGCAGACGTGTCAAGTAAATTTTTCTGTACTACTCTACAAAGCGGCTCATCCCACCGTCTCTGGGAAGATGGATTGTCGGGTGGATCTGAATTCGGGAGCTCTTTATTTTGAATCATATTCCACCGGAAAATTTCTCAGGAAAATTTTAATTTTTTAAATCGATTTTTCCGTTACTATTCCTTTATTTCAATTATTCAAAAATTTCTCTGTACCCAGCACTCAATTTATGTAAATAAAACAGCTAAAATCAAAAAACAAAAAAACGGGTCGAAGTGGCGATCAAAATCAAAAAACGGGTCGAAGTGGCGATTCTTGGCGAGTCATATTTGCTTATCTATTACAAATATGCTTTTTAAATAGGTAAAAGACAAGTACTGACATTTATGTATAGATAGGTAAGTTATTATTACAAACTTACAAGTGTTTCCACATCATCGTCATTTACTTAAGCCGAGAGGGTACAAAGATCGCTCATACTTCCATGACATTGAGCAGTAACAAGGAGTTATTAATGTTTATGAACTCATAAAAAGTAGCGTCTGCAGTTGAAATATTATGTTTATTAATGGTACGTACGACCACACGTCAAGCTATTATTTTCAATTTACCAGTGTAAGCTGGCCTCTCTTTATACGGAAAACCTTATCAATTCGAGCTCTGCTTATACTGCAAATGTGTAGCTTGAAGTGTAATTGTCATATGTACGTACCTCGGTGTTTAGGACAAATTACTAACGGCTGAGTCCAATAACCTATTTTCAGTAAAATACAGATCGCTATTGATGGTAGACAGTATTATATCTGTCCTAATGTCAGGCCGGTTTCCTTAGTCTCTTATAGATTAGTGGGACGTTAAAACCATAGATATATAGGTTTTTCTATCTCCAGTATGCCCAAATTGGTGATAGGTTATTGGGTTCGGCCGTTAGAGAAACGATAACGATACATTACGTGATGAAAGATGTGTGAATTATCACAGCATTTTGTGAATTCTCGAAAAAAAAATTTTACTACTTATCCAGACGCAATTACTCATATTATATTATATATTCCTATACTTCCATACTTAATATCTCTGTTACCTTTTTACGCCTTAACGGCTAAACACGTTTGTGTGAATTTTGGCACACGGATAGACCATGACCTGGGTTAGGTTTTATGATACTTTTTTATCCCGATAGTAAAGCCCCGTGTTACCCGGTTTTTCTGTCTGGAATTTCTCAGTAACAGCCCGGAGTCTGGATTTGTGGCCGGTGGATGGCAATAGGCTCGCCCTCTATTACACATAACTGGCGAAATGTGGATGTACTATATAGGTACACCTCCGCCGTAACCTCCCGCGTGGTTGTCACATGAAATAACTCATTACAGCCAGCTCACGCGAGGTATAATCACTAATAATGAGATTACTATAGTCATTACGCTGTGACGCGTACTCCTCGAGGTCAGTTTGTAGGCATTTTTTTTCATGTTAAGGCACCTGTCCTACCGCCGCCGGCGATTAGCGAGTAGAGCTAGCAATTCATAACGAGTTGGCGGCGGCGACGAGCGATTACTCGCTGGTATGTACCAAGCGTGAGTAGAGACTCACGCTGACGTGATCACGTGAGTGTTCTGCCCGCCAAGCGAGCGTCGCTCGTACTCTCTTTGATAGCTCATGCCGCTGCGACAAACGAGTACTCGCCGGCGCGCGGCGGTGTGAATAGTTAACGATTAAAAATTGTCAATAACTATTAACATTAACATTTGAAATAAAGATTAGTAATGTAAATAAACATTTTTTACAGTCCGTTCAACAACGTCTTAACTGTGAGATATAATCGAATAAACTAATTTTAATATATATTTTATAATGTAATATGCCTAATTAATACATAGTAACCAAGCAAGACTTTTATTATGATTATGATGTGTATGACTAATGAAGTAATGACATTGCTGTAATTTCATGATACTATTATGCATATGCTAGAAATATTTGCACGACTGATAAGTCGAATATAGTGAGACTAAAATTATTTTACCATGTTATTGTGTAAGTACTTATATTCTGACAAATAAATTAATTTCATTTCATTTCAACAGATTTTGACTTCTGTTCCGCTTAGGCACAAAGATGGCATTAAAAGCAAAAACGTGGTTATAATACCAACTGTTTATTGCAGCAGCCATTTGTTTTGCCACCAACGCAATAGAAGTCAAAATCGGTTGAACGGACTGTAAAAAAGGTTTATTTAAATTTCTAATCTTATTTCAAGTGTAGTATAGTCGCTTTCTCGTCGTCGGTGGGACAGGTGCCTAAGGTCATGCATGTTTTCTGGTGACACGAATATTGTATTTGGAGCCTGAATAAGCAGTCGAGGTCACTTTGATGTCGGATATGCTGTGGTAGGTTTTTATCGCTTTTTTTCTTCTAATAGAAAACATGAACAGATTTAGGAGCTTTCTGTAGCTGTTACCCCCATGCGAGTATTTTGTATTTCATAATTTTTTAATACAAATATCCAGGATGTAAAGTAGTATATGTCCTTCTCCAGGCTTCAGTGGTTTAGGCGTTAAAAGGTGACAGACAGAGCTACTTTCGCATTATTATTATTAAGTAGTATGGATTGTATTTATATTTTAAAATCAAGATGACGCGCCTTCGTTTATGAAATAAACACATATCAATTTATAAAAATAATAATATTGTTAATATTAACTCGTCATCATGAAACGCAACAAATATACCTAACGATCAATAATTGAACAGCTGATACTTTTCACTATGGCCCCAACCTTTACTGAATGTCAAAGTAAAATAATTTTAATTCAACAATGAGTACACTACTATTACTATACAATTCGTACATTGCAAACTTAAGTCTAAGCGCCTCATTACTTATAGAGAAGCACAGCATACACTAAATTATTGCCCCTTTTATACGAATTGAGAAGTGCCTATAGTCGTTTCATACGGTACTTGCATAAAGTAGCGGGTTTTCAAGTTGATCTTTAAAACAACTGACTTCCAGAAAAACACTACAAAGTGAAAAATAAGTTATTTCGGAAGTCGGTGTCTTTGTTTCATATTTTCGGTTTTTGCCACCGATTTCCGAAATTAAAGTTATTTTTCAGTTTTTAGTTATTGTGCCTATCCCACACAAAGTCGTATACCACCACTTGCAATGAAAATAACAGTGACAGGAAATTATAATAACATCATCAATATATGTACACTTAAGTGGAAAAAGTACGTATTATTGAAGCTAACTCAAAATCCACTCATCAGAACTTGACCAAATTTATATGGAACCAATCTGGAAATATATCCTTTGAAATAAAAAAAAGAATATTTCAATTCGGTATATAAATGAGAGTTCTGAGGAAACAAATATAAAAAAATACAACCAAATTGAGAACCTCCTTCTTTTTTGAAGTCGGTTAAAATCCGGCTGTCGCAGCTTATGAAGGGAAACATTTTAGATTTGGTAGAATTATAGTGATATGAAAAACGTTCCCGCTATTGTTAACTCTTACTTCTTTTAGGTTCTTAGCATTGACACTAATTTTAAATTGTAATGAAATAATACATATATCCAAATGAATGCCAGTTAATTTCATAAGATGAATAGTTGAAATGATTACAATTAAGTGTGACAGCTGGTATATAAATAGATTTTAATAAATTTGGCGACAATCGTAACTGTAACAAGTTTTCTGCATATTTTTTTTACAAAGTGTGCATTAAAAATAACCTTTTTCAACTTCTGTCTAATAAATGGAATATACAGAGTTGTATTAATGATTATTATTTAGTAAATACGTTTTAAAATTTGCTACGGTAGCGAATCATATTTTGATCAACATAAATCCTGACATCTGACCTGCAATTTGCAAAAAACATAAGAGAATTTGAAGTTACTTAAAAAAAAAATGTTAAAACATGTTTAACAAATTAATCCTCGATTCCAGGTACATGAACTGCCACCGGAAAAGCTAAAGAACCGCGAGGTGGTGCACATAGACATCGCTCACGACCCGCTCTCCTCAGCAGACTACAAGGCCGAGACCGACCCTACAAAGTTCAAGTCCACGAAGACCAACCGTGGCCCGCTCACCAGCGCCACCTGGAAGAACGAAGTCAAACCCGTCATGACGTGCTACAAACTCGTCACTGCCGAGTTCAAGTGGTTTGGACTTCAGGTCAGTAATCATCATTAATTATTTCTGTACTTCAAGACACAAATATCTCTGTAGCTCTGGCTCTTGTATTAAGAGTTCCTATATCGCAAGAGCCTGTAGCATCTACATCACCACATGCGAACTACGCATCACACTGACGTCACGCAAAATTCTGCATCGCGCGAGCAGTGTTTACCGCGCGACTAGCATATATACAACGACATCAACCGTCGGGCAGTAGCCCACCAGACACAACATCCGTCTGGTCGGAGGATCCTCCCTTTTCTATGGAGGATGTGTGAACTTTACACCCTCCTTTTCCTCATGCCTCTATAAGCCAAAAGCCAGTGATCTTGGACTTTACCGCTGACGTTGTCGACGGTTGGCGATGGTCTCACACCAAAAAACAAAAACCTAAATAATTTTACCCTAAGAAAGCTATTCCAAAAGACTCGTATAGCTGTAAAATGTTTATCAACAGCGACCGCCTGTCAATGTCGTTCAGGCGCCAAAAGATCTTTGTACAGTTTGACAACGTTCAATGATAATCCATCGTTTATCATCGGAAAAACCGACATATAACGAATAAAATGTGAAACCCATTTTCAGTAAGAGATCGCTATTGATTGTAGACTGAATTCTATCTATCCTTATGTCAGGCCGGATCCCATAATCTTTTATAGATTATTGGGACGTTAAAACCATAGATAGATAGGTTTTCTATTTCCAGTATGGCAACTGGTGATAGATAGGTTATTGGGTTCGGCCGTTATATTCCCACCTATAATAATATTAACTGATGCACTCATTCCGTCACTCCCCTATAGGAACAGTTATACTTAATTCAGCAAAGATCGCAAACTTTTGAACGCTATCAAACTTTAGCAATCTATGAAGTATTGACAGCGAACTGACAACGAGAAGGCACCTGACTTAAAAAAAAAAAAACTGAAGGTCGTTAAACTAAGTGCATGAGGCGACATCATAATTATGTGAAACACTTATACAACGTGTATCTGGACGTACGACATTAAATGAAAACGAGCACAGTACTAATCCATCGAAACAACACGAAGATTAGTAGTTAATGGAAAATTAAAAAATTGCCGTTTTCAAACAAAATAAATAGCAGAATCAACTGCATAAAAAGTAAACACGCTTTATTTACGAAAAGTCACTGATCGACGGTGCGGTGCGGGGCGCGGGGCGCGGCGGCGACAATGTTTACCTACTATTACGGACTCAGATCTACATCATGTTGAAAAATAAGAAAATGAAAAATAATTTCCTGTGGCTAAAGTATTCATTGGATTTGATTGATTTTTTGTATACGGGTAAAGAACACGATTCTCTTTACGTGGTTTAAAGGAATGTCAATCTTCCTGTAACACCTTGTATGACGAAGTTTTTACACGCTTTTATTAGTTTTATCATGATTTCACCCATCTTGTCTGTGAAGTTTCACTTAACATTTGAAATTGTATTTACTACTTTCAGATTAGAACAGACTTGAAACTGCGGGTCATTCAACTTTCAACTGCAGCTATAACATTATTATTTCATTAATTTGAAATGTTTTAATTTTCAGAGTAAAGTAGAAAATGTGATCCAGAAATCTGAGCGGCGGCTGTTCACTATTTTCCATAGGTTAGTTACATTTTCTTCGTTTTACAAACGCGAAAAAAAACAGCTGTTCCCTACATTTATGTTCACATTACTCGTTAAAATGTAGGGACCAGCTGATTTTTTTTTCGCGATTTCGATGAGTACAATATATGTGTTTTAAAGTACCAGTCACCCTATATTGATGTTTATCCCTGAACTTTTATAAAGATTTATGTTGTGGCAGGTATTCATCATTATTACCTCTTCAAGTTGGTTTTGTTATGAGACTAAAAGATAAAATTAGTATGCAAGATAGTATCACAAGTACTGTTCACATGTCGATAACAGACAATAATAAATAGAAAGCCTGATTAGAAAAGCAATCTCAACTAAGTTATTACTATACTTCAGTACTAATACTTACATGCAAATAAATAAAGTTGAAGTGCCTGGTTGTAATGTCAAAATAAGAACTTTTTATTAAATGCATAAGAAGTATATGGTGTACTTATTACAAAAAGCAATTTTAATAAATTTTGTCTGTCTGTTTGTTCCGGCTAATCTCCGAAACGCCTGGACCGATTTTGACGGGACTTTCAGTGACAGATAGCTTATGTCACAGGGTGTAACATAGGCTACTTTTATTTTAGAAAAAGAATTAGGGTTCCGCACAAAAAAAATAAAACGCTAATCTCTGGAACTACCAGTCGAATTTGAAAAATTATTTTTGCATTTGGTAGCCCAATTCTCGAGGATGGTTATAGGTTATTTAACATCACGCTTACGACCCTGTGGATCCGAGCAAAAAGAAAAAAAGTCCGAATGAACTTTAAGCGAAAATGAAGTAATAGCGCAGGAGGGCAATACAACACGGCAGGTCGGAGGACGAGGGAGTTTTATTAAAATGTGGCTGTTATTTTACTTTATTGTGTATCTTACGACTTCCACGTGAACGAAGTCGTGGGGCACAGCTAGTATTTTTATACTAAAGAGCTACAGGTTTTTAGCAAGTCAAAAAATCTTTCACTGATTAAAGAATCATCGTATGACGAAGAAATGCACGGCTTCTGTGGGAATCTCCATTCATGCTTTGAGTTTGAGGTCAGCCCTCAAACTCAAAAACATTTATTTCAATAAATTAAACCAATTACAGGCACTTTTGAATCGTCAAGGTATCACTATCAAGGGACCGGTAGATAAATTACTGATAAATGGCCTGGTCTAACAACTTTGTTCGGGTCGGCTTTGAGTCTAACGGCCGAACCCAATAACCTATATTCAGTAAAAGACAGATCGCTATTGATGGTAGACAGTATAATTCTATCGGTCCTTATGACAGGCCGGTAAGGTCCCTTATAGATTATTGGGTCATTAAAACATAGATAAATAGGTTTTTCTATCTCCAGTCAGCCAAAACTAGTGATAGATATTTTATTGGGTTTGGCCGTAACTGGATGCAGGTGTATACTAGTTTTTTACATGGAGTGACTGCTTATCTGATCTTCACAACCCGTTTACTGGGTATCATGATACTCCTTGGCAATACTGTCAGACTTTCGAGACTTCTGACTGCCCGTTACAACTGTCAAAGATGTATGAATGATAGCCATGTCCCAAATGGATATCTCAAAAGTTAGGCATCATTTATGATGAATTTTACAAAGCATAATATCACGCCTGTTTTCCCCAAAGGGGTGGGCTGACGTCTATATTACACGTGATGATACTTTACAAAGTTTATTAATTTTGTATTAATTTTTACTATTTCCAGACAAGTGTTCTGCTCAATCGATGACTGGTTCGGCATGACCATGGCGGACATTCGCGCCATCGAGGATCGCACCAAAGAGGAACTGGAGAAGCTTCGGCGTGAGGGAGAGGTGCGCGGCATGCGCGCTGAGAACGAGTAAGCGTGCAGCGTGCGTGCGTACGCGCGAGCGGCGAGCGTCGGGCGCGGCTCCTACCATGTCTACAGCCCCCAAGCGTTCCTTCATAACCAAATGCTTGAAAAAGCTATATACTTGAATTAAAAATTCATTTTGGTATTAGATTTATTAATATAAATGTTAGGCGTTTGAATAAAGGGGTAATTTCACGCGTTGAAAACAATAATGTTTTGTCCATTATAGTGTAATGTAGCTCAGTTGATTTGAGTATTTATGAATTGATTGTGTGGTGTAATAGAATTGAAGAGTGACGCCATTGGTGGCTCCTCATCATAAGCAATAATGTTCTGCGCCCGGCGACACGCGCACTGCCCAAGCTGTACCTAGCCTGAGATTGCATTTAGTGTTACCATGAAAAGTGAGATGTTATCACAACCTATTATATCTCCAACGGAACGCTCGACCTACTCGCACGCTCCCCAAGCTGTGGAATATGAATGCCAAGTAATAATGAAGTTTGTAAAATAATGGGATTGTAAAGTTATTTATTGTTTTATATGGAGTAACATACTTTGCATTTCTCTTTTTAAATATTTTTAAGAGTTGTATGAAACATAATTAGTTAGTGAGTTATTATGGCATAAGAAAATGCCAAAATTATCCAGAACTTGTCTACACGTGAAGACAGAAGTGGTCTTATGTGTCCCTGGTCTATTGCCAGGACATCCCCAAACCATCAGACCTGCCCACTACCAACCTTTTCAGATAATTATTTTTTCATGGTAACACTAACCAACAACTGCTGGCAGTTGTAACAATGCGGAAATATTTATTTTATAATTACTTTCACTCCTTCTGTATCGTTATGCTTAATAGATCAATAATATGTATGACATAGAGAAGTGTACCCGAGACACATTGAACAGCGATCTCAGTTCAAGCGAGGGCATAGATTACCACTAGCAAAAGTTATATAATATGGTATAGATAATATTTAATAACTAATAAGTCGATGTAGTCAGTGGTTAACAGGTAGTGTTGTCGTTACCTAATTAATTAATAAAAATATATAAATGTAATTCAATTTGACAACTACATTGCAACAAGACCGGTGTGACAGCAGCCAGAGTTATATTGTTCTGATAAGTTGACGCCTCGCGCTCATTTGTTGTGTATTTATGTTATGAATTAAATAATTCTGCGCAATAGTACCAAACGTTAGTTCTGACACATTATAAATTATTGGTGCAATATTTTTTTAACAATGGAAACCCTCTGGTAGTTGGGGTCTGTGAGGGTGTTGCAAGGTGAATGTAATTTAAGGTGCGGTGTCTATGGGATTATTTTTTATTATGGTAACCTCGTTAACTTATTTATTGGGAACGGGTTCAGGTTGCAACATCCTCGGCTAGTGATTTTTCAAATATATTTTGTATTAATAAGTTTTTTGTTGTTTAACAAATCAGTATTTTTATATTTGTGTGACATTCCAATTTGTACCGATGGTGACGTTGCTATCGTTTGCTACTTAATCTTTGTTCGCTCTCTTGTGTTCACGCAGTGTATGGGATTAGTGGATATGGAATCATTGAATCAGTACAATATGAAATTTAATGTGGATCTTCAAGTTCATAGTGGATTATGTTCCTGTGTTAACCAATAATTCAGTGTAGTCATGTATTGTGGCGTAGGGCTCGTTCACACCTCCGCTGATGCAGTTCTTTACAAATTCCGAGAATTCGGTGGAACTGTGAACGGGGCGTTTCTGCTTAATATTGCACTTTTTTTTAAATTAAGTTTTTTTACTTATGTTGTAATAAGTTTTACATCAAATACAGCGTGATAATATATTTGCAAGTAGTCTTTTTTTTTTGTAGGAATAGTGAAATTGTTGCCAACCCGCTTTTAGCATCGCCTAGTGCTTCTGTTCAACACCTAGTACTTAACTGTTCCGTGACTTGTGAGTAACTTCCATTGTAATAAAATGTAGATATTCCACAGCGTTGCGTGCCTAGTGTACGACTGTACGGAGGTCCTGTAATATATAGAAGCTTTGCTTTGATGTTGTTAAAGCTTATTTGTTGCAGTTACCAAATAAAGTTAAGTACACAAATTATTTTATTTTATTTTTTACCTCGAACTGGTCCTTGGATGCATGTTTTGTAAATTCTGTAAGCTTGTAAGTACTTTGTCGCTCCGTTCCCTAAGTAGATAAAGAAAATTTCATCGACGCATAGTTATCTATAGTTGCTAAAATTGTCAATTTTTAAATGTTTAGCTAATTAAAAGTTTCAAAGTTCTTGCATTGATAAGTATAATGTAACTAATAAATAACATTTGTTGTAAAATGTACTATGAATATCTTGAGGCCAACACAAATAAAATAATTTAATCTGTTGCGATTCGTTTCTATTATGAACTGTTGTAGGTTGGATCGATATCACTAACACATAATAATAACTATACAGGGTGTATCAGAAAGGCGTGGTCACATTCAACCCTATAAAAGGCACAGGAAACTGCTAAGCTAAGGGTATTAAAAAATAGATAAATATGATAACTATGACCTCTTTATTAAGAGTGTGGTACAGACTATCAAACTGAACCATTTTCTCCATGGGACCAACATCGTAATTGAGAAACGATAATCAGCCTTCCTATACATTTAGGTATTGATACTCGAGCCCAAATGTAAAAATTATTAGCTGATAATTTTTTCTTGATTACAATATTGATCCCATGGAGAAATATGTTCAGTTTGATGGTCTGTGCCACACCCTTAAATTTGACCACGCCTTTCTGATACACCCTGTATAATACAAATACATAATATTATATACATATTAAAGGATGATGGCACGAAATGTGTGGAAGCTGGTACCCGCTCCAATAGGGAAAAATTATATATCATTAGAAAGGTGTTAAGGTACTGGGTGGGCCAAAAGAAATCACCCTATTGGAAGATGCTCTCATTTTTGCAAATGGCCGCCAATGTCAAATCTGTTTTGACATTTGTGGACTAGACAGATGCAGAATACAAGTGAATAAGCCATGGAGCGATACACTCCCCAAGAACGCGGAATAATCGTGTCTATTTTTTTGCGTAACAATTTGTCTGTGGTGTTGGCGCAGCGCGAATTCCGTCGCTGCGCCGTTTGGCCACCAACCTTGCAGAGTATGAGAGCACACGAGACGTTGCCAAGGGTGGCCGGCTCGGAGCGCCCGTTCTGTCGAGAATATCGCCGCTGTCGCCGGAAACATCGACCAGACGCCGTGCCACGACAACAGTGGACGGTGCGCGCTATAGGGCCATGTTGACCGAGTTTTTTCTGCCGCAATTGGACGAATTAGGACTGAGGGACATGTGGTTCCAACAGGACGGAGCAACGGCATACACTGCGCGAGCCACAACCGATATTCTGAAGGCAGCGTTCCCGGGTCGCCTCATCTCTCGTTTTGGCGATTTGCACTGGCCCGCAAGATCACCCGATTTAAGCGTTCCAGACTTTTTTTTGTGGGGTTTTTTGAAGTCCCGTGTTTACGTGAACAAGCCCGAGACTCTGGAAGCCCTCTAGGACAACATTCGACACGAGTGCGAAAATCTGTCGCCCGAAGTTCTCGCCGAAGTGATGAAAAATGCCATACAACGAGCCCGTATGGCAATCAATTGTGACGGTGCCCATTTGGCCGATATAATCTTCTCGACTTGACCAATAAAATTCTAAAGGTTCAAATGAACATAGTCAAAAAACAGAATCGAAGTTTTTCATTTAGAAAAAAAAAGAGAGCCAAACAACATCGGATGACTTCTTTTGGCCAAGCATTCCATTGGCCTTGGTCTTTGGGTGGAAGTTGAGACGAGGCAGTAAGGGAAGTAACCTGAACTGTTGTAGCTACAGAAAAACGTTCTTTGGAGACTGTCCTTAACTTTTTGACTAATTGCTACTTGCATTCACAGATTTTGGAAAAATGGTACACTCAGTCAGAAAAACGTTAATTCTTTCATTTTATTTTTACGATGCCAATCGATGCAATTTCAACTGAGGTTAGTGTACTAGAAAAGTCACAAATCGCAAAAAAACTTTTCCCATTAAATAGTATAGATCTACATTTCGTAGTGACCGATCATTTTATCCACGATCTTGTACGACGTTTGCTGTTAATTATTGAAAGAAAGGCGTAATATTATGTAGGTAATATATTTATTTATCATCTGCCTAGCCTTTTCCCAACGATTGAAAGATGACTCTTAGTCATCTCCCAGTCTAACTGGATGCAGTTGAATATCAGTATTTTACATGAAGGGATTGCATATCACCTCCACAACCCAGTAACTGTGTAATACGATACCCCTTGGTAAGACTGGTTGTCCGACTTCCGGTCTTCCGACTACCCGTAACGACTGTCAAAGATTTATAATCATAGAAAAATAGAATACTCTTTAGTATGTACACCATAAATATTGCAGATACAAAAGTAGAAAGGATATGTCCAGTTTCTGCCCTCTGGTATCGACAAATGTTCATGATTTAAGGTTTTACAGTAAGATTTATTTGTGTTTAAAATTTTCATTATTTCAACGCAAGTTAATAAACACATAACCATCCGAAATGACATCACCACCTATTCCTTTAATTCCAAGTGTATCTTTATGGAATGGTATTTTTAAACAAGCTATCATATCAGTGTTGACAACAGAAATTGATGCGCCAGTATCAATCAGCCAATTATGGTCATGATGACAACCGATATCAAAAGATACCGTCTACGAATTAAAATTATAGATAACACTATCTGTGCCCCGCGACGTCGTTCGCATGGATTTCGTAAGATAAACAATATACTATAATAACAGCCACATTTTAATAAAACTCCCTCGTCCCCCGACCAGTCACCAATCGTCGCGTTGAATCGCCCGCCCGCGCTATTAATTACTTCGTTTTCGCTTAGTGTTCTTTCCGACTTTTTCTTTTTGCTCGGCTCCTAAAGGTCTTAGCGTGATGTTAAATAACCTATAACTATCCTCGTGAATTTGGTCACCAAATGCAAAAACCGGCTTTTTGTTCATAATTTCATGGATTTAATTTTTTTCGCGGAACCCTAATTATTTTTCTAAAATAAAAGTACCCTAAGTTACCCGCCGTAATATCAGCTATCTGCCAGTAAAATCGGTCCAGCCGTTTCAGAGATTAGCCGGAACAAAGAGACAGACAGACAGACAAAAATGTTAAAAATTGCTTTTTTGTTATAAGAACCGTTCAGGGGCGCAGCTTTCATACAACCCGATTCCAATCAGCTTCCCTTCGGAACAACCACTCTTCTTAGTGTTTACTATTGCCAAATATTGTACACCTTTTTTTTTTGGTTGGGAAATCACCAAAATTACTTCTCCCGCTCTGGGCGGAGCGGGAGGGCGTGTCAGATTTTTACTTACTAAAACCCACCCGTGTTCCTTCTGTTGCCTGTGCCGGGGCCACGGTAACTCTTAAATATTGTACACCTGTGTGTGTAACTGTGCATTACATCACATAACATAATTACATTTAATTAATACCAGTTTAATAGTCATCATAAGATTAAAAACCTACAGTTGTTTGTCTGAGTTTATGAGAACTGAACCATTTTTTCTTCGGCTTCCCTCTAATGATAATTGTAGCTGCGCCACTGGAACCGTTTATACTTTCCTATGCATTTAGTTAAAAGTTGTTATTTTGACATTACAAACAGACACATCAATTTTATTTATTTGTATAGATTAGGATCGAAAAAAATGATTTAGCGACTCTGTCACTACTTGTTCTTTAGTTTCTGGCGCTTCATTTTCCGCATCTAGAGCATTAGCACTTCCGATTGAGCTATTTCCTCGTCCCCGACTAGCAGATATTCGACACCGGTTGTCACCTCGTCACTTAGATCTCGAACTGGGCCCCGGGTCTTGTCTGTTATTATGTTGTGAAGGATTTACTGACTGACTTCGTACAAAATTCCTCGAATAAAATCCACGCTGGCGACTGTTTCGTCCTCGCTGACCTCGAAAATACCTATTGGGAAACTACGAGCGTAATTTTTTGAGTTGTGAGTCGCGTAATTTCTGCTCGGCAGAAATTCTGTTGGGCCGCTAGACGAGCGTAATTTATTCAGTTCCTCAACGCTTGTACTGGGTATTTGTGTAGTGCAATGGACAGTTGTTACTTTTCTCCTCATTAGTGAAATTGTTCCAAGCTTCGAAACAATTTTCTGCAACCTTTTGCCATGCACTCTGCATGGCAAAAGGTTGCAGAAATGTTTTAAAAACTTGTCACTATACGACTTTTCTGATAAATTCCACAGACAAGGCCGTTATTGGACTTCAATAATCAATTTATCCATGTCTACAAACATTGTGACGATAAGAAATTAACGTATTGACTCCCACGCATTCCGTGATTTACTGTCGATTCCCTCGCCCCCCTTTCGTCGCGAACTCAATTCAGCTGGGATTGTGCGCGTGAGTCGGCAGACAACTCATTTTGCGTCGCCGTGTGAACGAAACAGGATTTTTGTATGAAACCGAATGTAGCAGAAATTACGCGACTCACAACTCGAAAAATTATGCTCGTCTGGCTTCACCCTTAGGCACGTAAAGTTACGCGCTGCAATAATTGTGCTCAACTTACTATTTGCCAAACCGTTCGCAAATTTTATTGTTTTATTCCGTATTTTTCATTAAATAAATTCAAAACTTTATATGCGGACGAATCGCCGTCGGCCTATAATTTTGTTATCTTCTTACCAAAATCTGCTATGGGCTTGTCCTTCTGTATTGCTCTTTGCAGCTTAGTCTGGAGAGCAGTGGGCGACTTTCTTGGCTGAAGTAGCTGGCGCATATCCTTTAACAAATTCTCAACAGTACTATGTATAAGTAGAGGATAATTTTAATTTGGCATTTTGGGAGAGCCTACTTTTTAAAACAAACACTATTATTTTTTTCTTGGAATCTGCCTTGTCAAGTATAGAGTTATAATAATCAATATTTTCAATTAGTGTTCTAGTCACGTCATCGTGATTGTTCATCACAGGTAAGAGATTTAGATCTTTAAATCAAATGTGTCCGTACTGGGGGCCAACCACCACCTCTTAAAGCAGTAAGTATTATTTTAATGTTACTTCAGTGTGAGAAAGAGATGGAGCTATATAGGACGCCTATCTCCATCTCTTTCCCACAATGAAGTAAGATGACAATAATACTGCTTTAAGATGTGGTGGTTTTGCTGAGCTCTCCTTTAATTGTAGGTACTCTGAGAACAAAATTTTACAATTTCGTTATATAAGCTCAAAAATTGAGAACTATAATTATTCATTAACTCTATTGATTTTTTATCTATGACATTCTTCTCAATATCACCCTGCAAATTATTTACCAAGGTCGTGTACTGGCCATACAAAATATTCGCCTCTGCTTGTTTATACATTTATATGTCCCCGTCGACGCTCAGGGGGTCCTGAGCGTCGACGGCGGTCGTCTTGTTAAAAATAGGTAGGTATTTGTACCAAGTAAACTCTAATCTACGAGTATCTAAACGGTGAAGGAAAACATCGTGAGGAAACCGGCATGTCCTAGAACTGAAAATTCGAAGACATGTGACATCTACCAACCCGCACTGGGCCCGCGTGGCGGATTATGGCCCACTCCCTCTCACTGAGAGGAGGTCTGTGTCCCAGCAGTGGGAACGTTATAGGCTGATTATGAATGATGTAAAACTTTAATCTCTTTTAATTCCTTATATAGGCACTCTAGTATATCAGCCATTCTATTATCTTGATGACATTGATTACAGAACAGAAGTAAGTAGTTATGATGTTCTAACGTCCATACAATCCATAATAATAGGGGTTTAATGTGAAATTGCCGTTTTAACGTACTGGCCACTTTGAATTAAAATTAAACCTGCATGGTGTGAAATTCCAGAGCGAAATTTTTTTTACACGATAACTAAATCATTCTAAATTTGAAAAATGTACAACATTCGATTGTTTGACTTTCAATTGTTTTTTCATTCAACTAGAGTAATTTTTGAATACGAGTTCCGACGTGGAACTAACGCAGCTGAAACAGCTCGCAATATCAATGCTGTGTTTGGAGAGGATACCGCTAATGAACGCACCGTGCGTTTTTGGTTTAATCGCTTTCGTAGTGGAAACTTCTACATGAAGAATGAACCCCGAGGAAGACCAGCCACTAAGGTAAATAACGCAATAATAATGAATGCGATGGTGGAAGCCGATCCATATCAAACTACCAAAGAATTAGTGGCATGGTTTCATGGTTTGATGTTAGCATACCCACAATATTGACCCATTTGCATAAAATCGGTAAGATAAAAAAGCTTGAAAAATGGGTGCCCAGTGATTTGACTAATCTGCAGAGAGAAGCGCGCGTTGAAGCTTGCCGTACCTTGATGAACCGGTACAGAAATGATGGGATTTTGGGGCGAATTGTGATGTGTGATGAAAAGTGGATTCTTTACGATAGTTACAAGCGAACACCGCAATGGCTGACTCCAGGTCAAAAGCCGCAATAATGCCCTAAAGCGAAGCTTACTCATAGAAAAGTGATGGTTTCTGTTAGGTAGTCTCTTCATGGTGTAATTCACTACAGCTTCCTCAGATCTGGTCAAGCAATAACAGCAGATATCTACTGTACAGGATTTCAAACAATGATGGCGAAACTAGTAGCGAGACAGCCCCGACTCGTCAACCGATCTTCATCGCTATTGCTTCATGATAACGCAAGATCTCACACGGCTCGAGAAACCGTTTTAACGCTACAGGACCTACAGATAGAAACCATCCGTTATCCTCCGTACTCGCCGGACCTGGCCCTGAATGACTACCATTTTTTCCGCGATTTGGACAGTTTTTTACATGGTAAAAAAATTTATTCCCACGAAGCAATTCAAAATGCCTTCACACAGTTTATTGAGTCCAGGTCCCCAGAGTTCTACCGCAAAGGTATAAATGACTTTCCAATATGATGGCATAAATGTATAGACAATGAGGGTACATACTTTGATTATATAAATATATTTTACCTTAGAAAAAAAAAAAATGTTTGAATTTTTCAGTACAAAATAGCAATTTCATATTTAAACCCCTATTAATATCTAAATCCATCCATACTAATATTATAAATTCGAAAGTAACTCTGTCTGTCTGTCTGTTACCTTTTCACGCCAAAACCACAGCTCCGATTTAGATAAAATTTGGTAAGGAGATAGATGGCATCCTGGGGAAGGACATTCCTACAGGGGGTGATATAGAGGAAGAAAGTTTGTATGGGAAACCCAGTATTTCAGTCAGGGATATGAAAATTCAAAAAAATTATGCTTTTGGTAAAAAATAAAGAATTATATTATCGATCAGCGTTTTTTTTTTTTTGTGGATGGGAAATAAGGGGGTAAAATAGAGATAATTTTAAAAATCACAAATAATATTAAAAATGTTGTTTTTTTTAAGAGATTTAAGGGATTGGAAATGTAGTCACAGTATTTTGACTTCTTGAGATAACATTTCAGCCTTTATTTTTTAACCGACTTCAAAAAAGGAGGAGGTTCTCAATTCGGTTGTTTGTTTTCAAATAAAATCAAATCAAATCTTTTTATTGTGGGCATAGATTATACAGACAGATGTTAAGTAAATTACAGTTCCAATATGTCCCGCTTAATAGGCATACAATAATATGGTTTTCTTTTTTATATTGTTACCTCAGTATTCTTAAACAAGAGTCGTCTCCTTCCTGAATGCCAAAATCATATTATAGCTCCCAACCAATTCGGTTTCCGCAAGGGAATGAGTACCGAAGATGCTATTATGGCACTGGCTGACCATGCTGTAAGGACTCTTGACAATAAGCAAAATTGCTTAGGTACCTATCTTTATCGACTTATCTAAGGCCTTTGATCCCGTTTCCGCGCCAACGTTACTGAATAAAATGGAAGCCATTGGAATTCGGGGAGTGGTATTGGAAATCTTCAGGGACTATCTGCGGGATCGTACACAGGTGGTCAAAATTGGGCAAAATGTTGGTGATGAGCTCCCGATCGAATACGGTGTACCACAAGGTAGCATTTTGGGCCCCACCCTCTTCCTGATATACATCAATCCACCACCAACTGTGGGGTATGGACACGCAAAACGAGAGGAGTAACGCCTTGGTTGACTACTATTCTCGACTAACCTAACCCTACTAAACACTGGCTCTGAACCTACATTTGTAGACAAAGCCGTACAATCATAGATCTCACTCTGGCAACAGAGGCGCGGCGGAAATCACCACTGGGTGGCAGGCTTCCAAGGAGGCCTCCTGCTCTGATCTCAGGTGGATCCGCTTTGACATTTAGGTCTGTGATACTCCAACACCAGCACGGCGTAATCCACGTAACATGGATCGTGCCATCTACACACGCAACATTGAATCCAAGTTTGCGACACTACCTGGAAAAACCTGGGTCCTGGCCTTGGAGGCTCTCGGGCCTCGACTAAGGGGGCTCCTAAGCGCATGCTTGGAGAGGGGCCGGTTCCCGCTTCAATGGAAGACAGGGAAACTGGTCCTCATTAAGAAGCCGGGGCGCCCTGCGGACTCGCCGTCCGCTTACCGGCCCATCGTGCTGCTCGACGAGGTGGGCAAGCTCTTTGAAAGAGTCATTGCAGACCGCCTCGTCGGGCGGCTGGTGAGGGTGGGGCCGGATTTGGCGGAGAGCCAGTTTGGTTTCCGCAAGGGGCGCTCTACGGTGGACGCCATCATGCGCGTACGAGCCCTCACGACGGGGGATGCTGTGGCCCGGGGTGGGGTCGTCTTGGCGGTGTCTCTAGACATCGCCAATGCCTTCAACACCCTGCCCTGGAGTTGCATAAGGGAGGCACTCCGGTATCACCGAGTGCCGACCTACCTCTGTCGCGTGGTCGAGGCCTATCTGACGGACAGGGCCGTCATCTACCCCGGTCACCGGGGAGAGTGGAACCGGCGAGAGATGTCGTGCGGTGTCCCGCAGGGATCGGTTCTGGGACCGCATCTGTGGGACATCGGGTACGACTGGGTGCTGCGCGCCGACCTCCCTGGTGGCGTCAGCGTAGTTTGCTATGCTGACGACACGCTGGTCCTGGCACAGGGGAGGTCGCACCAGGCGGCGGCCGAATTAGCGGCACGCGGGATTGCGACAATCGTAGAGAGGATCCGGCAATTGGGACTCGAGGTGGCCTTGCACAAGTCCGAGGCCATGTGTTTTCATGGTCCTCGGAACGCGCCACCATCGTTTTCCCAAATAACGGTAGGAGGGGTTCCCATCGGTGTCGAGTCGACGATGAAGTACCTGGGACTCGTCCTCGACAGCCGGTGGAATTTCGTGGAGCATTTCTGACGTTTGGCTCCCAAAGAGGAGCGGGCCGGGGCTGCCTTGAGGCGGCTCCTGCCCAATCTGAGGGGTCCAAACGCCTCCTGCCGGAGGCTCTACGCGGGGGTCGTGCGGTCCATGGCCCTTTACGGAGCTCCGGTGTGGGCGCGTTCCGTGAGGCGGCGACCGGTCCATCGGTTGAACGCGTCCCAGAGGGTCATGGCCATCCGGTTAGCCCGGGGATACCGCACGGTCTCCGGGGAGGCGGCGAACCTCCTTGCCGGATTACCGCCATGGGATCTGGGGGCAAAAGTCCTCGCGCACATGTGGGAGTGGTGCGAGGAGGCAAAACGCCGGGGCGTAACCCCGCTGCCGCGAGAAATCGCAGCACGGCGGACAGAGCTCCGGCAGGATCTCATGGCGGCATGGAGAGTGCGATTGTCGCAAACTAAGTTGCTTCTATTCAAAACATTAGTAAGAAGTAACTTAGAATACGCATGTACAGCGTGGAGCCCGTCTTATGCTGTTCACTCTCAACGCATTGAACGTATACAACGTATATTCACACGCTCCTTGGCGTCTAGCATTTGTGGCATTTCTCATAGATGCCCATATAACCAGCGACTTTCTTTCTTCAAAATGACTTCTCTCCGTGACCGTCGGGTAATGCTTAATATTTCATTTATGCACAAAATTGTTAACGGTAAGATTGATTGTAGTCACCTCCTTGCAGAGGTTCCCATCACAGTTCCACGTAAGAGACCCCGCACTGTCCTAACTAACACATTTTGTCCTCCATTCTGTCGTACCAATATCGGTGTCCATGGTCCGGTAATAAGAACTATTAACCATTACAACATGCTCAACAAAAACTTAAATTCAAACCTGGACATATTTCATGACTCCTTAAAACCGGCATTCGAAAAAAAATACTTAACTATTATCATTTAGTCACATAATTTCTGTTATACAGTAGAACAATGTATTTGAATTAGGTACGTGTTATGTTCACGTCCTTCATTAATTTGTATTCTCTTGTATTTTATTTTAATGTCGTTAAATAACATTGTTTAAATTTTACTTTTAGTTTATAAGCAGCTTCTGTTCAATGTCTTATTTCTTTAAATGTTATGTACACCTATAATTTGTGTATACATTAGCAGTAATACTTTCCTAAATACTTTTATAAAACAATGTTGAATGTATATGCTGTTGGTGTTCTTTAATAAATAAATAAACCCAGCGCTGGGCACGCCACAATTGCGGCGATAAGTCCCCTCTTTGAGGAGTGGCTGGAGAGGCGCCACGGCGTCCTCACCTTTCGCCTGACGCAGGTCCTCACCGGACACGGGTGCTTCGGGAGGTACCTGTTTCGGATAAGGCGGGAGGAAACGCCCGGGTGTCACCACTGTGTGGATCGCCCGGAGGACACGGTGGAGCATACGGTGGAGGTCTGCCCGGCTTGGGCGGAGCACCGCCGTGTCCTCGCGGAAGCGATCGGCGGCGGCGATGTCTCGCGTCCGGCCCTGGTCCAAGCCATGGTACGGAGCGAGAGTACATGGGAAGCCATTACCTCCTTCTGCGAAGCAGTAATGCTCGCGAAGGAGGAGGCGGGACGCGTGAGGGAGAGGCAAGCTTTGCGCCCTCACGCCCCTAGTCGCCGCAGGAGACGCCCTGGGCGTCGGTAATTGGCAGCCGATTCCCGGCCACCGTAGGCGCGGGCTTGCGGACGGCGAGCAATGGGTAGCTCGCCGTCCGGTAAGAAACAAGCCCGAGTCGACGGCGCGTTGTCTTCCACGCGCGCCTCAAAGAGATGTCAGCGGCATTGATGGGGTCCGCTAGGACCGATGCCAGCCGGGGTTGCGGGATGTTCGAAATAGTTACCGTGGCCCCGGCACAGGCAGCAGAAGGAACACGGGTGGGTTTTAGTCAGTAAAAGTCTGACACGCCCTCCCGCACCGCCCAGAGCGGGAGAAGTCATTTGATGATTTCCCATCCAAAAAAAAAAAAAAAGTTTGCGACACTAAGCGATTGGCGACATTTGCGGACTCGACACAGATTGAGGTACAAGCAAATCATCTTACCAAATCAATGATAGACAGCGACCATACTGCCTGCCCAGAGACCATCCCACGTAGCACACCAGGCAATCAGCTCTGGTAGGGTGCTGATCTGGAGCGCAAGCGCGGCAAGGTACCTAAGGCAAGCTCTGAATAGAGCCATGAACACATGTGCCGATGAGGACTGGGATAAATGCTACGCGGCCAAAACCAGCTACAAAAAATGCATCAGATTCAGGAATATCACGGGTTGGCGCAAATTCTGTGGTAGCATTGAATCTTTCCAGCAAGCTAACAGGATAAGGAAAGTCCTGGCGCAACAGAATACACCTGAGCCCACTACTCTCCGCTAACCTGATAACACGCTCACCGCCTCGCCAGAAGAAACGAGACGCGTCCTTATTGAAACTCACTCCCCTGGATGTGTCTTCGCGCCGCAGGTAATCGACTGGCAAGAGGTGATTCAAACATCATCAGACAATGATTGACTTTACGCACGCAGGGTGATCTCGTTGGAGAAACTTCAATGGGCCATCCGGAGTTTCCATCCTTTTACGGCAGGCAGGTCCCGACGGAGTGTTCCCCACCTTACTACAGTGAGGTGAAACCTCTGTCGCAATAAGATTGGTGCCATTGATGAGAGTTAGCCACATATTTCTCCCATCGGTTTATATCGCCCTGCAACCAGGCTAAAACGACTTTGGAGTCGCTCCAGCACCTTATATGTAGGTTTTTATTGCAGAGAGTGTTCTGAACCTTTTCAACCAGTTTGGCCAGTAAAAGGGCCCCGCAAAGTTCCATTCTTGGTACGGTTATCCTATTGCTAATTGGTGCAACCTTTGTTTTTGCTGTAATTAGTGTTATCTTGTATTCACCGGCTTGATTTTTCACTCGGCTATAAATCACACACGCGTAAGCCCTTTCACTTGCGTCGCAAAACCCGTGTATCTCTAGGTTGTTTTCTTGACTTTGTAACCATCGTGGTATGGAAAGTTTGTTAAGCAACTGGATATCTTTTCTGATAGTTTCCCATTCTGTAGCAAGGTCGTTGGGTAAGCGTTCATCCCAGTTGATTTTGCTGATCCAGATTTTTTGAAATAGAATTTTTGTTTTTATCGTAAGTGGCGATAGTAGTCCAAGTGGGTCGTATAGCTTGCTTATTTCGCTCAGTAGTACGCGTTTTGTCAGATTTTTCTTTATTGGTAAGTCCCATTGGTATGTGAAGCTATCGTCGTCTTGATTCCATCTCATGCCCAACATTTTTGAGTTTGTTTTCTGTTCTGGGCTAAAGTCGAATTTCGTACTGCGGCTTTTTTGGTCATCTTGCAAGTCTTCCAGGATAATTGGTTCGTTTGATTTCCACTTTCTCAAATTGAATCCTCCTTTTCTCAGCAACTCGATTAGCTGTGTGACCAGTTTTTTCGATGCGTCGATAGTGTCCTGCCCGTAAACCAAGTCATCCATGTAGAAATAGTTTTTCAGGACGTTTCCAGCTTCCGGATAGGGACCTTTTTCATCTTCTGCGAGTTTATGTAGAGTACGCATTGCTAGATAAGGTGCACTTTTCGTTCCGTAAGTTACTGTGCCCAACTGCCAATTTTGTAGAGGTTCGTTAGGAGAAGATCTCCAGATGATCGTTTGTAGATGTTGTTGATTTTCGTTCAGCCAGATAAACCGATATAGTTTCTCCACATCTGCTGTAAACACGTATCTGTACGTTCTCCAATTGATTAGTAGTGTCAGTATATCCTTTTGTAAGTTCGGTCCGCAGTACATGTGATCGTTGAGGCTGCTGTCTCCTTTTGTCTTGTACGACGCGTTGAACACTACTCTTAGTTTTGTTGTAGTGGACTCGGCTCTCAAAACGCCATGGTGAGGTAGGTAGACTTGGCCCCTACTTTCTCCTGTGACAGGTCTCATGTGTCCCATAGCGATGTATTCGTTCATAAAACGCTTGTACTCGTAACTGAGTTCTTTGTTTTTTAACATTTTCCTTTCCAGTTGAAGGAATTGTGCTAAAGCTTGTGACCTTGCATTTTTTAAGTTTGCTTCGAAGTTAGGCTTCATTGGCATTTGTACCACATATTGTCCGTTTGCCAATCTTTTGGTAGTTGCGTTGTAGTATTCCTCACAGTGTTGTTCTTCACTAGTTGATGATGAGGAGCTTTCTGGAATTTCCTCAGTCTCCCAAAATCTTGTCATGTTTTCGAAGTCGTTGAGTGTCACGAAGCAGTTTAATGTCTTTACATTCCCGCATAGAATCCAGCCTACTTTGGTTTGTTGAGCTACTGGGTATCTATTATCGCTCCTGATGACGCCGTTTAGTATAAGTTCTGAATAGATGTCCGCGCCCAAGAGCAGATCAATCGGGCCTGACAGGTTGAACTGTGGGTCTGCTAGTTTTAAGTTTTCCAGATAGTCCCAGTTGCTGATTGAAAAGGATGCGGTAGGTAAGTTGCTTATGAGTTTTTTCATAATTAGTGCTTCAAAGTTGAATTTATAGTCTGAATGTATTGACTGACATTCTAAGTTCATTGCCCCTTTGCAGTTACCGCTAAGGGTTCCTACACCCGATACAACAGCGCTCACTTTACGTCGTTGTAATCGGAGGCGCTGTGCCGCGTTTTCCGTTATCAGGCTCACTTGGGAGCCTTGATCAAGTAGACCTCTCAAGTTGATGAAGTTTCCATCAATTGTTTTGACTTTCAGAAGTACAGTTGTCAGCAACACTTCCTTTTCATCGTTCGTTACGTTGTTGACCCCATAGGAAGTCGATGACGTCGATGACGGGTTTTCCTCCCTTTTCGCTTGTTTGCTGCTAGATTGTTCAGTTTCTGCTTCATGCATAAGTGTGTGGTGTGCCTTATGACACAATTTACACGTCTTCCGTGATTTGCATTGTTTTTCTCCGTGGCTGAATAAGCAGTTTTTGCAAATATGCAGGTTGCGAATTACGTCAATACGCTTGTTTGTGTTCATAGCCAAGAATTGTTCGCAATTCATCAGAACGTGGTTAGTTTTGCATATTGGGCATGTTTTCACTGTGGTGAAGAAGGTTTTTGGCGAGTTTTGTGACTTGTTAAAGTACGATGACCCTGGTGTTTTATTTTTGTAGTTGTTATTTCGGTTTTCCGATCCCTTATGAGTTTGCTTTTCTGATTTCCATGATTTGTTTGATGGCGTTACCTTTTGACTATTTCCCTGTATAGCTTCTAGTGACATAAATTTGGATTCTAAGAACCCGGTGAACTCTTCCAGGTCGGGAAACTCCCTTGGATGTTTGAAGAAAGATCGACCAATATCGACAAAAAGTAGCTTGCTGAAGGTAACTCCATTTCTCGACGACAGTGGAATGCTGCGCGTGAAAGGTCGACTAGGCTACTCAACTTTATCTCCAGAAACTAAACATCCAATCATACTTCCGGCAACAGGAAGACTAACGGAGCTTATTATTCAAGAGGCACATCGCGACACTCTCCACGGAGGCGCCCGGCTCACTTTGGCCCAGTTACGTCAAACATTTTGGGTCATTGGAGGCAGCAGAACAGTCAAGAAGGAGCTTCGACAATGCGTCCGATGTCATCGTTTCAAACCAAACCGAAACGTTCAACTGATGGCAGACTTGCCAAAAGAGCGTGTAACTCCATCAAGACCGTTCACAAACACAGGCGTCGACTATACCGGACATGTTGATGTGAAAATCAACAAAGGAAGAGGAGTCAAAACTTGCAAGGCTTACATAGCAATTTTCATTTGCATGGTGACCAAAGCTGTGCATTTGGAATTGGTGTCGGACCTGACCACGCAAACATTCCTTGCCGCATTCAAAAGGATGTGTGCCCGCAGGGGTACACCCCGACACGTATTCTCTGACAACGGAACGAATTTTGTGGGCGCAGCAAAACTACTTCAACAGGAATTTGAGAAACACAGTACGTTTAAGACTTCCGAATTCTTCGATGAGATGAGCCACTTACAAATTGAATGGCATTTCAATGCCCCTCTTTGGCCAACAGCGGGAGGCCTGTGGGAGGCTGCCGTCAAAGCCATGAAATATCACCTACATCGAGTACTGGGGGAACAGAAGCTTACGTTCGAACAATTCACTACATTACTAAATCAAATTGAAGCCTGTCTTAACTCTCGTCCGCTGTGTCCACTAACAGAAGATGTCGAAGACCTAGAATACCTAACTCCCGGTCACTTCCTCATTGGCGGCCCTCTGTTATCACTACCACAAGAAGAGCAAGATTTTGCAGAGCACGATCCAAGAAACAGATGGAGGCTAGTTGAACAAATGAACGTGCACATCTGGAAGCGCTGGTCGAATGAATATCTACACCAACTACAAATCCGTAGCAAATGGCAGCAACCAAAAGAAAACCTGAAACAAGGAAGCCTAGTATTAGTAAAAGATGAACACTTACCTCCTGGCCGTTGGGCTATAGGAAGAGTCCAAGAACTTCATCCAGGTGCCGATGGTCAAGTACGGGTTGTTACCTTGAAAACCAGGAAAGGGTCACTTAAACGACCAATAACGAAGCTTTCACCGTTACCGCTGAAACTCGAAGAACAAAAAGTAAATGAAGAGGAAGAGAAAAAGACACCTACTCCGGAAACTAAAAAACGGGGAGGGACTACGAAACACAAAAAAAATTGGCTGTCACTTGTTCTTTTATCCATATTAGCAATGACGGGATTTGCTCAGTCAGCGCCAACGACTAACAGCTTGAAGGTTACGGCTATACCGAGCAATCATCCGATTTACTTCGATGAAGCAGGAAAAATACAATTAATACATGACGAATGGACTCTATTGGTTTACTACAACTTAACATCATACTGGCAAGCAACTGATCAGATCAATGATTATGTCAACCAAATAGATAAACTATGCCAAAGGATATCATATGAGTACAAGCCTTGCGAAACAATTGTCGGCCACCTACGTCATGAACTGAGTCACTTAGTCGACTACAACTCGATGCTGCTCACTCAACATTCAAGACCAAAACGAGGATACTTTGATGGAGTTGGGAAGTTAGCAAGAACTCTTTTCGGAGTTCTCGACGTAGACTTTGCTGAAAAGTACGAAAGAGACATACAGAATCTACAATCAAATGATGACTACCTACTACAACTTATGAAGAACCAAACATTAATTGTAGAAGCTGAAAACAATATAATAAAAAGAAACACCGCCTTCATGGAGAAACAATTCAAAACATTGAGTGGCTATATGAGCGAAACTTGCAGCGAAATCACAAAAATAGAGAACAAGGCGCACATGCTTTTTACGATGAATGACATAAATTCCGCTGCCGTGACGTCAACTTTGATTATAAGTGATTTAAATCGAATATTGGAAATGTTGATAAATGCCCTCGCCAACATTTACAGAGGACATTTAGATACCCATTTATTTCCGGCCAACCAACTGATCGAGCAGCTAAACATCATATCCGGAAGGTTACCACAGGGATTGTCATTACCTGTAAAGGACATTCAAAGGGATTTGAAAAACATCTATGACCTCATCCATGTGAAGGCTCGAATAACAAACAATTATATGTTATTTGAAATACACATCCCTTTACTAAGCGATGAAGACTATATGATATATCGAGTC
Source organism: Fissipunctia ypsillon (assembly GCA_947568875.1). Lineage (NCBI taxonomy): Eukaryota > Metazoa > Arthropoda > Insecta > Lepidoptera > Noctuidae > Fissipunctia > Fissipunctia ypsillon. The sequence goes on from OX387662.1 coordinate 19,767,529, forward strand.
ATTCCGATACCGTTCCTTAGATACGGACATTTAAAACTCATGCAACCAACCTCAAGTTTCATCGCAATCAACTTCAGAAAGAACTCTTATATTACAATGGAAGAGCAAGACATGCGCCAATGTACATCATACAGAGAAGACGAATTTATCTGTATCTCACGTAATCCTGTGTACAACATGCACGATCAAAACGCTCCATGCGAGGCCCAAGTCTTCAACCAACAAGAGTCTTTATCATGCGTCCTCAATGACATGCAAGGAAACCTGGACAAAGCTTCACAAACCGAACATGTGGCTATTTACATTATGCGGAAAACAGCTGTTGCGCGTCATATGTAACGATCAAGTTACGCCAGCGGTCATTGACGGGACTGGAGTCATTACCTTGCAATCAAAGTGCATACTACAGAAAAAGGACGCCACAATATTTACACAGAATCAGCTGGGAAGTATATTTAACATGGAACCCGACATAGAAATACCAACGATAAATTCAACTATAAACCACATCTTTGACTTCGGCTGGAAGAATGCAAAACTAAACATAACGGAACAAAGGGCGCCAACTGCAGCAGAAATAGGAAAAATAGACCAGCAGTTGGAATTCCAAAAAAGCAGAGAAATATTACCAAAGGGGTTTGAGTCTGACTTGTCAAGTCACGACATCTATCTCTACTCCGTTACTTCTTTGTTGTTGGGAGGAATCGCTGTGCTTGCCCTCTATGTTATTATGAAACGATGGTGCAAAACAAAGAGAGGCGCCACAACAGGAGTGACACCTAGAGGAAGAAGTAACTTGAAAGAGGACATCGAGCTACATGAAATACATTCGACAGCAGCGGAGCCCGTTTACAGCGAAGCAAGACAGCCGAAGAAAGCATTTCACTTTGACGATGTGAATTGAGTGACAACTATACTTTTACTTTTATACTTATACACATTTACTATTGTTTACTATTTACTTTCAACTTTTTATATTAGATGTTTTTTTGCTTTGTAATGGATGCTCATCCCACTTTTCCCTCGGGAGCATGTACGGTTCACGTACAGGCAAATCGCTAACTCCGCGACCTACTTTTCACTACTCGTTGTGTTTACTTTTATAATTGCAATTATAATAAGTTTAGTTGACCAATAGCTACCGTAGCGCTATTACCGCGGATTAGCATCTAACTTAACTTAGTGTAACTTTTACGAATATATTTTATTAACGTGAACTCTGTGGTTTTCGTCAACTCATCTCCAACAACTCAACTGTAAGTAACTAGCTACCTCTGAACCATACAGCGTTCAAATTCAAATTCAAATGTATTTATTTGTGACACATAGGTATAATGTTGTGGTGTTATAAAATAAATGTATTGTATCACTATGCGCTGCCTTGCAAGGCGTACAAATATTGTTTGCGTACACAGTAATAGTTGTACAGGTGGTACTTATAGCCTATAAAATATAAAAAATATTGCTAAGTAACCTTCTTAAATCTTTAGCAATAAAACAAACATAAATAAAACAATACAAATTAAGGTAACAATATTAATAGCTAACTAAAGTGAGTAGGTAACAAATATATCTGAGAATAAGGCATAACGGTTTTTATTTTTCTTCTAAATATTCATGTACGCTGTAATATGCTTTCTGTATTAGGAACTTATGAAGCGTTTTTTTAAGAGTATTTAAGTCTTTTGAAGCTTTTATAGGTTTAGGTAATTTTTTATATATTTTTGGAGCCATTCCTAGAAAACTTTTTGAGAATAGGGCGGTTTGGTGGGTTTTTGACTTAATTGCACCTTGATGGCGTTTAGTGGAAAGGGTTTCAAATTGGTTAAGGTTATTTTTGATAAACATGACAACTTCATAAATATATAGGGACGGAAGTGTTAGTAATTTTAAATTAATAAAAAATGCATGCATACTGCACGAAGACACTTTTTTTGGGCTTTAAAGGCCAATTCTCTATCCGTAGAATTACCCCAGAATATTACGCCATATCGCAGAGTGGTGGAGACATATGCGTGGTATGCGGTAAGAACGGTGCTATGATTGGCGACCTTGCTTAAATTGTGTAAAGCATAGCAATATTGATTTAGTTTCTTTACTACATGATCAATGTGTGTTTTCCATGACATGTGCTGATCTAACCAAAGCCCTAGAAATTTTGTGTTGTCAATTTTAGTAATTGTATTATCTTTATATTTAATATTTGTATTAATGGAGTTTGTTCGCTGGTTAAAATTCATGATATGAGTTTTCCCTAAATTAATTTTTAAGTTGTTATCGATTAGCCATTGAATAATTAAGCCTAAACTATTATTTATTTCATTTTCATATCTTTTTAAGTTTTTCCCTATAAATATTGTAGTACAGTCATCAGCAAATAGAGTCATGGGGTGTTCTATGGTTCTGGGAATATCATTTATGTAACATAGGAATAACAACGGACCAAGTACACTTCCCTGGGGTACGCCGTAATTTATATATCTTTGTTTTGATAAGTAGGTTTTTTCTGTGTTATTTAGAACTAACACAGAAATAGCAAAAATATGTCATAGATGACATATTTTTGCTATTTTAGTGATTTGTTTTCTGTTGACTAGGTACGACTCAATTATTTCTAGGACATTGCCCCTAATTCCAAATTTACTTAATTTTATGAGAAGGAGTCTGTGATCTACAAAATCGAACGCCTTCGTCATGTCCATGAATAATGCTGTAACTGGGATTTTTTTGTCCATATTTGAAATAAGCGTGCCTGGCCTTTAGATAGGTTCCTAAAGGATGGAGGGAAGTGAAAGTCTGAGACGCCCTCCCGCTCTGCCCAGAGCATACAGAGAAGTAATTTGATGATTTCCCATCCCAATAAAAAATGGGTGAGCAGTGCTAGGTTATGCGGAATGGAACAACAAGCGCTAGTAATGACTGCCATATTTAATAGCTTACCTTCATACCACCACCAACATTAGTTATCAACGACCCACTTATGTGTATCATCACATCTTCCTCCTTTAACAAAAAAAAAAAAACTTGAACAACTAATTCCATTAATCTACACATATTCCAAAACTAACCTAACAACAAATCAAAAAATAATAAATTAAAAATATTATTATATTTATTTATTATATATTATATACATATATATATGTAGGATCAGGAGTGCCGAGAGCGGTATATCGTCAGGGTTTGGAGTTCCCATTTTATTGGGATAAACAAGACTGTATAAATAATTACAAGATTCTTATTACACTACTAGTTATTACAGTACTATTTAGTTACACTATAAAGAAAACACAATACAAAGGGTAATTAATAACAATACAGTTAATCGAACAGACTTTTAAGGTCACAGTTCGTATAGTGGCCAAGCCACCCAAAACAAAGTGTATCGTTCGCTATCAGCAAACCAATACAGCTATGTGAATATACAGCAGCGCTGTACCACGTAAACCGACAGTTTTGTCGGGAGCAGGAGCTCTTTATTGAGTCGAATCCGAAGATCGACTGACTCATAAACCAGTGAACAACGCGTTCAGAGCGATATTGGGGCTGCCCCGCTTCTGCAGTGCCTCGGGCATGTTTGCGGATGCGCGCACCGACTGTTTTCACACCACAATGCGCAAGCGGTGCGCGTCCTTGGTGCGCAGGGTGCGGGCCAGCTCCAATGCTGTCCTGGCGATGATCGCTGGACGTTTGGACTGCCCTTATATTAGGAAGTGCTGCAGTAGGCATAGAGCCAGAGCATGTTAGCGACTAATTTAGATTATTGCTGAGTTTTTATTAATTGATGTTATTCTATTTTATCCAAAATGTGCCCTTATTTGTATTTGTATTATATATTATTAATTTAATTTCAGGTTTAATTTTTTATGTGACATTGACTTTCATTTGATTTCCTTGACATTGTAGTTCTGATTTGTTGACATTGTTTGTATTATTATTATTATTTTTACATTTTCATGTTAAATTGAGATTTGTATGTATCTTGTTGTTGTCGTAAATGAGTAATTTTTAATATGGGGGAACCTGAAATAAATGGATTTTATTTTTATTTTTATTTATTATTTTATAAACCGACTGCACGCTCTTTTATAGAACGATGCCCCCACCTTGCAATCCCTCCATGACAACTGTGTCCAATGGCGTACGGAAGTAGTTCGTCATTGTGTTTACTAGATACAAAACACTAAAATGTGCTAAATCTAATAAGACACATTAACGTAAACGCACCCATTACCGCCAGTTTAAGCGGAGTTCAGATTGATATCCAAAAAATAAGCACATTCTTAATATGTGGCTTCAATAAAAATAATTTTTCAAGTACTGAAATTATCGATTTTTTTAGTTATGTATAAGAACAGATAATCAAAGAATTACTTAAAAAATTAAAAATTAAATAAAAAGAAAAAGGGTCATGTCCCTATTACCGACTCAAAATATCGGGTGTGTGCCTAATACCGTTTATGTGACACCTAATACCGACCACTAAATAAATGGAACCGTTAAAGTTAAATAAAAATGCTCGTGTATGTTGAACTGTTTATATAAATGCTCCAACACAGTACAGAATGCTATCAACATTTAACAATTATATGTATTCTTATAATAGTATATTCTTAACAGCGTTAAATCAATAAAAAATATCATATTTATACGAATTATGTATAACAAATTACCAAAGGACAGCATTGATTATAAACACATACATAACATCACGCCTTGTTTCCCCGAAGGGGTAGGTAGAGGTGTACCTTTGCGGGATGTTCGAAAGAGTTACCGTGACCCCGGCACAGGCAACAGAAGGAACACGGGTGGGTTTTAGTCAGTAAAAGTCTGACACGCCCTCCCGCTCCGCCCAGAGCGGGAGAAGTCATTTGATGATTTCCCATTCACAAAATAAAAAAAAATAAAAAAAAAGACGTGTACCTATAGTACACCCACATTTCGCCAGTTATAACTACTATAATATATAACCAATGGGGGCATACAAGAGTAAATAGCATTATAGAATCTTAGTAAAAATGTAACATAGTCGTATAAAATTACAATAACATTTATGAGGCGGTTTACCGTCTAATTTTCCACTAATTTTGAGACCGTTTCCAGTAGCTGGTCTTTTGTTACAGGAAAACCTAATCTTCCCAAATAGTGAATCCAGTCTATTAACTGACGTTCTTCGTCCTTGGTGAAAACGGTCTGAACACCACAGTTTTCATTAGAGTACTTGTTATCTCTCTTGTCACGAAGAGTTGTTCTGGGAATCCCAAACTTCTTCGAGGTTTCATAGATACTTGCTCCATTAGTGATAGCCATAGTTGATTAACTGGGTGAATTTCAACAAATGCCATTTTTCTTATCATATCGGTGAACTTTTTCATTTATATATATTTTTTATTTTTTTCATGTTTAATGTAATATTTAGGATACTAAATACTCCCTTATTGGTAACCATCAACGTATCTTTTAAGACTATGGAGAAAATTCAGTTTGAATTCTGGTTTCCACCGATGTGACAATCCGGCACCGATTATCTTTTCTGTACACCGATATGATAAATTTATTCACCGATGTGATATACATATACAGCGATATGATAATCTATCCACCTTTGAACATCAAAAAAGAAATAGTAGGCTTATACATTTTTGAAGGAGTGACTAAGAACTGAATACCTGAACTAAGGGTATTATTTTCTTAGAATAAAAAATAATGTTTTTTTTTATTATCATTGTGTTTATTTAAAAGAAGTATAAAAAACAAAAATTTCTTGTACGTTATTGTACAATACACATTTATTAATGTGGCGATCAAGCTAATTGTTTTGCCATGTGTACACTTAAAACATTGTGGCGTTCTAGGTTCAACAATACTAAGAATAGAAACTTTATATAAGAAAACTTTATATACCTAATTAATCAGTCTTTTAAGTTTAACCTTAATCATAACAACACTACAATAATCACAGCTTTAATTATCACTTAATTTAATATTTTTAAAATCTTTGTTCTCAGTGCGTAAGTATCATAGATTACATAGAGATCGCTTATATCTTACATCTAGCAAATAATCTTTACCCTTAAAAAAAAACTTAAATTAAATCTGTCAGTATAATTTGGTTATTATGTTAATCAGCCTTTAAGTTCAACATAAATCACTACAGAACTTGAACCGTCTTCGTACTCCACTTTTATTAAATTGCACCATAATTAGACTTTTAAGTCATAGAAGACTATGTAGTATACCTATAGTTAATCACAGCACTTAATTACGTACTTTTATAATTATTATCTGTTACAACAATTAAACCTTTTTTTTTCAATTAAAACTAAAAACAATAAAAATAAAAATTTTAAAAACAAATCAGCCCAGATCAAAATAAGTCATCATCAGTGTCACTGCAACCAAATATATAATTAAATCTCTGTTTGATGTCAGGAGTTGGTTTACGTGGCTCATTTTTTTCTTTTTTAAAGTTAATTTTAGATTTTATTCTAAATATTTCCTCATCGGTGTCACTGTCTTCCACGGTAGGACTTGAAAATCTATTAGATGCTTTTACCGTATCCTCTTTATTTACGAATTGAGTTGATTCCTCTAAACCAACTAAAATGTTCGTGTCAATTTTCTCTAAAAATGAACAGGCAGGAGTACTTTGATCAAGATCTACATAGTTCAATAGCAAATTTTCAGACATTTTTGTCGAAGAGGATGATCTGGGTGCCGCATTTTCCGAGATTTTTAATGTATTTGATGGTGTAAAATACTTTGAATGTGATGGCTGTGGGAACAAAATTAATTTGTCAGTTAACTTTACTGGTCGCATTTTAGTGATATCTATTTTGGATTTAGTTCTGGATTTTTTATTACTCGAAGTAGAAAGTTGAGGTTTAGACTTAATTTCGTGTTCGGTTGACAAATTGTGGAAGTCTAGATGTTTGCCATGTGGACATTTAACAACATATTTCATACATTCATCTTCTATACAAGAAAGTCGACGTAAAACTATACGATTTTTAGCTTCTTTAGTCCAAATGACTTGTTTGACTTGCAATGTTCCACGAAATGTGTTCAAATTTGTAGGGAGAAGCCAGTCCTTTTCTTCAACTTCATATTCTTCTACAGTACTAATTTTCACGCCTTGGACAGCAGATTTTAAATAGTTTACAAAAGAGTCTATATTATTCATATCACCATCGTGTGCAACAAATCGATCCGCCGTTCGCTTCAGTAGCCCACCTACTCCATCTGGCGCACCTTTTCCATGACCACATTCACTATAGTTCCATATTATGTTAGTCAGAGAAGAGCAGTAAATACTGAGTTGGGACATAATATAAAAAATTTTCTTATTCCGATACTGGCCTGATGGAGAATCAGAAATAATAATAAGATTCTGAACAATTGGAGCTTCCTGTTTAATTTCTTCTAATATTGGAACAAGGTGAGCCCAAACGGCGGCAGCATCATGGCGCAGTGAAGAACTAATAGTGCAGAAACATTGAGTTGTTATATTCTCTTCCTTATTTTTATAGTAAATTACAGCAGTGTGTAATGTGAATTGTTGACGACTGCCACCAAAGTGCATAGATTGTATTTCGGACCCGTACTTGGAGCTATAGTTCTCACTAAAGTCAATGTGAACGACACAATCCTTTTCAGTCATGTTTTGTTTGTAGTGCTTAAAAGCTTGACTTTGATTTCGTATATTACTACAATGTGTTAAGAACGGTTTCAGATTGTTTTCAAATATTTTGATTAGTTGTAATGGTTTAACGGTTATTTTTACTTTTTCTACATTAACGGCTATTTTATCGACTCCATTTTTTTTGTAATTCTTTTTTATCTTCTTCCAATTCCAATAAATAACATCTTTGGAGTTATCAAATTCTTGATAATTTAAATGACGATTCTTACAGACAGGACATGTTCTTTGCAGGCATTCTACCTTAAAAATATCACAGCAAATACTACTTAGAATTTCAGTCGTGGTGTTTTCTTTTATGATACGATTTCTTTTTAAAGATGATATAACAAGATCCATGTTCTCATGTTTCTCACATAGGCATGTATTTCTCAAGTTTAATTTTGGCTGCGTGACCCAAAACGGCCTCATTCTTGTAAAAGTGACGTAACTGATTGGAGGGTAGCCCGAAGTCAAATACTTTTTGTGTAAATTTTTAATTGTGTCTTTCATCAGCCTTTTCTGTTTTTTTACTCCATTTTGTGTGACAGTATCCTTTTTACCTGGGCAAAGATTTGAATTTTCATCATCCTCAAAAAACTGAACAACAATCTTACGGATACGTTTTTGCAGGTCTATATTTTTTGGCTTCGTTGGGATTCGTCTCACTTCTAAATTACTCTGTTTTAATTTCTTAAATTCTTGATGTAGTCTCATGTATCTCTTTTTGTACATTAGTTTCTCTTTATTAGCCTTTGCCAATTGTTTTCTTAAATCGTGTATTTGCTGAGTTTTAACGTTTTGATATTTACGAAATTTCATTTTAATGTCTTGTTTGAATTTAACAGTATTAAAGGATGTGTCTAAGTTAGGACTATTTGGGCGTAATGTTGATTCTTCTGAAATTATAGAACTAATACTTGGCGTTCGTAAAGGAGATGCTATTGATAAATCTAGGGGACTGCTTGTACGTAAATAGTGGGAACTACTCGCTACTATGGCATCAATACGCAAATTAGGACTATTACATCGAACATTCTGTCGCAATAGCCGTGGGCTATGAGGTCCTATTAGTTCTTGAGAAATACCGGGCTCATTATCTTGATTTTTCGGTAGCGATTCTGCGTCATTGGTCTCTGAAACACTTGTTGGGTTGTTGCGGGCACCATTTGCCTTATTTTTTTTCCGCTGATAATATGCACGGGCACTGATTCGGTTTTTCTTTTGTGCATTGCGACGTGCATGTGCAGTCATTTGGCTTCGGGTTAGGATAAGTCCAGCTGCCTTTCTTTTAGCTAAGCGTTCTCTGTCTTTTCTTAAATGCTGCTCTCTTAACACAGGATCACTTTTGATTTTAGCTTTTCTTATTCTTTCCATCAACCTCTTTCTCTCTTTTTTCTCCTCCTCGTTTAGTTTTGATTTCAGCATTCTTAAACAAAATTAATCTTAAACAAAATTACTCGAACGAATTGTGTGCGGCACGAGCTGCACACAAGTTAATATTTATGAAAGTTAAAAAATATAATATGTGTATATGTATGTATATAATGTATGGTTGTAGGTATGCTCCATTGTTTTTTTGTTTACTTTAATGAAATGACACTATGTCTACCAATATGATAAAATTACACCGAGGTGATAATATGATCTACCGATGTGATAAAACAATCCACCGATGTGACAAAACTATGCGTCGATCATGAATCAAAACACCGATATGATATTTAAGACACCGATTGATTTTTCTTATCACATCGGTGTAAATTATCACATCGGTGGTAAAAAAGACCACCGATTACAGCGATATGAGAACAGCGACGTGAGAAATTATCGACTTTTTTGAAAATTATGAAAAATGTATAATATTTAGGCTAAATTCAAGTACCTATAATGATGCTAATTTACTTACTATGTCTGTTAGAACCAAACAATCGTAATAAAACTTCACATTACACTAGAAAAATGCAACCACCGATAATATAAAATAATTGCTTGGAAGTAACTGAAATGTCGTACTTACGTAATTGGCGGGAATATGCAGCGATTTGACACACGTCCGTCCTGACTGCGCACTAGCACACACTAACGAGGGAAATAAAATTGGGGTGGGGACACTGTCGGACTCATCGATGCAAAGTTAGGTTTAAATTACTTTTGTGCAGCGATATGACAAAATTTTGCGAGACAAGTACATTTATGCCTCTCAGTAATAAATATTATGAATTACGTAATAAAATATGCTACATATTAATAATAAAACTAATATTCTATGAAATAGAATAAGTTATATTCTTAAGTTACTTATTTTTATAACGATATAAGCGTTTTTGCTTGTAAAAAAAGTAGAGGGACAGCACCGATGTGACAAAAATAGAGGTTTATGTATTTATTTCTACCTTTGTAAATAGACTTAGACAAATAATATTTTATGCCACAACCCAATAAATACCTAATGAATACAAAAAAAAATAGTACAGAACAATATTCCTTTTTTCAAATACTAATTTCAATGAAGACAAAAAAAAAGTCGTTTGGGAAATTCACCCAACTGTATATTGTTTACGTTTTAGTCGATCCATGTTTCTGAAACAAAATTTATTTACTAAGTCTAGGATATACTATAAACGGATAGCAAATAGTAATTAAAATTACCATATGACTTCCACTTATAAATGTTAGCTAAGTATTACTATAATACATATAATAAAGCTTATGTTATTTTAAATCTGTATGTTTATTATGGAATACTATAATGTCTATTAAATAACTTTATGTTTACTTGAAAATAAATACCAAATAAAAAAACATGTAGTATGGGGTCCGTCGTAAATGTACAAGTAGATCGGTAATAGGTTTTCTTAAAGGAAATCGTATAACCTATTACCGACCCAAGGGAATGTGTATGAATTGTGCAAATACATGTGATTTTTGTACATGTATATGATTTTAAGTGGTGCGGTTGCTAAAAATATTTAATAATAATGATATTTCAACTATAAAAATACACTATTTAAAAATTATACCTCCTTTATTCATCAAAATATTTACATAAGAACAAAGTTAGTGTATACGACTACTAAAGCTCTTGAATATATGGCGTTAATAGCTCAAATTAGAGATGCGCCGAGTAACACTTTTGCCGAGTAACGAGTACCGAGTTTTACTCGGCTCATTTTTTTTTCAACCGAGTACTCGGCCGAGTAACTCGGTTCAATCAAAGTCCCATTTCGCGCGCGGTTCAAGTACAAACAGGTTCGCGCCGGTCGAGACGTCGGCTCGCGTTGATACACCCCTCACCCCGCCCGCGGCTTTCAACTACCAGTCGCTTGATTGTTTGCAAACAAACACGTCACGTTGCGCGTCATAGTAGATAAATAATTGAAAAAGTTTAATTAACGATTGAATGTGTGTAGTACCTGATCAGTGATTGTTTACATAATGACTTCACGTAAAAGATCCCGAATTTGGGCGTTTTACGACGAGATTGTAGAAGATAAAGCAAAAGTGAAATGTACTCTATGCAATTCTCTAATTTCGCGTAGTGGTGTTGGACGAAAGGCTTCTACGACGGCAATGTTAAACACACAAACAAGAGATGAACATTTGCAATACAAATACATCTACATTTTTTTTAAAGCAACCAATTGTGTAGCTTTAATACACAACATAAAAATGATAGTTTTCTGAATAGGGCGGTAATGAGCGCGGATTTTAACGGGTCGTTATTAGGTGCGTTTACGTTATAAAGTAATCAAATAATACAAGAATAAATGTCCTAAATAAACAATGGTGATTTCACAAAGTAAATCATTTTAAAATCAAAATACCATGTCAGCAATGGTTTTGAACAAAACGATCGGATACAATTATCGAAATAAGTTGCCAAAATCAATTAGTGCGTACACACAGTACTCAATAAATTATGTTCCAATTTATTAAACATTAATTGATAGAAAAATCACTTAAATTCATAATACGAAAACAAATCACAACACATTCTGTTGACTACCCACAATTGTTATTGACAACCAACTCCGACATATATTTATATGTATATCACCATTACAATTTAACAAGCATAATCAATTTATCATGTACTGACCACTATTAAAACTTAACAATTAATGTCAGTGCTTACAGTAAACAGTAACATGAGAATTACTGTATCCTAAATTTGAGTAATTTTAGGAAATAAAGGGTGTCTCAGTAAGAGTGCACTTTATCATTTTAAAATAAAAACAAGTATTTTATGACAGAGTTGTGATATTTTTATTGTATTGTAAAGAAGACATGTTCCGATTAAGTATGGAATAAAATATCCGGCAAATGACCCCCACGGCTCCGATGACAGGCCATTACTCTTTTCATGAAATTTTCCATGACTTTTGCACAGATATGTGGCTGTATCTCACCGATGACGCGTTGGATTTCCGATTTGAGCTCAGGAATTGTTTCGGGTTTATTCGTATAAACCCGAAATTTCACAAAATCCCAAAGAAAAAAATCGCACGGCGTTAAATCACACGACCTTGGTGGCCAGTTGACATCAGACTTTCGTGAGAAAATGTGTTCTGGAAATCGTTGCTCCAATAAGTCGATTGTTTCATGCGCGGTGTGGCAGGTTGCGCCGTCCTGCTGAAACCACATGTTGTCCAGATTCATGCCGTCCAGTTGAGGCCACAAGAAGTCCGTTATCTTATTCCTGTAACGAATGCCGTTCACCGTTGTAATGAGTTTTCACAATTATAACGCGTTGTTCTTTCGAAAAGCGCTCCATTTTTAATAATCGGAATAAACAGAGGTGACAGCTGTCAAATTTCAGAGTTGCCACTTGCATGAAAAAAAAAATATTCCAATTTTAAAAAGTGCACTCTTACTGAGACTCCCTTTATATTTTATTCTAAAACTAACACACATTTACAATAAAAATTGTTATCTTATAAGTAATCAAACCATATTATACACTTATATCTGTTGTGAATATCAATATTGCACTGCCGTTGATAATACGAATGATTACGGTATATTGATAATTTCACGGATACCCCCATCTATTCGGCGGTCGCACCGTCTTGCCAGAACGAGTAATATGTATAATTATTATCAAATTCATAGTCTCGAGGAGGGCAGTGTCTGTGCGAGTGGTCTGCTATCATGTGCCTTCTATTCCGTACAACTACTTTTCCATTATGTAAACGAATAACATATGACCTATTTCTCAGAATTCGCTCAACTATGTTTTATGTTATTAAGCACCTTTGGTGCCAATAACTTTATAGGTGTCGGAACAATACTTCATAATTTTCGACTTTGTAAAATTTCAACTGGTGATGCTAGATCACTACCCAGCGGTGTATTCAAGCATTCTAACAATGCTAGACGATAATCTATGTTGTCTTCTGTTGAGTTTTTAATAATATTTTTTACAGTTTGAACTGTGCGTTCAATTTGCCCATTCGATTGGGGATAGTAAGGTGATGACGTCATATGAGTAAAATTCCAATCTGGTCCATATTTCCTAAATTCGAATGATGAAAACTGTGGAGCATAGTCTGACATTATAGTATTAGGTATTCCTTGTCGGCTAAATATATTTTTTTAATGATTAATTAAGCTCCCAGCAGTTTTACTACGTAATTTGATTAAGTCGAAATATTTACTAAAATAATCCATTAGCAACAAGTAGTTTGTACCTATATATTGAAATAAGTCTACGCCAACCTTAGCCCATGGTCTGCCAGGAACCTCGTGACAATTAAGCTCTTCTTTCTGATTACTTTTTCTATACGTTAAACAAACATTACAACTTTTTATCACATTTTCTATGTCATTGTTAATACCGGGCCAAAATGTTATTTCTCTAGCTCGAAATTTGCATTTTTCAATTCCCATATGGCCAATATGAATCTTTTTAAATATCTCTTTTCTCATTGCTTTATGTATAATTATTTTATCCGATTTCCAGATTAACCCATTAGCTACAGTTCCCTAAATTTCCAGTATGGTTTTATATTAACTTTTATCCTATCTTTATTTTCTGGCCAACCTTGTAAAACATGTTTATTTAACTCAATCATCTCTTCATCTGTTTCTAATTGTTTCTGAATGTCTATGAAATAAGCGTCTGTAAGATATTTGCATTTATTTTTCACACTATCGGTCAATACGCATACCTCATCCTTGCCGCTATCTACACCGGTGTGGTGTGAAGTCACGTTCATCAGCACGTTACGTATAGGTACCTGCACAGCTTAAGTTAAGGTAGATAAGCTGTGTTCGTAGCCTTAGTATTAGCATAGTGTCACATACGATCTATGTATATACAATGTGTAACAAAATCCCCGTTCGATCCGAAAAGGGGTCATTGTACTCATCATTATGAACAACTTTTACTATGTAACCAAACCTGAAATCGCGAAAAAAAAATCAGCTGTTGCCTACATATAACTTCGCAGAACTCGTCAAAATGTACGAAACAGCTGATTTTTTTTTCACGATTTCAGGTTTGGTTCCATAGTAAAAGTTGTTCATAATGATGAGTACAATGACCCCTTTTCGGATCGAACAGGGTTTTTGTTAAACATTGTATATGCCACCAATTGGACGTAGTTACACGAAAAGGATCCAATCCACACATGACTTTGTGTGGATTGGATCCTTTTCGTGTAACTACGTCCAATTAAAGGAGAAGGTTCAGTTGACTCTCGGAGTAGTACACATCACGTTGCTTACTTAACCCCTCCCCTTCCCCGCATCGCACCGGTTTGTGACGTTCCTTCGCTCTCATTCGGCGTCGTTTCATAAGCACGAGATAACGCGTCAGCAACGTGTTTTCCCGGTCTGTAAACTAATGTAAACGTGTAGCGCTGTAATCTCAACAGCATCCTCTGTAAGCGAGACGGAGCATCTATAATTGTTATGCTGATTAAAGGTTTATGGTCTATTTCTATTATTACATCCGAACGTCCAAAAATGTATGCATAAAATCGCTCACAGGCAAAGACGGAAGCATACAATTCTTTATCAATCTGTGCATACCTTTGTTCTGTTATTGTTAAAGCTTTAGACGCACAACATACAGGAAGCCCATTTTGCACCTAAACCTGTGGAACTGGCATCCACGGATATGATTATTGGCTTTTCCAAACTATAGTCTTGAAGAACAGGCCGTTTCGTTAAACACGTTTTTAACCCTTTAACCGCCAACGTCGGATTGATCCGACAAGTATTTTCGTGTCCATTTCGCCAGGGTCGTATATTTACGACCAAATACCGTAATAATTCACTGTGCCCGGCGCTGGGGGCACGACAACTGATATGAAGTCGGGCGGTTAAAAGGATAAGTAAAACACTGCTCATGTCGGTCATCCCAATGCCATTCTATTTCTTTTTTAAGTAACTCTCTTAGCGGCAATGTTTTATCTGAAAGATTCGGAACAAACGAGCCTACGTACGTAATCAATCTCAAAAATCGTTCTATATCTTTCCTATTCACAGGTACTTGCATGTTTTTTATGACAAATGAGAATCATCTGGACTCAATCCATCTTTTGTAATACGATGACCTAAATATTTTATGTCCTGGTAAACCAAACTTACACTTATGTATGTATATTTATTTTTAAATTCATTTTTCTACATCGTTCTAGTACTTTCTTCAAAATTTCATCATGTTTGTTTTGATCTGAGGCATATTTTACTAAATCCTCGACATACTCCTCCAATATCATCAGTGTTCATATATTTTTAATGTATCGTACTCTTAATATGGGCAAAGGAATGCACACCCGAGGCAGACCACTGGCAATTATCTATGTCTTGTGAGGCGAGCTGAATGAAAGACAAGTTGAGTTACACTGTTTGTATTTAAGGATAAACATGATTAATATACGTAATGGTGGGCACACACTACTCCATACAGTGTAGTCCTTGTAATTCACGTTAAAACGTTATTCATTGTCCTCTGGAATGTGACTGGGGTGGTTTTTAGCCCAAACGGCATACTGAGGAACTCAAAAAGTGTTGAGTGCAAAAACTGTCTTCTGTCTGTCTTTCTCGTTTAATTCTATCTAATAGTAGATATGCACTGGATAAATCAAGCGTCGTGTAGAAGTGCTCTTTCCTAACTTATCAAAAAGGTAATGAATGTTCGGTGGGAGTATTTGTCATAATTTCGTTAAGTCTTCTAAAGTCAATCACCATCCTGTTTTTAATTTCACCAGATGCGTCCATCTTCTTAGGTGAACAGACATTCCAAGGAGGATGGGACTCGTATTACATTGTCTTTTATTAATTGGTCAACATGTCTGTTAATTTCATTGTGAACAAACGGAGCCTGTCTATACGGTTACACATAAATTATATAGGGTCTTCGTTTTTAGTCCTTATGTGTGATATTTTTCCGCACTAATAAACGTCAAGGGAATTTGGTGACAGTAAAATATGTCTTTGAATTCCTTGCAGTCTATAAATCTTTTCATGTTCTTCGTTGGTATAGTTAAGTCTGAGTTTACTCAAATTCTTTAAGTAATTTGTCTGTCAGTATTATTTTTAGTAAAACTTATATTACATTCATAATTTTCATATTTATTCACTGTAAAGGGTTGTTTCATATTAAGTCGTTTAGGGCTATCTGAAGTATTTTGGATTACCTGTAAAGCGTATCCATTTACGAAATACACACCACACACATGTTTATTATAGCATCACCTGAATATTGATTGCCACATAACTTAACTCGTTTAACCTTACCAATAAGTCCGTCATATCTCATGTCGTGCTTCAACGTCATACAAATAAAAATTATGCCAAGCGTTAGTTAGAAAAGTAGGTACGCACGGGCACTTTTTTTACGCGAAGAATCCAACAGTGTGTTTTTATGACGCGCTGGGATGCGCTCTGTTGGATTCTCAACGTTCGGCTCAATACCGAGAGAAGAAAATCCAGAGCGCGGAAAAAAAAATCAGCACGTAAAAGAAGCGCCCGTGCGTACCTGGGCTAAGGGAGGAATTAACATTACTTAATCGTGGGCAAGCACGGGTGCTTACCATTACTTATCGTGGGCAAGCGCGGGTGCTTACCATTACTTATCGTGGACAAGCACGGGTGCTTACCAATACTTATCGTGGACAAGCACGGGTGCTTACCATTACTTATCGTGGACAAGCACGGGTGCTTACCATTACTTATCGTGGACAAGCACGGGTGCTTACCATTACTTATCGTGGACAAGCACGGGTGCTTACCATTACTTATCGTGGACAAGCACGGGTGCTTACCATTACTTATCGTGGACAAGCACGGGTGCTTACCAATACTTATCGTGGACAAGCACGGGTGCTTACCATTACTTATCGTGGACAAGCACGGGTGCTTACCATTACTTATCGTGGACAAGCACGGGTGCTTACCATTACTTATCGTGGACAAGCACGGGTGCTTACCATTACTTATCGTGGACAAGCACGGGTGCTTACCATTACTTATCGTGGACAAGCACGGGTGCTTACCATTACTTATCGTGGACAAGCACGGGTGCTTACCATTACTTATCGTGGGCAAGCACGGGTGCTTACCAATACTTATCGTGGACAAGCACGGGTGCTTACCATTACTTATCGTGGACAAGCACGGGTGCTTACCATTACTTATCGTGGGCAAGCACGGGTGCTTACCAATACTTATCGTGGGCAAGCACGGGTGCTTACCAATACTTATCGTGGGCAAGCACGGGTGCTTACCATTACTTATCGTGGACAAGCACGGGTGCTTACCATTACTTATCGTGGGCAAGCACGGGTGCTTACCAATACTTATCGTGGACAAGCACGGGTGCTTACCATTACTTATCGTGGACAAGCACGGGTGCTTACCATTACTTATCGTGGGCAAGCACGGGTGCTTACCAATACTTATCGTGGGCAAGCACGGGTGCTTACCAATACTTATCGTGGGCAAGCACGGGTGCTTACCAATACTTATCGTGGACAAGCACGGGTGCTTACCAATACTTATCGTGGACAAGCACGGGTGCTTACCATTACTTATCGTGGGCAAGCACGGGTGCTTACCAATACTTATCGTGGGCAAGCACGGGTGCTTACCAATACTTATCGTGGGCAAGCACGGGTGCTTACCAATACTTATCGTGGGCAAGCACGGGTGCTTACCAATACTTATCGTGGACAAGCACGGGTGCTTACCAATACTTATCGTGGGCAAGCACGGGTGCTTACCAATACTTATCGTGGACAAGCACGGGTGCTTACCAATACTTATCGTGGACAAGCACGGGTGCTTACCATTACTTATCGTGGGCAAGCACGGGTGCTTACCAATACTTATCGTGGGCAAGCACGGGTGCTTACCAATACTTATCGTGGGCAAGCACGGGTGCTTACCAATACTTATCGTGGGCAAGCACGGGTGCTTACCAATACTTATCGTGGACAAGCACGGGTGCTTACCAATACTTATCGTGGACAAGCACGGGTGCTTACCAATACTTATCGTGGACAAGCACGGGTGCTTACCATTACTTATCGTGGACAAGCACGGGTGCTTACCACTAGAAAATGTTCATTCCTAATAATACATTCACTGAAAAATTCATAACCCTTTTGAGGACTAATGAAGGATCTCATGCTACCAGTGTCAATCATCATTCTTGCGTCTATTTCTTCTAAATAAATGTAAGGAAGCTTTAAACTGATCGAAATTTAGTTCTAAGATTTCTTGTCCTTCAAGGCTGTTTCCTGTAAAACCACATTCTGACTCATTTGTTGGTTCTAATTGTCACCAGGTACGTTAGAATCTTTCGAGAGGAGCTCGTGGCTAAGTAATAACAGCCGCATGGGTCGATCCATCAGGTTAAGCTGCGCTTGCCGGGGTTGGTCCGTGGATGGGTGACCATCTTTACATACCGAGACTCCTCCGTACCTCGGAAAGCACGTTAAGCCGTTGGTCCCGGCTGTCATTCGTGGATCTTTGACAGTCGTTACGGGTCGTCAGAAGCCCGAAAGTCTGACAACCAGTCTTACCAAGGGGTATCGTATTACCCAGTAACTGGGTTGTGGAGGTCAGATAGGCAGTCGCTCCATGTAAAATACTGGTATTCAGCTGCATCCGGTTAGACTGGAAGCCGACCCCAATATAGTTGGGAAAAGGCTAGGCAGATGATGACGTTAGAATGTTTCGTGCAATTTACGTTACCACAGTAGTAGTGTCATTTGGGTAGGTATTCGTAGTCATTTGTTATATTATAATAGTAAAATTCGTCACAAATTCACTACTTCTAACAACAGAATGTTTCATGTGAATGTATGTATGTTCGTTTCGCGAATGAATGTTCGTTGCGTTACCATTCAAGTAGACTACTTTAGATACTTACTAATTGTTTTATCTTCATCGCATAAGGTCAAGGTCAAGTCACGATACTATGTAACGCAGCGATATAAAAAAATGTGATTAGGTATAAATTACTTATGTAAGTGCTTGATGCTTTTTAGGTCTTCGTACATAAACGGTGAAATATGGTCATATTATTATTACTAGGCCTTTATTTACGTCATCTGCCTATCCGTCCATCGATCGATCTGCCCCAGGGATGTAGCATGATAACCCACCCTGTTTATTATTATGCAATAATAAACCTGTTGAAGTTCCTGGGCACTTTAGGATACTGGGGAATCTAGGATACTATGGAGAGTTAAGGATGCAAGAGCGAGCGAAGTAAGCTCAAAGTTTTTACCACCCTGCCTTGGATAACCCCTTGGCTACGACGCTGGCAGGAAATAGGGGGCCCCATGAATTGCGGGGCCCTGGGCACTTGCCCGGAGTGGCAAAAGACGGCCTGATGTCCGGTATGTAGGTACATACCAATTGTTAAAAGTACTACGTAGAATGTTGTAACCCGTGCCTTATAGAAACGAATTGAAAATGGCAGCGCGAATCATGCCCTCTCACTCGCACCGTCCATTTGATACATTACATTTGATACACTAGCTGTGCCCTGCCACTTCGAAGAAGTCGTAAGATACACAATATACTTAATATACAATATACTAAAATAACAGCCTCATTTTATAAAACTTCCTCGTCTCCCCGACCCGTCGCGTTGTATCGCCCGCCCGCGCTATTACTTCGTTTTCGCCTAATGTTTTTCTGACTTTTTTTCTTTTTGCTCGGCTCCTAAGGGTCGTAGCGTGATGTTAAATAGCCTATATTTCCTCGAGAATTGGGCTACCAAATGCAAAAAGATTTTTTCAAATCCGACTTTTTGTTCACAATTTTATGGGTTTTAATTTTTTTGCGCTGAACCCCAAATATTTTTCTAAAATAAAAGTAGCCTTAGTTACTTCCCGTAACATCAGCTATCTGCCAATGAAAGTCTCGTCAAAATTGGTCCAGCCGTTTTGGTGATTAGCCGGAACAAGCAGACAGACAGACAAACATTTTAAAAATTGCTTTTTTGTTATAAGTACCGTATATACGTTCATATGCATTTAGTAAAAAGTTGTTATTTTGATATTACAAACAGACACTTCAATTTTATTTATTTGTAGTTAACAGAATAAATACGACATGTACAGAATAAAGATTTACTTAGGTAATTTTATTTTATTTTATTTTATTTTATATTACTACTAATTTTGCATTGTTGCTAAATTTATCCTTAACCCTTATCGCGCGACGCGGACGCCTATACATGGGTGACGCGGTGCGCGCTATCTCAGGAACGCCAGTCGCCAATCAGTTGGGAGCAGTCGTAGTCGGTATCTTTTAGTTAATTGTTTGTTTTTAAAATATAGTTTTGAAATCATGTCAATCGGTCAATTTGAAATAGGTGTTCACAATTGGGACGAATTATTTAGGCGCCTTAGACAGTTCATAACTCTAAATGGCATAGCACAGGAGATGCGTGTGACTAGTTTAGTGACTCATCCATGCTACGGTTTGATGTGTGACTTGTGCGCGCCTGACTTACCGGAGAATAAAACTCTTGAAGAACTCGAACGAATCGTCAAGCAGCATCTCAGACCGAAACGATCTGATATAACGGAGCGTCACGTATTTCGGCAAAGGAAGCAAGGAGAGTCGGAGTCTGTCATCGAGTACTTACAAAGTTTAAAGGATCTTGCAAAAACCTGCAACTTCGGCTATACTCTCGAAATCAATTTAAGAGACCAGTTTGTGTCGGGGCTTCGCCAAGAGAGTATCAGATCCAGGCTGTTTGCTGAGCAAGAGTTGGATTATAAGCGAGCTGTTGAGTTAGCCTTGGAATTGGAAGCGGTAGAAGATGCGGCATCAACGCTCGCTCACGCACAGGCTGCGCCCGCGCCGTCTGGTGCGCGCGGCATGGTCGACCATGCACTAGCGGGGCGCAGGAGTAAGGCAAGTCTACCACAGTCTGTTAAATACCTATCATGAAAGCTGAAAACTTTTTTTCGAGCTATTAAGATGGTAATTTTCAAACCATTCTTATCCTAACTAATATAATAATATTATAAATACGAAAGTGAGTTTGTTTGTTTGTTACGCGTTTACGCTAAAACGGCTGAATGGATATGGATAAAATTTGGCACATAGGTAGATCACAACCTGGGTTAAGACATAGGATACTTTTTATCCCGAAATTCCCACGGGATCGAGACTTATGCGGGTGAAACCACGGAGCGCAGCTAGGTATCTAATAAAATATAGGTAGGTAACTAGCGAACCGCCCCGGCTTCGCACGGGCGTTGTCTACTAATAATATAGCCAAAAATTATACCCATAGGCCTTTTTTAACCGACGAAAAAAGAGAGGAGGAGGTTCTCAAGTTGACACGTACACAAATATACGCTTTTCTCCCTTCTTAACTCTCCCACTCCTCCTTCTTATCTAGTGTCTCACTTCCAATATCTATGTTCTTCACACGCTAAGAATCTTCGTTCTTCTAACAATCT
Source organism: Fissipunctia ypsillon (assembly GCA_947568875.1). Taxonomy (NCBI): domain Eukaryota; kingdom Metazoa; phylum Arthropoda; class Insecta; order Lepidoptera; family Noctuidae; genus Fissipunctia; species Fissipunctia ypsillon. The sequence goes on from OX387662.1 coordinate 19,789,153, forward strand.
TCTCCTACTCTGTCCTTCTCATACTTCTGACTTTGTTCATTCTTCCTTTCATTTTCAGTCCATTCTTCTTTGGAATGCGCTACCTCTTGACATCAGGATGGCCACCAGTCGGTATGCATTTAAGCGGAGATTGCGGAGTTATTTTCAAAATAAATAGCGTAGAGTCATCTCAAAACCTCTCTCTCTTGAATTTGTATATAATATATGTATATAATATAGGTATATATTATAGTAAATATGTATGTATGTGTATTATAAGTTTATGACTTATTTATGTACAAATTGTTCCATTTCTAACAGAGCACCTGCCATCTAATCTCTTCACCACCCTTGGTTGACTGGTAGAGAATGCCTAAGGCATTAAGTCCGCCTTTGTACTTTTTTAAGTGTGAAAAGTTTAAATAAATAAATAAATAAATATACGCGAAAAAAAAATCTGGTGTTCCCTACATTTTGACCGAGTTATTATATTATGCGAACATAAATATAAGGAAAAGCTGATTTTTTTTCGCGATTTCAGGTTTGGTCCCATAGTAAAAGTTGTTCATAATGATGAGTACAATGCCCCTTAAGAGATTAACACGGATTAAAATTACACCTTGTATACAGTTGTGGACATATAATTAGGAACGACTGATAAAGAAGTCCTTTTTGGATAACAAGTTGCTTTTACGTTTGTATCAACTTACAGATAATAACGTTGAACCACATAAAATAATAGCTTTGTTAGTAGGTTTTAATGGATCATAATCAATAATCAAAATAATTGCACTTCCCTATAAAAATCAATTTATCGTAAATTGCCTGTAAGTATTTCAAAAGTACTGACCGCAGGACACAAGAACGCAAAAAAAATATGTTTTCAATTTTGAATTTCGAAAACAAATAGTACATTTTTTGATTTCCCGCTTATCCTTTGATTACTTTGCCGCATAGTACATCTATGCTTTGTCCTACATTTTTTCAGTCACAAGTGCATTTATTTCAAAATCCTCATGTTTGTCCAGAGAGCAGTATTATTGTAATCTTACTTGAGTGTGGGAAAGAGATGGAGCTAGACGTCCTGTATAGCTCCATCTCTTTCTCACACTGAAGTAACATTCAAATAATACTGCTTTAAGAGGTTGGTCCCCTGTTTTCTATGGGATTTTAGAATTATTGAAAATTGTACAGGACAACGTTATTTGTCGGGTCAAAAAATATTAATTAATATTTGTTAGCTACGACCACCACAGACTGTCATCAAACGGCGATGACCGCTTGACCAGCCGATATAACCGAATATTCTTTTTAAATCTTTCGTGTGCTCTTTACGCGCCTTTTGCTCGTGCAGTCTGCATCATTTTGCGCTGACGCTAAAAGGCGTCACACACACCGAAGATAATGGTGCCGATTCTCTTGTACACCGAACTAAAATAACTAAACTATCACTACAATTCCTTACTTTTGGCTATGACAATCTTAAAGCTGTTCTACAAAAAAAAAAATTCTCTAAAAAAATAGTTTTGACAGAACTAAAATCGAATTCGACAATCGCGACTCCACGTACTTGTTTGCCCTACCCCGTGAATTATATTTAGAGCCGGAGGCGCGCAGGGGCGGGGGGCAGCCTCGACGTGTTTTATATGGAATTTTTCACTTTTTGTATGGAAAATATGAAAAATTATTATTTACAAGTTTTAGGGGTTTCTGAGTATCATAAAGGGGGTCGAAATTTTCATTGTTTTTGCGATAGGACACCATCGAGATACCTATAAGCAAAAGAAAAGAAAAAAAAAATTGATTGCAAAATTCCAGGACATACAAGTGAAGTTAAATAAAAGCTTTTAAAAAGATACAGTACTGCTTTTGCACCTGAAGTCGAGGTGTTGGTGTGATTTTTAAGTTCATGACAACTAATTTTATTCCACACCTTTTTATCGCGATTAAAAATAGTCAGATTTAGTATAACTATCAAAATTTTTGGTGAAAAACATCAAATTCAGAATAGCAAATTGCCATTTTAAATAGATTAATAACTCAGTGCCGACTTAGACAGTGCTCGTGAAGAAGGAGGCGGGACGCGTGAGGGAGAGGCAAGCTTTGCGCCCTCACGCCCCTAGTCGCTGCAGGAGACGCCCTGGGCGTCGGGAATTGGCAGCCGATTCCCGGCCACCGTAGGCGCGGGCTTGCGGACGGCGAGCAATGGGTAGCTCGCCGACCGGTAAGGACCAAGCCCGAGTCGACGGCGCGTCGTGTTCCACGCGCGCCTCAAAGAGATGTCAGCACTATTGACGGGGTCCGCTAGGGCCGATGCCAGCTAGGGTTGCAGGATGTTCGAAAGAGTTACCTTGGCCCCGGCACAGGCAACAGAAGGAACACGGGTGGGTTTTAGTCAGTAAAAGTCTGACACGCCCACCCGCTCCGCCCAGAGCGGGAGAAGTCGTTTGATGATTTTCCATGAAAAAAAAAAAGTGCCGACTTAGTGCTGGCTTAGTCAATTTCAGAATGGGAAATCGTCGTATGACAGGAATAAACGAAATTTTGGTGATTTTTAGTCTAGTTAAGAGGCATTTGTGACAAGAGAATCGGCATCAATACCGACACACACCTAAGATACTCGTACTATCTATAATATCTCGCGAGAGCGTGTTTTATCCCTTGTACAGGCTGTTCAGTTTTTGTAATGAAGCGCATACAAAACTTAGTATTGCTAGACCTACATGACAGCTCATCTGACGAAGATTGGGACAGTGGATTCAATATTCAAGTTGCATGGACCATAAAAATCGTAAAATCTGGATAGAAGACAACATAACAACCAGAAAACGTTCATGTCGGGCGGCCGGACTGCGCTATAACTTCATGTCGGGCGGCCGGACTGCGCTATAACTTCATGTCGGGCGGCCAGACTGCGCTATAACTTCATGTCGGGCGGCCAGACTGCGCTATAACTTCATGTCGGGCGGCCGGACTGCGCTATAACTTCATGTCGGGCGGCCGGACTGCGCTATAACTTCATGTCGGGCGGCCAGACTGCGCTATAACTTCATGTCGGGCGGCCAGACTGCGCTATAACTTCATTGTCGCTTAGCGTTTTTCTGACTTTTTTTTGTTTTGCTCAGCCCCGAAGGGTCGTAGCGTGATGTTAGCCTATAACCTTCCGTCCTTCCTCAAGAATTGGGCTACCAAATACAAGAATTTTTCAAATCCGACTGCCGAGTACCTAGTTCCAGAGATTAGCGCGTTCAAACACATTCTTCAGCTTTATATTAGTATAGATAGAATATATTTCAAATATTAATTAGGTTCTATGGTATAATCAACAAAATTCCGTAATGGTATATTTCATATTATCTTCTGTGTGCGTTCCGGTCACATTCCATAAAAAAGTTTAGTTTTCTGATGAAAAAGATTACGTCACCCAACTGTGAAGAATGTGGAGTAGTCGAAGATGTGCAACATGTTTTGATGGCGTGTGCGGAATGAGGCTTTGCGATGTAATTTACTTGACCCAACAAATAAATTCGATATAGGAGAGTGTAATGCTATCCTGGCTTGTCCTTTATCGGTACAAGCTAGGATACTGTACAAACTAGCATTTTTTGTTTTAAAGTATGTAGGTGTTAAATATTTTTAGGTTTCGTTGATTGTGCTGATATTAAAGTTCTTTTTTCTTTACTTTAAAATAAAGAAAAAAAAACTTCAGTGTATGGGTTTTTGTTTTTTTTTTTGTCTATTTTTTGTTTTTCTTTTAAGGCTAAACGGTCAACAAATGTCAGCGAGGCCTATCCATCTAGACCGCCTGACGATCCAGATTCTGATGATGATGACAATATGGACGTGTCAGGTCAGTTTTTTTTTTATGGAAGACTAACAAATTTAGTTTCACAAATTTTAATGCATAGATATTATGTAAAAAAGACCAAACTACGGTAAATCCTAAGATTTTCCTATAATGCCTAAGATTTCCCGATTCTTAATGGTAAGAGTCCGATTGTGTGAATCAATATTTTTTTTTTACTTTACTAGCATTTACTCAGCACATCTTAGGTTTTAATTATCTTAGAGAAACATTGTTGAAGGTGATTTATTGATTATATTTCAGCTTTTGTTTAGTATTTTAAAAATGAAAAAAAAAACAACTTAAAAAGTTAACAAAACACTTCTTAACATCTACTTCTACTATGTATAGAAGTTTACATACGTTTTTTATATTGTTCCACTGCGAATTCACATAAAGTATTTGTATTGGGGGGGTCTTTCACTATTGTTGCTATTCAAAAGTCTTGTTCAGTAGTATACCTGTCTATTATCGTTTTTCGTTATCGTTTCGTTTTTCGTTATCGTTTATCGGCCTTGTTGATCGTAACGACTAACATTATAAAATTAACAAATTAATAAAGTTATCTATTACCTACATAATGTGATATATCATAAATAGTTTTAATTTAATTTTATAATGTAGTCGTTATGATAATAGTTATGTATCAATACGACTGATGTGATAGTTTCTCGGATGCATGTCAAATGTTAAATCATCGGATGAAGGTACTATAAGATAAAAGAGAAAAAAAAAACAGGCCAAGTCATATAGCTTCTATAAAAAAAATGGTAAACTGACTGACTGACTTGGTGATACCTTATACAGTGTAGGCATCCACTAAGGAGGGCTTTTTGGAAATTTCACCCCTAAGGGGGGAAAATAGGGGATGAAACTTTATATGAAAAATCTTATTCATTTGGTTAATTAACTTGAAACTTGGCACAAATACTTGCTTTGTTTGGGTGGGAAATCATCAAATGACTTCTCCCGCTCTGGGCGGACTGGGAGGGCGTGCCAGACTTTTACTGACTAAGACCCACCCGTATTCCCTCAGTTGCCTGTGCCAGGGGTTACTCTTTCGAACATCCCGCGAACAAATACTTGCTTAAGTAAGTAATAAAGTTCGCCATTATTAGTTGGAGGTGACAAAGTTTGAATGAAGGAATTCTAACGCGCGGTCCGACTAATTCGAAACTCAGTATTCATACTTGAGACAAAAAATAAAGAATAATGTGTATCAAGGTTTTTTGAAAATCTACCCCTCAATGGGGGATTGAGGGTGGGTTGTCAAAGTTTGTATGTTGGAATTTAAACACGCGGTCCAATCAACTCGAAACTCAATATTTATACTTTCGACAGAAAAGAAACAATACAAGTTTTTGGGTTTTTCGAAAATCGATCCCTGAAGGGGCAAAAAGGGGTATTCGATTTTTAAGGGAAGGATTTTAGTGCTTGGCTTGATTAACTCAAAACATTGTATAAATAAATCTTTGAGTAAAGTTATGGAAACATCCCTAACTGATTTTCAAATTTCCTCTGTGGGGGTGAAAAGTATAAACTGTATCCCCTGATACAGTTTATATGAAGAATCTTATTCCTTTGGTTAATAAACTTGAAACTTGGCAATATTTGCCTAAGTCAATAATAAAGATTGAGACTTTTAGTTTCTTTAAAACAACCCCTCACATATGATATTTTAGGGGTTGTCAAAGTTAGTAAGGAAATTTTTTAACGCCCTGTCGGATTAACTAAAAACTCGGTACTAATAATTATAGTCTGGCAGTTTGAGTACTTTTTGCGGCCTGCCCAAATGTCCTTTCTTTGATAGCATCGAGTCGATGAGCTCCTTAGGTACTGAGTTGAGCTATACGATTACTTACGGATAAATGCTTGCGCTGACTGGATAGGTCCACTCAACTCTGTGTGATTCTTTTCTCAAAAGACCATTTCAGACGCTAATCTACATGGTGTTCACATGATCTGACCAAGATTTTTATTTTTAAAGAGACTGACGACTGAGTTTGTGCCGCCATTTCTTCTCAGGGGTAGTTAGATGCCTATCTGACGGACAGGGCCGTCATCTACCCCGGTCACCGGGGAGAGTGGAACCGGCGAGAGATGTCGTGCGGTGTCCCGCAGGGATCGGTTCTGGGACCGCATCTGTGGGACATCGGGTACGACTGGGTGCTGCGCGCCGACCTCCCTGGTGGCGTCAGCGTAGTTTGCTACGCTGACGACACGCTGGTCCTGGCGCAGGGGAGGTCGCACCAGGCGGCGGCCGAATTAGCGGCACGCGGGGTTGTGACAATCGTAGAGAGGATCCGGCAATTGGGACTCGAGGTGGCCTTGCACAAGTCCGAGGCCATGTGTTTTCATGGTCCTCGGAACGCGCCACCATCGGGTTCCCAAATAACGGTAGGAGGGGTTCTCATCGGTGTCGAGTCGACGATGAAGTACCTGGGACTCGTCCTCGACAGCCGGTGGAATTTCGTGGAGCATTTCCGACGTTTGGCTCCCAGACTGGAGCGGGCCGGGCTTGGGGCGGCTCCTGCCCAATCCGGGGGGTCCAAACGCCTCCTGCCGGAGGCTCTACGCGGGGGTCGTGCGGTCCATGGCCCTTTACGGAGCTCCGGTGTGGGCGCGTTCCGTGAGGCGACGACCGGTACGTCGATTGAACGCGTCCCAGAGGGTCATGGCCATCCGGTTAGCCCGGGGATACCGCACGGTCTCCGCGGAGGCGACGAACCTCCTTGCCGGATTACCGCCATGGGATCTGGAGGCAAAAGTCCTCGCACACATGTGGGAGTGGCGCGAGGAGGCAGGACGCCGGGGCGTAACTCTGTTGCCGCGAAAAATCGTGGCACGGCGGACAGAGCTCCGGCAGGATCTCATGGCGGCATGGAAAGTGCGATTGTCGCAACCCAGCGCTGGGCACGCCACAATTGCGGCGATAAGTCCCCTCTTTGAGGAGTGGCTGGAGAGGCGCCACGGCGTCTTCCGCCTGACGCAGGTCCTCACCGGACACGGGTGCTTCGGGAGGTACCTGTTCCGGATAAGGCGGGAGGAAACGCCCGGGTGTCACCACTGTGTGGATCGCCCGGAGGACACGGTGGAGCATACGGTGGAGGTCTGCCCGGCTTGGGCGGAGCACCGCCGTGTCCTCGCGGAAGCGATCGGCGGCGGCGATCTCTCGCGTCCGGCCCTGGTCCTGGCCATGGTACGGAGCGAGAGTGCATGGGAAGCCATTACCTCCTTCTGCGAAGCAGTAATGCTCGTGAAGGAGGAGGCGGGACGCGTGAGGGAGAGGCAAGCTTTGCACCCTCACGCCCCTAGTCGCCGCAGGAGACGCCCTGGGCGTCGGGAATTGGCAGCCGATTCCCGGCCACCGTAGGCGCGGGCTTGCGGACGGCGAGCAATGGGTAGCTCGCCGTCCGGTAAGGACCAAGCCCGAGTCGACGGCGCGTCGTGTTCCACGCGCGCCTCAAAGAGATGTCAGCACTATTGACGGGGTCCGCTAGGGCCGATGCCAGCTAGGGTTACGGGATGTTCGAAAGAGTTACCGTGGCCCCGGCACAGGCAACAGAAGGAACACGGGTGGGTTTTAGTCAGTAAAAGTCTGACACGCCCTCCCGCTCCGCCCAGAGCGGGAGAAGTCATTTGATGATTTCCCATCCAAAAAAAAAAAACAAAAAAGGGGTAGTTAGATAGGAAATGTCGACTCCATCTAGTTTTTTTTTTGTTATAACGAAGTTTACAGAATATACTTCGCTATAAATCGATACATAATATTATAAATTCGAAAGTAACTCTGTCTGTCTGTCTGTATGTTACCTTTTCACGCCTAAGCCGATAAGCGGATTTCGATAATTTGGAGAATGGGTGAAAGTGGTCTATGGACCAATAGCGATATAGTTATAATAATTATGGAAGGATACCTCATCTTTATCGTTGTGCACAGTGGCATAAAAATCTGACCCGGCAATTTTGAGAAAAATAAACTTTTAAATATACAGGGTGGATATTTGGACGGGTCGTAGGGGTGAGCTATAGGAAAACATTCTAAAGAGAATGTCCGCAACTTTTTAAAACATTTTCATCTGCATTTACATATTTTGGATAATAAAGTACATATTCAGCATGAAAATGAGCAATTTAAAAAAAAAAAACATTTTCAACACATTTGCTCAAACAGTGCATTCGCGAGCCTGTATACATTGTCCGAAAGTTAAAAATTACGCACCATACAACGGAACGTGCGGTAAAATAGGTACTCTCATCTAAGTACATGTTTTACCGCACACTCCGTTGTATAGCGCCATGCGTATCTTATACGGCTTTTTTTTAACTTCCATAAAAAAATATAAGAATTCCACCAAGGAGGGTCACATTACGAGAATAAATAAGCTGAATGATCGAACCTCCTTGGAAGCGCTTTTGTTCAATACGTTTGTCTCACTATAATACCAAAGAGAAAATGGGACGAAAGATGTAGTTCTAATTTCTTATCAAAAAAATATTTAATTGCGGCCGGCGCTCGGCGCTCCCTAAAACCCTGCGCTCGTGTGCGCCGCACACCCTGCACCATAGATAAAGCCGGCACTGAGTCTAACATGTCTTATTAATTGTCGGGTACTCAAGATACGAAAGCGAATAGAAATGCGGCACTTCCCCATTTCTATTTGCTTGTTTGTCGGCGTTTAGACTTGATCTTCTTTCACGTAGTACCTAATGTGTTTGTTTGACCAGGTGGGGACGAAAGTCTGGGAGCGGTGGCAAATACAACCGCGCACTTGGAGACGGCAATCGCTGGCGCACGACAAGACGCGGTCGCGCACACGGTGGCTGCGACCGCTGGCGCACAGAACGCAGCCGCGCACCCGACGCGTGCGGGGTCTATGGCCGCACAGGATGCGCCTGCGCAAGAGACGCATGCGGGTGCTGCGACCACTCAAGACGCGCCCGCGCTCGCTCCACAAGTGGTGGCTCCGGCCGCTGCCGCACAGGAAAGGGCCGCGCACGCCACTGCCTCGGCGTTCGCCATTATCGCCGACATTATGACCGCCCACGCACGGACCATGGCCGCGATCTTCGCGGACATGGTGGTTGCCATCACTGGCGGTAAGAACGAGGAAATACTCTCTGTGAATGCGGCTGCTGCGACTACTCATGCACAGGGTACGACTGCGTACTCTTCGGACGCGGAGGCTGCGTCCGCTGGCACACAAGACACGGATGCGCATGCTACGGACGCTGCTACTTATGCACAGGGTACGAATGCGCACTTTTCGCACGCGGCAGCCAGCAGTTTGTAATATTAACGCGGGTTTTTGAGTCCTTCACAAACAGTCTTATAAATCACATTTTGTTTTTTTTTTAATTTAAAAATTGCTTCAGCTAATTATGAAGTAGCAATCATTTTTCATATATTATTTGAATCAGTTTAACGGCTAAATTAGACTTCAATCACCGACAATTTCAAAGCAGACATATTTTCCGTTAATAAAACTTCTTTAACAAAAATATTAACAATACCGTAAAGTATTTCGAGATCATTTTGATTAACCTTACCAAACTATTTCCTAGGTTTTGAAAAATGACAAACTTTATTATTTACTTAGATTTGTATTCGTTCCAAGTCATTAAACCAACGAGATCAGATCTTTCATACAAGTGTTTCTCCCCTTTTCATCCAGAAAACACGGCTGCGCAACTAACGAACGTGGCGGCAGTAACCGTCAACGCACACGCGGCAGCTGCGACTGCTGGTGCACAGGACACGGTCGTGCGTTTCACGCAATTGGCACCTGCGACCGCCGACGTACAGGACACGGCCGTGCGTTTCAGACACGCGGCAGCTGCGACTGCTGGTGCACAGGACACGATCATGCGTTTCACGCAATTGGCACCTGCGATCGCCGACGCGCAGAACACGGCCGTGCGTTTCAGACACCCGGTGGCTGCGACTGCTAGTGCACAGGACACGGCCGTGCGTTTCACGCAATTGGCAACTGCGACCGCCGACGCACAGGGCACGGCCGTGCGTTTCAGACACGCGGCAGCTGCGACTGCTGGTGCACAGGACACGGCCGTACGTTTCACGCAATTGGCGCCTGCGACCGCCGACGCACAGGACACGGCCGTGCGTTTCAGACACCCGGTGACTGCGACTGCTGGTGCACAGGACACGGTCGTGCGTTTCACGCAATTGGTAACTGCGACCGCCGACGCACAGGACACGGCCGTGCGTTTCAGACACCCGGTGGCTGCGTCTGCTGGCGATCAAGAGACGACCGCGCATGCTACGGACGCTGCTGCTCATGCACAGGGTACGAATGCGAACTCTTCGGAGGAGGCAGCAGTTTGTAATATTATCGCGGCCCTTTGAGTTCACTACAATAAACAATCTCTTTAATCAATATTTTTAGGGTCCAAACGACTCAGTCTGTCTGTCTACCCGTCTGTCACAGCTGGATATCTCAAGAACTACTAATGCTATCAATTTGAAATTTGGAACAATTATAGATGACGTTTGCCTATTTTGCCAATAAGAACGAAATTTTCTTTTTTTTTAATAATAATATAATAAATAAGGGATCTGGATCAAGGGCCTGATTCAGAAGGCAGTTCTTCTTGATACGGCTCGTATTGTGAGGAGGTTCCTGTCTTTGCAGCCCTAACCACCGGTAACTTGGACCCTGCTCCCGACACCGGTGGAACTCTATTTTTATATTTTTAAATGGTTTTTTTATTTTAAGAAACAAAAATTAATAAACGAAAAATAATAAATAAGATTGTAAGAGCGCTGAAATGGATGAAAGTTGGGAAGTTGGGAAAGCTGCGGGGTACGACAGAGTGTCTACTGAAATGCTGAAGGGCGGTGAGGGGGTGGCAGCAAGTCTGTTGTGCCGGATCTTTAATATGTGTTGGAGATATGGCCGTGTGCCGGGTGATTGGTGCTAGGCTGTAATCATACCACTATATAAGGGAAAAGGCTCTCAGCAGGAGTGTAAAAACTACCGTGGCATTAGTATTTTGAGTGTTGTTGGCAAACTGTATGCAAAGGTTTTATAAATAGAGTGATAAGAGCGACAGAGGAGAAAATATGGGATGTGCAGGCAGGATTTAGAGAGAGAATGGATCAGATCTTCTCCCTAAGGTGCATATCCGAAAAACATCTGGCAAAGCACAAGAAATTCTACTGTGTTTTGGACTTGGAGAAGACCTATGACAGTGTGTGGAGGGAGGAACTGTGATCGACACTGTCGGTGTACGGTGTGGACTGGTGCTTGGTACGGGCACTGAAATCTTTATCAAGGATTCCAGTGCTTGTGTTAGGATAAATGGGGCATACACGGCCTGGTTCTGCATCTTGAGGGGTGTTAGACAGGGTCGTGTAGCGTCACCGTGGCTCTTCAACTTGTACATGGATAGTTGTCTGAAAAATTTGAAAAAGGGTGAGTGTGGATTGAGGATGAATGAGTTGTGTTGTTTTGAGTTGCCTTCTCTGCGCAGATGATCAAGTTCTACTTGCATCGTCAGTAGAACAGCTGCAAGGCATGGTGACTGTCATAGATGAAGCATATAAGATGAAAGGGATAAATATAAATGTCAATAAGACGAAGGTCATTGTGTTTGAAAGAGAAGAGGACGTATCGATGTGTGGTGTGAAAATAAATGATAAGAGTGTGAAGCAAGTAAGTGAGTTTGTATATTTGGGGAATCTGTTTACAAGGGATGGAAAGATTGATGAAGATGTGGAAAGGAGAGTAAATGCGGGAAATAAAAGTGAATGGTGCTATACATGCGATTGTGACCAACCAGGTAATGTCCAAAAAGACTCGACTGGCTGTTCACAATGGTGTGCTGGTGCCTACGCTTATGTATGGAAGTGAATGTTGGGTGTGGCAAAAGAAGCATGTAGGTAGAATAAATGCTGTGGAAATGGGTTCCTTGCGAAGCATGTGTGATGTGACTATGAATTATAGGCTAAGGAATGATGTGATAAGGCAACGGTGCGGTTTATAAGAAGATGTCATGACAAAAATTGAAAAGAGTTTGCTTAGATGAATGAAAGTCGACTAACAAAAGGTATTTACACGGCAGATGTGAGTGGAAACGACGGGAGGGGACGCCCTACGAAGACATATAGTGACCTTATTTGTGATGTTCTTCAGAATGGTCAGGTGTGTAGTACTCGCAACCAGCGTGCGTGTATGACCAGATGTATGAACGCAAACGAGGCAAATGGAGTACAAGTATCGTAGCAGGTGGCGTACTGTAGTGTCTGCCCCCCCCATGGGAAGAAGGCGTGAGTTTATGTATGTACATATGTATAATAAATAAATATGGTACTGATAGAACGCATTCAGCTGCTTTTAAGGGCGATAGTGTGGTTTATACAGGATGGGTATGAACCCTCAAGAATTCAGCCAGGGGTTGAGTAGTTTTTGGAAAAATAATAATAATAAAAACATCCTCCCGTACATCATTGCCTCTGCTGGTTTATATACAGGGTGTCCGGTAAAGAATGGATAACCTTGAAATCGCATATAACAGACCTTATGGCTGTTCTAAAAAAAATACAAAAAAAAAATATATCCCAAGTAATATCTAAGATTTTTTTGAAAAAGAATACTAACTTTTTTTACATTTTTCATCACCACAACCACAAATGAATGAATTCCGTCGGTTATCTGTTGTTATAATATTGGACGTTGACTATGCCGCCGACAGAGAGGCAATAAATAATGTGACTAGAAATTACACAGAATTTTTTTCTAAAAAAATTATATCTTAGGTACTTACTTACTTGGGATATACATTTTTTTTGTATTTTTTTTAGAACGGCCATAGGGTCTATTATATGCTATCGCAAGGTTATCCATTAATTACCGGACACCCTGTATACGGAACCCTCGGTGCGCGAGTCCGACTCGCTCTTGACTGGTATTTATATTTAAAAACTAGCTATTCGCCAGTAACTTCGTCCGCGTGGATTTTAAACTTTTCTCTTGGAATACTTGGACAAATATTAATATTTTCTTAAGGCGAGGTAGACCCTGCGAAGTAGGTATTTAACGCTACCAAACGGAGCGAGTCGTGCGCTTACATCGCCAGCGTGAACTCACATGAACCCAAAATGTGTCACAGTATAGGTAAGCGTGTCGTGTAGGCAGTAGGTCAACTCATTGGAACGAAGTTCTTTGACACGGCTTGGCAGAAATCGTCACTAACGAAAAAGCGCGTTCATACTTTCTTCTTTAAAATTCACCCTTTCACTCTCTCTCTCTCTCTCTCTCTCTATCAAGAGAGAAAATTTTCAAATTTTCCTTCATGGGTGTCGTTTTCAAGGTTTTCGAGGGTGCTGAAACCGATAGTAAAGTAAAAATGAAAATCCAAGATGGCGACCGTGAAAATTTTCAATTTTTTCATCATGGGTGTCGTTTTCGTGGTTTTCGAGGGTGCTGAGACCGATAGTAAAGTCAAAATGAAAATCAAAGATGGCGGCCGTGAAAATTTTCAAATTTTCCTTCATAGGTGTCGTTTTCAAGGTTTTCGAGGGTGCTAAAACCGATAGTAAAGTCAAAATGAAAATCCAAGATGGCGGCTGTGAAAATTTTCGAGTTTTTCATCTTGGGTGCCGTTTTCATGGTTTTCGAGGGTGCTGAAACCGATAGTAGTCAAAATGAAAATCCAAGATGGCGGACGTGAAAATTTTCAAATTTTCCTTCATGAGTGTCGTTTTCAAAGTTTTCGAGGGTGCTGAAACTGATAGTAAAGTCAAAATGAAAATCCAAGATGGTGGCTGCGAAAATTTTCAAATTTTCCTTCATGGGTGTCGTTTTCAAGGTTTTCGAGGGTACTGAAACCGATAGTAAGGTCAAAATGAAAATCCAAGATGGCGGCCGTGAAAATTTTTAAATTCTTCATCATGGGTGTCGTTTTAATGGTTTTAGAGGTTGCTGAAACCGATAATAAAGTCGAAGTGAAAATGCAAGATGGCGGCTGCGAAAATTTTCAAATTTTCGTCATGGATATCGTTTTCAAGGTTTTTGAGGGTGTTGAAACCGATTATAAAGTCAAAATGAAAATCCAAGATGGCAGCTGTAAAACTTTTGTTTTTATTTAAAATCATGTAAGAGTCATCACTTAACAAGGATATTTGGTCCTGTCGGAAGTCCCCCGACGCACTCGATTTTATAATGTTTTACTATTTGAATTTTGTTTTCTTCTATAGCTTTCGCCAATCCTTGTTTTGATGCTATTATGGGACACTTAATTTCGACAATCGTATCATTTCCAAACAACCTATTAGGCATGGCCCCAATATAACACTGGGTTTCGTCAATAAATAATCCGTAATATATAATAAATATCCAAAACTAATTTGTATATAGGTACCTACTTTAAAATAAAACCCCACCATCAGCATCACCTTTGTACGTATTTTTCTGTTTCTTTCTTCTGGTCTGTTTATATGTGTGTACGTAAACTGTCAAATAAATAAATAAAAAACATGTGCAGTCGGGAGACACCGTCAGTAACAAAGTTCATCTCACATATGATTTAATACAAAAACATAATTTTCATTTTACATTTTGACCTCACTGTCGACTTTAGTATCCTCGAAAACTATAAAAACTACACTCATGTCGAAAAATTTGAAAATTTCCGCAGCCGCCATCTGGATTTTCATTTTGACTTTACTATCGGCTATAGCACCCTCGAAAATCATGGAAACGACACCCATGATGAAAACTTTGAAAATTTTCACGGCCGTCATCTTGGATTTTCATTTTGACTTTACTATCGGTTTCAGCACCCTCGAAAACCTTGAAAACGACACCCATGAAGGAAAATTTGAAAATTTTCACGGCCGTCATCTTGGATTTTCATTTTGACTTTACTATCGGTTTCAGCACCCTCGAAAACCTTGAAAACGACACCCATGAAGGAAAATTTGAAAATTTTCACGGCTGCCATCTTGGATTTTCATTTTGACTTTACTATCAGTTTCAGCACCCTCGAAAACCATGAAAACGACACCCATGATGAAAAACTTGAAATTATTCACGGCCGCCATCTTGGATGTTCATTTTGACTTTACTATCGGCTTTAGCACCCTCGAAAACCTTGAAAACAACACCCATGAAGGAAAATTTGGAAATTTTCACGGCCGCCATCTTGATTTTCTTTTTGACCAAATTTACACTTTGAAAGTCGAGTCGTGACGATTTCTACCAGTTAACTCCTACCGCAAGCCTTGTTACAGAACTTCGTTCATAAATAAGGGTTCCGTTTTTCATTCGAACATACGAAACCCAAAAGAAACATATTGAAGCATACGAATGAATTGTTCGATAAATTAGTGGAACAGCCGTGCGCTAGCAAAACGGACATAGGTCTTACCTCGCCAAGACCCGGCGGGCGACTGAATTGCAATGCGCGAGCACTATTATATAATATTTTATTATTAAATGAATTTAACTATTTTGCAAAATGTAACCACAAATTGTTCTTCTATTTGTTTTGAACTTTTTACAGATATATTTTTTGGAAGTATTGCTTTCATAGGTTTCAAGCAAAATTAGAAAAACATAAAAAAAAACATCGATTAGACTCCTCTTCCGATTTTTTTTTGATCGAGCGAAGTTTTCGATATCATGTTTTGAACCACAAAAAGTCAAAGTACATATAGTAAACTACAATATATATTTTTTTTGGCTTTAAACAATCACAATTTTTTTGTTTATTTTTGAATCAAAGTGATGCAATATTTGGTATAGGTCGCCTTAAACTATATTCGTTCCAATTTTCCAGTACTTAAATAAGCAACGAAACCATCTTCTATAAACGTGTTTCTCCCCTTTTATCCAGAAGACACGGCCGCGCATGTAACGCACGTGGTGGCTGCGACCGCCGACGCACAGGACTCGGCCGCGCATGTAACGCACGGGGTGGCTGCGACCGCCGCCGACGCACAGGACTCGGCCGCGCATGTAACGCACGTGGTGGCTGCGACCGCCGACGCACAGGACTCGGCCGCGCATGTAACGCACGTGGTGGCTGCGACCGCCGAAGCACAGGACACGGCCGCGCTTGTAACGCACAGGGTGGCTGCGACCGCCGACGCACAGGACACGGCCGCGCTTGTAACGCACAGGGTGGCTGCGACCGCCGACGCACAGGACACGGCCGCGTTTGTAACGCACAGGGTGGCTGCGACCGCCGACGCACAGGACACGGCCGCGCTTGTAACGCACAGGGTGGCTGCGACCGCCGACGCACAGGACACGGCCGCGCATGTAACGCACGGGGTGGCTGCGACCGCCGACGCACAGGACACGGCCGCGCTTATAACGCACGTGGTGGCTGCGACCGCCGACGCACAGGACACGGCCGCGCATGTAACGCACGGGGTGGCTGCGACCGCCGACGCACAGGACACGGCCGCGCTTATAACGCACGTGGTGGCTGCGACCGCCGACGCACAGGACACGGCCGCGCTTATAACGCACAGGGTGGCTGCGACCGCCGACGCACAGGACACGGCCGCGCATGTAACGCACGGGGTGGCTGCGACCGCCGACGCACAGGACACGGCCGCGCTTATAACGCACGTGGTGGCTGCGACCGCCGACGCACAGGACACGGCCGCGCTTATAACGCACAGGGTGGCTGCGACCGCCGACGCACAGGACACGGCCGCGCATGTAACGCACGGGGTGGCTGCGACCGCCGACGCACAGGACACGGCCGCGCATGTAACGCACGTGGTGGCTGCGACCGCCGACGCACAGGACACGGCCGCGCATGTAACGCACAGGGTGGCTGCGACCGCCGACGCACAGGACACGGCCGCGCATGTAACGCACGGGGTGGCTGCGACCGCCGACGCACAGGACACGGCCGCGCTTATAACGCACGTGGTGGCTGCGACCGCCGACGCACAGGACACGGCCGCGCTTATAACGCACGTGGTGGCTGCGACCGCCGACGCACAGGACACGGCCGCGCATGTAACGCACGGGGTGGCTGCGACCGCCGACGCACAGGACACGGCCGCGCATGTAACGCACGGGGTGGCTGCGACCGCCGACGCACAGGACACGGCCGCGCATGTAACGCACGTGGTGGCTGCGACCGCCGACGCACAGGACACGGCCGCGCATGTAACGCACGTGGTGGCTGCGACCGCCGACGCACAGGACACGGCCGCGCATGTAACGCACGGGGTGGCTGCGACCGCCGACGCACAGGACACGGCCGCGCATGTAACGCACGGGGTGGCTGCGACCGCCGACGCACAGGACACGGCCGCGCATGTAACGCACGTGGTGGCTGCGACCGCCGACGCACAGGACACGGCCGCGCATGTAACGCACGTGGTGGCTGCGACCGCCGACGCACAGGACACGGCCGCGCATGTAACGCACGGGGTGGCTGCGACCGCCGACGCACAGGACACGGCCGCGCATGTAACGCACGGGGTGGCTGCGACCGCCGACGCACAGGACACGGCCGCTCGCTCTTCGGACACGGCCGCGCCCACTCACACAAAACGCAAAGCCACGCTTTCCACGGATGCGGTGGCTACGCAGGGAAGGTTTAAGGTAAGACATGTGTCTCACAAAAAACGTACCTACCTAACTAACTAGGTAATTTTAAAGGGCAGGTGTTGAATGACACCTAAATCTATACAAATAAATAAAATTGAAGTGATTGTTTGTAAAGTCAAAATAACAGCTTTTTATTACAAAATGTATAATAAAGTACATAAAACAAAAATCTATTTTTAAATTTTGTTGTCTGTCTGTCTGTCTGTCTGTCTGTTCCGGCTAATCTCCGAAACGGCTGGACTGATTTTTACGGGACTCACTGACAGATAGCTGATGTTATAAAGAAAAACTTAGGCTACTTTTATTTTTAAAAAAGAATTAGGGTTCCGCGCAAAAAAAATTAAAACCCATGAAATTGAATTGTTGACATGGGATGTATTGATGTCCACGCAGGCGAAGCCGTGAGCAACAGATAGTATTTAATTAAATCTATATTGATTCAAATAACACATCAAATAATGAATCGGAAATCGACCGGGTTTTAGTTTTGTTTTTGGCTAAATTTCTAATTTGTTTTTGTTTATCTTTCTAGTCTAAACGGCCAACGTATAACCACGACGAGGATAATTCATCGACACTGTTGGACGATTTAGATTCGAATGAAAAACATGTATGCAACATGGACATAACACAACAGCAAGAATCACAAGTAAAAGAAGAAAAAAGAAAAGACAAACGAAAAAGAAGAAGAGATCCTGACAATATGGCAGTACCAGGTCAGTTCTCTTTAATCCTGCTTCGTAAACTAAAGGGTAATGAGTTCATTAGTCCAAAGCTGTAGGGTACAAGGATGTTTTGGCGCCTGAATGACATTGACAGGGGGCGTTGTTATGACGTTTGTAAAATTGTCAGAGAAATTGTATTGACAAAACAAGATGGCGGCTTTACTTCCGATTTTGGCCGCTCGCCAAAAGAACCTTGTAGCGTTGCGCGTCGTATTATACAAGGTGTAACATAATTAACGCACAAATTCTTAAGAGAGGTCATTGTACTCATCATTATGAAAAACTTTTACTATGGGAACAAACCTGAAATCGCAAAAAAAATCAGCTGCTCCCTTCATTTATGTTCGCATAACTCATCAAAATGTAGGGATACTGATGAGTACAATGACCCCATAAAAGGTTGTTCGTTAATTATGTTACACCTTGTATACGTATGTTGATAACTATGTTTGAATATTCCATACATAATACCTTTTTAAGGTGTATATAGGCCTCATTGGCCTTGCGTATGTGGACGGAGCTAAACCACCACCCCCGTTCTTATTAAGGTAACCTTGAGGTCAAGGTCAATCATCCCGAAGTTTAATCACAAGGTCCAAGGTACATTCACTATGAGGTGAAGGTCAATGTTTACTGTACAAGGACCTTGAGGTCACGGTCAAGTGACCTTGGGAGTGTCCCATGAAATTCGAGTGCCTTGACACCACCAACACCTTGAGGTGCAAAAACAGTATCTTTTTTCTCTTCTTTTGCTTATATCTCGAAAACGGCGTGTCTTATCGCAAAAATAATGTTTTTTTTCTCTTTTAAGAACCCGGAACCCTGAAACTCTAATAGGTAATAATCAATAATAGAAAATTTGAAATTGTTCATATTTTCCATACAAAAAGTGAATTTTTTTAAGTTTCACCAGCATCTTCTGCAGCACTACGGGAAGTACAGCCTCTTCGCCCTTGCGTTATAAGGCGCAAGCACCTATGCTCGCTTCCGCAGTCAGCATCTTGGATTTTTATTTTGACCTCACAATCGGCTTTAACACCCTCGAAAAGCATGAAACGACACCCATGATGAAAAATTTTGAAAAAAAAATTCTGCCATCTTGGATTTTCATTTTGACCTCACTTTTGGCTTTAGTACCCTCGAAAACCATAAAAACGATACACATGATGAAAAATTTGAAAATTTTCATATCCACCATCTTGAATTTTCATTTTGACTTCACTAACGGCTTTAGCTCTTTGGGACTTAAACATAACTGGTGAAATGTGGGTTACTATAAGCGCACCTCTGTCTAACTGTTCGGGGTAACAAGACGTGATGTTACGTTATGTTAACGGCTATAACACCCTCGAAACAAGTTATTAAACCCCCAATCAACCCGCATTACATGCAATTTTTACAGACAGAGCTGTCAAACTTATAATACTCGTACAGCTCTCTTTTTACCCGACTGGCCCAGAAGGAGGGTAATGTTTTTCGAGAGTATGTATGTATGTCTATTTCTTTGGCACGCTCTGCAGCCTAAACGGCTTGATGAATTTAAACATATGAGGTTTCGTTACATTCGTCTTATTGTTGGAGTGATTGTAACCCGGCTTATGTACCGTGCTAAAGTAAATTCAAGGTAAAGTAAGGTATAATTATACTGTTATGGAAAGAATCAAATTAAACAAGTACACACTGATACATTACAAAGTTTATTGATTTAAAACTATTACTATGGGTATACAAACATCAAATGTGGCGAGCCACCAAACTTATAGAACTTCCCAATCTTGGAACAGCTAGGTATCTTCTCTAACACACTCACCTCTGTTGCAAGTGTGCTAAGGAAGATACCAGCATGAGACTGAATCACAATAAAGACTCAGAGTCGCTTGTGAGGGTTCGAGAGATGAACGCTTGAACCTCTAGCTCAATCGTAGAAGTACTGACACATTTAGGCTGAACATAACATTAAATATAACATTTACAACGTTTCCTGAGACACAGCCACACTCTTTAATTTATAACAACTGGTACTATTACCTAGTTCCGTAACTTTCAGTAGAAAATATAGTTGTGTCGGTCTCACTCTCTCATAGGATATACTACAACTTAACTCAGTTATCAATCAGATAGTCTCAGATAAAACTATAAATCTCAATTGACATCAGTTACACTCGGTATTCTCTCAATTTGATAGAATGAAGTCCCTTGGCATGGAACACAGGAAATCCTGGGTTCCCACGAACAAACGCGACCTACGGGAGACGTCCGGGAGAGGACGATGACGCTAACGTTACCTGGATCAGCGACGCTTCCTCACACGAGGATTCGGATAGGTAAGGCCTTCTTGTACAAAGGGATGGCCACACTACCTGCACTCGACGGGTGAAACCTATATTGCGCCTGACTACGGGATGACACCAGGGCGTCACGTCTATGCCCGACCGTTTTAGCTTAGGCTAGCTAAACATAGCCAGACCTGGACAAAATCCCCCTAGTCAAAACCAGGAGCCTAGGACTCCCAGAAGGAACAGGAAGAAATAGTAATATACTCACAGGTTCAGCCTCAACTTGAAACACACCATGTAAAACCCATCAGATTATCTGGACACAGTCTGGTCATCACAGAACTAGTGCCTCTTACATGGTATACGTGTTCAATCGTCCAACACTGCATCAGCCAAAGACCCTCATTTCTCCCTGATCAGAAGACCTCTAATCGACCTTCGGGAAAGATCCAACCACAGACAAAATAGAAACCAAGTGTGCCAGTTCCTTCCGAAATGAAACTATAATACATAAAACACTTTAATTTTTAAGGCATTGTGTATCGATGTAATGTGGGATATTATATCTGCATGTTAATTAATTACGAATTCCCTAATTAACATCAAAACAATTATCAATACCCCATTCGGAACAGCGCCATCTCTATAGTAATAACTGTTAAAACATTGTGTGAGTTCATGGATGATTGTGTGAAAAGAAAGGGAGGAGGAGGAGGTTTTTTTAAAATAAATAACTCCTCCCTTTTTTGTAAGATGCAATATATAAATATTACACAGCCTATGTTCTGACGTTGCAAAATTGATTATTTAGTTACTTGTGGCGTCATCTTCCGTGTATATGTGTATATATATACTTAGTCTGGCCATAAATACTGTTACAATTAAAAATAAACAAAATATTACATTTGAATTTGGAATCTGTCATTTTTATATGATTGTTCATTGAGTTTTCTCATTTTGGCGCCAATACATTGTACAATATTTTGCGATATTAAAATGGAGTGGGGTGATAAAGAGAACCGAATCGCTGTGATTGCATTACACAAAGTAGATATGGAGCCAAATGCAATTTTTAAAACTCTCCATACGCTGGGTATTAGTCAAATGTTTGTGTACCGGGCTATCAATAGGTACAATAAGACCTCCTCTGTTTGTGATAGAAGAAGATCTGGCCGTCCACGTCCAGTTTGTACGCAAAAGGTGGTCAAAGCAGTAAGGGAAAGAATTCGAAGAAATCCTGTCCGAAAGCAAAAGATTTTATCTCGGGAGATGAAGATAGCACCTAGAACCATGTCGCGTATTTTAAAAGATGACTTAGGACTTGCAGTCTATAAGAGACGTACTGGTCATTTCTTAACTGATATTTCAAAAAAGAATAGGGTGGTAAAATTGAAACAACTACTGAAGCGGTACGCAAAGGGAGGTCACAGAAAATGTTTGTTTATGGATAAGAAAATTTTTACAATTGAGCAACATTTTAACAAACAAAATGACCGTATTTATGCTCAAAGCTCTAAGGAAGCTTCCCAATTAGTCGACAGAGTGCAACGTGGGCACTATCCGACTTCAGTGATGGTTTGGTGGAGTATTAGCTATGAAGGAGTGACTGAGCCATACTTTTGTGAAAAAGGTATCAAAACATCGGCACAAGTGTATCAAGATACCATTCTTGAGAAGGTAGTGAAGCCCCATAACAACACCATGTTCAATAACCAAGAATGGTCCTTCCAGCAAGACTCGGCGCCAGGTCATAAAGCTCGGTCTACGCAGTCTTGGTTGGAAACAAACGTTTCGGACTTCATCAGAGCTGAAGACTGGCCGTCGTCTAGTCCCGATCTTAATCCGCTGGAT
Organism: Fissipunctia ypsillon; assembly: GCA_947568875.1. Lineage (NCBI taxonomy): Eukaryota > Metazoa > Arthropoda > Insecta > Lepidoptera > Noctuidae > Fissipunctia > Fissipunctia ypsillon. Next base: position 19,811,429 of record OX387662.1, read on the forward strand.
TATGATTTATGGTCAGTTTTAGAGAGTACGGCTTGCTCTAAACGCCATGATAATTTGGAGTCCCTAAAACAATCCGTACGATTGGCAGTGAAGAATTTTCCCATGGAAAGAGTGCGTGCTTCTATTGATAACTGGCCTCAACGTTTAAAGGACTGTATTGCAGCCAATGGAGACCACTTCGAATAAGCTATTTATATTTTAAATTGTTTTATATTTATGTATTAAACTAACACACTGTAAAAGTAATAAATGTTATTTGCAATAGAATTTTTTTTTTCTTTGTTTCAGTATTTATGGCAAGACTATGTATAGGCGGAGACAAACCAATAACCAGAAATACGGTGTAACTTTTGTTTGTCCCCGCGTGCGATACGAAAATTCTATAAATTATAATGCTTGTTTTTCTCTTTTCTTGCAGTCGGGTTTTTTGTTTTTTATACGTCTGGTGTTAAAAAAGCTTCCTGTATTTTTATGCTGTGTACCCATAGTTTCGGATTTAACTCTGAAATGCCATCGAAAAAATCACATAATACAGGGCATTTTTTAAATCACTATCCAAATTTTCGCAGGGTGTTCTACCCATGAATATGAACAACTTTTACTATGGGACCAACTCTGAAATCACGAAGAAAAAATCAGCTGATTCATACAAAAGTTCAATACCTACTCGACTAAAATGTATGAAACAGCTGATTTTTTTCGTGATTTCAGAGTTGGTCCCATAGTGAAAGTTGTTCATATTCATGGGTAGAACATCCTGCGAAAATTTGGATAGTGATTAAAAAAATGCCCTGTATACTGATACTACAACTTACTCCGCGACTTCGTCCGCGTGAATTTAGTATTTTAGTGACCCATTAAAGGTTAGATTTTCAAAAAAACCCTGATACACTTTATTCTTTATTTTCGGTCTTAAGTATAAATACTGAGTTTCGAGTTAAACGGACCGCGCGTTAAAATTCTTCCATACAAACTTTGACAACCCCAATCCCCCATTATTAATCCCCTCATAGTTTTCTTAGACAAGTATTCGTGCCAAGGTTCAACTTTATTAACTCCAGAAATGCCTTTTTGATACAAACAAACTTCCCCCATTTCACCCCCTTAAAGGTCGAATTTACAAAAATCCTTAGTGGATGTTTACAACATAAAAGGCATCAGCTGCCAAAATTTAATGTTTGTAGCCGCAGCGGTTTAGGCTCTGGATCAGATCAGTCGGGACAAGTAATTATATATGTATGTATGTAGTGATAGATAACTTAGTTCAGACAGATTTTTATGATTTCTCGTACAATATTTGGTTAGTTACGTTAGAATGCATCTAAATTTTAACCGTCTTCAAAAAAAGGAGGAGGTTATGTATTCACCGTATTTTTTAGTTTCAATAATGGCCGCCAAGAAAAAAAAACACTGCTCCATACATTTTGGTTATTGGCTTTTGGCACAGGATGAGAACTGATGCCGCAATTAACGTGGTCACTATAAAAACAAAGTACTATCAACATGAAAAGAAGCAGGCGCCGGATAGATCCTGACCTGGGTTAGGACATGGAACACTTTTATCGCGGTAGTACATTCCCGTGGGATAGTTTCTGACCTCCACGCGGGTGAAGCCGCGGGCAAAAGCCAGTAATTTTATTTAATTTTGTACCTGAAGAATAGAGTTATCCTATCGTCAAGATTCAGCACCATCTTCAATTGAATTTGTAGTAATGAAATCATTAATTTATTAACTAAAAAGAGGAATGGGCCCAACATCGAACCGGGACGCCCATTGTCATTTCAGATCTTAATTAATGTACGAGCAAACCCGTACATATCAATAGTATCAATTTTATGCTGACATCGACGCGTAGCGAATGAATAAAATATACGTGTATTTGAGTAAGCGTTCAGTAGTCGCATAGCATCGTTTGGGCAAAGGGACACATTCGCCGCGGGTCGATCATTTATCAGTTATTTTAACTATCAATACACAAGTTGAACTCATTATCAGTCTATCATTTAATTAAATGTACCTTACCCCGTACAATTAATCTTTCAGATTTACGATATTAGTAAATCAAAAGCTTTTTAAAATCATACAGTGCTCCAATATCTACAAAAGTATTTGTTTTACCAGGTGGGGGCGTAACTCTGGCAGCAGTGGCTAGGATGACTGCAACCGCTGGCGCGGCCAGGGCGGTGGCGGCTGTGTCCCCTGGTGCAAAGGGAACGGACGCGGTGGCAGCGTCCTCTAGCGCACAGGACACGGACTTTGCGGCTGTGTCTTCTAGCCCCCAGCGCAAAATTGCGCGATTCAGACACTCATCGGCGGCTACGACCTCTGGCGCACACAGCACGGATGCGGTGGCTGAGTCCTCTGGTGCACAGGGCACGAGTGTGGTTGCAATGTCCTCTAGCACACAGGATACGGACTCAGCGGCTGTGTCCTCTGGCCCCCAGCGCAAAATTGCGCGATTCACGCACTCATCGGCGGCTACATCTTCTGGCGCACACAGCAAGGATGAGGTGGCAGTGTCCACTGGCGCCCAGTGCAAACTTGCACGATGTAGACACTCAATGGCGGCTACGTCTTCCGGCGCAGAGGGCACGGCAGTGGTTGCAGCTTCCTCTAGCGCACAGCACATGGACTCGACGGCTGCTTCCACCAATGTACAGGGCATGGAATCGGTGGCTCCGTCCTCGGGTACACAGGGCATGGCTACGGCTGCTGCATCATCTAACGGACAGCGCAAAACAGTGCGATCCATACACTTATCGGACACGGCGACTACGTCATATGGCGCACAGGACACGGACGCGTTGGCTGCGTCCTCTGACGCACAGCGCAATTCTGCGCGTTCCACCCACTCATTGGGGAAGGCGGCTGTGGCCTCTGTCGCACAGGACACGGACGTGGTGGCTAAGTCCTCTGACGCACAGCGCAATTCTGCGCGTTCCACCCACTCATTGGGGAAGGCGGCTGTGGCCTCTGTCGCACAGGACACGGACGTGGTGGCTAAGTCCTCTGACGCACAGCACAAAACTGCGCGATCCACACACTCATTGGACACGGCGGCTGCGCCCTCTGACGCACAGCGCAATTCTGCGCGTTCCAGCCACTCATCGGAGAAGGCGCCTGTGGCCTCTGTCGCACAGGACACGGACGTGGTGGCTACGTCCTTTGACGCACAGCACAAAACTGCGCGATCCGTACACTCATCGGACACGGCGGCTGCGCCCTCTGACGCACAGCGCAATTCTGCGCGTTCCACCCACTCATCGGAGAAGGCGGCTGTGGCCTCTGTCGCACAGGACACGGACGTGGTGGCTACGTCCTCTGACGCACAGCACAAAACTGCGCGATCCGTACACTCATCGGACACGGCGGCTGCGCCCTCTGACGCACAGGACACGGACGTGGTGGCTGCATCCTCTTATACACAAAGCAAAGCTGCGCGATCCAAACACTCATCGGACACGGCGGCTGCGTCCTCTGACGCACAGTGCAATTTTGCGCGTTCCACCCACTCATCGGAGAAGGCGGCTGTGGCTTCTGTCTCACAGGACACGGATGTGGTGGCTGCGTCCTCTGACGCACAGAACAAAACTGCGCGATCCACACACTCATCGGACACGGCGGATGTGTGCTCTGACGCACTGGACACGGAAGTGTTGGCTGCATCTTCTGACGCACAACGCAAAACTGCGCTATCCGCACACTCGTTGGATAAGGTGGGTGTGGCCTCTGTCACACAGGACCCGGACGCGGTGACTGCATCCTCTGACACACAGCGCAAAACCGTTCGTTCCAAACACTCATCAGACACAGCGGCTGCGTCCTCAGACGCACAGTGCAAATCTGCGCGTTCCACCTACTCACCGAACACGGAGGCTGTGGGCTCTGTTGCACTGAACACGGACGCATTGGCTACGTCCTCACACGCACAACGCAATTCTGCACGTCCCACTCACTCCTCGGAGAAGGTGGCTGGGTCCTCTGTCGCACAGCGCAATTCTGCACGTCCCACTCACTCCTCAGAGAAGGTGGCTGGGTCCTCTGCCGCACAGCGCAAAACTGCGCTATTCACAAACTCACTGGACACGACGTCTGCATCCTCTAGTGCACAGCGCAAAGCTGCGCTATCCAAACCCTCATCGGACAAGACGTCTACATCGTATGACGCACAAGGCAAAAATGCGCTATCCATACACTCGTCGGACACGACCCCTACACCCTCTGAGGCACAGCACAAAACTGCGTTATCCGCAGACTCATTGGACCCTACGCCGACGTCTGCATCCTCTAGTGCACAGCGCAAAGCTGGGCTATCCAAACCCTCATCGGACAAGACGTCTACATCGTATGACGCACAAGGCAAAAATGCGCTATCCATACACTCGTCGGACACGACCCCTACACCCTCTGTCACACAGCACAAAACTGCGTTATCCGCAGACTCATTGGACCCTACGCCGACGTCTGCATCCTCTAGTGCACAGCGCAAAGCTGCGCTATCCACACCCTCATCGGACACGACGTCTACATTGTATGACGCACAGCGCAAAACTGTGCTTTCCACACACTCATCGGACACGACGCCTACACCCTCTGAGGCACAGCGCAAAACTGTGCTATCTGTAAACTCATTGGACACGACGCCGACGTCTGCATCCTCTAGTGAACGGCGCAAAACTGCGCTTTCTACACATTCATCGGACACGACACCTACATCCACTGACGCAAAGCGCAAATCTGCGCGATCCACAGACTCATCGGACTCGGTGGCTGCGTCCTCTGGCCCCCAGTGCAAAATTGCGCGATCCGCACACTCATCAGCAGCTACTTCTTCTGGCGCTCTGAACACAGACATGGTGGCTGCGTCGTCTGGTGCACAGCGTAAAACTGCGCGCTGCAGCGAGATCAGCCATGCACATACGTCTAAGGCAAGTCTACGACTATTTTTACCTTTCCACGGGCCACTGACTATTCCACAGCGCTGTCATTTTACCCGACTACTGAAAAGCTCAAGAGTTTATTTGTCGTTTTATTAACCGACTTCAAAAATAGTTGCATTCAGCTAGTTTTTTTTTTTCATTTATAATTATAATAATCATCGTTTATTTATAAAAGGGGCACGTTTACAATAAATACCTTAACAATTAAAATAGAGCTCAGTTGCTTATACATAATTACCTGAACAAGGTTGGACCTATGCTTCAAGCTAGAATGTGCATAAATACTTACCTCCTTACTAATAAACGTTGTATAGCGTTTGTAGTACGACGCTTTGTCTTCTTTCGAAAGTCAAATTACTGACGACTGAAAGAGAGCAATCGGTGTGTTCACGTTTATTAGTAAGGAGGTTAATAAATAATAATATTTATACTAGGTGCCACCCCATGATGTGATACAGGATTGAACTATAGATTTGACATAAGGCCAAATAAACTTGTACGATTAATTGTGAATTAGCAAATGCTCGCAATTATTTTGTTATAGTAGATTGTTATACAAGGGGCTAAAATGACCCATTATATACGAGGTAGTTTTACACCCGACCTTTAGCGAGGGAGTAAATAGGAACCGAGTCATAATGGGTTTTTAGCGCCGTGTGTTACACTCTACTTTACAATACGATTGCGAGGAAATAAAATAATGCAATACAATATTAAATAGTTTATTTTATTAAAAATTAAATGTACAATTTATACAATTCTAGATATTTAACGATATGTTTTTTCCCGGCAACTTAATTTCAGTCCTCTGTGAAGATGAACGCATTGAGTTGTCTGTGGAGTAAACGTGGAAGATTTAATGTAGTTTCAGGTTTGAGGGTCCCTCGTTCGAATGTTCTGAATAAAGAATCAGCTCAGTTGACTCATCCCTTGATGTCGATGGTCGTGGGCTAGTTGGGAGAATATTGATGCGTTCTGTGATACGCCGGGTGGTTCAAATTTGTTTTAAATGGAGTTCTCTGTATAGCCTTCCGCCAATTGATCAGATCTCCATCCACCGTGGCGTTTTAGCTTTGTTATATTTGCACCAGATTCCACTAATAGAGTGGCGGATGTTTTTCGGAAACAATGACCAGTGTACTGTTCCGGATTACGCAAATTTAGATAGGCGGCGACATCGACCATTAAGAAAGTACTTCTTTCACTTCTTCCACAGTTATGATAACCAGTCCTATCCCTCTGCAGGCACCGCTGATCCCAAAAATTAAAGTAACCAGTAAAACAAAAAATAAGTGTCTTAAAACTGTATTTTGGTTAGATTTAGTTTGATGAAAACAATAAAAAAAAAACATTTATAAATGTAAGTACCTTTGTTGCCAAGTATTTTTCATTTGCATGGTGCCTTATTTATGAAATTCTCGATATCTTTCCTCGTGAAAACTTTGGATTTCTTGGCCTTGTAGCCGGTGGATAATTTCTTGAGAAAAGCCGTCTTTACATATTTATTTTTATTGACATTATGTCTTGTCCTCCAATTGTGTGCTCCAATGGGTTGAACTTTGATATTTTTTTGGAAAAAATTATCAAAATACGTAAGAAAAACAATCCACTCGTTTTTCTATCTTCATAAACTTTTCGTAAGTATTTAAATAATTGCTTCGTGACCCGACCCTGACGGTAATAGATTGAACATTATTTATTTTCCTTTCTCTTCCATCTACAAATTAGGGTCTCCATTCTCGCTAGATGATGACATTTTCATAGTTGTAAAATAATTTATGGTCACCAACTAAACGGCTAATTAAGCTAGTTGGCTGCGACATATACATGAAAAAAATATCTCACCGAATGCATAATCTCTTCCTTTTTTGAAGTCGGTTACTTATGCTTTACCTAGAGGTTTAATATTACATAGGAACACGTGATCTTCCCCATCCATAACAGTCCCACGATTCCAACAGTCCCGAAATAATGTTGTGGCGATTTTTGTCGGAAACGCCGGGTTTCTCATTTAGCGTTTTTTTTTTAAACAAACTAATACAGTATGATACAGAGTTCGGAATAGGTAGCATATATTTACCTAAACTTCCCCTCAAAGTTTAGGTAAATATACACTACCTATTCCGATCTCTTACAATGACGAAACAAAAAAGCACATAAACCAGCCAACTTACTTTTATTTTACCTTCTTAAAACAAAACATTTGAATTTGACACAGTTTTAGTACAGAACCCTAAAAAATGTAATAAGATTCTTCTAATTAATCATTTTTAACTATTTAAAAAGTTAAATAATTCGTGATTTTTAAATTCCGGGTTTTTAGAGGAGGTATTCCCTCGAAGTTTAGGTAAATATGTTTTACCTATTCCGATCTCTGATGATAATTAAGGGCGTTCCTTTAACCGGCAATATGTCCCTGCGTTTTGCGTCCCTCCGTAGATTCAAAAAACGAATCCACCAAAATAAAAATAAATATTTTTTAGAATGTAGGACGCTACCTACCGCTGTATTTATTAGCGGTAGCGTTGTAGCCTCCAAAATTAAAAAAAAAAATCATCTCTCTTACCGCTTTTAGGTTCAAAATGATATGTATTGAATACGTGTGCTTTTTACTTTGCATTCCTGCACTAATGCAGAAAAGTACGCCACATATATTTTATTTAATCTGTCTAAATAAAGGGTGGATTTTTTAGGCGGGCAGTAAGGGCAGGTAGGCTGGTAGGTATCATAAACTTTGTGACTACAGGAAAACGTTCTAAGGAGACTGTTGTTAATTCTTTAATTAATCATTAACTGCATTCACAGATTTTGGGAAAACTAGTCAGCTAGAAAGACGTTATCCTAAAGTTTTATTTATGATGCCATTCGATGAAACTTCGCATAGGGATTAAAAGACTCTTTGAGGTTAGAGTACTAGAAATTCCACAAATCACAAAAAACTTTTCCCATACATTAAAAAAAAAATTACGTGAAGAAATGGCAAAATTCAAAAAGCAGTCTAAATTGTCACTTTTCATAGCTTACTTTCTATTATAAAAAGATATTGACCGACCGCTATGACCACTCTCTTTTTATCTATAAAAAAAAGTTAAGAAAGTGTCCCGACTCCCGACTGACAGATCATCGCGCAGGTCAAGCGGCTTACGGCCGAACCCAATAACATCACCACCCACCAGTTTTGGGTTAATGGAGATAGAAAAACCTATCTATCTTTGGTTTTTACGTCCCAATAATCTATAAGAGATTATGGAATCTTACCGGCCTGACATAAGGACAGATAGAATTATACTGTCTACCATCAATAGCGGTCTGTCTTTTACTGAAAATAGGTTATTGACTTATTGGGTTCGACCGTTAGAAGGTAGAAATTCAAAATTTGGACAGTAGGTTCTTTTTGTGACGTTGGCATCGACTAACGGCCGAACCCAATAACCTATCTATCATCAGGTTTGGCAGAGATGAAGCTATACAGGCCGTCTAGCTCCATCTCTTTCCCATACTGAAGTAAGATTACAATAATACTGCTTTAAGAGGTGGTGGTAGACCACCACCTCTACCCCTCCCCCCCCCCGTCCGTCCCTCTCTAGGGACTAGAGTCCCTGAAGATAGAACAACCTATACAGGGTTACTGGAAACTCGACCACTTCCTTGCAGGAGGTGATAGGGGGGCTAAAATGTGACAAATTTAACCTCCCATATGTATGGCCGAAAAACCAATTAAAACCAATTATTTAAAAAAATCAAACTACGAGTACGAGTCGTTGTATTATTTTTTTTTTAGCTAGGGTACGTTTTTTTGTTTAAAAATGTAATACAAAAACTTGATTTTTTAAAATAATCTGTTGTAATTTGAAATTATTTGATATTTTTAGACATTTTACTGCTGTATTAGCTTTGTTAGAATGTTAGCTATAAATAAAAATTTCGGCCATACATATGGGGGGTTAAATTTGTCACATTTTAGCCCCTCTATCACCTCCTGCAAGGAAGTGGTCGAGTTTCCAGTAACCCTGTATATTTATGGTTTAACGTCCCAATAATCTATAAGAGACTATCGAATGTTACCGGCCTGACATAAGAACAGATAGAATTACACTGTCCACCATCAATAGCGATTTGTCTTTTACTGAATATAGTTTATTGGGTTCGGCCGTAAGAATGTAGAAGCATATCTCGAAAATCAACCCCTAACTGGGTGAAAAGGGGTAATCAAGTATTCAGGGGAGGATTTAACTACTTGCTTTACTCGAAAATTGGTATAAATTATGTTGGGGAAATGGAATTGAACCAAATGATTTTAAAAAATCAAGTCCTGTTCGGTTAAAAAAGGAGGAAAAGAGTTTATATGAAAAGTCTCGTTCCTACGGTTCAGAAACTTGAAGCTTGGCAATGGTTTATTTTATTTTATTTTTAAACTACCCTTTAATGTATGTATTGAAGTTCGAAAGGGGAAAGTAACCATAGACTACTTATTTAGATATGTGAGCTCTCGGCTCCACTTAGCAATCCCGCCTCGGGTGCAATGACAAACTTGCATCAAATGTACTAACCTCCTTACTACCTAATAAACGTTGTATAGCGTCTGTATAGTTACACAACGCTTTGACTTCTTCTTTCGAAAGTCAAATTACTGACGACTGAAAGAGAGAAATCGGTGTGTAACTATTCATCTGATTTAATACGTTTATTAGTAAGGAGGTAAGTATTTAAGACGTGTGTAATGGCACGGAGCTTATAATACGCGAGTTCGATTCGCACTTTTGGTCGATTTTTCAAGCTTTTATTTATTTGCTTGATATTTTTGTTTATCATTCTAGTTTAACTGGTCAACGTACGACGACGAGGAACCGGTGATTGATTTGACGTCTGATAATTTAGATGTTGCCGTTGATCAGACGTCTAACATTAAGGAAGAGACAGGTCAGTTCTTCTTTACCTGACTAAGTTCGGAAAAGGAAGGTTAGAAGTTTTTAAGGTTGGGCATAAGCTTCTAGTGGGGCAATTGCGTAACACACTTACAGTAGGAATCTGTTTCATTTACACAGTTCAACAATATTCATTGCGTTATTTACGTTGATGAGCAGACAACTTTTTTGAACATATGAAGCAATGGATTAGCAATTTGCTTTAAAATCATTCAGATTGTGATTGATAGTGTGTTACGCAATTAGGATGCAGTTGCAGATTCTTAATAAGAATCGGCAATTCACTTTAATAGAAAGAAAGAAAGAAAAATATTTTATTTGGGACACGCTCAGGAAATACAACAATAAAAAGAACATTAAAACTAACAATATCTTAACACAAATAAAATAAAAGGAAAGAAAAAAAAACAAAACAAAGAAGACCTGTGCGAGGCCAAAAAGGCTCCTATCTCAGCATGATTGTATGTATTGTGTATTTATTTTATTTTTATGTCATATTTTTATATTTCATCGCATGTTGCATCGGCCGACGGCGACGTCTCATCACGCCAATGCCGGCTGTCACTGAAAACCAGCGCTAGGGCTCTGTTTCGCATAGGGTCGCAACATTATGCTGAGCGATGGTCGTTTTGCGTGGATGTGACGCATATTTCCATTGACTTATATATAACCTTAACTCAGTAATATTTTTGTATAAACTTTAAATAATATTTTTTTGAACAATGGCAATGGTAGATCTTGGAGAATACCTAAGTATTTGGTAAATGTTCACATTATCATAAATCATAATAAGCATGCAGTTTGTGTTCCTCTTAAATAATTCTAGCTTTACTGTTGGGCGTTGGCAATCGGAGTCCGTGTTTATGCCGTGTGCGGCAATTTTCTTTGTAATTGATCCAAACTTAAAAATCAACTCGAAAGCGAAATAAAAAAGCAAAGAGAAAGTAAACTCACACCTTAGTTAACGGATTTACATTAAGTTTGGCAAACTGGTAGACCATGACCTGAGTTTGGACGTAGGATAATTTTTGGAGTTTACTCCTTAAGAATCGATTTTCATATAAGGCCCCCGGTATGAAAATTTTATGAGGAGTGAAATTAATACAAGCGTTAACTCAAAAGCGTTACGTTTTTCTGCGCAACGTACCTTGCGCACCTTTCACGGAGTAAACTCCAGTCGTGCGTCGGAGCTGACACACACTTTTTATTCCGGTAGTAGTTCTCGTGGGATAATTTCCGACCTCCGTGCGGGTGAAGCTGCGGCCAATAGCTGGTGTATAGATAAATGTCAAAATGTTAAGTTTTTAAAACCATTAAGTAGGTATCTAAAAGAAACTACTAGACGATAATGCAGTATAAGTATTTTAATTAAAAAAATTCGTTTTTGCCCCTGACCGATCACCAGCGAGTCATCGCAGCAGCCGGCGCACGCGAGGAAGCTCGTCTGATGAAGAACGACGGTCAGCGAGGTCTGACTCGGGGAGTGACAGCGATGACGGTAAGTTGGTGCGTGGTGGTGGCTGTAGAAAACAATTGGTCGGGCGTGGATGCGGAAAAACAAAATTGCATTGAATCAAGGAGATTTAAGATATAATAAAACAGAGAGCTAAATCAGAAGGCCTCGACAAAGGCACGTTCTATCAGCGATACAGATGATGAGAAAGTCAAAAAATTATTGGACTCAACGATCGGATTGACAATGACATAGGCTACCGACAAGCTAATATCAATCCTGTTGAAAGTCGTTGTAGGAATACGAAGCGGTTTGAAAGCGATTGTCACTTGTCTAGGCCCCTTACGTTTAAATTATACTATCATATAAATAAGTATTTTCCTTTTGCCCACTGACCGGGTACCAGGAAAACATCGCAGCAGCCAGCACACGCGAGGAAGCTCGTCTGATGAAGAACGACGGTCAGCGAGGTCTGACTCGGGGAGTGACAGTGATGATGGTAAGCGGTTGGTGAAAGGTGGTGGGTCTGGGTGTAAACAATTGTGCGTACAGCTATATGTATATTGAAAGTAATTTACCTTCTGACTTTAGAACCTAATCTAATCTAACTAGCCTAGTATTGTTCCATTGCAGGGCAAAAGCCTCCCTCTCTCTTTTCCACACAATTCTGTCTTTTGCCAGTCCTTTCGGTAGCAGGCAAGCTCGTCCCGCCATCTTCGTCTCGGCCTGCCGCGATGTCGTCGTGCGTTTAGTGGTATTCGGCGATTCTCTTAGCCCATTTCTCATCTGATATGCTGCAGACATGTCCGACCCAGTCCCACTTAAGCTTAGCGGCATTCTGGGCAATGTTCGTGATATTGGTTTTGGCGCGCAATGGTGTGTTCCATATACGGTCCGAAATTCGAACCCCCAGGATACTGCGCTCCATGGCTCGCTGGCAAAACTCGAGCTTAGACCTCTGCTGAAGTATCAAAGACCAAGTTTAAGCACCATATCTGAGAATGGGGAGAATACACATGTCCATCTCCGTTTGAGTCATAGTGATAGATTTCCTTTTTGAAGATCTTTCATTGACCAATAGCTCCTCAAGGCGCTCTCGCTGCGTCGAGCAGATGTTTTTGCCTTGTCGCGCCTGGAAGGAGACTATTTGGCCCAGATAGATGTAGTTTTGGACACATGCAATCTCCTCACCCCCAATGTATTGTCTCCTTTTAATGCTGTTTGTCATGAGTTTGGTCTTTGACGTGTTCATCTTTAGCGTAATATCGAGGCTTGCCTTATTCAAGTCTGCGAGCATGTTCCCCAACTCAGCCGCTGATGAGAAAAAAAATACAACGTCATCGGCGAAGCGTAGGTTTGATAAACTCTTTTCACTGAGGACTAATCCCTTGTCTGCCCAGTTTTGTGCCAAAGTTTTGAAGGTTTCCTCAAGAGTGTCAGTAACAAGCTTAGGGGACAACGGGACTCCTTGTTTGATTTAGATCTTTTAATTGGAAAGGACGGCCCAGTGGTGTTATTACTGTGGCGGCATATCTACATCGCTACATGCGAATGCGTCACACTGACGTCACACAAAATCCTGCATCGCGCAATCAGAGTTTACCGCGCGAAGAGCATATATGTATACAACGTCCCGACATCAACCGTCGGGCAGTAGCCCACCAGACACCCGTCTGGTCGAAGGATCCTCCCTTTTCTATGGAGGATGAGTGAACTTTACATCCTGTTCCTCATACCTCTATATAACAATTCACTTTTCAACGCTCTGACTAACCAAAATATACAGGCTGACTGAGAAAGGTGTGGCTAAAATTAAGGGTGAGGTACAGGCCATCAAACTGAACAACTTTCTCCCGGGGATCAACATCGTAATCGTGAAAACATTATCAGCCGTCCCGTACATTTGGTCGAGTAGGTACTGAAGTTTTGTATGGGACGACTGATTTTTTTTCACGATTACGATGTTGGTTCGAGGGAGAAAGTTGTTCAGTTTGATGGTCTAACCGAAATAAACTGAACAAGAGTTTTCATAAAACGAATTCCTCCCCTTTCAACCCTTTTACGGTTGATTTTCGCAAAATCTTTCTTTAGAACGCAGTTTCGTTTTAAACTACAAAAACTACTGTAAGTTAAAGTTTCTGCCCTTAGCGATTTGAGCTGTAGAAGAGTCTTTACAAACATATCCTGTTCTTTTATGTAAGTACCTATATTAATTTAATTACAATTTTCCTTTACTTTATTTTACTGACCGGTCATCAGCGAGTCATCGCAGCAGCCAGCGCACGCGAGGAAGCTCGTCTGATGAAGAACGGCGGTCAGCGAGGTCTGACTCGGGGAGTGCCAGTGATGACGGTAAGTGGATTACGACACTAAGGGCCTATGCACAGTCTCAGGGAAAGTTCCAGTTGCCACATCTACTGAACTAACTGATAATACTGAATTTATCTATTTAACTCTACCAACGACAACGACCAGCTACCGGGATTCAGAAAGAAAATCACGCTATCCTTGCCAGGTTGTTTTTAATTTTAATTTTAGTTTAAAGTTTTATTTCTCAACTTTTTTATTTTTGTTTTTGTTACCCGTCTTATTTACGTTAGTCTATTTAAGTTTTAGTTTAGTTTATTATAGCCTAGTTTATTAAATTTCACGGCAGCAAGACATTCCAGTCAATGCTATGTACGCCGTATTGTCATGTACATTAGTCCTTCAGTTATCAAGATTATTTCTAGCATAAGTTTAATGTATGTGATGTGGCTGTGATTTTTTTTAATAAATAAATACTGAAAGATGCGAGTTCTGTATGGACGGAGGCCTCCGCGTTCTCCTCGCGGACTGGACAAATCCAGCAAACCTCACCTTTTCTCCTGTTTTGGCCAAGTTTGCAATTGTTTAAGGTTGTCTTTTGAATGCTGGTCCTGATCCACAATCACAACTAATTGTTTAACATTTGTTTAACATTGTTGGAGCTGCTGAAGATAAGGAACTGCTGTAACACTATCTTTGCATTGTATAAACTCGATCTCCTTTGTATTACATAATTGCATAGCACATGTGTGAGTACTATGTACTATAGAGCTACCATTTAACCGAGTAATATGTCTTTCATTGACTTGAATGTGTCCTGGTGGCTGAGAGTATGTCATGCTCACTCAAATGTCTCGCTGATGGTGGCGCGTGTGTTGGATCATCATGTTCGTGAACGGCCGCCATCAGATGAGATTGATCATCTCTTAGCTGCCACGGCTTATTTTAATTATTTTATTTTTGAATGTTTTTTTTTTGTTTCTATTTGCTAACCTAGACGCTTTTAACGTGTGCATTTTTTTTTAATCGTTCTCACATTTAATTATAAATTCACCATAACGATATAACTCAGTTTTTTGTATAATTTAAAAGAGTGTCATAGGTACCTACTACGCTTTGGAATAGGCAACTAGCTTCAAATTTCTGACTGACCGACCCATTGACAGTTCAAAAGTGCCTGTAATTGGTTTAATTGAAATAAATGCTTTGAGTTTGAGTTTGACTGTGAAATGACCACTAGGACAGTGGTAAAATATTAATATTTAAACAAATATAAAATAATACCAAATTGTACCCGCGCCGGCGCCGTTCAGAAGCACCATAAGATGTACAGGAATCTAACACCGCAATTACGTCAGACACTTGCAAAGACAATTTAATTTTGAAAGTTCAGCACCATCAATTGCGTTAATTTTGTCGTCAAGCAGACCAAATTTTCAAACCTAAGAAGTAATGGATTTTGTTGCATTATCAAAATGAAAGGAATTGTCACTATGATTTTTTTATTCAACTAGGGTCGATAAGTTCCAGAACCATATCGACTTATTTCATCTGAATATATTATCTATTACTACCTTTGGGGTCCGCTAGGGCCGATGCCAGCTAGGGTCGCGGTATGTTCGAAAGAGTTACCGTGGCCCTGGCACAGGCAACTGAAGGAATACGGGTGGTTTTTTTAGGCCGCAACTTTTCCGCGTGGAATATGGGAAGGAGTACAAATAGTACATATCTACCTGCCACGCGGACTGTTCGCGTGGATGTGGAAAAACAACATTGCGTTGAATCAAGGAGATTTAAGATAGGTAATAAAACAGATAGTTAAATCAGAAGGCCTCAGCAAAGGAACATTCTCTCAGCGATACAGATGATGAAAAAGTAAAAAAATATTGGATTCCACGATCGGATTGACATAGGCTACCGAAAAGCTTCAAGCAATCCTGTTGAAAGTCGTTGTAGGAATACGAAGCGGTTTGAAAGCGATTGTCACTTGTCTAGGCGCTCAGCACTGACACGTGTTTGTGAAATTCGATTTTATTGTTATTTAAAAACGCATAATACATTATAGATTAGAAGATACTGCAAAATACATATTTTTCTTTTGCCCACTGACCAGCGAGTCATCGCAGCAGCCGACACACGCGAGGAAGCTCGTCTGATGAAGAACGACGGTCAGCGAGGTCAGACTCGGGGAGTGACAGTGATGACGGTAAGTTGGTGCATGGTGGTGGCTGTAGAAAACAATTGGTCGTGCGTGGATGCGGAAAAACAACATTGCAATGATTGCTTCTTCCCATGGGGGTAGGCAGAAACTACAGAACGCCACCTGCTACGATCCTTTTGCCTCGTTTACGTTCATACATCTGGTCATACACGCACGCCGGTTGCGAGTACTACGCACCTGACCTTTCTGAAGAACATCACCAATAAGATCACTATATGTCTTCCTAGGGCGTCCCCTCCCGGAATTTCCACTCACATCTGCCGTGTAAATACCTTTTGTTAATCGACTTTCATTCATCCTCTCAACACGACCAAACCATCTAAGCATACTCTTTTCAAATTTATTTTTGTTGTTATTTAAAAACGCATTACATTATACAGGGTAAAATTTTAATCGTTTTAATCTTCTTAAGGGGTCATTGTACTCATCATTATGAACAACTTTTACTATGGGACCAAACCTGAAATCGCGAAAAAAAATTAGCTGCTCCCTACATTTTGACGAGTTTGATGTAGATAAATGTACTGAACAGCTGATTTTTTTTCGCGATTTCAGGTTTGGTCCCATAGTAAAAGTTGTTCATAATTATGAGTACAATGGCCCCTTAATATGATTAAAACTATTAAAATTTTATCAAGTATAAAAGATACTGCAATATTCATATTCTTCTTTTGCCCACTGACCGGTCATCAGTCATCAGACCGAGTCATCGCAGCAGCCGGCGCACGCGAGGAAGCTCGTCTGATGAAGAACGGCGGTCAGCGAGGTCTGACTCGGGGAGTGACAGTGATGATGGTAAGTGGTGATGGATCTAAGTAGGAGGAAGATTTTTTTTTTCGATGATGGTTTTTTCATTAACTACATAACTGTGAGTAGTTACTCAAAGTTACACTTTTTGAAAAGGACTTTAAACATTTTTTGTCAGGTTAATTTTGTATTTTGATTCAAAATTATGTTGTAGTAAGGTAAAACACATTATTGAACTATACCTATACAAGAACACGATTGTAGATGTAGATGTGTTCACCTTTTACATCATGCTATACTAGTTCTGCTCGCTATTTTATGTTAATTATTATTATTATGTTTCGTTGATTTCCATGGTGCATTATGCATGAGCAACTTTTACTATCGGATGGGATTGACAATATGATATTAAAAAAATAGAAAAAATTTGTACCGTGCGTAATTTAAAAACTCACACGATGAAAATGTATGGAACAGCTGCTTTCATACTTATATATATTCACATTTCTGAGTTCAATAATAATAATAATCAGCTTGTATTGTCCTACTGCAGAGCAAAGGCCTTTCCTTTTTCCACTCAACTCGCTGAGCTCCTTAAGTCCTGAGTTGAGCTACACGATTACTGACAAATGCTTGCACTGAATGGACAGGTCCACTGTGGGGTACTTTCCACAAAAGACTATTTCAGACACGGATCTACATGGTCCTCACATGATCGGACCAAGACCCATCCGCCATTAATTTCTTCTCAGGGGTAGTCAGATAGGATTATTTTTTAATTTGACGTGTAAAAGTGATTCCGATATACTATTTACAGAATAAACAATTTCATTTCATTTCTCGATCCTGATCCAATATGGAGCAATCCCTGCTATAAGCGTCAAGTTCATCCTGTTCATCCCGCCATCGAATTGTGTTCCATAGAAAAGTTGTGCCATGAGTACTGTGTTGTGTAAGTCCAAGTGTTGTCTCTGAACTTTGTATTTCTAATCACAATTTTCCTTTTAAATTGCCCACTGACCGGTCATCAGCGAGTCATCGCAGCAGCCGGCGCACGCGAGGAAGCTCGTCTGATGAAGAACGACGGTCAGCGAGGTCTGACTCGGGGAGTGACAGCGATGACGGTACGTGGTTGACGCCACTAAGGGTGTATGCCTGTGCATAGGTCTCAGGGGTACCTAATCCAGCATTATTACCTATAGCAAAATTACGTTATCACAAAGTTTGGTGAATTTACACGTTGCACTAGAATATAATATTGTTTCTCTAGGTATAGGTGGTGAACAAATAAAATTGGTCAAAATGAAGAAAGTATCTAGGGACACCTACCGTCAAATCGTTTGTCTGGTAGATATCGCCATAAACGATAAGCAATCTGTCTGTGGGGATACCCCAGTGAGTACCGTGATGCTTCATAATACTCCAATGGGTACAGTGAAGTAAGAATGTAGGATAGAATGATTAAATATCGATTCACATTTCCTACGTCAAGTTTGTCAAACTTATATTTTTCCCGGTTTAAGGCGCTCCGTACTCGGTTAATTTTGATCCTTTTCAATGTGTATTTGACCAGGTAAGAGTGAAGCCATAACAGCGGTGCCGGACACGGCCGCAATCTTGAAAAACGCAACCACTGCGACCACTGGCGTTAAGATAACTGGTGCTGCTGCGTCGACCACTAGCGCTAACGGTACGAGCGCGGTTGCTGGGACCGCTGGCACAAAGCGCGAGGCTGGACATCTCACGAACGCGGCGACTGCGCCGCTAAGGTTTAAGGCAAGTTTGCGACAAATCTGTGTGTCACGCAGGCCAGTGGTGGCCTGTGGCTCGAAATACTTGACTCATATTTAGTCAAATTAATGCATTGATTGCAAATTGTTACTTGAACCATCAACTAGACAGAGACCGAATGATACAGTAGAAAAAACGATTGTAGATTAAAAAATTATCGCAATGGCAATAAGCCCGCTGGCTAGCACAGAACATAATTAATATCCTGGCTAGCACGGAACATAATAAAATTAATATCCTCGCTGGCTAGTTGGGAGAAACTGCGCCGTATTCGATGTGTTGGTTCCAATCCACGTCAAGCCGTGCTCTTTTTGAAAGTATAGTTTTAGAGAGTCGTAAAAATTCAATGTTAGAGCAGTACCTACTGCTATTTTAGAACTTGACGGGTCCCCACATAGTGACGCTGTCTGTACCTACATAAAGAGATTTGTTTTAAAAACGTGTTATGAAAACAACCAAGTTCTCAGAAACATGTTCAATATTACCTAACATACCTATATTTTTTTTTCCGCAGCCAAAAGCTAAAGGGATTTGGGTAAATAAAAATAAATAAAACAAACGCATGGAGAATTTATCGCTTGTCAAAAAAAAAAAAAATTTCAAAAACGCTCGGGTTTGAGTTTTTTTGGTTTTATGATATTATATTTTTGTTTTCATTTTAGTGTAAACGGCCATCGTATGACGACAAGGAAAAGGAGTATCCAGCTAGGCAGTCTGACGATCCTGATGATAATGCGGTTCCTGACAAAATGGACGTGTCAGGTCAGTTCTTTTTACCGTCAATGTATCGTACCCGCACCCCAACTGCCCAACTACGTCACAACCACAATTCCTTTTATTTTTAAGAGGATTCAAAATCAATCGTTCGCTTCAATAATTATTTTTGATAAATTTGAGCTTGTGATAATAACAGCCGCTCGGGTCGATCGATCAGGTAAAGCTACGCTTGCGACATTTGGTCCTAGATGGGTGACCATCTTTACATACCAAGACCGTGCCTCGGAAAGCACGTTAAGCCGTTGGTCCCGGCTGTCATTTGTTGATCTTTGACAGTCGTTACGGGTTGTCAGAAGCCCGAAAGTCTGACAACCGGTCTTACCAAGGGGTATCGTATTACCCAGTAACTCAGTAACTGGGTTGTGGAGGTCAGATAGGCAGTCGCTCCATGTAAAATATTGGTATTCAGCTGCATGCAGTTAGACTGGAAGCCGACCCCAATATACTTGGGATAAAGGCTAGGCCGATGATGTCTGCTGTAACACTTAGGATGAAGCCAGACGAGCGTAATTTTTTGAGTTGTGAGTCGCGTAATTTTTGCTCGGCAGAAATTCTGTTGGGCCGCCAGACGAGCGTAATTTATTCAGTTGCGTAGCAGCGTAGTTTCAACGCTTGTACTGCGTGTTTGTGTAGTGCAATGGACAGTGGTTACTTTTCTCCTCATTAGTGAAATTGTTACAATCTTCGAAACAATTTTCTGCAACCTCTTGCCATGCCCTCTGTTTTAAAACTTGTCACTATACGACTTTTCTGATAAATTCCACAGGCATAGCCGTTGTTCGACTTCAGTTATCAATTTTTCCATGTCTACAAACATTGTGACAAAGAAATTAACGTATTGACTCCCACGCGTTCCGTGATTTACTGTCGATTCCCTCGCCTCCCTCTCGCCGCGAACGCAATTCAGGCGGGAATGTGAGTCGGCAGACAACTCATTTTGCGTCGCCGTGTGAACGACACAGAACTTTTGTATGAAACCGAATGCAGCAGAAATTACGCGACTTACAACTCAAAAAATTACGCTCGTCTGGCTTCACCCTTAGAGAATTAACGAGATGAATACTGTTGAATATCAAAAACTTTAAAAAAAAGAAAAACCGACTTCTCGAACTCTATAAAGTGTCTGTATTTTAGTTTTTTGCCACCGACTTCCGAAATTAAAGTTATTTTTTAGTTTGTAGTGTTTTTTTGGACGTCGGTTTTTTTTGTACTTAAAAGTTTTTCATTTTTTCAGTGGGTCGGTTTGCAATAGCTTAATGTCAATTGCTCATCACTTTTTACAAAATACCTATCGTTTCTCCCGATGCAGGGACGTTAATTGTTGAGGAGTTCTCTTGGTACTTCACCATCAGCTCCACTTCACCATATGCATTGTGACGAGCATAAATTGCTTAGCAACCATATTAAAGTAATCGAATCGCAACCCGTGAAATACTTATTATTGAGTTGTTCCGGTGGCAATCAGTGGTCTTCATAATGAGTTCCACTTCACCAAACGGTGCTTTCCGAGACCAAATGCACGATTACTATAAAAAAATACCCAAATCGCTACAGGTGTGCCTATAATATTTGAAGAGTTGGTGACAATGCGACCACCTGGAAAGTATACCATTTTGAACAAAAAAAAAGAATTTACCAAATCGGTCCAGGCATCTTCGAGTAATCGGGGAAAATACATAAAAAAAATGGATTCCGACGAACTGAGAACCTCCTCCTTTTTTTGAATTCGGTTAAAAATGAAAGGGATTGTGTCACGCAAGTAGGCGGCGCTGTTCTATACAAGGTGTAATTTTAATCACTGTTAATCTCTTAACGGATCATTGTACTCATTATTATAAACAACTTTTACTATGGGACCAAACCCAAAATCGCGATAAAAATGTCAGGTGTTCCCTACATTTTGACCGAGTTATGCAAACATAAATGTAGGGTAAAGCCGATTTTTTTTTTCGCGATTTCAGGTTTGGTCCCATAGTAAAAGTTGTTCAAAATGATGAGTACAATGACCCCTTAAGAGGTGAACAGTGATTAAAATTACTCCTTGTATAACAAATACTTTATTTCATTTCTTTTACAATATTTTACAGAATTAACTGTTTACACTAGGTACCTACTAATTTAAATAGTCAGAAGACTTGCAGCATTGCCACGTTGAATGGCAATGTTAATTCTTTGACCAAAGATCGAGACAGCCCTCTGGTCATCAACACTTACTTCGTAATGATAGTGTTTGTTATAAGAATAAATTAAAAGACCTCTAGACCAACTGAGGTTAGAGTCACAAATCGCAAGAAACTTGTTGTGTTGTCTGCTTTTGTTGGTAGAGAGTGGAGGCATATTTTCTAATGGGTAAGTATGTGGTTTTGTATCTATTTCCGCAGCGCCCTCAGAGTACGCATTTGATGAGCCGTCCGTGTCCGCATCGTCTTTGTTCGAGCCACGCAGAGGTGGAAGTAAGTAGATTTTCCATTTATTATTATTATTATATAATTTTTTACTACACGCTTGAGATTATTAGTAGTGGTCGTGCTTACTAGAATCTAATCAATAGAAACAGGTAGATAGATAGAATACTCTTTATTATGAACCTACACCATAAAACTTACAGTTAAAAATGTAGAAATTTAGCCCACTAGCTACTTTAGTAAAGTAAGTATGTAGGTACACCTATCTGTATCGAATTATTTATTTATTTATTTATTTATTTAAACTTTTCACACTTAAAAAAGTACAAAGGCGGACTTAATGCCTTAGGCATTCTCTACCAGTCAACCAAGGGTGGTGAAGAGATTAGATGGCAGGTGCTCTGTTAGAAATGGAACTGTGAATTATCGATAATGCTTATCAACGATAGCTCAGACTTTTATAATTTGTGATACCTAATCATGTTATCATATTATATTAAGTTCACTGACCTCGTTGAGTAGATATCTTTTTATTTAACATCTTTTTATCACAATTATAACTAAGCTTCAACTTAAATTATACATATACAAAGTGGAACAGGAGGATTGACATTCCTTTAAACCACGTAAAGAGAATCATGTTCTTTACCCGTATACAAAAAATCAATCAAATCCAATGAATACTTTAGCCACAGGAAATTATTTTTCATTTTCTTATTTTTCAACATGATGTAGATCTGGGTCCGTAATAATAGGTAAACATTGCCGCCGCCGCGCCCCGCGCCCCGCACCGCACCGTTGGTCAGTGACTTTTCGTAGATAAAGCGTGTTTACTTTTTATGCAGAACGTTGATTCTGCTATTTATTTTGTTAGAAAACTGCAATTTCTTAATTTTCCATTATTTACTAATTTTCGTGTTTTAAGGTGTTTCGATGGACTAGTACTGTGCTTGTTTTAATTTAATGTCGTACGCAGATCCACATCGTATATTATGAATAAACAAAATACTTACCTAACCGAGAAATCGTAAAGAGACGGGTAGATACCCGGTTTTGGATTAGAACTGGAATTGAACAAAACTGATTTCTAAAAGTTGGTCGTTTCTTGATACCCTAGGTATGGGGGGACTTGGTTTGCCGGGCTCGTCTGCGCAGGCGGGCAACATGAGGCAGAAAGAAAAGGTATGTATGATTTTAATTAACCAGAATATACTATGGGTCAGAAGCCAGGCAGAGCAGCAAGAAACTCGGAACTTAAATACAACTGAAAAAGAGATGAAAATAGCATGCAAGATATTGTTATAATCCCGTACGACCGCATTTGCGTAGGTATATTATGTATACGCAAATTCCTCGCAGCCACGCATCAGAGTAGGTTGGGGGGTAAGTTCAGCGCTGGGTTTTGACCGTAAGAATCAAGTTCTGCGCAATTTCATTCTGCCCTGAGGATCGTGCAGAATAAAAAAAACCGGCCAAGTGCGTGACGTGTCGGACCAAGCACAAACCGACCAAGTGCGTGACGTGTCGGACGAAGCACAAACCGACCAAGTGCGTGACGTGTCGGACCAAGCACAAACCGACCAAGTGCGTGACGTGTCGGACGAAGCACAAACCGACCAAGTGCGTGACGTGTCGGACCAAGCACAAACCGACCAAGCGCGTGACGTGTCGGACGAAGCACAAACCGACCAAGTGCGTGACGTGTCGGACCAAGCACAAACCGACCAAGTGCGTGACGTGTCGGACGAAGCACAAACCGACCGCAACAATAAGTTTGTATTTCATAGTATTTCTCGAACAAGAATAAACTTATCTGGTTGAAAAACATGTTCTCACATTCCAACTGCAAATTTAAGACAGACAGACACACGAATGATCTTAAAAGGGTTCCGTTTTTCATTCGGACGTGTGGAACTCTAAATATGGCACAGAACACTTATCCAGGGGTTAACAGACGTCTAAACGTCAATAATCTGTCTGGGATCTGTCCGTAACGGTGTCGCTGATCCTTGAGTGAAAACAATAGTGCATAGATTGTACATTGGCGGAATTCGTGAGGGTGACTCTCGATTTATTAACTAGTAAATGATAATCATTTAATCACATTAGCGCATTGGGTGAGAACCTGTAAGGATAGTGTGAGATTGTATAAATAAATAATACATTAGGTAGTTTTAAGGTTAGTTTTCACACTACATTATAAACAATTAATACGCTACATTTAATAGCAAGCGCTTCTCGCCATCCAAATAGAAAGTTTGGCGAGTAAAAATTGTAAAAACAAAATAATATATGTTTGAGAATAATAAAAAAAAGAAAAAAAAATAGTCGCTGATCATTACTTAACTTTAAGCAATATTTATAAAAAACAAACATACGTGCAGACGAACATATAGCCTCCTCCTTTTTTGAAATCAGTTAACACGTTATGAGCGTTTACGACGTATCTACGGCATTTCATACAAACTTTCAAGTCTTTAGGTATTTTTTCGAAATGAATGAACCGATTTTAATTAAACTTCCTACACATAAGCAGGATACATAAGTCTAAAAAGTTAGTTAAGAACATTTTAGAAAAATAGTGTTACAGCTAAATTTGACCGATTTTAAATTTTCCATAGAAAAAGAGATTTCCAATTATCATTTTTTTTTTTTAAATAAGACATTTCGAAAATGTTCCAACTTTTTAGACCTATGTATCCTGCTTATCCGTATGAAATTTCATTAGAATCGGTTCATTCATTTCGAAAAGCAAGGACTTGAGAGTTTGTATGGAATGCCGTACGTCGTCTAATAGACACAATAGAAAATTTACGGTGACCGCTGTGGCAGTGAACCTGTTACAAAGTGAATGTTGTCAGCATTAAAAACATTGCCAAAATAGCAGCGAATTTGATTCGCATGGTCTTATCCCAGCACCAAACTTACCCCAAAACACAATAATAAGTTTTTTTTGGTCATGTTATTCAGTTACCTATATTTTATGTCCCTTTCGAAACGGACAGGTATTTAATTAATTACATATTGTTATATTTTTTCCTTGCTATGGCTTCTTTACCATCTATTGGTTTATCTCTTAAATTATTTCGTGTATGAATAGATAGAAATTATATACTAGCGCTGCTTCTCACGGGTGCGCCGTGACATCATGATTTCTGTGCTACACATAAACCTTCTGGAATTCATACTCTAGGGCCGGTCTCGGAATTCCGTTTCGAAATACTCGTATCGATTCGGAATTTCGAAGGCAGCAAATCCATACAAAATCAAGGAACATCAAAAAAAAACACAAAATAATATATAAAACAAAATTATGATTTAATTCTTGCAAACTGTATTTCTATATTACATATTAGGAACGTGTACAGTAGAACTTCTCCGTTCGTTTTCTCCGATTCGAAATTCCGCATGGTGATTTTTTATTTTTTTTATTTGAGATAGGTTTGCTCTTGACTCTAGTCTAGGTCAGAGATGACAGAGAAAGTCGACGATGGAGCGAGCTTACCCAGAAGAAGCCTGTTCACTCTCACTTTGAAGAGATCGGGGTTGTATGCGTTCGGATCGGAAACACACGCAGGCAGAGAGTTCCACTCCTTTGCTGTGCGCATCACAAAAGACATTTGGAAACGCTTAGTGCGAATTGGAGGGATAGCAACTAGGTAAAGATGGTAACTTGCAGTGCGTCTAGATGTCCGCTGATAGAAGGGGGCCGGCGGAATGAGGCCGTGGAGTTCTTGAGCACACTCCCCGAAGTATAATCTGTAGAAGACCGACAAGCAGGCAACCTTGCGGCGATGAGCCAAGCTGTGAAACTCATTTTGTATGGATTTGCTGCCTTCGAAATTCCGAATCAATATTCCGGCCTAAATGATGGTGAAAACCGCTTCAATATCCGTTACGCAGTTTAGAACAACATCAACATACATAGATACAAAAGCAATTTAGTTTTAGAAAACCGAATATGTGATGATATCGTAGGTAGGTAGGTATTGCACCCAACATTTTCCTTTCATTTTTCAGATGGGAGGAGACGATGCACAAGTTGATGTGGAAGAGATAGGTGTCGCTGAAACATTCGTAGATTACATGCCTTCAAAATGTAAGTTTAATTTTTTTTATTTAGCAATATTTATTATCTATTAGCTGTTCTATTTGAATCGGATTTTGTTCACAATTTCAAAGGTTTTTTTGCGCGGAATCCTACTTATTTTTCTAAAATAAAAGTAGACTAAGTTACTCCTTATAACATCAACTATCGGCCAGTGAAAGTCCCGTCAAAATCGTTCCTGCCGTTTCGGAGATTAACCGCAACAAACAGTAGACAGACAGACAAAAATGGTAAAAATTGTTTTTTTTTTTTTGTTATAAGTACCGTATACACTTGCATATGCATTTAGTAAAAAGCTGTTATTTTGACATTACAAACAAACACTTCAATTTTATTTATTTGCTTAGAAAATTCAGAAGAGTTTGGTTTGGTGACAGAATAAATGAAAGGCGATACAGTATTCACAAATCCGCAGTACTTAGCTATTTGCGTACGAAACCGCGAAACATCATTTCTACTGTTGAAAGCAAACAGTTTTTTGACGATAAGAATCGCAGCAGATCCTTCCTCCTTCTTTCTCTTTCTAAAGTTTCTGCCTCCTCCATGGAAAAGGCATGCATTTACGTACGCATACATAATGCTATTCTTTTACAATTTGATTAATCGTTAAAGTAAATAAGTCTGTGCTCATTTTTTTTATTTTTTTTTATTTGAGATAGGTTTGCTCTTGACTCTAGTCTAGGTCAGAGGTGACAGAGAGAAAGTCGACAATGGAGCGAGCTTACCCAGAAGAAGCCTGTTCACTCTCACTTTAAAGAGATCGGGGTTGTAATTAAAGAGATTTTCACAGAAATCATCAAGAAAAAGCAAAAAACACGTATCATCAATCATTTTCAGAAAATGCCTGTCTGCTTGTTACTGCATCCCGCCTTAGTGACTCATTTCATTTGATTTTTAATCAAAACCGCCCATGGGCATATAACCCAACAGTGAAACTGGGACTGAAGCACCCCGACCCAGTGGTGGAGACGGCGTCGCTGTCGTCCGTGGAGCCGGTCGACGTGACGTACGAAGTGAGTCTGCCGGACGACCTCATCCGCAACGGTTTGCTGTCGGCCTTGCAGCTGGAGGCCGTGGTGTACGCGTCGCAGGCGCACGAGCATCTGCTGCCTGACAACACCAGGGCGGGCTTCCTCATTGGTGAGTCATTTGTGCGGCACTAGCTATCGTCCAGTATCATTACACACGTAAGTGGGGGGGGGGGGGGTCTCCCGACCGCACACGTTTTTTCTTCGTAAAAAGTTTTTTATTTTTTACTTTTTAGCTACCTCAGCTTTTTAGTTTTCCCTTCTAAATGGAAATAGAATCACGTAAATCGGTGTACCTACCTACACACAAAAAAAAACTCCTAGTTTTGAAGTCGGTTAAAAAATAAAGTGTAGAGGAAGCCTAGTGTGTCCTGGCGGTGGGAACATTCTACCTGTACCTAAGTCAATCGAACATTTTGTAATTTAGCAACTCCTACTCTTAGAAGTCGGTTAAAAATAAATTTGTATCTCATGATCTTTCATCGCAGCTGGCGGCCTAAGCAAAGTGTTGAAGCTTGTTTAACCAAACTCACAAGTCACAAAAACTATGAACATTATTAGAGGCGATATCAGTAACAATATCGAGTACAGAGGTTCGGGGTTACAGTAACTTAAATATAAAAGTGTTACTACGTAAATTAGTAGTTAGTAAAAGGTTTTCGTTAAGGGGGAAGCGCCAGGTAGCCCGCGAAATTCAAACTTTCTTATGTTTTTTGCAATTTGCAAATCAGTATTAAGTTGTATGTTGATTCAAGTATCATTCGCGACCGTAACAAATATGCATTTACAGAATTATAATCATCAAAATTTGTACACACAACTCTATAAGTTTGTATAATCCTAATTGTCAAGATTTCATGAAATAGTCATTCAATAGAGTTACTTGGTCTTAAAGAGTTGTATTGATAACTTTAATTATTATAATTATGTAAATATGTACTTTTTATGGTCGCGAATCATATTTTGATCACTATACAATCTAATACTGACTTGCAAATTGCAAAAAACGTAAGAAAATTTGAATTTCCCAGGCTACCTGGAGCTTCCCCCTAAAAAGAAGGTGATGTTTTCCATCTTTGCCTGCTTCGTCAAACAATTGACAGGCAACTCTGAATATTTTTTCAATGTTGACAGCTCGTCGCAGAGCTCATAAGATGAGAATGTTTTTTTTTATTTAATAAATTGTTTGTATGGTGTACCTACTCCGACGAGGTTATAATTTTGCAACTTAACTTTTGATCATTACTCTCAAGTATTTGATATTTTCAAACTCCTGAATACCGACAAATCTTCACAAAAATGTCAGCTTCAAATTAAAATATAAATTAAATGTGTTAGTGGGAACCGATTCCACGACAACTCGACCCGGCCAACTTGACATTTAATTTAAAACGTAATCCAACGCGATGGCCGGCTTGTGGTCAAATGTGCCCTAACCCTGTCGATACGGTTGTGTTCAGAATGTTCAGATCAAACTAATAAGAACAAGTGTTAATACTGGAATCATAGACACAACGAAGCATTTTAATAAAAGCTTGTTATTAAAATATAATAAAAACGTGCCTTCTTACCAGTGGCACAGATACACTCATCGTTAGAGGGAAGCCGAAGAATAAATTGTTCAGTTCTCATAAACTCAGACAAAAAACTGTAGGGTTTTAATCTTATGATGTATTAAACTGGTATTAAATATAATTGTGTAATGTGTTGTGATACACAGTTACACACACAGGTGTACCATATTATTTGGCAATAGTAGACATAAAGAAGAGTGGTGGTTCCGAAGGGAAGCCGATAGGAATCGGGTTGTATGAAGGCCTCGTCCCTGCTACTTACTGTACCGTTGCGTCCTGTAGGTGACGGCACGGGTATGGGTAAGGGCCGCATGATCGCCGGCATCATCTTCGAGAACTACTTAAAGGGCCGCAAGCGCGCCATCTGGGTGTCCGTGTCGAGAGCCCTCAAGAACGACGCGGAGCGGGACCTGCGCGATATCGGCGCCGGCGACATTCAGGTGCACGGGCTTGATAAGGTAATTGGCAATCTGTAGGTATAACATGGCGTCTGCCCCAAACTATCGTTGGATGTCCTGCGCCTGCGCGTCCACACAACAATGCTTTCAGGAGGTTGTTGAGACTGCTGAAAATTAGGTCAAAACTGAAATCCAAGATGGCGGCCAGGGTTGCGGGATGTTCGAAAGAGTTACCGTGGCCCCGGCACAGGCAACAGAAGGAATACGGGTGGGTTTTTGTCAGTAAAAGTCTGACAAGCCCTCCCGTTCCGCCCAGAGTGGGAGAAGTCATTTGATGATTTGCCATCCACAAAAAAAAAAAAGATGGTGGCCAAATTGATGAATTTTTCACGGTGGGTTTCGCTTCGAAGGTAATTCAGGAGCAAAAATTTGGCCCATTTCCATATTGATAAAAAATAGTTACCTAGGTAGGTATCATTTTCATGGTTTTTGTGGATTGCAAATCTGAATCAACAGAGCGAAAAATGCAATATAGGTAATTAAAAATTAATTAATCCAACTCACGCTGGTACTTCCTAGGGCTGTCTCGATGACGGCGCCCGTCTTCAGACAGTCTCGTCTGCGTGACGATCCTGGCCCGTCTGTCTTGGTGCATCCGATAGAATATATGACTCGTCCAATCACACTTCAACCTGGCAGACTTGTCAATTTACGTCAGCGATGCCTGTTTTGGAGCGTTCACCTGTATTGCAAATTCGGTCGATAAGTTTATGTAATTCCATCAATCTTTGGCAAACCTTGAGTTATTTCATAGCCTCGGTCGATGAACCGGCGATGTGTGTTTCACAGTCATCCTATAGCTTTACAACCAGGACAAGACTGACCACTGTCGCCGCCGCTGCCACTTGCAACCAGGACAAGGCTGACCACTGTCCCCGCCGCTGCCACTCGCAACCAGGACCAGGCTGACCCCTGTCGCCGCCGCTGCCACTTGACGGCAGAAATTACATCTCTTCAAGAGTTCAATAACAGACTGCTACAGAACAAAGATAATCGAAGTATTATTTTTATCCCCAGATCAAATACGGGGAGATTTTGTCAGCTGAGGAGGGTGTGATCTTCAGCACATACTCAGCATTGATCGGTAAGACCCAGTCCATGGACGCAGAGTATCGGACAAGGCTGACACAGTTGCGGCAATGGTGCGGGGATGACTTTGATGGAGTTGTATCCTTTTATACGAGTACAAGCTCTTAGTTCTGTTAATTTACACCTTTTGTTCGTGTATTTGTTCATTCAGTTGCTTTGTAGGTAATCGATTTCTTGACTTTTACAAATTTTACAATAGAGCTGTGCAAAGGTATGTGTAGTCTCAATAACAATTGTTTTAGTAGAGTCATCGAGTTGCACTGAAGAGGGAAATAGAGAGCACACCCTAGTGGCAAATCTATACTTTGCTATTAAGGTGTTCAGGGTGATGTCACAGAGGTGTATCGAAATCAGCCAATGTTTCCTCGAGTTCAGAATTATTTTTGTCTATCCGCAGTGGAAGCGTGTGGAAAATTGCCACCTTACCAGGTGGATCTTCGTAGGTTGTGGTGTTGTACTGGTCATGTATGGCTATTATGCATTCACCACGCTTCTCGTGCATGTTGGCGATCGCAATATGGTTATTCAAATAGTCGTAGAACGCTGCTGCCCGTCCCCTAGAGATCTCATCTGATTGAAAGCGATGGATGAGGTCTATGATGGAACGAGCGTGCCCAGAAGATGTCTGCTCACTTTTGCTTTGTAGTCCACAGCGGCGAGGTGTCAATTTTTGTAAGAGAGAAGCCAAAGCGATGCCGGTTTTAACTTGTTGGCAATAGTAGATACTATTGAATATGTCATTTTCCAATAGTGGTACTGTTTTTGCTGATTCGAACCGTCCGAAGGGAAGCCGGTAGGAATCGTGTTATATGGTGCTTTCGCCACTGGAAGGGCATTCCCTTAAGTAGGTATGGTTTTTCCCGACCAGTAAACAATTTACATTTACCCGTAATAATAATAACCTCCTCACCAAATTTTGGTCACGACGACCAATCTCAACGAAGGCGGAGACTAGCCTGACACGCAGGAGATTCGAGTATTACCTATTATGATAGAAGAACGTAGCCAGGTCAGGCGCAGAACCAACGGTTGTACGTGCTTCCTGTGGCGCGGGGGCGACACTGTGTCACACCGACAACTTTCTAACTCCTACTGTTACTAAGAGATTCCTGATGTAAGTACCCAGTAACACTTTTCCCGACCTGGGAGTGGAACCCAGGGCTTCACTCTCAGCAGTCGCACTTGCTTGCAACCACTAGAATAACGAGATAGTTACACACAATCCATCACCATGCATGGCAAACATTTTCTACATTCATAAATAGAAACTATTAATTTCTATTATCTGGTTCTCTGCCTTTTCGCCGAAAATTGTTTGCCAGATTTTCACTTGCCAACTAACGTTTCGCAGAATTTTATTTCGCCGAATAATCATTTGCCAACTTATCATATAATTTAGTTTTATTTCCCAACCTCACAGTTACCAACTGTACGTTTGGTCTGCTTTTCATAATGACACATTTTAAAATGCCAAATTTCAAGTAACAGAATGTTTTAGTTTGCGTAATATTCATTTAGTTGTTTATTGTTTACCAAATCTAATAGGATTTCGTTTAATAATTATGTAATAATTATTATGTGGGTAAGCGCAACTTATTTTTATGACAATGTAGGTATGTGTGAGACATACAAAAGTTCAAAGGGTGCAGTAAAGTTGTTTGTTAATGGATAGTGCTATAATAGAAACAGACAAATAAATAATAAGTTCATGCAGCATGCAAGCAAAAATTGACAGCAGGTCGATGGAGCCCCGCTGCGCGGGGCTCCTATTTCTGTCTGCAAGGCTTAAAGGAACCTAACCAAACCGAACCTCGGGGTGCCACTGACGTCGACCGTCTAGGGTTAGGATTTTCGGAGGTTCTCTGCCTTTTCGCCGAAAATTGTTTGCAAGGTTTAATATTATTTTTGAGATTCTTAAATAAAAAATGTATGTAAAAATTAGTTTATTTTTTATCATTATATCAATGTACAGGAAACAATAAATATAAATAATGAATATATATAATAATGTAAAGGGAACTGTTACACTGACAAAACGTCATTCGTCTAATAGTTGTGTGGCCTAGTGAAATCTTTGACAAATGATAATGTCCCAAACGTTTTGTGTCATTATAATAATCAGCTTAACAATAATTCTACCAAATGAAACGTCATACAAAAATTTGCTAATCGTTAGTTGTCAAAGTGAAACATCGGCGAAACGTTGGTTGGCAAGTGATAATCTGCCAAACAATTTTCGGCGAAAAGGCAAGATACCCTATTATCTAAATGCTATTTTATAACATAAATGAAAATCTAAATGACTTTTAGAAATTCTTATGATTTTTACAATTTGTAGCTCAGTGTTTGGGTGTATGTTGATTAAAGTATGATACGCGACCGTAACAAATATGTTTTTACATAATTATAATTATTAGAATTAGTAACACAACTCCTAAAGTTAGTATAATCCTCAAATGTCATGATTTCATGAAATATTTATTCTTAGAATTACTTGGTCTTAGAGAGTTGTATTATAATTCTGTAAATAGATATTTGTTACGGTCGCGAATCATATACAAATAATACAATAAACATACAAAACTAATTCAACAGATTAAAGCCCTCTCCGTCTCCCCTCCTCTGCTGCGCTCGACAGGTCCACAATGATCATGTCTTTGTAAAACCTACCACCTTAGTTCACATTGTTGAATGCAAATAAATATTGGGTAGTAATAAAAGCTCCGACAAAAAAGAAGAATTGTCCTTACTCAAAATATTAAATCTACTGCCTAAAATACTAACTTTCCGACTACTTTTCTCCGAATAAAAATGACGAAACGACCGAATGAGATACTGAAATCTTCGAAAAATAAACATGACTGTTTATTGCTATAATACTTTTCTACCAGCATAAATTACTTTATACTGAAAACTATGCTTTGTAATTTTTATCTTTACTTGCCTACTATTAATTCATAAATTACCTTTCATATTTCATAGACTGTGGTGCTATTTTAACTGTAACATTATACTGAAAATATTATTCTGAGTGGTTATACACCTCTGTTATCGGTAACTTAGTAATTTTGTCGGAGATTCAGAATTCTATTCGGAAGTTTAGTTTTGTTATTCGAAGATTCATTTTTTTTAGGAGAAAATGTAATTTGAACATGCTCTTATTTGTTGTTAAATTGGATATTTTTTTTCGTTTATGTTTTGGGTTTTTTGTCGGTAATTCATTATAACGCTGGTTAATTAGAATAATAGTCGGCCACAGATCGCTGGAGATTAATTTGTTTTTCGGAACCATTATTATTTCCCATAAATATTGTGTATTGAGTATTGACCCATAAAGTCCTCAACTTATCCCAGATCATATTCGACGAGTGTCACAAAGCCAAAAATCTTTACACGACTAAGAGCAAAATTTCTCTAGCTGTGTATAAGCTTCAGACAGAGTTGCCCAAGGCTCGGGTGGTATATGTTTCGGCTACCGGGGCCAGCGGGCCCAGAAATATGGCCTACATGGTCAGGTTAGGCATATGGGGAGACGGCACGCCCTTCCCAACTTTAAGGGACTTCATCGAAGCCGTTGAGGAGAGGTGAGTTAAAATATACAGGGTGGCGCAAGTCAAGACGGGGCTTAAAGAAATAAATATGACGTATGCACTGTCGTTTATTTTTTTTTCACAAATTATAAAACACATCGAAATAACTCAACCCGAACAATTTGAGCCCGACAACTCAACACTCGGACAACTCGGCCCAGGCAACTCGAGCCTGACAACTTGACTCCGACAGCTCGACTCCGATCATCTTATCTTACCCATTGGTAAGACTGGTTGTCAGACTTTCAGGCTTCCGACTACCCGTAACGACCGTCAATGATCTACGAATGATAACCGGCACCAACGGCCCGAGGCACGCAGGGCTCTCGGTATGTAATGGACCTCGACAAGCGTAGCTTAACTTTCGATCGACGCTGTTATTATTTAGCCACGAGCCTCGAAATCTCTATCGAAAATCTAAGACACAGAAATTTCTATTCATACAGAGGTGTGAGCGCCATGGAAATCATAGCCATGGACATGAAGCTGCGCGGCATGTACATCGCGCGCCAGCTGTCGTTCCACGGCGTGTCCTTCAAGATAGAGGAGGTGCCTCTGTCCGACGCCTTCAAGGAGACCTACGACGAGTCGGTGGCACTGGTCAGTACTCAAATAATTATTAAGCCAAGTCAAAGGCCTATGGGCGGCATAAAAACTCACCCTAAACATAAAGATTATTAAGCTTGTATAATATGACCACCAAAGCCGTGTAGATAGTTCATCATCATCATCCACACCACATCCGACTTCACCCACTGCTGAGCGTAGGCCTCTCTATTCTTGTACCAATCCCCACGCTCCTGTGCCAGCCTCATCCAGCACCCTAATTGCGTAACACACTATCAATCGGAATCTGAATCATTTTGAAGCAAATTGCTAATCCATTGCTTCATAAGTTCGAAAATTTTGTCTGCTCAACACGTAAATAACGCAATGAATGTTATTCAAGTGTCAAAATAAAACCAATTCCGATTGTTAGTGTGTTACGCAATTGCCCCGCAGGTTCTACCCGCGATGGTATGTCGTCCAGAGTTATGGAACTCAAATGGAGTTGGGCAGGACATCTAGCGAGGCGCAGTGATGACAGGTGGAGTAAGGTAGTATCCGTGGAGTCCCAGGAAGTGTAGGTCGTCCGGTGGGGCGAGATAGGCGGACAACATTGTAGATACTAAGTGTATTTCCAGAAACATGGCGAGTAGTTATACAACGTCGCCTGACATCGCCACAGACATAGCCTCATGTACGATCCTTTCGTCTTTTTTGATGCTCTAGACTAGCGACGATGCGCGATTCGCGTGTCGCCAATGAAAACTGTTCTAGCATTGTACTGCTCAGAGAAACGTACCTACGCACGGGTCTATACCAAAACTAAAAAATATTTCTCCTAGTCATTCTAATAGAAACTGTTCGTTCGACAGTGGGTGTTAGCCAAGCAGCGCTTCGCGGAGGCGGCGAAGCTCATCAACGTGGAATCGCGAGAGAAGAAGGCCATATTATGGGGACAGTTCTGGTCGTCGCACCAGAGGTTTTTCAAGTATCTCTGTGTTGCAGCTAAGGTAGGACAGTAACTAATATTAAAGTAGGTATCTGCTTTTTATTGTTATATTATCAACCTTCATTCTACTGTTTTATAATCGGGACAGTCAATGACAGTTGACGCTGTTTACGTCCGCGTCCATGCCCGCATCTGTTTGGTCGTAACCTATATTACTATACTCTATGGTCGTAACTTCAAACCTAACCTAACTTTGCGGTGAGCAGTTATCCTTTTTATTGTAGCTCTACTGAACTAAAAGAAGATTATTCTCTAATGGGATAAAGCAGTGTCTTATGTCACGACGCTATATTGACTCCCGAGCTCAACGAAGGATTCTAGTGTTCCCGAGTGCAGCGACGCAGTTCTGAGTTATCTCCGAACTTTCAGAGCGAAGCGAGTGTTAATACTAGATTCCTGAGTGCATCGAGGGATTCATAAACATATTCATTTATTTATTGCATTCCATATTGTAAAAAAGATGTTACAGAAGGCTTAAAGCTAGGTTCAAAAATATGGACCCTGTAAGGACACAGCAATAGCATAAAATCAAAATTCCAAAAAAAAACAACATTAAAAATATTACTAATAAAAGACTAAAAATCTAGGTCTTAAAATTAATTAAACAATAAAATAAGGACATAAACAGTTATTAAGATTCATTATTACAAAAAAAATAAGAGGGCTTTAATTGACTAATTAGCTGACATAATAATATTTAAATTTGATAAAACATGTCATTTAAAATTTGTCATTTCAAGCTCGCCCAAGACGAAGTTATCTGTATCCTCGAGGAGAATACCCTACTTTTCACACCTTTTGCGAAGTAATAAAAAATATTTTCTGTAAAAGTTTTCATACGATTAACTAGGTTCTTGAATTAAAGGTTCCAAAGGAAATGAAAGGAGGATGGGCAAAAATGTATGGGACGCGTCCCCAGTAACCAGACATTTATGTCATTGAAAAGCTCTTTTTATGACTGTTATTTGTTACCATGGCGGTCACTCTCAAATCATTCTGGGAAAAAGTTACAGCTGAAAGAAAAACCTGTGTCCTTGTGGCTAACAAATCGTATATTAGAGTTAACCATCGTTAATCAGTCGTATTGTAGGAAAACAAAAAGTGAATTAAGAATAAGAAGCAGTAACTTAAGGGAAGTCAACATTAAGATCATTTAAATTCGTTGCTGGCGGACTGAAAGGTGAAAACTGATGAACCATATTATATATATTACAAGTGCATATCTTCCCTGTCCGTCGCCCACTTAAACAAGTGCAATAATAATGCGATATTGCATTTATGTCGATCTGATCTCTGTCAATTAAAATATAACAGTAATATGTTTTCGCTTGGACATAACTTAATTGAATCCGCCCTTTTAATAACCAATCATTTTGCGGCATAATATATACATACATGTCATCGCATGTTGTCTTTATCATCGGCCAGGGCGCCAACCACCACCTCTTAAAGCAGTCTTATTTTAATGTTACTTCAGTGTGAGAAAGAGATGGAGCTATACAAGACGTCTAGCTCCATCTCTTTCCCACACTCAAGTAAGATTACAATAATACTGCTTTAAGAGGTGGTGGTCTAGCTCCTGGTATGCGGAGTAAGAATAGTTTTTACTTTGGCGGTCCCTCTAACACGTCGCAATTATAATGTAATACCAATAGTAATGACTCCACCGCCACCGTATGACGCCGTACGATGTTGTCGTGCTGGGACTTGCGCGCTCCTGAACTCTAGGTCTGTACCGGTAGAGCTTACTTTGCTGAAACAGGTCTAGGGTGAGAAGCCAGACCAAAGAAATATATAAACCCGCAGGGCAGCATGTGGCGAGCTGTTGGGCAGTAGCGATCCCACGGACCCTATCTCTCGGGAGAAGTCATGTTTCTCACCTCTGGCTTGCCTTTATTGGCCGGTTGGAGTGAACACTGATGAGGAACAGAGCCCATAATCGAATATCATTGTTTCCATATCCTGCAATAGTCCTACACTAACCGGGTTGTCCTTGGGTGCACTTGCATAGTGCGACCAGGGATAATCATCGGTTGGTGCCTCGTTTCATTAAAAACGTCTAACGGACCTCTGCGTGTTGGGTTCGGCCCTGTATACGCATTCTAAAGGTCCGGGACCCCGGGGTACCGAGATATGTCAAAGGCATTTTTTTAATAATAACAATCCTTTTTTTACCTATACTTCAGTGGTGCAGCTACAATTATCAATTAGAAGGAAGCTGAAGAAAACTTGTTCAGTTCTCATAACCTCGGACAAAAAATACTGTAGGTTTTTAATCTTATGATGTATTAAACTGGTATTAACTGGTATTACTGGTATATGTAAGGAGCTCGTGGCTAAGTAATAACAGCCGCACGGGTCGATCCATCAGGTTAAGTTACGCTTGCCGGGGTTGGTTCGTGGATGGGTGACCATCTTTACATACCGAGACTCCTCCGTGCCTCGGAAAGCACGTTAAGCCGTTGGTCCCGGCTGTGATTCGTAGATCTTTGACAGTCGTTACGGGTCGTCAGAAGCCCGAAAGTCTGACAACCAGTCTTACCAAGGGGTATCGTATTACCCTGTAACTGGGTTGTAGAGGTCAGATAGGCATTCGCTCTATGTAAAATACTGGTATTCAGCTGCATCCGGTTAGACTGGAAGCCGACCCCAACATAGTTGGGAAAAGGCTAGGCAGATTGATTGAACTATAATGTGTAATGTGATGTGATACACAGTTACACACATATGTTGACCATATTATTTGGCGATAGTAGACATTAGGAATCGGGTTGTACGAAGGCTACGACCTATATATCTACCTACGGCTATAATCATGATGATTAGTTTGTTTTGTTATCCAAACGTAATGTTTTATGTATGTTTTACTATAACGAATGATTTTTTAGTCACAAGGACACAGGTTTTTCTTTCAGCTGTAACTTTTTTCCCACAATGATTTGAGACTGACCGCCATAGTAACAATTGATAGAGCTTTTCAACGTCATACGTCGAGTGGTTAATGGTCACTGCGGACATCCTGTCGCATCCTCCTTTAAATAAAATTATTGACCAGCGGGTTATAATGGAAATCAGTACAATATTACTACCCGGCTAAACCCTGGGGCTATAATAACTTACTTTAGGTTGGGTTTCCATGACATACAATAATTTGACATTGTCGAGCAGGTGGTGTGAAATATTTATTTGTGCAACAAGAGAGCAAAGTCGTTTTTTGCTGCGAGTGCTGATTTTGAATCCTGAGTGTGGCGAGGGATTCAAAGGCACAAGATGCAAAAAACTTTGCTCTCGTGTAACACACATAACTTTTCACTTCAGCAGCGAGAACACTTTAGGAGATAAAATAATAAACAGGAAAAGATTGAAATAACTATTTATTTTGAATCAAAATAATTAACATTGTAGGTAGAGGTACCAATTCAATAAAATGGAACATTTTAAATGTTAAAAGTAAAATTACTGCAAATCTGCAAATTAAAAGTAACAGATTTATTTGGCAACGTTACAGTTGCATTGAGTTGAGTTTGATTATCTGGGGTTAAGGTTTCTGTTTCGGTGGCGGATCGAGAAGGAACAACGGTGAACGTTGGTGACTCTGATCGGCTTTCTGTATAAGTACACTGTGCGTCGTTGGAAGTGGATGGGCGTGGGTGAGACCAAGGATCCGAGGTCGAATTCAGACTTATTGTTTCCACTATACGCTTACAGATTTTCGACTTATTTTCTATTGAGTCTTCAATATAGCCTTCTGCAACCGTATTGGACTTCCACCCTCCGTGACGTTTTAAAGTGGTGAGATCGGCTCCGGAATCAGCCAAGAGCGTTGCCGAAGTTCTCTGAAAGCAGTGACCCGTGTACAGCTGAGGCTCTTCCAGTTTTAAGAAACTGGCAATTTCTCGCGGTATAGCACCTATTTTATTTACTTCCATAGGCTGTCTTGAGCATTTATTATTATGGTATTGTATGAAAAATCAGTCGGTTTTTACATTGGCTGGACGTAAATTTTGGTATTTTTCTACAATAGTTACATATTCTTCGCGTACGATAAAAGACCTGTCAAGGTTCGTCTTCGTATTTTTCAATTTTACTAACAGTAATTTATCTGAATGCTTTTCGATATTATTAAGTGTTAGCTGTAATATCTCGTTATTGCGACACGCTCCACTAATTCCTATGATCAGTACAACCTGTAATGAAAATATTACATAATTAATATGCATAATTTAACATTTACAGCATCTTTTACATATCGTAATAAATATTTTAACAGTATTGCTAAGCCAGACTAGGATTCATTGCGCCTCCATAAATTAGTAGTAGGCAGTAAGTACCTTTTTACATAACAGTCTACACACAAATTTTAATAACTAACAACATAGATTCTTAGGTACCGCTTACTTTAGCGGCAAGCAAATTGCAGTCCGGAGCTTCATTGAGAATTTTTTCTATGTTAAGGGCCGAGAAAATTTTGGACTTTTTAGCCTTAGCCCAACTGACATTCTTTTTAGAAAAGATACGAGTTTTGCGTATGTTTCAATATCCACGTTATATTTTGTTTTTAAAGTAGCTTTCAACATTGAGTAAATACTCCACATTGTAGATGATCGCCTCGTCTGTGATAAATCTAAAAAATAAGATAGCAACACCGTCTCCGACAAACTGCTTGCGCCCTTTGTAAGTCTCCATTCATTGAAGACATGGTATGCTTTCAGACATTTCTCGCGAGACTTCTCGGGTAGGAAACTTAATTCTGCATTAATAACTTGTTGTTTTAACTCTTCCGGTGTTAAAATAATTTCCGCTCTTTTATTTAAATTAAGGCGTATTCGGAAATAGCACCCATGACATTTTATTATTCAAAATATATTACGTAACATTGGTATACGTAAACTTTATTCGTTTCTCGAAAAAAAAGTCATCCTTTCATACTACCTACACATTGTGCAACACCACGTTGTCAAAGGTACGTGAAATACGAGACCTATGGGTACTGGTCGACGATGAACTAAGCTTTAACCACACATCAACGACATTGTTAAGAAGTCGGCACAGATGCTTGGTTTTGTAAAACGGAACACTAGGGGCTTCCAACTACCAAAAACCAGAATAGTCTTGTTTAATACCCTGGTGCGAACTCGGTTGGAATACGCTAGTGTTGCCTGGAACCCGTTCTATGCAGTTCATTCACGAAGAGTTGAGAGAATACAAAGAGCATTCACTAAACATCTAGCCTTCATATCTAGAAATATTAGCCACCGCTGTCCGTATGAGCAGCGCCTACACTTCTTCAAAATAAAGACGCTGCGAGACCGTCGCCGCTCGCGTGATCTAATTTTCCTGTACAAAGTTGCAAACTGGTTTATAAAATGTAGTGATCTAGTCGAACGTATCCAATATTCAGTCCCTTCAAAACCTCCCAGATATCCTATCACTAGATTGTTTCATATCCCTTTCCGCAAATCCAACCTTGGTCTCAACGCTCCCTTGCTACGAATTTGTAGAAATTAAAACAGTCTTTGTAAATCACCAGAAACCGATTTACACGGTGTATCACTAAACAAGTTTAGAAGATCAGTCTCTGAGGGACGGGAGTGCATAAATTCACCAATAAATAAATAAATATTTTTGTAAATTCAATGTCAATGTTAGTAACTAGTAACACTACAAATCCATGTTCATAAACCTTCGTTATCATTCACACTCGAAAATGCTAACATTGATAACACAGTTATTGTCATAATTATCATTGTATTAAGTTTATTGCAAATAACTACCTACTTTATTTTGTATTCTAATTTTATTAATTTTTTTTCCTGTATTGTTATATTATGTTTTCTTAGATAATTACGTCGTTATCTTTATTATGAATGCTGCGTATACCTGTAATAGGCATACATACCAGCACTTTTACTTTGCCTTGTTTTATTATTAATTCATTGTATGTATTGCTGTTGGTGTACCAAAGCAAATAAATAAATTTAAAAAAAATAAAACATTATTGAAACTAGAAATAAATATTTACAGGTTAAATATCAGTTTTATTTGCAGTAAATACTTATTTTCGTTTAAATACAACAATAAGTTAAAAATTCATTAAATTACATGAAAAGACATAATTATCTTTTTGCAAAATTTCTTTAGGTAGCACGAAATTCCGAACGTGTTTGTCTTTGAGGTCGAATTCAAAATCGGAACTTCGAAAGGGCTGGTCTTTGTCTCTCTCTCTCTTTCTAATGGCGGGAAAGAGATAGAGTGTGAATGTTTCGAATTGTATGACTAACCCAAGGCTGAATAAGATATTCGCGGCTTTCTGAAAAAAAAAATTAAAAAGTTACTTGGTCTCACTCAGTGAGCAAAATCGCATTTTGCTCTCTGATTTCAGGCAGCAAAACCTACATGTTTGAGCTACTGAAGTGAAAAGGTTTTTATCTTGTCTGTAGGTAAAACACGCCGTAGTGAAGGCTCGTGAGGCGTTGAATTGCGGCAAGTGCGTGGTCATCGGCCTGCAGAGCACCGGCGAGGCGCAAACGCTCGACCAGCTCGAGAGGGATGATGGGGAGCTGTCAGAATTTGTGTCCACTGCCAAGTGAGTACTCGCTTAAGCTCTGGCCATACGGAGGCAAATCTCGCGTGGGTCGCAGGACGCGACGGTACGCAACTGCGCGCGTCGATTTTTTAACCGACGAAAAAATACTTTTTTTTATGTATGACCATGCATAACTTTTTACAGAATAGTCCAATTTGAACGATTCTTGTTTTATTTGGGAGGGTATACCTCGAAAAATTTATTACTCTGCTTAGGTGGTTTTTGAGTTAGCTTCAATAATACTTAGGTAATTTTCCCACTTAGTCTATGTGGACGATGTTAATAACTTCCTGTCACTGTAATTTACATAGCATGTAGATCACTACCTGTTAATATCAATAATATCAAGTCGAACATGTGTGGGGTACATACCACAACTAAAAAATTAAAAATAAAAACTTTTTTACAAAAAATAAAACCGACTTCCAAAAAAACGTTATAAAGTGAAAGATTTCGGAAGTCGGAGGCAAAAAAAGGAAAATACAAAACCAACGACGCCGACGCCGACTTCCGTATTCAAAGTTATTTTTCACTTTGTAGTGTTTTCTTTGGAAGTTGGTTTTTTTTTAATGATTAAGAAGTCACGCGACTATTCAGTCTATTCACGCCTGTCAAGAGCGTACGGCATTTCATACAAACTTTCAAGTCCTTGTTTTTCGAAATGAATGAACCGAAGGTCTAAAAAGTTAGTTAATAACATTTTCAAAATGTCTTATTTAAAAAAAAGATAATTGGAAATATCTGTTTCTACGGAAAATTTAAAATCGGTCGAGTTTAGCTAAAACACTATTTTTCGAAAATGTTCTTAACAACGACACGGATCCGATACTGACAGGATAGCGGATGAAAACCCAGAAAGATAATACAATTATTACTAAACGCTTTCACTCAGTGTCATTATCGTCCATTACATACACCCATTAAAACCAACAATCACCTATTACATACAGAAAACCTGCTTCTTTTCAGGGGTGTATTCCAGACGCTTGTGGAGAAGCACTTCCCTTGTTATAACAACAGGGTCTATGCCAACACTTCCAGAAGGAAATGTAAGTTGTTTCTTGTCAAATGCCACGGCATTCGGACCCTGATTGTTGTCATATTTGAAACTGGCTGTTGTTCGTGATTTTTTTTTTGTTCGATACCTTAAAAATACCCCTAAACATCATCTCTTTTTAGGGTTCCGTAATAAAACAAGGAACCCTTATAGTTTCACCAAATACGTCTGTCTGTCTGTCTGGCCGTGGCTTAACTCAAAGACTCTTGCTTGGACTCCGCAGACTGATAGGGTGAATTCAGTATATCTCATGACATTATTTCAGGAACGTTATGGGAATCCAATAAACCTGATTTGTTTTACTACCTCACACGCAATGTATCGTTACCGTCGCAAAACGCGCGTAGCGAACGGCAGCGCAGCGAGCCTTCGGCCGCCGAGTATTTCAACATCCAATGCTGACTTTTCGATTTTAGCTGTTTTATTTGTATAAATGAAGTACTG
The DNA here is from genome assembly GCA_947568875.1 of Fissipunctia ypsillon. Lineage (NCBI taxonomy): Eukaryota > Metazoa > Arthropoda > Insecta > Lepidoptera > Noctuidae > Fissipunctia > Fissipunctia ypsillon. Next base: position 19,854,485 of record OX387662.1, read on the forward strand.
CGTACACTGTACAGAGAATGTAATTTTACATTGAAATAAAGGAAAAATGTGGTTCGGCATGGAATTAATTAATGCCACTATGACGTGCTGTGGAATGTTCTTCCATGCTTCCAAGATGGTAGTTTTCAGCTCCTGCAAAGTTTCTGGAGTTGGTTGGTTAGTTCGAACACGCCTCTTCAGCTCATCCCATATGTGCTCTGGATTCATATCAAGGCTTCTTGCTGGCCACTCCATTACTGCGATATTAACGTCTTGGGAATTTTGTAGAGTGCACCCTTGCATTACCATGCATAAAAATGAATTCCAGGCGTACAAACTCAGCATATATCACATGAGCTTCTAGGCATTGGCGAATGTATCGGATAGTAACTGAATTTACGAGAGAAAATTTTTTAAATTTTCCTGAGAATATTTCCGATGGAATATGATTTAAAATAAGGAGCTGAATGCACCCTGTTAGTTTGCGGAGGGCTGTCCCTTACTCCCTGTATGACTAGCGCGACCGACGCGACGTACGCACCGACGCGTCGGTGCTCGACCGACCGTCGGCGTCGCGACGGTCGGTCGAGCAGTGTAACCGGCCTTAGATGGCGTCTGGCCAATAAGTTAAAACATGATGAACTTTGTAAAGTTATCCTGTCAAGATGTAGGTACCTACTATGTGGTAGGCCCAGACACGTTACGTTACGCTCTATCGGCAAGGAAGGTTTGCACGACACGCCATGTCAACTTGACATTTTACTACTGTGGTGGATAATTGGAGGAGGCAACTGTCAAAATGGCGCTGTCGTAGTTAGTTCCCAACACAAGCTAATAATGCTGAGGTGGTTTTATTTATTTTTGTGAAAATGACTTATTGTTGTGTTCCTAAATCCTCGGAAATTGGAGTCGATATTTTCCGAAAGACTCTACGCTTAGCAGATTGTGGCTTAAAGCCACACAATAACACACACAAGACACACAAGGGTAGGGAATTATTTGAATTAAACAGTTTTCGAGGTTATTTCGGAAACACTTTGAAGAAAGCTATTACGAGGAAATAAACAATATTTAGGGTTTTTAATTCTGACACTTTCCGTGTCAAATAAATATTGATTTAAATTATGGAAATGTCCGAGAATAACGAAATAGTGGAATAAAACCACACTCATGAATGAACACGAAATGAAATTAATGAATGAAATGTCAAATTTATTGTAGGATGTAGAGACAGGTCACGCCATCTACAATTAGTTTCGACTGACCTTCCCCATTATAAATGGTATTCGATTATCAATTGTTTTTCAGAACAAGTTATTAACTTTTATTTCCGAAGATTTAAGAATATGCGTGATACAGATAAACTCAAATATAAGTCATAAATCTTGATGATTTGTCAAGTTACAAAAAAAAAATGTTAGCTTCGATTCAATAATATAAAGTGATTCGATTTATTTCCTGTCTTCAAATTTTTAGATGATTGTCTCGTTTTGACATGGTTATTATTTACCCTATTTGAACGATGTGTTCAAATATTATTTCTACTTTTTTTTAAATAATTTTCTGTATGAAAACTCCCTTGGGTTTATTGAAGAAATATTTAAAAAAAAAACATTTATCGGTATTTTTTCTTAAACGATCGAACGAACTGATAACAGATATAAAATTAAATTAAATCTGTCTTTTCATGCAAAATTTGCACGACGTAACGATTTACGTTCTCTAATCCTTATACCTACATAAATGTGTCAAGTTAAAAAAAAAAAATACGCGCTTGGAGTGCGGTACTGACGTTTTAGAATAATTAAATTATTGTCATACGAGAACGTAGCAAAAGCGGGATAAGAAGTGTCCTATTTAGGGTGGCTAAGCTAAAAAGGTTGTAACTGACATTTACTTGTGGAATGCATTTTTTTTTTTAAACGGATATTAAATTATAGATATTAATTAATATATACTGAAGAAACTGCAATATTTTATTGTAATCGCAATTTTCCTTTTTGCTTGCAGATAGCGACACCAATACTCCCAGAAGGAAATGTAAGTTGTTTCTTGTCACATGATACCTCTGCATTGAGACCCTGATTGTTGTCATATTTGAACCTGGCTGTTGCTCTTGATTTCTATTTTCTTTTTACGAAACCTTAATAATACACCTAACATCATCTTATTAAATATACTTTTTTTAGAGTACCTACTGGATATGATTTCTACAAAGTAATGTTCAATTTCCTTTTTCCTTTTAACCGGTCCAGCCGCAGCAGCCAACCGCAGAATAGAAAGCTCGTCTGATGAAGACGATGAGAAGGAGAAACATGAAGACCGGCGGTCACCGAGATCTAATTCGAGGAGTGACAGTGATAACGGTACGTCGTTTACTAAACTAAGGGCCTGCACGCCTGTCAACATGTAAGTAGGTACTATGGGAGGCGCGTTACGTTACGTTCTATCCGGGAAAGAACGGTTTGCACGACAAGTTATGTCAGTTTGACATTTTAGTGCTGTTTCAGAACAAGGTATACATTTTTATCTCGGAAGATTTAAGAATATGCGTGATACATGTTATTAAACTCAATTATAACTCAAAAATCTTGATTTTGCTAAGTTTTGAAATGAAGCATTTAGAGCGCTTACATGACGTGCCCTCCTGCCTAAACCTTAAGCGATACATAAAATTAATTTACTACCTACAAGGTTATTAACATAAAATAAAAGATCTACAGAAGTATCCGCGTGTTTCAATATTAGCAAATTATCTGAGGTAGCAGCTGTAATAGCTACTTCTTCAGATGGTTTCCCATTCTTGACTAATACCGTCATTTCGCCATGTTTACTAAAGACAGCGGAATGATGAAAACTTCAATGTATGTCACAACAATAAATTTTAGAGTCCGCGCATCACTGGTCAGTTTTTCCCTCAGTCGTCAGTTTATTTAATTCGCCAGTTTCGTTGATTTGTCAGCAACGATTCATCTGAAACTAATGGGCGAACCAATTGACAGAGTCTTTGAAGCGCGGAAGGTCTTATTATTTAACCTTCGTTGCGAAAAACATGTAGCCGACTCGGTAAGAAACTGCTTTTACCACCTGAAAGTTATGTACGAGATTTGCCCTTACTTGTCTGTCTCTTAAATATTATGTCTGTCTGTAGTAAAGCTTACCAGCGTTTATAGTGGAAAATGTTTTAAATGAAAACATTAAAATATTTTTTTAACGAAACTGTTATCATGATAAAAATCTGTCTAAAAAATATGTAGTAAAAGATAAAGTCCTATGTCCTAATCCCGGTCATGGTCTACTTCGTTTGCCTTTCATCCAAATCACGCCTACCATTCAAATTCACTTCGGTATGACTGTTGGTTTTTATTGCTCGCGATGTCTGTACCTACAAGTGTATTGATCATTGTTTAGATCGAAGGTAGACTCGGGGTTGCTAAGCTTATTAAGTTATGCCATGTGGAATGCATTTTGTTTAACTCATAATAAATTAAGAATGTGTACCTACTGATGATACTGCAATATTTTAATTTAATCACGGTTTTTCTTTTTGCCCACTGACCGGTCATCAGTCATCAGACCGAGTCATCGCAGCAGCCGGCACACGCGAGGAAGCTCGTCTGATGAAGAACGACGGTCAGCGAGGTCTGACTCGGGGAGCGACAGTGATGATGGTAAGTTTATTTATTCATTTTTAGTTATTTGGTTAGATCTACGAATAATAAAATAATTTGCGTTTTGACTAGGATGCGATGCAATTGGCGGTGATGCGAAATTACATTGTCTATACAAATAAATGACTGACTACGAGAGCCTACGCGCGACTACAAGAGCCAAAGACTATATAACCACATTCTCTACGGCGAAGTCCCGAAATAATCGATTATTTATCACTCGGTCCGCCCCAACAACGGCTCAAACATATTACTCCCAATAAGATTGTTATCTTTGTGCCGTTTGAGGTTTTCTGCACCAGTAGCATGCCTGCAGAAGCCGCCTCAGCATAGCCCGCCGTTCTAGGAAGATGGGATGGCGGGAGGGTGTCAACAAAGGTTGCATCTCACACCTAAGGCCTACCTAACTTGCAAGGCATTATGGTCATTCTGTTTGACCTTATCGTCATCCCATTTACATACACAACTTACAATAACCACTTTTACTAAATGCATAAGAAAGTATAATGCGGTATTTATAGCAAAAAAGCAATTTTTAAAATTTTTGTTTGTCTGTCTGTCTGTCTATTTGTTCCGGCTAATCTCCGAAAGGGCTGGACCGCTTTTGACTGGACTTTTATTAGCAGATAGCTGATGTTACGGGGAGTACCTAAGGTTCCTTTTATTTTTTTTAATAATTAGGGTTTTGCACAAATAATTAAAACCCATGAAATCGTGATCATAAAGTCGGATTTCAAAAATTCTTTTTGCATTTGGTAGCCCAATTCTCGAGGATAGTTAAAGGCTATTTAACATCGCGCTACGACCCTTAGGAGCCGAGCAAAAAGAAAAAGTCAGAAAGAACACTAAGCGAAAACGAAGTAATAGCGCGAGCGGGCGATGCCACGCGGCGGGTCGGGGGACGAGGGAGTTTTATTAAAATGTGGACGTTATTTTAGTATACTGTGTATCTTACGACTTCCACGCGAACGAAATCGCGAGGCACAGCTAGTTATCGATTATGTTTTTATTTGTATTTAAATTAAATAAATGTTTTGAGGCAATCAATATCGACAGCAGTCTGGCTGCACCTTAGGTCGGTCCCTTACCTCTAGAGAATCGTGATATGACTCCTCATTGTTTTGTGAACAGTGAACCTCCATTTGCTTTAGTCTGGGGTTTGAGCACCACGTTCACCTGCATCAGCTGCATCTTCTTCAGCAACTTTCTCTTGGTTGTCGCAATCCTTTTTACCTAGGCGACTGGATTTAAAAGGAAACGATAATGTTAAAATTGAAAGCAACTATATTTTAAAAGTTTATCAAAAATGCCGAACGAGAGGGTAGGAGGTAAGGCCGGTCAAAGGTCGGACCACGTAGGAGGCCGTCAATACCGCACTCTCCTGCTTGGTGCCGGTCGGTGACGTCGGTGATGGCTTCGGAGTCAGTCCAGCAGGTGGTCCAATGGTGCCAGGTGCCGGTTCAAAGGGTGCCTTCCAGTCAGCCAGCTACGCTGATCTTCAGCCGTATAGAAGTTCCCAGTACGGGAAAAACACTAGGCACTCACTAATTACTTAAATAACGAAGTATATTTATATTTTGATAAAGTTACTAGGTTACCTAGTTACTAGAATAAAATTAATATGGAGTACGAGGAGCAGAGGTAGGTACTGTTCAGAAAAGTTAGTACGCGTGGTTCCTCGATAGCCGATCGACTGTCCTGGCAGCTGCCGCGGAATCAATCCGCTCGCGGTTCATGTGGTAGGTGAAAGGAAGGGATTTATGAATATATATAAAACCGCGCGTCAAAAGAAGTTGCGGTGTCCGTTTGTTCATAATTTAATATTTTTTTGCATCATAGATAATTTGTTGCATAGATTATTTAGCAGCCTTAATATTTATAAATTAAGTAGGTAAGTAAATCGTGACATGGTCTCTTTTAAAAATAAAATTGATAGGTCATTTGTTTTGTGTATTTATGTCGCCGATAGATTGCCGAATCGCTGTTTTAATAATTGAGCCTCTTTTTAACTTTCTGACCTTTTTTCGCAGTTGGTGGCAGTAACTAAGCTAGGGCACCCTGACCAATAATTGGTCTAGGTTAGGTTAGAACTGTTACCAACTGCGCGCGAGCCGAGCAAGCGAAGCGAGCGGTGCCTCGACTGCGGCCGGAGAGCGCTGCTTCCAAGTTGGTCGCAGTTACTTGGCTATTTAGTATCTATTTTTAGGACTGACTTTCATAAAACTCTGATAACTTTTTATTAAAATTGTTCTTAAAATCACTGTTTTCACTTGAGCTAGAGTCATTTTCACTCATACTATTCGTTCTGTTTATTTCTGTTTCGGACGCCATTATTGTTGTTATGACACACAGAGCCACTATAGGACTAAAATCTACAATCTGACGTTTCATTTTACGCTGTTTTAACGATTATTGACCGGCTACATTGATAAATATGCAAAACTGCAATTCTGCGTGTTCTCTTTGACGGGTTTTTCCTATCTGTGGCTGCTGGTGGACACCACCGGCTCTCATAAAGAAATTTATGTCGGTGTTCGCATAGAGGTGATCAGGAGGCGACAAGACTCTTTGACCATCTTACAGAGGCAGCCGAATTGGCCCAACTCAATCCGACAGCGGAGCTTGTTTTGCTGGGGGATTTTAATGCCTATCATAACGAATGGTTGTTCCCGTACCAGAAAACTGACCATGCTGGAAGAGAGGCGCGCAAGTTTGCGATATCGTTAGATCTCCACCAACTGGATGACCAAGCTACCTGCTTAGACTTTCTGCTGACACCGATCTGGACAGGCATTCAGTATCGGTCTGAGCTCCGCTAGGATCGGTTGGCCACTGTCTGGTGAAATCCGTGTCTTCCTGTTCTCCCCCAGATTAAAGCCCTAGAAGCACGAGGCGAGTATGGAAATATGGGTCAGCAGATTGGGACTGAGATGCGGCATTTATTTGCATCTTACCCATGGCGGCGAACTTGCTTCTCTTCGCGCAACCCTTCCGATTGCACTGACGCAATTGTTGACGTGATACGTCAGGGAATGGAATATTTTATCCCATTCTCTGACGTCCCACTTGGCTGTGAGGCTCAGCCCTGGTTTAACGCGTCTTGTGCGCAAGCCGTTTTGCGCAAAGAGCAGGCATACCAAGCCTGGGCTTCGGCCCGCAGTGATAGGTGCAACAGTCACGGTGCTCGCGGAATGAAAAGAGCGTACAATTCTGCCGCCAAGGATTGCAAACGGGTGTTAGCAAATCTTGTTAATGTGCAGCCAGTGCCCAAAAAGGGTAACCGTGCTGATCCTGTCAAATATAAGCCACTCGCCATAACCAGAACAGTCTCAAAAAGATACCTGTCCAGGGCAAGAGCCAGCAAAGAGAAAACAGCTACTTTTAGAGAGGCCATGGAGAAGCGAATGAATTTGACCTTAATTCTCGTTTCCCTGTGGGGCGACGACAATCGGGTAAAATTCAATGCTTTGAAAACACAAAAGGAGCTAGTTTCAGTTATCTCCTACTTTCCGAGGTGCATCTGTACCAGCTACCGACCGCCTAGAGCTTTTGGGCATGGAGTAAACGTCTGATCTCAACTTCGGCTCAACCATCGAGTCAATAGCACAACCTTCAGCCAAAAAGACCTGGAGACCTTTAGCACAGGTATTCCTAATACAGGCTCCAGTCTCCACAACATCAATGTATTTTTGTATACACAATTACGTATTGTACTAATTTTTAATTACGTGCTGGAGAAAATAAACGTTTTATTTATTTTATTTTTTATTTAAGAAGCTGGGCATTCTAAATATGGGCAGGCGATACTTCATATTTGGACAGCTTTTAAGTCTGTACAAAGCACAGATCAGTTCCTGTATGGAGTAATGCAGCCACTTTTGGGATGGCTCAGCAAAATACCAGCTTGCTACACTTGACTCGGTGGAACGCAGAGCAAAAAGGCTTATAAGCGACGAGACGTTGGTGGCTAGGCCTGCTCAGCGACATAGTGTTGCTTGCCTGTCGGTCTTCTACAGACTGTACTTCGGATAGTGCGCGCAGGAGCTCCACGACCTGATCCCACCATCGCTCTTTTACTACCGGAATACCAGACGTAGTGCAGGGTACCATCCGCACTTGTTTGGTATCCCGACCAGTCGTACTAAGCGCTTCTCCTCCACATTTATTATGCACACAGCCAAAGTGTGGAAATCCCTGCCAGCGTCTGTGTTCCCTTCCACAATACCCGTCTGCCTACAAAGCAAGAGTGAACAGGCATCTTCTGGGAACACTCATTCCATCATAAACCTCATCCATCGCTTTCCATCAGGCGTGATCGAGGTCAAGAGCAGGCCCATTCAGCGATAAAAAAAATTAAAAGTTCAGTAACGAAAAACAGCTAAACGTCGTTTAGCTGTCTTACATAACTGAGCTGTTTTGTAAAACAGCTAATTAAGCAATTCATCTGCGACATACATACCTATATTTATTTTAGCTTCTAGGATTTTAGATACATAGAATCAGATACTCACTTCTTCACTGAGATACTGGTTTGGGATCATTCATTCAGTACTGACCTATTTCAGAAGTAAGGGATATTTGCTTCGTTTTGTAATGAAACTGAAACAAACTTACAAAATGTTCAGGTTGGGCGCGCAACAGTGCGGCCATTAAGCGCGTACGCAGAATGAAGGAGGAGCTATTGCGCGCCATCGAGGTCCTCGGCAGAAGACTGCCATCCAACACGCTCGACCAGCTCGTGAAAGAGCTCGGCGGGACCGACGATGTTGCCGAGGTACGAGACTTCACCGTCAGCTGTAAAATGCACATTTGCGTGCTAAACGATCAGCCCATCCCGTGATCTCTGTTTGAGTGACCTCAAAAATGTTAATGAATATTTTAATTATTTTATATTGTGTGAAGATAGGTAAGATAAAGATTATGTACACATGCCCTATACTTTGAAAAAAGCAATATTCTTCAGTAGATCGACTCGATTCTTCAGATCATCATGTCATCACTCACATTTGCTCGAAAACTGCGTAACTTATTTTATCATTGAGCTTGACAAAAGCTTAATTTTGTTTATTTATGTTCATTTTTTGATCATTCAACGTGATTTTTTAACCGACATAACAAAAAAGGAGGTTCTGTATTCGAACCGTATGTATGTTTGTAAGTTTGCGATTTTCTCTAATGAATCGATTCTTCTTTGATTTGAAAATTCTTTCACTAACGTAATCTACATACTTTCAGGAAGGTTTTAGTATACAATATTAGGTTATTGTTAATAAAACTTATTGAGTTATCATGTTTCAAATCCAGGAGCATGAGGTGGGGTGATTTTATTCCACGCAAGTGTAAGTGTTTCAACTTTTTGTGTACTTCTCATTCGACATAGCTGACTACTATTGAATTAGATGACGTGCGAGCCTATGTCCAGCAGTGTGCAGCAGTGTGCAGCTGTGTGCAGCAGTGTGCAGCAGTGGTCAGACTGTGACGCGAATGGAGTACGGCTGGTTAGGAATTATCCGACATGCATACATACACGACAACATAGCGACGATATAATTATGACAACAAGCATCCGCCAACACCAATAAAAATTGTATAAAACTCAATTCCGCGTCGAAAATATATAAAGGGTACCAATGAGGCGCTGCTGAAAAGCACGCATCTTTCTTTTACCGTTTTGCAGCTACAAACAAAGAGTTCAAATGTCGCGACTGCGGCGCGGACCGGTGTGCGTCCCTTACATCATACTATATTGTAGTTACGATCTAATCAGATGATGATCGAACAATGTAAACAAACAAGTTTTCGCTCCCCGCAGATAACAGGTCGCAGAAGACGTATGGTTCAGACGAAAGGCGGTCAGATCCTATACGAGAGTCGTTCAGAAGCAGACCTGCCGCTCGAGATCAACCTGACGGAGAAGCAGCGCTTCATGGACGGACAAAAGAACGTGGCTATCATCTCCGAAGCGGCCTCCTGCGGTATATCACTGCAGAGTGACAGGAGGTAATCAGACATGTTAGTAACGTAAGAGAAGCAGCGCTTCAGGGACGGACAAAAGAACGTGGCTATCATCTCCGAAGCGGCCTCCTGCGGTATATCACTGCAGAGTGACAGGAGGTAATCAGACATGTTAGTAACGTAAGAGAAGCAGCGCTTCATGGACGGACAAAAGAACGTGGCTATCATCTCTGAAGCGGCCTCCTGCGGTATATCACTGCGGAGCGACATGAGGAGTAAGTTTTTTTTTACCGTTTTCTCAACAGCAACGGTTAATGATAACTACGGATCTTAAATTAAAGGTACTAAGCACCTTGAATAATTATGCCAAACTAGTTGTACAGCTTTGGACCTTGGATGCAGTATGAAGGACCGGGTAGCCGGGTAGCCGGGTAGGAATATGGCAGACATGGGTCTATACATGGGGCCTAGACATGTGCACAACTTGCGACGAGTCAACATCTCCTGAGGACGCAGTGCAGGGACGAAACACGTGTCGAACATCGGTTTGGAGTGCATGTTGCATTATGTTAATATTCGCAGCTTCTGCATGTGCATATTGCAGGTTTCTGTCTAACGTATCGGAGGACTTTTTTGCCGTCTGCATAGCTATTCACAACCATTCGACAAGCTATCGTACGAAAAATGGCACATTTTTGACCTAGGGGCCAACCACCACCTCATAAAGCAGCATTATTTTAATGTTACTTCAGTGTGAGAAAGAGATGAAACTATACAGGATGTCTAGCTCCATCTCTTTCCCACACTCAAGTAAGATTAAAATAATACTGCTTTAAGAGGTAGTGGTCTAGCTCCTGATTTACCTGCCTGCAAACAGCAGCTGTCCGAAGTATAGCATCTATTTGATTTAGCCCAGGTTCGCACGGGATAATCCAGTGCGCGATAACAAAATCGCCCGTGGTTGCGACGGTTAACTTTAAACTGACAAAATTTTCGGGTTTTGTATTTGTGAACAGCTTTTAGAGGACGCCTTCGATAACATTAAAAGATTAGTCAAAGTTGTTCATACTCATGCGTTCGACTTGTAAAGGCGCTCCTTCACCGGTAGCATTCGCCTATAATGTAGCCTTTACCCGCAACCAGCCGTGTTACTTCTACCTATATTTAATTGTATGTATCGTATCAACCTATCCTGCTGGTTTCCAATATCTGTCTACACTACCTAGCAGTTGACGTTTTGTGCAGTCTACAGTGGAATCTTGGATTGTTACCTTACAGGCGAATGCTCCCGGTGAGGGTGCCTTTTAAAAGTTTGTCCAGGTACTTTTTTTGGACCTATAATTAAGTATGTTGTTGACAGAGTGCACAACCAAAGGCGGAGGGTGCACATAACACTAGAGCTGTCATATTCGGCCGACATAGCTGTACAACAGTTTGGTAAGTTCAGCAATTTGTAAACCTTCGAGTGACACGATTCGATCGCCCAACAGATGATGATGATTTTACCAGTTTTTTTATTTTTTTTTATTTGAGATAGGTTTGCTCTTGACTCTAGTCTAGGTCAGAGATGACAGATACAAAGTCGACGATGGAGCGAGCTTACCCAGAAGAAGCCTGTTAACTCTCACTTTGAAGAGATCGGGGTTGTATACGTTCGGAAACAGACGGAGGCAGAGAGTTCCACTCCTTTGCTGTGCGCATCACAAAAGACATTTGGAAACGCTTAGTGCGAATTGGTGGAATAGCAAGTAGGTAGGGATGGTAACCTGCAGTGCGTCTAGATGTCCGATGGTAGAAGGGGGCAGGCGGAATGAGGTCGTGGAGTTCTTGAGCACACTCCCTCGAAGTATAATCTGTAGACCGACAAGCAGGCAACCTTGCGGCGATGAGCCAAGCTATGAAGCTTGGCATCCACCAGTCTTACGTCGCCAATGAGCCTCTTAGCTTTGCGTTCCACCGAGTCAAGCGCGGCAAGTTGGTATTTAGCTGAGCCATCCCAAAGGTGGCTGCAATACCCCATGCAGGATCGGACTTGCGCTTTGTAGAGAGTTAAAAGCTGTCCAGGCGTAAAGTATCGCTTCACCCTATTTAGGATGCCCAGTTTCTTGGCCGCAGTTTGGGCTTTGTACTCGATGGTGGCTCCGAAGTTGAAACATGATGTTAACTCCATGCCTAGGAGCTCGAGCCGATCAGTTACAGGAACAGATGTACCCTGAAAAGTAGGAGTTTGATCGAAACGACTCCTTTTAGCGGTAAAAAGAGACGCCTGTGTTTTTTTTGTTGGTGACGTTAAAAGAGACCAGATTATCATCACCCCACTGGGAGACAAGACTTAAGGTCAAATCTGTCCGCTCAACCATAGCCTCTCTTAAGGAACGAACTTCAGCCCCACTGGTTTTTGCGCTGGACAAGTATCTCTCTGAAACTGTACTGTCATCTGCGTACCCAACAATACCAGGTTGAAGTAGGTCATTGATGTGCAGCAGGAAAAGAGTTGCAGAGAGAACAGACCCCTGAGGAACTCCGGCATCAATAGCCATAAGGTCGGAAGAGCAGCCGTCAACGACTACTCTAATCGACCGTCCACTAAGGAAGTCTGATAAGTTACTTCTTCATAAAACCAATAATTATTTATTGGTTTTAATATTAATCAAAACACACGTCTCCATCATTAAGGTTCCCTTGCACCACAAGTCACTAAATACATTTGGCGCTAAACGAATTTGAAACATCGTTCTATTTCTGTCTCTAGTTTGAAGTTGACGGAGACATATTCAAATGTGTTTATATTCCGGCCGCCGCGCCGAGAGAATGCGTCCCTGACAACTGTCAGTTGGACAAGATTAGGAACTAATAAAGTTTATATTCGTAAAACACGTATTGTTTTGTACTCAGCGTTTGCAGTCCTTTCACACTTATTTCCTTCGGATTTTGCATCACAGTCTATAATCTCGTTCCTCTATGGCTGCTGTCACATGTAAAAGAACTGTATATATCTGTCAAGTGTCAGCTGTGGGTAGGGTTGCCAACCGTACTCTTAATAGAATATTGTACTCGAATGCGAGTAGGCGTACTTTATAATCTAGAGTATACTGAAATACTATATTTATACTGACTCTGACTTTGAATTTTGTTGAATGAATTCGTGCCACATCAGCATTCACTGAGAATCTTGTCGGTCACGGTCGTCTTCTTTTTTCAAACTTTTATGCATAAGTCGATAAAATTACTTCTTACTCGTATTTCAGTACGAACGGTCAAAACAAAATCTCGCCTATCCGAGGCGGAGTGCAATAAATTTCGAGCTCGCTTAGCTCTCAGGGTCTTCATTAAAGATGGCACTGTTTTCGGTCATGATTGCAAAGTGGCGGGAATAGAGAAATAGCGCCTCATTGAAACTCATAAAAATAATGAGCTCTTCATCAATTCGGTTTCATGATTTTCGTGGGCGCTAACAGCGATGATGGGATCAAAATCGTTGTCAGCGCCCACGAAATCCATGAAAATGATATCCATGATGAAAAATTAGCTCACTGGCGCCATCTTTTGATTTTGACCCCTGTTTTGTTATCAGCGACCTCGAAATTCATGAAAATGACACCCTTAACTATAGAATAAATAAAATTGAAGTGTCTGTTGTAATGTCAAAATAGCAGCTTTTTACTATCATAAATGCATATGACAATATACAGGGTGTAAGGGACAGCCCTCCGCAAACTATCAGGGGTGCATTCAGCTCCTTATTTTGAATCATTTTCCACCAAAAAATTTCTCAGGAAAATTTTAATTTTTTTTTATCGTCTTTTCAGTTACTGTTCCTTTATTTCAATGTAAAATTACATTCGCTGTATGCTGCACTCCATTTATGTAAATAAAACAGTTAAAATCAAAAAATCAGCAATAGATGTTGAAATACTCGGCGGCCGAAGGCTCGCTGCGCTGCCGTTCGCTACGCGCGTTTTGCCACGGTAACGATACATTGCGTGTGAGGTAATAAAACAAATCAGGTTTATTTGATTCCCTTAAGGTTCCTGACATAATTTCATGTACCGGTCATCTTAGTATGATATACTGAATTCACCACATCAATCTGCGGAGGGCTGTCCCATACACCCCATATACGATACCTATAATGAAAAATCAATTTTTTAAATATTTGTCTGTCCGTCTGTTTATTCCGGCTAGTCTCCGAAACGGCTAGACCGATTTTGACGGGGCTTTCATTGGCAGATAGCTGGTGATGATATATGGAGTAACTTAGGGTACTATTATTTTAGAAAAAAAATTATGTAAGTACAATAAATTTAAAACCCATAAAATTGTGAACAAAATCCGATTCAAATAGGGAAGTATTGACATCCACGCGGGCGAAGCCGCGGGCAACAGCTAGTCGAAAATAAATAAAAAGGAAGTAAAAAAAATCTACGACAATAATACCATTTACGCTTAATTGGGCTACTTGCTTCCCGTCTGTCTGTAACTTGAACATAAGTACTGGCGAATTGTGTCTTTCGCGCAAAAGGCTATTCGCGCAAAAGTCCATCCGCGGAAAAGTCTTTTCGCGCAAGTGTCGTTCCGCGTAAGAGTCCATTCGCGCGAAAGTACATTCGCGGAAAAGTCTTTTCGCGGAAAAGTCTTTTCGCGCAAGTGTCGTTCCGCGCAAAAGTCCATTCGCGCAAAAGTCCATTCGCGGAAAAGTCTTTAACGCAAGGGTCTTGCTACCGGACTACTGTAGGTACCTCCTTTTTCTTTCTCAACTTGGAATTGAATATCTTTACTTCCCAGGTCGTACTCACCGCTCGAACCAAGTGAACGCCCCGGAGTATATCTTCCTGATCTCGGACCTGGCGGGCGAGCGCCGCTTCGCGTCCATAGTGGCCAAGCGGCTCGAGTCGCTCGGAGCGCTCACGCACGGAGATCGACGCGCCAAAGATACCTGGGATCTCCGCCAGTTCAATATCGATAACAAATACGGTAATTTTTCTACTAAGTTTTTTGATTTATTAAATTCTTTGGCTCTTAATTTACCACGGAGTGAATACAAAGATGTTGTAGTCATAGGACAATGCCAGGGAATCTATAGATTGGAACGATAAACTAGGGAGACGCCGCGAAAATCCGGCGACTGTTAGGAAGACCAAAGAGGCAGTCTAACTAACGACTGTCGCTAACTCGGCGCTAAGATCAGTGTCCAAGTTGTTTTAATAAAATAAATTAAACTAAATAAGCCTTTATTGCTGTTCTACAACATGATTTTCTATATCTACAATTTCTTTTTTAATATCGACGTTGGGTGCACTTTTTTTTTTATACAGCTTGTCCTTTACAAAGGTCTCATCTAAAGGTTGTTTTAATAACATAACATCACGCCTTGTTTCCCCGAAGGGTTAGGCAGAGGTGTACCTATGGTACACCCACATTTCGCCAGTTATGTTTAAAGTCCCATGTAATAGGGGGCGAGCCTATTGCCATCTACCGGGCACAAATCCAGACTCCGGGCTGCTACTGAGAAATTCCAGATAGAAAAACCCAATAACACTTTGCCCGACCTGGGAATCGAACCCAGGACCTCATGCTCAGCAGTAGCACTTGCGACCACTAGACCAACGAGGCAGTCAATTTAGTTGTTTTAATAATTATCTGTTATCTAAATTAATAGTCTCTTTTAAATTTCTTACATAAGTATGTCTATTTACCAGTGTACTTACTATTATTATTCTTGTACTAGGTGGTGCGGCGATAAAAACCGTGATGGGGGCTATAATAGAGAAGGAAAGTCCGCTTGTGGCGCAACCTAGCGATCACCCGGGCGACTTCTTCCAAGACGTGGCCAAAGCGCTCGAGGGCGTCGGGCTCATTATCAACGGTGACGTCGCGCCGCAGCTAGAAAAGGTGATAACATTGTTTTAGAAACAGCGTACCAACAATAACCTTAAAGGCCTTAAGAGGGCTATCACATTTTGTCACCTCTCTCGCTCACACGGGACCAAATTTTTAAGAATGTTAAATGAAAATATACTTTTTTGAAAAATGTGATCAATGGGCTCCCTACTAAATAATATTAATTTAATAGGTAATTATTAAAAACACATTTTTATTGTAGCATTTATTTAAATCATCTCAAAAACAGATCATAATACTTATTGAGCTAAGTTTATTAGATAACACAATAGAAATGTGTTTTTAATAATTACCTATTAAATTAATATTATTTAGTAGGGAGCCCATTGATCACATTTTTCAAAAAATCATCTTTTCATTTAACATTCTTAAAAAATTGATCCTGTGTGAGCGAGAGGGGTGATAAAATGTGACAACGCTCTTAAGGCGCCCATTACATGGTAGGTTTTGCTGTCAGTTTTACCACAATCAAGGATTGTGACTGACCGTCTAATACAGTGACTGATGGTTGCAAGATAGTGATTGACGAAAACCACAGACTAGGTAGTAGAGGCTAAGCGTGCTAACAACTCCATTGCTACCGGCTTCCCTTTGGAGGATCGAAAACGAGTAACTTCACCTACCATCATTGAAAAAATAGCACATTTAGTAATGTCTACGACTGCCAAATAATATACCTACAGTTGTTTCCCTGGATAACGAAAATGGGTGAAACTAGACCATAATTTATCGACAAAAAAATTTGAAAAAAAAAATTATTTGTATTATTAATGTTGATGGTTTAATTTTTATCACCTACGACAGACCCTTAATCTTAAAGAAATTATATCTTTTGAAACATTGCGAGTATTTCGTTGAAATAAAAACAGTGATAATGGCTAAGATCATAATATGATGCTTAGCAAATAAAAAACACGGCATAAAAACAGTCTTAGAGTTACAAAAATTTTTTTTTTAAGAAAAAGGGTCTGTCGTAGGTGATAAAAAATTAAACCATCAATATTAATAATACAAATATTTCTTTTTTTTTCCGATAAGTTAGGGTCTAGTTTCACCCATTTTCGTTTGTGCACTTTATCTAGGGGCACACTGTATATTCCAACAACAAAACAAATTGTTCTTAATAAGCCGGCGCCACAACGTGATAATCGTATTTGTATGACTATTTATAACTGAACAATTTCTTCTTCGGCTTCCCTCCTACGAAATGTCAAGCATCGCCACTGGTACTGTCAGCGCGCGGACAGGGATGGAGTCAGACACGGATGAAGCTAGAGACGCTTGCGCACTCGCGCAGCCAAACACCATCACTCCCGGCCGCGTAATGTGCTACAGCCCGAGAAAGATTTTATTTTGACACTAGCTGTGCCCGCAACCTTCGTTCGCGTGGATGACGAAACTTATCAATGAGCTTTTTGTGTAAAGTGCTATTTGTGTAGAACGTTATCTATCGAGCATACCGGCATTAATAGGTACTTCTGTCCCGGCGCGGGCCGTTTGTGGCTAATTACAATAGAAAACCAATTGTGTCTCATTAGCGGTGATTAAGAGGGTACCTATATGATATCTTTGCTCGCAGCATCGCTCGCGTTCTGTAAGTTTTTTGTAGTAGATTTCTACTTTGGTACCTGTTTAATCCTTGGTTAATCTTTACTTTGGTCCTGGTTAGCAGGATAACCGATAGCGAAGCTGACGTTCATTGCGACGAATGCTCACTGTGGTCTTCTGAAGAATCACTTGTTAGGACTTTGGGTTTATAGTAAAACCACCATCAGTAAGTACACAACTCAAATGGAACGTCTTATCGCCATTGGGGGTGGGACTGCCTGAGGCGCTACTATTTGAGTTGTGTGCTATATTTAATAGTAGGTATATCACACTCACAAAGATAATGGTAACGACAGAAAGTCACCGTACGACATCAATTGAGAGCTTCAGCATACACGACATTGTCAGTGAGCCCGTCCGGAATATGAACATAAAGGTTCCTTGGACTGCTCACACGGGAAAGAGCGACGTATAGCTGACCATGTGAAAAACAACTCGTGAGTTGTTTATAAAGCACAAGGTCAGACTCTAGGCGTTGCTGGCGTCGCGACGCCAGCAACGCCTAGAGTCTGACCTTGTGCTTTATTTATTGTCATGGCGTAACATAAAGCTACTGGAAACTGTACTCTCTTAAACTGAAATGGGAAATTGTTCGGAATCAAAGGAATTCTAGGAATCAAAACACTTTCCCCGGCACCACAACCGGTTAAAATGTCTGCCTCAATTATGTTAGGTTGTAGATTTATGACCTTTAATCGAGTACCATTGCACAGTTTAAGAGGACTTAAGTTACGAAGAAGAATTATAGCAACACCGATATTTAACTTAATTGTATGTGAGGGAAGTCCAGGAACATTTAATGAATTCAAAAATTCTATCGGATAATTAGTGGATTCTTCTTGATCCATCATTCTATTGATAGAGATTATTAACTTAGAGGTCCCCCGACTGCAATGCCAATTTTCCGACATAACCCTCCATTCTTCCCAGACGGAGGGTATCCATGAGGATCCGATTTCCCCACAGATAAAACAAAAAAAAGGCCAAGCGTGTCTTTTTTTTGAGTGCGAAATCATCAAATGACTTCTCCCGCTCTGGCCGGAGCGGGAGGGCGTGTCAGATTTTACTGACTAAAACCCACCCGTGTTCCTTCAGTTCCCTGTGCCGGGGCCACGGTAACTCTTTCGAACATCCCGCGACCCTGGCTGGCATCGGCCCTAGTGGACCCCATAAGCTTCCCGCAAACTAAGTGACATTTATATCTACAATTTTCTGTTACCTCTTCTGCTAGGACTACAACAACATGTCCAAGTTCCTGAACAGGATACTGGGCATGCCGGTGGAGCTGCAGAACAGGCTGTTCAAGTACTTCACTGACACGCTCGACGCTAATATCGAACAAGGTGAGGAGATACATTTCCTAATACATTGTTTGACTATTGACAAGGATTAAAAAATCTATGGAACCAAAAGCAATGCATAATGTAAATGGTACAGAATACATTATTATTTATTCATACTCTTATTAGGGATGATGCTTGGTTAAAAAAATATATTTTAATCATTCAGTCAGATAATAAAAAATATTAGACACGTTTTTTTTTTGCTTTATCATAGAAATAAACAAATACTTAAATAAATTAAAGTTGGGGAGTGGGGGCTCGCTACATCACAACTTAGTATAAAATCTAGCAAAGCGTGACGTCATGCCACATACATATCCAAAACGGGGTGCTACAATTCTCGAAGTCACTGCGCTCGATCTTGCATTCTTAGCAAAAACTCCGGCTGCAACCCGCGGTCAGTGGCTTGCCAGCCAGCCTGCCGACCAGCGCTGCCAGCGGACGAACTCCTTTTATTTAAACCTTGTTATCACGTAATTCGTATAACCAGCAGTTCGTATGTTTATAGCGAGGCAAGAGGGTACATTTGACCTGGGCATCCAAGACCTGGGCTCGTGCGGCGAGCGCGTGCGGCGCGTGGCGTGCGCGCGCTACTGGCGGCAGCACGCCACCGGTCGCGCGCCCGTCGAGCTGCACGCCGTGCGCTCTGAGGTCAGTAATTATGTTCTTATACTGAGACCCGCATGCACCACAAATCATTTAAGGTGACAGCGCCAGAGTAGGTTACGAAATTCAAATCATTAGAATTATTTATTAGTATTTAACAAACGGGTACACTACATAAATACGATATAACTTTATTCCGTCACTCACAAATACGAATTTCAAAATAATGATTTTCATAATTCCGAATGGCTCAAAATTCCTAATATACCTAACAACTCGGATTTATCATTCATCCTATTTTTATAATTCCGAAATTTCAATATTCCTAACGTTTATAATTACTATTCTCAAAATACCAAGTTTCAATAGATCGAATAACTAAAATCCCGACTTAATGATAAGTCGAAACATCAAAATTTCGAATTTCGATTATTAATGGACCGATTAATTAGAATGCCGAAATAAAAACGCAGTGCAGCATGCATGCAGCATGCAAGCAAGCATGCAACATGCAAGCAAGCATGCATCATGTAAGCAAGCATGCATCATGTAAGCGAGCATGCATCATGTAAGCAAGCATGCATCATGTAAGCGAGCATGCATCATGTAAGCGAGCATGCATCATGTAAGCGAGCATGCATCATGTAAGCGAGCATGCATCATGTAAGCGAGCATGCATCATGTAAGCGAGCATGCATCATGTAAGCGAGCATGCATCATGTAAGCGAGCATGCATCATGTAAGCGAGCATGCATCATGTAAGCGAGCATGCATCATGTAAGCGAGCATGCATCATGTAAGCGAGCATGCATCATGTAAGCGAGCTTGCAACATTCAGCAGGGATGGTTTCTGTCACGGCTCCGGCGGCGGTCCTACGCGAGCTTATCGTCGCAAATGGTTTTAACGCTCACCACCGCAGCTGGTCGGCTTCGCCGGCCAGCCTTAGCCGCGGCGGCGGGCGATAAAGCCACCTGCTCCTCAACTCGCGGCCCACCTCGCCCCTCCGCGCCTACACGGGCTTCAATTACACTCTAGGGGTAGGGCAGACAAGACCACGTGGAGTCGGTTTTGCAGCGATTTGTTTCTGTCACTAATATTCCATATAATTGTATATATATTTGATAATTGAATCAAAATCAAAATCCTAATTTTAACAGTTTATTCTAAGTATTGAAAATCGGAATGTCGTTTTTCGGACCGAGAACCCATCGAGCATTTGATTCTTCGAACATATGAAAATGGGAAAACAAATAAATCGCACTAACGACTTTCGGCAAAATAAATTTCGTGAGTTTTAATATAATATTATGAAATTCGGACTTTTGAAAATCGGAACATTGAAATTCGGAATAAAATATTTCGGAGTATTTGTGTGTTCCCCTAATAAACTAATCAATTTAAACATCTTTGAACAGCGCGGCATGGACTGGCCAGAAGCCTTAGAAAAATGTTCCAACCTATCCGGTACAAAGGAAGGCTTTTACGTATCGAAGCAACCATGTAACGAGTTCGACACGTTCACGGCCGTGCTATGCGTGTGCGCCGTCAGCAGCAGGAAGGACATGTTCCAAATGTACAGGTCAGGTTATGAACTAGCTCATAAAACGGGATATTTGCAAAGCTATGAGCTTCTTTTGGCGCTCGGCCAAAATCTGAACTAACGCCACCATTTTGTTTTGTCAGTACAATCTCCGTGACAATTTCACAAATGTTTTCCACTAACGTCATTCAGGCGCAACCTTGTAATTTCATTTAGGCGCCAAAACATTGCTGTAGCTCTTCCATGTTTTACTTGTTTTGTTTTAGATAGGTATTTCGGCATTATCGGTCACGTCAAGAGGAGAGGCAGTTGGGTGCCTTGGCACAGTCTGTTGCCCAATCTCAATGGACCTCGAGAAGAAGTTCGCGTCAAATGGGCTGTCAGGTATCCGACGCTGCAGGACTAAGATCAACAGCCTGCAGCGCAAAATGGCTATTCGTACCGGACGAGGATACTGAACACCGAGGATCCTTTGAGGCGGCAACTCTTCTGGCACGCTTTCCACCGCTGAACATCTTGGCGGATATGGATGAGAGGATCTCTATCCGAATCCGTGTCATCCGCCATAGTGGCAATGGCCTGCCAGAAATCGCTGTTGTACGGCTGAGGCAGCTGGAACGACGACACGCACTCAAGCGGTTGCGTGAGCGACTGCAACAGCCGCAATATTCACGTAAACTGTACGTTGTCGAAGCCGTCTACCGCACTTCGAAGCCTGGCTGAAGAGAAGGGAGCGCATCTCTTATAGGCTCACGGTGCTGACCGTTCACGGCTGCTTCGGTGAGTACCTGAACAAGATTGGGCGAGAGGCCGCGGCAAATTGCCACCGTTGCAGAGGCGGCTTAGATTTTGCACGGCACACGCTCGAAGAACGCCCTTTTTTTTTGGATGGGAAATCATCAAATGACTTCTCCCGCTCTGTGCGGAGCGGGAGGGCGTGTTAGACTTTTACTGACTAAAACCCACCCGTGCTCCTTCAGTTGCCTGTGCCGGGGCCACGGTAACTCTTTCGAACATCCCGCGACCCTAGCTGGCATCGGTCCTAGCGGACCCCGTCAATAGTGCTGACATCTCTTTGAGGCGCGCGTGGAACACAACGTGCCGTCGACCCGGGCCTGTTCCTTACCGGACGACGAGCTACCCATTACTCGCCGTCCGCAAGCCTGCGCCTACGGTGGCCGGGAATCGGCTGCCAATTCCCAATGCCCAGGGCGTCTCCTGCGGCGACTGGGAGCGTGAGGGCGTAAAGCTTGCCTCTCCCTCACGCTTCCCGCCTCCTTTTTTCGCGAGCATTACTGCTTCGCAGAAGGAGGTGGTGGCTTCCCATGTACTGTCGCTCCGTACCATGGCCTAGACCCGGGCCGGACGCGAGAGATCGCCGCCGCCGATCGAAGAATGCTTTGCATGGGCTTCTGAAAGACGTGTTCTGGTCGCCAGGACCGGGCCAGCAGTAGTTGGGTCTTTGCTGGCGGTGTCGGAGAACTGGAGGGAAATGGCGTCCTTCTGTGTGACCGTGATGGGTCAGAAGGAGGCTGCCGAGCGGGATCGTGAGAGGGCTGATCCCGCTCGGAGAAGGCGTCGACGTCTAACACGCCAAAACTCCGCCTGCATCCTATAAGGCAGCCGGGAATTTGGGGTCACGAGCGCTCAGAGTTGGGACTCTGTCCGCCCACTAAGTGACCTCAGGGAAGATGGCGCGAAGTGGCCACGGGCTGCCTTGCACATTTGCACAGTTAGGGTTCGGGGAGACCCATTTACAGTCTCCCCAGAGATGTGTCCTAAGAGGCGCTTCACAGAGGGGGTTTCGGATCGGTTTTTTGAGAGGTAATGGAGCCCCTTCCATCCAAAAATCCCAGAAAAAAAAGGTTATTTCAGGTCCAGCTTCACCGGTGAATCTTTTGGCTGGGTTAAACTGCTTTTGTGTAAAAATTATTTTCAAGAAGCCATGTTTAAGATTTTTTGCGTATTGCTAACTCTTATAATGCTTTTGGAATATGGTTATACATTTTAATGGACATAAGGTAGCTGTTTCTACTATGGCCAGTAGTGCTGTTACAGAATAGGTTCATCAACTTGGTGGGGTCCCTTTTTACAAATCTATTATTTTCGGCAACTGTGGAGAGGAAGCATGTTTTTTTTTTTTCTAACAAATACAGATATTTCTACAATATAAATAGAAACTAGTCCTTTTAACAATTGATGTACATCTCTCAAATGTAGGCAACCCATTTATTGCTCTGAAACATTTTTTTTGGGCAACTAGCTTCATATTTCATACTGACCGACACTTCTTAACGATTTAAAAGTTCCTGTAAACAAATGCTTTGATTAAAATAAATGCTTTGAGTTTGATTTTGGTCTGGCAGCCCTAACACCGGTCTACAGCAGCGGCCGAAGTGTCTGGCGGAGATCGAGAAGAAGTACCGCAAGGTGGAGAGCGCCGAGGCGGAGTCGTGGTGGCGCGCGCAGTACAACGCGTCTCTGGACGTCTGCAGCCACACCTACCTTGATGGCTTCTGCCGAGACGCGCCCGATTGTGAGGTAAGTACGCGCGAGGAGACAGTAAGAGACTCCGATTAGGACGGTGCAGCTAAGCATAGAAATGTGAAGACTATGTGGGTCCTTGTTTTTTTTTTTTTTTTTCTCAGCTTTAATCATAGTTTGCCAGTTTGAGTAAATTATGCGGCCTACCCAAATGTCCTTTCTTTGGTATTGTTCGTCGAATCGTTGAGCTCCTTAACTTTTATGTTGAGCTGTACGATTACTGACAGATGCTTGCACTGACTGGACAGGTCCACTCAATCTGTGTGGTTCTTTCCTCAAAAGACCTTTTCAGACACCAACCTACATGGTCTTCACATGATCTGACCAAAATTATGTCTGGACTTTAAAAGAAACTGTGACCTCTGAGTTTGTTTCAGCCTTTCTTCTCAGAGTAGTCAGATAGGAAACGCCGGCCTCATCTAGTTTAAAAAAAAAATGTTTGACGTGTAAAAGTGTGTATAAACCTACTTACAGAAATATAAAAAAAAAGATCCACGGTCTGCTCCAAGTGTCTGTTGAAAATGTAAATGGATCAGAAAACGTACCCGCGGATGCCAGTTTGTAGTGCCACTTACAAATTAACCCCTTATTCATAAACGCGCTTAAAGTTAAGTACCTAATGATTAACGACTGGTTTTCCATAGGTTTTTGACGTTTAAAAATCACTTAAGTTTAAGCAACGTTTATGAATAAATGGGGTAAGTGCTTAGGTTTGATTGAATACTTAAGGCGGCCCCCGGGCTAAAAACGTAAGAAAATTTAAATATCCCGATATTCAAATTTTCTTACGATTTTTGCAATTTGTAAGCAGTATTAGGTTGTATGTTGATCAAAATTTGATTCGCGGCCGTAAAAAGTATGTATTTGCAGAATTATAATAATTAAAGTCATCAATACAACTCTTTACGACCAGGTAATTCTATTGAATGACTGTTTCATGAAATCTTGACAATTAGGATTATACAAACTTATGGAGTTGTATTAATGATTTTGATGATTATAATTCTGTAAATGTATATTTGATACTTTAATCAACACACAACTAAATATAAACATAACATAACATCACGCCTTGTTTCCCCGAAGGGTTAGGCAGAGGTGTACACTCACATTTCGCCAGCTAACTACTGATTTGCAAATTGCAAAAACATAAGAAAGTTTAAATTTCGCGGGCTACCTGGCGAGCCGAAATTCTAACCTTAAATTCCCTTTAGCAAGTGATTGTGTAAGGATTTAAGTAGATAGGTATATCATTTTATTTAGGGTTTGTTAACACTCATCAGATCGTTTTGGAAGTCATTATGGGAAATCAGCGCTACCGACTTCGACAAGTCGGTAGCACTTGATACTTATAATAGTAGTGATGGTGATTGGTGATGTGATCATAATGAGCCATTCAACACTAGCTCAATATAATCTCATCACATACGTGCACGAATATTCTCGTGCAGGCAAAGCTCAATTTGTAATAAGTGCAAGCAAATATAGACCTTAAGGTGCTCGACATTATAATTCTCATCTAAAAATAAGAAAGTGTTCAAGGAGGATACCTACCTAAGGTACCTAAGGTTCTTCAGGTTCTTTCCGTGTTTATTGTTTAGTTCAAAAAGCACCTAATAGTTAGCTTGTGTCTCTAATAATAATAATAATATACGGCAACACCGTGTCAACAGAACGTTGTTTTCTAATTTTAACTTGATTTTTAACAGTGATTTTAATTTTGACGCATTTTTACAACAGCTTTTGAATTCTAAATAAATCTGAAACCAGAAAACTATCATAAACCAAAAAAAACAGACCAAACTACACGAAAATGTAGAATTGAATCAAAAACTGCCGAATCGGAGGTGACATGACAGATGTCACCTCCGATAAAACAACAAACCGAAATAAAATTGAAAATTAACGAAAAATGTTGACAAGATCAGCCGCACGAAGAGCACGCCCACCACCTCCGGACTCTTCGCTCAGCTCCGCCTCGCCGCCACCGGTACCCAGCCCCACTGTGAGCGCTGTGACGACACCGGCCGCGGCAGTTGCGTCGAGCTCGAGCGACGAGTATTTCTCTCCGCCTACGACGCCACCACCTGCTCGTCGACGGGGAGGACGCCGGCCGCCGGATGGCTTAGGACCTCGAGGCCCACCGGCCTCTGAAAGGGTCCCAGCTCCCGGCGGAAGTGTGCAGCGCATGCGATGAACACGATCCATCAATGAAAACGTCATGCGCTCATACTATGGGGCTACAGAGGGGGGCAACAATCTGACCGCGTACCGTGTTCGGATGCTCTCTCTTTTTCAGGTGCTTGAGCCAGCTGTCAACGTTTCGGCACAACGACTATCGGATTAGGTGCGGGTCATCCAGCGTAATCATATGTTGGATGACACTGCGAAGTGAAATGCAGAGTAGCCATGTAATCGCTCCCCCGTCGCAGACTGTAGCACCAGCACAGTTCAATACAAATCAAGCTGACGAGGGGTGTTGACAGGGCTACAAACGTAAGTACCCAGTGCAATGAGGAATTGAGGAGTGCTTTGGAGGGTACGATTCGGGATTATCGGTTCATGTCACCCGAACTTGGCCACGCTTACCTCGTTTGCCCATGCATAACAAAAATAGGGCGCTAGTGGCCGTCCTGGATTCGCAGTTGTCAAACTATTTTGATGACTGCGAAGACCTCACCGATACTCATTCGATGTTGTACTGTGCGGCTGTAGCGGCATGTCGTGTAGCTCACGTCAAATTTGCTAATGACTCTAGAGCTACACGACCGAAACCAGCCGTACCAGCTTGGCAGTGCAGAATTGAGCGCCGTATTGGTGAGGCCAGATCGCTCATCGGCAAACTAATCTGCTTCAGGGAGGGCAATACTCGCCCTAGAGTGATGCGCTTTGTGAGGCGGTCGTTCTCAGGGACCGATATTAACCCTCAGGACTATATGTCCCGTGTCACAGAGCGCATCGACTTCCTGAAGCAGAAAGTGTATGCATGGGCGAACCGTATTCGTAGGTATAAGAGGCGAGTAGAGCGATACACCCAGAATCGCACCTTTCAGAGCGATGAAAGGTGGGTTTATAGGACTTGGGAGCGACCGGACCAAGGTGTGACTGACACGCGCCTGCCGGATGATGATACCATGTGCTCTTTCTGGCGCAGTATCTGGTCGGTGCCTGTCAGCCACACCGAAGGTGACTGGGCTCGGGAAGTCGAGCGGGCCTGTGATCCAATACCAGAAATGGGGGCTATTACCATCTGCCCCCAAGATGTAGCTCGTGCAGTCCGTCCGTTACCTAACTGGAAGTCTCCAGGGCCGGACGGGCTGCACAACTTCTGGATCAAATGGTTTGTAAGATCGCACGCTCGCTTGGCAGCTCAGTACCAGGCTGCTTTGGAGTCTGGTTCGCTACCCCAGTTCCTAACAACAGGAATTACTCACCTGCTCTATAAATCAGGTAGCACCGCGGAACCCAGAAATTATAGGCCGATCACGTGTTTACCGACGGTCTATAAAGTTCTTACATCCATTTTGAGAGCTAAAATCAACAAACATATAGACACAAACTTCATCATGTCTGCCTCTCAAAATGGATGTAGGAATGGGTCCCGCGGTACTAAGGAGCTACTCCTCATTGATATGGCCATTAGCCAACAGGTTCGTCGTTCCCGAAAGGATCTGTCGACATGTTGGATAGATTATAAGAAGGCCTATGACTCGGTGCCACATACATGGCTCATGAGGGTGCTAGAGTTGTATAAAGTAGATGCAACTCTGCGCACCTTCCTGATGGCGTGTATGGGGCAATGGAGGACGGTCCTTCGCTATCCAGGATGTCGAAATATCCAGAGGAATAGCGAGCCGATTAGGATCGAGCGAGGCATATTTCAGGGTGATAGTTTGAGTCCACTTTGGTTCTGCTTAGCCTTGAATCCCCTAAGCACACTGCTGGAGGATTCAGGTCTAGGCTATCGGCTGAGGAGAGGTGGTCAGGTTATATCTCACCTCCTCTACATGGATGACCTAAAACTCTTTGCCCCCAACAATTTGCAACTGATGGAGCTACTGAAAGTAACTGAAACTTTCAGTAGCGCCATCAGGATGGAATTTGGTGTGGACAAATGTGCGGTCATGCATGTAAAGCGAGGGGAGATTGTGGAATCCGAGGGAACTCAACTCTCGGATTCCATAAACCTTAGAGCCCTCTCCGCAACCGAAACCTATAAGTATTTGGGTATGTCGGAAGCGTTGGGCATTAATGCTGCTGACATGAAGCAATCGTTGAAGGAGCGCTTCTTTGGCCGCCTGAAGAAAGTATTTAATAGTCTTCTATCAGGCGGAAACAAGGTGCGCGCCTTCAACGGTTGGGTCATGCCGGTTTTGATGTACTCTTTCGGCATACTCAAATGGACTCAGACCGAACTAGATGCCCTGGATAGGAGGGTCCGTACGCTGCTGACTGCATATCGAATGCATCACCCGCGATCATCGGTAATGAGACTGTATATCCCGCGAAAGTGTGGAGGTCGAGGCTTTTTAAATGTCAAGACCCTCCACAATCGCGAGATATGCAGTCTCAGGGAATATTTCCTTGAAGCCGACGTGGGGATGCATCGAGATGTAGTCGCAGTGGACAAGGGCCTCACCCCACTCTCCTTGGCTAAAGAGAACTGGCGCAAGCCTGTAGTGCTTGACACTAACGATCGCCTGGAGGTATGGCAGAGTAAGGAAGGAGCTTCACGAACGTTTTTTCCGGGCCCTACATGAACCCGATGTAGATTTCCCAGCGTCCGTAGCCTGGCTGCGTTTTGGTGACCTCTTTGGGGAAACCGAAGGTTTTGTCTGTGCAATTATGGACGAAGTTATCATGACGAACAATTACCGGAGATTTATTGTGAAGGACGGCACGGTTGACATCTGTCGGGCATGCCACCGTCCGGGAGAATCAATCCGACACATCATCGCCGGGTGTTCTCGTCTAGCTAACGAAGAGTACTTGCATAGACACAACCTTGTAGCCAGGATTATCCATCAGCAACTTGCTCTAAAATACAGTCTCGTGGAATCGGAAGTGCCGTACTACAGGTATGTGCCCGACCCAGTTCTCGAAAATGGACATATCACATTGTACTGGGATCGATCCATCATCACTGACAGGACTATTGTTGCCAATAAGCCTGATATAGTGGTGGTGGATCGAATAGAGCGGCGCGCAATAATTATTGACGTAACTGTCCCGCATGACGGGAACCTCGTGAAAGCCGAGAAAGATAAACAAATCAAGTATCTTGACTTGGCCCGCGAGGTTGTCGACATGTGGGATGTGGACTCAGCGATCATTGTGCCGATAGTTGTTTCAGCCAATGGCTTAATTGCCAAGAGCCTCGACCAACACCTAAGGAGGCTCTCGTTGGGCAGCTGGATTAAGGGCTTGATTCAGAGAGCGGTACTTCTGGACACGGCTCGCATTGTTAGGAGGTTCCACTCTCTAGAGCCCTGACCGCCGGTAGCTTGGACCCTATTCCCGATACCGGTGGGCTACTATTTTTATATTTTTAAATGTTTTTTTATAATCTTTATATTCTAATATTTAAAAATATAATTTATATGTATTAATTTTAATAAAGGAAATAATAATAGAAACCTATTATTTTGTCCACAGAAAGGCATGCGCGTGCGCACGCACCACGTGCTGTCGGGCTTGGTGCTGGCGGTGTGGGCGCGCGTGGAGAATGTGCTGGCGGCGCAGGAGTACAACAGCAAGACGCAAGTCGTGCGCATCAAGGCCGATGACGGACGGAAGATCATCGGTACGTGCACTAAAAACCTTTAAAATATTTTGTTTCACATACAGACATGGGCATGATGACACGACAGAAGCATCGCGGGTGGCGTTGTGTGCTGCGTGCTGCAAGGACCCCGACCGATGGATACATATTTCTGCCGCCAGCGTTGTGTGCTGCGTGCTGCAAGGAAGGACCCCGACCGATGGATACCTATTTCTGCCGCCAGCGTTGTGTGCTGCGTGTTGCAAGGACCGCGACCGATGGATACCTATTTCTGCCGCCAGCGTTGTGTGCTGCGTGCTGCAAGGACCCCGACCGATGGATACCTATTTCTGCCGCCAGCGTTGTGTGCTGCGTGCTGCAAGGACCCCGACCGATGGATACATATTTCTGCCGCCAGCGTTGTGTGCTGCGTGCGGCAAGGACCCCAACCGATGGATACCTATTTCTGCCGCCAGCGTTGTGTACTGCGTGCTGCAAGGACCCCGACAGATGGATACATATTTCTGCCGCCAGCGTTGTGTGCTGCGTGCGGCAAGGACCCCGACCGATGGATACATATTTCTGCCGCCAGCGTTGTGTGCTGCGTGCTGCAAGAAAGGACCCCGACCGATGGATACCTATTTCTGCCGCCAGCGTTGTGTGCTGCGTGCTGCAAGGACCGCGACCGATGGATACCTATTTCTGCCGCCAGCGTTGTGTGCTGCGTGCTGCAAGGACCCCGATCGATGGATACATATTTCTGCCGCCAGCGTTGTGTGCTGCGTGCGGCAAGGACCCCGATCGATGGATACCTATTTCTGCCGCCAGCGTTGTGTACTGCGTGCTGCAAGGACCCCGACCGATGGATACATATTTCTGCCGCCAGCATTATGTGCTGCGTGCGGCAAGGACCCCGACCGATGGATACATATTTCTGCCGCCAGCATAGTGTACTGCGTGCGGCAAGGACCCCGACCGATGGATACATATTTCTGCCGCCAGCGTTGTGTACTGCGTGCGGCAAGGACCCCGACCGATGGATACCTATTTCTGCCGCCAGCGTTGTGTACTGCGTGCGGCAAGGACCCCGACCGATGGATACCTATTTCTGCCGCCAGAGTTGTGTGCTGCGTGCCACAAGGACCCCGACCGATGGATACATATTTCTGCCGCCAGCGTTGTGTACTGCGTGCGGCAAGGACCCCGACCGATGGATACCTATTTCTGCCGCCAGCGTTGTGTGCTGCGTGCTGCAAGGACCGCGACCGATGGATACATATTTCTGCCGCCAGCGTTGTGTACTGCGTGCGGCAAGGACCCCGACCGATGAATACATATTTCTGCCGCCAGCGTTGTGTACTGCGTGCGGCAAGGACCCCGACCGATGGATACCTATTTCTGCCGCCAGCGTTGTGTACTGCGTGCGGCAAGGACCCCAACCGATGGATACATATTTCTGCCGCCAGCGTTGTGTGCTGCGTGCTGCAAGGACCCCGACCGATGGATACATATTTCTGCCGCCAGCGTTGTGTGCTGCGTGCTGCAAGGAAGGACCCCGACTGATGGATACATATTTCTGCCGCCAGCGTTGTGTGCTGCGTGCTGCAAGGAAGGACCCCGACCGATGGATACCTATTTCTGCCGCCAGCGTTGTGTGCTGCGTGTTGCAAGGACCGCGACCGATGGATACCTATTTCTGCCGCCAGCGTTGTGTGCTGCGTGCTGCAAGGAAGGACCCCGACCGATGGATACCTATTTCAGCCGCCAGCGTTGTGTGCTGCGTGTTGCAAGGACCGCGACCGATGGATACCTATTTCTGCCGCCAGCGTTGTGTGCTGCGTGCTGCAAGGACCCCGACCGATGGATACCTATTTCTGCCGCCAGCGTTGTGTGCTGCGTGCTGCGAGGACCCCGACCGATGGATACATATTTCTGCCGCCAGCGTTGTGTGCTGCGTGCGGCAAGGACCCCAACCGATGGATACCTATTTCTGCCGCCAGCGTTGTGTACTGCGTGCTGCAAGGACCCCGACAGATGGATACATATTTCTGCCGCCAGCGTTGTGTGCTGCGTGCGGCAAGGACCCTGACCGATGGATACATATTTCTGCCGCCAGCGTTGTGTGCTGCGTGCTGCAAGGACCCCGACCGATGGATACATATTTCTGCCGCCAGCGTTGTGTGCTGCGTGCTGCATGGACCGCGACCGACGGATACCTATTTCTGCCGCCAGCGTTGTGTGCTGCGTGCTGCAAGGACCCCGATCGATGGATACATATTTCTGCCGCCAGCGTTGTGTGCTGCGTGCGGCAAGGACCCCGATCGATGGATACCTATTTCTGCCGCCAGCGTTGTGTACTGCGTGCTGCAAGGACCCCGACCGATGGATACATATTTCTGCCGCCAGCGTTGTGTGCTGCGTGCGGCAAGGACCCCGACCGATGGATACATATTTCTGCCGCCAGCGTTGTGTACTGCGTGCGGCAAGGACCCCGACCGATGGATACCTATTTCTGCCGCCAGCGTTGTGTGCTGCGTGCTGCAAGGACCGCGACCGATGGATACATATTTCTGCCGCCAGCGTTGTGTACTGCGTGCGGCAAGGACCCCGACCGATGGATACATATTTCTGCCGCCAGCGTTGTGTACTGCGTGCGGCAAGGACCCCGACCGATGGATACATATTTCTGCCGCCAGCGTTGTGTGCTGCGTGCTGCAAGGACAAGGACCCCGACCGATGGATACATATTTCTGCCGCCAGCGTTGTGTACTGCGTGCGGCAAGGACCCCGACCGATGGATACCTATTTCTGCCGCCAGCGTTGTGTGCTGCGTGCTGCAAGGACCGCGACCGATGGATACATATTTCTGCCGCCAGCGTTGTGTACTGCGTGCGGCAAGGACCCCGACCGATGAATACATATTTCTGCCACCAGCGTTGTGTACTGCGTGCGGCAAGGACCCCGACCGATGGATACCTATTTCTGCCGCCAGCGTTGTGTACTGCGTGCGGCAAGGACCCCGACCGATGGATACATATTTCTGCCGCCAGCGTTGTGTGCTGCGTGCTGCAAGGACCCCGACCGATGGATACATATTTCTGTCGCCAGCGTTGTGTGCTGCGTGCTGCAAGGAAGGACCCCGACTGATGGATACATATTTCTGCCGCCAGCGTTGTGTGCTGCGTGCTGCAAGGACCGCGACCGATGGATACATATTTCTGCCGCCAGCGTTGTGTGCTGCGTGCTGCAAGGACCGCGACCGATGGATACATATTTCTGCCGCCAGCGTTGTGTACTGCGTGCGGCAAGGACCCCGACCGATGGATACATATTTCTGCCGCCAGCGTTGTGTACTGCGTGCGGCAAGGACCCCGACCGATGGATACATATTTCTGCCGCCAGCGTTGTGTGCTGCGTGCTGCAAGGACAAGGACCCCGACCGATGGATACATATTTCTGCCGCCAGCGTTGTGTACTGCGTGCGGCAAGGACCCCGACCGATGGATACCTATTTCTGCCGCCAGCGTTGTGTGCTGCGTGCTGCAAGGACCGCGACCGATGGATACATATTTCTGCCGCCAGCGTTGTGTACTGCGTGCGGCAAGGACCCCGACCGATGAATACATATTTCTGCCGCCAGCGTTGTGTACTGCGTGCGGCAAGGACCCCGACCGATGGATACCTATTTCTGCCGCCAGCGTTGTGTACTGCGTGCGGCAAGGACCCCGACCGATGGATACATATTTCTGCCGCCAGCGTTGTGTGCTGCGTGCTGCAAGGACCCCGACCGATGGATACATATTTCTGCCGCCAGCGTTGTGTGCTGCGTGCTGCAAGGAAGGACCCCGACTGATGGATACATATTTCTGCCGCCAGCGTTGTGTGCTGCGTGCTGCAAGGACCGCGACCGATGGATACATATTTCTGCCGCCAGCGTTGTGTGCTGCGTGCTGCAAGGACCGCGACCGATGGATACATATTTCTGCCGCCAGCGTTGTGTGCTGCGTGCTGCAAGGACCGCGACCGACGGATACCTATTTCTGCCGCCAGCGTTGTGTGCTGCGTGCTGCAAGGACCGCGACCGACGGATACCTATTTCTGCCGCCAGCGTTGTGTGCTGCGTGCTGCAAGGACCGCGACCGATGGATACATATTTCTGCCACCAGCGTTGTGTGCTGCGTGCTGCAAGGACCGCGACCGATGGATACATATTTCTGCCGCCAGCGTTGTGTACTGCGTGCTGCAAGGACCCCGACCGATGGATACATATTTCTGCCGCCAGCGTTGTGTGCTGCGTGCGGCAAGGACCCCGACCGATGGATACATATTTCTGCCGCCAGCATTGTGTACTGCGTGCGGCAAGGACCCCGACCGATGGATACATATTTCTGCCGCCAGCGTTGTGTACTGCGTGCGGCAAGGACCCCGACCGATGGATACCTATTTCTGCCGCCAGCGTTGTGTACTGCGTGCGGCAAGGACCCCGACCGATGGATACCTATTTCTGCCGCCAGCGTTGTGTGCTGCGTGCTGCAAGGAAGGACCCCGACTGATGGATACATATTTCTGCCGCCAGCGTTGTGTACTGCGTGCGGCAAGGACCCCGACCGATGGATACCTATTTCTGCCGCCAGCGTTGTGTGCTGCGTGCTGCAAGGACCGCGACCGATGGATACATATTTCTGCCGCCAGCGTTGTGTACTGCGTGCGGCAAGGACCCCGACCGATGAATACATATTTCTGCCGCCAGCGTTGTGTACTGCGTGCGGCAAGGACCCCGACCGATGGATACCTATTTCTGCCGCCAGCGTTGTGTACTGCGTGCGGCAAGGACCCCAACCGATGGATACATATTTCTGCCGCCAGCGTTGTGTGCTGCGTGCTGCAAGGACCCCGACCGATGGATACATATTTCTGCCGCCAGCGTTGTGTGCTGCGTGCTGCAAGGAAGGACCCCGACTGATGGATACATATTTCTGCCGCCAGCGTTGTGTGCTGCGTGCTGCAAGGAAGGACCCCGACCGATGGATACCTATTTCAGCCGCCAGCGTTGTGTGCTGCGTGTTGCAAGGACCGCGACCGATGGATACCTATTTCTGCCGCCAGCGTTGAGTGCTGCGTGCTTCAAGGACCGCGACCGATGGATACATATTTCTGCCGCCAGCGTTGTGTACTGCGTGCTGCAAGGACCCCGACCGATGGATACATATTTCTGCCGCCAGCGTTGTGTGCTGCGGGCGGCAAGGACCCCGACCGATGGATACATATTTCTGCCGCCAGCGTTGTGTACTGCGTGCGGCAAGGACCCCGACCGATGGATACATATTTCTGCCGCCAGCGTTGTGTACTGCGTGCGGCAAGGACCCCGACCGATGGATACCTATTTCTGCCGCCAGCGTTGTGTACTGCGTGCTGCAAGGACCCCGACAGATGGATACATATTTCTGCCGCCAGC
Source organism: Fissipunctia ypsillon (assembly GCA_947568875.1). Lineage (NCBI taxonomy): Eukaryota > Metazoa > Arthropoda > Insecta > Lepidoptera > Noctuidae > Fissipunctia > Fissipunctia ypsillon. The sequence goes on from OX387662.1 coordinate 19,888,849, forward strand.
GTTGTGTGCTGCGTGCGGCAAGGACCCCGACCGATGGATACATATTTCTGCCGCCAGCGTTGTGTGCTGCGTGCTGCAAGGACCCCGACCGATGGATACATATTTCTGCCGCCAGCGTTGTGTGCTGCGTGCTGCATGGACCGCGACCGACGGATACCTATTTCTGCCGCCAGCGTTGTGTGCTGCGTGCTGCAAGGACCCCGATCGATGGATACATATTTCTGCCGCCAGCGTTGTGTGCTGCGTGCGGCAAGGACCCCGATCGATGGATACCTATTTCTGCCGCCAGCGTTGTGTACTGCGTGCTGCAAGGACCCCGACCGATGGATACATATTTCTGCCGCCAGCGTTGTGTGCTGCGTGCGGCAAGGACCCCGACCGATGGATACATATTTCTGCCGCCAGCGTTGTGTACTGCGTGCGGCAAGGACCCCGACCGATGGATACATATTTCTGCCGCCAGCGTTGTGTACTGCGTGCGGCAAGGACCTCGACCGATGGATACCTATTTCTGCCGCCAGCGTTGTGTACTGCGTGCGGCAAGGACCCCGACCGATGGATACCTATTTCTGCCGCCAGCGTTGTGTGCTGCGTGCTGCAAGGACCCCGACCGATGGATACATATTTCTGCCGCCAGCGTTGTGTACTGCGTGCGGCAAGGACCCCGACCGATGGATACCTATTTCTGCCGCCAGCGTTGTGTGCTGCGTGCTGCAAGGACCGCGACCGATGGATACATATTTCTGCCGCCAGCGTTGTGTACTGCGTGCGGCAAGGACCCCGACCGATGAATACATATTTCTGCCGCCAGCGTTGTGTACTGCGTGCGGCAAGGACCCCGACCGATGGATACCTATTTCTGCCGCCAGCGTTGTGTACTGCGTGCGGCAAGGACCCCAACCGATGGATACATATTTCTGCCGCCAGCGTTGTGTGCTGCGTGCTGCAAGGACCCCGACCGATGGATACATATTTCTGCCGCCAGCGTTGTGTGCTGCGTGCTGCAAGGAAGGACCCCGACTGATGGATACATATTTCTGCCGCCAGCGTTGTGTGCTGCGTGCTGCAAGGACCGCGACCGATGGATACATATTTCTGCCACCAGCGTTGTGTGCTGCGTGCTGCAAGGACCGCGACCGATGGATACATATTTCTGCCGCCAGCGTTGTGTGCTGCGTGCTGCAAGGACCGCGACCGACGGATACCTATTTCTGCCGCCAGCGTTGTGTGCTGCGTGCTGCAAGGACCGCGACCGACGGATACCTATTTCTGCCGCCAGCGTTGTGTGCTGCGTGCTGCAAGGACCGCGACCGACGGATACCTATTTCTGCCGCCAGCGTTGTGTGCTGCGTGCTGCAAGGAAGGACCCCGACCGATGGATACCTATTTCTGCCGCCAGCGTTGTGTACTGCGTGCGGCAAGGACCCCGACCGATGGATACATATTTCTGCCGCCAGCGTTGTGTACTGCGTGCGGCAAGGACCCCGACCGATGGATACCTATTTCTGCCGCCAGCGTTGTGTGCTGCGTGCTGCAAGGACCGCGACCGATGGATACATATTTCTGCCGCCAGCGTTGTGTACTGCGTGCGGCAAGGACCCCGACCGATGGATACATATTTCTGCCGCCAGCGTTGTGTACTGCGTGCGGCAAGGACCCCGACCGATGAATACATATTTCTGCCGCCAGCGTTGTGTACTGCGTGCGGCAAGGACCCCGACCGATGGATACCTATTTCTGCCGCCAGCGTTGTGTACTGCGTGCGGCAAGGACCCCGACCGATGGATACATATTTCTGCCGCCAGCGTTGTGTACTGCGTGCGGCAAGGACCCCGACCGATGGATACATATTTCTGCCGCCAGCGTTGTGTGCTGCGTGCTGCAAGGACCCCGACCGATGGATACATATTTCTGCCGCCAGCGTTGTGTGCTGCGTGCTGCAAGGAAGGACCCCGACTGATGGATACATATTTCTGCCGCCAGCGTTGTGTGCTGCGTGCTGCAAGGACCGCGACCGATGGATACATATTTCTGCCGCCAGCGTTGTGTGCTGCGTGCTGCAAGGACCGCGACCGATGGATACATATTTCTGCCGCCAGCGTTGTGTGCTGCGTGCTGCAAGGACCGCGACCAACGGATACCTATTTCTGCCGCCAGCGTTGTGTGCTGCGTGCTGCAAGGACCGCGACCGACGGATACCTATTTCTGCCGCCAGCGTTGTGTGCTGCGTGCTGCAAGGACCGCGACCGACGGATACCTATTTCTGCCGCCAGCGTTGTGTGCTGCGTGCTGCAAGGACCGCGACCGACGGATACCTATTTCTGCCGCCAGCGTTGTGTGCTGCGTGCTGCAAGGAAGGACCCCGACCGATGGATACCTATTTCTGCCGCCAGCGTTGTGTACTGCGTGCGGCAAGGACCCCGACCGATGGATACATATTTCTGCCGCCAGCGTTGTGTACTGCGTGCAGCAAGGACCCCGACCGATGGATACCTATTTCTGCCGCCAGCGTTGTGTGCTGCGTGCTGCAAGGACCGCGACCGATGGATACCTATTTCTGCCGCCAGCGTTGTGTGCTGCGTGCTGCAAGGACCGCGACCGATGAATACATATTTCTGCCACCAGCGTTGTGTACTGCGTGCGGCAAGGACCCCGACCGATGGATACCTATTTCTGCCGCCAGCGTTGTGTGCTGCGTGCTGCAAGGACCGCGACCGACGGATACCTATTTCTGCCGCCAGCGTTGTGTGCTGCGTGCTGCAAGGACCGCGACCGACGGATACATATTTCTGCCGCCAGTGTTGTGTGCTGCGTGCTGCAAGGAAGGACCCCGACCGATGGATACCTATTTCTGCCGCCAGCGTTGTGTACTGCGTGCGGCAAGGACCCCGACCGATGGATACATATTTCTGCCGCCAGCGTTGTGTACTGCGTGCAGCAAGGACCCCGACCGATGGATACCTATTTCTGCCGCCAGCGTTGTGTGCTGCGTGCTGCAAGGACCGCGACCGATGGATACATATTTCTGCCGCCAGCGTTGTGTACTGCGTGCGGCAAGGACCCCGACCGATGGATACATATTTCTGCCGCCAGCGTTGTGTACTGCGTGCGGCAAGGACCCCGACCGATGGATACCTATTTCTGCCGCCAGCGTTGTGTACTGCGTGCGGCAAGGACCCCGACCGATGGATACATATTTCTGCCGCCAGCGTTGTGTGCTGCGTGCTGCAAGGACCCCGACCGATGGATACATATTTCTGCCGCCAGCGTTGTGTACTGCGTGCGGCAAGGACCCCGACCGATGGATACATATTTCTGCCGCCAGCGTTGTGTGCTGCGTGCTGCAAGGACCCCGACCGATGGATACATATTTCTGCCGCCAGCGTTGTGTGCTGCGTGCTGCATGGACCGCGACCGACGGATACCTATTTCTGCCGCCAGCGTTGTGTGCTGCGTGCTGCAAGGACCGCGACCGACGGATACCTATTTCTGCCGCCAGCGTTGTGTGCTGCGTGCTGCAAGGACCGCGATCGACGGATACCTATTTCTGCCGCCAGCGTTGTGTGCTGCGTGCTGCAAGGACCGCGACCGACGGATACCTATTTCTGCCGCCAGCGTTATGTGCTGCGTGCTGCAAGGAAGGACCCCGACCGATGGGTACCTATTTCTGCCGCCAGCGTTGCTTGAAGAATATAAGTGCCGGTGTAATCCGTGTAATTTTATACTGGGCATTTTTTTTTATCACTACTTAAATTTCCACAGGGCGTTCTTTCCATGAATATGAACAACTTTCACTATGGAACCAACTATTAAATCACGAAAAAAAATCTGCTGTTTCATACAAAAGTTTAATACCTACTCGACCAAAATATATGAAACAGCTGATTTGTTTTCGTGATTTCAGAGTTGGTCCAATAGTGAATTTTGTACATATTTATGGGGAGAACACCCTGTGAAAATTTGGGTAGTGATAAAAAAATTATCCTGTACAAGCACGTGACACAATACAGGCTTTACTTCTGACAGCAAAGCGCCTGTCATGTCTCTGGTATTTCAAGAAAGAAAACCATGTGAGAGAGGACACTCAGAGCACATGTCATAATAGGTATTGAATGTATCGACGGCAGCAAACTAAGAAGAAAGTCAACTGCACTTTTTACAAAATTCCGACTCAGAATTCTTGGTTTGCATAGGATTTAATTTTTTTTTTAATTCTTAATTTTTACCATTAGTCCGTATACATGTACACGTCGAACAATCGGCGCGTTCACTGTCCACAAGGATTAAAATAAAAATTATGTAAATAGAAGAACATCGCTTTGTTCTTTTATTAATTTTCAGTTTTGCGTTCAAAACTCTCATCAAAAAATCATGTTTTTGTAGATAACCGTACTTACCTATACGATACTTTGCCACTGTCAGTATTGTAGATCATTATCTACCTACTGTTTCTTCAGTGTGTAATACAACATTGTCACGTTCCAGGTATGCTGATTCCAAAGAACTGTGAAGAGCCGCTGAAGGAGGCGCTCTCGTCAGACGCGGTGTCAGTCAGCGAAGACTAATTCTAATAAAAATAAAATAATAACGAAATGTGGGGAACATTAAATGTTGTTCACACAAAAATTTTTTGTGTGAACTGAACCTTTTTATATTACGGTACAGGTATCGAAGAATTTTGGCTACATCTACGACTAAGGTTACCGCTATCTGGGTAACCGAGAAGAAACATGTTACCTCCATAACCGGTTTTAAAACGGTAACCGAATGTTTTAAAACCGGTTACCTAAAAATTTCCTTGATTACGAGAAAGAAACAGAATATCGCCAGCCAGCCAGGGCTCTGATTGGTCGGCGTTCGCAGGCGCGAGGGTCGACTCGACTCTGACGCACACACAGCGATGTGCACCCTTTGACTAATGCCGACAGGCACGTGTAAGATAAGAGGTCATTTCGATTTAGGTTACCGGTGTTCATACTTATTGTATTCAAGTTAAGAATTGAGGTAACCTTTAACAATACATGTAAAAAAAATTGTTATAACCGATAAATACCTGTATTGATCATACAAATTTCAGTCCCTTAATAATTACAATACCGTCGGGCAGTTGCCCACCAGACACAACACCCGTCTGCTCGGAGGATCCTCTCTTTTCTATGGAGGATGAGGAACTTTCCAGTTTCCACGCTGTTCATGACTCTATAGGTACCTAACCGAATATAAAAGGGCGCCGTAAGGGCCCAATTAAAGTAAGTTCTGATTTAGATCTGGTACAAGAAGGTACAAGTCATTAGTTCCTTCGGGGGATAATATTACATTAGGTATGGTAATAAGTTTAAATGTTGTTTGTATTTTATTGGGGATTTGTGGAAGAAAAGTTATCGCCACTGATGGGGAATGTCAGTGGAATAACCCGTTCCAGGGGAAATGCTTGGGCCTATGGACATGGCATGGGTTCGCCAGCTTGGTAGCTGTCAATAAATACCTATAGCCCAAGGTTATATCGTCGTTGCTATAGCCTATAATAGGTTCAGCAGGAAATCATGTGGGTATTAATTTCAAGCGAATAACTAAATGGGACTGGGCTTATTTTTATACAAACAAAAATATGGCTGACCAAAAAAGTATTTATTTCATTAATTCTTAATAATAGACGAATAATTCATATCATTGTTTAAATCACATTTCCTCTACGAAGCACCAACATCAAGCGGACAGTTTTATCTTTAAAATAACCAATGAAACATTATTACCTACACTTAATTAACACCGAATCTCTACCTCATGCCGATGTTTCAAGATAAATACAGGCCGTTGCGAATTTTAGATGGGTACTCTAAGGTTGCCAACCCTACTATAAAATATAGTATCTGCTAAGATAAGAAAATTTGAATTTCGCGGGCTCAGTGTGTGTGACATTGATAGCGACAGAAATGTTGCCAGACAAAATATTTTAACTTTAAAATTATATTCTTCGGCGTCAACAAAGGAAACGAGATCGGCATTAAAGTGCGAAATTACACAAATAGAATTGACACATCATTAAATTACTTCGTAAAATACGAAAACTTGCTTCTAAATCAATTAAAACAGTGATCTAATAATAAGAATTGCTACTGTTTATCAATCTGTATGATGGCCATTTGCAAGAACATTAAAGTATTAGATAAATGCAGGTACAACAACTGTTCAAGGATCTTTTGGCGTGCGGTATATTTATTTATAAACTAGCTCTGCCCCACGACTTCGTTCGCGTGGAAGTCGTAAGATACACAATACTTATACTAAAATAATAGCCACATTTTAATAAAACTCCCTCGTCTCCCGACCCGCCGCGTAGCATCGCCCGCCCGTGCTATTACTTCGTTTTCCTTTTTGCTCGGCTCCTAAGGGTCGTAGCGTAATAGGGCTACCAAATGCAAAAAGAATTTTTCAAATCCGAGTTCTGGTAATTCCAGAGATTAGTGCAAAATAGCTTAAATTTCATGGGTTTTAATTTTTTTTGTGCGCAACCCTATTTCTTTTTATAAAATAAAAGTAGCCTACTATCTGCCAGTGAAAGTCCCGTTAAAATCGGTGCAGCCGTTTCGCAGTTTAGCCGGAACAAACACAGACAAAAATTTTAAAAATATTTTTTTTGTTCTTTGTACCGTATAGACTTTTATAGGCACTTAGTAAAAAGCTGTTATTTTGACATTACAAACAGACACTTCAACTTTATTGTTTGTATAAATAATCATAGATAACCAATATATTTTCAAAGGTCAAGACCTTTCATTAGATACCAAACACGATATATTCACCTTCATTTAGGATTGTTGTGACGTCATATAGCCTATAACCCGCGGAACAGCAGGACGCTTCCTACGATACTTCGTTTGTCAAAATAGAACGAGTAGTTTAGGAGTTATGAGGGAACAGATGAACTTACATACATACATACATAGCCTGTTAAAATCATAACCCTTCTTTGGCTTAGCCGTAGTCTCATAAAAATGTATGTCCACAACGCCCCCTGTCAATGTCATTTAGGCGTCACAAGGACCTTGAAGCACTGTATCTAGATAGCTGGCATAGCTGCATTTATCTAATCGATGCCTTTTGAGATTCTCAATTACCTAGGTATTATTAACTCATGACTCAGACCACGCCCCACACTGCTGGAGTGTCCGAAGTGCCCATTGTATGGAAATATATGAAGACGCTTTTAAATTTCCGTCCACGGTAACGTTATGACGGGCACGTATTTCCATAAATTTTATGGATGTAGACGTGGACGATAATATAGTCACGTTAGAAATTATAAAAGCGCACATTCACTTGCACCTCGGATGACCTAAAGAAAGCCGCGGGCGCCACAACTGGGCTCAAAAAATCTTCTATCAAAATACCGTCGACACGAAAATAAGAGTCGACCCAGTAAGGCGCGTTTACACAAGGAGAGTTCCTCGTCCGTCAACAGGCGAGAATGTCTATTTATTATCATAATAAATTAATGAATACACATGAATCGCCAGGCGAATAATCGAACTCGTTTGTTTTCACACTCATCGCGTAAATGGTGCCCGCCCTTGAGTTTCGCAAGGACGCTCTCTCGACGCTCGAGAATTTCGAGAAACTGTTCCCGTGTAAACGCACCTTCGGGCACGTTTCTTTTCATCATATTCATAACCCAATGATAAGATACGCTACGTTCATACTGAGCGGCTTTCAAATATCGTTGCGTTGTTATTACAAATGTACAGACGCCAGCAGGTCAAGCTACCCGAAACTGTCAAATTTTCGCAATCAACCTTGAACCTAATACTTTACCGATAAAGTTGAAAATCTATTAAAGAAATTTGACAGATTGTAGTAGCTTGATGTGCTGCCGTCCATACTTACATATAGGTGTATAGTAATTTCGACTGCGATAGATAATACGGAACGTATGATACAGAAAGAGATAGCCATATGTAGTGTGTTGCGCTTGACACACTTCGTTTCGCTCGCTGCTATTAGCCGACTAAACCAAATTACAACAATTGTCTGAATTTGTCTGCAACAATTTGCGCGCGCTAGTGCTATAATCACCTCTTTATTTATATAATATCATTGATTACCACTCAAGAATGAACTTTCGTGTTGACAGTTGAACAATATTTATTCTATCTCATTACAAAACGAAATAATTTAACTAGATAACTACCACGAAGTGTGCAAAGTTCGACGGCTCACCTTGCTGCGTTGCCATCACCACAGATGCAGTTACAAAGAGGAAAAAAAAACGTCAGTCCAAGGTTAAACCTTCGAGCCACTTTTTGTATTTTGAACTTTATTTCGACTGGTGTAAAGTTCTTAACACAAAAACTGTCTGAAGTCTTTGAACTCGTTTTTTAATGGGACGTTATACGGTTGGGGTATCTTTTAAGCCGAGAATATGGACCCCGAAAAATTCAGAGCAGTGACCATCAAAACTGAAGAGAGACTGGCTGTGGTAAATGACTGTTACAGATTTATACACATTTAGCAATGATTATATGTATCAAAATATTTAACGGTGAAAATAAATGTGATTATCAATCAAGAGATCGACAATCTGAAGATTGACCAACCATAATATTGATAATCACATTTACGTTTCTGATGTGTAGGTATCTACCTACATACTTTTACAAGGGCTACCAATCTGTTGAGTGCGATTTCATCAATGTATTATTTTATAGTCATGTGCAATATGAACTTTATATTTCAATAGATATAATTATTATTTTAAAAGAATATCCTTTACACTATTTAACAGATTTAAGAAGCGAACACTGATAATATTGACTAAAAACAATTCCTAGCAATATTGTTATTTTGATAGTTTAAAATTGTTTTTCCTAAAAGAAAAGGAGAATACATTTTTTATAAAATACAAAATTAAAAATACATTAATTAAATTAAAAGTATTTATATGATAGGTTTTTTTTTTTACAAAGGCTCGTATTCGTATGTCAGACATTTTCCAATATTAATTGCCACCTTGCCGAGTCTATGGGTCAAATGTTTTCTATAATGTATTAGGTTGAGGTTGCAGCCAATATTCTTCTGGAGCAACGATTTATGTTTATCCTACAAACAGGGAAGATTTTCAGCGGGTGATAGTGCACCCCGGCATTTCGATGGTTTATTTTATTTAAAAAACCTTTTTTTACCACAATGGGGAAGCCCTTGGCCTGCATCACACCTGATGGTAAGTGATGATCAGGCCGGAGATGGTAGCGAGCTTCACCCGGAATCCTCAACTAGAGAGGAACTAGCTATATTACCTCTAACTGCCGAAACACAATGCTGTTAACATTGTTGTTATGGCGACAGACTTAATAAGATGGTGGTAGCCAGCCAGGCGGCTGTCCTGATAAATAAATATTGCTTGATCTGCGCAGTCAATGTGGCTAAAGTAGGCAGATGGTCCCATACGATCTACATACTTTATCTGCATATGTTTCGCTATAGTATAAACTAAATCATCATTATTTGTCCTACGACGAGTCTCTTATCCCGATATATTTTTAGAGCGGTAGGTATATCTTCCTAAACTAAACGCGCATTGTAAATAAGAGATTAGATATCCAGCACTGTCAAATATGAGCCATTGTTTCCAAAAACTTCCACTTTTTGACACTTTTATACATAATTTATGGGTTATCAATCAGTCAATCAATCAGGACTTAGTAGAATAATATTCTTTACATGACATAGACATTTTAAAGTGAGGCCAGTGATGGCACAACAAGTCACTATAAAACAATACCTATTTGATTCATATTTATATTTTAAACCTACAAATTGATAATAATCTATAGAAAACGAGATCTATGAACACGGTGAATTCAAAAATGATTTCCATACATGCCTGGCATTGGCATGTTCAGTGGTCCCATGGGGTATGGCACGTTCGGCACCCCTTGTGGCGCCCCGTAACTGGGATACGGCAGGTAAGGCTTAGCAAATCCGTTACCGAAAGAGCTCTGACTTCCGGATCTGACTAGTTCAGCCATCTTCTCAGCTTTAAACTTCCGTAAATGCATGTTCTTACGAGCTGGTTCGAAATCTTCGAGAAACTTTTCGACCGGAATCTTCCCGGAGAGGAAGTCTTGAGCTAGATTTTCTGAATGTTCCTCAGATTCTGCTGCAGCTGTTTGTAGCAGAGCTTGGGTTGTGTCCGGCGATATGCCTGCTGATTTTGTTTCTGATGGACAAAGAAAATCAACATTTACACTCATAGTACAAAAAAGACTAGAAATATTTCCAAACAAAAAAGGCTCTGACGAAACTAGTCCCTGTGACGCGTGTACATAGCATTGAAATTAACACAATAATATTACGTACCATTTAACTTCACATAGCGAAAGGAAAATTCGTGGCGCATAGTATAAAGGTTTTATAACAAAATAAAAAAAAAATGTACAGTAGACTCACTATATTCTTCTAGCAGCTCTTGGATGCGAGTGCACAGCTGTTCGCCCATCTCAGACTTCTCCTGCACCTGTTGCTTGACCTCCTCCAGCTCAGGTTCCTTGCCAAGGTTGAACTCTGCAAGAGACCTGTTGCTGGCTATTGTCATCTCTCGTTCTGTCTCCCAATCTTTCACCTGAATGACACAACAAGTTTTTTTTATTTTTTTATTTGAAACTGTTTTGCTTGTGGTATTACATTACATGCAATTAGGGACTTAATTTTTTTAGTTAACAAGTTAGTTTCTTTTATTGCATTGTCATGCTCTATTTCTTTTATTGCAATGTACTACAGATTGTACTTCGGTGAGTGTGCTCAAGAACTCCACAACCTCATTCCGCCGGCCCCCTTCTTCCATCGGACATCTAGATGCACTGCAGGTTACCATCCCTACCTAGTTGTTATTCCACCAATTCGCACTAAGCGTTTACAAATGACTTTTGTGATGCACACAGCAAAGGAGTAGAATTCTCTGTCTGCATCTGTGTTTCTGAATGCAGACAACCATGATCTCTTCAAAGTGAGAGTGAACAGGCTTCTTCTGGATAAGCTCGCTCTATCATCGACTTTGTCACCTCTGACTAGAGTCAAGAGCAAAGATATCTCAAATAAAAAATGCAACATAATGTGGATTATGACCAAGGACCCACCTGATCAGTAACAAGTCAACCTATTATGATAATTAACCTGACAAATGTAATATGAACCAGCAATAAATATAATTGTGGAAACCATTGGCGCTTACATACAAATAAATATAATTGTGGCATCCAATATGTGATTGTTTGACAGGTTAATTGTTTCTGGTTAAAATCTAACTCTAATTCTACCTAATAAAATATAGAGATGCCTAGTTTCAAATTTATTTATTTACATCCAACAGTTAAGTATTTCCCCTTTCTATGAAACATACATTATTCATGGTGATTGTTAAACTATTATGCTTGCTTTATGAGCTGTGAAAGTGTGAATTTTGTTAACCTAACAATCAATTCAGCCTATCTCAGTATGTATCTTCACAGCTGGACAGATAACAGTGCTAGGCAACAACTTTTTTGCAAGAAGTACTGCGTCATATCATTATTCTTACTCTTAAGTTTATTTGAACAATAAACCTACTTAAAAATAATGAGTTTGCTCTGCTACGGTTTTTGTTTCATATTTAATTTTATTTTTTTTGTTTTTCATGATACTGGAGTATTTATGTCCCTTTTCAAATATGACGATGATGATGATGAAATTATTGCTAAGAGCTATTTTATTATCAGCAATCAATGTATGGAGCACTTATGATAGCATGTTTATTTAATTAAAACAATGACTCATCCTCTGAACAACTTTATCAGCAGTGTGTACGAAACAAAACGATGTCAGAGAAACTATAAAACCTTTCTAAGCTTGAGTAGTCGATTCAATGTGAACTACACACTAATATAAAATAATTACATTGTTGTACCTGTTTCACATCTTTTAGCACGGTATCGAATTTGGTGTCGTCATTTAACATTTCTTTCAGCTCGTCGGAGTTTAAATGGGCCAGCAAGCCTAAGGCTGATGGGTAGTCAGGCTGTATCATCTTGAATAGCACACGGGATATCACAAATTCACAATGTATTTTTGGGAAAGAAGACGTCAAAGACTGAAAAACAGAAAAAATACCAACAACTTTGACAATTTTGACAAGTAGAATCCTGCCCACACAGAATACATAAACTCTGAACCTGTCAGTGTCAAGTGTGTAGCTTTTTTTTAGATGATTCGTTCAAGAATAAATTGTATTTGCGTTGCGTAGAGTTCTGCAATGCAGGGCTGCCAGTAGAGCCAGCCATCATCAACCAACTGATATTTATACCGCTGGGTCCCAGAAATTATACAAAACCTGATCTGATAATACAAAAAAAAAAAATGGAAAAAATAGTATTTTTTTTCTATATTGCTAGTTCGCTACCCTTATGCTGTCATTATACTGGTGATTTTTTTTACAGTCTCGAAATGTTTACAGGTTGTTCTACCCATGAATATGAACAACTTTCACTATGGGACCAACTCTGAAATCACGAAAAAAAAATCTGCTGTTTGTGACATTTCAAGTATTCAAGCAGATCAGCGGTTAATAGAAAAGTTCAAACCTACTTGACCAAAATGATGTCGAATGAAAAACAGCTGATTTTTTTTTCGTGATCTCATAGTTGGTTCCGTAGTGAAAGTTGTTCATATTCATGGGTAGAACACCCTGTAAAAAATTCGAGACGGTAAAAAAAAATATCCAGTATATATAATTGTACATAAATAATATATTTTATTTCCACCGGCTTCCAAAATTGGAAGTTGATTGTTTTTTTTTTGCAAAAAGTTTTTTTACTCTAGAAAGCTCAACAGGCAACACCTAGTAATAGTGTTTTGTGGGCAACACTAGTATAAACTTCACAATGACGGTATCAAAAAGTACAATTTAGATATTTCAAAATTCTTAGTATAAATAGGATTTAATGCTAACAACTACATATAATTCATGACAAACATCTATATCTATTGTGTCGACCAATAGTTCCCTTAGTTCTAGTCAGAAATGTTACTTAATGACTCGCCATATGACATAGAATTTTTCTACAATTTTTACGTGAAGTTCCTCGCGGAACTCTTGTTGTATTTTAGGAATTTTACTTTGTACATAAGCTTATGGTTGTTGGGGTACTTCTTGGTATGTTGTGTGGTGTACCGGCGCTACGCTCGGCGGCTGCCGACGCGGACGCGCGGTGCTTTAGGCGCCAAGCGGGTGTTGATGGTCATAGCGCACCCGGATGATGAATGCATGTTTTTCGGGCCCACGATCTTCCGTTTGTGTGAGCAGGGTGCCGACGTACATGTACTGTGCTTATCTAATGGTATGTGACATTATTTGATCTTTGAACTACAATTCTCCTTTTATGTTTACATTCTAATGGTCAAAATGTTAATCAGGTGGTTGTAGATTACATTAATTCTACTTAATTGCCAACTGCTAAAAATATATCTTTAGAAAAACCTTTCAATATCATCTAGACTATATTCAAACCTCATATTTTAATTTCCAGGTAACTATGAAGGAAAAGGTTGCATAAGACGGAAAGAATTATGGGATGCATGTCTAGAGCTTGGTGTACCTAACCAGAATATTTGTATAATAATGGACGACAGGCTAAAGGATGACCCGAAGATTCAGTGGCCTGTACCGGTGTTAGCTAAATTAATAAACCATCACTTAGAAGCCATAGATATTGATACGCTTGTTACGTTTGATAGGGGCGGAGTGTCGGCTCACGCTAATCACTCAGCTGTGTTCTATGCAGTTGCTTATATGTTTGTTGAGAAGTTAATACCTGAAAGTAAGTATAATATATATTTAACTTTTTTGTAATATTAAGTTTTTTATGAATATCAAGAAATTGATTATTACATAATATCACCCCTGTAATCCCCGAAGGGTTAGACAGAGGTGTACATACACTACCATCCAAAAGTTTGGAAGCACACCTGTCTTCAAACAAAACAAATGAATACTGACTATAGGCAGCAAAAATTTGCAATAAACTATCGTTTTACAAGCCTTTACGATTGTTTACATATAAATAAAAGGATTGTTATTCCACATTCATGAAGTTTTAACTAACTCCTTAGTTTTGATGAAACACATGTTTTATGACTTAATCTGTTGGGTACTTTATAGTTGCAATGGTGTGGTTTTATTGATAATATTTGGTGGTTTTAACTTTTTAAGAGCATGTTTAGTCCAACTGGAGCATTGGCACGTGAAAGTTATGATATTAACATTGTTCGTATTCGAAAGATATCAACAACTCCTTTGACCTTATTTTTTCTTCTGAAAATGGCAAAACGCAAGCAAATCACGCTCAAACAGAAAAGCGCAATTTGTACTCTTCGTGAGGAAGGATACGTCAAATCGTAGAAAGGCTTGGAATCTCTCGTAAAGGTGTCCACTATACCCTTATTAGAAAACGAGAAACTGGGAAAAATGAAGATAAAAAGAGATTTGGTAGGCCCAAATCCACAACAAGGCAAGAAGACAACTTCATCAGGATTCTCTCTAAACGGAATCAACACTTAACTGCACTACAAATCACCGCAGCTCTGAATGAAACGCGAGCAACACCAGTTTCCAAAACAACTGTTAAAAGATGTTTATTGTCTGCGGGACTAAGAGGATGTGTTGCAGCTAAAAAACCAAAACTAACAATTCAACATAAGAAAAATAGACAAGAATGAGCAAAAGCGCACCAAAACTGGACAATAGAGCAATGGGAAATGTCCTTTGGAGTCACAAATCAAAGTTTCAGATTTTCGGATCCAATAGACGTGTGTTTGTACGCCGCTCAAAAGAAGAGAGAGCTTCAGAGGCATGTACTGTGCCTACTATCAAACATGGTGGAGGTAATGTCATAGTTTGGGGGTATTTTGGCAACAATAAACCCGGAAATCTTGTGAGGATAACCGGAAACTAAACAAGGAAGGTTACCTACTTGAAAATTCTCCGAAATTCCGCCGAACCCAGTGGACTAAATCTAATTGGTCTTGGATTCATTTGCCAACAGGATAATGATCCTAAGCATTCTTCTAAACTGTGCCAGACCTTTTTGAACAAGAAAAAAGATGACAAAAACTTAAACATCATGCAGTGGCCAACTCAATCACCTGATCTTTCTCCCATTGAGCTTGTTTGGCATGAACTCGATAGAAGGGTGAAAAATCGTTCTCCTACAAGCTCAGAACATTTGTGGAAGCTATTAGATAGCGAATGGAACAAATTAGATGAAGATTATTTTAATTAATTAATTAATAGAATGCCTAGAATTTGCGAGAAGCTAATTAAAGAAAAAGGATGACACTTTGATGAAGCTAAAATTTAATTTAATTTTATATTTTATGTAAAATTTTTGTTCTGGTTTTGTTTATATTTTAAATTTTTATCAATACATTGAAATTGAAGTGACTTTGTTTTGTTTTATTTGATTTTACCTTGCTGCTTCCAAACTTTTGAACGGTAGTGTACCTATAGTACACCCACATTTCGCCAGTTATGTTTAAGTCCCATGTGATAGGGGATGAGCCTTAAAAAAAATTATTAACATTATATCTATCTTTTGCCTGCGGCTTCATCTGCGTGGTTGTCGGAAATTATCCCGCAGTAACGTTATACTGGGGGATAAAAAGTATCCTATGTCCTAACACAGATCATGGTCTACCTGTGTGCTACATTTCATCAAAATCCGTTCTGCCGTTAAGGTGTGAAGACATAACACACAGACAGACAGAGACAGCTTTTGCATTTATAATATTAGTATGGATGGATGTTCCTGTAAGTTTAATGAATAATTAATGAGTTATCTAATAGTTGCCATTTCAGACAATAATATTTAAATGTTGTATTTTCTGTTTCCAGGATGTGCAGTTTACACATTAGATTCTGTAAATTTATTCAGAAAATACATCGGATTCTTGGACCTGCCACTAAGTTTTATACTGTCTTCTAAAAGGTGAGTTAAATATTTTAATTTATGTTTCGTTGCTGGGGTATGCTTGTGTTGTATTATGAATTATGTTTGGTGCACATAATAATTTTACTTATAAAAACTAAAACAATTTTTAATAAGAAAATGCTATTATACTAAGGAATATTTAAACAACAAAATATAAGTGCTAACTTATCTAATAAGTATTAGTACAGTAAACTATATACATTACCATCCAAAAGTTTGGAAGCACACCTGTCTTCAAATAAAACAAATAAATACCGACTATAGGCGCCAAAAATTAGCAATAAACTATCATTTCACAAGCTTTTACGATTGTTTACATAAAAATAAAAGGATTATTATTCCACATTCATGAAGTTTTAACTAACTCCTTAGTTTTGACGAAACACGTGTTTTATGACTTAATCCGTCGGGTACCTACTTCATTGTTGCAATAGTGTGGTTTTATTGATAATATTTGGTGGTTTTAACTTTTTAAGATCCTGTTTAGTCCAACTGGACCATTGGCACGTGAAAGTTGTGATATTAACATTGTCAGTATTCGAAAGATATCGACGACTCCTTTGACCTTATTTTTTCTTCTGAAAATGACAAAACGCAAGCAAATCACGCTCGAACAGAGAAGCGCTATTTGTACTCTACGTGAGGAAGGATACAGTGAACGTCAAATCGCAGAAAGGCTCGGAATCTCTCATAAAGGTGTCCACTATACCCTTGTTAGAAAACGAGAAACTGGGAACAATGAAGATAGAAAGCGATCTGGTAAGCCCAAATTGACAACAAGACAAGAAGACAACTTCATCAGGATTCTCGCTAAACAGAATCGACGCTTACACTGCAAATCACCGCAGCTCTGAATGAAACGCGAGAAACACCAGTTTCAAAAACAACTGTTAAAAGATGTTTATTGTCTGCGGGACTAAGAGGATGTGTTGCAGCTAAAAAACCAAAACTAACAATTCGACTAAGAAAAATAGACTAGAATGGGCAAAAGCGCACCAAAACTGGACAAAAGAGCAATGGGAAAATGTCCTTTGGAGTGACGAATCAAAGTTTCAGATTTTCGGATCCAATCCAATTTGTGTTTGTACGCCGCTCAAAAGAAGAGAGGGCTTCAGAGGCATGTACTGTGCCTACTATCAAACATGGTGGAGGTAATGTCATAGTTTGGGGATGTTTTGGCAACAATAAACCCGGAAATCTTGTGAGGATAACCGGAAAACTAAACAAGGAAGGTTACTTGAAAACTCTCCAAAATTCCGCCGTACCCAATGGACTAAATCTAATTGGTCCTGGATTCATTTTCCAACAGGATAATGATCCTAAGCATTCTTCTAAACTGTGTCAGACCTTTTTGAACAAGAAAAAAGATGAAAAAAAACATCATGCAATGGCTAACTCAATCACCTGATCTTTCTCCCATTGAGCTTGTTTGGGATGAACTCGATAGAAGAGTGAAAAATCGTTCTCCTACGAGCTCAGAACATTTGTGGAAGCTATTAGAGAGCGAATGGAACAAATTAGATGAAGATTAATAAATTAATTAATAGAATGCCTAGAATATGCGAGAAGCTAATAAAGGATAAAGGAGGTCACTTTGACGAAGCTAAAATTTAATTTAATTTTATATTGTATGTAATAATTTTGTTCTGCTAATTAGTTTTTGTTTATATTTTAATTTTTTATCAATAAATAGTGTAGCGAAAAGAAATAAAAGGAAAAACACTTTTTCGCCGCAACACGTTTAATTTTGTTATTTAAAAAAAATAGAAAAAACATTGCAATTTAGTATAAAAAGTTAAAAAAAAAATAATATTTAAAGTACTTATATAAAAGATGCTGGTCGATTTATGTAAAAAAAAGGAAGATAAATAGCAGAGAACTTTGGTCCGATAGGGTAAAGTACGCGAATATCGAAAGAAAAAAAGACGTCCTAACAGGTCGATTGCAATCGCTATTAGGTAACGCTCCCAAAATAAGCCGTAAAGGGAAAAGAGATCAGAGAACCAAGGTATCTCGCATTTTACAGGCTTGAAAATTTAAAATAAAATTGTGAACGAATTAAAAATTTGCAGAGAGTTACTAACTACGTTACTTAGCTAGTATGTAAAAATATCGTAAAAAATCGTTGTCCAACGTAATTACGTCCGGCGAGGTGTCGTAGACAGCAGGAGCTGGCTCTCTGGCTCAGGAGTTGGCGCTGGCTGGGTGGTCCACGTGGTTGTGTGGCCTTCGCGGCTGGAAAAAAACCAATTACTCCGCTTTGACCAAAGATGTCAAGCGTTTATTTGGGCCAGAACCTGGAGGCCGAAAGGCGGCCTGTTCTAAACTGATTAATCCAGGTAAATTAAGACGAACTTCCCGATTTAAAACCATGGAGTATGGGATTCGTACTTGAAAGAAACGCTCCAAAAGTAAAAGATAGGACGACGTCGAAAGCACTTTGCTTTTATTATTCAAGAAAAATATATTAAATACGATTACACAAATTACATGTAAATTTTCAACTAACTGGGTCAGTATCAACAGATCAACTTTTTGCAACTGACGCACCATACTGAAAAAAATGAGGACCCATCTGTCAGAAAAAAATAATTCGAATCACGAAATAAAAAGGTAAAAAAATCGACCAGAATCAATGACAAACGAAAAAAAAATTGACATTAAAGAACCAAAAAGTTTTGACACGCAGAGTTATGCTGCAATTGATATTGAAATGACTGTTTTGTTTTATTTGATTTTACCTTGCTGCTTCCAAACTTTTGGACGGTAGTGTACTCGTATATGTATAATAAAACCCTAATAAAATAAATATTGGATTTAGTTCAGACGCCTGATAAGCTAAGTTTTTCAAAGCTTCATCGCACCTACTATTTTGCTGTGCCCGACAGGGTCTATAATGATCACATATAATTTTAAGTTACCAACTACTTAAGTACCCACAAATTCTGGAATGCAAATAAAGTATTGAGTACTTACAGTTATTTGTAAAATATTATTATCTTTATCAAAGTGGCAATGGATAATCCAAAAAATAAGGAGAAACCAAAAAATAAACCTTGCTTAAAATTTTCTCCTGTTTCATTAGTGTTAACTCTAATATCCCAAGTAGCCCAACAAAACAACTTTTTCGTGTACAAGTTTTGATGTCTCTTGTTGCGAAATGGTTTTTCTCTGCTTCAGATATTTTCTTCGCTGGACCGAGAGCCGGCGCGTCGTCCGCGCGATGAAGCGCCACCGCTCCCAAATGGTGTGGTTCCGATACCTGTACGTCTTGTTCTCGAGATACATGGTCATCAACACTCTCCGGAAAATCAGCCTTGCGGACATCGAGCTTGAGTTAGAGGTCGACGATTGAGTACAAAGACTTTGAACATTTTAGACAAGTAATAAAAAGTTATAAGGTATGTTTTAGATGGAAATGAGACATTTTGTATGCATTGAGCATCGAATAAAGCTAGATTTTACAACATTTTGATAATGTTTAAACGAAGTCTAGGCTATGATTGTGTCAAATTTTGTTGCCTGGGTTATTATAAGTTTTGTAAATAGTTAACGCTACTTCTAATACATTACTAAGTTGATATGTTATATCAAGTAGTGTAGTGATATTGGCAATACAGTGTGGTAATATTGGCCCAGTACAAAACTTAACAAATCAGAATTAGGTTTTAAACAAAGAAAAAATTATTATATTATGGTGGTAATTAAAAAGAGACTTGAATTGACTATAGTGAGCTTGTGGATTCACTCTCATCCTAGTGGACTTAGGAGTATGCTTTTGCATGCACTTTTACCAATATCATTATTATTTTTTTTTTTTAATAAATGAATGATGGATAAAGATTTTTATATTCTGAAAAACGTTTCTGTAAAATCCTAAACTTTACTAAAGCTATTTTCTTTCCGGAGTGTTTAATTAAATGAATGAACAATGTATTTTTCGTCCTTTGATAAATGAACTTTAAACTTGCAAATAACTGCGCCTCGATTCAAAAATGCTTTTGAGACTCCTCAGCCACACTAACCCACCCGTAACAATACGGCCGATGAATTATGGCCGATCCGAAATTTGCGCAGAAGGCTGTGCAGTAATATTTTTTAGGAACCAAGTGGTGACCTAAAGCGAGTGTGAGTGAGTGAACATTCGCGAAAGTTTGTACGCTTTGTAGTTTGCTGACTCTCCTCAACAAATGACAATGAAATTGCATCGCCGCCTGGCGATTTTAGATAATAATCAATTTAGTTTTGTAAAGACTGCTCGACCTTAGTTTTCAAATTAGTGGCAGTTAAAAAGCTTGGCATCTTCTTAAAAGCGAAAATAATTATTGGTCATTGCTTTCGCCAAACTAAACAGCCCATTTCAAGAAATCGTAACATGATTGAATGATGTTCAAAATAGTTAAACGTAGGGTAGTCGTGAATGTTCTTAACCCTTTAACCGCCAACGCCGGATTAATCCGACAAATATTTTCATGTCCATTTCGCCAGGGTCGTATATTTACGACCAAATACCGTAATAATTCACTGTGCCGGGCGCTGGGGGCACGACAACTGATATGAAGTCGGGCGGTTAAAAGGTTAACGAGAGCTAGGCATAGGGTAGGGACAGAATTTGTGGTAGGAACTTGATGATGAAGGCATTCATCTAACTGTGCGTTCTCACTGACGAAACATTTAGAAAAAACATGTTGAAATATCTCAATCAAATCAACTCAGACTATCGCAGTCCACTGCTAGACATCAGGGGCGTAGCCTTCATACAACCAGATTCCTATCAGCTTCCCTTCGGAACAACCACTCTTCTTAATGTCTACGATTGCCAAATAACATAGTACACCTTTTTTTTTGTGGATGGGAAATCATCAAATGACCGGGAGCTCTGGGCGGAGTGGGAGGGTGTGTCAGACTTTTATTGACTTAAACCCACCCGTGTTGCTTCTGTTGCCTGTGCCGGGGCCACGGAAACTTTTCGAACATTCCGCAACCCCGGCTGGCATCGGTCCTAGTGGACCCCTTCAATGCTGCTGACATCTCTTTGAGGCGCGCGTGGAACACAACGCGCCGTCGACTCGGGCCTGGTCCTTACCGGACGGCGAGCTACCCATTGCTCGCCGTCCGCAAGCCCGCGCCTACGGTGGCCGGGAATCGGCTGAACATAGTACACCTGTGTGTGTAACTATGTATCACATAATATTATACATATTTAAATACCAGTTTAATACATCATAAGATTCAAAACCTACAGTTCTCTGTTGGTCTGAGTTTATGAGAAATGAACAATTTTTTCTTCGGCTTCCCTCTAATGATAATTGTAGCTGCGCCACTGCAGTGGACATAGGCCTGTTGAAATCTCTGTTTTCTGTCAATGTATCGACTCACGTTCGCATTGTCACATAACTTGTTGATCCGAAACTTATCTGCCGGCTCATATCTCTTGACATGTTTTACAGGCCAATTTATTTAAGAAAATGTTTCTGTATGAATCTTGAAACATGTTTTCCACTAAATAAAAAACAGTGCGAAAACGCAATCGTGACAAATCTCTATACAAAACATGTCTATTGAATGAAATACGTTACTAGACAATGCGAACGCAGCTATAAGGACGCGTCAAACTTTATGGCGGCTGTGAAGTGCGCTACTCGCTGCGCAGTACCGCACCCCCGCTGACACATACAGTTGTTACTGCGCAGCGACTCGCCTCATGTTCCGAGCCGCCACATAGTTTGAATCAAGCTGTAACAACAAATCTTGAGATCGGCTTAAAACTTACTCAAGTTTCGTGAAGTGCGAATGCAAGTTTGATAAAAGAAGTTATGAGATTTGTTTCATGTGATAAGTTTCGAAATATCTACATGTTGAATGTTTTTTGGTGCAAACGCAAAGTAATGAAGGCTCACATTATGGAATAAACGCCAGTGTTATCTGTTACAAGAACATTGTACAGTCGGGGAAGTATATAGTTCTTAGTTGTGATACTGCAAAGGTTTGTTTATTAATGTACTAGCGACCTGCCTCTGCTTCGCACGGTTTTTAAGAATAATCAGTCCCTGTGAGACGGAATGGGCCGTAACCGTACCTAATCAAGCACGCGGCCCAGTACGGGTTGGTAGATGTATCACGTCTTCGAATTTTCTGTTCTAGGAAATGCCTGTTTCCTCACGATGTTTTGAGAGCGGTGGTGATGAAATAATTTATACAAAGTAAAGTGCCAGTCTGGGTTCGAACCTACGAACTACAACTCGTAAGTCGCGGCCGTTACCACTGGGCCACCACTGCTCCAGCACGGTTTTTACGACTTGACAAAACATGAAGATTTCTTTATGATATCTAAGTTAAATAGTAATGTATTATACACATAAACCTTCCGAAATCAATTCTCTAATTAAATGATGTTGAAAACCGCATCAAAATCCGTTGCGTAGTTTAGAAGAACAACGCGGTCACACAGACAGACACGAAAAGCGACTTTATTATCATATGTATAGATATAGAATATCTATGGCGGAAGGAATCTTCCGTTACCTGCGAGGTAATTGCGTAACACACTTACAGTAGGAATCGGTATCATTTTGACAGTTCAACAACATTCATTGTGTTATACGTTGTTGAGCAGATTTTTTTTTCGAACATAATATGAAGCTATAGATTAGCAATTTTATTTTTTGGAGATATTTCCCGGGACCCTAGGGTCCCGGACCTTTGGAAGGCATAAGAGGGGCCGAAGCCAACTCGCAGAGGCCCGTTAGACGCTTTCAATGGAAATGAGGCACCAACCGACGATTATCCCTGTGCGTACTATGCAAGTGTACCTAAGAACAACCCCTGGTTGGTGTAGGACTATTGCAGGATATGGAGATAAAAAAAATATTGGGCTATGGGTTTGGATGGCTAAAGTAGTCTACTTTAGCCTACTGGTCTGGTTATCTAAAACTATGGAAGGACTATGGCCCCTGCCTGACTAATGTTTGATAAATACAATACACGGATAAAATGGCAGGGGGTGACTTGCACACTCAACAATGGGCCCCCGAAAACGGTCGCTAGCACATAGTGTCGTAGCGACAAGGGGGCAACATGTCTTGAGGTGCTTAAGAGGAGTGGAGAGGTATTCCACAGCTATCAGGACAATCCCGGAAGTACGGTCAAGATCCCTACCAGCATCTTACTGGACTACTTCCTTCCTCCGAGCACGTTTGCTCTTGCGAATCTCTACTCAAGCCAGCCAATAAAGGCAAGAATGAGGTGGGAGGCCAGTTCTCGTCAGTGTTCACTCCAGCCGACCAATAAAGGCAAGCCAGAGATGAGGAACATGACTTCTCCCGAGAGATAGGGTACGTGGTGTCGCTACTGCCCAGCAACTCGCCACATGCTGCCCTGCGGGTTAGCAATTATTATTATTAAAAGCCTGTGATGTCTCACTACAGGGCAAAGGCCTCCCTACTCTCTTTCCACTTCTCCCTGTTTAAAGCTGCTAAGGACCAGTTCTTGTTGAAGGAATCCAGCTCATCCCGCCATCTCCGTCTGGGCCTGCCGCGATGTCGCTTGCTGTTAAGAGGGACCCATTGGGTCGTAAGTTTGGCCCATTGGTCGTCTGACATGCGGCAGATGTGTCCAGCCCAATTCCATTTTAGCATAGCAGCTTTCCAAGTGACATCAGTTATCTTTGTGATGAAATAGACGGTCGTGTTCCTAACCCGGTTTGTTAGTTGGATACCCAGAATATTCCGTTCCATAGACCTCTGGCAAACCCCGAGAGTGGACCTCTGCTGATTTGGCAAAGACCATGTTTGAGAACCATCTGTGAGGATGGGAAGAACGCACACGTCAATGAGTCTTCTCTTAAGGGATAAAGGAAGATCACCCTTCATTAGATCTTTCATGGTCCAATAGCTCTTCCAGACATTTTTGGTGCGTCTTGAAACTTCTTTGTTTTGTTTTTCCTGGAAAGAGAGACACAATTTGACCAAGATAGAGATACTCATCAACGTATTCCACCTCCCCACCCGCCACTGTGATCCTGCGATGCGCGCTGTTCGTCATCAACTTGGTTCAATCAAAACATATTCATCTGAAATCCGACCTCTAGGCTTACCGTGCTAAGCTCGTCTAGCATCTGAATC
This sequence comes from Fissipunctia ypsillon, assembly GCA_947568875.1. Taxonomy (NCBI): domain Eukaryota; kingdom Metazoa; phylum Arthropoda; class Insecta; order Lepidoptera; family Noctuidae; genus Fissipunctia; species Fissipunctia ypsillon. The sequence continues at coordinate 19,912,988 of OX387662.1, forward strand.
AACTCGGAGGCTGAAGACGAAAAGAGGCCAATATCGTCGGCAAAACGGAGATTAGATAATTTCTTATGACCGACTATAATGCCCTTTTCCGTCCAGCATTCGGAAGACTTCCTCCAGCACAGCCGTGTATAGTTTCGGAGATAATCTGGAAGGACGGTGCCGTCATGGAATTGATCTTAATCGCTGCAGTGCTGTTCCTATAAATTTGTAGAAGATTAATGTAAGTGGTTTCTATGTCTTGCAGGGCGTTAAAAATTGAGCTATGCCATCTATGGGTGATAGTATCGAAAACTTTTGAATAGTCCACAAAGGCGATATAATGGATTAGCAATAATATGCTTCAAAATCATTCAGATTGTGATTGATAGTGTGTTACGCAATTAGGGTGCTGTTCTGCCTTTTAAAACATCTTGTGCATTCTGATTAGCGCAGGTTCAAATTTTAACACGAGACAGAGGCTCCAAACCGTATGAAGAATTAAGTATAGACTTTAATTTAAAGACATAGAATTGATTTTTGTTTATATACGTATCATAACGCAATCCGCTAATTTGTAGTCGTAGAGTTTGAATCCTAGATGGAACCTCTAACTTGCGTTCTTAAGATTGGTAATGCTCTATACATAGAACGCTACAAGAATCTTTTGGCGCGTGTCAATCGTAATGATCGCCGCCATCTTGTTTGTCGTCAAAATCACTTCCGTTACCGAGATTGAGAGACCAGCGAAAAGTAGTTTTTCAAGTTGGCTGGACACGTTTTCGATCGATTATCTAAGATTCTGTAGCGTCACAAATTCTGAAATAAGAGTGTTTAGCTGTGACATAATGTGCCCTATTAACCTAGTTAAATGCGAGCTATTTTGAAGATTTGTCCTGCCAGCCTGAGTCACTTTTTCTCAGTACAATTTCTATGACGTTTTCACAAATGTTTACCAACAACGCCCCCTGTCAATGTCATTCAGGTGCCAAAAGATCCTTATTACAATTTACACCATTTGCCATGTTTGTAAGAAATATGTTTCTTTGTAATATATATATATATATAAATATAAAAGGGATCTGAAGTTTTCATTGTTTATGAAATAATTATGTTTTAATTGTATGTAGTGAGCGTAGCCAAGGCGACAAGGATTCATTTATTTTAGCCGTAGTCTTTTTTCCGTATCTAATTTAATCTAACTGGCCTGCATTGCACACACTGCAGGGCAAAGGTCTGCCTCGCCCTTTGTTTTTTCCACACAATTCTGTCTTTTCTGTGATAGCAACAAAATCATGAGGAAATTTTTTTTTTTTTACTCTGTTTCACCGTGCAGTGAAAACCGCGTTGCTCTGCGTTTTGATTATGCGGCGACTTTCATAGTGCTACCTTAGCGCTGTATAATACCTTGGCTACGCTTCTTAAGAATGTCTCTGACACGAATGTTTGTAAATTATTCGCTAGCCTGTTATATAGTGTAGGATTTTATAAAATAAGATGAAACTTGATGCTTCTATGAAGAATTTATTTGAAAATTTTACTTCATTGGTGGTTTTTTCTTGACGAACATGTTTATGTCAAAGTTTTATTGCGTGCATATGTCAAGGCTGATTTATATTGATCTAGTATTTGCCATCTAGCGGTTGAATCTAGTAACACTGCATCGTTTGACCCAGGGGGACCGAAACCGTTATGATAAATACAGGTATTTTTTCGGTTACAACCTTTATTTTATTTACAGGTATTTTTAATTCTTTTAAATTGAATACAACCGGAAATAAACATTACCTCTATCTTCGGCTCGGACTACAAGCGTCCGGAATCTCCCCGGTCCGAGGAAAATCCGAGTTCGGCATGCTATCGACTACACGCGGCCCGTTTGAATCCGGAGAGAAATTTACTCAGTCGGCCGCTAGCACTTGCGCTGAATAGTCGCTCCACCAGTCATCTCATATCCAAAAACGATGAAGTGATTCGCCCGGATCGAACGTTTTTCGGAGTCATGTGGTCAGCTCCATACAACTACGTACTATTTTGAAAGGCCCCTTGTGCCGAAAAATAACGGACCTGGTAGCTGGAGAAACCCAGAGCATGATCCGGTGGTTTCCGGATGAAATTCGGGATCGGATGGCCTCTGATCCTATGTAGTCAATGCAGGCACAACTCAAATGATTGCTTGAGAGACGGATTGAATCCGGGCTTGTCCGGAGCCGTTTTTTTTTTCGGGCCCGGCAGATTACGGATGCTTGTAGTCCGAGCCTTACACGTGCCCGTCAGCATTAGTCAAAGGGCGCGCATCGCTGTGTGTGTATCAAAGAGTCGAGTCGACCCACGCATTGGCGAACGCCGACCAATCACGGCCCTCGCTGGCTGACGATATTCCGTTTCTTTCTAGTAGGTAATCAAGGTCATTTTTAGGTAACCAGTATTAAAACGGTAACCTAAATAGAGGTAACAATGTTTCTTCCCACCCAGATAGCGGTAACCTTAGTCGTAGAGGTAACCAAAATTCTTCGATACCTGTACCGTAATTTATTTAAGGTTTTCGGTCCCTGATTTGACCAATGTAGTGGCTACTCTATTCCAATGCAGTGCTGGCTACAGACTGGACTCAATTGAAAAATGTTGACATTGGTTTAATATCGATTTAAATATTGGATCAATTTAAAGTAATGATTATACCTTTATTAACATCATATTATTAGATACTAAACACAAGTATCTGTTAGTAACCTCAAGTTAATTCACACGAGCCACTATTAATGTTTTAAAACTTAGTTTTTTGTACTTATTACAAATTCTAAGCGCGCTAAACTATTGCATTTGTCCCCTATCCCGATAGTGGCTAGTGTGAAGACTTATCTATCAAAAGTATTGTCCATCCTGTGATATTCAGTTTTTTTCGCTTAAAATTGGCATTATTTATCTTAAAATTAGTTTCATATTGATATTTTATTTGGTTTCAAATAAACGATCAAAGTGATCATATGAGTGTTTGCAGTTTTATTTATTTCAATATTCTAATTCCAGCCTCTTTCTAAGGGCGCGTTTATTTTAACGCTTTCCTCGCGCGGTCCACACGGTTGCTACGACCGCGCGGTTATGACAAGGAAAATGTGTTCTATTTATCTAGCAACATGAGCGAGCAAGCGACTGCACAGGATTGAGCGGGTTAGCCTGGTTCAGACAATGTTAGTAATTTAGTCAAGTGGCGAGTAATTTAGTAAGTAACTAAATAAATATGTGTGAACAATAAAAATTTAGTCGAGAAGTAAGTGATTTAGTCGATTCACTCCAGTTTATTCTATTTCCAATGGATGACCGACTAAACAAGTTTGAACCTGTCGAAATTAGTCGAGTTCATTAGCTGCCGCAAAAATTTCGATTCGCTGGAATGAAGAAACAACTTTCTTTGTTTCTAAACATGTAGAACATGAGTGTTTGTGGATAACCCCTCGGCGACGTCAAAACACGTGCGTCTGTCGCGTTGACTCATTGAGTCGGCGTTATTCGGGTCGGACTTGATGCGAAATATTGCATTCTAGAGTATACTTTTCCTTTTATAATTTACACAGAGTGTAGGAAAAAGAATAGGAAACGCATCAAACATCTAACAACAATTTGTTACGGAATGTTGCACTCAATAAAGTCTAGTTAGACAAGCGCGGTGCCGATTCGGGGACGGTGGATAATGTGAAATATTACATTCTAGAGTATACCTTTCCTGCTCTAACTTACAGAGAGTATAGGAAAGGCATATAACATCACATGTCAAACATCTAACAACAACGTGTTACGGAATGTTGCTCATCCGCGGGTGGCGTCGATTCGGGGACGGTGGGCTCATACGGTTTCCCCAAAGAGTAGTAACGGTTTCCCCACATTATAAAAATAAACTCTTAGTTCATCTATTCCATTTTCGTACCCATAGTTTTTTTTTTCTTTATCACACAAATGTCTTCATCCACTTCTTATAAAATAGCCATTAGTACCTGCCATGCTTCATCAGCTTATTCGCTTTATTGCGTTGCAGCCTGTTCATCTTGCAAATTATTACTAAACTTGTGCACATACGTAACATAGTCCGAACCAGGCTGTAGGGAGGCAGTAGAATGTGCTGGCGACGACGAAACCTTTCGTGCGGTTGGATGGCTGATTCCGAGGAAATTCTATATTCCCGTTCCCCGTCCCTACCCACTAACGAATGTGCCGGTCGCGTACTTACGTATGCCCGGCAATCAGCGAGGTCGGAACGGGACTATAAGGCTCAAAACAGTTCAGTTTCAAAGCATTGTAAACTTGTATCTCCATTAATAAAATACGTAGTATCGCTTGAATGGCTGTAGAGTCGTGCGGCCGCTCGCTCGCGGTGTCGCGAGCTGTCTTGAATCCGGTCAAAGCGGAGGTGCCGACGAGAAAACGAGAAGGCTCAATACACACCGGGATGGTAGGGGCGCGGCGAGCCAAAGAGTAGTAACTATCTATGGATAAGAGAAGCAAGTCGACCATAAAGAACGGCCATGAAGAAAGTGCTGCTGTCTATGAAACTTTATCAGAACTAAACACCAAGGCTGTGGGATAATAAATATATATATAGATACATTATTTTATTAAGTCTACCGCCATATTTGAAACGGATTGAACTCGAAGGCGACCTTACACCGCAGCCAGATTTGCATTTAATAAAGAAAATAAATATGTTACGGCTAAAACCCGAAGTGCGGCTACAACTAGTTTTAGCCGGCTACAACTAGGTGTGTTGTGTAGTCACAGTATTAACCTAACCTAACCTACCTTTCAGCCCACACCTAGTTGTAGCCGGCTAAAACTAGTTGTAGCCGGCTAAAACTAGTTGTAGCCGCACTTCGGGTTTTAGCCGTAACAAATACATCACCACAGCGCTTTCAGTGTGTGCGCGCCGGCTATCGCTGAAAACCAGCGCTGGGGCTCTGTCTCGCATAGGGTTGCAGCATTATGCTGAGCGATGGCCGTTTTGCGTGGATGTGACGCATATTTTCCCCCAACTTGTTTCTTTTTGTGTTTGTGTTCTTTTTTTGCGTCATATTTACCGCAAATAAACGTATTTTCTTTGTTTTTCTTCTTTCAATTAATTTTAAACTTTATCTTTAGGTAGGTACAACGTAAAAGACGAGTATCGCTTGAAAAGCTCGAAAAGGGCGCGAGGCCGCTGGCGTCTGGGTCTTGTCAGCGGTCCCGCAGACGGCGCCGCCCGCGTGCAGCCGCGCGCTTCCCGCTCTGCTCACCCTACCGCAACACTGAGCGCACCAATTACCTGTAGTCTAGCAACGAGATACATTGTGTCAAGTTATAGTATTGTACTGCGTAAAATAAAATTCATAGAAGTGCTATAATGACCAATTCCATCATTTTCACTTCAAACAAACGATTTTCCTTTGATTATACGTAGGGTGTTCTGAAAGTCTTGAGATTTAACTTTCACAGTTTTTCAAAATAATTGCCACCACAATTAATACACTTCTGCATCCTTATAAACAGAGATCGGATATTCGGATGCATATTTATCCAAAGTTGAGGTGTTGGCTAATATGGAATGCACTTTTGTATCGATCGTAAAAATTTCGCGATTCAGAAATTGATAAAATTACTTTTTGACCATAGAATCGATACGCACCCCCCTTCCTCTTACACCCTACATACACATATATTTGCATTGGGTTAAAAATGAATTTCAAGCATAAGAATAGTTATGTGATCCCGGTGTCTCGGTATTTTTTAAACAAAGAATAGATACCATATATTTAAGAAGTCGCTTCTATATCATGTATCTGATTAGTTTTGTGCATTCCCAGATTTTCTGGAATCCCGGGATTTATATTAAGAAAGAAAAAAAAATAAGAGGCCGTTTCCATAATTTCTTAGCTTAAAATTAACTTTAGGTAGGTAAATATGCATCCGATTATCCGATCTCTACTTATAAACTAATCACTAAAAATGTCTTTCCATTTCTGTTCAGGAATTTCCGCACATACATATATTGTCCCAGGCCGAAAGTAAAGCTTCTTCGTCCCGAAATCTTTGCCCTTTCAATTTACTTTTCACGAAAGGAAACAGTCCAAAGTCGCACGGCGCCAAGTCTGGGCTGCAAGGCGGATGTTCAAGAAGTTGTGACTTTGGACGAAGCTTTTTGAATTCCTGAATAAGTTGAGGAAGGCAGACAGTGGTGTACCAAAGCAGCGTTTACAGTATTCTGCTCACGGAGAACTACTTGTTCAATAATTCCCCGAATACCGAAAAAAACCACAATCATTTTCTTTTTTATCGACTTAGATTTTTTTACTTCAGTCGGAGTTTCTTCGGGTTCTATAACCCATATTTTATTTTGCTGCTTTGTGGGCACGTCGTAATAATAAAGCCACGTTTCATCGCCCGTGACGATTGAAATGATATCTTTAGATTTTCCATTTTCAAACTTGGCAATCATTTTTTTACACCATTTAACTCGCTGTTCCTTTTGTTTATCGGTAAATTTATGTGGAATCCAAAGAGTACAAACTTTTCTATATAACCTGAATGATGGTGAATAATTGAAGGTAAAGCTGCTGAGCCAATCTGCAGTAAGGAATTTACCGGTAGGTTATTCGCCGGTCAGTTTCAATTAACCTTTCGTGTGTTTTAGACGTGGATCCACGTTAGAAAAATCTTTACCCTCGTGTGCCTAAGCGTGGATCCACGTCCAAACCTAACAAACTTTTTAAATGCGATTTTGTTCACTATTCTTTGGACATTTGGGTCTATTTTTTTTGCATCGAAAGTGTACTGAATGAATCTGTCACGGGCGGCCATTAGACTGAATAGATTTCATCATGGGAATGGGATTGACAAATAAAAACAAGTTCATTCTGGTGACACGTGCGACCGGTGAAATTCCTGTTGTGTGATTCTCACGAAAATAAACATCCTGTATCACCGGTCTATGCTATAGCGCGAAATTTAAAATGCTTACACACACATACAAAGGAACGCTCGCCGCTTCCTCGCGCCATTTCATTTCGGCCGTGCAATGCATACGACGGTAATTATTACGAGCGTGGGTCAATCACACGAAAGGTTAAATATTTTCTGGAGTAGGTAACTGCTTCTGCCGGTCTCCTGAACATGGGTCGTCTTCTAGGTTAAAACAGCCACGCTCAAACTGTTTGTACCATCTGTGACGGTTGCAGGAGAGGGACAGTCATCACCAAATAGGCTTCATTTCTTCTAAACAGTTTTCTGGACTCGATGCATGTAAAAAGTTTTAACGCAAAATTGCGCGATATTCGATAGTCGTCCACGAAGTCATTATAGTGAACTTGTTCGAACACGATCTGCGGCAATACTGAATGCAATCAAATGACAACTGAAACTAACGTAATCATAACATAAACAATCAAACTACGCGCTCGCGTCGGCCATTCGTATCTCAAGACTTTCAGAACACCTAAGTACGTACAAGTATATTTTTTCTTTTATATTTTTTCAATTTTTTCGTTTTTAACTAATATCAAGCTTAACATGGATGTTTAGACTAGAAATGTACGCAAATCAATTTATGTGCTATATTAGAAAGTGAAATTCGCTTTAAAATTCTCAATCGTTTCCAAGCAAAGAAAACGGCAATATTTTTTTTTAAATACCTACTTACCCATTTTTATTTTTTTTTATTATTTTTTTTTTGTCTATGAAACGCGAATTTCAGCCCTCTATGTGCCATTCCGATGTGAATTGAGCTGAAGCTGCTGACCGCTGCCGGCCGCTGCTCTTTCGGTGTGTTTTGAGTGTAAGGCCGTATTCTTGGCGGCACGGGCGGTGACTGCAGCGGCGCGGGGTGCGGTGCGGTCAAATGCATAGTTTTATATGGAACTGTTGTTTTCGATGGCAGCGGCGCGGGGACCGAGGCACGAGCGATGCGCTCCAATCGAGCGGTGCCTGTGCGCTGGGATTGACGTAATGTTGTACAACTTTTCATTTTTATCGAAAAAGTGAGAAAATGAACGTGGAGGAATACATATACTTAAGTATTTCAGCAATTTTCGATAGGTCACCAATGTATAGTCACAGAGTACTTTAAACCGCCCGCTGTCATCGAGAACGGGTCAGCGTCGCCGCACCGCTCCGCTCCCCGCGCCGCAACTGCCTCCGCCCCGCCCGCCGGCACTGCCCGCTGTCGCCGCAAATCCGTATTATGTATCGCTGATACATAATACGGATTTGCGATTTAAAACAATTATGGCGCAAATTTCGCTTTCACTAGGCTTCTGCAAAATACGTAATACGCCTGCGGCCTTACACGCGACAGATGCCCGACGTACCACGACGGCGACGCCTCAACTCGAGGCGGCACGGGGCAGCAACACGCGATTTGGGGTAAAAATTAACAGTACCTAGGTATTTTAGGATAAAAACCTGTACCTACTTACCTGTATTCTTTTTAAATCAGGTACTAGCTGACCCGACAGACGTTGTCCTGTCCAAATTTAATTCCTACAAAACTCCCATAAAAAAGGCCGTTAAATTCACGAATTTGAAAATTTTCCTGGAAACATTTCCAATTTTTCTCCCCATGAAAACCTAATTTGGACTATCACGAACATTTTAAAACAAAAAATTAAACCGATGAAAAAAAACTGAAAACCAAAAAATAAAAAAAAAACAATCTAAAAAACCTTTTAGCTTTTTATCTAAGCTCCTAAATTAAAGTAACAAATATTTTGTGGCGGCGGCGCCAAACAAACATCCAACGAAGATCCATCAAGCTTAGATATGTAGATTAATTCGCTTGTTTGTTTGTTTGGCGTCGACTCAAACATTGTTACTTAAATTAATTTAGGAGCTTATTAGTTGATTAAACGATTTTTTTTTTAGTTTTTAGCTTTTCAGTTTTATTCCGTCGGTTTATTTTTTTGTAAAAAAGATTTTTTATCTTTCGCTTTTCAGTTACTTGCCATAAATAAGGAATTCCCTCGACGGCCCCTCCATGACTGTCATACCCCAGCTAGGTCTAAAGTTCTCATCAAGTCGAATGAAATAAGTAGGTACAAACACGATGTACTTAGCTGCTGTCAACTGCTGAGGGGATCAGATCAACTCCAGGTCCTTATTATGTTATTGTGCCATCATAACTATATACACTACCGTTCAAAAGTTTGGAAGCAGGCAGGATTCAAATAAAACAAAACAAAGTCAGTTCAATTTCAATGTATTGATAAAAAATTAAAATATAAACAAAAACTAGGTAATTTAAGCAGAACAAAAATTTTACATGCGAAAATGAATGCAGCAGATTTTTTTTTTGCGATTTCACGTTTGCTCCCATAGTAAAAGTTGTTCATAATGATGAGTACAATGCCCCGTTAAGAGGTAGGTACTTACAATATAAAATGAAAATAATAAAATTAAATTTTAGCTTCATCAGTGTCCTCCGTTTTCCTTTATTAGCTTCTCGCATAGTCTAGGCATTCTATTCCCAATCTATATTACTATAATCTATGGTTGTTAGAGATTTGCTGTCAGATGTAAACAGTATTTAACTGACAGGTGTCAGGTACGTATTCTCAAAACATCCATGGAATTAGTAAGTACAATTTCGCCACTTTTATAGTACGTTTGGATACAACATATGGGCAGAAATTATCCACATGACTCATATTTCAAAATATTATGAATTTCTCCTTTATTTCAAACTAGTGACCTACTTCGCACGGTTTTTACGATTTGATAAAACATCAATATTTCTTTGTAAGATTTAAGTTTATTATAAACGTTTTAAACACATAAAATGAACCTTCCAGAATAAATTCTCTAAATGGTAGCGAAAACTATGTTGAAATCCGTTGCGTAGTTTAGAAATTATACTATAGTAATTTGTGGTTTATAAGAACAACGCGGTCACACAGACACGAAAAACGACTTTAATTTTTATAACATACATACATACATAAACTCACGCCTTCTTCCCATGGGGGTAGGCAGAAACCACAGAACGCCACCTGCTACGATCCTTACATACTCCTTTTGCCTCGTTTACATTCATACATCTGGTCATACACGCACGCCGGTTGCGAGTACTACGCACCTGACCTGTAATTTTTAATATGTCTATAATTTAAATCTATACTTATAAATATAAATTAAATAAAAATTTGATAACGCTATTTAATACTCTTTTGCGCATTTTGAAATATTTCTTGAACAGTCATACATCTTTGAACTGCCATTGTCTCGTGAATTTCTGACATGTATCCGAAACGAATGTTCTTTTCTCAGTTCTCTCTGCTTTTTTAATATGGCGGAAGCACTGACCGCCGTTCGGACGTCTGCGTTTTTTATTATCGTGAAATAAGAAGTGTCTCGCTAATATTTCATAAGTGTGTGAAACAGAAGTGTTATAATAAAACTGTGAATCGGTTACGTTAATAACTGAAATATTATAGTGCTTCAAATCGTCACATTCAGCTAAAAAAATGGTAATGATAGTTTTTTGTTTTGATACTTTTTTACAAACTTTACTTCGCTGAAAAATGTGTTTTCCTCATTTTTCTTCCTAAGGGCTTTGATAATCACCAGGATTATCTACGGAATATGTTTCAAATGTAAACGAAGGTCATAAAAACAGGATTTTTTCGTTTTTTTTCTTTGTTTTCAATTTTTCTAACCAAAAAAAACTGTCATAAGGTGATGTCGATCTCACATGTGATATTATTTTAATGTTTCTTTGTTATATTACTAATTTGGTCGTGTTCCCGGGGACTTAATTATTCAAGCTGGGTGTGGCTGTATTGATTTTCTTGGAAGGTTCTAGGTATAGTGTTAGAATACGTCTTGAAGTACTGCACTGTGCCTGTGTCTAGCACACTAGTACAATGCGGTGTTAACGCATCGTGATCGATGATATCTTTAATTTGAAGACTGAAAACAGTACAATTCGCTTATAATTACGCTCCGTTCGTAATACAGTTCCCATAAATGAGTATTTACTTTTGTTTGAAAGCTGTAAGATTGAATTTTTGGAATTGCTCAATGCATGCATTTACTTATCATGGTGGAAAGTAAAATAGTCATAAAAAGAGCATTATAAAACCATGTTATCAGTTATGTAAGGTTTTTACTGTATTTTGGTGCTTTTGCCAACTATAGGTAATGTAATAATTCAGACTGTGCCAAGACTTTAGTGTTATTCTGGTTACTCTTAAAACTTGTCTATGATATTGTTTTCCTTTTTTAAAAGATTTGGTTGATTATTGTAACCTTCATGTAACTAATTAAGACAAAATTGAAATCATGAAATACATCATTTTAAAGCAGGTCAAATGATTTGTTTATCATATTACATTTACTTTTAAAATGAATGTAAATGTTTTAATTTTTGTTATGACTTTGTTTTTAATTAATACTGGAAATACAAGTGATAAAACTTGGTACCCACCTACCTACTTTTAGAATTAAAACATAATTACTACACTATATAACAATTAGGTAAAAATCTCATTGCTTTTCCTCATTCCTTAAAAATAACGACTTAAAACTATTGTTATTATTATGGTGAACATTGGTCTATGATTTAAACATTGCAGATTACTATGAATTTGAAATAACATGAATAATTTTTTTTAAAAGGTGACATTTAGATACCGCTTATATGAACAAAGTCGAGGTCTCCAAAAAAAATATACCATCACCATATTTTTTATTTATTTCTGTATGCATTACTGTATGTTTTTAATGTGAAGTCTGTGGCTGTCAATTTGGTCATAAAAACTATGGCATTTTTTCTTAACCCATTCCATGCCAGTAACACACTCGTGTGCGTTTTATTGTGTTTTATCTGTGTGCCTATGGTGGCATCGAATGGGTTAATTGACTTAGTTATGTGGTTTCTTAAGTTTTAATAAAGGAATGCACATCCCGTATTATGCGAAATTCAGTCTTCCCTTACGTTTTCTTTAGTTTGCATCTCAGTATCAGGTTGAGAATCAGAAAAATTGGAAGCGACATTAAGGGACATTAATTTCAGAATAATAATCATTATTGTTTTTCAAATTGGTTGAGTATTTAATGCATAAATAAACATATGTTTTGGTCAGTGGGTTGTCTTAGGGTTGGATTAACCCAATACTGCAATAAAAATTGGTAGATTCGCGAGAAAAAAAACGAATATTTTCTAAGTCCTCGCTCCATAGCGCCCCTAAGGATACAATCCAACCTATATTTTCATGAAAAGATGATGTTTCCATCCAATTCTATATAAATTTAGAAGAGTTGTATTGATGATTTTAATGATTAATAATAGAATAGAATACTCTTTATTGTACACTATAAAAATTACAGATATAAATGTAGAAATTTTACACATTGGGTGACACAATGGGCGGTCTTATCACTAAAAGCGATCTTTTACAGACAACCTTTGGATGGATTAAAGGGAGAAGGAGAGACAATACTGTAGGTAGGCAGTGGTGCATCAGTTATATATACAATAAATACATGCATACCATATGTATATATATATATATACAATAATAAACATGAACTTTATGTAATGATGAGTTTTAAGGAGAGAGGAAGTGTTTAATCTGAATAATCTGTTTTATGTACAGATTTTATATGAAATAGTATGTCATACACAAAGCTTAAGTAGGATACAATCATGAACCGTGATTTCCACTAAGAATGAAAGTATAGTTTGAATCAATCACATTGTTTAGTCAAGCTTATCTCCATTAACAAACATATGCATTATATTATACATTTTATTTCAAACACAAACAATCAGTGACAAAATAATACTGAGCCTTTGTGTCGCGCGCGATTTGCGTCGCCAGTCGCGCCAGTTTGTAGGAGCCTCTACTTATTGTAAATACTACACATATGGATACCCAGCCCCCCTGACCTAACCAGTCCAAAAGATTGAAGGGTTTTAGGAGACACCCCCCCCATTTATTTCCAAGTGACCAGTCAATTAGCCTATGTCTTATAATTGTTTCACAACATAATCATTTGTATTACATGAGGAAAATGTGAGGAGAGTTTTTAGTATGAATGTCGAGGGCTATCCTCGACATTCATACGAAAATGTAGGGAAAACCAAAGAAATGATGGATGGCCTGTGTGAAAGATGATATGGGTAGAAAGGGAGTGATTCAGACTACCAAGATGACTAACAGAGAAGATAGATAGATAGAATACTCTTTATTTTGTTTTTTTTTCATGTACTTACACCATAAATATAGAGATATAGAGTAGAAATTTTACAACGGGTGGCAATTTTACAATGGGCGGTCTTATCGCTAAGAGAAGTATGGAAGAAAAAGAAATTTAGCACCAATCCCAAATAAATTGGGATAAGGGCAGGGGAATGATGAATCATTTGTATTACAAATATAATGCAAGGTATAATAACAATGTATTAGTTACTTAGTATGTACAGCACATCATTGGTAACAATGTGATATGACAGCCCTTTTTTGTTGTAGCAGTAATTTTTGTAGGTGTTACCACTGTGCGGTTGACTGTACAATGCTACAGATAAAGAACATAATAACATTCAAAATGTATTTTAAACGTATTACGCAAAATTACAAACTCAAGAAAGTAACCTACTTTTTCAGTTTTTCACAAATGGCCGAAAAACAAAAACAGATTACCTACATTGATCTACACCCAGATTCGTGCAAAAACACAAGTCATGCTGTGAATAATCTATACTCATAATAAAGCTGTTTGTTTGTTTGAACGCGCTAATATCTGGAATTACCTGTCGGCTTTAAAAAAAAATCTTTTTGCATGTGATAGCCCAATTCTTGGGGAAGACTATAGGCTATTAAACATCACGCTAGGACCCTCGGTAGCCGAGCAAAAAGGAAAAGAACGCTAAGCGAAAACGAAGTAATAGCGCAGGTAGGCAAAGCGATGCATCGGGGTGGGTTGGGGGAACAAGAAATTTCACGCGGACTAAGTCGCGGGCAGAAGCTAGTAAAAAATCAAAAAATAAACGAAACTCACTGAAATTATGTTGGTTGGGAAGAAAATGACCTTGAGCTATTTCGAGCTAGCAAGAAGCCAAGGTGAAATGCGAGTCCTAGCACTTGAATTCTTTGATTGGTCAAGGTTATCTGAGCGATAGTGTGACTGATTTATATATTTTTTCGCATTTATATTCTACTATTATACTTATTACTTTATTCTAATTCATATCCATACTAATATTATAAATCGAAAGTAATTCTGTCTGTCTGTTACTTTTCGCGCGTTTAATGGCTGAACGGATTTCGATGAAATTTGGCACACACGTAGACCATGACATTGACCTGGGTTAGGACATAGGATCCTTTCTATATGTCGGTAGTTCGTTCCCGTGAGGTAATTCCCGACCTCCACGCGGACGACGCCGCTGGCAAAAGCTAATATTTAAGATAAACATAAATAATCAAATTATAATCAACTTTCACCCAGACACTGAGCTGCAAATTGCAAAATCGTAAGAAAATTTGAATTTCGCGGGCCACCTTAGCACTTCCCCCTTAAGAAAAAAAGTGAAAAACAATTTTAGTTTCGGAAGTCGGTGGCAATTCAGTAATATAAAAAACAACGCCAGCGGCTGCCAAACCTAAATTAATTTTACGCTTCTTTTCAGTTTTTTTTTTTTTTGTAAAAAGTTTTAAAGTTTTTTAAAAGTTTTATGAACAAAGGACACAGTGTGTAGAAGATTCCTGCGTCTGTTCGATAATGAGTCACAAATTGATACTTAGCTGTAATGCTGGGGCCACACCAACGGTCAACGTCAATCCCCATCATCGCCATAAAAATCGCGGTAATTATTCCGATGATTATTGCGATAAATTGAGTGGCCACACTTGAACGGTCAATGCTCATTAGATGGCGATAAAATTGGCGTTGAATTTTAAGATGGATGCTGACGCTGCTGCACTGTATTTAATGATTGTCAATTTTTATTATATGAGTATATTTTTACGTCCCCAAGCATCATGTTGCGATGCACGATTGTATTAGCTTTTGAGTCTCGGATCCCACAAACATGGCCCTGTTTGCAGAACTTCGAGAAACTCGATAACTTTTTCATTACTCCACTCCAATGTCAGCTCCGCTAGACAAACACGTGCGATCCCGTCGCGCTCACAGTGCACAATGACAAACGTAAGTGTGGTCGCTTCCACGCAATAATTCTCGCGGTAAGTTCTTTGATCTGCCAAAATACGAGGAGGGATCAAAAAGTAGTATGACTATTGATAACATAATAATTTATTTTTCTATATAGTCTCCGAGTCTCTCTACACACCGAGTCCAGCGCTTTTCCAATGCTTCAATCCCTTTCATAAAAAAAGTTTTGTCTTGGTCCTGCAAAAAGCTCTCCACGCCATCCATCACCTCGTTATCGTCTTCGTACCTGTTTCCCCTTAAGTATTCTTTCAATTTGGGGAACAGATAAAAATCGCTAGGTGCCAGATCTGGTGAATAAGGGGGGTGGTCAACCAATTCGAAGCCAGCTTGCTGAATGGCAGCCATCGCAACTGCCGACCTGTGCGCGGGTGCGTTGTCGTGATGAAACAGCACGCCCCTTCGAAGTTTCCCTCTCCTTTTCTCTCATTCCTCAACTTGGGAATTAAAGCTGCATAATATTGGCCTGTAATAGTGGTTCCACGCTCCAGGTAATCAATCAACAATATCCCTTCTGAGTCCCAAAATATTGAGGCCATAACCTTGCCAGCCGATGCCACGGCACGAAACTTCTTCGGGGTCGGTGATGATGGCCGTTTCCATTGCGAAAATTGCTGTTTTGTCTCGGGATTAAAATGATGGACCCATGTTTCGTCCATTGTTACGAAACGAGACAAAAAGTTTTCAGAATCTTCTTGAAACTTGTCCAACAATATCTTCGAAATGTCAAGTCGATTTTGTTTCTGACTGTCGGTTAACATTCTCGGCACCCATCTTGCGGAGACTTTTCTCATATTCAAAGATTGTTTCAATATGGATTGAATACTTCCATATGAAATGCCCGTTTCTTGAATTAAGTATCGGATGGTAACTCTTCGATCGCTCAATACAATTTTCTCGACTTTCGCAACATTTTCTTGGGTGACTGACGTCGATGAACGGCCGCAACGATGTTCGTCTTCCGTGCTCGTTCTACCTACTCGAAATTGAGAAGCCCACCTTGCGACAGTGGAATACGGCGGAGCAGACTCTCCTAATATTGCCCCCAAATCGCAATGAATCTCTTGCGTCGTTAACTTTTTTAAACAGAGGTATTTAATAACGGCTCGCACTTCGTTTTTCTCCATTTTCGTGAACACGTTCCGACACGAAGCAAGCAAATGACTACATTCAGAAAAAACAAAAGAATCGAAGATTTTTTTCTTTATTAATATTACAAATATGTATCTGAGCTATGCCTGCCAGCATTTATTTTTTTTCTTACCAAGGAGTATGTCGTTCTCACTACTTTCTGATCCCTCCTCGTACAACCACTCGAGTTATCGCTAAACGTCAATCGGTAATGCGAATGCCGTTGTCAAATTATTACGATAAGTAGTCGCTACACCTACGGCCTACGTCCATCATCGCGATAATCAACGGTATTTCCCGTTGGTGTGGCCTCAGCATAAGACATTTGGGTTTTTTGTTTTCTCCAATTTATCTGAGGAAGTTCGAGTGTGCTCGCGAGGTAAAACTCGGGACTTTCGGGCCAATATAGTAAAGAGGCGAAAATATAATGTTAAAAAAAAATTTTCTTGGTAGCAATAATTAATAAAGCTTATTTTTGCCTGGTGCAGAGTAACTAGGAAAAAACCCGACGAAAAAAAATGATTACATTTTTTATGATAAGTATCAACTATATTTCTGAGTTAGGCATAGATGTAATAAACAAGTCTTTTTTTATATTTCTGTGGGCTCAACTTACATTGCCACGGAACGGAATGGAAACTAGTTTTTTTAACGATATTGTATGGACGCCAGCACATCAAGCTACTACAATCTGTCTGTCTTTAAAAGATTTCGACTTTATTGCTAAAGCATTAGGTTCAAGGTTGATTGGGAAAATTTGACAGTTTCGGGTACCTTGATGTGCTGGCATCTGTACATACCAAAATGAACTTTATATCAATTGTGTAACGTGCAAACCAGATACGAACTTGTAACTGCGGGAATTATCGAGAAAGCGCGAGAATTATCCAGAAAACGCGCGACCTGTTATTTAGATCGTGTCTAGATTGTAGGTTGGCAATATCATGACGAAAGCAACCTATTTATCGACATTCCCAGCTGACCACTGGCCATATCGCAAAGTAAGTTGCATTTCACGCCGCTACTGGCACCCCGATCAAATTGGTTAGGTTAGGTTAGGTTAGAACAGTTGCAGTGAACAAACGCGCGCGAGCCGAGCGAGCTAAGCAAGCGGTGCCGCGGTAGCGACCGGCGAGCGCTACAACCAAGTTGGTCACAGTTACTTGGCTATTTAGTATTTTTAGGACCCTAAAATAGGAATTATTCGAGCAGGAATAGATGCACAACAAATGATCAGTAATGTTTGGCCACGTCGTGAAGTAGTCGTGCGTTTAACTGTACATATCGTTAAACGTTGAGTATTCCATGATCTGGCCAGACCACTTCATGATGTGACCAGCGGTCGATGTTCTATTTCATGAAATAAAACCATTTAATGAAATGGTCGAACACTTCATGAAATGATTAATTCTAAGATCTGGACAAATAATTATAATTGTGCATGGGATAACGCTTTTTTTTTAATCCTAATTTAATCCTAAGTACAATCTAGCTTAGCCTATAAAACTGGTCTTTTTTGTGTTTCTTACTTTTTCTTTTGTTTTTTCATTCTAGTCTAAACGGTCAGCATATGACGACGAGGACAATCCACCGACACCATCTGACGATTCAGATTTTGATGATGATGAGGATCCTGACAATTTGGAGGTGCCAGGTTAGTTCTTTTTTTAAATCTTTTAATGTAAGTAGGTAATTTTGTTTAAATTTAATGATTCTATGGATGTTCACTGTCCTGAAGCAGCGTAACGTTATATGTGTAGGTATTATTATATTTTAATTGTTTTTAAATAATAGCAGCTGCACTGTTGGTGCGTAAAAGAAACGCAAATTGTGGTTTACATTTCTCAGA
The DNA here is from genome assembly GCA_947568875.1 of Fissipunctia ypsillon. Taxonomy (NCBI): domain Eukaryota; kingdom Metazoa; phylum Arthropoda; class Insecta; order Lepidoptera; family Noctuidae; genus Fissipunctia; species Fissipunctia ypsillon. Next base: position 19,931,136 of record OX387662.1, read on the forward strand.
TCAAGATTCAAACTATTTGAGGAACGTTTTTATTACAATTAATTTAAATATATTATTTTGAATATCATTCAAGGGTGCATTATGTATCAAAGTGACATTGAATGTATTCAACTAGCTTTTGCCCGCCGCGTGGAGATCGGAGACTATCCCACGAGGAGGTACTACTACTACCTGTATAAAAAGTATCCTATAATATGTTCTCCTCGGTCTATCTGTGCGCCAAATTTCATCCGAATCCGTTCAGCCGTTAATACGGCTGACGGACGTGAAAAAATAACAGACAGTAACTTTCACATTTAAAATAATGGATTAGTATGAATGTTAAATCTAAACCGTTGCACCAAATGTTGCCGTCCGGTTTCTGGACCTTTCTGCGAATTTTAGTGTTTTCAGGTCTTCTGAAATTATTATGAAATCGTTTAAAGCTCAATAAATGGGCTCATATATATGTGGCATATAAATAAAAACTTTATTCAGTTCAGAAAAACACGGCACAGTATTAAAAAAGCTAGTACACATTGTAATTAGGGGCCTTAGGTGCTAGATTTACAAATTCCGTGGACTACACTGGGATTGAAAAACAACTTTTAACCATGACACTATTAACTCTTGTTTTCGCTGTATTACATATAACTTGGATTGCCCCAAAGATAAAGCTCTCATAACCGGTGACGCTGCTTTCCGTCTTTTTGGGTTCCGCAGCCAAATGGCAAAAATAGAGCCCTTATAATTTCGCCCTGTCGTTTCGTCCGTCCGTCCGGATGGGACACAGCCTTTTTCATAAGCATCATCATAATCAGCCTATAATGTTCCCACTGCTGGGACACACGCCTCCTTTCTTCGAGAGGGAGTGGGCCGTGATCCACCACGCGAGCCCAGTGCGGGTTGGTGAATGTCACGTCTTCCAATTTTTGGTTCTAGGACATGGCGGTTTCCTCACGATGTTTTCCTTCACCGATATAGTGCTAATAATCTTTAAGTAAAAAGGCGGTGCAGTGGCGTGTCCCAGCTGTGGGAACATTATAGGCTGATTATGCAGTGAAAATTGGAAAATAGGTCTATTCTGTGCACCGCTAAAGAATGGTGTCGTGAACTTGTCACAATAATAGTAAGCGGTGGTACTCCCCATACATGTAACAAAGGGATGAATAAAAATCAATGTTATGATGTTTCTAAGTGACTTGTAACTTGTAACGTGACTTGATACGAGTAAGTCAGTCGTTTTTGATTATGGGATATTTTCTGTTACAACCTTAGAAATAACTTAGTTTTTCATGGTTTATTTAACTTATTAAACTTGCACCTAAAACTACTTTTTTTAATTGTTTTATCTAGTTTCATTTGTATCCTATTTTAATGTGTGTGACTGTCTCGTTGGTCTAGTGGTTGCAAGCTACTGCTGAGCATGAGGTCCTGGGTTCGAATCCCAGGTCGGGCAAAGTGTTATTGGGTTTTTCCATCAGGAATTTCTTAGTAGCAGCCCGGAGTCTGGATTTGTGCCCCCCTATTACATGGGACTTAAACATAGCTGGTGATATGTGGGTGTACTATGTGCACCTCTGCCTAACCCATCGAGGAAAACAAGCATGCTGTAATGTTATGTTAATGTGTGTCTGTAACCAGGTGGAGGCAAAACCCTGGCAGCGGCGGCTACCATGGCTGCACGTACCAAGAAAGTCACAGTCATTCCACAGGTCACCGTCAAACCGACCACAAACCCACTTGCAGGTGAGTTATACGTCATAGAGAACACTGAACTTAGAATCTTAGATCATTAACAAGTCTTCGAACCACAAACTTTATGTCGTACATGACAAAGTTCCAATTCCATTGCAAACAAAATTAATTTAGCACTAAACAAATGGTCCCTCAAAAATCAACTTAGGGTCAGCGCAGACAGAGCACCAAAATGCAGCAAGTTTTCATTGATGGTAATAAACTAAATCGAAACTATTTCCAGTTCGTTCTGGTTCTAGTAGTGTCTGCCTTCCCCCATGGGAAAAAGGCGTGAGTTTATGTATTTCTCGGAACCGGTTCAACTTCAAAATGACGTGCTCGAGCATTTTGCTGCTCTCGACTCTCTCTGCCTGTGTAATGCAGCATAGCGGTTTTTTACCTCATCATATGGGGTACTCAAATTTTAATATAATTTATTTAGTTTAGTTAAAACGCTTAAAAAGAAAAATTTATTATTCATTTGGTTACATTTGTTTCCTATTTTAATGTGTATGACTGCCTCGTTGGTCTAGTGGTCGCAAGCTACTGCTGAGCATGAGGTTCTGGGTTCAATTTCCGGGTCGGGCAAAGTGTTATTGGGTTTTTTCCATCTGGAATTTCTCAGTAGCAGCCCGGAGTCTAGATTTGTGCTCGGTAGATGGCAATAGGCTGGCCACATATATTACATGGAACTTAAACATAACTGGCGAAATGTGGGTGAAAAATACATCTCTGCCTAACGCTTCGGGGAATTACAGGCGTGATGTAATGTTATAAAGTTGCGTAATATGCCGTAGTTAAAAGCAACGCTGACTGCGTCATTTAGTTCTTATTGTTATTTGTTTCTCCGCAGCGCCCTCTGGCCACGCGTTTGGCCAGGCCACCAACGTGAAGCCCATCAAGATATCTGCGAGCTCGCTCACCAAACCATTGTCCATAGGCCCGTTAGCCGGCCTAGGCAGAGGCGGAAGTAAGATTTAAACTTTATTAGCACTTTCTTAGACTATAGAATTTGTATATGTATATAGTACGCGCGAGTTCATTAGTATCGAAAATAATGCTGGTAGTTAGCGTCCTAATTACTATGTACCGATATTAATAATTGAAGTTATATTTTAAATCTTCTGTAGATACAAAGATACTAATAAACTCGCGTCCGTACTGTTGATGTCTCTTCACACCTAATAGAGATGATGACTAAAAAAAAAATGTATATGTCCATCAAGTAGATTATAAAAAAATATTAGGCACGTCTTTTTTTTTACGTAATCAAAACATTACAGCGATACATTGAGTTAAAATGTGGCATGACGTCACGCCTTGCTAGATTTTATACTGAGTTGTGACGTAGCGAGCCCCCACTCCCCAACTTAAATGCGATTTATCTAAGTCATTTTTTATTATGTGGGTCCTTGTATTTTTTTCTTCTTTTTTGTCTCTCAATTTTAATCATAATCATAGTCTGGCAGTTTGAGTAAATTATGCGGCCTACCCAAATGTCCTTTCTTTGGTATTGTTCGTCGAATCGTTGAGCTCCTTAACTTTTAAGTTGAGCTGTACGATTACTGACAGATGCGTGCACTGACTAGACAGGTCCACTCCTGTGTGGTTCTTTCCTCGAAAGACCATTTCAGACACCAATCTACATGGTCTTCACATGATCTGACCAAGATTATGTCTGGACTTTAAAAGAGACTGTGACCTCTGAGTTTGTTTCGGCCTTTCTTCTCAGAGTAGGCAGATAGGAAACGCCGGCCTCATCTAGTTTAAAAAAAAAATGTTTGACGTGTAGTGTTTGAATGAACCTACTTACAGAAATAAAATTATTTACATACATACATAAACTCACGCCTTCTTCCCATGGGGGTAGGCAGAAACTACAGAACGCCACCTGCTACGATCCTTACATACTCCTTTTGCCTCGTTTATATTCATACATCTGGTCATACACGCACGCCGGTTGCGAGTACTACGCACCTGACCTTTCTGAAGAACATCACCAATAAGATCACTATATGTCTTCCTAGGGCGTCCCCTCCCGGCGTTTCCACTCACATCTGCCGTGTATAAAATCATTTATCATTTATTAATATGATTAAGGGCTGATTTTCCAATCATCAGATAACTTTTACCTGAGGAATAAATATGGCGGTTTGACACATTTTCTATACAAAAGCTGTCAAACTTATTCCCCAGATAAAAGTTATCTGACGATTGAAAAATCGACCCTTAATAAAGCGGAAAATACGTGTCTAATATGTTTTTATTATTTGACTAACGGACTAAATAGATTTTTTTTCTACCCAGGCATCATCCGTATTCGCATAATACAATGTAACACCGTGACACCAATCGAAACAGATTCCGGCCTCTAGGGTTGCTAGATTATGGGACCCATAACTAATTCGAAAGAGTTCTGTCTGGGATGGCGATCGAGATTGTCCGTGTCTAATCAATCTGCATAGCCTTTTCCCAACATGTCGGCGGCGTCGGCTTCCAGTCTTACTTGGATGCAGCTGAATATTTTACATGGAGCGATTGCCTATCTGACCTCCACAACCAACAATGGTTTATATAAAAAAGTCATGATTACTGAAAGCAATAACTAGTATTTTTTTTTCCCCTTTAAATAGAAAATTGGAATATTAATATTAAATTACAATTCGTCCAATGAATACAAATTTTTATCTAAAAGATATGCTTTGAGCTTAGCCTTAAAAGAGCTAGTGTACAACAAAATTTTTAAATCCGCTGGCGCTTGGGAATGAGGGCTATGCTTGACAATGTTAAAATTAGGTACAACTTTATTTTTAAAGTCCTTTCTACGAGTGTTTTCCCTGGCTATTCTTTCTTCCCCAGACTCGTATTCATGGATATATTTTATAAAATTAACTAACAACACAAGTATGTATAAGCTGGGCAATGTTACAATATTTAAACGCTGAAAATGAGATCGACAGCTTTCTCTTTGTGTAATTCTGACAATTGTTCGTATTGCTCTTTTTTGGAGTATGAGTGCACGCTGACAATTATAACCATAGCTTCTCCCCCAGAACTGCACACTGTATCGAAGTCTTTTATAATCATTACATATCGATACCACCCCGTGTTACGCAGTAACTGGGTTGTGGAGGTCGGATAAGCAGTCGCTCCATGTAAAACACTGGTATCTGCTGCATCCGGTTAAGTTACGGTTTCAGAAAAGCGGTGGCCGCCACATAGCGTCCGCAATTTACCGACGAATGACGTCACTGAAACGTTACTTATGAAAGTAAGTTGGTGTGTTTTCCTAGAGAGCGTTTCTCGACACCGTAAAGTCAAACTCCACTGCTATCATTTTCGTGACGGCCGTCACTGCGGCCGTTATTTGGCGGCCACCGGTCTTCTAGGAAACCGTAGCTTTAGAATAGAACCGACCCCAACATAGGAAAAGGCTAGGCAGATTGATTTACATATCGATACCCATCACATCTGTGATACTTTACTTTTATTTGGGTATAGACAATGTCGCTTTCACATTTTGTCACCTCTCGCTCACACGGGACCAAATTTTTAAGAATGTTAAATGAAGAGATGCTTTTTTGAAAAATGTAATCAATTGGTGAACGTATAAATAATATTAATTTAATTGGTAGTTATTAAAAACACATTTCTATTCAATAAGTATTATGATCAGTTTTTGAGATGAGTTAAATGAATACCACAATAAAAATGTGTTTTTAATAATTACCTAATAAGTAAATATTCGCCAATTGATTACATTGTTCAAAAAAGCATATTTTCATTTAATTTTCACATTCTTAAAAAATTCTGTCCGTGTGAGCGAGAAGTGACAAAATGCGACAGCCCTCTTAAATCATTCACGTGTATGCAATACAAAACCTATCGTGATACGAAATAATTTGTTGATAAATATTATGTGACGACATTGAGATATAGAGTTCGATGATATTGCCCGTAAAAACTGTGTGTTGGCTATAAGCACTTTCTAAATGCATTTAAAAACATGAAAAAGTGTGGACTGTTATCGCATTTGATATTAGGTTTTTGTAACCAATGCGCTGCTTGAAAGTCTCGATTACATTATTTCTTAGTAACGTGTCGTTAATATGTAGTGCTAAGATCAAATTTTATTGCAAAGCCTACCATCAACCAGGACATTAACAAGTTAGGAATATTTAGTCTAAACTGAGACAGTGCTGCATAGATCTATTTGAACGTGGCGGAAAAGAGAACTAACGTGAATTTGACATGTATTTGTCATCTTCCTTGACAAGCAGCGCCACCATCCATGCTCGTTTAGCTCCATGTCATACTGTAATGATCGCAGCCTAAACATGCAAGAGATATCACAGTCTTGAGGTCACTATCTGATGATTAGGATAACACAGAATGACTGTTTAAACGGTGACGTATTAAAGGAAATTCAGTATTCGATTCAAGTGTCACCAAAAAAAAAACACGGTTTTGCCAATAATGAGATAGGACCATAGATAACATAGGAGATACGAAACAACAAGTTCAGTCAGTCTATGAGTGCGCGTGGTTTTTTTTTTCAAAATCCTATTGTCCTTGAGAACATCCTTCGTTTTACCAGTCACGTGTGTATGGTCAGCTTATTAAACCGGTGATTTTGCGTAGCGCCCGCCATGGCCCCGCCGTCGCCTTTCGCGGCGGGCTCCTCTGCCGCGTTCAGCGCCGCTTCTCTACTCGCTCAGAGTGAGTACGGTGTAAACTGCGAACACAATTCAGTTTCCAATTCATTTTATTTCGGAAAAATAACCCTAATTATCCACACATAAAGTGCATTTTCTCTTACAACTTTCACAGTCATTCTTAAAGCAACTTAATTTACAGTTGTGTAAAGTCGATATTCGTTTAAGTGGCGATAATATGAATTGGAAACAAGAATTTAAATAGACTTAATGCCCGCAATGTAATGTGTACACGGTGATATTATCTATGTACTGTAGAAGAGGCTATTTCATGCTGATTTTTCTGTGGATTAATAATTTTTTAATTAAAAAAAAAAAAACTTTATTATTCATTTTTTTGTATTCAGCTGCATCCGGTTAGACTGGAAGCCGACCCTAACATAGTTGGGAAAAGGCTAGGCAGATGATGATTTTTTTTAAAAATATTTTGAACAAAGTTCTGAATCCATACAAAAACAGCATGTACGAGGAGGGATCAAAAAGTAGTGAGGATGAGATAGAATATAAAGACTTTTGATAACATAATAATTTGTTTTTCTACATAGTCTCCGAGTCTCTACACACCGAGTCCAGCGCTTTTCCAAGGCTTCAATCCCTTTAAAAAAAAAAAGTTTTGTCTTGGTCCTGCAAAAAGCTCTCCACGGCATTCATCACCTCGTTATCGTCTTCGTACCTGTTTCCCCTTCAGTATTCTTTCAATTTGGGGAGCGGATAAAAATCACTAGGCGCCAGATCTGGTGAATAAGGGGGGGGTGGTCAACCAATTCGAAGTCAGCTTGCTGAATGGCAGCCATCGCAACTGCCGACCTGTGCGCGGGTGCGTTGTCGTGATGAAACAGCACGCCCCTTCGAAGTTTCCCTCTCCTTTACTCTTTGATGGCATTCCTCAACTTGGGAATTAAAGCTGCATAATATTGGCCTGTAATAGTGGTTCCACGCTCCAGGTAATCAATCAACAATATCCCTTCTGAGTCCCAAAATATTGACGCCATAACCTCGCCAGCCGATGCCACGGCACGAAACTTCTTCGGGGTCGGTGATGATGGCCGTTTCCATTGCGAAGATTGCTGTTTTGTCTCGGGTTTGTTTTGTTTTGTCTGTTTTGTCAAAATGATGGACCCATGTTTCGTCCATTGTTGCGAAACGAGACAAAAAGTTTTTAGAATCTTCTTGAAACTTGTCCAACAATATCTTCGAAATGTCAAGTCGATTTTGTTTCTGACTGTCGGTTAACATTCTCGGCACCCATCTAGCGGAGACTTTTCTCATATTCAAAGATTGTTTCAATATGGATTGAATACTTTCATATGAAATGCCCGTTTCTTGAATTAAGTATCGGATGGTAACTCTTCGATCGCTCAATACAATTTTCTTGGGTGACTGACGTCGATGGACGGCCGCAACGATGTTCGTCTTCCGTGCTCGTTCTCCCTACTCAAAATTGAGAAGCCCACCTTGCGACAGTGGAATACGGCGGAGCAGACTCTCCTAATGTTGCCTCTAAATCGCAATGAATCTCTTGCGTCGTTAACTTTTTTAAATAGAGGTATTTAATAACGGCTCGCACTTTGTTTTTCTCCATTTTCGAGAACATGTTCCGACACGAAGCAAACAAATTACTACATTCAGAAAAAAACAAAAGAGAATCGAAGATATTTTTCTTTATTAATATTACAAATATATAGCTGAGCTATGCCTGCGCCAGTATTTATTTTTTTTCTTACCAAGGAGTATGTCGTTCTCACTACTTTTTGATCCCTCCTCGTGTTTTATTATGTATGTATATTCGCCTTCCTATTTAATTTAGTTTCTGTAGTAAACTCTCTTCTAAACTTTTTAGTGAACTTTACGAACAGCAGGCGTAGCATGAGCACCATAGAAACGGGTTTTGTCGACGGAAGAATAGACAAAATGACACATCGCCATGCTTAGACGTTAGAAATCTTCTTCTTCTTTCTACATTCTGTCATTTTGTCTATTCTTTCGTCGACAAAACCCGTTTCTATGGTGGTCATGCTACGTGTGCTGCTAACATTTTAATGTAGAACTTGTATTTCTGTAAATAGTATGCAAGCTAACAATCGATATTGATCGGAGCCAATTGTGCTAAGTTATTCATGATACATTGGTCTGGCCGCTAATAGAGCCTAGGATTGCCCTGCTTTTCTTCTCTTTTATGGGTATTTTTAGGTTTAACCTGATTTGTATACTAGGTATAATTTCATTTTGCTGTTTTTTTAATGTTAGGTAACTGAAAAGTTTTGCATCGGGACAGACAGTATTTAAATAATGAAAAATTACAAATACAAAAAAAAAAAAAAGTAAAAGTTTGTGTAGAAGCAATAAAATTCAATACGCTTGAAAACACGAAATAAGAAATGTTGCCAAAAAAAACTTTTTTGTAAGTAGAACGAGGGTGAAAGTTTTAACAATGAAAGCTGGACAAACGTTCCAACTCTTTAGAGCGGTTGTGTAAACGCTTTTAAAGAAAATTTTAAGGAGTTGGTGAACATAATTAGCCACACTGTGCGCCGCAACGTGACGTCCTGAAACCAAACCTTTTTCACATGTATTTACTCTTATGAAAGAAACCGTACGACGTCTAATATTATCTTTTTCGGTGACCATACTTAAGAAACCAGAGGTTACAAAATTCTTTAAAGTTACTGCCGGTTCTGATAGTCGCAGAACGTTGGTACCTCACAAGTGCGTCTTACACGTGACAGCAAATTTCACTGTGGTCTGTTCCAAAACTATTCAATGAAAGTGTAAACACATCAAGGTTCTGAAATTCTGCTCAGGTTCTCATTCTTACGCAATCACTGGCTAAAGGGAATAAGTTCTCCAACTATTATTGTTTGAATAATATTATATTGTTATTGAAAAATTAGTGGAGCATTGGTGGCCCAGTGGTAACGGCCCCGACATAGAGTTGCAGGTCGTGGGTTCGAACCCAGGCAGGCGCTTTACTTAGTGTAAATTATTTCATCACCACTGCTCTCAAAACGGTGAAGGAAGACATCGTGACGAAACCGGCATGTCCTAGAACCAAAAATTCGAAGACATGTGACATCTACCAACCCGCACTAGGCCCGCGTGGTAGATTATAGCCCAGTCCCTCTAGTAGAGAGGAGGCGTGTCCCAGCAGTGGGAACATTATAGGTTGATTATGTACCTATTGAAAAATCATCGATGACACATTTTAAAAGTAGTTTAAAATTATAATTTCGGGTTTAAGTATTCAAATAATCAAACAAAGTACTCAATTTGTAAGTGGCACTACAAACTGGCATCCACGGGTACGTTTTCTGATCCATTTGTTTACATTTTCATCAGATAGTTTGGAACATACTATAGATACGAGTAGTAACATTGTAACTTGTAATTGAACATTCCTTGCGCTCAGGAATATTCTGACGTAACGTATCGTTAAAGTAAGCCTATTTTGAATCGAAAATGCAAAAGTTCATCACGTTTTTGGGTTATTTGCCACATACACAGATATGAATAGTCTTCAATGTAATTAAATATTACATATTAAACTAATATTTTCGGTTCAAAATTCTGTTACGTTTACGATTCATGACGTCATAATAAGGGATGATTTATGCTTGTCGGCCCGGGTAGCATGAACTGCTTCATATAAAATGTTCGTGACGTTCGTTTTGGAGCCATGCGTTGGTGGAGGCCTTTTTATAAGGCATCCAAAGGATAGCCCGGTTAATTAAGCGCCGACAATCTCTTAGGTTGAACTGCGAGAAGCCCCTGTAAAAAAATATTTAAAAATGGAGCCATGCCTCGTACGCGCCTCAGGCGTGGTACGTCTCGCGCCCGGCAGGATCTAGCATAACTCATCCTAATTCCTGCTCATTTTCAAGATCGGCGTTTTAGATTTTTGTACCTACATATTTAGTGTAATTGGGAACTCTTTTTTACCAATTTTATGTATTTTGCACATATTTTACATTTTCTCCTTTTTAAATTGCTTGGTAATAATGGCCAGTCTTGTTTGTTAATATCGAGCCTTTTCAGGAAAAACATCGTAAGCGCCAAAAATCACATAACTATTTTTTTCTTCGTAACCTCTTATTTAGACAGTTTGACATCTTGTCGCGATTACTCTTAAATTTTATTTTAAATTTACACGACTTTATTGTTGTAATAAATTATCATCGTAAATGAAAAACATCGTTAATAAGGAAAGAAAAAAACCCTTTTCTGTAAAAAGTGTAAATTGTCGCTTACGATGTTCTTCCTGAAAAGGGTCGATATGTAGTTATTTCCCTGTGGGCTGCACAACATTATTTGAAAGCGAATGGCCAGGCGTTTTATACTTAATATATTATTAATATTTCTTCGTATTATTTTGTTTGTGTACAGTAATGACTACAGTAATGACTAGAGACTATTAATAACCGTATTTTATTGGCATACTTATTTTCTATATAATAAGTAGTTCAGTTAGAGGCGTGAAAGTGGCTTCAAATAATTTATTTATTAATTGTAAGTACATATTTTTATTTGTGTCCCATTTATTATTTAAAAACGATTTTTTTTATTTTTATTATTATTGACATAAAACAATACTCCATTAAACGTTCGCGAATGTCAGTTACGGCCACTTTGACGTCCTCTCGTAACTAAAATTAGCTATCAACGATCGATTTTACTTCATAACCAAATTTATAACAACGCCATCTATGTTTCTTTTTACCGAAACTAACCAGTTTAAAACAGCGCCATCTATTATCTACTAACGTTTTGTTCCTCAACAGTGGAGATGGTGGGCATGACAGGCATGAACTCGTACTTAATGCAGAACTTGAATCAAATCATCCAGTCGGGTATGGGGGGGCCGCTCGCTGGTATGCTGGGCCAGTTCGCTCAGGTGGGCCCCATTTGGGCACAGAACAAGCCGGGCAACATGTGGCAGCAGGAAAAGGTGAGACTATCAATCGGTTTCCCTTCAATATTTCTCACAATGGAAATAAATACCTTTTACACTCTATTTATTTATAAACGTTGCTTTAAGTTAAATAATTATTAATATCTGCTTAACCATACATTTTATAATGTTTAAACGTCACTTAACTTTAATAATCGTTTAGAAATAAACCCTTTAATTTAATTTAAAATATTATACCCAGTAGAACAATGAGATTAGCCAAACTTCAATGGAACTATTAGGTGATAGGTACATTTTACAGTATGGGCAGTGCATACTTAAGATTTAGCATTCATAATATTTTTAGATGGGAGGAGATGAAGAAGAGGTTGATGATGAAGAGATGGGTGTCGCTGAAACGTACGCAGATTATATGCCCTCAAAATGTAAGTAAGACATACATTTAGCTATTATTTTACTCTATGTTATGTTTCTTGTAAGCAGTCGCTGGCTGATATTCAATGAAGCATTAATCAATGTAATTATTTACTAGCGACCCAACAGACGTTGTCCTGACCAAATTACAATAATTCAGACAAAAATCTCATTGAAAAAAGGATGTTCAGTTTTTCTTTTTTTTTTTCCATAAGAACCTAATTCGGACTTACGAATCAGGTTTAGACGCCGTCGCCAACAAATTAGTAAATCAACCACACGACGACAAATCGTTGACGAAATCTGTCTTCTGATAATCAAGGTCACATATAACATACAACTCAAGTAGTGCGATTTGAAGCATATTACCATTAAAATCATGTATAGCCAGAGTGCATCTCATGACAATTCTAATAAGCTCAAACAAGGCTAGGATACATTGTTTTATTACGGAGTTCCGGTGCCTACCTTCCGGCTTCATTGTCAGATCAGGTCATTGGTACCAGTTTCATCAGAATCATTTATTTAAATTTGCTCATAGTCGCTTAACTATCTTAATCGAGATATCTTATCGCTACCCGTGAAATACACTGAGGAGTTCCCGTGACCATCTGTGGTCACGTGGTGTGGTCTTCTTCGTCAGTTCCACTTCACCAAGTGATACTTTCTGAATGCAAATGCTTGATTTGTTGATGAAAATATCAAAATCGCTATGTGTATGCCTATAATATTTGAGGAGTTCCCTCAATTCCTCCTGGATCCTATTATCAGAACTGGATTTTGATAAAAAATGGCACCAATCTGTATGCCCTTTCAAATAAAAAAAGAAATTTCCAAATCGGTTTATAAATGACGAAGTGCTGAGGTAACAAACATTAAAAAAACCAACAACCGAATTGAGAACCTCCTCCTTTTTTTGAAGTCGGCTAAAAATAACAGCCACATTTTAATAAAACTACACCCTCGTCCCCCCCGACCCGCCGCGTTGCACCGCCCGTCCCCGCGCTATAACTTCGTTTTCGCTGAAGTGTTCTTTCTGACTTCTTTTCATTTTGCTCGGCTTCTAAGGGTCTGTAGCGTGATGTTAAATAGCCTATAACTATCCTCGAGAATTGGGCTACGAAATGCAAAATAAATTGTTTCAAATCCGACTTTTTGTTCACAATTTAATGGGTTATAATTTTTTTTGGCGCGGAACCCTAATTAATATTCTAAAATAAAAGTAGCCTGGTTACTCCCCGTAACATCAGCTATCTGCAAGTGAAAGTCCCGTCAAATTCGGTCCACCCGTTTCGGAGATTAGCCGGAATTAACAAACAGACAGACAGACAGGCAAAAATTTTAAAAATTGCTTTTCTGTTATAACTACTGTATACACGTTCATATACATTTAGGAAAAGTTGTTATTTTGACATTACAAATAGACACTTCAATTTTATTTATTTGTATGGAGTATAGATGACAATTTTAATCATATTCAACCCTTCTCAATAGTGAAACTAGGCCGCAAGCACCCCGACCCAGTGGTGGAGACGGCGTCGCTGTCGTCCGTGGAGCCGGTCGACGTGACGTACGAAGTGAGTCTGCCGGACGACCTCATCCGCAACGGTTTGCTCTCGGCCTTGCAGCTGGAGGCCGTGGTGTACGCGTCGCAGGCGCACGAGCATCTGCTGCCTGACAACACCAGGGCGGGCTTCCTCATTGGTGAGTCATTTGTGCGGCACTAGCTATCGTCTAGGGCTTTTTTTTAAAACACCACGCCTTCCTATTCACTTTGTCGACTTATTCAGAAAAGCTTAAGAATGTAAGAGCGAGCCAAAGCGAGCTCGAAAATTTAAAATCTCTAAAATCGAGCTTTAACCAAATAGTTTCATACAGGCGACGGCGCGGGAGTGGGTAAGGGCCGTACGATCGCCGGCATCATCTTCGAGAACTACATAAAGGGCCGCAAGCGCGCCATCTGGGTGTCCGTGTCCAACGACCTTAAGTACGACGCCGAGCGGGACCTGCGCGACATCGGCGCCGGCAAGATTGAGGTGCACCCGCTTAATAAGGTAACGTGTTTGTTTATTACTATTTCCTTTATTTCATTATACAGGGTTAGTTTTCAATAACCGGCCAAATTTTCACAAGGTTTTCTACCCATGAATATTAACAACTTTCACTGTGGGACCAACTCTAAAATCACGAAAAAAAAAATCTTCTGTTTCATACAAAAGTTCAATACCTACTCGGCCAAAATGTATGAAACAGCAGATTTTTTTTTTCGCAATTTCAGAGTTGGTCCTATAGTGTAAGTTATTTATATTCATGGGTAGATCACCCTGTGAAAATTTGGCTAGTGATAAAAAAATTGCCCTGTATACATTATATTTTTAAATATTTGAATACAAAAACATTAAAAAATAAAAATAGTAGCCCACCGGTATCGGAAGCAGGGTCCATGCTACCGGCGGTCAGGGCTCCAGATAGAGGGACCTCCTAACAATGCGAATTATTACTATTATTATTACATCTTGAATCTATCTTGACAAGTTGCCCTAATGCGATAGTTAAGTACACATATAAATCGACAACTAAATTGTCAAATTGCCAGGTTTTTGTACATCTGCAATACAAGAGGCTGGTCCAGAGCCATCGCATATGCATCGTCTTCACAGACACAAAACTGAAATGAATTATGAATTTTCTCTGAGGTCAAATACTATGTAAAATGTGTTTTGTTCACCAGTTCAAATGTTAATATGTTTTTTGTCTCCAAGTTCTAATTTTATCATATATTTCGTCCACCAGTTCAAAAATTGTCATAAATTTCGCCCACCAGTTTAAATAATGGCACATGTTTCGTTCACCAGTTCAAATACGCGAAGATCTCGTCAGCCGTGAACGGCAACGTGAAGAAGGGCGTGATCTTCAGCACGTACTCCGCGTTGATCGGCGAGACGCAGTCCACCAGCACCAAGTACCGCACGAGGCTGAAACAGTTGCTGCAATGGTGCGGGGACGACTTCGATGGATGTGTATCCTTTATAATAAACTAACGACTCGTACCGCTTTTACGACTTGACAAAATATCAAGATTCTTTATTATAAATTAATGACAAATGATTTTATTTCTGTAAGTAGGTTTATACAAACACTTTTACATGTCAAAATGTCGATGGCGGAGTGCCAGTAACTCCAAACTGACATTTTTCGAGGAATTAAAAAATTTGATTTTGAAACATGCGAATAATGCCTTTAAATTCAAAACGATAAAAAAGTGATTTTCTCGAAAAATGTCAGTTAGGAGGTATTGACACTTCGCCGTCGATACGTAAGTTTAATATCAATGTAAAACTTAAACCTTCCCGAGTAAACTCTCTGTTGGTGAAAACCGCATCAAAATCGGTTGCGTAGTTTAGAAGAACAACGCGGTCACACAGACAGACACGAAAAGCGACTTTTATCTTTACAAACAAATAAAATTGAAGTGCTTGTTTGTAATCTAAGCTTTTTACAAAATGGGTTTTAATGTTTTTGCGCGGAACCTTAATTCTTTTTTTATAATAAAAGTAGCCTCAGTCACTATATACTAGTACCGTATATACTGTCATATGCATTTAGTAAAAAGATGTTATTTTGACATGACAAACAGACACTTCAATTTTATTTATTTGTATAGATATAGGTAAAAGGTACAATATTAAAGCAGCTGTACTACTTTCATAGCCTGTCTGTATAAGGATATGGAAGAAGCTTTAACCGTCAAGCCCCACCGGCGCTTTTCGGCGCCGGTGACTCGCGTGTTTCACGCACGGATAAAATTACTATAATTCAGTCTTATATCGGCTGTGGGTAGTTTTACTCTATGGTATGGAAGATATTCTCGTCAAATAAATAATTCTAAGCCAAAAATAATCGTATGGCAATTTTTGTGAGCGCAGTCACAAACGTACCGTGCCATCGGAATTCTCCCTGGGCTTGAGCGTCGTTGACGTCATCGCGTATTAGGCTTAGCCGGTTAAAACCTTGTTTTCTTTGAGTAAAATCGGCAAAAATCAATATTTAGCGTACTTTCTTTCACCCCCACCTTTATAGCACCCCATAAATATTCTACTGTATAAAATCCTCAACTCTAACACCAGATTGTATTCGACGAGTGTCACAAAGCCAAAAACCTTTGCCCAGTCGGTTCGGGCAAGGCAACCAAGACTGGTTTAACTGCCCTAGAGCTTCAGAACAAGTTGCCCAAAGCCCGGGTGGTGTATGCGTCGGCTACCGGCGCCAGTGAGCCCAGGAACATGGCCTATATGGTCAGGTTGGGCATATGGGGAGACGGCACGCCCTTCCCAACTTTCATGGATTTCATCAATGCTGTTGAGAAACGGTGAGTGAATGTAAACTATGTGATGTATGTTTAGCGTGTTGGTGTTAGTTAGCCATAGCCCGAAATAGAATAGTCAAACTAGTTTCATAATGTAAACCCCGCTTTATATTGAACTCTTTCAGAGGTGTAGGCGCGATGGAGATAGTGGCCATGGACATGAAGCTGCGCGGCATGTACATCGCGCGCCAGCTGTCGTTCCACGGCGTGTCCTTCAAGATAGAGGAGGTGCCTCTGTCCGACGCCTTTAAGGAGACCTACGACAAGTCGGTGGCACTGGTCAGTACCCTATAGCTGTACAGGGATCTTGTGGCGCGTGCGCAAAATCGAAATTAACGTTGCCATCTTGTTTTTCGATACATTTCTCAAAACAATTGCACAAATGTTTACTGCTTATTAATCTTAAGCGGTGAAGAGCTGTTTAAAATATTCATTTCTTTAGATTAGACTGAACATCAGCATTTTTTAAACGTCGAAAATTTAATTAGTATGAATTATGGATAGTGACGGTAAAATTCGAGGAACACTCGTCTTTTGTATCCATTTTTCAACTCCATGCCGTTCTGTTTACTGCGTGTGCTGGTGGCGCCATCTATGCACCTCATTTCACGTCTTAGGGGCCATCCATAAATTAAGTCACACGTTAAGGGGGAGGGACGGGTCAATAAATTGTGACAAGGCGGGGACAAATCATAAGCTTCGTGACGTCACATGTATTTAAACCTAAATTATTAAAACTGTAAACTTCAGCAAAAACTTTCAAATATTACCGACTCTATCAATACTGGGTAATTTTTTTTATCACTACCCAAATTTTCACAGGGTGTTCTTTCTTACCCATGAATATGAACAACTTTCACTATGGGACCAACTCTTAAATCACGAAAAAAAATCTGTTGTTTCATACAAAAATTCAATACCTACTCGACCAAAATGAAACAGCTGATAATTGTCCTGTTTATGTAATAATATTGATAGGGTCGGTAATATTTTAAAGTTATGTTTAATTTAAAATTGCAAAATATTTGAAATCACACCAGCGGGTGCGGTATGTATTGATTGTTTGGTCCGACAGTGGGTGGAAGCCATGCAACGCTTCACAGAGGCGGCGGAGCTCATCAACGCGGAGTCGAGAATGAAGAAGACCATGTGGGGACAGTTCTGGTCGGCGCACCAGAGGTTCTTCAAGTATCTCTGTATCGCTGCCAAGGTACGGATATGCGCTCTTGATTTTATAAAAACTAACATAAAGCAAGGTGCTCCATTTTTAGGGTACCCGTAGCCAAATAGCAAAAATGGAGCTCTTATAATTACGTCACGTCCGTCGGTCCGTCCGGATGTTACACAGCCATTAAGAAAACTATCATCGTCTTTCTTCGGAAATACGAACTCGCGATGATGAGATGTAGATTTATAGAGCTGTTACAACTTGCCTATTACCATGTTTACGAAATTATAGATAAAAGCTTTTTGAAAAACTTCAAATCTTTTGAGTGGCAAATGAGGCTGAAGTAGGTAGCCCGACAGAAAGAAAACTTCATACACACGTGTAATGATAGGTGCACTACTACAAAGCGCGGCAGTGCAAAACTTAGAAGCATTGCCTCTGTGCGGGTTATTCTGTGGCGCGACTTTCGAGTGAATTCGGAAATACGAAGATTACCGAAGCGCGTACATGGTTTTACCTATACATTACTAACCATGTCTGTCTTGTCTTCGCGAGGAAAGTTTTGAAAGAAGGAAAGTATGAATGTGGCTATAAGAGTAGGGGAAGACCAAAATAACGATGAATGGACGGCGTGAACGATGATATGGCTAGAAATGGTATGACTACTGAGATGAAGTCTATAGAGTAGTATGGAAGAAAAATACGTTGCATTGACCACCTAATAAATTGGGATAAGGGCAAGAGAATGACGATCTGTCTTGTCTGTAGGTAAACCACGCCGTAGTGACAGCTCGTGAGGCGGTGAAGTGCGGCAAGTGCGTGGTCATCGGCCTGCAGAGCACCGGCGAGGCGCGCACGCTCGACCAGCTCGAGAGGGACGATGGGGAGCTGTCCGACTTCGTCTCCACTGCCAAGTGAGTGATCTATCTAGTCTATTCTTGTCCCACTTGTTGAATTGTGTTGAGAGCAGTCTCCACACAAAAGAGACTTTGACCCCTTGGTTTGTGTCGCCATTTCTTCTCAGGGGTAGTCAGATAGGAAATGTTGACTCTATCTAGCTTATTTTATTTTCAAGTTTTTATTAATATTTTTTTTATATGTCGTGTAAAAGTTATTCTGATGTTGTTTACAGAATAAACAATTTGAGGCCCAGTGGTAAAAGTCCCGAGTTATAGGTCGCGGGTTTGAACCCAGGAAGGCGGATGCAATGCCCTTATTCCACCAAGTTGTCTAATTATTCTGGTTGGTTGCAGTATCTGTATTCCTTTTCTCGTGTTAAGGCACAGCTGTTGTACGTTTTAGCAAGGCAATAGCAATCCGAAAAATAAACGATGTATCATTTTTCATGATTGGAAAATGTTGACTATCACTATAGAGCCGAATCAGGACGTTAACTGACTTTACTTCCGTTTTTTAAATGAAGATTGCTAAAAAAATGTAAGTGCCATGCTAAAAACGCAACAACTATATAAAATGTTTTTTTAATTCATATGCCAGTTAGAGTTATGACATATAAAAAAAAACCTTGTATACGAATTGCGAACAGCTCGTAGCGTGGCAACATAGCAGCTGGTAAACAAACTAGCGGGGCTGACTGCCCGCAGGGTGCGGCCGACGTACAATTAGGGCGATACACATGCCTGTAGCTGGTACATAACTATGCAAGTAGCTGGCATGCTATTGTGACATTGGCCCATCAGAAGTTGTTATGGTACACGGCATGCCAGCTACTTGCATATTTTTGTACCAGCTACTGGCAAGTGTATTTCCGGCTTTAAAAGCATTGGCACTCGTAAAGGCTACCTTAATGCGTCCACTCGTATTGAAAGCTAAACAATTTGTAAATAATGACATGAAAATAATACAAAATCTTTGTTCTAATAGCTGGTACTTATTACAAAAATATGTTTGAAAATCACATTAAATCAACCATTATGTTAAAGTTCTTTGGGTTTAAACATTAACAATCAAAATCACAATCTCTAATTATAGCCCAGACTCGTATTGAAAAGTACAGAATTTTAAAACAAAAAAAAAACCTTAATTTGTTCTATTAACTGGTATTTATTCGAAAAATATGTTTGGAAACCACGACAAATCAACCATAATGTTAATTAAAGTTCTTTGGGTTTAAACTTAACAATCAACACTCAAATTATACGAAAAAACTAATCTACTAAATCTCACACAACTGTACACATATTACACCTGCATTCTAATAAAAAAAATCACCACGAATTCTGTACAATCAAACATCAAACTACATAAAAAGACACCTACATACAACACAAGAAGTAAAAACAAGTTTCAACTAATGACCACACGTGCACGAACTAACTACGGCAAGGAAACCATATTGTCTGAGGGAGCAAAACTATTTAATGATTTACCAGAAGATTTAAAGAAGTGTAATAATATAAACATATTTAAAGCAAGGCTTAAAAAACATATTGTGTACCCTGTAACGTTGCCAACACCCTAGAGGCAAATATATATTTTTAGATGTAAGCACTATTTGTATCTCATTTTAAGTGAACTGTTATTTAAGTTCTTATGAGAATAAAAATTCTTTAAACCTAATTGCGTAACACACTAACACTATCGATCACAATCTGAATTATTTTGAAGCATATTGCTAATCCATTGCTTCATATGTTCGAATAATTTGTCTGCTCAACAACGTAAATAACGCAATTAATGTTGTTGAATTGTCAAAATTATACTGATTCCTACTGTAAGTGTATTACGCAATTGACCCGCGGAATCACAATTTCTAATTACTGCTCATATCTCTGTTATTTTCCTTCACGTTTAGTTCCACAAACATGTTCATGAAGTTAATTTTCTCAACAGGTTTTATTTTACTTAGTTCCCTAGCTAAACGACCCATAGTGTCCAAGTTAGATGCGCTAGGATTCTCCCTAAACATTTTGTTTAGTCTTCTAAATTCATCATTCAAGGCCCTGAGTGCGTTTACATAACTTTTTTTCACATCAACAATATCAATTTCTGTCAAGTTATGCTCAGAATTGTTATTTTCACTATTACTCTCGTCTAAAGGGTCGTTGTGATCTTCTATTTCTTGTTTGATTACGAAATACGGTTCGTTTGTTTGATCGTTGTTGTTATGTATAGTTTCTTCCATGTCATTTTCCTCGTTTACTTCCTCATCATACTCAAGTTCAGACTGGACTCCGGGCTCCACTTTTACTTCGTGTTCACCAGCCAATGCTGTGTAAAATGCTCGTTTTTCATCAGGAACAGACGCTGTCAGTGCAGCAGAGTGTAGCAAAGCACATAAGTGTTCACACAACCCGCCCCCCTTCCTACCTTTAACACAGTCACAGCACATTGTATCTGCTCTAAATGTTACATGACTCTTTGTTTTCTCTAATCTATGCTCCTGACTAGTCACTTCCAAACCAGCTAAACTTTCTATCACCGTTTTGTATCGAGGCAAGAACTTAGTATAAGTTTCAAAGATTAATTTGCTTCTCAAATGTGCATGCAATATTTGACACCAATGACTGTCTAAAATATTCAACAGGACATCTATCATGATCAAACTGTTGTAGGAATAACATCTGCTTAATATAAATTGTTTTAAAATTCGTAAAGAAATGTCTATCACTTTGTTTGGTGTTATGTAATCTTCTCGTCTGTTCCATATGTCAGTCAGATATTCTTTGAGTTTTGGATTGGATTGCACGTCGTTGTTTCCCTCAAGCTCTTTGTAGAACAATTCTGCTTCTTCTAAATTCTGTGCGTGCAATAGTGAAGTGAATAACTCCATTACTTTATGCCTATGTCTTTTATCAATCTTAACCTCCCCCTCGCAAATCGTCTTCCATAGTCCTTCGATCACGGATGCACGCGACACAAACAAGCTCTTATTAGAAAATATTGCATCTAAGGCATGGTTTTGTTCATCTAACTGATTTATCATAATCTTGCTGGGTTCAAAACTTTTTAAAGTCTGATTTTCTAAAAGTAATTTTGTAGAAAAGAATGCTTGACTGAAACTGGGTTCCGTAGTCTGTGAATGTAATGCACATGCGACGGGCAGGGCGCCCAGTGGAGTAGGAACTAAGAAAAACGATACAACGCATTCTTTGATAACTGTACTATCTACTATAATGCTGTCTAGGTCATGTCCAGAGAGGACGTTTTTCATAAATGGTGTGATAACGACGGTGATACTGTAGTCATCTGTGTGCCGCACCACGCCCCCACACTCCTCTAAAGCCTTCACTTTCTCGCTCATTATGTCTGCTATATTGTAATTGAGCCCCTCTTTCTTTGTCTTGCTGAACAAGTATTTCACATGGTGTAGACTGGGGTTTATTTCTGCATTTGAAAAATGTTTACTACTGGCCCCAAAGTTTAAAAGTAATGTTAATTCATGGTAGCTTTTCGCCGTAGCTGTCGTATGTCCGTCAGAAAAATATTTGTAGAATAAGTCGTCGGTGTCCGCCGAACATTTCAGCAAATTAAATGATTCTCTCGCCCTTATACCATGTGAGTGTATGAAGTTTATATGAATAGTTAAATTCAGTCCTTCCTTTAACATTTTGTCGTTCCTAATAGTGTTACGGTTTATAAACTTTATTTTGAAGTCTATCTTCGCATTGCATTGTTTGTCCTTCGCACCTGTTTTATCTGGCGTCTTCTTTTTATTAAAACTAGAATGATGACATACAAAAACTTTTCTGTACAATAATCTCTTCACGTGCGGAAAAGATGCTCTGACAATCCAGCCGGTTTTTGTGAATTTAGTGAATTTCTTTATCCATTCCCTGGCGTATTCGCTGTAGAATTGAGCGTTACGATTATTGGCCACTCGACATTTGATTAAGATTGTGTACTTCTCTGCTGAAACGTAATTAAATAAAGGAAACTCGGCATTTTCTGATATATCACTGAGGAAGTTCTTTAGTTGTTGTTTAGAACACATGGTATTAATCACTGACGAAAAACGCCAACACAAACACTATTTTGTGCACCGAGATACGTTTTAGCACGTAACAAACAGTTTTATTAGTTTACAAACAACACAAACGCGCACATTGTTGAAATACATAATACGCATATAAAATCGATGCTCTGACACTGTATTTAGTTCCGACAGCGCATGTATAGCCGTGCGCTGAGCCCGTGTACTATTCGCAGTATAAATACCACGCAATGGCGGCGCGGGGTGAACGAACCGGTTCCGCCCGCTTCCGAGGTCGCCCAACCCAGCTGGTGCTATTATTTGAAACTGCGCGACACTTTGACAGCGCGGGAATATTATTTTGTATTTTGACGTTTACGTTGAAACTTTTTGTGTTGCGTTTTGTTTTGACAGTTACAAAGAGTATTATTAGGTGGCTACTATTATGTTTGATTATGAATTGGTATTAAATAATGAAATAATAATTTGAACACATTCTTTTTCATGATTTTTCATATTTTTGTTTTATCTTATTTTGTTCGTGATTATTTAAAAATATATATATATTAATTTGGCTTTGGTTACAATTTAGAGAAATATTTCTCGAAATCTGGATGATAATTTAATTACATATTTTTGAGATAATTATAATTTGCAGACAGTGTAATCAAGATGTTTCTTTTTTCAGTTTTTTGTTGTACTATTTTCGGCACGTTAATGCCTGAATATGTTTGAGTAACAGTGGTCTTTATGTCATAAGCAATAAGGGTGTTTTTTTTTAAATCAAGTGTTACAATACTACTGGCGTGCAGTTTACTGTATCATGTAGAGTTCGTTACATAATAATAATTTAAAAAATCTGAAGTAAATAACTTAATACCAGCCTTAATACTGTCCCACTGCAGGGCAAAGGCCTATTCTCATACAGAGAAGACACGAGCATTGATCACCACGCTTGATCAAGAAAAACCTGGACGTAGAAGTCTGTTATTTCCCCACGATGTTTTTCCTACATCAGTGTCCAAGATAAACTCGGAGATTACTATATGAATTGAAAATATCTCATTGGTACTTGCCCGGATTTGAACCCACAACTTCGTGCATTAGAAGCGAGGGCTTAACCACTGAGCCATCACGATATTCTGCAGTAAATAAAATAGTAATGAAGCCTTTTATTTTGAACTACCGGGTTAAATACAAATACTGTGTGTGGTTTGGTTTGACTATAAAATGTCCCATAGTTCACCGTGGCTCTTGTCATAGGCCTCCTCTATTGCGCTTGCCATACCATGAAGTAAATAGACTTACATCTAATACAAATAAATAAAATTGAAGTGTCTGTTTGTAATATCAAAAAAATTGCCTTTTACTAAATGAATACGAAAGTATCTACGACCTGATCTGGACCGATTTTGATGGGACTTTCAGATAGCTGATGTTATATGGAGTAACTAAGACTACTTTTATATTAGAAAAAGAATTAGGGACAAAATCTAATTCAAATACGGATGTATTGACATCCACGCGGGCGGAGCCGCAGGAAACAGCTAGTAAGAAATGTGTGTTCGTTTCAGGGGCGTTTTCCAGTCGCTAGTAGAGAAGCACTTTCCGGCGCCGGACCGCGACCGGATCAACCGCCTGCTGGGCCTGGAGCCGCCGCGCAAGGCGCCGCCCGTCGCGCTCGCTCCGCCTCCAGCCCCGCACAACGGGAAGAATGGCACCGAAGATGACGCTAACACTTCTAAGAGGAAATGTGAGTTCAGATTCCTCAATTCTCAATTATTTATTGCATACCATAATGTATGATATATAGTTGATTAGGAATAGATCAAGTAGGAGAGAGGAGGAAGAAAATTCAATTCAAATTCATTTATTGTTTGCTGAAAACTGGGTGCTTATTTCATTGTAACACAGGGTTAATAGAATTTTAATATTGAATTAATGTAGTTTGTTGTGGGGCTCGTGGCAAAGTAATATTAGCCGCACGAATCGATCGATCAGGTTAAGCTACGCTTGCCGCGGTTGGTCTGTGGATGGGTGACCATTTTAACATACCGAGATCCCTCCGTGTCTTTCTCAAATCTTTGATAGTCGTTACGGGTAGTCAGAAGCCCAAAAGTCAGACAACCAGTCTTACCAAGGGGTATCGTGTTACCCAGTAACTGGGTATTCAGTTGCATTCGCTTAGACTGAAAGCCTACCCCATCATAGTTGGGAAAAGGCAGGCAGATTGATTTTTAATATAGTTTTTTAACCACAAACTAAAGATGGACTCGAGCGGCTTTAATTTATAATATGTATAGTTCTATAACTTTTCGTGTCTGTGTGTAACCGCGTTGTTCTTCTAAACTACGCAACGGATTTTGATGCGGTTTTCACCATCATTTATACCCATATATAGTCGATTTCTAATGCAGCAAATCCATACAAAATCACACACAGACTACCATGCGGAATTCCGAATCGGAGAAAATTCCGATCGGAGAACTAGATTATGAATGGATTTGCTGCTTTCGAAATGGAACTCCGACTGTATGTGGCCGGCCTTAGAGAATTTATTCCGGATGGTTTATGTCTATAATAATATTTAATTTACATATAATGAAGAATCTCGATGTTTTGTCACGTCGTGTAAACTGTGTGAAACAGGGGCGGGTCGCCAGTAATATTATAATTAATTAAAATGATTACTGATTACAGTAACGGCTCGCCAGCAAGCCAACGCAGCGGCGAAGCGCATGCGGGGACGTTCTTCCTCCGACGAGTTCGTGCGAGGGTCTGATGATGAGCTGGAGATGGAGTCGGATGAGGAGCGACGGCCGCCGGGGTCTGACTCCGACCTGTCAGACTTCAATCCTTTCCATGGAGGCAGTGACAGTGATGACGGTAAGTGGGTTCCGAAACTAAGAACCGATTTTTCAATCTTCAGATTCTAAGCTAGCTTTTGTATAGTAAATATGTCAAATTAACAAATAATATGCCTGAATAATTGTTAATATGCCTCAATGTTAATTCTGTTTTTTTTTGTATGGGAGAGTCACTAATGTAAAATATGTTTACTACTAGTAACGTTTCAATTTTATTTGATTCTTTAAGAAGAGTAATTATATAATTATATATTCTATAATATCTCACGTTCTTTGAATTTATGTTCAACGTAATTTTGATTTTACATTTCAATAAAGAATTGCTCTAGATATTTTACAATCTCTCTTTGCCAATGATGCTACAATTTTGTTCCTAATTTTTAAATTCGTATACAACATGTCCCGAAATTAAAGTACAACCTCTAAAGGGGTCACTGTACTCATCATTATGAACAACTTTTACTATGGGACCAAACCTGAAATTGCGAAAACAAAATCGGCTGTTCCCTATATTTATGTTCGCATAATTCGTCAAAATGTCGGGAACACCTGATTTTTATTTCATGATTTCAGGTTTGGTCCCATAGTAAAAGTAGTTTATAATGATGAGTACAACGACCCCCTAGAGTATAGATGTCAAGAGGAACACGTTGTATAAACTGTGGTACAATCTCAGTTCCACCCTTCCTCCTTCAGAACCTTGGCTAGGCCGTAAAAAGAAGCCAGTAAAGAAGAAGAAGGCCGCTTCACCCAAGAAGAAGGCGTCCACGACGCAGGACAAGATAGAGACCATGTTCGAGCGCAAGAACAGCACGACGCCCGCGCCCACCGTGACCGTAACCACGCCGGCCGGGCACAGCCTCACCGGCACGCCCGTCGGCACCAACGGACTGTACCTAGGTCAGTACATACAGATGTCCCACTAAAAGTTTGCTTTTCGCCCATCATCGTCTTATCTTTGGAAATACGAACGCGTGATGATGAAGACTAATAGACGGGGTCAAATTCTATAGTCAACATTATTAAAAAAAAAATTACATCATGTTTTTCGGAGTCAACGACCGTAGATAATAGTGTATTTACATGAAATGTCAGTTTAAAAATCGTTTTTTTTTACTTCACAGGCGTGACGTGTATCTATATCTGAACGCAATGAAACAAAAAAAAAACAGATTTTCTCATCTCATACTTCAAGTACTTGAGTACCAGAGCGGTTATTGACAAAAAAAAAACATCTAAATAATCATATATTTTTTTGTTTTGTTATGGTTAGATATCAAAACCCATCACGTCTGTCGAGTTACGCTAACTTAATTTGACCCTGTAGAATCCTACAACCATAATATACATACCTATTTTGCATTACCATGATGACTAGAAAATTGGAGATTAAGAACTCGACGCAATTTCAAAAAACTTTCCAAAACTTTGAGTGATAGATGAAGAGGTGGCAGAGTCGGTAGCTCAACAGAGAGAAAGCTTCGTATAAAGACGCAATGGTGGGTGCACTGCTACAAAGCGCGCGGCAGGAAAAAGTTTAAGAAGCATGCCGCTGTGGGGGTTACTCTGTGGCGCGACGTTCGAGCGAATTCGGAAACACGAAGATTACCGAAGCGCGTGCCTTTTCTGGTTTACCAGTAGATAGGTTAGACCGCTAAATCGCTGCGCCGGCAGCGTCTGGAGACGGTTTCTGGTTTCTCGACCCATTTTATTTCTCACGGACTCGAGAATTCTTGACTAGGAATTCCTGGAACTTTTCTAACCTTCCAAAAATGATTAAATGCAAATTAAAATTACGCTTAATTAAGTCTTATTTACATTATTATTTCAGTTACATAAATATACTTTTTATAACAAAACTAACTATATTCTATATTTTTTTATCACATAGTTTTTAATTAATCAAATAGTATCTGGGTATCTAAAGTAAGTTTGGAAAACTATTTAAAATTCATCTTACACACATTACATCATTATCTGTCTTCTTATAAAGAAGAAGTCTTAATCTGTGTTTTAATTAAACACAATTAAAAAAAACTAATTTCTAAAGGAATAGGGCCTACCTTGACTGTTGTTACCTAAACTTTCTACTTTGAGTATCTGCCAATAAAACTTTACAGTATTTTGGTTAGTTGCATAACAAACACGGAGAATCTTTAGAGTACACAATGGCAATTATTTATCATTTCAAAACATGGGATAAAGTAAATAAATTTAGATGTAAACGGGAAATCGCTTCAACCGTTAGCCATCGGTCTCTTATTTTTAAACGCAAACTACCTTCATCTGATCAACGGTTTTATATCTTAGTTACACCGTTTTCAGATAACGAGAAAACCTGTTAACTTTTTATAAATTTTGCCTTTACATACTGTCATTAAATAAAGTTTTGTTATATTTTCAAGGTTGGGTTAGTTTTCTTCTGGTTATGTGACCTTCGGCAGTCTTTTTCAGTTACAACTCAAACTTTGAGATGTTCATTGTATTGACGCGATTTCTCGTCTAGATCTCGACACTTTATCGTCTCGAGTGAGTCCAGATTTCCTGGGAATTCTCGCTTCGAGGAAATCTCAACCTGAAACCCTAGGCTACTTACTGCCTAGGGTTTATATCTCACGCGACGAAGGCTAGTCTCTGCTGAGATTGGACGCCATGCTTGAAATTCGGTCTGGAGGGCTATTATTATTATGTTATTTTGACGTTCAAAAGTCCTGAGTTTCAGCCTAATTTGAATAAATGACTCTGATTTTGACTGATGGTTGACTTGCAGGTCCGGCGCGCAACCAGCCCCCGCCGCGCTCGGCCATCGAGCGCGCGTGCAGCATGAAGGAGGAGCTGCTGCTGCACGTGGAGCGTCTGGGGAGACGCCTGCCGCCCAACACGCTGGACCAGCTGGTGGACGAGCTGGGCGGCACCGACAACGTGGCCGAGGTACCTTTATTTTTGTGAAAATTGCCCATTTTCTTGCAGAAGGTACCATTTTTCCAAAACCTGTGAATGCAGTTCAAAATTTCTTAAAAAGTTGAGGGCAGTCTCCTAAAACCATATTCCTGTAGCTACGAAGGTGAAGGTACATACCCTTACTGCCCCGTCTCATAAATCCACCCTGTATAATAAGGTTTTCTTTCTCCACAGATGACAGGTCGCAAAGGCCGCGTGGTTCAAACGGAAGACGGTCAGATCCTATACGAGAGTCGTTCAGAAGCCGACGTGCCTCTCGAGACGCTCAACCTGACGGAGAAGCAGCGCTTCATGGACGGCATGAAGGACGTGGCCATCATCTCCGAGGCGGCCTCCAGCGGTATATCGCTGCAAAGCGACAGGAGGTAAACTGCGCTTAAAATTTATGGGACACTAGCACTTCCCGCGCGACTTCGTCCGCGTGGATTTCGTTCTTTAGTACCCCGTTAGCGGTAGATTTTCAAAAAACCCTGGTACACGTTATTCTTTATTTTCGGTCTTAAGTATAAATACTGAGTTTCGAGTTAATCGCACCGCGTGTTAAAATTCTACCATACACACTTTGACACCCCCCAAGGGTCCCTTTAGGTAGTTTGGAAAAACAAAAAATGACAAACTTCATAATTTACTTAGATAATTACTCATGCCAAGTTTCAAGTTTATTAACTCAAGAAATAAGATTTTTCATGCAAACAAAATCCTCCCTTTTCACCCACTTAAAGGTCGAATTTCCAAAAATCCTTCTATAGTGGATATTTACAACATAAAAGGCATCAACTGCCAAAAATTCAAGTTTGTAGCCGCCGCGTGCAGGCTCTGCGTTGATGAATCAGTCACAACAAAGATTAAAAAAATAAATAAAAACTTTATTGCCAAAAATCAATTAAAAATAATGCTAATAATAATTGCTAATATTATAAAGCTGAAGAGTTTGTTTGTTTGGTTGAACGTGCTAATC
The DNA here is from genome assembly GCA_947568875.1 of Fissipunctia ypsillon. Lineage (NCBI taxonomy): Eukaryota > Metazoa > Arthropoda > Insecta > Lepidoptera > Noctuidae > Fissipunctia > Fissipunctia ypsillon. Next base: position 19,960,140 of record OX387662.1, read on the forward strand.
TCAGGAACTACTGGTTCGAATTAAAAAATTCTTTTATATAACATCACGCTACGACCAATAGGAGAGGAGCATCAATTAGAAATGTTGCAAAAACGGGGAAAATGTATTCCTTTTGAGAGCTTCCGTTGCGTGCGCTGCGTAAACGGTTAAAGTTACGCAAAAATCATGTACGACGGAATTGTTCTTCTTAAAAAGTTCTAAAAAAAGTCCGCGGTAGCATGTTTATCTTTTAAGGTTAGCTCACTATAGCTTTTAATGGTAATCAAATTTGTTACAAAATAATGCATTATTTGCGAAGATGTTTTCATAAACGTGGTATTAATCCTAATCCAAATAAATAGTTTTATAATCAAAGTTGATTAAGTACATGTAAATTCCTTTTTAAATTATACGAATCGGACCATTTGTTAAGAAATTACGACGGGTATAAAAATGCTTAAAGTAAAAAAAATGCGCTTAGTCTATTAGTTACCTACACATTTTATGTTTTATTGACTGTTGGAACGCGCTAATCTCAGTCACTAGCAGTCGGATTTGAAAAATTCTTTTTGCGTTATAAAGCCCAATTCTTAGGAAGGCTATAGGGTATGTAACATTACGCTAGGACCCTTAGAAGCCGAGCGAAAAGAAAAAAAGTAAGAACGAGCGCTAAGCTAAAACGAAGTAACAGCGCGGGCAGGCGATGCGATGCGACGGGGTGGGTCGCGGAACAAGAAATTTCACGCGAACGAAGTCGCGGGCGGAAGCTAATATTATATATAGGGGGTTGTACCTCAAACTTGGCCTCAAACTCGGCAAGCCTGTATCTTGAGTACCATTATGGAAAGTTTACCATTTTAAACATTTATTTAAAAAAACACGTTCAGTAAATAAAAACTTTAGTTTCCACTACAAACTCAATATTTTCATGACATTTTCAATAGTCATCATCTGCCTTTTCCGAACTATGTTGGGGTCGGCTAACCGGATGCAGCTGAATATCAGTATTTTATATGGAGCGACAGAATATGTGAGCTCCACAACCCAGTTACTGGGTAACACTATACCCCTTGGCATGACTGATTTTCGGTCTTCGTGCTTCCGACGACCTCTAACGACTGTCAAACGTGTACGAATGACAATCGGGACCAACGGCGTAACGTGCTTCCCGAAGCACGGAGGGATCTCTGTATGTAAAGGATGGTCACGCATCCACGGACCGACCTCGGCAAGCGTTGCTTAACCTCGAAGATCGACCCTGCGGCGATCAATGCGGCTGATATTATTTAGCCACGAGCTCCTGACATTTTCAATAGTATTACTATTAAAAACGTGTGTTAAAATGTTTCTGTTGTTGGCAGAGCGCGGAACCAAAGACGGAGGGTGCACATAACGCTCGAGCTACCGTGGTCGGCCGACAGAGCTATACAACAGTTTGGTGAGTGCAATATTTGATAACCTTTCAGTTAATACAATACGGCGGAATGCCGACGAATCATGGCCGGTCTGAACATAAGCTCTCCGAACTTTCGCGCTTGTTCTCTCTCTCGCACTCGTCTCATGTCACCATTTGGTTGCTTAAATATGTTATTGCGCAGGCTTCTGCGCAAAGTTCTAACTGGTCATTATTCATCGGCCATATTGAAACTAGCCATACGCCTTTGCTTCGCACGGGTGCAATCTAATAATGTGGGGACATTTTAAAACGCACAGATTTCTGTGCTGCTAAAATGACGAACTTCTATACAAACTCATCCTCTATTTAACCTATTTATGGGAAGAAATTAAAGAATCCTTCCTTCGGTCTCACTTTCGTGATACGAACTCTTGTGTGAAATATCTGCTTCCGGTTTAGGATCTTTTTGAAAATTCATCCCCTAAAGGGGTTAAAGGGGATGAAACTTTGGAAGTTCGTCATGTTTACCGCCAGGCACAGGACTTGTAGATTTTATTTATCAAATTTGACTCCTTTCCCCAGGTCGTACTCACCGCTCGAACCAAGTGAACGCCCCGGAGTACATCTTCCTGATCTCGGACCTGGCGGGCGAGCGCCGCTTCGCGTCCACCGTGGCCAAGCGGCTCGAGTCGCTCGGAGCGCTCACGCACGGAGACCGGCGGGCAACCGAGACCCGGGACCTCAGCCAGTTCAATATCGATAATAAATACGGTAAGCTACATACTGAATTAGTTAACACAGTGTAAGAGACATATATGAGCAAACCGTTACCATGACCTCAGTACGTGATGCAAGACCCAACAGCGTTGAAATTTTTCGTTGGTAAAAAAAAACTGATGCTTCATGCAAAAGTACAATACTTACACGGTCAAAATGTATGGAACAGTTGATTCGGTGATTTGATTGAAATTATTCTATGTCCCGTACACCCTGTATGCCAGAATGTGGACTGTGCTAAATTTACAGTGTTCACAGAGAAACTTTTCGGATCCATTATTATTTCAGTAGTAACGTCTATAAGGCCTTATAGAATCAATATTTTATTAAATCTTAACCGGCGTGCGTGTATGACCAGATGTATAAATGTAAACGAGGCAAAAAGAGTATGTAAGGATCGTAGCAGGTGGCGTTCTATAGTTTCTGCCTACCCCCATGGGAAGAAGGTGTGAGTTTATGTATGTATTAAATCTTAATTTCAAGTAACTACGCACGACAAAAGGGCATGGTACGATTTTAGGAAAACGATTTTCTTTTTTAACCTTTTAACCGCAATTATTCGGACAAATATTTTCGTGTCCATTTCGCCAGGGTCGTATATTTACGACCTAATACCGTAATAATTCACTGCCCGGCGCTGGAGGCACGACAGCTGATATGAAGCCGGGCGGTTAAAAGGTTAATGTTTTTAGTCTTTTAGATACTATACTTAGTCATGAAGTCTGAAATAACGCCAATTGATTTAAAAAAATACCATTTATAATAGATCTGCTAAATACTGTCCTGTAAATACTGAGCCCCTGTGCGAACGTGAGGTGAATGTCGAGCTGATCGCTTACTTACTTAACATCACTAATATCTCTTGGCCCCAGGTCGCGCGGCTCTAGAAGCAGTGATGCGCGCCATAATGAAGTACGAGACGCCCCTGGTCGCGCCGCCCAGCGACTACTCGGGCGACTTCTTCCAGGACGTGGCGTCGGCGCTCGTGGGCGTCGGCCTCATCGTCAACAGCGAGGCCGCGCCCGGCGTGCTGCAGCTGGATAAGGTAATCAGAATAATATTACTGCTGACACTATACAGTGTACATCCCGCGGAAGTGTGGGCTCGAGGTTTCTTCAACGCTAAAACCCTCCACAACCGCGAGAGTTGCAGTCTCAGGAGAATATTTCCTTCCAACTGACGTAGGCAATACCTTACTGCAATAGGGAATATTACGCAAACAGCAGATGGTGCCACATGGACACGAAGTAAACAAAGCAAACTGTCAAAGGCTAGCGGCAACATTTTTCGGTGTTTTTCAATATTATTTCAGCTTTATTTCATCCTTGTTACTATAATTGTAGGTTATTAAAAACATGCCTATAAGAATTTCAAACATATTTGTTTTTGTCAGAATGAACTACTTTACAATAAACTTTTAACATTACATTCAAGTAAAAATAGCACTGAAAATATTGTTTTTACATTAGTTTAATACTCTGACCTGTAAAATATCCTTCAATCTTATAGTCTTCAGCTCTAAAATGATCAGGAACATAACCTTTAATGTTTTGTGACTGTAAAATTGCAACGTAGCAATTTACCACTCCTTGCGAAGTTATCCGTTTTAGTGAATTTAATGAAAACCTTCGTTCCTGCATACACTACCTAATGGCACAACACTGATTCGCTGACTGATGCATTGTTACTATCTTTTACAGAATATTCCTGACGAACGGATATCACTAAAATAATATATCAGTAGATTGCAAACACACCGGATTTCTCATTAACAGTCATCTAACCATGGATACCCGGCGCTTTCGCCTTAAAAAAAAAACAAGATGGCGACTTTAGTTCCGATTTTGGCCGCGCGCCAAAAGATACTAGTACAGCTGTATGTTTGTCGACTCGCCAGTTGATTTAATTTAACCGCGTATAATCAAAAAGTCGATATTATGTCGTGAGAGCTTCAGTAACTAGTTACCTATTCAGCTTCATAATATTGTTGTTTCGTTACAGGACTACAACAACATGTCCAAGTTCCTGAACAGGATACTGGGCATGCCGGTGGAGCTGCAGAACAGGCTGTTCAAGTACTTCACTGACACGCTCGCCGCTGTTATGGAGCAAGGTCAGGCAGCATTGGTTTTTTTACATAGAAATAACAATAAGTCAATCCTTCTTGGGAACCTACCACAGTCTCATTTGAGATTTGCCTTTTATTTCTGAGATGGATAATCTATATTAATATTATAAAGAGGAACTTTCACTAATGGGAAGCTACAGTATTGCCGAGTGTATTTTGTGTTAATACAAGAAATTTCACGCGGGCGATTTGGCGGGTGGAACCTAGTTGTTTAATAATTACTGTTTTATCAGTGTACAAGCCATGTGCCCGATGTGATGGGATTTCCCATCGGCAGAATGATAACTTCCACACAAACTTTGATCCCCTATTTAACCCCTTTAGGGGATGAATTTTCAATAATTCTTCCTTAGTACTTACGTACTTTATTACCGTATTTTTATGATGTACATAATAAAGAGTATTCTATCTATCTGCCTTCTTCTTACGTACGTACCTTCGTTATACAGGATGGATTTTGAGATGGTTCTGTAAGGACAGGCATGTTAACTGTTGTAGCTGCAGAAAAACCGTCTTAGGAGTAAGGAGACTGTCCTTAACTTTTTGAGCCATTTTGTCAAGATAATGGGCAATTTCCACAATTTTTTTTTTATTTCGAGAATTAAATTACTTTATGGGACCAACTGAGGTTTGAGTACTTGAAAAGACAGAAATCGCAAAAAAAAAATCTCGTACATTTTGTAGGAAGTGAGACTCGAACTTACTTTTTTACGATGGATAGACTGGCTACTAAAATATACAAAATAATCATCATCATCATCATTTTATTTTTCAAAAAACTCGCTGGCGTTGGAAAAGTTTCTTAGCCCTTGTACCTACGGACGATTTTTTAACTGCTCTGCTTAACGCCAAGAATTGAAAATCCAAGTGTACTTTTTTGCCGCGCTGGGATGTTGTTGGATTCTCAATTTTCGGCTCCACACCGAGAGCTGAAAATTCAGTGCGCGATAAAAAAAAATCGTTGAGTTAAAAAGCGCCCGTGCTACCTGTGCTAATATTTACAAATATTAGAGTTTTCCTGTGGCTCGTGTGCTCATAGTATCCTCTCGCAGCCAAGCGCAGCGGGCGCTTCGACCTGGGCATCTTGGACCTGGGCTCGTGCGGCGAGCGCGTGCGGCGCGTGCGCTGCCTGCGCTTCGTGCGGCGCCACGCCACCGGCCGCGCGCCCGTCGAGCTGCACACCGTGCACACCGAGGTACGGCCGCATTGTACTATACTCATTTTATTCCAGGTACTACATCGTCTTCGTATATAATTAACTAGCCGACCCGACAGATGTTGTCCTGCCTTTCAATAACTCATACAAAACTCTCGTAGAAAAAACGCACTGTCAGTTTTTCCCAAATTTTCCGGGCAACTTTTCCAATTTTTCTTTCCCTAAAAAAACCATATTCGGACTATAACGAGGAACATTAAAAAAAACTCTCCATCCGTTCTCAATTGATTCGCTTTATATAACAAAGAGTAACTATGGAGTTTGTTGCCCATTCATTTTCATATGAAACTACTTTTTGAAATGGGCAATTAGAATATACTGGATAACGCAAAACCCCTTGGGGCCTTTCGGGCTTCTCACTACCCGTAACGCCTGTCAAAATTATAAAAGTGACAGCCGAGATCCCGACAGTCGTGACGGACGGGTCTCGGTATGAAATGAATCATCACCCAATCACGGACAGACCGCGGCAAGTGTTGCTTAATCTTCGATCGGCTCGTGTGGCTGTTACTTAGATGGTACTTGTATAGTTGGTTCCAATAGTATCTGATGAAAATGTAAACAAATGAATCAGAAAACGTACTCTGTGGATGCAAATTTGTAGCCCCACTTACAAATTGATTGCTTTGATTTGGTTATTTAAGTACCTAAGTACTTAACCCGAAATTCTAATTTTAAAGCACCTTAAAGATGATTTTCATTTGACAATATTGAGTTTAATTTTATAACCTCAATTTTTGTTAATGATTTTGCAATTACAATTAATAATGTTATTCAAACAATAATTATCAGAAAAAGTGGTGAGATATAAATTAAAACCTTCTAAGTACAGATGAATGTGTTACTAATTCCCTTTAGTGAGCGGTTGCGTAAGAAATTAATCTGAACAGGGTTGGTTTACACTGTCGTCACATACTTTTAGAACAGACCATACCGAACCGTACCTTAGTTGTCGCTCAGTAATTTGAACCTTACACTAACTTATTCCTCGTTGATCTATTTCTTGCAAGCTGTCTGGATCTGTGCCCGGTTGATGGCAATAAGCTCGCCCCCTATTACATGGGACTTAAACATAACTGGCGAAATGTGGGTGTACTATAAGAACACTTTTGCCGAACCGTTTTTATTTGATATGGTACTAACTTTTTATTCTTAATCCACAGCGCGGCATGGACTGGGCAGAAGCCCTAGAGAAGTGGTCGGAGCTGACGGGGCCCAAGGAAGGCTTCTACTTGTCGCAGCAAGCGCGCAACAACAAGTACACGGCCGTGCTGTGCGTATCCGCCGTCACGAGCACCAAGAAGGAGAAGATCACTAAGAAGGATATCATGTTCCAGATATACAGGTCAGTTGGGACACCGGCTTACTTGCTTTGATTTATAAATTTTTACCTTAAGGCGAAAGCGCCAGGGTAGCCCGCAACATTCAAGTTCTCTTACGTTTTTTTCCAATTAACAACTCACTTTCAGGTTGGATGTTGTTCAAAATATGATTCTCGACCGTAACAAATATGTATATCTATGCATGAATGTGGTCATAATCTGTCTCTTAATACGACGATATTTTACCGGGTCACAAAGTTGAGACAGCTAGTCATGCAGATCAGGAGCATAGGTTTTCCATGAAGGATTTTGCAAATTTGTTGTAGCTGTAGGAAGCGGCGTGAAGGATGGGCGTTTTCTAAGCAAGTGCCGACTCTCCTACTTACAATCCTTTCACAGTTATTTTTCCTATGACAGCAGCGATCTAATAGCAACCTTATTGTAACCAAAATAAAGATCACTGTAATTTTGACACGGTTGAAAATGTGAAATTGAGAGAAAATCAAATTACTGTAAAAGGACTGTAACTTTTTATTCCGAAAATGCACCCTTCTGTGGCATCATCCGCGTGAACGAAGCCGCGGGTAAAAGCTTGTGTTTTAATAACTTGTGTTTTATTTCGCAGGCCTAATACCGGTCTACAGCTGCGACTGGAATCCCTAGCGGAGATCGACAAGAAGTACCGTAAAGTGGAAAGCAGCGAAGCAGAGTCATGGTGGCGCGCGCAGTACACCGCGTCGCAGCGCGTGTGCAGCCACGCGTACTGGCGCGCCGTCTGCAGGAACGCGGCCGACTGCGAGGTACATACAGCTTGCCTAAATAAGTATGCGCTTCGGGAACCATCATCTGTCTTCGGAAATACGAACGCGCGATGATAAGATCTAATATAGAGTTACTACCGTGGAAGTTCTTGCTTATTATGTATTAGGTATTAATAGCCCTCTTCACCGTATCCGTCGACAGCGACCGAGACTAATTTTCTATCCTTTCGTGAGCCCTCTGACGACTAGCTAGGCCAAATTTGGTCTTAACCAATCGGTCACATTGTATTAACATGTTTACAAAATTATAGATTGACAACTATGCAATTCCAAAAAACTTTTCAAAACTTTTGAGGGACAAATGACGATCTGAAGCCGGAGTAGGGACCCGACAGATATAATACTTCATGCTAACGCGCAATGATAGGTGTACTACACTGCTGGACTGGACCAAGGGATCAAGTATCCCACATCGACCGGACCCATGCTTCTGGCATCCCACGCATTCGACTTTCACCAGAAGCCTAATTCCTGTAATTAAAAACGTTCAAAATCTAGACACAATCTCATCTCAGTGACCATCAATGTCAAAAACTTGTTGAAAATGTAAGTAAATTAGAGGTATTTTTGACAGATTGAGATTAGAATGCGAACGTTCTTAAAAATACGGGAATTGCCCTCTGGTCATCGGTCCGCCTCGCGGGACTGCCCGACGCTACGCGGACCGCCCGGTACGCGGTCGCGACTTTATAACCTACATTTCATGTTACGTTTCACGTATGTGTGCCCACCAGTAGCCTAAAACAAGTTTTATTCCCCATTCGAATAACTCGAAAAAGAATTATTGAAGTAAATGTGGGTGTACTATAGTACACCTCTGCCCAACCCTTCGGGGAAACAAGGCGTGATGTTATGTTAGTATTTAGAATTATCAAAATAGGATAGGCGCATTTATCGCATTAGATTATCCTGTAACGGTAGATGTAAGAAGAAAATAATTAAATAAATTTTGTGTGAGTCTATGAACTAATCATTATGAACAACTTTTAACTATGGGACCAAAGCAGCTGTTACATGTTACATACATTTTGTCGAGTTATGTGAACATAAATGCATGGATAGTTGATAATTTTTTTTGTACCTAATGATGAGTTTAATGATCCCTTTTACAATATTGAGCTATTTTCATTACAACTTGTACTTTTATCAAAAAATCCAAAATAGAATGTTTTAACGGGTGTAAAACGAAGCCGAGAGTCACGTGTACTCCCAGTCATTGTTATAAATTAATTTTAAATCCCCTTACAACTCCTATACCGCGGGTCTTTTAACGCATCACTCTGCTCTGGGCCTTATTATACCTTATATATCTAATACAGGCGCAATGTTAAGTTCAACTTTTTGTGCAGGTGGGCCTGCGCGTGCGTACGCACCACGTGTTGTCGGGCTCGGTGCTAGCGGTGTGGGCGCGCGTGGAGCACGTGCTGGCGGCGCGCGCGCACCTCAACAAGATGCAGGTCGTGCGCATCAAAGCCGACGACGGACTCAAGATCGTCGGTACGTACTACACACAACGCGTCTATACTTATATTATAAATGCAAAAGTAACCCTGTCTGTTACCTTTTCACATAAATATTGCAATATGTTAATCCTTCTTGGGGTCCCACCACAGTCTCATTTGTGGTTTGTCTATTATTTCTCAGATGGATTATTGATTAATAATACTTTACATTAGTATCATCAGTGTACAAGCCGTGCACCCACTCGCCCGATGATGATGCTTATTTAACCCCCTTAGGGGATTAATTTTCAAAAATCATTTCTTTATTTGAGAAACTTGCGAAAATTTCATGCTTGCATGCATGGTTTAAGTTGTGCGTTGTCTTTCAGGGAATTTAAGATTTTTATTAAGTAGAAGATGACATAACATTGTCATGTTCCAGGTACGCTGATTCCAAAGAACTGTGTAGAGCCGCTGAAGGAGGCGCTCTCGTCAGACGCGGTGTCAGTCAGCGAGCAGAAGTTCGAGCAGACAGACGCGCTCAAATGAACCGCACCATAGTTCCTCTCTCTTTGTTTTATTACTCTCCGGCGCGACCGCTCGGTCGACAGTCAGCACTGACTGAGTCGCGGAGCTACGACTGATTAATAGAACACCCTTTGAGTGTTTGACAACTGACGTTCGAATCGGACTGTGTGTCGCGAGGTACTGGCGAAGTATTTACTGTTGATGTAAGTAGTGTGTCGCGCTTATGTAAAGAAGGCCTAAAGATGTTTTTTGTGTAGCTGTCGCAGACTTAGTATTTGATTACGGCTTCAAATTAGAGGCCTAATTATTGTCTCTAGCAATGAAAAGTCACAAAATAATAGTAGATATATTGTGTATCCTAAGAATGTTCTACTTTATAAAATAGTCTTATTCTCAGCTGTGTACTACAAAATAACTTCTCCCATATCACGACACCATTGCCTCGTAACATAATGTTTATGTTCAAGTATTACATATCGTAAGTCAATTTGTATTGGAACTGAAGATAATAAATAACACACACAGTCCATCTATGATATTATAGGCAAGTTCGCAAACACTGAAAGGGGACGCGTCGGTTTCGAGACGGCGCGATTGTGTAAGGTGGCGTGTCGATGACGTCACGACTGCGGCATGCGTGACGGTACTGCGGCAGAGCAGGCCTAGCAACAAGACATGTCATTATTGTGTGAGATATGGCTTACCTTGGTACATGTCACACGGCTGGGCGGAGTGTCAAATTGATGTTGTGATCGGCTCTGTATACAGCGTTATTTTAAATTAGCTAGCTACTCCGCAGACGTGATGGATATCGATATCTAAACACGATAAAATAAAAATAAAAGATTTGATTTTTTTTTTTTGGGGAGGTCAACGACCGCTCTTAGTGTTGTTACTTGCCAGTATGAGTTGAGAAAAACTGTTTTCTTATGTTTTATCGTGTTTAGATATCCCATCACGTCTGTGAATTTACACAAAAAAAGTTAGTCACTTGAAATGTCAGTTTAGAAAATCTGTTTTGTCAATAAATGCGGTCTATGACCCCACAAAAAAAAACATCAAATTAATGAATTTTTTGTTTTATCATGTTTAGATATCGATACTCATCGCGTCTGCAGAGTTTAGCTAGCCAATTTAAAATAACCCTCTATTTAACTTATTCGCTTTTTTCTTGCCCCCATACTTTGTCTTGTGATGAAATAGTAAAGTCAATCTAGCCTATTTAATATTTTGTTAATAATGATTATATCAGAGAGTAACATGTCACGACAAGCAATTAATATTTGGTTTGAGTTGCGCGCACGCACGGCGTATGTGATGACGTCACGACACAAGTTTAGTGAGAATGATCTACATGCACGAGTGCATAAGATTTATTTTAAGTAATTTACGTATTTTTACTTATTCTTTACGACCCTGAACCTCAAGCTTTTTGAGCGCTTCATATTTTTGTAACTTTCAATTATTATACATGACGAAGTCAATATTGCGGTACATTCTTGTATACGAATTCAATGGAATTTTAATTTTTTGTACAAATATCCTAGTGTTTTTTTTTTATTATTTAATTGTTCGATGTTATAATTTCTTTTACTTTACTCTTCTTATCGACTGTCGCAGACAATCCGAGGATGTAACATAGTTTTAAAATAAATACTAATTATTGTATGTTTATCGGATGTTGGCATACTATATTTGTATCGAACGCACGTGCAATATCGTATTCTATGTTCCCACCAGTCTTTCTAAATATGAAAATACTAAGCGAAAAAGCGAGGCGCGAAAAAAGAATGTGTTTTGATTGTAGGCAGAGATGTTACTTATGGTGATTTTAAATTATAATCGAATTGCTAGTCTGTAATCTAACTAAATCGATTCGACATAATATAGAAGTTGCTACATTCACTCTAGTTACATTCCCAGGCGCAAATTGATAGTTCCGTTCGCTTTTCATACTCAACTTCAGAAGCCCAATTCCCGTAATTAAAAACGTTCAAAATCTAGTCGCAATCTCATCTCAGCGACAGTCAATGTCAAAAATGTAGGGAAATTATAGGTATTTTTGACATATTGAGATGTGAGATCAGACTGAACATTCTTAAAATTATGGGAATTGTCCCTCTAATACTATGGTTGTATAAACATACGCTTAATGACCTCATACAGCCTCTGTATTGTCTCGAACTGAATTTAAGTATTAAATATGTTTCATAAAATCAAATTACTCAAAGATATTCTGTACCTATAGCTGTTACTTTACTCTCAATTAATTTGTACGGCTTATTTTAATAATGTTCAAGTTAGAAGTGTCAAAACTAAATTTTCTAAGTGTTATAAAATACCTTAGAATCACTAGAAAAGTACTAAAATCGAAACATTCTTCTATGTTCCGTTCTCTCTAAGATTGACAAAAATAGTGACGATTAACAACAATGGACTGAAAACTGTTTTCGATGTTAATATTTTTCTAGTAGAGTATATTTAAGTGGATATTAATATAATCGACACGTGAATTTAATATGTAGTTGCTACAACGCAACCATAGGTTTGTATAAAGGGTAATATCGGGACGTCTAATGGCCAAAATGGTTCCATAGTGTCACTTAATCTCGTCTACATTTCTTAAATGTGTAAAAATTAAAGACAAAAAATAAATGTGTATATAATTTAGTTTTGGTTTTATTTTATTTTCCTTTAGAATTCTTACCAAACTGTAAAAACATAGGTAACCTTCCTTTTGCAATTCGCCGCAGTTGGGTAAAAATGGCAAAGATTAGAATTTGCAGTTCCAGCCACACTGAGGTGTTACCATGAATACCATGAAGCTATAGACAACTTCATGGTTGTTACATACCGACAAGCAATGGTGCCAACACGACGGCAAGGGACAAGATATTATAACTTCATGTTTCCCGCCTAAAGTTACGTTTTGTTTCTACGTTTTAATTTCTAACATTTCAGGCTGTGACGTTTAGTACATTGTTGTCTTAACACTCTTTGACATTTTCAATAGATGTGAAATGTCAATTTTGTCATTTTTACGGAAGAAAAATGGTCGGTTTGCTCAAGTCTGTTGTTTTCTTTTAGAATTTGACTAAAAAAATTATAGGTGTGTCTCAAACATGACTGAGAAAGAAATTTCTGTAGAAGAACTCGAAGAAACGGTGAGTCAACAGTTTTATTTATTGATATTATTAGATAATAAAGTACAGTTAATCGCGGATAGAAATGTAGGTCACAGAGCCGCATCTTCACTATAAATAATAAACTGTTGGATTATAAACAGCTGGAGGGCTGAATGAAGCAAGTATCCTTTACTCAAATAGCACCATAACCTGACGTCATGACAAACGATATTATATTTTTTTTCGACAATACCAGTAGGTAGGAATGTAAACAGTCTGTTTACACATCCTCATTCGAATTCTTCAAATATTTACATCATTTTGTACGTTGAAGCCTAAACAGCAATTTATTTAAAATTGAATATTAACTATAGTTCTATTATATTTTTCTGCCATTTGAGTTCATTCAGAAAATGATATTTCTCAGATAATTTTTTGTGGTCTGTTTTATGGACAACCTTTGTATCTTCTGATCTGACATGTGATGCCCATTATCACATCACATACAGCAGCTATTGTGTTCAACACACACACACACACACATAAAATCTCAATGTGCTGGTGTCACTTTCATTCAATGATCCACACTAACACAATAGCAAATATATCCAGGTACATTTCAAAGCCTATTAAAATATCAATGTATTTAATATAATATAATTGTATGTGTTTTAGTTATTACAAGGGGATTTTCCATCGGCAAAAATTGCACACTTCCAAATAAACTTTCATCCCCTATTTAACGCCTGTAGAGAATGAACTTTAAAAATATTTCCTTATTTATGGAACTCTTCATCCAAAATTTTATGGTTCTAGACCCAGCAGTTTAGGCTGTGCATTGCCAGTGAGCGAATGAATTAGAGATTTTTATTATGTAGATTGGTCTATGCTCTACATTCTTATTAAAACAATTTAAGATCCCATATTTGGTAGGCGGTCAGCCTTGATAGTTTTCTATCTTTGAAGTGCTCATTACATTATATTTTAATTTAAACTTCTTAAATCTAGTGCAGTGTTTCCTTATAAAACTAAAAATGGGTATAATCTGCTGCTTCATACAACTTGTTTTATCATCTATTCACAAATAAATGAGCATGCTCTAATTTTTCTCATAAAATTTTAAAACCTCTAGTTGGTGTGTGTATGTTAGGTGAAGCGGACAGATGAGCAGTTGGACCTGATGGAGTGGAAGATGGACAATGTGGAGAAGGAGCTGGTGGCGCCCATCAACACACAGGACATGTGCATCATGCATCTGCTCAAGTCTGTCTCTGAGGTGAGAGTGGAAATTTACAGTAAGTTTGTGATCGGCTGGGATTTACTTTACCTAAAACTGTTTTGTATGGGGTTGAGTGTGGAATGTATAATGTATATGCCATGGAGCAAAATATTTTTAAATTAGGATAATTTTCTAATAGTTTAGCAATTTGAAAACTGAATTATGACATCAAGGAGATTTAAAATAAATACACTGTTAAAAATATAAACATTTTTTGTGTCAAATGCTACTTAATACTTGAAACTACTTATGATTAATGTCCTCTTTGCCGAATTGTTTTTTTAAGTCTCTCCCTTTTGCAACTATGTAGTACATTTTTAAATTACCTACTTTTGTTACTTTTGCCAGTACACAAAGTAATTTAGTGGAAAAGTAGGACAGAGGCACAAGATTTAATTGGCGCGCTTTTGTAAATAAAATTAGCATAATTATGCCAATTTTCTAACATATAAAGTGAAGTGTACAACCAAAAACATCTCTACATATTAGCAGTGGGAACATCGTGAAAATGACTCATGTTTAGTTGTGATTGTGAATATTATGTTACTATAAAAAATCAAATATAGTCAGAAGGACAACTTTGAATGACAAACGCAATTAAGTCACTGAGCTGGGCCGCTTAGCAAGTTATTAATGCCGTCCAGCTAAAACTAGGTATATCTTTGCGTTTCATGTCCCCAATACCAAAGAATTTAGCACATTCAAAGGTAAAATACTTTGATGCATAAAGAGCCCAGAATAGTCATGGGTAGTTAGAACAGAACAGTTTAAACTGACACAGTTCCAAAATGCTTAAAGAAAAGTCTTGTTTGGTTTCCAAGCCGAGATGGTTATCTGAATAGTAATACTTCTGTCTTGTCCACTATTTGCCTCATATAAATTCCTATGAAGTTGCATTACTAACAATGGGTTAGTCACTTGTCTATGACTCCACAGATAGTGTGACCAATTTAGTACTTGCGCATGTTCAGAGTTGAGGATGCTTTGACACATTAAGATATCACACGTAATTAATATTTTATTAACACAATAGGCTATTAATATCAAGCAATGCAGGAAAAAGACATCAGCTCAAATATTTTAACTAATATGCAATAAAATAAATTGAGGGCCTAAAACCGTATCAAGATAAAAAAGCTACCAAATCTTCTTCAGAGAGTTTGAACTGAACAAATGCGGTGGCAGCAATGCGGCCTTATTAATGATGGACATACGCTTCGCCCAAGTTGGTCCACACCAGTAGCCTCAGCTAAGCATAAGCTTTTTCTAACAAAAATAAAATAACATCACGCCTAACCCTTCTCGGAGAACAGCCGTCATGTTATGTTTGTTCTAAACCAGGCCTAATTATTTGTTCATTAAAAAAATACCTGTTGACTTGTCGAAGAGTATTTGCTGTCCTCTTCCTGCCCTGTTGTAATTTACGTTGAACTTTTATCTAAGTACATAATTATGCATACGCCCACTAACTAAATGCAGCGCCGGTCAACCCAATATGTAGAAGATAATATGTATGTATAAATATAATATTTATTTTTCAGCCAATGCGTTAGTGTCGTGACAGGTCAGATTACTGATTATACAGTCATGTTGCTTATGGCTTGCTGTTTTTCTGTTATCATAGTAGCTAATTAATTACAGGCACAATTAAGATTTGTACCAAGTTTCAACAATAGGCAATGTTGCACTGAGTCAGCTTTTATGTAAATATTGTTTCCTTAACAACTTCGCTGCCAGCTCCGCAAATTAGCGGGGTGCGGGGTGAGCGCGGGGTGCCGGCCCCGCTAATATGCGGAGTAGCGCCGCTCGGTTTCTATGAATTAGTACGCGCCCGGCACTGCGCTTGGCAACACGTTTGTAGGCTCGGCACTGAATGTGTTAAATTCCACTGAGGTCGATGAAATTAAATCTTAACGTTATTCTGCACAAAAACCAACACTTATTAGGAAAGTGATTTGTCATTGAAACATCCTGTATTAAAAAAAACCTTTCCTCATTATTTCTGGGATGAAATAATGAAAAAAGTTTTTTTTTTATACAGGCCTTACAATATCGATTCACTAAAGTTTCACCAAAACTATTGACTAATTTTCATTTTACAACCAACGTTTCGTATACTATTTATTTCGCAAACAACTTGTTCTGCAAAATATGTTTCGTTTTAAAAACACTCGTTTTATAAACATTCATTTGGCAAACACTTATTAAATGCATCATTCATTTAATGCTTCATTCATTTAATGCTTCATTTTATTTAATGCATTTTTTGGCATACATTTAATAATCCATAATAATTGACTCATCTATCGCATACCCCAAAAGTCAAGGTCAACAAACCAAAATATTTTTATGCTCAAATCTTAAAATATTACCTTGTGACAAGCTTTGGGGTCAAGAGCATTTTCAAGGTCAATGACAGACGTCTCGAAGTAAGGCGTGATCGACGGAGCCCCGCGAAGCGGGGCTCCTATTTCTGGATGGTTTAAAAAAAATAACCACGAAGGGGTCTGAAAGAGCCCGCCATCCCCTTCTAACCTAACCTGTCCGAGTCGGGGTGCCCCAAGTCTCGATCCCGCTTCGCTCGCTCTTGCATCCTAAGTTCTGCCATCTTCATAGTATGCCAAGTCAAATTGTATGTTCATACCATGTAAAAATATTTGTCAAATAAAAGTTTATCCGATAATTATTTTGTTAAGTGAATTATTTGGTAAACTTGTTGTTTAACGCGTTACCTGCTAAATTATTAGTAGCACACTAACCCTTTGCGGCAAACGCTCTTACGCGTTCAATAAAAAATTCGTGTGGTGCTATGAACGCTTATGCGCGGTTGTTTCCGAAACAATAGAAATGAACAATGAACGCACAGGTGCGGCGCGCCGCACTTGAAGAAAGTTATGTAAATTGGGTGGACGCGCATACGCGTCGCAAGCAATAAAATTATGGCAAAAGTCCGAAAAATGCGCATGCGCGTCGTTCGCACAGAATGCGTTAATGATGAAATGACAAATAATGTTTTTGCTAATCGTTGCTTGTCAAGTAAAAATGTATGAATTAATTTTTGGTGAACTGACCGGTCACCTACAATATCATTTCGCACACCAACCATCAGATTTTAAAAAGAAAGAAAATTCGTTCGTTCGTAATCTTCTTTACGAACGAACGAATTTTCTGTATTGCGGTTGTCAGAGAGACGTTGTGGTGCAGGTAAACGGATAATTGGGACACTCCAGCCGATGGGACATAGTCTGATCAAGAGCACCGCACTCGCAATGAGTGTTGGATGAATCGATCATACATACCCCATTTCGCCAGATTATCTTATCAGCGGCCGACTTGGGTACGCAATGGATTCAGTGCTTTCCAAATGGGCCACTGCAGTTCACAACCGACGACCCAATCAGATGAAACCGAAACATAATATAAATAAGTACGTACATATTTTTACAGTGAGCTTAATTATTTCTATATCCATTTTTCACCAGTTCACTCAGTGCAACAGTCATCAAATAAAAATTATAATAAAAGTAAAAAACTCTTCCCCGTTCTCTATGAAAACCAACAAGCCACAAGGTCATGCTTATCGATATATAGCTGTCAGCTGGGCTTGGCTGTGGTACGAAGTCGAAGCCTGGTCCAAAGCCTCTGAAGTCGGGGCCGCTTTACGGCTTAACTAGGCGTTGCGGACTTTCAGTGTCGCGACTTCGATATGCGTCTGATTAAATGAGGCGGCTCGTTACTGATAAGGGGGCAATGGTTGGTGAATAAAGGCCTTCTGGTGAAATACGGTATGCTTGAAGATTTTACACAGATTATTATCGAAACCACAAAGATATCCTGCAACCTTGGTCTGGGTTCTCGCCGTATGGCGAGAGCAAATCTCACCATCCGTCCGAGGACTAAAAAATCGCTGTGGGTTATAGGCATGAGGAAAATATTTCCTACTGTATGCTAATCAAACTAATAGATACAATTTTTGGCGTAGAAAAAATTATAAAACTTTTCTTTATTCTTTGAAGAATAGAATCCTCCGGCAGTAACGAGCCGTTTCGTGCAATTGTAACAAAATAGATGATATTATTATTCATGTATATGTTATGTCTACTGTCCAGCTTCCGTTCTCTATATTATGTTCATTTTCTGTCTCCTATTCGTTACTTCTTGTTCACAAACCCATCAGGATACTTCAAGATATGGGACACCATATTCATGTCATTAGTTGTTTTCTTTCCATCTTGTGCGTACTATTGACACAGACAAAAATCTTGGTTTCAAGATGTCACGTAACTAAACACTTCAAAAATATGATTTGAGGGTCAAAAATATTAGAACAGAGTTTATTTTTTAACCGGAAATCAAAATATTGTTTCATAGTTTTTGACTGTGTCAATTTTGTAAAATAGTAAGTCAACTCCGACTAACAAAATTAAAATCATAAATACACAATTGCTGCAGAAACTTGGCAAAATAATGCAAGTTTCAATGCAAAAAAGACTAGACTTCAAAGGTGTAAACGTGTGAAATTCTTCAAAAGCCAAGCCCTTCACTTGCGTTAGCCGGAGCTGACCTACACATCACGATCTCCCCATAACACTATGCTGTACACACAGGTGCGTTCGGACTACCAGCAACTTCGGCGCGAGCTGGTGGAAGTGCAGGCGTTGCAGCGGGAGCTGTCCTCGAGGCTCCGCACGCAACTGCGGCTGGTGCACGGCAAGTTCGCGAGACTTCGGCAGCGCCTCGCCGCGGCCTCCCCGCCCCGCTGAACTGCTCCCACCCCTCTCATGTCTCACACATCTTAAGTGACATTACACCCCGTATTCTGGGTCGGACTTAGCAATTTTTGTGGAGCCTTATTTCAATTGTTAATTATGAAATGAGAATTTGATATACAATAAGGCGGATTTAAGAAACTACTGAGGTTTCTTGAATTTTCGAGACAAAATGAAGACTTGATTACTTCGAATGGATCTAATGATTCTAGTTGAAGTTTATTTATGATAGAACTTTATATAAATATATTAGTGTCTCAGAGTTTGTGACATTTTCTATGCAATATTTTTGCTTTTTCGATGTTGAGTTTCTTCTTTGTTTATGGTATTTTATAACAGCTTAACCGCTGTGTTTCGATGTCTATTTTTATTCAAATATTATGAATAAGTTATCCGGGCCTAATTAATCGACTTATGTGTGCAATAATTTATATTTAAAAATTGTTGTTATTATCCAAAAACGTTTAAAATATATTCTAAATTATAAAAGTTTAGGTAGGACGATAGAAATCTGCAATAATTAATGAGAACAAAAAATAAATAAATAATACCTAAATTCATAGAAAAAATCCTAAAAACTATAACAAAGACATGAGAGGTTGTACCTCCTAACTATCTTAAAGTAATTAAGTAGTGTGATTAGTGCCCTATAGTAAGTATGAGATTATTAACTATGTGCCAATATTACTAGATAATATGTAACGGTAAGCGCGACGGCACTCAGCACTGTCTTGATCTCACGCCGAGGTCGTGGCGAGGAACGTTCTAAACTTCTGTCTTTCATACAAAAACTAGCCTCGAATTTTTTTTAACCGATTCGTTGCGATGTCTAATTTCGCTAACTTCTAACTGTGGCGTCGAACAAAAATAACGTGACACTGTTCAGTGCCCAACGCCATACGATTAGATGACACGCATCTGTGCCTTCAGCCAACTTAATTGAAGGAGTTACCATCGATTTTAAAATGACACACATCCGTGCCTAACGCCTCACGCAAAAAAAAGTGATGGCACTGAAACGTGCCATCCGCAACGAATCGGTTAATTAAGTATACTTGCTTGACGGGGTACGCACTTTCGTAACCGTTTTTTTTTTTTCATGCGACATTAATATGTATCAACCAATAACTTCCTATGATTTAAAACTTTTACTAGTAAAATCTTTTTATTTGTTTAAAAAAAAGTAGTTGTCTGATCAGACGACATCGACATCTAGAAAGATTTATGAAAACAAGTAGTAGTAGTTTTCTTAAATATTCTTTATAGGATACTGAATAGGGATTCGAAAGTTCATTCTCGGCTTATTAAACATCATAATGATTTTGAAATTTATCAATATTATTATGATTCAATATTCAAAGCATCTTATGACTTTTGTATGGAAGACAGAATCTCGCCACACCTTGCCTCACTAGTCCTTATCTGTTTAGTTACTGTTAGAGACCCATAGGTGCGTTTGTATGTAGTAAGTCGGTGCTAAACGGATGCGGGAGGCCGTCCGGTGTTGTGGGCGAAAGGAGGTAGGATCCAGCGATGTAGTGGCAGGAGTTAGGCCTCGGGGGAGAATTATCTTAAAAAAGGGATATTCGGATGCACTTTTGTGAGATTTAGAAAAAAAAGTTATCCCAAAATTCTTGTAGCATTGTGTTTAAAAGTTAATTCAGAAAAATAATTGCACAAATTCTGCAAAAATTATCGAAAATTATTTACGTCAAAAATTATGATATTAAAATTATCCCTATAATTAAGTAGAGGCACTTATGTCATGAGTACGCGTATGTCTTATCGGAATGTATGGTCATGTGAGAAAGTTTAGGAGTGGTTGGTCCAGGCACTAGGTACCATAGATAGCAATATTTGACCTTAGAATCGAATTACAAGGTCAATTCGAAGAGCATCTGGAACGAATTTAAAAATCGAGTGCTAAACGAATAATGATAATAAAATGTAGTCGAATTATTATTAAAATGTTTGTTTACTAATTATTGAGATTTTTTTATTTAAATGGCTTTGCATCGGTGTATGGAATGATCATGAATGTCTTATATTCTTATGCATTTGGGCTAGAGACGGCATATAAAGATAAAACTACTAAATAGTATAGACAATTAATCATTTGTGCATACTGACGATTTGGACCTTACTTCTCCCCCTAAAAATGCACGAAATAAGAACTAGTAATTTTAGGCTCAGATATGCCGTCTCCATGTCCTATAGTCTACCATAATGTCTTCCAATCTATAGACATTCTTCGGAATGGTTGGCAAATCAAGTTGCCACGTCTGGAAGATTGGAAGATGAGTATAGTTAGCTTGTATACATATTTGAGTTTTGTTTTTACTGTCGTTTTGTAGCTTATAAATTTTGTATTTAGATGACATCTATTCATTATTAGCCATTTATTTTGTATTTTTCATATTTTATTTTCCATAATTGTTTACATTTTAGTAGTTTTGGAACGAAGTTCTTTAACGCGGCTTGCGGTAGGAGTAAACTGGTAGAAATCGTCACGTAACGAAAAAGCGTTATGCCCCCTCCATGCGACTTTCTCTCTTTCTCTGTGTCTCTTTCTGTTATATATAATAGAGAGAGAAAGTGTGAATTTGGTCAAAATGAAAATCCGACATTGCGGCTGCGAAAATATTCAATTATTTCGTCATGGGGGTCGTTTTCATAGTTTTTGAGGGTGCTAAGGACGTTGTTTTTGTTTTAAATCATACGTGAGAAGGAACTTCGTTCCGGACTGGGGTCACCGGATCGCGCACTTTTTTTTTACATTTTTAAAGTTCCCTGTTCAAACAGGGAGGGACCCTGTTTATTTCATAAATAAGACTGTTGACGTCTTCGGGCGTAAAATCTCAGTTTGTTAGTAGTCGTAAGGTACAGTCAGCAATACAATTCACAATTTTAGCAAATTAATCGCACATATCAAGCACTTGCATGTTTTAAATTAACACATTTATTATTGTATGGCTAGGATAAATTAAATGCCTTTTGTATTCAAAGAATTTCATAAATGAATTATGAAGGAAATTGGAATTCTTTAAATGTGAAAGTCTCGATATTTGAAAGATGAGAGCTATTCAAGTGTAGAAATCATTGCTTGTTTATAAAAAAAGTCCTCTTGGGGTTGTATTCAAATATTTTATTGTTTCAATAATCACGTTTTATTTTACTTATTTACTTTAAAAACTATGCTCAAATATTTACTCTATAGTATTACTAACTTAAGTGTGTACCTGAAAGCTCTCATCTTCAAGAGGCACGGCTCACCTAAACTTAGTCAAAATACTAGTTGTAGTTTAAGAAAAATACATGTCTGATACTATGTGTAAGTAATGTCTAAATTACCAAGTATACCTGATTTATCTAGACTAGTTAGTCATAAACTCAATGTTATGGTTTTTGATATAGTTTTTTATAGAGGGGTTGTACGGGATATTTCAATGGAATGGGACTGTCGATGTTGTTGATAGATAAGCTAATTAAATGTAATAATAACTTTTTTTATTTATTTTGATCTTTTTTTTTGTACTGGACCATACCTGGTAACCTTCAGGTTACGTGTGGAAATATTAAAGGTCGAAGTTCAAACTTTTTTTGACATTTTTTTTACGACAACAAGTTTTAAATGTTATAACTTAACTTTAAATACTCCCGCGATCCCTGTTCCGTTGCATGCACCCATAAGTATAATGTTTTGCGTGCGTTTCATTGCGGGCTACCGTAAACAGCGAATTTTCCCGCCAAAAATAAAAGTCTTCACCCAGTAATTATTTTTGCACAGTTATCTACTTAGTTTGTTATACAGAATGCGTAAATGGCGGCTTCATGATCGGTATTACAGGTTGTATTTTTACACCCTGTATGTATTTCCTAAACACTTTATTATCAGAAAGGAAGTTGCATAAACTAACTTAGATGCGACTCGCATTTTACTAATACCCAAAGCCTGTCAGCACCTTTGGTCGAAAATGCAGCTTCAAGTTCCAACAATAAAAAAATGACGTGGTAAGAGTTATATTTACTCGGGGGATTAATTAAAAATATGTAGTGCATTGCACCTGAAATGTCGTGCGTGAAAGTTAGCTAGCATGCATCAGTAATCGCATAGCTCAACCATCTTATTCAATCAACTCAACGATCCGACACTCAACAATAATATTTTCTTGTTTTTTTTTTTTGCTTTCGTTTAACTATCAACATCAGAAACAGTCCACAAACGAGCCAGGGATCGTGACACATCGTTAAAAAGAGTCGCTAAATCAGTATGTTGTAACTTACGAAGAGAGGGCCGTACGAACTTGTAACTTAGTGTTTAGTTGTTGGATAGAGAATCACTAGCGTCGATGTTGTGGACAACTAGAATTGAGACTTCTAGTTTAAATGATTTCTTGCATGCTGTTTGTCTGTTTAAAGCTCTTAATAAACCATTTTCGATCAAGAGCTGTGTCAAAGCAGTCCATTTGCTGACTCTTAAGATGTTGATTTAAAAAAAAGGAACAAAATTTTTAAGTCATGATAATGAGAATGGTTTATTAATACCTGAGAGGCCTGAGAAAGTATTGAGACGCACTGTATTTTGAATGCAAGGTAACTGTCAAATGCTGAATGTAACTGCACGGGACAATTTACAACAATCGTAACTCAAGATCAATTTAAGCCAAACAGATACTACGCAAGTTGGATCAAAAATTTCATTGGTTAGGACCAATTGAATTTGACATTGTACCAACTGCATAGTAATGCCACAAAATGCTTGCAGCTAAAATACAGAGCAGTTACTTAATACCTATTAAATAAATGCACATTAATAGATTAGCTAGAAAAAGCAGTTTATTCTCGAGTAGAACAGAATGTTATTTTTCGACGCATCGTACTTCATTGTTAGTTGTAAGCACGTCCGTACGTTAATAACAGCACGAATATTATTCCTATCAACGCGTTGTGATTATCTATATTGCTGTTTTAGTTATTCTCTGGTTGTAATCAAATGTTATGGTATGCACACGGCACTGGCGACGTGCACGACAGAATGTCTAATTCCCAAAGAGATTTAATGATACTATAGAGGCTACCAGAAGAAAATGTCGGAGAAAAACTGTGATCCCATGTCTCAGTGACGCCATCTGGCGTAATATTGGGAGAATTACTGGAAATGAATTGCTATAGTAAAATTAATAGCCAAGTTTGACATGTTACACTTGTACTGACACCAATCTTTGAATACCAACCGTCAAATACACACAACACGCACACATATCTAAGTAAATTATTATATTTTCTACATTCTTGGTAAATTACAATTAATTAATTGTAACGTTCCTGAAATAATTTCATGTACCGGTCTCCACTCCATCAGTCTGCGGAGGGCTAACAATACAAACCCGTACGTAGGTAATTGGAAATTCTGGATGATTGTTTTTTTTTTTGGAAATTGGACATTCTGAACCTATTTCAGACTGTGTGCGAAAGGCCTTAGCTTTGATAAAACAAAAATCGAGCGTAAATAAATATTAAGTATTTTTATTTTCTGCATTAAAATGGGATTTATTTTTCGATTGTTGCTTTGGAAATAATTATTAAAAAACTACCTACGGTATTATGACGCACGGTTGTTTTATTGAATGATTAAAGCTCATAGTATTGGGATACCAATGTTATAATTATTAATAAATTCTTGTAAAAACCCATTTTCGTAACGAACATCCACTAGGATGCCTACGTCATCTTCCACTAGATAAACTCGATCCTTTGGGTACTATGTCTCGATGTCCAATGTATGACAATATAATTGTGCACACTATTCCTATCTAAAGTAGTTTAATTTTTATATTTCGGGAAATATTCTGAAGATCACGAAGGGGCGAGAACTTACGTAAACATACTGATAAGGTTCAGCATTCACTACCATCGGATTATTTCCGGTTACCTTATCTGGCAGATAAGAACAAAGCCTGTCAATCCTGCACGTCTTCGTGATTTTAAGAATTTCGCGAATGATTATTGGACCTCTATCGATATCGATAAATTTTTATCGATAGATTGTGTTATGTAGATACTAAACTATTAGTAGCTACCGATATCGTTTGAGAACGCAATATACTTTCTATGTTCCTTAGGTACGTTCCAACCGTTATATTTGAATACCCTATTTCGAATTTGTTTACAAATAAAGAATATTTTACGGTTCATCTGTGTTTTCTTTTGCGAGTCGACATTCTTAAGCCACGTGTTCCTATTAGAAGTGCGAGTTTCTTACCTCCGTATTAATAACCGCGGTAGAGAATACAATCCCGAGCATGCTTTTCAATCTCGGGATTACGGGACTTCTGATGCGTAATCCCGGGATCCCGGAGCTATCTCGGGATTATACTATGTGGTTTCTAATTAGGCTTAAATGAAAAAAAAAAATTCTTAAAAAATGTTTTAAATCAGTACTAAAAGAATTTTTGTAACAGTTTGCACACAACACAAATCACATTATAGTAAGAAAAGAAAAAAGACAAACAAAAAACCATTTAGAATTTCGAAAATTCAATCGCAGAAATATCAAAGCATCCAATGTTTGACTTCCAAGCTTGTTCGTAGTTTATTGCCGACATAAGCAGCATCTGAAAACGCTCGCTCAGCGGGGCAATTACGTAACATACATAAAGTAGGAATCGGTTTCATTTTGACAGTTCAACAACATTCATTGTGCTATTTACCTTGTTGAGTAGACACATTTTCTAACTTAAGAAGCAATGGATAAGCAATTTGCTTCAAAATGATTCTGATTCTGATTGATAATGTGTTACGCAATTAGGGTGCAGGTTCTATACTGGTTGGAGGAATAGACAATAGATACTTACTTATATGCTATATCCACGAACTCCTCCATTTTTAAACAGGCTTATTTCATGTCTAATTCTATTTGCAAACCCCGATTCATTTTCTATTTGTGCTTCAGGATCTGGAGATTTCATGCTCTTGTCAATTTCCAGCTGTAACTGTAACTTTCCTTTAGTGTCAATTGTGATCGGGATTGGGAGGTTCGTGGCCTTAGCTCATCATCTGTTTGTGATCTTTCTTCTTCTTCCGTGTCATCTCGACTATTTCAACAACTCTATCAACTCTTTGCTTCCTCACTAAAGCCTGTGTAGTAACTGGAAATAAGTCATGCCATCGCAAATCCGATAATAACTGATTTTCATCATCTTTTCGTAGATTTCGCAAATAATTCAACACACCGGTCAAATCATCATTTCGTCTTTGCTTTATACGTTCCACTAAAGGATATTTTCATTTTTTTCGCAAGTGCTGAGTTTTTGCTAGACAGTTGATTTATAAGAAATTGCAAAGCGGCATCAGCTGTGCATAAAATAGCATCTCGCCGACATATTGCTTCTACTGTCAATTTAATGAGATCTGATTGGTTAGTTACCGTTGGCGTTCTGTAGTTTCTACCCACCCTCATGGAAAAAAGCTTGACTTTATGAACCTATGTAAGTATGTGTAATAAAAATACAAAATCTGAATATATTCCTTTATTCATTTGTACTTAGAAACAGATACAAAAGAAAAATATACAAAACCGCTTGGAATGCAGGAGACGGAATACTCGATGTTACCACTGTTAATATTGTGTTAATATCTTTTGAACGCCAAGCGCTATCCAATGTAATGACAAAAATTTTACATATCGCACGAAATAATAATATTGTAAAATATTTCGTCATAACTTGCGAACGTTCATGGCAAGCGTCGTTAGCGTTCAAACCAACCTTAATAATATTAATATAAATGATTTTTCAAGATTAAAAACTAAAAGACACCTATAATACTTGTTATCGCGGTGTTTACAAACATAACGTATCACAGATAAGGTAAATATGAGAGCTTAATGTCGCTCGTAAACGAATTAGAATTAATCAAAATGAGATTGAATTTGTCCTGATTTAATGTTAATATCTGACAATACTATGATTGAAGCTAAATGAATTTCTTTAAAAGAAAGAAAGAAAAGATCTTTAAGTCATCATCGGCCTAACTTTTCCACAACTATGCTGGGGTGGCTGCCAGTGTAACTGTATGCAGCTCAATACCAGTACTTTACATGTTTGAATACTATATTTAAGTGTCATAGATTTCACTGGTTTTCTTCGTAAATACCAAACATTTACAAGAAGGAGCAATCGGTTCTATTTGTAATTGGAAGCTATGAAATAAGCTGGCCACAAAAACGGTGGAAAAAAATCATCATAAACCATGCCCGTTTCGAAATGTCTTCAAATTCCAATCATAGCATCATTTAACATCGTTTACATTTAAAAAATGGCACCCTGTGTTACAAAAGTACAAATCAGACTTCACGAA
The DNA here is from genome assembly GCA_947568875.1 of Fissipunctia ypsillon. NCBI lineage: Eukaryota > Metazoa > Arthropoda > Insecta > Lepidoptera > Noctuidae > Fissipunctia > Fissipunctia ypsillon. The sequence goes on from OX387662.1 coordinate 19,987,280, forward strand.
AAAAAACTAAGAAATAAACTTAAATCTACTACATTATAATAATAATATCTAAAATGTTAATAAATTAATACAGTTAAAGTATTGTCCAATAACTTATGCTAATGTCGTGGTTTTGTAAGTTTTCACGTGGACTTGAAATTCTTAGGTAAAGAGAAGATGGATGTGTCACTCAAATACAATAAAGGGTCTCAACTGAATGCAATTTTTGGGGGCATTATTTTTCCACCCTACCATAATTGTTCAGGATTATTCTTCTTAAATGTATCGACGCCTGCATAGATAGCGACACCGCCCAAGTTTACACACTTCTCTAAAAAGGTATTTGAAGCATAAAATCTGCCTTCATGCTTAATGAATGTAGAATGATGATGATGCTTGATGTCTCTATTTTTGTTTATACCTGAGCGAAACTCCCATCGACCGTACATTGGCATACAAATGGCACTGATTTGCGTTTAGATCTTAGTATAGATAGATATTCATTTATATTCATATTTCATTTGTTTAATATAACGTCCATGTGGACTCCTTGGACAGAATTTATTGGGACTTCTTGCTATTGCAAATAAGATTTTTATTCTACAAAGATATAAGACGGGAATGAATGGCGAAATATTGGCATAATGTAAGTTGTTATCATACAGAGTTTTATAAAGCGTATATTTATTGTTGACAACGACCTCGTGGCTACCCATTCCCAACGAAAAGTTTAAATACTCAAAACATTTTGTCTACAATATAAAAACGGTACAAATATAACTACTTATAGAAAACAACAAGTGTATATTTCCGTATATTTGTTTAAGACACTATAACAAATGCGTGAAGCTAACTGCGTTGCAAATTGAATCTTAGAGACCCTAAGCTAGAGTCCATTTTAACTCTGAACATGTGAAGCGAATACTGATCCAATTATTCTATTAAGTAACAATAGGTTTATTTAGTAATTAAATCTCAAAAGTTTCATCAGTTTTACAAGTTACCCAATTTTTTAACTCATAAATTTACATTTTCATAATCAGCAAAACATGTGTTTTCAACAAAAGCACCTAATTAAACACCCGTTAATAATATATAAAATATATAATAATTATTATACACACATTACGTCAAGCAGAACTTAATTTTTGAGCAATAGTCACCATTTTCTAAGTAATCGACTGTAATCAAACATGTCGATTTTCTTGGTTCGTTTTATTTCGGTAATTACCATATTTTAGGATGATTCCGGCCTAGCGTTATCCGGTCGGCATCAGATTTCGTCGAAGATGCACATTCCTTGCACAAACAAGTGGGCACAGTCGGTGGTGAAACTGCTCGCTGTATATTAAATAAATTTCTGCAGCAGAATTTGAAACCAAGATCTCTATTTAAAATGTTGACTCAGTTTTAAGCTTCTAGCACTTCTGCAAAATCCTTTGCCAAGATAATGTTAGTTCGACATCATTTCGATGGTCACCATATTAACAGAAGGCGATCACAAGTGTGTATTTACAACACAGTGATTCAAAATTATATAATATTAATACATTTACAACATATTATTCCAAATTCAGCGCCATCTTGTAGAAAACTTTTAATATTTTCACTAATTGACACTATATTCAAAGCTCAACACAGGAATGAAACGTGCAGGAAAAAACATACCGACGTCATAATTTTGGTTTCATAATATATAATAAATATTATATTACATTAATATTTGTTCAAATGAGATTATATTTTATCAGTCCGGTAGCTATTTAAATCAAAATATTTTAACAACTATTGTAAAATTAATATTTTATGAATATTTATAAAAGATTATGGAATATAAAGCATGGATATACAAATATTGAAGATAGTTATCAAATGGAATGGTATCAAAATGTAATACAAAATGAATTTTGATAGTTTCCGACAATGTTAACAAGAAAATATTGTAAAATTGATCTTTAATCACGGTTTTGATATTTAAAACTATTTACGTTATTTCAAGCAAGTTTACCGATCCATTTCACAAAAGTATGTTGCTTAGATTGTTGAAAAGTAAATGTCTTATAGAACACAGTCTTTTCAGAAGGTACTACCACAACAGGATAGTTCCAATATGTAGAGTACAAGCATTCACCTCTATGCATCATTCATACTCAATGTAAGCTTAAATATTTGCATTCATTTTACTGGTAAAAGATAAAATAATTGGAAGTTTTTTTAAAACTGTTGGACAAAGAACCTTGTCTGTGTTTTTAAGAGTCACGATTTGTATTGTAATGTGCAACAAAATGCAACAAATAAGACAAAAATAGACTATCCACAAATTTGAGAATTATTTTGGCAATTTTAGCAAACTGCAAAGTTTTCACTGGTAATTTGTCACTCACCGCGAAATCACGACACACTCCCAAGCGATTACAAAGGTCCGTAGAAAAGCATTCGTGGTAAGTACAACGAATCAACAATTGTATAACTACTGTAACGTGGCAAGACTTCAAATATATTTGTAGATGGGCATAATGTTACATGCTGGCATTACACTGTGCGTATTTGTGCAAACATTTGTGGTATTTCATTAATACAAAATGAACTTTATCACAATACGCATAGAGTACATTTTGTATTGATCAAATAACGCGAATATTTGGGCAAATTCGCCGAGTGAAGTGGCAGCATTAATCGAACGTTTGGCCAAACTAGACAATGGGCAAACTAGACAATGAGGGTTTTCCTATTGGCATCGATACGGCGATTCCACAGTTAAGATGGAGGCATAAATTGTATGAATTTACCTTTAATTTTGCCTCCATGTTTGTCGTGTCGCAGCCAGTGGAAAAACGCCCATTCGGTCATCTTCAACAGCCGTTAAAAGACAACTGAGCTATATAACTCGCTCCACAGGCGAGTCTTCATTCAGCCCCTGCCTACACTTGTCGTCGATATCCTTCGCTTTGCCGTTGATCTTCAGATTGGCCAAGCTCACGTAGTTGCTGCGCGAAATCCCCGGCTCACGGCGCTTGGGCAAACCGGGGTCATCACTAACTTTCTTATCTACATGCTTTTTCTCAGGCACAGTGGCTAATGCCGCTATGTTGTTAATTTGTGAACTTCGTATCAAAGGAGTCAATTTTGTGCCCTGTTCTAAAGTAGCAAGTGGGGTCTTAATCCTATTGCGTCCTAAGTCTATGAACTTAGAATCTTCGGTAGGTTTCGGCTCGTATTTGGCTCTGCGGTCTCTGTAACTGAACCTCCCGTCTGCGAAGTCGGGTTTTTCGACTAAATGCCGCCGAAATATCGGCGTCATTGGCTTGCCCATGCTGGCTAGTTTGAGGTCTGACTTCAGAACGTCGTGGTGGACTGGTTTGTCAGACTCCGAGGGTCTGACCCTGTGGGAGCGTCCGATGTTACTCGGCGACGAAGGTCTTTGAACGAAGAACTTGCTCCTCGACTTGTCTTTGTCCTCGACGTCTTTATTTCTGTCTACTTCCGCAGCATTCGGCTTGAACAGTCTGCTGAGCTTTGGTGACATCAGCTTCTTTTGGAAAAAACCCGTCTTTTCCTGCGGTTTCTCTTTCTCGACAGTTTTAGGTATATTCTTGACCCCCGCAGCCATAACTGGGCTCTTAGTTAAATAATCGATGTTAAACCTTCTGCAATCGACTTCGGGTATTCTTCTCTCATGAGTCAAACATTCAGGGTTCCTTAGCACAACATCAGTGACATCGTAACTCGACTTCTTGGATAGTAGATTCTCTCCTTTCTTGACGATAGTTGCTAAGGTCTTCTTGGGGTCGACATCCATTTTGTCGAATATTTGTACGTTTCGATGCCAGGTGCTTATGGTGTCATCATCATCATCCGAGGAGTCTGTGTCCGCGTCGTCTGGGACAGTGGTACTGTTGGGGATGCTGATGTGTCTACAGAAGGGTAGAGGGTTGTCTACCTGTAATTAAATATATTTTTGTTTTTATTTTAAAATGTTTTGTGACTTTTAGTCTGTGCTGAACAAGAGACATCGCTCACTATGCGGTTATGACCAGGATTGATCGCACGACCGGCCGCAATCTTGGTCGCAGAAGCTCCGACCAAGAACACAACACAACTCTGTCCGCATCTGTCTTGCTGCACAACTTTCTGTCCGACCAGCCTAGCTATAAACAACCACTCGACAGGTTGTCGCGTAGAAAGTGACATATTTATTTCAATTCCCTGATTTGCTTTGCCCCGGACTGCAAATAGCGGTCGTTTATAATATAAATAATACCGGCCACACGACCAGCCAGCCAGTATTGTCCCACTGCAGGACAAAGGTCTCTTCTCATACAGAGAAGACACGAGCTTTAATCACCACGCTTGCTCAAGACGGGTTGGGGAGTAAACTCAGAGACAAATGTATTGGAAAAGTCACATAATTATGTAATTGTACAGATTTGAACCCCCAATCTCGTGCATGAGAGTCGAGGCTGTCACTACTGGGCCACCACGGTCGTCTATTAAAACTGACAAAATTTTCGGGTTTTGGGTTTGTTAACTGTCGTGGTTTTGGCGCTTCGTGAGCAACCCCTATATGTATTTACTCTCTTTGTTACCTCATGTTTGTAATGCGACTCCAGCCCCTCCACAGACTGGTTGCGCAGGAAGGCGGGCAGGGCTGCGTCGAACTCGCAGGGCTCCACCTTGCGCGACTTGTTCTCTTGCAGCTTGTTGAGGTGCGTGTCCGGGGAGGTGCGCTTGAGGGGGGGAGGGTCCAGCCATTTTGTTATGTCGTCCACCTGAAAAAGGCGATTAGAGCATGACTTCAAATGTTACAAAGAAGTTTAAAGAGTTGCCTAATTTTTTTTATAGCAACCTAAATTAATGGCTGCTAGAAAAACGATTTTATTCCATAAATGAATTTGATTATTCTTAAATTATCTATTTTAAATTATATTGGGATGATAATGAATATAATCTATCTATCTTGTATATGAATAAAAATGGAATACTTTTCGATGGTAAGCGCATTACTTGAGAACGGCTGAACCGATTTGGCTATTGGGTTCCGTGTGTCCGAATGAAAAACGGAACCCTTATAGAATCACTTGTGTGTCTGTCTGTCTATCTGTCCGTCTGTCACAGCCAATTTGCTCCGAATTTAATGGACCGAATAAGTTGAAATTTGGTACACATATCAATTTCTGTGACCCAAACACGGACGTGATACGTAAATAAATGAATTTTGAATTTGGGGCTCAGTGTTGGGAGACAAATTAATAAAAATAGTTTTGCACACAGTACCGTGTGACATATCAAATGAAAGGGCTTACTGTGAGGGTCTCAAATATATTCCTATCATAATTTTAAAATAAATAGTTTTAAAGTTATTTAAGAAAATTAAACCTTTCCCCCCTTTTCTCGGGGGGCGCGAGGGGATGGGGTGGCACCACCAGGCGGACGAGCCGCGGGGCACTGCGCCCACGCAGTCTTCTCTCATTGCCGCCGGCGACAGGGAATGAGGATACAATACATTAGTATCTATATCTCAACACACACCTTAGTAATGTTGATCTTGTTGCCGGCAGCGTGCAGGATGTAGCCCGCAGTGTGCAGCGCGTGGTGGCTGCGGCTGAGGTTGGTGACGGTGACGAGCGGCCGGGCCCCGATGTGTGTGGCCGACATACACTTGCCGAGCCGCCAGCTGCGCTCCGGGACCGAGAGAGTTGCGTTGGAGTTCGACTGGAATGAGGGATTGAACATTATTAAGTTACAGGATGTTTACGAGGATATAATGATGTTATCCCTTTATTTTGGGTGTCGTGCATACTGCGAGGCAACGCAAAGTGTTCGCTCCCGCCCTGCGTTCTACGATCGGCGCGGGTTTTAATGGGTCCCAGTTATTTTCTTTTTAGCGTATGGTAAAAAGTTCAAATATATTTGGCCCAAAATTCAGCTAGGCGAACGGTAACAGTAATAAAACGGTAATAGTATGAATGTTGTTTGGAACAGTGCTTCACGTCGGCGGCGGAGGCGAGGCCACTTCTCATGTAGCTTAGGGGATGAGTTTCAAAAAAAAGATGAAATACAAATACTTTCACTTGTTCATAGAAATCTTAACACCAACTTCCACGTTTGCAACTTCCAAAAAATGAAACTATCATACAAATTTTCATCTTTTCTTCTTCCTATTTAACCCCTTTTGGAGATAAATTTTTAAGAATCCTTCCGTAGCGCTCATATGTTACACAAAATTTCATGCTTCTAGAAGAACCAACGATTCAGGCTGTGCGTTATCTGTCTGAATCGTGGTTTACCACCATTAAAAAAACATACAACATAGATCCAAAGATTTTCTGTATGTCCTGCAAATCTGCCAGCAAATCTCATGTCACCTCTCTCTTTAAGTTTAACGCCCAGTTGGGCGTAAATGAACCATTACATTACCTTAAGTACTCCCGCGTCCGGCACGCTGAGCTCGCTCTCTGCTTTACTGAGGCGCGAGCAGCAACTGTCCTTCCTGGGAACCAGAAACAAAGCAAAATTATTTACTAGAAAACAAATGAATTATATTTTGATGGTGGAAGAACGAGGTTTGAAGTTTTGAAGTTCCTTCATTAAAAATGAAATATTCTCGAAAACCGATAGTCGAAAACGAAAATCGGTCAGACTCTAAAAAGCCGGCTAGTAGTCCTTTGTGTATTAAACTTACACCACACGAAACTTTATACTTTTCTCAAAGACACAATATTAATTTATCAAACAATCTGATGTTAAATGCGAGAGGGCAATTTTTGTCTGCATTTTCACAGTTATTTTGCTTGTAACTATCGTTTTTCATTGATAAATGTATTGGAAGTATTGATTTGCCGGTACTTATTTTTTTGGCCGAAAACGAAAATTGCTGAAAACTAAATTCAGTCGGCGGGCTAGTGATTAAAAGATTGACAATTCATTCCAATGAAAAACGTATCGTTAAATAAAGATTTTTAATTCCTTTTCGTTTTTGGCCGACAATTTCGGAAATGGATTTAATTTTAAATCCATTTCCGGTCGAACTCTAGCTATTACTCAGCGATAGTAGTAAACAACTGTATAAATACCGATATCCGCGATAAACTTTGCTTGCGCGATGCAGGATTCTGTGACGTCAGAGGTGTTTTTGGCATTCTTAACTTACTAGTTCGCTGGCTGGTTGCGTAGTACTAATGGAGCTCTTGATGTCGTTACGTATGTATACCTGTGCTGGCAGCAGTCGGGCGAGCCCTGTCCGCGCTGCGCCGAGCCACGCGAGTACTGCACGATGTCGGCCAGCAGCGTGGCCGGCAGTGGGCCAGGCTTGGATAGGTACATCACCATGCTCTCCAGCCAGATCTCGATTACTTCGAACGGTGGCCTGTGGGGTACACAACGAATTATCAACTTTATGCTTCAGAATGTCTTGAATTTTAAATGAAACGAACAACTTAACGAAAAGAACGAATGAACGAAATAAACGAGAAAACTATTCGTTTAGCCATAATCTATGTAAGATTTTAAAACAAACCGCAACATAAGTGCAAAAAGGCTGGACATAATTATTTTAAACCAAGATGGAATGAACGATTTGAACACGTTTCATGGCTTTAGTGTCTTTAATTTTTAGATCTCCAACTCAAATCCAAAGCTTTTATTTCAATTAAACCAATTACAGACACTTTTGAATAGGGATGATGCCTGGGTAAAAAAAAGTAATTCTATTTAGTCCGTCAGTCAGATAATAAAAAATACTTAGATAAAACGCATTAAGTTGGGGAGTGGGGGCTCGCTACGTCACAACGCAGTATAAAATCTAGCAAGGCGTGACGTCATGTTTTTAACTCAATGTATCGCCGTAATCTTTTGATTACGCAAAAAAAGAAAAATACGTGTCCAATATTTTTAAATAATCTACCTGACGGACAAAAAAAAATGTAGTCATCATCCGTATTGTCAAGGAGTCGGTCAGTCAGGAACATGAAGCTAGTTGCCCATAACCCAAAAGTACGGACAAGACACTCCATAGACACTCTTACATCAACTATTATTTGTGGCCTATTTATCTGAAAGCGACTCATTTGCAGCAGATCATTAGCAATTCCTCTAATATTTGTAAAGTGGCTACACATATTGGCTCAATCGTACTCAATTCATTTCATATCAGAATCATTATTGGGTATAAATATTGCCGCATAAAAAAAATAAAGACGATAATACCATTCTACTAAAGCGACATTTTAGACCTCCATAAGTACCGTCCGTAGTTAAAACTATTCCACAATACCTAGTATCAGGATCCAGATGGCAGGCCAGGAAGGCGATCCTGTAGAAGGGCTCGGGGCAGTTGTGGGCGTGACAGAACTTGTCTACGAACAGAGGCTCGTTCAGCCCGAAGTCTGTGCGTCGCGGCAGGAAGTCCGGGTCGGCTGATACGCGGCCTATTATCTGTGGAACACAAGTATTTTTGTATCTACAGGGTCAAAAGCTGTTACTTAGTTTGACGTACAGAATGCGTACATAACGGCTATGTGGTCTTGTTACACTCTGTATTTCCTATTCACAAGCTTGGTAAACGACAATTAAAATATTTTATACACTTCTTACCTACTATATAATAGGTTCATACATTCCGTCAATAACGAATATTCATAACTGTACAAGGACGCAGTTCAGTTCAGTTTTCTCCTCCAAGACAGACTATTCGGTGCTTGTTAGCATTCCAGTTGTACTTTATAGTACATATTAATTCCATGGTCAGACTCTACTCAAAGTCCATGTCAAATGATTTAGGCACTTTTGAACTTCAAAATTTACAAGAATATATAATTGATTCTAGTTGCCCCTTCCAAAAGGTTACGTATGGAGAAGAATGGGCAAGAAACTCCAAAGTTCTAATCCCTAAATCTTTAATAAAATATTTTGAATACATTAATTATTATGTAAGGATCGTAGCAGGTGGCGTTCTGTAGTTTCCGCCTGTCCCCATGGGAAGTAGGCGTGAGTTTTTGTAATTATAATTATATGAGAAGACGATATACCTGGAATTTAATTACTATACTGCAATAGGTACAAAGGTACTAAAAATTAAGCCATGACAGATTTATTTATTTATTAAAGAACACCAACAGCATATACATTCAACATTGTTTTATAAAAGTATTTAGGAAAGTATTACTGCTAATGTATACACAAATTATAGGTGTACATAACATTTAAAGAAAAAAGACATAAATGAATTATGTTAATAGTGCTCACATCAAATATTGTAACAGTAGACGATTTTTCCTGACATTTTTACTAAACAGGTTACGAGCTGTGGGCTCACCTCGCACAGTATGATCCCGAAGGAGAACACGTCGACCTTCTCGTCATACACGTTGCCGTTCATCATCTCCGGCGCCATCCAGTACGGGTTGCCAACCACCTGACACAAAACGTTGGAATGACCTATACATATTATAAATTAAACTCGCTTTGCGTGTCTGCTGTGTGACCGTGTTGTTCATCCAAACTATTGGTGAACATTGATAGTGTGTGAAACAAACAAGATGGCGGCGCTACTTCCGGTTTTGGGCACGCGCCAAAAGATCCTAGTACAGCTATAACTAAGGAGGACAAAGAAAGAAAGAAGAATGAAAATAAATAAAATACTTGACCCAGGTTAAGGTACACAAAATAAACGAAAAAAAAAAGTTATAACAACCAGTACGCCACATTCTAATTTCGCCAAATAGGCCCCGTTCAGCATAAATACCAGACAACTAGTGGTTTTTATCAGAAGTATATCACAGCAGGCCCTCCTAGGGCAAAACTTGGGTAATCGGTGATAGTTTTGTTTTTTACTTGTAAAATTCGATTCATTGATCAGACTATTTTTTAAATTTACTGTGATATAGTAGACAAAATAAGTTTTGCTAACTTATATCTAAAAATGTGGCAAATACTATAATGATTGAAAAATGTACATTTATCAAGTCAGTAGTAACTTGGTAATAAAACACAATTATCTATCACCGAATAGCTGCATATCACGAATTAGCCAAGTTTTGCCCTACCACCAGCGCCAGCGCTGGGGTATTTATTTTTTAATTAACGCAGCATTGGCCTCGCACGGGTCTTTTTCTCGATTTCCTTTTTTGTTTTGTATTTGTTGTGCGTGTCCCAAATAAAATATGTTTCTTTCTTTATTTCCTCTATCAGCAGTACATACCGTGTACCGCTTGCGGCGCAGCGTGCTGTGCGGATGGCGCCGGTCCAGCGAGCTGCTGGCGGTGCGCTGCACGATGCGAGCCAGCCCGAAGTCTGCCACGATGACTGTCTTGTCCTGTACACACAACCAATACTTTTCACACCACCTGCTCGATAATGTCAAATTAAATGTCATGCAAACCTAAACTAAAGCATGTCATTAAAGCCCTGGGGTCTAGCCGGGCAATAATATTGTACTGAATTTCATTATAACCCGCTGATCTTAATGCGATTGGAATTTGGGACTTTAACTAAAAATTAGTAAATTTTCTTTACAAAAATATAAAAATATATATTCGAAAATACATTTGCTGTTTATTACTTCGCCGAAGGTTGAAAAGTTGAGTATCATCCTCGGGGATAGAGATGTCTTCGTCTTGGGCGAGCTTGAAACTCTTGCTGCACTCAGGAATCTAGTCATAACGCCCTCGCTTCGCTCTGGAGTTAACTCTGAACTCGCTCGCTATGCTCGGGAGCACTAGAATCCTTCGTTACGCTTGGGATTCAAACTAGCGCCCATGACATTAGACACTGCTTAATCACCTTAGTGAATAATATACTATTATTGTACAGACGCCAGCAGGTCAAGCTACTCGAAACTGTCAAATTTTCCCAATCAACCTTGAACCTAATGGTTTAGCGATAAAGTTGAAAATCTATTAATCTTCAAAACAGTGTCAGGTTGTATGTTGAACAAAATATGAATTGCGATTTGTATTGATGATTTTAATAATTACAATTCTCTAAATATATTATTTGTTACGGTCGCGAATCAAAGATGAACATACAACCTGACACTGAACTTCAAATTGTAAAAAATGTAAGAAAATTTGAATTTTGCGGGGTACCCTAGCGCTTTCGCCTTAAGTAATAAGTTAATTTTCTCGTTATCCATCGAGTCATAGTGTACCTCTCTGACGAGACAGTTGTGCGAGTTGAGGTCCCTGTGGATAACGTTCATGCGGTGCAGGTAGCCCACGCCGCACGACACGTCGCGCGCCAGCCGCGCGCGGTCGCGCCACGTTAAGGGAACTCGCGTGTCCTGCCCAAACATAATAAATATATTGTTCAAAAATTGCACCATATACATCAATATACTGGTCCTCACACTAAGACTCCCGTGTCGTGAGTACCACGGTACCAGGATCTTCCATAAAAGTATATGCAAAACTATGAAACAATAATATAAGATAATCAGAAAGATGTAACTCTGCCATTTTATCTATGTACTTTATATAAAACATTGGTCAGGCAGGGGCCATAGTCTTTCCATAGGCCTAGATAACCAATCCACTTTAGGCACTCAAACCCATAGTCCAATATCTTTGTTCCCATATCCTGCAATAGTGCTACACCATCCGGCGGTTGTCCTTGGGTGCACTTGCATTAAGCATATAGGGATAATCGTCGGTTGGTGCCTCATATAGCCATAGAGATCAAGGTAAATGATCAATAAACAAAATTAAGCTTTTGTCATCATCACTGTAAAATCAAAGTCACGCAAGTATCCCGACCAAAAGTGAGTGAGTCCATAAGAACATCTGAAGAGTCGAGTCGATCTTGTCAAAAGAATGAGTATACATTGTAATTACCTGCAACAGCTGATACAGCGTACCGCCGGCTACGTACTCGGTGACGAGGTGCAGTCGCTTGTCCTTGTACAGCACCCCGACGAAGCGCAGCACGTTCGGGTGCTTCAGTATACATTGTAATTACCTGCAACAGCTGATACAGCGTACCGCCGGCTACGTACTCGGTGACGAGGTGCAGTCGCTTGTCCTTGTACAGCACCCCGACGAAGCGCAGCACGTTCGGGTGCTTCAGTATACATTGTAATTACCTGCAACAGCTGATACAGCGTACCGCCGGCTACGTACTCGGTGACGAGGTGCAGTCGCTTGTCCTTGTACAGCACCCCGACGAAGCGCAGCACGTTCGGGTGCTTCAGTATACATTGTAATTACCTGCAACAGCTGATACAGCGTACCGCCGGCTACGTACTCGGTGACGAGGTGCAGTCGCTTGTCCTTGTACAGCACCCCGACGAAGCGCAGCACGTTCGGGTGCTTCAGTATACATTGTAATTACCTGCAACAGCTGATACAGCGTACCGCCGGCTACGTACTCGGTGACGAGGTGCAGTCGCTTGTCCTTGTACAGCACCCCGACGAAGCGCAGCACGTTCGGGTGCTTCAGTATACATTGTAATTACCTGCAACAGCTGATACAGCGTACCGCCGGCTACGTACTCGGTGACGAGGTGCAGTCGCTTGTCCTTGTACAGCACCCCGACGAAGCGCAGCACGTTCGGGTGCTTCAGTATACATTGTAATTACCTGCAACAGCTGATACAGCGTACCGCCGGCTACGTACTCGGTGACGAGGTGCAGTCGCTTGTCCTTGTACAGCACCCCGACGAAGCGCAGCACGTTCGGGTGCTTCAGTATACATTGTAATTACCTGCAACAGCTGATACAGCGTACCGCCGGCTACGTACTCGGTGACGAGGTGCAGTCGCTTGTCCTTGTACAGCACCCCGACGAAGCGCAGCACGTTCGGGTGCTTCAGTATACATTGTAATTACCTGCAACAGCTGATACAGCGTACCGCCGGCTACGTACTCGGTGACGAGGTGCAGTCGCTTGTCCTTGTACAGCACCCCGACGAAGCGCAGCACGTTCGGGTGCTTCAGTATACATTGTAATTACCTGCAACAGCTGATACAGCGTACCGCCGGCTACGTACTCGGTGACGAGGTGCAGTCGCTTGTCCTTGTACAGCACCCCGACGAAGCGCAGCACGTTCGGGTGCTTCAGTATACATTGTAATTACCTGCAACAGCTGATACAGCGTACCGCCGGCTACGTACTCGGTGACGAGGTGCAGTCGCTTGTCCTTGTACAGCACCCCGACGAAGCGCAGCACGTTCGGGTGCTTCAGTATACATTGTAATTACCTGCAACAGCTGATACAGCGTACCGCCGGCTACGTACTCGGTGACGAGGTGCAGTCGCTTGTCCTTGTACAGCACCCCGACGAAGCGCAGCACGTTCGGGTGCTTCAGTATACATTGTAATTACCTGCAACAGCTGATACAGCGTACCGCCGGCTACGTACTCGGTGACGAGGTGCAGTCGCTTGTCCTTGTACAGCACCCCGACGAAGCGCAGCACGTTCGGGTGTTTCAGCGAACGAAGTACCGCTACCTGCAGGACATGTAGAACAAATAGTAATAATATTTATTTATTAACGTTTTATCCGCCCGGCTTCATATCAGTTGTCGTGCCCCCAGCGCCGGGCACAGCGAATTATTACGGTATTTGATCGTAAATATACGACCTTGGCGAAATAGACACGAAAACATTTGTCGGATTAATCCGGCGTAGCCGGTTAAAGACTTAAAAGTTTATAAACAAGTAAAAAAGATTATTGTACAAAGGCGAACTTAATGCCTGAGGCAAAATATCGGTGTGGCAAAATATAATAAAAATCTGCGGTAGTAACGAAGAATTTTTGTCCGTTTGTCTGGATGTATGTTCCGGATTGGCGCAAAAACCGCTAAACGGATTTGGATGGGCACACAGATAGTTTATAACTTGGATTAAGGTACTTTTAATCCCGGTAATACGTCCCCATGGGATATTTTCCGACATCCACGCGGGCGAAAGCTAGTAGATAGTATACTTAGAGGTATGTAAACATTTTACAGTTCCGTACCCAATACAAAAATGGAGCCCTAAAGATTCTACATTTTCAAATACTAGTACACACATTCCTACACTTTATAAAAGTATACGTAAATATTGTCATCAATTTCATTTCATTTAATCATGCAGTCTCTGAAATTGGAGCTATGACCCTTTTGACAACTTTGTTTTATCATTCATATTTTTCTGCTAACCAAAATTCTACATACAATAAATAGTATACAATAAATGAATGAATATAATTATAATAACTCATATCTTACCTCTTTCAAGAAGTTTCTCTGCGCGTCTTCATCCACTCGGTACAGCTGTTTGAGCACCATCACTTCGTTGGTATCGCGGTGAGTCACCTTGTACACCTCGCCGAAGAAACCAGAGCCCAGGAGCTCACCCTGTTACAAACATAGAATTTAATACAGTAATTATTTGCCGAAAAGTATAATACAGGGCATTTTTTTAATCACTATCCAAAGGAGATTGACCAAAAGCAGTCTTGAAAAGTTGCACGTATGAAAACCAAATTAATATACAAATTATTTTCTTATTTTTTACAAGCTTTTCACTTCAGGAATTTTGTTTCCGTATCCGGAATTATGATTTTAAGATAAACAGTAAATTAACGATTGCTAGGTACATTTCCGTATAGTCATGATGGACGTTTCGTTCTCTTCATTTGTACGAGTTACGTAAGTATGAGCCTTTACATAAAAACATCACAAAAATGGTATTAAACTCATAAATAGCTAAATAATTAGTAATATCATAATCATAACGTAGTAGGTACTCTATATGTATTTCATAGTTCCGTTGTGAAAATATTTATTTTTGTGTTTCGTCTCACGCAGATGCAACTGTCAAGGCAGATGACAGACGTACCGGTAGGGATGACGATTATTCCTAAACAAGATCGATTTTTAAATCTATCAGAATCGCAGGAAAGAATCGATTCAGCAATAAATTGAGTTCTGATAGATCTGTTCCCGCCATTATTCTACATCGACAGCTTTACTATAGATAATCACTTATTCGTTTTGGTGTTGCCTGCATAATTAGTCAAGTGTAATGAATAATCGATATCAAAACTTAAAAGTTGCAATCTGCAGGAAAAACATCGGAACTCGTTTTCAAGTTTCTAAAATCGATTAACAAAATCTATAATTCATTGTTTATGATCGATAAAAAAAAATTACTTGACCTATAAAATCGATTCTAGATCGCCATCCCTAAGCCGGCGCCTGCGGAAGCCGCCATTACTGTTTATGTGTCGAATGAGAATACTCACCGCGATTAATCTCTCCACTTAAATAGTAATACTTACGGAAATTCGTTGGTGTGTTTGTTTTAAACAACTTAGCGTGTTTCATGAGAAATCAGAATGTTGTTTTGTACCTACATGATTGATCTGTGGTCATTTTATAAGTTGCGAGTAGTTTAGACATAATTTTTAGGTTATCTCCGAATTTGTTTAATTACTTTAAAACTCGGATACTTGTGTGAAAATGAACACTTTTATTTAATAGTATATAAAGCGTAGTCTATAATAAATAAAGATTTATTGTGTTTCAACTTAATACGGATTTCCATACATCGTTGTTCATGATCCTTTCGCAGGGTGTTCTACCCATGAATATGAATAACTTTCACTATGGGACCAACTCTGAAATCACGAAAAAAAATCAGCTGTTTCATACACTTTGGTCGAGTAGGTATTGAACTTTTGTATGAATCAGCTGATTTTTTCTTCGTGATTTCAGTTGGTCCCATAGTGAAAGTTGTTCATATTCATGGGTAGAACACCCTGCGAAAAATTGGATAGTGAATAAAAAAATGCCCTGTATATATTATAAATTAAACATAAGCCCCAACAACTCCCCCCCCCCCACCCTCCGCACGATTACTCTTGGTCGTTTGTCGTTTTCTATGTAGAAGAGCCGGCAAGATATTTCACGGTGACTCTTCTTCTAATCGCAGCATCTATGAGTCTGCAAGGCCTACAACGTTCTAGGAATGGTTGAGGGACTCAAACTTAGCTACTGCAGACTTCCCGAAGGTGATTTGAAGGATGGTGGAAGGTGGTTTGTAGGATGAGGATCGAGGTGATAATGGTTACCTGAAGTAGGTCGCTGGCTCTAAAAACTTTCTGTCCGGGCGCCGGCTCGGCCCGGAAGGAGCGCGCGCGGCTCAGGTCACACAGCACACCGCTTGGCTCTTCGCCGTCCACGCTGGGAATATAAATCAATAATGAGTACATTCTCCAACTTTCATTGAAATACCAAATATAGGTGTACTTTACAGCTATACAACACTGCCTGGCTCTTTCGGGGAGTAAAAAGCATCTCAGATACCTGTGATGCTTTTTATTCCCCGAAAGGCAGGGTAGGACGGACCGCATGTTAATCGAGTTGCGTTATATCGAAGATCCCAGAGCGCCCTAACTAGACACAACTTCCATACGAATTAAAATAACATAACATAACATCACGACTGTAATCCCAAAAGGGATAGGCAGAGGTGTACACACATTTCGCCAGTTATGTTGAAGTCCGGCGACCCTATTGCCATCAACCGGGCACAAATCCAGACTCCGAACTGCTACTAAGATATTCCCGATGAATGAACCCAATAAACACTTGCCCGACTTGGGAATCGAACCCAGGACCTCATGCTCAGCAGTAGCGATTGCGACCACTAGACCAACGAGGCAGTCCGAATAAAAATATTCACAGATTTAAAAATAAGGTAAAACAATACTTACGCATCAAGCAACTTGGACATACTGCTGCTTTTCTCCTTATCCCCTAGTAATGGCGACGACGGCGTCTGTCTCCTCTTATTCACCCACTTTCCCCCATCCTCCCCTCCCTTCCTCTTATTAAACAGTCTCTCTTTCCTCCCCTCCACATCTCTCCTCTCTTTCTCGCACGAATGTCTCTGTTTGTCATCTTTGGTGTTGATTTTCCTTTCGACCGGAGATCTGTCCTGTTTCGTTTTGTCTTCGTCTATTTGTGTTTGTGTGTGTGCTGTGTTTGTTTGTGTGCGTTTTGTGTTTGGTTCTGGTGTGTGTTCGATGGTTAGCTGGGATTGGAAAGAAAAGTTTTGCGTTAAGAATATTTGCTGTTCTTTTCGTCAAGCCAAGATAATTTGAACTGTGGTGGTTGTTTGAGGCAATTCTGAATGGGCCTGATTGGTTGATGATGTGCCACCAGTTCTTTAGTGAAAAGCTGAGGAAATTTTTAGCGCTTAGTCTACAGAACCAACAGATTATTCTAAGTAAGAGCAAAAGTACATATTATATTCAAGTCTAGCCAGATTCCTCTGTAGGTTCTGTAGATTTACGTACAAGAGTTTGCTTATACAAGGTGTAATTTTAATCACCGTTAATCTCTTAAGGGGTCATTGTACTCATCATTATGAATAACTTTTATCGCGAAAAAAAAATCAGCTTTTCCCTACATGTATGTACGCATAACTCGTCAAAATGTAGGGAGCACCTGATTTTTCTTCACGATTTCGGGTTTGGTTCCATAGTAAAAGTTGTTCATAGTGATGAGTACAATGACCCCATAAGAGGTTAACGGTGATTAAAATTACACCTTGTATTTACTTGAACATACATAAAATAATAAGATTTATACAGGGTCAAATTAAATAAGTTTGCGAAACTCCGTACACGTGCTGGGTATCGATATCTAAACATGATAAAACAATTAAAAAAATATTGCATCATTTCTCTTTTTTAGGGGTCACCGACCTCCGGTAGAATAGTTGAAGTATGAATAGAGAAAATCAGTTATTTATATTACCTGTATGACCGCGTCCGGTCTGCCCAGCGCCCTTTCGATCTCATCTAGCGGTCTGTTCCTAACCGGAGTGCCGTTGATCTCGAGGATCCTGTCTCCGATGTGGAGTGTGAGCACACCGCATGATGAATCGATCCTGAAATAGGTTTATATGGATGTGTGAGAAATATTCTAGAAGAGCGGTAGCCGCCGCAGAACAGCCGCAGTGACGGCCGTCATGAAAATGATAGCTGCGGAGTTTGACTTTACGGTGTCGAGAAACGCTCTCTAGGAAAACACACCAACTTACTTTCATAAATAACGTTTCAGTGACGTCATTCGCCGGTAAATTGCGGACGCTATGTGGCGGCCACCGTAATCTTAGGAAACCGGCCGTTCCCAAAGCACTGTCAATCAATCTGCCTAGCCTTTTCCCAATTATGTTGGGGTCAGCTTCCAGTCTAACCAGATGCAGCTGAATACCAGTATTTTACATGGAGCGACTGCCCACCTGACCTCCACAACCCAGTAACTGGGTGATACGATACCTCTTGGTAAGACTGGTTGTCAGACTTTCGGGCTTCTGACGACCCGTAACGACTGACAAAGATTTACGAATGACAGCCGGAACCAACGGCTTAACGTGCTTTCCGAGGCACGGAGGAGTCTCGGTATGTAAAGATGGTCACCCATCCACAGACAACCCCGTTCCCAAAGCATTGTACTGTGCGATATTTTATAGTAAATCGGGCCGTGTCCGATGGGATTTTATCGGTAATAATTACGATTTAACCCCTTTACGGGATGTATTTTCAAAAATTCCTTCTTAGTGCACACTTTCGTTAAGTAAAGAACTCTTGGGCCAAATTTCAAGCTCCTTCATATAAGAGTAGGATGATTACGTGTGACACCAACATATACTTCATAAAAATCACAGACAACGCAGAGCCTTAATAGCTGGCCGTGAAACCTTGCATTTGAGTTCCTAATATAACGCGAGGTGAGCAATAAGCGAGGATTTTTGAAAAGTCATCCCCTAAAGGGGTCAAATAGGGGATGAAAATTTGTATGGCATTTCGTCATATTTACCGATGGGAATCCCCACCGAGATTAACACGGTTTGTCTAGTATGAAACTTGACACATGTCGACACATGCGATAATGCAAAAATTACTGTACTAAATCTATCGCTATCGGCAGCTGTAAGCAACTTACTCCGTGCAAGAGTCAAGTATGAGTTCGCTGTCTTATTTGCCAAACAACTGCTGGCAGAGTGTAGCGAGACAGTCACAAGACGTCGTGCAAAAAGTATGTAAAATAAGCATCGCTGTTTTAGGATTAAATTGAAAGCATTATACAAATAGTGATATATGTATGATACTTTTCCTTGTCGACAGACATATTAATTGTGTGGGTCGAGGATATTCGTGATTTAGGTCATCATCATTTATGTCAGTAAAAAATATTTTGTAATAATTACTCTAAAAAACGCAACGTTGCTCTGTCTGTTAATGTGACAATCATTTTTAAATGTTTTTTCTTAATTCATATAATTGTTTCCCGGGTAGGTTTTTTGTCACATTATGTAACATAGGGCACATAGTGTTAATATAAAGCTTCGAAAATGCTACAAGCTGAACACACAACAAATAACATGCAAAACTCTAGCTAATCCAAATCTAAAAAATTAAAATCGTTGCTATTGTTATGATTTTCGCCGCCGCTTGTAATAAAAACATAAATATTTGACACTTCAAAATTACCTTAAATTAACAGTCACCATGTTTACACCATATTAAATCACTATAAACGCACACAACTCCAAGATATTGTAACAGCGAGGAATTAAACAGACCCTAACCAGGAAACCAAAATGACTAACGAATGCAGTTATCGACCAATCGGTGTGAAATAATATGAAATTATGTGTACACGTAATGCGTTCGTGTGACAGACACTGTGATAAATGACATCTAGACATTAATTGTATGTTACAGGGCTGACAACTTTTAGAATTTCAGGCGTAAGGAAAAGCACTACATAATTTAATAACGCAAGCGCGATTACTGAACGTAGAATTCGATTCTCGGGTCGGGTAAATTGTTATGGGGTTTTTCTGTAAGTAAATTTACAGTTGCACCCCGCTGTCGGGATTTGTGGCCGGTTAGCGGTAAAAACTTGGTCCCTATTAAAACCTCTTAAGAGGCATTGCACCTACTCATCAATATGGATAACTTTTACATTGGGACCAACCCTGAAATCGCGAAAAAGGAATCAGTTGTTCCCAACATTTTGTCGATTTGTGCGAACATGGGTAAGAAGCAGCTGTTTGTTTTAGTGACACGCGATTCATCAATGCCCGCAACATTCCATTTCAACTTCACAGTATTTCATGGGAAATCCATCCATAATTTCCATACTTTATTAATTTAATATTATAAAACCGAAAGTAACTTTCTGTCTGTTACCTTTTCACGCCTTAATGACTGAACAGTTTTAGATGAAATTTGTTAGGACGTAGCATACTTTCTATCCCGGTAGTACATTCCCGTGGGATAATTGCCGATATCTAAAAATTGGAAAATTAATAAAAATTGTTACGTATTAATATAATCCGAAAGGAATACACGCCTAATGTGATTTAACTACCTGAGAGCCCTAGCAAGTATATGAATTGTTGAAATGATCGGTAGCCATAACCAATGTAGGTATAGGTACATGGTGTTACTACATTAGCAGAAGCAGGAAATAGGTCGCTGTCTGGTTCTCAGACATAATAATGAAAGCAATTTTCCATTTTTCCATATAAACCCTTAGATGTACAGTGAATCCACGGTAGAGCAAGAAGAGGGGTATGATACACCCATATTTGCCCGTTATGTTTAAGTCCCATTTAATTAGAGGAGAATTACCATTTACTGGACACAAATCCAAACTCCGGGCTGGATATTATTATTGGATATATTTAGAGGACACCCTTATATGTACTAGGCCTATTATTCAACAATTTGACGAGTTATGCGAACATAAATGTAGGGAACAGCTGATTTTTTTTCGCGATTTCAGGTTTGGTCCTATAGTAAAAGTGGTTCATAATGGTGAGTACAACACTATCGTGGGAGCTCCCTAGCCAATAAAAAACAGCGTATATAAAAGCCTACTGAAAGTATTAACTTTGGGGAAAAAATCTACATATAATTACGCCAAAAAACAAAACATAGGGACATGGCAGTGGTGATATTACTAGATATACCATAAAAAAATATTTGGACTAGTACACACGGCTACATATCAAGCATTTTACGGAAATCCTATACAATGCGAGATCAGCATAAACTGGATATATGTATAGCTTGATATGTAGCCGTGTGTACAACGGAGAAAACAGAGGAATACGTTAGTTCCAACGACCAGGTGACCGCGTTTCCTCTTAAATCGACAGAGGCGGCAACTTTCATGTACTATTTAGCTAATGAATTATGTCCTTGTATCACATGTCAGTATTATTGTTCCATAAGTGATATAGCGTCACTAAACTACAAACAAATAAATGACGTAGTTTAGTTTAAAAGTCAGATTAGAACAGGCAAATATTACAGGCGTTTGAAAGACTTCAGGGGTCAACTGAAGGATAAGTCAGTTATGGAGAAAATTCGAATGAAAACTGTATATTTGTATCAAAATACTGTCACTTCATCAATTAGGTGAACGTGACTGTTTTACCGTCAAATATTTATTTATAAATATTACTATGTACCTACTTAGTAATCACTGCGAGTGACTCACCGGCCAGTCACTGCACGCACATAAGGGCTCGTATACACGGAGCTATGGCAGAGCTTTATATCTGTAATATTGATGGTGTGCATAATAAAGAGTATTCTATCTATCTATGGAAAATAACATGCTTTCGTCAAAGTTCTGCAGTGTGCCTGGGTACTAGCTTTTTAGTCGTGTACAGTGACGAGCCCCCTAAAATTCTTCCACTGCTATTTTTTAAATTCAAGGTGTGTGCATGACCAGATGTATGAACTTAACCTCTTATCCGCCCGACTTCATATCAGCTGTCGTGCCTCCAGCGCCGGACAGTGAATTATTACGGTATTTGGTCGTATATATACGACCCTGGCGAAATGGACACGAAAATATTTGTCGAATTAATCCGGCGTAAGCGGTTAAAAGATTAAACGATGCAAAAGGAGTATGAAATAATCGTAGCAGGTGGCGTTCTGTTGTTTCTTGCTATCCCCTTGAGAAAAAGGCTTATGTACTTACAATGACAATGCCTTTGATTTTAAAAATTCAACAACATTCATTGCGTGATTTACGCTATCGAGCCGACGAATTTTTAAACATATGAAGCAATGGATTAGGCATTTCCTTCAAAATCCTTCGGGGTTGTGACAGAAACTGTGTTACGCAATTGAGATGCAGTCCTCGATATGCAAAAAAACTTCTCTAAGTACATATAAGATACAGGTCGCACTCCGTAAAATCATACACATTGAAAGTTATAACAAGACACTGTGTAGAAGGCCCTTATTTAATCAAAACAATTCTGTGGTGAGATAGCTTTGGAAATAAGGAAATTACTGTCAATGAATGAATGTTAACATTTGGAATTAATAAGTTTCCATCAGGTCAAAGAACTTTTAACTGCAATACTTGATCTAATCTCAGCTAGCAGTAGGTAAGCTAGATCCAAATGTGCGAAGCTATACTCAGGAACGGTACGAGATACATGCATAAAATTGCAAAGTATACAAAACTCAAGTAATCTAAGTTGATTTTTGAATAAAAAAGCTATCGCTAAACGTCATAAAATAATTTTAGTTGCCATGGAAACTGAACCTAAGTTAACATTGTTATTCCCAAAGCATGAAATTTATCTCATTTCATTGGCTTTCCAAAAGGTAGTTTCGCATGGAGAAGAATGGGCAAGAAGCTCCATAGCTACCTTTTTTAATTGTTTTACAATATTTTGTATACATAACATAACATCATGCCTGTATTCCCGAAGGGATAAGCAGAGGTACGCCTATACGTACATTTAGTCAGGTATGTTTTAGTCCCATGTAATAGGGGGCGAGCCCATTGGCATCAACCGGGCACAAATTCAGACTCCGGGCTGCGACTGAGAAATTCCAGATGGAAAGACTTTACTCGACCTGGGACTCGAACCCAAGAATGATAAATGATTTTATTTCTGTAAGTAGGTTTATACAAACACTTTTACATGTCAAACATTTCACTGAGACGAAAGGCCGAAACAAACTCAGAGGTCACAGTCTCTTTTTAAGTCCAGACATAACCTTGGTCAGATCATGTAGGTTGGTGTCTGAAATGGTCTTTTGAGGAAAGAACCACACAGATTGAGTGGACCTGTCCAGTCAGTGCAAGCATCTGTCAGTAATCGTACAGCTCAACATAAAAGTTAAGGAGCTCAACGATTCGACGAACAATACCAAAGAAAGGACATTTGGGTAGGCCGCATAATTTACTCAAACTGGCAAACTATGATTAAAGCTGAGAGAAAAAAAAAACAAGGACCCACATAGTCTTCACATTCACAGTAATTAAAATAATATTATATTTTACAAAGTAAATATTCATGTCATTGTATATATAAATTCATATAAGAAAAAAAAATAGCAAAAAGAAAAGAACAAAAAAAAAATCAGTATGTATATTAAAAAAAAATTAAAATTAGTTGGAGCAGCTCAATCCCACGCCTTTTTGTCATCAATGTAATCTTTAATGGTATAAAAGGCTTTCTGGCACAACTTACGTTTAATAAATGATTTGAATTTATTAAGGCTCAGATCAAGACCTCATGCTCAGCAGAAGTGAGAGCAACGAGGCAGTCTTTTTGTATAAGTACATTAATTGATTATTTATAATTATATGAGAAGCCGATGTTACCGTAAACCTTTCAGACATCAGCAGCAACAACAAGCAAACGCTCAACACATGCCTTGATGAAGATTTGAGAATCTGGTAACAGGTACTACATATCCAGCTGAGTCACAAGCTGCACACTAGCTACTACACCATGCCTGCACACCACAGTATAGGTAACAAGCTAAACTTGAAGTCAGGATCTTAGATAATTATACAGTTTTGTAACCACAAACTCCATGTCACTCAAAAATCAACTCAGACTGATACTCAAAAGTTTTAAAAATTCATTTGGAGCACATAGTTGTTAAACTATCAGGGTGACAGGGAGGACATCAACGCGTAAACTATAACCATGAATTCAGCACATGCTCCTAGACCCCCTAGCGTAGAAATTTTTCGTTTGTTATCAAAATAAAAAAAAACTGCTGTTTCATAGAAAAGTGCAATACACGCGGTCAAAATGTATGGAACAGCAAATTTTTTTTTTAATAACCTACGAAAAATTTCAACGCAGGGGGGTTCAGAATCATGTACTGAATCCATGGTAGCAGGTTTCGCGTCGATGTCGCTGCCACCCTGTAATTTTGTAATCAGGGTACTAGACAAGTACATCCATGGTTGTAACGGCTCTATATTAAATCTCATACAGACGATGATTCTCGACGCACATTCTTTTCACTGGAGATCTGTAGATAGTTAAGTGGCGATGGAATGTAAATTATGTAAGATTCTGAGTTAAAATATACATGCCATCACAGCACAGTGTATGAAGCTAGGCTGGTACCTATGGCAAGTGAGCTGTATGCAGACAGACAGCACCGCGCGCAGGATCGCCCGCGCAGCCGCCGACAGCTTGCCGCCGCACCGACCGCTAGCGGGGTTAGTACCAAGTTAGTGGCAAGGTGGCAATAGAGTTGCCGTTTTATGAAGGCTATTACACAGACTTGTTATAATGAACGTAAAGAGTCAAGCAATGTGTGCAGTCGTCTCATCATACTGAAACTTTACTTTCAGCAAAACGAAATGATTTTGTTAAGGGACTGCATAAAAATTAAATGTTTTCTGTTTAAAATTACACAGTATTAATTAATGTGCGCTTTTCTAATTTCTAACGTGACTATATTATCGTCCACGTCTACATCCATAAAATTTATGGAAATACGTGCCCGTCATAACGATACCGTGGACGGAAATTTAAAAGCGTCTTCCTATATGTTTTTCCATACATTTTACTTCCCCGTGTTATCGTGATGTATCATCACGTTACAAATTATCAAAGAGCACAATGGATCCCAAAATTTAATTAATAAATTACAAAGCGTTGATAACCTGATGGTTAAAGTTCGATGTTATATTCACGTCCATGTTATTGTAGAATGTACCCTTAATAGTGATATTAAAAGTGTTCTTCCCAAAGCGACCGCAACTGCAAACCGCAAGCGACAACGTCGGCTAATCGCAATGACATACATGCCGCTGCGGTTTTAATTCCGAACGCGGCGTCACAACTTCGACGGCAGCGGCATTTCTCTTCTTCAGTTTCGCGATAGTCATTTGTCTAACAAAAAATAAACGGTCAAGTGCGTGTCGGACCACGGACAATGAAGGGTTCCGCATTTGGGATGGCTTTATCCCAAAAACAAAGTTAAGACTGTAGTTGAAAAACATGTTCTCCCATACATAAATTTACGTCACGGTCAATTCTCCAGCTGCAAATGTAAGTTTGTAATCGCAAAGTTTTTTTTTATATGATAAAACTATATTGATATTCGAACTTTTTCCTTTGTGCTGCGAGACCTTGCTACTTGGCAAATTTCACGATTCTAGGTCAACAGGAAGTACCCTATACAGGTTTAGATTTATTTGCGAATATGTCGCATAAATGGCTGTATTTTTTATTGCGTTCACTTAGAAGCTTGATTTTTTTAGAGCTCCAAGGGACCGTAGACTTACGAATTTGATATTAATTTTAACTTGAAACTCCACGCGTTCCTGAGAAAAATGGTCGTGACAGACAGACAGACGGGCAACGAAGTGATCCTATAAGGGTTCCGTTTTTTCTTTTTGAGGTGCGGAATCCTAAAAACACGTCTTGTCGCTGTTAGCGACAGCCAATGACAGCATAACTGGCTGCGGTCTGCGGTCGACGCTCGACCGCAGCGTCAGGCGGTAACGTCGCCATTTACGGAAGCGTTTTCATAGTTACATAGAAACCAGTCGTGTCCCTGCGGTCTGTGGTTGCGATTGGGCGACGGTCGTTGTAGCTTGCTGGTTGGGGTTGCGGTCGCCTTCGGAAGAGCACCTTCAGTGTTAGTAAAGTGGACTTACTCCTTCACAGCGATAGTGCAGTGGACTTACTCTTTGACAGTGATGGTGTGCGCGGCGCCGCCCGCGAGGCGCAGGCTGGCGGGCGGCACGCTCACGGCGCGGATGCAGTGCGACGCCGCGCGCGCGCAGCTGCCGTAGCAACTACCGCTACAAGAGGACAAGTTTCTTTAGAATGTTTGTTGAACATAGAAAAGATTTCTTGAGGATTTGAAAGGAAATTTTATTTGACCTAGGTAAGGCACACAACAAACTAAAAAAAAATACAGAAAAAAAAACTTAGTTAAGTGTCTGTGCGTTAAGTGGCTCCAAATGGGCCCACATAATCACATAATCAACCTATAATGTTCCCACTGCTCCGACACAGGCCTCCTCTCGGTGAGAGGGCAATAAGCCCAGTTCAACATAAATGCCAGACAACTAGTGCTTGACGGTAGTTTGCAACTGAACCTTATGTCACGGGGACGAGAATAATCGAATGTCCAGCTTACGACAGTCATTCCTGGCCGTAATAAAAGGTTGTCGCTTTTCGGGACGTTCGCCGTCGAGCGAAACTTGAAAGCACGTGAAACCGGGTAGTACGAACCCGAAAGTCTGACAACCGGTCTTGCCAACGAGTATCCCTTTACCCAGTAACTTTGTTGTGGCAGTCAGACAGAGGAGTTGTTTCATGTAAAATACTGGTATTCAGCTGCATCCTGGCTAGGCAGATGATGATTACAAGTTGGTGGAAGCGGTGCATGTTGTAACAAACTCACCAGTACAAGTTGGAGCGCTCGAGCAGTGCGTAGGGCTCCCCGTCCTCGATGTGCGCGGCGCACGCCACGCATGCGAAGCACTCCGGGTGGAAGCGGTGCTCGCCGGCCGCCATCACCGGCCCGGTTATCACCTACTCAGACAAATATAGATCATACTCAACATATTATGTACAGACAGATATCCCAAGAAAAGTATGCGCTTCGCGAATCATCGTCTATCTTCGGAAGTACGAACGCGCGATGATGAGATCTAATATAGAGCTATTACAACTATGGAAGTAGAAGGAGGAGCTCGTGGCTAAGTAATAACAGCTGCATGGGTCGATCCATCAGGTTAAGCTACGCTTGCCGGGGTTGGTCCGTGGATGGGTGACCATCTTTACATGCCGAGACTCCTCCGTGCCTCGGAAAGCACGTTAAGCCGTTGGTCCCCGCTGTCATTCGTGGATCTTTGATAGTCGTTACGGGTCGTCAGAAGCCCGAAAGTCTGACAACCAGTCTTACCAAGGGGTATCGTATTACCCAGTAACTGGGTTGTGGAGGTCAGATAGGCAGTCGCTTCATGTAAAATACTGGTATTCAGCTGCATCCGGTTAGACTGGAAGCCGACCCCAATATACTTGGGAAAAGGCTAGGCAGATGATGACAACTATGGAAGTACTTGCCTATTTTGTATTTAGGTATTGCCTATTTGATTACAAAATTATAGATCAACAACTCTATGCAATTCCAAAGAACTGTTTAATATTTTTGAGTGACAAATGACGATCTGCGACTGGAGTAGGTTACCCGACAGAAAACTTCATTCAAACGCGCAATGATAGGTGCAGTATTACAAAGTGCGGCCGGCATCGGCAGTATAAAACTTAGAAGCATTGCCTCTGTGGGGGGTTACTCTGTGGCGCGACGTTCGCGCTAATTCGGAAACACGAAGACCACCGAAGTGTATACCTTTCCAGTTCGCGTAACATCAGTGAACGATTTTTCTACGATTTCGGTTATATTTCGGTATTTCGGTAGAACAGAGCCCATATCGGTAGAAATACCGAAAAATCGGTAGGTTCGAGACCACTGCGTAACATGACCACCATAGAAACGGGTTTTGTTGACGGAAGAATAGACAAAGTGACACATCGCCATGCTTAGACGTTAGAAATCTTTCTACAATCTGTCATTTTGTCTATTCTTCCGTTGACAAAATCCATTTGTATGGTGGTCATGCTAGGTGTGCTGGTCACAGAGTACTATTTTGTGCTGGTACATAGAAGATGACGAACGAAAGACGGCTCCTGCTAATAATAATATGAACTCATATTGACAGTGACACAGTACAGCTATTACAGTAAGGAATTACCAAAAACAAAACGTGGGATGGATTACGTGAAAGATGACATGGCTAGGTGACTCGGGAGTGAATACTGTGTAATATGAAGTTATGTGGGGAAATATAACATATTGCGCCGACTCCAGATAAAGGCCTATGCAGATATAAGCGACATCGCTGTCGCGCTCGGTAGCAATACTGTTTCGCCTTCTGGTAGTCAGTTTGGACCAGTATCCCTACCGAGCGCAACAGCGATATCACTTTTAACTGAATAGGCCATAAATTGGTATTATAAGGGCAAGCGGCGGATTGCTTACCCAGACCCCTCCGCACCTAGGAAAGCACGTGAAAGCCCGTCATTTGTAGATCTGTAGGCTTTAGTTACTATGAACGTGTTACCCAGTAACTGGGTTGTGGACGTCAGATACGCAGTCGCTCAATGTAAAATAAGTATTGGTATAATTTTTTAATTGTAATAACTGCATCCGGTTAGACTGGAACCCAACCCCTACATAGTTGAGAAAAGGCGGCAGATGATGACGATGAAGAGTGTAAGAGGATAAGCACACGCTCACGGCACATGAGCATGTGCACAATATAGCTCCATTCATAATGATTACCTGTGCGCATTGCTGGCAGCTCTCGCCGTAGCGCGCCCAGTAGTCGCTCTGACAGAACAGCAGGCCCGCCTTCTCGAAGTACCACGTCGACAGCTGAGCGTCGCATACCGAGCACCTGAGCATTACAAACAAAATAGCTTCACTTGCTCCACACCGCTTAGCAACTGGGTGACTCCGTCCTGTCTATTGTCCAACATAGTAAACCACTTATTGGATATATTCGTACAGGGTCAAATTAAATTAGTTTCTAAACTGAAGTATCTACACTGCCTACGGTCCTTGACCCTAAAAAAAATCATTAATTCATATGATTTTCGTTTTATCATGTTCAGATATCGATACTCATCGCGTCTGCGGAGTTTCGCTAGCCAATTGAATTTGACCCTGTATATGCAAAGCAAGTCGGTAGAAAATTATGTCTGAATTGTCTGATGCTACGGCTACACTGTCGCGATAACGCGAACTACACTTCGCGCGGTCTCTGTTGTACAGCGAGAAGTCGACCGGTGTAGCAGAAGAGTGGCTGACAATTTTTTTTTTTTTTTTTACCCAGGCATCATCCCTATTATTGAATAAAACAAGATCTATTCTTGAAAACTAAGAATATTTCCCGCAGGCGAAGGTAGTGGATCGTTTCCGCAACGTCCGCCACACAGATTAACAATCGAAGTAAGTATTTACAAGCGAACTTTTATTTTGAAAACTTGGCACCTTATTCCTCGTTCAAGGCAAGAAAGTATGACCTTTGCTTAGTTCAGAATTGCGAAAAAAAAATTGGCAACTGTTCGTGAAACGAAAATATCGAATAGTTTGGGAAACTTATTTCTTGGCATGGTATTCAAGTTCATGAAGCAAGGAGGCTGCCAAAAGTACTTATAGAGTTATAGAGTATTTGGTTGTCTTGCGCTAGATTGCTAGATTACGAATCGACGGGTGAACGGCCGGTTCATACGCTCCAGTATTTCCCGAAGGAGTAGGTAGTGCCCTCAGAGGGGTATTTTACACCCACATTTAGACAGACAGATAGATATATAGATAAAACATTTATTTAGTGCACACAAAAGCAGAATTAAATGGTAACAAATTAGGTAAATATACAAGGTGTTTTTTTTAATATGTTATAACTCTAGGGCATGAATGAGACCATACCAAGTCTTTTCAGGTGACCACTGAAAATCAGCGCTGTGCTGTGGGTCCCTCGTAGCACAGCATCATGCTGAGTGGAAGCCTTCTTGTCACAGTCACGACATACAGCTGCCGACTCTTTCTGTTTTGAGCTCGTGATTATAATGTGGATCTATTTTGTTTTATTTTTCTTTTTTATTTTATATATTTCTCGGGACCCTAGGGTCCCGGACCTTTGAAAGGCATATGAGGGGCCGAAGCCAACTCGCAGAGGCCCGTTAGACGCTTTCAATGGAAATGAGGCACCAACCGACGATTATCCTTGTGCGTACTATGCAAGTGCACCCAAGGACAACTCCCGGTTGGTGTAGGACTATTGCAGGATATGGAGATAAAAAAAATATTGGGCTATGGGTTTGGATGGCTAAAGTGGACTGGTTATCTAAAACTATGGAAGGACTATGGCCCCTGCCTGACCAATGTTTGATAAATACAATACACGGATAAAATGGCAGGGGGTGACTTGCACACTCAACAATGGGCCCCCGGAAACGGTCGCTAGCACATAGTGTCGTAGCGACAAGGGGGCAACATGTCTTGAGGTGCTTAAGAGGAGTGGAGAGGTATTCCACGGCTATCAGGACAATCCCGGAAGTACGGTCAAGATCCCTACCAGCATCTTACTGGACTACTTCCTTCCTCCGAGCACGTTTGCTCTTGCGAATCTCTACTCAAGCCAGCCAATAAAGGCAAGAATGAGGTGGGAGGTCAGTTCTCGTCAGTGTTCACTCCAGCCGGCCAATAAAGGCAAGCCAGAGATGAGGAACATGACTTCTCCCGGGAGATAGGGTACGTGGGGTCGCTACTGCCCAGCAGCTCTTATTTTTCTGATTATTATTCTTATCGTTTTGTATGTACGTGTTTCTGTGACAAATAAACCTATTTTTCTTTCTTTTTCTTTCTATCCAAGAATCAACTGACATATGAATTATTATTCAATTACCTATATATTTTTTTGGTTTTCATTTTTCATACAAAATAATTCGAAAAAGTCACGATTATTAATGTAAAACACCTTTACGTGAAATATGACATTATCGCTTTTTTTTAGCTTTAATTATAAATGATTGGTATGAATGAAAATGAATTACTCGTATTTATCAATGAAACTTATAATGAACCTAATTTAATTGTGATTGACGATATCTTCGAAACTGTGCATTTTGGACCACATATTCTAGGACTTTTTGTATTATTTTTACTTATAGAATATAGCCTAACTTAACCTAACCCTAGAGTTATGACATATCAAAAAAACACCTTGTATAAGGAAAATACAAGGTGCCAATATACAAAAAAAATATATATATATTTTAAAGAAATAAAGTCACAATATGACTATGCCACACCTCGCCACATATTTCACCACCCATGCCTTATAAGCAGTGATAGGAATAGGTAGTGCTAATTTGCCTAAACTTCGAGGAAGGAAGTAACATGGAGTAGATAATACCTCCTCTAAAATCCCAGAATAATTTTAATGACGTTTAAATCCCGAGATTTAAAAACCACGAATTATTTATTGGACTTTATTTATAGAAAGATAGAATACTCTTTACTATGTACACCATAAAAATTACATATATAAATGTGTGTGTGTGTGTGTGTGTGTGTGTGTGTGTGTGTGTGTGTGTGTAACCCTAAAAAATGTTATGATTTTTCAAATCAATAATTTGTAACTACAAATAAAGTCCGATAAAAAATTCGTGGTTTTTAAATCCCGGGATTTAAACGTCATTAAAATTATTCCGGGATTTTAGAGGTATTATCCACTCTATGTTACTTCCTTCCTCGAAGTTTAGGCAAATTAGCACTACCTATTCCTATCACTGCTTATAAGGTTTTTAATCGGGCACAAACCTTAGACTCCGGGCTGCTACATAAACTAAAGCGACTGTTACACGGTCGCCAACCGCGTCACGTCAGAGGTGACCTTGGTGGTTTACAACCGTGTAGATGGTGGTTTACAACCGTGTAGATGGTGAAACAGCTCTGCCGGTCCACCAACCAAGGTCCACTATGTCGGGGGGACGCAGTTGGCGACCGTGTAGTACTTAGGCGCTTTATTAATGCCCTGTTCATAAGTCCAAACATCGAGTTATTGTTGTTCTCTGCCCCTTCGGGGAAACAAGGCGTTATGTTATGTTATCGAGTTATTCATGCCAACCGTCAATACTTGAAATCGGAGGCCTCCTCGCTGTGAGAGGGAGTGGGCCATAAACCACCACGCGGGCCCAGTGCGGATTGGTGGATGTATATGTATTACAATGCTTCCTTGAATATGGTCAAGATACTAACGATAATGTAAGCTCCAACCAATGGGACGATAACTAATCTATTAGGGATTAGATTTATGGAAAGCCATAACGATGCGACCCCATAACTCTCTGGAGCACGACGTGATTCTTATGATGTCATCACGTAACTATGCATGCAAGAAATAAAACACGTACGGTAGTAAAAGGCATAATGGCCGCCTATAACCTTTAGTAGGGGAACCCCCTTGAAGTATTGCATGCTGTTATGTGTTATCAATTACTACGAAATGGAGCATGTTTGGTTGTAGTAGCATAGCTTTAGCACTTAATCAAACTGGACTGGTCATTGTTATGCTATTTTTGGATGTCTGACAGACAGATTTAGGTGAGAACTTTTTACTGAAGGTAACAACTTTAATTGTGTAGATAGTTTATGTCTGCATAATCGGGCAATCCCAAGGAAAACTGTGCTAGGGCGTATATGTGAGGAGCTTTTACATTCAGAATTGTTAGTTTAGTTCAATCGCGAGAGATTATTTTATTTCTTGAGACCAACTGTTGTTTTAAATATATAGTTGTTTGATATGTAAATAAATTATGATTCAATTTTCCTGTTATTTTTGTTACTAATTATTAGCTGTTTATATTTAATGTTATGGAATCAAGCTAAAATTAGTATGACACATAGAACTTACCTAAAGCAGTCTTGATGCCAATCCTGGTTGAGTGCAGAGACATAGTCGTCATCACCGATGTCGTTCAAGCACCCCGCGCAGCTGAGGGAGTCTGAAAGTCATCATCGTTTTATGTACTTAATCCAACGAATTAAGACTTAATCTAAATAAGAAATTATCTATTTATGACCTTAAGTTCTAAGTTAAGAATGTATAACTTCTCAAATGTCGTATGAAACCCATAGGTTCATAAGCAAAATACTTTCTAAATGACAATAAAATATATAATCGTGAGAACCGTTGAGCACTCACATGCGAACGGCTTCTAGTAGGCGAACATTTGACGGGTTAAATAATTAAGTTTATCATAACAAATTATATAATTGTATCACTATTTTTAAGATTTCTAATGTTAAATACGGTTAAAAATACTGCTGACCTAGTGTTGAGTAGCATATTTATAGAGCTCCTCCCACCTGTGATGTGTGATAATACTCACGGGGATCTAACATTGTAATACCTTAATTATTTATCTAAGATTCATATTGTATTTTACCAATGTTGATTCTGAACAAACATTTTTTATTATTATTATTAATCATCAATTCATCATCAAGTAAATGTTCAAAGGGATGATACAAATTAACTGGGATTGATGAAGAATAGCTAGCTACTGACTTTCCAAAGATATCTTCCTTCTACAAATAGTTCATCACTTACATTATGTGGCTATGCAATGTTTTAATTAGTACCTACAGTAAGTATGATTTAGTTTTAAGCACGAAAAATATATGCCTACTAAACACAATGACTTTAACCTGTTTAACGCTTTGAAGGACACTATACGGCTATAGCAGTAATTATAACAATAAAACTTCTATTTTGTCTCGTTTGCGGCCCGCAAGGTGTTAAGAATAGTTTATTTTACTAAAATATTGATATTTCAATGACTAACAAAACTGTGCCTACTTATAATATACCATTCTGATACTCGTTCCAAGGAATCACCTCACTGAAGAAATCACTGTCCATTTCAAGGTTGCCTGGAAGAGATTGCAGTATGCGATAAGGCCGCCAATTGTATATTTTGTAGTTTAAGATGTATCTTTATGTAATGTGTAATCTGGTGTACAATAAAGTATATATAAATAAATAATAAATGAATGTTTATTTGTATTGCAACCAGTCTTTCTCATTCTAAGTAAATAAACTGCATTCTATTTTTGAGAAATAAATATCTTAAACCATACTTTTCAAAGTGTACAAGCAGCTACATTTTGTATGCAATTTTATTTATTTATTGGCATTGAATCAATAATGCTCCAAATTTTTCCTCTTTTATTTACCACAATAACACTAGTTTAATTTTTTCTACTCAATTTATGGCTTGTAAACAAGTATTAGTTATTTTAAATGTTTCATTAGTTTTAGGCTCAGGCTCTCAGTGATTTTAGCAGTAAGATTTGAAATGCAATAATAATCTTGTTAGATGATATTTGCAAAGGAAGAATCAACAACAAATAATGTGTTGTATGCAATAAATTAACAATGGAAGAAGAGAGTAAGTTATTATTTTATATAAACAAAATAGCATTTTTGGTGATCACAACCATAACTACAACCAATTAAGACCAATGTTTTTTTAAACATTATTATGAATATTAGTTACATTTTAGAGGCCACACTCGGCTTTGTTGATGCAAATAACCAGTTTAATGGTCATGTTAATTGTTATTTGTGGTTTGAATAAATTAAATTGGCTACCTGAGTCAAAGATCCTAATCTATTGGACTATTGTAAAACTTTGTTTTTTCGTAAATGGTTGCAGTTGAATGTCAAATACCTTTCTATTTATTATATTGGTTATAACGAGGCAAAATATAAATTACGATTTATCCTTCAACTTAGAACCTACGACGCGGAAGTAAACATAGCTATTCAAAACTAGCTGAAGTTATTTCAGAATGGTTTTTAAGTTCTATTTGTAGGCTTTTTCTATATAAATTCATCCCAAACGGATCAGCAGCAAGTTAGACTTAAGTTACAAAAGGCGAGGCGCAGGACAAACAAAAGATAATTCATGATAACTTACAAGAATCGCCCACACATTCGTATGACAGGTTCTGCACCCAAAACATGACTAAATATTTACTTTATACACTTCAATACCAATTATAACGGGCATTAAAACTTACCTTTAGTATTCGGTCCCTCCATTTCATTTCAAAAAAGAATGTTTATTCATAAATTGTATGATAAATCGCAAAAGTTACATACTTGAGATTCCAATAAATTGAGAATGCTTGAGAATGACGTAAAGACATACGATGACACAACGGGTGGATGTTGCTAGCTTTTGAAACGGATCCAAGGTAAGAAATAAATGAAACTACATACTAGGCTGGAATCTTGATCGATTTATTGTTGTTTATATTATAGCAAAATAAAGGTGCTGCAAAACTCTACTTTATCGCGACAGCTTTGTAACAGAACTACTATTGATAAGTTTTTATTTTTCATTCCTTCCATCTAATTATTTTTCAAAACAAGTAAAATGTGGTAACACCACCACTATTTCGATTACGTTTCATTACGCAAACAAAGGTCAAGTAAACATTTAAAAAAGTAAATAAACAAAAGCTATAAATACATTTTTACAATTTTACTTTATTTCACTTCACAAATCAATGATGTTTCTTAATCTCTTTTTCCTTTTCTAATTCCTTTTTGACTTTGTATTTGTTGAACCTGACCTTGACTTTGACTTTCACTTCTAGGCGTTTTAGAAGTTGCGACATTTCGTCGTCATTAGATTCTGAGCTGTCTGAGTCTTCTTCTGAGTCCTCTGGTTCAGGTTTATCTTCTTCTGGAGATGAATCCTCTGGTGAGGCAGGCCCTTCTTCTTCAGAATCCTCTGGTGGTGCAGGGGTATCTTCTACACTATCATCATCTTCTTCCGAGTCCTTAGGTGGCGCAGTGGTATCCTCTTCGCTGTCATCATCTTCTAGTAGATTTTCAAAGTCAATACCCGTTATTTCTTCGAACCATGATAGGTAAGGTCCCGGACGGATAAAACCTGGTAGAAATAAATGTGTTGTTAAAAAAATGCAGATCGCAGGAATTATAAGTGTACTCAACGGGATGCCTGAGAACAAATTAATCAGGCATAAAATAAACACAAATATTACCAGCAGGTAAGCCAGAGTGGCAGCCGAAGTCTCCGCCTGCTACGAAGGAGGTTACTCCGACGAGAATCGGAACGCCATCGGAGCCAACATGCACCAGTGGGCCACCACTGTCACCCTAGTAACAGGAAAATAATTAATTAACCAAAATGAAGAAAAAAGCCGTCGCAGAATTGATTACAACTTTTAGAATAAGGAGATTACCTATATCTCACTTTCACTTGTACAGAAATGTAGAGGTGCTACACACTTTTTCGAATATAATATTTTTTCCACCCAGCTGTGCGGAATCGTGCCGAGCCTGACAAGTCTGTAGAACGCGTTACCATAGCTGATAGCATTCAGGAAATGTGGCATAGGTAGGGTGTAGATCTTACCTGGCAAGTAGACTGTGAGGTAACGTTGTAGAATCGTGCGCAGATGGTTGTGTCAATGATGATGCCGGTCCCAAATGTGCTAGCACACGAAGGGTTGGAGATCGCGCGTAGGTATGTCCATCTCAGCACCTCGGTCACGGATCCTAGAATATTAGGAGAAATTATGACGCGTATCAGAAAAATGCTAAGCCGTGTTTTCAGTAGCGGCGACAGGTAGACTTATATTTCATTTTATTCACTTATTCGTTTAAAAATAACTACGATATCAGGGGCATTTGCGGTGCTTGTGTGCAATTCTCAAGCTTGCTTTTTGTATCTGTACAAATTTACACCACTGCTTTTCGGTCTAGATTATTTTGTTTTTGTATTATCATGATCTGATCTTAATATAATTTTAAAGATATCTTGATAAGTTCTTCCTACCGAAATTGCGATTAATGAATCGTTCGAGGCGGAAGATTATTATCGCTACATTATTATCGGCAGATCGGCAGTCACTAATATTTGATGTATTTTTCCTCCTGACGATGACGTGTTGAAGTCATAAACAAGAGAACAAAGTACCTCATCAGCCCCGCTACCTCTTTACCTTCTTTTCCCCGAGTTAGCCGACGTGAGGAAAGAAGACCTCAGCTATGTTACATCTACGGTAACTGCTAGCTTCCATTACAGACAGTACCAGTACCTAAACCAGTCTACTGTTCTGGACAGCTGATAGTAAATAACCTGAGGAAAAATCTAAGATATTGTTGGTATAAGATATACTGACCCGACGTCCATGTCCTGCCATGTCCGCTGGCGTAGACCTGCTCGTTGTCGTAGTTGCGGTACGCGTCAGCACGCGACTGCACGCGGATCGCCTTCAGCAATCCTGGGAGAAGATGTCACGTTAGGATTAATTACAAAATTCTAAGAGGACGTTTCTATAGTCCCCAGCAGACTGCTGAATCAGCAAAACTCAAGAACAAGACGAACAATCAGGCAAAAACAAGCAGGCCGATCACCTGGTAGTGAGTGTTCACTGCACTACCAGGGGCATCCGAGTGCGTTGGCATTGCAGGTATTCTACTCATTTTTTGTTTGCCCATAATGTTCTTTTTTGTAGTGCTAAATGCGCATCTAAGTAGTATCTAACTAGAAGCGCCTTTATGGATGACGTCAGGATGTCGATCGATGCGAAAAGCGCGGGACCGGTCATTGTGGAGATGCTTGGGGGAGCCGGGAGGCCCATGCCCAACAGTAGACGTCTTTTGGCTGTATGATAATGATGAGGAAACTAAAGGAGAATACTCACTGCTGTAAACGAAGGGGCGCGGCACCTTCACAAGTGAGATGTCGTGTGGCTGCACCAAGGCTGGCAGATTGTCGTTGTACTGAGGATGGTTGTAGTACTCCGTGGTCTCGAAGATGTACTCGGGGTTAGTGAGGGACACCACGCCTCCGCGGACTACTACAGTTACGCGTCTGTGGAAGAAATAAAGGTTTTGATTAGAACGCACGAAAATTACAATGAGAAAGTTACGGCCAGCAATGTGCCTTAGCCATTAGGTATCTCTAATTTGCCCACTTGCTTGATAGGAGAGGGTTCAATGCACAAACTTCCGTAGTTCCCAAGAGAATCCAACCATTACATGATGAGCAGGATGAGCTCAGGTGAATATTTTTTAAGCTTGCCACCTACATTAAAACATTGTGCAATGCGCTAACTATGTAGGTATTATATTATAGAAGGGTATAAAACGTAACACGTATAGAATTATAGATCGCTCCTTACTCAGCAGTACAATGCGCAGCAGTGATGACCCATTCCTTAGACACGATGGAGCCTCCACAGCCGCTCACGCCGCCGATGGAGCTCACCATACGAAGGGCAGCATGGTGAGGGTGCTGGCCCGGCTGTGCCTCCCAGCCTGACACTATACGTGATCCCAATGGCGACGATTCTAGCGCTTCGGACTCTGGGGGGACAAGTAACTGTGATATTAATTTGTTCTCAGAAAAAAAAAATCAGAAAGTACCTAATCTCCGTGTAGGTACTGCCATAGGTAGGACAGAATGAAAACTAGTGGATTGAACCTGCTGTGGTAGATACGGGAGACTCAAGTGTTTTGTGTTTAACGTTTACTAATGGAACTTACCGCGTTTGATTACATTCTCGATGAAGTCTGGTTCCACGTTTTTGTAACGTCCGGATACCTGAAAAGTACGAAGGCTTGATAAGGTGAAGCAGTTCTTTAATTTAGGATCCACCTAGCTAGTCCAGAGGCACTTAAGATAGGAATTGATTTAATGTTAAGTAAATGATGCTTCTCACTGACAACACCCTGTAGGAATCGATGGTGTAGGTATGTAGTAGGAAACTACCTCTTAGATCCCTATATTTTAAATCAAAAAGATTCTGAACTAACCAGGTCTTGATTAAATACTACTAAGTATTCTGATTACTTTACCTGAAGAACAGTCACCAGTAACAGAAGCAAGCCCGATTTCATTAACATCTTAGATACTACTGATGATTGCCGAAAACGCGGCTACCTTATAACGCCCATTTAGGATTAGAAGCTCCAATCACGGTAATTATTCAGATTAATATCTATTAATTAACACGATAAGATATGGATTAATTAATTGGACTTTTGTTAACATTTGCCGACAATTCGAAACATGATAGTCATCTAATCAACTTAATTTTAGACGATTTGGGAATAAAGTCACCAGAAATTCTAAAGGAAATTTGCAAAAAACAATTGAATAAAAAGAAATACATACTTACCTATTTGAAAAACGGATATAAAAGCATCTATGACGATACAGAGTAAAAATGGTCAAGCTTACAGCAAAGTATAACATAAGAAACAGTCAAAAGAAAGCAATATCTTTTTATACTAAGCAATACCTAAATTGCCATAATCGTGAGAACTGAAAATTAGCCCCTTTAATTAAAACTAATTTTAAAACGGTTCTAAAACGACTAAGCTTCGGTGTCCCTCAGGGATCAATCGTAAGCCCCTTGCCTACTGTTGATAATCTTTATCGTTTATCCGCAGCAGTGTCTGTAGAGGACCTAGGCTACTAGATATCCATCCAATTCCTTGAACGATAGGTCTGCTAGCTTAAGGTAATACCTACTTACATACACATTGTGAAAGATAATTTTAATATTTTAACGATTTTGAGTTCGCTACCTATCGGGAATGTCCTGATAGATCGTTAGTAATCAGTGACCCTAATGAAGATCATTATCCGTCCAATCACCAAAAAAGATCTCCGATATTTCCGTATTTTCCAGCTGTGCAGATATTATTTTTATTTCATCACCGCCCTGATTAGTTCAGTCAAAATTACGCGGATGTAAATAAATAATGGGTAAAACTAACGCTCGATAATAGAGGTAAGTTTTTATTTGACAGTCAAAACATAATCTATGATTACTATCAAATATTGCTATTCGGCAATGATCATAAAGATTGTTATCATTAAATGACTCGTGACTAATTTCTAGGTAGGCTACATGTAGGCACAGAATACCTACATATTAGTTCAAGCTATAGGTTATACTTCCACAATATATTCGTGATTTTCGTCCCTTGTGTCTTTACGAGTTATTTTATGCCGTTTTGTAGGTACAGTCTACCTAGCAGCAACTATAGCAAGGTTGGAAATAATGGTTTTTCTTACCTCTGCCAAAGATATCCTCCGCTGTACATTTCTGCTTAATTTTGTTGCGGGTTGTAAGACGGTTTCAAATTATTTCTCCGGGACTCGTTGTCTCAGCGCTTTTCTCCACTGTTGATTCTGGCTTTCATGAGTTGCAGTGGTTGGGAACAGTATTTTAAGTAACTAGCACTTCGCCCGCGACTTCGTTTACGTATATTTCGTATTTGCCCTAAAAAATTAACACTCCATCCACCCTCTTTTAAAGGTAGTTTCCAAACATTATTAAGGTATTTCTTATCTTTAATATTTTTTTACCTAAGTATTTTGGCCAATTTTCAAGGTTACTGATCAAAGGAAAAATAATGTTCATAATATGTATAGACTGTATTATACTGATTTCAAGTTTACTAATTGAAGGAATAAGATTTTTCATACAAACGGAATCCATCCTTTAGGTTGAATTTCCAAAAATCCCTTTTTTGTCGATTGTCATCTGCAATATAAAAGGAACCCTTGTGTGTGCGTGCGTTATTTTATTTCACATTCCTAGTCCCGTGCGCTGATATATGTCAGTCAGTCAGTTACTTCTTTTAGGTATACAGGGTGTAAGGGACAGCCTTCCGCAGACTAATGGGGTGAATTATTCAGTATATCATACTAAGATGACCGGTACACGAAATTATTTCAGGAACGTTATGGGAATCCAATAAAACTGATTAGTTTTATTACCTCACACGCAATGTATCGTTACCGTGGCAAAACGCGCGTAGCGAACGGCAGGGCAGCGAGCCTTCGGCCGCCGAGTATTTCAACATCCATTGCAGATTTTTTTTATTTTAGCTGTTTTATTTACATAAATGGAGTGCTGCGTACAGAGAATGTAATTTTAGATTGAAATAAAGGAACAGTAAGTAACTGAAAATACGATAATAAAATGAAAATTTTCCTGAGAAATTTTCCGATGGAATATGATTCAAAATAAGGAGCTGAATGCACCCTGTTAGTTTGCGGGGGCTGTCACTTACACCCTGTATAGGCTTCATTGCGTGATGCTTTGTCATACAATGATTAACTAGATTGATATGGGAGATTTTCCTCATAGCTAACATCACGCCGCTGTGTTGGAGTTATTTGCCTCTTATCTGCATAACAGACGGCAGTATGTAGAGATAAAATCGGTGGTAGATGGAGAGGAAAAAACTTATAGATCTAATCTAGTAACCGTATGCCGTGGTGTTCCTCAGGGATCCGTCCTTGGTCCAATCTTCTTTATTATATTTCTAAATGATTTAATGGAGTATATTAAAAAACGTGTAAAGGACACAAAACTAATAATCTTTGCTGACGACACAAATGAGTATGTATTATGTATTTCTTTCTTATGTATGACCGTTATTGTTTTTATTGACTTTTCTAAACGTATTTAATGAATTTTATTTTAATTGCAATTGTAATATGTTATTTTTTTTAATTTTCAACACAATGTACTTATATTGTTATGAAATAAATTACTTATGACTTATGATATAGGCAGAGGTGTTATTCTTCACCTAAATTTTCCTCTTTAATTTTGTCAACCGTAAAGTATAATAAAAAATCATTCATTCCATCCGTCATCTTAGGTGTAGGTAATACTAATAACCTAATTAAAATAGCCACATTTGGTTTTTACAGTCGGATTCAATTAATTGCTTTTCTCGTGAAAACAAAAACGACTATTATCTTCGATCTGCAATGATAAGGCTAGAAATCATTAGAAGTCACGATAACAATCGGAACAATGTTTGGGAAAAACTGATTATATAGGCGCCTTCATACGTCATAATTAAGCGTGATTACGGCGGCGTTGAGAAAGATCGTAGGCAGAAACAACAGGCGGTAGGTACTATTGGAAAACATCAGACAAGGTAAGTAGGTAGATATAAGTAGGTACCTATTAACAGTAACACTGCCACATGAAAGTTTAAATAAATAAAAAAACTATGGTGTTATCCGACATTTTTGCTGACTACACTTTTTTTTTTTGACTTTGCTGACTACATTGTTGACCTACAATGCTCGTTTGGCATATGAGGTAGGTAGGCAGTGTAGGCACTGCTAAAGGTAGGTATTGCGTTCTGCGTACTAAAGTGCTAAGTAAATGCTCTGGTAAAATAAGTACCTACTAGTTTTGGACCCAGAGGATTTCGCATGTGAGGTTTTGTAAATGAAATGACATTTACATTTGGACAGTTAAAGGCACCATCAACAAACATAACATCACGTCTGTAGGTGTTTGCCCCTGAAGGGGTAGGCAGAGTTGTACCTACACCCACAGTCCCCACCCTTTTACGATTACCACTTACCACTTAACACACACACTGATCCGTTAGGTATTTGATAAATTGTTAAGCAAAATCGTCTACGGCTGCAATATATTTTGTAATTGAGCACCACGTATGTACCAATCTATAAACATTTTGTCATTGCTTTTTTTTTTAAACTTTGTAGGTCCTATTGTAGTAAGTACTTTCAGTCATTTTATTCCAGGTAGGAATTCACACATTTAATTATATTTACCTAATGTATCTATACTTACATATTATTGTAAAACATTTTAAAAGAGACTACCTACCTTTCTTGCTCATTCTTCTCCATAGGTACGAACCTACCTTTTGGAAGGGGCAACTAGAATCAATCCTATTTTCTTGTAAACGTTGATGTTCGAAAGTGCCTTTTGATGGCTTACTGAAATAAACTATTTGACCATCTACCAAACACAAGCCGAACCGAGAACATCACATTTCAGTTCATTCGTCATCTTGCGATCAATAAGTCAATGATTGATGGCATTCTACAATATGCACTTAGATGGAGTTATCACCATGAGATCATTTGGACCTGGGTAACTTTGTAATTTTTCAATTAAAAATGTTGTTGTTGTGTTTTTTTTTATTTTATTTTATATTGTCTATTAGTGTAAGTAAATGTACCTTTTCGTCTGTGTTAAGCGTTTTGTATTGTACCTATATCAGAGTGTAGTATATGTATTACATAGGTATACGTTGGGTTTTACGCCTTTACGTAATACTTATTGTAAATATTCTTACGCCCCTTTTAGCGGCGGATGTGTCCTGAACTTATCTATAATAATACCAACTTTGTACATACCTACCTTATCCGACGAATACTTAAATATCTTTGTCTTTATCCTGTCGGGCAATTTGGGCAGCAAAATAGTAGGAGAGGAAGCTTTAAAACTTTGTATCTCTCTCTACATCTGGGTATTTTTCTAATAAGTACATTATGTAAGTATGAATTTTCAAAAAAATATGATTTCTGTGCTAATAATAATTACTAGATTACAACAACCCTTAGTAACACCTAGTTTAGGTACCGTAGGTAAATATCAAAATGTAGGTACATTAATTCATTGCTACTCAAACATGAAGTTATGTAAGCTTATTATTTAAAAACACTTAAAAAAAAAAAAACTTTAATTTCACTTTAAAAAAAAAAAACTAATTTCGTAAGTTGGTGTCTTTGGATGTGTATTTTAGTTTTTTGCCACCGACTTTCGAAATTAAAGTTATTTTTCACTTTGTAGTGAAGTGAAGTGTGTTTGGAAGTCGGTTGTTTTTTTTTTTTTGTAAAAAAGTTTTTTATTTTTCACTTTTTAGTGGGTCAGCTTGTGATTTATCTAAGCTACAATAGCGATAGCCTAATGTCAACTGCTTATCACCTTTTACAAAATATTGATTTTCCAATGTAGGGACGTTAACTGTTGAGGAGTTCTCCTGGTAGGTACCCCACCATCAGTTCCACTTCACCATGTGCATTGTGACGAGCATAAATTGTATAGCAACCGTATTAAAGTAATCGAATCACAACCCGCGAAATAGGTACTAATATTATTGAGTTGTTCCGGCGGCCATCTGTGGTTCATCATCAGTTCCACTTCACCAAAGCCTATAAAATACCCAAATCGCTATGGGTGTGCCTATTTGAAGAGTTCCCTCGATGATTTCTCCAGGATTCCATCATCAGATCCTGACCTGATAACAATGGTACTACCTGGAAAGTATACCTTTTCAAACAAAAAAAACAAATTTTTCAAATCGGTCCAGCCATTTTCGAGTAATA
Source organism: Fissipunctia ypsillon (assembly GCA_947568875.1). NCBI lineage: Eukaryota > Metazoa > Arthropoda > Insecta > Lepidoptera > Noctuidae > Fissipunctia > Fissipunctia ypsillon. The sequence continues at coordinate 20,031,367 of OX387662.1, forward strand.
GGGGACCAAACATAAAAAAAGATTCCGACGAACTGAGAACCTCCTTCTTTTTTTGAAATTGTTTAAAAATACGTTTACTATTCGCGTCCATAGTCGCGTCATGTTGTCGTCAGCATGGGTAGGTACACACACACCTACTGTTTACATAGGCAGTGACAAAACCACCTGTGTCGCTCTGACTCACAACTTACGTGACAAAACTCTATTAACCGGCAGTTGTACGTGACTTACAACATGTAGGTGTCGATACTTAGCTATGTATTCGTGACTTCCATATAGGTAGGTTTTTGTTTCGCAGAGTAGCCAAATTGTATTTAATTACAAGGAATAGTCTCGTCGGGCACCGATTTCTTTTACGTTGAAACTAATTCGCCTTTTTAACCGACTTCAAAAAAAGAAGAAGGTTATCAATTCGACACGTATGTAGGTATATAATATTATTGGAACTGCAATTTATTGACATAATGATAATCTATAAGGGCTTCCAATCAAATATACAAAATTTTATAGGTAATTTTATAGGTTTTTATAGGTTTGTTTGTATGTATGTATATTTGTCGACGCATTTCTCCGAAACTATTAATCGGATTGTGACCATTATTTGTTGGCTTACATTTACTTCAACTTATGGAACAGTGCAAGTTACATCAATTATATAGGTTCAGCAGTTTACAAGATATGTACTATGTAGTAACTGTAAGTGGGACGGCCTGGCTCATTGATACGAGCTACGGGTGTGCACGTGTGGTGTCAAAGAGAAAACCATTTATTACAAACAAATATTCCAGTTTTTACTTAAAACTAAAAACTACGAAATAAAAAAGTAATTAAACATAACATCATGCCTTGTTTCCCCGAAGGGTTAGGCAGAGGTGTACCTATTATAGTTCATCCACATTTCATAGTTTAAACCTATTCTATCTTTCACTTGGCGTTCGTATGTTTCCATAGGCAAATACCTAGCGGCCTGTCCCACGTGAGGTTGCCGCCGGCATTAAACCCGGTGTTATTGGGTTTTTCTATCTGGAATTTCTCAGTAGCAGCCCGGAGTCTGGATTTGTGCCCGGTAGATGGCAATAGGTTCGCCCCTATTACATGGAACTTAAACATAACTGGCGAAATGTGGGTGTACTATATAGATACACCTCTGCCTAACCCTTCGGGGAAACAAGGCGTAATGTTATGTTATGATGTTATCCAACTAGGCTTAGGATGGATTCTCGGACTTAAGTTTCCGCGAATACACCTTAGGGTGGATTTTTTGGGATGTATGTACGGAGTAACTCAAAATCTCTATCAAAACTAATAGAGGATTTCGCTTTTGAATCTTGCGTAAATGTTAACGTATTATAATGCCCGTGACTATACAAGCCGTAGCGAAGTAGGCGGAGATTGTGGCAGTGTAAACAAAATTACTTTCAATCTTTGGTTTAAAACTTATCACCTTTCTCGTTATATCGGTGATCGGGCGCTTATCAATATCTAGGTACATAACTACGATTGAAACAGAATTGCCTGCAGCCCAACAGTAAACTGCAGGAAAGGAATAAGAATAAAACAAGAAATCAATATCGGATACATTTAATATAAAACAGTCATTGCAACAAGTTATCACATATACCGTCACGTTGACTAGCTGTCAGCTGGGCGGCGCGAGACTATTACATTAATAAATTATCCTAACTTGAGGCTGGATCGTTAAGACCATTGGACTTAACGTCTCGACTGCCGGAAACGCGGAACCCGCCAGACACAAAAAATATATGTACAGGGTGTAACATAATTAACGCACAACCTCTTAAGGGGTCATTGTACTCATCATTATGAACAACTTTTACTATGGGACCAAACCTGAAATCGCAGAAAAAAAAATCAGCTGCTCCCTACATTTATGTTCGCATAAATCGTCAAAATGAAGGGAGCAGCTGATTTTGTTTTCGCGATTTCGGGTTTGGTTCCATAGTAAAAGTTGTTCATAACGATGAGTACAATGACCCCTTAAGAGGTTAACAGTGATTAAATTTACACCTTGTAAGTAAATGCATATTTTATTGGCAAATAACATATTTTTCTTTCTTTCTTTTTTTTAATCATTTCTGTAATTACGGCATTCAACCGTTTTTAAAGGCGCAGTTAAGTCCTTTTGAAAATCGGTAAGTTAAGTATGCTCGAGCTACACCATCGTAGTAGATGGTGTAGCCCGATCATAGTTAACTTTCGATAACTTCACGTCCAGTACAATCAAATTACAATGTAGTATATTTATCGTTTATAAAGTTTAAATAATTATATGGGTGAGATTTGTCAAGTTTCGGATTACTTCATTATTAAACGCACACTTCGGGCTTATTTTATCAAAGTCAGTTAACTTTTATTCGTGGAATAAAATTGACGTCCAACAGTTTTTGTTTTCAAATACTGTCAACAATTCAATATGTACTGGCAGGATAAGCCATGAACTAGGTGAATAAGTGATAGAATCCACCCTTAGTCGTTAACTACCGATAGTGTAGCCTTTAGCTTTAGCATTATATGATGACAATATGATGCACTAGTAATTAGTAAAGAGGTCGTAACTATTCCAGACATTATTATAAATAATTCTTAAATAATTTGTTTGTTACTATTACACATTAAAGTAACCACAATATTGTTAATAATGACTATTTTGTCTAAAGACGTTAGTACCTTGTTATTTATAACTTATAGCAAAAACCCGCCACTCGCCCAGCTTGCCAGCCTAAACAATAAACTACATAATTAGATTTTTTAACACTGGTAACACTAGTTTCGTACATATTGTACACACAACACCTCACGTTGCTAGAAACAAATCAAATTCGAATAACTTCACGTCACCATTTACAATTAGTGTTGTTAAATTATTTCAGCTGCAATATATTCATAATTATAAAAGCAATGATTAATATTGACGGCCTGTTGCATCAACACTTCATTATTATTGTTTTATATTTAGAAAATAAAGTCCTTTTTGTGGTAAAGACAATGCGTCGTCAGGACGAAACCACCCTACCTGATTCGATTTATGAAATAATCGATTAGATTCATAGTTATATTTAACGCAGTTGTTATTCAATCAATCTATAAAACGAGACTCAAAGAAGCACCTTTTCTTTAACTACATACACCATGAATATTTTATTTATAAATTCGTCTATTCAGATTATGAAATTAATCATTTTAAGATGAAAGCTACACAGAACTACAGTGTGATGTTGAAAGTCCCAAATCGTAGTTCGATGCAGTAGGCCGTGTGACACCCTCAACCACCATCTAAATTACCCTAAAACAATAATTTACTCTCTCTAAAATTAGGCCTCAGAACCTATTTCATAGGCCTCTATAGGAACATAACATTCAGACTTAAACCATCACACAAACTTCAAATATTTCACTAAGTGCATCAAACCCTATTACATTTAAGCTCATTTATTTTAATATAAAAACCGTAATCTAGTGTGGGTCACATTAAACTTTTTGGCCGCTAAGAACGACACAAAGTAAACGTTAGGACACTTCAAATAGGGTGAGAGAAAAGCTCCCAGCGGGCCACTAACTACCATTGGCCCACCTATAAATCTCTTAACAGATTAAGAAGCTAGGTGGGTCGATACTGGTACAACTTAGTCAGGTGGGGGTTCTCCGATGAGCCACAGTGCGACTGTGGAGCCACATCACAAACTATGCCTTACCCTTACCCCTTGTCGTGCTCTCTGTGCAAAAACACCTGCACTATGGAAGACCTTTGCGAGGCCAACGCTAACGCTGTCGAAATAGCAGAATTCTGGTCGAAGCTTATATAAAATTAATAAAGGAGAATCATCGATACGACGAAGAAGAATGATAGGGACCAAAGTTGTGGTGTGCGCCTCGTGCGCATGTACGGACTCAGCGACCGAAAAGTTCCGCGCAACCAGAATTAATAAGTAAAATGTTCTAAGATCCGTTTACAGATAGACGTTATAGTAACGATGTATGTACGCTGCAATTTACAATTATTATCATTAATTAATAAGTATACAAGTAATAAATGCTGGTTAAATAAGGTTATAAAAAATAAATGAATATAAGTATCGTATTATTTAAATGATTTTCGGCATTTTGTTTGCTAAGTAATTTATGTCAAGTATAAACTTTGATTAGACAAAATATCGGGATGTCGAAGTTCTAGAAACTTTGTAATTCCGCAATCTAAGTAAAGAAGCATCAAAATGTTACATAAAAGTTCTTATGTCTATTAAAAATGCGATTAATAAATAACTCTGTATTGAACATGATGCAGAGTATAAAATATTGGAATGAATTTAATTTGGCATATCGGAAGTCAGGTAGGATCGGAAGAATTCAGGTCGCATTCACACAAACAGACATAACAAATAAATTAATAAGTTACAGCTAGAAAACAATGAAAATAAAGCCACAACGCACCGCACAATTTTTTACGAATAAACCGTAACCCAGCAAAGAAACAATTTAGTAACAACCCCAAAGCTCTATTTACACCTCTCCAGTCTTTAGCAGATTGCGTACCTATTTCAAATCATGTTAACAACAAATTTAGTAATAACTAGGCCAATCGTTGTTACAAGATACAAACCATAAACAAGAAAAAAATTATAGTACGCGTCAAACTTTATGACGGCTCTGAAGTGCGCTACTCGCTGCGCAGTACCGCACCCCTCACCACCACTGCCACGTGAAGTAGTTATTGCGCAGCGACTCGCTTTAAGTTCCGACCCGCCATAAAGTTTGCGCATCGGGCGGTACCAACTGGAATCGTGTAAACAGAGAAATAAGTTAACAAAATTAGCCTCCACGAAAACAATTCAAACAATTTTCAAACGGAGATTCATTTTTTTCTATTTCTTATCAATAACAATGACACAGATATTAGTTAAGATTAACAGTAAATACTTACTATATCTTGTCGAACTTACCTCGGTTTTATTAAAGCCATTCAAGTCATCATTGGCCGTATTATGAGGTGTTAAAGCATTATTGTTCCGATGCGAGAAAGAGACGGTCCTATCCGTCCTGTCAGAGGCGTAGCTGGTCCTGAAGAGAGCTCAAAAAAGCCTTTTAACCCGACCGCGGCGAAGCTCAAAAGGAAAGTATTGTTTTCTTTTTGCAAAATAATTTAAATAGCATCCTGATTCAGATAGGTCAGATTTTCTGTGTGATTTTACTAAGGGCCCAGTAGCTTGGGAGCCCCGTATGATTGATACGGCAGAAGCTACGACCCTGCGTCCTGTATAGCTCCGTCTCTTTCTCACAACGGCACAATCATGGTTCTGGGACGTCATAATAAATCTTACGTCAGTTCTATCGTCATTACTTATCGTAAATTTAGTTGACATGAGAATTAGAAACTGATTTATTTGAATAGGCTATTAAAATTGGGGATCATTCGATAAGTTCATGTTTACAAATAATATGCCAAAGGGTAATAAGTGAAGCTGAGCACTTCATGATTTTTACGAGCTTCTACGGAAATATTAGGTTTTAAATAGATTTATAAAGTTTTTTTTTTTTTGAGAAAATTTCAAGAAATACATTTTAGAGATTACTTAAAAATAGGTTAAAATAGGTAGTTGATTTTCCACTTATTACCTTTTAACAAAGACCAGTCCGTTTAAACAGCCAGTTTTTAATTACACTACAATAGACCTCAAGAATCCGAGGTTTAAAAAAGAAAATCCTTTTTATGAACTACCTATAAGTTGGTGTTGTACCCTTACATTCATTTTCAGTAACATAGACAGATATATAGTTTTGTGCATGTATTTATTAAGTGTACATCCCAAATTTTATTTAGGCCACTTTTTGATAGAAAGATAGTTTCACCGTTCTTTGCCCATAACAGAATCATATGCGTGACAATTTAGGTGCAGAGCAAATTAAGGCGACTGTTAACAGTTTAACTCTTCATTCAAATTCAAAATATTTTATTTCACATAAACTTACATGGGCAGTTATGAAATGTCAGAAGCTAGGTGCACGGTTCCAATTCGTTGAGCCGGCAAGAAACTCCATGGTTACTCTTTTAAAAATACTCATTAATGGCTTTTGTGGAAGAGACACCATAATTTTGACAATATCACAAAGGTGTGTACTATGATTTGATCTGCTGTGAGTGTTTAGTAACTCCCTAAACTGGTTCAGATTGATTTCTTGCTTGGTTTATCGAAAACATTGGCAGTTTTCTTTCAATTCGGAAGAGTATTGTCAAATATACTCACATAGTGGACTAATGAAATTGTTTTCGGAGCGAACAGGATAAACTATATGGATTATCGTACCTTACTATCAAAATGAAACGTGTATCACCTAGAGACATCTAGTGAGTGCCGCGCAAACAATAGCTAGCAGTAAGCTACACCTATGACATACATTGTGCTGTCAAACTTATAATTAAGGCGAGAGCGGTAGCGCGAAATTCAAATTTTCTTACGTTTTTTGCAATTTGCAGGTCAGTAATTCAGTATTAGGATGTATGTTGATTAAAATATGATTCACGATCGTAACAAATATGTATTAACAGAATTATAGTCATTAATACAACTTTGTAAGACCAAGTAATCCTAATGAATTCTAAAATCTTGACATTTGACAATTATACTATTTTAAGAAGTTGTATTACTGATTCTAATGATTATAATTCTGTAAATACATATTTGTTACGGTCGCGAATCATACTTCAATCAACATACACCCAGACACTGAGCTGCAAATTGCAAAAATCGTAAGAAAATTTGAATTTCGCGGGCCACCTTAGCGCTTCCCCCTTAAGGTGTGTTTTTAATCTCGGAGACTATACTGACAAGTGCAATTATGTCAAACTGACTGACATGCTACTGTAATGTAAGTTAGTTTGCCATTTCGACACCAGCAATTTATACTACGCTAACTCGAAGTTTAGGTAAAAACGTTTTTTTATGCCAAGTTGCTTAAAATGCGTTTTTATATATGTCATAAAAAAATCGTAAAAAGTACGCTTTTTTGAGTTAGCGTAGTATAAATTGCTGGTGTCGATTTGCAATTGTCAATTTATTCTTCGAGATTAAAAAAACAGACTATAGTATAAACCGTTTAATTTAAAACTGCACGCCCCTCCACTCCTTGTTGCATACATATTTGTAATGTTTGTACAGAAATTTTAGTGGAGAGGCGTGCATTTTTAAATTAAACGATCTCTAAACACATATTTTGTATCTAAGCCACATATAAATATACTCGAACTATACAAAATTAAATAGCTCTTTGAGATATTACAATAAAATGCCCATGTGTTTGTAATATCTTAGTATCATGATTTATTATAATTCAAATAAATATCATAATATTAAGTATCCAGATGCTTAATAGTTCTTGACACTTACAAAATTGATATTCGAATTTAGTTTGTCTAGCTAGATTAACCTGCATATTTTATTCTAATCAACAATGGTATGAGAAGATAATAAGAACATAAATTAAATACAGAGATTTGGATAAATCCAATTTAATTAAATTAGGTTAAGTTAGAAAATGCGTAATGAATGGAAATGTCATAAAATTGGAAATTAATTTATCAGATGGTAGACACGATAGGAAGCAATGTTAAATAAGTTGTCATAATAAATGTAATAAATTCAAATGCAAGAAGTATTTAAAATGGAAGAAATTGATAGGCATAAGACTATGTCTGTTGCGATCAAATAGTCATTCGTAACAACCTAAACAGTTCGATTAGAAATAAAAACGAGAACATAAAGATTTGTTAATTTTTGACGTCGTCGCATGATAATAATGAATTTATAATTAATTTCTAGCATTTTTTTTTATGTCAGGCAACAATACCGGCTAGGCCGTAAAACGCCAATTAAAATTCAAACGCCAAATTCTAGACAAAATTGAGGCAACATTCGAGACTTTCGGTAACTATTCGAAGTGAAAATATATTTTATTTCGAGACATTCGTTTACGAACTCTGTATACATTAATGACTTAGAAATATATATTCTTTTAACGTGGCCATATCAATTTATAACTATATATCTACCTAAAACGACTATACTCGATGAGCCTGACTTAATTTTAGTGTTTGACCAAAATTAATCACAGTGCCATCTATCGTCGGACACAACATCAACTACATTTGCCATCGATAGATGGAGCCACCAACAAAGCTTGCAGTCTGCACTTTGATTGGAGCCCATGTTGGGGCCAAAGTTGGTGTTTTAGGCCGAGAACAGATAGCCGCGCTTTGACCATTGATTGGCCGACATCGCGCGATACCATACTCGCGTCAGTAGTGAATACAGTTTGGCGTTAAATATAGAAAAACCCGTTCTACCGATACTTTACTAACGCCATCTACCGATTCTAGTAGATACTTACACACTTCGAGTGACTTTCTAGCATCAACATAGGCTCCAAAACAAAGCTATAAATAACAGTGTAACCATTCGTCCTAGCTGGGCAGCGTACCTTATATTTGGGGAACATTTTAACAAAATATATGACGAAAACTATTTTTGTACGAAAATTATATCATTCGCTACTTTGCTATAAATAAAGGTTACAATGTCATAATATAACGGAATATTATATGAGTAGATATCCAAAAAGATCGCATTATAAGCTATTTCGTTTGTATACGATGTATTGGTTGCTGTAGTATGGTTTTGTGTGTGGAATTATACGATATTGTGCACTCGCTGAACAATAGCATAAGTAACACACACAACCACCGTATGTGGATGTGTGTGTTACTTTTGCTATTGTAAGCTTTGGCTTGAATTATCCTGGTCACGGAATCAGATATTGTTCGCAAGAACCGAGCGGCAGAACCAAAGCTCATATCATTCCTTGCGAACAGTTTTGTGTGACATCGACTAATATAATTACCCTTTTGCTAGGTCCACGCAGTGACTTTAGTCACCGGCGGCGGCGACTCGCTGATGATTTCATACTCTCACACCCGCACACAGATGAGCGAGTCGGTGGCGATCAAAGTCGCTGCGTTTGTACCTAGCATTATTCACGGATATCTACTCATATCAATACACAGCAAAAAATAAACCTGACTGTGACCCAGTGGCTGCCCAGCCAGTCCCCCCCCCCCCCCCTAGTGCGTGACGTGCCTATGGCCTCGCCGCCTGGGCTGGCATCAGCTGCGCTTACTCTTCACCTGTTCCACGTTCAAGGCTTGCGAACTGCTGGAGCCCACCAAGATCTTCAGGGCACCCGTAGACATTAGGTAGAACCAGTACAGTTGAGGCAGCAGGAGTATACAGATGGAGATTTTGCAGCCCGTTGGGAGCGATTTTAATGCCTGTGAATGTGAAAAATAAAGTAAAAATTTTGTTTTATTTTATGTTTATGTCACACTAGGATTATAATTTTGTTGCAAAAGTGAACCTGTTTCAAAAACAGAATTAAAAAACATTCCGACGAACTGAGAATCTCCTACTTTTTTTGAAGTCGGTTAAAAAGTGTTGAAAGTGCGACACGGATCATAATGATCGTTTATCACGTTCATTAAGATCCGTGTCGCACTTTCAAATAAAGAACTAAAGTTCTAGAAGGATCTTTTGGCGCCACTTTATAGGGCAGAAACGAAATTTGTATAGCGACTGTAACCACCCGACTAGTCTAACTTTACGGTCGATTTTCAATTGATAAAATCGATCTTAGACTAGCAAAATACAAATTTCGTTTCTGCCCTATAAAGGGTCAATGACATTGACATTGAGTGTTGTTGGTAACATTACATTTATGAAATTCTAACAGAAACGAGGGTTTTCATGAAAATCCACGGCCACCAGTAGGCGCCATTTTGTCGACGGGTCTTTCATTTCGACAATGAATACAAAATATACGATGACATTCATCATTCAGTCACGACTAAAGAAAATATAGGCGCTTTGACACTTTTGACAGGTGCCCGGATCTGACATCTCAATGCTGCCACCTAGTGAACGTCATTTCAGAATACCCTCATGTACTGAAAAAAACAAGATGGCGGCGTTAGTTCAGATTTTAGCCACTCGCCAGAAGATCCTCGTACCGTTGTAAATTGATTGTATTTTTTTACAGATGAGACTAAGATCAGAAAATGATTGATCTTAAAACTACGGGAATTGCCCCTCTAAAGCATGCATCGAAAATAAAATCTTGAAACAAAAAACAAAAAGCAACTCACATCAATATAGGACAGTCCCATAACCCTGCTGTAGATAAGACACACGTAAGGCAAGCTGATGACCCGGCACACGAAGAACGTGAGCAGCATGATCACGCCGTTGATGACGTAGAGGCGCGACGACTTGAGCTTCATCCGCGAGAGAATGGCGCGAAAGGATACGAACGGGGTTGATAGTTCCATCAGGTATACGAAGCCGAATGTACAGTCGCCTAGGTTGCCGCGCAGGTACTGTGGGGGAAACAGACACGGTTATAACAATACGGTCTATTCAAATACTCAAATATACAGGGCATATTTTTAATCACTATCCAAATTTTCGCAGGATGTTCTACCCATGAATATGAACAACTTTTACTATGGGACCAACTCTGAAATCACGAAGAAAAAATCAGCTGATTCATACAAAAGTTCAATACCTACTCGACCAAAATGTATGAAACAGCAGATTTTTTTTCGTGATTTCAGAGTTGGTCCCATAGTGACAGTTGATCGTATTCATGGGTAGAACACCCTGCGAAAATTTGGATAGTGATTAAAACAATGCCCTGTATAAACATAGGTATGGTAAGTAGATTCAAGGGGTAAAATGTAGAGAACAGCTGATTTTTTTTCGCGATTTCAGGTTTGGTCCCATAGTAAAAGTTGTTCATAATGATGAGTACAATGACCCCTTAAGAGGTTGTGCGTTATTTATGTTACATCTTGTATATTATTTTATATTATTATCAATTTGATATGGAACCTTAGCCTGCACATGACATGAATCCTATAAGGGAACAGCAATTACAAAGTTTTATAATTAAAATGACTTTACGTTTACAATAAGTTTAAGGCAAAGAGATATCGATACCCATCACGTCTGCGGAGTTTCGCTGACTAATTTAATTTGACCCTGTATACATGAATATTTTGTTGAAACGCGACCCCTAATGGTATCACATTATCATCTTCTATGCAGTAGTCCAGGAAGGAGGTACCTTGTTTCGGCACCACCCAACAAGCCGCTCCTGTAGCTACACTCACCACAATGACCAGGAAGCCGAAGCCGCCAATAAAGAGGTGGTGCATCAGGATGACAGGCTCGTGTCTGCAGTAGTCTAGGAAGGAGGTGCCTTGTGCCTTCTTGACTACTGCGATATCTCCTGATGATTGGGGTGCTGAACCGTTCTTGGAGGGCCGACGCTTGAGGGCAGCCATGTCTGCGCTTGAGTTCATTTGGACGTGTACCTGTAATATTAGATTGAAATCTGATTTACACGGTCCGATTTCATTGGTGGCCTACCATAAGTTGAAAATAAAAGTTGCACCGTCTAACGGCGTTTAGACGATGCAAGTTATTAGTTGCTTCAATTTTATTGAAGACTAGCTGTGCCCCGCGACTTCGTTCGCGTGGAAGTCGTAAGTCAAGTGGAAGTGGAAGTCCCCCGACCCGCCGCGATGCATCACCCGCCCGCGCTCTTACTACGTTTTCGCTTAGCGTTCTTTCTGACATTTTTATTTTTTTCGGCTTCAAAGGATCGTACCGTGATGTTAAATAGCAAAAATATTTTTTCAAATCCGACTAGCAGTTCCAGAGTTATTTGCATAGGTTTTAATTTTTTTGCGCGGAACCCTAATTGTTTTTCTAAAATAAAAGTAGCCCCAGTTACTCCTTATAACATTAGCTATCTGCCAGTGAAAGTCCCGTCAAAATCAGTCCAGTAGTTTCGGAGATTAGCCGGAACAAACAGAGACAAAAAATTTTTTTATGGTTTTTTTGTTATAGGTACGTATACTTTCATATACATTTGGTAAAAAGCTGTTACTTTGACATTACAAAGAGACACTTCAATTTTATTAATTTGTATAGATGTAAAATAAAATAAAAATACTACCACCCGTCAGTTGGACAATTTCTAGTTGTAATAAGGATCAAATTCGCAAAACACGTATTCGTTAGTATGAATGAAACCGACAGGTGTTAAGAACGCATTTTCTCGACGGCCGGCTCGGTACCCGGTGCGTTGCTGCCACAGAAGAAATTGTACCATGTCTATGACCTTCAAAATAAATATCTACGGTTAGGTGAATGTTAATGAGAGATCCCGTGTGTTAAACCTACTGTTTGTATTTATATTATTTTAGTGATAGCCGTTCGTCAGGAAAAATCTGTAAAGTGCATCAGTCAGTGTGTCAGAGTTGTGCCTTTAGGTTAGTACACGCAGGAACGCAGGCGTCCATGCCTTCACTAAAAACGAAAAACTTCGCAAGCATTGGGAAATTGCTGCAGAAGGCTGCGGGCGTCGCCCTCGGGACGAGCTGCATCTCACATGGACAACTGTACGTCGCTTGCTGTCGCGTCGCCAGTCCTGACTCTCTGTATATTTTGGCTGATGTGAGAAAACTACAAACGTAGTTTTGGTTTACTGAGAAGTTTTATAAAAATATGGCTGTTATTTTAGTATTATATATTGTGTTGTCTTACGACTTCCACGCGAACGAAGTCGCCGGCTAGTATTTATATAAATATTTACACTTACATTTTATAATAATTGCAGCTACCACTGTTTGTATCTGCATCACCCAAAGGTTGACTGGTAGAAAATGCCCACGGCATTAAGTCCGCCTCTGTACGTTTGTGTGCTTGAACCTAACAAAACTGGAAATACCCCAAGCACTCACCATATACATACTCCATATATCATAGAAGAAGTAGGCGGCTCCGAACCACGCGTAGGCCTCGGACATGTAGTGAGACGAGAGCATGAAGTCGCGCGTGCACGACCATAGGCACACGATGGCGCCCGTCACGCACGACAGGGCCGCTTGCACTGCCGACACCAGTCTGAATAGTAGGGAACATATTAAATGATAAAAAATATTTATTTCTGAAATTGGTAAAAAAAAAATATGATGTTTTGAAACTAGAAGAGTTCGGTGTTTCCTATCTGACTACTCTGAGAAATAAGACCGAAACAAACTCAGAGGTCACAGTCTCTTTTAAAGTCCAGACATAATTTTGGTCACCCCATATGAGGACCATGCAGATTAAAGTCTGAAATGGTCTTTAGAGGAAAGAACCAGTGGAGCTGTCCAGTCAGTGCACGCATTTGTTAGTAATTGCTCATTGGATGTCTCCTAATCATAATCGTAATCATTGGATAGACATCCAAGAAATAAATGATTATGATTAGGAGACCATAATCATTTATTTCTTTGCAAACAAGGGTAGATTGGTATGTACATAGATGTTGTCATAGAGTTATAACTCAGAACATAAGGAACTCAATGATTCGATGAACAATACCAAAGAAAGGTCGTTTGGGTAGGCCGCATAAAGTACTCAAACTGCCAGATTATCATTAAAACTAACAGAGAAAAAAATTACCCATATGACTATGTGGGTCATTTTTTCTCTGTTAGTTTTAATTATATAATACTTTTCAAAGTAAATATTCAAGTCATCATATTAAGTATGTAGAAGAAGAAGCACCAGTACATCAGTGGCTGAGTGCCCTTCGCACAAGTGAAGACAGCATTGTGGGAGTAAGAGAACCTACCAGAGTTTCCCTTACTCCCTATCTCCACCGACTGAGAATGAAGCATCGTATTCATGTCAAACACAAGTTGCACAACTTTGATATAGCAACACGATTTTGTCTAATGGGAAAAATGTAGCTGGCAGGCTGGCATCATTTCAATACGTTTTGTGTCAACGTGTTTCCAGCAACACAATTGTCACTGCAAGTACTGCAACAATGCAAGACAAAATCGTGCGGCCAAAACATGCACTCAAAGTGACCTCAGCGCTGCCAGACGACCCGGTGGAAGTGGCAAAATGGGCCAATTACAATAAAATGTTTAACAGTGTCGTGCCAGCGACTGCACGAAGCAGAGTCTGCAACAATGTTGCGCAGCAATCTTTTGTTTGATGGGAATATTAAATGATATCCACGTTCCATTGTATCATACGTACTTGTTGGTGATATCGAGCACATCACCGCAGCTGAGCCGGTACTTGTGTCGGAAGCGCGCGCCAGCGCCAGTGGACAGCGCTAACGCATTCAAGAGCTCGAACAATGTCATGAAGTAGACGAAGCCGAGAGCCGTCAGCGCACCGCCACGTTTTGCTGTTATCCTGGAAAGAAGGGACAAAAACGTTTAAATAATAATGACCGAAATCTACTTGAAAATAAAACCTCGGCGAATGCATAACCACCTTCTTTTTTTAAAGTGGGTTAAAAATTGTAAATTCATTCACTGACTAGACAACGCACAGCCTAAACCGCTGGGTCTGAAACTTTGCTCAAGAGTTTTAATCACGAAGGTGAGTACTAAGGAAGGAATTTTTAAATTCATCCCCTAAATGGGTTAAATAGGGGATGGAAGTTTGTATGGCAGTTTATCATTTTTGCCGATGGGAAATCAATTACAATTTACACATAAAGTTGGGCAAGGCTTCACCAAAAATAAACTGTAGACTTTATACAAAACTAAAGTCCACCATGCCTCTATAAGTAAGAATCAAAGCAAGGTGGCTGTGCTTGAAGGTTATGAGCGCTGGTGAAATGGCAGGAACTTTGGACATTTTAACTTTCTTTTTGTGAATAGATGTTTTGAGACAAAATGTTTAGTTTGTTTTGGTATCGCGGACATTTGCGGTGAAGCAGTGTTCAACTTTATTACCTTAGTGGTGGTTCACCGCAAATGTCCACGATGGTACCTACACGGTAGATACAATATTATGAAACAAAGGTAGTTGACAATAAAATGGTTCCTTGTTCGTGTATAAGTACATCTTTTTGGGGCTGACTGTACCACCACAGGCAAAAACCTCTCCGCAATCTCCGTAGATTAAATAGAAGTTGGTTAAAAATCTCGGTAACACCCACGACAAATTCATATAAAACGGACCATTTTCTGACCATTGACCATTTTTTTTTTTAATACCTGGTACTTGTTGAGAGGCCTACACTGTCCTCCTATACCTATTAACACTGTAATTTAGAAACATTGTAAAAGCCAATTATTTTTAAAAGAGTAACCGTGGAGTTTCTTACCAGCTTTTCTCTATAGAAAACGACCAATTGGAGCCGTGTACCTATCTTCTGACGTTTCATAAGTGCCCATGTAGGTTTAAGTGAGATAAAATATTTTGATTTTTAGACCAACAAAGTAACCGGAAAAGGATAAGACCGCATTGGAAGTCGTGCGGCACATTAAGGAATTCGCATATCGATCTTCAAAAAAGTGCGACTTGGGTGCCAAGCGATCCAAGAAGTGGATAATTTATTGTTCCTATGCCACGAGTCAACCTAGACTGAGATCAAGGCTCTCGATACGGGCCTGCGTAGAAGGTCGCACTCGAATCGTTGAGAGCCTTGACTCAAGGCCCCGAAGTTCTTCAGAAGGTTGGACCAAGATTTTGCACATTAGGAATATATCGGAGCGTAGCAATTTCGTGTATAAATATAATTATAATTGACCTTGTACCTATGGAAATTCTCAGCAGAAGACTAGGCTCACCTGGATTGTGCCCATGGCAATAGACTTGACATGGAACTTAACCGTAACTAGTAAAATATAAAACCAGTATATCAGCTCCTTCAGGAAATGTTTTTCATCTTCGAGGAGTGCCCCAATTGTACAACTAGTTAAACCTAACAAGGTTAAACAACAATACAACGTTCTCAAAGTACCAGCATCATCCGGCATTATAATATTATCAATTTAAACAACGGAGATCACAATGACGTCAGAGCTCTCCTAAAACATCGCATGTTGTATCAAAGGCGTTAATCACACGTGTATCAGTGCAAATATTGACGCTGTAAAAGTATGTCAAGGTCGGATCTTCGACAGCCGCCCCACATTGTAGGATAAACAAACATGGAAGATTTTATTAACGGAGAAATAGGGTAATATGCAGACAATATTCTTACTGGGTACGTAACTTTATGTAATTGCAGAGCTTGTTGTCTCTGCTGTAACATTATACTGTAACTACTATGATGAGAAATACAGCTAAAGAATTCAGGCATATTCCTAGAAACGGTTCTAACTTCAGGTCAAGCTTAATCGTGCAAGTCAGTTTTCAGGGTTCCGTAGCCAAATGGCAAACACAGAACCCTTATAACTTCGTGATGTCCGTCTGTCCGTCCGTCCGGATGACACACAGCCATTTTACACGGCGACATTAGCATTATATTGATGAAAATTGGAAAGGCGTATTCTGTGCATCGCTAAACATTGGTGTACTATTTGAATTCACAAAAAGAAATAACACTGGCTGGCACCCCATACCATGAGGAAAAAAAATGCACATAAGCGAATGGGGTTTTTGGATCCCGTAATTAAAAAGATTATGATGTTCCTAAGTGACTTTGGCTATTAAGTCAATAGTTTCTGAGATATTTTCGGTTACAACCGCAGAAATAACTTTGTTTTTCATATTAAAACAAAGAGGCTCCAACTACAAGGCTAGGCGCAAATGAGCCTCCGGCCACAGCCACAGCCATCGGTAGCCCAGCGACAAGCAGTCCACATGCTTTTTCATACGTTTTCTATAAAAAAGAAAGAAAGAAAAGAAAAATTGTTTATTATGCGCAAACCGGACGCTACAAAAAAAAATAGACAAAATACACACATCAATACAAAGTAGCCAAAAGCCTCGTATTGTATGGATTCGTCACACACGTGTGGCCGGTGGCGGCCACACGCTATGTGGTGTCTATGTGGTGGGGACAGCCACCGGTAGTTGTGGCCGGTGGCTCGTGTGCGCTTACTGTAACCCTACCGAGGTAAAATCACTTGCCAGTCAGCAAGCAGTTAGGAACTGACGGCCTAGTGCATTAACTTACATATTATATGTTTAACAGGTTCACTGTTAGCAAAGCAGACAACAGTGGTAGCACAGCCCACTTATGTCTGTCAATCTGCCATGGGACGGTTATACAATGAAGACTTCTTTCAATAGCCTGCAATGCTGCCCAAGCAGTCTAGCCAGATGTATCGTGCTAGTGTGTTACGCAGTAACTGGGGTATGGGGATCAAATGGTCAGTCGCTCCATGTAAAATACTGCTATGCAGCTGCATCCTGACTGGAAGCCGACCCGAACATGTGTAGTTGGGAAAAGGCTAGACAGATGTTGATTCTCTAGCTAGATTTATCTCGTGGCTTCGTACATAAATAAGATAGGCTGTTCTAATAAAGCCTATAAGTTTGGCCTTTGGCAGTCGCGGCGGGACCACTTATGACATGTTGATGCGCTGTATCTTGACATATTTTTCCATTTTCTTTTTAGAGATCTGTCATCAACGAATATTTCCTTCCACAATAATGATGATTGCATGGTGAAATTCTGGTTGGACGTCGACAGACACGTTATACTGCGCTTTTCTTACAGGAAAACAGGAAACCAGGTATTTGTTATCAACGTTAATTTAGACTTCATACATAAGAAATCTTCTTTACCATAATTGCGTTAAATATTTACCATGCACTTTCACATGCCGAAACCTCGCTTACACAGAGGCTATAAAGCTCAATTTTAAGCGAAGAGACTCGTCCTTGGCGAATGACGTTTCGATAACGTTATGATAGTACCAGTACTTATGTATAAACGCAGTGAACTGAAAAACTATTGGAGTAGGTACCTATCTATGTTAATTACGAGGTTCATTGGAAAACGCTTAATTGTTCGAATGTATGGTTAAGTTGTTATGTGTACAGACAGTGAAATGATAAGGCTGTGTTACAGCCAGAAAAAGGAGTTTCGCCAAGCAAGGAATGAAAATATTTGCGCAGCGTTTTTGCATTATAAACATAAGCATAAGACACACCCAGTTCTTTTTTATTTTATTTTTTTATTTAAGATAGGTTTGCTCTTGACTGTAGTCTAGGTCAGAGATGACAGAGACAAAGTCGACGATGGAGCGAGCTTACCCAGAAGAAGCCTGTTAACTCTCACTTTGAAGAGATCGGGGTTGTATACGTTCGGAAACACAGACGCAGGCTGAGAGTTCCACTCCTTTGCTGTGCGCATCACAAAAGTTTAATAAAAAGTTCGGCTTTGTAGAGATGTGTCTGTCATTCATGTCATACATGTGTGTGACAGTATCATTATATAGTTCGAGAGTGCTACTGTCATTGAGATAAGCTAGGTTTTTAAGTCGGTGGCAGAGTGCCTACTGTACTGTATTGTATTTTGGCGCTTGAATGACATTGACAGGAGGCGTTGTTGGTAAAAATTTGAAGACTACAGGGGAAAAACAAGGAATGTCAATTGCAAGTTACTTTACATAAACTCAAAATAAAACTAATGAAAGTCTATATTTTTTTAACTAAATTGCTTAAAATAAAATTTTTGTTTCCATTTCATCGAGATAATTATAGTATGTTTCAAAACTAAAAACATGAAATTTTAGACAGCTTTACTAAACCTTATCAGAGTCACACAGGAAAGTGCAAGTGTAATGAATGTCGATGACATTCTTTGTTATTGCTAATTTTTGATCACCTAACAATGTTCCAGAATCTAGAAAATTTATTTAGAATTATCTAGAATCCAAATAATAAATCCTCTTTCTTAGGTTAAATGTAGCAAATTTTGTTTTGCATTTTTGTGCGCGGACGTTCACGATTCTTGCCAAGTCCAAACAACCAAATAGGTGGCTGTGACTTTGACGTCGACGATTGTTGCATCTCAAATTTTTGCTAAGGTTTAGGTACACACGAATGCCGATAGATGGCAAAATTAGTTCATTTTTGACTTTTCACTGACATTCCTTGTTTTTCCCTTGTAGTCTTCATTTGTGAAATTGTGTCACAGAAATTGTTTTGACAAAACAAGATGGCGACGTTAGTTCAGCTTTTGGCCGCGCGCCCGGCGCCAAAAGACGCTTGTGCAACTCTACTGCCACAGTAATCATAGACTACTATTATAATAGTAATGCCCCGGGTAGTTGCTGTTACCTACTTGCTCAGTTATTTTAACCGACCTCAAAAAAGGAGGAGGTTCTATGTTCATCCGTATGTATTTTTTTAATGTACTTTCATCGATATTTTCGTCAATTGTGAACCAATTTTGTAGTGTGTAGTGTTATTTTAAAAGTCGGTAGGTTTTTCTTTCTTTTTCTAAAAAAAAAAAAAAAGATTTTGTTTTGTCAACTGTACATAGACTCCCATTCGTTTCTAAAACGGAATTGTATTGATATTGGTGCGGCGTTTGTATCGATACTCGTCTGCTCGAGGCTCATAGGTAATAGATTGATTGAAACCGAGGGCTTAGACGTCTGTGGCAAAGTGGAAACTTATTTCAAACTTAGTAAAACTGTTGACACAGCTAGATTGCTTTTGATTCGATTGCTTGGGGAGTTTACGTTACACCGCTTGCGAGAGTGGTGAATGGTAAGAAGGGAGGTTTTGGCTTCAGTCAGCCTAGGTCGGATAAGTGATTTTGATTCATTGATTAATCATCAGCATTAAGTCCTATTGCACTTTCACACAATTCACACACTCTAGGCATCCGTAATCCGTGTATATTTCACTTGGTCCTGCCTTAGATATCCTAATGAAACATTTAGAGCCTACGCCCTTCTCGGACACCTTCTTCGACGTACGAATTCGTCAAGTCTGAGCAAATAACATGTCGAGTGTCCGAATTCGGGGTAAAGACCCGCATCGGGTATCCATCCAAATGGATACACGATGCGGGCTAACGAACCAGTCAAGCGTAATTTGTCCTCTTTATCCTCAATAGTTCGCATGACAAAGGGGTACTCTTACAAACTCATAATAACTGTACTATGAGTTTGTAAGAGTATTTTGGATATGACTGCATATCCAAAATATGTTCGTCACCTTAAGCATGCTCGTTACACTACAGAATCTGCTTTACCGACCAAAATCGTAATCACGAAAAAAATATCAACCGTCCACAAAACTTCAATACCTACTCGACCCAAATATATGGGACGGTTGATTATTTTTTGGCGATTACGATGTTGGTCCCATGGAGAATATTGTTCAATTTGATGGTCTGTACCACACCTTTTTGATACAAATGCTGTATACTGTGTCGGTCAATACCGCAGAATGACACACTGCCACCTTTACATGACAGATCCACAGACAAGGTCAGACCGAATTTAAAAAAATATGATTGACCATTTTTACTTTTACATAAATTTCATGCGAAAAGATATTTTTAACAGACTACAAAAAAGGAGGAGGTTATAATGTTCGTCTAAATATGTACTATCTATATTTTCGTCAATTGTAGACCGATTTTGAAAATTCTTTTTCATTTGGAAGCTTGCGCGGTTGTCCCATATAAGTTTTATTAACTTTGCGTGGGTAGTTTTTGAGTTAGCTTCGATAATACGTATTTAGGGCTCCCACACAAAACTGCGAATTCGCATCGCATCGCAGTTTTGTGCGGGAGCCCTAAATCCACTTTGTGTATCTTTATGATGTTATAATATTACTTCTTGTCACTGTTGTTTACATATTACTATGGTATACGAATTGGTGTGGGGTAGGTACCATAACTAAAAAGTGTAAAATAAAAAACAACCGACTTGTAAAAAACTTTTTTTTTCTTTATTTTTTGTGGGTGTACTATAGGTAGGTACACCTCTAGGCCACTAAAAAGGTTTTAAGACTAAGCTGATGTAAAATCGACATTGGTCAAAGGTGTATGCTATTTTGATTTTATAGTAATTATTTATTTATTAAAACTGCCTGAGGCATTTTCTACCAGTCAACCGTAGGGTGATGCAGAGAGAAAACATGGCAGGTGCAACATAAGGGATAGATAACACGAAAAAAGTACTAGAATAAATACATAGATATATACATACATACTTATAAACGGAATAAACTTCGTCAGGAGAAATAACGAACGTTAGAGGAGAAAACGAATCCAGCAAATCAGCGCTGGGATGTTTCTGCCAACTTCTTACGTATATTAAATATAGTTTTCTATGGAATAGTCTGCTCAGACAGTTCAAAAAATTTTATGTGTTCCGACTTGATAGGGAAAGAATTTGAAAACTGACGAAAATATAAAAGACTGTAGGTAGGTACCTAATAATATGATTATTCCTTTGCCTTCCCTACCGGAACTGCCCGTCTGTCTGTCAATGACGTCATTTGCGTGACCCTTATACGCATGCTACGCAGTCACACCTGTCTGTCCGTTAACTTCCGGGATGGTATGTAGGTATAGTAGTTATAAAGGTAGGTATATGACGTCATCATTACATATAATAGTTATATTTATGCTTGAACACGTTAACAAGATGTTGTGATACGACTGTACGGCATCGGATCGACAGAACAATTGATGACTTCAGAATAGAATAAATTAATAATGTTACAAAATAATGAGTTTCAAGAAGAATCCTTTTTACGGCCGAACCCAATAACCTACTTTCAGTAAAAGACAGATCGCTATTAGTAGACAGTATAATTCTATCTGTCCTTATGTTAGGCCAGTAAGATTCCATAATCTCTTATAGATTATTGGGACGTTAAAACCATAGATAGATAAGTTTTTCTACCTCCAGTATGCCAAACCTGGTGACAGATAGGTTATTGGGTTCGGCCGTTAGTCTGTTTCCAAAGTTGGCCACTTTTTTTGTATTTCAAGCTTAGGAGGCTTGAAATACAAAAACCACGAGCCACACGCAAGCCATGAGCTACACGCTCGAGCGACACGCGTCTTGCGACAACGACTGCGCAGAAAACAAATGAAGGAAATTGTTTAGAGCACGCTACGAGTCACGAACGGAAACAGGTGAGGTGACGCGCGCGTGTCGTTTTGTCGCAAGTCTTGTCGCGTCGCAAGTCGCATTGCTCTAGGCCGTGAACGGGGCGTATAACTTACTTGTCTTCAGGGTTGAGCGTGATGACCAGGTTGGTGGCTGCTGCCAACGAGCCAGCGTTGCACACTGCCAGGATCGCCATCGCCGTGCGATGTTTTGTCTGTAACAACCACAATTATAGCATTTTAGCAACAAATACAAACAGGGCTATTGAAAACCAGAGGACAGCTTTATTCGTTTTTGGATGTAAATAGTGCGTCGAGGATCGAAAAGCTATAGATTCAGTTATAAGATTAGCCAATTCTGAGTTCAGCTGCACGATTTCTGACAAATGCGTGCACTGACTTGACAGGTCCACTCTATCTGTATGGTTCTTTCCTCAAAATACCATTTCAGACACCAACCTCATGGTCTTCACGTGATCTGACCAAGATTATGTCTGGTCTTTAAAAGAGACTGTGACCTCTGAGTTTGTTTCGGCCTTTCTTCTCAGAGTAGTCAGGTAACGCCGACTTGACGAATTGACTTGTAAAAGTGTTTGTACAAACCTACTTACAGAAATCAAATTATTTATGATTTATCAAATACGAGTTACAATAATTGCTGTACTTTTTTCATTAGCTCGCCCGCTATTCAGCAGTAGGACTAAAGAACAGGGATCAAGCCTTAAAAAAAAAAGAAATTCTATTCAGTCCGTCAGACAGATAATAAAAAAATATTAGACACGCATTTTTGCTTCATCATATTAATAAAAAACGACTTAGATAAAACGCATTAAAGTTGGGGAGTGGGGGCTCGCTACGTCACAACTATGTATAAAATCTAGCAAGGCGTGACGTCATGCCACATTTTAACTCAATGTATCGCCGTAATCTTTTGATTACGTAAAAAAAGAAAAAATACGTGTCCAATATTTTTTAATAATCTACATAACGGACAAAAATCCCTACTCGCGAGATGAATCAACGTAGACACCTGTGACGTAGCTAGTCCTAAAGGGGCTGTGTCAAAATTTGTTAGGGGGCCTTTTTAGCCAACTGCGGCTGAGCTCAAAAGAACCATATTGTTTCTTTTTTACAAAATAAATAAAATAATATCCTGACTCGAGGGGTTTTAAACCTAGCTGCCATTGTGGCTTTAAGTACTAAGAGAATGCAAGAGCGAGCGAAGCGAGCTAGAAAATTGTGGCATCCTGAATCGGGTAGGTTAAATTTTCTGTTTGATTTTACTAAATGAATGCAAGAGCTTGAGAATTGTCCCGATCCTGAAGCTTTCGAAGCCTTTGTAAGACAAAAACAAATTACGTTAATTTTCATATTTTCATTAGGTTTATTAATTAATTACGGGCCTCTTATCAGCAAGTATGTCAGGTGTTGGATAATATTTTACACATTTTTGCTTTACATATAAGTACGTTGGGGTTCGGGGGGCCCCTGTAGCTTGGATGCTCCGTATCACTGATACGAATGATACGGCGCGGCGGCAGCCACGCCCCTGGTGGACACATACAGACTCCTTGGATGATATTACCCTTCTTAGATGTATCTTATTGCGTTGTAAATAAGCAAGAATGCTGTTTAATCAGTAACTCGTGGACCACTTCAGACATAATCATTACTTATGACTAAGACTATAGTATCAGTACTTATAATAATAATTAGTATCGTTTTACAGCTTCTGTATTCAGCTTTAATAACATATAAACACAGTACTTATACAAGGGTCGTAGCTATATTTCTCACACAGTCACGCTATTTGCCTTTGGGAAATAAGCAGAATACAGCGCCTAAGAGACAGACATAAAGTATGAAGGTAAACTTAAGCAAGTAGGTAGGTGCCTAATGGAAATAAGGCATATAGATTTGTTTTGATACCAGCCGGTCTAATCTGTAAAAATTTCACCGTGAAACCTCAGGTGAAGTGAGCTTGAAGTGAGCTGTCAATGCCTAGCACCAGGTGAAGTGAGCTTGAAGTGAGCTGTCAATGCCTAGCATCAGGTGGAAAGACAGCTCACTTCCTACCTAAACTTTCACGGCGATAATTTTACAGAATAGATTGGCTGAAGTAACCCCTCAACTATCTCTTCGTCGAGAAAACTTTGGAACAAAATCAAGCTATTCTTCAGTAAATAGGGGCAGGGGCACCTTAAAACATCGCTGACAGACCACACACGCAGTCTAGACAAGAACCAAGAAGTTTTGCACAAGAGTTCCTTAAACAAGGTGTAACTTAAATAACGCTAAACCTTGTACTCATCATTATGAACAACTTTTACTATGGGACCAAACCTGAAATCGCGAAAAAAAATCTCCTGTTCCCTACATTTTGACAAGTTATTGCTAGTCATGCGAACGTAAATGTAGGGAACAGCAGATTTTTTTTCACGATTTCAAGTTTGGTCCCAAAGTAAAAGTTGTTCATAATGATGAGTACAATGACCCCTTAACGAGGTTGTGCGTTATTTAGGTTATACCTTGTATATAAGGAAGGTGAGTACTAAGGTAGAATTTTCGAAAGGGGTTAAATTGGGGATGAAAGCTTGTATGGAAGTTCGTAATTGAATGTTGGCCCATCGGACGCAAGGCTTGTGATCCTTATCCTATTTGCTTCGCCACTTGCATCTTCTACTTAGTCACTATCAATCAAGTGTCAGGTGTATGTCCTCATAAGGAGTATGTAATAGTAACGTAGAGTAGGAGACCGTCAGACTAGATTGGAGTTACTGAGGATTGAGCTCAATATCGTGTTACCATAGAGACCTTTGTCCAACAGTAACATGGTACCTAGGCTATAGGCCGATGATGGACGATTGATAGTAAAAGACGAGAACAAATTCAAGAATCTTATAACAACATTGTAAGAAGAGTAATCTGCATAATTTCCCACGACATGACAGTAAAACAAAGCATAAAAATATAAATTCAGAAGTTAATACAAAGAACTCAAAACCAGTTAACTTCAAAGTTTAACGTATGAAACAAACAACGTCGTGACGTAATAATCAGACAGCAGGTCGATGCGATGGTGTGACGGAGTGACTCATTTGATTGTATCATCGAAATGAGTAGGAACCGTGACCGAGGTGTGATCGCACAAGCATTCTACCACTCAATTCTTCAACAGAGTAGATTTGGAACAATTTAGTTGATTAATTTGGGACAGAAATCGATTGTTCTATTTGTGTTAAGTTTGTACCGAGGAGTTTCTATTTCTCATAGATGCAACGTGTTGAGAACCTTGAATGCTTATAATTTTTCATTACTCAAAGATTGACTCTTTCCAGTTGTTGATGAATACGTAAAAAGGTCTAGCTAGCCTCTTTTCTCAGAACATTAGGTACAGACAACGCCGCCGCCGGGAAAGCTAAATAGCAATTTCGTTCAACCAAAAGTTCTCCCTAGAAGTTACCTCGCCAAGACACACAAGATTTATTTCTTGAAATTAGGCCTGAAAGTGGGTCAATGGTTTGGACGGCCTGGATTTACATCACAAGGTGCCTTCGAATGTTCTTGAGACCTCCAAAGCTAAGCCACGTCGTACTCGGTCAAGCGAGGATATAAATAAGGACTCCAGAGAGCAAAATGTCTGGAGAAGGATGTTGAATCGACCACCGGAACGGGCAGTTTCATTTCAAGAACTTGACTTCCAAATCCTATTCAAAAACCTGTTTTATTTTATGAGCATCTTATTCATGTAATCAGTAATGCATTTACATAATACAGTTGGCATGTTACAACCTTATGAATATTTTACCGAATACATCCTTGACCTGTTAATATTACGACTTCATGATAAATTGAGTACTGTGATTGTTTATCGTATGTTACAAAATAGTATTTTATTTTGCCGGGGCGCTAAAAACGACTTGCTGATTACATTAGTACGTGTGAACCGGCCACGATAAACAACATTTGTACGTATTTGTTGATTGATCTTCAAAACAAGATGACGAGACCTTTCTGTAATCATTTGATTGCCGAAAGGCTCAGTTCTTTCTATCTGCCTCTCTTGTTGCGATGACAATGCCTCACATATTGTTGCAGGCAGCATCCAGCTGACTGGTAACACCTAAGCGCTAATTAAAGCATTTACATTAGTAACGAAGGTTTTTCCATTGAGGTAGGCTTCAAGAGATATGTATTTTCATCTATGCATTAAAGGCTTTTGGTTGCCCAGTTACTAATCTGATGGTAAGCGACGAAGCGGTCGACGACGGTGCACGCTTGCCTAGAAGTAACCTGCGCCTGCGTACCAAGATGGAACAGCTATTGGGAAACAGACTCCGGCAAAATATCCATCCTTTGAAGAAGTTGCCAATAACTTCGTGTGTTCTTTGGACAGTCATAGCCGTTCCGAGCGGCAAAATAACGACGTTTTGAACCTTGGACAAGACAGCAATTATAATTACGTAACAAAATATTAGCAAAAACACGATAATTATACGTAGAGATTTAGCACTGCATGAAACAGAATATTTAGATATCAAATAGGTACATACTTACGTGATCATTTTTGTGGTTTTGCAGGTCATTATACCAGTCCACGAGCAAATATTTTAATAGGATTATAATAGAGATAAAAAATCCAATGAGATAATTAGTAGTTATTACCATTTTATCGATCTTAACTTATGTACATTTCGCATGGAATTCGAATATTATCAGCGGCTGCTAAACAACAGACGCACGTACCTCTGCCTGACCTGTTAATAGGTCATTGTTTATCAATTACTTGTACTCTATTGTCATGAATATATACCGAATTATGTACCTAAGTAGTTTTAATAAGTGTAGTGTATCTAACACATAAATATGTGATATAAAGATAAATTAAATAATTTATCTGTCATTGCTTCATTTTTAATTGCGTTTACCTATTGTGGTATAGTAATTATATTCTAGATGCATCGTCTTCACACATAATTATACAGGGTGTAAGGGACAGCTCTCCGCAAACTAACAGGGTGCATTCAGCTCCTTATTTTGAATCATATTCCACCGGAAATATTCTCAGGAAAATTATCATATTTTTTATATTATTTTCAGTTACTATTCCTTTATTTCAATGTAAAATTACATTATCTGTACGCAGCACTCCATTTATGTAAATAAAACAGCTAAATTCAAAAAAACAGCAATGGATGTTGATATACTCGGCGGCCGAAGGCTCGCTGCGCTGCCGTTCGCCAGTGTTGGGCATAATTGAATTATTTTTTTAATTGTAGAAGCAAACAATTACAATTTTTATTCCAATTAATTTTAATTGCAATTAAATTAATTCAATTATTTTTTAATTGTGAGATGCAATTAAAATCAATTGCAATTAAATCTATTAATTGTGGTTTACAATTAATTCAATTGCAATTAAAATTTTAATTGTTATTTACAATTAACTTAATTGTTTATTATAATAATTAAATATAACAATTAAACATATTATAATGTTACCGATCCTCTTGTACACCGAACTAAACTAACTAATCTATCACTAAAATTCCTTACTTTAGGTTATGAGAATCTTACAAGCTATTCTGCAAAAAAATATCACTAAATTTAAAAATAATTTTGACACAACTAAATCGAATTTGACAATCGCGACTCCACATGGTAATTACTTGTTTGCCCTACCCCGTAATTTTTTTGCAGGAGCCGGGTTGTGGGCACACGAACGAATTATTGTTGGACCCGGGAGTCGGGTGCTGGGCACTGAATGTGTTAACCATCCAATCCTCAATTATTCTAGTTAGGTACCTTTACGTATTGTACTGACATAAATCCAGGCTTAAATTTTTTAAGGCTCATATATGCATTATGTTTTTCAGTTACCGATATTTATTAATGGTTAACTGTAATTGTAAACGTGCATCAAACAATTAACAATTAACTAATTGTAATTGCAAAGTTTTACAAGCACAATTAATTAATTGTTAATTGTGTTATCTTGCAATTACAATTAATTATTTTAGTTGTTAGTTGTAACTAAATCTGGCAATTTAATTGTTAGTTGTTAATTGTTTTCACAATAAATTTTTGCCCCACACTGCCGTTCGCTACGCGCGTTTTGCCACGATAACGATGCATTGCATGTGAGGTAATAAAACAAATCAGGTTTATTGGATTTCCATAACGTTCCTAAAATAATTTCAAGTTCCGGTCATCTTAGTATGATATATTGAATTCACCCCATCAGTCTGCGGAGGGCTGTCCCTTACACACTGTATAATAAATGTACTTAAGTAAATAAAATATTGTATAAAATTTTAAAAGAGTAACGGTGGAGTTTCTTGCCCATTCTTTTCCATACGAAACTACCTTCTGAAAAGGGCGACTGGAATAATTTTTTTTTAATTTTGGCGTTCAAAAGTGCCTTACACATATGTGCCTATTTGAAATAAATGATTTGACTTGGACTTTTAAGGTTGAGAAAGAAGAAGAAACTTCACTCTGTGACAAAATACTACACCCAGGTCTAACCAAGGGTCCAAGGAGTACCTATCGTATTACCCAGAAACTGGGTAGTGGAGGACAGATAGGCAGTCCCTCCATGTAAAATACTGGTATTCAGCTGCATCCGGTTAGACTGGAAGCCGACCCCAAAGTAGTTGGAAAAGGCTATAGGCTAGGCAGATGATTTGACCTTGTTACGCGGTAGGAAAAACTCCGCTATTTCGTTCACGTAGGTATAATACATACAATTTGCGCATAGATATAGTCATACCAATGATAAACGCTAACAATACTAGCTTATCTCGCGTGGTAAACTTAATTGAGGCGCAGTGATTAAATCTGTGTCAACTCTATGTTGATATAGTAGGTAATTCCGCTATTACGTATTAAACCACGTAACCAACTTAACGGATGTGTGTCGTGTGCCCAATATCAGGGGCCCCACGTCCACGAGAAATGACAAAACTATTTTACAAAAAATACAACCGATTTCCAAAAAAAACACTACGTACTAAGTAAAAAATAAGTTTCATTTCGGAAGTCAGTGTCTTTGGTTTTGTATTTTTTTTTTTTGCCACCGACTTTTAACCGAAATTAAAGTTATATTCAGTTTTTAGTTGTGTTACCTACCCCACACAAATTCGTACACCACTACTTGCTAGGTAAATAACCGTGACAGGAAGTTATTATATCATCAAAATTAATACAAACAAAGTGTAAAAATGCGTAATATTGAAGCTAACTCAAAAACTACCCAGGCAAAGTTAATACAAATATGCTACCACTTCGCTTGTTTCCTCTACCAAATGAAAAATGAAGCGACGCGTGATTTACTTGTGGTAACCAAGTGTACAAAATACAACGAAGACGAGTAGCATCAGTACATAATAAAGACACGCACACACACTTCCGACTTCGCCATTGTCTCGGACGGTACCGAAAGCTCCTGAGCTTACACACACATTCACAGCGTATTTGTACACTTGGTTTGGTAACCACAAGTAAACCGCACGTCGCTTCGTGAGACAAAAACACTATACATGAAATGCTGTAAATAGTGTATTGATAATTTTGGGGTATACTTAAAACAATGTAAAAGTGCCGGTGTTAATCTACTTCTGTTGCTGGCCGTACAGCAGTACCAGATAGGGCCACAAAACTGCAAATTTACATCGCATCGCAAAAATCTGCGAGCTGCGCATTGAATTGTAGCTACAATTGCTTAGCTTGTACGTCATCGACTTTTAGAAAGAGAATGTCACACAGATAGAGCCGTACAAGGATCTTTTGACACGTGGCCAAAATCGGAACTAACGCCGCCATCTCGTTTTATCTCTTGTTTTCACAAAACAATTGCACAAATGTTTACCAGCAGCGGCCCCCTTTTTTTGGATGGGAAATCATCAAAATCCGCTCTGGGCGGAGCAGGAGGGCGTGTCAGACTTTTACTGACTAAAACCCACCCGTGTTCCTTCAGTTGCCTGTGCCGGGGCCACGGTAACTCTTTCGAACATCCCGTAACCCTAGCTGAGCAGCCTGCCAACAACATTTGAGCGCCAAAAGATTCATATATAGCACAGACGAAGCTCAAACGAACTCGGTGTGAA
Organism: Fissipunctia ypsillon; assembly: GCA_947568875.1. Taxonomy (NCBI): domain Eukaryota; kingdom Metazoa; phylum Arthropoda; class Insecta; order Lepidoptera; family Noctuidae; genus Fissipunctia; species Fissipunctia ypsillon. The sequence continues at coordinate 20,061,438 of OX387662.1, forward strand.
ATATGCATGCGAGTACGGTTAACATTTCTAAATTTAAAAAGTCCTGACAAAAAGCCGGATATTTTACTTTTTTAATCTTTCTTTTTTTCAATACTCTTCATATTGGTTGGTGCAACTTTTTCTATTTTCTAAATAAAATCTCTTTAGTCGAACAGTCCAGACAAGGGGGGCAAAAACCCAGACATGTCTGGACAAAGCCAGACTGAGGGTAAACCTACATGCGAGTCAACAGCTAAAAAGCCGCAGGTATTGCGGGGCAGAGGACGACTGCGCATGTGAAGACCAACTGACAAAGTCGAAGATCTCAACGGTGCTCACAAGTAACCCAACGTTGCTAACATAATAATAAGAACATTATCTCATGGAATATGTATGTGATATTGCGCAGCTGGGGGAGGAGTAAGGCCAAATTTTACGCAGCTCGGAGAAGAAAATTCAGATCTTAAGAGTCTTCTTGGGCTAAGAGAATCTATACCTCTTCTTCTTCGCTTCGCTCTTGACATAGCGGTCGTGGTCACGATAAACTGTGTCCAATCGCAGGTGTAGTCGTTGCCCGCTTTACGATCACTGTCCATCTGGTTCTGTTAGATGACAGTCTAGCGCATTCATTAATAGACCCTCCAATCGCGGATTTTATTTTATCGGTCCATCTCATCGGTGACCTCCCGCGTGGCCTATTACCTTCCACTCTACCCCGCACCACTAGACGCTCTATGGAGTCAATATTCCGCCTGGAGACATAACCAAAGCACTTCAGTATTCGAGACTGTACTAGTGCTGATAGACGCTGTTTGATGCCGAGTACTTGGAGACGGAGTATGGAGACGTTTGTGCGGAATTCTGTCCACGATACCCCAAGCATTCTTTTCTCCAGCACCACATTTCTAGAGAATCTACTTTTTTCTTTTCCAGTTCTCGTAATGTCCACGGAAGCTGCGTACAGAAATATGGGGAATACAAGTAAGGACGAGCCTGATCTTAGTGGCCTTAGTTATGTTGCGATTCCCCCATATTTTTTTAGCTTTGCCCCTCTAGCCATAACCATACGCCGTTCCACCTCATCCACGCAGCTGCCATTGTTCGCGATCATAGCACCAATATAGGTAGGACTGTACTACGTCGCAGTTGGCAATCTGTGCCCAATCTATACCTACATCGCTTTTCGTGTCTGCGTGTTGTGTTGTTCTTCTAAACTACGCAACGGATTTTGATGAGGTTTCCACGATCATTTAGAGAATTTATTCCGGAAGGTTTATATATGTATATAATACATTAATATTAAACTAAGGCGGCCCCTACACCTACAATAAGTTTGCGCAATGTGGTTGAATCAGACCTTGCACTCAAACGATCTATTATTTTCACGCAATAACATTGACGGCCCATAAGCTTAAATGTTTTCTCGTAAGCAAGACCTGCGCAATACCTACTTATCTTACACGGTGCAATTATAATGAAACTCGCTCAAGCTTTTGTTCAATCATTGCGCAATCTTCAATATTAACCCTAAACAAATGGTCAAAAACATTGCGCAATTCGTAATACAATCAACTCAATATTAGTGCAATATTATTGTTTAGGGCCCCCTTACATTTATAATAAAGAAATATCGATGTTTTGTCAAGTCGTAAAAACATTGCGAAGCAAGGGCGGGTAGCTAGTGATTAGTAGTTTTTTTTTATTTTTTTTATTTGAGATGGGTTTGCTCTTGACTCTAGTCTAGGTCAGAGATGACAAAGTCGATGATAGTGACAGAGACAAAGTAGTGAGTAAGTAATAAGTAAGAGAGTTCCTGATGTACTTACTCTAATTCGTTGATCTATCAAAGTGATTCCTAGCCACATGGTAGAAACACGCAAAACGGAAGACGAGGAGATAATATACTACATCCAACGAAAAACTAACTTCTAAACAAGTTCAATATTTTATCATTAATGACAGGAAAAATACCAAAAAAGGCAGAAGCAATTACGATTATTGGTACAGATAAGGTAAAATAAACTAGATCATAATGGAAAAATATTTGATGCTGAATGATAAATAAACATAAGTACTGGATGTGCATTTGCAAAAGGCCTTGAAAGTAATTAACTAACTTTTTTACTACACTGATATTGGAAAGTTCTTTGCAAACATTATGTGGGTGGTTCTGATTAGTGAAGACTATTTTACTTGTCTGATTGATTTAGAGAAAAAGATGACGGGTGTAAAATGACGCTTAACGAAGCCGAGAGTCCCTTGTTCTGCCCGTCATTAATCTTTTTTTTTTCGTACCATTTCTGGGAACCTTCTGGTTACGGAGATATTAAAGGTCAAAGTTTCAACTTTATTTGAAGTTTTTTTTTTACGAAAACCAATTATAAACGCTTTAAACACTACTACCCTCCTTACGCATAAAAAGTTTTGCGCGCATTACATTGCGCGCTACCGTAAACAGGGATTTTTCCCACCACAAATAAAAGTCGTTTCCCACTTTCCCAGCAATTATTTTTGTACAATGTAATAAGTTTGATGTACAGAATGCGTAGATGACGGCTGTGTGATAGGTTTTTTACACCTATTTTTTATACAAAATTTTCCTATATCTTATATGTTTTGTATACAGGGTCAGAAACCTATAAGTACAGGTTTCTGTAAAGGCCTATTAAAAATACCATTCCACAGAAGTTGAAAATTAAGGCTGATTACATTCAGCTAGCAGATCTAGTACTAAACTACAATATTTATAGTGCCATTTGAGTCTAAAGGGTACAATCCCCCAAGCCCCATATCTTTCCAGGCATTCTTTTCTTGGGTTAACTAATGTTAAGCCAAAATGTAATGAAGCAGTAGGATGAAGGGCTTATACAGAAAGTGATGCTCCTGGACATAGTGCCTGCTGTTACCAGCAGCAGGGTACCAGTTAGCAGCAGTTAACTGGGGACGCGCCCATCTGGCAACGCTCCCGTTTGGCAACTCTACATATACTTACCTCTAGCGGTGTATCGCGTGCACCAGGTACAGTCAGTATGTTAAAGGCTCCCGCAGGCAGGCGCGACGCGACGGTGCGTCGCGATTCTGGTAAAACAATTTCCATGAAGTTTTCATAGAAATTGTTCTGCTAGAGTCGCGTCTTTAAAAGAATGTAAATATTTGTTTGGAATGAAATAAGGTGTACTTAACCTTGCATTTGGCTAACACTAAGTGTAGCCTTCATCACACCTTCCCAAAACATTACATTCTCTTATGCCTAAACGAACCCTGGCACTCGCCGGCCGCTGCCGCGGCACCGCTCGCTTCGCTCCCTCGACTTGGGTGTTGTGTGGTCACAGTTCTAACCTAACCTAACCTTTCAGCCTACATCTAAGTTTAACCAACTGCTACCGGCCACACCTCGTTGTAGCCGGCTAAAACTAGGTGTAGCCGGTAGCAGCACACAACGCAAGAGCCGAGCGAGCGAAGCGAGCGGTGCCGCGGCTGCGGCCGGCGAGTGCCAGGGTTCGCTTAGACATAAGAGAATGTAATGTTTTGGGAAGGTGTGATGAAGGCTACACCTAGTTTTAGCTGAATGCAATAGATAAATAGATAGAATATTCTTTATTGTACACTATAAAAATTACAGATATAAATGTAAATAGAAATAATGTAATGTATGTATGCAATTACATAAATCTGGCACACTTTTACTCTGACTGTACTTTAACATGTGCTCAAGTACGTAATATGTACCAAACATAACCAATGTATATGTAGAGTTGCCAAACGGGAGCGTTGCCAGACGGGCGCCACCCCTTAACTGCTGATAATTGGTACCCTGATCTTTCAGCAGCTGGGTAAGTATGTTGGATGTGTGAGATTCTTACTTCTATGTTTAACCAAATGGAATGGAACTCCATTCTATTTGGTTAAAGATAGAAGTAAGATAATGTGTTATAATAACAGTTTTGTTACCCAGCGCATTATTGTTTATAAAAAAAATATTCAAGTATGTATACAAAGGAGTATTTGACAATATTGGACGATAACTAGAGTATTTGCTATCATGAACATTTGAAGAATAACAACACGCCAGACCTATTTAAAGAATCAAACTTTTTTTTAATTAAAAGTATGTAAGTAAATAGGTACATATTGCAATAAAAAATTAATGCCACATAAAAATAATTACTACATCAGTCCATAAACGTCAAAATATGGGCGTTATTAAAGACTGCAATAAAATACTAAGAAAAATATTATTAAAATATGTTTAGGATTCCAGGTATCTGTGATTTCTAGATTTTTAGAAAGTCCTGCTAGATACACACCATTATACTTTACTAAAACCTAACTTATTATTTCCTTTATTTCATAAAATACCAATATCAATTAAGTACTGTTTTAAATATTAGAATATAAAAACTTTAAAAAATATAAACTGTCTCATTGGTCTAGTGGTTGCAAGTGCAACTGCTGAACATGAAGTCCTGGGTTCAATTCCCGGGTCGGGTAAAGTGTTATTGGGTTTTTACATCTAGAAATTCTCAGTAGCAGCCCAGTCAGGATTTGTGCCCGGTAAATGGCAATAGGCTCGCCCCCTATTACATGGGACTTACACATAACTGGCGAAATGTGCGTGTACTATAGGTACACCTATGCTTAACCCTTCAGGGAATGCAGGCGTGATGTTATGTTTATGTTTGTAAATATATAAAAAATAGTAGTCCACCGGTATCAGCTCCATAAACCTCAACCCACCTTTATTATTAGTATGAAATCCCCAAATAGATTGGGAAAAGGGCAGGAGCATGCTGATTTTAATAAAAATATACATAATGACTGTGATTATGTCACAGACATAGCATACCATCACGGAAGTATACAAGACAAAAGGTCAACATATTCTAAATACTTATGAAATTGAGACACACATTCAATCATTTACATAAGAGACATCAGATGAGGCAAAGATTACAAAAGAGAAACCATAGAGTGACATCACTAACAAATTAAAAACTTTCAAGATGAATGATTCAAGTTCTTTACACCTGCGGAAGATGTAATGAGGTTCTAAGTTCAAACCTTTTTCAATATAAACAGTTCTAGTGCTTGACATAGTCTTGAGTAATTAAAAAATAACATCGAGCTTAAAGTAATAAAATATAAACACCAGCTAAATTATGGTGCAATGATGAATTCAGTGTAAACAAATAATCTAGACTATAGGTATATAGCATATGAGGAAAATTAAACTGAAAAGAAAATGAACCGAGTGAAATGGACCGCTAGAAATAGGTATTCGGCAAAAGCAAAGCATGGAAATAAGACTCATTTTTGGAATTTATGTGAATTGACTAACTCCTTTTTGAATTTTGAATTGGATAAAAATATCATGTAGCAAATTGCTGTTATGATGGCATTCAATAGCCGAGTTCCTAATAAAATCCAAAAATAGTTCGCCGGTGGAGGGCCTATATGAATGTAATAGAAAATTTCAAAAAAATCATGAAAATCTGATTAGTTTTCTTACCTTTGAAACTGCAGCTTCCATGATTATTCTTTTAAAATATCACTATACAAAACAAAATCTAATTAAAACATTATAAGATACGCGTATTATAATCGGAAAATAAATAAAATGTAATAAAATTCACAGATTTTCGGCAATCGTCGATTTCCACGATTCTTCTATTTACTAGAACTACCACAGATAAAATCAAGTCAAGACAGGAGCATGCATACTGTCAAACAATGTCAAAATCGGGTATAGTCCAAACACACCTTTTGTAAAAAAATAAAAATTATTTATCATTACAAAAAATATATATATAAGAATCAAACTCTCTAAGGGTTTCGTAACATAAAAATATGACCTTAAAACCAGAAGATGATCTGAATAATTTATATTTTAACAACTACCTTCTCTTTCATTACATTTATCATCATTCATTACATTATTGTAATTTTTATAATAACTCACTTCTTCGTGGTGTTTATACGTTTTTAAAATTTAACAGCTGTAAAAATCGTTATTTCATATCACATAATTTGTAAGTATTAATTTGTTATAATGGAAGTAGATTCTGTGGAGAGGGTGAGTGCTATTTCATGGCTTTTCATATTTTGTATGCATTGATCTATTGTACTAATTCCAATCTGTTCTGTGAATTCCAATAATCACGTTTATTGTTTTTTATTCTATAGGACAATGTCAAAAGACATAACAGTTTTACAAGCCCCGATTTCAAAAGAACCCCTGTGGCCAAACGAGTTGGGAGAGAACGTTGCCACAGTTATCATGCCCAAACACCAAAGGCATCCAAATATACCGAAAGAGCTCGATTGGATGTTCCTAGAGTACGTGAGCTGTACATGATAATTATTTTTCTCAAAAAGGCTACTTTTTCATGAAAATGTTTGTATACATTGCAAGGAATAAAAAAAAATGATTATAGTCCTATCCGACACGAATGCATCCAAAAGTATCTCATTTTGACAGTTGTTTGACAATTGAAAGTTGCGTTCAAAAATAACGAAACGTCCCTTAAAAAGTAAACTAAAAAATTTGCTTTATAATTAAGTAAAATAATTATTTGTAGCACTTAAATAATTCTTCTAAAAATTTTAACTATACAAATACCAGTTTCATCATTATTTTTTACTTTTAAAACGAGATTATCATCACTAAAAGTAGTGGCTGCAGGCATTACCAAATATGGAGTTTGCTCGTTTTCCCAACCGTCCTCCCTTCGATCCTTAGTAGCTCTCAGTTTTATTTTCTTTTAAACAATTGTGTTTTATTCAAATGTTTTCATTGCATTTTCTAGTGTAATAATAATCATTTCTTCTATTTAATTAAACGTGAGTTGCGAGTTCTTTATTAATTGTAGTGTCAAAATATAGGTCACAGTGGCGTATAGGTTATGTTATAAGTGAAATAATCGGATAGTTGTTGTTTGTATTGTTGTTAACTGGTTACTTTTCGCGTTACAGATGTCGTTTAGGGTGGTGCGCAGTTCTAAGTTCCGCCACGTTTACGGGCAGGCCCTGAAACGTGAGCAATGTTATGATAATATAAGAGTGTCAAAAAGTTCCTGGGACTCTACGTTCTGTGCGGTGAATCCTAAGTTTCTGGCTATAATCGTCGAGTCTGCCGGCGGAGGCGCCTTCATAGTACTGCCACACAATAAGGTGAGTTTATTTCATTGAACAGTTTACTCATTTCTCACAGATTGAAATGTAAAAATTTTTTGCTAAATTACTCGTAATTTAACACTGGAAATATTATATTGAGACGCTTAGTCACACTTTGCTGATTTATAAATAACTACTTCGGAATATACTTCGTGATTTACTGCTTAGAAAGTGTGAATTTGGCAGGTTTTTCTTGAGAAATTTACACTTTAACTTAAAGCTGACTTGATTTTAATAGAGGAAAATCTGTTAAAAATCTTTTTACAAGGTAAGATACAAGCTTTGTAGTTTGTGAGTATATTTTATACCTAATTAAATATTCAATCCACTTTTTATATACCCCATATTACACAAAATATAAAGGAGACCTTTGAACCGGAACCTTAAAAGTTAGGAACATTATGAGAGTCATTATAAAATTTTGAATATTAATTGTAGTGTCAGAATGGGGAATAAAACCCCTTACACAATGTTTTCATCCAAATTCCAAAGTATACTTTTTGATAAGATGTAACATTTGAAACTATCTAAGTAACACTAATTTATGGCAACTTGTACAAGTTGTACAAAATATTTTAAATTATAATTTAGTGCAGAAGCATTTGTAAAATCTGAAAGGTGCAAACAGGGAGCATTTAGTTTTATACCACAACAACTTGAATATGGAATGGACTTATCCTACAATCAGTCTGCAGTCTTTTTCCCACTATGTTGGGGTCGGCTTCCAGTCAAACCAGATGCAGCTCAGACCAGTATTTTTCATGGAGCAACTGCCTATCTGACCTCCACAACTAAGTTACTGGGTAAGACAATACCAGAACTGGGTAACTGGTGAAATGTGGGTGTACTATAGGTACAACCACATACTGCCACATACTGCCTAACCCTTCGGGGATTACAGGCGTGATGTTATGTTACAATACCAGACATGGTCCTACAACAGCCTGATATTGACAGGATTAATTAATTGTAGTATTAATCCATAACAAAGAATATTTTTCAAGGGATGAATATAAATTTTAATAGGAAGATTCCATGCAATTACATAGTTCTGTTTTGGTTGAGTATGTCCTGGTGTGGATGGGTAATGCATTCAGTTGTTTTTGTGACTCACATAAATACAAACTGATTAGTTTTCAATCCAGTTTTTCAAATTTATTTGCACTGGAAGTCATTGAATCTTAATCCAAGGTTTTATTTTTTTATTTTAGTTGGTTGATGACTCAATTTCTTTACATTTTCTATCTCGAAAGTCCTTGATAATACCAATGACAGGTGATTAATTTGAAATGCTAATTATATTTAAGAATTTACATTTAATTGGAATTTACCTCTAAACTCTTTGATCTTAAAAATAATTTTGTTATACCACAGGCACAGAAATGAATATTTTTACTCTTATGAATTGGAAATTTGAGATAGTAATTATCAGGTAATTAGGCATTGATAACAAAATAATATCTTATTTGAATGCAATGTAGTATGATAGCCTTCTTAAAACTGGTTATTGAGTCTTCATTCTCCATCAATCATCAGATGTTTCATCGTAATCTTCAGTTCTCATTGGGCTACATTTGAGTCTTACTGGACCAGGCTAAATACCAGTAAGGATACTGGTATTTAAGGATATCAATGACTGATGAATGTCAAAATTCTATGAATGGGAGAGGAAGTTGATTATCTTATCAAGTTTTGAGTGTATGGGTGTTTCCTGAACACTCTAAATTCAAACATTAGTCACAATATTTCACGGCTGATGGATAACTGAAATATTATTTTATTTATGAAAATAATATAATAACTATTTTGGAAAACACTCGCAGATCCACACACTCTCTACATAAAAATGTTATTAATGATGCACAATAAAGAGTATTCACCTATCTGTCTAAAATTGGAGTACATTTTTTTTACCATACTAGCAAACAAAAATTAATTATTAATTATCCTATAAAATATCATAAAATATTCCGCTCATCTTGCTGCATGAAAAATCTCAATTTCATTAAAACATTTCTTTTCTAGCGTTTCATTATAATTACGAATGTTAATTGATCACAAATTAGTGGATAATTACAGTAATTCGCTCACTCTATCCACGTTTGTAATATGATAATCAGGGTAATAAAGACTGTTTCGTTTTTAACTGTTAACACAGATAGACAGATGAAAACTGTGTATTACTATGACTCAGGACTGTGAACATTAATGTGAGTTGAAGATTTTGATAATTTGTGATGTTTAATATTTTGACTTATAAATGTGGATGGCTATAAGAGTAGAGGAAGACCAAAGAAATGATGGGTGGCCTGCAATTTTGAAGGCTTCGTAAGCCTCATCGAATAGATGAAGAGTAATTTATTTATTACATTTATTGAGGCTCTATTTTGCTCATCCCACCACTTAGCATTCATCACTGAAAACATTCAGTCTGTGAATTCTTAGGTTGCAGAACTAACTACAATAGTAGTATTTAAAAAATTCGAGAACAGTTTCATTCTGAAATGAAGGCTACCTGAACCACCGCTCCCATGCATGCATGATGTTCTAAGTAGTAGATGAAACTTTTTATTTAGGTACAGCTCTGGATATAAGTGAAAACAGTATATTTCTATACTTTATTTTTGTTTAACAGTAAACAGTATTTTAGACTGAATAAAGAAGTAGTAGTAGTGAGTATATAATACTGTTTTTGACAGTATGGTTAGCAACCCTATGTGAAAGAGTATATGGCTGGAAAGGGGCTGATTACCGAGATGACGACTAAGATGAAGAAGTATGGAAGAAAAAGGCATGTTGCGCCGACCCCACTTGAATTGGGATATGGGCAGGAGAATGATGTTTAAAGCTTGTGTTTGGGCAGCCATTTGTCTGGGATATCCTGGATTTATTCTAGTTTTGAAGATAATCTTTGAGCGAGTTGTCTTCTTCTTCCATATTATAGGTATAATGTCACCTGGGGCTATTGTAGCCAGTAACTAATTGAGGTAACTCGTTATGAAACATAATATAACATCACGCCTTGTTTCCCCGAAGGGTTAGGCAGAGGTGTACCTATAGTACACCCACCCACATTTCGCACGTTATGTTTAAGTCCCATGTAATAGGGGGCGAGCCTATTGCCATCTACCGGGCACAAATCCAGACTCCGGGCTGCTACTGAGAAATTCCATATAGAAAAACCCAATAACACTGCCCGACCTGGGAATCGAACCCAGGACCTCATGCTCAGCAGTAGCGCTTGCGACCACTAGACCAACAAGGCAGTCACGGGTAATCAACGAGGCAGTGTGTTATGAAACATATGAAACAATAACGAGTTATCTATATCAGTTACATTTGCCCCCTGGCTACAATAGCCCCGGGTGACCCTACCTGGTATTGAACTTCTTGAACTAAAGGCTAAATATGGCCTGGGGTACTCTCCTCATTAATGGTGCAATGAGCAAGGCTTGAACTACCAACTTCCAGCTCACCAGACATTATGAATGCTGCTTGAATATTAGCGATTTAGCAGTAATTAAAGTTAATAGAACCCATCATTTTACTACTTATTTTTAAGTAAAGAACAAGGCATAATTAAGTGATCAAAATTGTGTGAGCTCCACAATTTCCTGTTTTATCACGTCTAAGCAGTTCTAAATGTTAATTTTTCTAATTGTCACACAATGTAGTATTATCTCCTCTGCAGGAACAAGTGGTTTGCTTAGTTATCACAATATAAACATTTGTGTGGTTATATACATAATATTATGTGTTGTGTACATAGGAATTAGATACATGTTATTTTTCCTTGTAGCTATGATGTATTTCTATTTGTATTTATGGAAACTCATAACGTCCCTAGAACCTTTGCAACGTGTTTATACATATGTCGCGAGTCGACAAATTAAATTTTGATTTATGGAGATTAAAATCATTTTTCGTCCTTTCTTCCGCACTTTGCGTATCGACCCTATAAGTACAACAAATTATGAAAAATTGCAGTCAATCCTAGTCCAAAGTCATGTCGAAGAACTTTTTTTTTTCAAATCCAGAATCCCTTGGATAGAATATTGTTCAAGTCTGGCACTTTTGCCGGTCTTTTTTTCTAATCTTATCTTTAAACACGCCCACCAAGGTGTAAGGTGTAATTTAAACAACGCACAACCTCTTAAGGGATCATTGTACTCATTATTATCAATCAATCAACTCAGCCTATCGCAGTGCAATGCTGGACATAGGCCTCTCCCAGGCTGCGCCACAACACCCTGTCCTCCGCCTTCCGCATCCAGTCTGTACCAGCCACCTTATAAGGTCGTCGGTCCATCTAGCTGGCGGGCGTCCCACACTACGCTTGCCGATACGCGGTCTCCACTCCAGGATTCGTCTGCTCCACCGGCCATCGGTCCTTCGACGAACATGGCCAGCCCACTACCACTTCAGCTTGATTCCTCTGCAGGCCATGTCGGTAACTCCGGTTCTTTTCCGGATAACTTCATTCCTGATCTTAACCTTCAAAGAAACTCCGAGCATTGCCCGCTCCATAGCGCGCTGAGCGATCTTAAATTTGTGGACCAGCCGGACTGTCAGTGTCCACGTTTCGGCACCGTATGTCATAACGGGCGGGACGCACTGGTTGAAGAGCGTAGTCTTCAAACACTGCGGGATTGGCGACGAGAAGACTTGTCGAAGTTTTCCAAACGCTGTCCAACCCAACTGGATCCTTCTGTCGGTTACTTTCTCAAAGTTGTGCCTACCGAGCTGGATGACTTGCCCTAGGTAGACGTATTTCTTCACAACTTCGAGTAGCGACTCTTCGATGTGGATTGGGGCCGGCAAGACGTGCGAATTGTACATGACTTTCGTCTTGTCCAAATTCATGCCGAAGCCAACCCGACGAGAAGCTCCATTTAAGCTGCGCAGCATCTGGTCTAACTGTTCCAGCGTCTCCGCCATTATGACGATGTCATCGGCAAAACGTAGGTGTAAGATGTACTCGCCGTTTACATTGATGTCCAGTCCAGTCCAACTTTTATCACGGGACCAAACCTGAAATCGCGAAAAAAAATCTGCTGTTCCCCACATTTTGACGAGTTATGCGAACATAAATATAGGGAACAGCAGATTTTTTTAGACTACCCTTTATCAAAACATAAAAACTGAATCATAAAATGCTTGGCGAAGCCTTCGCAGAATTCTCCCAAAACTGCGGAACCCAGTCAAGCATTACCAAACAGCCTTATCAATAGAACCTCAATTCAACCTTCCCTTTCTTTGCGACTCGTTTTTATCAGTCGAACAATGCTCCGAGGTGACAGATAGCGTTCATTGTGCAACAGATACGGATAAACAATGGCCCCCAACAATGCGCACACGCATCACAGCAAAAACTATTGAGAATGGGAATGACAAGTGTTTGTTGAGGTGGTGTAATAAGTTAATAGGTTAATGTTTTTCACGTAACAACCATGAAGATTTAATATGTGAAAAAACATCAAATTCCAATGATTATGAGAGGTTCTGCTAGCTTAAATTCACATACCGAGGTGTGTAGCTGAACGTTTTATCACATTAGACACCTAGGACCAAAACTGTCAATAATGTTGGTCCTTTGAGTCTTTTGAGTTTAAGTCTCAGGTTATCAGTATTGGTAGCAGTAGCTTCTCATTCCCTCCCAAGCAGAAGTTTACGATGCACGACTAATCCTTTACATTTCTCCTACCTAACACTTTTTAATTGGCACCTTGTTTAATTATCTACCGTCGCAAGTTTTCCTGCACACGGGACAACATAATAATGTCGTCATAATATGTACATATAAATCTACCACAACAGATAGTTAGGACAAGACAATGGCGTCCACAATGGACTGACAAAATCCTGCGGCGTGAATGTTTACTAACTGACTGACGCTTGTCGCATGCTTCGCCGCTGTGTCATCAAATTATATCAACGTGTTATGAGACGCTTCCTTATTTTACGTCTGTGTGGATTTTATATTGTATGGATCGGTTCACAGGACAAAGATCTGCAGTATTCAGGGGATAAAAATGTTTGCGATTATTAGAACTCCAAAAGAAACATTGGTCAAAAATCTTCAAACCATCAGGGGAAGGTTTATTGACAACGGGCTTGAAAAGTATTCAATTATGTATCTTATCTTTAGCCAACAAACTAAGAAATTCAAACAAAAATATTTGAGTAACTCATCAAAGACCTGAAAATAAAACTGGTCCTTTCGTATGGATATAGGTATTTCGACAGCATATCGTCATGCACTTACAATGCATATTGAGATGCGATAGTGTAGAATACGCCTTAAGCATAGAATGCCTTTGTCATAGTATTATGCACATTTATCAATTAAATCATCATCACTGAACGTACAGTCTCAATTTCACACGCCATTTACAGAGATGTAGACGGCGTGGATCATTAGTTTCCGATGAATGGAGTCGTTGTCTTTAGTGTTAACCTCCCGATTAGCAGGTTGAGAGCCGCATACATTGCCTACATTGGTAGACGGACTGCATAACCATAGTATAACTCAACTTTAAAAATTCTATCACTTTCCGTATGTGGAATATTCCAATTTTATTTAGGAATTCAGATTAGGCTGAGAATCCAAAATTTTTGAACGTCGAAAATTATCGAAAACAGCACCCAAAACGCCCTAATTTTAGCTGGGAAGAAGCGAATAGTCACAGAGATCGTTTCCTAAAATGCCATTATGATTCCACACCGAAAAAGGGATGGTACTAGCGATCATGTATAGCTCCATCTCTCTCTTGCACAGGAATCCTGATGGCATTAAAACGTCATAATACGGCATCAGGATCCTTGATTTAGCCTTTGCAACTTACCTCGTATGTCACTTTTCAAGCCACATACGATGTAATATAAATAGCATTACATAAGGTCGTAAATTCACTCAACTTTACATACCACTGTTATCTTCCTGATAAGGCGTAATCTTCGACCTTCAGTGGGACCACCGGTTAGTCAATATCCTAAACAATGCTACTGTTTTAACAACAATAACATGTTATAGATACTATTTGTCTGTGTGGTCCTTTGGCCCATGAATACGTCACAACTAACACCCTAGGCACTCTAGCCGGTACATGCTTTCGAAGGCGACTTAAAAGCATCTAGGCTCTAAATGACAGAATATTCGCGTTACACTAGCTAGTCGATAGAAATCTCGAAACGGATAACGAGGACCCAATCCTTCCAGACTTCTTTTTCACATCAGATTTTTTTCATGCTCCTAGGCGTTCGTGGGTTCTAAGTGGATAGTGGTTCTTTACCAAATTATACTAGATGAGATATTTGCATTGACCTCTTGAGCAAAGAATCGATCTAGCAAAGTTACGAAGATGAATCGCTCTATGATCGGCTAATACCCTTATTCCTTTAGTCTATCCAGAAAGGGATCCAGTAACACACGATCCCAATAGATTCCGGGAAAGGCTAGGATTTAGATACTAGGATGCCCAACTGAGTGCATAGTAACAGTGGTTCCTACAGCTTGGAGCTCAATAAACAGAGCATCCGTACTCCGTGGGCCAACGTGTCAAGTTCGTGTGGAAACCGCTGGACATGTCTATAAACGAAACACGTAAATTTAACGCGCCCCACATTGCGTACGCGCACGGAAAATAGATTCGACGCAGTTTCTCACACTGGTCTGTGGTTCTCACGTTTTTTTTTTGTTGGGAGAGAGGTAGGATTGCTTTCAGATAACTAAGGAGGCAATCTTAACCCTTTAACCGCCTACGACGGATTAATCCGACAAATATTTTCGTGTCCATTTCGCCAGGGTCGTATATTTACGACCAAATATCGTAATGATTCAAGTTGCCCGGCGCTGGGGGCACGACAACTGATATGAAGTCGGGCGGTTAAAAGGTTAATGATGAAATAGTAGAATAGTGTCGCTAGTTTTCTGTGCTCTCACTTCTAGGCTCGAAAGATGAACTGAAAAAAAAAATCATCAAAATCAGACTACCTACTCTGTAAAAAAAGTTATGCGTGTCGACTTGTGAACTTCCTCCTTTTTATTACCGGTAAAAAATGGTCTTTCTGCTTGCCGCCGCACGAGTCTGAACCAGGATGACTTTACCTCTTTGTCCCCGCCACATCCATGACTGCCAGATATTTATCTTGTTTCTAATTACATATTCTTAAAACCCACATAACTATTACTAAAATAGAATAATCATAGCTGGACTTATTTATTGCACTATAAAATTTATTCTGCGTCTCAAAATTATTCTGGAACCCGATAGAGATATTCTCAGAATTAATTATCGCACGTTGACCTAAATATAGCATTCCTAGAAACGGCTGACTAAATGTTTCTGCAGCAAACTGTCATGAATTTCAGTTAATTGCTATAAATTAATAAGTTGGGACGGTAAATGGAGTGGTCGACTTTATGTAATTTTAATAGATCTGTTTAGCAATGCCGCTGCCTTAAAGAAGGCATAACTTACAGCCGACCTATTCTGTAAAATTTCAGCGGGAAAACTTAGGTGTGCAGTGAGCTTGAAGTGATTTGCCAATAGCGGCAATCCATAGAACTATAACTTATATCTGTGTCAATCCCTATCAGGTGGAATGCCAGCTCACTTCACCTAAGTTTTCACGGTGATATTTTACAGAATAGAACGGGTGGTGACCTATTTCGAATCTACTTTTGTTTTTGAAGACTAGTAAATCTTTCCACGATTGTAATCCTAGCGTAGCGTACACAACCTGTAACCTTCCCACTGCTCCTCTCTGTGAGACGGAGCGGGCCGTCTAATCCTAGCGCGATCAAAGTAAAATCTTGTCACATCTTATTGCTTATGCCGATCTCATCTACAGTAAATGGCAAATTTGAAGACCCCAAAACCTCATAGCCAAAGTTCTTTCGGCAAAACCGAAAATAATCAGCTTCCTCTTTTTTGCCAAAACGTCTTCCTTTCTAGAGACGTCTCTGCTTTCAGATTCGTTAGGTTGCCAAAAAAGCTTTCCGTCACGCAACGCTTCATCAAATAAATCTCTGTTATATCCCTAGTCCAGGGCCGGATTAGCCACGTAGCAGGTGTAGCAAATGCTACAGGCCCCGCGCTTTGGGGGGCCCCGCGCTTGGACGTACAAAAAAGCAAGTCTAATCAAGCCTTGTTACCGCCTGATGAAATTTTATATTTGAACAGTCAAACGAAAAGTAACCTGTCTGAAGCAGGATGCTATAAATTTTCGAGCTCGCTTTGCTCGCCCTTGCATTTTAATTTCCCTTAGTTCTTCATCTTTTCTACGTAAGTCGACAACGTTCCTCCTATTTCAGTATGAATGGTCAAAAGAAAACCTAACTTATCCAAGGTGCAAATGTGCAAGATAATTCCCAATTTGCTTTTGCTATTTGCTACAGGCCCCATGCTGGCTTAATCCGGCACTGCCCCAGTCATATAATTTACATCATCTCATTCACAATCAAGGCTATTCCCGTACATTAGGTCATGCTACACAAGGTCAGGCCTGGACGTGGACAGACGGCTTTCTGATTAGATGTTCCGTTCTGTAATAACTGCTCATGTGCTATCATGGTTACTTGTGCCAGTGTGAGAGACAGTGGACGGAAAGGCGATAGGGTCACTAGCGGATGTTTTAGATAAGCATTATCGCATAATAGTAAAGTCCTTATTTTAGTAAAATTTTAAATAGAGAATGAAATGAATTTACGCTGTGTAACGTCAGTATACTTAGTTGCAATTGGTCAGTTTAGTTAGTAAACAAACTTAACAATAAAAGCACATCAGTGAATTTCCACGAAGGGTCTCAGAAACACTACGCATTCGTACTTTCCTATAAACGGACCCAGGATTTAATCATGGTTTTATTAATCGTTGCAAAACATCTCTCACTAGATAATCTTCGAATCGGCTTCTAATTTGTATTCTACCCATACAGACAAATTAAGAGTAGAAGCGTTGGCGTGCAAAACTTTCAGTGTTGCATTAATCATTAAACATGCCAACACAAAAATATATTCAGATGATGATTCAGATTTATTCGCACATACAAATCAATGCGTACACCATACAGGACGTATCGATAATAATGACTAATGTCTGTGATTTTTGGCTATCACACAAAGTTTATGACTACCCTCTCCTATATTTAGGTATTACAAACATTGTACTACAAGTTATTATTAGGATATCATGATTCGTGACATGAATTAGTAGAATTATCCAATGTTGGTCGTCGAAATGGCCAACTTTACGATTTAAATTGCGATGTGTGTGACGATTGTTTCGACTAAATTTTGTTATTAGCGATATAAACAGTAGCACAACAATGCTGTAATGCGTTGTATTAGAAAACAGAAAACTACAATAAAGTTAAGAACAGGTAGAAGCATTAATTTAAGCTAG
This sequence comes from Fissipunctia ypsillon, assembly GCA_947568875.1. Taxonomy (NCBI): domain Eukaryota; kingdom Metazoa; phylum Arthropoda; class Insecta; order Lepidoptera; family Noctuidae; genus Fissipunctia; species Fissipunctia ypsillon. The sequence continues at coordinate 20,078,996 of OX387662.1, forward strand.
TGCAAGCTGAGATTTAATCTCGGTGGCAATAAAAACTGCATGGTCACTGTAAAACGATCTGGCATTGCATTTTTTGATAGAAAAAAGATTTATTTAATGCAAGATAAATTCTGATTAGTCTTTAAACTTCTCGTTTCTATCATTGGCAGCCTAGCAACGACGGCGCTGAAAAAGATTTGGAAAGCAAACACCTAACTCGAATCGCCCTTGATATATCAAAAGAATAGCATACACGCAATACATCTACAAAACATTGTTCAAACGTTCTATAATTAGCTGTTATTATTTAAGGAATCTATTTATGTATGTTTGTGTATTGGGTAATAATTCGGCAGACGGAAATCGAGGGCCCGCCTACGCACGCCGAGAAAAGCGTAGCGACGTGTGCAATACCGGCGTGTGTAACGCGATTAGCAATTTGGATGCACAGGTATTGCATGGGGGTTTTAAGTTGCATATTTGATTACCGTCATGCCAGACGTTGCCCAAAGAAGGTAACTCGTGGTCGAACAACTCCTGCGAATTTGAATACTGCTAATGCTCATACGGCGGACCCCTTCGGCCCTCCGTACCTTGTTGACTTGTCTCCAGTTTTAGATCGATCACTGCTTTTCGAGATCCTGTTTCTGAAAAGCAGTCAGCTGTATCGAGCAGTTACAGGTTGAAAGTCTGATAACTCGAGATCCGATTGCTACGAGCAATCCTAGCAAAATATCAAGCTTTCTGCTTCCCTAAGCGCTATTGAAAAATCTCGTTTACCAATAGGTACATATCTGAATCTTATCGAGTTTCTTAATCGACTACAAAAAAAAAACTGAGCTCGTTTCCGAGTGCTGGTCATTCCCCTCGCTTTGTGGAAGTTACAAGATGAACATCACTCAACTGTCAGTACGACGCCACAATCCCACGTGTTCGAACCACCAGAACATCTGCAATGACACGTCTCAATCGCACCTGCCTATGCGCCGCGCTCCCGATGAAGATAAATTAACCGTTTGATTGTTTTGCACATGATTTATTAATAGGACACATTCTTAGCCGTTTGTAAGCTAAAAAAAGACTTTAACCGCTGGATATTTGAGATCGAAATCGTTATTCAACCATTTATAAATTTGTTTAGGAGTGTCTTGTGTCAAGAAACGCGAGACTCAGCTCTAAAATGTCTGTGACCTAAACTCCGGGCAACACCGGATCGAATATCTGGAGTTGCTCAGACTGTTGCTAAATTTGAATAGAAACGGGCGACTCTTTCTAACGCATGGATAACAAAACGAGTCATGTGTTTGTAAAGAAAAGAAGAGGAATCTCTCACGGCATTTTCTGAGGTAATTCTCAATTTACACGGAGGTACGGTCGTGAACTTCGTAAATACAACCTCAAACATCGATCATCACGGTTGAGTGTTGACACTCAAATTATCACGCTGTTCGACAAATATCAAAACGACACGAAATTGACACGCTTCTGAATAATTACCGGCTTAATGTGCCAACCGCTCATTCAGTACCATTAGTGAGTGTTGGTACCAGAATGTGTGACACAGTGGCACTGTGGCAGTCCGGAACACCGCGGGAATTCGCACTGTAATAATAATGGCCGTCTGGCGTCCTGCCATCTACTCGGAACACGGCGAAACGCATAAATATTCGGACAAACGCTTGATCAAATGTTACGGTATGATGTAATCTGGTGCACCTGAAACTTTGAAATTATATCGATCTTGCGTTGCTAGGATACTTTGAATCTGATGCTAAGATCGGTGTGTTGCTGGAAGATTTGGGTCGTTCGAATGCAAACGAGGCGTTGATATCGGATATTTTGTTCAAAACCTCCAGAAGTGTAACACGAGAACAGCTTTAGGGTTTGTCATCTTCTTCATTCTTAAGTAGATATTATATGAATGTGTGTGTATTAAAAAGCCTCCATGAGATGCTAGTAAGTCCGGTGCACCCTCTTTGTATGAACCTCGCTGACTGGTCATCTTTACTACATCAGTAGCTGTTCTATTATAACTCGTGCGGACCTCAGGGCCTGAGCCCAAAGTAGCGTCTAGTTTCACCCTCTGGTTTTAACTCACACATGATAATCTCTTATGAATGTTTCCCATAAGTGTTATCAGAAATATTTATTGTGACGAAATCGTTATTTACGCCGGAGATTCCCTTTCCGAAAATGCGGATCCTAGCACCAGTTTACAAAAATGCTTAGATGACGGAGATAATATTTTTGACCATCATCTTTCGACAGACCAATATCTGTTTGATGCTAAATCGACTCGAATACTAACGAGATGTTCTTGTTTCTACTAGAAATAACCTAAAAATATTCACACTTTCGTAACCTATATTTATGCCGGCTATCCACAATGTTGTAAGGAATTCCTATTTATATTGTGGTCAGAAAACTTGCGATTCACGTTTTCGAACTACATTTTGACGCTGATTCGTGTCCTATTTACTTCAGCGGATGTGACAGTTTTCATGCATTACAGGAAAATATGGCATGCATAAGATTTGCAGTTGACCGCGACTGTCATGCTAATATTTTAATCTCCTCCTGAGTTGTGGAGGTTGCATGTTGTGTAAAATAGGTACTTAGCTGCATTTAGAACAACTATAAACAAAGTTAATGTAGCAATATATAGTAAGAACATATTTTACTCCAGTTATAGTTAGTTTATTTAGCTTCTTTGAAATTGAAGAGATCTAAACCGCTTCCGATCAGGATAACTACCGGTTTGTCCTTGCAATCTTGCTATGAAATAGGCACTAGCATATTTTATTTAAATGCTCGTAAATACAAAACTGTTGTTTATGAGATAGCTGATTTACTACTAAACGATGCTTTTAGTAGATCATTATCTGTGCTCGTAAATTAACTATAAATATTATAAAGTACACTGATGCACCTTGCAGCCAGTATGTATTCATTATATAAAATTTATTTGTATTAAGTTTGAAATGTCGTCGTGTGCGACCTACATTAGCGATTTATACTCTAGTTGTGGCGCCAAAAATGTTTAATTACGTGTTTTCGTAAAGAAGATGGCCGACTTTCACTAGGCCGCTAGTGCATGTGAAAGTTTTCGCGCCCATAATTTTCAGAGACAACGCGAAATAATTAATTGGCGCGCAAGTTTACAGATAATTAAATTGTGTATTCTTTTATGGTAATACTTTCACATTGTATTTTTGAGTTGGGAAAGAGAAATTAGGAATTTAGAATAGTATATTCCAGTCTAAATTAAATAGCTGAAATATTTAACATAACTGAAACTATCTAAATCTATTTGCGAATTTGCGATAACATTAAGCAAGTAAAACACTGAAAACACAGTATAATTTTATTGTATTTAGGTATTTATACCTCAGAACAACATAACAATATACGCAAATTGGTTCACCATTATTTCCTTGGCCTTATCCAATTTGGTTAATTAATTAATAATGCTAGCATTCGCTTAATTGCTTCAAAGGACAATAACACCTTGTTATTTCCTCAAGGAAAACATTCGAAGTTTTAACCGACGTATTTGGCTATTCCAGGTTGGCCGCATCCCTGCGGACCATCCCCTTGTGGGCGGGCACAAGGGCCCCGTTCTCGACATCGCGTGGTGCCCACACAACGACAATGTCATCGCCAGCGGCTCTGAGGACTGCGTCGTTAAGGTAAGGAATATTACGCCCAGAAAGACCGGAAAAAGCATGTAAATAATAATTTAAAAAATATTGTACCATTAATAAAAGAACCAGTATTATCATGAGTTAATACAATGCTGATCAATCTAATATACAAGGGATTCTTTGTTCCTATATCTATGATATTATTGCGCGCAGTAACCCCATTGTATCACAGCCTTAAACAAAATTCAAATTCAAAATATTTTATTGTGCAAGCAAGCTCAAAATTAATTAATATTTTCCTCATTTTAAAAGCAATTTAATGCTTATATCCTTAGAATCCATCCATACTAATATGCGGCGAACTATCAATACCTCCTAACTGACATTTTTCGAGGAATTGAGAAATTTGATTTTGAAACATGCGAATAACGTCTTTAAATCCAAAACGATAAAAAAGTGAATTTCTCGAAAAATGTCAGGAGTTATTGGCAGTTAGCCGTCGAAATGCGAAAGTAACTGTCTATCTGTTATCTTTTCACGGATTTTGATAGAATTTGGCACACAGATACACCATGACCTGGGTAGTCTTATAAAAAGTATCCTATATCCTGACATAGGATACTTTTTATCCAGATAGAACGTTCCCATGGGATAATTCGAAGCTGCGGGCAAAATCTAGTATTAAACAAGAAGCATCATTTTTACACCCTTCTTGCTGCCTGGCTCCATCATCATTATTCTCCTGGCCTTATCCCAATTTATTTTCATGCTTCTCTATTAGTCGTCTTTCTCGGTAGGAAAGATGATGTTGGCTAGAAAGGGAGTGACCCTTTCTAGCCATATCATCTTTCACAAGTCCATCCATCATTTCTTTGGTTTGGGTTGTACTGCCCGACCCTAAGGACCATATAATTCTAACCTCTGTATCGTCGTGGTCCAAGGAGCACCATTTTACATTTTTTTTACTGTCCGACTCAAAGGACTGTATGTATAATCCTCTAATTTCTGTATCCTCTCCAGGTTTGGCAGATCCCGGACGGCGGCCTGTCGCGCACGCTGACAGAACCGGTGGTGGACCTGGTGTTCCACCAGCGCCGCGTGGGTCTGGTGCTGTGGCACCCCACCGCGCAGAACGTGCTGCTCACTGCCGGCTCGGACAACCAGGTCATTTATGTCTAGAATGTCTTATCGGAACTACGCTCAGAGGGGCTTGTGGCTAAGTAATAACAGCCGCACGGGTCGATCGATAAAGTTAAGCTACGCTTGGCTCGGTTGGTCCGTGGATGGGTGACCATCTTTACATACCAAGACCTCTCCGTGCCTCGGAAAGCACTTTAAGCCGTTGGTCCCGGCTGTCATTCGTGAATCTTTGACAGTCGTTACGGGTCGTCAGAAGCCCGAAAGTCTCGACAGCCAGTCTTACCAAGGGGTATCATATTACCCAGTAACTGGGTTGTGGAGGTCAGATAGGCAGTAGCTCCATGTGAAATACTGGTATTCAGCTGCATCCGGTTAGACTGGAAGCCGATCACAACATTGTTGGGAAAAGGCTAGGCAAATGCAAAACATAAAGAACTTTGACCTTTAATATTTCTGTAACCAGAAAGTCCCCAGGTACGGTCCATTACAAAAAAAAAAAATATCACAATGACGGGAAGTATAAAGCGCCTGCTACATACGGTCGCCAACCGCGTCCCCAACAGAGGTGACCTTGGTTGGCATGCGGCACAGCTGTCAGCAGTCGCTTTAGTGACTCTCGGCTTCGTTAAGCGTCGCTACACCCGTTATATCTTCAATTCATCATTGACAAGTTCTCTATTGCCGTCGACAGATAGCGATATGGAACGTGGGCACGGGCGAGGTGCTCCTCACGCTGGACTGCCATCCCGACCTCATCTACTCCGCCTGCTGGAACTGGACCGGTTCCAAGCTGCTCACCACCTGCCGCGACAAGAAGATCAGGTACTATAGCGCCACAAGGTTCTCTTGGCGCGTGCCCAAAATCGGAACTAGCAATGCCATCTTTTTTTTTTCAATACATTTCACAAAGAAAAACAGCGCCCCCTTCTCAACGTCATTGGAACGCCGACAGATACTTTTAGCAGTGTATTTTCATTTATTTATTTATTTGGGAAAAACATACACAATATTACAGACACAAAACCAAATTATTTAACAGTTAAATTTCAATAAAAACACACATAAGTATTTACAATAGAAATAATACACAACATTAACAAACAAAACAGGTAAAAAAACAAATAACAATAAAATAATATTGACACAAAAAAAATAAAGTCACTCGTCCATCATCTCACAAAATCTCAATAATGACTAACTGGGAACTGCATATTGAATCTGGGAAAAAATTTGTATATAATTGTGTAGAAAATAACTGTTCCATAATAAAAAGCTTTGGTTGAAAATGTTACTAAATCGTACACTCAAAATTCAGTGTAGTATGATATAAATTGATATTACATAATGATGTGAAAATAAATAAAACTATCTATCTATAAGAAGAAATCGCTCCCATAATTAAACTGCTACATATTTATGTTTTTCCCCCAGTACATTTCACCTGGTACGTTACCGATGCGTTATAAATATACTCGTAAATAACGTGAGGCAGCGTTTTAATATTATTTATAGTCTCACGTTTATCATAGTGCGAATAAAATCGTAATTCAGCCAAGCAAGATATAATGAAACTTCCTAACTGTAATGTATTTCCGTTCCTCAGGATCATCGACCCCCGTAAGGGCGAGGTGGAGTCGGAGGCTATCGCTCACGAGGGCAGCAAGGCGTCACGTGCCATCTTCTTGAAGCATGGACTCGTCTTCACTACCGGGTACGTACTAGTCACAACATCTATACATATTATATTATAATTACTTGTCCAGACTGACTGACTGATTCATCAACGCAGAGCCTAAAACACTTTTGTGTGGTAAGCATCCACTAAGGAAGGATTTTTGGAAATTCGACCTTTATGGGGTGAAAAGGGGGGATTTGGTTTGTGTAAAAATCTTATTTCTTGAGTTAATAAACATGAAACTTGGCACGAATACTTATCTAAGTAATTTATGAAGTTTGTCTTTTTTTTTTTTTGTTTTTCTAAACTAACCCCCTAAAGTTAAAGTTTGTATGGAATAATTTTAACGCGCGATCCGATTAACTCGAAACTCAGTATTTATACTTAAGACCGAAAATAAAGAATTACGTGTTTTATGGTATTTTGAAAATCTACCGCTAAAGGGGTAGTAAAGTACGAAATCCGCGCGAACGAGACGAACGAATTCAAGCTATCACATGCTGATAAATCTCGTTGGGGCCTGCCAGATAGACTCACATCTTAAAATAGACTCTCCAGTGGAGGCTATCATTTTTGTGCTCACTAGTTGGCGCCACTGGCGAGTAAAGTCCTGTTGGTACTGGTACTGTTTTTGTACTGAAGGTCAAAACTTCAAATGAAAATGTACATTATAAATAAACCATTACCTGTTAACAATTTATAATTTAATTAATTATTGAACCGTTTCGGATGGCGCAACAGATAACGGGATAATCTTCCTAATATTGGCAAGCATGAAACAGACAATATTAGTCTTCCTCCAAGTGCTGCCAAATTAGATCATAAGTGGTTTCTTAAAATCTAAAGCCATAATTAATCAGTCTTTACAACAATTTATGAATAATTATTCAAAAATCCCGCAAACAGTGAATGTTCAGTGACATTTAACATTTCTAGAGACCTTACTCTACACTAGCACCTCTAGCGGAGAATTCAAGCACGATACCTCTCATTCTTCTGTCTTGGCAAAGACAAGAACTGCATTTGTTCGAATGAATGTGGTGCGTTAAAAGAGCCTTCACAATCTCAGTCAACTGCATGTCCATGATAACAATTTGAAAATGACAGCGCCTTGACATCGAGTCAGGGCGGATTTCGTAGTGCAAGTATATACAGGTTCAAATTTAATTAGGTAGCGAAACTGCGCAGACGTGATGGGTATCAATATCTAAACACCATAAAACAAAGAAAAAATAAGATTTGATGTTTTTCTGGGGTTAACGACCACTGCTGTGTAGTTGCAATATACGTTTTGTTTGTGCAAAATAAACAATTTTTCTTTCTTCTTTCTAATTAACGAAATCGTTTTTTGGAATTTACTCTTTAAGAATCGTTTTTCATGTAAGGCCCCCTGTATGGAAACGTTATGAGGAGTGAAATTAATACAATCGTTAACTCAAAAGCGTTACGTTTTTCTGCGCAACTTACCTTGCGCACCTTTCACAGAGTAAACTCCAGTCGTGCGTCGGAGCTGACACACACTTTTTTTTGTGTTTCGATATCGATATCCATCACGTCTATGAAGTTTACACAGAAAAAAGACTGATTTCGAAACTCATAAGTATTTCAAATAACTACAGTCGCTGACCTCAAGAAAACAATTAATTGTTTTAGATATCGATACCCATCACGTCTGCGGAGTTTCGCTAGCTAATTACATTTTACCCTGTATTATTATCCTGCGGGGTAATTGCGTAACACGCTTAAAATGACGAATTGATCGCAATGGGTTTCATTTTGACAGTTCACCAACGACGTTCATTGCGTTATTTACGTTGTTGAACAGACGAATTTTTCAAACCTATGAAGCAATGGATTAGCAATATCCTTCAAAACTCTCGGGTTCTGATTGAAAGTGTAGTACACCATTACGGTACTGTACAGTGTACACCATGGCAGTTATACTCACGGGAAATCATAATATGGAATGGACGTATCCAAAGGAGTTTTATATTGGACAATCAATATTGGTCCTCGAGATTGTTTTGATTTTATAAAAACCAACAAATTAACTGTCAGTTTCGTGCTCCACCAGGTTCAGTCGCATGTCCGAACGCCAGTACTCGCTCCGCACACCGGACGCGCTCAACGAGCCGATAGTGACCGTAGAGATAGACACCAGCAACGGCGTCATGTTCCCGCTGTACGACCCCGACACCAACATGATCTACTTGTGCGGCAAGGGAGACTCTGTCATACGCTACTTTGAGGTGAGACCAGATAACAGACCGGCAATTCCCGGAGAACGTTCGCATTGTCATAAGTGCCTATAATTTTCCTAAATTTTTGACAAGTTTCTGACATTGATTGACGCTGAGAAGAGATTCTGTCTAGATTTTGAACGTTTTTAAGGGATGATGACTAAACATTTTTTTTTTGTTCGTCAGGTATATTATTAAAAAATATTGGACCCGTAATTTTTCTTTTTTTACGTAATCAAAAGATTACGGCTATACAAATGTGGCATGACGTCACGCCTTGCTAGATTTTATACATAGTTGTGACGTAGCGAGCCCCCACTCCCCAACTTATGCGTTTTATCTAAGTATTTTTTTATTAATATGATAAAAAGACGTGTCTAATATTTTTTAATCTGACTGACAGACTAAATAGAATGTCTTTTTTTTACCCAGGCATCATCCCTTTTACGGGTGTTGTCCTGCTGGACTTTAAAAGAGACTGTGACCTCTGAGTTTGTTTCGGTCTTTCTTCAGAGTAGTCAGATAGGAAACACCGAACTCGTCTAGATTACACATAATTTATTTTTGACGTGTAAAAGTGTTTTTTTTTACATTTGTCGCAATCAAATTTGTAACATCAAATTTTTGGTAACATCTCATAAGCATAAAAGAATTTGAATTTACTTCAATTAGGCACATAAATGGCACTTTTGAACATCAAAATTTACAAGAAAATAGAATTGATTCTTGTTGACCTTTCCAAAAGCTAGTTTCGTAAGGAGAAGAAGGGCAAGTAACTCCATAGTTACTCTTTTAATCTTTGGAATCGTTGGTCATAGTACAATTTTTTTTCAAGACATTGCATATTGACGTCTAAAATCCGTCATTTCGATTTTATAAAAACAAAACCTAGCCTATAATCATTGCACGACCTAGACGTGTCGAAAGACACCTCATGTATTAAAGTCCATCCAGCCGTTAGGTTGCTCCGAGGGTATAAAGAACCCCATATACCTCTCTCTAATCTAACTAGCCTGTATTGTCCCACCGCTGGGCAAACGCCTCTGTTGATAAAAAGACCAATGGTACTTTTTTTTAAAAATAAATCTGACTTGTATTATTTCAGGTGACACCAGAGCCGCCGTTTGTCCACTACATCAACACTTTCCAAACTCCGGACCCCCAGAGAGGTGAGCAATATTATTTATATCTTTACATATTATCAATAAAGTCGCTTTTCGTGTCTGTCTGTGTGACCGCGTGGTTCATCTGTGAACGGAGAACTGTGTCCGGTCTCCACCATCATTAAGAAAAGTTATTCAGAAATTATATGTGTTTATTACATTAATTTTAAATAATAGTAAAAAAATAGATGTTTGTTAAGTGACAGCCTGGCTGGTCTTGTAATACAATGGGTCCCCTCCAGGTATCGGCATGATGCCGAAGCGAGGCTGCGACGTGGCCACCTGCGAGATCTCCAAGTTCTACCGACTGAATAACTCTGGGTTGTGTCAGGTGAGTGCGGTCATCTAATATCTAGCAGCAAATAATAGACTAACGGCCGAACCCAATAACCTATCTTATCTATCATCAATTTTGGCATACTGGAGATAGGAAAACCTAACTGTCTATGGTTTTAACATCCCAGTAATCTATAAGAGAGTATGGAATCTTACCGGCCTAACATAAGGACAGATAGAATTATACTGTCTACCGTCAATAGCGATCTGTCTTTTACTGAAAATAAGTTATTGGGTTCCGCCGTTACACTAGCACCGTACTGGACGTAATTTGGCTGCGAGTCTTAGAAAATGTCCGGCGTTGTAGAACGTTGTCTCTGCCATTCATACCTATCTATACTCAGGCCAACGATACGAGATAAATACATAAAATTGTAAGGTATGTAAATATCAACTTTAAACTCAAGTCTGTTTATATCCAAGTTGATTTTTGAATGAAAAAACTATCGATAAGCGTCATGTAATAATATTAGTTGCAATGGAAACTGAACCGTGCGCTTAAGTTAAAGTTTTTAATCCCAAAGCATGAAATTTATCTCGTCTCGTTGGCTTTAGTTTAACAACAGTCTTTTTCTAAAGCTCGCTCTGTCAAATTAATGCGCGGGTGCGGTAACTTTGATTATAAACTGTGTTACCGGCTGCCTCGTTCGAGCATGGAGTTCTGGGTTTGATTCCTAGTTCGGGCAAAGTGTTATTGAGTTTTCACGTCAGAAATTTCTCAGACGCAGTTCGGAGTCTGGGTTTGTGCCCGGTTGATGGCAATAGGCTCGCCCTCTATTACATGGGACATCAACATAACTGGCGAAATATGGGTGTAATGTGGGTGTGGGTACACCTCTGCCTAACCCTTCTGGGATTATAGGCATGATGTTATTTATATGTGTATTACATTTGACAGGTGGTGTCAATGACAGTGCCGCGCAAATCGGAGCTGTTCCAAGAGGACTTGTACCCGGACACGCTGAGCGACGAAGCGAGTCTCACAGCTGATGAGTGGCTCGCGGGAGAGGATGCGGAGCCGTGCACCATGTCGCTAAAGGTACCCTATAGGCCCTCGGTCAAGTGCAGGACTAGTTATGTAGCAGGATAGTTCGGAAGATGGAAGAAAGTGTGAAGAAGAAAATATTTTACCAGTTGAATGCCGTAACTGCAGAAACAAAAAGCCATTGTCTCGCGTAGATCCGCGTGTGCGCAGTCCAATCGTTAAGGTGATTCCTTCAATGTAGCCCGACAAATTCTTAATTTCTTACGTTTATTGAAAATCGCGGCGCTGTTTTATATTTTACGTTATATGTTGATCAAAATTGATAACGCTGCAATTATGATAAAATAATTACTGTATTACGATCATCAATATAGCTCTCGAAATTATGTTTGCTGAAAATCATCATATTTTCACGAAATAGTCTTATTTGCAGCAAATAATTATAATTTGGAGAGTTTTATTGATGTTTTCAGTCGAAATGTTTATAATTTGCGAAAAAAGTAAGAAATTTGTATATCGTGGCCTATATTGAACCCCGGGCCCCCTTATGTTTGAATGGATAAGTCACAGGCCGACTGACAAATATGAAAGGAAGTAGGTTAAGTCGGTTGGGCTAGACTGGAACCCACTGCTTGGTACAGTCGGTCTTTGCCGAAGTATCGAAGCACAAGGCTTAAGTAGCCCGAAATTAACGAGACTGACTTCGCTGACAGTCTTAATAAACCTAGCAGACTTCCAAAAAAAATAAGGTTTAGTAAATACTGTTTTGAATTATAAATTAACGGTTCTTCTCACTCGAGAACAAATTCTGTGATAACCCTAGTTAGGTTATCCTAAATCCCAATTTCACACTCAAATGGAGTCTAATATCGCGAAACTGTGTAATACACGATGTTTACTTTATACAATGAAGCTTCAAGGGTGTTTAGGCGCCTGAATGACATTGACAGGGGGCGTTGTTGGTATACATTTGTGAAATTGTAACAGGTGGGCCAAAAGTAATGTCATAATGTGAATGTGCCATTTTTTTTTCAAATGACGTCATAATACCATTGTGATTTGATATATTATAAGCTGTAGACAGATGAGAGAATTAATTGACAATGCAATGGAGCGATACACACAGTCACACAGCTCAGGCAACGATGGAGATTTTGAAACACCAATTTCCGGCCTGTGTGATCTCCCGTTATGGCGATTTGAACTAGCGGGCCAGATCGCCATATCTAACGGCGCCAGACTTCTTTCTTTGGAGATTTTTGAAATCTCGCGTTTACCACCACAAACCTCTTAAGTCTTGAAAGCCAACATTGAAGGAGAAATCACCAATTTGGAAGATGTTTGGCGAGCAACAATTCAAAATCCCGTAAAACAAGCACAAATATGCATTCACTCTGAAGGTGGTCATTTGACCGATATAATATTTTCGACTTGATGTCATAAATTTTACTCATAACTTATAATATAATTTATAATTATATAATTTTAAATTTCCGTGAAAACAGAACCCTTTTTTTTTTTTCATTTCCAATGGCAGCCAATTCACATTATGACGTTATTTTTCGACGGCGATGTGCCAATACCTCCTAACTGACTCCTAACAAACATGCGAATAGCGCCTTATTGTTATCAATTTAAAGGCGTTATTCGCATGTTTGTTAGGAGTCTGTTAGGAGGTATTGGCACTTCGCCGTCGTTTTGCCCCACCTTGTATTTACAATACATTATGGCGGCGTTAGTTCCGATTTTGACCGTAGCAAGAGAACCTCGTAGTTTTGTAGTTTTAAGTTTTTACTACGACACGTTGTCAATACGCATGCCTTGTGTATAATCTGAGTTTGTCTTTTTTGCAATAATTTTTCAGACAGGTAAGTTAGCTTTACAAGTATTCAACTCATTAACTCTGTCACTCTATAATGGCTTATTTACATTTCTTGACAGCCATTATTCATTAAACTAGCATGCTATATTATTTTCATACATTCGTAAACTAAAAACTTGGGGTATCAAAAAATGTTAACAAGCCATCAAAATTGCCAGAATTTTTCAAAATGTTTTTTTTTTTTGTTCTAATTTTAAAGTGTGTTTTTTTTTTTAATTTCAATAATGCTCAAAACCACAAGAGGTTATTCGATTATCCGGGGTCTGAAAGACTGATCAACACAAAAATTAACTTACACGCTGACAAATGTTAGTTAACCACTGCGATTAGTTGGCCGAAATAAAAATTTAACAGCCAATCAAATTACTTGACACGCATGTCGAGTAATTTTACATCTAACGTTAGCGTAAACTTCACAGGATATTTTTACGCTACAGTGAGCGTTTCAAAGAGTACATTTATACAGGGCCTACCCGTACGCTGCTTCAAGATGATCGCTATAGATATACAAGGTCAAACTAGCTAGTGAAACTCTGCACACGTGATGAGTATATATCTAAACATGATAATACGGAAAAAAAAACTATTTCATGTTTCTTTTTGGGGTCAACGACCGCAGCTATTGTGGTTACTTTGTAGTATGAGTTGATTAAATGAGCTTATTTTTTTGTTTTATCATGTTTATATATCGATACCATCACGTCTGCGGAGTTTCGCTAGCTAATTTAATTTGACCTTGTATATCTATAGCGATCATCTTGAAGCAGCGTACGGGAAGACGCTATAAGCAACCGATGATGTTTATAAGACATTAATTAAGGGGGATGCACTAAGGTAGTCCGCAAAATTCAAATTTTGTTACGTTTTTTGCAAGTTGTAGGTCTGTCTGGTTTTATGTTGTTCAAAACATGATTCGCTACCATAACAAATAGGTATTTCCAGAATTATAATCATTATAACATACAACCCGATACAGATCTGCAAATTGCAAAAAAAAACCTGAGAAAATTTGAGTGTCTGACTACCCTGGCGCTTTCGCCTTCCCTTCTAAAATCACCCTTAAACCTATAAGGTGACGAATGTCTATCACCCACGGTCCCAAGGACCAGTAAGTGTCGTCTTGAATGTACCTGTTGGCTTGCTCTAACGACTTTATTTTGCGTTTATTTTGTCTGTTGTGTGTTGTGTCTCAATAACCGCGAATTTTAATCGAGTTTGAGATTTTTTTTTGTCGTGTTACTAACCATTTTTATGTTAATCTTAAGATTTTACTATTTTATAAAATATGGGGATAACTTACGGTATGGGAAACTTATTTAATTCTCTATTATCATCTCTATTATATTCATTCTATCAGAAAATGTATCTACTTGAAACACATTAAACTGGGTTTTTTATAAAAAATAGTATTTATTTGTGTTTAATCAAATTACTTCTGTCATTAAATAACGCTACCAAGTATCACCTAAACATAATCAATGAATAAAGCAGCTTGACAATTACTTTCTTCTGCTTTTCTCTGGGGAAGCGGCCCTAACACTAATTTTTACTTAATTAGGAAAAAATTAATACTGCCTCGTTGGTCTAGTGGTTGCAGGCGCTGCTGCTGAGCATGAGGTCCTAGGTTCGATTACCAGTTCGGGCAAAGTGTTATTGGGTTTTCCATTAGGAATTTCTCAGTCGCAGCCCGGAGTCTGGATTTGTGCTCGGTTGGTGGCAATAGGCTCGCCCCCTATTATTGCACCTCTGCCCTAACCCTTTGGGGAGTACAGGCGTGATGTTATGTTGTGTAGGGAAAATGAAAATTTTAACAGACTAGGGCAATATACGAACAGTCACCTTGTTCGCAGAAGCTCCACTAAGATGTGGACGTTCATAAGAAAAGGCACAGTGTTTGGCCTCAACTAGTCGGACGGCGCTTCGTGCGACCAGCTGGTCGTTACGGCCAAATGCGCGATGCGTATTGGGTTACACAATACTTTGCTACAGTGCGTCGACGTCCATAAGACCAATGAAATGGTTTAATTCGAAGTACCATAGGTAGGACATTTACGATCAACGTAAAACTCCGGCAATCATTCTAATTTATACTTTACAACAATAAGATAAGAGTTACATTACAATGACTTACTAATGGTTTACGTCATTCAAGTTTGATCGCGAATGCGCTGCTTTACATACAAAGTGATTTGATTTAACACAAATAAGATTTTTTTAAACGTAAAAACGTAATGTTATCAATCATTTTTATATGAATATCGAACAAAATCTCGAAAGAATTTTAAAATCAAAGACACCACACCAACTCCTCCACCAAAGCCAACAGCCTCATTCAAAGACAGATGCTATAAGGTAGGGCCCCCCTAACCAAACTACAGGAGCGCGCTCTCGTTGTGCAGGGCGGGTACGTGTCCGGCCGCGCCACGCAGAACCTGCACGTCACCAAGAAGGCCAACGCGCTCGCCGGGGCCAAGGAGAGAGAGAAGGACAAGGACAGGTCGCCAACTCCCGCGCACAAGAGAGACGACAGTCACGCCGGCACTCCGGCGTCTGCTACGCCGCCGCCGGCGATTAGTGCTGCTATCGTACGTATTTTAATTCGGTTACAATTTGAATTTCGCGGGGACCTTAGTGTTACAATAGCCCGCGTAATTCAAGTTTTCTGACGTGGCATTATATTGCTAAGTTATATTTGCCTTTACCAGCATTTGGTGATTCCGGGCTGAAATGTGATGATGATATTTGCTGGGAAATATATCGATACTTTATACAATATGTAACAAAAACCCTGTCCGATCCGTGAAGGTGTTGTTAAGACAGTATCGTGTCGAGTCGATTCATGTCGTTATTATCAGAAAGACCTAGACTAGAGTCAAGAGCAAACCTATCTCAAATAAAAAAAAAAATCACATCCCAATTTTTTTAAATGGGGACTTTTACCTGGTTATGCATGGGGTCCGGGCAGCTGTCGTGTACTAAAACCATGAATTTTTAATAGTTATAAAGTTTTATTATTTTCAACAATAGTGCGATTTTTTTTTAAATGTTTGCCAAGTTTATTGCAGTACTTATGTGCCCCTTTCGTGTTGGACAGGGTTTTTGTTACTCACCAAAGGACCATTTTTATAAACGTTCCGAAAATCCCAAAACGTTACTACAACATAATAAATCTCAATACCAAAATTCTTTTCTAATTTACAACCTAGGAAAAACAACTGTCGGACCTAGTCGACGAGATCCGCAAACTGAAGTCCGTGATCGTCAAGCAAGAGAATCGGATCCGGGCCCTCGAGGCGACTGTGAAGGCGCCGGCTCCCTCACCAGCACCGGTTGTGGTGCCGGAACCGAGTCCTGTGCCGCCTGCCAGTCCGCAGCACAACCATGAAGACGACGCTATGGCGCCGGATGAGGTCTGAGGAGACGGGGGAGGAGGTAACTCGCTTTGTGTTGTTTAATCTGGTGGGGCAGAGGGGGGATCTATGGTGATTTCTCAACTTAGTCTAATATGGATCTCTTTTTAAAAAAAAACTATATTAACAAGAATGGGATTTGATGTGCGAAAGTACAACTAAAGGCGCACAACTAGATGCTGATGATATCGATCCAGGAGGTTTCATAGCAGCCGAATTACCTTCATTGACCGACCATCGATTATGTTTTGACGCGGTCAATACTCTCGCACTTTTATAAAATAATTAAAATTTGTCTCTTATATGTATTTCGAAGACTTTCAAAGACTTTCTATGTTCTACTACAAGTATCAATTCAGTTATCAGTACACTGGATTAAAAACACAAAGTTGACGTGTCGATATTTATTTTACATCTGTTGTCACAGATTATAAATTTTATTCTGAATAGTTTAGCAGAGTAAATAAAAACAGTTGAGAATTAATATCGACGAACTAAATGAATGATGAAAAGTCACTACATTTGAATTTAATACAATAAAACTTGACAATAATATTATACTGTAATTAGGATCGGAGTAAGCAGTAAGAGCTTGTAAAAAAAAAATGTTTTGAACTTTCATTGTTTCGTAATAGGAGTACACTGGCGTGCAGAAATATTTGCACCACATTTTTAATATCTAGGTAGTATCTCTATACTAATGTTTTGGGTGGATAAGTCTTAAAGTACATACATTGAGGAATTTTGGTAAATGAAGACTATGAAACTGTAATAAAGACATATTCAATGTACGCTCAGTCTTGATTAATACAGTTAGAGGTGTGTTCCTGCCCGCCAGTGCACTCCCCCTATTTATTTATATAATTTTGTAAATAGTAAGTATAGTGAAGTGATAAAAACGCGGATTAAAATTATGTGCCTTAACTCATTTAATTATATAATTTACCGTCACAAGTCATTTGTGTAATGCTATTAATTGGTGGTGTACATTTTTGAGTGCTTTGACAATATAAGCCCGGCTTTATTTTTAGCACGATAGCCTTTAGCCGTGTAGCCACAGGCCACAGGCTTGCGCTGTCATAATGTTTAGACTAAGTTGTAGCCTAGCGGAGCAATGATGGAATTGAACACTGTTTTAGTAATAAAATACTGACTAGGAAACGTAACCATAGTGACATGTTCCTAGTTCTTTAAATGGCGACTGTGTTGAATTTTTGTCTCCCAAAGGACCAAATGTTCTCTTGCTTGAAAAGCTCGTGAAGGGATTCTGTTTTCAAGACCTCACGCGAACGGTGAGTACATGTAATCTTGGTATTCAGAATGATCCACAAAGTATTGAACGTCCTTACTTTGATATTAAAACTAAACACTACTTTCAGGGCTAGTAAAGTAATCTTTAAATAATTACTGTCTTTATTAGTTACAGGATAGACAAATTATAACTTGTCAGTCAATCGTCACAAACCAATTCAAAGTGTATGAGGTTTTACTATGACTACCAAAATAAAGGGAACTATTCTGAAAATATGTAAACGTAATAACTAAATATATATAAATGTTATATTTCCCAATAATATAGTAGGAACAAATCAATTATAGTTTTAACGTGGGCACACAACTGTCACTTGTAGGAGTAAGCTAATTTTATTTATTTTTTACGTGTTTTACGAATATGTGGACAGTATATTATAAAAGCAGATAGATGCGAATTTAAAGTTTCTTGATATGTAATAGACATACGATTGAGATAAAAGAGCAACAGAAAATGGAAAATGTTTTGATGTTAATATCATTTCAATGGACAATGTCTACTTGACTGAGACAAAAAACTGGTCCTATGATTAGCAAAGGAATGAAAGGACCAATTCGTAACTGACTATTTCCTATAAATATTGTCGAGTTGATCATTTATTTAACTAACCAACGTAACTTATAAAATGTTTACATATTGGTATAATACTAGAATTAACCCTAGTTCACACATGTTTCTCATAAACTCGCTATGTTAATTTTGTACTATGATATGAACTGTCAATAAAATATGAAAACCCGTGTGGATAAGGCTTTAAATTCGAATTAGACAGTTGGAATATTTCAGGAGTGACTATATGACGCGAACTTGCGACAAAAATGTACTTTGTATGTTACTGGAAGTTCCCAATGTTTAGGAATTATTCAATTTTTTTTTATACAACGAAAAGTGTTCGCTCTCATAGATACGACTGTACGGATTCCAAAAGTCAAATTCAAAAGGTTTTGTAAGTTAGGCTTAAGAGTCCAGTAACTTGGTGCTTTTGTATATCTTTAATATTTTCAAATAACTTAAGGCGCAACGCTTCTAAACAAATTGCTGGCTCAATGCATATTAATAATTATTTTCTACTATTATTCTATTCTAGTTAATATAAGTTTGCTGTTTTAATTATATGTTTTCTAAGATTTTTCTTATTTTTGGCGCCGAAATCTGACGCCATCTTGAATTTTAACACACCAGCGCGTCATTCGAGTATTTAGTATTTCTTTTCTCACAAATAAAATGGTAGTTAATAGGATTGTCAACAAAAGGACGCGGTTTTCAAATAACACAATATAAAGTATTAATTTCATATCATTGGATACATTTTAATGGTCCTTGGCAGCTAGTCATGTCAGTTATGAAATTTGACATTTGACAGTAAGTCGCGCTGTCACCTCGACAGTTAGTATTATAGTTTAATTTTTAAATAGTATTATTACGACAGTTATTTTTCTTATGTAATTTATGATGGCGTAAACTTAGAAGTTCGTTTTAGTATCATGACAAAGCAATGTATGAATTTGTATGAAAAAATGCTTGATTTTACCTTTATGAATATTTGTGTAAGTTATGGTAGAGGGCATATTTTGTATCATATTTAAATCTTTGCTTTGAGAAATATTTCAAAAAGTGTGAATATTTGAGAGCTATGGATTTGGCATGGTACAAAATTGGTCCTTTTACCCTAGGCTTCTCCAATTTGTACGTGACGCTTTTGAATTATTTTTTTCATAATCCAGTTTTTCTTAGCATTTTTTTAACCTTTTTTTGTATAAATACGCGCTATTTTAATGTACTTAGTGTAAATTTTATAATCGACAAGAAGGCGAACTGTCCTCTGAATGTTGCGAGACATATCGAACCTATAAAATAATATGGAACAACCAACTCAGATTAGGTTTGTCGCACACAAACTTTCTTTTAGTTACAAACTGCTTCTGACGTATTCGATGAAAATTATTTATGGGATTTTTAATTAATTATGCAAATCCTTTTGTAATTTCAAATCTAATTTTAAGATAATTGATTTGATTGCCTGCTGTTATTTCGGACCTTCTACGCTTACATGAGATAGGTCTGTAGATTTATGGACTCGACACTTCACAATCAGGATTTCTGATACAGTCATCAAATCTTAAAGTGTATCGAGTAAAGTACAGGGTTCGTTCCTGTTAATGTCACATTCGTTGGACGTTTCCCCTAATGTTAGGATTTCGACTGTTAATATTTTGACGTTAAATAATTTGTAATGGTGTTTTTTTCTCTTACCACCGCTTTAGACGCTTCCCTAATAATAATGTATTTCATGTGTAATGTTGTTTTAGACTAGTTTGTTTATAGACAGAAAAAGATATCTGAAAAAAGTAAGAAAAGAAACTCGATGTAATATTATAGTTATGTATTAAAATCGAGCCTCTTACAATTTTCGAAGAATTCAACAATGAATTTACATAAAAAAATGTCTTTAAATGAACGAGTTAAAAACGTAATCGCAATATTCACGTTAATGTAAATATCTACTCCTTTTTTTATTAGAAAATGTGACAGCTGAAAACTGAAAATAGTAAAATATATGACGCACAATTTTATCTATACGTTGTCTTCGGATGTATAAAGACTGGATGGTCTTAAGACTCAAAATTGTATTGAAAAGTAGTATCACGATGTAATTATTTCCATCCAGGAAAACGTATGTAGAATGTAAAATAATTTGGTGCTAGATATGACAGTGTTTCTTGTCATGAAGTGTAGATTATTGCGTGGACTTTTCAAGCCTGTGACCAGATATAGATCAGTTGGAAATGAGTACAATCTTGGGTGTTTAGTTTACTCAATAATTTAAGGAGCTTATTTATAAACGTTACTTAAAGTTAACGACACGTTTAAAACGAAAAAATGTTATTGTTAAATAGTCGCTAACCATTACTTTAACCAGTTGAATGCCGCAATTACATAAACAAGTCTCGCGTAAATCCACGTTCCGGACGAAGTGTTAAGCAACGTTTGTAAATAAAGAGGTTAATGCTCAATATGGCGTGACAAAAACCTTTTGAGGACATAATTAATAATATCTGGTCGCATCCTACCGTGGGGAACATATCTATCAAGAAAGTAACTAAATAAGTATTATGGGAAGTCACGACTACGACTTATTGATCAATATTATTTTGAGTATTAGTTTCAGTAACGTCGCGCGGTTAAGACAAGGGCTCTGCAATATTTAAAGCCTACATTTCTATGTCACTGTTGACCAGTGTTTTAATAAAATAACCGGGTAGTACCCCGCATTGACTGGCAGATTTAATTAAACAAATTTCGTCATACGATTGACAATAACTCGTATAGTAAATAAACATTTTCAACTTATAAAATCTATACTATGCATTGTTATTCTAACTCTTTAAAATCTAACAAATATAAGCTCAATTTTATTATGTATCAATGTAATCCATTTGTATACAATCTAAGATTATTATGTCTTAATTCGGTGCTATCGTTACAGTGCCAAATGCTCCCGAGCTAATATAAAAATTGTATAACTTTTACATAAAATTGTCAATATAATATTAAATAGGTGATAAGTGCCTTGTTGTGTTTTGATAAGTAATACTCAGATCATTAATGTTGCTACGAAAGTTGAACAGAAATATATATTTATTTTACTATTTTCATTGGTCGTATTATTTGGGTTTCCCACATCGAACAAAAAACGGAACCTTTTATTAGATCTGATCCTAAACACTTGATTGGTGCGAAGCAGCCATAAGGTACCGGCCCACCGCCGACGGCGACGAGGAAGCGACTAGCTGTTAACGCTTTTCTCGCTTAAAAAACATACGAAAGATTGTAGGTCCCGTGTAAGTAAAAGAGATACTTATATTATTTTTGATTGCTGACTGTTGTCACTGACTGTTGGCGAGGTTTGTCGCAGCGAAAAGAGCTATCAAAGAGAGTACTCGCTCAGCGACGCTCGATTGCCGGGCAGAACACTTGCTGAGAGACTCACGCTTGGTACATACGCATACCAGTGAGTAATCGCTCGTCTCCTTTGTGCTCTCGCTGTTAGTTGCTAGCTCTGTCTGCTTCTCGTTAATCGCCGGCGGTGGGACAGGTCCCTTACGCACTCGCACGCGGTAGTCACTTCCAAATACGAAAACTATATTCCTAATCTAGATCACAGATAGATTATAGTGATTATTACGTCACTACATTTGATCATCTCGTTAAAATGCTATAAAGCATCGCTATCACTAAACACTTTGTGGTTAAGGAAATAACAGTAAAACAAAGAATAATGAACATATAAACTATTTGTATATTTTTATTATACTTCAAATTGATGATCAAACTGTTCTTGAGTAATTTTCCGCTTTTTCAGCTTCTTCATAAGCGCTATATCGGCTGCGAGTTCATTCAACTCTTCTTGTGTTACCGCTTTACGTTTTCGTTTCTTTCCACTCTCTGGATCATTCTTTTTCAGCTCTTTTCGCTTTTTCCGCTTCTCTTTTCGCTCTTCTTTGTTCTGTTTCGCTTGTTCCCACGGTTCAGATTGCATCTGAAAATAAAAAGAAATTGATCAGTTTAAATATTTCAAGTATTTCAAGCTTGAAAAAAAAAAAAGAAAATACTACACAGAGTATGTATACAGGGTGTAAGGGACAGCTCTCAGATCCAGGTGCATTCAGATCCTTATTTTGAATCATATTCCACCAGAAATATTCTCAGGATTTTTTTTTTAAATCGTATTTCCAGTTACTGTTCCCTTATTTCTCGGCGGCCGAAGGCTCGCCGCGCTGCCGCTCGCTACGGTAACGATACATTGCGTGTGAGGTAATAAAACAAATCAGGTTCATTGGATTCCCATAACGTTCCTGAAATAATTTCATGTACCGGTCATCTTAGTATGATATATTGAATTCACCCCATCAGTCTGCGGAGGGCTGTCCCTTATACCCTGTATACTGGACACAGATGTCGGCGTTCACAATAAAATAATGGTTGCAGTGGAAATAAAGTTGAAAATACATAAACTTCCATTAATCCGAGAGCGAATCAAAGCAGACAGAGGCACATCTCAGGTTATTTATTTTCAACTCAATTATAAGAGCCGCAAAGTTGATATTTGATTGGCAGTGAAAACCGCACTGCGCTGCACTTGGCCTTTTGTAAGATATGGAACTTTCATAGCTCACCATTTTCTTTTTCTTCTTCGACGGCCACACGCCAGTCTTCTTATACTCGCCCAACTTCTGCAGTCTGCTAACTTCCTTCTGCTTATCTTTGTACGTTATACTGTTAAAATCTATCTGGTCCTTCGGTCCTATGAACTGGTCCTTATGTTCCTGCTTTATTTCGGGCATTAGGGGTAGCTTAAGGAGCCCGTAGCTGGTGGCTATGTGGCCTAAGGGAAGTTCTTTAAATTGTAGCAATAGGTTGCATTCGTGTTTCGTGTATGCTCGCATGTGGGAGACGAAGGCGCGCTGTCCTTTGTCTAGGACTGATCTGTCTTGCTTCTGCTGTTCGTGTAGCATTGAAAGTACCTGAAACGACACGATAAGGCTATAAAACCACAGCAGGACTTAGTAAATAACAAAAAGGTAATTTAATGTCGCATCTGCCTAGCCTTTTCCCAACTATGTTGCGGTCGGCTTCCAGTCTAACCGGATGCAGCTGAATACCAGTATTTTACATGGAGCGACTGCATATCTGAACTCCACAACCCTGTTACTGAGTAATACGATACCCCATGGTAAGACTGCTTGTCAAACTTTCGGGCTTCTTGGATCTTTGACAGTCATTACGGGTAGTCATAGATCGAAGAATGACAGACCGAACCAACGGCTTAACGTGTTTTCCGAGGCACGGAGGGGTCTCGTTATGTAAAGATGGTCACTCATCCACGGACCGACCGCGGCAAGCGTAGCTTAACCTGATCGATCGACCTGTGCGATTGTTATTACTTAGCCACGAGCCCCTCGGTCACTTTAATGTCAAGCATAACGTAATATTAGGTACACTGAACCGCACTTTAATAATAATACTTGTACCACGAAAATCGCCCTTATTCCTATGAAATAAAGGTTCTGTCAAGTAAAATTGTTACCATGGACGTGTGGTTTACTACAGGTACTGATTTTTAATCATGCCAGTTTTTAAGTGTTTGTATAAACCTAATTATAGAAATAAACATAATTTCTCATTTATTTATCGTCAATAACTCGTTGGTTTTTCTATAAAGATAGCATTAGTTAATCTATTATCAATTACCAAAAACTTTGCCCACCTTATCTTTCAACTTAGGACTAATCTTGATCTCATCTTTGGACTGCCTCCAATCCTTGAGCTCGACCATCTGATTCGTTTTGATGAAAGGCACGTAGGTGTCCTCGCTGGGCAACAGCGGCAGCAGCGAGCAGCCGGCGGCCCCGCCGCGCGCCGTGCGGCCCACGCGGTGCACCAGCGAGGCAGGGTTTGTGGGGGGCTCCCATTGAAGGACCCATTCTACTTCGGGGATGTCGAGGCCTCTGTAATGGGAAGAGAAGAATGAGGGCTGGCGCAGTCCTAGCAAGGGTTTCACTGCCAAACTAATCTCAACCTTGCGCTCAAATAAAGTTGTAAATAAGTCTATCTTCATTCGTTCGAGAGTGAGGATAGAAGTGCGCGGTCTCAGGTTATTTATATTCATCGTTATTTTAAGAAACGCAATTTGGATGTTTGCTGATGATATGAATGTGATGAAAGGTAAATAAAAAAAAAAACTACAAAAGAACTGCTTACCTTGCCAACAAATCCGTACACAACAAAATAGTATTATCTGCCTGCCGAAACTTCTCCAAAATCTTACTCCTCTTCAACTTCATCTTGCCGTGTATCGCGAAGATTTTTATATCTGGCAAGAATACTGGCAGCACATCCGCCCAATAATCGACGCATGCACATGTTGGCAGAAAGAATAATCCTTTCGCAATCTTTCTGTTCCTTAAGAAGTTTAGAAGGAAAAGAAACTTGTCTTCTGGTTCAACAATGACGTAATAATTTTCTAAAAGTATTGGAGTGCTGATGGTTGATTTTTCTTTGACGCTGACGACGACTGGGTTCCGTAGGCCGGCCCTGACGAGGTCTTGCAGCTCTTTGGTCTGAGTGGCGGAGAACAGGCCGGTGCGGCGCTGTCTTGGTAGGTACTGGAGGATAGTCGTGAGGGTTGAGCTGAAGCCGAGGTCGAGGAGGCGGTCGGCTTCGTCGAGGACTAAGATATCCTGGAAGTAAAGAAATGAAGTGGTAAGAGTTAAGAGTGAAGAAGAAGTGAGAAGTGTTAAGAGTCTTAGCAAGGAAGGACCACCATAGCTGAATAAAAAATATGTATTACATAATTAAGTTTGTACATATTTAATTGATACAAAATGAAGCAGTGGTTAAACACCACTGGCTAAAAGGTTCAGACCTAGCCTGTCCACCGAGACTGCCAAACTTTGCGTTAAGCACACAGTCAGAAATTATGTGGATGGAAAGACTATGTCAGTTTTTTAGACCTGACCAGAGCTTTTGAGATAGTTTGTTACAATGTCCTGTGGAAGAAATGACGTGATGCCAACGTGCCTAAGGAGTTATGTTCTGTTCTTGGGTATTGGTACAATAGGCAGATTAATTATGTAAAGTGGGATGGGGCTCTCTCGGACCCATATACTAGGATATGGGGTGGGACAGGGGGTATTCTTCCCCACTTCTTTTCAACCTGTACATGAACAATCTGATAGCCCTTCGTCCTTTGACTTATCTTGAGAAGGTTGGTAACAATAGAAATTTAATTGTGTCTCATGTGTCACAGTTGGGATAGCTGGACTCAGCAGGAGGCCTGTCGGATGCCATGGTGATGGAGTTTGAATAAATAACATCATCTATGCGGATGACATGGCGCTGCTGGCTCCATCTATCAGTGCTTGCAGAGAACTGTTGTAAATGTGCGATACATATGCTGCTAGCCATGGCTTTTGGTATAATGTGAAAAAGAGTGAATTCTTGGTTTCTGCTCCTAGATGCAGGAGATTGGATAAGGTTCCACCTGTTATAGTACGCGTCAAACTTTATGCAGCTGTGAAGTGCGCTATTTCAGTCACCTGAAGCCGAATTCCCGTAACATTCAAAATCTAGTCGCAATCTCAGCGACACTCGAATGTCAAGGTATTTTTGACATATTGAGACTGAGATCAGACTGTGAATGTTCTTAAAATTACGAGAATTGCCCCGTGACAGTGTCTGGTGACAATAGATTTTATATTGTGTCTATTGTCTGGCAGTTAAGATATTGAACACATCAAATCTATAGGTATTATCTAGCATGGAAATTATCGCGGGGAAACGTACTACCACGAAAAGTATCCTATATCCACTAACCCAGGTCAGGGTCTAACTGTGTGTCAAATATTAAAATCTTTTCAGCCATAAAGGCGTGAAAAGGTAACAGACAGACAGAGTTACTTTCGCATTTATAATATTAGTATGGATTGAATAGTAGGCTACAGAAATTGTGTTATAGCTTTGAGTTCACCAAACCTTTTTAATTTTTCATAAAGGCTTATTTACACAAACCAGGCGCTAACAAAGTATTACATAATATTTAGAGTAGGGCAGCAAAATCTAACATTGTGTGCAATAGACAATTATCTATGATATTGTAAAGTACACTGCGACAAGGGATCTTTTGGTGCTCGAATGACACTGTTGAGGGGGCATTAGTTCCAATTTTTGCCACTCGCCAAAATATCCTTGTACAGCTATATCCATGATATTCTAAAGTTGTTAACTAACCATTTCCCTCAATCTCCCAGAAAGATTGAGTTGTTTTCTCTCGGCCAGCAAGTCACCGAGCCGGCCCGGAGTGCACACAGCAATGTGAGCCCCTTTCTGAATAGTCTCTATGTCGGCCTCCACTGGCCTGCCACCAAGGAGGAGAGCTGTTGTTATGTGGGACAGCTCTGGCTCTTGCAGGAACTGTTCTATTACCTGAAAATTAAGAAAAAATTGAAAGAGCCATTTATGACAGTTGACATAAGGTTTAAATTACAATGCGCTGTTGACATGCAACAAAAGTGATATAATGTTACAGCAAAAGAATGTTTACTTTTTTGGTGATGATCTTGAAAATGTAGGATGATATTATTCACCTTTTCCCCAAAAACTAATGTAAGTTAGTATATGTTTGCCTCATGGTCAGTTGAAAAACTTATCTATTTTAGGGAACAAACAGGATTGTGGCAGTTGAATATAAAAATACAGACACATGAATGCAGTGAATGCAACTAGTCAGAAGAAATAAATCAGAGTTGCGAAAGGTGTATAGCAAAGACGGCCGCCATGGCTCACGCACAATGGTCCACTTAAAGGACTAAGTGCGGAAACCAAATCCCTAAAATAGAACATAGGTGTAGAGCAAAATGGTAATCTATACTACATCCTAGTTGGTCACAATTACTATACAACATGTATCTGGACGTACGACATTAAATGAAAACGAGCACAGTACTAATCCATCGAAACATTTTAAAACATGAAGATTAATAGATAATGAAAAATTAAAAAAATGCAGTTTTCTAACAAAATAAATAGCAGAATTAACTGCATAAAAACTAAACACGCTGAATCTACGAAAAGTCACTGACCAGCGGTGCGGTGCGGGGTGCGGGGCGCGGCGGCGGCAATGTTATTACGGTCTCAGATCTACATCATTTTGAAAAATAATTTACTGTGGCTAAAGTTTTCATTGGATTTGATTGATTTTTTGTATACAGGTAAAGAACATGATTCTCTTTACGTGATTTAAGGGAATGTCAATCGAACTGTTACACCTTGTATATTATGTACATTACAAGTTCCAATAATCTTTGCATACACTTTTTGCAACACTCCAACTAAATTATTTTTTTAACGCAGAAAGCACACTATAGTAGTTAGGACTCTCGCTTTCTTAACACCAATCAAATAATTAGTTGTGGAGTTACCGTTAGGACAAACTATTTAATCAATACCTTATGAATCTGTGAAGCCAGTTCTCTAGTTGGCGATATAATTACAGCATAAACGTAATCTTTCCTTAGCGGCGAATCCTTCTGCTTCTTTATCAACATCTCTATCATTGGCACAACGAAAGCCAAGGTCTTGCCAGACCCTGTCACTGCCTCGGCAACTACATCTTTACAAGACATGATTAGCGGTATTACTGCTGCCTGAATAGGAGTCATGATCTTAAAACCCTGTTTCTCAATACAGGATAACACGGGCTTCGATAGCCCAGGTGAAATTTTAGCCCAGTCTTTGATAACCATTTTTAATTTCTATTTTTCTCGACACCAATGCCCAAATAAACACACCATTGACCATGTGGGTTTGACGTTTGACAATGACATCCCTTTTTTTATTTTGACAATGACATTGACATTTAACAAAACCAACCAATTGTGTTGCAATTTTAAAATTTAATATACTCATACCCAGTGATGCTCTATGCTCATACATGGTCTTTCTAGCACATGTCAGTTTTGTCTCCTAGAACCCCAATACTCTTGGAATAGATGATTTTATAGTTGTTGAGCCAAGTCTAATAATTAATTAATCTTGATAGTAATCCTATACAATACAATAATCAAAATAACAATAGTGAAAGTCTTATAGTTTTTTTTTTTTCGTTCGAAAACAATAAGACTTGGTTCATGAATAATATTGGTTTTTCGTGTTCATTTGAATATTCAAGTTCTAATTCAGGTTAATTGTTTCCTTAGACCGTTCTGAAGTAATGTGAACCAATAACCTACATTTAATCTTTTATTTTTATTTTACATTCAAAGTTATAATTTCAAAACTGCTTGCAGATTTCCAATCGTGTATTGGCATTGCAATCAATATGGCGCATGTTGATATGACAAATTGACAGCTGTGTTTTGTCCCGTACGCTCGCTGTGATGTTTATTTTACATCTCCAGACAGATAACAACAATATTTAACCATGACGAGGCCGTTCGGTAACAGCGATAAGCGTTTTTCAATCGACGATGCATTCGAAGAGGAGACTGATGAAGCAATTAAAGTTTACGGTGCCACAGGAGACAGATCGCCTTTACAGAACAAATACAAAAATGGAAGTGAATATATCGCCAGGTAACTAAAATTAACTTGATTACAAACAACAGTATTCTCATCTACACTCATAGTTTTAGGTATAAAAATGCTTTTCTTTGTATTAAAATGTCAGTATGGTCGTGACCTTTTAGTGAGTCATATTTCCTTACTGGGCCACAGGCAGTTGAACCTGGTAGCCGTTACTTGGTTTACAAACATAGTTCGGTGTATGGCCGCGCGCGCTAATTAGTTGTTAGCGATCGCTAATTAATCGTGTACGCTGACCCATTCCGTATTGATAGTGATCATAATATTGTTGACCTGTTATAGAGATAAAAATGTGATGCAAAGAATTAGTGATACTGCGCTTGAGGTAAATATATGGGCATATACAAGGTGTAATTTAAACAATGCACAACCTCTTAATGGGACCAAACCCGAAATAATGAAAAAAAAATCTGCTGTTCCCTACATTTTGACGAGATAAGCGAACATAAATGTAGGGAACAGCAGTTTTTTTTTCTTCGCGATTTCAGGTTTGGTCCCATAGTAAAAGTTGTTCATAATGATGAGTACCATGACCCCTTAGGAGGTTGTGCGTTATTAAATTACACCTTTAAATCTAAGCAATTAATTAAGCCCTTAAAATTATGTATTAATTTTATTCCAATTGGTTCCTCATACTTGCTTAATTTTACTTTATAAAAGTATTTGATTATTACTGAAGACCAAGAAATCATGTAATGTCCCAGAAACCTAGACTTTAGTCGGTTTTGCTAGGGGCCTTTCAATTCTGCCAATTTATGAAACATAAATTAAACATTCAATAATTCACTCTAATACAAATGTTGCATCACTAATGAAGCTGTAGTCAATTTAACAGCATGCATACTTTTTTCAAATATGGGCAAAGCCACAAATTAAGTAGCCTGTTCAAACCGGTCTACCTTGAGTTCTCTCTTTAGTATGTGAGATATGTCACAAGTCAATAACTTAAATATTTTATGGTGCAGTTGCATCTTGCAACAGCATTATGGAAATCTGTACCTTTATTTTTTTTTGCATACCATTTCTGATACTGTTTAAAGAAGGGCTTTTTTTTTAAACTCTTTTATTCTACTTCTTGTGTGATGCATTTACACATTGATTTGGTTTAAAATGTTGTCTTTTTATGCCCAATGAGCTCACCCCTCTTTCTTTTTTTCCTTTATATACATACTCGTACGTAATATACATATTATACTGGATGATTTTTTTTACCGTCTCGAAATTTTTACAGGGTGTTCTACCCATGAGCATGAACAACTTTCACTATGGGACCAACTCTGAAATCACGAAAAAAAAATCTGCTGTTTAATAGAAAAGTTTAAACCTACTTGACCAAAATGTATGAAACAGCTGATTTTTTTTCGTGATCTCATAGTTGGTCCCATAGTGAAAGTTGTTCATGTTCATGGGTAGAACACCCTGTAAAAATTTCGAGACAGTAAAAAAAATCATCCAGTATACATTATGTATATTAGTGTTAGATTGTAGATTATATTTAAAATTTGTGTATATTTAAAAGCAAATTGAAAAATGTTTATGTGTTATCAAAACATCAACATCCTTTGTTTTTGATTTTGATGTTTCAATAACAGTTATTGTTCAAAGGAAATATGTTTCATTTCAGCTTGATACTAGATTCTCAAACAATGTGTAAATTATATCACAACACATTCTAGATTAAAATAAATAACTGAATTCACTGTCTAAATGAATAATTGAACTATACCGATAAATAAATATTTAAATCATCTCTTCTATACATATTTCTTTAAATACAAGGTGTAACATAAATAACGCACAACCTCTTAAGGGGTCATTGTACTCATCACTATAAACAACTTTCACTATGGGACCAAACGTGAAATCAGGAAAAAAATATCAGATGTTCCCTACATTTTGGCGAGTCATGCGAACATTAGGGATTAGCTGCATTAGTAGGGAACAGCTGAATTTTTTTTCGCGATTTCAGGTTTGGTCCCATAGTAAAAGTTTTTCATAATGATGAGTACAATGACCCCTTAAGAGGTTGTGCGTTATAATTAATTATGTTACATCTTGTATAAGTACTATAATGAAGAAATTATTACACAAATAAATAAGCAAATAGGTAGGTAATCACACTAATTAACTATTGTTAATATTAAGGGGGAAGCGCCAGGTAGCCCACGAAATTCGAATTTTCTTACATTTTTTTGCAATTTACAGGTCAGTATTAGGTTGTACGTTGATTAAAATATGATTCGCGACCATAACAAATAAGTATTTACATAATTATAATAATTAAAGTCATCAATACAACACTCTAAGACCAAGTAATTCTATTGACTGACTATTTCATGAAATCTTTACATTTCAAGATTATACTAACTTAATGAGTTGTATTACTGATTCTAATGATTATAATTCTGTAAATACATATTTGTTACGGTTGCGAATCATACTTTAATCAACATACACCCAGATACTGAGCTGCAAATTGCAAAAATCGTATGAAAATTTGAATTTCGCGGGCTACCTTGGCGTTTTATACGTTATGGTTCACTAGCAGCGCCCCACGGTTTCACCCGCATAAGTCTCGATCCCGTAAGGATATCGGGATAAAAAGTATTCTATAATTGTTAATCCAGGTTATAAACTGTGTGCCTAATTTCATCCAAATCTGTTCAGTAGTTTTTGCGTGATAGAGTAACAAACATCCATCCATTGATCCATCCTCACAAACATTTGCGTTTATAATATTAGTAGGAAGTAGGATTTACCCATACAAATAGTTTTACCTTGTTCAATCAGTCACTTGCACAGATGAATGATGAAACTGCTCTCTGTAAACCATTAAACTAATTTTAAGAAATATGGATTTATGACCCAACTGACTGACTTATGAAGCTCATAAATAAACAAAACTGGCAAAATGTGATTGTGTTAAACCTCTACCTAATCCCAGGGGAGAATAGAGGCGTGATTGTATGTTTGTTAATACTTAAAAAAATACTATCATTCAATTTACAAGCCGAGTTGCATTTATCTTGAAAAATTCGTCTCAAATAACTCTGAAATGTTAATCATTCCAAATGATTCACCCAATATTAAAGTGGGCCCCATCTTCTGTTCTGATCTTGTGACCTCTTTGCACATCTTGCTCCTAATGAATGTACTGAGCACTCATCAATTAAATCTATGAGTAATACCATCGCGAATGCCTTCCTTTTATTCATTTTAACTTATATTACTCAGTTGAAAGTATCCCTTTGGAGAAGTGACTTCTTTATTGTTTAAAAAGTAGTTTTGGTGTGTTGAAATGAAAAGCATTCAAGAAAAGAGTTTTGATACCATCTTTGTGAATGTCTGCCTGGAAAACAACAGGTCAATTTTCTTTTTTTTATCAGGCTTAGTCTTCTTATCTTATAGTAAATCCTTTTTAATGCAATTGATAATTTGGCCAGCTTTGTGAAAGACCTTGCACCCATGTGAAATGTGATTGCGAGTTATTTATTACCCGTGATAGCAATAGGTAGTGCTAATTTGCCTAAACTTCAAGGAAGGAAGTAACATAGAGTGGATAATACTTCCTCTAAAATCCCGGAATAATTTTAATGACGTTTAAATTCCGGGATTTAAAAACCGCGAATTTTTTATCGGACTTTATTTGTAGTTACAAATTATTGATTTGAAAAATCATAACATTTTTTAGGGTTACACACACACAAACACATTTATATCTGTAATTTTTATGGTGTACATAAATAATTCGTGGTTTTTAAATCTCGGGATTTAAACGTCATTAAAATTATTCCAGGATTTTAGAGGAGGTATTATCTACTCCATGTTACTTCCTTCCTCGAAGCTTAGGCAAATTAGCACTATCTATTCCTATCACTGTTTATTACTAATTGTATAGCCACTTTAGTTCTTAGCAGACATTTGTGTTGTATTGTTTGTTTACCACGTGTTCGTTTAACCCTAATCTGCCATAAAATTATAAGATGAGACATTCTCTGTAAACTTACCAACTACATAAGGAATGCTTTTACCGAAATGCTGCTTACAATTGTCAGTTTATTTATATTAAATTCGTCGTATTTGGCAGGCACGTTCGCCTACCTAGGAAACGTTAATTAATAACTAACTAACATACTTTCAGTATTGTTCTCTCCTAGTCCATTAATCTCCATTGTTCATTCCTTAATTAACATATTACTTATGTACTTACAGTAATCGTTTTAATATACCAGATCGTTAACATTCTACTTTCTAAGTATGTATAGAGAAACCAGTTAGATTTAAATGATTGTTTCCGGTTTTACGCACTGCTCTAGTTTCGGGATAGCCCAACTATGGTCTATCGGTTTAGGTAGTTAACTAAAGGTAAACAATCTTGGTATGTCTTTTTATATTAAAGAGGTCGTATATAATATACACAAAGATTATTTAAATTTAGTTTATTAGCTAACATCGATTTAGTAAATACCTAGTCGCAAAGATTTTTATATACAATTTATAGACAACTTTTAGATAAAAAGACATGCCAAGATTGTTTACATTTAGTTAACTACCTAAACCGACGGAGTATAGGTAGTTTTAGAGTGAAAGGAAGCCCTTATTCATCGTACGATCTCGCAGCATCGTTCTGTTATAGATAAGAGCTCCCTGACAATAATGAATCTCGAATAATGCACTTGAATAAAAATTCAGCCAAGTGCGTGTCAGTGCGTGTCGGACTTTGCACATTTAGGGTTCCGTCCCGTAACCGTAAAAAGTAAACACATGAATGAAATCTGTCTCACAACGACTTTACCTGATAAAAAATACAATATAAATAAACTGAATATCGATAATGATATCAGCCTGTTATGAATTGGATCAAGGTCCGAAGAAAATGTACTAAGTTATTATTTTTATTGCATTTAATAGATATAAAACAAATAGTTACGTTAGTACGATTTATATCTATACTAATATTATAAAGCTGAAGAGTTTGTTTGTTCGTTTGGTTGAAAGCGCTAATCTCAGGAACTGCTGGTTCGAATTGAAAAATTCTTTTTAATGTTGGATAGCCCATTTATCGAGGAAGGCTATAAGCTATATCACATCACGCTACGACCAATTGGAGCGGAGCATCAATGAAAAATGTTGCAAAAACGGGGAAAATTTATTTCTTTTGAGAGC
Organism: Fissipunctia ypsillon; assembly: GCA_947568875.1. Classification (NCBI taxonomy): domain Eukaryota; kingdom Metazoa; phylum Arthropoda; class Insecta; order Lepidoptera; family Noctuidae; genus Fissipunctia; species Fissipunctia ypsillon. Next base: position 20,113,070 of record OX387662.1, read on the forward strand.
TTCAGTTGAGTTGAGTGAGCTGCGTAAACGGTTAAAGTTACGCAAAAATCATGTATGACGGAATTGTTCCTCTTAAAAAGTTCTAAAAAAAGTCCGCGATAGCATATTTATGTCTATCTTTTAAGGTTAGCTCACTATAACTTTTTTAATGGTAATCAAATTTGTTATAAAATTTTTATTATTTGCGAAGGTGTTTTCATAAACATGGTATTAATCCTTATCCAAATAAATAGTTTCATAATGAAGGCTGATTAAGTACATGTAAATTCCTTTTTAAATTATTCAAACCGGACCTTTCGTTTAGAAATTATGACTGGTATAAAAATGTTTAAACTAAGAAAAATGCGCTTAGTCTATTAGTTACCTACAAATTTTATTTTTTATTGACTGTTTGAACGCGCTAATCTCTGTCACTACCAGTCGGATTTGAAAAATTCTTTTTGCATTTTATGGTCCGATTCTTGAGGAAGGCTATAAGGTACGTAACATTACGCTAGGACCCTCAGAAGCCGAGCAAAAAGAAAAAAAGTAAGAACGAGCGCTTAGCGAAAACGAAGTAACAGCGCGGGCAGGCGATGCGATGCGATGCGACGGGGTGGGTCGAGGGAACAAAAAATTTCACGCGGACGAAGTCGCGGGCGGAAGCTAGTTATAAATAAACTAAACTGGACTGCCTCGTTGGACTAGTGGTCGCAAGTGCTACTGCCGAGCATGAGGTCCTGGGTTTGATTCCCAGGTCGGGCAAAGGGTTATTGGATTTTATATCTGGAATTTCTCACTAGCAGCCAGGAGGCTGGATGGCAATAGGCTCGCCCCCTATTACATGGAACTTAAACATAACTGGCGACATGTGGGTTTACTATAGGTACACCTCTGCCCAACCCTTCGCGGAAACAAGGCGTGATGTTATGTTATGTTGTATTATAAACATCCATTTCTATCATGAGTATAAACTAGAATATCTCTTTTTCAAAATTTCTCTAAAATTATTTGAACGAAATTCTTTAACACGGCTTGTGATAAGAGTAAACTGGCAGAAATTGTGACGTAACGAAAAAGCGTTATGCCGTCAGTTTCGAGTGTCAAAAGTTTTGGTTTTTATAAATAAAATAAAAAAATAAAAATTTTATTCAAGTATAAAGTAAGATAATGATTTAGATTAATTACAATCGAGGAAAATTCAATTTTAGCTGTAATGTAGACTAGCCTGATTTATACTCCATTTACAATAAGATTAGACATAAAAACAAACCATTTTTAAAGTCCGTTCAACCGATTTTGACTTCTATTGCGTTGGTGGCATGACGAATGGCGGCTGCAGTAAACAGTTGGTATTATAATCATGTCTTTGCTTTTATTACCATCCTTATGCCTACGGAATAGAAGTCAAAATCGTTTGAACGGACTGTAAAAAGTTTTGTTTAAATTTCTAATCTTATTGTAAATGGAGTATAGGTTTATGAAAACCTGTGTTTCAGGCCAGTAATAAAATTTACAAAAAACATTTAAAAATAAGATAATAATTTAATTTTTTTTAATGACTAAAAGAGTAGGTAATTGTTTGGGCATATTATTTTAAAACTAAATTATGTTTAAATAAATGAACAAATAATAATATATTAAAGTAGATAAGGTAGAGACTAAATATTAAGTTTATTTTAAAATTTCTAGTAGTTTTTCCGTGTCTGTTTAATGAGTTTTGCCAAATATTCTTGTACCCGTAAATTACACCTATTATAACTTAAACTATAAATTTTTAGCACTCTGTTGAACTAGTTATAAGTACAAGTAGGGTCCTAAAAATAAATAAAATCGTTCAGTGAAAGCATGTTTAGTCTGAGAGTTAGCACAAACCAAATATTCTCCTATCTGAAAGTACTGGGTTAAAATCAAGTTCAGTGTTGTTATTTTTTAATACAGAGCCATCCTAATCTATACATATACAGGGTGTAAAGGACAGCCCTCCGCAGACTGATGGGGTGGATTCAATATATGATACTAAAATGACCGGTACATGAAATTATTTCAGGAACGTTATGGGAATCCAATAAACCTGATTTGTTTTATTAACTCACACGCAATATATCGTTACCGTGGCAAAACGCGCGTAGCCAACTGCAGCGCAGCGAGCCTTCGGCCGCCGAGTATTTTAACATATTTTGCTGATTGATTAATAGAGAATGTAATTTTACATTGAAATAAAGAAATAATAACTGAAAATACGATAAAAAAATGAAAAATTTCATGAGAATATGATTCTAAATAAGGAGCTGAATTCACCCTGTTAGTTTGCGGAGGGCTGTCCCTTACACCCTGTATAATTACTAGTTATTAATAATATAAATGCGAAAGTGTGTTTGTTATGCTTTCATGTTAAAACGGCTGAACGGATTCGGATGAAATTTGGCACATGGTAGACCATGACCTGGGTAAGGTAAGATACTTTTTATCCCAGTAGTCTGTTCCCGTGGGATAATTTTCGACCTAAACGCGGGCGAAGCCGCGGGGAAAAGCTAGTCTATATGGCGCTGTATTAAAAAACAAAAACTTTTGAAACTTGAGACCATACTAGATGGCTCTGTATTAATACATAATATACAGCGAAAGCAACTTCGTTCCAACCGGGTGTCCCTCGACACCTTCCTATTTTTTTGTTGGTAGCTATGCACTATGGCGAGAAATGTTGTAACATACTTAATCAAAATGCGTTATAGAAATCGTCATCATTTTATTGACTATGAAATCCACAACAAAAATATGAAAGTGATACATATAATTATATATATGTTACACCAAGGTTATGTTCAATGCTAAGCTTAATCTCAGTATAGTCAGCTAATTGGCTCAGCTCAGCTAGTGGCGCGTGTGTTGGGTCATTCAGTTCCCTACAAAATGGTTGAGCTGGAGGGTGCTGATCCACGTGTCATATTCGTGAACGGGTCGGCAGTTGAGATCATTTCTCAACTGCCAGGGGTTATTTTTAATCTTATATTTTGTTTTTTTTTTTACATTTTACCATTAGAAGCAATACGAATAATGTATCCAGGATTTTGTAATAATCTTGATTTAAAAGAGTGTCCTTGGAGTTTCTTGTCCGTTCTCCATAGAGATTTACGTTTTGGAATGGGCCCCTAGCTTCAACTTTCTGACTAACTGACCACCGATTCTTTGACAATTCAAAAGTGCCTGTAATTGGTTTAATTGAAATAAATGCTTTGAGTTTTTACCGCCTTAGGTACCTACACACAAGATATTAATCGTCTACAATTGACCCTTAAGGAATTTAAGTGGGACGACAATACGATATACTTCCCATTCCTACTGTTTGCTAATCAAACTGACCGTTTCATCGCAAGCGCACTTTCGGGGCCTTAGTTCGATATCTAATTGAATTTCTGTTTTCTAACTCACTACTCTCAAATTGTCCGAACATGCAGCCTTCCAAAAAACCGGAGTTGCCCAGAGCTAGACGCCCCTGATCGTCAGCAACCTAGCAATTTCGAAAGCTTTGGGGTCCCTCGCAGCGTATCAAGGTGTACATGAACATTTCAACACTTTTATGTCATTAGATAGTAATTTTCCACTGAGAAACTGCTAGCTATCACCATGCACTCCTGAATACTTTGATGAGATACCATTTTGCAAATCACGCTCCACACGCAATAGAGTAATCCTAATCATTTTAATGTACTCGCAACTTCCAATACTATTTACAAATCGAGCCTTATCAGTGTTGCTAGTCACGGCCATTGCCCATCATGCAACATTTCATATCGATAAGCTATTTCCTAACGATACTGTTCCATTTGCAGCAGCAAAACCTACAAATGCACAGAGGACACCACATCGCGGGATTCAGACTCACTGATCCACGAGTATGTGGAGGCGACGCAGTCCATGTACTGCTGGAACCATCCCAAGGTTAGGGAGAACTGGAAGACCGTGTGTGCGGCGGTCGTGCTGCTGCTAGTCGGAGTGGGGCTCCTCGGCATGGGGGCCTTCGCCGTCGCCGAGCCAGAGAACGGCCTCCAAGGTGCAGTATTCTTCGTCGCCGGCATGATCTGCTTCGTCCCCGGCGCATACCACGTGGTCTATATCTGGCTCGCCGCGCGGGGGCAGCGAGGCTACGACTTCTACCATCTCCCGTTGTTTACCTGATTTATTTTACTTTTAAGTTTGTGTAAGCTTGTAAAATGAGTGTAAATTATATGAGGAGTCCGAATATCATGTCTGGAGATGTTTGTTTCGCGGTTTGTTTTGTTTTGCTCTCTAAAGAAGTTAAATCGATCAGAATAATTGTATATGTAGATATTGAACAAAAAAAAAATGAATAATAAGGGTAAGTTTTGTAACATTGCTTCTCTTGTTAAAAATTTAAAAAAAAATAAGAAAAAAATATCAATTTCGAAAGATGCTTCTCCTGTGTACGTTATGGATATGATGTTGGATGATATTGAGGAACTATTTATTAAAAACTACATTTAAATTGTGTTAGAATGTTACGTAGATCATCCTCCTAAATAAATAAAAGAAGATAATATCCAATAATAAAGAAATACTGCATTTCCTCTGTATCCGTGGTGGAAGAAACAAACTGGCATGGGTACAGAGGACCTGCGATATTCCAGAAATACCTATGTAAATATTAACCACGTTAAATATTTTAAATGTTACAATTTGACAGATGTATTGAACAGTTGAAAGATAGATAAATGTATTTTCTGCAAATTACCTACTTAAATGTTTGATAACTAAATATCTAGTGATATAATAATTTTAAACATAATTTTAATAGACTATTGAAGTGCCTAGTTGCATAGATACGTAGAGATTTGAATGACAGTAACGACTTTGTATGTTTTTAATCCGAAAACTTTTTCACGAACGCCCATCTTTTATTGTGAGTGTTGGCGGGAAATTCTAAGATGAACTGGCATTTAATACATAAAATGATGTGTTGGTGGTAATTGTGAAGTTAAATGAACTTGGACCTTACTTAGGACGTACAGCTTCCAGCCAGTTTCAGCTATTGACTTGCATTTCCAGCTCCAATCTCAGTAAATTAAAAGATTTGAGCTACCGTCATGTTTTGAATTTCCCGCCAAGATAATATTGCGAATTCACTGAACTACTGAACGAAGACTTAGGCCCGCTTGCACCACAAATCACTAAAATGCGTTTAGCGTGGCCAGCCTATGTTCCCACTGCTAGGACACAGGCACACTTCAAGTGGGAGTGGGCTGTAATCTACCACACGGGCCCAGTGCAGGTTGGTTTAGCGCTAAATATATTTAGTGATGTTTTATTTTATTTTATTTATTCGGGACAAAAAACAGTTACACGCTACAGATTATAAAGAAATACTTAAACTAAGATTAACAAACATGTAACCCACACCATTGTCCTCATTTTAACTAAAAATTTGTGATATTTAGTGAGGACTGCGTCGTTGGTCTAGTGGTCGCAAGCGCTACTACTGAGCATGAGGTCCTGGGTTCGGTTCTCAGGTCGGGCAAAGTGTTATTAGGTTTTTCCATCTAGAATTTCTCAGTAACAGCCCGGAGTCTGGATTTGTACCCGTTGGTGGCAATAGGCTCACCCCCTATTACATGGGACTAAAACATAACAAGCGATACCTATGTGGGTGTACTATAGGTGCACCTCTGTCCAACCCTTTAAATTATGTTATATTTAGTCATTTGTGGTGCAAGTGGACCTTAAGGTATGATTTACGACTAAACAAAAATATGTTTGAATGTAAACATATTCACTAGACTTGAAAATATTATCCATTTAGAATAATTGTTGAATTAATAGATTTTTTCTAAGATGAAACGACGTAATTTATTAATGTATTATATTCTACAGTATATATTTTTTTTTTGTGAAGTTTTGATCAACTTTTACTTTACAAAACAGGATTTGTATTTTAAACTATTAATCGAGTCCACTTCACTGAGAGAAAGTATTTTGTTTTTTCTTTCAAATTGAGAATTTTGGATTGAGATAGATGGATTATTTAATATTCTTATTCGATTACGAGCACGAGTTGGTGAAAGACAGAAGCGCCTCCCATACAACATTAATGGAAGATATCCTTGACTAATCGATGTTAATGAAACCCCAAGCTTTTGATTTTTTTTTTCTTGTACCGTTATTGTATTATGCGTTCTTAAAAACACGTTCCGATTTTTTATTATGATTCTAAAATTAGATACTTCAACTAATCGGCCTGTCTGGGTTCAGTTTATAACGTTCTACTCCATTATTTTATGTACCTACCTATTTATACATTATACATAGCTACGTGGATAAATGCTAAATGACTATCACTTAGCAGTTTTACACATATCGTAGAATATCTTTCTTTATGGGTTTCACTATTTCGAAAGCATTTCAATAGCCGTCCATTTATTTAATATTATGTTATTGACTTATTGTCAACCGTCCCGCTTCGCCGTAGTCAATAAATTCAATTAGAGATGGGGCAGTAAAAGCAGCTTTGCAGCTACAGGGAAACCGTCCACAACTTTAAGTTCAATTTTGAGCTGCAATTTGGCAATAGTACAGTGGCAAAAAAAAGAGGATGTTTGCTGTGACCACACGATAGAAGTGAAAGTTTACGACTGGAGCCGAGTATACGCGGTTCAGCGTCATCGACGGACTGGAGCCAAGTATACCCAATTCAGCATCATCGACCCGAGCGTGACGGTTCAGTTTTGTCCACTGTTCAGAAAGAGCGCAAGGCGCACCTATAGAAGTTTTCACTTCAAAAACCATATTCACTTTTTGAATATTTTATTGCACTTGGATCTAAAAATAGTCCATTGAGGCCTGAGGCCTGAGGATTGACCTCTGAGGTTAACGGTCCTTTCTCAGATTTCCATCCTGCAACACTAAGAAACCTAGGACCTACTATTGGAAATAATTTTAAATGGATTATATTTTCATTTTTAAATGCATTCATACTAAGACAAAGTTAACCCATTGATAAACTCGCTCCTATGATCATCCTCTGATGAGGTACCCTAGGTATATCAATGAGTTTACTTTTTTACCTAGATTTAAATGATTGTTGTCTAAGTCCCTTTGCTTGTGATTTTGCGATGTGTAGAATACCTTATGAATGAATGACTATCGCGAACTTGTGCGTTTCTTTTTTAGCAAAGTACCTACATTTCTGAAAAAACATAAAATTTCGAGTTTTGTTCTCCGCGTTCTGTTTTCCAAAGATTGAATGAAAATGAATTGATAAATTAACTCGAAATAAATTATTTTGTTTACAACGAAACTCGAAATTTGCTATTGATTATTTTAGCAGAAAATAACATGAATTATGCTCATTTTAATATTAATTTAAGATGTTGTTCGTATGTGATATAGTGACTGATTTTGTACGACATATCAGTATGTTTATTTTAGAGGATGCGTTGAGGAAATCATAGAAAAACTTTCGGGTTTGATGCAATAATTTTTAATTACGTAACATTACGGTCGTCCTCAAAAATATGTATACCTACCTATATCGACAAGAATTAATTTGGCTGTTTACAATTTGTGCTCCTTATTACTATATCCATGTGTAGAGGTGCTCGTGGCTAAGTAATAACAGCCGCACCGGTCGATCCATCAGGTTAAGCTACGCTTGCCGGGGAGTCCGTGGATGGGTAACCATCTTTACATACCGAGACTCCGTGCCTCGGAAAGCACGTTAAGCCGTTGGTCCCGGCTGTCATTCGTAGATCTTTGACAGTCGTTACGGGTCGTCAGAAGCCCAAAAGTCTGACAACCAGTCTTATCAAGGGGTATTGTATTACCCAGTTACTGGGTTGTGGAGATCAGATAGGCAGTCGCTCCATGTAAAATACTGGTATTTAGCTGCATCCGGTTAGACTGGAAGCCGACCCCAACATAGTTAGGAAAAGGCTGGACAGATTGATTACTATATCAATGTGTAGCTACAACTGCAGTAATTATGTTTTGTACACAGTATTAGGTATAGAGTAAAATCATAGACAATTAAATAATTTTTTGTCGATGTTTGGTTTACATGTTTTTGAGGCTGACTGTACCATAGGGATACAGAAACTTGTGTTTTAAACTGTAATTGACAAAGGAGGTCTGATGAATGAATCACGTGTTTTTTTTAAACTGATTTGCATACCTGCGGTGAGTAACGCTCGATGTCAACTCTATAAATAGCGATCGTCTCTGCAGGGTTTCCTCACGCTTTCTCAAGCTGTATCGGGGCTTATAATGTGTGTATTTGCGCTGATATACTGTTCCTTAGGTTGTGTTCAATGCTGGTTTCCATTTACTATCCTATTTCTATACATATGGAAGTTGTAAATAGTTCTTAATAAATTAGTCATCTTTCTTCAAATTTGATGTTTTATTTTGGGATCTATTTGGTTTACCCACTACACAGACTGCCTTGTTTAGTTGTTTGTGTAGTGGTCGCAAGCACTATTGCTGTGCTTGAGGTCCTGGGTTCGATTCCCGGGTCGGGCGAAGTGTCATTGGGATTATCCATCAGGAATTTCTCAGTAGCAGCCCGGAGTCCGGATTTGTGCCCGGTTGGTGGCAATGGGCTCGCCCCCTATAAGCTCCTAGTGGGTATACTATAGGTACACCTCGACCTAACCCTTTAGGGAATACATGCGTGATGTTATGTTTACCCATACTGACATAAATTATTTCAGGAAAGTTATGGGGATCCAATAAACCTGATTTGTTTTGTTACACGCAATGTATCGTAACCGTGGCAAAACGCGCGCATTATAGAGAACGGCAGCGTGGCGGCGGGCCTTCGGCCGAGTTCGGCCGCCGAGTAAGTATTTCAACAGCCATTGCTGTTTTATTTTAGCGGTTTTATTTACATAAATGGAGTGCTGCGTACAGAGAATGTAATTTTACATTGAAATAAAGGAATAGTAATTGAAAAAAACAAAAAAAAATCCTGAGAATACTTCCGGTGGAGTATGATTCAAAATAAGGAGCTGAATGCATCTTGTTACTTTGCGGAGGACTATCCCTTACACCCTGTATACTGATTGATAGACTGCGCGAAGCCAAAAACCTATACGCGACCTAATGGCACCGCCTAAAATGTGTCTATTCGGGCCTGTGGCTGTAACTATTTTCGACTTTATTTCAACGTCGGCAATGTTGATATTTGCTTGGCAGTAACCGCGAGTACAAGCATTTCGCTAGTTGTGAGTGTGGGCGCCCTAAGTGTTTGAAGATCTGCATTACGAAAGGACTTTACGGAACTCAACCCTTGAACTAATAAAGAAGAGAGGTCTCGAAGTTCGTCTGAATGAAGGCGAAGGCAAAGGTCCGGGACCCCAGGGTCCCACGAGGCCGAAGCCAACTCGCAGAGGCCCCTAGACAGTTTTAAATTATGAGGAGGCACCAACCGACGATTATCCCTATAAGCACTAGATATGCAAATATACCCAAGGACAACCCCCGGTTGGTGCAGGACTATTGTAGGACATGGTAACAAAACATATTGGACTCTGGGTTTGGTGGAAAGACTATATCCCCTGCCTGATCAATGTTATGTAATACATGGATAAAATGGCAGAGGGTGACTTGCACACACAATAATGGGCCTCCGAAAACGGTCGCTAGCACATAGTGTCGTAGCGACAAGGGGGGCAACATGTCCTGAGGTGCTTATGAGGAGTGGAGAGGTATTCCACGACTATCAGGACAATCCCAGAGCCCGGAAGATGGTCAAAGTCCATACCAGCATTTACTGGAATATTTCCTTTCTCTGAGCACGTTTGCTCTTGCGAATCTCCTCTCAAGCCGGCCAATAAAGGCAAGAATGAGGTGGGAGCTCTGTTTCTCATCAGTGTTCACCCCACCCGGTCAATAAAAGGAAGCCAGAAATGAGGAACAAGACTTCTCCCGGGAGATAGGTTCCGTGGGATCGCTACTGCCCAACAGCTCGCCACATGCTGCCCTGCGGGTTTCTGTAGGTATCTTTCTTGGTCCGGCTCCTCGTCCTAGACCCGTTCCGGCTTTACTCTACCGGCACAGACCTAGAGTTCGGAGCGCGCAAGCCCCACTACGACGAAGTCAACGTAGAGATACGGCGGTGGGGTCATTTATATTTTTTTTGCTGTTCGCAACGACATCTATGAACAAACGCATCAACTAAAGACATTGTGGCGCCAAAACTATTCAGAGCAGAGTGCAAAATTGCGAACAAATATCACGCCTGTAAACTCGTTGGAGATGGGCTAAGTTGTATCACATTCTTATTCAATACAATGAAACTTCTAATATTTAAGTTCAATAGCTTTTTAGCGTTAGTTTCGATAATAATACAATAAATAATAATTGATAATATTACAATAAATGTTTGCTTTCTTTGCTTTGTTTTCTTTATTGTGAGCAGTGCTGTGATGTTCACTGGTTTGTTTTTATATGTGAAGACTTTTAACTGGCTCACAGTTACACTTAATATTTTTATTCTGTTTTGTTTATCTATAAGTCTTGCTTTGAACTGGAATGTTCGTTGTCTTATTCACTTATTATATGAATCTTTGTTAGTGTTTTAAATATAATGACTAATAAGTTATGGTCATGTTTTATTAGGTAGGTGAAGAATCAAAGCTGGATTATATTATTACTCTGTGTAGGCACCTACTAAAGCAAGCGGTCATCAATGTAGTGGCATCCATCACCACCTAGGTTCTGAAAGAGTTAGGAAAAGGAAAAAGAAATAATTTTTAATGTAAGTATAATCTTTAAAGACTTATGTAAGTGTTTATATCCTGGTACCAAATGGCAATACAAAAAATAATACAGCAGCAAAAGTGAATTACTTAACTCTTTCAAATCAAAAGATAGTTTTGGATTTAAAATTTCTAATAATTACTTCTTTATGATTAATCATTGGTATTATTAATTACCAAACCTCTGAAATGACTGTATCCAGAGTAAAAGTGGATATCAACTTTGCCTTGATTATGACAACTACGACCAATGATGTTTATATAACCTCATTGACTACAACTAGTCAATATGTAGATGCTGTGAAAGAACTGCTTCGCCTCTGGCTGAATCCATGACATTGACTGAATAAAAAAATGGAAGATCTGTGGTTAAATTCAACTAAAATACTGAATCCTTCCTTTGAATCACCTAGGACTGGGCACCTAATTGTGAGGTAAAATGGGGCTTCTTCATTAAGAAGAATTGGGTACAAATAAAATACAAGCTAAATTATCTTATTGCTATATTAAATGTTTTCTAGCAATTCTTTTCAGCTTGAAATGCTGTAAGAATCTCAGTTCACCATTCCAATTCTTCAACACTTCCATTTGTTGTCGATCTAGGAGGTCAGGCATCTCCAAACCACACGTTTCAAACTCTTCTTGCTCTTGTTTCTTGGTCATATTTATCATGTCTTCCCTACTAGCATGTTGGCGGTTTCTCCTTTGCCCCATCGAGTTCTTCAAAGCAATCTGTTCCAACTCTTCATCAAAACGCGCCAAATACTCCTCTATCAACCCCAAAGTTTGTTCTTTGTTTAAAACCACACAACCTTCCGGTATCCGTTCTTTGAACCATAGAATCTTTTCACCAATGAGGTTTTGCTTTATGTGTGTACCTACTTTATTCTGATCCTTCTTCTCGTGCTTCTTTGTTTTACTTATGAGTTTAATTGTTTTCCTACTGTTTGGATGTTTCAGTTTATCAATATCCTTCTTAATTTTAGGCATTTCGAGGTTTGTTTTGGTTAAACTCTGTGTACTCCACTCACGTGTTTTCGGTAAATGTCAACTGTCAAAATTGTCAAATACTCATGTCATGTCAATGTCAATCAATAAATCTGGTGCGTTTGTATATATACCTACCGCTAAAAAGTATAGATACAGACCTTTCCTACTGACTTTTTCACGTCTCCAGTTATCTTGATTCATTCCATATGTTCGTTACGTTTACATCAACGCAAGTAACTAACTGCTCCTTAACCAATATCAGCTTTACTTACCGGCAACATTAGAACAACCTAAATGTTGTACGACATTGGTCAATGACGTGACATTGGTCACCAAATACTGCCCTTTTTGTCTGAGTTTTTGGATGAGTTGCATCTTCAAATCTTCAAGTACCTAAAGTTTCAGTCAAGAAGGTTTCAGCTTTTAGAATAACTGTATATTTCGCTGTAACGAACTCTACAAAACAGTACGGCTTGTTGCAAGTAAGTAACGCCACGATCCGAATTGAGCTGTAATCGTTTTGAGCGTGTTTACAGCCGTTCCGAATTAGCGTGAGCGCGATAACGATGTCCTGTGAATCGTCATAGATGACGTCATGACATGCGCCATCTTGCGATAACGCTGACCATGCCCTAAATTGTTATTACCGTGAGTGCTGACAAAAATGACAGTTGTGCTGTTTAGTTTTAATTCCGACCCGAATAACGCCGACTCAATGAGTCGACGTGACAGATGCACGTGTTTTAATGTCCCCTAAGAAAAGAAAATGTCTGGCTGCGGTAACGTGACCCCAGCAGGAAATGTTTTTGTGAAATAACTAAAAACTATTAAGTGCAACAAAAAAAATGTGCGCAACAATTACAGAAGCTGGGCAACTAATTATCTATAAAAAAATGACTATTTTTGACATAATTTTGTTGGGGTAACGCACACATAGCGATTTGGGTATTTTTTATAGTAACTTGTTCATTTCTGCCGTCCTTTAACTCGCAACATAATCTTTAAAACTAACGTGGCATTTTCGAAATTGTGCTTCTGGCTACATTCGCCACCTAATCAAAGAAGAAGAATCATAATCATAATCTTAATCATAATCATTTATTTGCAATAAGTATTGGTACAGAGCGTTGGTCTTAAATTCAGTAATTAAGTTCCTAATACATAGTCGGATATTTGACATGCAAACATTGAAGAAGAAAGTGGTGTATATACAAAGAAATACTGTAATCCAACCATGAGTATTCAAGTGCACTATGAGCGCGCTCACAAGCGTTCCGAATTGTTCAGTTCTCAGCTGTCATAATCGTGATATTATCTAAATCGGAACGCAAATGATGTGAGCGCTGTGCTGTGAGTGATTACGGTGTAATTCGGAATATAGTCCAAATAATGTCATGTCAAAGTGTTGTCATTTGTCAAAACAAATAACCTAGTTGTTGTTGATAAATGGTTCTTTGTAGCATTAATTGGTTGTGATAATAGTTATTTCTTGTAAAATAAATTATGTTCAAACGACCAAAACCCGGTGAAGATGAAGACGATATCCTCCGCATGCAAGAAGAGTTCTTAAGAGAAAAACAAAATCAGAAATTACAACCTGCAGCTGCAGTGACTAATTTACGCCCGCAAGATGATACAAAAACACCGATTAATGGCGAGACAGGTAGAAAACCTTCTAAATATGCTCAGGCTAAAGGACTCAAAGGTCAGGCGAAGAAAAAGGCGCGATTTGAGGATACTTCTGTTGTAGGAGACATCTTGGAAAAGAACATAGAAGAGCCAGAGATAACTGAGCTGGATGTTGAAGATGATAAAGTTTACTATCCTAAAGTTATTCCTTCATTATTAGGCAATATTGTAGAAAGAAATGTTTCAGATTTTGTTGAATGGGATGCTAAAGAAATGCCTGCACAAGGATTTCCAGTAGCTACTAAGAGATCAACTGTCTTTAGTAAGAGAAATGCAATACAAAATATAAGTAAAAATGAGACTGAAACTATGGATATTGATGAACCATCAACTAGTAGAGACAATAAGAAGTTGTCAAACATGAATTTGCCAGAAAAAAGTTTCATAGTATCTTCAAAAGATGCTGATGTCATTCATAGTGAAAATATGAAGCTTCTAAGTGAAATGTCAGAACAGGATATTCTAGAAGAACGGAAAAAACTGCTTTCAGGAATAGATCCTAAACTGGTAGAGTTTTTGAAAACTAAAAGACAACAAGCTACTAAGCCTGAAAGTAACAAATTAGAACAAGTGCTTGTAAGTAAAGTTGCAGACGGTTCAACTGTTGAAGAAAACATGGACACTACTATTGGAATACCTGAAAACTTTTGGGAAAATGATGTTCTAACTCATCCTGAAGTGAATAAATGGCTTCATTTCGATTCCTTGGAGAAAGATAAACTTGAATGGATGAAAGGTATAGAGGAAAGCAAGAGAATCAAAACTGATGAGCCATATGAAGCAAGATTTGATTTTAATGGATATCTTTTACCATACACAATGGAGTACAACGAGAAAACAAAACTGTTGTTCCATCACGGTGATGAACCCCACAGACCAGGATATTCAATCACAGAATTAGTGGAACTGACTCGATCAATTATCACTCAACAAAGAGTTGTGGCCCTGAATACAATAGCTGGTATCCTAGAGTACTACAGTGCGGGCACTTACAAAAATGTCATTGAAATACCTGTAAGCAAATTATTTTTTATTGTCAGAATAGCTATGGATGACAATAAAGTTACCATCCTAGAACCTGCCTTAAGAGCCATGAGGAACTTGCTTTACAACAGAATTGATGAAGCAAGTTTAGATGCTTTGATTGGCTTTGAAGAGGGCACACTGCAGCCTTGTTTGGAAAATGATAAATCAGAAATTGAAGAATTACAGTCAAAAGAATCGGAGTTCACTGACTACCACTTAGCAGAAATTGATATAATGACAGCACTGCAGCGAACAGAAATTCTTCAGAGACTGTACTATATCTTGGAAACAATAAAACCTAACTTTAATTGTGTACAATATTCATTGCAAATACTGTCCAGATTAGCAAGAGATTCAGTTGAAACAGCACAAAAGATTGTTGAAATGGAGCACTTGATGAAAACAATTATAAGAAACTTTGTTCCAGTTACTAGCACTAATTTTGTGTTTGATCCCAGTATTGTGTATAATGGAAGACCTATATTGGCTGCACTGAAGTTCATTAGAATCATGTCTCTGCAGTCAATTGATGTCACCAGGATTTTGCTGAGCAAATATGATATTCTAAAACCTATTTCAGAGTACATCAGTTCTGGGGTTGACAGAACGTATGGCCTGAAAATACAGATTGAAGCTTTTTGTACTCTGTCAAACTTGCTATGTTTTGGACAAGGAACTGAGGTGGCTAAATCTCTGTTTCCTGTTATTGTAACTGCATTGCATAAGCATGTAAAAGGGACTGATATATTTGTGGAGTGTTCAATTCTATCAGCAACACATGCTGCAGTAGTCCTACAGCTAGTGAATAGACTTTTAAGGTGTATCTTAGGTGGCATGGACAGTTACAAAACCCAAATCTATCCTCTACTAAAAGAAGGTGTGCAAAAGTGGATGGGGCAGTTGTCAAATGCTAGCAGCTACACTTGCGGACATCTGCGCCTTCTTTGCTCAGCTATAGACTGCTGCAAGACTGTCACCTTGATAGAAAATCTTCCAATGAAGTTCCTAAATGATTCTCTGAGGACTCTGTCTCAATCTCAAGGATTTGAAATGATTGTTAAAAATCTTATACCCAGTTCGAATTTATTATCTGGGTTGGAAAATAAAGACCTACATTTGACCAAGAATTTGATGTCCCTGGGAGGGTCTGTTATAGACTCACAACAGAAAGTTTTACCAATTTTAAATATTGCATCACCTGTGCCATTTTTGGCTTCACTGTTTAATTTACTGACTTATGTGAATGATAAAGAAATCTCCGAAACATTTTTAAGACACCTGTCAATGTATTTAAGCAAGATCAGCAATAAAGTGCCAAGTTTGTGTGATAACTGGTTCACAAGAATGGAAACAAATTTCGTTTTCAGTTTGATAAAACTGTCTACACAATATGACATCTCAGAAGGCAGCAAAGACTTGCTTTACACTGTGGCAAACAAGTTATGTTACATTTTGAGGAATGATAAGAAATACGAATTAGATTTTCTGTTTGGGTATGTGGTATTCAACAAGCATTGGTTCACAGCTGAAAGATTGTTACATCTTGTGAACTTAACGGATGCTGACGGCTTTTCTAAAGCTTTATCGTCGATCGAAGAGATAAAACTATGTTATAGCAAAGTAGTGAATATCAATTACAGAGATACAGGTCCTAATATAAGGTTCAAGAGTTGGCAAGAGCCGATATTGCCGCGAGACTGGATTTATTTGCCAATCCTAACACTGTATAGCAGGAGTCAAGAGGTGGGCAATAGTCCCAGAATCGAAGGAGAGCATGCAAAGAAAGTTGCAGAGAGAATTGCAGCTGAGAAAGAATTTATCATTAGATGTAGCTTGGAGTGGATATTATTTAATGAACTATGCTTCCCTGACCTTTTGAACGACATTGATGTAACGGACAGACTTTGCCGCATCATGTGCGTATTTCTTTGCGACAACTCCTTATTTTTGGATCCCAATATAAAACTATTATTGAGGAAGTGCGCAGAGATTTTGTTCAAAAATAAATCGAAGTTGAATTTCGACAAACAATTAGTTGGATTATATAATTTCCAAGATTTCTTTACGCAGTTCTTAGAACAGTTTCAATCAGTGAGTTACGGTGACCCTACTTTCGCTGCTTGCGTTTTAGTACCGCTAGCGCAGAAGCACAACGTAAAATGGCGTAAACTTTTGTGGTCAGAGTATGCAGGATGTCTAAGAGCTCTTGATTGCCCCGAGGAATATCTATGTTATGAGATAAAAGAATATTTACACCCAGAAGAAACAGACGAGTCGCTCATACAATCCTATTTCCAAGCGTTGTCTAATAATTTGCTGCGACCGGGCACGATAGCGCACAGAATAGCAACCCATCACGCAGAAAACTACAAAAAAAGTTCTGTATCCAAGGAATAAATTGTTTAAATTAATGTTTTTGTTTTTTTATTGTAGTACATTACTGCAACGACCAATGACGAAGAAGGTAATAAATACATTGGTAGCAGCCGACAACAGAGACATTGATGGACGAACGTGAAAATGTGCTCCGAGGCACACATACGTGAGTCCATCAACGCCTGGTTGCGGCCAAGGCTTATATGGGATGACTGGTAATTAGTGACCGATACTTAAACACATGATTTTACACTTGATAACAAGCAACTTTTACTATGGCACCAATCCTGAAATCGCGAAAAAAAAACCAGCTGGTCCCTACATTTTGACGAGTTATGCGAACATAAATGTGAGGAAGAGCTGATTTTTTTTCGCGATTTCAGGATTGGTGCCATAGTAAAAGTTGCTTGTTATCATGTGTAAAATCATGTGTTTAAGTATCGGTCACTAATTACCAGTCACCCTATATACATATAGTACTTTTTTCAAATAATGCACGGAACTGCAATAATTATTATTATAGGTACATCTTTCTCATCGTACGCTTCAAAAGCTGAAATCTATGCTGATTTATTTTCCTATGTCATATTGAAGAAAGGGCTTCGTTCATCAGATGACCCGCGATGGCCTAGGATAGTTCGTGCACCTATCGTTAGTTCCAAACATACAATATGTAGGCTATGTACTGCTCAAGGAGAGTTGAAAGAGATAATCAATATCAATATATACTTACTATAAAAGAAAGTGTACAATGTGCGTGCCGCTAAAACTCAGAAATGAGTCCCGGTACGATCAAGGGAGTTATTATGTTATGGTAGCCCTATATCTCTCATCCATGAAGGTTTCCGTTTTTACCTGAAGAGCTTACTTTTGAAGATGGCCTAGCCCAGGGCTAGGGCTGGAAGTTTGACCCTCTAGAAATTTCTAGAACATTCGAGAGCATTCCACAACATTCTAGAATGTTCCAAAACACTCGAATATTCTGGAACAACTCCCTGAGCGAAGCCGGGTACCCCAGCTAGTATTTTCTAAAGCAAAGTATGACCAGACTACGTACAGATGTGCAAGGCCCTGTAATTACCAAACTTTTACCTGTAAAATAAAATCATAGACATAGATCTCTGCCTAACCCTTCGGGGAAACAAGGCGTGATGTTATGGTTGTTTAGTTCAATAATTAATTATAAATTCCGGAATCAATGACGAACAACCGCCGCAAATCCGCCTTTGTGCTTTTTTAAGTGTGAAAAGTTTAAATAAATAAACAACAATAATTTTTCACGCGGCCATGTTTAAGTCACAGAACACATATACTCCTAGCGGAGGTTTAAGTATTTGATTCTTTTTTATTTACTACAGCTCTATTTGCTAAGCCAGTTCGAGATTTAAAATCATTGTTATAAGTAGTTACCTCCCTGCCTCCTTGGTTGCCATGGCGTCGAAGTAAAAAGTTCGTCCCATAATAATGGGACGAAATAATTGGGTAATTTAATAAAATTACACCACAAATACCTATGAGTTTTCATAGTAATTTATTCGGCCGATAAACACGACAGTTATGGATTTTCATAGTAACACGAATTTTCATACTAACATTGCCGGCCGCTGGTCGCATGTATTTGACCATTTTTGAGCATTTTTGATTTATCTCGAAGAAGGTTGTTAAAATAATGCTCGAATTTCCAAGCATATTTGAGAAATAATAATAATATACTATATCTTTATTTCAGACATACGTCCATACATTTTTAACAAATGAAACGTAAAATAGTGAAATAGTAGGCAGGTAGGTGGATACGTAAATATTATTTCCAGGTGGCGTTCTGAAATTTCTGCCCACCCCCAGGGGATAAAGACGTGAGAGTATTGTATGTATGTCCGTGGATGGAATCAATCTTGAAGTTATGCTAATGGTAACTTGGTTGAATGCCGTAATTACAGATATAATTAAATCGCCATTTTCTCGCCTAGATCCGCATTTCCAGCAGTCGAGCTGTTAAGAGTCATAACTAAAATATCTCGTGAGTCTGCGATTCCCCGGCACCTAAGGGCAAAGAGTAAAGTAATATAGAGGTCCTAAGGGCTAGCTGGGCCATAGGTACCTCTAAAACCGGAAGTCCAGAACACAGCAATAGGAATAGGCAGAAAAATAGCAAAATATAGGAGTTTGGAAGGAAAAGTGGGCAGTCAAACAAAATAGTCTCATGTGAAATACATTAGGGTTCCGCAGCCGAATGGCAAAAACGGAACCCTTATAATTTTGTCATGTAAGTCTATCCGTCCGTCCAGAGATGTAGGTACCTACACAACCATTTTACTCGGAGACTATTTTATTTTGCACTTTAACGATGAAAATTGGAAAGAAGGTGTATTCTGTGCACGGCTAAGCATTGGTGTAGTCAAATTACGGAAAGGGTGGCTCTCCCCTAATATAATCTGATACAATGTAACCGAGGGATGAAAAAACTTAATGCACATAAGGCTTCCACGGTTCTGTAGCGCGTCGGGCATGTTTGCCGAGGCAGGCACAGATAGTTTTGAGGCTATAATGCGTAAAAGGGCGGTCTCCTTAATGCGTAGGATACGTGCGAGTTCCAGCAGCATCCTAAGCGTTATTGCTGAAAGACCAGACTGCCCTTTCCTGGCGCACTGGTCCTGTAGGCATGCCTGCAGGCCCGGTGCAGAGGGAAAGTATATGAACTAAACTTTTGTGATTTTTAATTTATTTATTTTGCGTGAGGTTACTAACATAGTAGTAAGTTTTTCTGTTACTAACACATTATGGATTTTCACGTATGTCCGAATTAAATGATTATTATTATTATAAGCGTGTAGGGTATCATTGGATCCCATAATTTAAACAGATTGTGATGATTCTAAGTGACTTTTTTATTTAAGTCAATAGTTTTTGAGATATGAGACATTTCCGGTTACAACTGCGGTAATAACTTTGCTTTTCATAGGTTGTTTCGGGTAATACTATGAAATACAAACTTATTTTTGCGGTCAATAAAATCAATACTGTGCATGCGTAAATATTTATCCCAACCACGGAACCCTTCACTAGGCGTGGTCCAACTTGCACTTGGCCGATTTTTATTGTATTGTATTGAAGAAAGAGAAACCAATTAGGTACTCGCTATAACGAAAATAATTACTATTTCAAAAATCAGCTGACTGATACCCGCGTTGTTTTTGAACGCACCGATATATTTGGCGGGAATAGTTGATTGACATTTCTGACAGTTCGAATTTGCAGGTTGCAGGTGTTTTTTCGAGTTTCGCCGTTTCGTTCCTTGTTATATTTAGTTATATTTGCTAAGATTATGATTTCCTGATTATAAATAACGGGTGATTACGTCCATGACGTGCCAAGATGTTTATAGAAGATCTTAAAAACGATTTTTACAACTTACTACTGGGAAACGTGAGTATCACGAAAGCATTGTTTACTAGTTTTCAAGCAAACTTTGTTAGCAATTGGTTATAAAACTTTGATATTTTGTTTCAGAGAGTGTTATTACTAGTCCATTACGACGTAGACGCTATATGTACTTGTAAAATACTGCAGAGTTTGTTTAAATGTGATAATGTGTCGTATACGCTGGTCCCTGTGGGGGGTATCGGTGAGTTGAAGCAAGCTTACGAAGAGAACAACGAGGAGATAAAGTACGTGGTACTGGTGAACTGTGGGGGGACCATAGACTTAGTGGACATCCTGCAGCCGGAGGAGGAGGTGGTGTTCTTTGTGCTGGATGCCCACAAACCTACTGATGTGTGCAATGTTTATAGTGATGGACAGGTATGTTCGCTTCTTTTTTATATAAAGCTGTAGTTGTGAATTAGAGTCCTTTCTACGATTCAAAGAATATGTTGCATGTTCTTGTTATTGCAATAACTCAAAAGAAAAAGGAAAGAATAAAGACTATTAAGTTCAGTACTCAAAACAATGTTCAAGGGTTAATCTCATATTAAAACTAGAAAAGAATAAAGATAAGTATGTAACCAGTTATGCTTGTGCATCATTCTAGAATCTAGACTAGTTATAAAGAGCTAGGTCCTAGTTACTTGTGTGTGCAACAATAGACACAAATCTCTCATGCACTGACACCTAACACATAACATCACGCCTTGTTTCTCCGAAGAGTTAGGCAGAGGTGCACCTATGTATAGTACACCCACATTTCGCCAGTTATGTTTAAGTCCCATGTAAAAGGGGGCGAGCCTATTGCCATTTACCGAGCACAAATCCAGACTCTGGGCTGCTACTGAGAAATTCCAGATAGAAAAACCCAATAACACTTTGCCCGACCTGGGAATCAAACCCAGGATCTCATGTTCAGCACCACCATAGCTTGCGACCACTAGACCAACGAGGCAGTCACACCTAAACGTGGCACTGACACCTAAATTCCTGTAGAATAGAATACTCTTTATTATGTCCACTATAGAGGAAATCTATGCTGTAGGCCTATCTACAAGACCTTATAAACATTTATAAGTTACTATCTTTTGCCTGTGGCTTCACCCACATGGAGGTTGGAAATTATCCCAGAGTAACATACTACTGAGATAAAAAGTATCCTATGTCCTAACCCACGTCATAGTCCACCCATGTGCCAAATTTTATCCAAATCCGTGCAGACGTTTTAGCATGAAAGCGTAACAAAAACAAACAAACTCACTTTTGCATTTATAACATTAGTTAGGATTGTTAAGATAAAGTAATTTTTAATATTTCAGGTGAGACTAGTGTATAAGGACAGTGAAGAAAACATTCCCAATTTTGATGATATATTCAAAGACGATGACGAGGATGAAGAGGTGAGTCTGCTCTCTATCTGTAAAACTAATTTCATATTTTTGGTTATAGAATAGAATAGAAACTTTTATTTTCAGACAGAGTCCATAGGGTTCGTAACAGTTTGATTAAGTACTGCTTATTACAAACTAAAAAGTAAATGTTACCCTGATAATTTCCAAACTAACAAACCGTTTTCAAATAGTTTGGCCTTGTAAAATACTGGTATACAGTTGCATCTGGTTAGACTGGAAGCTGACAACAATATAGTTAGGAAAAAGCTAGGCAGATGATGTATACAAATCACATAACATCACACATTATGCCAGTTATGTTTAGACTTAAGATAAAAGTATGTTAAAAATCGTTATTCATTTATTTATTTTGGAAAAGCATGCATTATCATTATAATCAAAAAACCAAGTTATGGCACAGTTAAATAAAATTAAAAATAGGAAATTAGACCTCAAAAGTGTGTTTTAAACCTACTTATACATTCTTTTTATTTTTAGAATGAGGAGTCAGAGAGTGGTCGCGAGGGTCTGGAAGCGATGGTGGAGAGGAGACGCGAGCGCCGCGCGTGGGAGGAGAGGAGAAACACGCTCATGTTCAACTACACACAGTTCTCTTATTACGGCAAGCCGGTGAGTTTATGTTTGTTGTACCACTGTCGGGGAGTGTGTGAGGGTCTGGAGGCGATGGAGAGAAGACGCGAGCGCGTTCCTCCTGGAGAGGAGGAACACGCTCATGTTCAACTACACACAGTTCTCTTATTACGGCAAGCCGGTGACTTTATGTTTGTTGTACCACTGTCGGAGAGTGTGTGAGGGTCTGGAGGCGATGGAGAGAAGACGCGAGCGCGTTCCTCCTGGAGAGGAGGAACACGCTCATGTTCAACTACACACAGTTCTCTCTGCTTTTAATCTGCTGTAGTGTTTACCATGAAAACTGTTTTTCATGGTCAAAATTAAAAATGTATCTCTACAATATGGGTACCTCTAGGGTGTATAATCAATAATAAGAAACAAAATATATAAAAGAATATTCTAACATGGATAGAGTAAACAGAAAACTTAACTATGTACCAGAACTTATTCTAAGTAATACATGGAACTTTTATTTTAGAAAAAGAATTAGGGTTTCGCACAAAAAAATTAAAACCCATGAAATTGTGAAGTTAATCCCATTCAAATAGGGAAGTTGTTTTCCGACATCCACGCGAACGGAGTCGCGGGCACAGCTAGTTATAAATATGTGGAGCCTTGCAGAAATGCATAATATGATTTCTTTCTATCTAAAGCCATTCTTTCCTCCTCAGAGTGCGTGCATAGCCCTGGAGCTAGCATGGCGCGTGTCCCGCTGCGGCTGGGGCAGCGTGTGGGCCGCCAGCGTGGCGTGCGCCGCCGCCGCCGCGCTGCACACGCGCGCGCCCGCCGCCGCGCTACTGGACGCGCACAGCACGCACACGCACGCGCCGCCCGAGCACGAGCGCACGGTGCGTATAGGCACATATACAGCAACGAACAGCATTTCATTTTTAGGGTTGTGTAGTCAACTAGGAACCTTTGTAGTTTCGTCATGTCCGTCTGTCTGTCCGCGTCTTAGCTCAGAGACTCTTAGTACTACAAAGCTGTAATTTAGCACGGGTATACATATTAATCACGCCGACTAAGTGGTAAAACAAATCTTGAAAAAGAAATTTTTAAGGGTGCCTCCCCTACACGTTAAGTGGGGATGACTTTTTTTTCTCGTCTATCCCATGGTGTGGGGAATCGTTGGACAGGCCGTTCAAAAATATTATGGGTGTGTGAAAACCATTTTCGATTCAGGGATCCGTTTGCGAAATATTAAGCTATAAAATTATAATTTTTTAAGAGTCAATGGGGGGGGGGGCTGCCAGCTAAATGGTTGTTGTTGCTGGCAAATTATAAACAAATCTAAATTTTGTCCGCCATTAGAGCCCGTAATAAGCGTGAAAAGAGATAGTTTGACATTTACAGACCCCGTGGACATTGCAAACGAATTTAATAATTACTTCATTGACACAATTGAGAATAATGTTAAAGCTGACATCACATTAAATAATACGCATATAAACAATCAAACTGTAAATTCACTGTTCATGCAACCTGTAACAATTGACGATATAATACAAATAATTTGCAGCCTTAAAAACACCAATACTGTTGGATACGATGGAGTTTCCACAAAAGTATTGAAGTTTACCAAACAACTAGTAGCACCTCCATTAGTTCATATAATTAACTTGTGCATAGTTGATGGCGTTTTCCCGAACAAGCTCAAAACAGTAATAATAAAACCCCTATATAAAAAAGATGATAAAACAGATTTTAAGAATTATAGACCTATTGCAAAAATTCCAATTATTTCTAAAATTTTCGAGAAAGTAATCTGTAACTCGTTAAATGCCTATTTCGAAAAGTATAAATTATTTTGCACAGAACAAAAGGGTTTCCGTAAGAACACTTCGATAAATATGGCACTATTTGACTTGTTAGCTAACGTCATGCCGTCTGTCGATAAAAGAAATCCAGTCTGTGCCATTTACACTGATATGACCAAGGCTTTTGACTATGTAGACCATAAGATTCTGTTGCACAAATTAAATAGTTACGGTATAAGAGGGAACATCTTAAAGTTAATAAAATCATATCTGAGTAATAGGTTTCAATGCACGGAAATTTCTAGGATATGTCCTAAAACTAAATTAGAAACCATATACGTATCAAAACCAAGACATGTAAAATATGGCGTCCCACAAGGTAGTGTGTTGGGTCCGCCACTTTTCTTGATATATATCAATGATCTCCCGAAAGCAACAACCAACAAAATGGTTCTTTTTGCAGATGACAGTACAGCTATAGTAAAGTATACTAATTCAAATAATTATAATAATGACATTAATACTTGCTTAAGTGACATTATACATTGGTTAGATAATAACAATTTGGTTGTAAACCTGAGCAAAACAAAAGTCATGCATTTTTATCAACGCCGTGAAAACCCGAATGTTAGCATTTCCTACGCAGGCTGTGATATTGAAGAAGCTACTGAGGCTAAGTTCTTAGGCATTATGATTGATAGCCAACTCACATGGAAACCTCATGTAGAAGTACTATGTAAGAAACTTAGCAAATCCGCATATGCTCTTTTTCAACTCTCAAAGAAAGTTAACAATCGGGCTTGTTTAACAGCATACCATGGACTGGTTGCCTCTGTTTTGCGGTATGGCATTATTTTCTGGGGGCAGTCCACTGATAGGGAGCTGGTATTTAGACTGCAGAAGCGATGCATCAGGTCAATGTGCGGTCTTAAGACAACTGATAGCTGTGTTCCCTATTTTAAATTGTTAAAAATTTTAACTTTGCCTTGTTTATATATAATAGAAACAGCTTTGTTTGTGAAATGTAACCCACATCTATTTAAAAAATTATCAGAGGTTAAGAAAAATCCAATACGGACTCAATACATCAATCAATTATGTCAAGTAAAATGTAAAACCGCACTAATGAAAAAAAGTTTTAATGGTATTGCCCCACTGATATATAATAAAGTACCTAATATTGTAAAAAATATGACCACATTAAAATTTAAAAGGGCGCTAACTGATTTTTTAATTATGAAAACTTATTACACGATTGATGATTTTCTTAATGATGATTCACTGACTGATTGACATCCTGTTACTCTGTTTGACATAATTATTGTGATCCTCTCATTGTATTATCTTATTATTTTTATTTCTGTAATCACGCTGACATGTTTTTAGTATTTTAGTATAGTTTCCAATGAATTGACATTTATTTTTCATTTTTTATTTGTATTGTAAACCTTTGCATGCCCATGTGACGGTAAAATATGGAGAACTTATTATAAAAAAACACCTATGTACTATACCCATGTTTGCAAAGAAATAAATGATTTGATTTGATTTGATTTGCATATGTGAAAAAAATCACGGCAGTAGTATATATAAAGAAGTTACAACGAAAACTACCACAGCTAAGTAAGGTTTACAAGTAATAGTCAGCCAACTTACATTTGCAGTTGGAATGTATGAGAGAACATGTTTTTCAACTACAATGTTAAGTTCTTGGGATAAATTCATCCGAACAATGGAACTTCTCATTCTGCGTGGTCCGACACGCATTTGGCCGGTCTTTATCTATAAAGTTGAAGATAAAAGGAAAGAAAGAAAGAAACAAAGTATGTATTGGATGACGTTTTGGTTTAACTAAATTAAATTGTAGATGTTATTTTATCTTATAATTTGATATTCTAATTGGGCTGTTTGAGATCTTGCGTTTATTCTGTTAGACGTTGTATTTATATGTCCGTGATCAAACCCCATGTCTGACATGTAGCTTGATAAACTCATAAACCTATCCATTGTAAACCCTTATTTCCAAATGACGTTAATTCAGTTTCATCGGTCAAATTCGTCCTAAAACATATGCTTAATTGTCCATCTGCAGGGTGCCCGCGTGACGCTAGAGAAGGACGTGTGCTTACCGCTGTACCGGCGCTGGTCGCTGGAGGCCGCGCTGTGCCACGCGCCCACGCTGGCGCCCGCGCTGCGCCTGCACACGCTGGCCGGCCACGCCCGGCTGAGGCAGCTGCTGGCTGATACTGGGTATGTATTGTTTGTTATATTACTCTGTGTTACTTGCCCGACTGGCTGTTCACAATGGTGTGCTGGTGCCTACGCTTATGTATGGAAGTGAATGTTGGGTGCGGCAAAAGAAGCATGAAAGTAGAATAAATGCTGTGGAAATGCGTTCCTTGCGAAGCATGTGTGATGTGACTATGAATGATAGACTGAGGAATGATGTGATAAGGCAAAAAGAAGATGTAGTGACAAAAATTGAAAAGAGTATGCTTAGATTGTTTGGCCATGTTGAGAGGATGAATAAAAGTCGACTAACAAAAGGTATTTACACGGCAGATGTGAGTGGAAACGCCTGGAGGGGACGCCCTAGGAAGACATATAGTGATCTTATTGGTGATGTGATGTTCTTCAGAAAGGTCAGGTGCGTAGTACTCGCAACCGGCGTGCATATGTGACCAGATGTATGAATGTAAACGAGGCAAAAGGAGTATGTAAGGATCGTAGCAGGTGGCGTTCTGTAGTGTCTGCCTACCCCCATGGGAAGAAGGCGTGAGTTTATGTATGTATGTATGTGTTACTTGTAACACTACAGAAGGACGTGTGCTTATCGCTATACTGGCGCTGGTCGCTGCAGGCCGCGCTATGCTACGCACCCGCGCTGCGCCTGCGCACGCTGGCCGGCCACGCCGACCATAATTTTTGAATCACACTTTAATAAATTCGCGCTTATATTACCAAACAAGAGGAGTGCGGGGTGTAATCAATCTAGGTAAGGGGCAAGTCAACGGAGCACCTAAAATCCAGTCTCTTCAGAATTTACTGTGTAATTCCTTATGGAGAACCCCTTCCTTATTTCTGCAGCAGTCACTGTCAACCTTCGCACGATACGACGTCGCATCGTGCTAAATAAATGTAAAAAAAGATCGCTTTTAGCGATAAGACCGCCCATTGTGTCACCCTATATGTAAAATTTCTACATTTATAACTGTAATTTTTATGGTGTACATAATAAAGAGTATTCTATCTATCTAGGTATCTATAAACAATCTGTGTACGTATTATTTGACGCACGACGCGACGTCGTATCGTGTTCGTGTTGAAGAGCCCTATGACTTCACGTAAATTGCCAATAGAACACAGTCACGTGAGCGAAGCCGCGGGCACAGCTTTAATATAAAACTGCGAAAAACTTTTATACTAAAAAGAAATTCGATGTTTTGTCAAGTCGTTCATTTGTAAGTTAGGCCCGTAGTGGTATGGTTACTTTTACCCAAACAAACATATTGATGCAATACTAACTAACATAGAATAACCTTTGTAACTGACTAACAATTATGGACAAATTAAATAGTCTAAAATAAAAGAATTTACTTATATTTTTATTATAAACAAACTCGTGTTATTAAATAAGGCTACGGGAACGATGCGAACGATAAACCGTACATTTGGTAAGTCACGTCCACAGGAAGTGTAACCTAGAGATTATCTAACATACATAAACAAAGGTCGTAGTTTGACACCCAATTAACATTTTCGGGGTCATTACACTGTGTTAAAAAATGCGAACTCTAATCATGTCACGTATTTATTCATTTACGAGATAATCTTTAACCTTGTTTGAAATGTCTGTAAATGTTTGCTAAGTTCAATTTTTTTAGAACTTCTTGATCTATATCTACGATCTATACTTATTATTAATCAAATTCGCTTTTCGTGTCTGTCTCTGTGACCGCGTTGATCTTCTAAACTACGAAACTGATTTTGATGCGGTTTTCAGCATCATTTACGGTCGAACCCAATAACCTATCTTGATCCAGTTTTGGCATACTGGAGATAGAAAAACCTATCTATCTATGGTTTTAACGTCCCAGTAATCTATAAGAGATTATGGAATCTTACCGGCCTGACATAAGGACAGATAGAACTATACTGTCTACCATCAATAGCGATCTGTCTTTTTTACTGAAAACAGGTTATTGGGTTCGGCAGTCAGAGAATTTACTCCGGAAGGTCTGTGTATTTTTCTGCTCTTATCCCAATTGAAGGGTTGAAAATCTAAAGGGTCTATGTGCCAAAAAATCACAAATCAATATTTTTACGAAAAAAAGTGCCAAGCCTAACAATATCCAAATGGGTCCAAGTGCCTATTTCTATGGAATTTTTACACTCACAGGATTAAAGTAGGCATGCGGTCTAAGTGCCAGTGTATTTGCGCTTCGAAATAGCCAGTTTTTTTGTTATACCCGCAAACAATACAATTGGAACTTAGACCCTTTAGATTTTCCACCCTTCAATATATTTGGGGTCGGGGCAGTCGTCATCTCAGTTTATGTGTATATCTCATTAATATTAAACTTACATAATAATAATAACGAAATCTCGATGTTTTGTCAACTCGTAACAACCGTGCGATCAAGGGCGGGGCGCTAGTGGGAAATAAATTATCCGTTTTGTTTATTTTTCTTTAGAATACCTCTCCAGCAAGCTCGACAGGCCTACCGTTCGATGGACGTGGAACTCCGGCGGTCCTTACTGGCCGCCCTCGAGACCGCCGCGCCGAAGCACAAGCTCCCCACCCCCACACACACCACCTTCTTGTTACAACGCGTGCACTCGCCCACGCTGGCTGCGATGGATGTCGTGTTCGCGATCATGGGGCTCGTGGAACATGTAACGTATTACTGTAACATACAAACACAAGCTGCAACACATACTGCCTTCTTGTTACAACCGTCATGGATCAAACCATTGCCTGAGTTCCACAAAGACGATTGGGGGTCACGTTGTGATTGGCAGAAAGCAAGAAACGTCTGATTATCTTCCTGATACTTTCCCTTATTCACATAATAACCACCAAAGACTTCTGGCCCACATCATCACAATTAGACTAAAGCCTGGCAGTGCTGGACACAGGCCTCCCCCAAGCGTCGCCACATCGACGGGTCCTGCACTTCTCGCATTTAGCAGATTTCCGTGACCTTCTCACTGGTCTACCTTGCGCTTGCCCTGCATGAACACGCATTATTTTAACGTCATTTTTGGACGTCTTGTTCTAACATAATTCTCTTATTTATTGCTCTTATATTTTTCTATGTTACTCATAATTCCTTCCATTTTTCCAGGAGACATTTTCAAAAGCGGAAGGATTTCAGCACGCCCTCGCCGCCCTCGACACGGAGAGCGGAGAGAATGAGAGCAGACGACTGGGATTTCTCTCAGCACAGCGAGCTCTGGAGGCTGTGGCCAAGCTCGTGCATGCCACGCTCAGCGCGCGCAAGCTGCACCTCGCCGGGCCGTTCAGCTACTTTATAGTGCAGGAGGTGACAATATATTTAATTGTGACTTCAGTTATTGAAAAAACTGGAGAAATACGTGTCGGATTCAACAATAAGGGTTCTGTAGCACCAAAACTCTCTCTATTTGCCATGATAGAGGCCTTAATGACACATATTTTGTGAAAATATCAACTAATTAGCTGTTACGGTTACAAAGATACAGCTCTGTGACAAACAAACAGCGTAGGCTTAGAAGAAGAGAGAAGAGTCTTTCAAATGATACAAATTACGGAAAATTGAGGAAAACAGCAATTTCCTTGAATGTAATCCATATCTGTAATGAAACTGTTTCCACTTCAAACCGAAGCAATCGTTATGTGTGATGTTGCAGGGCAGCCCGGAGGCGCGCCTGGTGTCGGGCCCGCTGTGGCTGGGCGTGGCGGCGCGCTGGGCCAGCGCGGCCGGCGCGGGCGCGCGCGCCGTGCTGGCCAGCGCGCCGCGGGACCACGACAGCTGTCTGCTGCTGGGCATCCCGCCGAGGTACCAGCACGAGCCCAGGAAGTGAGTATTCACTTAATATTTTTTTCGAGATTCAATCTGAGAGTCACGAAACAACCATCTCGATAATAACGATATCTATATATCGTCGTTTTCTGATCCATTTCTCTACGACTCGAGGTCTATACCTTGTAGAGAAATGGAACAAAAAAACGAATCTGTTGATGCCAATTTATAGTCCCACTTGCAGACTGAGTGCTTTGATTTGATTATTTCGATATATGAACTCGCAATTCTAATTCTCATTGCAGCACCTTGACTCATTTTCATTAGTCGATAGGACTCGTATGCGGGGTGCGGGAGATTTATGTAACGCATGCCTTAGGGCCCGCATGTGGGGTGCTGGAAATTTCTGTCAAGCATGCCGTAGGGTTGTGGATGAGTTGAAGATGTTTTTCATTTCACAACTGAGGTTAATTTTATAACCTCAATTTTCGGTAATGATATTTCAAAAGTGCACACAGCATGCATTATGAGCTAAAATGATAATATTAGTTGAATAGTCCGAAGTTCCACAAACAATAGGACGCTTAACATCGGGTCCTGTTGTTAGCGCGTGACAGGAACTGACGGTGCCATCGTGCCACACTCGTAGCCAAATTCTGGGCCGACTTAGCACAGTTGCCATCGACACGCTAAGAAGTTCCGAATTTAAGTTTATTTTAATTTTAGTTTTTATGCGACACATTGAATTAATAATTTTGTGTCTTTCCAGCCTATTCGGCGCCGCATTCGAGCAGGCGGCCACGAAGTGCGGCGCGTCCGTGTCGCTGGAGTACGTGGACTCGTCCGTCATCACACTGCCGCTGGCGCAGCGCGCGCAGTTCTTAGACGCCTTGACTGCCTTGTTAGCATAGTGAAGTGTTGCCATAGCTAAGGAATAACTGTGAAGTTGATGTTACAGTCAGCCTCTAATAGATTTGTATGGACGGCAGCACATCAAGCTACTACAATCTGTCAAATTTCTTTAATAGATTTTCAACTTTATCGCTTAAGCATTAGGTTCAAGGTTGATTGGGAAAATTTGACAGTTTCGGATAGCTTGACCTGCTGGCGTCTGTACATCGACAAGAATTCATTTAATAGCGTATTTGACTTATTTTTTTTAAACCTAGAAAAAAAAGGTCACACAATCAAATGAATTCTTGTTGATGTGTGTATCTATACAACTATACATCTATTTGAGACTGACTACACGTGATCCTGAATGACGAAGAAGTGTCTTTTCACATTATCCGAGTGCTGGATAGCCCTGTCAGTTGGGTAAATATTGCAGATACAATAACATAATGCAAATGTAACTCGGATGTGTGTCCTTGCATAAAGAAGCGGTTCCCGGGCCCGACAAGGTAAGCTTCGGAAACATACAGTTACATGCTTAAACAGTTTCTTTGTGCGTGTGCGCATAAGTTAACACGGGACTATTCTCCCTCACTGATCGGTACCGACTTGACAATGAAATTACATTTAAATCCACTTTATTTTTCGTTCAACCTATGTTTTCCCACTACTGGGCAAGGGTCTCCCCCATATTTTTCCAATTTTCTTTATGCTGTGCCTTTTCCGTCCAATCGGTTAGGCACGAGTCCAAATTATCACGCCAGCGTTTTTTAGGCCTGCCTCGGTGACGACGCCCGTCTTCAGGCACCCACTGTGTGACGATCCTGGCCCATCTGTCTGGATGCATCCTATAGGTGTGACCCGCCCAGTCCCATTTCAACCTCGCAGACTTAGCACCAATATCGGCGATACCTGTCTTGGAGCGTATTATGGTGTTGCGAATTTGGTCAGTGAGTTTGATTTTTAAGATGCTACGCTCCATCGCTCTTTGGCAAACCTTGAGTTTGGACTTCTGAGCCTCGGTCAAAGACCAAGTCTGAACGCCATAGGTTAGGATAGGCAGGATATACATGTCGACGAGCTTGCGCTTTAGTGAGATAGGAAGGTCGCCCTTCATGATCCACTTTCAATGAATTATTATAAATTTATTGTAATCCGTTATATTCTTAATTATAATCCGATTTAAAGGGAACCCGCTTCTTTATGCAAGCACCTTAAGGCGCCAACTACCCGGCAACCGGAACGTGTGAAAGGCACGAGTACTACTGTTACACTAACAAATATTTACTTGATTAATTTCTAAGTGTGTAGAATAGTGTGTATGTAGAAGCGAAAGTCGACTTGGGTCATGTAAATATCAAGTTTATAGTTGTTTTTATACAAGCAGCGCGTCGCGGAGTCGTTCGCATTTCATGCTTAACCCACCGCAACGATAATGTATGTGTAACCAGTTAACTCGGCGTATTTACTTTATTTAAATAAACTTTATTCCAATGCGTATAGGGTATAATTTGTATTATATAAGCAACGCGAATATTTGGACAAAAACTTCAAATCGACACGTGAATTTTGTGAACATATAATTTAAAGCGACACGCTGCGCTACTAGCTAGGACACTGCCTTTTTACACGTTACGACTGCGTAATAGTCAGTGCCGGATACCGGTGGACTGGGCTCAAAGTAAAGCATTGAATTATGAGCTTTTTATGGTGTCACGTAAAGTCACAGTTTGAGTAGAGTTGCTTTGGTATGCGTCGGCCATCTTTATGAAGTCTTCCAGCTTAATTCGAGTTACTAAGCCCGATTTACACGGGGCCTGTCTGGTTCTTGCCTATGGCATGCAATAAAATTGCAGCAACAGATCACTTGCATCGTGTAGAATGTATAGATGGTGCGACTTTTATTGTTGCTTCAACTTATGGCATGCCACTGGCAATTAAATCGCACCATGTAAATCAGACTTTAGCTCCCGGGGGAAGCTATGCGACAGTCAAGTGAGTGGAAAGGGTCTTACTGAAAATATTCTAGCTCATAGGTTTAAGTCATTGCATTAAAACGTTACAAATAAAGCAGCTGGAATGTTAATATTGAATAAGAACTACTTGTTATGCAGACATTCTGTTACAGGAACTATCTTTTATGAAGTAGGTTTAAATAAGTTAGTCTACAGACATAAATCACCAAATTGATGTAGTGAAACTGCCTTTTAATATATCATAGTTTTAAATGATTCAATAATAAATTCAAGTGTCTATCAAATGGAATAATTATTATAATCAATTAGTACTCTAAATATAATAATTAATGTTAATTCATATCAAAATGCTATTAATAATTTTCACAAGTCATCCTTAGTTTGCTTAATGATTTAATAGTAAATCAATATAATTTTCCTGTATTTTGTTATGTTATTTGAAATCTGTTTCCATTTATGATAAATATGTTTTTGTAGAATTATTAAGCGTGTGTGTTGTTGTGTGAAGTAAAAGACCTGTAGTTTTATCTAAAAAAAAGTCTAATTTTTTGGCATATTTAAAAGGAAACTGTTAAAAGCTTGTGGCTACCATACACGATCAATGTATTCAGTTCCGCCTCATTCCCGTGGCCACGAGCTACAATCTCACGCGACACGTGACTTGCGCCAGCGACTGCGGAGAAAACAAATGAAAAAGTTGTTAAGAGCGTGCCACGAGTCACCGCCACGCGACGCGCGGAGCGACAGCGAAACAGGTGACGTGACACGCGCGTTTGTCGCTTGATGCAAGCTGTGTCGCAAGTCACATCGCTCGAAGCCGTGAACGGGGCCTATCTCTTGAAAATTACTGTTTCATGAATACCCATCCAGACGGACCAAACTTTCGCAAGTCTATTGGTTCAGATCGACTTCTATACAAAAAAAAAACTACCGTTCTTTAAACTTGTTAACTGTGTTAATTGACGTGACTGTGTTTCTAATTATAAGTTCTTAGTTAATAATATTTATTTAGAAATAGTTGCAATATGAAATAAAACAATTGATGATACAAAATATAATCATTTATTTTCTTTAATATAAAAATAACAACACATTTTACGTATAATACAATATTGCAGAGCACTAGAAATAATTGATTTTACAACAGTACTTTCTCCTCGCATTTATTTGCCATCGAAAATATATTAATTTAAAGATTTATTATTATTTAATTAGCATAACTATATTTACGATCGCCATGTGTCGCGTGACGGTTTTATCTCAAAGGAACCTGCGCCAACGCTTGCGATTCGTCCATACGTTGGCTGCTTGCGAGCCGCGTCGAGTGCGGTCAGTGCGGGTCTCCTTGTCCACGCCGCGCCACCATCCGTATGGACGGATGAAAAGTTGTTAAACTTTACCAAGCACATCCCAAGGCAAGCAAGCATTCTGGCTTGCATCCCATATTATCATATGGGATGCAAGTCAGAATAACCATAAGAATGTAAATTTAGTAACTGATGCGTGAAAAACCATTTTTCCTTCAATAACAAATAGGTAATATTGACATGTAAACACTGTAAAAGACCATAAAGTGATTTCGATATCGGACATCCTCACGTTGGCTCTAACGGGACTAGACTAGCATAACTCCCAACTTATGGATGCCATAACAGATTGACGAACCAACGTTGGTTCCGGCGTTGGGACCAACGTGTGGAGCCGGGGTAACCAGAAACTACAGATCGCCTGCTATGATCCTTAAATTTTCCTTTTGCTTCGTTTACGTCCATACATTTAGTCATACACGCACGCTCGAGTACTACGCACATTGTATATTATGTATTTATTTAATATAACTAAAATATTAATTCTTAAAAAAGCTGAGATTCAGTAGGTAAAGGCTTGATTTGTTTCGAATGCAAGAGAATCTAGTAAGGTATTGCCAATGGTTTCATATCACTTACGATCATAAATAACACTGCATACTTTCAAAGTCCACTATTGAACGATTCAAATTCAATAATTCAGATTTCCTTTTCAACACGAGTTTCACTGGTCCTCGGAGCTATAGTCACGAGCACGTCACGTGGCAAACTCGAACTGGTTTTATTATCCAAATCCGGCCAATCGGCACATCATTCACAATAATTTCAAAGATTCTCTGGCTTTCGCTCGGATTATCAAGAACCACTTTTATGCGCATAATCATTATTTATAAATCTTGTGATCAAATCCAGGGACCATTTCGGTTGATCCTTCGGCACCATGTGTCCAGAATTACGTACCATCACCTCCGTAAGGTTTCCCGCACATTTTCTATAACCAGCTATCTGATTCCCCACTTTCCAAATACTTCTGCTAACCCATTTGTATTCGTCAGACGATGCAAAGTTCAAATTATTTAAAAAGTTGACTGTCATGGGGTATGCCACAATAATATCCAGCTGTCCATTATAAAACAGCATTCGGTAATGTGATAGTAGTTCGGAGATGGCCGGAGCTACGGACTGCATGATGTCGAGTGCTAGCACCAGTTGCACCGTCTCTCCGTCGTGGAACGCTAGGCCCCCGACGTGAATACTTCGCCTGACGTCATTCTTGTGTATCACGCTTAGGAACGGTGTTTTCTCATCTATCTTCGCAGTACGCAAATAATTGTAGTAGAAATCATACCCCGTGTAAAACTTAAAGAGCGAGAAATGCGTCACACTACCGTCCATCAGGCGGTCCATTAGAATGTTCGCTTGTAACCAATGTTTACTCCTGATTGCAACATAAATATCCATTTGCGTTTTTAGAAATACTTTTAACTCATTACCGTCTAATAAACCATGTTGATATAAGTAGTTACCGTAACCTAATTGATTTAAAGGATCACAGTAAGCGTTACCCAGCGCCATGCCTTTTAAATTAATTCTGAATTTTCCTTTAGCATTTTCACGGTGGATTTCCATTCCTAGAGATGGTATGTACTTCCCCGCATAAGATTCGCCGGTTATATAGAAATCATTGTTCCTCAAATGTGGAAATAGTTGAAAATACTGATGCAAGCCCTGATACAGTCCCTTGGCAACACATTCTTGGTTGGCGCAGAATCCATTGGTATTTTCAGTGAAGCTGAATCCGGTCCCAACTGGGTTGTCGATGAAAATTAGATGATAATTCAGTGCCCAGTGATATTTTCTTGAAACAAATCGTCCTTGTTTGGCTTGGAGAGGTCCTATTTCTGCGAACAGGCCATACAGAGAGCTACAACCAGGTCCTCCTTGAAGCCAGAGGAGGACAGGCGCCGCCTTGTTCTTAGAAAATGGCGGAAAGTACCAGAAATAAAGATTGGAGTTGTACTTCGGGTTGATTGTTAAGAAACCTGCGTAACTTTCGATTTCTGATGAATTCATCAAATTCACGCGTGATAGATTCTGGGCGACGGATACTAAACCCTTTTTAATATAGGGAGATAAAAACAGTGGATCGCCTGCCTCACGCGCTGGTTTTGGATCCAGTTTCAACCTCGGATAGATGGGTAAGAATAGAGTGTTTACAAACGAAAACAAGATAAGTACAGTAATCGAGAGTAGCATAACATATGATCAGAATTATTACCCCTGACGGGTGCAGATTCTATGCAATGATATTTAGTGCTAAACCATTCATGAGACTCATGGAAGCTATACTTT
This sequence comes from Fissipunctia ypsillon, assembly GCA_947568875.1. NCBI lineage: Eukaryota > Metazoa > Arthropoda > Insecta > Lepidoptera > Noctuidae > Fissipunctia > Fissipunctia ypsillon. Next base: position 20,149,640 of record OX387662.1, read on the forward strand.
GGCACTATTCAAATAGGAATTCCTTGGAATATCATGCTGAAACACTGTGTTGCGTGAAAGCCGATACAATTTCACAACTCGCGAGTGACATGTTCGTGATATGTGACAGCGACATTGACGACGATCAAGGAGTTTGTCGTAGAGAGTATTTACTGTGGGTAGTCTAATGAGGTTCTAGGTTACTTTCTTGTAATTGCAGATCGTTGTAAGGGGAATATGTGCAAAATGAAGGATGTCATACAACTCTTAATGAAGATGGTTCCTGGTTCCTTCTCTCTGCATGAGAAGAGACTTGGGACAAACTGGTATTATCTCTCAAGCTGTCTGTCACGCAAAATCCGCTTCCTCTTTCCTTCCTTTGGGTCCAGTCTACCCCGTAGTCTTGTCTATCTCGACCCGCTATAGCTGGGGGTTCTAGCGTGAGAAAATAGAGATATGTCTATTTGTCCACTGTCCACAGCCTCATCAGAGCTATCGAGACTTGAATCGCCTTCGGATTTAGCTTCGTCTAGTCAAATACTGATTATAATAATACCAACAAAATGTGATATAATTCACATTCTGTGTCTTAAAGCACAATTTTGTAGACCATGTCTTAAGATTTACTAAAGTAGAACATTACCACATTACAACAGTCTTAATTTTAACATTTTTAACATCACATTTCGATAGTAGGAACAAAAATCACAAGTTTTATAGTCACAAGCCGTGATATGATGACAAGGACATGAAATGTTTATAAATTAAAATCATTTGTAATAAATCTTGTGATCAAGTCTAAGGCCCATTTAGGTTGATCGTGTGGGACCATGTGGCCAGCATTTCGGACCAGGACCTCAGTTAGATTGCCAGCTCTCTTCACATACCCTGCCACTTCATTATCAATTTTCCATATGTCCCTTTGTGCAGTTCTGTACTCTTCAGCTGAAGAAAACTTTAAATTACGTAAAAAGTTTTCTGTCAGTGGGTAAGCAACAACTATATCAAGTTGCCCATTATAAAACAACATTCTATAATGTGATAACAGTTCTGATATGGCTGGAGCTACAGATTTCAACATGTCAAGTGCTAAAAGTAACTGCACATGCAGGCCATCGTGGAACGGTAACCCTCCAACATGCACACTCCGCCGAATATTGTCATTTTGCAATAAGTCTGTGAGCACTGTCATATCATCTTCGTCTCCTGATGATTGTAAGAAGTTATAGTAGTAATCGAAGCCTGTGTAATATTTGAAGTATGAGAAATTTGTTAACTCTCCATCCATCAGGCGGTCCACAAGTATATCAGCTTGCTCCCAATTCTGTTCCTTAATTTGTTTCACAATCTCATTTTGATACTTTATAAATACTTTCAATTCATTACTGTCTATTAATCCAAGTTGGTACAAGTAGTTGCCATAATCTAATTGATTGGCTGGGTCACAGTATCCATTGCCAATTGCCATACCTTGTAAATTGAGTTTTTCAAAAGTATTTTCATTTTCTTTATGTATTAACAATCCTAGGGATGGTATGTACTTTCCTGCATAAGATTCACCTGTTAAATATAAGGCATTGTTCTTCAAATGTGGAAATAGTTGGAAGAACTGTGTTAAAGTTGAGTACAGTCCTTTTGCTACACATTCTTCATTGACACAATAAGCACCTTCATTATCAGTGAAGCTAAATCCTGTACCAACAGGGTTGTCAATGAATATTAGGTGATACTTTAGAGCCCAGTGATATTTCCTTAAAGCAAAACCTTCTTTTTTAGCTATTAGAGGACCCAGCTCGGTGAACAGTCCGAAAAGCGAGCTTCCTCCTGGTCCACCTTGTAGCCAGACAACGACGGGAGCCTCCTCATTCTTAGAAAAAGGCGGGAAGTACCAAAAATACATATTGGAGTTGTAGTCCTCGTTGATCGTAAAGAAACCGGCGTGACTTCGGAATCCTATTTTATCCGTAATAGATACCCGCGAGAGATTTTGTGCGAGTATTATCGAACCTTTTTTGAGGTACGGAGTGATCATGAGAGGATTACCAGCATTTTTCTCTGGTTTAGCGTCCAGTTTTATCCTCGGGTATACATTTGGAAAGAAAGTCGCGTTTACCACAGAAAACGCACTCAACATTGCAAGTAAAAGTATCCACATTTTGCAGGAATCACGCTGGGTTGTCATGGTGTTGTATATTCAAATAATTCAGCCACTAGTCACATTAACATAATATTATCAAGTCACCTTTAAAAAACTGACGACATCGACTACTAAGTTTTAGATTTTTTGTTTGTTTGTATTCGGTTTCGGTATGACGTCGATTAAAATCAATGACCGTTTGACATTTATTTATCTCGATCGGAAAGTCGTCAAAGTTCATTCCAAAACCTGATTTAAAAAAAGTATTGGAGCTCCAGGATCTAAAAAAACCTTAAAATAAAGTTATACAACAAATACAGATAAATCAGCTGTCTTGTTTCCCGCCAAAATAAGAACATTTACTATAGAATTTCAATCATTCTCATATTTTAATTCAAACGCTTGAAGTTTAAAAAAATATATATATTTCGAATTTAACGACCCACTCTCCACAAACAAGACGATTTGTGCTAAAAAGTAACGTCAGCAACCGCGAGCTAGTGATGCTTGATTTTTTGCTTCGAATCAATGAGGATAAAAACTGCCACTTGCTCACTTCAGATGTCGCCACCGTTGTTGTCCGTCTTAAAATTTGACAGCTAGCTGTCAAATTGTCAATATCCATACATTTTTTGTAAACAATCAACTTCTTATACTCATAAATAATTAATATGCCCCGTTGTGCAGCTGTTGACTACAAAAATCCGGGGACCCATGTATTCCCCAAAGATGTTAAAAGATGAAAACTGTGGGAGAGAACTCTCCGAAGAAAAAATTGTAATCTCAATAATATGTCGAGGTTATGTGCTATCCATTTTAAACCTGAAGACTTTTATCAGAGAAATTCTTACACAGGTGATGCTTTTTGTCATAAAACAGAGAACTAGTGTTTTTTCGTTACAGGCACTTGTAGATATTTAAATAAATGCATTATTTAACGGTGTGTGTGTTATGATTATCATTGAATCGACCAAAATATAATTATATATAAGCAGCACCTAAGCAGCATTCGCTATGTTGCATTGTATTTAATACCCTCATACCAAACTACCTAGTCTGCTTAATATTAACACATATTCTGCACTGAATCTCATAGTTATTTAGAATGTTTCGCACATACGGAATGTTTCGAATGTACGAAAGTCAAACCAGTCAACCCGTCAGCTGAAGACAGATTCGTAGACACAACAATGAACAGATAAACAACAATGGCGTTTTGAAGACGAACAAAAGTGCTACCTATGACGAGCTTTCAGTTTTTAACCCCATTTTATATTCGAAGATCACAGTTAATCAGTAAAATAGGTGCAGAGTTGTGGAGATAGATCAAGTGACAGTTCCATTTCGTTATTAGACATGAGAACATAATTATTTAGGTACCCCCCTTGATTTCTATTATTAATTAGTTTTTAATAAAAATTAGGTTTTGGTACATTTTTACACATGCAGTTTTATTTTCAACGCTTTTCAAAGATTTAGCGTTTTTTTTTAGTAAACTTATTCTAGTGCATTTTCGCGATTGATTTCGATTGTCCCTACGTATGGACGGCAGCACATCAAGCTACTACAATCTGCTAAATTTCTTTAATAGTTTTTCAACTTTATTGCTATAGCATTCGATTCAAGATTGATTGGGAAAATTCGATAGTTTCGGATAGCTTGACCTGCTGGCGTCTGTACATCACGACATGTCAAAAACCGTACGAAACGATACGTATAGATATCCGCATCTACGACACTTATTCGTTGTAATTATAATACTTGTTCTCTTACTTATATACGATTTGTAAATGAAGTTAAATACACAATATTTAAAAAAAAACATATGTATATGTGCTTATGGAAAATCTAAAGCCAATCAATCAAAAATGCCATTTTTGACTTGCCTTTATGTACAGACGCCAGCAGGTCAAGCTACCCGAAACTGTCAAATTTTCCCAATCAACCTTGAACCTAATACTTTAGCGATAAAGTTGAAAATTTATTAAAGAAATTTGACAGATTGTAGTAGCTTGATGTGCTGCCGTCCATACATATACGTAGGGACCATCATTTAGCCATTTTCTGAAAAGCAGTTGGCAACACTATGCCTGCCTTTTTTTTTTTGAAGTATAAGTGTTCTGTGCACTATGCGGTCAGAAAAAGGGTATAATACTACTTAATCTGTGGAAAAAGGAAAAGCAACAACGAATAGTCATTGATAAGCCGGCTAAATAACAACTTATTATTATTATAGTTCGTTAGAGCATGATAAAAGGTGAAGCCGACTATTAATTGGGTCAGTATTCGGGTTGAGATGGCGCGTACACTATGGGCTCTGCTAATATTTCAAGTATTTTTCAATGCCGAGGGTTTCTTCCATCGATACCCGACGTTGAACCTTGGCGAGCGCGATGGGGGTGATCCAGGGCCTCCATTGTTCCTCACCCCGTATGTCGAGAGTGGGAAGATTGAGGAAGGCAGACGTCTCGCCCGCGTGCCCTTCACGGAAAGTCTTCGTATCAAGAGTTACGCTGGTTATTTCACTGTGAACAAGACGTACAATTCCAACCAGTTTTTCTGGTACTTCCCTGCGATGGTACCCGATAACAAGAACGCTCCCGTCGTCGTGTGGCTGCAGGGAGGCCCCGGCGCGACCTCCTTATATGGTCTGTTCACGGAGAACGGTCCGATCAGAGTTCGTAAAAATAAATTCGAGAGGAGGAAGTACAACTGGGCTTTGAGTCACCACATGATCTACATAGACAACCCTGTTGGCACTGGGTTCAGCTTCACGAACGACAGCCGAGGCTACTGCACGGACGAGGTGCAGGTTGGTGAACAGTTGTATTCCACATTGATACAGTTCTTCCAGCTGTTCCCTGAACTGCAGCAGAATAAGTTCTTTGTGACCGGTGAGTCTTACGGAGGGAAGTATGTGCCTGCTCTAGCATACACCATACATAAGAAGAATCCTACTGCTAAACTAAAAATTAACATGAAAGGGATAGCTATTGGCAATGGTCTGAGTGACCCTGAACATCAGTTGGTATATGGTAAATATTTGTACCAAATAGGCCTCATAGATTCGAATGGAGCTAAAGTATTTGAAGAATATGAGAACAAAACTAAAAACTTTATCAAACAAGGAAAATGGGATGATGCGTTTGCCACATTTGATTCATTGTTGAATGGTGACATGATCGACGGTAAGAGCATCTTCACAAACCTAACAGGCTTTAATTTCTATTTCAACTATTTACACACAAAAGACTACACACAGTATGAAGATTTCGGACCAATGCTACAAAAGACTGCGGTACGCAAAATGATTCATGTTGGAAATTTGCCTTTCAACAATGGGACAGAAGTTGAAAAACATCTTAAGCAGGATGTGATGAAATCAGTAGCCCCATGGATATCAGAACTCCTTGATCACTACTACATTGTTATATACAATGGTCAATTAGACATTATTGTGGCTTACCCCTTAACTGTAAACTACCTCAAAAACCTCAACTTTACTGGTGCTGGTGAATATAAGACAGCGAAGAGGTATGTTTGGAAGGTGGATGGGGAGGTAGCTGGTTATGTTAAACAGGCTGGCAAACTTGTGGAGATCTTGGTGAGGAATGCAGGACATATGGTGCCTGGAGACCAGCCCAAATGGGCACTAGATCTAATCACCCGGTTTACTCATGAGAAAACTTTTGATGGCCCCAAAAAGGCTGTCTATTTGGGATTGAATTGAATATTGTTAAGGATTTATTAGAATAGGTACTTGTTAATGGTGTGTGTAACATGCATAAATTAAGCAACCACTACAAGCTACCTCACTAGGACTTGATGGTAAAAGGATGATGGTACTTATATATTATGTTAAGTTTAAATCCAAACATGCATTTTAAACACATGAATTGTGCATCAAGAAAAACAAAAATTTATTGGGGTTAGGCCCAAGCCCCCAATTAACTTTCCTTTCTGTACAAAGACTGCAAAAATGCATGACCGCATATCCATGTAATAGTTGCACTGTATTACTTGAGTGTAACTATCATGATGTACAATGAATTCACTGTCATTTTAGGTATCTATTGTATTCTGTCTATTTATAAAAACACCAAGGTAGCCTTGCACGACAGTTTGTAAAAGTACAGACAGTGATAATCGTAAACATCATTGTATTTCTGTCAATCATTTAATTAAGTATGTCTGTGTTATTTTCTGCATAATTTGTTAGAAATGGTTACGTTATTGTTTATACCAATTATTGCGTTTATAACTTATGAAGTTATGACGTATTTGATACCGAAGTTTTGTAGAATAAGAGTAAATATTTTTATACTATTATTAGTGACTGTTTCATTTATTTGTTTGGATGCCCTTGATTGGTTGACCCTGGTGGAATGCCTGCCTTGCAAGTTTTTTTACAAAACATGCTTAAATACCTATACCTACACCGTATGTGCATTACATAAACAGTAGGCCTGCACTAAGCTAGCTCCCAATTACGTGGGACTTTAAACATAACACACTGGCGAAATGTGGATGTACCATTACACCTTTCAACCTCTGCCTAACCTTTAAACCATTGGGGATTACAGGCGTGATGTTATTATAATGTAAGTGTCTGTATATAATCCCTAATATATCGACACTCAGTCCATCAATAGGGGTTGCCAGGACAGGGAAGTGTTGTTTATATTATTTAACCCTGTTACTAGGAAAACGAAATGATTTATAAGTAGGTATACTTAATTAGGAGATAGATTGGTAATCGCAGTATGTAATTTCGCGAGTCGTAGGTCTTTATTGTCAGGAAAAACTTTTATGCCCTGCACATATTTCATGTTTACGCCACGTTATCTGCTATGTAGGTAGGTGTAAAAGTAGCATAGTTTACAAAACAAGATCAAGTTCAATGTAGTAGGTAATCGAACCGGCATCGTATTGCGTAAGTTAAATAAAATAAACTTCAGTGGGATTGTTTCAATATCGTTCTAAGAATATGGAAATGACAACCAGTCTTAGCAAGAGGTATCATGTTACCCAGTTACTGGGTTGTGCTGATTACACCGACTTGATCTTTCTCTGGTGTGACAAAATATTAGTAAAAAGAAAAATAAAAGCCAGTTTATCACAATATCAAATGTTACTTTAATTAATCTTTAACCTAGATTTACTTTATATCTGGATATGAGCAATCTGTGTTCAAACAAACCACACAAAACACTACATCCCAGGAAAGTGAACATTTCTTAGTCAAATAATTTGAAACACACTTGTGTTGACAAAACTGTACTTTCTGAATGCCAGGCATGATACAATGTCAAAAAAATATATGTATCTGCATGATATAATCATTTATATAAATTGGAAATCAAATAATGCTCAGGACTCTGTACCAACAAATCTAAGTCAAAGTTCAAGTAGGTTGCCTGGCATTCAAAAAGTACAAACACTTGTAGAAAAGGAATGGAGTAATCTAGTAATTTATCGGCCTTCTATATAAGTTGATAGCTCAATTTCTTCTGGCAGCTCCGTGATGTTGACATCAAAGCGATCTTGAACTTCATTAAGGATTTTGGCATCATTCTCATCAGATACCATAGTTATAGCTAAACCTTTAGTACCAAAACGGCCAGCACGAGCCACACGATGCAGGTATGTGTCTGAATCTTCAGGCATATCATAGTTGAATACAATATTCACTCTTTCAATATCCATCCCTCTTCCAAACAAGTTGGTAGCTACGAGGATTCTCTTCTGAAACTCCTTGAACTGCTGGTAACGGGAGAGACGCTCATCTTGAGTCATGTTCCTATGTATACCAATAGCAGGAAAATTTTGGTCAGTTAGCAGTTGAGCTAAAGCTATGCAGCGTTGGACAGACTTCACAAATATAACAACTTGGTTAAATTCCAGTACATCAAGTAGCTCAAACAGCTTCTTATTCTTCTCATTCTCCTTAAGTTTAACATAGTGCTGCTGCAAGCCGTGCAGTGTCAGCTTGGCTTCGTCATCCACATACACTTCCATGGGGTCCTGCATAAACTTCTTGCACACTGGTCTGATCTCTTTGCTCAAGGTGGCAGAAAACATCATCACTTGCTTACCGTGAGGGGTGTTTCTGAATATCTCCTGGACGTCACGCCTCATGTCTAGAGATTCAAGCATCTTGTCACATTCGTCGAGTATGAAGTGCTTCAAATGTTTCAGATTCAGCTTCTTACTGTTGACTAGCGCCAAAATCCTGCCGGGTGTGCCGACGACGATATGCGGGCATGCAGTTTTGAGGACCTCCTCGTCTTTCTGTACGGGCATTCCACCGAAAAACACGGATACTCTGACGCCGGCCATGTATTTTGAGAAACGCTCGTATTCCTTGCTTATCTGGAAAGCCAATTCCCTGGTGTGGCACATTACGAGAACGTAGACATGGTTTTCTGAGGGCTCCAGCTGCTGTAGAGTCGCCAACACAAATACGGCGGTTTTTCCCATGCCGGACTTGGCTTGACACAGGATGTCCATACCGAGGACGGCTTGCGGAATACATTCATGTTGTACTTCTGATGGATGCTCGAAACCGCAGTCGACAATGGCGCGCAATATCTCGGGTTTTAACAGGAAATCTCTAAAGCCAGAGCTGTGAATAGATACGTAGGATCCCTTAACCTCTTTCTTTGGCGCCGCTTCTGGCGCCCCGTCAGTGGTCTGCTGATCTGCCTGCTCCTCGTCTTCGTAGTCCAGAAGATCGTCGTTGTCAGCCATGATTTAACGATTTCTTATTTAGGTAGTAATTAAGAGTCGCGCTCGTTTAAGAGCACGTGAAATTTATTTTGAAAATTTTATTTCACAATAATGGCGGCTATGGTTTTGGCGTCAATTTCAACGTTTTTTTACGAAACTGGAAAGCAAAAGCATAATCGGGAAATTGAAACCTCGGCTTTTTGCTCACATTTATTCTAAGTAAGCTTACTGACGGTAATTTTTCAAGTATAAATTAAATAAAAAAGCAGTTTAGGAAATAAAGCGTAAATAATCCGAGAATTCATAAAATGGTGCATAAATATTATTTATCTAATGAAGCTAAACGAATGGGGAAGGTCGAATGGTGTGATCATCATCATAGCTAGGTCCATACGGCCTACAATAAAATGGACATTTCATTCATTCTATAGAGTAAAGTAACTTCGTGTTAATTCATGAGTTTGCTTTTATTTCGATATTTCGTTGTTATTTCAATAATTTAAATCAAGTATTTGACATGAAAAGTGTCAGGATTTATAACCGTAAATATGCCTCATAGTCACTTGTTTCAAAATGTTTCTACTCCGTTTATTTTTTTTTAATATCTACGAATTGCTTAACCACCATCTGCTAATTTTATGGTATCTCGGAAAATTGTGGACTTCAATTTTGGAGTATTTAAGAACACAACAACGCATCATTTTCGCAAAGATAAAATAAAACCACCTCACGCCTTGCATTAGGGTGCGTTTCCACTGAAGCGGAGACGAGCGGAGCTGAGCGGAGATGTGCGTGAATCAACCAATGACAATAGTTGAAATCCTCATCGCGTCTCTCGTCTCGTTTGTGATTGGACGATTCCTGCACGTCTCCGCTCAGCTCCGCCCAGCTCCGCGTCAGTGGAAACGCACCCTTATTAGCTTGTGTTGGGAACTAGGCGTGTGTAACTCTTTACGGAGCCGACTCACTGATCCGGATCATTGAAGTGATTCAAAAGATTGGTTCAGTAGCAACGTTTCAAACGCATCATTTGGATCTGAAACATTACTTTGCTCTGTGCTCTCTCCGTGCGACGCGGCGCTTGCGAAGCGACTGAGCAGTGTGCGAGAGAAGGAAACTGAGACACACTGAGTTACTACTGACTCTCGAGTCGCGAGTGAGCGGACGACATATTACAATCTATACAAGTCGGAAAGAGATATCAAATGAGATGTGTATCACTCATACTCTCACATTTTTTTGCTGTCGGTATCCGTGCACATAAAAATGACCACTAAGGCGCTTACAGATCCAATACTATAAGGTCGTTTTTTGCATAAAATGTTTGCACTAACAACTACAAAGCCGATGATACAAATGAAATGATCCAAATGAAACATATCAGTGTTTCGGATCACTTCAGTGAGCCAGATGCAAATGTTCCAATCGCAAAAATGATACTCATTACTCATTGCCCACGCCTATTGGGAAGTAGCTAGACTAGCTACGAGTACTACCTAGTCTGCAGTGTTGCCAACTTTATTTTTACGAACCCACCAAATGTGGTTTTCAACCACCAGAAAACCACTAATCCAACTCAACCAATCGTGCACGTTCAAATATATTTATATATTCTGGTAAATGTTGAACGTGTACTTGGCGTAACTTATTTTTCTGTACAATACGTAGGCACTTACTTATCCTATTCTTATTACAACTAAAACTTCATTTTTGTGTTAGCGAACATAATAACATATACATAAACTCACGCCTTCTTCCCATGGGGGTAGGCAGAAACTACAGAACGCCACCTGCTACGATCCTTACATACTCCTTTTGCCTCGTTTACATTCATACATCTGGTCATACACGCACGCCGGTTGCGAGTACTACGCACCTGACCTTTCTGAAGAACGTCACCAATAAGATCACTATATGTCTTCCTAGGGCGTCCCCTTCCGGCGTTTCCACTCACATCTGCCGTGTAAATACCTTTTATTAGTCGACTTTCATTCATCCTCTCAACATGACCAAACCATCTAAGCATACTCTTTTCAATTTTTGTCACTACATCTTCTTTTAAACCGCATCGTTGCCACATCATTTCTCAGTCTATCATTTATAGTCACACCACACATGCTTCGCAAGGAACGCATTTCCACAGCATTTATTCTACTTTCATGCTTCTTTTGCTATACCCAACATTCACTTCCATACATAAGCGTAGGCACCAGCACACCATTGTGAACAGCCAGTCGGCCCTTTTTGGACATTAACTGGTTGGTCACAACTGCATGTATAGCACCATTCACTTTATTTCCCGCATTTACTCTCCTTTCCACATCTTCATCTATCTTTCCATCCCTTGTAAACAGACTCCCCAAATATACAAACTCACTTACTTGCTCCACACTTTATAATTTATTTTCACATCACACATCGATACGTTCTCTTCTCTTTCAAACACCATGACCTTCGTCTTATTCACATTTATATTCATCCCTTTCATCTTGTATGCTTCATCCATGACAGTCACCATGTCTTGCAACTGTTCTGCTGACGATGCAAGTAGAACTTGATCATCTGCGTACAGAAGGCATTTGACAAGCAAATCATTCATCCTCAATCCGCACTCACCCTCTTTCAAATTTGTCAGACAACTATCCATGTACAAGTTGAACAGCCATGGTGACGCTACACAACCCTAACAACCCTCGAGATGCAGAACCAGTCCGTGTATGCCCCATTTATCCTAACACAAGCACTGGAATCCTTGTATAAAGATTTCAGTGCCCGTACCAAGCGCCAGTCCACACCGTACACCGACAGTGTCGACCACAGTTCCTCCCTCCACACACTGTCATAGGCCTTCTCCAAGTCAACGAAAGCACAGTAGACTTTCTTGTGCTTTGCCAGATGTTTTTCGGCTATGCACCTTAGGGAGAAGATCTGATCCGTACAGCCCATTCCCTCTCTAAATCCTGCCTGCACATCCCATATTTTCTCCTCTGTCACTCTTATCACACTATTTATTAAAACCTTTGCATACAATTTGCCAACAACACTCAAGACTAATGCCGCGGTAGTTTTTACACTCCTGCTGAGAGCCTTTTCCCTTATATAGTGGTACGATTACAGCCTTGCACCAATCATCCGGAACACGGCCATATCTCCAACACATATTAAAGATCCGGCACAACAGACTTGCTACCACCCCGTCACCGCCCTTCTGCATTTCAGCAGACACTTTGTCGTACCCCGCAGCTTTCCCAACTTTCATCCCTTTCAGCGCTCTTACAATCTTATCTATTTCTATTTAATTCTCTTCATCTACATCTGAGCTTGGGTCTTCAAAACTGGCGTCTGCCCAATTACCCACTCCTTACACACTATCCTGACAGCTAAATAAACTTTCAAAGTATCCCTTCCATCGTTCCAAGACCTTACATTCTTCGCTTAGTAAACATCCATCTTCTGCTCTTATAACATTCATACTCGATGTTCTTGTCACTCCGCGAGCCAATCTTACCTGTTTCCAGAACAGCTTAACATTGGTCCTGAAGTTTTCAGAGAACTTCCTGTTGTACTTTTCTTCCTGTTCATCCTTCTTCATTTTTACCATCTCTTTCACTTTCTTTTTCATTTCGGAGTATTTTTTCTTCACTCTTTCTAAGTCATCTGTCACATTCGTTACCTGATTCATCCTATTTTGGGCCTTATAGGCTAACAAATTGAGCCAGGCCTCTTTCTTTTTCCTCACTACCTCTTTTACTTCACCATCTACCCAAGAATCATTCGTTCTACTACCACATTTCCTCTGCGCCAAACCACATACTTTTGTGGCCACTTGCACCATACTATTTCTCGCTATATCACATACTTCTTCCAGGCTGTAATCGTTCGCATCATCAAATATTTTATCCGTCTTCACTTTTACTTCCCTCTTATATTCCTCTTTTACTTTCAAATCTTGCAGTCTTTCTACTTTTATTCTCTCTAGAGCAGTCACAGGAACTCGAACTCGGTGACGCCAATGTCTGAACAAACCATCCACCCGACTCATAACCAAGTAATGATCAGTACCTACATTAACACCCCGATATGCTCTAGTATCTGTCACTTTACTCTTTAATCTTTCATCCACAATCACAAAGTCGATCATACTTCTACTGTTTTGCCTTTCCCACGTATACCTGTGAACCTTCCTATGATTAAACATAGTGTTCATAATAGACAAATTCTTTTCTACACATATCTCTAGTAAATTCATCCCATTCTCATTCACCCTATCATCCCCAAATGCACCTAATACTTTTTCGTAGCCTTTTCTCTTCACACCAACCCAACCATTAAAGTCTCCAATCATAACAATCTTCTCGTTCGACCTACATCCATTTAATAAATCCCTGATACTGTCCCAAAATTCGTCCTTCTCCGAAGGTGAGCTTCCCATATCGGGTGCATAAACGCATAAAATAAATATAGAGTTCAGGCCCACCTTGGATCTTATCCATAGAATCCTGGGACTCACACAAACATAATCTTTCACACATTTCATCATCCGCTCGGAGAGGACAACCCCCACCCCCTGACAGGCCCTATGTGTCTCTTGAACACCGGACCAAATAGCGGTCAGAGAACCGTGTTTGGATATGTCCACTCCCTTTCTTTTCGTCTCATTCACACATAACACATCTATCCTTTTATCCTTCACCATCTCACACACCTCATCCATCTTATCATTTATACCCTCTGCACATTCAGCGTAGCTAAGCGACATTCCGCAGCTCGCTTTTCACCCCGTGAAAACAACTGACGTGGTATGTGGCGAGCATCACCGCCGCCTCCGAGTTGATTAGAATTTGAAAAACTCATTTAGTTCCCACGAAAAGCAGAGGAAAAAAAATCTGTCAACACTCTACAGAGCCCCGCATGTAGAGGTAAGGCTTGTTAGTGCCTGAAGACGCCCGATCCCAGACAACAGGCACGCTCGGGACTAGGCTCCCCCCTAGCCATGCAGCTCTCGGCACGGCAACCTTAGCTTGGGTCCGAGTCTTCTTCCCCTACACACAACACCAGCTTGTTATGTTGCGTAAGTTGGAGCGCGTCACAAGAATGCGTAGAAACTTCCATCAGTGTTTCAGGGTATACTAATCCCTGTATGTTGTATTTATCATAGTTTTTTGTTATACTTAACTAAGGTAACACAAATACGACATGCAGTGTTGATAGGTGCTAGGTCAACTAGATGGCCAGTACTCACAGGGAATCCCCGAAAACCACTATCTTAGTTCTGTTTTGTTGCCTACACAACAAAAAAAATATACACTTCTTTCAATTGTTCTTTCCTAACTAGAGTATCTTTGTAAATCGTGCTAGTATTTGAATGTCGTACCTAACCACTAACTGAAGCAGTCAAAGCCAATAGAAAAATCCACTAGCCACTAAAACCAACATTTATTCGCTAAAAAGAAAGTCTAAACCACCAGATCTAGTGGAAAATCCACTGAGTTGGCAACACTGCTAGTCTGTGGAACCTGATGTAATAGTCTATGCTGTGGAACGACTGCAAAACGTCAAACAAAACAAATGACAGCCTGTCATTCACTTAACGTTGCGGAAGTTTCACATAACGTTGCGGAGAAGTTCGTTTTACATGCCCTGTCACACTGTACACTTATTCTTCTTTTCACACTTTAATATAAAACCATAAATAAATCATAGCTAGTCATAAATTAATAAGTAAAGTAAAAAAAATACCAATTGGTTATTTTGAACATTAACATTCATTAACCACATGAAGAACAAACAAGTTTTTCGTATTTTTTGAAACGGAATGTGTGTAAAAGACGTTCCGTTTTCAAAAGTCTATTGAGAATGATAAACATAGTAACATTTTTTCCTGGCTTTATTTGAAAATTCAAATAAGCGATACGAAATAAGCAAAGAGAAATGCAATTTTTTAAGATATTTTACAGACGCGTTAGAAAATTTTCAGGTCAAGACTGAACATGATTCTTTTGCCCGCTTCAGAAAGAGGAGGTGAAAAAAAGCATAGGCAGTCAAGTAAATGAAACGACGTTGCTTTCTATAAGATTTATTTCTTATACTTTTATTAGGTATAAATCAGAACAACTTTGAAATGACATGTGCTACATTATTTATTTTTGTAAAAGTTGAACGGAATTAATTGAAGGTCCACATTGTGTTTATTTTATAATCGTTTTTAATAAAGACGGATAAAATAATCTCAGCCGAACGACCAACGTAGTCTTACGTGGCCCATGGGCGGCCATCAGTCAAACATACACTGTACCCATAATACTAAGAATACTTTTTCCCGTTCAATAAATTGCATGTTTTTTATTATTTAGACAGTGGTGCCGATTCTCTTGTACACCGAACTAAACTATCACTTAAAATTTTACACTTACTGTCAGCTGTGCTGTGAAGCTACCTTATAAGAAATAAATAAATAAAACTCCTTAAGTACTTTTGGCTATGAGAATCTTAAAGCTATTCCGCAAAAAAATATCACTAAATTTAAAAATAATTTTGACAGAACTAAAATCGAATTGTGACAATCGCGCGACTCCACGTGGTACTTGTTTGCTCTACCCCGTGAATTTTTTTAGGCTTTATAAAGGAGGTCGAAATTTTCATTATTTTTGTGATAGGACACACCGTTTTCGAGATATAAGCAGACGAAAAGAAAAAAAGCTACAGTACTGTTTTTGCACCGAGTCGAGATGTTGGTGTGAATTTTAGTTCATGCCAACTAATTTTATTCCACACCTTTTTAATCGCGATTAAAAATAGTCAGATTTAGAAAATCTAAATTTTAGGTGAAAAACGTCAAATTTACAATAGCCAAATTAATTACCATTTTCACTCAGTGCCATCTTAGTGCTGTCAAACTATAGTTAAGTTGTGTCACTTTAGTCAATTTCAGAATGGGAAATCGTTGTTTGACAGGAATAAACTAAATTTTGGTGATTTTTAGTCTAGTTTAGAGGCATTTGTGACAAGAGAACCGGCACCAGTGTTCTGTTTTTAACAATGTTTTCAATATAAACACCCACACAAAAATGTATGAGGTTCTGTCCACAGTTCATACAAATTACTTACTAATTATACTAAAACAATACATCATTACGTACTAATCACTAGGTACTGAGTTTACATGAAAACAATTTTTAGAATGATTTCTAAAGGAGAGAACTATTGAAATAATACTGGAAGTGTACTGGAATAACAAATGTAAGGCTAGGTTCAAACTAACGTTCCCAAACGCGACTTGAAGTGGTGACAAAAGTATGGACTAGGCCTTCATTGTGGTAGAATTGCAAAACATTACAAAATATTATGCAATAACTCTAATGAATAACATTAATATACAGTGTCGCTAGGTATGATGTACACAGCTTCATTTATCGTGTACCCCTCACGCATTACGATATCAGAAAAGGGGGGGTTTGTAAATATAAATACTTACTGCATACTGCATTTTAGAGCACATATTGGCTGTAGGTAAGTAAGTATACTTATTTAGAATAATCTAGAATAAACTAATTGACGGTTTTGAGAAACCTATTTGCCACGTGATTTATGAAAATTTCAAGGAAAAATAAACATTATCAGATTTTTTTTTCAATTTTATTAGCCACGCAATTTAATTTTGAAAAAAATCTAAGGGCCCTTAGATTTTTTTCAGTGTTATTATAGAAGATGGGCCAGTCAAATGAAAGGTTCTAAAATCGAACCACTGGTTGGGCAAATTGCGATTAAGCTATAGGGATAGTTGGATCAAAAATTCTTATTTCAAATGGCTCTAGTTTCGTCAGTGCATACATTCTTTCCGTGCCGGATCTAGACACCCATTCCCCAGTCCAAGTCGCATCGCTCCATCAAAAACCTACGGTAACTAACACTTTTCACTATAGGGCTTCAACGGCTTAAAATCTGCATTCCCGCTCAAGTAGGCATCGACGAAATTTTGGACCGAGTCCGTGGTAATCTCATCACCATTCTTCATGGTCACCATGCGTTGTTTGGGGAAATCTATGGAGGTAAGCAAGGGGACCGCGTCATCCAGACCTATATGTTCCCTTAGCATGTCTGCGCTGTCGGTGCCATCGATGCCGATGTAAAACATGACGTGTTTGAAAGGCTTCTTCTTCATTCTGGAGTGCCGAGACGTCGGGTAGTCAAAGTCCATGGTCTCGTCGTCCGAAGAGTTCTGGTAGGGACAGAAGCCAGGGAACTGGATGCTGCATTCATCGTAGTAGGATTCCGCCGAAGGTGTTATCACGGACTCGGCGAATTCTATTTCTGAGTCTTCGTCATCTGGAAAGCACAAAGGAGTGTGATTACTTTACGAGTAAGTGCGTTAGGTTCAGGCTTCCAGATGTTGTATTAAGTTCCATAATATAGTAAACTATAAATGCACCTGAGAGTTGCTGGTTCAGAATCCAGATTAGTACTTAAATAGTTACAACGTTAGAAGGTCTGGTCATCATCTCACTATGCTATGGTAACGACACCGGCCAGCCTATTGTTAGATAGCAAGGTACTTAGCGGGGCCGACGGTCAGTCTAAGCTGGGTGAAGTTTTTTTCGTATCACATTTAAAACTTACCGATAAACAGAACGACTGCTGGGTGTCGCGCCATCTTCAGGAGCGCTTGCTCAGTCAGTACCGATACCGGCCGCTGCGCCCACGGGAAATTCTGGCAACATAGAAAAATAAATTTTGTTGAGAAAACACATAAAGAGTAATTTTTCCCGCTATATCCGAAATTCCCGGGAAGTACAAAGAGCCTTCAAACGAAGGAGACTAGTTCATTTTACAAGAGAAACCGGATCACTGAGAAGTCCTAATGTGCTCTGGCTTTGGACTGGACGATCTCGTCTCGATTTTTGGCGTAAGACACAACAAACCTAGACGGAGGACGAGAATAGCCTCAAAAAAACTTATTTTATCGAAAAACTATGCATACCATAGACGTTTTATTATTGGGCTGTTATCTAGCCTATCTGAGCTCACTGCTGGATCTAAACCTGTCCCAAGTTGATCAGCAACACCCGCCTCCGCCTTCCACCTCCAGTTAGACAATTAGCTCAGGTTCGCACGCGCGATTTATTAATGCGATAATATTTTATCGCGCGCTAGATTTCCAACTCTCGGTGTTGAGCCGAGCATTGAGAATCCAACAGAGTGCATCCCAGAGCGTAAAAAAATACACAGTTGGACTTTCAACTGTCGGCGCTAAGCAGTGGGTACGTTGAAAATCCAGTGCGCGATAAAAAGTCGCCCGTGGGCACTAGGGCTTAGGTACTTACGAATCCAAGCGGATCAGCCGACAGATGTTGCCTCCCATTCGCAGTGAGGATCTTTCCTGTTCCGTCCGTGATGACCAGGGCCGGTATACCGGCAACCCCTAGCGCTGCCGGCATGGTGAGGCGCGCGTCAGTTGCTGACCAGGGCACGGAGAGGGCACCCACAGAGGACACAGATTGTACTGTGCGGTTGTAGGACTGTTCGCTCCTGAAATGAGGGAAATAGGGTGTTATATAGGGCGTCCCACGGATATGCCACATGGGGGGAAAGTACCTTGAATATTGTAGATGGAACATTTTACTGAAAGAAGACATTATTTGAATTTAAAAAACAATTTAAACTGCATTCATAGATATTTAAATAATTACATGGTTGAACCGGGAATCGAACCCGTTACATGAGAAAAATAATCAACCTGTAGCTTTATCTTACCGATCGAAAGGCTTCATCATAAGGATTATTTTTTGCTAAATAACATAGTATCACAAATAAAAGGAAGACCATGAATTTTAACATTTGATGTGAAATTTTGTTCAGAAAAAGAGTGCGACTTTGTATTCAACAGGAAGGGACTCATTTTGTGCATTTAATAAATTGATTAATTTTGTATTAAAAATGTTAAAATTCATGGTGTTCCTTTTATTTTTGACACTATGTTATTTAGCAAAAAATAATCCTTATGATGAAGCCTTTCGATCGGTATGATAAAGCTATAGATTGATTATTTTTCTCGTGTAGGTAACGGGTTCGATTTCTCGGTAAAATGTTCCATCTACAATATTAATATTCAAGGTACTTTCCCTACATGTGGCATATCCATGGGACGCCCTGTATATACAAGGTGTAACATAAATAATGCACAACCTATTGAGGGGTCATTGTACTCATCATTATGTACAACTTCTACTATGGGACCAAACCTGAAATCGCGAAAAAAAATTAGCTGCTTCCTACATTTATGTTCGCACAACTCGTCAAAATGCTTAAGGCTCCTACATACAGGCGCGACGCGCGACGCAAATCGCGCGCGATACAAAGGCACCGCTCGCGTCGCGGGACACGCGCGGTGCCTTTGTGTCGCTTCGCGTGTCGCACCTGTTTGCAGGAGCCTTTATACTTGTGTCTGTGTGCGTGCGTACATTTGTTATGTGACCACACTTTTCTCCGACAATCAGTATACCTATTTATAACAAATAAACAATGTATTATACATAATAGTAAAAATTCAGTGTAGCTACATAATTATGTATTATGATTACAACATAATATTCTAATTGGGGTGTTTGGTAATAATGCGTTAATTCCGGGACGTGTTGTATAATAGATTTATAAGAAAAGTAATTCATGATGCGTCATCAGTCGGGAGAGAGTCTGCAGAAAACTCCAGACATACCTACCCTGTGTCGTACTCACAAAACTACAAAAACTCCAGACATACCTACCCTGTGTCGTACTCACAAAACTACAAAAACTCCAGACATACCTACCCTGCGTCGTACTCACAAAACTACAAAAACTCCAGACATACCTACCCTGTGTCGTACTCACAAAACTACAAAAACTCCAGACATACCTACCCTGTGTCGTACTCACAAAACTACAAAAACTCCAGACATACCTACCCTGTGTCGTACTCACAAAACTACAAAAACTCCAGACATACCTACCCTGCATCGTACTCACAAAACTACAAAAACTCCAGACATACCTACCCTGCGTCGTACTTACAAAACTACAAAAACTCCAGACATACCTACCCTGCGTCGTACTCACAAAACTACAAAAACTCCAGACATACCTACCCTGCCTCGTACTCACAAAACTACAAAAACTGCAGACATACCTACCCTGTGTCGTACTCACAAAACTACAAAAACTCCAGACATACCTACCCTGTGTCGTACTCACAAAACTACAAAAACTCCAGATATACCTACCCTGTGTCGAGCTCACAAAACTACAAAAACTCCAGACATACCTACCCTGCGTCGAGCTCGCAAAACTACAAAAACTCCAGACATACCTACCCTGCGTCGTACTCACAAAATTACAAAAACTCCAGACATACCTACCCTGCGTCGTACTCACAAAACTACAAAAACTCCAGACATACCTACCCTGCGTCGTACTCACAAAATTACAAAAACTCCAGACATACCTACCCTGCGTCGTACTCACAAAACTACAAAAACTCCAGACATACCTACCCTGCATCGTACTCACAAAACTACAAAAACTCCAGACATACCTACCCTGCGTCGTCCTCACAAAACTACAAAAACTCCAGACATACCTACCCTGCGTCGTACTCACAAAACTACAAAAACTCCAGACATACCTACCCTGCGTCGTACTCACAAAACTACAAAAACTCCAGACATACCTACCCTGCGTCGTACTCACAAAACTACAAAATCTCCAGACATACCTACCCTGCGTCGTACTCACAAAACTACAAAAACTCCAGACATACCTACCCTGCGTCGTACTCACAAAACTACAAAAACTCCAGACATACCTACCCTGCGTCGTACTCACAAAACTACAAAAACTCCAGACATACCTACCCTGCGTCGTACTCACAAAACTACAAAAACGTGAGACGGTACAGCACCCTAATTGCGTAACACACTATCAATCAGAATCTGAATCATTTTGATGCAAATTGCTATTGTTTCTTAAGGTCGAAAAATTTGTCTGCTCAACAACGTAAATAGCGCAATGAATGTTGTTGAACTGTCAAAATGAAACCGATTCCTACTGACAGTATGTTACGCAATTGTCCCGCTGATCAGAGCTAAGATATGGACAAAAACCAGAGCCAAATGGGCCAGTCATGAATGATCTTATCGTATTAAATGTCCACCTATAACGCAATAAGGATAGCTTATGTTTATTTGCCTCGCTTAACGCCACAGTACCACGTTTCTGCTCTTAATCAGTCCCCAGCTTTAAAAATACTGTTTCATTAAAGTTATTTAATTACCGTAAGTACCCAAAATATGATTTACGTTTTCATTTTCACCTGCTAAGTACCTAAATAAAAGGAAATTTATTTACGATAACGCCTTCTGAATTAATTACGAATTCGTTCTCTTTCAGTATTCACGGCCCATAAAAGTTTCATTCCATCGTTAAAATAAAATATGACGTCTTCATAACATCGAATGGTGAGACCAATAAATAAAATCGTTTCGGCGTTTTATTTAAAGCTATAAAGTAGCTTGTACATCACGAGTAAGCCCCGCTACCCTCGTGGCCTCGAGCTACAAGCTTAAGCGATACGCGACTTGCGACGCCACTTAGTGGCGTCGCAAGTCGCGTATCGCTTAATCGTATCGCTTCGCGTATCTATACAAGGTGTTTTTTTTATATGTCATAACTCTGGGGTATGTTAATTAAAAATTAAATAAATTAATAAAAAAATAATTGGTCTTATTTTTGTGGCAGTTTAGGCGTGTACTTAGTCTGATATCGAAAATTAGTCAATTGATCAATTCTCCTAATGGAGACTTTTCATCAATTTTGAATTTAAACTATGTTAGATAGGCCATATTATCTAATTATATGTAGGTATTGGTAGATCTATATATAGTCTGTTCCAAAAAGTACCTAACGGGTGACAGGGTAAACAAACCCTGTTCACTTAACATCCTTAGCAGGTAGGTACGTTTTCTGATCCATAGACTATACTATCGATAATGTAAACGCGCGCGTTGAAGTTCTCCTCAATATGAAAGGAAAAAAAGCAATATATAAATCACTCGAGAAAATAGTGCGAGGCAAGCTTCTACGTCGTCGGTCTCCCAAGAAACTTGATTGTAACATACATAAATAAATTGTTATTTTCGAGTCCCATCCCAGTGCGGGATTGTGTTTATAAATCCCGGACCAAGTTGGGTGCAATGAATACGGATTAGGACGGGATTGCTAGTTGTGAATTCTTGATCTAGGATTAAAGGAAATATACTGTTTTGCTTTTTCTTCAAGTTACCTATGACGTTTTGGTTTAGTTATCCCAAGTTGGGATAACGATAAAAAATTGTCAACCCTACGACAAGGCAACCGCCTTTTGACGAATTTGAAATAAAAATAAACGATCGCAAATCGCAATGATGGCACATGAGAGTTTTCGGCATTGTCTCTGGCATGACAACACAATCTCTATATGTACATTGTACTATTATATCATTGTATCGCATCGTCGTAATCGCGTACCGTATCGCGTTGTACCGTTGCGTTGCGCGTTGTATTACGATACAAGGATCTTTTGCCACGCGGCCAAAATCAGAACTAACGCCGCCATCATGTTTTTAGGGTTCCGTACCTCAAAAGGAACAAACGGAACCCTTACCCTTAACCAGGGGGTCTACTCCCTAAGCACGAAGTCCGTAGTTTCGGCCTTAGTTACGGGCGTTTCCGACTCCGTAACACCTACGGAATATGATCCGTTCGGTTTCCGAACTAAGAATGAATGACGACACGATTTTACAGTTGCCCCTACGCCCGATGTGTATTTACCCATTCGAAAATTTTAATTTTACTCTTGTTTTGACGGATTAACTACTATCGGACGGGCCCGTATCTTCGTTGACGGACTTAGGGAGTAGACCCCCTGAACCGGAACCCGGTGTGGTTTTTTTTTAATGTTTGGTACCTCAGTACTCCGTCATTTAAAAGCCGATTTGGAAAATTCTTTTTTTATGTGAAAGAACATACATCCAGATTGGTCACATTTTTATCAAAATCTAGTTCTGATGATAGGATCTATGAGGAATTGAGCGAACTCCTCAAATAATCTAGGCATATACATAGCGATTTGGGTATTTTCATCAACAAGTCAAGCATTTGCATTCAGAATGTATCATCTTTGGGAAAGTACTCGTAGAACTGATGAAGAAGACCACAGAAGGCCACGGGAACTCCTCAATGATAAATATTTCACGGGTGGCGATAAGATATCTCGATTAAGATAGTCAAGCGACTATGACGAAGCCAATTTAAATAAATGGTTCTGATGAAAATGGTACCATCGAACTGATCTGATGATGAAGCCGGAAGGTAGACACCGGAACTCCGTAATAAAACAATGTATCCTAGTCGTGTTTGGGCTTTTTGGAATTGTCATGAGATGTACTCTGGCTATAAACGATTTTAATGGTAATATGCTTCACATTGCGCTACTTGAGTCCTATGTTATGAATGACCTTGATTGTCAGAAGACAGATTTCGTCAACGATCTGTCGTCGTGTGGTTTATTTAATAATTTGCTGGTGACGGCGTCCAAACCTGATAAAACTACGCCTTCCAAACTTCCGACACGACTTAGCGCGACATAATTATATTTGCCTTTTTGCTTTTTGCAAAGTTTTTATTTGAAAGGATAGTTAGTTAGCTTACTCCTGATGTGGTCGCATATTTTGGTCAAATTCTGATGAGTGGTTTTTGAGTTAGGTTCAATAATACATATATTTATCCATTTAGTGTATGTTGATGATGTTAAAATAACTTCCTGTCACTGTTATTTACTTAACAAGTAGTGGGGTGGGGTAGGTACCACAACTAAAAGTGGAAAATAAAAACTTATTTATAAAAAAAAAACAACCGACTTCCAAGAAACACACTACAAAGTGAAAAATAACTTTAATTTCGGAAGTCGGTGGCAAAAAACGGAAATACTAAACCAAAAACACCGACTTCCAAAATTAAAGTTATTTTTCACTTTGTAGTGTTGTTTTTTGGAAGTCGGGTGTTTTTTTTTATAAAAAGTTTTTAAAATAGGTCCACTCGGTCAAAAGTTATTTCTTATTTGTTATTAGAGCGTAACTGGCATAATTATAACTAAACAAAGTCCTCCCGCCGCGTCTGTCTGGCTGAACGCGATAAACCCAAAAACTACTTCGGTGAGTGTGCTCAAGAACTCCACGACCTCATTCCGCCGGCCCCCTTCTACCATCGGACATCTAGACGCACTGCAGATTACCATCCTTACCTAGTTGCTATTCCACCAATTCGCACTAAGCGTTTCCAAATGTCTTTTGTGATGCGCACAGCAAAGGAGTGGAACTCTCTGCCTGCGTCTGTGTTTCCAAACGCATAGAACCCCGATCTCTTCAAAGTAAGAGTGAACAGGCTTCTTCTGGGTAAGCTCGATCCATCGTTGACTTTGTCTCTGTCATCTCTGACCTAGACTAGAGTCAAGAGCAAACCTATCTTAAATAAAAAAATAAATAAAAAACTACCGAACGGATTTTCATCCGGTTTTCACCAATGGACGGAATGATTCATGAGGAAGGTTTAGGTGTATAATGCCTTCAGGTTTTGTATAAATTGGCTGAAATATTTTGATATGATGATTGTTGAAGATGTCGGAAAAAATCATGCCGACTGGGAGCTTTCTGGCATGCGCCGCGCAAACCAATAGAGTATTACGGAATATAGGATACTTTTAATCCCAGTAGTACATTCCCGTGGGATATTTTCCGCCATCCACGCGGGCGACGACGCCGCGGGCAAAAACTAGTTTTTATAATTTTAAAATAAATTGTTTTATTTATGAAAATAGACGAAAATTAACCATATCGCACAAACTATTGAGCCTAAAATTTTGTAAAAAATACAGACAATCGTTCTATACTTACAAACTTACATTTGCAGCTGGAATGTATGGGAGAACATGTTTTTCAACTACAATGTTAAGTTTGTTCTTGGGATAATTCTTTCTCTTCTTTCTTCATCCTAATTACGGAACCCTTCTAAGTGCGAGGTCCGACACGTGCTTGCCCGGTTTTTTCAATACAATTTCACAAAATATGTTTACCAGCAAACTCCGCCCAGCCAGTCAGTGTCATTGACCGAGTAAGTTAAAATTTGGTACACATATGAATTTCATCCACAAATAAAAGAATTTTGAATGTCATTCAGGTGCCTAAAGATCCTGGCAGCCATCACTCTAGCTTGCTCGAGTGACCACTTCAGTACCCTAATTGCGTAACACACTATCAATCACACTTTGAATGATTTTAAAGCATATTGCGAATCCATTGCTTCATATGTTCGCAAAATTTGTCTGCCCAACAACGTAAATAACGCAGTGAATGTTGTTGAACTGTCAAAATGAAACCGATTCCTACTGTCAGTGTGTTACGCAGTTAGGGTGCTGGTCAGGCGCATTTGCCGTCAAACATAAAAAACTCACCTACTAGTCTACTACGGTCTGTTCCGCATCGTCACACATCACTGAGAGTGGAATAGGGGGAAGATAAGTGCCATCGCCTGCATATAAATGATAGCATTCACGCAAATATCAAGTTAGTTGGCGCAACAATAAATTACATTCACTGTCACTGTCAGCGGGGGCGGGAGTGATCAAATTGCTTTTTTTACGACGCAACTTCATGCTGTAGTTGTAGTGTTGTGCCTGGTGGACGAATTACGGGATATATCGGGATATATGAAGGTTGGGATTAAAAAAATATAGTATACCTACACTGATTTGTATCGTAATGATGAAATGTTTGCATGCCTTGTCCACACTGGTATCATCTTGACATATCCAGATCAAGCGTATCGTATCGAGTATTCATATCCTAAGTATGTACGCCAATCTCGACCATATTATAGGATCACAAGCCATGTTGTGCCAAATACCGCGACTATATCGTCGTATCGCGTATCTGCTTATCGTTCTGTATACAGGGTGTATCAGAAAGGTGTGGTCAAATTTAAGGGTGTGATACAGACCATCAAACTGAAAATTTTCTCCATGGGACCAACATCGTCATCGCGAAAAAAATATCAACTGTCCCATACAAAACTTCAATACCTATTCGACCCGAATGTATGGGAGGGCTTATTTTTCGCGATTACGATGTTGGTAATTATGACCTCACCGTTCTGCGTTCTGCTCCTTTCCTTTCTGTTCACCGTACCTCGAATGAAGCAAGTTTGGTCGCCGATTACATGCAAACATCAATTTACTAGCTGATTTCCGATACTTTGCCATCCTAAATGTAAACATTTCATTCTTCGCTTGTAATTTCACAAAGCTACTTAAATTGTAGCTTTTATATAAGCATAGTAACATGCTAAATGCACATTTTACAGCTTCTATGTCATATTATAAATTAAAGTCGCTTTTCGTGTCTGCCTGTGTGACTGCATTGTTCTTCAAAACTACGCACCGGATATTGATGCGGTTTACACCATCATTTAGAAAATGTATTCCTATTAATTTAATATTAAGTACCGTAGTAGTAGTTAGCTTAGAGGAGCTCGTGGCTAAGTAATATCAGCCGCATGGGTCGATCCATCAGGTTAAGCTGCGCTTGCCGGGGTTGGTCCGTGGATGGGTGACCATCTTTACATACCGAGACTCCTCCGTGCCTCGGAAAGCACGTTAAGCCGTTGGTCCCGGCTGTCATTCGTGGATCTTTGACAGTCGTTACGGGTCGTCAGAAGCCCGAAAGTCTGACAATCAGTCTTACCAAGGGGTATCGTATTACCCAGTAACTGGGTTGTGGAGGTCAGATAGGCAGTCGCTCCATGTAAAATACTGGTATTCAGCTGCATCCGGTTAGACTGGAAGCCGACCCCAATATAGTTGGGAAAAGGCTAGGCAGATGATGATGATGACCGTAGTAGTAGTTAGTAGTGTAGTACTTAACTTACCTACACATAATAAAGAAATCCTCAAGTTTTTCAAGCCGTAAAAATCGCGCGAAGCAGGGGCATGTCGGTAGTAACTAATAAATTGAGTTAGGTATATTTTGGAAGACGATAAACCTACTTCATCGTTGTCACTTGTCAGCAGGATCGCAGTTAACGATCACATTACTTTTTTTACGAGCGTAACTTTGAACAATATTATTATGATGACAGGTGGTGGTAAGTAGCCATTTTATATTGATGAATAGATATCACCTTGTCTTTATGTTGGTGGCGAAAAAACAATAATTTAAGGTTTTAAGAAGCGGGACAACAGCAAAGATTTTATTTGGAAAACTGCCATTATCACCGATTTCTACTATGTAGAAGTACTACTTAGTCAAACAAGCGTCAATATTTTTCAAAGTTCGTAGCTAAACAATCGTTGAACATCATCTTTATCACTTTGGCTCGGGCGCCGTCAGTAGGGACTGGTCATCTCTTAGCTGCCACGGCTTATTTTAATTTTTGAATCGTTTTTGGTTTTTACCTTTTTGTTGCGGACGCTTTTAACGTGCACGTCTTTCTACATTGTTCTGAAATACTTAATTTCAACATGAATGATGTAACCAATATTTTGTAACAATATTTTGATTTAAACGAGTATCCGTGGAGTTTCTTGCCAGTTCTTCTCCATAGAGATCTTCGCTTTGGAATGGGCAACTAGCTTCAACTTTCTGACTTACTGACCGACTCTTTGACAATTTAAAAGTGCCTGTAATTGGTTTATTTGAAATAAATGCTTTAAGTTTGAGTTTGAATTTGAGCTCTGGCCTCGAAGTTTGTTATGGCTTGTTAGTTATGGCACATGATTCCAGCAAATGATGTGTTTATGTTTCGCTATAAAATTAAAAATTATTTATTTAAAATTAGGCTGACAATCAGAACCAAGTGAACGTAAAAATTATAATACATAAGACAGTCCATCAAAACGCCCGTTCTTCACCATTTCCTAATGCTTTAGTTGGGAAGAAGTGGCGCAATAAACTCCCCAGCAGAAACGGCTTTAGATTGTCGATATGAAATCGACATTCTTTACGAAAGTCTGTCTAGCTAACATACATATTTCATAACCACATTAATATTGGCTGGCTCTCAAAGTTCCCACAGAAAGCAATATTTTAAAACAAAACACATTTACAACACGCGGTTGAGACTAAAGTCTCGATGACTGTAACTGCTGTTGCGTTTGAGTTTAATGTAAAAAGTTTGTCACTACAGGCAGACAAACGACTTCCTGACGAGCGACGGCTTATCTGCTTGATCTTCATGTAATGGAGTGTGGACTATGGAGCGCCTGACATGGTTTTGAAGCTGCCCAAAATGAAATCGATTTGCAGTTGAAAACTTTGTCAGCCTTGTATCGGGTCATCGAGTGGCAGTCTTAAAGCTGTACCTGCCTACGTCAGAAGAGGCATATGCTCAAGTTATTGCTATTAAGATTGACGATATTGGTTTTGGGCTTTGGGTAAAACTTTGGAAACGCGAAAGATTCCTTCCAAGATATTGAAGTATTTAATTAATTTTGGTAGGTACCTAACAGGGGCGTAGCTTTCATACAACCTGATTCCTATCGGCTTTCCTTCGGAACAACCACTCTTCAATGTCTACTATTGCCAAATAATATGGTACGCCTGTGTGTGTAACTGTGTATCACATCACATTACATAATTGTATTTAATACTAGTTTAATATAGCATAAGATTAAAAACCTACAATTTGTTGTCCGAGTTTATGAGGACTGAACAATTTTTTCTTCGGCTTCCCTCTAATGATAATTTTAGCTGCGCCACTGGTACCTAATTAATCAAGAAACGTTCTAATCTGGAATTATTCCAGGTCAGACTTTGGATTATTAACACTGAGTTAAAATACTAAAATCTTAATTAATACCTAGTGTAGTATCTTCAATAATATCTATTGTACTTATTAGATTTTCAGAAGATCATAGAGCGCAGAGATACCATAAATAATACAAAGAGTTTATCTTTTGTTTTCAAGTCACATTCGACCCCGGATCGAGCTTAACCCTATTTCTTTCAGATAAAATAACATACTGTGAAATCACTTACAAAAAAAATAAAAAAATATACATAAAGGTTGAAGTTAAAAGTGGTGGGGTCGCGTGGTGAGCACCGAGAAGCCAGGAATGCAGCAAGCGGTAGGTGATAGCAGGCAGGGAGGCGCAGAAGCGCTCTACGCCAAGCCGGGGACGGGCGTCGGCGATATCCCTCACACTCAGCCGGGTGACCGTGTTGGTCCACGCAGGAAATATTCCCACGACGTCGGTGGTCCCATCGTCCAAGAATGGACACAGTGTAGGGCGGCGGTTTCCTACGCCACGCCGCTACTAGAGGGGCGTCCTCATGCCGTGTAATGAGGCGTTGGGAGTCCGGGCAACGGCGTCCATGCGCCGAACAGCTGGATTACCCCATGGACGACTTTGAGCTGGTCGCCGGTGCTCACCGGGATGAGGTTTGAGCTCGTCGCCGGTGCTCACCGGGATGAGGTTTGAGCTCGTCGCCGGTACTCACCGGGATGTAATAAAATTCTTTTGAAGACTTAAAGACTGAAAGTAGACTACCTTATTTGGCCTGACGGCCCATATTTATAAGAGTAAAAAGTACTTATCTTAATTCAAAATCATTTAACTTATTCATAATTGATAGTCGGCCAGAATCAATAAAGCGGCTTACGGTGAAGACCAGACTGACCTTATAATACTAGCCTTACAAAAGATTCGTTGACAATTTAGAACATAGAAAAAGAAACATGGCAGATCACAATTTATGATGAAAATGTCAACGAATGAAAATATTGTGTTTTACAAAAATAGAGAATTACTCGGTAATGTAAAATAGTTTTAGAAAGTATGTTTTGTAAAGTATTAGTTTTATTGAGTGTCCTGTGACTTCAGATCTGAAAATATAGGTACAGGTTACGCTCGTAATAATAGTTCTATGGTACAGGTAACAGGAATTATTGAACACAACCAGCCCTTTTACTGCCAAATATATAAATAAACTAAAGGATGTAGATTCTGTGAAGCGGAATACCACAATACTTATTCAAAATTGAGTTTATTCGTAACCGTATCTATATCCAGTTAAATAAGTAAGCCATATTCTCTCACAGTCAACATCTCGACGATACTTTCCCGCCATAATTCACTTGCGCGCCATTACTTTTCGGCGCCATGACACCCGTCGAAATTAAGCGTAACAAAATAAAACATGCATTGTGTAGAAAGTTTACTTCTTTTTCGTAATAAAAGAAGATTAGCATGTCCATGGGAGCTTTTAGATTAAATTTTTGTTGGAATGAAATTTTGTTTGAGATCTAATATTGTTGAGCAAGTTAGGGAGTTCGTAATGTTTTCTTTTGCGTATAAAGGAATAAAATTGAATTTGTATTTCGTTATTTTTATGTTGGTTGTCTATCTGAAAGTTGTGATAGTCGGAGAGAAAGAGATTTTGTACTCTGTGCATGCCAAATCAGGCAAAGAAAATATTTGTCTCAAATCATCATCTGCCTTGCCCATAGAAATTATATCGATGGCATAGCCTTTTCCCTACTATGTTGGGGTCAGCTCCCACTCTAATAGGATGCAGGTGAATACCAGTAATATACAAGCCTACAAGGTGGAACAGGACGATTAACAATCCTTTAAACCACGTAAAGAGAATCATGTTCTTTACCCGTATTCAAAATATCAATCAAATCTAATGAATACTTTAGCCACAGGAAATTATTTTTCAGTTTCTTATTTTTCAACATGATGTAGATCTGAGTCCGTAACAATAGGTAAACATTGCCGCCGCCGCGCCCCGCACCCCGCACCGCACCGTTGGTCAGTGACTGTTCGTAGGTAAAGCGTGTTTACTTTTTATGCAGTTGCTTCTGCTATTTATTTTGTTTGAAAACTGCAATTTTTAATATTTCCATTAACTACTAATCTTCGTGTTTTAAAATGTTTCGATGGACTAGTACTGTGCTCGTTTTAATTTAATGTCGTACGTCCAGATCCACATTGTAAATGGAGCGACTGCCTACCTGACCTCTACAACCCAGTTACTGGGTAATACGATAGTACCCCTTGGTAAGACTGGTTGTCAGACTTTCGGGCTTCTGACGAGTCCCCGTAAAACGACTGTCAAAGATCCACGAATGACAGGAACTTCATATTTGCCCATGCTACACAAAAGTATTTCACGAGCATTTATTCTCTATATCCGAATCCCTTTTATCCTAACCCTTACGCATTCTAATCCTATATCTATTAGATATGTTTGTTTATGTTTTTTATTAATATTGCCTAAGGGTGAGTTATGAATAAGGGTGGGTCTACATTATGAAATGGCCTACCCTATTTCGCTTAGGTTATGTGGAAAGCGACGAAGGGATTATTATTAGACGGATGGACAGAGCGTCCACCTGTGTCCAAATTATTTAATACTGACATCACTAGCCTACCTAGCCTAAGTTATGATGGAAGTTAGTTGAGAGACCCGATTTTCACCAAACGGTAACTGGAGAGGAGATGTAACAAAAGCTATTTCGTAAATAAATAATTATGAAACAGTACACTTAATTTAACTGTCTAGATCACACGCAGCGACTCGTTGGCGATTTTAAAATATCTCGTCCACACATAGATTTTGACATCACTGGCGACAAATAGGCCGGCTGACACACGGCTGCAATTACTGAGGAAGAAAGCCTTCTTATTTTAAAAGAAATTCCAGTTTTGTTTTTAATTTACGGTAAGTCCACCCTGTTCCCCTGAATACCTGATACCCAGCAAGAGCAACCCAGTGTCTACATTGTAAATTCGCGGTTGCCCTGCGGTCTGTGGTTAGTAACTCGGTGCATGCAGGTTACCAGATTATTAATGGTTTGTTCCACGTTCATTACTGTTTTACTGTGTGGTTGGAAGTATTGTTTTAGGTTTAAGCATTACGAGCAGAGTTTGTTCGGTGATGCTATGTGAAAATACTTACTTAAAAAAATATTCTTCCAAAGTCTAATATTTTAGTCATCAAGATAAACTTTTTCTTCTAAAGGCGAACTTAGATACTGGCGAGCTTAAAATGAAGACCTACAGTTTACTACAAGATCTCATTAAAAAAATATTATCAAATCCAATTAGACCCAAGGGTGGACTTCAGAGGTAAGAAACTATAAAACTGTGGCTGCAAAGTTTAGTACCCTGCCTAATTAACAATATCAGACAAAA
Organism: Fissipunctia ypsillon; assembly: GCA_947568875.1. Taxonomy (NCBI): domain Eukaryota; kingdom Metazoa; phylum Arthropoda; class Insecta; order Lepidoptera; family Noctuidae; genus Fissipunctia; species Fissipunctia ypsillon. The sequence goes on from OX387662.1 coordinate 20,181,745, forward strand.
TAGCGCTTTTAAAGGGTAGTTAAAGAGCGCCATCTCGCTTTAATATTAGAACTTATTGAAGTAGATTTAAAATTGAAAGCAAAGCTTGGTGTGGTCTTCATTGATGTAGCGGCTGCAAGGAATATCTACGCTGTAATTGGATTTTTCTCTTAGAAATCCTGGTAGCAGCGGGTATTGGAATTGTGGCTGGTAATGGTGCCTTTCACCTTGAGGGCATTCATATTTTCGTAGAAGAAATGTGGAGAAAAACTTTAATACGCTGTTTTACAATAGTGTTCAAGTTTTTTTTTTTAATTTTGTGTTCTTTCTACCGTGAATAACTGAATAATAAAAAGTTGAATCTTAGCTTTGCTTTTCCCCGGAAGCTTAAGTAGGTAGAGATGTATCTACACAAACCAGAAAGAGGTTTTTTCCAAAGCAAACATTGTTTGGTACTTACACCTACCTCGTACCTACTTACCTAACTACCGTTTTTTTATCATTCACGAATATGACTATAGGTACTTTGTTAGATTAATTAAATCCTCTTCTACCGTATTTCACCTCCCCTTTACCTTCAATAACGAAGGACTATTATATCTATTCTGTGACTAAGGGCACAAAAGTAAAACATTGAGAATGCCTTCTATGATTTTACTTTTAAGAAAAGTCAATGAAAACTGGCCTAGAAATGATCTCCTCTTTCAACAAAACGACGACGATCTTGCAGTTAGAATCTGAGTTGAAAACTGCAATAGTCACAGCTAGCACGGCAGCCATTGAATTTGATTCCCTTCTCTACGGGATTATATCTATGAACTGCCACGAGGGGGCGCTGGTGGAGCGGGCTAACGCCATAAAACTGTGATAACGTTCAAAGTGAGGGGACTATGAAGATGGGTAGGTAGAGAAAACCCACTCTGTACAAAGCTTAAAACTAAGGAGGGTTTATAAACTAGGTACTTTGAAACTAATCTTTTCTGGAAAACATCATATTTTTAAGGAACTTATTCTTAGTTCTTAATGAGTGGGAAGTTTTCTAAGCTCTAGAAATAAAGCTGGATAAATATGATAATCGATTTTGATGAGGTCATCAGGGCCAGAGAGATAGAGATTGTAATTTTGTGCTCGAGGTAATTGTCTATAAGAACTTTGTTCGACATTTAAAATCTCTCGTGGGAGAGTGACAATATAAGAGTCGGTTCTCATAGATAGCTGTTAGTGGATCTACTCCTTCAACATTTCCTTATGTTGGAGTCAGTTTCCAACCTAACCAAATGCGGTAAAATATCAGTATTTTACACCACCGACCGCCATCTGATCCGCGCCTAAGCCAATTAATGCAGACCCCAGCACGGGTGGCCCTTCTTGACGTGCATATTATACGCCACGGTGGTTTATCAGCACCCCACAGGCGGGTAATCGGCGTTTTAAGCGAATCGGGTATCCCCGTAACGGGTTACCCGGGTATAATAAGCGTGCCTGCTTTATTAGGACCTTGTGCCCGTGATAAATCTTAAGGACCAAGTTTGTTAGGTAATTTGCTGTGTGGTTCTAAATGGCTATCGTTTCTGGCCACGTGGGAGTAGTAGCCGACACGGTAGATGGGTTTTAGTATACCTACACTTGGCTTAGTAGAAAAAGCTTAGGAAAAGCGGGTCAAGGCTTATCATCGCTTACCATTTGGTGAGAGAGTGGTTCAAAGAAAAGCTTATCAATACAAAAACCGGTCAAGTGCGTGTCGGACCACGCATAATGAAGGGTTCCGTCGTGGGGATGGGTTTATGCCAAGAATGTTCTCTCATACATTCCAACTGCAAATGTAAGTTGGTCGACTATTACTCGTTAACTTGTAAAGCCTACTTAGTTGTGATAGTTTTTCTTTTAACGTCTTTGTATATCGGGTGTAAAAACACACTTAACGAAGCCGAAAGTTACATGTTCTTCCCATCATTGCCATTTTTTTTTGTTCTGGACCATACCTGGGAACCTGCTGGTTACGGAAATATTGAAGGTCAAAGTTCCAACTTTATTACTTACGTTTTTTATGAAATATTATAACTGTACTTTAAATACCGGCACGACCCCTATACAGTTGTATGCAACAGTAAGCACTATGTTTTGCGCGTGTTACATTGCGTGTTACCATAAATAGTGATTTTTCACGCCAAAAAAGAAAGTCATTTCCCAGCAATGATTTTTGCCCTATGTTACTTAGTTCGATGGGCAGTATGCGCAGTTAACGGGTACGCGCTGTCTTTTACACCCGGTATACTACCACCGTGAATTTTTTCACATATCCAAAACTAACCGCTTAGCTGGCGGGGGACGACGACGACGACACTTGACTCTAACAAAAATTATATTTCAGAAACAGGTCCCATCAGCGAAAAATTGTTTTCACAAACCCGCAATATTTTAGAAAGACTTCCAACAATACCCCACGCCATGGGGTAGACGAGAAAAAAAAACATCCTCACTTTACATGTACAGGTGGAGGTACCCTAAAATTTTTTTTTTATGATTTTATTTTACCACTTTGTCGGCGTGATTAATATGTATATCCATACCAAATTATAGCTAAGAGTCTCTAAGCTAAGCTGCGGACGGACGGGCGAACATGGCGAAACTATAAGGGTTCAATATTGACTACGGAACCCTAAAAATGTATTGGTAAAGATACAGGAGGAGTTATGAAAAGGCAGGGTACCGAGTTCATTTCATGCAGATTTATTTGCTACTGGTAAATTGAGTTGAAGCTTAAATTACCAACCACCCTTGGTTCATCGATTCCCCCACAGGCGTTTTGTAATGAGGAGAGCCTCACCCCAATCGGCTGTTTTCACGGAAACAGTTTTGATTGCGCCCCAAAACAGTGAAATTTCATAATTTTGCAAATGCTGAACTTCACTTCATTTGTCATTTTAGGGAAAGTTGTGTTATGGCCTTATATTTTCACGCAATTTTACTTTTTTAGGGTTCCGTAGTCAACAAGCAACCCTTATAGTTTCGCCATGTCCATCCGTCCGTCCGTCCGCAGCTTAGCTCAGAGACTCTTAGTACTAGAAAGCTATAATTTAGCGTGGATTTACGTATTAATCACGCCGATAAAGTGGTAAAATAATATCATGAACAAAAAATTTTACCTCCTGTACACGTCAAGTGCGGATGTTTTTTTTCTCGTCTACCCTATGGTGTGTGGTGTTGTTGGATAGGTGTTTCAAAAATATTGTGGGTTTGTGAGAACAACTTTTCGATTACGGGATCCGTTTCTGAATTATTAAGCTTTAAAGTGCTAATTTTTGTTAGAGTCAAGTGTCCCTCTCCCTGCCAGCTAAACGGTTAGTTTTGGATATGTGAAACAATTCATGGTAGTAGTATAAACAACGAAATTAAAAGGAAAACTATCACAGCTAAGTTGGCTTTACAAGTTAACGAGTTACAGTCAACCAACTTACATTTGCAGTTGGAATGTATGACAGAACTACAATGTTAAGTTTGTTCTTGGGATAAATTCATCCCAACTACGGAACCCTTCATTGTACGTGGTCCAACACGAACTAGGCCGATTTTTCGTTAAAACACGTTACTCAGATTAAAAACCTATGACTGTTTATTTCCTTTTAAAAATAAATGAAACTGTTTTCTTTTAGCGCACGTTCACGTTCCGTTTCTGTCTCGCTCGCCACGTTGTATCTAGAAACACACCCCCCATCGTAACGCCGGGAAATGGGCCATAATAAACGCCTTGGCTTTATTACACGTTGAGAGATAAATCTCAAAAGTATACGCTTACCGTTAGTGTTTAATTTACATTAGTTTGTTCTACTAATCCTGTTTTAATTAAGAATTTAGCGGGATCATTTCGAGGGCTGGCTGGATACCTACAGTAATACCATGTTCTGCTTTTGATAATATGAGGAGATATAGAACGCGAGAAATTGAGTTTTCTGGATCTGTTTTGTTGAGTTAGGTTAAATGGCTTGGGTATTAATTAATGCGTTTCGGTTTCAAATCCAGTTTCGTTTCATGCTTCTACATTTTAACCCAGATAAGCCTGAAACTATATAAGTAACTATAACTTTGAAAAAAATAATAAAAGTATTTGGTTTTTTTTATAGACCTTTTGTAATATTTTTATTTCCTTTGTCCTACATGTATAGGACAGTAGGCATATCTGGGTTAAAGTAACTACTTACTTAATATTTATTGAACCAAAGAGTTAATACTTAATCAAGTTTAGTTTTCATGATGCCTTTGAGACGATGCTGAAATGGATATTATTTAGGTAAGTACCTACCGAAAAAAATAACTTATTTTGCCTAGTTAAGTAACATATTGAATTTAGATATTCGAAGACATTTAGAAGCTACATCAAACCAACATAAAAAGCAATGATTAGATTTCTTCATAGTTAGCGTGCTTGAAGAAATCTATGCATTCTACAAATAATACCTGTCGTGTTGCCTTTATGTCGTGCATTTATTGGAGAGAAACTACAATGAATGTACAATACTGACACAGCAATGAGAATTCTTATCTCGAGTCTCGTCGGAAACTGCAAATGCAGTCGTTGTGGAACGTCATCGATGTTTTCAAATAGGTATTGCTTGGCACTACTCCAGAATATAAATATCTAATATGTATTATGTTTCTGAAATTGGGATATTAAGTATTGATGAAATTAATAGAAACAAAATCAGTTTACCAATTAAAGTAAATACATAAATAGATAAAATAACTCTACAATCTAAAGTAGGAGTTTAGATGCTAGAATTGTAGATGTTTTGACTCAAAGATGTGTTGGACATTCATCATGCGAGAAAAAAAAAGCAAAACTGAAGATGTCCAATCCCGAGCGTTACCATGAAACGCAGTACCTTTGGGATCAAAGTTCAATAAGAAATCATCTAGACCAGAGGTTCCTAGACGTTTTTTCTCATAGACCACTTTCAAAGTTTAGCTGGTTCCTGTGTGCAGGGGTGCAGCTACATTTCTACCATATTTCTCAAAACTCAACAAAAAATATGAAGATAGACCCCAACGTAGACCCCCGTCGAGTCTCCCGTGGTCCCCTGGGGGTCCACCTGGACCCCCAGGGGACTGGACTGGTACTTTGGGAACTAAGGATCTAGACCATACCATACCATAATAAATTTTTTTTCTTAGCCTATACTGTCCCACTGCTGGGCAAAGGCCTCCCTCAAGTCATTCCAGGAACTCTTTTCCCGCGCCACCTCGAACCAGTTCAATAGTAATCACGGAACATAACTTCCGTTATTGTATCACGTACAGACGGCAGACCTACGTATCGCAATTTGTGCGACTCAGTCGTGGGAACGGTATTTGATGCCCGCTGGCATTTTATGCACAATCTTTTGGATTTTAAATCTGGCGTGCTGCAGGCTACCATGTATATGTAGTCATGAGTTTATTGTACTAGGGTTGGTTCAGCTCTTGGAAGGTTTTTCGAAAATAAAGCCGGGAATCAAATGAATCACTTTTTCAGTAGAATAACGGCAGATTTAGGTTTATGGGTCATTTGGCCCGTCGAAATCAGCTATTCGGCAAACATCACTGATTTATGAGGATCTTTGGGCCAACCTCGATTATTTTCGTGATAAATACAAGACAATTTTTTTGTCACTACTCAAATTTTCACAGGGTGTTTTACCCAAGAATATGAACAACTTTCACTATGGGACCAACACTGAAATTAAGAAAAAAAATCTGCTGTTTCATACATTTTGGTCGAGTAGGTGTTGAACTTTTGTATGAAACAGCAGATTTTTATTTCATGATTTAAGAGTTGGTCCCAGAGTGAAAGTTATTCATATTAATGGGTAGAACACTGTGAAAATCTGGGTAGTGATAAAAAAAATTGTCCTGAATACCCTGTCTTACCAAGGGGTATCGTGTTACCCAGTAACTGGGTCATAGAGTTCAAGTAGGCAGTCACTCCATGTAAAATATTGGTTTTCAACTGCATCCGGTTAGACTGGAAGCCGACCCCAATATAGTTAGGAAAAGGCTAGGCAGATTGATATTGATTTATTACTATCCCAAACAAAAGATGAGAAAATCTGGTGTCCCTTGTGCAGTGTCACTTTCGTGATACGTTAAATGAGGGACGAGGAAGGAGCAACTAAGTATTATAATTTGTTACCAGTCTTTCGAGTTTTCAGTCTCCCTTTTTCCTGTTTTCAGTTTCATATTTACGAAAGTTCCTAAACAAATCAACGCAATATTCCCCAGGGGTCTAGTAACGTCTATTCATTCGAACCAAAACAAAATGTTGGCGTCGCGTTTATATGAAGCCTGTATTTACAACAAATTCCATTTACAACACAAACAAATGAAGCGGTGGCGGAGAGTCATTCAAAGTGGCACAACGAGCACGGGCTACGCAATTAAATTAAGCCGATAACTGTGTAGGGAGGAAAGAAGGCCTTGTCGCGATGACTGTGCGTAGTTCCCGGCTTCCCGCGCAAAATTCCCGCCCTTTTCACTGAATGACCTTTGGTTTTTTTTTTTCAAGTGCAAACGTCTGCCGGCTTATTATGCCAATGCATTGGAGTGGGATGATGGAAATGTAATAAAGATCTGTGAGAATGTTTCGTGAATATGCTTTTGATTGTAAGCGGATATTGTTGAGAGGGAACTGAACAGATTCTGGTTGCATTTTATTTTGATGGCTTTGATGAATAGGTTTAAGGCTCCTGCAAACAGGCGCGACACAAAGGCACCAAATGTCGCGCGACGAGCAGTGCCTATGTGTCGCGCCTGTTTGCAAGAGTTTTTACGAATTTACATTAGCATTTATAGATCAAGATCCCTAACTTTAAAAATGTCTGATTTAGATCTCATTCAGAAGCATCTCAAATGATTTAACTTTTCATTCGTTCAATCAATCATAATGTGTCTGTATCTATGTATGTAGGTACTGTAGAGGCCTTAGTTGAGCCTGCCTTCCGCATGTATCCTCTTTGGATTATGACATTGGCTGATAAGACAAACGCTGGTTTCAAATGGAATTTAGAATAGGTGAAAAACTATGACGTAAAGTCATATTGTTCTATGTCGAGTCAGTGATATACTAGCCCTACTAATATAATGTATTGTTGCTTTCATATAAGCAAATAAATATCAAGAAAAGTCCTGCTGCATTTATATTTCTACCTACAAACCCCCGAACACACCTCGAAGTCGAGACCGGACAGACAATCTACATAGTGACCTGCCTGTGTATCGTGGCCGCTCACTACAGTACCTACCTACTTACTTACATGGAGCTTATTTGTTTTGACGAGTTTTCTCAAAGTTATTTTCTTTCAGTGAAAATTACTTTTGCGGTAGATAAAGTAGGTACCTGTTTACCTACCTACAGCTACCAACAAAACAAATTTAACTTTTACCACAACATTAATTTGTATCCGAACGCAAATAATTCGTAATGTATTTTTAATCATAAATAGCCTTAGAGAATAATAAATAGCTCGAGTTTTTAATTAAATTTTAACTTCCAAGAAACATTTTGACCACTCGAAAATTTACAAGTAACAAAAAATGCGAAGTCCCCGGGCTCCGAAAACCCTCGGAGTTTATTACAGACATTCACTTTTATGTGAAAATTATCTTTTCTGAGGGAAAAAGGCTGTATAAACTTTGTGTTTGGTCCCGGGCCCGGCGAGATAAAAACGGGTTTATGAAGGTAATCATTTTTAGGGTGTACAACTACAAAGTAAGAAAATTGGTGCAAGTGTTTAGTGGTCTTGTTGTCTCCGGTTTAGTAAGCTTTAGGGAGAGTTTATTTCTTTTCGTTTGTTGATAGTACCTACGCTTTTCCTTAGTTTTACTGATTAAAAAAAAAAATGTCTGTAAGACATGATGGAATGGTCTACTCCAGTGTTTTTCATTCTTTTTGAATACGCGATCCTTTCACGTTAAAAAAAAAAATATAAATTCTGCCGACGCCCTAGGCCCTAGGGCAATAAACAAACAAAATGTTAGTGATTTGAAAGACTACGTTTATAATTTTCTTTCTATTGGGACGTATGTAGGTATATATGTATCTTCTATGCATCTATAAAAATAAATAAAATTGAAGTGTCTGTTTGTAATGTCAAAATAACAACTTGTAACTAAATGCATATGAAAGTATAAACGGTATTATTTTATAACAAAAAAGCAATTTTTAAATTTTTTGTCTATCTGTCTGTCTGTTTGTTCCGGCTAATCTCCGAAACGGATAGAACGATTTTGACGAGACTTTCACTGGCCGATAGCTGATGTTATAAGAAGTAACTTAGGTTACTTCTATTTTAGGAAAATAATTAAGGTTTCGCGTAAAAAAATAAAACATATGAAATTGTGAACAAAAAGTCGGATTTGAAAATATTATTTTAGCATATGGTAGTGCAATTCTCGAGGATAGCTATAGGCTATTTAACATCACTCTACCCTTAGGATCCGAGCAAAAAGAAAAAAATCAGAAAGAACACTAAGCGAAAACGAAGTAACAGCGCGAGCGGGCGATGCAACGCGACGAGTCGAGAGACGAGGGAGTTTTATTAAAATGTGGCTGTTATTTTAGTATATTGTGTAACTTACAACTTCCACTTGAACGAAGTCACGGGGCACAGCTAGTTTAGATTAAAATTAAAAATCGCTTTAAAATTTTTAGTGCTATTCGCCACTTCTTCCCTATATGAACCGACGTTCTCTTCAACTAAAAAGCGAAATAGGCTTCAACTATAAAATGATTTGATTATTAACATCTCGAAAATAGAACCACATTTTGACAAATTTTTGTAAAATATTCAAGCCCATCTTTTTCACTGAAATTGTGTTTTTTTTATTGTAGTGTAGGGCCTAGCCACTGCCTGCCACTGACTTGCCTTTTTTCTCTTGCCCGCGACCCCCATAAGGGTCGTGACCCACAGTTTGAAAAGCACTGGTCCACTATATGAAGCAGGAAAAAAGTAGATTATATGTTGCTTGCCTTGATCATTTCAATTTTATTATCATGCCCGTTCAGGGCTGGCCGCCTCCGGTAATTTTATAGCTACCAGCCAGCGAGCCAAATAGGTGCCTACATTGTAGTCAAGTTCCATACACTGCAGACTGCAGTTGAACTGAGGCCAAGTAAAAAAGCCGCCACTGCGGAAAACCATTATTTGTCTAATTTAAAGTGAAATGTCTTACGTACTTCTGTATTCGTAATGACGGCACTAACTGCTTGCATACATTTTTCAGTAGTTAAATAAACCGCACAGGGTTCGTATATTTACGACTTTCTTAAATTAAGTACTACAGCGCAAATTGGCGAAACTGATGCAGAATTTGCCAATTAGGTACCGCCATTACTGTTCCGGCGCTGCCAACTCACAGAAAAATGGGATGAAAAACAAATACGCGCCAATTTCGTATTCCATTTGGAAAAAGGTTTGCTGCATTTTTTCTCTATGGTAGACTGGTAGAATTCTTAATTTACCAAATATAATTTTTGAATTGTACTAATGGTTGATATTACTGGAAACTGACATTAAACGTGGAGTTGATGGAGCTCTATAAGTAGTTAGCCATAAAATTTTCATTCATGTCATATTCTATTGTATGGTATAACAAAAATATTTCATTTGGTCAGTTGAGAGAAAATTGGTCAGTTTTGTTTCTATGTTTAGTCGTGTAAAATGTACAGCAGACCCATAGGTATGTACCTAAGAATGTTTCTTTACGTATATTTAATTTTCAACCTTCATAATGCCTACTGTGTACATATAGCAAGCTATACTTACCTACCCTACCTACTTCAGGTAAAAATGTAAAAAATAAAATAAAACGACCTCTCCCTACAATTTTCAGCCGTAAATGAATGAAAAGGCATTAGGTACTGTAATTTAAAGCCGTGCCACAAAAACACCTTTCAACATTTCAGCGTTTATTTTTTTCTAAGATTTAACTTCACGATTCTGCCAACCACACAAAATTACAAGGCTGAACGTACACTTCCTTTCTACAAGCTTAATAACCGACGCACGGGCTACCCTATTAATTAGGGCTGTCACGAGGGTCGAAACAAAAGCGATTAATTTGCGCGAATTGGTTTTAAGGATTAAAGATGGCGTTACGGTTGCCCTGCGTAATGGTTGACTTTCAATTAACGTACATGGTCGTTTTGCCTGTGTTTCTAAAAAGGGTAAGCCGAGCTGTGCTGCCATATATGTGCTAGACAGCTTCGGTAGGCAAAATCGTTGTATATTTGTCAAGTACGATGGAATCTTTTGGCGCGTAGCGAAAATCGGAACTATTGCCGCCATCTTGTTTATCAATTCAATTTCTGTGATAATCTCGTAAAATGTTTACCAACAACGCCTCCGTCAAAAGATCTTTGTAGCACTCTAAGCAAAAATATTATATGCGCGCTCTATTTTTGTTCCAACATATATTTTTATAAGTTACTGAAAGAAAAAATAACGGAGAGCTGAATCGATGTCTTGTTAAATATACCTACAGGCTGCTATAAGGGGGTGTTCTACCTATCAATATGAACAACTTTTACTATGGGTCCCAAAAAATTCGCAAAAAAATCGATCTTCCCGTATAAAAGTACATACTCGATTGGACCATTTTTGGTATAAGAAGGTCGAATTTTTTTGCGAATTCTAAGTTGGTCCCTTAGTAAAAGTTGTTAATATTGATGGGTAGAACTTCCCCTTAAATTTTGTCGCGTGTTTTCAAAGTCAGCCTGTATAGCGTTTGTTTGTAGTATTATCGGAGAAATGAGATCTTAACCACAACGATGTCATCAGTTTACAGACAATTCTACGATCCGATGCTATCGATTCTCAAGTGGCATTACGAAGAAGCGACACACAAGTACATCGCTACACGGTTCTTTTGGCGAGTGGCCAAAATTGGGACTCACGCCTTGTTTTGTTAAAACAATATCTGTGACATTTTCACTAATGTTTACCAACACCGCTTAGTCAATGTCTTTCAGACGCCAAAAGATCCTCATAGCACTAGCACTCTACGCAACGTCCCAGAAAACATCAGACACGTTGACTGGGTTCTGTAATTCGCTACTTAGATTTCAATTGACAAAAATCGTTCAAACAAAATGCCTTACATCAATTAAATAATTATAGAACCTTTAAAACTTCAGAAGCCGCAATAAAATTGGTAATAAGTTTAAAATCCTTTGTTACATTTGATATCGATCGAACTCGACAGCCCTATGGCCACCCTTCCATTAGTCTGGCTACCTGTCGCGACTGCCGTCTGTGACGTCAGCCACCCTCCACCGTTCTACTGGGGGAGCTAGTGCCGAATATTCGCAATTATTGTTATACAATTCTATCAACGGTGCATGAAGAATTTGACAGATTTGCTGAGGGTAAAAGGGTTGAACTTGACTCTTATTTACAGGAAAAGTACTTTTATGTTGCGTATTTTCGTGTTAGTAGGCATTATGTATTCAATTTGATGATCAGTGCTCTGAGAATTTGACGATGGTGGGTTTTCAATTTTGTGGTTTGGGGAACGTGGATATCTACGCAAGAAGTTAATATGTAGGTAATGAAAGATTGGAACTATTGTGTCTATGATTGCGGTATACGAGTGGTTTAGTTTATGGGAGTCTTATTGCTATTTCTATTGGAATTTTTATAATTTTAATGATTTTCTTGACAGTACAACACAAAGACAAAAATATTAGTTATGAAAAAGTCAGCACTGAACTTGCAAGGAATTTATAACGAAAGCTCCCAGCCCTACCCGAACCCGTCTGTATTTGGAGTACTTATATTTTATGTACTTTTTTTTTGGTTGGTAGCATTGTCATGGTACGGCTAACAGCTGTCTGCCCTTGATTGTCCTTAGCATTCTTTGTATTGATTGACCTTAGCTTTTAAAGTACCTACCATCGTCACGAAAAGAAAAAGAAGCATTCTTTATTTTGGGGCTATGGACTATGATCCGCATTTAAAATAAGGTGTATGTGTCTGTATTATTGAAGCTAACTCAAAAACTATCCAAGCAAAGTTAATACAATTTATATGGGACTACCTAGGAAGTATGCTCTTTCAAATAAAAAAAATAAAAAGAATCTTCAAAATTGGACTACTCTGAATAAAGGTATGCATTGTCTTACATATAAAAATATACATACATATACGTGTCGACTTGAGAACCTCCTCCCTTTTTCGTCGGTTAAAAAAATAGTGAAATAATAACTCGTAGCAGTTCGTAGCTAATGTGCTACGAACTGCTACGAACTATTCAATACTCTATTTTTACTATTTTGACATAAAAAAACCTTTTATTATTTTACGCTTTTATTAACTTCTCATGTTATAGAGTATGGCACTCGACTTTTAAACTTGTTATTTGATCGAAACTTTATAAATGGCAACAATCTAAAAATGTCAGATGAATGTCCGAAATATAAAGTGATAAGTTTCTATCATGCAGTCCCTCTAGTTTTCAAACCCAGTCGCTAGTAGTGGACTCCAAGAAAATATATCTATAATGAAAATAGGTAAAGATCGCATTATCTGAGATCTTAGACCATTTAGGCCCACTTGCACGTTTAGTCGGGTTAAATGAATAAATGTAGAGTTTGTAAACTCGGAGTTAAGTAATTAACATTTTATCTCTTATTACGCGTTGCGCCACTAAAAAGTAACACCGGGTTAGATAACTTGACAATAGTGATTTTTGAACTGGGAACATAGCAGTTCAATCGACGAAACATAAAATAGGATTGCAGTGTTGATATGTAATCCAAACAAAAATGAATTAACGAACAAAGAATGGAAATTTTATACCCATCTCTTTTACACTACATTACGATACGTAAAACTTTCTCGTCTTTAAATTTTATAACATGACATTTCATTTTAATCGATTGTATGTGGTTTCCATGGAGACTTAGTTTATTGATTGACAAAAACGTCAGATATGTAAAAATATGCTTTAAGTTTTTTTATAATTTGTATTTATTTTTATATGAGTTCATGAATATATTGCCTGCTGATATAGCACCGAATTTTCACTTACTATAACGTCGAACAATATAAAATACAAAATACGTTATCAGCGGGACCTCATAACGTCAATTTATTTTGACATTACTTCCACTAACCTAGAGTTTAGCGACGTAACTCTCCCACATCGGTGGGTTAAATATTTAAAAGTTTAACTCTAGGTTTACCTCTAACTCTTGGTGGCGCAAGATAAATTAGGCCCACTTACGTGAAAAACTTAACTCAGAGTTAGTTGCTAACACGAGGTTAAATTGACAGTTTGTTTATGACAAACTGTCAATTTAACCTCGTGTTAGCAACTAACTCTGAGTTAAGTTTTTCACGCAAGTGGGCCTTATTTGATTATTCCTGAGTTAGCTGTTAACTCCGAGTTATAGGATAACCCATGAACAAGCAAATGGGCCTTATATGTAGGTTAAAAATGGTTTAAGGCTGAGATTTTGGCTTCGCACAGGACTATTTTCTTTTTTTTTTACGTTGGTTCTTATTTAAAATTTTTCTGGTTGTGTCATAATAATTATTATATTCCTGTGCGAGTCCCAGTAATTACTTATTGTTTATTTATATTATTATACTGGCAGGACCATAAAAAGAAGTATTTTATACAAGGTGTAATTTTAACCACTGTTTATCTCTTAAGGGGTCATTGTACTCATCATTATGAACAACTTTTACTATGGGACCAAACCCGAAATCGCGAAAAAAAATCAAATGTTCCCTACATTTTGACAAGTTATGTGAACATAAATGTAGGGAAAAGCAGATTTTTTTTCGCGATTTCAGATTTGGTCCCATAGTAAAAGGTGCTCATAATTATGAGTAGGGCAAAACTTGGTTAATTCGTGATATGCAGCTATTCGGTGATAGATAATTGTGTTTTATTACCAAGTTACTACTGACTTGATAAATGTACATTTTTCAATCATTATAGTATTTGCCACATTTTTAGATATAAGTTAGCAAAACTTATTTTGTCTACTATATCACAGTAAATTTAAAAAATAGTCTGATCAATGAATCGAATTTTACAAGTAAAAAACAAAACTATCACCGATTACCCAAGTTTTGCCCTACAAAGACCTCTTAAAAGATTAACAGTGATTTAAATTACACCTTGTATAAGCCAGCCGTTCTTCAATAACAAAATAATTTCCCTCAGGTGCCTTACAATTTGTGAGATAATGTAGGAAGCTAATACAGTTGATATAGAACGAAAATATCGTTCTATTTGAATCACTGGGACTCGTTATTTTACCTTTATATTTCCCATCGGAGGGTCTTAGAAGAATGGTTATTATCTTGAAGGTAAAATAGGATTGAAGATTGTTATTGGAAAACTAGAGGTAAAAAAAACTAAATAAATACCAATACTTAGCCACGAATTGCTACTTTTTTTTGAATGACAAGAAATAGTAAAGACAAGTGATTTACACTTAACTGAAGATAAACTATCTTAAATTCATGATAACGAATATTATAATAGAAGCTTAATTAGACAAAAAAAAAAACTTTGATCCTAAAATTACTCTTTTCAATTAGGTAGGTACTTAACTATTAAATTCCACTTAAAAGACCGACGACAAAAGCAACAAAAGCAACTTTCATAATAATTTTAGAAAAAACCTGTTCCAGTAACAACATAAAAGTCTAGAGCCCGCCACAAAAAAAAAGTAAAACTGTCACATGTATATTATAGTGATGCGACTTCACTACAAGATCAAAGGGACTAGTCCAACAGAGCATGACAAAATCATGCCGTGCGACTATCAGGACCCTTTGAGGGGTTACGGTGTGGGTAGCGCTAAGATCAGTCTTGTAATTAGAAAAAATCTAGACTGGCTACCGGTTTATGTTGAGCACAAAAAAGTGAGAAAAAATTGGTAAAGTGTACTTAGCATAAAATATTTTTTAATAGGCATTATTGCATTTCCGGCATGACTAACGGTAATTCTCGTTGATTTTAAAAAGGAGAGATCGGCCATTCGTAACAGTAGAAAACTATGGCTCCATTTTTGAAAGTCTTCCAAACTAACAGATCCTTATTTAAACGACAGCAAATCGGCTTTTATTTCCATTTTGTACCAAAGAAATCCTAATCTTCAAACGCATCACATTCTAGCCTCCACAAAAAAAAAAAAAAACTAAAGTTGCATATGCGATAATGACACTTCAGTAACATCAAAGAGCATGAAAGCACATGCTTAGCTCAGTGCAATCGCGACACGATCTCACTCCTTTGACAACATAATGAGATCCAGTTTCAAATAGATTTGTTAAAGAAGACCTAAAACTGATGTCCGTAAAATATTCGACGCAGATGCCAGTAATCAACGTTCGATGTTTGAAATTAGAGCTCTGAAATGCTGTCTGTGCAGAGGGCAGGATTTTAAAAAAGGAACATTGATGTCATTCTTTTGTGAAATTGGCGGGAGAGTGCAATTGTTTTCAACTTTTGTCTGTGGGCAGGACGTCGTTTCTTTTCTTCTAAATGAATTCCTAAGAACTTCTGTGGAAAACTGGTTTTATCTCAATAAATGCCTTTCTTAACAAGCCACCTTTTGCTTTTATTCTCTGATTCAAGTTAAAAAACCAGATTTAAAAAATATCTCATGATTGTCTCTGCTTTATGATTTCGTGCTATTTGGAACTGCATATTAGTAATCTGTGATTTGGAAACGTGCCAAGGAATACGGGTTACTGTGCCTACTGCTTGGATTTCAGCCTTTCGTAGTTGTAGGTAGGTAAGTAGGTTCGTACGTACAAACGTGACATTTCTTTCCATTTAGCAAATGTTTCTAGTTCGCAAGAAAGACCTCTAAAAAGGCTTATTTATAGTTTAAATTGCTCACAATGAATTCACCCTTTAAGTCTAAAACAGCATAAAGGTAAGTAAAACGCAGGTGATGCGGGCAAAGGGTTTCTATAATAAACTATTCAGAATTGCCGTCCGTCCCAGCCCGAATTTTAATTACCAAACTCCTTTGGCTTCTGAAACTGATTTCAACTATTCCGTTTTATTTACAGGGAGGAAACTGGATTTAATTAAATGGAGTTAAAGCTACGTGATTTTGAACAGTGTGGACTATGGAATAAAAGCCTTGAATCTTGAGCCTTGAGTATATGTAGGTATTACTCGTCGTAGATCATTCAATACAGCCAATCATAAACGCCACACACGCTTTTGGAAAATTAAAAAAAAACCTTTTATTTTTTAATTTAAGACCATAAAAAAACCGCAACTTAATCAATTTGTGAAAATATGCGCAAGAAGTTTCGTGTAAAAATTCGCAATCGATCGACCGGCAAACAAACAGATTCAATTTACTATAACGACACTGTCCTACCTATGAATACTGCATCGAGTAGGGTTGCCATATCAAACTATTATGAGAGTTATCTATAGATACATATGTATATTAGTCAAGAAAATTATCATCAAGTTTAGGTTCATTTTCCCCCACAGGAGAGTTTTCTCCTGTTATTTTCTGCTGTGTAGGGACTTTCATTCCCGATTTCTTGAAACCTTATAGGTAGGTACTTAGATCTATGATTTTGTACCAACACTACTTATTATTTTACGTTTGGAGCAATATAAATCTGTTTAATGTAATTATCAGAAAACTTAAACTAACCCCTTCGGGCAAATATGGCGTGATGTTATGTTATGTAATGTAATTATTTAGTTAACTATATATAAGTACTTACACAGGTAAACAAGTGAACAAGAAGAAAAGAACAGAAAAAATCATACAAAGGTCTAATGCTTATTTCTAAAAGAATCTCTGCATCTCTTTTCAATTTCTGGAATTGAGCAGGTACTTGGTTTATTATTAATTACGTTATAATATTTTTGTTAAAGCCATTAAGTGCCTGTGACCTTTTTAAAGAAGTGAAGGGGAGTGAGGGAGTAAAGTGAAGAGGTGTGTTTATTCCAAGTCAAACTAGAACTTGGCAACCCTGACAGAACCTAACTCGAAGCAGACGGGCGAGCCTCCGTTTATTATTCAGCATGCAAACTGTCTTATTGGAGTAAATAATACCCGAATGTTTATTTATATTCACTCCCGAGGTGGAAGAACAATGTATACATACAACTATGAGTACATAAAGTGGCTCATTTATGTTTTAGGAGCGGGAAGTAGGTATCGCTCCTTGTGGAAGGGGTCGGGGACGAATATACTGTATTTATTTCAGCCACCGAGCAGCATTGTACTGCTAGAGGTGAAAATACAGAGTGTATCCACCATCACATAGTCGTTATCAACGCATTTTATACATAAAACTAAGTAACATCAAGCGTAAACGTTGGGTATTTAAAATTAAGTTATAAGAATTAAAACTGGTTTCCGTGAAAAAAGCTGGAACTTTGGCATTCAATATGTCTGTAACCAGAAGGTTCCCAGGTTAGTACAAGTGTCGAGTCTTTTTACACATATTATGAATAGGCACATACCTATGGCATTTCAACTGTCTCTAAATTTGGCAACGCATCAGAAAACTTATTGCAAGACTTAGATGAGTGAAGGCAATTGCCTGCCGAAGTTAGTTTTGGTAATTTTTGGTGGAGAGGTGCCATAAAGATACAGTAATTTACATCCCGAAAAACCAAAACCTACAAGCAGATTAGTTGTAAGTAACTATATAGCCACGAGCACATGAAACAAAATGAAATGAATTAATAAAATAAAAATACTCAGTCTACAGAAATTAATTCCCATCTCATTGTCCACAAATGGAAAAAAAAACATTCCTATAATTTAATTAAAATATTCCGATGGGTAACAAAGGGAATCGTCGCTCTTTATTCCGAATAAAAAAAAAAGAAAAAGAAAGGAAAACATTGAACGCGCAGCTGTTTATCTTCTACTGGCGTTGTATTTTCTTTTCTTTGAGAAAAATACATGTTTAATTAGTTAAAGCCATTAACTGGTTGGACAAATTGTAGCTTGCGTACGAGATCTGCGGGGTAATTGTGTAACATACTTACAGTTGGAATCGGTTTCATTTTGACAATTCAACAACATTCATTGCGTTATTTACGTTGTTGAGCAGACAAATTTTTCGAACATATGAAGCAATGGATTAGCAATATGCTTCAAAATCATTCCGATTATGACTGATAGTGTGTTACGCAATTAGGGTGCTGGTGCTGGTTAGAGCTTCGTCGTTTTAAAATCTTGTAGATTCTAGCTAGAGGGAAAGACATGCTACTTTCCTTCTCTTTAGCATTGGATTAATTCTTCTTTTACTAATTGTAATAATCTGAGATGGATCGGAAGAAACGCGAATCCCAAATGATGTTATAATCCCCAAAAGTCGCAAAAACCCGTAGTTGATTATGATGGTAGAGCTCTCAGAAAAATGACTATGTACCTACTTAAGATAAATATGACAATTATTTAGGTTCTTATAGAATTTGCTAAAATTTATGCATAGCCATACAATACTATCTCTACCATTAATCTCAGAGATAGAAGCAAAGGGATATAAATGGGATCAGACAACTGAGATCTAACTCAAATAGACTCATTAGGAGCTCTAAATTGAACAGACGGCGCGCCATATTTGTTTTATAATCACACTTGAGCACGCTTCTAGGAGAATATTCAAGACGTGGATGAAGACGTAATATAACATTAAACTGTTTAGAAAACTAAAACGCGAACAAGCATTTCTGGAAAGTGGATAAAAACCTTCTTTGCGCACTTAACGATACAATACCAGCCTATTACTGTCCCTCTGCCGGACAAAGCCCTCTTCTCATACAGAGAAGGCACGAGCATTGATCACCACGCTTGCTCAAGACGGGTTGGCGATTTCAGACTTATCCGTAATTAACTACTAGCTGTGCCCCGCGACTTCGTTCGCGTGGAAGTCGTAAGATACACAATATACTAAAATAACAGCCACATTTTAATACAACTGTCTCGTCCCCCGACCCGCCGCGTTGCTTCGCCCGCCCGCGCTATTACTTCGTTTTCGCTTAGCGTTCTTTTTGACTGCTTTGTTTTTGCTCGTCTCCTAAAGGTCGTAGCGTGATGTTGAATAGCCTATAACCATCCTCGAGAACTGGGCTAACAAATGAAAAATAATTTTTCAAATCCGACTTTTTGTTCATAATTTCATGGGATTTCTTTTTTTTTTACGCGGAACCCTAATTCTTTTTCTAAAAAAACAACCGACTTCCAAAAAAACACTACAAAGTGAAAAATAACTTTAATTTCGGAAGACTGTGTCTTTGGATCTGTATTTCAGGTATTTGCCACCGACTTCCGAAATTAAAGTTATTTTTCACTTTTTAGTGGATCGGTTTGTAATTTATCTAAGTTACAATAACAACTGCTTATCACCTTTTTACAAAATATTGCTTTTCCCAATGCAGGGACGTTAATTTTTGAGGAGTTCTCCTGGTACCTCATAATCAGTTCCACTTCACCATTGCATGCACGCATTGTGACGAGCATATTTATGCTCGTCGTCGTTTACTTAAAAATAAAAAATACTTATTATTGAGTAGTTCCGGAAGCCATCCGTGGTCTTCATCATCAGTTCCATTTCACATTTGTAGTTACAAATTATTGATTTGAAAAATCATAACATTTTTAGGGACACACACACACATATTTATATCTGTAATTTTTATGGTGTACATAGTAAAAAGTATTCTAACTATCTAAAAATAAAGTCCAATAAATAATTCGTGGTTTTTAAATCCCGGGAATTAAACGTCATTAAAATTATTCCGGGATTTTAGAGGAGGTATTATCCACTCTATGTTACTTCCTTCCTCGAAGTTTAGGCAAATTAGCACTATCTATTCCGATCACTGTATATCAGTGAGGTAAATTATTGAATCTATTATACTGTAGGATCATAAGGACCACCCGTGGCCCGAGATTGGTTGTATAAGACTGGGATTATGACATCATCAGACGATGGGAGTGCAGTAGGTGAGCTATAAAAGCATAACTAATACTGCGATCACCAATCCGTAATAAGACAGTTTATTAAAATAGTCACTGAGATGCTCCATGTTTTTTTAAATATATGCCGGAATTTACTCACTAATAAATAGACTAAAAAATACATTTAAATCAGGCAAAATATCCATAATTTATAAGTATTACATTAATTATCTTAAAACTATGTTAGTAATGACGCCATCAGTAATAAAAGCACAAAACCATTTTAATTCCCTACTATTTTTTTTAATATGTAGTCTTGTATTTTATAGTTATTTTCGCGTTATCTATCCCTTATGTGGCACCTGCCATGTTTTCTCTCTGCATCACCCTAAGGTTGACTATTAGAAAATGCCTCAGGCATTAAGTCCGCCTTTGTACGGTATTCTTTTTTACGTTTGCATAAAGTTTTAATAAATAAATAAATCGTACTATCCTACTAATATTATAAATGCGAAAGTTTGTGTGGATGGATGGATGGACGTTTGTTACTCTTTCACGCAAAAACTACTAAATGGATTTGGATGAAATTTGGCACACAGATAGTTTATAACCTGAATAATACACGATACTTTTGATCCCGATACCCCTACGGGATCGAGACTGCCGCGGGGCGCTGCTAGTAATGAATGATTTTCGCTACAATTCCTACCCAAACCACATCTTTACTCGCTATCAACACTTACCTGCCTCGTTAGTCTAGTGGTCACAAGCGCTACGGCTGAGCATGAGGTCCTGGGTTCGATCCCCAGGTCGGACAAAGTGTTATTGGGTTTTTCTATCTGGAATTTCTCAGTAGCAGCCCGGAGTCTGGATTTGTGCTTGGTAGATGGCAATAGGCTCGCCCCCTATTACATGGGACTTAACCATAACTGGCGAAATGTGGGTGTACTGCTATAGGTACACCTCTGCCTAACCCTTCGGGGAAACAAGGCGTGATGTTATGTTATGTTATTATCAACACTTAGGAGAAACAGTTGGACTATTATCCCCAGTCTGCCGAGACCTGAGAGTAGGAACAGAGGCACAGAGGTACCGGCGCCACGTTGTTTCATCATAAGTAATCATTACAGACTAAACTTGGACACTTGTTCTCAACTAGATTGGATCGCTGATTTATTTCTTTTGTTTTGTTAGTTTTCTGAACGCGGTTTAAGAAAGTTTTGACGTGCAAATTCTAAAGGCTTATTGGTTTCTTCGTAGATTTTCTCGACGCTTTCCGCGGTGCGTGAGTTGATATCCACATCTGCATTTGGTTTTCAAAACCGCACATTTTCAGACCGGCGAGTTCGTTAGGCTTTAGGATTAGCGTAACTTACACTTTTTTGGCAACCAGACTGGATTCGGACACACTATCCTTCAAATTGGACCCCAGAACCAGTCCTTCAATTAATAACTGCCTTGTGCCTACCTGTCACTGGAGACCAGTATGAGCTGCGTGTTCGCGTACTTGGTGCGTCGCTTGCGCACCGCCGACAGCGCCGCGCATAGGCTCGGTGAGAACGACCGGCAGGGGGGGCACTGGAACAAAAAAAAAACGTATATTGATTCGGAATTTTCGAAGGCAGCAAAACTGAACCAAAATCAAGGATCTATCTCACACACGTACACTGTAAAGTACTTAGTTCTCCGTTCGAAATTTTCAGCCTTCGAATTTATTTTGTATGTAAGTATTTGCTGCCTTCCAAAATTCTTAATCGATATTTCTAAACGGATTTTCGACTGTATGTGGCCGGCCTTAAGAAAGTGAGACGATGCAGACAAGGAGACCAAAAGTAACGCTTAATGTGAGAAGATTTGGGGACAGAATTAATATCGAGAACTACTTTACCAGTACAATATTCCTTTGACTCTCCTCATTGTTTAATTGCTCAAAACCTCTCGTCTGCAATTTAGTTACGTCTGAATTTCAGATAAGCTAAGCATTTTGTTAAATAAAATTATTTGGAGAGCCATTGCTATTACGAACGTCTAGACTCAAACTAAGCCATCTTTGGATCCGTCAAAACCATAGACAACAGCAATACAGACAAAAAGAAATGAGAGTACTCCAAATATGCCAAATTTTTCATCTAACTTACCCAATGTGCTGCAAAGTAGAACACCCTGACCGCATCAGCAGGTAGCTGCTCATAGAGCCGACTCTCCCCGTCTCCCTGCAGCTGCACGCCTCTCAGAACTTCGGTGAGGGGCGGCGGGGGCCAGGGGAACCTCTCCCCCAAGGCATCGTCCAGGAGGGCATCCCGCACGTGGCGGCCGCGGATTACCAGCGTTGGGACTCCTACTGCGATGCTGTACTTTTGAGTGAGGCGGCGCTGTAAGGAGAAAAAAAATTAAGGACCAGACAGAGGTATCATTTTCAGAATAATATAAAAAATATCAGCCTATAATTCTCTCACTGAAGGGCAAAGGTCTCTTCTCATACAAAGGATAGAATTTCGAATGTTCGGAATAGTATTCTTTATTTCTGGGTATCTTTAAGAGCGGAAAAGTAGTTAAAGGAAATATGCTAAGAGGATGACCATCAACCTATTAAAAACATCAATGTTATTAAAAACCATCTTTTGCAAAACGTGCTTTTGGATCGAGAAGAGGTCTTATACAAGCCATGTGTCCGAGGATATCCCATCGGCAAAAATGACGAACTTATATAAACTTTCGTCTCCTATTTAACCTCGAATTTAAAAAAATCCTTCCTTGGTGTGCTCACTTTCGCTATACACGATATATATGACTTTTTAGCGATGACGATGTTGGTCCCATGGAGAAAGTTGTTCAGTTTGATGGTCTGTACCATACCCTTAATTTTGAACACACCTTTCTGATACATCCTGTATAAGGACTGTTGTGAACAAATTCATATTCTAGACCCAGCGGTTTAGGTTGTGCGTTGTCTGTTAGTTAATGAATGAATCTAAGATTTTTAAGTGGATGAATTTATACAGATGGAAACATAAGCATCTAACTGTATGTGGAACGATCTATTGATGCATCCATTTTCGAGACAGATGGCAGTAACACGGAATGAGGAAAAAAGAAAAAAAAAAGCATTCATCGATTCAGTCTCCTAAGAACCTAACCAAAAATTATCCAGACTTTTTTCGCACCTCTAACCAAAATAGAAACAAAACAAAAGCACACAGGTCAGTATAACTCAAAGGGCATGGTTACTGTCACTTGCGTTAGGAATAACGTGCGTCTTCCTGTGCCCGCCGCCGGCTATATTTAGAAGACTAATTATTAACAAGGTGCGTTTAGTTTATGGTAAACTGTGGTGAGTTGTGTGGCCCTGGTTTTAAATCGTGGGCCACGTTTGAAATTGTTCATAAACACCTAGTTACCCAATTAATTTGATGGACTGTTTCTGTTTGTGGTTGGGGGTTACTACAGCCTATTCTAAGTCCCGCTTACACAAATAATAAAATACATTAGCGTTAAACGTATTTAAAACTTTGTTCTGTCAATCGTTTGAAGATGGCAGAGACAGAATTATATAGTTAGCGTTGAAAGCATTTAGTGATTTGTGGTGCAAGCAGGTCCACCTAGATCGTCCTTAGGTTTCACATTACGCCCTTAACCCGATGAAAAGCTCCAAAGTCCACCCAGAAACTCATCAATCCGGGACACACATTTTTTTTCCACCGAAAAATCATAGTCGAAGCGTAAAAATTTTAACAGACAAAAGTTCCTTCTGTTTTGGACAAAGGTTGTAGAGTTCGCCATTGGCCCATTTGTACTCAAATACATATCGGTTAGTTTAGTATGCAGGCAGCGCCTCCCGAGGTTGGTCGTACGTGAGGGGAATGATCCAATAATATATTAATTTCCTGTCGAAGTATTAGATAAATTAAATGGCCTTTTTTGGCAATATTGGATTTGGGTTTGTGATTCATTTTTTTGCTGTTATTTTTATTGCATGACTTCATAATGACGTAAACGTAACTAATAATGCTTGTGGTCAGAAATCCATCAAAAATAGGGTTAAGCCGAATAATCGTGGTCAAAGCCATACAGCTCAATATAAAAATACATAGTAAAGAAAAGAAAGAAAGAAAATACATTATTAGCGATTTTTTAAGAACCTAAAAGCTTTTTAAGAGCTACGTCCATCAGCGATTTTGATTCAACCATCACCTTCGACCAGTTACTAACACACTACTAAACAGAAAGTAATCATTCGCGTCAGATTACATCCATTTGGTGGATTGATTATGCGATTAAATGGTACAAGTATCTAACATGTCTATCCAGCATTTAGAACGTGTCCATCACGCTGATTGATCGAGTCTTTATTATGTTTAACACGATAAGAACTCGAATAAATTTCGAATAATGGCGAAGTTATCGATTTGGCTTTGATCAATATAATAATTATATTATGTATTACTTAAGGTTATGTATTATGGATTTATAGCAGCTTGTCGTAATGCAAATATAGAAGGTATACATATAATGGTAAACAAGGATCGCTTGGCGCTCGGATGACGTTGACAGGGGGGCGGTTTTGATAAACATCTGTGCAATAGGCTAGTTGACAGTTTTTAGTAAACCGATTAAAAATATTTCTTGTGGTCTATTTTCCTTAAAATATGAATATTTCATCAAAATATTAACATTAACAATACAAATTTTTCATTTATAAAACTTAATTTAATTTTCATAGTCAAAACGGGGCGCACTGGAATGTTGGCTCGAGTCATGACATCATCTTAGGACGGAGTTCACCGACTTTTAAAACGGCTGTTTAGATATTTAATCAGTTCTTTCCTTAGGAAGTTTGACATAAACCAACTGTTTAAATACCTAACCGGCGTTTTGAATATTGGTGAACACAGCCCTAAGTCGTTAAATCTGTCTGTGACATGTGACCGATTGTCTGCTGTCAAAAATTCAGTGTTTCCACCCTGCACTTGGATTTCCCCTGTGATGTTTGATACCGATCCAAATAATCTATACTAATATTATAAAGCTGAAGAGTTTGTTTATTTGTTCGTTTGGTTGAACGCGCTAATCTCAGGAACTACTGGTTCGAATTGAAAAATTCTTTTAGTGTTGGATAGCTCATTTATCGAGGAAGGCTATATAACATCACGCTACGACCAATAGGAGCGGAGCATAAAAGAAAAAGTTGTAAAAATGGGGAAAATTTATTCCTTTTGAGAGCTTCCGTTGCATGCGCTGCGTATCGGTTAAAGTTACGCAAAAATCATGTATGACGGAATTGTTCCTCTCAAAAAGTTCTAAAAAAAAGTCCGCAATAGCATATGTCTATCTTTTAATGTTGGCTCACTATATCATTTTTAATGGTAATCAATGTATTATTTGCGAAGGTGTTTTCATACACACGTATTAATCCTTATCCATATAAATAGTTTCATAATATAGGTTGATTAAGTACATGTAAATTCATTTTTAAATTATTCGAATCGGTCGTTTTGTTTAGAAATTACGACGGGTACAAAAATGCTAGAAGTAAGAAAAATGCGCTTAGTCTATTAGTTACCGACACATTTTATTTTTTATTGACGGTTTGAACGTGCTAATCTCAGTCACTACCGTTCGGATTTGAAAAATTCTTTTTGCATTTTATAGCCCAATTCTTGAGGTAGGCTATAGGTATGTAGGTAACATTACGCTAGAACCCTTAGAAGCCGAGCAAAAAGAAAAAAGTAAGAACGAGCGCTAAGCAAAAACGAAGTAACCACGGGCAGGCGATGCGATGCGACGGGGTGGGTCGGGGAACAAGAAATTTTACGCGGACGAAGTCGCGGGCGGAAGCTAGTCTATTATACAACAGGGTGTAAGGGACAGCCCTCCGCAAACTAACAGGTTACATTCAGCTCCTTATTTTGAATCATATTCTACCGGTAATATTCTCAGGAGAATTTTAATTTTTTATCGTATTCTCAGTTACTATTCCTTTATTTCAATGTAAAATTACATTCTCTGTACGCAGAACTCCATTTAAGCAAATAAAATAGCTAAAATAAAAAAATCAGCAATGGATGTTGAAATACTCGGCGGCCGAAGGCTCGCTGTGCTGCCGTTCGCTACACGCGTTTTGCCACGGTAACGACACATTGCGTGTAAAAAAACAAATCAGGTTGATTATACTTCGGTGAGTATGCTCAAGAACTCCACGACCTCATTCCGCCTGTCCCCTTCTACCATCGTACATCTAGACACACTGCAAGTTACCATCCTTACCTAGTTGCTATTCCACCAATTCGCACTAAGCGTTTCCAAATGTCTTTTGTGATGCGCACAGCAAAGGAGTGGAACTCTCTGCCTGCGTCTGTGTTTCCGAACGCATACAACCCTGATCTCTTCAAAGTGAGCGTGAACAGGCTTCTTCTGGGTAAGCTCGCTCCATCGTCGACTTTGTCTCTGTCATCTCTGACCTAGACTAGAGTCAAGAGCTAACCTATCTTAAATAAAAAATAAATAAAAAAAGTATACTTAACTAAATCATGTGTGGAGGAAACAACTTGTTAAGTCTATTAGAACTGTAGAGAATCCATCAATTTTCATTCAATTAATTAACTGCACAACTTACATTTAACATTAATATTACAACAGTATCTGTCTGTATTTCGGTAAAAATATCATTAAGCCCCGCGAAGCTTTCAGGATAATTATTATTGTGAGCGAAATAAAACGAAACCAAAGTTTCCGGTACTTGGGCGTTACAATAAATAATATGGAGTTTCCTTCAGTTCGACAGTGGAGGAATATTATTTATTTTTATTATGGAAGAACTGATTACAAGTAGATTGAAACCTATACCTAATGCAAAATTTTGTTTGAAATGCCAAGACTGTGTACAAGATGACTTTTTAAGCGTTGTCTGTACACTTCAACATCGGAAGTCTTAAGAAACTGTCGCTAGCTCTTTATGTTAAAAAGCTGGCCAGTGGCAATTTACTGTTTTGTGAATCCCAAGGACAGACCTAATATTCAGCCAACCGAGAATCAAAACGGATTGAAGAAGACGAATTTCGAAGGATCAAACTCAAACACAGTCATCGCAACCACATTGGCCAACAAAAACCGTTCACCTCCAAATATTTTCGTCCCGAATACTCAACAAACAAAATCCTCTTTACTTCTACAAAGTGAATATGATATCCTGGTGTTGCCCGTATACAATAGTATACACATAAGTCACAAGGTCTCCCTACATCAGGTCGGTGGCGCGGAAACGTCCATGCTACGTGCACATTGGAGAACATTTTGAAATTCAGCCATGTTACCGTGTACACTTTGTTATTAATGTTGAGTTTGGGAGCGTGTCGAAGATGCTTGGGTAAGCATACTGTTTGGGAAGAAGCCTGTGTTTATCAATGGACGGTAAGTTGTCTATCACCTGTGTTTACCAAATAGCCAACCTACATATGTTTGCCAAAGACAATGATTCTATCTATACCTACTACATCTAGCTACCATTGGTCCGATTGATAAAACCACGCATGATGAGTATAATATGCTCTCTTTTGTTTGAGAGTAGGCAGTTACCTACTCTAACAGTAGATTAATCTATATAAGTTTATTTGATAGATACATCTGCTGTTTAAAACACACCAATGACTTGCCAATAAAAATTAAATAACAGAACTCATTCAGAATAGGTACTCAGATCACTTGAGTATATAAAAAGATTAACACAAATCTAATGAAACTAGAAGCTGCTTATGTCAGCTTGTACTCTAAAAAAAACTTTCAGATTTCGGTAATTTCGATGTCTGTAGTTGACCATGTTATCGTAATTCTTCGGGCACTTTATTATTTTCTCTCTTCCATTTACTTTAAAAGCTTCGAACCCGAAAACATGTTTCACTTCTCGGCAGGATTATGATATTTTAGTTTCGCTCTGTTGAACGTATAAATAAATTCGGTGGCGTGGAAATATTACTGCATCGTACTTCGTCATAGATCGTATGGTCTGTTGTAAAAGTATCTCGTGAAAATGTAAACAAATGGATTAAGAAACGTGTGAATGTCAATGTGTAGTGCTACTAACAAAGTGAGAGCTTTGGTTTGATTATTTGAATACTTAAACCCCAAAAATCTAATTTTAAATCGCCAGATGTTTTTCATTTGACAATAGAGGCTAATTTTATAACCCTATTTTTCGTCGATGATTTTTCAATTATAATTTAATAATGTTAAATGATAACTGTTGGAAAAAGTGGTGAGATATAAAGTTGAAACTTCCTAAATACAGATGAATGTGTAACTAATTCCCTTTAGACCGGCCACATACAGTCGGAATTCCATGTCAAAAGCAGCAAATCCATTATAATCTAGTTCTCCGTTCGGAATTTCATCCGATTCGAAATTCCGCATGGTAGTCTGTGCGTGATTTTGTATGGAATTGCTGTCTTCGAAATTCCGAATCGATATTTCGAAACGGCATTCCGTTCTGGAATTCCGCCTGTATGTGGCCTGCCTTAGTGAGTGATGGCGTAAGAATTTAACCTGAACGGGTTTTGTTTACACTTTTATCGGATAATATTTTTGGAACAGACTATAGTAACACATTATAGACACAGCATTTTGTTATAGTTCTGCGGTCATATCCTTCGGGGCCTTATGTGGCATCTTGTGTGTTATCTAGAATTTATGTGCGTAAAAATGTCTGCCAAGTTTGCGAGACAGACGAACATATGTAAAATGCATGGCGCAGCAGAGCTATTAACAAGACTTGCAAGGTTTGGAAAGATCCAGGTTTCAGCTCTAAGCGGACTGTTTAATTATGTTAAATGTGTAGAGTTTTTATGTCGAAACTGGCGTATTTGGCCCATGATTGAAAACGGTGAGCACTTACTGACATTGCAACCTCACAGGATTGCTGATGAGGTCGAAATTAGAATTTCAAAAGGTCTTTAAGTACAATCACAAGCATAAATGTATACCTTATAATTACACAAAATTCCAAAGCTTTTTCTCGTAAAGTGAAAATTGCAACTTTGAGAAATGATCTAACTACATACATAAACTCACGCCTTCTTCCTATGGGGGTAGGCAGAAACTACAGAACGCCACCTGCTACGATCCTTACATACTCCTTTTGCCTCGTTTACATTCATACATCTGGTCATACACGCACGCCGGTTGCGAGTTAGTACTCAGGTGCGTAGTCGCATCTGACCTTTCTGAAGAACATCACCAATAAGATCACTATATGTCTTCCTAGGGCGTCCTCTCCCGGCGTTTTCACTCACATCTGCCGTGTAAATACCTTTTGTTAGTCGACTTTCATTCATCCTCTCAACATGACCAAACCATCTAAGCATACTCTTTTCAATTTTTGTCACTACATCTTCTTTTAAGCCACACCGTTGCCTTATCACATGCTCAATGATCTAACTATTTCATAATAAGTCATGGTTTTGATAAATTATGTTTGTTATTATAATATCTATCAAAACTTTAGGAGAAGAAAATCGCTTTGAATCTTGCGTAAGTGTAAGGTATTTACGCTCAAGCCTGTACCTAACAGACAGGAATACTTACGGACACCGACTTCCACATGCTTATTTACTTACAGCAATACTTACTTTCTTTACATAATTTTTTTTTTGCCTGGCCACCATTATGTCTGGACTTTAAAAGAGACTGTGCTGTGACCTCTGAGTTTGTTTCGGTCTTTCTTCTCAGAGTAGTCAGATAGTAAACACCGAACTCATTTGGTTTAAAACACAAGTTATTTTTGACGTGTAGTTTTTGGACCAATTTACAGAAATAAATATCATTTACTAGAATTATCGAAGTCATTCCCTCCGTCGTCTAGCCCTCAAAAACACTCCCATTCACAAACCCACGCACTCCTCATTGCTCACAGAGCTTCAGTTTCCATCACAATACTAGTCTGCCATTGAAGCAGACAATGCGGGCAGCCAATCACGCTAAAAGCTGTCTCCGTCATTTGACGTATGGTGTAATGAGCCACGACTGTGGCTCGGTAGCTCGGCTGACTCGCCCGTATGATGCTATAGGAACATAAGGCGTGTGCCTGGCAGAGGCGAAGCGCGTTACAACTCCATTCCTACCGGCTTCCCTTTGGAGGATTGAAAGAGTAACTTCACCTACCACCATTGAAAAATAGCACATTCAGTAATGCCTACGACTGCCAAATAATATATATTCCAACAACATCACAAATTGTTCTAAATAAGCCGGCGCCACAACGTGATAATCATATTTGTATGACTATTTATAACTGAACAATTTCTTCTTCGGCTTCTCTCCTACGAAATGTCAAGCCTCGCCACTGGTGCCTGGTGGGGTTTCCCATCGGCAAAAATGTCAAACTTCCATACAAATGTTCATCCCCTATTTAACCCCTTTTGGGGATGAATTTTCAAAACTCCTTTATTACTGCTCACTTTCGTTATAAGAAACGTTTGTGCCCAATTTCGAGTTTCTAGACCCAGCGGTTTTTAGGCTGTCGGTTGTCTGTCAATGAACTAATGAATTTTAGATTTAATTTTTATTATGTAGGTAGAAGATTGGGGCTGTTGTGTAATGCATGGAGGTAAACTGATGAGATTGCTTGAAGTAAAGGTACATATGGGCGTGTGGATTGCCACAATATATAACAGTATGCTTAGTGTAAGTTTGACAACATTGTTCGAATGACTTCACCATCGAGTAAATCGAGTTGACGTCAAACGCATCGACCACCGTACGCAAGCGAGTGCGAGTTACCATCAAAGCTAACCATCCGATACGCGTTTGGTCACCGTGAATTGTGATCATTATTGTTCTTATGTTGGTGTCACGTACGCGTCGTCCGATAAACCGACCAAATAGAATGACATTTATATTCAGTGTTCCTAATGAAAGCGGCTGTCTATCAAACTTGTATTGGTTATAACGACTGTTTATGTTTCGTGTTTGTTTGAAGATTATGATTTGGATTATTAAGTACTTATTGGATTCTAATATTATATTAATTAAAAATGAAGACGTTGGTCCCAATTTGTTATGATGGTGACATTTATGGTGCAGTAAATGGAATTCAAATTATTTGGTGTTTAGCGAACTTATGATCTGTGAACTTTGCAGAAATAACACTAAGTTTGTTTGGTTTTTGGCTAGAGGTAGGATGTCACGCATAAAGAATTGGGAAGAGTTAACTCTGTTAGGTCCTTGACAGTGATGGTAGTGGTGATACTAAACTACCTACTGTGTGAACCTGTGTGACCTACTGTGGTGAAACTACCTACTGACAAATGATCGCTTTCTTCGGAAGCCGATATCTTCTCTTAAATTCGGCCTCCGGAAGATCTATTAGAGGATTGCTACAAGCACGGGCTTTTGCACGGACACCGGACATGTAATTACGCTCATCTTGTGCCCTAACGGTCTCAAACATCATACAAGCAAAATATAAACGTGATGCCATGGTTGTCTTTAATCCACACAACTTATTAAAACAAAATTACTTTGATAATTCACCACACTTACAAGGCTCTCACTACAAATCCTTCAGTGAACACTTTACTCATTCGAAAGTGAACACGTTTCCTATACGAGCTGTCAAAACTGTCAAAATTGTAACTCACACTCGCGATATCACAGGTTCACGCTAATTTACGAGCTCACTTTCGAGTGGGAATCGACCGTCACCATCTACAAAGTAAAATAAACAACTGACACTCACAATTTTTACTTCTTGCGTATGGCACCAGATGGCGCTAACTCAACGCCATACAAATCTGAGTATACTCTAACGCGATGGTGAAGTTAAAAAAACTCGCACTAAGCACACTGGATTGCGGAATGATATAGTATGCATTTCTAATGTTACCTCCAAACATGCCTTTGTGGAAAGATTCTTTTTATTCTTAGGTCCATTTCTGTACAATAGATTAAATACAAAACTAAGTATATATAAGCAAAATTATTTTAGCTGTAAAAAATCTATAATTACCTTTTTACAACCTCTGTCTTATGAACAGACAGAGGATCTACTTGTTGTTTGCAAGTAAACTGCAAGCACGCTGTTTTTGTTAATGTATGTTTTAATTTTAGTACTTTACTATTCACTTGATGTTAATTTATTTGTTTTTAAGTAGGTATTAATGCACCTTGTAGCCTGAAACACAGGTTCAACCTAGTTCAGGCAAAAAGGAACTGTGCTCTATTATAACTGTTCGATATATATATTTTTTTGTAAATGTGCCCCTTTTTATAAATAAACGATTATAAACAAGAAAAACTTTTTTTACAAAAAATAAAACACTTCCAAAAAAAAAACACTACAAAGTGAAAAATAACTTTGATTTTGGAAGTCGGTGTCTTTGGTTTTGTATTTTCGTTTTTTGCCATCGCCTTCCGAAATCAAAGTTATTTTTCACCTTGTAGTGTTGCTTTTTGGAAGTCTGTTTTATTTTTTGTAAAAAGTTTTTATTCTTCACTTTTTAGTTGTAGTACTTACCTACCCCACACAAATTCGAATACCACTACCTGATATGTAAATTACAGTGACAGGAAGTTATTAGAACGTCATCCACATCATCATCATTCACTAAGTGGGAAAAATACGTATTATTGAAGCTAACTCAAGAACCACCCAAGTAAAGTTAATAAATATTAGATGGGACCAACATCGAGGTATACCCTCCCGAAAAAAACAAGAGTAGTTAAAATCGGACTACTCTGTAAAAAGTTATGCGTGATCATAGATAAAAAATATATAATTATATATGCGACTTGAGAACCTCCTCCTTTTTTTTCGTTGGTTAAAAAATAATCCTAAAAAATAAGCCAGCGGTGATTGAAATGCGG
This sequence comes from Fissipunctia ypsillon, assembly GCA_947568875.1. Classification (NCBI taxonomy): domain Eukaryota; kingdom Metazoa; phylum Arthropoda; class Insecta; order Lepidoptera; family Noctuidae; genus Fissipunctia; species Fissipunctia ypsillon. Next base: position 20,214,530 of record OX387662.1, read on the forward strand.
ACTGTGGACATCGATTTTCTTTATTAGTGATCGATGGCTGTGGATGACAATGATGATGATAAAAGTTGCAGACATGATAATGTGAGAATTGAGGTGTCAAGATTTCTGGTCGGATGAAAGTAGGAGCAGTCGAATGACTCTCGTATTGCTGCAGAAAGAGTCAGATAGACAGTTTCTGTCCAGATTTGGAAGAGTTCAATGCTTTTGATAGGGGCCTAAAAGTTAGCCTTGTGAAGGCCGCAGGAATCCGCTGGACGTGAGAAGCACAGAACCGGACGATGTGGCGACGCTTGGGGGAGGCCTATGTCCAGCAGTGGACAATGTGGACGTAACAGTATCTTTCGGATGAAATGATGATGATGTTGTTGATTCCAGATGCTTGATCAGCAAATACTTAGAGACTATTATGATCCGACAATTTATAAACTCTCACTGCTGTGTAAGAAAGTCGTGAGAAAACCCACGCTCCACGAACGTAATAAGATGTTAGCTATTTGTTCAATATTTTGTTTTACACGACTTGCATGCATCGCATGGCAGATAATTGTTATATTGCTGTAATCTATTGTATGGTAAGTAATTTCTTGTCGCCACAATACTAAATAATGAAAACAAAAACATTTAGAAATAAGTTTTGTGTGTTTATTTTATTTCTTATACATATATTTTCATGCATGCTGCTGCACCGGCTGACGTCATCACGTCAACGCTGGCTGTCGCTGAAAACCAGCGGTAGGGCTCTGTCTTGCATAGGGTCGCAGCATTACGCTGAGCGATGGCCGTTTTGTGTGGATGTGACGCATATTTTCCCCAAACTTGTTTCTTTTTGTGTTTGTGTTCTTTCTTTGCGTCATGTTTACCGCAAATAAACATATTTTCTTTCTTTCTTTTTCTTTCAAGCATATGAACTACCTAACTATCCAAGACACTAATGCCCGCTTTCACTAAAACTATATGACACACATATAAATGAATGCCTAAATAAAAGCACTTTGTTGGATTTTAAACTTTAAGTGCTGAGCCGAGCGTTGAAAATTCAACAGCGTGCTTTTATTTAGGCATTCATTTAGGAGTGTTAGTGAAAACGAGAATAAATAACCCAAAGGAAAAAAAATAAACAAGCCTAGGTATTTCTCCTCATTTTAGAAGTCGGTTATAAAACGTTGCAATCTACCCAGGGATACCCCTGTAATGTTTCCAAAGGTACAACAACCTTTCCGATCACCTAGTTTCCATTCATACAACAGGGAAAGTAACGCCTTGCTTAGTTTTCACCTCACGTAGGCAACCCGAGGCATTCTTTGGGAGATTTCATTGTTGGTCCCCAAACTTAGAAGGGAACTGAATAATTTGAATCCTTTGGATGCAATGTTAGGGAACTTTCTGTGTTGATCACAGAGAGTAAAAGCAAAGAAATAAAAACAAAAACAACGTGGTATTTGTGTGAATATTGGAGAAACCACTTGTTTTTGTGGAAATGACAGAGCGGCTTCATTTGAAACTAGTACTTTCTGCTGATGATATTACAACTCTTTCTTCACTGCATTCTGAATAGTCCGAGCACGCGCACATTCCTACCATAGCCAAATTCTTGTGGAATAAAAAAAAATATTTATTGTTGCTGCAAGCAGGTAACAGATAAAATCGGTTAAAAAAAATCTACAACATACATCTATGGTGTATAAGAAAATAAATAAAAAGAATATTCTAACATGGGACTTTTAAACAATTGGCGAAATGTGGGTGTACCTACTATAGGTACACCTCTGTCTAACCCTTCAGGGAAACAAGGCGTGATGTTATGTTATGTTAATATTCTAACATGATAAGACGAAAATATTGTGATAATATTGTGTGACTGAGAGTCAAAATTATGTTTAAATCAATAACAACCAACGAATTAAGTTGATAAAAACACGCACAGTTGGTTATAGTCCCCGCCAGATAAGAAAATGACGCCTTCTACCAATGTATTTCAATATTTCAAAACGATACTAAAAATGTTGAGGCAGTGTCGCTAACACGATCAAAACAAACGTATCGCGGTACGAGGCGTCTTTGATGCATGAACGTGACATGTTTTTTTTGTTTGTATTTAAGTTTCGAGACTTTTTAGTACACCTGGGGTTAATGACTTTTATTACACGCTTATATGGCGTAAGGTATAGTTATCTCGTAAATTAGCTACTTATTAAAGTAAAGAACTGCTTGAACGAAGTATAATTTATAACTTGCAAGAAACTTGGCGCACTTCGCAGACAAGGCGTCGAGTAGTGATATATCGCATGTCTGCCACAGCCTCTGACCCTTTTCACTAAACAAAACATATTTCACTAATTTCTTGAAAAGATTAACACCTTCTTCTTCTTCTTTAGTATTTATCTAATGTTATGAAGAAAATTATTCAGTACCTACTTTAAGTAGTTAATTCCATTGGTTTCAAATCTAATTGAAAATTCGTTACTTTTCATTTGATCGACGTGGAATTTCAATTTCTGCTAATCAAAACTGATATTTTAACGCTGAATTCATTATTTTGACAAGTTTTGAAAGATGCAATCAATTTCCCAAGTCTTAATTAACTCGTACGACAACAAGTGCGTTTGGTCAACATTTTGTAAGCTATGCAATTGCCCTAAATAAACCTACTCTTTTCCCCGACTGCGCGACAGCAAAGACAGGGTAATGTTTTTACCTTCATCATTCTTCCTCTTTAAGTACGTACGTACTTAGGCTTACTTAGGTTTCTTTCACTTGAAAATGCAACGCATTTGTAACTAACTCTGACTCTTATTCGCAGAGATACAAAGGAGCCATCTTGGCTACAAGCACTTTCCATCTGAGCTACTTTAGATCAGTCCGTTCTTTCTTAATCGATTTGTACATAATGCTGTAGTGTACCTACATTATGATTATCCATGGCATTCCTACTATTGCTGATACAATATTGATAAGCCGGTCAACAACATTGGTAGCGGGTTGTCTGTCGCGGTGGCACTGAACTTAAGTAGTCGAGGCCCAAACCTCTTAAAATTCTCACAATACCACAGCAAAAGTCAACGCCCTTACTCAAAACAAGAAGCTTTTACCCCAGAACCCTAATTAAGTCATCCAGCAACCAATAACCAAGATTAAGGAGCTCTTCGGACGAGTGGGCCAAGATCGAGGGGGTGTCACGCAAGAACAGCCACCCCACGCAAATTACAGGCGATTACAACCCTAGACAAGTAACTTTATATCTTTTGATACGCTACAGTGCAGATTGGATCCTTCTGGGTTATTTTTGGGTGAATGGAACAGTATCTGAAGTCTGAACAAGTTTTTATCGGTCTTAAAGTAGATGGGAACTGTAGATTGCTCTCTAGAGCTGCGAATTTTATGAATTTTGTTGTACTTTCGGACAGTAAGTGGAAGTTGCAGGGCTGATTCGAAACATAGTTTGAGCTTGATTTTAGTTTGAAACAAGGGAGCTGGAGAATATTTTATTACGATAGCCACTGGGATGGAAAATGATATGATAAACGGGGAATATGGAGCGGGAAAAGTATGTATAGAATTCTTTGTAGTATTTAACAAAAAATTGTAGTAGTATTAAACAATTCAAAAATTTATCAACTCATAATATTACAGGTCAGTGTAGGTCTTTTGCAAGAATCCTGCAAACCTGCCAACTGCAGCACACGCATATTTATAAAATCCAAGATGGCGGTTGCGTTCGCGCCATTTCTTCAGCCACAGAGTATAAAAAGCGTTTTTAAAGCGAGTGTAGCGCTTGAAAGCAGTGTAAATGTCTGTAGAAAGCGCTGTAGGGCCGCTTTCAAGGGGCTTTGAGGGCCCTCGGCGTGACGACAACCTACCTCGTCTAGCTACAAGAGTAGCAAGCGTCTTGCTTCTTTTAAATGACGTTTCTATGGTATTTTACAGGGTTCCTTTTCAGAAAATATTCTGTGGAAGGAAAACGGTAACTTACTAGTTCGAAGAAAAGCCGCACCATTTATTGCATTTAATAATTTTAATATTTAATATGAAAGTAACGGCCAAGTTGAGATTCTGCCACCAAAAATACAATTTCAAGGATTACGTTTTTAAAGAAGTTATTACTTCACGCAAACAGTCCTGCCTGCCACAAATGGTTACTTGTGTTATGGCGCCACAGATGCTGGAAAAATATTAAATTGTCAGTCGTTAAGTAGGTTCTGCAGAGAATGGAGGCCATTTCCCAACGAGTCTGGGTCGAGTTTTAAAAGTCTTCTTTATGTAGGAACGGTATTTCATTACAAACTGTGCATTGTTTAACATGAGCTATGCTGTGGCCGACAGGGTCTATAATTGTTCATTAATTGTAAGTTTACCAACATTATGGAATGCAATAAAGAATTGAGAATTGAGCTACATGTGGCATTTTTCGTTTCAAGATACTTTAAGTTGATCCTAGTCCTAGCCATTTAGGTCAGATAAGCAGTCCGTTCCATGTAAAATTTTGGTATTCAGCTGCATCAGGATAGACTGGAAGCCAACCCCAAACAACATAATTGGTAAAAGGCTAGACAGATGATGAGTCCTAGTCATTTAATGATTTTCTTAAACATCTCCCCTAATCTAATCTTTTCCTTAGTTTATTGGGGTCAAATGACAAAATAGGACATTCAGAAGCAGAACAGTGAGATACGAAAATCATAATCTAGGTATGTATACAAATATTACTAAGTTTGTACTACACAAATGTTTCAATTTGTTATAGACCTACACATTGGCATTCAATTGCCTGATATCCATCGATTTACTTGTCAATAAATAACAAAAGAAGATGTCTTACTGCAGCGAATAGACAATTATTTACGGAGATAAAATCCAGAACAATCATTACCGAAATTATTTCTGACTAAAGAACCCATCATAAAAGCAAAGAAAATTCCCTTTCAACAATACCACTAAAAAGACAACCGTAACACATTTTCCACTTAAACGAAGAGGGTAGTTATTGATTTTCTTCAATACATTCCCCGGTCGTTCAGTGAACCTTGTCGTGAGTTGTGCACATAACGAGTGCGGGTTCGACGCCCCGATAGCGATCGGCGATAATGTAACTATGTTAATTATTTGTGGCTCTACGATGAGGAACAATGTCTTATTATGGAAGAGTTGACGGGGCTGAGGAATTCGATGCGATCTTCGAAAGATAACAGTTATGGAAGTGGTGTAGGGTGGTATCTATATGGTGTACCTACCAGCGGCGAGGGGTGAATTTTTGTAAGAGAGTAGCCGAAGCGAAGCCGATTTTAACTTGCTTACCTACTAATCAATAAAAAATATTTTTCAAAAAAAAAGTCTTCTATTTACTAAATTTATCACCATCGCAGAACCAAAAAGACGCTGTCACTACACAAACAAAACTTTCAATGTTTTAGAGAAATAAACTCAACTAAATTAGTTACTTACTATCATTCTAAAATTGCGTTTTTGTTGATTTAATGTTATGGGGAATTAAATACACGTAGTGTAACTATCGTTTTGGCAATAGTAGGTACACACTATTGACTGTGCCATTTTTCAATAGCGGTAGAGCTGACGCGAACCTCCGAAGGGAAGCCGGTAGGAATCGTGTTATATGGTGCATTCGCCACAGGTACCTACCTACTGCCTACTGTACATCCAACAATAAAGAGATCTTTATGGTATCTGAGATCTTGATGATCCCTGGCCGGCCCGTTCATCTGATGGAAAGTAATTATCCCGGCCTGTGGCTAGATTTACGTGACACTTGCTACATCAAGAGGATTGCCAAAGTTAAGCTCTCATCCACCTGTACTTAACTTCACCAATACATATCCACCTTTTTACCCGACTGTGACAGCGACACCAAAGACAGGGTTATGTTTTTCACGCGTATCTTTGTAGGTAAGTTCCCGATTCTTTATACTCTCGAAGCATCCAAACTGTAGGATGGATTTTTAACCGATGAAAAAAAACGAGGAGGTTCACAAGTCGCGTATACATATACAGGGTGTAAGGGACAGCCCGCCGCAGACTGATGGGGTGAATTCAGTATATTATACTAAGATGACCGGTACATGAAATTATTTCAGGAACGTTATGGGAATCAAATAAACCTTATTTGTTTTATTACCTCACACGCAATGTATCGTTACCGTCGCAAAACGCGCGTAGCGAACGGCAGCGCAGCGAGCCTTAGGCCGCCGAGTATTTCAACATTCATTGCTGATTTTTTTTATTTTAGCTGTTTTATTTACATAAATAGAGTGCTGCGTACAGATAATGTAATTTTACATTGAACTAAAGGGATAGTAACTGAATATATGACAAAAAAAAATGAAAATTTTCCTGACAATATTTTCGATGGAATATGATTCACAATAAGGAGCTGAATGCACCCTGTTAGTTTGCGGAGGGCTGTCCCTTACACTCTGTATATTTTATTATGTATGACCACGCATAACTTTTTACAGAGAAGTCCGATTTGAACGATTCTTGTTTTATTCGGGAGGGTATACCTCGAAGTTGGTCCCTTGTAAAATTTATTAACTTTGCTTGGGTGGTTTGTGAGTTGGCTTCAATAATACGTATTTTCCCCCTTAGTCTATGTGGATGATGTTCTAATAATTTCCTGTCACTGTAATTTACATAGCGGTAGTGAGTAGTATTCGAATTTGTGTGGGGTAGGTACCACAACTAAAAACTGAAAAATAAAAACTTTTTTACAAAAAATGAAACCGATTTCCAAAAAAAATACTAAAAAGTTAAAAAAGTAGGTAATTTAAAAAAAATCAAATCGACTTCAGAAATTAATTAACTCAAAATTATGAAATAACTTTAATTTCGGAAGTCGGTGTCTTGAGATATGTAGGTATTCTGTTTTTTGCCACCGACTTCCGAAATTAAGGTAATTTCATAATTTTGAGTTAATTTCTTTTTGATGTCGATTTTTTTTTAAATTACTTTTTTATTTTGTAATTTTTAGTTTTAAGTAAAACCTGGAATATTTGTGTGTAATAAGTAGTTAATAGTTTTGTTATAAATATTGCACTAGAATTTGACCAAGGTTTTGAGATGTTTTTTTCTCTTTGACACATACCCGTAGCTCGTATCAATAAGCCAGGCCGTCACACTTACACGCACATTTAGTCCATATCTTGAAAACTACTGAACCGATTTTGATGAACCTTGCACTGTTCCCTAAGTTGAAGTAAATGTAAGCCAATTAAAAACACAATCACAATCCGATCAATAGTTTGGGAGAAATGCGTGGACAAACACATACAAGCACACATACAATTCAATTCAATTTATTCAGGAACAATTCACATTGTGTTTGAAATCATAAATATATATAATTTTGTATATTTGATTGGAAGCCCTAATAGATTAACATATGTCAATGTAATACAGATCCAACAATATTACATACATACGTGTCGAATTGATAACCTCCTTCTTTTTTGAAGTCGGTTAAAAATAACTTTGATTTCGGAAGTCGGTGGCAAAAAACGATAATGCAAAAACCAAAGACACCGACTTCCGAAATCAAATTTATTTTGCCCTTTGTAATGTTTTGTGGACGTCGCGTCGGTTTTATTTTTTGTAAAAAAGTTTTTAATACTTACATGATAATATGATATGTAATCTACATATATCGACTCGTCTGGGTCGCGCGACGGTTTTAGGCTAGATTTCGTATTATAAAATCCAAATGGCGGATTTTAAACGTCACTAAGTAATGTTTTGAAATTTTTTTTTTTTGGCATGAGCAGAACGATTTCAAAAATATAGCACACCAAAAGGTTGAAACTAAAATAATACTAAAAATATTTTTAAAAATCCGACTGCAACTAAAAATGTTCAAAACAAAACAAGCTCACGTTTCAAGCAGTCTGATGCAGCTGGCGGTAGTTAATGTAGTTCAATCTCAGATTGGATGCCGCCATCTGCATCAGACTGCTTGAAAACTGGAAACTTGTTTTGAACATTTTAGTTGTAGTCGGGAATTAGGTACCTACTTTAAATTTTTACTTTACCGGTAAACACATCTTTCGTCTTGAGTCATTATCACATAGCATCAAGAAGTGCTTAGCCACGATTTGTGGGATCAAAGATCGAATACATATTTTTCGCACTGTCACAAACCACTCTACTACAGAAGGTCTTGAGTAATAGACTCCAGGGGCGCAGCCTTCATACAACCCGATTCCTATCGGCTTCCCTTCGGACCACACACTCTTCTTAATGCCTATTATTGCCAAATAATATGGTACACCTGTGTATCACATCACATTACATACAGGGTGGCGATTAGGTTATCACATTAATTGAAACCACGCATTCAGTACATGATTCTAGACCACGCTGCGTTAAAATTTTTCGTCGGTTATTAAAAAAAAATTTACTGCTCCATACATTTTGACCTCGTAGGTAGGCAAAAATGTATGGAGCAGCAAATTTTGTTTTTTAATAACAGACGAAAAATTTTAACGTAGCAGAGTCCAGAATCATGTACTGAATGCGTGGTTTCAATTAATGTGATAACCTAATCGCCACCCTGTATATTTAATACCAGTTTAATACAGTCATCATAAGATTAAAAACATTTTCATTTTTTTTTGTGTGGTTCTCATAGGAGAACTGAACAATTTTTTCTTCGGCTTCCCTCTAATGATAATTGTAGCTGCGCCACAGACTCCCAATTTCATCACTCAAACCGTCAGCCCCTGTTACGTCAAGTATTTCACCTCCCTTCAAACAATATTATTATCAATTTTGTTCGTACTGATTGATATCCACAACGAACCGACGAAAAAATGACCACGATGTCGTCCATGCATGACATAACAATGGCGATATTTTGCGAGGCGAATGAACTCGGACGACTGCCCACGATTGTTCTAAAATGCAAGGCTTGCAGTACTGTGCCGACCGATGTATGGATGGCCGGTATACATGGGAGACCTTTTGTAAACTCAATGCTGATTCGGGGTTTGTAAAATGAGTATCACTGGAGTTTTCATTAAGAGATAGGTACTTTTTTTCGATGAAATGACAAATTACTTATTTAATTTCGTTCTTCGTTGTGAATTGTGATCTTGCTAACATATGAAGAACCGTTTTATTAAGAAAACGCGCGTATATTTAAAAAAAAAATCAGGCATGTGAAGATTTTGCATTGAATTTGAAAAGTACTGAAAACCCTGTCTTTCTCCGGAAAATAACTTTCCTCTTTGCGTAATTAATTTCATCAATGTCAGCTTGTAGCTAAAGCTGGATTATCTTCTACAAAAGACAAATATCATACCCACTTTAAAATTTCAGACGAGGTAGAATTGCTGGGAAAATTTCTGAAGAAAGCTTCAAAACATGTTTTTCGCTGAAGTGAAAACTTAAATTCTACGTAAACAGAGGGAATTAAGTATTACTGCAACGGATTATTACAGCTCTAGGTAACCAGTTTGTATTATAAGACGATAACTCGCCAACCGAATTTAGTTCTAAGTACCCGGTCAAACTATACGCCATATTAACACGCTGGAAAATAATAATTTCGAAATGTCTCAAAAAGTTAAGGATAGTCTCCTGAGACCGTTTTCCTGTAACTACAACGATTAAGGTACGCCTCAAAAATCCCCCCTGTCAATGACGATATGGAAATGTGAGTCAACTAATGCTCAATTAGTAAATGTCCTAGATGTTAGACTAGCTTTCAGTCTCCATTAAGTACATTACAAATGTCAGGAAACAATTGATATGATCCAGAGCATTGTGCATTGAGCACCGTGAAGGATCACTGCGAATTAGCAATTACAGACAATTGAGTCCGTTTCCTCCCGATTTTTATGTGTGATCCTCTGTATCTAGATACTTCGTTTTTAACCTAGGAAAATTAGTATACAGGGTGTGGCGTAACTAACAGATAACCCTAAATCTGCGAGTGGGGGCCTAAACCCTATAATATAAAAATTGTCAAACCCCGGAGCCTAAAACTGTAATTCACATCTTATAGCACGTTTATTTAAGAATATTATGCTGAAATCAGATAGTGGAAATACCATCATTTATGAACACGGTGCCGAAGAAGTGACCGAAGTTTTAAAAAAATTATTTAAAAAAAAATGTGTCTTCCCGTCGACTCCGGGAATTTGAAAACTGCGGGGGGTTTGAATTCTTTTTATATTATAAGGCTTGTGGGCCACCCACAGATATAGGGATATCCATTATTTATGCCACAGCCTGTATAAAGCTTAGATTCCAATTTGTGAAATATTAGAAAAGTCGCATCGGCTACGTAGGCCCGCCGCTGGAACCACAAATCACTTTAAATTTAGTACTAAACAAAAAAACATCGTTCTGTTCCTGTCCATCGTTTGTAGTTGACAGAGACAGAATGATGTTTAGAGCTAAACGCATAATTTAGTGATTTGTGGTGGATAAAATCGGCTAAAACACATTTCGGAACACCGTAAAAATAAATCTTTTGACATAACTATCCCGCCTTCCCGTTTTCACGAATTTCCATTTTCCTTTTCCGAGTAGCATGCATTGGGGGTGACATGACATGATAGCCGAGTTCAGACAATGCTGTCAGAACAATACATTTCTGACATTGCTGCACTGAGCAAAGCGGAAGGGCTGGATAGCAAAGGGAAGTGAAATGTCAACACTTTTGGGAGTTTAAATGCGAACTATTCTGAAAATTGTGGTAGAAATGGAGACGGGAGCCCTCCTTTGTCTTTGATTGTATAATTAGTAAAGCCCTAAGTGTAGCGAAATTCCTCTACAAAAGGGAGTGACAGACATACAACTTATGTAAGTATACGTTCTTAGAGTGATTGTATTACAGCAATACTTACAGGACATCACGGTTGAAGACTGTACCTTATTCTTATTATATTATGTTACTCATTCAATTTAATTTCATTCCGCCAAAAGATCCCATCTTTCTATTTTCGTTAGACCTCAATTTGTAAAGCTTAGGATTACGGTAACACCTTATTCATCTACCCTCATTTCACGCGGATTTTACTTAATTTATCGGTACAATCCGTCAGTGTTACCACTTCAAATAGAAAATATTTATTCAGTTAGTGCTTCTCGCTACCACGGCACGGGTAATGCAACATTGAAGTTATTTTAATAATTACTATGACCGAAATTCAACTTCATTTTTTTTTTTTTTTTTTTTTTTTTTTTTTTTTTTTTTTTTTTTTTTTTGTAGATAAAATATGTAGTAGAAAAAAAAATACTAGGTAGATACCCACTCCTTTTAGTTTTCCAGGGTAACAAAAGTAGGTTGCGGGATGTTCGAAAGAGTTACCGTGGCCCCGGCACAGGCAACAGAAGGAACACGGGTGGGTTTTAGTCAGTAAAAGTCTGACACGCCCTCCCGCTCCGCCCAGAGCGGGAGAAGTCATTTGATGATTTCCCATCCACAAAAAAAAAAAAAAAAAGGGTAACAAAAGTATCCTATCCACAGATAAAGCATATTTTTATAATCTATACTCAACTATCAATTTGCTGAATTCCGTATAGGTCGATATCAGTCATTCACAGACTAGTAATAGCCTTTAGTCATTCTTCCGTAACATACAAGGACACCGTCAGACCATTTCAGATCCACATTAGCATAACATTAGTATTTATAATGGCGTGTTTGTATTGTATTGCTTCTAGATGAAATTATTTTATGTAATTTTTAATTCTGTGATCCTACCAATTTGTATCTTTTATTCTACGTTTAATTTAATTGCATTGCATATTTTGATTTTAATTCTGTGGCAGTATTGTGTAATTTTATTTTATTTTATATAATGCTAGCTATGCCCCGCGACTTCGTTCGTGTGGAAGTCGTAACATGCACAATATACTAAAATAACAGCCACATTTTAATAAAACTCTCTCGTTCCCTCGTTGGTCTAGGGAAAAGACTGCCTCGTTGGTCTAGTGATAGTGGTCGCAAGCACTTCTGCTGAGCATGAGGTCCTGGGTTCGATTCCCAGTTCGGGCAAAGTGTTATTGGGTTTTCTATCTGGAATTTCTCAGTAGCAGCCCGGAGTCTGAAATTGTGCCCGGTAGATGGCAATAGGCTCGTTCCCTATTACATGGGACTTAAACATAACTGGCGAAATGTGGTTGTACTATAGGTACACCTCTGCCTAACCCTTCGGGGAAACAAGGCGTGATGTTATGTTATGTCTCTCGTTCCCCGATCGCGTTGCATCGTCCGCCCGCACTATTTGTACACAATTTCATGGGTTTTATTTTTTGCGCGGAACCTTAATTATCTAAAAAAAAAGTAACCCATGTTACTACTCCTTATAGCTATCTTCCGGTGAGAGTCCCGTCAATATCGGTCCAGCCGTTTCGGAGATTAGTCGGAAAAAACAGACAGACAGACCGAAAGACAAAAAAATTAAAATTTGTTTTTTTTTGTTATAAGTTCCGTATATATACTTTCATATGCATTTAGTAAAAAGCTGTTATTTTGACATTACAAACAGATAATTAAATTAAATTTATTTGTATGTATAGATGGGTCCTATCTGAATTAAATGAATTTTATTTTATTTTTATTAGTAGGAACATTGCTAAAAATACGAACGCAATAAAGTAAGTGCCCATGGATGTTATCTAGAGTGCATGTAGTTTGTTTGGCGACACAGCGCTCCGACACGGTCGCGGCTCGAGATAATGCCTCCGGGAACAATGCGATAGTGACTCCTGTCCTTTGTGAACGTGTGTAAACAGCGGTCCAGGGATGCTCGGCACAGATTAAAAAGGATTTTGTTTTGACAGCAGGGTCCTGCTGTCAAAAGTCCTTTTTACCAGAATTTCTGTCGAGCTCTGGGTCAACAGAAATTCTGGTAAGTATGGAGATGCATCCGGTTCGAAGGGAAGCCGAACTGAACATTGCTGGGGAAAGGCGTCATGAGGTAGACGGAAATTGTGCAAAACAGAAAGGTTTTGAAAGATAAAAGCAAGGTTTGATATCTATTCTAGCCCGTAAGTAGCTGTGCCAGTAGTGGAACTCAAAGTAAGTTAAGTATTGTTTCCGTCACAAAATCTGGGGGCCAACCACCACCTCTTAAAGCAGTATTATTTTAATGTTACTTCAGTGTGAGAAAGAGATGGAGCTATACAGAACGTCTAGCTCCATCTCTTTCCCACACTCAAGTAAGATTAAAATAATACTGCTTTAAGAGGTGGTGGTCTAGGCTCTGGCTGTTATCTCTGAACTAGACTTCAAAGGATAAAGTTTGTGTCATGGTTTTGAAACAGTGAAACGGCTATTCAGATCCATGTTCAAAAATGAAAACCAAATGGTTAATGGGAACAAAAGAAATACTATCATACTTATAAAAGAATGTTAGTGTACAATATATTACATCATATTTTCAGTATTATATTTATGTATTATCATTATGAGTTGAGGGTTCAAATTAAGGAAATAGCAATAACTTGGGTAGTTAGTCTTAATAAAATATTGAACTCGAATTATTTACTATCATCATCGTTGAGATAATATGCAACCTTCAGCGAAGCGTGTAGCAGAAATATCTTTTGTCTTTCAAGTTGCTTTATTTAAATATTAGCAGCGCCTCGCGGTTTCATCCGCATAAGTCTCGATCCCGTAGGGATATCGATATAAAAAGTATCCTATATATTAATCCAGGTTATAAACTATCTGTGTGCCAAATTTCATCTAAATCCGTGCAGCAGTTTTTGCGTGAAAGAGTGACAAACATCCATCCATCCATCCTCAGAAACTTTCGCATTTATAATATTAGTAGGATTATAGTTATTTTTAGATAGGTACTTACTCATAAAGAGACGGTTGCTTTGACGTTTTCAACTAGCGCGGATTCCTCAACAATGTTGCCCCACAACTCGGCTATTGTTCTCGGTCAGTGATGTTGCAAAGCAGCGATAAATAGGTAATCGTTGCAGGCTCAAGTTGCAGCAACAAAACAATGCTTGGCTGGTGTTGGCTTGTTGCTGTTTTGTACAATGCGCCGCAAAGGTGTCGCTAGGTTGACTGTAATTGCTTCGAACAGTTCTAACCAAGATGTGGTTGTATTAAAGGGACTACAGGACCTAAACGCAAGTTCTAAAATGCCTAAAAGTATATGATCCACTGCAGTAAACAAAATCATGATATTTTTCAGGATAATTATGCTAGTTAGATAGTGTGTTGAAAACATAATACAACTAATTTGATACGATAGAAAAAAATCACGAAGATACCTCTAAAAAATTATTTTAACGATTAAAAGCCATACTAATTCTACATAAGCAATCATTTTGATTTTTCATTCAACATCGGTATTAATGTAACAGTGTTTTGATTATTCAGTTCAATCAATACATTTTTTTTAAATAGATAAATGCTTCATATTTTGCAATAAATTACCAGCCTTGTGTCATCGCGCTTCTCTTTCTTTTCTATGCAGTCTGACAGTGACCGCGCTTTAGGTCCTTTGAACCTTCTTCTTGCTAATGAATTATCTTTAACTTCAGTAATACCTTTAGTAAAACTATGGGCACACGCAAAGCATTGCATACAAGTCTTTACAAAAAGTATTTTAATAAGCTCGGTTTTTTTTATTTCCCGTGGCTTCGCCCGCTTGAAGTTCGGAAATTATCCCACAGGAACGTACTACTGGGATATAAAGTATAATCTTATGTCCTAACCCAGGTCATGGTCTATTCATGTGCCAAACATCTAAATCTGTTCAGCCGTTAGGTAAGGCGTGAAAAGGTAGCAGACAGACTGAGCCAGACAGAGTTACTTTCGCATTTATAATATTTGTATGCTACATATAGCAAACTGCAATGGTAATATCGCAAACCAAAACTTTTCACAAGACAAATCTTGACAAATAAAAACCAGCCAAGTGCGTGTCGGACCACGCACAATGAAGGGTTCCGTAGTTGGGACGACTTTATCCCAAGAAAAAACTTAACATTGTAGTTGAAAAACATGTTGTCTCATACATTCCAACTGCAAATGTAAGTTGGCTGACTATTACTCGTTAACTCGTAAAGCCTACCTTAGCTGTGAAGTTTTCCTTGTAACTTCGTTATACTACTGCCGTGAATTTCTTCACATATCCAAAAACAACCATTTAGCTGGCAGGGGGAAGACACTTGACTCTAACAAAAATTTGCACTTCGCAAACGGATCCCTGAATCGAAAAACGTTTTTCATACACCCGCAATATTTTTGAGCCGCCCATTCAACGACGCCACACCATGGGATAGACGAGAAAAAACAAAGTCATCGCCACTTTACGTGTAAAGGAGAGGCACCCAAAATTATTTTGTTTTCAAGATTCTATTTTACCACTTTGTCGGCGTGATTAATATGTATACCCTTGCCAAATTACAGCTTTCTAGTGCCTACTAAAAGTCTCTGAGCTAAACCGCGCACAGACAGACAGACGGACATGGCGAAACTATAAGGGTTCCTTGTTGACTACGGAACCCTAAAAAGGAAAGAAACTGTCCCATAAATCTAAAAGCCCCGTTAAAAATAACCGAAGGGATTATCAAAAGAATCTCAATTACGGTAGGTACAAGAATGTGTCTCATTAAAAAGAAGAATTTAATGCTCATGGCAAAAATGTTGAAACATGAAAAATAATGAACCAATCGCAAAAATTAAATAATTAAAAAGTTTATTTAAAATTAAATAGTTAATGGGCAAAATGCTTATGTAAAATGGAAAGGTATTAACAGACTATAATATCATGCCGGATATAGGTAAGGTACCGCTCGTATCCTAAAAGCCTGATAGCTCTAAGATTAAAGACTTTGTGTCTATAGCAACAGATTCAAGATTCCAAAAATATTCATAAACTATTTTCGGTCAAATCAAGTTGCAAACTTGTAAGCCCTGGAGAAATCAAATAACCATCCCAGACGCCTAGTCTTTGGTACAGATATATCTCTAAAATCTAGTTACATTTCGCCCATCCGTATAACCGTTTTAACAAAATATTTGCTACTATCTGCATATCTGCAAATTACATTCTGATTATATCACTACACTGGCTCATCTCCACACCAAGCCACCAAACAAATGTTTAATTGTTTCATGTGATGAATCCATCAAAATAATAATTACTATATGCCGATATGATATCTACTATGAGAATTTATTTGACAACTTCCAATTCATTTGTAGATATTATATAATATAATAAAGCCATACCTCCAATTCATGTCAAATAAGATACCATCTGTAACATGAAACTTCTGTCCCTAGAGCGCCCTATTATAGATATAAACACTTCTATTGCTTCTATATATTAGCGACTAGCTTCTGCACGTCCACATGAAATGTCTTGTTTTAACATAGTATATATCCTATGACATTCGGCAGTACTGTAGCTGCCAATTATTGAAAGAATTTTCGGAATCGGTTCAGTAGTTCCGAAGATTACCCCCTACATACAAACTCACAAATACTGCTATTAGGTATATGTATATAGAAAGGGCATCTCAGTTCGGCTTTGATTTTGCTAAAACAACACCGCAAACTTATTTCTAAGATTACTTCATTCGCTCCAGCAGCGCTTAAATACATTTCTTTCAAGCACTAAAAAGCCATAAAGCTGACTGAACCATAAACAATAATAAAGTCTACGTATGAACAGTTATCAAGAACACGTGTGCCTTTATACATTAATCGTTTGTGCGAATGTGTGGGTTCGTCTGACCGGTCTCAGACCATCTCATGTCAGAGTGTGTGTTAATGCTGTTTTCAGATTATAAAATGTTAAGCAATCGTCCGTTAATAATGAATGAAAGTAGTAGAGGTAATTTTTCGCTTCGTTTGTTTTCTCATTTATATTGACTAGTCAGGATTAGACAGTTTACTATCGTGAAGATTCGCTTTTATCTATGGATTCGAGAGAAATAAAGCAGATATTTTCTTTCTATCATCTTCCTTTTTGAAGCTATCTTATCGATGTTAAAATCAGCTCAGCTGTTTTTCCCTACGGCAAAAAGTATCCGTACAATACAAGTTCTCATTTCATCGGAAGGTTCATGAATCCACTTTTTCATCATAAGTATCGTGGCTTTCATCAGTTTTTATTTCATCCCATCTTTTATGCTCGTATCATTTGTGCCATCCAATGAAAGGCTGAACTGCTGGGTCAGTATCATTTGCACCCTCTTTCAAGAGTGGATTCCGAGAAATTCCTTACTTAATGGGTGCTCGCGGGTAAATGGGGTCCGTGGGATGCCTGAACGAAATCTTTAGATCTAAATACATGAGCCTTTATTATGTAGGGTCCCAAATTGAAGACCTGGGAACAATTGGGTGAAACAACAGACTGAATTGTTGAATTTATTCACAGGATTCCGCCAGTTGCCAAATTGGTATCTATAAAAATGTAGATGAAATGAAATTGCTTGAAACATTTGGTAGACAAACATTCCCAAGTAAATAAAAGAGATTATTTGCGCAAAAAACCTCAATGTTTTCTGCTATCGGCCCGGTAAATCCGATCCAAGTTAATACAATTATTAGCATTAGTGAAATTGCTTGTTCAGTAAGGTTTATTTTAATTTACATAATGGAAACAGTTAAGAAATTACAAAGAACGTGCTTGTCAGGACTCTTGGAGCGAAATTAGATTCAAGTGAAGGTTTGCATAAAAGTTTTACGAGTTTTTCTACATAATATTTTTACGGTAAGGAGGGTATTGTTTTAAAAGGATCTTTATTCCTGTGCCGGTAGAGGCTAGTTTAATCTAAACAGACGCCGTTAATGTATCAAAACGCACCTGTGTACATGTAAAAAAGCCCCTCTAAGCGAAAGTGTGGGGTGGAGAGAGTAATTTAGGGTGATACATTGACGCAACCCTCGGCTCTTACCCGTAATTACTAGGGGCCCCCGTTTCAATGAACCTAGGAACTTTCTAAGGTAGTCCGTAGTAGTAGTTATGCAGATGTGGGCGAGGTATTCATTCCTTGGATTTTATGGACGCCTGGTAGTTATTGAAGGGATTTCGCGTTCTTGCTTGCGTGGGGTGAATATTTCTTACATCTTTCTTGATACATTTAGGATAAATTTATAAATGACGATGTGGTTTGTGATACATTCAGTTTCTGTAGTATTGTATCGTGTTAGTAAGAAGTGTACTGTTATGATCATTTTCATCTTCACATTGACGCATATGCTAACAATATTATGGTCTTTAAGTATATAGTGATCATTACGATCTTTATTCTGTCATATAGATATCTGATCGTGCATTTCGCGAAGTCGTCCAATTTCAAGACACTATGAAATGTGGTGTAGGTACTATATTTCATAGTATTCCTTCATTTAATCATTGCCAATATCATATCGTTACCAAATATAATCAGAGCTCGGTTTTCATACATCGGGGATACAAAATGATAGACCCAAACCATTACTAACGACCTCGATCGTTTCTCCCCGATGACTGACAATTTGCGTGGGACTGACCAGCTGAATGCTGATGGACTATTTTCTTCACTTCCAGATGAACGCGGAAGCGGTCTGTGATTAATGACTTGGCTTTACTTACGATATTGATCTTCAACTAACTAATGGGATGGGAATAGGTTGTATCTATGTTATTCTGAAAGGCAACGGTAGGCAGTTTTGATTTCGGTAGTCCAACATATCAATGGCAAAGTGGTTTGAATCAAATGAGTAACCATAATCATCAATCATTATGGGTGTTATCATTTGCCTGTTGCGTCTCGAACTTCAAAAGAATTTCAAAGTTTGATATCGTACAATTTCCCATTAGTACTTTATCGTACTTTATCTGTGTGCTGGTATTTATTTGAATGTAACATTACTTATGCAAACATTGTATCTTCCTTTATTAGCACCGACGTTTTCGCAGAAACTACACGTTTGTTATCGACAGGAATAAAGTCTATAAATGTCATAATAATGTGTGATAGCGATGCATGTCGCGTGTCGGTAGCGGCAAATTGTGAGTGTATGAAAATGTCCGACAAAGAGAGGCATGATATTGTGATGTCCATTGTCATCGGTTACTGTGGGATATATGTATATAGTTGAAGGTAGGTTTTGTTGCAGTTGATGCAACGGGTAACGGCATTTTACGGTATGGATATGCTGCGTTTTGTATTAGTAAAGAATGACGATGTGGATATTGGAAAGTTTAGGTATCTCACGCTTTGCTTGAAAGTTCAATCTGTTAAGACTAAATTCTATGAAATCCTTCCTTTCACTTTAAAACTTTCAGGAGTTCGACTGCGGGGTTCCGTCATATTCTGGATTTTAGAAATGTTCCTGGTTCAATATAATGTTAAATATAGCTGAAATCTGTTCTGTTCGCCTAATAGCTAATAAATGAAGAAAGTGTAATTATTTCCCAAATGAACAAATTACTTATACCTATCCTAAGTTATAACCATCTGAAAAAGGCCAAATAAACATGCCTCTTACCAAAACCCGCAGAAAACTCCCACAAAGTATCAAAGGTAACATTTATAAAATAAATTAAAACAGAATTAAAGGCAAATCTTCAAGTGCTTGAGCGAAGTTTTAGCTCAAGCCTTTGATGTAGTAAGCAGTTCACGTATGAGATATTTTGCTTTCTCATTATGATTTGTATAATTTGCTTGAAAGCAATGTTTGTTTTTCGAGCTGTCGAAGATTAAAAGAGGTTATTAGTGGTTTTATCATGCGAGTTTTAAGATGTCAATTAGTAAAGATGAACGTACTATTATACATAATGTACAATATATGCTTTGTGGCCATGAGTAAGACCGAGTGGTTGGTTTCTAGTACTTATTTGGTACGTACTGATTTTAGACACCACGAAATTGAAAACTGGTTACGATTCTTTTACAAAATACCGTGTAGGTAGGGATTCCATTATAACGTTGGTTATTTCTTGTAAAATGTTTTGCACGCATCACGCATGCATGAACAACATCTAATGAAAGTCTGACCGCAATGGCAAAATGGCATTGGAATTATTGTGGTCTATGGGAACTACGCCGCTCTTTTGAGTTATACCGTAAAAACAGTGATATTTCATATAAAATATGTAGTTTTGAAGGTTCCTTCCTTCTATGGTCAAGGTTCAACGTCGTTTGGGGATCCATTTCTATACGAATCTTATCTGTATGCACTTTGGAGTGTGGCCAGACTGGCTACTAAGCCAAAACGACTCTTGTCGTAACTCAAACTCAAAGCATTTATTTCAATTAGACCAATTACAGGCACTTTTGAATTGTCAAAGAGTCGGTCAGTAA
The DNA here is from genome assembly GCA_947568875.1 of Fissipunctia ypsillon. Classification (NCBI taxonomy): domain Eukaryota; kingdom Metazoa; phylum Arthropoda; class Insecta; order Lepidoptera; family Noctuidae; genus Fissipunctia; species Fissipunctia ypsillon. The sequence goes on from OX387662.1 coordinate 20,234,813, forward strand.
GAAATTTGAAGCTAGTTGCCCATTCCAAAGCGTAGATCTCTATGGAGAAGAACGGGCAAGAAACTCCAAGACTCCAGACTTATGGTCAAACGGGGCTAATATTTTGAGCTGAAAAGTGTCTACATTGTCTACCAAGTCTATTAACTTAGTACGTAGATTAGCTGATATTCTTACAATTCGCCTTCTTACTTTATAAGGCTTGAAAAAAGAGGCCTCGAAATTGCTGAAAAAGCAGACACATATCTCATTCTAAATTATTTTGTTTCTTTAATATATCCTTGCCTTTGTATCAACATCATGGAAGGGCACAGCAAACCACGGCTTCCCGGTCAAACTCCTCCGGAACCCCGCCTCCCGCTCCACCAGTCCCTCAGGAGTGCCAACATGAGCCCACAACACCACCTGCACAACCCTCAAACGAGGATGCACCCGTTTGTAGACCTCCTCCAAACGAACACCGAAATCGTCACTCGTATCACTTATATTCGCGAAAGAAAAGTATATCCCGCACACAGCTCCCTCACCCTCATCCACACAGTCGGACAAAGCCTCCAATGTTGATATATTCTCGAATTTCCCATTTTGAGTTCCCGATTCACACTTGACCAACACCTTCCCAAACAGTTTTTCGCGCCAATCCATTTTTACTTTTTTATGATTTAGAAATTCGGATACACGTCCATCACTTTACACGTGTGCACTAAAAAATTTTGTTTGTTTATCTATGTTTGGTTTTCAAATATTTACACCGAGGAGCAGACTTGGCTGCATAGCACTATAAACTTTGTAATAAAAATACTAAGATATTTATCACAAGTTTGCACGCTTGGAATGGAATGCGAATCAAAAGTTTTTTTTTGCCGCTAACTTTTATGACTTATACTTTGATAGAAATAAGTTATTGGGAATAGGTTTTAAGTCAGTTTATTCATGGAACACAGGATGTGCAGCAGCAAATATAAGTTTTATTTTTAAATTAGTCACGCGTGCGCATCGGCGGGGCGCGAGGTGCAACGCCCGCTCGCCCCCGTAAACAAAGACGGACTGGAGTGGAGGGAGCGCGTAGCCCTCAGTGCAGACATGGCATAGAGCAAACATTTTAGAACAAACAGACAGGAGAGATCAAAAAAGCTTCGTTCATATTTGTTTTGTTTGAACGTAAATACCTAACCGTTGTCGCCTGATTGTTTGCTTCCAAAATGGCCTTTAGTCGTACGGCAGTTTTGTGATGATTGTGATCTTGTCTTTGACTCTTGCCTCCTTGGTGATGGCCTATTTTTGTTGTTTGTAGATTTAATTAGTGAGCCAGTCTGTCTGCATTTATGTTTTCTTTATTCTTTTCACGGTTTCCTACCGCTGCCTGTGGACCCTGTGGTGTAGTAGGAACTGAAATGTTCGCTGACTTTTGCAGTAGGTATTGTTGTTGTGGTGCTGTTGAGTAATGAATGGGCAGTTGAGTTTGAAACGAAAGCGGGGAGGACACCATGTGCTCCTGCTTCATGCTCCTCAAGAAGAACGAGGATGGCATACCTAATGGTTTTTTGTAAACAGAAACCTGAAATATGAACTATACCCAGTTTGGATTCTCGAATGCTGATGGTAACAAACATGACTTCACGATTCCTGTAACCATGGGTACCATGGGTACAGGAACTTTAAAAACTTATCCTAGGTATCCAAAGCACTAGGTGGACTGAAGGTTGCGGGAACCTGCTGGTTGCAAGAATAACAGAACCCATTGATGCGATCACAACGATCAATGTACGTTCCTATCTATTATTGGAACCTTGTCCAAATAAAAAAATCAAATTAAAATCCAATCTGCAATTCACGCAACTAATATTTAAACAGACTGACACAGACCGTGCCTCTCGTACTACCAAAAAATCGATAGGTACTAGCAAGTCTTGTACCTAATTTCGTATTACCTGGTAGTCGTTTTTGAATTCTGGTTATGTAGATACCCAAAAAATCTCATAATCACGAATTAATTCTGATTGATTATGTAATTGATGATGATGCAATGCTGCTGTATGTGATTCCTAAGAACTACAAAAAATACTAGTGGTCCTGCCTGTAACAGTCATGTTCTCAATCCACACAATTTGCATAATTTTGACATTGAATAAACACAAACGATGGATGGATTGTGGGAAATATGATATGGCTAGAAAGGAGGTGACATCACGGCAGATAGAAATGTTCTCGACGATGCGTCACCAAACAGTTTAAATTATACAGAGTGATTTTCAATAAAATTAGACGTATTCCTTCCAGGACGTGATAGTGTGACCCACTTGCAACAATTAAGTACCCCATAAAGCGTAGGCGAAAATTCATGGGATTCGAGAAAACCACCTAATCTCTTCACCACCCTTGGTTGACTGGTAGAGAATGCCTAAGGCATTAAGTCCGCCTTTGTACTTTTTTAAGTGTGAAAAGATTAAATAATTAAATAATAAATAAATAAAACACAAGTTCTAAGTATTTTTGATAATTACCCAGAATTTGTCACTAAATCATTTTTCTCTGATCTCTCAAATTGAATGGCCTTCATTGCTATTTCATTGGGTACCGAATACTTTAGCAAACCTTTCGATATAACCAAATTTTGTAAAACATCATTACATCAAACAGTTAAAAGATAAAGGAAGAAGTTTATTAACCATTTTCATAAATCATCCTCGTTACGTACACACACATATGTACGGACTAACGTACCTGAACTTCGACAACAGTTATCTCAAAATTTTACAATGGCAGACATCTTCATTTAATCAGCTATCTAACGAGGTTCAAAAGTTAAAAAAATATTTAGAGGTGCTGCTGAACCAGTCGATAATGCTGTCAAACGTCGAATTTGCAAATTGTTGAAATATTTAAAAATTGCGTGATAATCGAAGTAGTTGACTGGTTTATGCCATCCCACTAATTTTTAACTTCCCGGCAATCCAGGGCACGTTAGTCACCCACCCAGGTCGTCATGAGCAGGTCACATGACGCGGAGCAGCTTTTATGTTTATTTCATGACTAAAGCACCTGCTAGACGGTCTCCAACCGCGTCCTCGACAGAGATGACCTTAGTTGGCGACTGGCAAGCTGTCTCAATGTTTGATCGTAAACCACCATCTACACGGTTGTAAACCACCAAGGTCACCTCTGTCGGAACGCGGTTGACGACCGTGTAGCACAAACGCTGTACGCTGGTCACGGTTCACTAGTCGGTATGCGTGTATTTTTTAATATACATTGCACGCATGCTCTATTAAGATAGTTTGGCATACGTCTTTTTTTGAGCCTTTTGAAAAAATCCTTTATTTACCATGATTTTTAGTATCAGAAAATTTCCAATATTACGTCATAATTATAATTTATGAATTCTTTAAAATAGAAAGAAGGCTCTTCATTACTAATTTATTTGAAAGCTAATACATTGACTAAGCTTGCGTAAAAAAGGAACCTGATTTCTGTTGGTTACTTCAAGGTTTTGTTCAAAATGGGTACCCCTGCCTGCCTTATACAAGCCCTTACTCTTCTGTCGACTTCTGTCTTAGTTATTATATAGTAGTCTAGGTATTAGACTTCAATAGATAGGTAATTATATAAGGACTCTTGTGATACCATACATGCCTTGTATAGTTGCATCTTTAACGGTATTTAAACGTAAGATGCAATGTGAACACAGTAAAAAGTAGCTATCAAATAAAACAGGAAGCGATGCGCGGTTCTCGGTAAGGTAAAGGTGGTGGTCAGTACGTAGACGCGCATGCGATAAATTCGTTCGTAGTCATCGGCTACTTTATAGGTTTTATAGCTAGCTCTTAAGGTACTTTATAGCTCCTAATACTCCAATTAGTACTCCTGAAGAGACCCGCAAGCGCTTCCTGATCACTTATGAAGACTGATATTGCTCCATTAGTGCGTAACAATATACCAACTTTGTGTATATTCCTGTTATAAATATATAAGTACCAACTTAATGAGCTCCATATTCACAAGCCTCATAGTGTTCCCTTGCCCCCCCGCCCCAACTTCAATACATTCAGATAACACACTTTGGAAAACACTTTCAAATTAAACAAAAATCAACTCCCGTTTTAAAGAGAGTTCCCCGGGGCGCGAGGCGGTCTGTTACTCTAAGTTTGTCACGATGTCTCCACCTTGCGACCCAGGAGAATTCTTATAGCACCTGGGAGCAACTACTCACTTTCTCTTATAGGATTCTGCATGTCCAAAAAGTTTGGCATCTAAAAAAACACTGAACAATCAAATTAAAGACCACTGTAACAATTCGACTCTTATTTTAGTTCCAAAATTAACTGATTTCAGCAACTTTCCACGCAAAGGCTTATGTTCACATGTGGAGTGAAGGTGACATAGGGGGGCGGCCAGGCTACTGTTCAGTAGCGATGTCGTAGCGCCGTACTTCCCAGAAACTCTTTCGGGCCTGGAGAGTAAACATCCAGCGCCAGCGGATGGTCTCACCGTTGGTGCCAGCTGTTTTAGAACCCAATGGCTTAGCACGCGACGATGGGAAGAGGCCAGACGGAATGACCATAATGCCTTGGAAGTTGGGTAGGCCTTTGGTGTGGGATGCAACCTGTGTTAACACCCTCCCGCCATCCCATCTTCCTAGCACGGCGGGCTGTGCTGGGGCGGCTGCTGCAGGTGCAGAAAACCTCAAACGGCGCAAATATAACAACCTTATTGGGAGCTATATGTTTGAGCCGTTTGGTTTAAACACTAGGGCCTTGGGGTCCGAGTGCTCATCGAGTATTTCGGGACATCGCCAAGCGGTTGGTCGACTCTTTACGGGACCAGAGGGCTGGCCTATTTTTAGCCCAAAGAATCAGCATTACCATCCAACCGTGCTGTCAATGGGAAAAGTGCCCAAAAGGCTGGCCTTTTGGGCACTTTTGCCATTGACAGCAACGCGGACGAGTTTTTTAATGCCCAATGCCCCTTCCTCTACTTGTACATAACATATATATGTTAGTGTTATCTTGTATTAAGAATAATATAATAATAATATTGTAATTAAGAATTATAGTAATTATTTGAATATATGAACTCCTGTTTTGAAACCTATCCTCCGGAATTTGGCCTGACTCGGATTCGTAAGAACTAGGAAGGTACGTACGGGCTTAGACACATACCTGTAAGTACCTACTCCTATGACTGTGCTCTTTTATTATATTTATAAATGATTGATTGACCTTCCGGAATGACAAAGTTGTGTCCTGAATTTTCAATTGAACGCGACATGACAAGCATTACCTATGGCATTGCCTTATGGTCCAACCATAGCGGAGCCACCAAAACCATCGATAAGTGCCTAAGTACATACTTCCACAGACTGCTCATAATTTTTGAGCGACCAACCAACTTGTTCTTTTTTGAGTAGTTTTTTCTTTGCGTCATTAATTCAAATCATGATTTACCGCAAATACACGTATTTTCTTTCTTTTCTACACGTATTTTCTTTCTTTTCTACACGTATTTTCTTTCTTTTCTTTTTTTAAAAGCAATCTTGAGGTTCTTGCGGCTGTTAATTATGTTAGGCAGTTCTGGCAGCATAGAGTTTCGGAAGCTCGAATCAATAACAATTATTTTTTCTAAAAATAAGTACGTAAATCCTGAGGAACATGGATAGATAGATAGAATACTCTTTATTATGTACACCATCAATATGACAGATATAAACGTAGACATTACGCACAATATGAACATGGGTAGATATTATAGTAAATCGAGTGTCCATGTAGGTAGGTAAGTCGTATGTACCTTTATTGAAGTCCCAAAGAAAATAATAGAAGCGAGTGCCAATATCCGTAATTGTTTTGTTTCTATTAGGACAGAGGAAGGAGGAACACTGATTGTTATGTCTGAAGTTTCGTCTGTCTGGACTGTTTTTATTGTACATTTTCTTACGGCTGAACACAATTTAATAGATACCTATGTACTAGGTACCATGTTGGCGCTTTGTCGATCTACATTGAATTGATTTCTTGTTATGCTTATCTACTAAATATTACCTAATTTATCCTTATTAAGTAATTAAGTAGTGTAGTGTACTCTTACTTATTATAAGTTTAACGTGTACTTACATGTAGGTATTTGTGTATCTTTGTGTGTTTGTGGAGTCGTAGCTCCCAAACGACTGAACCGATTTAGATTTTTTTTTGTTTTATTAAAAAGGTGACTTGATCGAGAGTGTTTAATCTTAGCTATGATTCAAGAAAATCTATTTAGCCATTTCAAGATTATCAGCACTATTCTAGATGATGAATGGATGTGAGCATTTTCCACAGGTCTGATCGAGTCGAAAGATAAGTATTCTGTTACTTCCATGATATTGGAATAACATAGTAACCTCGAACTGATGCTGCAGCATTACCTGGAATTTGCAGGATACCCAACTCCCTCACCAAACTTACACTAGAGGTATCGTGTTTGGGCTCATTGGAGTGGTCTCAATGGATAGGATATAGATAGATCATGTGTGTCGAGGGTTTTTAAAATTTTGCACCACTAATGCATAATTTGCAGTAATATTTCTTTTTCTTTCTAATTGTAGGATTTTGAGGGACTGGGCGGGGCGCGTTAGAATGGAATCGTATGACACCTTTCTTTGTCTTTCAAGCATATTGAGACGCAGAGAATAGACTCACGTTATGCACACGTTCTTGACCTTACAATGTTTACCTATTATTACGGACTCGAATCTACATCATAATGAAAAATAAGAAAATTAATAATAATTTCCTGTGGCTAAAGTATTCATTGGATTTGATTGATTTTTTGTATACCTACTGGTAAAAGACGTGATTCTCTATACGTGGTTTAAAGGAATGTCAATCGTCCTGTTCCATCTTGTATAATATACCTACACAAGACTCTCATTAAGAATCAACATAAATAACTTTTCTGAAGCTGATTTTTTTCTTCCCTACAATATCAGCTCTAAAAAGATTCCCCAAAAACAGTAAATTACCTAATTAAATATGTAAAAAACTTATAAAATTAATTTGTGACGTAATTGTCCAATAAAATACATTATTCGTGAACATTGAGCGCGCAAGAAGTGAACTTATAAACATTAACGTAATCACGCGGCAAAACACGTGCCGATCCTGCCGAAAGGGTGTCCCTGTGCGATAAAGGTGTCCTGTAAACGTGTTGTTGAATAAACAAAAATGACGTCTTATCAATATTCTAATGAAGAATATTGAGATATGGTTCGTACCTACGCGTTATCTAATGATAGTGTACGAGGAGCCATTAATTTGTACTGAGAGATGTTTCCCAACCGCCAGATTCCGTCGTACAAGCTTATGATAGGTGTCAACCAACGATTGCGAACATTCGGTCAGTTCACCGTACCGACGCAGGCCTAAGGACGAGGAAGTGAGCTATTCCCAATGCACCTACAAGAAGCCATTTTTGAATACTTCGAGCAACACCCACAAGACAGTATCTACTCGAAATGCTGCAAGACGGTTCGGTGTATCGCATTGAACTGTGTGGAAGCTGCTGCATGAAGAAGGAATGCATCCATACCATTTTAGAGCCGTTCAAGAACTCGGGGTCAACGACCACGAACCACGCGTGAATTTTGCCGCCTGGTTTTTGTCTAGCGCAAGGGTGCATATACGTTGCGAAATTTTTACTAAGGTTCTGTCTGTTATTTATCAATGTTTTTTTTTGTTCATATTTTTATTAGTATCATGTAAGCATGAACTATTGTGGGTTTGAATACGTCTCTCGTTTAAACTAACATACTGTACAATGTGAACGCATCACAAATTACATGCTGCCTACTTGCGCGATTCGATTCGATACAACTACTTTTCTTCCGATACCGAGTAGATATCGAAAGAATTCATTCGATATTAAAATTACTTGGTCTCAAAACAAAAGTATCGAGTTAGTACTTATGTCATGTACGTACTTGTATCAAGTCGTCCATATATCTCCATCAACAAGAAAATGAAAGTGACAAAAAGAGTAAACAAAACGTGAACAGGATACAATTTCATCGCAGCCTTCCTGCACATGGCGAAGCTTCATATTGTGTTACATTTCTTTATTTTAATTAAGACTTCTGTGAGTGATGGGACAAATAAATAAAGAAAAGATAAACTTGGCTACTTGCACGCATGTGCAATTTGTTTTGTTTGTTGATCGTGCCGCCGACAGCGCTGCAGCGGAATATTAATGCTTGAAGATATTAGATTGTGTGGAGCAGGAGAAAATGGAATAGGTAGGTGGAATTTTCTTCCCGAATACCTCGTGTAAAAAGATTCAGATTTTCTTTTTATTGCGAGTTGTAGAGCAAAGGATTTTAAGCATTGAGATTTAAAGTAGGTACCTAGGTACTCTGGGTCCTATTCTTCGAAACTTAGGACAGTGAAGCACCTTAGGTAGGTATGTAAGTGACACAACACCATCAAATTACCGAATATTCGTATTCGCCGAATACTTTCATGACATTCGTAATTAGTGACTTCCTAGAAATTCCTTAAAGATATTGCGTTGCGCTTGCGACCGAGGTGATAGACAAAGATTCATTTTTATAAAACCATAAAACTTTCTTAGGTCTTGTTTCTTCTCAGAGTAGTCAGGTAGGAAACGCCGGCCTCATCTAGTTATAAAAAAAAATGTTTGACGTGTAAAAGTGTTTGTATAAACCTACTTACAGAAATAAAATCATTTATCATTTGATCCACAGATTGTCAGCAATTGTGGCGATCTTTTAGTGTTTGTTTTTAGCTAAGTTGGTAGGAGTAGGCACGTATTTAGCTAAGCTATTTTCAACAGCAGGAAATATACAGACAGAAAAAGGAATGGTTTGTCGCCAAAAAATTTTAGTTGTTAAGTTTTTTAAATAAAAAAATTACTCATACTTAGTTAATTTTAATTATTAAATTACATGTAAGTAAATATTTTTATAGCTTAGCCTCAGATCAACAAAAAAAGGAAGATGGAGCGCCGCGAACATCAAAAGTGAAGCCACCTTTTTATCTATGTGTGTATCGAAGGGTTGCCATTTGTTAATTTTTTTCCCTATAATTTGGGGAGTAATAATGTATGGGTAAGATAATATTGTAACATATTGCTTAGTATGGTATTGTACCTCAATTGTTTAGAAGGACTTCTATTCCGGAAAAATAAACAAAAATTTTTGAGTTTCCAGGAATCACGGACGATGGAAATGACATCTAAAATATAAAAATAAAAGGGACAGTAGTATTTTAATAAGTTAGTCTAAGCTGCGAAACTAAATCAAATCAGAAAAATACAGCCTGTGTTTAGTTATTGTATTGATTTATCATTTAAATTAAATTGTATGTACATAAATTTTTAGGATATCCACTTTTGGTCACACGGCGAAGTCTATGATTATTAGTTGTATAAAGGTCGTTATTATCAAAATGATCGTAACAAACCACGCTGGTTTTCGATGGCAGCTATTCGGGATCATTTCGACTATTTCTTATAGCTACTATCCATTTACTTTTTGTTTCAGTGTTAATAAGAAAGCTAAAATGTTAGATACATAAAAATAAGAAAATAGGAATAAAACGCGATGTAAGAAATCACATTTCGAATGGGGGAAAAAAATCATATTATGGCAACCCTCGCACTTGATATCACTGCGTTCGTTCACTGGCTTTTTTTGTTCAAAGTAACGTAAAACCTACAGTTTATTTAATAAAAAAAACGATGTTATTTCAAGTGAAAAGTGATTCTGTGAGACTTTTTATGTGATTTACTATTGTTTTTACAACTTTTCACTACAAGAAAGGCATAATTCTATTTTTTAAAACTATGTTAACTAGACGACGACTCGTCACGTTCTAAGAGCGGTGAGCATGGTTTTACTTGTATGTGTGTGCGTGAGCGTGTATTTTACTTGCAGGAGCACGGTTTTGTGGCTTCACTTTTGTTGTTCGCAGCGCGCCATCTTCCTTTTTTTGTTGATCTGAGACTGAGAGCTTAGCGTGTTTAATTTCCTTTCTCCTTCTTTGACTTATAATAATTGCGTGCAGCTATAGGTTGTAGAATCAAGTATTCGTATTCGTAAGTATAGGTAACTACCTACAGAATTCATTGCATCACTATACATATATACGTATGTACAGACGCCAGCACATCAAGCTACCCGAAACTGTCAAATTTTCCCAATCAACCTTGAACCTAATGCTTTAGCAATAAAGTCGAAAATCTATTAAAGAAATTTGACAGATTGTAGTAGCTTGACATGCTGGCGTCCATACCTATACTTACTTATGTATAATCACATTAGCTCATTCCGCATTCTGAAACACGATATTCAATCATCTCTATTAGGAAACATGAAAGCGCTAATTAAAAGAGCAGACAATACAATTCCCAGCAATAATTAATTAAACAAACACTACCTACCGAGCTCTAATCTACGGCCCATCATCGCCCCGTCTAACGGACACAGCGCTACAGTGAAAACAGCGCTGAAAGGTTACTAACATGATTTATTATAGAAACGTTTTATGGGAAATAGGCGTATAGTATAGAGGCCAGTGAGGTAGGAAGAGCTAGGCTCATAGGCTGTCTGACTCTTGTCGAGCTGTCAGATGGCCAATTTTTATGACTCCGCATCATGGTTGCGACAAACAAATACGTGACAAATGTTAAGGTATAGGTGGCCACCATCAGTGGTGCGACAGCACATCTGCATCAGCTCGACGTATACGTTAGTGCGATTGATAGTTTTCTCGACAAACGACGAACGATAGCGCGACACAGCTTTCGCTCGACAAAGTATAGTGCGACAAACGCTTCTTTTTTTTTTTGTTGTTGGGAATAGCAGCTTAAAAAAAGGCTATTGTATGTACAATCGTACTAAGTAACCGCACGCTACCAGCGGCAGCGGTCCTATGGCCAGATCTACAATACCTGCTGCCAAGGATGGTGCATCATCATGGTTAAAATAATGTACAGGACGTCTCACGGATATACCACATGGAGGGAAAGTACCTTGAATATTGTAAATGGAACGTTTTGCTGAAGGAAGACATTATTTGAATTAAAAAAAAAACAATTTAAACTGCATTCATAGATATTTAAATAATTACATGGTTGAACCGGGAATCGAACCCGTTACTGAGAAAAATAATCACCATGTAGCTTTATCATACCGATCGGAAGGCTTTATCATAAGGATTATTTTTGCCACATAACAGTATCACAAATAAAAGAAAGACCATGAATTTTAAACATTTGATGTGAAATTTTGTTCAGAAAAAGAGTGCGACTTTGTATTTAACAGGAAGGGACTCATTTTGAGCACTTGATACATTGATTAATTTTGTATTAAAAGTGTTAAAATTCATGGTCTTCCTTTTATTTTTGACACCATGTTATCTGGCAAAAATAATCTTTATGATGAAGCCTTTCGCCACGGTAACGATACATTGCCTGTGAGGTACTAAAACAAATCAGGTTTATTGGATTCCCATAACGTTACTGAAATAATTTCATGTACCGGTCATCTTAGTATGACATATTGAATTCACCCCATCAGTCTGCGCAAGGCTGTCCCTTACATCCTGTATATCAAAATCCAAACGTGGTCTTGATGTGATTGTCTAATCTAAGGTATAGCAAAAATATCTTATAAAGAAAATTCAAAAATTACACAAACGTAACCATGGACCTATGGGGAAGGCAACTGTCAAAATGGCGCTGTCGTAGCTAGTTCCCAACACAAGCCAATAATAAAAGGCGTGAGGTGGTTTTATTTTATTTTTGCGAAAATGATGCGTTGTTGTGATATTAAATACTCCGAAATTGGAGTCCACCATTTCCCGAGAGACCTTAAAATTAAAAGACGGTGGCTTAAAGCTGTTCGTTGAGATGTTTTATAAATTAAACAGAGTAGAAACATTTTGAAGAAAGTGACTTTGAAGATATATTTATGGTTTTAAATTCTGACACTTTCCATGTCAAATACTTCATTTAAAATATTAAAATCACCGAAAATAACGAAATAGCGAAATAAAAGCAAACTCACGAATTAACGAAATGTCAAATTCATTGTATTGTAGGCCGTGGGGACCTAGCTATGATCACGCCATCTACAATTAGCTTTGCCCGACCTTCCCCATTATACAAAAAAATATTAGGTCCATGAACGTAACAAATTGTTGAACGAAAACGCCACTGTCAAGAACACTATTGATTTTGCGTCAAATTGACAGGTGACAGCCGCCTAACCGGTAAAATCACGGCGATAAATAAAAACAAACAATTCATGCGGAGAATTTTACTTTCAACGACAGAGTAAAGTTAATTAAAATGCCATTAATATACACTATAAGTTCTGGAGAGAGTGATGATGACATTGATGGCTTACCGCCGCTGGAAGGAATGGGAGACAAAAGAACATGTAAAGATCCTAACGGTTTTTATTGTAGACCTTAAAAATTGCATTAAGATGCTTTGGAAATAGGAAGTTGGTAATACTTGAATGCTTGGTATTTGAGTTTTAACACAGGCCCAAAGCTAAAGAGCTTCATTTAGTTAACATAGTATAAAAAGTTATGGTGGAATAAAGAAACTCACATACACACATACATACATTAACCCTGAAATCATTACACTCCTTTTTTGGGGCAGTTGTGTAAAAATACAATCAGATTGCTGGATGACTGGAAGTGGCCTGATTTACAAACAATTTTAATTACTTAATGTTGTATGTATAATATTGAACTCTTGTTTTACCACCCTTGGGTTGAATGTTGCTTGCACATCATTAATTGATAAGGTCTGTTTGTCTATGTGACAGTTAGATTTGTAAGGAAGATGGTCCTTCATCCACCATTTGTGTGATTCATGTATTGCATTAGTTAATTTTATTTTAAAGTTAGTTATTGTAAAAGTTCTCATGACATTGTATTTTTAGGTGAGTTAATGGATCATGAGTCAAATTCTAACAATGACTTCAACGGACTGAGCCTTCCCTGTGAGATTGACATGGATGATGACAATACCCCTATCCTTGAAAATAAGTCTGTTGGACAAATTACCCTGGACCCGGTACTGCTGTATGACAAAAATGCATGTATGTATGTTTTAATATAATATTCTCTGGAATCAAAGATAAAGCTTTGGCTTCATAATTATGCCATAATCATCATCATCTCCATTTGAGTCTGGCAGCCTTCTCGTCTACATCCATTATACCTGTTTTGAAGCACATCATGGTGTTCCAAATTCTGTCCTGTCTTTTTACGCCCAGGATGCTGCATTCCATCACTCTTTGGCAGACTCCAAGGCGGAACTTTTGTGACTCGCTGAGCGACCAAGTTTGAGTGCTATAGGTTAGGACGGGAAGGATACACATGTCGATGAGTTTGCGCTATAGGGAGATCGGCAGATCACACTTCATTAGTGTCTTCATAGACCACTAGCGTTTTCTGGCATTTTCGATTTGTCCATCAATTTCCCTCTCCTGTCTGTTTTCGAAAGAAACTAACTGGCCCAAGTAGATATGTATATCAACTTGTGAGTATACTCATAGACATACGCTCAAATGGGATTGGGCGGGTTACAACACCCGCATGCATGCCCAATGACCACTGGGCAAAAGTCTCTACACAATGGGTGCCTGAAGATGGATGGCGCCGTCGAGGCCGGCCCAGAAAGAGGTGGCGAGATGACCAGGACGCGTACCGTGAGGGCTGGTTTGAGGTGGCGCGGGAAAAGAGTTCCTGGAAGGACTTGGGAGAGGCATTTGCCCAGCAGTGGGACAGAATAGGCTAACAAAAAAAAAATCATCATCTCAAACAAAGACATCAACCGCTGACCATGCTCCTGATATTGTTGTGTTGTTAATTAATTTACTTCATCATCATTCTCATGCTCTTATCCCAATTTATTTGGGGTCAACGCAACATGGCTTTATTTACATCATACAATAGTAATTATGTATAACATAATATAACATCACGCCTTGTTTCCCCGAAGGGTTAGCCAGAGGTGTACCTATAGTATACCCACATTTTGTCAGTTATGTTTAAGTCCCATGTAATAGGGGGCGAGCCTATTGCTGTCAACCGGGCACAAATCCAGACTCCAGGCTGCTACTGAGACATTCCAGTTAGAAAAACCCAATAACACTTTGACCGACCTGGGAATCGAACTCAGGACCTCATGCTCAGCAGTAGCGCTTGCGACCACTAGACCAACGAGGCAGTAATTATGTATGATTGAAATAAATTCCTAACAAAAAAAAAGAAAAAAAAATTGCTCCTGCCTAGCTTTTTCCCCAACTATGTTGGGGTCAGCTTCCAGTCTAATCAGATGCAGCTGAATACCAGTATTTATCGGATTTTTTTTACAGAAACTTTAAAAAAAAAAAATATAGAGGTTAAATAAATATGGTAATAGAATTATGTTTTGATAGCTTTAGATGAGATGGTTGACTTAGCCTCCAGTAATCGCAGCAGTAGTCCAGATGTTGAAATGGAACAAACAGATAATGGAGTGAAGCGAAAAAGTGCAGGTTGGTATTGTTTATTCTACTTTAAAAAAAATTCAAGGGCATGGCGATTTTTTTGTGTGTACAGTGAATGTGTTAATGCAGTCTTTGATAAATAGTAGTATTGATTACACAAAAATGTAGAAGTTAATTTTAAACGAGTGTAAAGCTTTAAATTCTTAATCAAGCACCAATTATTAATTTATGAATAAATAGGTATAAAAATAATCGATTTGGAATTCTTATACACTTTTTACCAAATGTACAGTCAGCCAAATAAATATGTATGCAAGGCGAATACCACCGAAATTATAAGGAGAAAGTGTCATAAATTCTCTTAGCATTTTCTGCCCCTATTAAAGCTATCCATTTTGCAGGAAGTACATAAAACCACAATTTGATTTTTTATCAGTTACTGCCATCAATGTAATGTAAATACATTACTACAAATACATTAATTGTAAATACATTACCTTTCAGCTAGTCCAAAAGGTAAAGGTAAGAAGACATCAAATGCAGCATTAGAGAGGCAAACAAAGAAGCAGAAGTTGGCAGAAGAGAAGGCGGCGAAGAAGACAGCTGCTGAAATGAACAAGATATACAAGCCAGGAGAATGTATGAAGGTAATTTGTTAGTCTACAAGCTAAGTTCACCTAAGTCGTATTATTGGGTGATGTTTTATGTAACGCAAGACACTGTTGTAGCTGAAATGTCGCCATTAGCCATTTAATGTTGTTTAGAGGCAGGTATGATGAGTTATCGTCATTTGATTTTTTCATTTGGAAATTCTCAACATCAGCCTGGAATCTGGATCTGTGCCCAGCTAAAGGAAACATTGGGTATGTTGGTATGTATTAGTTATTGAACTAAAGCAAAAGTGAAGAACTTACAGGAAAATATTCGGTTTAAAGAAATTTATTGCTAATATAATATACATATATTATTATTTATATTATATTAATATAATTATATGGTTAATATATTATTGATAATTTCCTTGTAAATCCGCAGTACATAAACATAGAGGGTCACCCCGACCTGTGGGCCCGCTGGTACATGACAAACGTGCCGAACGAGGTGTCACAACTCGGCGCGCACGTCATACAGGCGCATACGCTGTGTCACCCTGCGCTCATTGTGTGGACCAGGACTATACCCAGGACCCTGGACAACGAGGATGGGCAGGTTAGTTGCCTATAGCCAGGGATACACTAGGGGACAAATGTCCTGCGACACGTGTCGCTAGCGACGTCGGGTGAAATGGCGCGACGTTGCCAGACTTCGCTCGACATGTCTGGCAACATCGTGCCACTTCACTCGGTTATCCTGTGTTGCAGCGTGTGTGTTTTTTTAAGGATGCCAAGGACGTTTTTGTTAAGGTTAAAAATTTGGGGATATAATAATTTTAGTTAGATATACCCTAGAACCCAGAGTCTCGGGTAAACGAGGTTGACGTATGGAGTGAATTATTTCTACGTCAACTTTGTTTACGTGAGACTTCCGAGTACTATACTCCGTCGGTTTAGGTAGTTAACTAAATGTAAACAATCTTGGCATGTCTTTTTATCTAAAAGTTGTCTATAAATTGTATATAAAAATCTTTGCGACTAGGTATTTACTAAATCGATGTTAGCTAATAAACTAAATTTAAATAATCTTTGTGTATATTATATACGACCTCTTTAATATAAAAAGACATACCAAGATTGTTTACCTTTAGTTAACTACCTAAACCGATAGACCATAGGTTCTACTCCAGGTAATCATCCTAATTAAACAAATAGCGAGTGATAGATAATTATTTTATTTTATTTTATTTTATTTATTCGGGACAAAACACGCTACAGATTACAAAGAAATACTTAAGAGGATATCGCGCGCACAGTGGCGCCCTCGTCGTTTGTTTGATTATTTATTTTATTTTAGAATGAAAATGCAGAAAATAAGCACGTTATGTTGCGCTCCACAAGACTATACGTTATTATTATTACAAACAGTAGTTTTACATTCTTAAGATTTATTATAATCTATAAAACGGAGCTTAGTGGCCACTATTTTCCGTTTTAAGGATTATAATAAAACTTAACAATGTATAACTACTGTTTGTAATAATAATAACGTATAGTCTTGTGGAGCGCAACATAACGTGCTTATTTTCTGCATTTTCATTCTAAAATTAAATTAAAAACCAAACAAACGATGAGGGCGCCACTGCGCACACGGTATCCTCTTAAACTAAGATTAACAAACATGTAACCCACACCATTGTCCTCATTTTAACTAAAAATTTAACGGCAGTGCTGATAAAAGAAAAAGGAAAAGACAAAACAATACAATAGTCGCTACAACAATAGCGCTGTTGCTAAGATTAGCTTAACATAACTTATGTCACTTCGCTAGTTAAAACATTAAGAGCCAATAATAATAATATAATAACCGTCAGATTATTATGGTAACTCCCATTTTAGGCTTAAAGTGGGATAAATGATGTAAGTGTATCTGAAAAATAGGTAAAAAAAAATATACTGTATTTCTAGGTAAAACTAAGTCCATTACGGGAACCGTGCGACCGCGCGCTCTTCGTAGCTGACGCAGAGGAGCTCTGTGAGCTGGTGAGCTCACACACGCTCAGCTCGCATCTGTCGCAGATACGACAGCTGTGTGACTGCAAGTTGACGCTGGTAGTGTTCAATGTGAACGACTACTTCAAGTGAGTACCACTTGTGTGTACCGTATTATACTCATACATTATATTGTATATAATTTATACTAGATGAGATTACGGTGGAAACGGTGAGGTCACATGCTCTTACATCTGTCAAAAATACTTTATTCTTTTTTATTTTGATTAGTGTTGTTAATTATTGTATATTTAAAAAAAATATTTTATTCAATTCAATTCGTTTATTCAGTAACAATTCACATTGCGTGCGAATATAATCCAGCATGAAACATAAGTAATTAATGTACAAATACACAAGAATACATGCAAAACAGTATAAATTAGAAATTGTTATTTACATAGATTTAAAAAATAAATTATTAAAAAGTTGTAAAATATCATGCAAACACAAAATAAAAACCACATAAATTATAGGAAATCAAACGAAAACAATAAAAAAAAAACTAAATAAGAGTCATATGAAAACAGAACACAATAAATGAGTATCTAACAACACAAGACACGAGACAAACAATGACATGCCAGTTTAAATAACAAGACTATTTATTACAATTCATCCAAGGAGTACAGACATCTATCCAACAGGATTGCCTTGAGTCTGGCCTTGAATGAGCCTGTATACAGTATGCTTTTTAACTCAAGCGGCAATTTATTAAATATTGTAACTGCCTGATACTGTAGACTATGCTTAGCTATTCCAAAAGCCGGTTGATTTTGTTTCTAAAGTCCTTCCTACGCGTTTTTCCCTTACCAACCTTTATTTACTTTATATTATTCTTTTGTTTCATGTGATCTAGAAAGTATGCTCGTAGCACTCAGCCCTCTGTTCACAGCGCACCGCGGCGCAGGACGTCCAACAGTAATCGAACGCCGATGACTACAATAGACTTTGAATTAGCTATAACAGGTATGCCAAATACTTGCTTTATTCCTTTCATTTTAGTTTCATAAAAATAACTGGACAAAAAATACTTCTGCCAACTCCTTTTACAGGCGTGATTGTATGATTATACAGGGTTATTTTTAATTGGCAAGCTAAACTCCTCAGATGCGGTGGGTATCGATATCTCAACACAATAAAATGCAAAATAAAAAGATTGAAGATTTTTTTGGGAGGGCAACGACCGTTCGCGTTGTTAGTGTTTTTACTTGAAGTATGAGTTGAGAAGAACTGTTTTCTTATGTTTAATCGTGATTAGATATCGATACCCATCACTTCTGTGAAGTTTACACATAAAAAAACCAGTCTTTTTTAAACTGATACTTATTTCAAATGACTACAATAACTGCGGTCGATGACCCCACAAAAAAGAATCAAATCAATAAATTGTTTGTTTTATCATGTTTAAGTATCGATACCCATCGCGTCTGCGGATTTTAGCTAGTCAATATAAAATAACCCTGTATTTTTAACAATAAAAATATTTATTTCATACCTGTAAGAGTAAGTTCTTCATAGTAATTTAAATGTAATTTTTAGATCTGTTGGTAACTGCTGACTGCGACACAGTGATTGCGAACACAGCAAGTGAACTGGCGACTAGTATCGTGCAGTTGACCAAAGCGATCGCCGAAGCACCAGCTAAGTTAGTATCATGTGCGTTCATATTGATTTAAAGGAGTGTCCATGGAGTTTCTTGCCCTTCTTCTCCATAGGAACCTGCTACTTTTTGGAAAGGGCAACTAGCTTCATCTTTCTGACTGACCTACTCCTTGACAGTTCAAAAGTGCCTGTAATTAGTTTTATTGAAATAAATGTTTTGGGTTTGATTATTTGTAGTCTTGATAATTAAAAAATCCCGGAATAATTTTAATGACGTTTAAATCCCGGGATTAAAAACCACGAATTATTTATTGGACTTTATTTATAGATAAATAGATTACAAAAACTACAGATATAAACGTGTGTGTGGGGGGGGGGGGGGGTAACCCTAAAAATGTTATGATTTTTCAAATCAATAATTTGTAACTACAAATAAAGTCCAATAAATAATTCATGGATTTTTTATCCCGGGATTTAAACGTCATTAAAATTATTCTGGGATTTTAGAGTAGGTATTATCCACTCTATGTTACTTCCTTCCTCGAAGTTTAGGCAAATTAGTACTACTTATTCCGATAACTGGTTATAGCATAATTTATTATAAGAAAAAAATTACAGAGTTCGTTTCATTCTTCAGAAAAGCGAAACGTGCTTGCGACGACAAAGCAGGGTTCTATATGCGAGGTGACAACAAAAACTGTGTTGCTGTCGACAAAAATGGTGAGTTACAATGTTATACCGTATTATGATATACAGTCACGAGCATACACATGGACAGCTCAACAACAATATCTGATTTCATGATTCATTAAATATGATTTATCAATTAAAGATGTGTAATTAATACTGGCAGAATCGTCGATATCAGCTCAGTTCTAAGAGCAATTAGAGGTGACACATATTTTTGAAGCCGACGATTTAGACAGCTTTGTTGTTCCTTCGATGTCACATGTTCGTGCTGCCACTTGTATATGCCTTTCACAAATGATCACATATATTTGCCGTTATTTTGACAACAGATATTAATGGATGAATCATGAGAGAAAAGAAGAAAATAATAATAATTTGTATAAAAGCTATGCTTCTATCACTAGCTATGTAACTCCCCCCCTCCAACCACCCCTCCCCTTTTAAAATTTCTACATTTATTATAATATTTAAGTTGTACATAATAAAGAATATTCTATCTATAATAAGCCCTGTTTAACAGCAAAGCGTTATATTTTTCTCAATCAAAGGTAAACACAGGCATGATGAGACGTGCTTCAATCCTCTTATACATTTCCAGGTGTCGGCGTCGGCAGGCTGTGGCAGCAGATGCTGGCCATACTGCCGCAGTCCAGCCTGGAGACGTCGCGAGCGATCTGCGCGCAGTATAAGTCGCCTCTTGCGTTGTATGAGGTAACATCTTACATTATCTATACTGGATGATTTTTTTTACCGTCTCGAAATTTTTACAGGCTGTTCTACCCATGAACATGAACAACTTTCACTATGGGACCAACTATGAGATCACGAAAAAAAATCTGCTGTTTCATACATTTTGGTCAAGTAGGTTTAAACTTTTCTATTAAACAGCAGATTTTTTTTTCGTGATTTCAGAGTTGGTCCCATAGTGAAAGTTGTTCATGTTCATGGGTAGAACACCCTGTAAACATTTCGAGACTGTAAAAATCCAGTATACGTTATAAATTAAAGTCGCTGTTCGTGTCAGTGTGTATGTGCCCACGTGGTTCATCTAAACTTCTCAACGAATTTTGATGCGGTTTTCACAATCATTTAGGGAATTTATTCCGGAAGGTTTCTAATACATTATTATGATACATTTATCTTTATGTAAACATAACTGACGAAATGTGGGTGTTATTATAGGTACACCTCTGCCTTACCCTTCGGGGAAACAAGGCGTGATGTTATGTTATGTTATCTTTATGTGTATAAACATAAAGACAAATGTATAAACATTAATATTAAATTGGAATTTGTCCAGCAGCCCGGAGTCTGGATTTGTGCCCCGTTGATGGCAATAGGCTCGCCCCCTATTACATGGGACTTAAACATAACTGGCGAAATGTGGGTGTACTACAGGTACACCTCTGCCCAGCCCTTTGGGAAAACAAGGCGTGATGATATGAATGAATGAATGAAATGCATCAACCCCAGCGTGGTTTAACCAGACTCGATTACTCGAATGAACCCAAAGATTCACACTAGCCCCTGCAGCCTCATGTTTCATGGTGCAACAGAGGCCATTGCATATCAAGGAGTAGACTGGGGGGCGCGGTAACGGTAGGGAAGATTTGCCCTTAGGATATGGAAGGATTATTAGAGCCGTACCGGATATGCATCCTAAAGTAGGCAATGGAATAGTGGAGAGACGGATAATATTTATCTATGGATGGGCATCTTTTAACGACGTCGCCGCCAAGTTGTTTCAAGTCCAACTTCACCGGTGAGTCTTTTGGCGGAGTTACTGCTATGCTGTATTACGTGTTGCTGTTTCCAGTCTTCGTCTGAGGAATCGCTGCTATTCGTTTCAGGTTTCTTGATCTTATCTCGGTCTTCAGCCGTATACATCCAAAAATTCATTTCCTCGTCGAAGTAAGTCATGTCCTGTTTTAGGTTGTCATTCCATGCGTAGATAGGTCCCCAGAGGGTCATGGCCATCCGGTTAGCCCGGGGATACCGCACGGTCTCCGGGGAGGCGGCGAACTTCCTTGCCGGATTACCGCCATGGGATCTGGAGGCAAAAGTCCTCGCGCACATGTGGGAGTGGCGCGAGGAGGCAGGACGCCGGGGCGTAACTCCGTTGCCGCGAGAAATCGCGGCACGGCGGACAGAGCTCCGGCAGGATCTCATGGCGGCATGGAGAGTGCGATTGTCGCAACCCAGCCCTGGGCACGCCACAATTGCGGCGATAAGTCCTCTCTTTGAGGAGTGGCTGGAGAGGCGCCACGGCGTCCTCACCTTCCGCCTGACGCAGGTCCTCATCGGACACGGGTGCTTCGGGAGGTACCTGTTCCGGATAAGGCGGGAGGAAACGCCCGGGTGTCACCACTGTGTGGATCGCCCGGAGGACACGGTGGAGCATACGGTGGAGGTCTGCCCGGCTTGGGCGGAGCACCGCCGTGTCCTCGCGGAAGCGATCGGCGGCGGCGATCTCTCGCGTCCGGCCCTGGTCCAGGCCATGGTACGGAGCGAGAGTACATGGGAAGCCATTACCTCTTTCTGCGAAGCAGTAATGCTCGTGAAGGAGGAGGCGGGACGCGTGAGGGAGAGGCAAGCTTTGCGCCCTCACGCCCCTAGTCGCCGCAGGAGACGCCCTGGGCGTCGAGAATTGGCAGCCGATTCCCGGCCACCGTAGGCGCGGGCTTGCGGACGGCGAGCAATGGGTAGCTCGCCGACCGGTAAGGACCAAGCCCGAGTCGACGGCGCGTCGTGTTCCACGCGCGCCTCAAAGAGATGTCAGCGCTATTGACGGGGTCCGCTAGGGCCGATGCCAGCTAGGGTTGCGGGATGTTCGAAAGAGTCACCGTGGCCCCGGCACAGGCAACAGAAGGAACACGGGTGGGTTTTAGTCAGTAAAAGTCTGACACGCCCTCCCGCTCCGTCCAGAGCGGGAGAAGTCATTTGATGATTTCCCATCCACAAAAAAAAAATAATGCGTAGATAGGTCGGCTGACTTTCTTGGATTTGGCAAGTCGAAGTTAGCAAAATATAATGACGTCTTATTCGGAATTCACCGAACCAAAAGGAATATCAGTCGCTTTTGTTCTGACCTCACGACCCTTTTTTTGCAGAGGATTGACCTGAGTCGACCGCTTGAAGCTCGTCTATGTCGTGTATGTCGATATGACAAAAACAAACGATTTTGGAACACTAAATCACTGCACTGCACATAATATTATAATAATTTGTCACACTTATTATATTTACTTTAAAGTTAGGTATGTACCTATTTAACACATTCAACGAATTAAACCGGTATGAACAAAATAAGCTAAACGGGGGTCACGCCAAGTCGCTCGGCGCACTAGGTCCCAGGCAATTAGTCTCTCGTATTTTCACAACACAGTTACAAACTCACTAACACAAAAATAGACCCTGACACTACACAACACACGGAATGAACACGACAACAGCGGCTCGAACGCAACGCAGCGCAAACCGCACGTGTGTCGCCGTCGACGGTCGGCGCCATCTGGGAAAACAAGGCGTGATGATATGTTATTAATATTAAACTTACATAATGTAAATAAATCTTGCTGTTTTGTCAAGTCGTAAAAATCGTACGAAGCAAGAATTTCCCCACGGAAAAAAAGGGGCGGGGCGCTAGTTACTTAATTTGGCAAGCGCATATTATAGCAGCAGTGTAACAATATAATTTGAAAGAGTGTCCGTGGAGTTTCTCGCCCGTTCTACTCCACAGGAACTTACTACGCTTTGGAATATGAACTAGCTTTATCTTTCTGAATTACTGAGTCCTTTGTCAATTCAATAGTTTGAGTCTCATAGAGCAGCATCGTATCGCATTCCAATACAGAAAAGCTCGCTGAACTATCGCAAATACAGACGGGTCGGACTGTGGTTTGCGATAGTTCATACAAAATGTACGTACTATCGGCAAAACTAAGCATGCTCAGTTTAGAAAATGTTTCTGCGGAAGCGCAACTAGTGACAGACCACACCCCTTCCTGGTTCCGCCCAATTAGAGACAATATGCATTTGTGTGAGTACAGGGCGTGTAAAAACAACGAAAAACATTAGCAACAAATCAAATCAAAAACAAACGTGCATCGGGCGATCGAGTCATGAGCCGTGCTATGCGATTATCGCCTTATAAGTGAGCATGCGGAAGTTTGGCCGATAGTACCTTAGTGATGTAGGAGGATTTTTGCGTTGCGGTGCGGCTCGCCTTGATGTGCGCAAGCCTTTAGCAAACATATAATTTTTTGTAGTTTTATAGCGAACTACACACTGTTTTAACTTCTCTTGTAGCTACAGCGCGAGAATTCACATACAAATCGACTAGCTAAAGTATTAACTTTGTGTTTTATTATTTTCAGTCCCTACAATCATCGGACAGTATCGCCCAGTTAGCAGACATAGGTGTATCTCGTACAGGAGTGGTCGGCTCACGAGCGCGGCGAGTTGGGCCCGAGTTTGCTCGAAAGCTCCACACGTTGTTCACGGCTACAGATGGAGACCAAGTCATAGAATAAGGATGCTTTCGCATGTAACGTGGCAGCTTATACAACATTAGTTTTAGTTCATGCGAAACCCGAAACACGTGTCTAGTATTTTTATGTATAGAATCTATGTACAAAATTTCAGAACTGTATCATGAAAAATCGCATAATTATAAGCTTGTTATGTTATCTGGTTGCCCGTACAAAAACATGCTCACCACGCGGCGTCCCCGCGCCGCCCGCGTCGTCTTGCGTTCATTGATAATAATTTGGCAGTAGGTTCTTAACCGTACGGCGATTGTAATGCATTAACTGGTGATAACATTTTCCATCACACTTGCAGGCTTTGGACTGTCGTAATGGTCAAGTGTAGGTAGATATTAATATGTAATTTATTCGTAAATGCAGTTGTAAGTGATAAAATGTAGTCAATGCGATTGGTTGCACCTTATGCCAACCACTTAAAGTTCAAAGTGGATGAAAAGTGTTAAACATCGCATTACTTAACCACATCAGGCTCTAGGTACAAATAATAACTTTCTACAATTAACCATCTTGGCGTGTTTAAAAGTGTTAATCATCACTATTTACAATAATCGACTTGATCACTATGTACAATGTCGTACCATTTCTGTGTACTGGACGTTTGTGTATGAGAAATACATACTTTTTTACATACGATGTGTACACGATCAACCGAAAGACAACTGTAAGGACTACGGCGCTCGCGATCGCGTTATGTAACTGAATGGTAGCGTGACACGTGCATCAACCTCTAGCATCCGGGCGACTGAAGGCTGAAGGGGTTGTTTTACCCCCGCCGCGTTGTGCGCCCGCGCCTATATAGTGCCACTATTACCTGCCGTGACCTGTGTGTGCGCGTATGATTGCGGATAGGTACTTAATGTCGCTCGGTGTCCAATTTGTAACCTTTTTTAGATATTTTTGGGACAAAATATAACGTGTTGTAAAAATTATTGTAATCGATACAGTTACTTATTCTGAACATTACATATACTAAAAATAATGTTGTATACGTTTGAACGAACACCTACGCGTAGATGAGTAAGGCGCCTAAACTGATCTCATTATCAATAAATACTTTACTATTTAATGTTCATTGTATTTTCATTTTTATGTACAGTCCGGCCGTCGAGAGAATGCGTTCTTGACATCTGTCAGTTTCATACTAACGAATATGTGTTTTGCGAATTTGATCCCTATTTCTAGAAATTGTCCAACTGACAGGTGTCAGGAATGCATTCTCTCGACGGCCGGATTGTACGTAGCGGCTTGTAGGAAGTAATAAGGAGATTGACAAGATGGAGAAGTTTTCGTGGAAGTCACAGCTTGTTTAGACACATGAAGATTTGCTACCACATAATTGAAATCTTATCTAAAAATCTAGCCCATCTGCAGAGTTCATGTAGTGGCTTAGAATGGGCTATTTACAGCAATTATTAGCAAAAAGTAGTAGTAACTAAACAGTGGTGGCTCAGTGGAGAGCAGTGGTGGCTTAGTGGAAACGGCCGCGACTTACGAGTGGTAGGTTCGAACCCATGCAGGCACTTCGTGTTTTGTTCATCACCACTGCTCTCAAGACGGTGAAGGAAAACATCGCGAAGAATCCGGCATTTCCTAGAAGCAAAACTGTGAAGACGTCTGACTTCCACCAACCCGCACTGGGCCGGCGTGGTGGATTACGGTCCACTACCTCTCACACAGAGGAAGCCTGAGTCTCAGCGGTGGGAACGTCATAGGCTGATTATGCTTATTAGCAAAAAGACTCATAACCAAGCTCAGAAAACGTAGTACCCAACCCAACGTCAAATTAAGACTGTTAAATGTCACAACAGTAAATCTAAGCATAACCTCAAACTTTATGTAATAATAATTACTAAAGCGCATTTATAACTGCATTATTACACGTTTTTACTAATTTTATAAACACCAAGATTCAAACATGACCGTGTATTTATCAAGAATTGTATTTAACACGATTCGGTGCGCGACACCGAAATGTTTTTCAGCGAATTCTGTTGTCGGTTTTGTCGCGCCGAAAGTTCGTTTGTTGTTGCCAAAGAACGATGTATTTAGTATCGCAAGGATAGCAATGGTAAGGAATTATGCTTATGATACCATACAACCGACTGTGCCGATAGAAAGTGGCACATTACCGTTGAAAAAGAAAACTGTTCATAAAAAGGCAAGCCCGTCAGATTTAGCAATCAAAGAAGGGCATTACCTTACTATGGCTTATGCTACAGCGAATTCCTACGACTTGAAGAGTCTGAAAGAAGCCCTCGTTCAACAGAAATTGTATGAGCCAGGAACGTAAGTAGTTTTACTCAAAATTAACTCTAAACTTGAATGATGTAATAGTTGTTAAGAAACTGCTTTGTTCATGGAAAACACTGATAAGCTTAGTAGAAAATGTTGCAAAACTTTAAAAAAATTGTACTTGAAAATTCAATACTACAGCTTCGTCTAAATGTAAACAAGTCGTCAACAAATGTTACTGTCACAAAGTCAATCTGCAGTGATCAATCAATATTTTTTTAGTGGGAATAGTCACTTAAATCTTCCCAAAACTGTTTAAAAGTTGATGGTACTGCAGTCATATTTCCTCAGAAAAAATAAATAATTGCTCTAAAATGTTTTCAGATTAAAAGCAAACGAAATAGAAGATGTGGTGGTGGCTAACGCAGTGTACAGTGTTGGTGCTGAACCGAGGGAGATCATATTCTTTAGAGAAGGTGGCATAGTCTTCTGGAACTGCACCGAGATGGAAGCTAGTAATGTACTAGATTTTGTGAAGCCGTATGTAACCAAATTTCTTATTTATTTAGTGTACAGAACATAAAACAAAAAGTCAAACATATTCTAAGTTCTCATTCAAATTTTATTTAAACAAAAGGCTAACATTAATAACGATGAACTATTTAGAATGAGCTTGACACCTACAGAAAGGACTGGCTGACTGCCAAAAGATAGAATTGTGTGGACAAGGGAGAGAGAGGCCTTTGCTCTGCAGTGGGACAGTACAGACTAGTTAGTTTAGAATAGATTTGGAATGGTGTTTATTATAATACTTATTACATACAACAACTAAATATGTTTTTAAACATGTAATATTCCTTACACCTATCTTTCAAAAAATTTCTGACAGGTGATACAATATGACTATTACTCTGAATTATAATATACTTTGTCCTATTTTTTTCTGTTAACACAGACATGATTGAGGTGAGAAATAAGTAAGTTTTGCTAATATTTGATCATATTTATTCCAGTTACGAAATAGAGAGCTATCCTAAACAAGTGGTGGAGAAAGAAAGAGAAGTCATGACTTATTTTTATCACACAAATACGTAAGTAGCTGTTTGCGGGGATATTGTTTGTGTGGGCATTATAAGTACATATTTGCAACACATGATGCTGAAAATCTACAGATAATTTATAATGTAGTTAAGTTGGCTGGTATAACAGATGTGTTCCCGTTGTCCCCGTTAACCGTGTCCCCATAACAGTATTTTTAGTTATTTTACAAAATTTTATTAAAATATTAATAACGAGTAAAACATTATTAAAACGCCGTGTCCCCGTTTAACAGGGACTGATAATTTAATAAAATGACAAAAAGATATTGTGACAGGGATA
This sequence comes from Fissipunctia ypsillon, assembly GCA_947568875.1. Lineage (NCBI taxonomy): Eukaryota > Metazoa > Arthropoda > Insecta > Lepidoptera > Noctuidae > Fissipunctia > Fissipunctia ypsillon. The sequence goes on from OX387662.1 coordinate 20,262,412, forward strand.
CGGTTAACGGGGACAACGGGAATACATTGTAAAAATGTGTGAGTGGATGTTGAAAAAAGATATGGTTTTCCTATTGAAATGATATGTGTATGATTATGTGCATGTACTTACCCAAATGCTTTGCTTGTGTTTTATAGACAGTACCTAATTGGGTTAAAACATTCTTAACTGTCGCCTAGTCTAGTCTATTAACATTTATTTAAAATAATCTACAATAGGAAAGTAAATAAGTAATAAAGATTGAGGCCGTAATTGGTCCATTATAATTATCATTTGGATCTAACTGTTTCAATCCTTCAATACTTATGCAATATTTATGTTTTACTGCTAAAACATACTTTCACTGGGCTATAACTGAGAATATAAAATTGTTTATTTCGCAAGCCGGTCTAAGAAGTCTGGGATTCAATCCGGTGCTGTCACTAACTCAACTAAAGGGCGCAGGTGTGTGTTCTATAACATTTAAGGTTCTATGCACATTTAGCGGATGGTTTGATTGGCAATTTGTAATTTTGAAAGTGTCTTCTCTTATGCAGTTTTACACCTTTACTAACCTATATTTTAATTATTATTAGAAGAGTTGTGTGCTAATATTAGGGATACTGTTAAAGATAACTCTACATGTATATTGGTGGAGGTGCAACCACAGCTTGACGCGGACAGTCCGCCGCGGATCGTTCGCTAAGTGTGCACCGCCGTCCACATTTGTAATTTGGTTCGGGAAGCATGTCATTTTTTATTTTAATTCGTCCTTTGTTTTTTGTAGGAAAAAGTGTCACCTACAAGAGTCGTCATTTGTACTGGTGCCAAAGAGAGATAACTCATTGGAGAGGTATACATTTAGGTGAGTAAAACCGTATTGAATCAATTCTTCCAGGATTTTGCGCAATATTCTTAAAAAAAAAATTGCAATATTTATTTACTCTGTTTGCTTTAGTTAATAAAGATAAGGTACTCCGATATGGCGACACCCTACATTAAATAAGGTCCACTGACATTTAAGTATTCTATCTATAATCTTAAGCCTGAAAAAATATTAATTGGTAGAATTTTTATTTCTACCATAATTCAAAAGCTCCTAATATTTTGTAAGGCCATCACAATCATTGATGCCAAAAGCAAAATGGTAAACTTCGGTATTTATTCCAGCCACGCCATGGTCCAGTCAGCCCGCCTTGGCGCCTGGGAGTCAAGGCTAGAGGCTCTGGCAGCATCCGTTAGCTCACACACGTCGGCTATGCAGCACGATGGCGCAATACATGTTGATAAGAAAGAGGTATCTATTACATATATTGTGATCTTTTAAAGGCAAAGAAGGCTTGGATTTTATTTGGTATTAAAATATACGGAAGATTTATTTATTTATTTGGGACCAACAAACAGTAACACATTATATCTGCGCAAATAATATAAACAAAGATATTATATAAATGTGAAACACACCGTTATCCACAGCATATGGATAAGATTTATTACATGGACAAGATAATTATAGTTTGCTTCAAAAGTATTTGATGAAAATCTTAACAAATGGATCAGGAAAAGTACTATGGATGCCAGTTGGTAGAGCCACCTACAAATTGAGCGTTTTGATTGATTATTTGAATACATAAATTATAATTATAAATCACTTTATAAATGATTTTTATTTCACATTTCACAATTGAGCATAATTAGTATAAATTATAACATTTCGTCGATGATGTTTTCCAACAATTCTAAAACCAACCTTCTAAAAACAGATGAATACCTACATAATATCACGCCTGTAATCCCCGAACGGTTAGGCACAGGTGTATCTATGGTACACCCACATTTCACCAGTTATGTTTAAGTCCCATATAATAGGGGGCGAGCCTATTGCCACGAACCGGGTACAAATCCAGACTCCGGGCTGTTGTTGAGGGATTCGAACCCAGAACCTCATGCTCAGCAGTAGCTTTTGCGACCACTAGACCAACGAGGCAGTTAACCAGATGAATGTGTTACTAATTCCCTTCCGTAAGTCATTGCATACTAATTTATCCTGAACGGGGTTTGTTTACACCTTCATCAAATGCTTTTGGAACTGACCACAGGTGTTTCAAGTCTAGCGTTACGTTAGACCAATTATGAAGCAGTTCATGCTACAAACTGCGATTATTTAATAAAATTTAAGCATAACTTGTGGGTGTACTATATCTCTGCCTACCCTCTGCCTTCCCCTTCGCGGTAAACGGGCGTGCTATTTTATTATATTGTAGTTTAGATACACCGCCCTAATGGTGATAATAATATCATAATGGAATCGAGAAATGATAATGGTTCTCACAATATATGATCTGACCAAGTTGTTTCGTTGAGTTAGTTTTGTATTTCTTCTCGGGGTATTCGTATAAGCAATACTGGCCTCATTTAGTTTTAAAACATAATTTATTTTTGACGTGTAAAAGTGTATTTTAAACCAATTTACAGAAATAAATATCATTTATTAGAACAAACTTTTTACTTATAAAAATCTTATTTATAGATAGTTCGCAAACTAGGTGAGCTCTTCGCTCTCCGTCACGTGCTGAACGTGGAGTCAGACCTGCTGGACACTCCTGACTTTTACTGGGAGGAGGAGCAGCTGGAGCGACTGTACTCCTCAACCGTGGCGTACTTCACCATCTCCAGGAGGACCAGGGTCAGTAGTTCATCTAGATGGGTCAGGATATAATGGATCATTACTTTGAAGGCTTACGTTTTGCTTGATAGCTCACTCAGCAGAGTCAGGCTACACAGGTTATTTTCATCGAGAAGACGAAGGTAAAAGTCGGTTTTGCTGAGCAGTTTCCTGCGCCACTTCTCAGCTCAAACAATAGGAAACGGTGAATGGTTTTAAATGCTATTCCCAAAGATCTGATTATCAGGACTTTTAAATCAGCTATTTGATTAAATTACTTTTTATAATAATTATGTCTAATGACATCACGATAGGTCAATTTAGATTTGCTACGATGTTTTCAAAAAATGTCCTTTTTCGCCAGGTCCTAAACGAGCGTCTCGCCCACTGCGTGGAACTCCTAGAACTGCTCTCCTCGTGGGCAGCAGACAGACATCACGTCCGTCTGGAGTGGATGGTCATAGCCCTCATTCTTGCGGAGGTGTGCTTCGAACTGCTGCACCTATTCGAAAGGTGGGTCGCGAGGAATGAGGTCGTTGATAGCTAGGACTGGGATATTCCAGATCCACTTGAATTGGAATTGGGTGAAGTGGACTCTGGAATTTCTGGTGAAGTAGAAGTGGAGTCAGGAATTTCTGGAAAAGTGGATTCTGGGATTTCGGAGGATAAGGGATGGAATGTAGTGATGAATGTTTATTATGGGAATTATATTGATAACTTATGGTAAGGCGAATCCACGTAGTTTAAGTAAAATTTTGCAAAAGGATTAAAATAATTTAAGAATAAATTAGAAATGCCAGAAAACATTTTTTTTTTTGCTATTGAATGACTTAGTTTGTAACTTTAGTGTAGAAGTTATCTATCATTGCTTTTGTGAAATATAATTATTGATTAAGCTCTAAATTAATTGATTTTGCCATTATTTTTATACTAGGCTAGTCCAGATTATTCTGATGATGAAAAGTTGTTCAAAGTCTATGTATAAATAAGTAGTAGATAATTATTATTATTTTGAAAGAGATTATTATTAGTTAGCAAAACCTACACTTAACGCACGTAATACATATGCCTGCCTGTAAATAATACGAAGTGTGCAAGTAGTTTGCATGCCATTATGACATTCAGCAATCAGAAGTTGTTTTGAGAGAATGCGCGTGGGCAAAATCGGAACTAAGTCCGCCATCTTGTTTTGTCAATTTGTGACAATTTCACTATGTTTACCAACTGCGCCCCCCAGTCGATGTCATTCAGGCGCCAAAAGTTCCTTCTAGCGTTCTACTTGCATACTTTTGTGCTGTAACTTGCATTATGTCATGTGTATTTGCGACTTAACTTAAGGGGGACGCTAAGGTGTCCCGCGGAATGTAAATTTTCTTACGTTTTTTGCAATTTGCAGGTCAGTTTGGTAGTATGTTGATCAAAATACGATTCGGGACCGTAATAAATATGTAGGTATTTACAGAAATATAGTCATTAGAATCATCAATCTCACTTAGTTAGAATTGGCCTCAAATGTCATGATTTCGTGAAATAGTCATTCAATATGGTAATTTGAACTTGGGAGAGTTGTATTGGTGAATTTAATGATTATAATTCTGTAAATACGTACTTGTTACTGACCTGCAAAATGTTATAAAATTGGAATTTCGCGGGCAACCCTGGCACTTTCACTATAATAATAATTTATGATTATCATGACGGTAAAAATATGTTCCTAAGTTAGTAAGTTATTGTTATTTAGAGGTAGTATAAGGGTGAGCGCGCACTATGACTATTTATCGCGTGATTCTTTTGTCGCAGAAATGGAACGTATTGGTTTATATGGCATCACGCGCATACACGAGAAAAATGTCGCCGCTATTTACCATACGTTACCATATAAACCAATACCTACTTTGCATTTTTGCGGCAAAATAATCGCGCGATAAAAAGTCGTATTGTGCGCTCACCCTTACAGTTTAAAATTGGTCGTTATGTAACAAGCCAGTGTATTAAGTATGTTGCCAAAAGTTTAGAGTTTATTGTAGAATTATTTGAGTTAGTGTGAAGATATAAGAAGTAAGAATCACAATTTGTACTTACAGCTGCCTACTGTTTCTTTAGAGATGAAAGAAAAACAATGTCATTTAATTAAAACTGTCAAGCGCGCGTAAACTGCTGCGATTGGGTGTTGATAAATCATTCAACCAATCACAGCAAACACGTGCAAAGGTAGCCCGCGAAATTCAAATTTTCTTACGTTCTTTTTGCAATCTGCAGGTCAGTGTCAAGTTGTATGTTGATCAAATTATGATTCGCGACTATAACAAATATGTATTTACATAATTATAACCATAAGAATCATCAATACATCGTTCTAAGTTAGAATTGTTCTAAAATGTCAGATTTCATGAAATAGTCGTTCAGTAGGGTAATTTGAACTTAGAGATTTGTATTGGTGATTTTAATTATTATAATTCTGTAATTACGGTCGCGAATTATATTTTGATCAAGATCAACCTGCCACTGACAGCAAATTGCAAAAAATTACAGAAAATTTGAATTTCGCGGGCTACCCTTGCGCATTCGCGCATGTTTACTGTGATTGCTTGAATGAATGATCAATATCCAATCACAGCAATTTACGTGCGCTTGACAATTTGTCACTGTAATTTTGCGATAATTTTCGTTCGACAAACTGGCCCTATGCGGCATAAAATTATGTTAACTGCGGCTTTCAGAAAACGAAAGCAATTTGTTATTCTTTCGTTCATTAGTAAGTTAAACATTTAAGTAAATTAGTTTTCTTATCGCTTAGATTAGTTATGAAACTATGTATTTATGTATGTATTTTAATATTATGTAAATGATGTAGATAAGTTTCAACTTGTAATATTTAAATAAATGTAGTGTTGAATCTCCAAGGTTTTTTATATCTTACTACCTGTTGCCCGCGAATTCGTTTGCGATCCAGGATGAAAAGTAGCCTGTGTCCTTCTCCCGGTCCCAGCTAACTATCTGTCATAACGATCGGTTCAGTAACATACAGACACACAACTAGAGTTACTTTCGCATTTATTAGGGTTCCGTAGTCAACAAGGAATCCTTATAGTTTCGCCATGTCCGTCCGTCTGACCGTACGTGCGTCTGCAGCTTAGCTCAGAGACTCTTAGTACCTACTAGAAAGTTATAATTTGTCATGGATTGTTAATCACGCTGATAAACTGGTAAAATAAAATCATGAAATTTTTTTTTTAAACCTGTAAACGTAGTGATGTTTTTTTTTTCGTCTACCCCATGGTGTGGGGTGTTGTTGGATAGATGTTTCAAAAATATTGCGTGTTTGTGAAAACAATTTTTCGATTAAGGGATCCGTTTCTGAAATATTTAGCTTTAAAGTGCTAGAGTCAAGTGTCCCCCCTGCCGGTTAAACGGTTAGTTTTGGATTTGTGAAAAAATTCACGGTAGTAGTATATACAACGAAGTTAAAAGGAAAACTATCACAACTAAGTAGGCTTTACAAGTTTACGAGTAATAGTCGACCAACTTACGTTTGCAGTTGGAATTGTTAATAATTGTTAAGTTTGTTCTTGAGATAAATTCATCCCAACTACGGAACCCTTCATTGTAGGTGGTCCGACACGCACTTGGCCGGTTTAATAATACTATGAATAAAAAGGCTTCATTTTTGAGTATGAATGTGGCTGTTCGCAGGAGAAGAGCAAATACCTACACGATGGATGGACTGAGTGAAAGATGATATGGCGAGAAAGGTGACTGCAGAGATGACGACTAATAGAGAAGCATGAAAGCAACAGACATGTTGCGCCGACACCAAATTAATTGGGAGTAGGGCAGGAGAGTGAGGATGGATAAGGCTTTTCATTTGTGCCGCGAGGAACTGTCGAGAAACCACAGTAAGATTGATTTCTAGGATTCCATACGCAAAGGGTGGTAACGGGGCTATAACTAAGCCTAGCCGTCTGTCTGTCACAGAGCTATGTCAAGAACAGAAACAGCTGGCCAGGTGACATTTTCACAGAACACTGTGTGACTGCAAATATTAAGAAAAAAATTCATTAATTGATTTTGGTGGTACGGAACCGTTAGTGTGCGAATCCGACTCGCAAATGGCCATTAAAAAAATGATCAAAGGTACATCGAAATAGTCTGTCTACTGTTGTATAGGAATTTGATATTTTTTTCACGAATCGGATAATTATTATCCGTACGTTTGAGAATTTTTTTAAGGGCCATTTGCAAGTCGGATTCGCACACTAACTGTTCTGTACCACCAAAATCAATTAGTTTACCTTTTCTTAATATTTGCAGTCACACAGTGTTCTGTGAAAATGTCATCTGGCCAGCTGTATCGGTTCTTGACACAGCTCTGTGACAGACAGACGGCTAGGCTTATTTATAGAGTTCTGTTATCATCCTTTGCGTATGGAATCTCATAGCGAAAATTGTTTAGTATGACGGGCAGAATCACCCCCGTGACGGATGCAGGTGCCTAAAACACCAGCCTGTATTTACACATGTCACCGTACTCGTATAATTGTGAACACAATTTATAATCTATCTTGCGAGATTGTGATCTGTCGATAAATTGTGAACCTAATTTTCGATAGTTTATATTCTATCTGTATCTAATATCTAATGTGTACGAGCTATATGCAGCGTCGGTCCACTTGAATCTTGTAGGCCTTTATTCAAAAAACTAAAACTATTGACCTTGACCGGCATGTACTTGTTTGAAGTATCGGTTTTTGTGAGAAAACATAATGAATTCTTTAGATTCAAAGGTGAAAATTACACTAAACAGAGACCAAGAGATGCAACAAAAATTTTAGTTCCTTTTTGTAATACAAATCTAATTAAAAAGAATGTTTATCATATGTGCATAACAATTTTTAATAAATTACCTAAGATCATAAGGGAGCTCCCATTTAAATATTTTAAAATTAAACTGCGTCAATGGCTAATAGAAAATTGTTTTTATAGTTTACAAGAATTTCTACAACATAAATAAATTTTATTTATTTTTATTTTAAGCTTCCTAATGTTTTATGGCGTATCTATTTATTATCTTAACTTTAAAGAATTTTTGTTGGGTAGGTACATAAAGAAAAAATGTTATTACTTAACTTTTGTTGTGTGTACTGTTTATAGTTTATTGTAGTTAACTTAAAATTACTTTAATTTTAAAAATTATATTAGAATATAGGTATTTTTTTGGATATTCTGTATATCTTATTTAAAATAAGAACTTACTTAGGTATTAATGTAAAATTAGGATTTGCATGCCCTAAACAGGCAAAATATGGACTGTACATTTTAAACCACCATTTTTTTACAACTGGTAATACCTGTATTTTCTGCAAATAAATGTTTCTTATTCTATTCTATCCATGTCAAATCGTCAAATTGTGAACGAACCTGCAATTACCGACAGGGTTCAGAATCTGTCCGATTTTATCAGTCATAAAATTGTGAAGCATCCCTGAGATCTTGGTGTTAGTCGAATTGATCGCAGTAACCAAGGAGACCCCGACCGAATGGGTTAGGTTAGGTTAGAACACAGCCGGGGCGGGGTGATGATGGCGGTGTCGTTGGATTTCTCCAACGCCTTCAACACCCTGCCCTGGAGTTGTATCCGACAGGCACTGCCGTATCACCGGGTGCCTCTCTACCTCCGCCGCCTCGTTGGGGCTTATCTGTCGGAGAGGTGTGTCACCTACGTGGGATGTGATGGCGCAAACCAGCGCCTCATGTCGTGTGGTGTTCCACAGGGCTCGGCCGTAGGCCCCCTCCTGTGGAACATCGGGTACGACTGGGTGCTGAGGGGCGAACTCCAGCCGGGCGTGGACCTGACGTGCTATGCGGACGACACGCTGGTCACGGCCCGGGGGAGTTCGCACAGGGAGGCAGCGTTGCTGGCGACGGCTGCGGTCTCACAGGTGGTGAGCCGCATACGGCGCCTCGGCCTGGAGGTGGCCCTCAACAAGTCGGAGGCCATGGTGTTCCATGGTCCCCGGCGGGCGCCGCCGCCCGGATCACACATAGTGGTCGGGGGGGTCCGGATCGCTGTCGAGTCTACCACGACAGCCGGTGGGACTTCGGTCCCCACTTCCGGCGGCTGGTGCCCAAGTTGATGGGCGCGACTGGGGCGCTGTCAACGCTGCTTCCCAATCTGGGGGGCCCGAGCGCCACCTGTGGGGAACACTCTACGTGGGGATCGTGCGATCGATGGCCCTGTACGGGGCCCCGATCTGGGCGGCTGACCTGACGGCCAGTAGCATCGCTGTTCTGCGGAGGCCGCAGAGAGCGATGGCCGTCAGAGTCATCAGGGGGTATCGCACGATCTCCTACGAGGCGGCTTGCGCACTGGCCGGATCCCCGCCCTGGGACCTGGAGGCGAAATTACTCGCGTCATTGTATTGGTGGCGCGAAGAAATGCAGGCGCGAGGTGAGCGACCGATGCAGCAACTAATGGAGCAGCGTCGGTCGCTGCTTCGCGAGGTCCTGGTGGCGGAATGGCGGGACAGGCTCTCACGCCCTACCGGCCGGCCTCGGCATCATCGAGGCGGTCCGGCTGGTGCTCGACCTTTGACTCGGGGGAGGCACGGCTCCCTATCGTTTCGGGTGACGCAGGTGCTCTCGGGGCATGGTTGCTTCGGGAAGTAACTGTGTCGCATAAACAGGGAGCCAGACGCCCGGTGTCACCACTGCGTCGACTGTCAGGAGGACACGGCGCGGCATATGCTGGCAGAGTGTACCGCTTGAGAGGAGCCGCGCCGTGCCCTCATCTCTGGAGTAGGCAGTGACCTGTCGCTGCCGGCTGTCGTTAATTCGATGGTTGGCAGCGAGGAGTCCTGGGACGCGGTGGTTTCCTTCTGCGAGACAGTCATCTCGCAGAAGGAGGCTGCGGAAAGGGAGAGGGAGATCACATCCTCTCACCCAGCCCGCAGCAGGCGCACCGGGCGTCGGCGGAGGGTGTTGTAAATGGGTCCCGGACGTCCCCGAGTCCGTCGCCCCCATACATCGGACCCGAGGTGGCGGTGCGTAGTGTGCCACGCGCGCCCCTCTTAGACATCGCGGGGGGAGTCAAACACCTCACTCCCCCCCTCGACACGAGGAGAGGCCTGCCGTGGCGGGCCGGCACCAGCCGGGGGTTGTGGAAGGATCGTAAGTTTCCGCGACCCTCGGCGTAGGTGTGAGATGGAACACCGGGGTGGTTTTTAGTCAGTAAGAGTCTGACAGACCCCTCCGCCCGCCCCAGGGCGGAGGACATCCATGAGGATTTTCCATCCCGAAACAAAAAAAAAAAAAAGGTTAGCCACACAGCCGCTTTTTCCAAGTTGGTCGCAGGGCTATTAAAGTACGTTCGTCATATGCCAGTTTAATACCAGTTCACAATTTATCGGTTTGCCATGGATAGAAACTATCGAAAAATACCTAATGTGTTAAATTGTAAATGGTTTGTCACAATTTTTCGATAGTTTATAATCTCGCGAGATAGATTATAAACTTGCCGATTACGTCCTGATTTCCACCTTCCTTTGTCTCCATCAGGTCCACCTATCTTCCTTTCTAACATTTTACAACTATACAGGACCTTATTTCGCTCGGTGGAGGTCCAGCTCTCCCATCAGCAACAATACTTCTCACCGGAAACGGAAGACACAGTGCTGCCGGAACTAGTCAAGTCCTAAGTTGAAGACATATTCAACTATCATAACAAGCGGTAATAGTCCAATCATAGACTAAAAGACTACTAGTCTATGGCTTTGGTGTTCGAATGGTGAGTCTTACTTGAATCACAGGTTCAGTTCTCGAGCGGAGCAAAAGTTTGTAACCATAATGTAGATATGTTGGATCGTCTGCATGTGAGTTAAAGTCTCTGATGGAATGAATGATTAATTTCATACGATTATTTTATCTGTTGCTGGATAAAAACGTATGCACACGAATTGAGGTAGATAACAGTGGCGTACCAGACAGACTACCTCTGTTATCTATTGAGTCACGTGTGTCGGTGTGTGATGATACAGCATGTAGCAGAAAGTCGTGGTCAAATATGTATAAGGGTGTGGTACAGACCATCAAACTGAACAACTTTCACCATGGGACCAACATCGTAATCGCGAAAAAATAATCAGCTACCCCATACACTTGGTTCGAGTAGGTATTGAAGTTTTGTATGGGACAGCTGATAATTTTTTCGCGATAAAGACGACCTTTCTAATACACGCTGTATATGGTACATACTAGCTTCTACCCGCGACTTTGCCAGTGTGAAATTTCTTGTTTTAACATAAAATATACCCATGACATTTGGCAATACTGTAGGTTCCTATTAGTGAAAGAATTTTCGGAACCGGATTAGGTGTCGTCCTAATACAACGCGACTACGCGATCATCGCAAGTTCGCGCGAATTTTAGTCGTACGAATTCGCGATCAAACATATTGATATCGAATGGGTGTCCTAATTGAATTTGCGCGATAATCGCGTCGAAAACTGCAAAGCGGGCTCATCAGGCGCGGCCGCTCGCGTCTATAATTTAAGCGATGATCGCGTATTCGCTTTCTATTAGGACACCCAGTTTTTGTTATCGTGCGACCACGCGATGGTCGCATCGCTTACTCGCGTGATGATCGCGTAGTCGCGTTGTATTAGGACGACGCCTTAGTAGTTTCGAAGACTACCCCTTATATATAAACTCACAAATTTTAGCTCCTTAACTATGTAATATTAATATATAAATAGTCGATTGTGAATTGATGTAACAGTATGTTATTAAATAAAGAGTGATTAATAAGAAACATGTGTACCTACAACTTATTTTTTTGACGCGGGAGCCCCAGACTCCAGAGAAACGGTGATCTTGTTCGGCACCTTTCAGATAACTCATAGCAATCTGTTTCAGCTGCGCGCTTTAGTATAAAGATTAATAGGGGGCTAAGTTACATAGTTCTTCACGACGACAGTTCAGGGTGCTGAACTTCAGCCTCATTTCAACAGACAGATCGCAAGACTTTAATTTCGGAAGTCGGTGTCTATGGGTCTGTATTTTAGGATTTTGCCACCGACTTCCGAAATTAAAGTTGTTTCTCACTTTGTAGTGCTTTTTTAGAAGTCGGTTGTTTTTTTTTTGCAAAAGTTTTTTATTTTTCACTTTTTAGTGGGCCGGTTTGTAATTTATCTAAGTTACAATAGCCTAATGAAAACTGCTCATCACCTTTTACAAAACTGCTTTTCCCGATTCAGGGACGTTATTGTTGAGGAGTTCTCCTGGTACCATCAGCTCCACTTCTCCATATGCATTGTGACGAGCTTATATTGCTTAGTAATTATTTTAAAGTAATCGAATCGGAACCGTGAAATATTTATAATTGGTTGGTCCGGTAGCCATCTTACCATCTGTGGTCTTCGTCATCAGTTCCACTTCACCAAATGGTGCTTTCCGAAAGCAAATACACAAGTTAGCATAAACGATACCCAAATCGCTATAGGTGTCCCTATAATATTTGAAGAGTTCCCTCGATTTCTCCAGGATTCCATCATCAGATCCTGACCTGATCATTGTGTTATTACGTAGTTCCGGTGCCTACCTTCCAGCTTCATCACCAGATCAGTTCAATGGTACCATTTTTATCAGAACCATTTTATTTAAATGTATTTTATCATGGTCGCTTAACTATCTTAATCCAGATATCATATCGCCACCCGTGAAATACTTATTATCACTGAGGAGTTCCCGTGGCCATCTGTGGTCTTCTTCATCAGTTCCACTTCACCAAATGATACTTTCTGAATGCAAATGCTTGACTTGTTGATGAAAATACCAAAATCGCTATGTGTTTGCCTATAATATTTGAGGAGTTCCCTTAATTCTTCATCAGAACTAGATTTTGATAAAAATGGAACCAATCTGGAAGTATGTCCTTTCAAATAAAAAAAGAATTTTCTAAATCGGTTTATAAATGACGGAGTATTGAGGTAACAAACATGAAAAAAAACATACAACCGAATTGATAACCTCCTCCCTTTTTTGAAGTTTGTTAAAAAAAGTCTTATCACAAGTTTTTGATTTGTTGATCTAAACGACTGCTTTTAGGCAGTTCAATTCAATTCAATTCGTTTATTCAGTAACAATTCACATTGTGTTCGAATATAGTCCAACATGAAACATAAGTAATCAAAGTACAAATATATAAGAATACATGCAAAACAGTATAAATTAGAAATTATCATTGACTTACATTTAAAAAATAAATTATTAAAAATTGTAAAATACCATGCAACCACAAAATGAAAAACCAAATGTCAATAAATTATAGGAAATGAAACGAAAACAATAATAAAAAAAAAAAAATAAAAAAATAATTAAAACTAAATAAATGTCATATGAAAACAGAACGCAATAAACGTGTATCTAACAACACAAGACACGAGACAAATAATGACATGTCAGCTTAAAGAACAAGACACATCACTACTATCACAATTCATCCAAGGAGTACAGACATCTATCCAACAGGAATGTCTTGAGCCTTGCCTTGAATGAGCCTGTACACAGTATGCTTTTTAACTCAAGCGGCAATTTATTAAATATTTTAACAGCCTGATACTGTGGACTATGTTTGACTATTCTAAAAGCCGGGCTGATTTTGTTTCTAAAGTCTTTCCTACGCGTTTTTTCCCTTACCAACCTATCCTCGTCTGTTTCGTAGTCATATACATATTTTTTAAAAGTGTTTAACAATACTACTACGTAAAGGCTAGGTACTGTGAGAATACCAAGTTCTTTAAAATATGGTCGGCAGGTGTCTCGTTGAGAGATGCGGACCATGGTTCGAATCGCTCTTTTTTGGAGAATGAAAGCCCTATGCCAGTTGTAATGGTAGCTGTTTCCCCAAAACTATATGCTATACCTCAGTTTGGACTCAATCAGCGCATAGTATACCATTTTTAAATATTTTATGCTCACTTCGTCCCTAAGAGATCTTAAGGCATAGCAAGCAGATGATATTGATGAATCCAATGCTGCTAATTCTTTCTTCCAACTTAACAAATCATCAATATAAATACCCAAAAACTTGACTTCCCTGACAAGTTCAATTTTAAATTTGTCTAGTTCAATGTCCATATTATCTTTATCACGTGCAGTAGTTTTAAATAACATAACGTTGGTTTTAGACGTGTTTATTGTAAGTTTATTCGCATTAAACCAAGAATGAAAGGCCTTTAGAGCTGCATTCACCCTATCAGTAAGATCTTGGATGTCGTTAGCTGCAACTATAGCATTTGTATCATCCGCAAAGACTACAAGATGTAAGTCCGGTAAAAGTTTATTTATGAAATTAATTAGATCATTAGTGAATATTATGTATAATAAAGGGCCTAAAATTGATCCTTGAGGTACGCCAGCCGTAATGTTTAACATAGATGACCTGTAGTTATTTTTATACCCGCTTGGTTGTATAGAATCAAGTTCGACAAACATTTTTCTATTTTTAAGATATGAAGAGAATAGTAGTAATGCTTTACCTCTTACGCCATAGTGCTCCATTTTTGTGATGAGTAGTTTATGGTCAATAGTGTCGAAAGCCGCGCTTAAATCTAAGTAAATACCAGCTACCCTCATTTTACAATTTATTTTATTAACTACATCATTTAGTAACGTGTAAATAGCATCTCTTGAACCAACATTCTTCTGGTATCCAAATTGTCTTACATTCATTACTTTGTTCAAATTAAGATGTCTACTTAAGCGGTCTTTCAAAACTTTTTCGAAAATTTTTGCGAAAGTGGGCAACAAAGAAATAGGCCTATAGTTTTCCGGATCAGTTTTTGTCCCCTTTTTTGAATTGGAGTGATCTTAGCTATTTTTAGTTGTTCCGGGAAAATGCCTTCCACAATGCACTTATTATAAAAAGTCGAGAGCGGCTCAGATAAAATTGGTAAATTGTCTTTAATTACTGATATTGGAATTTCATCATAGCCACAAGATTTCTTATTTTGCATACCACTCACGATTTTTGAAATTTCATTCGGAGTAGTAAGCAAGATATGCATATCGTTATCCACTCTTTCCGTGCTTTGTTGAAGAAAAACGACAGCATCTTCACCAACAGTACCCGGAATGATGTGCTTGTGATTGAATTGCTCTACTAAAATGTCAGCTACTTCCTTTGGGTTATCTATTATTTGGTTATTTATTTTAAGTTGAATTACCGCCCGCATTGCTTTAACCCTATTTGTACTCTTATTTATAACTTTCCAGATTTCCCTACTTGAATTTTTTGATTGATTAATTTTTTCACTGACTGTAATTTTTTTAGCATTCGAAATTACCCTTCTATAAACTCTAACATAGTTATTTTTGTAGTTAAGAACACTAGCGTCAAGTTTATTTCCACTAGAGCATAAGAGTCGTTTCATTTTACTCGATGTTTTCACACCTCTTGTGATCCACTTTAATTGAAAATTACGTCTTAATTTCACTTTTTGTTCGCGTTTTCTAAAACTATACTGAAATACCTTACCAAAAGTCTTCAAAAATGTATTGTGTCCCATAGCACTCCAGTTATGTTCAAGTATTCGTTGGCGAAAATATATACTATTTTTTAAATTAAAAACTCTCCTTTTTATAGTAATATGATTGCGGCTATCAAAGTTATCAATGACATTTTCCAAGGCAAATTCACCCAGTAGAGCCCCGTGTCCATCTGCCAAGCCATTGTGGTCTACTACACATCCCTGTACACAGTCATCAGGCAAGTTAGTCAAGATGTTATCTATGCAAGAATGAGAATTGTTGCGCATAAACGTGTGACTTTTAATAAGATATCTAAAGTTATAGCATGTCAACAGGCTCATGAACTCAGTTCGTTTTCTGCTCTCTGTGAGCATGTCAATATTAAAATCTCCACAAATTACACACTTCCTATTAAATAAATGCTCCAGCAGTCTTTCCAAGCTTGTCATAAAATTATCAAAGCAGTGCTGGTTTTAGTACTACCGGCGCCCCGGGCGAGATTTCTGCGGCGCCAATTGCGGAAATTTTTTCGGCCCTCTACTGAGAGGGGCGAAAAAAATTATCACCCCGCCTCAGAAAGTTGAGGTTTTCATTTGTCTATTCATACAAAAATAGGTGAAACTTTGTCGACTTATGCAGAAAAGTTCGAGAATTAGGAAAATGTAGGATGTAAGAGCGAGAGAAACGAGGTCAGAAATTCTAGCTCCCTACATTCATGTTAATTTGCAGACATACGGGGTTTCCAACACCAAACTGTCTCCGATTTACTGAATATATTTTGTCCTTTAGTAACTAAATGCCTCCAAGCACTCTTCGGCGCCCCTTCATGTCTGGCGCCCTGGGCGGTCGTTAATTTTTCTGTAGACGATGCTTAAGCATCACAGTTTTAACTATACCTATTTATTAGATACGTAGTTATGTAGTCATTGTATTGTCCTCACATTATCAATTGACACGATTCCGTTCGAACACGTCCACTACAACAAAAGCGAACATGTCGCGTGTCCGTATCGTTGCCGTGTCGTGACGGGGACGCGTGCCGGAAGCGTCCCGGACGGCGCCGGTGCGCGGACACCTTGTTATAGATGCCGCTAGGTGACAGTGTGGGCGGTGCGGATTTTTTAGACTAACAATGGAGGAAGAGAGGAAGTACCTCGTTATGTAAAAGGAAAAACTTGAGGAGTTCCGTTCTAAATAGTCTGACTTCCATCTAGGACGAATGAGGTTTAATGCATTCACGGGAAAATAATAGAAATATAACAAATACATGCTATTTCACTGGACTGGGTGAAAACCACCACTCAAACAGCAGGAAACGACTACCTACGCGGCAGGCCCAGAAAAGATGACGGGATGAGCTCCGCAATAGCAGTAGACGGGAAAGGACGAGAGAACGGAAGGGTGGCTGTTGCCCTGCAGTGGGACAACATAGGCTCATAAATCCTACTATCCTCCTACCTAGAAAGAAAGAAAAATATTTTATTTGGGACACGCACAGGAAATACAACAATAAAAAGAACATTAAAACTAACAATATCATAAACACAAATAAAATAAAAGGAAAGAAAAAAAAACAAAACAAAGAAGACCTGCCTACCAACCTACCTACCTGACCTACTAATATTATAAACGTTAAAGTTTGTGAGGATGGATGGATGTTTGTTACTTTTTCACGCAAAAACTACTGAACGGATATGGATGAAATTTGGCACACAGATAGTTTATATTTAATATTTATTTATCCTCCCACTGGAACGCCATACGGCAATTACACCAACGGAGCAAAAATACTTCATGTGCTGCTTGCCATCCATCCTATGCGCGGTGGACATCGAACGGGCGGCGATGGGCTCGCATGTTCACACAGCGTCAAGACACTTCTCCATAGTTCCACCATCCACTTTGCGCACATTCTTTGTGATGTTTTTAAACTCAATGAATGTTGAAAAAACGTAAAATTTTGACGTGTTCCTGCCTGACAGATGAAAAATGGCATTATAATTTACCCCAAAAGTGTAACCTGGATTAACACATAGGATACTTTTTGTAGCGGCATATCTACATCGCCACAATGGAACGCGTCACACTGACGTCACGCAAAACCCTGCATCGCGCAATAACGAGTTTACCGCGCGACTAGCATATATACAACATCCCGACATCAACCGTCGGGCAGTAGCCCACCAGACACAACACCCGTCTGGTCGGAGGATCCTCCCTTTTCTATGGAGGATGAGTGAACTTTACACCCGGTTCCTCATACCTCTATACTTTTTATCCCGATATCCCTACGGGATCGAGACTTATGCGGATGAAACCGCGGAGCATTGCTAATAAATAAATAATGAATTACTCTTTCAGACATTAAGGAGATTCCTAGGCACATAAGACAAACATGGGAAATGCTCCTCCATGCCTCTCCCATTTTGTTATTTTTTAATTGGATTCTAATTAAAAAAAAGTAATTACCAGAGATCGGAATAGGTAGTGCTAATTTTCCTAAACTTCGAGGAAGGAAGTAACATAGAGTGGATAATACCTCCTCTAAAATCCCGGAATAATTTTAATGATGTTAAAGTCCCGGGATTTAAAAACCACGAATTATTTATTGGGCTTTATTTATAAATATAAAATAAATAAAATTCTTTTAACAAGGTCCATTTGGTTAGTACAACACACAACTTAGAAACTAGTATCTACCAGAAAAAACAAAACAATTATTTTTATTTATAGATAGATACAATACTCTTTACTATGTAAACCATAAAAATTACAGATATAAATGTGTTTGTGTGTGTGTAACCCTAAAAAAATGTTATGATTTTTCAAATCAATAATTTGTAACTACAAATAAAGTTCAATAAATAATTCGTGGTTTTTAAATCCTGGGATTAAAACGTCATTAAAATTATTCCGGGATTTTAGAGGAGGTATTATCCACTCTATGTTACTTCCTTCCTCGAAGTTTAGACAAATTAGCACTACCTATTCCGATCACTGGTAATTACCTACCCATAAGGAATTCCGCTTTCAGTAGCACCGTGCCTCTACCCACGTTTGTCGGTAAATCGTGGTTATTGTTCACTGTCACGCTCCTGCGAGGTAGACAGGAATGTAACGTGACCTCGTTCTATGTAACGAGCTAATAAGCTACCATTTCTGAATGTTGATATTTTTGTGTTAGTTTTACTTTGTACATTATTAATCTTATTAATACGGCCAGTACTTTGCATTACCTGACCCCTCTTGCAAAGAAGAAGAGGGGTCGGGTTATGCAGGTCACTGACTTTACCGATACTTAGGTAATTTACACGCATAATATTAAAGTAACTGTCTCGTTGGTCTAGTGGTTGCAAGCGCTACTGCTGAGCATGAGGTCCTGGGTTCGATACCCAGGTCGGGCAAAGTGTTATTGGGTTTTTCTATCTGGAATTTCTCAGTAGCAGCCCGGAGGCTGGATTTGTGCCCCGTAGATGGCAATAGGCTCGACCCCTATTACATGGGACTTAAAGATAACTGGCGAAATGTGGGTGTACTATAGGTGCACCTCTGCCTAACCCTTCGGGGAAACAAGGCATTGTGTTATGTTATGTAATATTAAAGTTACCAAACAAGGTGACCTAAAGCTACTAAACTTCTTTTTGAGGTTGTCTCATCGCCATGAATGGCGTTGTCTGGTCTTGCATTGGCTCTGTCGCTTTTCACGCGCTGAAAACGCAAAATACCTATCCTATTTATTTTTTACCTGACAACCAGTCAGTCTTACCAAGGGGTATCGTGCTACCTAGTAATTAGGTTGTGGAGTTCAGAAGCAATCGCTCCATGTAATCAAATAAGGTACTCAGCTGCATCCGATTAGACTGGAAGCCGACCCCAACATAGTGGGAAAGCGCTAGCAGATGTGACGTAGTACCTTTATTTTGTAAACAAAAACTGCTTTTGACCACTACTAAAGCCTCAACCAGAGGTAACATATACACTGAAAGTAATATAGCCAACAGCGGTGATTAACTAAGCCAGTAACATGCTTCTCTCAAACATCCACTAACAAGGAGGTCGGAGGTAGAGCATAATCTTCTGGGTAAACTCGCTCCATCGTCGACTTTGTCTCTGTCATCTCTGACCTAGACTAGAGTCAAGAGCAAACCTATCTCAAATAAAAAAATAATCTGTCGCGCTTCAATACTTTTTCACGAGACGCCCGCCATTTTTTTGTATTTCATGCTGGCAGATTTAAAAACGTCTGTTTTGTTTATGCTATCAAATTAGTTATGATTTTGTTCAGGTTTAAATTGCGTTAGGTATTTGGATAACGTGGTAAAGTATTACGTCTGAATATAGGCACCTTATTTACATAATAAAACTTAAATAATACTGTACAAAGACGGACTTAATGCCTCAGGCATTTCCTATCAGTCAACCTTAGGGTGATGCAGAGACAAAACGCAACATACGGGATAGATAGCTTGGAAACAAAAAAAAAAAAAATCAAAAAAACTATATAAAATATATTTGAATACCTACATTGAATATTTTTGAAAAATAGTATATTACTGCCGCGGCCTGCAAAAGGGGCATTCCATTCCAGAGTCCATCAATGCCTGGTTGCAGACAAAGCTTGTATAATACTTTTCTCAAATAATGGGCGGAAATTCAAAATAATTAGATATAAATTCCAGAATCAATGACGAACAACGATATTTTTTCACGCTCCAATAAAATAGGTTCGTTTGTTTCTTTTTTTACTTTAAAAGCTTTTGCAAGCTAAATCGAAATTTAGTAATCTTTGTTATGTTACCTCCTTGGTGTCGAAGTAAAAAGTTCGATCCATTTTTAAATTACATGACAGTTATATGCGTTTTCATAGTATCTATTCGGCCGCTAAACTTTCCACGACGCGGCGACGGAGATGAGTTTTCATACTAACATTGCCGGTCGCCTGCTCACATTTATTTGATCAGTACAGCATTTACGATCTATTTCGAAGAAGGTTATCAAAATAATGCTCGAATTTTGAAGCATGTAATTGAGAAAAAGTTGTTGCTACGATATGTGGGAACGAGTCTGACACCGAATATAGTTTTTAGAATTTTTGTCCGTTTGTTTGTTTGTCTGGATGTATGTTCCGGATTGGCACAAAAACAGCTGAACGAATTTGGTAGAAATTTGGCACACAAATAGTTTATAACCTGGATAACCACATAAGCTTCTCTCGTGGGCGAAGCCGCTGGCAAAAGCAAATAAACAAAATACATTTCATCTTCATATACAGTATTGTGGACATATAATTAGGCACGACTGATAACAAAAGTGACTTTGTTATCAGTCGTTCCTAATTATATGTCCACAACACTGTATATTCAATTTTAATAACCAAGTCTTAATAACAATAATAATACAATATACTGGTTTACTAGGGTTAATAGTTTATCCTGTATTTCCGTCTTCTTCCAAAAAATGTTAGTAGAAAAAAACTAGGAACATGTTGGCTATATTCAACCTATTTTTTGATCAGGATTTGTGATTATATAATTTTACATTTGTATAAGAGTCGTATGGTTTTTTGATGACTAAGCGATCGTGCAGATGTTTACTATTGTGCTTTACAATATTTGTGACCTTGGTTCTTAAGTCGATGGCAGCAAAGTAGATACGGACATCTACATTTTTTGCGAAAGTGTTTTTTTCTCAAAATTAGCTTTAGATAAACATTATCTACAAGTCTGTATTAAAATTATTCCGAATTTCATAATAATGTAGATGTCCGTATCTACTTTGCTGCCATCGAAGTGTTCTTAAGTCCACGATTAATTTCGGCGAGTTTTATAGTACCTAAACTTCGGGGCCTAAAAGTCTTAAGTGGCCGTAATAGTTGTATAGCGGGTCGCAGGCAGTGTAGGCCCAAAGTTAATCTGATTAACGATTAAAAATTAATGATTAAAAATCAAAATCAAAAAATTTGATTATGATTAATTAATCGTAATCAAATTTTTTGATTATGAGTCTTAATCATTAATTTTAATCGTTAATTTGATTATTTGATTAACTATTAACTACTCATTTATTTATTTAATTGTTCTCCCGATTTTTCTACCGATTTTAAGTTGGCAAACCTTTTCATGTATGCTTAATTTTACGGGGAAGCCCTCAATAGTATGTATGGATGGACCTAGTGCAGAATCTTCCATATATTTTGGGGAATACCCTTGTGTCCTACAAGGGGCTTCCCGCTCCGGGATTTACCTGTCTAGTCTATATAAATAGGAATTCGGTATTATTTTTTTCATTAATTTTCTTAACTTTGGAACTAACAGTCACGTTTTAACACTATCTGGCTGACACACGCTCGCTTGCACTCGGTTGGGGATAATTTTTCCAGATTTTGCAACATTTTGTGATATTGTTTCACTCAGTGAGTAACTTAAAAACAAACATGAATTGTGATCATGACTCTAATAGTAGTGGTGTTTCAAATGATCCGTCGGTGTCGGGAAACAATTCCGAGAATTTAACAGTGCAATCGGAGTCAGATCTTTCTTCTTCTGCTTTATTTGACGGTACCTATTATAAGCTTCTACTAGACAAATGCACAAACAAGAACACAGTAGCAGTTTGTATGAAGTGTTCGGACCATCAAAGTAAAGAAGTTAAGGGCTATGGCAAAACGACATCTAACTTTTTGGGACACTTAAAACGGAAGCATGGCGCTGACACAGAAAAGGAATGTAAAAAATATATGAAAGACAATAAGCGAAAGAAAAATAAAAATAATACAGTTCTGACTTCAAGGCAAACTCCGAAAACACCTGTAACTCAAGAAACTTTTGACCGTAACTTAGTAAATTATTTCGTTAACTCAATGATTGCTTTTCGAGCCGTGGAAGACCCCTACTTCATTAAGATGATGGAGGATTTAAATGTGACAAATAGTGGAATCAAGATACCCGGGCGACGTTCTCTCAGAAAAAAAGTAGCTAAACAATCATTCGATCTGATTTGCGAAATAAAACAAAACCTAGCTGCTGTGAAATATTTGTGCACCACCGCTGATATATGGTCAGGGAAGAAAAGAAGTTTTTTAGGTGTTACAGTGCACTGGATTGATAGTAACTATAAGAGGCGTTCTGCAGCTTTAGCTTGTCACCGATTTAAAGGGGCACATACATTTGACCGCATAAAAGATTTGCTTCTGGAAATATACTCAGATTTTGATATTGACCCCACTAAAATAGTATGCTCTGTTACTGACAATGGGTCAAATTTTGTGAAAGCCTTCAAGATATTCGGAATAAATACGACATCCTTAATCGAATATGATGAAGATAATGAATCTTCAAGTCCTAGTAGCAGCGAGAACGAGTTAAGTGGAGAAGAACTCGAAGTGACTGAAGGAGAGTTCGGCACAAGACAGGAACACGAACATGATGATCTTCTGTTAGAAGCAAATATAGTAGACGACCATTCACAAAACAATTTGTTACCATTTCACTTTAGGTGTAATGCGCACACTTTAAATTTGATTGCTAGTAAGGACGTCCAAGCCTTGTTGACTGATAAATCGATATGTCTTGGAAAATTGCATTCCACAATAATGGAAAAATGTAACGATTTATGGAGTGCTGCTGCTCGCCCAAAATCAGCTGAGGTGATACATAACATTCTTGGACATACGTTAACACGACCTGGCATAACTAGATGGAATAGTTACTATGACGCTTTGAGAAATATATTGTATATCAGAACTAGTTACTCTCAACTACGAGTAGCTAGAGCACTTAGTATAAGAAATCCATTACGAGACTCTGAATTTCAATATATTGAGGAATACTGCCAATGCGCTGCTCCAGTTACAACTGCTTTGGACATATTGCAGGGCGATGACTCATTTTATGGAATATTATTACCTTGCCTGCATGCACTAAAAAAAAAATTACAGAAGATCACGACTACTCCAAATCTAAAATTCTGTGAACCACTTTGCTGAAAAATATCTACAAAGCGTAGAGAAAAGATTTGAAGAGTTTTACACTCTTTCGAGTGAAACTAGTAAATATGCAGCCGTTGCAGCCCTGTGTTACCCCAGATTTAAAAAAAAGTGGCTAGTATGTCTAACTGCAGCTGATCAAAAGAAGTGTATAAACATTTTTAAATCAGTCGTAAGGAAGGAAATATCAGAAATCCCAGAGCTTTTAACAGTCAACAATGCAGCCAATAACACACGCCACCAAGAAGACGAGTTTTTTGATTTCAATTCCGACTCTGGCAGTGAAGCGGAATCAGTTGATGATAAAAAGAGAGCGGATATGATAATTTCAAATTTTTTTGCCGAGGGAAGCCAAGAACGAGAGCTTCTACGAAGTTATCCTGTTATAGGCAAAGTGTTTATTAAGAACAATACACCAATGCCGTCCTCTGGCTCGGTAGAAAGAATGTTTTCTTTTGCAACTATGCTAAATAAACCTAGGTCACACAAATTATCTGACGACTTATTTGAAAAAAAAGTAGTTATGAAATGTAACTTGAACATCAAGAAATCAGAAATGTAAAGATCGGAGATTAGTTGATTGAAAATATTCTTCAAAATTAGAATTCAGTGTATTTAAAAGTTATAAATTATTTTTTTGTTCTTTGAATAATTAATAAAAATATTTTAATAAATGTGTCATTATTTTCCATCATTTCTTTTATATAGAATTAATAACATTGATGGATGTATTAGTTTACAATCAAGTTAATCAATTAATGATTAATGATTAACGTCAATAATCATGATTAAGATTATTTTTTTAATCATGATTATTCTAATCATGATTAATTTAATCTGATTAAAATTAATCATATTAATTAATTAAAAAAAAAAATTGATTAATGCCAACACTGGTCGCAGGTTGAATACCGCTGCTACAAGCTCTTATTATGGCATTCAGTAAATTGATTGTAGGTACTGTTGATATTAAAATATAACATCGTGTGTATCTAAATACATTTAGAATTCTATTTTTTTAAGAAGTTATTAAAGTATCAGTTTAGCCATTTGACTAATAAAATGGCAAGGAAAAACAATATTGTTACATTATAATATTGTTGAATATTCAAACAATTCCCGAGTCCGACAAAAATGTACTGATGTTAAGTCGATTTTCAGTGTTAATGTGATTTCACCAAAATTATTTTGTATCTTGGTAAGTGTGTGACAATTCTTATTGTAGTAGTGGATAAAACGGATTCTAGTGCTTTTATTGGACTAGATTTAAGTATTTCTGGCAATTTAAATGCAATAAAGATTCACAAATTCATTAACGGCATATTCCTTCATAGGCTGCAGAAACCCTATTAGACACATAAAAAAAATTGAGGATGAGAGCTTTGAAAGTGCTGAATCGCTATCGCAGCCCATTTTGATAGTACCTACAGGAGCTAGACTACCACCTCTTAAAGCAGAATTATTTTAATCTTACTCGAGTGTGGGAAAGAGATGGAGCTAGACGTCCTGTATAGCTTCATCTCTTTATCATACTGAAGTAACATTAAAATAATACTGCTTTAAGAGTTGGTGGTTGGCCCCCAGAACTGTCAAAAATGTTTTCAGCCTATATTATTTTTGCGCGGTTAGCACGTATTCCACATTGAGAGTCAAGCGTCCTCGTCATCAGAATACATTACGATATTCACCGCGCCCCTCCCTCGTTATGGCACTTTTACGGCGCACGGTAGATTTATTACAGGTCGGCGAATATGTTCAGAACGTTACCTACCAAAATGTTGTGTTTACTCCCTGTAGCCTTAATATGACGATAAAGTTTCAGCACCGAATGTTAAAGACCTATAAGGCAAGGCAAGGCCTATTTTTGTTCTTTTCTTCTTGTCTGTTTATACATAATTATGTGTGTTCACAAATGGTTAAATAAATCCTTCAATACGGATTGATTTCTTTGTATGACGTAATTATCCAGGATTTAAGCTTAAAGTAGCAGTAATTTTTGAAATCGTTCCTTCGGAAAATATCTCAAAACTTTAACGGATAACTTAATAAGTTATGATGAAAACTAATACTTATGTCTGTTGGTTGGTGATGCCGATTGTTTGAAAGAAAGAAAGAAGAAAGTAAATACGTTTATTTGCAGTAAACATGACGCAAAAAAAGAACACAAACAAAAAGAAACAAGTTGGGGGAAAATATGCGTCACATCCATGCAAAACGGCCATCGCTCAGCATAATACTGCGACCCATGCGAGACAGAGCCCCAGCGCTGGTTTTCAGCGACAGCCGGCGTTGACGTGATGACGTCAGCCGGTGTACCATGCAATGAAATTTAAAAAGAAACAAAATAAACACACAATACCTAAATATAAAATATTTTGTATAAATACAATATTTATAATGGCAACATTACATTTTATGTTTCCATTATATATTTTGTTAAACTTAATTAATTAGTGTAAGACAAATACAAAAAAAAAATGCGTTCAACATCTTCCTTACTCTACAGGCAGTAGGGTAAGGAAGATGTTGTACGCATTTTTTTTTGTATTAGTCTTACACTAATCGTCTGTTCACATAACATGAACTCCACTGGACGGATTTACATGCGATAATTTGAAGAAGGCTAAGTAAAACAAAGAAGTATGCTATACTAAAAAAAGTAATTAAAATAAAATTAAATCAACTTCAAAAATAAATTCACTCAAAATTATGAAATAACTTTGTTTCGGAAATCGGTGTCTTGAGATCTGTATTCTGTGTTTTTTGCCACCGACTTCCGAAATTAAAGTTATTTCATAATTTTGGGTTAATTCTTTTTGAAGTCGATTTAATTTAATTTTTTTTTTAAATTACTTACTTTTTTTTTCGTAATTTTTAGTTTTAAGTAAAAACTGGAATACTAGTCTGTAATAAGTAGTTAATAGTTTTGTTGTAAATATTGAACTAGAATTTGACCAAGGTTTTGAGATGTTTTCATTTTGACACCACACCCGTAGTTCGTATCAATAAGCCAGCTCGTAGCCATATCTTGAAAACTCCTGAACCGATTTTGATGAAACTTGCACTGTTCCCTAAGTTGAAGTAAATGCAAGGCAATAAAACAAAACAATCCCAATCCGATTAACAGTTTCGGAGAAATGCGCGGAGAAACATATACAGCATACAAACATGACATACCCGTAAGTACATACTTCTATAAAATTTTGTATACCTATTTGATTGGAAGCCATAATAGATTATCATAATATCTAATAATATTACATACATATGTTCATACTTACCTATCGAATTGATAACCTCCTTTTTTTTTTGAAGTGGGTAAAAAAAGAACCCCCCGTATGGGCATGAGTATGTATGAGGACCTATTGGGTTTTCTAAACGTCGGCGCCCCTGGCTATTACCATTATATCATCAACGATCTTCATCTTTTCATAAACACTTTAAAACCTAATCTTTCACCATCTTTTCATAGCGATTTAATGTCCAAACTTCGGCGAGGGTTGATTGAGCCGTAATTCACAAATTTCGCGCTCGACGGCGCGGAAGAGATTAGACATTAAACTAACAGGGTCGGACGTCGTGTCCTAAGGGGGATAATTAAAATCGATGGCCTTGAGTTTAGGTATAGAGCTGTTCCTAACGAGATTATGTAGCTTCTTACGTAGGTAGTAGGGTTACCAGATGGAAAATTTAAAAGTCCTGACAAAAAGCCTGATTCCCATAGAAAAGTCCTGAGGTTTTGTGGCAAACGTAATTCGCAACTCTGTAGAAAGAAAATCAAAAAACCAGAGTGTACGTAAGTACCTAAATTAGATCATGTTTTCAAATATATGTTGATATTATTTATGTTCATCATATATCCAAAGAAGAATATCGACGCTTGATAGGCAACATTGACTAAGCGACATAGGGCTAACTTTAAAGTTTAAACTTAAAGTATGACTATAATCATCCTAGAGCCGTAATTCTTACTGTTTTGGAAATCTTATTTTATCGTCTACATCGTGGGATATACAACTATTCTAAAACACTATTATTTTAAAAGTTAAGTATCGCTTAATTTCAACTGAAAATAGAAGCGGGAAAAATATACCTACTAACCGACTAGGTACTCGTAGATCTGGAAAAGTACAGTAAAAATGTAATAAAGAGAAATTATATCGAAATTATATCAGAGCAATATATTCATTTATTTATTTATTTCAGACAAATTACATAACATTTCATTAAATTAAATACATTAAATTGATATAAAATCAGACATATCTACATAATAAAATAATAATAATTAAAAATTCGAACCAAATAAAAATTAAAAATACATCATCATCATCTGCCTAGCCTTTTCCCAACTATATTGGGGTCGGCTTCCAGTCTAACCGGATGCAGCTGAATACCAGTATTTTACATGGAGCGACGGCCTATCTGATCTCCACAACCCAGTTACTGGGTAATACGATACCCCTTGGTAAGACTGGTTGTCAGACTTTCGGGCTTCTGACGACCCATAACGACTGACAAAGATCCACGAATGACAGCCGGGACCAACGGCTTAACGTGCTTTCCGAGGCACGGAGGAGTCTCGGTATGTAAAGATGGTCGCTTAACCTGATGGATCGACCCGTGCGGCTGTTATTACTTAGCCGCGAGCTCCTCCTAAAAAATTAAAAATACTTAAACATGTCATTAAATCAAATCAAATTAACAGCACATAGCTTAACCAAAATCAAAATGGTTGGGAAATTGAGGCTGTTTAAACACTGTTTAAACTTATTTACAATTGACGTGTGTAAGGAGTTTGGCTGAATAAAATTCTTTAGTACTTTCAGCACAGCGGTATATTTTTTAACAGAGTCGCGTTCTTAGCAAAGTATTGTCCAAGACTAACTGTCAGAATTATGTTCTACCCTATTTATAGGTACTTTTACAATTTTAGTCAAAATACAATCAAGTAGTTATTGAAAGTTGTATATCATATGAAATTAACTATTTAAACGTAAATGTAAAATAATTGAATCAATTATAGAGCATTTCATAATATGAATTCTAACGTGATACATAACAATCACTACCTACACGATACGTTATACCCGGCGGATGCCACCTTGGTGTTGCCAGCAGTCGTTAACACATGTCTCAGTAAATTTAACTTAAGTTACTCTTGTTTTAGAAAGTTGGATTATTATTTTAATAACGAAGACAACAGTAAAAATGCACTTATAAACTGTATTCAGCCATTATTTATTATACATATGCGCCCTTACTAATAAACGTTGTGTAGCGTCTGTATAGTTCACAACGTTTTGTCTTCTTCTTTCGAAAGTCAAATTACTGACGACTGAAAGAGAGAAATCGGTGTGTAACTATTCACCTGATATAATAGATACGTTTATTAGTAA
Organism: Fissipunctia ypsillon; assembly: GCA_947568875.1. Taxonomy (NCBI): domain Eukaryota; kingdom Metazoa; phylum Arthropoda; class Insecta; order Lepidoptera; family Noctuidae; genus Fissipunctia; species Fissipunctia ypsillon. Next base: position 20,290,964 of record OX387662.1, read on the forward strand.
GGAGGAAAGAATATCGCTCATCCAATAGAACAACCGAACAACGACGTAATTACGAAAATGTCGAAAATGAGTTTTCAATGTCTTATGTTTACGTTTCGAAAGTTCTATTTAAGACAAAAATGACAGAATTATAGTTACGGTGGTTTTCGATAGAGTGAGTGACTGTCGATAGGGAATTGGCGTATTTTTCAAAAGGTCACCTGGAAATATCGACTTATTTGACAGTAGTATTTTTTTTAGTTTGTTTTTTTTTATAATCATGTTGGTATCTTACATTATCTAGGTATCTTTGTTATAACATAAAAACTAAATATTTGTAACTCATTAAAAAAAAAATTGATACTTCTTATACGTTTATAAATGTAAAAAGATTTATAAAAATAAAACTAAATTGAATAATTTGTTGTTTAAATTCATGTTTTATTCCCATTTCAAAACCTAGTTTATGTCATAATTGTTATATTTCATTTATAAAATGGCATAAGTGTACGTCAGGTTTGTTTTATTTGGAATTTTTTAACAGTTTTATTGAGTTTTCTCATGAATTTATTACAAATTATTATTGATAGTAAAGTAACATACATAAATATTAAAACATTTTATCATAATCATTGGAAATATATCATATTTTCAATTTCAAACCTTTAAAACGTTCTCCTGAAAAATAGCTAAAACGTCATTGTTCTCTTGGATGAGCGATATAACTAATAGGTAACTAATACCGCTAGTAAAATTAAAAAAATAATACTTCTAAGGGCTGATTTCTCAATCGTCAGATAACTTTTATTTGTGGAATATGTTTGACGTTTTGACAGCTTTTGTATAGAAAATGTGTCAAACCGCTATATTTATTCCTCAGGTAAAAGTTATATGCCTATTGAAAAATCAGCCCTTAACAAATAAAAAGAGAAATACAAATCAACTAACGGTCGAACCCAATAACCTATTTTCAGTAAAAGACAGATTGCTATTGATGGGAGACAGTATAATTCTATCTGTCTTTATGTCAGGCCGGTAAGATTACATACTCTCATAGAGATTATTGGGACGTTAAAACCATAGATAGATAGGTTTTCTATATTAGTATTGTCAGCTGTGATCGGTAGCAAGACATCAGTAGACCCTTGCTTTTGGATGGAACTTCAACATCCAAAGATTTTGCTGAAATGTTAATTTGAACCTTTGATGGAAATCGTCTAGGGTCTATTTTTCATGAATTCGACACGGACGGATTTTCCCAGATTTTTTTTGGGAAAATCAGTAAAGTCCGCGGAGTATTCAGTGCCTTTTCCCAAAAGATTGAACGTAATGTGGAAGGATCATTTTTGTGTATAGATTTATGAGTAGAAAACCTATTAAGACTTTCCTCTTTTTCAGTGTCATGATCTTCCTTTTCGCATGATAAACGCATGAGGATTTTTTAAAGTTACAATCAACTTGATTGTAACGTAAAAAAAAAACAAAAGTCCTGAGATTTCGTAAAATCCGGCCGCAATCCTGTCAGATATTTCAGGACAATTCTTGAGATATGGTAATCCTAACGTAGGGCATTGGTATTGGTAAGCACCATACCCTCGCTGGTCGTGTTCCCAGAATTTTGTTGTTAGTTAAAGTTTTAGTCCCACGGCCCGCGACAGGTCGCGCCAGGTGTGGCTGCGCTTATCGAGGCCTGTCGCTGCCCGTGCCGAGCATTCCGACGACAGGCCGCAGGCCTCATCGGATGCGACGGTTCCCACGGCCTGTCGGTAGCCTGGCGCGATCTGGCCTGTGAGAAAGCGGGCCGTGGAACCGCAGCATTAGCTTTTTTTTTGCTTTTGGCCTTTCATGCAAGTTGCATGTCTGTTTAATATGTTGAGATAAACATAGTTTTAAATTTCGAATTAGCTACATAGGAGCTCTATTCTATTGTATTTTTCAAAGCCGATGTCGACCATTCTACCCACGTCTAAAGTGAGTTGGAAAAGCAAGTGTGCATGATAAAAACATATTAAAAAAAAAGTACAAAGGTGCTCGATATGAAAATTAGAATGATGATGGAAACTTGAAATAGACAATTGACATTTTGAATAAGCTACACGATCGCCAACCGCGTCCCGACAGAGGTGACCTTGGTTGGCGACCGGCACAGCTGTTTCAATGTTTGGTTGTAAACCACCATCTACATGGTTGTAAACCACCCAGGTCACCTCTGTCTGAACGCGGTTGGCGACCATGTAGCTTATTCGAAATGTCAATCGTCTATTCCAAGTTTCCAACCGCCAACCAAGGTCACCTCTGTTGGGGACGCGGTTGGAGACGGTGTAGCAGGCGCTTTAGTCTAACACTTTATATAGATAGACTCCGTTTCTACACTTCTGCTTACCCCAATAGCTTGATGGTCTCCCTATCAGCTGATATCGTGTCTGCGAAATATTCCCCTCACGTCCCCTTATTTTGCAGCACGCATGCGCGACGCCGCCGCCCGAATTCCGTGGTTCGCCAGTCAGCTGTCATCCGCCGGGGTGGTCCAAACGCGACAATATTACAAAATAAATCGACATTTTATAAAATAAAAAGAGGTTATAATTTAGAAAAGATATAATTTATGGTACATTTATTATCTGTGGACGTATTTTTGGCGGTAAACCGCGGTTTTGTTGTGTATTATTAGTGATAAAAGGTTTGCTAATCAGTGTTCACGATTCACTGGAGTGCTAGACAAAAAACAATCTAGATTCTGTGCTGTGATTTTAGCTTTTCTTTTTATTAGAGGTGAGTTTTTGATGTTTTAATTTGGTTGCTTGGTTGTATGGGATGGTACAATCCGTACAATCCTGATTTAAAAGGGTTTTGAACGAATTAAAAACAAAACCTGAGAACAAAACATTGTTGTTTTGTGAGCAGATAATATTTTGTTTTGTTTATTATGTCTGTTCATTTGCTTTCTTTTCCTACCTTTTAGTGATATTCAGAAGGAAGGTAGGTATAATATTTTGTCCCTTAGTTAATTTCGTAAACACCTTTGGTAACCGAAAACCGCATGAATGCCTGCAATGCACCGTGTTAACGTGCCATATTAATATCGAGGAATCTTAAACGTAGATTAGATAGGTTACAAGGACCTAGTTATTTACGTAATTAGGTGTCTACTAACCTATTTGGCTAGGTATTAGCTTAGTTTAGGTATACACCGGAAGACTTACATGAATTAGGTACATTCGACTGTACAAAAGTACCTCGTTCAAATTCAATGCGTGATTTGAAAAAAACATTGAGTGAGATTGCCCTTTTGAATACAATATGAACTTATTAGGTTTCTGTTACATCCAATAACATTAGTAACATAAACTTCGCACCTCTTCAAACAAAGATCAAATAAAACTGTTGATCCAAAGAGAAACAAAAAAAGCGCTTGATTTATTCTCTGGTCGGTCCCAGAGGCCATTACCGCAATTATTTACATTTTTTTGTTAAACTTTCAAGTCGATCTGCGCCCGAGATGGCACGTTCCTGTCTGGGATGAGGTTTTTGGGGTTCCTTGAGTAAAAGATTAGCTGTCACATCACAAGCAGCTCCAAACTGTCCTCTACATAGAAGGCTATCCTGCGTAGGTATTCTATTTTGACAAATAACGGATCTTACTTATTTTTGCTTCCAAACAAATTTCATGAAAATGTCTGACTCATTGTGTGATTCCGAAGGCTTTGCCAATAGCCTCTTCTATAAGATTAGACAGGTATCTACGTAAAGGGTGGCTGTTGGGCAAAGCTTGCGAATCGGACTCGACGATTGCTCTAAGCCAAAGATACCACTTTTAGCTATAAATTACCTGCTACTGATGTGCTATTATCTATACAAATAAATAAAATTGAAGTGTCTGTTTGTAATGTCGAAATAACAGCTTTTTACTAAATGCATATGAAAGTATTTATGGTATGTACATATCCTACATAATATCTTGTTCGTTTCTTAAGTAACGAATTAAAATAAACACGTTTTGTGGATTTAACTACTGATCCCTACCTACTGTCCAGATGTATGAACGTAAATGAAGCAAAATGAGTAGGTATGTAAGTATCGTGGGACTAAGGCGTGAGTTTATGTATGTATGTATGTATGTATGAGCCTATTACTATAACCAGCCACAGTATAAACCCAGTCAGTTAATTATTTAGAACGAACAGATCAGTCCTACTTGTGTGTTTCTACGAGAACGAAGTTTTTTAAAGCACGTGATGGGGTAGCGTGTAGAACTCAACTCTATTACTTATTTACATGCTTTGATTCCACGAATCGAATCGATTGTTTTAGCTTTTTGTTGGTCTTGCTTTCAGTTTTGTAGTATTTTTGGGATTATCGGCAACAACCCAGCCTTCAGTTGAATAACTTTTAGGGCAAACTGGAATTTTAAACATTGACTCTAAAGTTTTATCTGTCTGTACTTACACCTACAAAATTAACCGAAGGAATGAACTGGATGGAGCTAACAGTGCCTAAAGTCTTGTTATGGCTGACAGTGATCCAGCCCAGGGATAACATACACAGGCTCCTGTCCGCTGCGGAAAGGAGTAAAGCTTTTAGTTTGGAAGGACGCGAAACACAAAGTCTGTAAAAGAATCAACAATACAAGGTGTAATTTTAAACAGTGTTAATCTCTTAAGGGGTCATTGTACTCATTATGAGTAACTTTTACTATGGGACCAAACCTGAAATCGCGAAAAAAAAATCAGCTTTTCCCTACATTTATGTCCGCTTATCTCGTCAAAATGTAGGGAACACCTGATTTTTTTTTCACGATTTCGGGTTTAGTCCCATAGTACAAGTTGTTCATAATGATGAGTGCAATGACCCCTTAAGAGGTTAACAGTTATTAAAATTACACCTTGTATAATCAGGTTATAGATAATGTCAAAAACGAAACAAAAGATTATCTGATCCTTTAATATTCTTTTCTACGGGACCGTTCACATTCTCTTTGGTTCACCCAAACCGCTCATCGTTCCCGACATTAAAGCAGGTAGTTCCAGACCCTTGCATCTTTAACCTTTGCTGTCATTGTTCGGCTCCGTGGCGGTACGGAACCCATTATAACACCATACACTACACCATGCAGGTATTCATGGTATCTTCAATATATTCATGGGTTTGTAATGGAAGGCTGTTCGTGGAAGGTTTAGGAGAACAATTGATTATGTGGTAGTTAAAATTCAATATGGTGGATAAAAGATCGATTTCGATTGGGATTGTATTGTGTTGTGATGTCTGGGGTCGAATAGCTAATTTAAGTTTGGTATAGGCGATTTGGTTAACGCAAATTATGATGGTAATTATGTACTAGATAGAGCGTAGCCATTATCTAGAGGAGGGGTTCCCAAACTTATTTTGTCTACTGCCCACTTTGAGAATAAATTATATTTTAGCGCCCCCATTTTTTCACTTACTTAAAAACCACTACCTAGATGAAATTACAAATCGCCCCCGAGGCCTCTACACAACGCCCCATTTTTTTCTGGGTCTCTTACTGCCCCCCTTATTGTTTTCACTCAAGGATCAGCGACACGGGCCGGACAGATCCCGGACGAGCCGCGGACACCGGACACAGACAGATCCAAAGTATACGTATTTGTCTGGAGGTGTCCGTGTCCGGAGCCGCGTCCGCAACGCGCCCGCTCCGGCCCAACCAAACCCTTAGTCCGCGGGCACGAAACAAGCGGCGGCCGAACTTGACCTAGCATCGCTCTCAAACAGCTCTCTTCAAGCTCAGTTCACGTATGGTTTCACGGTGTTTATACAGAATAACAGGCTGTTCTTCCCTTCTCGTATTGGCGCGAAGTAATCGAACTATTTGTGAATTGCTCTTGCCATGCCGTGGTAAACTTATCAGCGATCACCAAAGCGATAGCGAGCTTCACTGCTTTGATTAAGTTCTACGATTAAGTTCTATAGGACTTTAATTCATTTCAATTTTGTAAAGAAAAAGACGCCCCTCCTTCAAACAAAATCAAATAGTCCCACAATATAATCCTGGCTTCAGTTCTGCCATCACAATTCACTGTATAAGCCATTCTAATCCCATAAAAGCTATAATTCAGCCTTATGTGTATTCTAGGGGCAATTATCTTAACGCCATGATTTGGGGTGACTATCGATTTTCATAATAGGGCCTTATTTACGTGGATAGTGACCTTTTGGTATTTTATTCGCGGAATGTTAGGTCGAATTGGTGGATTAATATTAATATTATTCCACCAATTCGACCTAACCTATATTAATAATATTAATATTAAGTCGAATTAAGGTCATTGGATGAAGTCGCGTTAGGTCTCTAAAGCAAACGGTACCTAGTTATTTTTAAGGTTGAACAGGGGGGAAAGTCTACTAATTTCTTTTCTACGCTGCGTCACGCTCGTAGCGAACCAACTCCTAGGCACGTTTTCACTAACTCTAGGCGACACATAATTAATGCCTAAATTAAAACGGATTTTCGTTCTGTTGGATTTTCAACTTTCGGTGCTAAGCCGAGCGTTGAAAATCGAACATCGCGAGCGTAAGCAACCTTTATGGATCGCCTTGTGTTAGTGCTAGTATAAACGATCAATAGTTTTACTATTGCAATAGCCACACCATAGAATTATAAAAAAACTTCTTTCTTATCCACAGTGACACTTGTTCCTAATGTTGCCATGCCATATGACTACATATTTAGTATTTTGTCACTTTTTCGAGCTACGCTACTCACCAAGCGTAACGGTGTGGCATCGGCTGGGACTTGCAGAACTAAACGTTGCGAATGGAATATGATCATCTCGTCATAATCTTCTATAAGCTCTAGTGGCGCAGCTACAATCATCATTAGAGGGAAGCCGAAGAAAAAATTGTTCAGTTCTCATAAACCCAGACAAAAAACTGTAGGTTTTTAATTTAATCTTATGATGTATTACATATAATTACGTAATGACATGTGATACGCAGTTACAGACACAGGTGTACCATTATTATTTGGCAATAGTAGACATTAAGAAGAGTGGTTGTTCCGAAGGGAAGTCATTAGGAATCGGGTTGTATGAAGGCTACGCCCCTACTAAGTTCTATGTTGTACCGCTACTGTCCTGTGCTAATCTAATCTCACACGACAACATTGCAACAGTTTTTCTAAAGTTTTATCTATATCTAATAAACCTATGTAAATATCTATATATATTATAAATAAAAGTCGCTTTTCGTGTCTGTGTGACCGCGTTGTTCTTTTAAACTACTCAACGCATTTTGATCCATCATTCCTGAAGGTTTATGTGTAAAATACATTGATATTAAATTTGTATTTATATAAATCTCATTATAATTAAACATATTTATTTATATTAAAAAAATCTTGATGTTTTGTCAAGTCAACCGTGCAAAACAGGGGCGGGTTTATAAAAAGATTATAAAAATTATAAGAAAACAAAAAAGAAATTTCGACCTTGCCAGGATTCGAACCTGGAATCTTCTGATCCGTAGTCAGACGCGTTATCCGTTGCGCCACAAGGCCAGTTGTGTAAGATATCCAAATTATTGAATCTATTCTCGAGACAAATAGACCGAGTAATATTGTTTTATTTTTGTTTGCTGAGTTACGTCATCCTGTTATCTGTGGTACAGATAAAATTAGAATTCAGTCATGATTAATTAATTATTTTTAGTGTAGTAGGTTAGTAGTGTGTTCTATGATGTAAATAATGTAGAACTATGAAAATATGAATAAACGTACCTACAAAAGTGTGTAGATTTTAATAAGATATATTTTTTTAATGTTAATATAATATTTATGTAATTTTTTTTAATTCGATGTTAACATTGATGTGATTTGTTTTTTTTACAATAAAATTCCAAACAAACTACCTATACCAAAGGACTTAAACATGAAAGGGTTTCCAAATAACCCAAAAAATAACTTTAATCAATCAATCTGCCTGCCTTTTCCCAACTATGTTAGGGTCGGCTTCCAGTGTAACCGGATGCAGCTGATTCATGTAATTAGTTATCATTTAATTGTGCATTTGTGTGTTGTGCTATGTGTTTTGAAAGCACTGAATAAATGTTTTATCTATCTTTTACCAGTATTTTCCATGTAGCGACTGCCTATCTGACCTCCACAACCCAGTAACTGGTAATACGATACCCCTTGGTAAGACTGGTTGTCAGACTTTCGGGTTTCTGACGACCCGTAACGACTGTCAAAGATTCACGAATGACAGCCGGGACCAACGGCCTAACGTGCTTTCCGAGGCACGGAGGGTCTCGGCATGTAAAGATGGATCACCCATCCACGGGCCAACCCCGGCAAGCGTAGCTTAACCTGATGGATCGACCTGTGCGGCTGTTATTACCGAGCCACGAGCTCAAAAAAAAAATTATTACCATACGACTATTAAAAGATTCACGAACTCTCTAACCCATGCCGTGAAGCTGTCAAAAAGTCTGACAACCCCAAGTCTGACAAGTCCAAGTTATGAAGGTAATTATATCGTCGCGACGTTTCTGACATCGATCGTGTTACGGCGGGCGGCTCTCTAGGGCGGGCGGCACACGCAACCGTCTAGGGCAGAAATACCAAGTAAAGTTTTAATAACTTTTACTTTTATATTCCTACTAAGTTCGAATAGATTTTGTTTTAGTTGGTACAAAATAAACTTAAAAAAAAAGATCACAGACGATTTTTTGTAGAACAATATTTAATAGTTGACGAAACTGTCAAATGACGACAATTGTGGTTTTAACACACGGACCATTTAAGTTGGTAGCCAATTTGATAAACATTTCATTTCCCTGACTTTACAATACTTCAGATCGTAGGTACCCCATTTTTGCCTCATTATCAAAGAATTGGGTGAATTTGGGTGGCTTACAAAATTGCATGAAAGGATTTCTACTGCAATTGCATTATAACTTGCAGCAAAAGTTATTTTGCGGCGAACGATTAATACAATATTTTTTTAACGGTTAATGCAGTAGTAGTCTACTGCATTGATTGTATTGCTAGGGCGGGCGGGCGGCGTACTTAGGCGGGCGGTAGACACGCGACCGTCTGCGGCTGAGAGAAACACTTGAAATAAGTGTTTGTCGGTCTGCGTGTGTGTTTGTTGAATACTTTCACTATTCAGCAGCGGCGAGCTGTGAATTTTTGTGAGAGAAGCTGGTTTTAACTTACTTACCAATAAAGTAAAAATTTAAATATTAAGTCTTTTCTTTACTGAATGTAACACCATCTATCGTCAAATAGCAGAACTAAAAAGACGCTATTACTACACAAACAAAACTTTCAATATTTTAGAGAAATAAACACAACTAAATTAGGTACTAACATTCTAAAATTATTATAGGAATATTTCAATAGCGGTTAAGTTGCTGTTGCAAACCTCTGAAGGGTAAGCCGGTAGGAATCGTGTTATATGGTGCTTTCGCCACTGCTATTCATAGGGGTTAAAGTTTAGCAACTTTCATAAACGTTGTCATCTGAAATCAGGATTTATGATACACACACTAGCCGTCAGTGTTTCTACCAACTTTTGTGATTAACTATCTTTGACCCCGTCAGCTCCGGATAAGGTTTCTCGTAGGTCTGGGATCTAGCTCTTACCGTCACCAAATGATCCTTTACAATGACCAGTCATGACACAATTATTTTTATTGCATTGTCTTCCACTCTTCCCTGCGTGTTGCCTTCTCCAGCCAATCTCCCATAAACGCCTCTGAGGCATCACCGTTTCCTAGGCCTCCCTTGGCGTCGACGATAGCCTTGACGTATAAAAACTAGGGCTTTTATCTAAATATTGGCAACGCCTATTCAGATATATGTAAGTCATGTTACATGTCTAGCTGTGGCCTCTTGCCTTTCGTATAAAGTAATTTTTGGCATCAGTTAAAGCACTCCTCCATTGCAAAGAGCAGCAAAAAATGTCTGGTATCGTTTTCAATGAATCGATTGTGCACATATTGTGTCTGGCTCCTCTAATGGCGACCGTCTGCGGCTGTCGGCGGCTGTGGAGAGCACTCGAACGCACCGTGGGGGTTTGTTGGTCTGTCTTTGTACTTTTTAGACACTTTTACTTGTAGACTTGAGACTTATTTATTTATAGTTGGTTTCACTGTTATAGTGTACTCTTGTAATTTGCTTTGGACTGCGTGAAAGATGATATAGCTAATAAGGGGGTGACTGCCGAAATGAAGGCTAATAGAGAAGTATGGAAGAAGAAGACATGTTGCCGACCCCACTGGGTTAAGGTCAAGTAAGGTGGTAGAGTGATGATGTAAACAAGCAGTTTTTTTTTGCAATATTCGTCGTGCCTGTAGATTTACACAAAGTTTGTTAAAGTACTCGTATTAAGGCCACTTAGTGAACACTTGGGCAAGGAGTCCAAGGAGCAGTGGACTAAACCAATTGAAAAGTGATTATGTTAACGTGAATGCTAATTAATGTGCCTGCCTAAAGTCGTATCTGTATGTCTGCCAACCAATTAATGGATTTCACGTCACCCTTACGTAAAAGTTTACCGTATTTTTTCATGAGTCAACCTGCATAGTGTAGCGAGGGCGGGTCACACACGCAATCATCGTCTGCAGCACTGACTCACTATGGACGTCTGAGTGTCGCTTGAAAGTCTAGTGTTGTATGTTCACGACTGCCGCTTAAAGCCGGGTCTACACGAGCTAGTAGCTTGCACAGTGGCATGCAAGTAGGTTGCCAAAATGTCAATCAGGAGGCCAATTCTCGTACTTAAAAACACGTTCAAATTCAGACTTTGATTGCAATGTAAACGTTTTTAAAAATACGGGCCTTGGCCCTCAGAAGTTGTTACAGTAAAAAAAAATACGTGCAGTCGAACATCTCCTCCATAGGAGAAACGAACATCTATACTTACATCGTAAAGACTATTCTTGCTTGCAGCGCTCGGCCGCTATAGTAACACTTTCTAACAGATGTGGTCATCGTGTGCACGGGATTTTGTTTTCAAATTGGTCAGATGTAAGTTTCCTCGATAGTACCCATCCCAGCCCAGAGGCAAAGCTAAAATGCTTCTTGCGCCTGTAACTATTACACTGGCACTTACATCCACCACAGTAACGCTGCTGGACGACAAAAGGTAGGCAGGTACGGTGCTAGTGGATTGTGAAACTGTGGTAGTACTACCCCGGACTTGCATGGCATTGTGCATGTATGTTACAGGCTTTAGAAGGGGCGCAGTGTTCTGACTGTTTATGCTCACTCCCCCTTAAGGAAAATGTCGTAAAGTAGTGTTATGGGATGTTTGGCTAACATATGGAGCTATTTAGGAATTTTTATAAGAGTATTTGAATACATTTTTGTAAGTAGAAAGATACGAACATGTTGGAGCGAAGATACGAGTACTTCGTAGAGCCATAAAATATCTTACGTATAGTTTAATTTATTAAAAAAAGCACTTAGGACATTATTATCATCTTAGCCCGTAAACGTTAACTGTACCTAGAACATGGAATTTCAGAACAAAATCTTAAAAGTAAAAAGAAAAACAAGAGAAATGACTAAAGGAGGAAACACAGAAAATGGGCCTAATTAAGACAGTCCCATCCTATGATAACATGATAATGTGAAAACATATAAATTCTTAAAATAGAATCTCAAGAGTTGTTACAGAGGAAGATGAGCTATACAGAGTGTAACGAACATCGACGCGCAAATCTATTATATTACATAAATTCAGCACATGAATCTAAACCCGCAGGAGTTGAAATTTTTCGCGATTATTAAAAAAAATCTGCTGTTTCATACTGCACGGCCAAATAGAAGATGTAACAAAAATAACGCACAATCTTTCATTGTACTCATCATTATGAACAACTTTTACTATGGGACCAAACATGAAATCGCGAAAAAAAAATCTGCTGTTCCCTACATTTATGTTCGCTTATCTCGTCAAACTGTAGAGCTTATTTTTTTTTCGCGATTTCAGGTTTGGTCCCATAGTAAAAGTTGTTCATAATGATGAGTACAATGACCCCTTAAGAGGTTGTGCGTTATTTAAGTTACACCTTGTAAGTATATTATTATGAACATTTTATTAACTGGCGAACGCATCGCATGTCCTTTGCAGCGATAGTGACGCCCTGATTTAGAGCTTACATAATTCTAACCTCTTCAGCTCTCTAAATGTGCGATAGAATATTGATCAGGTTTAGATATTTATGAATCCAAGGCCGTTCGATCAAGCCTTCCAGCGTTCAGATTGAATAGTCAGACTGTAAGCTGTAACATGGCTTTTGAACCTTTTTAAGATAATAAATGTTCTAAAAAATAGCCATCTAGGTATGAAGTTATTTCTATTTCTGTATTCACTACGGCTGGCAGATGAATCTCTGAATACAAAAGCAATGCCTAAATCTATACATACTATGCTGCTACCCATCCTCTTAAAATCATCCCTTTTTAGTTTTTTACGACACAATTAATCTGCCTAGCCTTTCCACAATTATGTTGAGGTCGGCTTCCAGTCTAACCGGATGCATCTGAATACCAGTATTTTACATGGAGCGACTGCCTATCTGACCCCCAAAACCCAGTTATTGGGTAACATGATACCCCTTGGTAAGACTGGTTGTCAGAATTTTGGGCTTTTGACTACCCGTAACGACTGTCAAAGATCTATCAATGACAGCCGGGACTAACGACTCAACGTGCTTTCCGAGGCAAGGAGGGGTCTCGGTTTAATTATAATGGATGGTCACCCATTCAAGAACCGACCGCGGCAAGCTTAGCTTAACCTTCAATCGACCCGTGCGGCTGTTTCCATTTAGCCACATCGGTTTGGCTAAATGAAAAGAGCAAAAAAAATGCACTGACAGGCAAAAAATATACTGACAGGCGACAGCTTACTCTGAATAACTGTAACTCTGCATGAACTGTTCAAAAACACCTAATAACAAGATTTCCACAATCTAACACTAATCTCCTAGCTTCGTTAGGATTCTGTCACAGTCGTAACGAATTCAAATTCATTTAGAGTCGTGTTCATTTAATTAGAACAAAAAGAATCAGCCGACTGTTCTGTGAAGCTTGCCAACGTTCTCCGAATCGGATTATTTTTTTCATTCCATTTATGTTTTACAGTGTAACTTGGGTTTGTTGGAAAATGAATGTAATTGGTTGCTTATGCTTAAAATTAGGGGTATTAGGGACCTTTATGCCTTTGTATAATGTGTGTTATTGGCTGAATACGAAGGCCAGCAAAAAAGTAGGTAGTTATATTCTTCATTATACATTTCATATAAATACTCTTGTTGCTCCAAAACGAGTAGACAGGCAAGTATACGCTCAACTCAGGGGGTTTACTCCCTAAGTCCGTCAACGAAGATACGGGCCCGTCTAAAAGTAGTTAATCCGTCAAAACAAGTGTAAAATTAAAATTTTCGGACGGGCAAAAACACATCGAGCGTAGGGACAACTGTAAAATCGTGTTGTCATTCATTGTTAGTTCGGAAACCGAACTAATCTTATGTCCGTAAGTGATACGGACAAAGAAACGCCCGTAACTTCGGCCGAAACTACGGACCTCGTGCTTCTAAGGAGTAGAGCCCCAGTTGTCGCCACATAATGTTTTAAGTTCCGTGGAATAGGGGGCGAGTCTATTGCCATACAACGGACACGAATCCAGACTCCGGGCTGCTACTAAGGCATTACTAATGGAAAAAACCCCAATAACACTTTGCACGATCCGAGATCGTATCTTGGAGCCCACACTTAGCAGTCGTGTTTGCGAGAAGAAGACAAAAGTCCAAAAGATCAAAAAGTGATAACTTTCTTGAATAGCAACGAATTTCCTTTATATCATCACTTTGAACTTTGTAACTTCATTTTCATGATAACTTTTATTACTTTCTTGATAACTTTTTATCGAAAACCCTGACTCAGCCCTTCTGTTATCGATAAAATATTTAAATGAGCTCGATTTAGATGTACAGAATTCAATTCCATAGGAAAACCCACTAAAAATGGATGTTGGTGGGGAAAATGTTCATTCAAGTTAAGGAATTCAATTTCTGATTCACACTTGCATAAGTCCTCTCTCGGAAATGTCAAGTCGTCTTCAATATTACACGCGAATATGAAGTTTGAGGATACGAACGATTCAAGTTGAGCTCGATTTCACGACGAATGTATGGATATGAAATTGATGTGACCCAGCGGCGCTGAAAAATCTAGTATCTTTAGAGTACGTATTGCAATTTGGTCTATTCTAAGTTCTAAGGCATAAAATCTGTCTTTGCTTTTTAGTTGTGTGTAAATAATGGGTCTATTACCTACGTGGTTTCACGGTTCTACATAAATTATGACAACTTAAAAAACTTTACAGTTATCCACCAGACAATCCTCTAAATCAAAAAACGAGTAATTGAGTCTCATTATGGTTTCTCTTCAATTTATCAATGGTGTTAAAAATTCACTGTTTTATCGCTGGTTCACTTCAGCCATCGCTTTTATGTTACTGTCTCGTTCAATCTCTGTGCCATCTGTAACAAACAGTGTTACACCTGGCGACTATAGGTAGGTACTTAGTACCTATAAAAGTACATACTGTATCTACATTAGTACAGTGCTGCAGTACAACAGTGCAAGTTAAGCACGTTAATGCATTCATACGCGCATTTCCGCTGCGCCAAGCCCGCTTGATTTAGTAGCGTTGTACCTTGGCGTGTCGATAGTTTTGTCGAGTCAGGGGGTCTACTCCAAAGCGATAAATCTGAAGTAACGGCCAAATTTCAGACGTTTTCTACTACACTTTTTCTATTTCATTCGGTCGGTTCGGACCCGAGCAAACGCGAAAATGAAGTTCGTTGAACAAACGTCAAAATAAAATTTGGTCGGATACGTTGGTCTATTATGACAATTATGGCTATAATTTATGTCTGATAAATCTTATAATCGTTGTTGCAGCCCACTGAATATAGCCATCGCTCAGTATTAATAATCCTAATGAGCGGATACAAAGAACGACTATCAGAGAAAAACGTTTTAATAAGAATGCTAATCTAGTTTAATTTTTTTAAGATAAGGTAATCATTTGTTTGCTCAAAAATGAGTACAAAACATGCAACATAAATTAATCAGCAAGAGATGTTAAACGTAAAAATAAAAATAGATCATCACATTTGCCTTAGTCAATGGCATGCAAATATTAATAGAATAAGACGAGTGTCGAAGACTACAACCACGGCGCCGGCGTTAGGACGTCCAGAGTTAAATAATATGTGCCTCCGGTGTCGTAACCTTTTTGTTAGGTACTCTTTAAAGAACAGCGTGGCGTGGTGGTACATACATAATTTTCTACATTTATCGATTGTAACACATCGATAGTGTCCCAACCAAATCGGAAGCAGTGAATTCATCCAATGGGCGCCGGGTCAACTGAGCTCAAGTGTACAACAGTGTGGTACAGACACAGACGAGACGAGGGATGCAGACGATTTACTTATTAACTTATATTATTGTTTGGATCTGATTTGTTAAATAAATAGGGGAGATGTTGAGGGAGAGACTGGATATGAATGTGGTGGTGCGGGCGCAACCTGCCTATAATCTGTTTCAAATGTATCAGCTAAAATGTAAACAAATTGATCAGAAAACGTATTGGTCTATGCCAATTTCTAGTACAAATTAAGTGCTTTGATTACTTAAACCCGAAATTCTCCTTTCAAATCACTTTAAATATGTTTTTCATTTGACAATTGAGGTTAATTTTATAACCTCAATTATTTTTCAATAACAATTAAATAATGTAATTCAAACAATAGTTGCTGGAAAAGGTGGTAAGATATAGAACTGAAATTGTCTGAATACAGAAGAATGTATTAGATACTAATTCTCTTTAGCGAGTGATTGCGTCAGAATGTATACCTAACCTGAACAGGGTTTGTTCAAACTTTCTTTCATCAGTTACTTAGTTTTGAAACAGACCATAAATTGCATAAGTGAAAAGGGCTGGAGTAGACAAATTCTTTGCGATTTGCCTGAGTCAAGACCGAGCTGTAGAATATAGCTAATAGTACCAATTGCTCCTAGTTTCCTAACATAATTGTGTTTTGAGAGAGCACATTGTTTTGTTTTTTGTTTTGTTTGTTTTGAGAACTTCTATGGACATATTACAAAATGTACATATTTGGTCACGGTTCATTCATCCAAATTAATTATTATTGGTAGCCAGACATGGGGGATGCGGGCTATTCAATAATTAAGCTGTTAACTAACCAATGGGTGTGGGGGAGATCTACGGGGTAATATTTAATTGTTTTAAGTTTCAAGTGTTTTATAGTGGGGTCATTTATATGAAGTGTAGCAGCTGCAGTTGCAGTTAAACAATGTGTTTTGTATAAGGAATTATAATTATACTAGCTTTTGCCCGCGGCTTCGCCCGCGTGGATGTCGGAAGATATCCCACGGGAACGTACTACCGGGATTAAAAGTACCTTATGTGTTTCATATAGGTAACTCTATTGGTTTACGCGGCGCACGCCAAAAAGCTCCCAGTCGGCATGATTTTTTCAGACATCTTCAACAATCATCATATCATCATATTACAGCCAATTTACACAAAAATTAATGTCCATTGGTAAAAACCGTATGAAAACCCATACGGCAGTTTTTTCAGCCAAACGCGGCGGGGTACTTTGTTTAGTTAAAATTATGCCGGTCACGCTCTAATAATATCCCTAATTAATTATATTAAACTTAATAATTAAATTTTTTTAAAAGGAGGTACACAAACAAATTTTCATATCCCTAACTTAAGAAATGCTGGATTTCCGGTACAAATTTTCATCACCTATATATTGATTATTTTTGAGACAAAAAGTATTGTGTTCTGCCCCAGGATGACCTCTATCTCCTTGCCAAATTTTATCGAAATTCGTTCAGTGGTTTAGGCATGAAAAAGTCACAGACAGACGGAGCTAATTTCGAATTTATAATTTTAGTATGGATAAGCCGTGGGATATTTTAGTGCTACAAAGACAAAACGGCAAAATAAATCTCAACAAGTAAGTTGGTTCGTTTTTGAGAATAGCCATTGCTTCGTATGAAATTCTTCTTCTCTACCGTTAATTAGTTCTACGCAATGGATATTGTTGAATTGTCATTGTGATTACGTACTGAAGGTACCTACCGCATGCGGGAAGGCATGCGAAGTGGTGAATTTGAAGGCTGTTGTGACCTTTTTATAAGCTTTTTGTTTTAATTTGATTTTTTTAAAGATGACGTTTGTCGCATCGCATGACAAATAAGTAGTTGTGTGAGCGACTTGGTGATTTAATCAGCGAAAAATACAGTCCACTACCTTTTTTCACCACAAAGGCCTTTGCAAACGGTGATGTTAGTGTGACGTATCACGATTTCTTCCAAACATGCCAAATACCTCCTTAAAATGGTCCCAGCACCAAAGGCTTGATTCCATTATGTTTAGTTTTACCAACTTTGGTGCAAAATACTGGAAAGGTTATATCAAAGATTGCACGATGTATCGTTTAAGCCTTTTATATCAATGGAAATGCTATGGTCATAATGACGACCACGGAGAAGTAAGGAAATGAAGTGCTAGCTGGCGTGGCACTAAATCCTTGATTGCAAACGAGCTACTGCGCCATATTTTCCAAATGCATTGACATCAACTGATATTAAATTAATGTGCTTTGGCAAAGAATAATGCTGAATCATTCAATAATTTCCTGTATCACACACCCTAAGTTCGATTTAGTTTAGTTTTACGATTTTATAGAAGAAATATTTATTTGTATAGATTAACTCTTCACAAACAATTGCACGATTCGTAGATCGTAAATAGGTTTTGGGAAACTGTGCTTTAAGAGGTGGTGGTAGGCCCCCTGATGTTGGATTACGATTGTAGCAAAATATGTATTTTGCTAATTATATGTAATTTCTAATTATATAGGTATGTACCTATATAATTAGTTAAGACATCGAGCGCCAATGTGTGCTTGCATTAGCGCTCCATTTGTATGATATTCTGTAATAATAAATAAAATAAAAATAAAAATTTTTATTCAAAAATTTACAAAATACGTAATAAATACAAAGTCCCAGATTATAAAATAAACATCTTACATTTCATGTGCCTGAACTAGGAAATCCTGTGTTTCAGGCGAAAAGAGCTGACATTGTTTAAAATAAATCAATCATAAAAACAATAAAACTGTCTAGTAGGAGGTAACACTATAACAAACAATACTTTTAAAGAAACTACGATAAACTAAATACTAACTACCTTAATACTACTTATTTTAGTACGACTAACAATTTCTCTGTATCTTCGTACGACATCTGTTGAAGGGCATTCTTAATTTTTTTTTTACAATTATTATAGCTCAGGGAATAGATGTCTGCGATTGAATTTAGTCTATTATAGAGGAGCGGACCCAGGAAGAAGTAAAATTTTGACGTAAAAGCATGCTTAGTTCTTATTTTTTGAGCGCAAACTATATCTTTTCGTCTTTTGTTAGTTAATTCAGTGCTGTATGGAAGGGCGGCGTGTTGCTTTAGTACGATGTGCATTATGAATAACTGGCGAACTGTTAATACTTCACAGTGTTTATACAAGAGGTTAGTAGGAAAAAGATAAGGGTGAAAAGAAGACACCTTGAGAATCGCTCTCTGAGCTCTCTCAATGGTTAACAACAATGTTTTACCTGCACCACCCCAAGAGGTAATACAGTAAGTTAAAATCGATTGGCAAAGAGCAAAGTAAACTCGCTTTATTATTAATGGGTCTGCAATATAACGCAGCTTTTTAAAGAGAAATATTAACTTACGTATTCTATTATTTACAACTTCTATGTGTTGTTTGAACGATAGAGTTTCGTCTATTATAACACCCAGGTATCTAATGTTATTTAATCTTCTTATGTTAGTACACATACACCGATTTTCAGAGGGGATTGTGCAGTAATGGGCATGCAATGATGAACTAGTTTGATTTGGAGTTTGTTTCCGCATAGAAAACTTAATATAATTGGTTTTATCCGCATTTAGTGTTAGTGAATTCTGCTGAAGCCACTCAATAACATTATTAAAACCGTGTTGCGCAAGGTTGTAAACTTCTAATTTCGAATCAGCGGAAAAAAGGAGGGCAGTGTCATCAGCGTATGATACGACTATGCCCTGTTTTAACTGGAGATTACAGAGGTCGTTAATGTAAATTATGAACAACGTAGGACCCAAAATACTTCCTTGTGGAATTCCAAATGACGTGTTTTTCTTATCATCGCTGAGGACATTATCAACCTTTACGCATTGGCTACGGTTTTCTAGGTAGCTCTTGAACAGTTTCAGCTGAACACCTCTAACACCAATGGATTCCAGCTTGCTCAAAAGGATAGAAATAGAAACTGTGTCAAAAGCTTTAGCGAGGTCCAGGAAGATTCCCACTGTGTGGTTACCTTTATCTAGTTCTTGTGCTAAATAGTCAGTCAGTTCATGTACAGCATCGGATGTAGATAGTTTGGGTCTAAAACCAAATTGCCGCTCAGACAAAATCGATTTATCATCTAAATATTTGTATAACCTTGTGTTTATAATTTTTTCTAGTATCTTTGACATAGCAGGTAGTAAAGAAATTGGTCTGTAATTAGTCACCTGATCTTTATTGCCCGATTTATATACTGGGATGACAACAGCTTTTTTGAGACATTCAGGAAAATAACCAATGGATAAGCATGTACGAAAAATATAAGTCAGTGGTGGTACAAAAATATCACTAAATTGCTTAATAATTTTATTCGGTATGTTATCCCATCCAACTGCACAGTCATCCTTCAAACTCATGATTATCCTTTCAACCTCCGCCTCGTCAGTATCTAACAGCGCAAAGGATGTTAGTGAAGTATTACACGCTACAGAAGTGTTTGATAGGTGCTCTGATCGACCCCGAACCTTTTCAGCTAGACACTTACCTACATTAACGAAGAAATTATTTGCCATGTTAGCAGAAACCAGCGGTGACGAATGTGCTTGTAATAAACCTGAAGATGACTCATTTTGTTTAGACGAGTATGTCACATTTTTGACATGCTTCCAGATCTTTTTATTGCTAGTTCCAGCCTTTTCAAATGCCATTTTATCATAGTTATTTTTAACTTTTTTAAACAGATCATTGCAAAAATTCCGATACCTTTTATATGTAATTTGCAAAATTGAATTTCCTGGATTGCGTTTAGATTTCATGTGCAATTTATCCCTATGTCGCATACAGCGAATGAGACCTGCCGTAATCCAAGGTTTAATATTGTAATTTTTGTTACTTAGCCGATATTTAACAGTGTTTTTCTGAATTGCTTGTTGTACGGATTCTATTACATATAACATACAAAACTGTGGGTCAGCAGAATTGAAAACTGGGTCAAAATCGATGTTCCGTAAGTCTTCTTCAAGTTTATAGATATTCAATTTAGAAATTGTGCGAGTGTCATGTTTTGATAATTTACAGTTTAAGGTTAGTAGGGCAGCATTATGATCAGTTATTGTGGAATTAATAACAAGTGCAAGTGAAGGAAAATTTGATTGAATCATGATATGATCTAAGCAAGAACCACTTTGATGAGTAGGAAGCGTGTGTGCAGGAAGCAAGCCATGATAAGCGCATAGGTTGAGATAGTCCTGAGCAGACGTATCAGTACTTTCTGGAAGAATATTGATATTAATATCTCCAATCACAATCGTGTTTTTAAAGGATGATAAATTTTGCAAGGTATCGTTTAAAGAGTCGGTAAAAATGTTTACATTTCTAAAAGATGGGGGTCTGTATAAAGCTAGTATAGCAAAGTCTGTTCCAATTTTAATCAATAATCTGCTACAGTCGTGTATGTTCGGTTCCTCGACAAAGACATTAATATCATTT
Organism: Fissipunctia ypsillon; assembly: GCA_947568875.1. Taxonomy (NCBI): domain Eukaryota; kingdom Metazoa; phylum Arthropoda; class Insecta; order Lepidoptera; family Noctuidae; genus Fissipunctia; species Fissipunctia ypsillon. Next base: position 20,311,861 of record OX387662.1, read on the forward strand.
TTTACATAAATCACCACCCCATCGTTTTGATTGTAATTAACAGTGCTTCTATACATACTATATCCCGGTATTTGTGGTATGTTATACTGTTTAGAAAGCCAACATTCTGTTAAGACAACAACATCGCAACTTATGTCTAGTCTTTGTTGAAAAGCACAAAAATTATCAAAATTCTTATATATACTACGAATATTTTGCGTTAGTATAGTAAGCGGGTTTGTGTAGGGCAACAGATATCGTTTACAGTTTTCAGCTTCACAAACCACAGATTCAGATACAGAGAAGTTATCTAATTCATTAATTAAATTATTTATCATAATTATCAGATAAAATTAAAGTAAAATAGGTCAGAAAATTAACTTAACTAACGACGCTCTTAGGCGCCTTCATAATCAATAGAATTTATATACCTGTGTTCAGCCATTTTCTTCGCAGGACAGTCAGCGGCTCCCGTATTGTGCTTGCTGGGTTTTTTAAAGCGCAAGCAGGTCGCGCATTTTGGTTCCTCTGCCTTCTTTGTGCAACCTTGATCGCCACAGTGGCCGCAGGTATAGACTGACTCCCGACATGACTTGGCTGCATGTCCATATTGCTGGCATTTATAACAGCGAGTGACCAAAGTAAAATCTCTGACTGGGCATGATGACCAATTAATGAAGATTCTATTGTTACTTACTAGGGCTTTGCGTATATCTGCAGACACTTCAATAATATAATTACAGGTGTCTGCATCCTTCCTACCTGATTTGTGACTTAACGGTAGTTAAGAACGTCTCAAGGCTGCAATCCTGTAGTTTGTCGGCTAAGTTTTGGTGGTATAAGCAAGTGAAAACTTCTTTTTCTTGCATACAGCTGGGCACTCCAATCACAACTACTCTGGGCTTGCTTTTAGTGGGTTCATCAATGGTGAGGCCTGAATTAGTTATCTGCACAGATTTTTTAAGTTTCTCAATGTCGTCTTTCGTTTCCGTGCTGATAATGACTCCCCCATTCTTAGTTTTGTGAAGGCCTCGCACGTGAAGTTTCATCTGCTCTGGACGGATAATTTTCTGGACTAACGTTTTTTTTTCCTCACTTGATTTTAATTTGTCATTAGGATATATTGCAACAGAGCTAATGTTTGCTGGGCGAATAAATTGATCTGCGCCTTTCTTCACCATATTGGCATAAGAGACATTGGCTGGTTCGGTTCTGCTCAATTTGGTTTCTATGGCTTCCTTGAAGTTGCAGATGGATTCCACAACGTTCTGCTGCGCTTGAAGGTGCTGGATAGTACAGTGCGCCTGGATGGACTTCTGTTTTAAGGATTGGTAAAGGACGGCCATTTGAGATGTACCATGTGAGACTTTTCGGCAGAGATTGGTGACACGTACTTTTGAATCGCTGTTCATTTTGCCGTCCGTCACAATCAAACAAACCTCGCTTAAAATTGAGTCGATGGATGCAAGCCATTTCTGAATCTCAGGCGTAGAGACGACTTCAGTTAGAGACTCAGTCTCCACGGCTGCTTGCGGCGCTGGGGCTATTGGCTGGTTACGTGTGGCAGGCATTGGGTCTGTTGGCTGTTCGACAGGTGCTGGCATCGGAGGGGGACTTCGTCGTAATAACTGGCTGCGCCCAAAAGGGCTATCTCCTGGGTTAGACATACTAACACAGAAAAACGCTGATTGTTTATAAAGTATCTAGTTCATCGTTCACAAGTTACAGAACACTTGGCACTTCATTTATTAATAATACTGACTCTTCAAAATATTATAATAACATTATTTGTATAAATAAATGTTATTATGATTGACACAAAAAACACGTCCGTTTAGTGCGACAGGTATCGATGAAAAAAAACAGTAACTAACAGTTGCAGATTGCCATTGTTTGCGAGCGCCAGAACAATCAATTCCTCTCAGGCAGAATCAGATTTACTGCTTGCGGAACGATAACCACCTCATTTACTACATTATTTCTAAATTTGATAGTTACTTATATACGTTACACAAGTTCCCAACAGTGGTTCGAATTCCGGGTCGGGCAAAGTATTATTGGGATCTTCTATCTGGAGGCTGGATTTGTGCCCGGTTGATGGCAATAGGCTCCCCCCTTTTACATGGGACTTAAACAAAGGTAAAGGTATTTACAAGGCAGATGTGAGTGGAAACGCTGAGAGGGGACGCTCTAGGTCCTAGGGCCTAGGGTGATGTTTTTCAAAAAGGTCAGGTGCGTAGTACTCGCAACCGGCGTACCTGTATTAACAGATGTACAACATAATTATGAACGTAAACGAGACAAAAGGAGTATGTAAGGATCTTAGTCGGTGGGTTCTGTAGTTTCTGCCTACCCCCATGGAAGAAGACGTGACCTTATATATGTATGTGTATATTAAACATAAGTACCTAACTGGCGAAATGTGGGTGTACTAATAGGTACACCTCTGCCTAACCCTTCGAGGAATACAGGCGTGATGTTATGTTATTTTCTTTTAAACCAATTCCATTTTTATTCCTAGGAAATCCTGCAAAATTTAAAAAGGAATGGTTCAGCTGGATTACTATTTCCATAACATTAATGTATGAACGTTACGCAAACAAAATATTTTCCATTTTCGTTCCCAACCTGAAACTAAAAGAAAACTGTAATATACTTAAGTAAAATACTGCTAAATTAAAAAGTAAAGCTGTTTGCTGAAACACAAGTTTCATTACAAGCATTACAGTGCTTAGTATTTCTTGGCACCAGCCCGTAAGATATAAACTGCTAAAATATACCGGGCATGCTGTAATGCAAGACGAGAATGTAATTAATATTTTAGTAATGTATAAATTAGTTCGGAATGTTTCCCTCGTGTAGTAGGTAGTGGTATTAACTTTTCGACTTACTTAACTAGGAATTAAAAAGGGATAATATTTTTGTGTTCACCAAAAATCTAAAGGTACATCTATGTATGCTCCCCGAAAAATACTGATCGTGCACCAAATATTCCTGAATGTTACACAAAATATTTAGTATGCATCCTAGTACCGTATACCCATTTACATATTTTAGGTTAGGTTAGGTTTCATTTTTTATTAATAAAGCTACATTGGACATTAATTGGTGTTTGATTCAAATACATTTTGCAGTGCATTATCTGAAGTAAAACTAAAAAAATAAATGCTTGTTTTTAAAATTAGGTGTATTACTATTTTTACAAATTTGCAACAGTTGTTAAATAGATGCTCGTTATGACATATTTTAATGAACATATTTTGGTGCACATTCAGTATATTTGGTGGAACACAGGCAAAATTAGGTAAATGAAATGGGAATAAATTGAAGTACTTTTAAATACCATCCATTAAAAAGTCGGAGTTATAGAGTTTGTTAAAGTAGGTACATTGGGAGAGTCGTGCTTCCATTAATTCAGGTAATTTGTAAACTCAGGAGCAAAAGTTTAGTATGAATAGGTACTATCTTATTAATGACGGACGTGACCTCCAGTGGCCGAATGCTGAAAATTAATCGACTGCTCGAATGGATCGATGAATCGGCCGCTGCAAGTTCTAGCAAAATGAGGGATTATAGATTCCAGCGATACTCAGTCTGAATGCGGTGCTCGGACCAAACCATGTCCCATGCGTTGGCGTGTCCAAATAGTGTCTTGCACTTCTGAGGACTTATTAAACGCCATTGATACCGCGATTTTGGCATGTCCAACTACCGGGCCAAACTCATTTAACATAATAGATTACATTCTACATTTTATTTACCGTCGACTCGAAAAGAAGAAGATCGCATAAATTAATAAGAGTAGGGGAAGACCAAAGAAACGACGGATGGACTGTGTGAAAGATGATATGGCTAGAAAGGGGGTGACGACTGAGATGACGGCTAAATCGACTAATAGATAAATATGGATAAAAAAGATGCTGCACCGACCCCAAATAAATGCAGATATGAGCAAAAGAATAATGACTATTCCATAAATACCTATTATTTGTGTGCTGTGAAAATGTATGGATATTTGTATGATTGTTTCTCAATCAAGCATTAGTTGCAGTTTATATTCGAAAAAAACATTGGTACATTGATAGAACACGTCTTAAATTAACACATAGGATGCATTTTATGCAGCTACTTGAAGTATTTCCCCTAGGATACAGGTAAAACAGCACGCAATTTCACAATGTTCTACCTGTTCTCTACGATATGAGGACGTAATAGGGTAGTACAAAATCGATATCTAGTATAACTACCGCACAGCGGTAAATCAACAAATAATCATTACTTATCAATAAAGAAGGTGATTAAAGTCTTCTTTTGTTTGGGAGCACTAGATATTGAACAGCTATCACATGGATTTGTATTAAAAAACGTTCGCACTACATTGTCCGATAAATTGGAGACTTGGGAGTACATGAATGACTTTCGATAGGTATCCTTATGAGTGTTTACCTTATCAACGAGATAGGTGGCGCTGAAGTATATAACTGACTGACTACTTGAAAAAGACTAACACTAGGTATTGAAACTAAAGACAAGCACGGTCACCAGATGGGAAAGACATTAGAGATTGCACTTAGCATACAAAAAAAGTGTGAATTTTGGTAGTTATCACATGGCTACATAATTATGTAACTTTTTTGCTTATCGTACAGTAGCTAAGTTTTTAAAATACACTGGCCTCTAACACTGTTCATTTATTTTTGCAAGGCAAAGACGTCTTCTACGTAAGAGAAAGAATCGAGCATTGATTATAAAGCTTGGTCACTACTTGTTGGCAATTTCAGACTTGGTCCTAATTTTCTCACGATATTTCCCTTCACAATCAAGCTAGTTTACATTACCTGATTTGAAGATGTCACGTCGTTTCAAGCTATATTTTGGTCCGACACTCCCTTTTTTTGTGGATGGGAAATCATCAAATGACTTCTTCCGCTCTGGGCGGAGCGGGAGGGCGTGTCAGACTTTTACTGACTAAAACCTACCTGTGTTCCTTCAGTTGCCTGTGTCGGGGCCACGGTAACTCTTTATAACATCCCGCGTCCCTGGCAAGCATCGGCCCTAGCGGACCCCATCAGTTCGTGCTGACATCTCTTTGAGGCGCGCGTGGAACACAACGCGCTGTCGACCCGGGCCTGGTCCTTACCGGACGGCGAGCTATAGATCAACACCCCTAATTGATACCTTTGCTATTATCTACTTAAAAGTACACCCAATAAGTCTGCAAAGCCAGAACTTTGTTCCTAATTTCTGCTGTCTTCAGCTAAATTAACAGATTAGTCATTGTGGAGATAACTTCTGTATCGCTATCGTTCGATAACGTTGCCGAAAATAAGTGGTGTATTATAAAATTGCGATAATTTCATTATCTCTTCACTAATTGTGGGTCTACGTGCTGGTAAGCACATAGGACACACACGTTTTAGCACGTGCGGAAGAGATTCGGTGGGAAAATTCAAGTTTCCCCAAAAATTACGATCTTCAGATTTTTCCCGATTAGGGATTAAGGGAAGGGATATGCCTGAAATGCTCTAAAAGGTTTACCTTCGCCGTTATCATGCAATCAGCCTATCGCAGTCCACTGCAGGACATAGGCCTCTCCCACGTTGCGCCACAACACCTGATTCTCCGCTATCACATGTAAGAGAATTCAAAAAATCTTAAATAAGTACTACTAAAGACTTTTGCCCTTTGCCAGGGTTTAAAGTCCGCTATGATAAAGAGTATACAGTACAAGATTTCATAGTCCTAAGTGCAATTCTTTTCGACTGTAAGACAGACACGTTTTCAGCTCCCTGAAACCGCATCAAAATGCATGTTGATCATAAAATCAATATTTGTAATAATGCAGTTCTATTATGATGCGTGCACCGCATCGGCGCCTGCGCCGTTCTATTTTCAAACAGACCAAGTTCATTAACATCTGTTTTACTAGCATTAGGGATGGGAGATGGGACACGCGACATCTGACTGAAAAATATCGATAGATTTATTACAGATATAAATTTTGATAACGATTGTAAACATTGATATAAATTAGTGATTCATGTGTCTTAGAATATTGCAGTGATCTGAAAATTAAGGACGTTTTGAGTTTTTTGTACATATTATTAATAAATCACGCTTAGGTACTCTTTATTTATTTATGAATTGATTTATTGTATTAATAGCATGAGGAAGAAATAATTTCGGATAAAAAGTCATCATAGAGATTTTTAAGAATCTTAGGATGCCTTTACATCACCTAATTCTTATTTGCATAAAAATGTATACTGGTGCAATGTACATATTTCATACTTATTATTCTCATAAACCCAATAAAATAAAATGTAAAGCAATGAACTTTCCTAGTTACGAAAAGGTTGTCCTTTATCTTAATTATTATATTATATTAATACCGGATGCGGAAGCAAGCGGACAGGAAGACAAGTTTATGTTAATCAATGGACCTTCTGAGTGACAGGGGAAGCGGCGGGGCGAGCTTGTATGTCAAGTGACAGTTCTAAACAAATTTACATACGTATTTGAATGGATTAGCTGTTGGTTTGGGGTTTATTTCAATGACAAGATGAATGACGTGGTCGTGTACATAGATAGCTTTTATGTATTTGTATTTTGTATCTTGATTGCTTTTTTAGAGTTTAGCCTGAGTATATTTGTTTTGTAATAGGTGCTCCTAAGGGCTATAAGATTGAGGTAAAACTATTGTCATAATTTTTAACGTGACTTCCTTTTCAAACTTATGTTTTGTTAATTACCAGAAAATTATGGTATTTTATCAATATAAAATCAATAATTTTATCAATATAACAGGGTTAGTAATAACATAGCTGAACAATAATCTTTTGGCTCGTGGTTAAAATCGGAACTAACGCAACTATTTTTTGTTTTCAATACATTTCACAAAACACTAGCACAAATGTTTATTTACCAACGCCATCCTTCTGTCAACGTCATTCGAGCGGCAACATATCCTTGTTGAATTGTACTTGTGTGATCGGATGCAACAACATTTTTCTATAAGAACAGATAAAAACCCCCAGCCTCATAGAACATGTCATTTAGAAATCCCTTGTAAACATACATAAACTCCTAGTACACGTGAATCTTAGTATACCCTAAAACAACTTGATACACAAGACATCAACTCTGTGCATCAACTTGACAGTAACACGATTAAATATTCAATTACGATTCCATTTAATAATTAAGTGTGTTTCAAACGCCTGCTTGGTAACTGTACTGCTGGTCGGCGCCACCCACGCCAGGCATTTCATTGTTGGCTCATGAATGCTTCTAGAGCGGCCTACGGTTGTGACAAGACAGGTTAAGGGGCTTTTACATTGTGATACTGTTTGTTGACCGATGTAGCGAAGTCCGTTTGTACGCGTCAATTGTTTGAGAGCTTTTATTAGATTAATAGTTGTGTAGGAAGAACACTATCTTTCCACTTCGTCATAGTTGCATATCATGTATTTATTGTTTTAAGCTAATGTTAAGCGTATATATTTTGATGATATTTATTTTAGAAGTATGTATGTTTATGTATATTCTCATATTGTATGTTTATATTTAAATTAGTGAATAGTTTTTTGATTTTATGTATTTTGTTTTCTCTTTTACTCTTACACACGTTGTCTACATCTCTTTATCTACTTTCCTATCGCAGGTATGCTGGAAGAGATTTCTTTAGAAATAAGCATCACCTTTGTACGTATTTTTCTGTTCCTTTTTTCTTGTCTGTTTATATGTGTGTACATAAACTGTTAAATAAATAAATAAAGTGGTCAAAATATATTATAATATTAAATCCGATAAATTAAGAATGATTAATTTTGAAAAAGCTTCAGTGGAAAAGTTAATATTAATGGTAGAAGTAAGGAAATGCTTAATATCTTAAGAAGTTGATATAATGTCTTGAAGAAAGCTTCATGATTTTTAGAAGAAAACCCAAATAATGTAAGTACTGAAAGTTGGATCTAACCAAATTTTTAAGACGCTTACAAAATGCATGGATATTCATGCCTTTTAAAAGAAAACAATACTATCAAAAGTAAAGCGCTGTGATTATTTTTTACGAATAAAATATTTTGATAGACTCATAAGATTAAGATAAACACATTCCTATTCCATACTCCTATCTATTTCTATAACAATCAAGAATGTCACAACACATAATGCATTCAGTAGCCTATAGGCATGGACTCACATTTTCTCAATCAAAACTTTTAGTACATTGATAGTACAATTGATATAAAAGGTACGAGTTATAAAATACTGCCACCCATTGACGCAACGTTGATAATAGTGACTGCTAGATAGTCCCTATCGGGTTTTATAGAGGACGGTAGCATTGACAAAGGCAGTTTGACACTTCCATTTTTCATTTGATGCATTGTTGTGCTTTTGACAGCTTTCCCATCGGTATTATTTTGTAACCTCTATGGTGCATCTACACCGGAGTTACTTTCTGTGGAGCAACGTTTATAAGTGTTAGTGGGCAACAATGGATAACAAAAAGTTATAGCGAAAGCCCCAAAAGTTATTAATATTATCACATTGCAAAATGTTGCTATACAAAAACACTTCGGTCTATGCACCAAATTCCTAAAAAGGAATTTGCTTTACATAGTGTTCTTTCTGAAGATTTAGAACAGATTTTATATCCTACAATTTGCTACTGAATATGTCCTTTGCAGTCTCGCACATTGGAAACATTTCATGCCTGAAAAGAGTTAGCATAAACATAGCATAATCAGCTTATGATGTTCCCACTGCTGGGAGACAGGCTTCCTCTCTTTGAAAAGGAATGGGCTGTAATCCCGCAGGCCCAGTGCGGGTTGGTAGATGTCACATGTCTTTGAGTTTTTGGTTCTATGACATGCCGGTTTCCTCACGATGTTTTCCTTCACCGTTTTGAGAATAGTGGTGATGAAATTATTTACACAAAGTAGAGCGCCTGTCTGGGTTCGAACCCACGACCTTACTAGAACTCGTAAGTCGAGGCCGTTACCACTGGGCCACCACTGTTCCCCTGAAAAGGGTTACGAGCACAGAATCGCTGCCTATTTAAAGTTTTTTTATAATAGCAAGACTTTCAACTGTTTTCTGACTACAAAGTTGCACGTGCATATTTTTGCTGGCAGGTGGGTATACAGTGTGTCCAGTAAATAATACGACATAGTGCAGGGGGTGATAGCTTAGGTTAATACCTATAAAAACAACGCAATATATGTTTCGCAAAATGTTACGAATTTACAGTTATGCTAAATTTTCCAAAATATCGAAAAATCTCTACGTTGAATCAAATTTTAAGCACCTCGTAATGAAAAATTCCTCTTCTAGTATTTTTTTTACATCTACTTATTTGTAAATAGTTTTCTTATCAATGATAAGTATTTTTTTTATCAAAACAAGAATGTGTTCAAGAAATACAATTTTTTTTAAAATATTTTTCACTGAACGATTTTCTTATTGCTTAATTTTTAACATACGGGTGGTGAAAAGAAAATCCGTAACATTTTGCGGAACATATGTATATTGCATTGTTTTGGTAGGTATTGACCCAAGGTATCATCTCCTGCACTATGTCGTACTATTTATTAAACACCCTGTATGTGCTGGTGGGTGCTGCTTTATGCATGGATTTCCGCAATGTAATGCCTGATCCCATAATTTAGATGTTTTTCGTAAAATTCAATGCATTTGTAGTGGCAAGTGTAACGCCTGCCTAACAGTGTCACCTTGCAAGGTGACAGAAATGCAAATCATTTGTCTAAAAGTTTAGAGATCGATTGTGAGTTTATTCAAGCGCAATAAATGCTTAATTTCTGATTGGTTTTTTGATAAGTTGTCAATAGATTTTTTTGGCACATTTATTTTGATCGATTTTTTATCGGTCGTAAAATGTATATGTTGTTTTAGTAACTTTCAAGTGGCGCACGACATACAATGAAGTTCAATATGCCAATTATTTATCAGTTTTGCTTGAACTTTTCCCAACCTTTATACCTATCTTAAGGTGGAGTGTTAACCTAAATCGACGCAAATGTTTATTAGTTCTAGACCTGTATTCTGAAATGCCAGATTTCATAACTTAACATAACTCAAATCTTGTTTTAAAACAGGATTCCAGACTTAGCCAAACCAGCCTTAAATCCAATCTCTCTGTAATTGTCAATATTTCTATTAATATCACAATTCAATAAATACTTTAGGTTCATACCAGTACCATTACTTATTATAAAACTTAACGCGACCTCCACTCAAGTGAGCACATAGTTAACCACCTGACATTTCGTCACCTCACAAGGCAAGTGATATGCAAATCAATCATCAGTACCTACCTGTCAGCATTGATTCGATTGCATGACTCGATTGATTCGGAAATCACTGATAAAATCGATAAGTAATGTCATAGTTTGGTAATAACTATTAGAGTAATAAGTGATTGCGATGTTTTGCCATATTTGTCTTGTTGAGTAGCAGGCGTGGTCAAGCTTTAATGATGTAGGTATTTTTTTAATGGTGTTTGATTTGACTTTAGCGGTTATACCTATCTTATAGTAGGTGTAGCTTGGCAAACAGACCACCGTTCCACCAGATTGAAGTGTGAATTTTGGAGATGAAGTTAAAAATAGTCTTCAAGGACTAAATTACTAAACTTGTTAAGCCGGAATTGAAAAATGCTGTATTGCAGCGAAAATAAGTGTGAGAGGTTACACTTTAAACGACGACCAACCTTTTCAACCAAGCTCAAAAAAATATAACTAACATTCCTAGTAAAATGTTGACAGGACCCGGAAGACTTATTTTTCAGCAGTTTTTTCTAAGTACTTTAGAAAGTTGTCAGTATTTTATTGAATTGTAATTTAATCACTCCATTTAAATTTCTATTTCTAATATCTTTACAAATTTTGAATCTGACAGTATTTTTTATATTCTACCATTTCTATCGACATCATTAAAAACAATGATGTCCCATCCCTACCGAGTGTACAGGGATGCGTCTCCTCGTCGCTCGTCGCGTCTAGCGCATCTCGCAATGAATCACATCGTGTGTTCCGATCTTTATTAGCTTTCGTCGCAAATAGAGGGCAGATAGAAGTTATGTGTTTTAGTTGTAGAGAGAAATGGTAAATATAGATTTAGTTATGGTTTAATGTTGGAGTGGTTTTGGTAACTTGGTATGGTGTTATCATGTTTCTGCAGACGGCAAGATGGAATTTCGAAGGGATTTAATTCAGAATGGGTGTGGTGTTTATTCCAACACTATAACGTTGTACGAGCCTGTTCTTCTCCACTTGTCCATTCTTCTCCATAGATACCTTCTACGCTTTGGAATAGGCAACTAGCTTCATATTTCTGACTGACCGACTCCTTGACAACTCAAAAGTGCCTGTAAATTGTTTAATTGAAATAAATGCTTTGAGTTTGAGTATTCTACAATTTATGCAGTCAACTGAAAGGTCTAAAATATAAAATTTTGAATCCTCAATTTTGTCTGAAACTCAAAGATTAGTCCTACAATATCCTAAAATGTCCTGAATCACACACAACATCATATTTACAGTCAGAATATTTCAACAATGGTAATTTCTTGAAGTCAAACTCATTATTTAGAGGAAAAACACAAGAAAAGGAAGAAAAGCAGTGAATCATTGTTTCAATAACTAAGTCCTTATGTTCCCATTTGTCTTACTTCAAGTCTAATCTTAGTGGACCACCGTGACGTCACGCTATTTATACCCAATGTATCCTGTAAGGAAGAAATACGATTCACACCAAATTGGGACCATTCAATATCCTCCATCCTTCACCAAAAGCCGTTAAACATTATTCTCTACAAACACTCTCACTTACAATTGAAACTGAACTTTAGTTCACAAATCTTAAGATGTAATTTTGAATGTCATAAGAAAGCCAATTTTCAGGATACGTCACAACGTAAATTAAACTTTATTGTGAAGTGTCTAAGGTATAATTTAGGTTCTAGTTTGGTCTCTATTTTCAGATACCGCAAATGTGTTTGATTTTGTAACAAAGCCACATTCCTGGCTTGTTTGTGTTTGTTGGCGTTTACGTCCTTTTGTTCCGTGTTTAGAGGATGTGTTGTTCATTGGCTGTTTATAGTGTTTGTCTTGACAAACATCCCCTGACCCTGTATATACAGGGTGTAAGGGACAGCCCTCCGCAGACTGATGGGGTGAATTCAATATATCATACTAAGATGACCGGTACGTGAAATTATTTCAGGAAAGTTATGGGAATCCAATAAACCTGATTTGTTTTATTACCTCACACGCAATGTAACGTTACCGTGGCAAAACGCGCGTAGCGAACGGCAGCGCAGCGAGCCTTCGACCGCCGAGTATTTCAACATCCAATGCTGATTTTTTTTATTCTAACTGTTTTATTTACATAAATGGAGTGCTGCGTACAGAGAATGTAATTTTACAGTGAAATAAAGGAATAGTAACTAAAAATACGATAAAAATATGAAAATTTTCCTGAGAATATTACTGGTGGAATATGATTCAAAATCAGAAGCTGAATGCACCCTGTTAGTTTGCGGAGGGCTGTCCCTTACACCTTGTATATTGTATCGGCTTTTTTGCTTTAAAAATATCTCTGTAACGTACTTGATTCATGTTTCTGTTCATCTCGGCGTGATCCTGGCCTTTTTAATTATAACGAGAATAATCTAGTAGGTACGATAATGTCGGAATTCTAGGATTACGTAAAATTCATTTGTAAAGAATCTCGGAAATTGATGTAGTAGCTACTATAATATCTGCCAGTACTTTAATTGTCTCATTGCTGGGTAAAAGGTCACTGCCATACTGAACGATCTCCTTATGTACAAGTTTTTGACTTGAACTCAGTTTTTGAACCCGGAAAATGTTGTTTATCTACCTCTATACATAGAGTGACTTTCTTTGAACTCTTCTTTGTGAAAATATCGCTCAAGCTTAGGACTCGCACGTAAGTTTTAGTCTATGTATGCAATTAATCACCTGAGTTTTGTACATAGTGTATATACGTCTGTTGCTCTATGAGTCTATGCCCATGGTGTTGAATCACTGTAAAATGGTGTTTTTGACGTACTCAGTTACATACTCATCGGTTTATACTTTCCTAATATTTTGGTCGGTACTATCTCGGTACCATGTCGCAACGGGCAGGATGCACTGGCACTAAAAGTACCACATAATGTTATAAAAGAATCATGCTTGCCTCATGTGCTATGCATTCGTTTCGGAACGCCTTAAAAGGCAGATGTCGATCGTAGGGCTGAACGTGTTTATATGTTTTTTTTAATGAGATTGTTGTTTTGAACCTAAGTATACGATTCGACTGCTGGCCAAAGATGTTCCCTTTATTGTTACACAACAGAAGATCTACATATAAGTATGCAGAAATACTGGGTCAGTTCTTTCGACGTCACCGTAGGGACTGCAAAAGAGAACAATAACAAGCAACTGTGTTTTTGGAAATAGAGCGATTCATCATCGTCCTTTCATCTTTTTCCCAGCTATGTTGGGGTCGGCTTCCACCTTCCAGTCTAACTGGATGCAGCTGAATACCAGTATTTTACATGGAGCGACTGCCTAGTTTTAGACTTTTAACTTAAAAAAAAAGACTGAATTTTAAGTAAAAGCTATGTATAAAAAAATAATTGTGCTGTGCCCTGACAGGGTCTACAACGGCTCTTAGCTCTAAGCCTTTTGTTAACATTTTGTTTTACCTTGTGGAACGTAAATAAATGAATATGAATAATTGACCGCCAACCGGCAGAGCGATCCATGTTCAGGAAACTGCATCTGTAGGTGTACGAAGGACCCGTCAAATGTTTAGATACTATTGACGAAGGATTGAGTACACCTTACCACAGTGTAATGAAAAAAATAAGATAAAAAAAAAATCACGCCCTTTATTTACATTCTCTATGTCACAAGAGCCAGCCCTGCTACAGTATCGTGTTACGCAACATGTTATGGCCTGCAGATGGTGATGTATTTCTGTGCACACATCAGACACACACGTCCCCACAGGGGGGGGGGGAGGTGCCATGGGCTTTAACTTTACACCCATGTTGGATGGGCTGCAGTGGTTGTAAAGCTAATTTGGTGGGTTTTAAAAGAATCTCTTTTTCGTGTTTTTTCAAAGGAATGGTTTAATTTTGACAGGATCTTCTTATTGTATCAATATTTTGACAAAACATAAGTAATAAAACGATGGTGGAAGGTGTTGGTATTCTCTCAACTTGCTTCTTATTTGCGGGGTCAAAACCTTGCATCACAGCTTTGTATGCACTAATTTGTCATATCGGTAAGTACTTATTTAGTAGACAAATCAAAACTCTGCTTAACTTGACTCGAAAGAAAACATTTTGTCTGAAAACCTGCAAGATTCATCAATGATTGTTTCTTCTGTGTAGCTCCCCCAAAAACTTAAATCACGATTAAAATTCACCTGTCCACGACAGCTTGTTTATATTTTTAGTATGGCTAATTGTAGTGACAGTAGGAGGAGACTGCACGTGGAAGGACAATGAAAGGGCGGGACTCTGCCTACTCCATGTTTATTAATCATATCCCGAATTGTCAAACTCTGTTAAACTTTGAGACATTCTTGAGAGTCTATCTGCCGCTACAATACGCTTAAAAGTCATAGATACAGAATGAAAAAAACCAGAACCTGCAGTGCATAGATAGATGTGTAGGTACATAGAAGGAATACTCTGTATTGCAAACGAAATAAAGGGAAAACAAACGGATTCTAAGAAAAAGAGTGATACGATGGGCGGTCTTATTAAACCAGCGATTTGTGCCAGCTAAACTTCGGATGGGCAACAATAGGGGTGATGCTTGGATAAAAAAAGAAATTCTATTTAGTCCTTCAGTCAGATAATAAAAAAAAAAATAATAGACACGTATTTTTTGCTTTATCATAACATCATACCATCACGCCTTGTTTCCCCGAAGGGTTAGGCAGAGGTGTACCTTTAGTACACCCACATTTCGCCAGTTATGTTTAAGTTCCATGTAATAGGGGGCGAGCCTATTGCCATCTACCGGGCACAAATCCAGACTCCGGGCATATCATATTAATAAAAAATATTATAAAATCAAATCTAATAAAATAGATTTTTATAAAATAATTATAAAATCTAGCAAGGCGTGACGTCATGCCACATTTTAACTCAATGTATCGCCGTATTCTTTTGATTAGGTAAAAAAGAAAAAATACGTGTCTAATATTTTTTCATAATCTACCTGATGGAAAAAAAAAATAGTTATCATCCCTATTCTACTTGTGGATAAGGTATTTATTTATTATTCAAGTCTTTACAGATTATTAACATAAAAATAAGGCTAAGGTGATGTGCTGCCCCAGCAGTTCTAAAACCAACCATTGCGTAGTAATACAGCATGGATCAGAAAGCTGTTCTCATATTTAAAGGTGTGGTACGGACCATCAAACCGAGGAACTTTATTCCTTTTCTCCACGGGACCAACATCGTAATCGCGTAAAAGTTATCAGCCGTCTCATACCTTTGGGTTGAGTAGGTATTAAAGTATTGCATGGGACAGTTGATATTTTTTTTACGATGTTGTTCCCATAGAGAAAGTTGTTCAGTTTGATGGTCTGTACAATACCGTTAAAATATGACCACAGCTTTCTGATACATGCTGTATATGTGCAGAAGGTACAACAAAAAAATGAACAAATATAGGAATTCTTTCTTACATCTATGGACTTGTCCTTTCTGAAATTAGGAGCGAAAGGCCAAGTCCTTCGGGAAACAATTCTTTCCATTTTGTTTTTCTGTCTGCAATCTAACTGCTTTAGCAAGACACTGGGAATTCCATATTGTCTGCGAGTCTGGACTGATTTAAAAACTCAGGCTAAGTGTGGAAATATTTACTGTATTAGATGGACGCATAAAGTTGTTTGTGACAGACAGACTGACGTACAGATAATGTATTGATTCCATTAGTGATCTGTTTTCTAATTACATAAATATATACGCACGTTTGTATTCTTAACAATCTTATTGAAGTAATGAATAATTGATTAGAACATGAGGAAAATAAGCAATACGTTGAGAGGATGAGAAGCAGCATCTTACTTTATGGTAGATACGTACAGCATACGAAGTTGATTATAGTTTATTTTTGTCTTTACGCTTGTTAAGAGCGTTTACGACGTACGGCATTTCATACAAACTTTCAAGTTCTTGTTTTTCGAAATGAATGAACCGATTTTAATGGAACTTCATCCGCATAAGCAGGATACATAGGTCTAAAAAGTTACTTAAGAACATTTATGAAAAATAGTGTTACAGCTAAATTCGACCGATTTTAAATTTTCCATAGAAACCGAGATTTCCAGTTATCTTTTTTTAAATAAGACATTTCGAAAATGTTTTTAACTAACTTTTTAGACCTATGTAGGTATCTTGCTTATGCGTATGAAGTTTAATTAAAATCGGTTCATTTAATTTGTAAAATAAAAAAATTAAATAATTTGTATAAAATGCCGTACGTCGTAAACGCACTTAAACCTACGCTAAGTCGGGCTGCCATTAAAGTAATTTATAGAGCGAGTGGCGAGGTCATTTTCAAATGTTTTGCTTTTTTTTTTATCTATTAGAGCCACCGCGCACTAATAGATCAACTGGCACTGGCTGCGGCAGCCAGGCTGCCTAGGAGGTATTTAGGTATCTTCTTCTAGGATAGGTGCCTCCAATGTTCCGATTGGCCGAAACTAAGGATTTATTAAGAACAAGCCTGTGCCCGATGGGATTTCCGATCATCCCCTATGTATTTTAATCGTTTATTTTAATTGCATTAACATTATATTTTATTTTAACCTATTTTGTAAGAATATTTATTAACTGGCGAAATGTGGGTGTTCTATAGGAGGTACACCTCTGCCTAACCCTTGGGGGAAACAAGGCGTGATGTTATGTTATGTTGTAAGAATATTGTGAAATTTAATTTGATGGAATACTAGTTGAATTACTTGAATTAATTTAATTTTATTATTTATTGTATGTTCGCCAAAGAGCAATGTTTACTCTAGGGTGCATACTCGGTAGACTCTAATAATCCTTCCATATCCTAAGGGCACGTCTTCCCTACCATTACCGCGCCCCCCGGTCTACTCCTTGATATGCAATGGCCTATGTAGCCCCATGAAACATGAGGCTACAGGGGCTAGTGTGAATCTTTGGGTTCATTCGAGTAATCGAGTCTGGTTAAACCACGCTGGGGTCGGTGCATTTCATTCATTCATTCATATAACCCCGGGGATGAATTTTCAAAAATCCTTTCTCCTCGCTTTCGTGGTATAAAGAACTTTTGCGCAAAAATTTATGCTACTAGAATCAAGAATCTAGACCCAGCGGTTTTCTTTCCTTTTGGTAGTAAGATTTTATTAATCTTTTAAATACAATCATTGCAAACTATAGTTGTGTATAAATTAGAAGCATTTTTTCAACTTTGTAAATGTGAGTACCATGGAGCTGTTTTATGTTATGATGTAGGTATGTTGACTTGAAAGAGTATGGCAGTTGAGAGTATGTCATGCTCACTTAAATGTCTCGCTGATGGTGGCGCGTGTGTTGGATCATTCGGTTCCCTACAAAATGGTTGAGCTGGATGGTGCTGATCCACGCGTCATGTTCGTGAACGGGCGCCGTCAGGTGGCGCGTGTGTTGGATCATTCGGTTCCCTACAAAATGGTTGAGCTGGATGGTGCTGATCCACGCGTCATGTTCGTGAACGGGCGCCGTCAGTGGAGACTGGTCATCTCTTAACTGCCAGGGCTTATTTTTAATCTTATATTTTGAGTAGTTTTTAATTATTTATTTTTTACATTGTTCTCACATATAGAAGCAACAAGAACAATGTACCCAGGATTTTGTAATAATTTTGATTTAAAAGAGTGTCCATGGAGTTTTTTGCCCATTCTTCTCCATAGAGATCTACGTTTTGGAATAGGCGCGGGGCGACTAGCTTCAATTTTCTGACTAACTGACTGACTCTTTAACAATTCAAAAGTGCCTGTAAATGGTTTAATTGAAATAAATGCTTTGAGTTTGAGTTTGAGGCTTTGCTGTTAGGTGACGTCTGTCAGTGAGTGAAAAATTTTGTCAAAACCTGGTGCCATATTATGACGTTCTAATGCCATCATGATTCCAGTGCGCGAGAGAGACCTAGCTATACGTGACCAATAACGTGTTAATTGACAGCTCTTTTGGACCCTGTCTGTCAAAATAGGACAGTATAAAACATTGCTTTTTTGTGGTGGTGGTATCTAATTGGTTTTCGGATGATGTCTCTGAGTGTGGAAATTGTGACTATACATTGTTGTATTGGGTTCCCACCAGTAAAAACAATTGTAAGTGATAGATCGATTAGCGCGCCGCGCAATGATATCGATGTTACCATCCCACATGACGAGAACCTCGTGAAAGCTGAGAAAGAGAAACAAATAAAATATCTCGACTTAGCGCACGAGGTTGATGACATGTGGAATGTGAGCTCAGCTGTCATTGTGCCGATTGTCGTAACGGCCAATGGCCTGATGGCCGAAAGCTTCGACCAGCATCTCTCGAGGCTCTCGTTAGGCGGTTGGATCAAGAGCCTGATTCAGAAGGCAGTAGGTACTCCTTGACACGGCTCGTATTGTGAGGAGGTTCCTGTCTCTGCAGCCCTAAGGTACCACCGGTCCACCGGTAGCTTGGACACTGCTCCCGATACCGGTGGCAATCTATTTTTTATATTTTTAAATGTTTTTTTTATATCTTTTTATTATAAAAAATTTAAAAATGTAAATAAATAAGAATGAAAAATCAATAAACGAAATAAATAAATAAACACAATCCCTTTTTCGGACTGGAATCATGATGGCATTAATACTTCATAATACGGCCCCAGGGCCAGTTGCGGTAGCTGCTTCTTTTCTCTTACTTTTTAGGGTTTCGAACACAGAGATATGACCACAAAGAAGCTGTAGGTAGATCTAAGCTTTTTAAAGAACATGTCACGAATACATTTAAATCTATTGCATCAGTTGTTTGTTTCAGTACGCAAAACAATGCGATAACATAATTCACATTGCGCAACTTATTTCCATTTTAAATGAGTGTCCACGTGTTTTTCCATCAGATAGCTATGGAGTACCATGGAAAGTTCAGTTTTCCTGGATATCCATTCGTATTCCGTTTGTGTATTGGAGCCATATCGTATTGTGATCTTTTTGGAAATCATGATTTCGAACAAGTGTGGTTAAGGAGTTTCGATTTTCCTTGATGACTCGTAGCTAAGTGTTAAGTGGAGGTAGCCGGTCCAGTGTTGAGTATTTAGAATACGGGGGGATACTTCTGTTTAGTGTTTTCAAGGTGTTTTTCTCAGCCTCTGAATTCATATACATATAACTCTCTCTCGCATCAAAATTAAACAAAAACTATTAGTTTTAATTTGAAATACTTTCACGACCTCTTAAGAAGTTACAATTATACTTATCTAGCAGATAAATTAATACATAAATACCATGTTCCATTTAAATAAAGGTAGTGGCCGACACTGTGATGTGACTAAAATTGAGAATCGACGCAGTAATTACGGAGAAATCAGTGTACAACCAACATGAAAAAAATCGCCGAATGTACAGCCTCCTCCTGTTTGAAGTCGTTTAAAACGGCTAAAACGGTATCTTTAATTCTAGAAAGTGTTGCAATGCGTCTATTGCTATTCGTTGTCCACCAAGTATGTGAGATACGAGGTAATAATAAATAAACATTGTTTGTTGAGTTCTCCGCATCGCCCGATTATATCTAAAGGAATGTTATTGTTCCGTGATTCATGTTTAACGAAAACCTGTAGTAGTGCATCATTGTGGAAGTATGAGTTCTAAGAATGGAAGGAAAACAGCTGTTTGGAAATTAGTTAGAGCAGTGGTTTAGAAACAAAGAAAACACTGGGAATTCTTTTAACATGAAACTTCACAAATGAAAAGTCTAGCAGTTTTACATAAAAATAATATTAAAGTCTTCATTGTGTAGCTTTCAGAAAAGCGTCGAGATAATGAAGCTAAACGGGTCTCAGGGTGTTGGACCCGCAACGAAATTAATCAGAAAAGGATAGAATTTAGAAGAAAAGGAATTAGGAATTTCTCAGTAGCAGCCCAGAGTCTGGATTTGTGCCTGGTTGCTGGCAATAAGCTCGCCCCCTATTACATGGGACTTGAACATTACTGGTGAAATATGGGTGTACAAAAGGGTACACCTCTGCCTAACCCTTTGGGGATTCAGACAGGCGTGATATTATGTTCAAAATATATATAAAATATATATAGTATATTTGTGGATTTTTATATTTGTAAATAGTTAGGTATTAATATTATATTTATAGTTTTTAATAGGTATACGTATATCAATATATTTAAATAAATATTTATTACATTTTCGTCTTTGCACCTACCATAGGCATAGGCAGCTCCATTTGAAGGATTATAATAAAAAAAACTACTGTTTGTAATAATAATAACGTATTGTCTTCTGGAGTACAACATAACGTACTTATTTTCTGCATTTTCATCCTACAATAAAAGAAATAACCAAACAAACGGCGAGGGCGCCACTGCGCGCGCGATATCCTCTTAAATAAATAAATAAAAAAATGCAGTGCAACAGTTACTATACGCCTAGGTAGGTCAGAATAGGTTGTCTTTATAATGATCCAATTTAGAATGTAGTCTGGTTCGTAGCCTACATTCTTGTAACCCGATCCCTGCGTATTATGATGAATGCTCCTGCGTCGGTATAAACTTGATATAATTGTGTCCAGTTGACGGATCGATAGCTTATCAGCGATAGTACTTGAACAACGTTACCTATGCCGCCATGCCGCTGGAGCCGGTACAGGTGGAGGCGCAAGTGTTAGAAGATGTTGAGCAAGGTCCTCGGAATCGATACTGTAGATAACTTCAACTCATTTTTGGTAGCAATAGAAGAGGATCACTATTTGGATGCAGTTTTGGTCACTCAGACTCTGCCGATGAGTGTCTTCTTGCAGCTTTCTCCTATTAATTTTCCAAGCTTATACATACCCAGGAAACCCCAGGACAGGATACCCCCGTTGAAGCCGTGGGTGCTGGCTGGCTGTGTGACTCGCTTGCTCGAAAGCTCGAGGAAGTGATGCTGATGACGTCACAAAGTAGTAGTAGCACGAAGGCTGCGCTGACGTTCATGGTCGGGGTCACCAGTATAGAGGCATGAGGAACAGGGTGTAAAGTTTACTCATCCTCCATAGAAAAGGGAGGATCCTCCGACCAGACGGGTGTTGTGTCTGGTGGGCTGCTGCCCGACGGTTGATGTCGGGATGTTGTATATATGCTAGTCGCGCGGTAAACTCTGATTGCGCGATGCAGGATTTTGCGTGACGTCAGTGTGACACGTTCCATTGTGGCGATGTAGATATGCCGCCACAAGTACGTACCTAATCAAGTGTGGAAAACCTGTTTTTTATTGTATTCCACTAAATTTACAAGTTGGCTGATTTCCAATAGAATTCACTTCTCCTGTGCTAAGCCTAATTTGGGTAACCTAGCCATGGACTAAAGCTGCTGCCTCATACCTAACGTGACAGCCGCAAAGTATTGAAGAGTTCCCAGCCTGATGCGATTTTGTTTTATCATAGATCCTCCCCACTCCCGACATGTCTCAGATCTACCCAAGATCATCAGCATTGTATTTATTTATTAGAAACACCAACTAGGTACTTACATAATGTAATGTACATGAAACTTTATGGTGTCTATCCTTTCTATCCGTTGATGTACCCAACCCTATTTGTGTTAGGTATGGTTGGGTACAACAAGCTGGAAACAAGAAGGGATTTGGCACTTATTACATATATTTTTAAGTTATTGCGTGGAAAGATCTCTAACCCGGGTGTACTGAAGTATGTGTGTCTAAACTTGCCGGATAATTACGTGTCGCGGCGACGGAGAACGCGGTTACTGGCGGTGCCTCGCGGCCGGACCAACCTGCTGGGTAAAGCACCTTTGACGCGCGCCATGCATACACTCAACGAAATCGCGGAAAGGGTGGATTTATTTACCTGTTCTCTGAATGAGTTCACAAAAATCACTTTACATGTGATAAGCTGATGGAGAAAATATTGTTTTATTATTAATTAGTATTATAGTTTTTTTTGTATGTTTAATGCCGCGCTACCGATTTGGGTGCAACCTGTAAAGATAGTTGTGTTGGAAATAATAAATAAATAAATAATCTACAATACATTTAACATTAGGATCTTCATTCTGTGTAAATATGCCCACAACTCATGCATATTATAAGAAATATATTACTTAATTAATATTTTTGATTTTCAAATTAATAAAGTATTTAACTTAACAAGTACATTTGATAAAATTTAATTTTAAAATCAATTATTGATTGTACATGTTGAAATTCAACCACTCATCTCCCGATATCATTTCTGCACCTACCAGTACATTCCTGGCCCAGTCATCAGGCCCCGATAACGCGGTGACTTATGTAAATATAACTGAAATGCCATTCCATGCCTGTGGCAGCCGCGGTAAGGTACCTCGTAATAAACGTACAGGTTATCAATAGCTAGATACTCTAGTACATACCGCGAGTTGATTTGAGAATCGTAAGTAGATCTGCCAGAGTTAACTTTGTGAATTTATTCCTGATTTGATTTGAGCGAAATAGGATGAAAACACAATGTACCTAAATATCCGTAAAAAATACTCGAGCGTTACAAAGATGGGAACGATCATAAAGAATCACCAAAGGCAGAGGTGATGGCAGTACGCTGGAATAGGCCGCAGTCGCACTGCTAAGGTGACTACGACGCGACGGCGACTTATGAACAACACATGACACATAACATCACGCCTTGTTTCCCCGAAGGGTTAGGCAGAGTTGTACCTATAGTACACCCAGATTTCGCCAGTTATGTTTAAGTCCCATGTAATAGGGGACGAGGCTATTGCCATCTACCGGGCACAAATCCAGACTCCGGGCTGTTACTGAGAAATTCCAGATAGAATAACCCAATAACACTTTGCCCGACCTGGGAATCGAACCCAGGACCTAATGCTCAGCAGTAGCGCTTGCGACCACTAGACCAACGAGGCAGTCACTTATGAACAAACCCTCTTCTTTTTCGTGTGGTTAGTGACTAACCTGGTGTCAGAGATTTTATGCCGCCCATGGTATGGGCTTCTGACTGAACAAATTGTCGCATCTGCAGTACGGCTACCGACATGCGTTGATCTGTTCCCTACATTTTGACGAGTTATGCGAACATAAATGTACTGAACAGCTGATTTTTTTTCGAGATTTCAGGTTTGGTCCCATAGTAAAAATTGTTCATAATGAAGAGTACAATGACCCCTTAAGACTCGTATGAGTTTGTTATCACGAAATCGCCGTCGCATCGCAGTGGCCTTAGTAGTGCGGCCGCGGCTTTACAAGAATGTAGCTGCACTTTTCCTCTTATACACAAGCCTTCTACGATAGACATAGGAAAATGATGGATGGCCAATTCCTTCTCAGAAATTCAGCGGTGTAATTGAAGAAGAAAAATCCGTTAACTGAAAAGCTCGATGTCCACTATAAAGTTTAATTGAAGACAAGCAAGCAAGTTGTTTACAAGATTGGCATAGTTTTTGTGTCCCGACTCGACTTTAATGTTTATTTTTTTATTTTTTTTTATTTGAGATAGGTTTGCTCTTGACTCTAGTCTAGGTCAGAGCCAGAGCTTACCCAGAAGAAGCCTGTTCACTCTCACTTTGAAGAGATCGGGGTTCTATGCGTTCGGAAACACAGACGCAGGCAGAGAGTTCCACTCCTTTGCTGTGCGCATCACAAAAGACATTTGGAAACGCTTAGTGCGAATTGGTGGGATAGCAACTAGGTAAGGATGGTAACTTGCAGTGCGTCTAGATGTCCACTGATAGAAGGGGGCAGGCGGAATGAGGTCGTGGAGTTTATACCCTACAAGTCAGTTTTTATCATCAACTGGTGCGATAAATGTTACTGGTGGAAACCTTGTAATGCGCAGCGGAGCATTAATTGTATGTTCGTACTTCAAAAGATTAAACACATTATGATTAACGTACATTAAAACTACTCTATAGCAAACCTTTTAATTAATTAATTAACCAATTGAATGACAGATCACGTGCAACCGCGCACGAGCAGTTGATACAAATGTTAATTATCAATCAACTGTAATTAATAGACAGATTTATATGAATGCATTCCGTTTGGTTGGGTTTGAATTGCAGATGAACTTCATAACTGGATGTTTCTAGAAGTTTTATAGAAGCTTGTGACTTCCTACTCCTCTTCTGGTTCTTTTAAGTAAAAAATGTTTTATTTTAATTTTTAGTTATTAACCTAACAATATTTCATGCTAATAATGCCAGCTTGTAATTTTAACACAGCACACAGTTCTTTTCAAGCAGGGGAAGAATGAATATTGATCACCAAGTCATTAATTACGCAAAGTGTATTTTAATTTACCCATAATTATTTAGCCACTATACCCACCTAGTCTCTACAGATCACAGGAAAACTAGGCAACTTTATAATGCCATTGTTTTTTCTTCATTGAAATGACTTGCAGGTAGCACAATACCATGATTCCTGATACCCGTTCAGCTAAGCTTAATAATTATGTTTCAGCCAAGAGTGGCTTCACGAAACAGCACTGGGTGAGATGGGTAAAAATCCCACCTCTTGCTTCACACACCACGCCAGTCATCAGCCTAAGTCCCAAAACAAGTACCATTAAGCTTATCAAATATATCTGATTCATCAATAAAAAGCCTTATAAACATTCTACTATAATATTAATAAAGAAGCTCTATTCGAATCAATTAAAAACCACTCAAGATCAAAGTCAAAGAGCACAGAAGTGGGTACTATCTATAAAGGGCGCCACACATCCGTACGGTCTGATCTCATCTGTTTACCTAACATGTGTCAGATATCTCAATTACCCTTAATTGTATGCAGTTGCAACGAGGATGTATAGTTGTTGAGTTCTCATGCAAATACCTACGACCGACGTCACATATATTATGTACTTACCAGAACTAATAGATGAAGGTCAAAAGGACAATGTCAGGGTACGTAGCTCATCTTCTTTTGCTGTATCATCATCTTTCAGCCATGTGGGGCACATTTCAATATTGCTTTTTGCCTTTTTGGTTATTTATACATCATGTCTCGGAATTAACGCACAACCTTTATGGGGTCATTGTACTCATCATTATAACCAAATTTTAGTATGGGACCAAACCTGAAATCACGTAAAAAATCATCTGTTCCGTACATTTAAGTTAGCATTAAGTCGTCAAAATGGAACAGCTGATTTTTTGTCGCGATTTCAGGTTTGGTTCCATAGTAAAAGTTATTCATAATGATGAGTACAATGACCCTTTAAGAAGTTGTGCGTTAGTTCTGGGACATGTTGTATAGGTATAACTTAAAAGTTGTGGACAATTTCAGACCATTTAGGAATACCTAAATCTAACCTAAAAATCTAGATAATACAAGGTGTAACATAAATAACGCACAATCTCTTAAGGGGTCATTGTACTCATCATTATGAACAACTTTTACTATGGAACAAAATGTCTAACAATAGTTTATGCATTTATACGTATTTATTCTAGTTGTTAGTGTTTCTTACAAGAAGGGTGAAAAGGGAGGTTTATAAGCCTCCCTAAGCCCACGCCGCACCGTCAGTCTGTCAGTCCGTCAGAGGGCTGCATCTTTTTACCCGACTGCCACGGAAGGAGGGTATTGTTTTTAACTTTAGCAACCCATACCTACACTTGTGACTTGAAGTCTCCCAAAAGCTATCCGGAAAAACAGACTCCAGCAAGAAAAACATGCACAAATGAAGGAACTTTTCCAACCCTCCATGACCTCATCTGTTTACTGCAGCATTTCAGATATAACAGTTACTCTTAACTCATACAATTGTGCGACACATGACACGGGTCGTAATGTATGCAGTTGTATGAGGATGTATGGAGTTTGTATGACGACAAATGGCCGCAGGCGCCGCGTCTGCGACGTATATTGTAATGAATGGGTCCTGGTACTGTTCTGATGTGTTTTGTATTGTTTCAATTAAAATGTTATTTGTTTTGCTAAACAAATAATCTTGTCCTGATTTTATTGCGAATAACCTTGATGGCGCTCGAGGGTCTCGTGGCTAAATAATAACAGCCACGCGGGTCGATCGAAGGTGCTTGCTGCGGTCGATTCGTGGATGGGTTTTTTTCACATTACATTTAACAAGTAATGCCTATCAGCTAATAAGTAATTTGAATATAACTGAAACTGCTAAGAAATTATAAAATTAAGAAATCGTCCAATAAGGTCTTTCTTATAGTGGATGGGTGAGCATTAATTACATATCGAGACCCCTCCGTGTCTTAGAAATCACGTTAAGCCGTTGGTGTTGATATCTTTGACAGTCGGTACAGGTACTTAGAAACCCAAAATTCTGAAAACCAGTTTTACCAAGGGGTACCGTGTTACCCAGTTACTGGGTTGTGGAAAGATCAGATAGGCAGTCGCTCCATGTAAAATACTGGTATTCAGCTATATCCGGTTGCTACTGGAAGCCGATAGATTGATTCAGTTTGATGGCACGGTTGGTGTAGTGGTTGAGATGGTCTACAATTAATGGTTCTTATGGTCCTTTAAGTTTTGATAGCTGATTATTATACAGAAAGCTTAACATCGAATTTAGGTTTTTTATTGTTATTTGTATCGTACCATGTACTTGATATATGGTGGTTGCGGTTTTTTTTCCAATTCAATTTATTTAATCTGTAACAATTTTATTTAAAGTCAAATCATTTATTTCAATTAAGCACATAAAAGGCACTTTTGAACGTCAAAATTTACAAAATCGATTCTAGTCGAATTTACATAACATCACGCCTTGTTTCCCCGAAGGGTTAGGCAGAGGTGTACCTATAGTACACCCACATTTCGCCAGTTATGTTTAAGTCCCATGTAATAGGGGGCGAGCCTATTGCCATCTACCGGGCACAAATCCAGACTCCGGGCTGCTACTGAGAAATTCCAGATAGAAAAACCCAATAACACTTCGCCCGACCTGGGAATTGAACCCAGGACCTCATGCTCAGCAGTAGCGCTTGCGACCACTAGACCAACGAGGCTAGTCGAATTTATAATATGATATTTCCAAGTGTATTTTGCATAAATATTGTCATCATCATGCCAGAGCCTGGCCGTATACTGCTAAATTCGGAACTCGCATTCAATTCTAATTGACAGAATTTACATCGGTATTTGAATTCTCAATTTTCCTTAATCATTTGTCATAGAACACGTCATCAGGAATAACCTGGGTGCCTTCTTATCAAAACAAAAGTACACCAGTGTCAAAATTATGATCAGTTTCTTTGTTTATGAAGAGCAATGCTCAAGTTATGCGTGGTGTTCAGGTTTCATCAAGATGTTTTTCTTAACCGGAACTCAGTGTTTTCCCAAATAAACTCATCTCCTACAATGTCCTGCATTATAAAAAAATCACATCGGAATTGACCAGCTATCGAACCCGAATATATAAAATTAACATTAGGCTCGTAAAAAACAGACAAAATCATGTTCAACCAAAGATGAACCGTGCAGGTACATAATTGCGAACAAGTCCATTAGTACATAAATGAGTAGTTACTAGTTAGACAAGGCCGCGTGGGTGCGCAGGCGACGCGCAAAAAGTACGAGTGGGAGACGATCCCTTTGTGGAGAGAGGATGAGGTTATGTATCATGTGACTAGGAGAATGATGAATCTGAATGTTGATGGATGGAAAGAGACCAAAGAAAAGAGAGAGTGCAACAAGATGCTTTTGGCGCCTGAATGACACTGACAGAGGGTTGTTGGTAAACATTTGTGACGGAGGGTTGTTGGTAAACATTTGTGACAGAGGGTTGTTGGTAAACATTTGTGACAGAGGGTTGTTAGTAAACATTTGTGACAGAGGGTTGTTGATAAACATTTGTGACAGAGGGTTGTTGGTAAACATTTGTGACAGAGGGTTGTTAGTAAACATTTGTGACAGAGGGTTGTTGGTAAACATTTGTGACAGAGGGTTGTTGGTAAACATTTGTGACAGAGGGTTGTTAGTAAACATTTGTGACAGAGGGTTGTTGATAAACATTTGTGACAGAGGGTTGTTGGTAAACATTTGTGACAGAGGGTTGTTGGTAAACATTTGTGACAGAGGGTTGTTAGTAAACATTTGTGACAGGGGATTGTCGGTAAACATTTGTGACAGGAGGTTGTTAGTAAACATTTGTGACAGAGGGTTGTTGATAAAGATTTGTGACATAGTTGTTGGTAAACATTTGCGAAATTTTCACAGCGAAAAACAAGATGGCGGCGTTCATTCCCATTTTGGTCACGCGCCAATAGATCCTAAAACTATAGATTGTGTGAGGAATGAAATGAAGGCAGAGAGAGTTAGTGATAATGTGATGACAGACAGATATAAAATGGTTAAACTAATCAAAACCTTTCTTGTCTTTGCTTGATTTTTTTAAACGAGTTTTTGTGTTTCCTTACAGGTAAGCTGGATTTTCTTGGTAAGCACCGTGCAGCATCTGTGGAAAGTTCGATGGGCAAGACAGTTTTATCAATGAGTCCTTTAATATTTTTACAGGCAATCTGATGGGTGTTCCCCAAATATTGATTTTAAATGACCACAATTAGGGACTAAGATTTTTTTGGTAGTGAAGAATATGTACTTTCCATACTCCTCTTCAAAAACAACCAGAGTATTATAAACAGGTCCTACATTATACCAAAAATATTTATGTATGTAAGTAATTAATTAATGTTAATGCTTCTATTCTGCATAACACTTATAATATAATTAATAGCGGCGCGCACAGACGCGAGGTCCACGCGTCGCGTCTAGTGTAAACACTTCCTTATGCGACACTCGGCTAATTGTTTATAATGTTTATCATGCGCACGTGTTTATTAAGAGCTTTATTTAATTTATGTTTATGATATTATAATTAATAATACTTAGATGATTCAGTTTATTAACGAGCGTTGCGATTTTATTATAAACAGATTTAGATGTTTTTCGTGCTATGCAAACGTCTCTCATAACTGCTTAGAATTCTCTGTTTTATTCTGCAAAAGACCTGTCTTTTTTATAGAAGCCGACTTTATACCATTGCTGGTCGTATATTTCATACATAAATTGAGATTAGTACATAGTTGTACAAAGGTGTAGGAACACCACAAAGATTCTAGCTTTATCTGGAACCAGATTATATATGTCACTCGTTTACTGCAAAAATGTTGACAACTGAGTAAGAATAGATAATTGGGGAACCCTCAAAGGAATTGAGAATGCGTTGGAGGCATAAAGCTAAAGAAGAAAAGTCATGTAACGTACATAATTTCAGTACTCACTGCACAAACAGGAATGTCGTATCATTCACAAGGACTTCAACTATTTGTAACAATTCTAAGAACAAGTATTGCAGCACACACAAACAGACAATCT
The DNA here is from genome assembly GCA_947568875.1 of Fissipunctia ypsillon. Classification (NCBI taxonomy): domain Eukaryota; kingdom Metazoa; phylum Arthropoda; class Insecta; order Lepidoptera; family Noctuidae; genus Fissipunctia; species Fissipunctia ypsillon. The sequence continues at coordinate 20,341,469 of OX387662.1, forward strand.
TAATACCAGCATTACCAAATGCTATGATAATGAAGATGTCCTCCACGTCGCCAGTATCTCGGCTAGATCAAGCGCAGCCTGTTGCTGGACAGCTTGCGAAACCGCAAGAATGCCATCGAGACACCCACGGGGATTTGTCACCATGCAAAGAACACGGAGAAGTATAGTTTGGTGGTATTAGTGAGCTTCAATCAACAATCAACCAACTCGGCCTGTGGCAATCCACTGGTGGACATGGCCTTCCGCATGCAGTCGGTTCCGGCCATCTTTTAAGGTCGTCTTTCCATCTTGGGAGTGTCACGAATTATGCTAGGAAGCTTGATCATGACCATAATGCACCTATCTTAGGGCGAAAATACACATGCCTGTAGCTGGTACAAAACTATGCAAGTAGCTTGCATGCCAATGTACCTCAATAGTTTCTGATTGGTGAATGTCACAATGGCATGCGTATTGTAACATTCACCAATCAGAAACTATTGAGGTACATTGGCATGCAAGCTACTTGCATAGTTTTGTACCAGCTACAGGCATGTGTATTCTCGCCCAAGAGCAAGAGGCAACAGCAAGAGTGAACAGGCATCTTCTGCGCACGCTCGTTCCATCATAGACCTCATTCATCGCTTTCCATCAGGCGTGATCGAGGTCAAGAGCAGGCCCATTCAGCGATAAAAAAAGAGATGGCAGGTAATAGAAAATTAATAGGCCTTTTGATTAGAATCTTAAGTATTTTGATTCTTTAATCGCTACAGGCCGCCTCAATTCTGCAGAGTGATTTAGTGTTTCTAATGATATTTAACGGCTAGAAAGTACATACATTTGTAGCCACTTCTATGGTGCTCTAGTTGATTGACAGCATCAGTGTAAGTCTCTCCTTCTACATACATTCATTGTTTCCAAACCTTGTTCGTACTTCACCTACTTACCGCCCCTCACCTGTCACTGGCAGTCCGTTGTGACCATATCAGTGGTTTCAGTGGGCGCCCTAATATCCTCGGCGCACCCATAATACTCTGTTTACTTGTCCGCACGTGACGATCGGCAAGATACGATGAGCTTTAGTAGGAACGCCATCTTGATAGTAAACATAGGACAAATACACAATAGTTGAATAGGAGTAGAGGTCCTTGTGAAAGGCAGATAAGTGTAATCGCCATACCTACTTTTTTGCCGGTAAGCAGCATTGCTCAAAATCAAAATATTTTATTTCACATAAAACTATGCCTATGTACATGGGCACTTATGAAACGTCAGAAGCTAGGTGCACGGTTCCAATTGGTCGTTTCCTATGGAGAAGAACCGGCAAGAAACTCCACGGTTACTTTAAAAAAAATAATTGCCTTTAACAATATTTTCAAATAACAATGTTAATAGGTATGGGAGGACAGTCAAAGGCCTTTCAACAAGTACCAGGTATTTAACAAAATAGAAAATGGTAAAAAAATCTTCAGTCGACCAGGCCTACTACGTTCTCACATTCACAAAAGAGCAAAGAATCTACTTACATAAAAGATAAACCAAATAATGAAAATAAAAACCTGTTTAAACCAAATAGCATGATTGCCAATTACATTTGCTGTTTGCTGGATAGAGATGCACGTGATATAATATGTATATCAGCGAGTGACACTTCAATGGTTCTGTTTGATGGGATCAAAGCAGTATGCATGCCCTAGGTCAAAATGATGGAAACTAAACTGTCTCAGCGTGCATAGAATAATGTGATGTTTAGACAGCTTTAAGACTCACAGCGATAAGAAAACATTTTGAAACAATGAAAAGGTTCCTATAATAATTTAATAAGAAAAAGATAATTTCAATTGCAGCTCGCACTTTCTCTCATAGCTGGCCGAAGGCTTCATATAAATACAGAAAAATAATAAGCAAAAACGAATCCGAAAAAATCCAAGAAAATCCCTATCGCATGGTCACACCAACGCTACTCGTGTGTCGTGTGCACAACATACCATTTTGATAGTTTCCAAAAACGTTTTGATTTCCAGCAACTATCGCAACGTTCGCAATTTGTACAGAAATGTACGCAAATGATGCAAATTCCAAATTCATAATTACGAACGAAAAGCCAAAAACATGGGGATTTGTACTTTTGATGTTTTTATAGTTTTGAAATTGAATCTTTTGAGGTTTGCCATATCTTAACATATTGCTTTTTATTGTTTGTGATTATTCACAATTTACCAATTAAGGGGCCATATAATAGAATTGAAATCTATCAATAAAGGTACATGTTCGCCTGTAATTGGCAAAAGCTTCTTAAATGTCTCCAAAATGAAAAGGAATATTTCCATACTCAGGTCGCTTAGTTAGCCATTGTTATAAGCAGAAAGAAGGTCACTGTTCCCCATCTTCAATCCACAGAATGAGGAAAGACTGAAGTTTTATTTGTCCCCACGACATCACTATTTGAAAATAGCTCTACAATTCACAACAAATCTAAATAAATTCTACAAACTCAACAACGTAACAAACTTTCAAAGAACTGTGTCTATCCTATCAATCAAGGTTGTGTCTTCCGTCCTACGAACCTTAAAAAGTAAACAATCCTACCAAGTCATAAGTTCCAAGGAATGTAACCCACGGAGCATCGTATTCTCGTAATGAGTATGACACTTCGAACTGATGAATCATGAACATTCTGATGCCCAAACGTAGATGTAACTTGGAACTGGCACGTCGGTTAGTGCAGAGATTCGTACCTTTAAAGAGTTTGCTAGAAGTCGATAAGATTGGGGAAGATTAGGAAAACTATGGCTTTTTGGCTGGAAAGGAGGCTGGAAAGTTTTCGGAAAATATAATAATAATATTTTATTTAAATGTCAACACTTGAAATTGTCGCAGAGGCCCCCCTCGTACACCTTCCAAAGGTCCGGGACCCCAGAGTCCGAGATATGTCAATGACAATAATAATAATATTTATTTATTCAAGACAACTTCGGTCCACAATATGTGTAAGGAGTGCTTAAAAACTATGTTAATTCAAAATGAATTACTTATAAAAATACATTAGTTATAAAATAAAAAAACTAACAATTTGATGGATTCATATTGTTAAAAACTCAAATAGGTTACTGATAAAACATTACATTATTAAAAGGGGGTGCAGAGTACAAATTTGCCGCCCTCTAGGCAAAATTTTTCAACAAATAAGTACTGTTTCTTTTTTTTGTCGAATGGTACTTTGGCAAAAGAAATGGCCGATACAGTGTGAAATGCCGCGCCAGGCAGCGCCTACGGATTTTATATTTTGTCATTTTCTGAATTTATTTTGAGGATAAACTGACTGGTGGCTGGCCGCCCCCCAATCTTTGCCGCCCGGTGCAAGTGCATCCTCTGCACCCGCCTAGATCCGGGCCTGTTAATGCATTGATACAATCTTTCTTGCAGATGTTACGAATCTACCCAGATTTTGGAGTGACCACATTTAGGCCCATGGTCCACGACACTACTCAAAAGTTGTCCCGACAAACTGATTGTGCTGAAAACTGACTGGACTGGTTAAAGCTGGGAATAATTGAAGTCGGAAACTAGGGAACTGGGAAAAAGGCCATTTCCTTATTAGTACCCGAATTTTTTTATATTAACTTGGCAGCATTTTCGTTAAGAAGGCCAATAGGGTTTTACAACAAAAGAATTTGACCTAGTACAAACATTACTCGGTAATGAACACGACAGTTTATGAAGTGAATCACGCGCATTTTGTTGCCCTAACATGGTCATACGCGAAGAACTAATAAACAGCTGTGTTTAAGGCCCTTCCGCAAATATTTGAGGACCTGGCCTTATTCAGGTGATCACGTAATATCTTTTGACCTTCAATTATATCACTACGTTTATGGAGGTACCTTGAGTCTTGGCGCCAGGGTGTGATATACATGCTACGTCCTGGCGCTCATCATCCTTGTGAAATGGATCTGTGATCGGTGCATTATTACAAATGCTGTAAAAGGAAGTTTATCTATCCATTACATAAACATAACATAACATCACGCCTGTATCCCCCGAAGGGATGGGAAGAGGTGCACCACATTTCGTCAGTTATGTTTAAGTCCCATGTAATAGGGGGCGAGCCTATTGCCATCAACCGGGCACAAATCCAGACTCCGGGCTACTACTGAAGTACTGAGAAATTCCAGATGGAAAAACCCGATAACAAAAGTGTTAGGTGATGTGTGTGTGTGGTGTGTGTGAGATCCTAGTTTCGATTCCCGGGTCGGGCAAAGGCCCGACCCGGGAATCGAACCTAGGATCTCATGCTCAGCAGTATCGCTTGCGACCACAAGACCAACGAGGCAGTCAAAAGTAGATTTACAATCAAATCAAAACTGTTTGTCCATAATAAGTATGCACCCAAAAAGGAAGTTTATTACACGAGGAAGTTTAAGCCCTCAAAACTTTTCCTATGCACCAAAATGGTACGCCCAAACATGCCCAGAACTCCTTCCCTATAGTTTTCCTTGCCCATCAAGTATAATTGTCCGCTCTGAGTCACACAGCACTTGATGCCCAAACATAGTAGCCCGTGAACAGCTAACTAAGGGCCGTGAGCGCTCTGCACCGCTCGGCAAAGCTCGGCCACTTCCGTGCTATTCGACCAGAACCTTTGATTGTAGACATTGAACTTCTGTGAAGGTTCCTCTTTGATCCGTAGTGAACCTTTTTTGGATGTTTTTTTTTCTAGGAAGATCTACTTCCTTAAAACATCATATTCTCAATAGGTAAGGACGACGATTGGACGCCTGCCTTAGTAATAATAATAATCGATGTATAACTATAATCATACTTTGTTCAAGGCTATGACATTCTCCCTGCTGGAACTCAGGAAGTCAGGATTCCTCTTTGTGAGAGGAGTGTCTGGGAGTAGGCCGTAATACACCACCGGGTACAGTGCGTGTTGGTGGATGCCACAAATCTCTTTGAATTTTTGGTTCTAAGTCATACCAGTCTTTTCATGATGTTTTAATTTCCTTCCTTTTTCTTTAATAAAACGTGGCAATGCCGCCAATCTCTTGGGTACATTACCAGTCGACAGCGATGCGGAGGAATTTTTCGACGCCATATTTTAATTTTTTAATAGTTTTAGTCAGTGGTGAGGAAACCAATTCCACAAAGTATTCTGCAAGCTGGGTCTAAACCCACGACCCAGCGACCCGTAACCAAACAAATATTAAAAACACTTCAATAAAATTAAATGAATATAAACTTATATTATATTTCGGTGCCAAAAGAAGCGCGTCAAGTGTGACAACTAAATATTACTCGTTTACGAGCGGCGCGTGCGCATATGGTCAGTGACAGCAACGCGCCGGCAATATGGCATTAGTAAGGATTATACATACTTTAACGTGGCGCGTTACTTTAGAAACTTTAAAACCGTTTTTGGTAAAGTTCAAGGACAAATTATATCCGTTTATTTAGGAATTTATTTCTGACACAGAGACATAGAGTGGAAGGAGTCTTCACTCTTGGTGGAGCCGTGGAACACTATTTGTGTGCAAATTTTTATTTTTACTTCATAATGTTATTTTTCTTTTGTCCAAAATCAGGATTTATATACTGAGCATAACACGCCAGTATCACGCAGGGATACCTACATACCGGTCTGTCATATGTATATACATATGTACGAACCGTTGTTTCGCAGAACTGCCGAATCTTATCAAATCTAACGATCGTTGACCGCGGCCAATCACCTCCAAGCAAGCTCTGGGGCTAAATTAAAACAGTTAAAGCTCTAACTCAGTTTTGGGCAAAAATCTACTTAATAAGTACATAATATGTTAAATTCACTGACAAACAACGCAAAGCCCAAACCGCTGGGTTTAGAAGCATGAAATCTTGCTCAAGAGTTCTTATGTAATGATATAGGGCTTAAATAGGGAATGATTTACAGCTATTTTTAAATTCGTGTTAATACAAGAGAACAAGTTCAAAGAAGGTTCTATTGAATGAAACCTGTAAAGATACTCCACCTTTCCTCATATCAATCCTTACTCCGATTCTGCCAAATCCGATGCCCCACTTTTCCTTGCGAAATGTCACCCTAAATTGGATCAAGTTTCCAAATTCACTTGAGGCACGCATTCAGCCTAAATGATGTACAGTCAACAATTCAATGGTAACACTTGAAATAGGAAAACCGCCCTTACTGGTAGGTCATAAAGGCGATGTCAGCGTTAAATTGCAAGTACAGTTGAGGTTGACTGTACGTTGTCTGTCTAAATGAAGTACATTGAAGTATGTTATCAGTGCGTCGTATCTGATACTCCCACGTCGTGTCAACCTGAGTTGCCGCGTATGGTGGCAGCTGTACAGTGTAAGGTGGAGTTAGAAAAAGTGGACATGCGCAGCCGTGTACCCAATGCTTAGATAGATTTTTTTGCTGCTGCGTTTAATCTTGGTCGAAAAGAAACTTGGAATATAGACTTATCTCTTATCGGTTATAACAAATTATAGTAATTAGTCCTTGGTCCATGGCTTGACTTGTAAGCAATATAGGAAGGACCGTGTGTAGTAGACTGATGTGCTGATTTGAGAGAGGTAGAGAGTCTAGAGAGGCGGTCCTAAACTCATTTCGATTTCCCCTTAGTAAAATGTTGTGCTCAAAAGTAATTCGGATGTGCCAGCCTTTTCCCAACTATGGTGGGGTCGGCTTCCAATCTAACCGGATGCAGCTGAATACCAGTATTTTACATGGAGCGACTGCCTATCTGACCCCCAAAACCCAGTAACTGGGTAATACGATACCCTTTGGTAAAACTGGTTATCAGACTTTCGGTCTTCTGACGACCCGTAATGACTGTCAAAGATCCACGAATGACAGCCGGGACCAAAATGTGCTTTCCAAGGCACGGAGGAGTCTCGGTGTGTAAAGATGGTCACCCATCCACGGACCAACCCCGGCAAGCGTAGCTTAACCTGATGGATCGACCCGTGCGGCTGTTATTACTTAGCTACGAGCTCCTGTACATTAAGATAAATTACTAATTAAGATAAATTAAGTTAATATTATATTAAGATAATAAGATCAAATAAATATTAAGATAAATTACTATAACTGTAAGTAAATATAAGTTGGTTATTAATAAATAAATAAATAAATTACGATTTAAATGTAGGCTTTCCAAAAAAACATTCTGTAAATCAGATTTACCTTTGACATACAACACATGTTCGTTTCGCCCCAACCTACCCTAATTACATAAAACTGACGGCGCGTGAGTCACTGCGGACAGTACCTACCTACAGTAGCCACCACTGTGAGTACTTACAATACAGTTAGACTTAATCAATTGGATTACTGTAAACAATTGACTAATCTAGGTCGCAGGGACAGAAGGCGGCGAGGAGGAGGGGGAGGGACGGAGACGTAGTTGGAAATTGTTATGGTAGCGGTTTAATTATGGCGGTTGTTCAGGTTTTTGGTGAGGTAGGTGAAATTGAAAGTAATTGTCAACGAGAACGAGATGACGGCGCCGAAGTACCGATACATGTCATACATTTACTATGCCCGCGTGTCCACCACACGTCCGTCACCGGGACGTCACGCTCGGTTCGAATAATCTCGTTTCTCGTTGACGTTGTGCGGTGGACAAACAGTGTAAAGAGAGCGAAAACAAGATTTCCAAGATTTTATTAATAATTAGTACCTACTACATCTGTCACCATACACCTAATTCTTATTTCGTAAGATTTGCTTTATAAGTGATACCTATGAAATTTTTTATACTGCATGTTGATATAATTATTGTATGCCTATTAGGCGGGACATAATCCAGCCCGGGTTGCGGGATGTTCGAAAGAGTTACCGTGGCCTGGGCACAGGCAACAGAAGGAACACGGGTGGGTTTTAGTCAGTAAAAGTCTGACACGCCCTCCCGCTCCGCCCAAAGCGGGAGAAGTGATTTGATGATTTCCCATCCAAAAAAAAAGGCAGGACATAATGGAACTGTAATTTACCTAACATCTGTCTGTATATCTCACAGTAAAAAGATTAGATTTGATTTGAAAACTTTGCAGGGAAAATGTACTAGTACCTAGAGGTTGAAAGAGTCACAGGTGCTTTTCCATGTTCCTTAGACGGAGGTTATCCGGGAGAATTTCCACACGAGGTGTGTTGCTCTGTTTATCAACAGAAAAACACCGGTCCTGACGTAATCAACTAACTTCGTAAGTGACGGTATTCGATTCATTAGCATCGTATTGATTCACGTTAGACTTAAAAATTGTAGCTACGTAACCATTCTGTTAATTGGAACTATGTATTTTTAACTAGTCATACGTTTTGAGAATTTGTTTTTGATGAGCTGTTTTAAGAATCCATGGAATTTCCATTGTTGAGAATTGTAACGCAAGGCCATTTGATTTATTAATAACTAATTGACCCGACAGACACTTTCAGTTTTTCTCAAATTTACCAAATTTTCTGGACAACTTTTCCAATGTGGCGGCCATATCTACATCGCCACATGCGAACGCATCATACTGACGTCACGCAAAGTCCTGCATCGCGCAATCAGAGTTTACCGCGCGACTAGCATACATATATACAACATCCCGACATCAACCGTCGGGCAGTACATCACACTTACCAGACACATCACTCGTCTGGTCGGAGGATCCTCCTGTTTTCTGTAGAGGATGAGTGAACTTTACACCCTGGGTCACCCCGAACATGGACACTAGCGCAGCCTTCGTGCACCTACAACAACCCGTAAAACCTAATTCGGACGAACATTTTAAAACAAAAATAGCCAAATCGGTCCAGCCGTTCTCAAGTGATGCAGCGCTTACCAACGAACAGTATTTCATTTTTAGGGTTCCGTATTCAACAAGGAACCCTTATAGTTTCGCCATGTCCGTCCGTCCGCAGCCTAGCTCAGAGACTCTTAGTACTAGAAAGCTACAATTTGGCATGGATATACATATTAATCACGCCGACAAAGTGGTAAAATAAAATCATGAGAAAAAAAATTTTTTAGGGTACCTCCTGTACACGTAAAGTGGGGATGTTTTTTTTTCTCGTCTACCCCATGGTGTGGGGTGTTGGATAGGTGTTTCAAAAATATTGCGGATTTGTGGAAACAATTTTTCGATTAAGGAATCCGTTTCTGAAATATTAAGCTTTAAGTGCTAATTAAGACTGCCACGTTGGTCTAGTGGTCGCAAGGGCTACTGCTGAGCATGAGGTCCTGGGTTCGATTCCCAGGTCGGGCAAAGTGTTATTGGGTTTTTCTATCTGGAATTTCTCAGTAGCAGCCCGGAGTCTGGATTTGTGCCCGGTAGATGGCAATAGGCTCGCCCGCTATTACATGGGACTTAAACATAACTGGCGAAATGTGGGTGTACTATAGGTACACCTCTGCCTAACCCTTCCAGGAAATATGGCGTGATGTTATGGTGATGCTAATTTTTGTTAGAGTCAAGTGTTCTCCCCGCTGCCAGCTAAACTGTTAGTTTTGGATATGTGAAAAAATCACGGTAGTAGTATATACAACGAAGTTAAAAGGAAAACTATCACAACTAAGTAGACTTTACAAGTTAACGAGTAATAGTCGACCAACTTACATTTGCAGTTGGAATGTATGAGAGAACATGTTTTTCAACTACAATGTTAAGTTTGTTCTTGGGATAAATACATCTCAACTACGGAACCCTTCATTGTGCATGGTCCGACACGCACCTGGCCGGTTTTTATTTATTAGATAGATAGATAAGTAAGTTATCTTTCAGTAGTGCAAAATCCACTTCTCTTTTACAGAAGAAACATCACCAGGGCGCTTTTCTTTTCCTGCATCGGTCAGTGTCGTACCTACATACTAAATGTGAAATACATATGTATTTAACTGATCCTCTAAAAACTTACTGACCTTCTAAAGACGTATGCTATTTTAAATTAATGAACATCTAAATACTTTAGTGTGTTTACTTACTTACTTATTTATTTATGGTTAATTAAAACGGTACAAGACCAATTAAATTAATTAACATACAAACATAAAAATACGGAAAAACGCACACTAATGATGCACACTATTTAGAAAAAATGAGCCTCTTTGTAACTTTCTGGCCTTTTCTCACAGTTGGTCGCAGAAATTAAGCTAGGGTACCCTGACCAAACGGGTTAGGAAAGATTAGGTGGCATCTTATTCTTCAACAGATGAATTAAAATATCTAAGTACCTACTTTGTGCTTTACAGTTCGTGTAATCAACTCAGCCTATCGCTGTCCACTGCTGTACATAGGCCTCTCCCGGGCTGCGTCACAACACCCTGTCCTCCGCCTTCCGCATCCAGTCTGTTCCAGCCACCTTCTTAAGATCGTCGGTCCATCTAGCTGGGGGGCATCCCACACTACGCTTGCCGATACGTAGTCTCCACTCCTCCTTCGACAAACATGGCCAGACCACTGCCACTTTAGTTTGCTTTCTCTGCAGGCTATGTCGGTTACTCCGGTTCTTTTCCGGATAACTTCATTCCTGATTTTATCCATCAAAGAAACTCCAAGCTTAGCCCGCTCCATACACGCTGAGCGACCTTGAATTTGTGGACCAGTCCAACTGCCAGTGTCCACGTTTCGGCAACGTATGTCATAACGGGCAGGACGCACTAGTGGAAGACCTTAGTCTTCAAACATTGCGGGATGGGTGACGAGAAGACTTGACGAAGTTTTTCAAACAATGCCCAACTCAACTGTGTCTACCGAACTGTTCGTGTAATGTTGCTGTTTATAATTTCGCAGAGCTCTTGTGTACACATAAATAAATAACTTATATTAAAACTCACCAGCCATAAGTTTTAAATAACTCCAGTAACTGCTAGTAAACTCGGCCGGTCGTTAGATACCAGCAGTGACACACGGAAGGTCAGCGCGGCACCTTGACCCAGCGCGCGCGCAGGCCATCCTACCCGCCCGTGACTCACGCACGCACGCATTCTCTTGCGCATAGTGTGTGGCGGATTAATGAACGCACTTGACACTCAATGTCTGAAGGGTTCATGAAAATGGCTTCGAAATGAGACAAGAATGTTAAACTTATCACAGTGACACTAACTATATGGGTAGGTAGTACCTAGTTGTCTATGAAAATGGCAATGGACGGTTTCTTTGATCAGTTTTCTCTGAAAATCTATCTACCCGGGGTACTTTTACGAATTTTGACTGAAGTGCCTGGAAAGGAAAAGGATTTTTTATCAAAATATTATTTTAACGCTTTCGCGGGCGCTTGACGTCTCAGTATAGATGTCATAACAATAAAACTTCTATTGTGTCTCGTTTACCGTCCGCCTAGATAATAATATATCCGCAAAACTGTATTTTTGTGAAGTATTAATAGTATGCCCCTTATAAGTTTTGATTACCGCAATAGGTCGATTTTATTCAATAAATAGATTTTATGTTCTATTCTATTTTGTTAAGTAGGTACCTGTTACTTGTAGACAGGCCTGCACTGTCCTCCCATACTTAATAATACTGTAATTTGAAAACATTGTAAAAGACAATTTTTTTAAAAAGAGTAACCGTGGAGTTTCTTGCCGGTTTTTCTCCATAGGAAACGACCAATTAGAATCGTGCACCTAGCTTCTGACGTTTCATAAGTGCCCATGTAGGCTTATGTGAAATAAAATATTTTGAATTTTGAAATATTTTATTTCTTTATTTTTTCCTCACCTCCGCCTCTGCAGAGGCCCAGCTCTGCATTTCCGCCTCCGCTAAGGTGGCCTCCGTTACATCGCCTTTATTCCCGACAAGAAAAAACACACCTAGTTCTTTTTTTATTATTTTTTTATTATCTATTATAAATTTAGGGGCTTTTGGTCACAACACGACCATGCCAGCCCCATCATAACCTAATTCAATAAAAGCTTTACACTATTCAGATTTCAAAACCTTATATACTATTTTATAAAGTAAGATAGCTGCATTCGAGACAGGCTCTGATAATATGCTTTGAACAAAACCAACATCTATCAAATTAATTTTAAAGGTATTCATCAGCGCCTCTCTAGCAGCTCGGGTCCTGACGCACTCCACGAACAAGTGATGGACGTCCTCCATTGTATGACATTGTGTACAATTGAGGCTGTCACTTTTCCCCATTAAGTGTCGAAACTTGTTGAGTGGAACGTGTCCAGACCGTAGTCTATGCGCTATTTTTATAAACTTTCTATTAAGCTTAGTATCGGCAAACCAAGGAATACGAGGAGGTTCACATTGCAATGTCTTGTACCAAATTCACCCAGTTCTTAAAAACTTTAATAAACCAATAGATTTAATAAAGACGCACAATAGCAAGGTTCATTATCATTTTGCCCCCAAGATTAAGTATAAATAACGTTCACACAAATACCTCCAACATTATCTTGCGTTTATTTCACTCCGCATCCGTCGATAAACTAATAGAACATTCTATGTGTACAGGAATGTAATTAGCGCACAATTTTAGCCTGTCTCGCTTGAGATCAGTCAGTTATCCGTTGGATAAGGTGAGTTATAAATAAATCAGCAAGGAGACTTTATGTGGATGGCGATGTCAACTTGTGGGTCACAAAGGATGTTAATGTGCAGGGGAGGTACAGAAGTTTCATTATTTTTTAAGCAAAGTAAGATGGAAAGATATAGACAAAGAAGGGTCGGCGGTAGCCATAGTATCGATAACCGTTGAGGTAGTCGTTTTCTTCAGGAAAGACCGCAAATCGGCCTTCAACGGTATATGGAGCGACGATCTTCGTACGTTGGCTGATGACAGCTGGATGAGAATAAAAAAGGATCTAAGGACTGAAGAGGATTTCTTGCAATTATTTACAAATAAGTACATGAAACCACGGTAATGTTAGTGTCATTAGCAGATCGCAGTAGACTGCGACGACCCAATAGTCTTATCTACAGAACCTAGTAAACAGGATTGAATGCTCAACGAAGGTACCTACGCTCTCAAGTGGACTTGAGGTCCTGCTACCAGAGGCGAAGCGCGCTAACAACTCCATTCCTACCGGCTTCCCTTTGGAGGATCGAAAGAGTAACTTCACCTACCACCATTGAAAAAAGCACATTCAGTAACGTCTACCACTGCCTAATAATATATATTCCGACAACAACACAAATTGTTCTAAATAAGCCGGCGCCACAACGTGATAAACGTATTTGTATGACTATTTATAACTGAACAAATTCTTCTTCGGCTTCCCTCCTACGAAATGTCAAGCCTCGCCACTGCTGCTACGTTAGAATTATCACTCATTCAGAGCATGAGTGTGTAAGTATCAATTAGTGTGCATTAAATTCAACTTGTTCTCTACTATGACATGTGCCAATATCACGCCATACCTACCCTTCTGCCGATCCCCTGTCCGTGTCGGCCGCCGCCGGCGCCAGGCCAGGTCAGCTATGCGCACTGACCACATACCGATGACTTGCCTACATGATGATTACTGATCGACTTCCTTTGTTGTGATCAGTTCGATCAGTTTGTGATGTATGGCCGAATGTTTTGAATGTGAATCATTAGTATGCTTTGTCTGTTGCCAAGCGTGATGCGCGTGATCTCTGTTATGATTGGTATAATGCAAGGTGTAATTTGAAAATATACAAACACAACATAACACAACACATGCTACACAATTGTACTATAGGTATACCTCTGCCTAACCTTTCGGAGAATGGAGGCGTGATGTTATGTTTATGTAATGGGGTTGGCCGCTTAAAACTGTTGACAGATGGCGCTAGCATAGCGTTCCCCTGTCACGTTTGTTTTTCCATTTGTGTGTTTGGTTTTGTGATTTTTTTCATCAAAATACCAAGATGGATACTATGAAAAACGTACTCAACATAGCGAATAAGCGAGCTAAAGGCTGAACTGAAAAAACGAGGTGCTTCTTTACAAGGAAGAAAAGCAGATCTTATTGAAAGGTATAACCTTAAAATTCTACATCAAGCTTTTTTATTTATAAAATAGTTTTGTTTGTAGGAAGTACACATTTCGTAATACTTTTCGCCAACTCAAAAAGCCAAATTGGACATACAATTTCATCTGGAACACATAACAGTGAGTTCTATGATCATGATCTATTTCATGTAATTTGCTTAAAGATTGGAGCTTTACGACCAAAATTTCAATTTTGGGAACACTAGTGCTCAAAAAGATGATGACCCGATAATGCAGGTTCTTGATTCGAACACTTATTGGGATAATCAAATCAAATCAAAACTTCTTTATTAGGACAACAGAGATCCATAATGTTAGTAATACCTTATAGCTAGTGTTAGTAAGTGATTTATTAAAATTATTATTTTTATTTAAGTTTGAAGCACTTTGCACAGAAGATGACCAAGTAAGGTACAAGTTTCTCACTTGGCCATCCTCTCCACAAAATGCCTCAAAATGGGAGAATAGAAGCTCTCTGACACTGTTTTCAGAATGCTGTTGCTACTGGCCCGTGTTCTGGTTACTAATGATGTGATTTTTTTTCGAAAGACCGCATGAAAGCCGTCGGTTCGATTAAATGTAAACATTTCCGACGCACTACAGAAACGGGGCAGTCGCAAGAGCATTCTAAAAATATTATTGTATTGAACGCGCAAGACATCTAGCGACCTTTTGGTGTAGCTGATCCATAGACCCCCCGCGTACAGACCCTGACAATATGCCTTGAACAGTGTTATCTTGACCTGGTCGGTACAGCGGGAGAATCTACGTGCCAACATATTACCTCGGACCGCCAGTGCCCTACGCTCCCTCTCAATATCTACATTATCTTTAAGGTCGTAATAACAGCAGTACTACATTACCACCGCTTAACAAAATGCATATAAGGCAGTATTTTTGTTTGTAAATACTATTCTAGTCACTGCATAGCTATCGGAAATTGGCGTGCACCTATTTCTTTCTTTGGTTAAAGCTATAGCGTCACTTTGACAGTTGAAACTACACACATCAAAAATGTGTGAGGGTAACACCGCAATGGAGGATTATTATTTTAACTTTTTTGGATCGTTATTGATTCTTTTTATTTGAATAAAGAATTTTCTTTAAATTTTGTTTAAAAATAGAAAATCAACTGTCAATCAGGATTTCTAGAAAAGTGTGTAATAGCGTTTTTACAAAATCATTACATTTAATTGACAACATGAACATTGGTTAATTTCCCACAATTTGCAAAACAAAATATAGGGATAAGTTGTTAAACATAGGAATTCAATTAAGAAGCCAGTCTGGAAGTCTAGATTTGGTAAATATTAATTGGATATTTTTTATAGTTAAAAATGTACCTACTTGATTTCTAGACGATTATTATACCAAAATACTTACTCAAACTAGGAATCTATCTATGCTTTGTCAATAATCATTAGTGACCATTTGTTTCGATGATAATTATAGTAATGTACCTAGTTTCACTGGGAAAAGGTGGTCGTTATTGAAGGTTGATTTATTATTTATGACGTTCGGCAAGCGCTTCTGGGTTTATTACTGCATAAATAAAAGGTTTGTTGATTTTTGCAATGTATTATTAAACTAATTATTTATCTCTTTGATCATACATCTCGCCGCTTGCCACCATAGCAAATTGTTGATTACTATAAAGGCTGTGTTAGTCTACCTGTGCTGACCGACTGAAATTACTAGTCCACCTGTCTAGTTTTAATTACACTAATTAAAATACTAGCTGTTGACTGGGTTTCGTCTCTCCGACAAATTACCAGAGCAGGGGATTATTCTGCCAGTTTGATGCAGATAATTATAGACCAGAGAACTGTTGGCTTGTTCTTTCTGTCGACCGACCTCCTAGAGGTCGGTAACAATAGAAAGTAATTTGTGTCCTTAATATGACAGTTAAAGGTTTATTTATTTATATATACTTTATTGTACCTACACCAGATTATACATTACTTATAGATAAATTATAAACTACAAAACATACAATTGGCGGCCTTATCGCATACTGCGATCTCTTCCAGGCAACCTTGGAATGGACAGTGATTTTTTGGACATTAAATGGGGTTGTTCTTGGTGCAAATAAAAAGTATATAAGTACAATATACTATAATAGATACACAGATACACACATATGCTATATAATATATACATACATAGATACATAAATACTTTTTTTTTTGTGGATGGTTCCTTCTGTTGCCTGTGCCGGGGCCACGGTAACTCTTTCGAACATCCCGCAACCCTAGCTGGCATCGGCCCTAGCGGACCCCGTCAATAGTGCTGACATCTCTTTGAGGCGCGCGTGGAACACGACGCGCCGTCGACTCGGGCTTGTTCCTGGTCCTTACCGGTCGGCGAGCTACCCATTGCTCGCCGTCCGCAAGCCCGCGCCTACGGTGGCCGGGAATCGGCTGATACATAAATACTAAACATGCAAGCAACGAAAACAAAAGAAAATTTAATGCCATAATCTTTGATTATATTTATATCTTTGGCCATAATGAACTATGAATGCATGCAAGCCTTCTGAAATCCTCCTGGCTTCAAGTTCTTTAAAGAAGAACTCGCAGAATTTCAAGTTACCCATCTACTCGGTAGCAATCAATAATCACAAGGTACTTCTCCGAAAGAGCTCCTTTGCGGAGAGCTTTACTATCTTCTACTCAATGATATTGTATACAACATATCCGGGAATTAACCCACAACCTCTGAAGGGATCATTATGAACAACTTTTAAGGGACCAAACCTGAAATCGCAAAAAAAAATTATAATAATTGGTTTAGGTACATTAAGGTTTTGTTGTATACGAGGGAATTACAAAGTATGCATTATCAATTACATGGTGAAGGTGCAATTAATTGTTGGGCGAATCGCTGCTCTCCTAACTAGATCACTGAGTAATCTGTATTAAGATCTCACTCAACTCTTTTCTCTGTACTCAGAAAACCAGCTGTTCCCTACATTTTGACGAGTTATGCGAACATAAAAGTAGGTAACAGTAGATTTTTTTTGTCGCGATGATGAGTAGGGTACAATGACCCGTTAAGAGGCTGTGCGTTAATTTCGGGACACGTTGTATATAAAATATCATTGCTTCTACTGAATAAAAATTTTATTTTACTGACCGATATTGCTCTGCCTAAACCGCTGGAACTAGAAGCAGGAAATTTTGCACAAGAGATCCTTATGTAGCGAAAGTGAGCAGTAACGAAGCAGAGGATGAAAGTTTGTTTGAAACTTCTTCATTTTTGCCGATGAGAAATCCCATCGCGCGGGCTTGATATTATAGAAGAGTGTTTTGATAGATTAGTAGAGTTTCAAGAACTACCAAAAAATAGAGCTGTTCTTAAAAAGTAGCATTAATAAACATCACCGTACCGCCTTATTCGTAGTATCCCTATAATACATCAACAAACAAGGGGTTAAAGTTTTATTACCAAATAAAAAGCTTGTACGGAATTAACTTAGTTGCCCCCGCGACCACCCGAACCCTCGACAAATAGATCGGGTACAATCGGGTACCATAGGGATTTTAGGAGTACTTATTTTTTGGAATTTATTACAATTTTATGAAGTGAGTAATTTGGACACAATAAAAGAAAAGAAAGACAGGAAAAGTAATAATTGAGACTCACACAGAAAGATTAAACATACTTATTAATAGGACACAAACATTAAAACAACAGTATATAAAAAAGCAGTTTAAGGTATAACTATTATATTGCTAACTGACTGTGCCCCTCGACTTCGTTCGCGTGGAAGTTGTGAGATACACAATATACTATATAACAACCACATTTTAATAAAACTCCCTCGTCCCCCGACCCGCCGTGTTGCAACACACTATTACTTCATTTTCGCTTAGTTCTTTCCGTTTTTTTTTCTTTCTGCTCGGCTCCTAAGGGTCGTAGCGTGATGTTAAATAGCCTATAACTATCCTCGAAAATTGGGCTACCATATGCAAAAAGAATTTTTCAAATCCGACTTTTTTTCACAATTTCATGGGTTTTATTTTTTTTGCGCGGAACCCTAATTATTTTTTTAAAATAAAAGTAGCCTAAGTTACTCCCTGTAATATCAGCTATCTGCCAGTGAAACTCCCGTCAAAATCGGTTTAGCCGTTTCAGAGATTATTCGAAACAAACAGACAGACAAAAAATAAAAAAAATTGCTTTTTTGTTATAAGTACTGTATGTACGGTACACATTTAGTAAAAAGCTGTTATTTTGACATTACAAACAGACACTTTAATATAGATATAGATTGGTGTGGAAAAAGTGTGAAGATTCAGAAGATGTGGAAGAGATTTCATCATAATTGTGCCGATTCCAGAACTAAACTAACTAAACTTTATTGATCGAAGAAACTATCACCAAAATTCCTTACTTTTGGCTATGAGAACCTTAAAGCTATTCTGCAAAAAAATATCACTAAATTTAAAAATAATTTTGACAGAATTAAAATCAATTTGGCAATCGCGCGAATCTTTTTTACCCTAGCCTGTGATTTTTTTAGAGCCGGAGGCGCGCAGGGGGGGGGGGGGGGCAGCCTCGACGTGTTTTATATGGAATTTTTCAGTTTTTGTGTGGAAAATATGAAAAGTTATTACCCACATGTTGAGTTTTAGGGGTTCATGGCTTTTATAAAGGGGATCGAAATTTTCATAATTTTTAATGATAGAACACACCGTGTTCGAGATATAAGAAAAAGAAAATAAAAAAAGCTACAGTAGGGCAAAACTTGGGTAATCGGTGATAGTTTTGTTTTTTACTTGTAAAATTCGATTCATTGATCAGACTATTTTTTAAATTTACTGTGATATAGTAGACAAAATAAGTTTTGCTAACTTATATCTAAAAATGTGGCAAATACTATAATGATTGAAAAATGTACATTTATCAAGTCAGTAGTAACTTGGTAATAAAACACAATTATCTATCACCGAATAGCTGCATATCACGAATTAGCCAAGTTTTGCCCTACTGTTTTTGCACCTGAAGTCGAAGTGTTGGTGTGAATTTTAATTCATTCCAACTTATTTTATTCCACACCTTTTTAATCGCGATTAAAAATAATCAGATTTAGTTAGAAAATCTAAATTTTAGGTGAAAAACGTCAAAGTCAAAATAACAAAATTACCATTTTCACTACCTGCTGTGAATTAACTATCTCTGATGCTGTTTTCTTCAGGATTACAATGACATAGTAGACTGACACCTGCAAAGTAATTGTAAAAAACTGTTATTACACTTGTGTATTCGATCATACTTACGCAGCCGCCGGGCATCGCCCGCATCGTTACAAACTTAGTGACAAACAAACACGTGTTGTTATTAGGGGAACATGTGCGTGTACGCATCTCAACCATATCACTCGAAAATAAACCTTAAAATCTAATAAATGGGGTTTAATATGCCATCACTCTGTAAAAGATTGTAATGGTAATGAATTTTAAACTGTAACTGCAAGAAAATTGAGTTGAAAATTATTTGTTCATTTAATAAAAGCTGCGTAATAAGTTTTTCGTCTTTTATGCTTTTCATAACAAATAATACTTCAATTAATTTTTGGTAGCTCTCTTCAAATTTCAACCTTATTTTCACAGTAATAAGATTTAATATCTTTACATTATGTACTAAACTGCGTAGACGTTTAGATTTTCTTTGAAAAACTTAATAACTTGTTTTGTACTCTATTTTTTTTCTAATAAAGTTCAAAATGCTCTGGAAATGATTTTAGTAAGCCACGTGCGACGTAAGAAGGGTGTCATAATAGGGTAACCACTCAAGCGCATGCACTCGATGAATGTTGAGCTATTATTTATTTATTTATTTAATACTTCATGCACAGAAAAGTACAGAGGCGGACTTAATGCCATAGGCATTTTCTACCAGTCAACCTTTGGGTGATGCAGAGACAAACAGTGGTAGAGGTGCAATTATGAGAAATTTTGGAATACATATTTATTTAAATATAAAGATACACATATACCTATTACAAACTATAAATATAATAATATATACCTAATTATATATAAATAAGCGCAAATAAATATATACATAAATACACGAATATACTAAAACAAATAAGACAAACAATGGGAAAACGTTAACGTTGTGATGATACTGCCAGCTTCTTACGAATATGCTCACGAACTTTTATTTTAAAGGATAATCGGTTGGTAGCCATCCTGATTTCCAGGGGGAGCGCATTCCACAGAGAGATAGACTGAACGAAGAAGGAAGAGTGAATAAAGTCTGTGCGATGAGAGGGACATTGAAGAAGGCGATTATTTGATGAACGTAGATTTTTATTGTGGTTGGCACAAATGTACTGAAAGTGGGGGGCAAGATAACTAGGGGAAGTGGGAGAGTCAAGAAATGAAAACAAGGTGGTCAGCGCCCTTTGCTCTCTGCGCTGGCGTATAGGCAACCACTTAAGAAGCGACCGATGCGCAGAGACATGATCATATTTACGCAGATTGAAAACGAATCGAATGCAGTAATTGAGAAGACGGTCAAGTTTGTCGAGGAGATCTGCATTCAGGTCATAGTAGCACACATCACCATAATCGATGATAGGGAAAATTAAGGACTGCACAAGCATTGTCTTGGTTCTCGTTGGTAATAAATTTTTCAGTCGGTACAGAGCCCGCAATGTTCCAGTAACCTTCTGGCTGACCCTAGCGACTTGGATACGCCAGTTCAGGGTACTATCAATGTGCAAGCCTAGGTCCTTCACGTCAGTGCTAAATGGAACGATTGTACCATTGAAGATTGAGCTATTGTTGGTAGAATATTAATTGGAATATTTATTTAATTATTGAAGTAAGAATAATGTTGTTATTTTAATAACAGTAGAGTGTGCGATTTAGAAAAGTGCTAAGGAGCTGCACTTGTGTATGGAAATGATATAGGTATTATGTATTAAAAATAATCTTATTTAAAATAACAGTTCTATTCATTTTAGTCAATTTATTTAACTAATTTCATTGAAATATTGATTAAACGTAGGAAATGAGGCTGGAAGACGAAAACGTGTCCTTCACTCCAATTCAAATTAAGCAGTTTACACAAGGCTTAAGAATAGGACGAACACTAAACAACCTCTGCTTATAAAAGACAGACATCACCAAAAAACTGCTCCAATTTTCCAAATTAGGCTGTTCACAAAAAATCTAGCCCTCGCCATATGTGGAGCAATCTTTCAACGGGGCTATCGAACTCCCCTCGCTGTATTAAATCGGGTCAGAGGAACTCCACACATAATCATAACAAATCGAGGAGCATTGTCTGCCACTTGCTCGGTCATTGACTTCAGCATCAGATTAGATAAGCATACATGTGTGCTCTGACCCATATATGTACATAGATAAAGTTGCAGATGTTGACTTTGATATAATAAATGTAGATGTCTTATTAAGATGTTTAATGCAACAGTCTCGCGTCAATAGGGAATATGCATTTTTTTTTCTGAATCAGTAAAAGACGATAATATAAATCCAAGAAAAGTATTAAAGTCAAGTTCAACTACCTCAAAAAATGATTAAACTCCAACAATTTTTAATAAATATTTAAATAATGAAAAAGTTTTGAATTACATGCATGTTCTTTACTACTTATGACTAATCCTCTAGCTCAGTGGTGCAGCTACAATTATCGTTAGAGGGATGCTGAAGAAAAAATGGTTCAGATAACTCTAGATATCCTTAAAAATTAAAGCCCTGATAACTCGATGTAGTTCGGCTTCCTTAGTTACCTCTGAAGCAGTCCTGCTGCGAGGACCGGCTTATTTTGACACTGATGTTATATCGGAATTCTTAGTTTACACAAAAAATTGTAGGCATTTTTGTAATATTTTTAGTCTTATGATGTATTAAAGCTGGTATTAAATATATGTAATGTGATGTGATACACAGTTACACACACAGGTGTACCATATTATTTGGCAATAGTAGACACTAAGAAGAGTGTGTGTTCCGAAGTGAAGCCGATAGGAAACGGGTTGTATGAAGTCTGCGTCCCTGCTCTAGCTATCTCTATGTAGGGAAATTAACAAACGTGACTTTTTCCGCCACCGGACCACTGCTTTTCTGCCGAAAATTTAGGTAAAGTGAGTTAAAATGAGCTAAGTCAATAGTAAAGCCGGTTGCAGATCTAACTTACAGAGCTAACTTACTTAACCCGTATAGCTGAGGTAACTTTTCATACTTGTGTTAATAGTTTGTGGTCTGCACACAAGCATGAAAAATTGTCTCAGCTAAGCGAGCTAAACTTACCTTAGCTTAGCTCTAGCTGTGCAACTGGCTTTTGTGTTGGTTTTTTAGCATCAGCAGTGGAATGACAGATCACTTTGAAATGATACACCCTTTCAGTACGAATATTGCTGTATTTATATTCTCACACATATACAGACTTGGTACTACTTACTAATTAATTTAACAGTACAGACTTTAGACTTCTTAATGATAACCTGTTGGTTCCCAGGCTCGAAGAGAACTAAGCAAAACAGTGGCCACTTTCCCCTTTCGTTCGGTATCTGTCAAATGAGATACTTTTAAACTTCATGACTACACTGATATAAAAATCATTTGAGGCAAATCACATACTTTAAATTTTATATTTAGTATTTAAAATCACTACAAATCTTATTAATATTTGGAAATCATGACAACTTCAGCTAAGTTTTCACGGTGAGATTTCTACAGAATAGATCGCCTGGTGTGAATACAACCTTCTACAGGTACACAGGTACAGGTGTTTACAGGGTACTTTGGAATTGTCAAGGAGTCAGTAGGTAATTAATTGTTTTTAAGTTCAGTAGGGTTATTTTGTTTTGGTTGTAAAGAACTAAACTATAACAAATGGGATGACCAGTGGTGGCTCAGTGGTATAGGCCCTGACCTACGAGTTGTATGTAGGTCGTGAGTTCGAACCCAGGCAGCCACTTTGCTTGACGGGGTCCGCTAGGGCCGATGCCAGCTAGGGTTGCGGGCAGTGGCGTGCACAGAGATTTTAGACAGGGTATGCACAAGAAAAAAAACCTTACCAGTTTCAACTTGTTGTAGGTACCTACCCTAAGTGGGTTCCCAAATTCCCATCATATTTATTTAGCCAACAAATCTACAAGTTCCAGAAAATTGCCTTTCTAGATGTTTAAACGACAAGCTGGGTTCGTCATGACCACGGAATGCTAATTCTTGTTTACCTAGAAAACAAACTGCATCAATCAACCGTTTGAAAATGTTTCTATTTATTTCAACTTTCGCGTCGTGCCTTTCAATATCTAACTTTAACTGGCTATTCAAACTAGTCTCTATTCTTCCTTTACCAAAAGTTTGTAACTTTAAGCAGGATTCTAGATGTTTTTCAGAAGAATCATGCTTAGCAGCCGCTTTGTGAAAATTATTTAAATCTGAGTACCCGCTATAGGTCCAAACATTCTTTTTATCTTGATTAGTAAACAAAATGTAAGGGAAACAATACAAAGTGTTTGTGTGTACACAACCAGTTAGCCAGTAATAGTTATCATAAAACTTTTTATGAAAATAACGAGTAGTATTACCTTTTCTTTGAGTTAAATCTAACCCGGGTACACGCCTTCCCTTTGCAATCAACTTTTTCCTCAAAAGATAACTACGAAAACGCGGCGGATTTTAACTTATGTATACACACTTCGCCAGCACAGGTCTCACAGGTATAATTTTCCATATTTTACAATAAACTTGCTAAATAATTACTCGACAGTCAATCACTTGCGCCAAGAAAAACAATATGGCGAAAAAACTGCAATTTATTACATTACGAACTAATACGAAAGAATGAATTAGGTAGTCGGTCATTTGGTCAATCCGACTAAAAAAAGTCGACCCTCTACAATGCACAATTAAGCGGTGCTTTTACGGCTTCTCAATTTGGACGGGTTGCAATGTAAGCTATGCTTCTAAAACTCCAACACGCGCACACATTTTCACGCACACAGTCACACTTTTGCTGTGTACTACACGAGATGCGTTGTATGAAGAATAAGCAAGGCGTAGTAATGCTTTTGCCCACGGGAGCGCTGACTGCGCGGTGCGCGCGGCGGTGGATGTTCGCCGCTCCAACGAGTTAGTTCCAAAAAAAGTAATAGATGGCGCGTAAGCTAAATTACCGTGATTTTTTTTAATTATAGTTATTTATCATTGAGAGGGGCATGTATGTGTAGGACTACAGGGTATGCAGAGCTTATTTGCATGTATGGAGTGCACGCCACTGGTTGCGGGATGTTCGAAAGAGTTACCGTGGCCCCGGCACAGGCAACAGAAGGAACACGGGTGGGTTTTAGTCAGTAAAAGTCTGACACGCCCTCCCGCTCCGCCCAGAGCGGGAGAAGTCATTTGATGATTTCCCATCCACAAAAAAAAAAAAAGGCAGCCACTTTGTGAACTTAATTTCATCACTACTGCTCTCAAAACGGCGAAGGAAAACATCTTGAGGAAACCAGCATGTCCTAGAACCAAAAATTCGAAGACATGTGACATCTACCAACCCGCACTGAGCCCGCGTGGTGGATTACAGCCCACTCCCTCTCGAAGAGAGGAGGCCTGTGTCCCAGCAGTGGGAGTATTGTAGGATGATTATGCATGAGAATAATCCAAAGTACTGATGTTAGATTAATACAAACAGATATTAGCCCTATTTTTGGCATTACCAATTATAGGACAGCTATCGTTGGACTAATACCCCCTTATTAATAATTCGGAATAAATGCTATACTACCTTGAAAAATTTATTGTAAATCTGGAGTAAACACTGGATGTAACTTTACTACGCGGTTTATTAATAAAAGGGATAATGTATATCATTCTGTGATGCACTTAAAGTGATGGAATAATTGCGCTATAATTTCAGTAATTTATTGATATAAGTTGTGGCGCCGTTGCGTTGGTGGCCAGAAATAGACCACGCAAGTTGTTCCGTGTGTGTCGCAAGGCTAATTAAGAAACTATAAATAACACCAAATTATGAGTAAATCTTGTAGGGAAGATGCAAGTCGAGCTGAATTCGAATCTAGTCGGTCAGTTCCTAAATATTCAAAAGTTTAAAAGGGTCTTACGAATGTGAAGAAATCTTTAATTTTCCTATCGCTATTTACTATTACATACAATAATAAGAAAGCATGTTATGCGATGGCATGACTTGCCTTCTATTTCATAAGGGATAAGTGAATCCCTTACAGCCCTTCGGAGTCGCTAGTATTACACTATCAAGTTACTAACTTCAAAAACAAACAAAAAATTTACATTTTGAAAAGTTGTACCAAAACTGAACACATGAACATAACATTTATTATTATTTATAATGGGGGGCGAGTCTATTGCCATCAACCGGGCACTCATCCAGACTCCGGGCTGCTACTGGGAAATTCCTGACGGAAAAAACAAAAATGAAGTTTATAAAAGAAATGTCCCCTCTACCCTATATTCTATACTCAGATCCTTTATAGAGAGGGGACACCCGATATATTGAGCGATTGACAGCCGGATGTTGTCGCTTGTCCCGCTTTGTTGCTCGGAACGCTTAACGCTTGTGTAACGGGACACACACTGATCTCTTTGTGCTTTACGTCAAGCAAAAAGTATTGTAAGTATGCCTGGATTTAGCTACTAAGAAGCTCATGAAAGCAAGTCATTCATTAAAGGACATTGAATTTTGACCTAATTTACAGGGAGCTTTATGATAAAAAAGTGTCTAGAGTAGAACTCCATTCCTGCATTTGGATGTCTGACGCTAAGCAGTAGTTTCCAGTTTGAGAGGGCAATTACATGGTCATAAGGCTTTTTTTGTTTTGTCTCTGCGCGAGCGCAATCCAATGAAATGTCGACGTCCTGGTCAGTCGTAACTAACCATGTAATGCAGTATGTTCTGATACTTCCTGAAATCTGAAAACATCTCGCTAACTTTGGCACACCTATCCTGCCATCTGTGCCCCAGAAAATGCGTCGAAATAGCAACTTCTGCGCTGCCATCGTCGCGACGATGCCGTGGAAGTAGCGAAGTTGTGACCCAACAACATTTAGTACACTGTCGTGTCATCGACGTGACGAAGAACCACAAGAAGACCAGCTCTGAGATGATGATGGCATGTCACAGACGGACCGACATGGTAGGCATAGCAAGATGACATCTTGATCCGGAATCTTAGAACAATAGAGACAAAATAATTAATTATTAATCTCTAACTCTAATAATATCAACTTTTATGTATAACAATATTGATATTTTTTTGTGGGGCATTATTCAATACAATCAATCTAGTTTTTACAGTAACCGGCAGATGACGTCATTACATCCACCTTCCTCGTGTCTCGGATGTTTCAGCTGTCTATCACACATAGAACTAGACTTGTCACGTGGTTTGGCTTGTCAGTTTGAAGAGTATTAAAATAGCCCTGTTAAGATATTAATTTTTATAGCTTTGTTAATTTAGCCACTAAGAATAAAGTGATAAAGACTGTTACTCAAAATCATCAGCCTAGGTGGAGCGACGATCTTCGCAGGGTGGCTGGTAGCAGCTCGATGACAGTTGCCGAGAATTGAGTTTATTGGCGTGCGATTGGAGAGGCCTATGCAATGTCCAGCAGTACACTGTTGTAGGCTGATGGTGCTGTGTTTCGGTCTGAAGGGATGGGGGTACTAGTACATTGCAGCTATGCCTCTGGAATGGAAATGCACCTGAGATGCCTCTGGTGTTCAGTGACCAGGTGGACTGCTGCCGGTGATTTAAGGAGGTTATCTATCATTAGTTTGCAATTCAATAACATAACAACAATATTTGTAAATCAACAACCAGCTCATTAGCCTTGGATCGCAAGAGCTGGAAGTCATGGAGAGAGGCCTGTGTCCAGCAGTGGGATGATGCAGGCTAACAGTAACAACGAAATTTGTAGATGTATGAACGTAAACGAAGCGAAAGGAGTATGTAAGGATCGTAGCAGGTAGCGTTCTGTAGTTTCTGCCTACCCCTATGGGAACAAGGCGTGAGTTTATGTATGTGTTTGTGTAATATTTGTAAATAATCATAATCATAAATCTTTATTTATCTCAACATCATATTACAGGCACTAGTTAATAAAATGCACAATCTTAAATAGAGAAAGGTGTCTGAGGTAGGAGGGTCCTGAGTTACAGATCACCCGGCTCTCTTTTAAAGGACATGTTAATTTACAAAACAGTTAAAGTTAAGATATACTTAATAAATGATGCATCCCGATTCCTACATAGAACAAAATAATATTTCTGTGAGTTAAAATTTTTTCAAACCAATCCAGCAGTTCAAGGTCGCTCAGCGCGCTATGGAGCGAGCTATGCTTGGAGTTTCTTTGATGGATAAAATCAGGAATGAAGTTATCCGGAAAAGAACCGGAGTAACCGACATAGCCTGCAGAGTAAGCAAACTAAAGTGGCAGTGGGCTGGCCATGTTTGTCGAAGGAGGAGTGGAGACTACGTATCGGCAAGCGTAGTGTGGGACGCCCCCAGCTAGATGGACTGACGACCTTAAGAAGGTGGCTGGGACAGACTGGATGCGGAAGGCGGAGGACAGGGTGTTGTGGCGCAGCCTGGGAGAGGCCTATGTCCAGCAGTGGACTGCGATAGGCTGAGTTGATTCATTGATTGATTGAAGCCAGCAGTTTGCGATGAATGTACAGACAAACAAACAAACAGTAGGTTTCCTATCAAACTACGTTCTAGACCGTATAACCGAACTGACAATGGCCTTATGACCTTCTTGAAATAAGCGCGTTTTTGTGCGCAGTGTCATCATGTTGTGATCACATCATCGTCGTTACAAGCGTGTGCTGTGTTGAGCATGATTTAACATGATTTTGGTTCTAATAGACATTGTTTTTTCACCAGGATATGGTTATATCACGAATGGAGGAAACTCATTTAGGTAATGTTATTAATTTTGACAGAACAATATTTTCCGCATACAGAAGGTACTTTGCTTGGCGTAGCGACACATCTACCAAAATTTATGCGACATCAATTCTTCGTGTTTACGCCTGCAAAAGTTATAATCAGCAACATATCACGCCGAAATTACGTAGCGTAATTTGACAAGTCCGTCGCGTAGTTTTTGGCAGATGTGTCACTACGCTTACTCTGCAAGTAATGACGCTAATTTCAGTTCTTTTAAGTTTAAATATGATAAAACAAATTCAAAACGTAGGCACCTACTTAAAAGGTTAAGGTCGATTAATAAGGTGTTAGAATAGTTTTTGTCTCTCTCGGCATCTTTTGAAGACCCTCTTCACAAAACGTTTGACACGGGTTCAAGGAGTCAGGTGGGAAAAACATCCTCACATGTAGCTAGTACCAACACAAGTATGTGTGTAGGTACTTATGTCCTCCTGAAGGATTAGGTCAACGGATTTATTTGAAAAAAAAAAGGCTTGCAAATCTGGAAATCTGAAGGTAGAGGAGGGAGGAAGTGTCCACGACGTGCTGAGAAACGCCAAACCTAACCTTGCTGACAGACTAATCTGTTCACCACGGCATTTATTTGTTTGTGATGCCACGAGACAGAGTTTTGTTTTCTACTTTTAGTTTCTATCACCTACTCTAAAATTTAAATAAAAATAATAATTACACCACCGACGTATTATATTGACGTTGTTGTGGGGCTTGCGCGCTCCTGAACTCTAGGATGAAGAGCCAGACCAAGAGAGATACAGTAACCCCCAGGGCAGCATGTGGCGAGCTGTTGGGCAGTAGCGACCATACGGACTCTATCTTCCGGGAGAAGTCTTGTTCCTCATCTCTGGCTTGCTGGCTGGAGTAAACAGTGACGAGGTGTTCCTCCCACCTCATTCTTGCCTTCATTGGCCGGCTTGAGTGGAGATTCGCAAGAGTAAACAGGGCCCCGAGATTTATGTCAAAAGATTTTTTAAATAATAATAATTATATTTTCTACTTCATCAAATACTTGTTAAGCACGGCAGCTTTAGGATAGCTGAGGGTTGTCAAAAAATATTAAGGTTTCCAGTGTTCCCTTCAAAAATATTCCACACACCCAGATAATAAATTATGTTAGTAACAAAAAAGCTATAAAGCTCGACCTAGACCCGATTACGTTTATATCGCAATAACTCGGCCATCGTGTATCTTATAGTGGGCCAGCGTGGGCGACTGTGTACGGTGCTGAACTGCGTGCTTGAATGATTGTAATTGTAAACTTAGGTATTGGAGATAGCAAATAACTTAAAGCGTGAGATTTGGTGCCAAACACTTGAGGACTTTAAAGCCCAAGGTTGAAATTATAGAAGTTATTAAAAGGCATCGCGATTTTTCTAATATTTCCGAGTCATTGCCCTGAATGAGAAAATTCTTACGGTGTCCATAATAAAGCTGGAAGACCTTGTGAAGGCCGCAGGAATCCGCTGGATGCGGGAAGCACAGAACCGGTCGAAGTAGCGGTGCTTGGGGGAGATCTGTGTCCAGCAGTGGACGTCTTTCGGCTGAAATTATGACGATAAGAATAAGAATAAGAATAAGAATAATTTTATTCATAAGTTCACACATAAGTTGACATAAGTATAAATTACATAGAAGTTATATCATTACAAAGTTAAATATTAATATTATGAAGAAAATATTAAACTATGCCTAAAATAAATCTAGTGTATAACTTATATATAAGTATATTGGTTAAAGGCCTACTGAGTTCAATAGCGACCTGCCTGATGTAGGTTTATTCAAACCTGTGTTTCAGGCGATGACATAATAAAGGTTTTTTATTCTATTATATTACTTTTATAGGAGCTACAAGGTGTAATTGGAATCATAGAAACCTGAAAAGGGGTGATTATACTCATCATTATGACGAACTTTTACTATTGGACCAACCTTGAAATCGCGAAAATGTACGTAGCAGTTGTTTTTGCTTTTCGCGATTTCAGGTTTGGTTTTTTAGCTGTCATCATCATTGTTATATTAGCTCAATACTGGTCCACATCTATGGATGGATTGGTCTTTTGCATGCCATCTACCTCTGCCTGGGCCAGTCTCACCCTGGTTTTTATCGATATGCTTCCAGTCATCAACTCGTTATGCTACCAGACGTCTTATTTCCTTCTTCCTATTTTAGCCATTTGGTCCAGGTTCCATATAATAATAGTCAGTTGTGATCTACAAGGATATTTTTTCTATCACATCGACGGAAGTATCAAGTTCCTTTATTTCAAATGCTCATAAAATGTACAAGGACATCATCTGCTCACTTTTATACATGTCAACTAATGCAAATCACAGATTCTTTTATAAAAACGAACGTTTTTAAAATCCTCTTTACACATTAAAGTGTGATAGATTCTGTAAAAGTCGGACATACAAGAATAGTAAAGATTTAACGTGTACTTAACCTCAAAGTTATTTGTTTGCAAACCAAAGGACTTACTGTCGGTCACGTTAGTTAACGGTTCAAGGACTGAGGGGATGTGGTGAAAGTGATAGCGATTAGCGGGAAACGATATTTTGTTTGACAGTCTCGTTGGTCTAGTGGTCACAAGCGCTACTGCTAAGCATGAGGTCCTGGATTCGAGTCCCAGGCCGGGCAATGTGTTTTTCCATCAGCAATTTCTCAGTGGCCGCTCGGAGTCTAGATTTGTGCCTGGTTGATGGCAATAGGCTCGTTCCCTATTACATGGGTGTTAAACATAACTGGCGAAATGTGGGTGTTCTGTAGGCATATATCTGCCTAACCCTTCGGGAATTACAGGCGTGATGTTATGTTGTGATATTTTATATTAATTTAGTACTCAGCAGCTTTCAGGAGGAAAATAGAGAAAACGATTGTACTGTACAGGCAGTTCTTATAGGACCAGTTCCTGTTAATTGATTTTTCTTATAATATGTTATTTGTTCTATAGCTACAGAGTTTGTAGCATTGGATTAATAACATTGTTTCCTAAAACATTTCATATTTTGTCCATGTATATAACATAAGTCACATTTTCTTCTGCGGAAATCATTACTCTCCTGCCCTTATCCCAAATTCATTTGGTGTCGGCGCAATATGTCTTTTTCTTCCATACTTCTCTATTAGTCGTCATCTCGGTAGTCACTCCCTTTCTAGCCATATCATCTTTCACAC
Organism: Fissipunctia ypsillon; assembly: GCA_947568875.1. Taxonomy (NCBI): domain Eukaryota; kingdom Metazoa; phylum Arthropoda; class Insecta; order Lepidoptera; family Noctuidae; genus Fissipunctia; species Fissipunctia ypsillon. Next base: position 20,372,558 of record OX387662.1, read on the forward strand.
AGTCCATCCATCGTTTCTTCAGCCTTTCTCTACACTTATAATCATCTATAATCATACTCAATACTTTCCTCACGACATTTTCCTCATTCCTCCGCATCACATGCCCACACCATGACAACCGATTTCCGCGCTACTTTTTAGTCACCGGTGCCACTTTCAGACTTACTCTGTAACACCACACATCCCTCTTAGCATTCTCGTCTCAGCTGCATGCATTTTCTTCTGCGGACGGAGGTACAAATATGTACAAAGTAATTTTAAATGTCGCTTCACAAACTATGGGACACCTGCTGTCCTATCTAATATGCGGTTAACAGCGCTAAGCGCCACAACACTAAGCGCCAATTTAACTGATTGAACTGAACGCGATCAGCATATTTAAATTGCGTTCAAGAGCCGTCACTGTCAATATTCCACAACAATGATGACTTTGACAACTCCTGAACGCGGTTTATATGCGCTTATCGTGTTCAGTTTCATTGGTGAAATTCGCCTTTAGTCGTGATAGTCTTCAACAAACGAAGATTTTCCGAGCTTTTCTTTACAGCTTGTGTAGACGAGGTACAAAGTTGCGTCCGCTACCGCTTGCAGTGCCACCTCGCCCTAACAAAGTACAGTTGTGCCACTTGTATTTCTAATGTCCACTCAATTCGCACTCGCCGACAAACAAACATGTCACATATTGTCTAGAACTTGTCGTTGGTCTACAAAGTGTATTGTTTGAGCACTTTTAAGATGTTTGTACTATTACTACTTGTTTGTCTGTGGATTCTTTGTGAGATTGGCAAATTAATGTTGGTGTAATTTGACAAAAAGTGCGAATCTTTCTTTACTTCATACATCAGCCGGTTTTTTCTAAGTAAGCAGAAAATAAAAACCTGTACGTGTCACTTCTTGACGATCCTTGTAACAAACTTTTTAAGAGAGGAGTGATTAATTCTATCTTTAATTTTCGTTCCAAATGTTTTAATTTTTCCATGATTTTACTGATAGTGAAGACTGTAGTTACTTTCCTTCTTCTTTAAAGATAACATAACATAACATCACCCTGTGTTCCCCGAAGGGTTAGCCTCTGCCTAACCCTTCGAGGAATACAGGCGTGATAGTACCCCCACATGTCGCCAGTTATTTTTAAGTCCCATGTAGTAAGGGGCTATTTTTATCAACCGGGCATAAATCCAGACTCCAGGCTGCTACTGGGAGAGAGAGTTACCGTGGCCCCGGCACAGGCAACTAAAGGAACATGGGTGGGTCACAGTAAAAGTCTGTCACGCCCTCCCGCTTCGCCCAAAGCGGGAGAAGTCATTTGATGATTTCCCATCCAAAAAAAAAGTGGGCTACTGGGAAATTCCACATGGAAAAAAACCCACATACCACATCACACATTACAGAAGAATATAACAGTTCAATCACGGGTCGTCAGAAGCCCGAAAACCAAGTCGTAACTGGGTTGTGAAGGTCAGATAGGCAGTCGCTCCATGTAAAATACACTGGTATTCAGCTGCCTCCGGTTAGCCTAGAAGCCGACCCCAACATAGTTGGGGAAAGGCTAAGCCGATGATGATTATAATAGCTTAATCACTTGACATGAATACCAAGAACGTTTAGGGCAGTTCACATGCGCAAGTCAAACTCGACTGGGCACGCCACAATTGCGGCGATAAGTCCCCTCTTTGAGGAGTGGCTGGAGAGGCGCCACGGCGTCCTCACCTTCCGCCTGACGCAGGTCCTCACCGGACACGGGTGCTTCGGGAGGTACCTGTTCCGGATAAGGCGGGAGGAAACGCCCGGGTGTCACCACTGTGTGGATCGCCCGGAGGACACGGTGGAGCATACGGTGGAGGTCTGCCCGGCTTGGGCGGAGCACCGCCGTGTCCTCGCGGAAGCGATCGGCGGCGGCGATCTCTCGCGTCCGGCCCTGGTCCAGGCCATGGTACGGAGCGAAAGTGCATGGGAAGCCATTACCTCCTTCTGCGAAGCAGTAATGCTCGTGAAGGAGGAGGCGGGACGCGTGAGGGAGAGGCAAGCTTTGCGCCCTCACGCCCCTAGTCGCCGCAGGAGACGCCCTGGGCGTCGAGAATTGGCAGCCGATTCCCGGCCACTGTAGGCGCGGGCTTGCGGACGGCGAGCAATGGGTAGCTCGCCGACCGGTAAGGACCAAGCCCGAGTCGACGGCGCGTCGTGTTCCACGCGCGCCTCAAAGAGATGTCAGCACTATTGACGGGGTCCGCTAGGGCCGATGCCAGCTAGGGTTGCGGGATGTTCGAAAGAGTTACCGTGGCCCCGGCACAGGCAACAGAAGGAACACGGGTGGGTTTTAGTCAGTAAAAGTCTGACACGCCCTCCCGACCCGCCCAGAGCGGGAGAAGTCATTTGATGATTTCCCATCCACAAAAATAAAAATAAAAAAAGTCAAACTCGACCTTTTCAAATCTCCTTCGCGCATACCTCCATACATTAGCATATCTATCAAATAGTAGGATTGCAAACCGATTGAATGATACCAGCTCATTACTATCCACTAGATAAGTCAGAGGTCATGCGTTATAGATCGGTTGCGACAATGGTAATAGCTCACTTTCCAATTGAGATGATGTATGCACAAGTGATGGATGAGATGAGGTATTGGCACTGATGATGTGGTGCAATTACGTGTAGGAGGTGATAGTTGCTATCGCTATTGTCTATGATAGTAAAAAGCTATCACTCGGGCAATGCTATGCCCCATGTGAAAAAACTAACCCTCGGTTTAACTTTATGAGATTATTTTTAATCAAAACTCAGGGCTACGTATAGAATTCCTTTGAATTCAAATCTAAAATTAGGTAGATTGTTAAAATATTTGCACAGTGCAGAATAAAACCCTGGACTCACAACTCAGAAAACTAATTTCCAGCTGAGTGCCTTAATCTAAGTGCAACTACTTTATGTGAGTATAATTTACGATTATGATTGATTTAATTGCTTCAAGTATAACTAATTAACAGAAATCTATATTCAAATAAGACTGCAGCTGCATTCAGCTGGTGGACAGTCAACCGCACTTCCATGTTAACAATTTGACATTGACAGCAGGAACCGAAAACCTTTATAAATTACGGTACAGGTATTTTGGGTACCTCTACGACTAAGGTTACCGCTATCAGGGTAACCAAGAAGAAAAAACATGTTTGCCCTATTTAGGTTACCGTTTTAATACCGGTTACCGAAAAGGACCTTTATTACGAGAAAGAAACGGAATATCGCCAGCCAGCCAGGGCCGTGATTGAGCGGCGTTCGTCGGCGCGCGGGTTGACTCGAGACTCTTTGACACACATACAGCGATGCGTGCCCTTTGACTAATGCTGACGGGCAGGTGTAAGATAGAGGTAATTTTTATTTCAGTTACCGGTATTATTACCGGTCTTATTCAATTTAAAGATTAAGGTACCCTTTAAAAATACCTGCATTGATCATACCGGTTTCGGTCCCTGATTGACAGCGCCTTTATTTTGTAGCAGTAAGAGCGCGTTTCGTAGTGATGTGTGGTTGACTGTACATAATATGGACTGCATTCTGTAAAACAAATATTTTGGTAACACGCCATTGTAATAAGTTTTGAGTGTTATGACAATGCAAACGGCTGTGACTCACGAGACGTGATTCATAATGCCAGTCAAAATATTTGCTTTATTTGATGTAGACTGAAACAGTTGCTGGGGGCTTACAGACGGCTTTAGAGGTTGTCGGGGAGTTGACCAGTTGGTTGGAAAGATTTCATAGAAAAACGTTCAACTGACTGTATTTTCATTCAAAGTATTCTTTCAAGTACAATTTGTTGTTCCTTTTCTTACTACTTTTCTGAATTTTACATAATAATATCCCGATTTTTTTTTCACTGTGTTTTTATCATTTGTATTTGTATGGATTAATTTTGATATGAAATAAACTGATTAATTTAATTTACATATCCCGATGTAGAATGTTTTCCCTTTTATTTTTTCTTACCTATCGAATCTCGGATTTGCTTTCCATGATTTGATAAAGTACCTACTAGTGACCTGGCTATAGCTTCGCACTGGTGCAATCTTCTAATAAATCTTCACGTCAATACATTAAGATTTCAGTGCGTTGTCTAAGTTAAATAATAATGTATTACTTACTCACATAAATCTTCCGGAATAAATTCTCTAAATGATGACCCGCATCAAAATCCATTTGAACTAAGCGGTCACACAGACAGACAGATTCCTAAAATGGGGTTGTATCACTGTTCTACTGAAACTCATACAGACAGACAGATTCCTAAAATGGGGTTGTATCACTGTTCTACTGAAACTCATAGAAACTGCTTAGCAATAAAGAAATCACTTGCCATCCCTTTCAAAACCAACACGTAATCAAACCCAAACTCTAGTCCACTACCAGATGGGTCAAAATCTAAATTATTTCTAAACTTGTGACTAAAGCCCCACTGGTACTCGACCCGTGGGAACGGTTGCAATTATTTAGTTCAGTTTGTTCTATTGTCGTGACGGCTATCTAAAGAACGGATGCTTAATGTATTCTTAAGCCTTATTATCTTGAAGGTGGGGTTCAGGTGCTGAATGGAATGTCTTGACATTTCTAGTGACTGTTTACATGTTAATGTGGACTGATTTGGTTTAGTGTTCGAGGTAGGCTGGAGATTTAAAATGCTGCAACGTTCAAGAGTTCTAAATCATTTTGGTGCAAAGAGATTTTCAATTTCATGTGTAGTTTTGAGGCTTATCTCTTTCGTAGGAGAATCCTCATGGATGCCCGCTGCCTGTAGACAACAGAAATTTATGCCGGAATACAACAGACTAAAATCCCATAGTATTGCTTCTGCTATAATAAGGGATGCAGGATTTCCTCGTGCATGTCCCTTGCCATAGGCATTTTCTCACATCATCATCTGCCTAGCCTTTTCCCAACTATGTTAGGGTCGGCTTCCAGTCTAACCGGGTGCAGTTGAACACAAATAATTTGCATGGAGCCTATCAGACCTCGGGGTATTTTCCCTGCAGTGGGATAATAATTACAGGCTGATTGATACTTATTTAGAACTAGCTGCGCCCCACGGATTCACCCGCATACGTCTCGATTCCGTGGAAATATCGGAATAAAAAGAATTCTATGTCCTAACCCAGGTCATGGTCTACCCATGTGCCAAATTTCATCAAAATCCGTTCAGCCGTATTAGCGTGAAAGCGTAACAAACAGACAAACAAACTCATTATAGGATTTTTAATATTAGTTAGAATAGGATTAGGTTGGTCTGAAGTCGTAGAACCGGATGCTGAGATTTATTAATTTATTTTTTTTGAGAAAATAATCTTTAGATAGGATTAAGTAGATAGATTTAACACTTACGTAACCAATTAAAATGTCACGAAAAATAACAAAGAACTCTTTGACGTCTCGATTCTTTCTAATCCCCGGGCGACATTACTACGCGAAAATACGCAAACCTTATATTGATGTTTTGACAAAAGTCCTATTAATAATGGTTTGGTAAAAGTGGCATTGCGCACAATCGCCGCGGGCGGCCATTACGCGAAATGACTATTTGATTGATCACATAGGTTTATCGAGATATATCAATATTTCACTGTGGTACATTGCATTAGAGTAATATGAAATTAAATATTATATCTAACTGTGAATTATGTATGTGCGTATGTTTCGTGGGTTCACTGCGTAGGTGAAAGTTAACAGTTGTGTAAGGCAGAAAAATTGTCGCCTTGACATTATTTTCTTGACCTTGAAAGTGTGACAGTGTTTTCTGGGTTTTGGACCCACAAACACAAATATTACTTTAGAAGTGGGTTATAAATGTACCGATCTGTGAGATAGTCCAACTTTGCCTCTGAAATTTTGGCAACACAAACCCTTTCCAGGCTTTTCATCGGCATCAGTACCAACCGGTCGACATGCTTACCTGTTTTACTGGCTTCCTAGTATTTTAGATAAAGCCGAAAAGCAGCACAATAAATGTCGTCCATACTAATATTATAAATTCGAAAGTAACTATGTCTGTATGTTATCTTTTCACGCCTAAACCACTGAACGGATTTCAATAAAATTTGGCAAGGAGATAGATATGGCTACTTTTTGTCTCTGAACGCGATAAACTCAAAAACTACAGAACTGATTTTTATACGGTTTTTACCAATAGACGGAGTGATTCATGAGGAAGGTTTAGATGTATAATTCATTAACGTTTTGTGTAAATTAGCTGAAATATAACAATGATTGTTGATGATGTCGGAAAAAATCATGCCGACTGGGAGCTTTACTAGGCGTGCGCTATATGAAAACAACGTATTACGGAATTATTATCTACATCGTTGACTTGGATTAACACATAGGGTACTTTTAATCCCAGTAGTACGTTCCCGTGGGATATTTTCCGACATCCACGCGGGCGAAGCCGCGGGCAAAAGCTAGTACCAAATAAAAGTGATGTTTATGGGTTCCGTTTTTCCTTTCAAGGTACGGAACCCTATAAATGATCTTCTCTTGTATATCAGCTCGAACTATTTGAGGATAGCGTAGTATGCCAGCAAGATAGCAGCGGGTCTGGCTGCCTAGGTCGCACCAGCGTTGGAATATTTTCGTAGGTTTTGCCTCTTCTAAAGGCTATCTCAATACACCGCAGAAATATGAATGAAACACCTAACTGCTGTCCAGGCCGAACGAATACCGGACTGCAAGGAAGTCGCGCTAATGTGCGCCACACGACAGGTATTAATGGGGCTGGCAGACGGCCAGGCAGTGGCGCTATGTGCTGTAGGTACGGAAGTACTTGCCTTGTTACACGAATATGTCCATTTATATGGCACGCTTACTACATGCCTACTGTATGAATACATAGGCAATTTATTTTATAAAACTTATCAATAGTACCTTAAGAGGTCATATGGGATGGCATAATAATTTCACAAATCGGTTGCGAGCATTCAGGCAAAACGCACAAAAAGCCACGAGTCTCCTTATTTTGAGGCAACTCCTCCTTGTTTATACCTTTAACTGTCATGATACGAGATTGTTACCGACCACTAAAGCCGGTCGATCGACAGCTGAGGGGCGTAGTGCTAGCAATATGCTCTGCAGTCTCAAAGATAAGCCATCATAGGTGCCAGTTGGGGTGGGATCTTGTTACCATTATCAGAGCCCAAACTTCTACTGCTCAAACTCAATCTTAAAACATTCATTCCAATAAAACCATTTACAGACACTTTTGAAATGTCAAAGAGTCGGTCAGTCAGAAAGTTGAAGCTAGTTACCCATTCCAAAGCGTAGTAGGTTCCTATGGATAAAACAGGCAAGAAACTTCATGGACACTCTTTTAAATCAAAATTTATTACAAATGCTGACAATGGACTTCAAATGGCAGAAGTAGATATATGCATATATCCATTTTGGAAATATGCTAAGCTTGAAAGATATAGTGATAGTAGCAGTACGTCGATAAAGGCAGGAGTCAGAATAAAACGGTGGCACTGTGTCAATAAACGATCACCCATCACTCATCTAAAAGGACCAAGCACAGCTTAACCTCCCAAAACGACCGTAGTAGTAATTTAACTCACACACCACATCAATGATATCGCGTGAACATTACGACAGGTATTAATGGGGCTGGCAGAGAGCCAGGTCAGCGGCGCTATGCCGAGTATGCTAGTACATTAAATGGTCAATGACTCCTATTATATCTAGGAGTTGAGATAGGTCAGGGTACGATTTTAGTAAGTATGACGAATTTTTGCCATATATTTAAATAAATAAAAACTTTACTGTTCAAGAGAGCATTACAGAATTGAACTAGCACTAGCCTCCACACTAGGATTCCCTGTGTCGTGGAGACTAAGTAGTCTCCTTCTTGCAAGATTATTAGGTATATAGTGGGTAGGTTCATACATAGCATCGGTCGATAACATTCCTGAGGCGGCAATAATCGAATGTTCTTTCAACACAGAAAAAAAAACATCTATAACATATTTCTTAGGTGTATTAAAAAAGTGTATTGTTTACGTGTGTGGTGTAGGTCAGAATCAGAATCAGAATCAGAATTATTTATTTGTAAAACATAGGTTACAGGTCAAGGTCTTATATAATTATAATATGTTGCGCTATGTTCTGTCTTGATGACATACAAATTTTAGTGACGACTATTTAAAATAATGACAACAACAAAAAAAGAAAAACACTTTAAAAAATAAACAAAAAAATATCGAGACAAAAGAAGATACATGCATGCAATATATTAGATTATTAATAGGTACAATATTTACAGTGTTTTATCATTTAAGTAATCATCTAGGGCATAGTAACATTTCTCAACTAATAATTTATGAAAACACTTTTTGAATTTTTTTAATGGCATGCTTCTTATGATATCGGGTACTTTATTGTAAATTTTGGGAGCACCAAAGAAGCTCTTTTTCATTAGTGACGTATTGCATTTTGTCGTACATAATAACGTAGGTGTGTGATGAATGAGTGAGTTAAGGTGGGTTTAAACCAAATGAAGACAGAACCAGAGGAAGGGGAAGAGCGTGTGTGTGTGTGTGTTAGCTAATCATAGCTGGCCATTACCTACAGAAAATGACTTAGTGACTTTCGACTGGTCTAATATCAAATTCTTTCTTTCTCACTGAACCCAGAACGTCAAAGTCAGCAACCGTTGATGCGACCACACTAAGCAGGCTAAAAATATGAAAGGCATAACTTAGTTAAATTATTTTTAGTTATTCAATCATTAAACACAAAATATTGCTGACAAGCGTTGGACATACATTTTTCCCAAGTTACGCCACTTCTGGTTCTCAGTTTTCTGCAACTAGACCACACCTGCTGCCTTCTTCAAACGGTCAGTCCACGCAACTTAGAGCGTCCCACATTTCATTTATAATTTAGCTAGCACAATGCCACTTCAACTTGATTACATAAGCTATGTGTGTGTGTGTGTACATTTCAGTTCTTTTTCACATATTTTCTTTTCTAATCTTATTCTTTCCTTCAAGCATAGCAACGAGCAAACATAGTTAACCATTAATGAATGTCTGGAATACTTACCAAACCCCTATCTGATGGTCCCATGAACAAGTCAGGACAGGTACTCAGCTGGTTGGCAAATCGCCAGGTCGCAGGCGCTAAACGAGAGCGCTATGCGTCCGCGCATAACATAAATACTAAGCGGTCAACGAAGCGTCTGCTGTTGAGAGATTCCCACCGTGAAGGAACCAGGCAGGGCAAATTATTACTATTAATTGGCAGGGCCAATTAATAGTAATAATCAAATAATTTACTTTTCAGAAATATATTATATATTTTCATTACAATAAATGAACTTACATAAAATTGATTGTCTTAAGTATTTGTTTTAGTATATTTATGTGTACTTATTTATAGTTTTTGATAGGTATATGTATGTATTTATATTTAAATAGATATTTATTCCTCAATTCTTGCTATAACACCTACCACTGTTTGTCTCTGCATCACCCAAAGGTTGACTGGTAGAAAATGCCTATGGCACTAAGTCCGCCTCTGTACATTTGTGTGCTTGAAGTATTAAATAAATAAATAATTCTCAGAATTTATATTGGTTCTTTCATCTTAAATTCAACAAATGATTTCATAAGTCATTTTAGTTCAGTAATCGTGTCTCAAAAAGTTGTGAAACTCGCCTGCCTGCACTACCTGGACCATTTAGTAAAGAAATCCTCAGTAGCGGCCTGGTGCCTGGATGTGTGCCCAGGGCCGTAGTTGATCGCAATGGGTTCAAGCTTACTCCCAATTACAAGGCACTGCTAAAACAGGGTTCACTAAACATCACATGAAATACATTGTGGGTGTGTAGATATGTGTTTTATGTTGGCAGTCAGATTGGCGACTCATGTTTTATTAGCAGTCATTGCAGGAGAACGTTTCTGTCCATGCTCGTAAATGTTTTCTCTTTTACCGTACCCTTGGATGGACAGGGCCTTTTCTTTGCTTGGTACCTACCACTGTTCGAGCAACCCATCAGAATCTTATTTATTAGTAGCACTGCATAGTCATCTCTTCGTCAGAAAAACACATTACCAGTCTTCACGGCAGCGTGTAAAGCAGGATTGGCAGTGGGCCAGGTGTTAGTAACGAGGTGCGAGGCATGCACGTTATGCGCTAACGCCCGGCCAGTGACCGACTGTTATGCAATTAACTGAGTACATACATAAATTCACGCCTTTTCCCCATGGGAGTAGGCAGAAACTATATAACGCCTTCTGCTGCGATCCTTACATACACCTAACCTTTCTGAAGAACATCACTGATAAGGTCACTATATGTCCTTCCAGGGTGTGCCCTCCCAGTATTAATGTAAGTCTGAAACTGAGCAAGCGTGGTGATCAATGCTCATGTCTTCTTTGTATGAGAAAAGGCCTTTGCCCTGCAGTGGAACAGTAATAGGCTGGTATTATAACAGATAATTGTAAGAAGAGCTCGTGGCTCAGTAACAACAGCCACATGGGTCGATCCATCAGGTTAAGCTACGCTTGCCGGGGTTGGTCCGTGGATGTGTGACCATCTTTACATAGCAAGACCCCTCCGTGCCTTGGAAAGCACTTTGAGCTGTTGGTCCCGGCTGTCATTCGTGGATCTTTGACAGTCGTTACGGGTCGTCAGATGCCCGAAAGTCTGACAACCAGTCTTACCAAGGGGTATCGTATTACCCAGTTCCTGGGTTGTAGAGGTCCGATAGACAGTCGCTCCATGTAAAATACTGGTATTCAGCTGCATCCGGTTAGACTGGAAGTTGACCCCAACATAGCTGGGAAAAGGCAGGCAGATTGATTATAACAGATAATTCTGATTGAAAGTTTCGGGTCAGGGTGTTTAAGCATTCTACAGTGTATGCCAGGTATTAAATCTGCAAGAGCATTATAACATTGTTATATAAATGTGGAAGTTTGTTATTAGCAATTGTTACTTGTCATTATCTCGTTACCATTTATGTGTCTGTAAGCTTTCATTAAATTGTAAAAAAAATAAAAAATTAAATAATAAGAGCCACTCAAGACGTATCTAGGCATGTATACAAAAAAAAAACCGGCCAAAATTAGCACTTTAAAGCTTAATATTTCAGAAACGGATCCCTTAATCGAAAAATTGTTTTCAAAAAGGCAAATATTTATGAAAGACCTATCCAACAACACTCCACACCAAGGGGTAGAGGAGGAAAATTAAGCATCTCCACTTTACGTGACCAGGAGTACCCTAAAAAACATTTTTTTCATGATTTTATTTTACCACTTTGTCGGCGTGATTAATATGCATATTCATGCCGAATTGTAGCTTTCTAGTACTAAGAGTCTCTGAGCTAGGCTGCGGACGGACGGACGAACGGACGTACGGACGGACATGGCAAAACTATAAGGGTTCCTTGTTGACTACGGAACCCTAAACATGGTTTTGATGGCTTAAAGTTACATGAAAATTACGCTTTGACCTTATATTACATTCTACTTCCTATCTTTTCTCGTTTATTTACTTTAGTTACTTTAAGTAATATTTACTTTATTTTTCTGCATTTATTTCCTTACTAAGTATGTATTACTTACGTAAAAAATAGTGCCTATAAACTTAGTAGCATTTTCAGACGCTGAAAACTAGATGGCCCTTATTTCTTGCCAAGCGCAAGTTACAGAGGTTATATTTACTACGATTATTTACAGCAGTATACGTTTATGCAGAATAAACAATTTTTCTTTCAACGGTTTAACAGTCTTGTGTGTGCAGCGGAAATTATTGTCTGATTTAATATTCAATTAAGAAGATAAGCTCTATTCTGTGAAGCACTCAAATCTTACACGTAACTATTAGTAAAAACATCGTTAATCATGTAACAGATAAGAGAATGCGATAATAATGGGGAAATCCGTGGGGAAGTGAGACACAGTGCTAGTGCGCGTGTGGGTGTGTGTGTGTGTGAGAATTTTCACGGAAATGCTCACTGAAGCTATAGAGTTATGAGTTTTACTGCATTGCGTGAATTTGTATGCGATTTCTCTTACCTTTCGTTCATGTTATAGCGTGATGATGATTACATATAGATAAAGGTGTTAGAATAGACTTGTTTCCTTGTTCACTGAAATACTACTGTAGCGACCTCTAGGTTGTAAGGTTGTTGTGTTAAATGTAGGTGTTGTGTTTGTATATTTAATTGTTAATTTAATTTTTAATATATATTTAGTAACTAAAAAATATGTAGATTTATATGTGTACTTAATTATCGCATTTTACCCTGTAAGCTCGCCGTCCGGTAAGGACCAAGCCCGAGTCGACGGCGCGTCGTGTTCCACGCGCGCCTCAAAGAGATGTCAGCACTATTGACGGGGTCCGCTAGGGCCGATGCCAGCTAGGGTTGCGGGATGTTCGAAAGAGTTACCGTGGCCCCGGCACAGGCAACAGAAGGAACACGGGTGGGTTTTAGTCAGTAAAAGTCTGACACGCCCTCCCGCTCCGCCCAGAGCGGGAGAAGTCATTTGATGATTTCCCATCCACAAAAAAAAAAAAAAAAAGGTAACCTGTAGAGATAAGGTAAAGGTTTAAGGTGTTCTAATAATAAATAAACAAATATTTTAATCATGTTGTGATGTAATAGAGCTAGTTATATCTAGCCAAACAGTGCTTGCATGTTTGTTCAATAATAGATTATACTGATCCAGCTATAATTCTGAAATAATATTAAATCGGTCTTGTCTGACCAGCCTGATTTTTAGCTGTTTTAGATTCCTTTAATGAGCCTATTTCTAACCACGATTAAATATAGGTACTAATTATTAATGAACCCGTATCCTTTTTATAAAATAGGAGCTCATGGCTAAGAGAGGAGCTCATGGCTAAGTAATAACCACACGCCACACGGGTCGATCCATCAGGTTAAGCTACGCTTGCCGGGGTTGGTTCGTGGATGGGTGACCATCTTTACATACCGAGACTCCTCCGTGCCTCGGAAAGCACGTTAAGCCATTGGTAGCGGCTGTCATTCGTGGATCTTTGACAGTCGTTACGGGTCGTCAGAAGCCCGAAAGTCTGACAACCAGTCTTACCAAGGGGTATCGTATTACCCAGTTACTGGGTTGTGGAGGTCAGATAGGCAGTCGCTCCATGTAAAATACTGGTATTCAGCTGCGTCCGGTTAGACTGGAAGCCGACCCCAACATATGTAGTTGGGAAAAGGCTAGGCAGATGATGATGATCCTTTTTATAAAATAATCCTTTCCAAACTAGGTACTTTCAAAATTGAACTCGACTATAATTTCGCGCTTCCGTGAGCTCATCCTAATTTATTAGTCAACAGCTGCATGGCCCACTCATTTCAGAGTTCACATGCAATGTAATATGCCCGTTTGATGGAAATTAATAGTTTCCCGACAGCCGAGCTAAAGGGTACATGGAATTATATTATTATAGGTATTCTGCGTTCCTAATGTTTAGCAATAGAAGATAAACTAAGTTAAAATGTGACTGGGCAAGTCCAAAGTTACCGATAAGGCTTGACTAAAAATTACCTGAAATCTTAGACGAAAATCAGGCTTTTTAATTTTCAACTTTAATATCGATATGAAAATATTAGTTAATTCCTTATTTGAGGTTTGAGGACCGATGGCCGGTGGAGCAGACGAGTCCTGGAGTGGAGATCACGTATCGGCAAGCGTAGTGTGGGACGCCCCTCAGCTAGATGAACCGACGACCTTAAGAAGGTGGCTGGGACAGACTGGATGCGAAAGGCGGAGGACAGGGTGTTGTGGCGCAGATTGGGAGAGGCCTATGTCCAGCAGTGGACTGCGATAGGCTGAGTTGATATTTGAGGCTACAAAGTTATACAAACATTTAAGTTAACATGGACTTTGGCCGAAGAAAAGACGGCAAGTATTATTTGTATAATCATGGACACATTTATTACAGGGTACAAATAACTTTTTCCACACCAAGGTTTTCTTCATACCGAGTTACATTGTGGCGGAAGAACTTTTTAATACATTTGGCGTAGCGTCGTCGGTATGTCCGCCCGCCCGCCCTGTTCTGTGTATTACTCACCGCCCGCCCGCCCTACTTATTACCACGAACTTTCAACGCGTAAATGTTTAATAACAGCTTTCTTTTAACTAGTATTTAATCGATTTTCTAGCTTGCGGTGCTTTGACTCATTGTTTTGTAGACGTCCTTCTAGATAAGTAGTACCCTTGTTCGAGTTTCGAGACGAAGGAAAATGTGTCCGTGAATTTCAAGACACTGTGAGTGTTAATTAATTTGAAAATAAAGGAGAAAGCAGTTTTCAGTAAAGGGGTTTCACTCACAATACTTTTGATAATCCAGTAAATTAGATAATGGAATGCATTTGACTACAACACACTTTTTGAACATCTTCATTCATGACGGCAGCAGGAGCCACAGTTGTACAACTGGAATATTAGTCAAGGTTCATTTATTTATTTCCTAGCTGTTCCTCGCGACTTCGTCTATGTGTATTTTGTATTTCATCACATTGACATGAATATTTACTTTGTAAAATGTAATATTATTTTAATTACTGTGAATGTGAAGACTATGTGGGTCCTTGTTTTTTTCTTTTCTCTCAGCTTTAATCATAGTTTGCCAGTTTGAGTAAATTATGCGGCCTACCCAAATGTCCTTTCTTTGGTATTGTTCGTCGAATCGTTGAGCTCCTTAACTTTTATGTTGAGCTGTACGATTACTGACAGATGCTTGCACTGACTGGACAGGTCCACTCAATCTGTGTGGTTCTTTCCTCAAAAGACCATTTCAGACACCAACCTACATGGTCTTCACATGATCTGACCAAGATTATGTCTGGACTTTAAAAGAGACTGTGACCTCTGAGTTTGTTTCGGCCTTTCTTCTCAGAGTAGTCAGATAGGAAACGCCGGCCTCATCTAGTTTAAAAAAAAAAAAAAAATGTTCGACATGTAAAAGTGTTTGTATAAACCTACTTACAGAAATAAAATCATTTATCATTTTTTCATTCAAATATCCAGGATGTAAAGTAGCCTATGTTCTTCTCCAGGTTCCAGGCTATCTATCTGTCACAACTGTCGGTGTCACCCTGTGTAAACTTTCTACATTTTTGTTTCTGATGACTGTTTCTGACGGCCTTATACAAGGTGTAACTTAAATAACGCACAACCAGTTAAGGAGTCATTGTACTCATCATTATGAACAACTTTTAATAGGGGACCGAACCGGAAATCGCGAAACAAAAGTAGCTGTTTTCATAACTCGTCAAAATGTAGGGAACAGCTGTTTTTTTGAGTAATATCAAAAGTAAAGGTACTAAATTCTGAAAAATATATAAATAAACTAGCGACCCGCCCCGGCTTCACACGGGTGGAGTTTAGAAAAAAAAAGAGGTGAACTCACCAATAAATACACACTATTGTCGTATATTAAACATTTAATTTGCAACAAAAGTTATTGAGGTCAATAATCGAGATGAAAATATCTTTTCTTTTAAGTTGGACCAAATTACACATAGTGACCAAATTTCATCAAGATCGGTTCAGTAGTTTCGAAGTTCATTCAGGACATACATCGTGATACGAAATTTTTATATAAATGAGATAAGATAATAAATATCTGTAATTTATGGTGTATGTAATAAATAGTATATTCTATCCAGTGGTTGAGGCGTGAATGGCTAACAGACAGATAGACAAACTGACAGACAGAAGTTCTCAACGGAAAGCACGAGGTCATCTGCAAATCTTAAGTGGGACAGGTAGGCACCATTGATGTTAACACTGCAATAGTCCCAATCTAAACATTTCACGATGTCTTTTAGGACTGCTGTGAAAAGTTTCGGTGAAATGGTGTCGCCCTGTCTCACGCCCCGCTTGATCGTCACGGGTTTAGATAGGGTATGCATGTGGACCTGCAGAGTGGCCGAGGTGTGTAGTTCCCGCAGCACATTGACGTAACGGGAATCGATGTGGCAGCGATGGAGAGCGTGGAACACGACCCAATGCTCGTCACTGTCGAAGGCCTTCTCGTAATATATACGTATAAAGTGGACCTAGACTTGGCGGTGTTATGAGGATATGAATTTAACCTCAATATATTAAGTAGCTGTCCTTTGATACAGCCAAATTCATAACGAGTAACATATTGTAAATAAAGAAAAATGATAAAGGTGGATGCTTCATAAATTATCCCCCTATAAACAGTTTACAATGTTTGTGTTACCACTATCTGGTTCCGTTTGTTGTTATCTAGTGTACCTACTTTATGTATCGTGGTAGAAACACGCCCTGTTGTTATCTCTTCTGCTTATTCCCTTTTGTTTTAGTCATGATAGCTCTTACATGGTAACTAGCCGTCTACAGTGCGTGGTGAGAGGTCACGGGTTTTGTCCAATTGTGTGACAGAAAGTGACTGAATCCTAGTTAAGACATGTTTGTCGTGTTAGTGATTCTAGTATTTTATTAAATTGTCATTCGCGAGTTGCCTCAGGTGTTATAGGTATTTATGAAGTCCTGTTGATGTTAAGTTAACAAATAATAGAATTACGTAATCTCAAGTTCACTTCGCCCCCGCTGTTGTAAAACCCATGTTTCAGACGTAGAAGCTGCTTACTTGACAACCATAAATCAAGAATGATCATTCTTAACATTAATCCCAATTTTTCAAGTATACCAATTAGTCACTTTTCTTCTGAACGTCCCTGAACACGCCTGTCTTCAATCTCCAACGCCAAATATAGCAATAACATTGTAAATACTCGCTTGATAACCAAAATAACAGCATTACACATGTTACAAGTACTCGCCGAATTCCGTGAAAGCCTCGGTTTGACTCACACGAGCACAGAACTTGTGACTACCTTCAGGATTCCCACGCCATGTTATTCATGAATACTTGTAAAAGGTAAATAATGGAGTTATTTGTCTATGGTGCTTGAGACAAGATCAAGAGGGAAGCCTTGACCTTGTGGTCTAAAATTAAAACTACTATAGGTACACTTCAACTTAGAAGTTCCTTGTAGTTCATAGGATTTTTTTATTGTGAAAAGCTGGTAATTAGAGACAACCATCTCTATAAAAGTGGCTTCTATGCCCTAAGACATCGGAAACAACACTATCCATCCGAACATATTATAAACTAGCTGTGTCCGCGACTTCGTTCGCGTGGATGTCGGAAAACAACTTCTCTATTTGAATCGGATTTCATTCATAATTTCAGAGGTTTTAATTTTTTTGCGCGGAAACGTAATTATTTTTCTAAAATAAAAGTAGTCTAAACTCCTTATAACATGAGCTATCTGCCAGTGAAGTCCCGTCAAAATCGGACCAGCCATTCCGGAGATTAGCCGGAACAAACAGACAGAAAGACAAACATTTTAAAAATTACTTTTTATTATAAGTACCCTTATATACTTTCATTAGCATTTAGTAAAAATCTATTATTTCGACATTATAAATAGACACTTCAATTTTATTTATTTGTATAGATTAAAGCCTTTTCGTGTCTGTCTACGATACACGCTTTCGGAACGGATTTTGATGTGGTTTTCACCAACATTTCGAGGATTTATAAAATTTAATAAAATTGATTTAAAAAAAAAACGTGAAGGAAAGTCCGAGTTTTTTGGCGTGAGTACATAGCACATGACCGCACCACTTCACTGTTTTCGTTTGTTCAACCATGCGTCGAACACCCTGTATAAAGGGATTGACAATAGTAACGTTAAAAAAAAATGCAGTAGGAATATCTCACCAGCCTGCAAATTCACTGAAGCCCCACTGCAACACAGCAGCGCTTCTTACTGCATACATAAGCTGGTGATAGCATTTTTCCTGAAAAACTCTTGCATAAACAGCTATTATCTATTATTACATCTAATAATATATAACAGCTTCGACACTGCACTGATAGCTTCACATGCTCTTATGTGTTAGCGGTAACTTAATAAAAAGCTGAACATTTGTCGAGCTAATGAAATTCCCACATTAGTAATGTTTTCTAATCGATGACAATGGTAAAAGCTTGTTCGCTTGTTGCTAACAACATACATAATCACTGGTTCTGTGCTGATCTGTTGAGATCGGTCGCAGGGAGAGCGAGCCGCAGGTGACTTAGTTAATTATGTTGGAGAATTTTATTTTACGAAGTTTGATGACAATGTTGGAAAGAAAAAAGTTAATTTTCTAAACATTATTTGTAAACTTATACCCTTAAAAATACTAATTATGTATAAAAAGGTGGGGAAAGGTGTTATAGGGTATCAAAAAATTCGACCACAATAATAAAATGATCTTATTTTCATCGAAGTGACCGAGAAAACATTTTTTGGGTTGATTCTAAAACGAGTCAAATAAAATAAATTTGTTTGATTTTTGATTACTGGTTTGGTAATGTGTTGATCCGTTGAGGCGGGTCGCAGTGAGGGCGATTAGCGGGTGACTTAGTTCATTTTAGTTGATGTTTTTTTGGCATGAAGCTGAAAGTAAATATTTAAAGAATTTCACGATATTGTTCAAGTTTTAGAAAATTGATTTTAATACATCAACAATGGACAAAAAATATTGCTGACTGTTAAGGACTTAACTAAAGGCTTGTGAATAAAATAAAGCGAACTATATAAACTTATAATTTGGTTCTAAAGGACAGTACACGCTTTGTATGCGTGAACACTGACACTAGCAAAACACATTTAGTTCTATTTTTCGTGGTTTATAGGAAACTTATTCCATGAAAGAGTTTGTAAAAACAGTTAAAACCAAAGACGCTAAAAGGGAATTATACTGTCCTATACGATAGTAAGTTTATGAAAGCGACCAGTTGCTAGGGAGACCGTTTACAAACTGGTAATCTCTCATTACATTCTGCAACTCCACCAATTTGTAACTCACACCTATGCGAAACTTGTTAATTAATTCTTTGACATTGGCACTAATTGTACCTCTAGTACAACCATGGAAATTAATTGTTAAGCAAATTGACATCCTACGTCAATTTTCCGTGTTACAACCATTTCATACAACTGTCAAAGAGTGACAGTGGTGATTTGAATATACGGACAACTTAAGTTGGTAGGCAATTTTAAATGTATTAACAATTAATTTTCCTGACTTTACATATACCATGCACACTTAAGATGCTTATGACCTTAGGATCAAGGTGCGTGGTGAGTGTTAATTAATTATAATTATTTGCATTTTTGCTGTTTTGTTTCTTACTGTGTTGACGTAATGGTTGGACGATGGCTTCCATACTAAGTAGCTGGTAAGGTACCAACGAATTCTTAATCCCAAGTAATATGGAAGATGCAATGCTAAGTAATCTTATGTCATGTCTTTTCCTGTGCACGTCATTATCATACCAATACTTAGATGTTCTGTGCTGACATGAAAATGAATGGTCAGTGGAAAAATTGCCCTAATGACCACACATGGTAGGTGGATGGGTGATCGAAGAATACTGTTTTCAGCAAACAGGAGGATGCTGCTGCTCCTTGAAGTTATCCCTTTCTCATGTTTTACGATACCCACGGGTCTTTGCTCTGTCAAGATCCAAACAAAAAGTTTATCCACCTGTATATGTTACTTTTGAAACGTCGCCGCGTCGTCTTTAAGACTGTACAATGATTTATTAGTCAATAATTTTCAATGCTCGCATATATTTCCTATAAAAGCTATCAAGCTAACCTTTACAATAATTTTCAAAAATATGGTAGCTTTTCCACGCTATCAGTCTGACCCCCGCCTTTACTTTCGGGAAAGTCGTGTAGTGTTATTGTTTTCAATACGTCGTCGCGTCACTGGGGAAAATCGCTCGCTGGGAAAAGGAAATTTTACGGTTATGTGTTTTAGTAGAACCGTAGAAACTGCTAGAAAATGCTTACTGTTGTTGTTACAGAGTTTATGGTACCGTGTGTTCTCGGCGTAGGCTAGACCACCCGCGCAGAAGAATTGTTAAAAGGCGACCGTAACAGTAGCGGGTAGTACTGCTCTTTGTTAAGGCGACGATAACAGTAGCGGGTAGTACTGCTCTTTGTTAAGGCGACGATAACAGTAGCGGGTAGTACTGCTCTTTGTTAAGGCGACGATAACCGACTTTTAGTGATTTTAAACTGAAGATCACGTGTTAATGATTTGGAGAAAGTTACACGTGAGACATTTCAGCTTCTGTTTAGGACGGCCACGCTCTGCGCTGGCTGTCGGTGCTCACTTACAATCCAGTGGGTCGCCTGCTTTGTTACTAAACAAAAATGTACCAAATGGTATATATTGGTTGATTGGTCCTTCCGGTGGACGCGCAAAGAAAGCCCGCGAAATTCAAATTTTCTTACGTTTTTCTTTCTTTTGCAGGTTGTGTCTTGATCAAAATATGATTCGCGACCATAACAAATATGTAGGTATTTACAGAATTATAATCATTAGAATCATTAATACATCTCTATAAGTTAGAATTGGTCTATTGAATGTCTTTTTCATGAAATCGTGACATTTGAGACCTGTTGTTTCGTGAAG
Source organism: Fissipunctia ypsillon (assembly GCA_947568875.1). Classification (NCBI taxonomy): domain Eukaryota; kingdom Metazoa; phylum Arthropoda; class Insecta; order Lepidoptera; family Noctuidae; genus Fissipunctia; species Fissipunctia ypsillon. Next base: position 20,393,098 of record OX387662.1, read on the forward strand.
ATTTTACTTCAATGGCCATTCGACAAACAAAAAAGACCAAAATTTATGATAACAAAAAACTCATGGCTTCTCACTATCTTCCTGTTGTATTTTATGCTCATGTATCTCTGTGATATCACAAAGTGTATCGACCCCTTATCTCTCGTGCATTAGGGCAAGGGGGCATGCTCACTCATGCTGTTCCGCCATGTTGTAATATCTATGGTGCATGTGTTAACGCATAAGATAAACACTGAACATGACATGGTCAGACTTTTGAATAAGACGAAAACCAAATTAATCTTTAAAAGTATAAGGTGAGCATTTCAGAATTTATAAATAAATAAAGCCTTTGTTTATGAATCAACCATTATTTTTAGCTTATTTACAATGAAGGGAAGCGTTAATCACTGTAGTGTGATGAATTTATACAAGATTACTTTAGGCTGAAAATGAAATTAATTAAAATTTTCAGAACTTAAAGAACCCACTTAACCAATGGTCATCTAAATACTCGGACTAAATAATTGTCATAATTGAGAAAAGGAACAAATTAAGATAAATCTCGAAATTGCATTCAAGGTTTTGTTGCTGACAGTACGGTGCGCCTGCGCATCGAAGAACGCGCGCGGCGATGCGTCTGGCGTCAGTCGATCCGCCACCCCCGTGGAAGTCAGACGCGCTCGCTCGCGGCCTATCGACGCATCGATAGCACAGCGCAGCCCGCGATCAATTTGATAAAAACCAGTGTAGTGTTTTTTTGGCGAAAAAAGGATTTTGTTGTAATAATAGTGGTGTGACGACTTGGACGAGTTTTTTTTTTTCTGTTAAGGTTCGTTTTTACTGAATATTGGTAACGGTTTTTATTATTCAATTATTTTATTAGTTTGTAAGAATAGGACCTTTTTCTTTTATTAGTATCGTCTGCCAAAAAGGTTACGGTTTGAGTTGCCATTAATTTTATTGAATATTTATGTTCAGTTTTTTAATTAATTCGTAAATCCTTTTTAGATTTTTTTAATGACATGTTGAAATAACGCTTGAACAACTTTAATTGATTTTTGGAATAAATACATCCTAAAAAGGTTAATTCACTCATTATTATTTTACATAAATGCATTGCGAACTATCGGTTAGGAAATAAATGCGCAAAATAATAACTTGCCAAACCCTTACAAAGAATAATCACTAAGCAAGTAGCATAAAAAGTATGCTTATGACAATAAATATCAGTAAAGTCCACTATAATGCAACTGCAATGCCTTTCACATAGTGATGTATCAAATTTTTATCAAAAAACAATGACGTCTAAAAACACTATCGCTATCTTAAAAATCGATAATCTACTTAAATACAATTGGACAGTTTTATATTACATATTTATTTATCGATAGCGTCTTATCGATAGTATTTTCGTGTAGTGACGTACTGCGTCATTATCATCGAGTATCGATAAATGGCCAGTACACGTCGATGCTCCCATGTGGACTGTCGTAACAGTCTTGGGATTTATGTCATAATTTCACAATCACTTGGGGACATATTTGTAATAGTATTTTGCTAATTGTATAGTAGCAGGTGATATTAGATCTAAATCCAGTCTATTTTTTAGATAATCCAAAATCATCTCAGGGATTATCAAAAAAATAGACTTTTATGAAAAACCAGTCACATCTCGAACTGATTGTCTTTTTATAGCATCACAAACATGAGACTAAAACCAAACAAAATAAAGTAAAAACTAATTAAAGCTATTTGTAATATTCAACATAGAAAGTATCTTATTAAAATGTAAAATGATAATACTGCGTTTGACACATTATAAATCAAACGGTTATAAACGAGCGTACGATCAGGAGAAAAAACAATAATATTTCATAAACATTACCATTAACATTAGCATTACCGTATTATTTTAAAATCACGGTCTCAATATTAATCGTACGCTCCATATGTAATTAAGGAAAACAAGAATATAAAAACTATTTATAAGTCCATATAACTCATTTGATATGCATTTGAAAACTGGTTTTTCAATCCATTAAAGCCTTTTAACATTTAAATGTAAATAATTCCTGCAAATGCAAAAGGCGAATAAAAGGAACGGATCAGATGAATAGGTAATACTATCTCGAATTGTCACAGGGGTTCCAAAGGTTAGACAGCTGTAATCAGTAGCACACACCTAAAACAAGAAAAAGAAATGAAATAGTAACATCCAACTTACTTATGAACTGAAGCAATGTAAATTACACTGCCTGCAAGCAATATTTAAACAGAAACTCCTAAAGACAGAATTCATTTTGCGAAGAACAAAATTCCCTGAATCAAGCTCAAAAAGAAATATAACAAACAGCCTTTAATGAAGCGGTGTCTTTACAAATACTTAAGTCTGGTCAGACTGCTGATAAAACAGGCAGATGTTAAATAATTAAAAATAAAAGCACCAGTTCAAGTGGTATGAGCACTGAAATATCTCAAATGTCACTTCCCTTGGTATTCAAAGGCGAGCATTAAGACTTCAATGTTATTTTAAGAGTATATGGCTGTCTACGTGTTCAGAATGTTACATTTTAGTATTTCACCAAAAGTCGTTGACATGTTCCAAGTTTTTCAATTCAAAATTAGAAGTTCCTTGTTCTTCGAAATCAAAATTGTTTTGAGTTTTAACATTCAGGTTAGCCAAATGATTACTTGAATCAATAAAGTTTGTAAAGTCATTGTTTGTGTTAACAAGTTATTACTTAGTTAGGACTTCGAGTAGTAGATATAGCATATTTATAATGCTACGCGTGGGAGTTTTGTTCAAATAGATTAAGATGCTAGTTTGTTCTACATTTAAAAGATGAATACGCACACATGTTGCGCTTGCCACTTTATGTTTGTTTTTATTGATATGAGAACTTTTTTGTCTAGTTTTAAGACTACTGTCATATTCAGATTATTGGTTATGGAATTAGCAAAAATTAAAAAAATTATATTTACATTTAAATTAATTCGAGATAGTATTACCTATTCATCTGATCCGTTCCTTTTATTCGCCTTTTGCATTTGCAGGAATTATTTACATTTAAATGGTAAAAGGTTTTAATTCAAATGTAAATAAAAATATAAACAGGTTTCCTTTTTTTCTTTAAGCCAATGTCACGTTTAGTTATTAGTTTGTAATAACAAAGGTAGGGAAATGAAAATATTATTAACATTAATTAAAACGGGATTTAGGATAGGAAGGATTTATAGGATCAGTATATTTATAAAGATGATACCATATTAAATAATGTTAATGAGCAAATGACAACATATAAAGTAATGAATGAGACTGTACATTTATATACAGGAAAGCTATTTGTATAAAGTAAAGAAAGTATTGAGGTAGGAAAAGGAGTACGCAGTGACGAGAGGTTACGAAAAAAGGAAGAACGGTCATATAAAGGACAGGAGAAAAAATGTGATTTAAACCGCGTACCTACATTTGTGCCACACAAGCAAATAGGGTCGTCGATGAGGCTGGAGAGCAAATATCACCCAGTCTCATTCGTATTAGAGTGGAGGTCTCCATCTCGCCAAACTTTGCCCTGTCAAACCACGGTTTGTCTGGAACGTCGGGTTGAATAATAAAAAAATAACGGCCCTACAATTTAATTTCGATATCCCAAGCTACCTTCCAGGTGTCCCGAAGAAAAGTATTTGGTAACGACACGAGGTCAATGCTAAAACTTATATTTATATGGAACTAAGTTCCCACACTGCACCGCATCACCGGTAGCAGCCACTTCATTGCAATGGATTCTACGAGTAGCATGGGCCGGAATCCACGCAAATTGCAGTGTATATTAACCCTCAGATGGTTCTGAATGCAAATTCTCTTATTAAATAAATGATAGGAACCTGCGATTGCGAATTTGTTCGAAAGAGGATTTATTGATGGCTAGAAGAGCACTTTGAGAATCGGTAAAAATAATAGGTTTTTTGAGCTTTAAAACACGAGTGTATTCTATGGCGTTTAAAACGCCGAAACATTCCCCCGTAAAAACACAAGTCTCCGGAGGCAGTTTTATTTTTTGTACAATGTTGTATTGAGAATGGAAAGTACCTATCCCAACCCCTTCGGAGAACGCTTGGCAGCATCCGTAAATATATTATGGTGATACTCTAAGTGTTCAGCCAGAAAATGATTAAAACTTAAATGACAATCGGGATCAGGTTTACTTATACAATATTTAATAGTGGGGCTGATTTGTAAACTATCATAACTATTGTTAAATAGGGGAAGTTTATCGGAACGGTGAATAGGAGAAGAAAGTGAAAGGAATTTTTTATAGCTTACAACTAAACAAGGCGCACGTTTATGGAGCCAGTAATCTGAAGATTCAATCTGGAACATTAAAGAGATAAGCATCTAAGCATGTTTAGGTGATTTTCACATTTGTTAAGAGGGCTGTCGCATTTTGTCACCTCTCTCGCTCACACAGGACAACATTTTTAAGAATATTAAATGAAAAACTTGTTCAACAGACTGACTTGAACAGTATAATAACAAATCATCGGCATATTGAAGAACCTTAACATGGTTAGTTAAGGATGAATCTAAGTCAAAAGTGTAAATATTGTATAGAATGGGACTGAGCACAGATCCCTGTGGGAGACCTCTCCATACAAGATGAGATACCTCATAATCCCCTATTATCATGATAACAGAGCGTTCAGTCAGGATTTTAATAATGAAATTCGACAAACCCAAAGGAATTTGTAAGGCTTTTAATTTATTTTGTAAAACTGATAATACAACATTATCAGAAGCTGCATTAATATCAAGGACGACTGCAATGGTGGAATGGTTATTATTAGAGAAGGATAACCGAATATCGGATGTTAAAATACTTAAACAGTCAGTTGTACTTTTACCTTTTCTAAAGCCATATTGCGATTCTGCCAAAAGACCCTTACTTTCAACATACCATTCTAGGCGATTTTTAATTAAGTATTCCGCTAATTTCATCAGAATTGAAGACAAAACTATGGGATGGTATGAAGAAGCATCTGATCAAGTTTTATTTGGAATGGCAACACCATTGGATATTTCCATTCAACATGGATTTTCCTGTATTCGTGATAGAATTAATAAGCTCTAAATAATAACTGCGGACATCATCATTTAAATTAGCAAAAAAGGAATACGGGTTGCCATCAATGCCTAGTGCAGAATCCTGAATTTTGTGAATGAAACCCTGAAAAACCCTGAATGAAACCTTAGAAGTTGAACAACCCCATGATTGGTGATGGCAATTAATGTCCCCTAATATTAAGAATGGCTTTGCAAGAAAAGAAACGTGATTATTCATCTCTTGAAGAACAGAAGACAAGTATGATGCACTTTAATAGCTACAATTGAAATTTCCTCACTATGAGGAGGTAATGTAATGAATATAGAATGGAATGGATGAATATGTAATGGGATAGAATTCTTGATAAGAATAGGTACTCCACCATACCCATCAGATCTATCCTCTATTCCTCTCTAATGGTTAAATAACCGGTAATTTAAAAAATATGATTAGATTTGAGCCAAATCTCTGCTAAGGCAAAGGTAAATGGCTCATATTTGTTTAAAAAATATTAACATAAGATAACATCACTTTTTTTGTTTACTAGACTGCGGCAGTTCCACAGGATTATTTTGGATATGTTGTCTATTATAAATGGATTGCGACACATTGAAAGATGGGGCATCGTTGGACGGTGAAATGATGAACTGAGAGAGAAGATTGTGTAATACAGAAAGAAAATCGTTTATGGAAACATTTATGCCATTTTTTTTCATTATTAAAATGATTAAAAAAAGCACAACCGTTTGATGTTTGGGGAATGTTGAAATCTTTAATAATGGCATTGTGAACCTCTTTATTGTATCTTTGTACAGATTTGGGAGAGGAGCGTGGTTTGAGGAAGACAGTCTTTTTATCAAATCAAATATTTTATTGGAACAAAAACAGGTTAGCAAATGTTTAGTGTTCGTTAACAGCTACATTAGTTTAGAAAAACTGTGTTTAATAGTTACTTGAAGCAAGGCATTTTATTAGGTGAAGAAATTGATGGAGTGTCTGCAAAATTTTTGGAAGAAGATAAAAGTGTATCAGCATACAATTTAGTTACTCGGGGATGTACTTTTGCCGTTTCAGCATAAGATACTAAACTTTGTGCCATGTATGTTTTAAATAATTTTTGTCTAGAAAATTCTGGCCAAGACTTATTAGCAGCATAGTGAATATCAGAGCAAAGGCAGCAAGATTCACTTTCTTATTCTTTTTCACAACTGTCCCCAGTGTGGCCTAGACCAAATTTATAACAACAAGGTTTGGATCTGTATTGAATTTTAGTGTGACCAAAACGACAGCTATTGAAACACTGTACTGTAGGGAAAATATATAAATATGCAGGTAAAGCATTAAGAAGGCACATGAACATTTTTTTCGGAAGAACCTGTCCATCATATGTAACAACTATGGATTGGGATGGTTTCCAAATGGTTGTACCATCAACAATGGTTTGAAAATTAAGGCGTCTGACTTTTAAAATTGGACCGCAACCAATTGGTACCGTTATATTATCAATAACTTCCTCCGGAGACCATTCCGTAGGAACACCACGCACTAAACCCATTCTTGTAACAATAAAAGTTGGTATAAAAGCTTTATAATTATATGTTTTAAGACTATTATGTGTAATGAAGGAATTTGCGTCCAGGAAATTGGAAAAAGATAGAGAAATTTTATTGCGTCTGTATGTTTTGACGCTACCGTTAATTACATTTTGGAAGAGTTGTGTTTTAAGAACTTGCCAAATGTGATTGAGTGCAGTGTCGTTCCATCATCTGGTGAAATTATATTTTTTTTGAACATGAATGACAAAAGGCGCGCTGTCCGTTTTGTCGTATGTTATTCGACCTATCTGTGTGGGAACAACTAAGGACGGAGCAGGAATATCAGACATTTTGTTAGACATTTCATTAGTGACGATTATTTCGGGGCTCTGATGTAGTAGGTTCTATTGTAGAGTCCGTGTAACCACAACCCGAAGACATGGAACCGTGGTTTTTACGGGTACGGCGGCGCTTATTGAAGTTCTTGCAAACATGCACACGGCTTCTCTTTAAATGTCGAGCCGAAGACGACCCCTTGGTTTCCATGCCTGATTCATTTGATACAGTAACAAAGGTGCCTGCCGGGAGAACTAAGTCCCCCGGGTCAGGCGGGTCATTCAGTTTTCGTACTCTAAATAATTAATAAAAACTTACCACTACCGAAGAAAACATACAAAAACTAAAATTAAATTACAAGTCAAAGAATAGAACACTAAAACTACGACTACTGATGTTATATAACATGTTTTTAAATTTTAAAAAAATATCTCCTAAAGGACGCGTCCACCAAGTTAGAAGTTGCCCGCGCTTTTTTGAGGTTTACTTCTTGGAGCTTACATCTAATTTATAAGAGTTTTTACATTAACAAAATCGGTGCATATTGGGGTTAACTATTTTACTAGTACTGATATTTTGATTGGCAATCATAACAGTTATGTGTGCCAAACGCCACCATTATCCTGATTGGTTCAAGGTTTGCAATTAGTACTGACAATTTCGAACATTTTAGCTAACATTGGCATCACCATTAATTACTAAAAGGAGCAATTACTGACGAGTTCTAAAAAACTAAAATTTTAGTACATTACGACCCAAATCCTTCACCTACACATAACCTATGCAAAATAACTAAGCAATTATGAAATTACTGAACCGAAATATGTATGAGTACGCTTTCCGGTTTTTAGGCAATATGAATGATTTTATTCGCAGAAATTGATGGACCGTTATACGATTCGCGTTTTGGCAAATGTTTATTTATACATGTCCGCATTTTTAAATGAAAAAGAGAACGCGGGTTTTATTTAACTTCTTGATTCGTTTTTTTTTTGCTGACGTTACTTTGCTTGATGCTGTCCAGTACAATCAATTACAATGAAGTAAAGCATTTACCATCGTTACTGAAAGTTATGCTCATAAACATACTCATTTATGATCATTTAAGACTATTTTCATTGACCATTTATTTATCATCTTCTCCATTCTCAAAGTGAAAAATACCGTGAACCGTTTTATGACTTTTCTTGTTATCGGTATAAAGCTTAGTATCGAGCCGATAGCTCTTATCTCCGGCCACGGTAGAAAGGCATTGTTATTTGTACATTACTATCGTATTATTTTCACTTCATGCTCCTTCAATATTATCGATATGATTTCTTTCATTTTCAAGATAATTTTGTACGCTGCTGTTTGAAAATTGAGATTTAGCTTTAAACGCTTTCCTATAGCTTTGTTCCTAGTTAGGTCATTATCAGGCCCTTATTGGATTTCTTCATGATAGTCTTAAAGATTCTCTTTTTTTATGTGTATATCATCAATTTAACCTCTTAACTATTTTTGATCACGGTGAACTTATGTAGAACCGATATTGAATATAAAAATACATTAAGTTATACACAAGTTATGAACTTAATGCCTCCTTGTTCGTGCACCACTGTCAAACTATAGCATTAAGTTCATAACTTGTGTAGAGAAAATAAACGTTTTATATTATATTATATAGAATATGTATATCAATATTATTATTAATATGATGTTAGTTTACTTTGAAATGGGTACTAGACCTTTCAGTAGACACAAAAAGCATTGACTGGATGCTGTAGAAGATGACTTGAATATCATTAATCTAAACTAAACACTATCAGACGAGAAAGATTAAAAAGATAAAAAAAGACGACAGTATCAGTGTAACACAAACCCAACCCATTTCTCATGGTTGACTAATTCTTGCCGAGAACTCCGGAATAACACTTTGTAGATAAGAAAGTCAACAATATATCACTTTTATTTATGTGGAAACAGTGAATCATTTATAATTACCGAAAATTTCTCGTAAGTCAATTAATAAAGTCGTTTTGGAGATAGATCTGTGATTTTGAGTGTTGGTCATAAATTCTTTGTCCAGCCGTATCGGTATCAAGAGTGATGGGAATGCCCAGAAAGAAAATGGTTGTGTCTTCTTGAATAAAATTGTGTTCCTACTAATGATTCTTGCGTTTTCTAAGGCTCACATGGTACTTAATTTTTGATTCTTGCGTTTTTTAAGGCTCGCTTGTGTACATCATTTTCGTTTTCCAGGATGCTGCTGCTACTATTTGGTACTACGCATTGTCTTTCATCATTAGAAGGCAAATGATCAGCAACTTTACTGATGTTATTATCATAATAATCTATTAGTTTATCATCATAGCTGTTAATAAAATTCTCATATTGGTTTCTTAATTTCGCTATATCTCATTGATAAATGAGCTATATATCATCAATTACATATCGATAATTGTTGCTATCAATTCATCTTGTGTGACCGAGGCCGTATCACTTCCGCGCTACAAGGCTACGTCACACTCATGCCCCAGCAGTTAACACTCACGGTAAACAAGGAAGCATTGGCGTTCGGTTGAACCTAAGTAGTATTGTACTCCTTGGGATTCGTCCTGGGAAGTACTACCACCATAGGAAGTAGTACCATAATATAGTTCTCAGCCGTAAACATGGCAGATTGAGTTTTTCATCAAGTTCGACTCTGTTGAATGTCGTCTCTGCCACTGCTTGATATGACATATCACCTTTTTGCTTGACAGTAGCATGCTAGATATATTCCGTTTTGTAGGGTGATGGACTGCTGGTGAAATAACAATCACTCAAGCCTCACCTTTGTCTGTGGGTGGCAAAGAGTATGTCAGTTTTGTTACTCACATTAATAAATAAAAATAATAAAAATTGGTGAGATGATTCACTGTAATAGAAATGACACCGTGATTTATTTATGAACTTTCCGCACTTCTTTCATTAATCGTAAATGAAAATAGTGCGGAAAGTTCGAGTAGTCCTTTTGATGATCAATAAAGTCAAATTTAATTCTTTTATTCCACTAAAACTGCTGAAAATCTTGTCTAACCTGTAAGTCAAAGTCCAAAAATATAAGTCAAGTCATACGAAATGCGTGTTGATTGGTGAACTCGAAATAAATACTGTCGCGACGCGTGTGATCTGTAAACAGATTAGCCTACTAACTGTAGAGGCAGCAGAACAATCTACGGTGTGGTTACGAATATTCAATCTACTATATAGCTGGCAAATGATAAAAATTAATTTTGAAAAAAAAATACCGTTTTATTAATAAAAAGTAGAACCTACTTGGGAAGTACCTACTTATAAGGTATTTTTTGTAAATACTTAAAAATATGTCTATCCACAAGTGCAAAGAAAGATATCACAGGTTTTTGTTACTATTTGTTGCCAATCACTACCAATTTCAGTATTTTATATTAAACGTTTTGGTAATAATGTTTATTGGTCTCAAATTGATGTCGTAAAAAAATTACTGCTGACCGATTAAAATAATATATCACTATATTACGCACAATAATAATAACGGAATGTGAGATAATTATTTAATCTATATCATTTATCTTTATTTCGCATACTTATTACGTGCCCAAAAGATTGACAGTGCTTTTATTTAAAAAAAACCGGCCAAGTGCGAGTCGGACTCGCACACGAAGTGTTCCATACCACCGTACAATATTTAACACTACATATTTTAATAACAAAATATGTTTGTACTCTACTCGATGAGTTCTAGGCAATGACAACCCACATGCCAGTAACAAAAAAAAAAAAAAATTCAAAATCAAAAGTTTATTGTATGGGGGGTTCCCCTTTCATTGTTAACTTTATATTATTTTTATTATTTGTTGTTATAACGGCAATAGAAATACACAATCTGTGAAAATTTCCACTGTCTACCTAATACGGTTCATGAGACCGGCATACAGCCCGGTGACAGGCAGACAGACGGATGGAGGGATGGACGGACAGCGGAGGCTTAGTAATAGGGTTCCGTTTGGCACCTTCAGGGTATGGAACCCTAAAAAGTCAATGTTTTTTTTTGTATCAAAGAGTGCCTGGCACATCTTCCCATTCCTATGTTATTTTCGGTTACTAAAAAACAAATGATTTTTTTGTTAAAAAATATTTATTTTTCCTTTTTTCTGCCGTCGCTACAGCTCGGCGACAACGGAAGTCAACAGAGCGTGCGCTTGTGCAACCGCGGCGGATCTGCCATTGTCTTGTCGCTGTTGACCCTACCGCGATGTTTGTACACACGTGTGCATCGGGCATTGTTTTGATTTAGGCACAATTGTTTTTTGGCCTCCTTTTAAAATGTATGGGCGTCTTCGAGTTAGATGAGACAAAAATATATGAGAACATCTGTCATGCATTTTGTGTATATAAATATCTTTGTATGTTTTATAGGTAAATTGTTAAATCTTACTTCGTATAGATTATTGAAAATAATCAGTCTTTATAGAGTTTATATCCTAATTCTGTGTCAAACTTAGTGATCTTCTACTAAAACATAAAAGCCTCGTTTCGTCAAACCAAGGGGTATCCTGTTACCCAGTAACTGGGTTGTGCAAGTCAGATAGGCGGTCGCTCCATGTAAAATACTTTGTATTCGTATCCAGCTTCATCCGGTTGGACTGAGCCCGACCCCAGCATACGCTCGCGAGCAAACCAAATCGACTCACCCCCACATAACCCGTGCATAAAAATTATTCAAAAAAAAGTTCTTATCACATTTATTTAGAAAGGCATTTTTTTTTAAAGCCTGGCGTTTCAGCTTAAGATGGTACCATAAGTATTAAAATCGGCCTAGTTGTTTTCGAGTAATTGCCATTTGAGTGGATTTGGTTGCTTGCAACTTCGCGAGTGTAGTTAGGAAATGGCTCGGCAGATTGATTGATTGACAAGAAGTCTTAGCCTGTAGGACATAACAAACGGTTTTTTTTAAAGATCTAAGAAATAGCTGTGCCATTCCATCATGAATGACGCGATCGAATTCCTTGCAGCATCACTACTGCCTAGGGCACGTCACCAACATCTAGGTTAACTCTATAGGATTACTACACCTGAATAGTTCGCGTTCCTATTGCATGATTAACTTAGGCATTTGATGGGTCTATTCTATGTTAGATTGCCGCCTGGATTATTTGGGTTTAAGCTGTATTAAGTTTGATTTCTAGGTCGAGATTAGACGTTGGTTTTCCGAATATTTTCATTGTTATCTACGGGTTAGTTACTCATGAAATTCCACCGCTCATTTTAGGCTTATCATAACTCACTGTCATGTTTTTCGCCTGCCGAATATACGCTTCCTATCACAGTAAAGCTAAAGTGTGATGATCACCAACTTTTGGGAAAGGTTTGATCACAGTGCGTGTGATGAAACTATTGATTTAGCAAATGTTATCTTGCTTGGAACATAGGAACCTGCTACGTTTTAGAATGGGCAACTAGCTTCATCTTTTGACTGACCGACTCTTTGACAATTCGAAAGTGTCTTTAATTGGTTTAATTGAAATAAATACTTTCAAATTCAAATTCAAATTCAAATTCAAATTATTTATTGTGGTACATAGGTAAAAATAAGGTGTTATAGTTTATAACGTGAAGTACATCTATGACCCGCCTTTGGGCATACAATAATTAAAGACTTTTCCAACATTATAATAGTACATAGTCAATAAATTAGTATTTAATTAATATATTAGCAATAATAATAATCATTAATTTAAAAAATAAATGTCAATAATTTAATAGTAATTGATATAGTAGTCATTCATATGTTAATATTTAAAACAATCTGCAATAATTTAATAATACTTAATATAGAGATTACTAATAGCTATTCAACTAAAAGAAAAAATAACAATAATAGTGATTAAAAAACTGAAACTAATAATGATTATTTGAGTTTGAGTTTGTCTTTACTTTGAAACAAAGGTCAGCTAGAAGGCAAGCTAAGTGTGTCTGACTTTCCTGGGTGCTTCAAGCTTACTTAAGTATCATGAAGTCTCTTTTAATTGAATAGACTACACTAATCAAGATTCAACATAATCGATTATCAATATTTTAGATCTTCAACGGTCTGATAATTACAGTTTTCACAGAACTATCGTGTTCTTGTGTGACTAATGAGGCGTGAGATATGCGCGTGTAACGATTATGTGTGATGATGAGATGATTAGCAGTAAGAGTTATATTGTGAACTGTGGCTAGACTGGTTGGCGCCCATTCTGATGTATACATCGACAAGGAGGAATGCGTAACTCGGTGTGCATGTAACCTATGTAATAACAGATGCCTTTCAAATAGTATAATACCAACCAGAGTGCATTTTAATCACCATTTTGGGCAAACAACTTTAGAGGCGATTCCAATCATCATCATCTGCCTAACCTTTTCCCAAGTATATTGGGGTCGGCTTGCAGTCTAACAACGTGCGACTGCCTATCTGACCTCCACAACCCAGTTACTGAGTAATACGATACCCCTTGGTAAGACTGGTTGTCAGACTTTCGGGCTTCTGACGACCCGTAACGACTGTCAAAGATACACGAATGACAGCCGGGACTAACGGCTTAAAGTGCATTCCGAGGCACGGAGGGATCTTGATATGTAAAGATGGTCACCCATCCACGGACCAACCGCGGCAAGCGTAGCTTAACTTGATCGATCGGCCTGTGCGGCTGTTATTTCTTAGAAGTGATTCCAATGGCCTAGGATAAAACTTAGTTAACACTACAGTTCTTATGGGGCCATTGCACTATTTATTTCAAAGGATCAGCTTCCAGGACATTCCTAATACGATAGGTAGGCAAACAGGCTCATCTGAAAGTTGTAACACTCATTTCGACCTGCGACACTAAAAATATTGCGTTGTCAATCTTTGCTTCAGAAACAGAATACTGCAATGCTCCGTGACAACCGAAATATATAGATATGTATGTATTTATGGTGGCAGAATAACTTCCTACGTGAAAAAATACATACAAGTCGAGAATTTCTCCTTAAACATGATAAATCTACATTTATAGCTACAAACACTAACCATCGACTAAACAACAGACAGTCCGAACTAGTATTTACTCGGCTCGGGAGTGGAACCCGCGAAAGCGAGCACTGAGCCGCGGAACGCGACCGAGCGTGTGGGTAAATGAACTGTGTCACCACTGTGTACACGACTGATGTGATCGATCACCACTAGTTGCCACTACTGGGAATAGTTGGTTGTTACTGGCCATTCAGAATATAGGATGCTATAAAACCTTCTTTGTTGTGTTTGGTTTGTTAAAGTTGTGTTATAGCGTCATATGGTGATAAATTAATGGTCAAACAATAGCGGTTCCTTTTGGTTATGAATAAATGCGTAACTGGTTATTCAAAAATACTCTGAAATAATGAAATGCTAGGACTATAACTCTGTATGAATACAAGTTTTAAGTTACTGTAGGTATTTAACTTTGAAGTTTCGGTTGAAACATAGGGACAATCTGAATAGATTTCTATGTCGGAACTAGTGTAATAATTCTGTATGTTGAATTAATAACTCCTTATGTCTATCGGGTCAGCTGAAAATATGTATCTACGATATTATCATTCTTTTCGGTTTTTTTGATCTTTTAAAACCTAAGCCGCTTAGTTTTTAGCGTTAGAATAAATTAATTTCTTATAAGCAGTAATAAGAAGGCTATTTAAATTAATTAAAAACTGTGAATCTTATCATTATTCATTTTGGTCAAGTTCGTTCGATATAAAATAAATTCCCATCTAAGATAATGTTATAGTCTTGTCCTGAATTGTATAGTCCAAGTTAAGTACTTGGACTAAAGAGTTCAGGATAAGACCACGTAATTCTTAATGATGATTGATTCCCTTTTCGATTTTGATGGTGTTATTTTTATATAAGAACCTATAGCATCTTTACATTCACGCGACGCGTACGCAATTGACCTTTCTAAAACATCACCAAAAAGGTCAATGACAAAAAATCACAAACCATTTAAATTAATTTCACAAAGATTAATGCTCGCATCAAAATCATAATCACTCTTTTTTGCTCTTTAAAATCATTCGTCTAGACAAGTCAGATTCCTGACAGGATCAAATAGAGTCGCCTGGCTAATTACAAACAATTGCCTGTTGCCTGTCAAATCACTCGACGACAACCAAGGATATAGTATTTAAAAACTTCTGTATCACCAAGACATCTTGACAGCGGCAGAATGAGGAACTAACTTTAAATGCACTGCGTTTGACGTTTATACTTGACATTTGCGTTCGCAAGTGGCGCCACTTGGACAGCTCAAGATGTATTGGGTATCATGTATGAATGAGCTGACATTTTAGAGCATTTGTCATAGTTATGTGGTAGTTACGAAATCTGTAATTGGGATAGCAAAAATGGATGTTGTTTTATGTCCGGGGTTAATAGGTTATATTTTTATGGGCTCTTTCGATTGAGGGAGCTATTTGTGAGATAGTTATCACGAATTTTATGGACTCGGGCACGATTTAAGGTGAAATTGACAGTACTGGCGTTGAGTGCCATACATTGAACCCGCGACCGTCGGTTTTTCAATAGTAGGAACCAACAAAATACCTAAAGGCAGTTGAAATACTTCTTCTTTTGATTTTTCGATTCGATTGAAAATAAAGTGATTATGAATGAATACTAAAAAATGTGCTGTTACCCATTTAAACAAAAGAAGAGCGAAATTCGGTACAAGATTGTCTTTTTTAAAAATTAAAAAAATATCTTTTTATTATTTTGCACATCAAACTAACTCCAAATTCTCTTTTGTTACAGACCAGTAATGTCCATCTAGCCCTGAATCCTTCCACAATGGCGAGCGCAGGCGCAGTCCTCCTGGAGGCCCGGCCTTTTAGGCCCTTCAAGTCCTCAGAGGAGTACCTGTACGCGATGAAGGAGGACCTGGCAGAGTGGCTGACTGTCCTCTACCCAGAACTCAGGATCACTGCTGATAATTTCCTGGATAGGCTGGATACGGGTGTCGCTTTGTGCAGGGTGAGTTTTTGTGACCTTTTTATTTTGTTTGTTTTTAGACCATCTTACATAATGAATATACTTTCATTTAACGATAGGCCGCATGTGAGTGGTAACAAAACCAGTTTAAACCTTCAACTGTTATATTATGAGACACAATTAAATTTCTGGGGATAAGCTGGTATCATAATCTCTTAAAACTCCGTATATAGGTTCTTCGCTAGGCCACATCTAGGTGTTGGCAGCCTACTGTGCGTACAGCTGAGAAGTGGAACTCCCTGCCGAAGTTTGTGTTTCCCGATAGCTTTAACCAGGGTCTCTTCCAGTCTAGACTGATTGTTACGGCAACCGTGGTCAAAATTGGTGGAACACATATTTAGGATACGGAACTTTGGTCGAATTATTTGCGTTGCATAAATCCGGTGGCAGGCTTAGCTTTAAATGTTTCAAGACTTTGCAAGAAGCGATGGCAATGTCCGAAAATACATATGTGTTCGAACTTTGCCCACATGCACAAACATCGCGACTTTGTTGCTTTGTGCTATTTGCGTATTTAAAGCTATATTTGGCGCCAGCTAACGCGCACTTAAGTCGACAGGAAGTAATATGTCTTCTTAGCATCAAAGATTATGATAACATAGACGCAACAAAATATGTGAATTAAACACTTTTATCACAAAACAATAGAGATACGACAAATCGTTACACACCTATCAACAGGCTTACTACAGAAGAATTTAGTTGACAGGTATTTTTATTAGATTAGCAATAGATAAAGTATGCTCACATTTGTTTTTATTACCTTAGTTTCCGAATAAATTAGGATTTTACCTGTTTGTAGCAGTTCTAAGAACGGTGGTGGAGTAATATTTATTTGTAGTTTAGTATGTAATATATTATTAAAGTTGAATAGTTCGAATACCTACGTCATTGATATAAATATGTGACTTTGAATGGTGCTGATTGCACTTCTGCGGTCACCAAACCGTTCGCTTAGATGGTGATTTCAAACCTCAATTAGTTAGGCACCTACCTAATTTCAAACCTCAGTTAGTTAGGCACCTACCTAATTTCAAACCTCAGTTAGTTAGGCACCTACCTAATTTCAAACCTCAGTTAGTTAGGCACCTACCTAATTTCAAACCTCAGTTAGTTAGGCACCTACCTAATTTCAAACCTCAGTTAGTTAGGCACCTACCTAATTTCAAACCTCAGTTAGTTAGGCACCTACCTAATTTCAAACCTCAGTTAGTTAGGCACCTACCTAATTTCAAACCTCAGTTAGTTAGGCACCTACCTAATTTCAAACCTCAGTTAGTTAGGCACCTACCTAATTTCAAACCTCAGTTAGTTAGGCACCTACCTAATTTCAAACCTCAGTTAGTTAGGCACCTACCTAATTTCAAACCTCAGTTAGTTAGGCACCTACCTAATTTCAAACCTCAGTTAGTTAGGCACCTACCTAATTTCAAACCTCAGTTAGTTAGGCACCTACCTAATTTCAAACCTCAGTTAGTTAGGCACCTACCTAATTTCAAACCTCAGTTAGTTAGGCACCTACCTAATTTCAAACCTCAGTTAGTTAGGCACCTACCTAATTTCAAACCTCAGTTAGTTAGGCACCTACCTAATTTCAAACCTCAGTTAGTTAGGCACCTACCTAATTTCAAACCTCAGTTAGTTAGGCACCTACCTAATTTCAAACCTCAGTTAGTTAGGCACCTACCTAATTTCAAACCTCAGTTAGTTAGGCACCTACCTAATTTCAAACCTCAGTTAGTTAGGCACCTACCTAATTTCAAACCTCAGTTAGTTAGGCACCTACCTAATTTCAAACCTCAGTTAGTTAGGCACCTACCTAATTTCAAACCTCAGTTAGTTAGGCACCTACCTAATTTCAAACCTCAGTTAGTTAGGCACCTACCTAATTTCAAACCTCAGTTAGTTAGGCACCTACCTAATTTCAAACCTCAGTTAGTTAGGCACCTACCTAATTTCAAACCTCAGTTAGTTAGGCACCTACCTAATTTCAAACCTCAGTTAGTTAGGCACCTACCTAATTTCAAACCTCAGTTAGTTAGGCACCTACCTAATTTCAAACCTCAGTTAGTTAGGCACCTACCTAATTTCAAACCTCAGTTAGTTAGGCACCTACCTAATTTCAAACCTCAGTTAGTTAGGCACCTACCTAATTTCAAACCTCAGTTAGTTAGGCACCTACCTAATTTCAAACCTCAGTTAGTTAGGCACCTACCTAATTTCAAACCTCAGTTAGTTAGGCACCTACCTAATTTCAAACCTCAGTTAGTTAGGCACCTACCTAATTTCAAACCTCAGTTAGTTAGGCACCTACCTAATTTCAAACCTCAGTTAGTTAGGCACCTACCTAATTTCAAACCTCAGTTAGTTAGGCACCTACCTAATTTCAAACCTCAGTTAGTTAGGCACCTACCTAATTTCAAACCTCAGTTAGTTAGGCACCTACCTAATTTCAAACCTCAGTTAGTTAGGCACCTACCTAATTTTCATTTCGGAAACAATGATTTTAGTTCCGATTACGACTAATTTCTTTATACATACATTATTGGTTTGATTTAACCGTTTTGAAAAGTCTTTAAAGGTATTCAAACTATGTTGAAATCAGAACGCCCCGCCCGACCCTTGCTCGTGCCAACCCGCGCTGCTGAGCCTTCGACCCATCATCATCATCATCTGCCTAGCCTTTTCCCAACTATGTTGGGGTCGGCTTCCAGTCTAACCGGATGCAGCTGAATACCAGTATTTTACATGGAGCGACTGCCTATCTGACCTCCACAACCCAGTAACTGGGTAATACGATCCGGTACGATCCGATACGGTCGGTAGGCTGAGCCTTCGACCCAAAATAATATTAATCCGATCCAGCCTGTCCCTTGCTGCCCTCCCCCAGCGATGCCTTAAGCCGAGGTCCGTACCCCACAGGGGGTGCCCTTAGCGAGTAGTCGCTTAGTTTTTAAATTTTATGCCCTGGCTGGAAGCCTTAATTTATTGAGGCACCCACAGGAAATTCCGGTTAAGCAGCCGACAACCTCCGTGGTTGACTTACGAAATGCCATTCCACAAAAACTAAAAAAATGAAAACAGACTTTTCCAATAAGATGTTTGCCAAATACTTTGATGTTTTTTAGATAAATCGATACATAAATAACTGCACCTTATTTGTATACCTTAGACGTTATAGATTCTGCTCCCTCTGTACAGGAAGATAATACAATGAATTTAACTCAGCGTGCTCATAACCCGTCAGGACATCCTGCACTATCAGCGACTATTAAATAGGTTATGTAAACAAATCACGTGCACAAATATCCAGGCTACCAACATGAAGGTACCTACTTCAGGAGTGTTTGCAAATTATGATATCATCATAATAAAATTGAAATTGATCATTATGGAAGTCATCAGATGAAGAAACTTGGATGTAATTGGAACAGATCAGAGAGCGTAAGCAAAACAGGAGGAAATTAAGACTTATTTGAGTTTCTAACTTACACCACTATTATAGAATAGAATGAGATAGAATAAGAAAACATTGATTAAAAGAAAAATAAGGGTTACAGGATATGACGTATGACAGTTAAAACATTATTTTGCTATCTTAGAAATTAACGAAAGATCAATTTTCAAAGATTCCCTGCGCTGTGCTAAGCTGCCCCGCAGGATGCTGTCCCTCCCACGACTCTGACTCTGTCTCTTCCCGATTGCTTTCCCTTCATTATTTAACTTCCTCTCACTCTGTCTTTGGCAAGGCAACTCCGTCGAAGACATCCAACTGTCTGTGACTAAAAAACTTGAATTTGTGATATAATTTAAATTTTTGCGTCATCAGTTGTAACTTCCTGAAATATTATCGTATCAAAGAGGCCAATAATTTATTATCAGCGATGGATACTTCAGATTAGTTAAGTGAATAGTGTGAACTAATCATTATGAAGATATAAAAAAGTACAGAACGAAACTTTAGAAATATACATTAGGAAAATTACAGCAAACATTAGACATTTTCCTGAAAATGTTAGAAAACTTCCAGGAAATAGTTCTTACTTAATTTTTTACGTGATTTAAAGTAAGCATTTCAAGGTTCTTTTTCTCCTGCTTATAAATATTGAGCCTTTTAAAGAATAACTGAAAACAGTGATGAATTTAGTGTAAAATATTACTAGGTAGGTACACTGAAACTTTTCCCGACATTTCCTTTTGCACCACATTTATGCCAAGCCTAAGATTTACAGAATATTTTTCAAAACAGAAAGACTATCCAGTTTTTAATAAAATCCACAACAAAGTTTCGGCTTGGGTTCATTAACCGTACGATACGGCCGGCACTGAGAGGACAGCAACTTATCAACGGCAAGTATCTTTTGTTTGACAGATTGTTTCGCGGCTTTTATACTTTTATTTATATTTTTGTACACTTTCCGCAGTTTCGAGTTTAGCTCTCATGGTCGCTAGATTGATGTGGTCATGATAAGAAACGGACAAATTATGTATTTTGATAAGAATACGAATACAAAACGACATAAAACATACAATCATGATAAACGGTCATTTTTATGAAGGTTAAAATTTTCGATTTTATTTATGTAAATCTTTCGGAAAAGTCGGCTAACTTTGGAGTCAGAAGGAGCCTTTATAACCGTAAGCTAATCAACTCACAAACTCACAGCGTATCAATAACATTAGTCTATAGCACTCCCTTGCTGAAGTGCTATTCTGTAAAGATCTCACCGTGAAAATTTACGTATAGTGACTCTTGAATCCCACCTGCCACTAGAGATTGACAGCTCACTTCAAGCTCACTTCACCTTAAAGAAAAGACCACCCGGCTGCATATCTTCCATGTTAACTTACTCTGGTAACCAAAGGTCGTAAGGCGAAACTACTTTTTAATTAATCATCGCACTACAAGGTCTTAATTATTATTATGCATTTGATTAGGTGAAACATAAACATGTTTTTCACAACTGCGTCGGTTACCAATCGTAACTGGTAGGTAGGTAGGTAAACAGAACGTTATCAGACGCTTGATGGATAAGATTAGGTCAGTACAGACTGACCGACTAACTGAGCTCAAGTGGTCGTCTGTCTGTTTAACGTGAATCGTGATTCAGTATCATCTACTTAAGTATGTACATTTGTATTTCAAAACATGTCTGATAATTCAGTTGTAAGTTTGGCAGCTGAAGGAAAAGCTATCTGGAAAGTCAATATTTATTTGAAGGAAGGAAACTTAGAACAATTTTTTTCCTGAAATCGTCAACGCGGTAGACAAAAGCCTATTGTTCAGGATGCAATTCAAAAGTAACGAGTTACAAACTCAAATCACCAATGGGCAGCCAGAATATCCCAGCACTAGTATTTCAATGGCCGTCTGTATACGACGAGATTGAGCAGTGGTGGCCCAGTGGTGACGGCCGCAGTGGTGACGGCCGCAGTGGCCGCATCTTACGAGTTAGTAGGTCGTAAGTTCTAACCCAAACAGGCGCTTTACTTTGTGTAAATTATTTCATCACTAATGCTCTCAAAACGGTGAAGGAAAACATCGTGAGGAAGAACCAAACATTCGACGACATGTAGTCACATCTACCAACCCGCACTGGGCCCGCGTGGTGGACTACGGCCCACTCCCTCTCACTGAGAGGAGGCCTGTGTCCCAGCAGTGGGAACGTTATAGGCTGATTATGCATATGACGAGATTTACTTATGCTTCAATAAGTTTACGTTTGTTTGGATCGCTATTGAAATAGTGCTGTGACATTCTTGGACCTAGCTTCTTCTTTGCCTATCGCGGTGAACGAGCGTGGTTATGAATTCTCGATCTTTTGTATGAAAGAGGTCTTCAGCTTGCACTAGCATAATTAAACATTGGTGTAATGCCAACCAAGATTAGTAATTACAACATTGTCACTAAACTGCATGTCGGATTAACGTCCGTTATAGTAATGGTTACTAAATTCATTAGATTTATTGTGAAACACCGTTTAAGTATGTATTAATTTGATGCTTGACCAAGCAGTAGGTATATATATATAAAAAAGTGAGCTACCAGAAAAAGAAATCAAGGTCTGAACTACTGATGGTCTGGGCTTCAGGGAGAGGAGAAACCTTTTAACAATAGGAGCCGTGTCCAGAAGGACCGCTTTTTGAATCAAGCTCCTGATCCAACTGCCTAACGATACCCTGCCGAACACTTTCGGTGTTAGCCGGCCGAGGCTCAGAACAGTTGCTTTAACATTATAAAAGAAATCGTGAGTTAGCGAATCAATAAAATACTTTCAATTGTCACAACAACCTTTGAATAAATTAATTCATTAACCGATTTTATCTGCATTACAACAATAGAAACTTAACAATTAGCTTTAAGGAATTAATTATTAATACCAACCTACAGTTATTTTAAACTTCAAGGTTAGCTTACAAAATCGAATAACAACTTAGTCACGAATTAATATAAACCCTATTTGTTACTGTAGGTACATGTTAATTATTAATTAATATTTAAATTATTTTCGGTATAAAGTTTCCATATAAACTCAAAAACGGAAAATAACTGCATTACCTTCCATTTTGAATATTTTGACATCAGTGTTCTGTTTATACTTATTCAATTTAATTTAGGCTTTAAAGCTGCACCATAGAATACAGGAGTCAAAGAATCACCACCAATCACTTATGGTGATATTATCATAATTAGGTACCATGCTTGGAGGCAGGTAATCACCAGTTTGCCAGCCATTTGTGCCTCATCAGCCACGTGGACGAGGCACAGAAAAGCCAGGGACAGACAGCCGTGTATTCTATAACTCGCCACACCAAATGGCTTATAATATGGCCATCTAAATACAATCGCTGTAAATACAAGTTATCTCAAAAGGAAAAGGTTAAAAACATTTCATGTACTACACCTACGTTCTGGTGCCCAATTTACTTCAGATAACTTATCGATTTGATAAAACATTACTACAATAACACATTCTATAAATAGATATTCATACACACGTACGGAGTATTTAAAAATAAATTATAAGTAAAGATTCATAACAATTTACCTACTTACTTAAGTATGTAAAATGTTTTGACAAATAATGCGAATAAGTACTAATGCAGTTGACAATGCTGATTAAAGCAATTTCCCTTTTGACCAATCATTGGGTATCCTTATTCCGAGGTAGACGAGAATACAGTATGGAAACATGAAATATACATAAGTACATAAACTCACGCCTTCTACCAACGAGGGTAGGCAGAAACTACAGAACGCCAGCTGCTGCGATCATTACATACTCCTGTAGCTTCCTTTACGTTCATACATCTGGTCATACACGCACGCCGGTTGCGAGTACTACGCACCTGTCCTTTCTGAAGAACATCACCAATAAGGTCACTATAATGTCCTCTTAGGGCGTCCCCTCCAGGCAAATCAGTCAAAAATGGTAAAATATGTCTACCTAGCTATTTACTACACTGAAAAACTGGATTAGGATACCTTTCCGCGGACGTAAAATTATCGCTGCGGAATTTTAAACCGCACTGGATTTTCAACTCTCTCCGCGTTAGCTGAGCATTGAGAATCCAACAGAGTGCATCCCAAGCGTCGAAAAAATACACTGCTGGATTTTTAACTCTCGGAGCTAAGCATTGCGTTGAAAATCCAGTGCGCGAAAAGAAATCTCCGCCGCGGGAAAAAATCGCTCGTGCGAACCTGAGCTAACTATGTAACGGTTTAGTTAAAAGCAGACATATTTATTGAATGAGTAGCAAATAATAAAATACTATGAAAGTACAGTCATGTAGTGACTAAACTATATAGCTATTTATTATCCTGTTTATTCAAATGTTACTCATTTCATTTTGTTGTAAAATTCCCAATACCGAAGTAATTTCCGTGCAGCTGAAATTGGATCAAACGTCAACTACGGAATTTTCATATTTTAACTACGCAAGCATGAGCTGGGGGCCTAACACCACCTCTTATACTCGTAACAGTATTATTTTAATTGGGAGCTAAACAAGACGTATAGCTCCCTCTCTTTCCCACATGCTGATGTAAGATTAAAATAATACTGTGATAAGAGGTGGTGGTAGGCCCTCTGACCGCGAATCGGCAAGCGCAGCGTAGGATCTCCCCAGCTAAATGGACCGAGGACCTTAAAAAGGCAGCTGGGCAGACTGGATGCGGATGGCAAAGAACTGGGTGTTGTGACGCAACTTGGGACAGGTCATTTCCAGCCGTGGACTGCGATAGGCTGACTTGATTGATGAGCTATTTGTAACATTCGTACCGATACGAAAAGAAGAATCTTTTCATACAACTTACATATATTAAAAAAATACTTTTTTTTTTCGTTCAACCTATGTTGTCCCATTGCTGGGCAAGGGTCTCCCCCATATTTTTCCAATGTTCTTTGTGCTGTGCCTTTTCCGTCCAATCGGTTAGGAACGAGTTCAAAACATCACACCTGCGTTTTTTAGGCCTGCCTCGGTGACGACGCCAAAAAATACATAAGCAAAATAAAATCGGAACCAAAAAACAGTACAAAAACAAAAGTGAAATTAAAACAAAATTATAAACTGTAGTTCAGCTAGCAACACCCATCTCTAGATACAGAAGATGCAGTATTGTTCCATGCAAAAAAGTTACATATAGTCTATTCTAACATTTTTGAAAAAAATAATTATCTCAAAAGTAGTAAATATTTTCAAACACTTCCATACTTCAAGACCTTGAGTGGTCAAGAGTAGTGTTGTGACACCTCATTAGCAAGTCTACATGCTACCATCTGGCCATGTTTGTCGCAAGTAACCTTCGAGGCACACCTCTATGCTTAAAGGAATTTCGCAAAAATGTATAGAAATTGTCATTATTTAACCGTTAGTGCTATTTTTGTGAGAGGGAGATTATTCAGCGGAGGAACTAAAAGTATTCAATAAAATATTTTAGAAGAATATTATTGAACTGGTTAAACATTATAATTAAATTGCTGGACTTAGTAGATACTGAGGAAATACAAACAAAAAAATCATCTACAACATAAATAGAAACCAAAATCTTTCAATGAATCTTCAGTAACGCTTAACTGGTTCTTTGAAAAGACTCTAAAGGCAATTTTACTTGTGAATGTTTAAAGGATCAAAGGGTCTAAGCTATCGATGCATGAAGATACAAAAGGGTTAAGTTTTATGTGAGTTTTACCCAATAAAGTACAAAGATTTAACAGGCTGATTGAAACAGAATCTCAAAGAGTGACCCAAATGAATTTGATTTCTTTTAATTTGGACCCCGAATTATTCATACCATTCATTAAACAGAATTATGAATTGAACTGTTTCACAAACCCCTTCATGCTCATGATTCACTCACTTTGGTCGAGTTTCAACGATTTCAGACTAAGCTGTTAGTCATGTGCCAGTCACTGAAAACTTCCGGCCTAGTGATTATAAGAACATGTGTTTGATAAGTTTTGTTTTTAAGAGTGAATGAATCGTCGTTATTATTTGAATTGTAATGTGGATGTGGATGAATGTCTTTAAGTGCGAGTGGTTAGTTGTGACTTTCTGTTTCGTCTTTTTCATCGGTTTTATAGCTACGAGCTTGTCTTACATTCGGGATTTCCAATACACTTTTGTTTCTTCATCAGTGACTGATATTAAATGCTCAAAAATTGGAATTTGTATGTACATAGGATGATTTTATCAATAAATGGTTTTTTGGTAGATGCTACTACATCGGATAGTCGTTTAGTCGCTTCTTACGACACTGTAGGTCACCATAACCTTGTCCTTGCAAAAACAAAACTTATCATTTAAATGTCTGCTGTCAAGAAATGCCCATGCCTGTAGTCTTTAATGCAAAATTAATGGCTTCTAAGAAGATATCTTCGATAATGACGTCATATTTTAGGCTCAATTTGAGTCAAATTTTACGGTCTTCAGTCAAACTGTGCAATTTGTTAAAGGTTATAATTTCCTTTAATGTATTCTTAAGTAAGGTTTAATTGAAAACTTGCAAGCTTGTTGCATGATATAGGCGGAGCGTTGTAGTAAAAGGGACATTAGCATATTTATGACAGAATAGGATTCATGTTTGTTTAACATGTAAAATATGTTGTGTTGGAACTGCCATTTAATTTAAAAAGATCATTGATGAAGAAAGATGGCTAGAGACGGAGGACAGAACCTGAAAATAGTACTCTAACCTAAAGGAAAATCAATGATAGAGAAGAACATGTTTAACTGAAGACTAAAGAGTACAAAATAATAGTGATGATGGTGCTGTTGCTAAAACAACAATATCATTTTTAATCAAGAATCTAAAAAGATGCGAAAATTTCAAGCATCAAAGGATATGCGCGGCGGTCCTAGAATCGTTGACAAAACAGACGATAGTGAATAAAGGAATTGCACCACACATACAGATATATTAAGTAGGTACTAATGCTAATAACATCAATACAATCTATTGGCATTACAATCGAGGTCAAGTAGTAAAAACCTAATCATTATTCCACAATAGAAATACATAAAATGTTTATCTGCGGATCTAAGTTCGGACTGATAGCCAAATCTGAGATAACTGTTTGTTGAATCGAGGCTCTGTGGAGTGAAAGGATCCGAAAGGGATTTGAGAGGAGCTTTGTACTAAAAATGAGCTTGTATGATAGAAGCCAGAGATGAGTAGGATTTAGCACTTATTATTGCTAGGTCTCCTTCATTTTGATTTTTTTATTCTTTGGACTCGGGTTCTCCAATTTGATACCCTTCTTGGTAAGGCCGTTACTTTTTCAAATAGATTTGAGATGTCTTTAATTTTTTGCTTGTTCCTGGTCTGGTATATTTCCCAGGTCTTCCTGAGAAGTAGATAAAAAAAAATTCTTTAAAGAGAGTATCAATAATGAAACCTTCATCCCATCATAGATATATTTATTATTTCTATACAAATAGAACTGTACAAATATTTTTTTTTTTATATGTAGCAATATTGGACCGAAAATGAGCTAGAAAAAGGCTAGCGGTGCTAAGCTAGAAATGACTTGTTCTATATTAACAGTATTGTAACAAGTGCACGTGAGTACCGATTGTTATCAGTAAGTATTGATTGTAAATGTCAGTTAGTGTAACATTTACCGCGTACATCGTGATTCATATACATTTACAAGGAATTTTAAACGGTTTTGTAACTTTAGTTTTAAAACGTAGAAGCTAGGAGTGTCTGATGACGTTCAGACTAGTCATCTAGTATTTATTAATAAGCAGCTCAGAGCCTTACGTCAAGAGGTTAGGAAGCTATTTATTGTCATGACAATTCAAAGATCCATCAGACAGTAAATAATTACAATAACCACTTCTAAATACGGATGTCTTCGTAGAACATATAATACAAAATGAAATTACGGAAAATATTAGGATAATCAGTAGAATTTGCGAACGACATGGTAATCAGAGGGATCCGGCTTTGTACTGCGCTGTTCTAACTGTGTAATTAAATACATTACTGCAGCCAAATATGGTGAGATATTAAGACATCCTAACATGGGCAAACCCTTACTTTGAAACTGCTATCAACAGTTCACACAAGTAACTAACGACGTATCAACCATCCGAATGTATAATTACATCATAATACTGACACTCCTAAAACAGCAGACATCACTATCAAAGTTTCGATAAACATTACTATCGGCCGCTAAGCGGACTATCGGCACATCGTCCTTGTCGATAGTCATCGGCGGTAATTACAGCGATCGCGGGCGGAGGCGCCGGCGCAGGTGGCTTAGCGCTTTTGGTACATCAAATATCGAAAATAGAAGGTTCACTTAGATCAATCATTAAAATAGCCAACAATGTGAGCTAAACAATGGATGGATTGTGCGAGAGATGACGGCTAGAACGGGGAAGAATATTCAGGTGACGGCTAACAGAGAAGAAAATACTAATAATAAGAAGACATGCTGTGAATAAATTCGGGTAAAGGCAGAGGATGAAAATTGTTAATGTAAGCTCTAAAATGCTGAATGCTGCTAAAATGTTTGTTTCATTCACATGGATCAAACAAACATTTTAAAAAAGACAAGAGAAGAGAAGATTTGGCGGGATATACCTTGATTCATTGATCAAAGACATGAAAGAGCAAATGAAAAGAAGCACCAACAGACAGACCTTGGATTAATTTAAGATGTAGCTGGCGGATTCCAAATTAATATCGATGAAACAAATGATTACATCGAAACAGGGGCTTTCATTACAGCTAAAACATAACAACAAACAAATGAATGTCGCTGAAGTAGTAGGTGGTGTGTGGCTTCTAATCGGCTTAGAGACTTCTGTCGTTTCCTATTGGGTGATCAAGCTATTAAGTTATTTACATACCAGCTTTATTGTTTGATTGCGTTTACTACAAACATAAACTAAATTAACAGTTCAGTATAGTTTATCTTGATTTGTGGAGGAAAAATAAGTTTAGCTGTTGTTTTATTATCCTGTGCTTTTACCTGGGTGACTTTGGTAGTTATTTCTTCTTATTATGTTATTGTTTTCCCAACTATATAAGATTTCTAAGCTTTACTTTTGATTTTGGGAAAGTAAGGACGGTTTTGATTGTCAAACAATCCGTTTACATTTTAAATTGAAAATCTTGATCACGTTTTTAAATCCAAAACTACTTACCAAATAAATATTTATCAACGTTCGATTTATGCACAGCCAAAAATACCTAAAACATACCATGTCCGTACGTTGCAAAATATTTGAAATACGACCACAAAACAATGGACAGACATACCGCAGGAATTTGTTAATGACATTTTACATAATTACGATTCAGTTCGCGTTCGATCACAATATTGTATTGGTTCAAATTCTGTGAGTCTCTCTCACTGCGAACGAATGTACGTGTAATGAATGAATGAATGACATTGCCGTGTGAAACTTGTCGTCAAATTGTTATTGGAGGTGAGCAAAATCACGAGTGGATGGAAAGAAATCACCTGGGATTGTGTTATTACTGTTAAGGTGTTGGGTTTGGGTACTATTTCATTTTATTAACATGCAACATGCAAGTAACTGTTTACATTTCCAAGATTTCCCCTTGAGCACCTTTGACTTTATTAACCTTTTAACCGCCCGACTTCATATCAGTTGTCGTGCCCCCAGCGCCGGGCACAGTGAATTATTACGGTATTTGGTCGTAAATATACGACCCTGGCGAAATGGACACGAAAATACTTGTCGGATCAATCCGACGTTGGCGGTTAAAGGGTTAATGAAAACTTGACATACGCTGGACATAAACTAGAGCTCCTAATCATGGAATTGACACTAGACAAGTCTATTTTCTTGTGAATCCTTTGGATTGCAAATATTATGTGTACCTATTAGGTACTGACTTAGCAGTCAAGTGCGCATCAGTGCTATCCTATTCTTGCATCAGTTGCATCCATGAATCAGTCATACATTATTTGGTTTAGGTGCAAATGTTTCCAAACTTACTCAGAAAATGATTACACAACCCGGGACTGCCTCGGTCAAAAATTTCCCACATCCTCCATTTCACCATCATCACCATTCTCCTGCCCTTCTCTTAATTTATTTGGGGTTGGCGCAACATGTCTTCTTCTTCCATTCTATTTTCTTCTTCCATCTCTATCGGTCGTCATCTCGGTGGTCAGTCCCTTTCTAGCCATATCATCTTTCACACATTCTATCCATTGTTTTTTTGATCTTCCCCTACTATTATAGCCACCCACATTGATACTCAACCCATGACACGACGACACCTCACGTCCACTAGGTATATTTTCATACATCGCCTAGGAGTAGACTCAAAATTTTCCACATTCAATAATGCAATATTGTGTTTCAATTCCATACATCATTACAAAGAGATGTTCAAATTAATAGACTGTGACAACTTATCGTCCCACACCGGTCGTAAAAGACCAAACAAATAGGTCACACAGGTGGTGTTAAACGATAGCGTTTACGATCAAATACCATACATACTTACTTATTGGTACGAGGAGTGGCTTCATGGCTATAGTCAAATGGTTAGCATCTTAATCGTCCTGTATTGTCTCGTAGTATATCATTATTGTCTGGTTGATTCCTAAGTAGGATCAATTATAGTAGGAACCTAATATGTACTAGTACTAGGTACCAGTATCATTGGGATATTATGGAAGGAAAATGTTCAGCTGTTCCAAAGATTGGTATTGAGAAAAGGTCCTGTGAGGGATTGCCATTGTCACTGACGAAGTTTCATTGTAATTTTATGTAAGAAAAAAATTGCCTTTAGTAAGCTTTGGTGTATTTTCCCATGTCAACCCTATCCTATTTTACGTGGTACCCGATTCCGGGTTTGACTAATAGTGGCTGCAAGATAGAAAATTCTGATGGCCAATTCCTATAATTTACGGACCGTTATTGGTTAAATAAAATTAAGACTCTTGTATATTTACCAATAATGAAGCAAAGACCTCATAACTTTGCATAGTAGACCCTCCCATATGGAAGTATGTAGCTATCACAGGTAAAATTAGCTTACGAATCTATTAATGTGCCTAGTTTGACTGAGTTTGACAATAAAAAAGCTACCATTGGTAAGCAAAACTATTCATTTTGTTTATAGGAACCGAGCATTTAACAGCTAAACTAACTTATTCCTTAATTTATGCTATCATATAATTGCAGCAATTTTTCAACTAAAAAGTTGAAAACCTTAAAAAAACACGATCCGCTAATTGCTAGTATAAATAATTAATTAATCAATGCACATTATCTCGATCGTGAGATTTCGATCGATTTAATTGTGGATCGACAAAATATAATTGACATTTTTAAGCGAAAACATGTAAAAAATTCTTAAGTTGCTCACTTCCCCACTTTGCATGTAAATTGGTGATTTATTTGTCGTTAAGGGCGAGATACACGTTGTCGGGCCGCACGCGCAGGTGTCCCACGATATGGAAAGTAAAAGTTATATGATCGCTTCCTACTCTTAATCGATGTACCTATTACTGTAGTTATTTTTAATATTTTATTTATGATCCGTTATGTAACTAAACTTTTTTAAAGCACAAGAAATATTTTTAGTTCTGTTTTGAGAACGCGAATGTTTTACTAGCTGTTTAATCAGCAATCAAAATAAAAATAATAAAAAATCCCAGCCCATTAGTTCCACCTCCGCTAAAATTATGACGTGTTCGTGTTAGTATGGCTAAAATGTGCTATCAAAGTAATTATCGAGAAACGGACGAAAATTATAAATATTTACGGTATTTTCATTGCCTTGTTCGGAAATAGAGGGAACACTATGCGTGAAAGGGGCTTGTGGCTAAGAAATAACAGCCGCACGGGTCAATCGATCAGGTTAAGCTACGCTTGCCGCGGTTGGTCCGTGGATGGGTGACCATCTTTACATATCAAGACCCCTCCGTGCCTCGGAAAGCACGTTAAGCCGTTGGTCCCGGCTGTCATTCGTGGATCTTTGACAGTCGTCACGGGTCGTCAGAAGCCCGAAAGTCTGACAACCAGTCTTACCAAGGGGTATCGTATTACCCAGTAACTGGGTTGTGGAGGTCAGATAAGGCAGTCGCTCCATGTAAAATACTGATATTCAGCTGCATCCGGTTTGACTGGAAGCCGACCTCAATATAGTTGAGAAAAGGCTAGGCAGATGATGACTATGCGTGAAAGTGTTGTTTTAATACTGAAATAGTTTTTGTTTTCTAATTATGTGAAATATTTTGTCAAAGCCACTTATTTATATGAGAACAAACCTCTGGTAAACTGAACGTTTTCATCTTCATTAACATATCACAAATACTGAACTTTTTAAAATACATTTGTGTCCAAAAATACCGTTTTTCAAAATTCCCGTGTCACGATTACATTCGTACAAATATATATCGACTTTAACCATGCATTATCATGGGTAGTGTGACATTTAATCACAAGGAGTGTCAATCGTCTTTGAACTTTACTTTTTCGTAAAGCAATTGTAATTGGACTTAACTGTTTTGAATAAGGTTCAGATTTGACCTTAACTTGTAACAGCATACGATTAATAACGGATTCAAGTTGATATAAGATCGGAAAGATAATTGTCTAATTTTATTTCACGTTTATTGTACTAAGTGCTGTTACTACAGGCAAAATGTGGGTGTACAATAGTACACCAGCTCTGCCTAACCCTTCGGGGATTGTAGGCGTGACGTTATGTTGTGTTATGTGTAGCCATTGAAAAGGACAATGCTAAAATATATTAAGTAATTTTTATTTTCAATTCAGGAAAGCTTATTTTTCTGAATTAATCTTTCTTGTAGACCTGAAGTTTTTTTTGCCTGATATTGTTATCAATTGTAGGACTAAATAAAATATGAGGTTACATTTTTTTTTTCTTTACGATACGATCCAACACCAAGTACAAAGATAATATATTTTTCAACGATCACCATCTCGTCAATTTAAAAGTTTCCAACCTTGACAGATGTATTATGACGAATGTGTATAATGATATGAAATTCACTCCATAATCTACAATTTTTTGCATTACCAATTTATGAACGAAGTTAATAATAATTTTATTGCAATTAAAAAGGAGTTGGTGGCAATAAAAATTAAAATAAAGTGCTGTTTATTATAAAAGAAACGTTTTTTATAAGACAAATATTGGCTATGACTCTTGAAGGTGTTGCCAGTAGTAGAAAAAATACAAGAATTATGAATCTGCCAAAAAAGTGTCATCCATGACACTTTCTTTTTTCCAAAAAAATGCCGAAATCGCCACTCTTGACCATTGTTGACAGTTAAGTGTTATTAGCAGACAAGAGAATGCTGTTAAATTTCAATCTTTGCCATGAGCCACACATGTAACAACGCCATTTAATAAGGTTAGGATATTTGTTTTATTAATCGGAATATTTCAAGTCTTCATAAAAAGTGAATGAGAAAAGTTAATTGTAGTATTCATTGTTAATATTGTTATCTTTGATTCGAGCCGATGAATTTAATATTGACACATCTCAACTTTCGCTCACCACAAATAAAGCACGACTATGTAATTGTATATACTTCTCCACTCAATTAAAGAATTCTTGGACAGAATTAAAATATCACGGCTGGCAACACTGTTACTTGAAGATGTGACAGATCGCCATATTAGTGTTCCATCGACAATTAGAGGTACAATAAAATGTTTTTAAAAGCGTAATTAATTCCTTATACTGCAGTCATTAGGGGTCATAATTATAATTACGTGGTTTGAAGGTCTGCCAAGTGATGAATGAGTCTCAATTGTAAGGTTTTTGTGAAAGAGTATGGGCATGATTATGTTTGGGTGTTTACATTGGTCTTATTGCATGCTGAGGAGTATTTATTCTAAATATTTAAAAAAAAAAACGGCGTTAAGCTACTCTTCTATATGCTAGGTCATTTAATAAGGTTTTTAAAGGCACAAAAAACATAAAAATCGGTAAGGAGACCATAATGCAATTTTTGAATTCGGATTTTGATTACATTTAAAAACCAAATACTTTCGTGTGATTATGCTGAGAATGTAAAGTAAAATAGATAAATACTAGTGTTGTATTAAGCTATTTAAGTAGATAAGTTATTTAAGTGCACACACAGAGACATGTTGCTTCAGTATTGTCTCAAGAAAACCAGATTAACTGGTTTACTATTATATTCATAGAGCGTCAGGAACTGAGTTATGTGACTAAAAATAACAAAGAATATACATAGAAAACATAGATAATCCTTTTTTTGTTTTTTTGTAATTTTAGTACATAAAAACGCCACATTGTCTGATGTCCCATTAGAATTTTTAACGGTTCTGTTTTCAAATAGTTTTGGTTGTAACTAAACATGGATATCAATTAATTTAGTATTTAATATGTCGCTGGACCCCGATTATCCAATTTCAAACTTTTTTTATGAACTTTTACCAATATCAATCTGCCTAACCTTTTCCCAACTATGTTGGGGTCCTTTTCCCAACTATGTTGTAGGTTGGGGGGCTTCAAGTCTATCCGGATGCAACTGAATACCAGTATTTTACATGGAGCGACTGCCTATCTGACCTCCACAACCCAGTAACGGGTAATACGATACCCCTTAATAAGACTGGTTGTCAGACTTTCGGGCTTCTGACGACTCGTAACGACTGTCAAAGATCTACGAATGACAGCCGGGACCAAGCAACGGCTTAACGTGCTTTCCGAGGCACGGAGGGGTTTTTTATTATGTAAAGATGATCCCCCATCCACGGCCAACCCCGGCAAGCGTAGCTTAACCTGATGGATGGAACCGTGCGGCTGTTATTACTTAGCCACGAGCTCCTCCTCTTTTGTGAACTTTTGCCATAGACAATAAATGGACTAATTCTTTTTCGAAACTCGAAACTGTTCTCTTACTCTTTGGACTTTTTCAAAATAAATGGCGCTTACCAGAGACCGTCCTTCTAAATCGCTTTGCATACAATAGCCAACAAAACTCGCCACTATCTGAGATCTAAACCTAAAATGTCACCTAAATTATAATGCGACACACCAAAATGGGATCCTATTATACTCTTCAGTCCTTATTTATCCTTCACACTAAAAACAAACTTTATTTCAAGGGTACAAAGTTCAAAATTCAATAAAAGGATTTATTTTTTTTTGCCAAATTTGGCTAGCTCCTTCCTTACCATCGTCCAGTATAGTTTGGCCTATGTCCTGTGCAAGGTTTCCTAACATTTGTTCGGTGTGGAGAGATCAAGTAAAGCTCGCTAGTTAGCTAAGTCAGGATGTTCAGCGACATGCTATGAATGCTTAGGGTCAAAGATTATTAAAAAGGATTAGACGGTCTATAAATAGAGCTGACTGGGCCGTTATTGTGTAGTGATTCATTTGTTTGCGGTGGTTTTGTTTGCAAAAAGTAGTACGACAGTACCATTAATTTCACCTGTCTATGGTTACGATTTTCGGCCATTTAATTCACATTGGAAAATACACTATGGAAATTAAAATTTTCTTATGTTTTTGCAATTTGTAGGCCAGTATTAGTTTGTATGTTAATTGAAGTACGATTCGCGAGCGTAACAAATATATATTTACAGAATTATAATCATTAGAATCGGTAATACTATATCCCTAGGAATAAAACTTTATCACGGCTTTAACCATCTTACTGCGACGTGGTCTATGACCTATGACGTTCATCACAATGACATAACGTACACACTTACTTATATGTATAACAATAATATAATTATGATCATGTCTGTCCTTATGTTCCCCACGTCATATAACTTTGTTTGGTCTCTATGACGTTAAAAAGATTCCGACGAACTGAAAACCTCCTCCGTTTTTGAAGTCAGTTAAAAGGAGGCCTAAAGCCACATTGCTGATCGTAGCGATTTGTCATAAGATTGCCTACTCTTATGTATAAAATAAAAATAATCTTTAGAAACGATTTTGGAGTCAAAGAAAGCTTATTAATTTCTTCTTCTCTCATATGAAAATAACTCGTGCTGTGTTAAAAATACTGGAATTCAGGAACCCACCAACAATAGCCAGACACGTCACGTGCCTGGTCAGAAGACCTTCCCTTTTTAGGGTTCCCTACCCAAAGACCCTTAAAAGTTGGGTGTCAAAGGGACGATTACAAAGGCTTCGCTGTCTGTCCGTCGTTCTGTCACAGGGCTGTATCTCACAGAGTGTGTTATACTTTATGACTAAGGAGCAACGCGATAGACCTGCCACATTTCCAGGGGCGTTCCAGTACACCAGCATCCCGAATGATCGAACGCCCCCTCCCCCCCCCAGCCCCCAAAAGTCACTGAATACAAGGAATACGAGACTTAGATACATTTATAACTTCAGACCAAAGTCTGAATAACGTTCTTGTAACAAAATCTGATGATTCCCACTTAAATCGACTGAAATAACAACAATTTATTTGTAACAAGCAAGAAATTAAATAAACACTAATGCCACTTTAACAACAAATGGGGGTTAATAAGGTTTTAAAAAATATGTAGTGTTAAATATATTGTACGGTGGTACGGAACCCTTTATGTGCTAGTCCGACTCGCACTTGGCCGCTTTTTTAATGAAAGTACTTTCCGCCCTGTTCTTGCATCCACCAAAAGAGAAGTTTCCCACGTAAAAAGCTCTTTAAAACTCTTGTTAGACAAATATTTTCCATAAAAAATCACAATTTTCCATTACACACGTTATCTTTAACAAGAGACACTTAAGTAATGACATAAGTACATCATGTCTAGGAAACGCAAATGTTTTCACACGGGAATCGAACCGCGTGACGATCGTTAGACAACACTATTTGTTTTAGTCAGGAAGTACTTACCTGGGTACAGTAGTGAAGATAATTTATAACTATACCTTCTGATCGCAGAAGGCTTCTTTCATTACTCTTTTAGTCTTCCGCGATAGGCCTGAAAACCTTTGAAATACACAACATCTTAATTTGTATGTATGTAAGGATCGTAGCAGGTGGTGTTCTGTAGTTTCTGCCTACCCCCACGGAGAAAAAAAAAAAAAGGAGTGAGTTTATGTATGGCTCCAGGGAGAGGAACCTCCTTACAATATTAGCTGTATCCAGGAGTACCTACTGCTTTCTGAATCAAGGCCTTTGGTCCAACTACCTAACGAGAGCCTCCTCAGGTGTTGGTCGAGACTCTTGGCAATTTAAACCATTGGCATAATGATTTCCAAGTCCACAACCCACATTTCAAGATCTTCAAGTGCTAAAACACGATTTTTTTATTGATTTACAAAGCCTTCAAATAATAAAAATAAGTCCTCAAGTTATTGATTTCATAAATCTGACGTAAGATACCTTAGTTGTTGACAGTACTGTTCGATATTTCATAACATCACGATCATAAAAATATAGAAGGTAAAAACACCAATTGTCGGGTGTCACCTCATGTCGAGCGATCAGGAAGTGACATGCGTGCAGTTGACAGTTACATACACCTCATTATAGCTATTACCATAAATAGAATTGTTAAGTGGTAACCGCTAGTTTGTGTTTAACTATGAATGTTCTGCTAGATGTGTAGCGCGGTGGGAAAACAACAAAGAAAAATGAAATTGGCACTTTGTATTGTTATGTCAGCTTATAAAAGTCCACTTTTCAATAAAGATCAAAGGGAAAAGAATATGTTGCTATGGTATATTCTACTTTTCAAAAGGATTGTCGGTCACAGTTTGTTTATATAAGCTTTTTACAGTATCTGTGTTTACTTTTTTGCGTGGAACCCCAGGAAAGCGTTTTCCTGTGTATGTTTCCTTAAAAATGGGAATTTAATAACACATTTAATAATAAAACACCTTTCATCATAAATCTCGGAAAATTATAAAAAGTGAGGTAAGAACACCACTTGTCACCCATCAATCAGGTAACATATTATTTAAAAAAACTTAGGGTAAAAACGCCAATTGTCGTCGGTCAGATCAGGAAGCGCTCGTGACAGGTACTCGACACCTGAACACGCCGCCTCATTACTGCTATTACCATAAAAGAGAGATGATTGTCCAAGCAATTTAATACTGTATTGATTTATAAATGACTGTAAACGAATGTTTACGTTTTTTCCTTGCGATTTTAAGCCAATTAGTGGTAAAAATACTTATAAAGTAAAAGTTATTAAGGAAGTGATTTGAATTGAATCTTGGGTTGGATCTGCAGATAATTATGATTTAGTAGTAATCAAAAACGACTGGAATGTTTTTGGGAGTTAAGTTTTTACTTTGTCTTTACGCTAAGCTATGGAGTTTCTCAAAAAGCTCGCACTAATACAAAATAAGAAGAAAATTGTCATCTCCCAAATAGATACCTAACATTTATTAGCTCCTTTTACCGTCCATATTTGACCACATGGAGCGTTATTCGGAGCTGCAATCGGAATGCACATGCATACTGCACATTGCTATCCCCCTACGGCAAAACAAAGATTTATTTATTCCATATGCGTACAAAGGTAATGTAATAAGAAAGTAACTGTCGCAATATTCGTCTGCAAACTCATTGTTAGCACAAACAATACGCCGTAATCTTAAGATGGCGTTCTTAAATGCTTAGCGCCTTAGGCGAACTTAGGAACACTTTCTTCTATTTTGAAAGTTTAACCATATTTGGTATATCCGCTCCTAATAGCGACCGTGAAATTGTAAAAAGTTCGGTTTATAACTGTCAGTAGAGGTGGGTTGGGAAATTAGGTAGCTTGTAAACTGTCACTATTTCCGTAGTTTTTAGAGTAACAAAGTTCGTTTCTTAATTAGAAATTATGAAACGGTCTGTAAGCGTCCGTTATTATACATAGACTTCCTTTGTCTAGCGTTGTATTAATTTTGAGACATACTTCATAACTTCTGGCTGTTGACACAGTGAACACTAAGACTGCATTTTTACTTTAAGTGCCTTCGTCTCTAATTTCGCAATCCCTAACATTCGTAGCGAAAGACGAAGTCAGTCTATCCTCAACTTACAGCGTATTCTATTTTCAAATTATGACGTCTGTTCATAATATTTTGTTCCCTGAGTATCCTGCTAGTATTTTTCCTCCTCACCCATACATTGTTCGCCTGTGTAGGTATGTGTCATCTCATGATGTTAGGAGTCCACCCCAGGTGTACGGAAACACATAAATTATTTATCATCATTCAAAATTGTTGTTCGTAGTAATGTATAACAGTCAAACTGTCACGTATGATACTGTCAATGACGCAATCTATTGTTGAAACGTCAAACTTGGTGGTCGGGTGATGTTCTTCTTGTAATGACAGACAAGTCAATGGTGTATTGTGGCATGCGTATTTAGGGATTCCGATGATGTCAAATCAATCAACTTGCTCTTATTAGCGTTTTAGTAAGGTTATAAGCAAGTATTCTAAATATATAAGGTACATTTTACAAGCATTACCAAGCACTTGTACTTCAAGGACCCGAGTCTAACTAAAAAGTGCATTGACTTTATTCCTTTACAGCAAAAACTCATACTAAAACCATAAATCTTTGGAATGAAACAATACAAACTGTGCCAAACCCTTCAAAGCATGACGGTTACATAAAAGACAATAATTGCGACATCATACATATTTCTTTCAAAAATTACCATATTACATAATTGAAAGATCAATTAAGTGAACAAAATGACTCTAAATCCATTACAAGAGATTGTAACAGTTATTAGAAAGAATTACATTATTACACATCGTCTGTGACTTGGTTTTTCTTAGAGATTTGAATCTCCGAATCATGCGGTTAGGGTGGATACACCGGTTGTTGTCATAGACAATTTTAGTTCTTTGAAATATTGATTTTGGAAGAGTGTCGTAAGCAAGACATAAATATACATTTGCACTTAGTTGCTTTAATTAAGTACCTAGTGTAAATTCATAGTTACAAACTATAAAACACAAAAAAAAAAAATCATTCACAAACATACCTTTTTCCTTTGACAACAAAATTCTTGATTAAGGAAAATCCCTACATTCAAACTTAAGCCAATAATTACGCTTAACCTGCTGTAGTCAGTACCTATAATAAAACAACATCGATCAATGATTGACGTCACAAAATCATGTCAGCCACAAACAATGAGGTTACATCGAGTGGCAGGCGCCCAATGCTACTTCATGTAAGTACTGCACTTGACACATTATTAAGTAACTCTTGGCTTAAGTCAGAGGACGTTGATAATGTTAATAGAGCAGAGATGTAGGTTATTCAAATGGGCTCATGGGCAATTATGTAACAGGAGACTTGCAATAGGCAGGGGCACAAAGAAAAGTTATTTTATCTATAAACTGAGACATTTTCTGCAATCAAAATTATTATTGCCGCTCCAGAGATTACAGTTGCATGGTATTCATCTTTAAATATAATTTAAATAGTAGGCCCGTGTTTTTCCAAAAAAAAATAACTAATTTTATTTCCGTAGTCTGTAAAAAAATCGTGTCTCCACCTGCAATTTCTTCAACAGTAGCTCCCAATTATTAACTGACTCA
The DNA here is from genome assembly GCA_947568875.1 of Fissipunctia ypsillon. Lineage (NCBI taxonomy): Eukaryota > Metazoa > Arthropoda > Insecta > Lepidoptera > Noctuidae > Fissipunctia > Fissipunctia ypsillon. Next base: position 20,433,125 of record OX387662.1, read on the forward strand.
GTGAATTCCGCCATTGTTCTAAACTTCTCACATTTATTACGAAATTAATTGTTTCAAATGGGCACTTTAATTTGACTCCACATTGTAACTGTTGCACGACTGATGCTATCAGCCTGTCCATCATCCAGTGACATAACAAGGCTATTCTGTACAAACTTTTTGGCAATTTTGAGTAATTACAGCGGTGAAATAATTGTGGATTTTATGGTTTAATTGAGAGTATTTTGTTTTTAAAGTGAACAATGTCTTGGAACTATGAGAATTTACGTCTCGGTTCTGCTGCTCAGATTGGTTAAGAGTTACGTCAATAGCATTTGGCAAATATGCTTTGTATTTTTAACCGACTTCAAAAAAAGGAGGTTATCAATTCGACACGTATGTATGTAATATTATTGGGACTGCAATATATTGACATGGCAATCTGTTAGGGCTTCCAATCAAATATACAAAATTTTATAGGTGTATGTATGTTTGTCCACGCATTTCTCTGAAGCTGTTGATTGAATTGTAATTGTATTTTTGTATTGCCTTACATTTATTTCAACTTAGGGAACAGTGCAAGTTTCATCAAAATTGGTTCAGTAGTTTTCAAGATATGGACTAATACGTGTAAGTGTAACGGTCTGTGGTGTCAAAGGGAAAAACATCTGAAAACCTTGGTCAAATTCTAGTGCAGTGTTCACAACAAAACTATTAACTACTTATTACAAACAAATATTCCAGTTTTTACTTAAAACTTAAAACACGAAATAAGAAAATAATTTAAAATTAAATCGACTACAAAAAGAATTAACTCAAAGTTAGGTAGGTATATCATAATTTTGAGTTAATTTCTTTTTGAAGTCGATTTAATTTTTTTAATTACTTTTTTCTTGTAACTGTTATTGAATGATCAGTTTTCACATTTCTACTACTACAACATCAACCATTTTCTCTAAGTGAAAGTTATTAGTGTCGTCTTCTGAAACATCCATAGAATTTTCTCTTTCTGTCACTTCAAGCTAAACGTTCTTATAAAACATTTCTGCATTATTAAAAGCTATATCGATTAACAATAAAACCGAGTTCAAAGATCCAATACCATAAACAGTCAGAGGTTACCAACCCATCATCTACAAGTTCAATTTAAACTTTTATCCCACACTGGACTTTTACAATTCATTATAAATCAACTGACTCATGATTTTTTGTTCGTCAATTAACATAAACTAAATTGTTATTGAAATAAGACCAAGTATTACATCTATTATGGCAGTGGATGATAGACTATAAACTTCCACCCACGTTCACAGAGTACGATGCTCCAATACTCGTATTATATATTTTTTAACGTTTTAATCAAGTTGGCGACTAAATAATTTATTATATTATGACTTCAGATTAGACCGTGGCATAAATAATGATGGCTGATACAATGATGAGTGAATATGACATTGGGCGACCTTACCTCCTTTTGAGAGTATGTGAATTGTTTTGGAGATTTTAAAGCTAAAGAATATAATATATGTAGATGCCATTTGGATTTGATTTTATTGTTTAATATGACTCGTTTGGTGGGCAACTACAAAAATGCAAATAATTTGACTGAATTATCATTCTACATTAGGAATCTGTCAAGGGTCTTTCTGAATCCCGAATGTATTAGATTTACCGGAAATACGTTGCTATGAGGTTTTGAGTTTATTTATAAATATTTTTACTGTAGGAAAACGCAACTTCGTTGATGTCACTGAAAATGGTGAAAATGATGATGTCAATGAACCCGAATTAGTACTAAACACCGAACAAACAATCAAAGTATTTATAAATTCTTTGAAAGTAAATATCAAATCTAGTGTCAATCATCCGACTGCAACATGATAACGAATCGATTAAATCACAACAGAGTGATAACAAAATATCGTCGACTTGCGCATGCGACGCATTCCCCGAGCGCCGCGCATGCCATTTCACCGGCCAAGCGCGCGAATCCTCGGCGGAAACATCCGAGCGCTATGTGATTGGAATTACGAACGCTTCCATCGTTCTATATTTGAATTTCGGTTTTGTAGGACGATTATGAGTGTTTTCACCTTCCTGTGTTTGAAGTTTCTAGTGATGTGGAAAATATGAAATTATTAATTGTGATAATAAATTCTTGTTTGTAACGTTTTTCCGTACCATTGAATGCGCTTTGATGAAAGGAAATGATAAATACTTACTCATGAGTTCACGAAGGACGAGTTGCTTTGACTATTCTATTGGAATAGGTAAAGACAGTAAGATTATGGATTTATGCGGTAATTGCCTCCGAGCTGCCGCATTCTTTGATCACCGCTTGTGTCCTTTAATGGTGGTAATGGTTTATTAATTAGGACCGATTCTATAACATCGCTGTATAGTTCCACTCTTTGGTTACTTTATAATTAATATGTTTTACTTATGTTTTTCTATTTTTTTGTTACAGGTAAGTTCAATTCTACATTTCACTGATATCTCGATAAAAAGTCACCATTCATTGAAGAAGGGTAAGTTTTAATTTAACTCAATGTCGAAAATTGGCTTTCTTATTGAGACTCTTAAGCGAATAACCACACCTACCTTTTACAAGCGAGACATTACATTTGTACATACATTTATATTAATTTTCCAACATTTTAATCTTGTTTTTTTTCTCTCGTTTCAACCTAATTTAAGCTCATTAACAGCATTCGCGGTTTCCCAAACGGCCCCGACCTTACCGTGGCCAATCCATTGCACCGTTATTAAGATTTTGTATGAAACGACAAGTATTTGATACGAGGCCGCAGGAAGGTAAGCTATTAAGAAATAATACCAAAAACGGTGTAACCTCACAATGGAAACATGCGTCCGTTCTTTTCGTAATTATTGTCGGGAAAAAATAATTTTATGTAAAGGACGGTTATTATTCTTGTCACCTTACGGAAATGTTCAATTTTCAAAGTAGAAACAAAGGGATTACTTATGACTTAGTTTTTGAACATAAATGGCACTTTTATACTTTATGAGGTTATTTTTTAAATAAGAATTCTCAACATTTTGACCGATGCTGAAGTAGAAATGTGGTTCATCCCCGGGCAGTCAGCTCACTACCAAGTTAGCCAACTGGCTCTATTTCCACTATCACGGCAGAGAGCTTATGCTGTGGCGTCTTGTGGTCTTGGATAGATGGGCATTTTAACACGTAATAGTTGGGCTTTTTGGACAAACGAAGGTTTTTATGAGTTCTTGATCGACCAGCTCTTATCTACTTAATAATAATCTTATATTCATTCATTCACCGACGGACAGCGCGCAGGCTATGCGTCTTTGTCGTGGGATGAATTTTCAAAATTCCTTCCTTAGTGAAAATCATCTTCGTTACAAAAGGAAGTTTAAAAGCGTGAAATTGTGTACAAGAGTTCCTATCATAACGAAGGAAGAATTTTTGGAAACTCATCACCTAAAAACATTAAAAAGGGGATGAAAGTTTGTGTGGAAGTCCGCCATTTTTGCCGATGGTAGATCCCATCGGGCGTGCGGCTTGTTACCAGATACAAATCGAAAACACATTATAATACAGTCTACTTCATTATCTATAAGAAACTAACGATAAATCAATATAATAACAATAATAAACGTGCTTAGACCGCGACCGTCCTTGACCGTGCGCCCGCGCCGTCGTCGCCGTGTCCAAGCGATCGGTCCGGCTCAGCTTTGTCTTAGCGATTAATTGATTAAGCGTCAAGTCTGCGTGCTGCCGGAGATGGAAACAAATGTTGGTGCTGAGAAACTGCTCAAGGTGCTAGAAAATAGGTGGGTAGGTGATAAGGTAGAATTTTGGCGCAAACTATTACAGGATTTACTTTTCTAGTAGATAGTATAATCAGCCTATAATGTTCTCACTGCTGAGATAAAAGCCTCCTTTCTGTTAGAGGGAGTAGTATTTAGTAGATAGGTCTACCTACGGCTGTGGAATGTGATTGAATCCTAAAACAGACACCGTGTAGTATAAATCCGATGATGGATGATGATAAATTAATAATTAACGGCCGAACCCAATAACCTATTTTCAGTAAAAGACGGATCGCTATTGATGGTAGACAGTATAATTCTATCTGTCCTTATGTCAGGCTGGTAAGATTCCATAATCTCTTATATATTATTGGGAAGTTAAAACTATAGATAGATAGGTTTTTCTATCTCCAGTATGCCAAAACTGGTGATAGATAGGCTATCGGGTTCGGCCGTATGTCAAACACAATGTTGTGAAAGAAACAATAGCTGTGTTTTCAGGATATTTCAGTCTTATCCTGAAAATATAAAAGACAGCTAATTCTTCGAAAATCTGATAAGAATAATGTAGTCTGTGACCCATTTCTTAGCTCAAAATCACACAGCACTTGCTACAATTCCACATAAAATATGCAGACAGATAGATCAATAAAATTCATACATTAAAAAGTTCAATCTTCACATTAATCGAGGCATATCATTTTGAATCCTTGCCACAAGTCCACTGTGCATTTCGATACATCGGTTGTTGCCGCGGGCACTGCGCTGGCGCGGGGCGGTGAGAGGTCAATAATACATTAATGGTTTTATTTATTTTAACCACACTAGAATGACCAGGCTGTTGTCGCGTGCTTATTAGAGAAAGTATAGAGAGGACAATCTTTAAAAACTTATTCACATAACATAACATCACGCCTGTGTTCCCTGAAGGGTTAGGCAGAGGTGTACCACCTACAGCAGATCCACGTTTTGCCATCTTGAAAAACATGATGTAAAATGAGTTTTTTTCTTTAAAAAGGGTAGAATGCTCTGAGTAATCCACGTTTGCAGTAAAGTTTTTACGAGTGTCCTTAATTTTTTTTGTGAAAATTACTGGAAAGCGATAGGAATTTTCCTCACTCGTTAATAATTATAAAATAGTTATTGCCAAGGAGAAAAGAACAGGGGTTGATTGTGACAGCGCAGGGTGCAAGATAAGTATCTAGTTGTATATTTTTAACTGGAATTAACTCATTCTTTAATTATTTAGTTTCTGTGTAGATATCCAATGTCGAATAAAAGTCAAGACCTTGTTACTTTTAAAATTAAAACACCTAGTATTCTCAGAATACGGTTATGATTCTCAAACTAAAAAAAAATATGTTGAAATTGAAATAACCCACAAATACTTTCCTGTCCACTTCCATCGAAGTCGATCCAGCAGTTTCGGCGAAACGTAATGTCTTGACAGACCGTCATACATATTCCGGTTTATTAATAATGTGGTATCTTTATTCTCATTATAAAACAACATATAAATAGTAACAACTATTAACAACTAACTAACATAATAAAGTATTCTATCTTTTATCGATCTATAACATCACGCCTTGTTCCCCCAGAGGGTTAGGCAGAGATGTAGTACACTCACATTTCGCCAGTTATTTTTATGTCCCATGTAATAGGGGGCGAGCCTATTGCCGTCAACCGGGCACAAATTCAAACTCCGGGCTGCTACTGAGAAATTCCTAATAGAAAAACCCAATACACATTGCTCGAATCGAACCCAGGACCTCATGCTCAGCAGTACCACCTGCGACCACTAGACCAACGAGGTAGTCATTCTCATTAAAATATGCAATAAATAGTAACATGTGATATTAGTGGCTATTGAGAGGATAAAGCTTAAAGGTGTTTATAGACGGTGGGCGAGAAGGACCTTTTTCGTAATGTTTATTTCAAAATAGTTTTAAAAATATCTCAAAACACATCATAAAAAAACCTTTGCAGAAACTAGAAAGTTGTTACTTTGATCACTTTCATCATCATCATAATCATCTGCCTGCCTTTTCCCAACCATGTTGGGGTCGGCTTCCAGTCTAACCGGATGCAGCTGAATACGTACGAGCGACTGCCTGTCTGACTTCCACAACTCTGTTACTGGGTAATACGATATCCCTTGGTAAGACTAGATGTCAGACTTTCGGGCTTCTGACGACCCGTAACGACTGTCAAAGATCCATGAATGACAGCCGGGACCAACGGCTTAACGTGCTTTCCGAGGCACGGAAAGGTTTCTTATTATGTAAAGATGGTACCCCATCCACGGACCAACCGCGGCAATCGTAGCTTAACCTGATCAATCGACCTGTGTGGCTGCTATTACTTAGCTACCGAGCGGTTAATTAAGCTAAAGTATCACTAAAGGATTTTTCATGAAATTTTAAGCTTCTTCAATCATATTCGTTTAGCTTTCGCTATTAACATACAAGTGACATCAAACGCTTACATACAATTAATGTAATCAAATCTGCTAGAACAATTTAGAAAAACCCTTTTCCTCAGGAAATTACTACCATAAAAATAAAACTGTTTGATAATAGAAAGTAAAATTAATTGTTTATCCAACAAGTAACATGCACTTCAACATGGCAACACTCACTCACAGAATTCACACGATCTTTATTTAATTAAACATCTTACATAATAACAAACCGCGGGAAAATATTTTAAGCGTTTAAACATCGAATAGAACGCCTGAAGCGACTTTCATGGCCAACGGACAAGTATCTCGATTAGCGATTATCGATTATAACGAGCCGAGTCGAATCGATGTTAGAATCGATTCAATGCAATTGTATAATTCATCGACACTTTCGCTTGTAATTGTGAATCTTTTTACATGTTATGTTTCTTATTAGGTTTAATTGTACTGAGAAAGTGATACGTAATACTACAAGGTATAACTCGTAGTGACGTAAGCAGAGCTGTATTAAATGCAAAGAAAACGTAATAGCGACACCTATTTATACGTTTAATGAAGAAAAATGTGCTTTACATTAAAAAAAGTCACCTGTTGCTTCTATTCATAGAAATTAAAAGTCTTTAAATATTATTTCTATTACACATTACGCTGTTAGGAATTATTTTCAAAGAATTTAACTGCAATTAATAATTTTAACCTAATGAAGCATTCCTATTAAGGATTTTCTAATAGATTGCGTTAAGAAATTGTGCCTATAAAACTACACGAGAAACACTCCTTGGCGCCACCGATAATTATACACAATAATGAAATCGATTACGAATCGATTAATGCAAGCTCGAGTAATTAAAATGATCTCGTGTTACATTTACAAATCGATTACTCGTAACCACCGCTGCTCGTGACAGTACGCACGCGACAGAAGTTCTCACAGCTAGAAAGTTTAAACAGTTTAGTACAAGCATGTACTCACTACGTTAACTTTCGATTTTATGACCAAATTAAATTATTTTGGAAATAAACTGTCATTGTAAAAATGTTAGTTTATTATTTAATTGATTAATTGCTATTAAGTGTCTAATTAGAGAGGTTTAAGAGATATCTGATTATTGAGTGGTTAATTAGAGTCCAATTAAAAGGTTAAGCAATGTTTCTTCGACATTAATTTGGATGGGGAACTAAAACAAGCAAATTTTAGGAAATTCCTGACCTTGTTACCTACTAGGCTGCTGGTGCTGGAATTATGGCATTGAGCCCCATTAGCCGATGTATTCCGTAAGCATCTCACCGTGAACTGCTTCGTTGGTATAGTGGTTGCAAGCGCTACTGCTGAGCGTGAGCATTAGGTCCTGGGTTCGATTCCCAGGTCGGACAAAGTATTATTGGGTTTTTCCATCAGGAATTTCTCAGTAGCAACCCGGAGTCTGGATTTGTGTCCGGTTGATGGCAATAGACTCGCAACCTATTACATGGGACTAAAACGTAACTGGCGTAATGTGGGTGTGTGTAGGTACCTACACCTCTGCCTTACCCTTACGGGGAGAACAGGTGTGATATTATGTTATGTTATCTAACCGTGAAACTAAACTGAACTGAAGTGAACCACTGAACATGAAATCGCGAAAAAAAAAATTATGTTCGCATAACTCGTCAAAATGTAAGGAACAGATGAATATTTTTTCGCGATTTCAGGTTTGGTCCTAAAGTAAAAGTTGTTCATAATGATGAGTACAATGATCCCTCAAGAGGTTGGCAGTTATTTAAATTACACCTTATAAATATATCGGCTGGTTAGATTTTTTAATGATAGTGATTTAATATAATGAATATTATTATTGCCAAATCAAAAATTTTGAAACTTCAAACTGCTCTGTCGGTAATTAACTTTTAAAACAATTTTATATTTTAATTAGGTATTTTTTGCAGCAATCAAGAGGTGTTTTGAAATCGAAACCTCATCCAATTTTGTTTAATAATGTTTTTTTTTTGGTCAGCTCCCACATTCGAAATCCATTAAAAGCGTTTTTAGTGACGTTGACAACCTGCATGCTGATCACAACACTTACAACTGGGCATTGTCTATCCTTGACCCAACTATGTACATACATCGGGATATGGGACATATGTCGGGATCTGGTTTACGTCTAACCTAATTAAAGTCTTAGATATTATTATCAGAGAGGAGGATACCTACTACCTACTGCTTGTCTTCTTGTCGTGATGATAAATGATATTTACTTATTTTTGTAAATTGGTTAAAAAAAATATTTTTTCTCGTCAAAAATAAATTATAATTTAAAACTAAATGAGTTCGGTGTTTCCTATCTGACTACCCTGAGAAGAAGGCCGAAACAAACTCTCACTCACAGTCTCTATTAAAGTCCAGACATGATGATCTTGGTCAGATCTTGTGAGGACCAAGCAGATTAATGTCTGAGATGGTCTTTTGGGGAAAGAATCGCATAGATTTTAGTTGTCCTGTCCAGTCAGTGTACGCATTTGAAGGGTAAGGGGGAAGAAGGGTCACAGTCAATGGGAGACAGTTTGAAGAAAAACCAAAAAATCTTCCTTATTTTAAAACACGTTTTTATTTGTATGTTTAATCACATAAGCAAGAGAAATAATAAAGTCTTACATTCTACTATAAACGCAAAGAAAGGTCCATAGACTGTGATCTTATCTTTCTTTTGTTTTTCTGTTTTCACTATATCATAGAACACCAGTCTCTCTACTAGATGGCGTTGTTACTTCTAATTATGAAAAACGCTGACTGTGATCCCTCTTCCTTTTAACCCTTTATTTGTCAGTAATCGTGTAGCTTAACTCAGAACTTAAGGAGCTCGACGAACAATACTACCGAAAGAACATTTAGGTAGTTGCCTTGTACCTTATCTATAGGAAATAATTAGCCTATTACATTAGTTTACGCATAATGAATAATTGAAAATCTTATGCTACTCCGCAAAAACGTTCGCATTGACCAACTGCACGAGTTTAAATACAGATAATCAGCACTAACAATTTTATTAGGCATACATTGACCAAAGTAACCTGTTTACAGCCTTTAAACAGCCATTTAATCCTAAATAGCAGTATTTAAATTAACGCCAGTACGCAGACCATGCTGATGGCTGCAATAACCGCTTAGTTACGCGGTCGGTTATTAGATATCAATTTATATGTGATAATATACCGCCTTTAGCATGGCGCCGCGCCGGTAGGTAGCGGTGACCAATATGTTGGTCCTAGAACCGGAAAAACTATTTGTCTGGATAAAAATCTTGTCTTGTAACTGCAAAATCCAGAAGCCCAATTCCCGTAACTAAAAACGTTCAAAATCTAGTCGCAATCTCATCTCAGCGACAATCAAATGTTAAAAATGTAGGGAAATTATAGGTATTTTTGACATATTGAGACTGAGATCAGACTGTGAACGTTCTTAAAATTACGGGAATTGCCCCTCGGATATCGACTAATCAAAAATGAATACCTACCTACACAATTCACACGTAAGTGCCTTAGATGAAGAAGTATCCTTTCGAATGAACTCTCTAACTCCTAGTCTCTGTTTCTTTATTCGCCAAAATTTCTTGCTCAAATGCCCTAAGTTATCTTGGAGAGCACCCTTAGGGCATGTCGAACTCCTACGGAATTAAGTCCTACGGTGCTTCTTTCTCCACTTATTTTTTTAAAGATCTTTTTGGCCCGTCAAATATGTAACCCAACTAGTCGCCTGTGTACGGTCACTTCTCACACTTAGATCTCCTAACACATTATTGTAACTTGTCCTAATCTAACCACAGCTCCTGGTCTCCCTACCATCAACTAAAACTGTATCAAGTCCCGCCCACAAGCCGCCCGCGCACAGCCTTCGGTAGCCGCTCATATTTACTACGTTTTTTTTTTACTTTTAGTTGGTAAGCTCAGCTCGGCAATTTGGTTGTTACGTACTTATGAGCCAATTAGCAGATCGTTTGACAGAGGGAGATAGGAGAATGTGTCAGATGGATTGAAAAGAGAGAGAATATTACTCGGGCGTATTGCTATAAAATCTTCCTAATGAACATCACAAAACATTGAATCATAGAATTAATTATATTTTCCACGAGTAACGATGCTTTGCTGTCAGGTGTGACATACCTACATACTAAGTGTCGATTGTCGAACAAGACCGCTGCTATTTCCGATTGAATAGCATTTTCCCCATTTTCACAATTCCCACACTGTGCCTTCCGGTACGCGGTCGGCACATCTGCCATCCTTTCTATAGGTATGGTCAGGATCAGTCGTTGTCGCAATTCTTAGAAAGGTCTTTATCTGGCAGCGAACGTCTAATGCTGTGGTCCCATGGCCCGCTTTCTCACAGGCCAGGCCGTAGGAACCGTCGATCCCATGAGGCCTGTGGCGGGAATGCTTGGCACGGACCGCGACAGGGCTCGACAGACCGTGGGATCGCGACATTATAACTGGGTGCCAATTTCCATCCCAATTCCCAGTTCTGTTATCCCTTCTTATTAAGCAAGGGGTCAGAAACGAATACCCTATTCTTGGCCGGAATAATCACGTAAACTCGTTTATTTAAATAGTCCTTCTGTCTTTACCAATCCTCCTTCAAAAGCCATATTTTCTCCGAGCTCATTAGGTGTTGGTAGTAATTCGCACCTGGCGTGAGTGGCGCACATCAAGCCACGGCACTGCTCATAATGGCTTGCGCCACGCCGCCCACAGCGCACATGGGCTATGGTAAGCAACCTACTCGCCTTGCTTGACTTTTATTACAACTTATTCAACTTAATAACACTACTATCACTTTGTATTCAACATCCTTTATTAGTGTAAAGTGTCCGGGCTACAATGTATGATACGATATTGTTGTAATCACAAAATACATTTATTTACCGAATCCTCGATTGGCGCAATAGCTGAGCAGAAAATGCGTGTGCGTTTGTTCATTTAAGGTGTATGAAAGTGATGAAGGAGGATTTTTGCAATGCGTTGCGTTGCGTTGCGTTGCGGCGCGACTCGCCCCGAACTGCACTAAGCTAGCCTTATAGGCACTCATGGGCTATACAGGGTGTAAGGGACAGCCCTCCGCAAACTAACAGGGTGCATTCAGCTCCTTATTTTGAATCATATTCCACCAAAAATATTTTTAGGATTTTTTTTAAATCGTATTTTCAGTTACTATTCCTTTATTTCAATATAAAATTTCATTATCTGTACGCAGCACTCCATTTATGTAAATAAAAAAAAATCAGCAATGGATGTTGAAATACTCGGCGGCCGAAGGCTCGCTGCGCTGCCGGTCGCTACGCGCGTTTTGCGACGGTAACGATACATTGCGTGTGAAGTAATAAAACAAATCAGGTTCATTGGATTCCCATAACGTTCCTGAAATAATTTCATGTACCGGTCATCTTAGTACGATATCGATATCGGTAGGAGCAATTTTGGGAAAACTAGGTCTTGTGTCTTTCTAAATAGTATCTACTTGAATGACATTCAAATATTTTCTTTTATGAATCTACTTGAACTTGAAGATTCATATAATAATATGATTTATATTTAAAATACCACGCAATGGAATCCCATTGCCATATAACAAAAGCAATACTCAATTTATTGTTAATATTAACAAACAATCACACATTCTAAAAACAATACAAAACAGTTATATATTTACTTTATACTATAATATTCTAACTTGACACAACAGCTGTACAATAATGCACGTAGGTACATGCAAACAAACACACATACAGACTTTGTTTACTCAATAGTAGTGACTAATCCGACCTCCACTATCGATTAAGGATCGACTCGGACAATTATCGAGATATCGATCTGTGTTTACAACGATTACGTTAGTTTTAGGAGACAATGCGTACAAGACCTTCGGTGCAGCTTACTGATTTGTTATTTTTATAACTTTGACCGTTTCTCCGTTAATTCTAACAATGGGGGATTGAAGAAGAAACTGCCATAATCTTCACACATTTTAACCGACGTCAAAAAAAAGGAGGAGGTTCTCGGTTCGGAATCTTTTTTTATGTCTATTCCCGACTATCGAAGACGGCTGGACCGATTTGGAAAATTATTTTTTGTTTGATGGAGAAATCGAGGGAACTTTTCAAAGATTATAGGCACACCTGTAGCGATTTGGGTATTTTTTATAGTAACATGTGCATTTGCTCTTGGAAAGCACCGTTTGGTGAAGTGGAACTGATGATGAAAACCACAGATGGCCACCGGAACTACTCAATAATAAGTATTTCACTGGTTGCGATTCGACTACTTTAAAATTATTTCAAAGCAATATAAGCTCGTCACAATGCATATGGTGAAGTACCAGGAGAACTCCTCAACAATTAACGTCCCTGAATCGGGAATAGCAATATTTTGAAAAGGTGATGAACAGTTATCATTAGGCTATTGTAACTTTAAATTACAAACCGACACAAGTCGGTGGCAGAAACCTAAAATACAGATCCAAAGACACCGACTTCCGAAATTAAAGTTATTTTTCACTTTGTAGTGTTTTTTTTTTGGAAGTCGGTTGTTTTTTTTTTGTTTTAAGATTTATGATCGCAGCTTGTAGTTGTTAGCAGACAGGGAGGTCACAGCGGCCCTTTTTTGTCACGTAGGGAAATCCTAATAGAAGATTTTTCCGCCCTGGGGAAACGGAGTCAGACTCTTAGGTACAGACTAAAACCACACTCTAACTGCCTTCGGCCTGAGGAGTGGGAGTCTCTCAAGCATACAACAGCTACACATAACCTTAGTCGCGTAGACAGAGATTTATGTGAGGACTTTTCTATTTACTAATTATTTTTTGTTTATTGTTACTGGTAAGTTAAACTCTTCAGGAGGCTGAAGATTAATCGATTATCTTATTGAAATAAGTAACAAAACACTGAAAGGTATGGTTTAGGTATATGTTTTTATAAAGAACATACATATGTAATAAGTAATTGATATTTATAATAATTACATTACAATATTGAAACAATATTCAATTACGTCTTATCTAAAATAACGATTTTTTCGATCATCAGTAATACACGTCAAGGTCCGTGACGTCATAATTACTATAGGTACTTACGTCGATAAATAAGATATTGAGTATATACATATTTAATGTTATATTTTACAAAAAGTACCTACTCTCCATCAATATTGTATGATATCGTGACAAGTGGCAATTTGAGTTGGCGTATGTGATCAAAGTGCAGGGAAAAGTCAGTAGTTCAATTTTTGATTGACTACTGGTAATCTACGTTTGCCTGGGACTGAATTTATTTCATATAAAGGCTTACCAAGTAAATAGCACTAAGCCGTAATCTTTGTAGTCATTACAGATCTCGCATGAATCTAAATTATAGGAAAGCACAGGGGGCCAACCACCACCTCTTAAAGCAGTATTATTTTAATGTTACTTCAGTGTGAGAAAGAGATGGAGATATACATGACATCTAGCTTCATCTCTTTCCCGCACTCAAGTAAGGTTGAAATAATATTGCGTTAAGAGGTGGTGGTCTATCTCCAGTACTATTAAAGTAACACACTTTCGTTAAATTCATTCGATTTTCTTACTGTTACTGATAATCCTTAATCCCGATGCCAAAGATTTTAAACAAGCTGCATTAGCAACTAAATCTTCTATTGCTATAAAGTTTCCGGATGTCCAATGTGCCGCATATCCGTTATACAAATCGTTGACACTTGAACTACTGTTTTATTACTTGCAACTCTTGGCATGTCGGCACGTGCCTCTCGACATGTGTATTGAAAAATGAAGGCTCCAAAAAGTTTATTTACTGACCTCGGCAGATAATGGTCGCTTACATAATATTACATCTGTACGACTTCATTTTATCACATACATCTCGTCTGTTTGACAAAAATATAATAAAAAAAAATTTCAACCAATTTTCCTTGATTTTCGAAACTTTGGGATTTTTCGTTCAGGTCCTAGCCACCAAGAGACATCGTAATTCTTAACACGTCACTTTATGACCAGTAAGTAGGTAAAGTGCCCATTCTGATGGACGCTAGTGATGGCTCCAAACTCGTAGCCGAGTTCTGGGCCGAGTCTATTTAGATTGCCATCGACTCGACACGCTAAGAAAAAAAAGTGCCCATTACATCCAAATCAGGTTGTTCTCCCATCCCATGATGTAGACTTAACAACGATCACCAGTAGGGCGCCAGGCAAGCGAGTCGGCGACACGTGCCTTGTGTTGTTCTCGGTGTGTTGTGGGATGTTAGAACACATTTATACATACAGGATAGTCCAAATAGTGACGACCAAAAGATAAATATGAATTCCTCATACCCAGGGGTATTCGAAAATACTCCAATTGCGCAATTTTTTGTAGTTTTCGAGGTACCTATTGAAAATTTAAGTCTATCCCACTGAAAACTTAAATCCCTGTCAACGATACTTTTTTGAGCAACTTGCAGGAATGTTAGGAAGTTGATTATTTTACGTATGAAAGTAACATTCAAGACGATTAGTTACGTCACAACAAAAAAAATACTGAAAAGTAATCCACTACAAAAAATATATGAATTTTTGAAGCTCCACCGGCAGAAATCTCTAAAAAATTACAAGAAAGAAAATAAATCGAAAACTACAAAGAATCGCGGAACATACATCGGATATTTTCGAATACCTCGGGGTATGAGGAATTCAGATTTTTCTTTCAGACGTCATTATTTGGCCACCCTGTATAGCTGTGTATGGAAGCAATGGGTTGGTTTGTGACAGATTTGGAATACCTAGATTTAGATTTTAATAGACTAAAGATTTCGGTTAAGGGGAAGCGCTAAGGTAGCCCGCGAAATTCAAAGTTTCTTACAATTTTTGCAATTTGCAGCTCTGTGTCTGGGTGTATCTTGATAAAAGTATGATTCGCGACCGTAACAAATATGTATTTACATTATTACAATCAGGAATACAATTCCATAAGTTAGTATAATCGTGAAATGTAGATTTCATGTGATTACCTAGTCATTCAATAGAATTACTTGGTTTTCGAGAGTTGTATTGATGACTATAACGATTATACTTCTGTAAATACGTTTTTGTTACGGTCGCGAATCATATCTTAATCAACATACAACCTAATACTGACTTGCAAATCGCAAAAAACTTAAGAAAATTGGAATTTCGCGCTACCCTGGCGCTTTCGCCTTAAATGCGAACAGGCTTAACCAATCAGCAAGCCGTAAAGTTAATTTAAGTATCCTATATTGACTGAAAATTAATTTTCATGGACAACGAATGCATACGCAATGAAGATGACATTTGTGCCAAATCGGTAGTCATCAAAATGTAGATTCGTTATGATATTAAAAGTGACTAATAAGTAATCTGTCTGCAAATATTAATGATTATTATATTAATTTCCCACAAAGAATAGATGGTGAATTTTTGCCAAGATAGCTACTTTTGTTCCCTTCACAATTTTCCCTCAGACCAATCATTTTACTAAGTGCATGATGACCACTTGACAAATACGTCAATGATAATGATTACACCATTTACCAAAGCTTCTTCACCGTGGCCACAAACCGTATCATTACACGCCAGGCCGCGGTTACGACACCCATCCGCTATTACGCACAGGGTGTATAGACAATGGTTGACGGTTGACGACAACCAAGCGCTTCCTTCTTTTGTCATGCAAGTGGGTCGCCGGTCAAGGAATGTGGGGGTCGGGTTGCATTGTAAGCGGGAATATTACACCTAGATAGGTAAGGGCAGATTGAACGCGATCAGCACAACTGAACTGCGTTCCAGTGCTGCCAGTGTCAATATTAATATTACATAACAATTTCATTTGTGAAATTCGACGTAAGTATGTTTATACGAGGCGAGGCGAGCATATTGCCACTAAGTCTGTAATACGAGGCGAGCTTATTGTCACTAGATGGCACACATGTAGGCCACGGAATAGTATTTTTATGTAGTTCGTTAACTGCTGTGAATTTCTCAGGAACATTCACTTTTACATTTTTCACGGTTATTAGGTATAGAACCGCAGGTCTAAGCTGTCAAGCAGTCGCCCTAGCGAGCACGTCCCTATGTATTTTTATTACGACCATTAAAATAAACACATCGGAAGATGTACTATCGAAGAAACTTACATCTAACCAATTTGAAAACAAAATCCCGTGCACACGATGACCACATCTGTTAGCATACGTTACTATAAAGAATAGTCCTTACTGTGAATTGATGTTCGTTTCTCCCACTATCCATATTTAGGAAGAAATTTCCTCTAATAACAGAACAAACGGTTGCTCACTGTGTCACTTAACCGCTTACTCTGAAACCCCAACTCATGCCTAACTCACTTCAATTGACAATTCGCTCCGCTAATATTTCAAAATTACTCAATATCCATTGAAGTATTTGACCATTAGTTTTTCACCTTAATAAATGAGCTAGATAGGAAATTATTATACTGAAGCTAGGGTTGGCAAGAATGATTTTAATAACACTTTTGCTTTCGTCTTGCGTGACCCTTTACAGCACCTTCTCCTGTCGGTACAAGTTATATGACAACATATTATGTAGTTCATGCTATGATAAAAATAATATTGAAGTCATTCAGCAAAGCCCGCTGCACAATTCTAAACTCATTTTTTTCATTCATTAGGTCTTATCGAAACATTTTAGCATTCCGCCTCGGAACCGTAAGGTTTTCTTTTGGTGATTCATAACAGAAATAGGAGTAAATACGAGAAAAGAAAGTAAGTACCTAAGTATTTTCTTTTAAAGATAATTAAAATAATAAACTTATCTGCCATCAATCTGCTTATCCAACTATGTTGGGGTCGACTTCCAGTCTAACCGGATACAGCTGAATACCAATGTTATACATGGGGCGACTGTCTATCAGACCTCCACAACCCAGTTACTGGGTAACACGAAACCCATTGGTAAGATGGTGGTCAGACTTTTGGTCTTCTGATTACCCGTAACGGCTGTCAAAGATCTACGAATGATAGCCGGGACCAACGGCTTAATGTGCTTTCCAAGGCATGGAGAAGTCTTGGTATGTAAAGATGGTCACCCATCCACGGACCAAGCGTAGCTTAACCTGATGGATCGACCCGTGCGGCTATTATTACTGAGCCACGAGCTCTTCAAAAGACGAATCTTTAACTAAGTTACATAGTTTCGCCACCCCTGATCGAGCCCACAATCTAGAACCCAGACTTGGACAGGCGAAAATTACGCAAAATTGTTTACTAAACAACGTGTGGGTGTCAGCATTCGGTGCCCGGTTGAGGCATTTTAAGAACGAGTTGATATATTTGTCCTGGACCGGTGATAGTTGCTTAATTTACCGGAGTAAGGTTTATGGAGGTAGGTTTACGATAGATTGGGTTACTGAAAGGTTGCTAGACTCTAGGGCACCCACATTGAGTTTAGTAGATGGAATTACAGGACGAAGTGAAGGCTTTACATTTATGTAATTGCATCGTATAATGGAAGATATTCGATGTCTTGAGTGAGTTAACAAATTCTTCTTCGGAATTTTGTTTAATATTTTACTTGCTCATTAGGTATTAGTACATATTACCTACCACAGATAATATAACTTAGCTCCTTCAACAAAAATGTAAAGTTCGTGATAGAAGTGAGTTCGCCTCTACACTATACTAAGTGCCGATAGCTATTGTAGGGGCTTGAACATCCCTACACTCCTCTACATCGCCAATCCGATGGTGGCAACATTGTGAAAGCCTGTCGCAGTCCACTGCTGGACATAGGCCTCTGAAAAATTCCACCGAAACACTCGGTTCTCCGCCTTCTGCATCCAGTTCACCTCTTTTAAAGTCCTCGACCCATCTAGCTTGGGGGTTTCCTTACCCATTCTTTGTTACCCTTTCTTCCATCGTAATCGCAAGTATAACATGTTCTGACCACCTATAACGATGTCGTGGGAGCACGCCTGGTCGTGCCGCGCCGCGCCGCGCCCGCGTCGCGCTGCAATTACCGCGGGTCGCGAGTTTATCGCGACAAACGATGCCGCGCGATGTACTGCAGTGTCCATGGTAGAAAAGTGCTTGGGACATCTGCTGGGGACCAGTGAGCAAGCTATAAAACGATCAAGTGATAGAGGAAGCAAGCGATGAAAGAGAGTGGACCAACGGTAATGAATTGGCGCGAGCTCAGCAACTTGATATTCTACATTTGTTTTTCTCCACTTAAAAAAAATATACTGAACTAGCCTCTGCCCAAGACTAAGTTACTCCCTAAGATATCAGTTATCTGCCAGTGAAAGTTTCGTCAAAATCGGTCCAGCCGTTTCGGAGATTAGCCGGAATGAACAGACAGACAAACATTTTAAAAATTGTTTTTTTTTTATAAGCACCGTATATACTATCATATGTATTTAAGCTGTGATTTTGACATTACAAACAGACACTTCAATTGAATTATTTGTATAGAGTATAGATTCCTAAGTAGGTATTGGTCTTTTAGTTTTAAATATTTCAGTCTGATCCTAGAGATCCCCAACTCGTGGTTCCCATACAAATCACAGAGATCACGCCCCGGCCGGCGGCGATCTACAAAGTGATTGTGCGACAATAGCGCCGCACGCGCATCTCATGTTTATGTACGTAGTACTTGCAATGTGAAGTACATGTGTTAACATACTCTGTACTAATCTGAAGGGGCTGCGGTGTTGATTCAGAACTTGTGAGTGCGGCTGCTGACTGGGAAGTGGTGGGTTCGATTCCCAGCCGATGTATTTTGTAAAAATCCCACCGTGAAAACTTCCGTGAAGTGAGCTGTCAATCCCCTGCATCAGATGGAGTGACAGCTCACTATAAGCTCACTTCACGGAAGTTTTCACGGAGAGATTTTTTACAGAATATTCGCCAGGTGTCGGAGTGTTTTTTCTCAGTTACAAAATAATCATCTTCTTTATTTTTTTTAATGTAAGTTGCTCAGGCCCGGTGGTTCTATGTTTACTATTTTATTCTAATAATATTCAGACAAGATAAAATGTAATAAAACATGAGACATTTCCAATTTTCAAAAAGAAGTTAACAAATCAATTAATTAATAAGTGTTACTTATTTATTACTCAATTGGTATGGACATGTGAAGAGGAGGGAGGAAACGCATGTGACTAAAAGAGTGATGAATATAAATGTTGATGGATGGAGAGGGAGAGGAAGGCCAAAGAAAAGATGGATGGATTGTGTGAGGAATGATATGAAAGAGAAGGGAGTGAATGATAGCGTGACGGGTGACAGGGGAAAATGGAAAGAGAAAACGTGTTGCGCCGACCCCAAGCAACATGGGACAAGGGCAGGAAGATGATGATGACTTATTTATTACTCAATTGGCGAATTTCTGACAGATAAGAATTTAAATTGATAATATGACATCTGTGTGTTCCTGACTTGTATTATGGGCCGATATTTTAATAGTCAGATAACTTTTATCTGAGGAATAAAAATAACGGTTTGACATATTTTCTATAGATAAGCTGTCAAACCGCCATTTTTATTCCTCAGATAAAATTTATCTGACTATTGAAAAATCAGCCCTAAATCATTTATACTTTTAATCTAACTATATTGACCTCGAACTTGACAAATTTATAATTCCATTTTAATAAACTTGACATTATGCATTGTATTGCCTATTCCAAATTATTTACTGAATTTCATCTTGACATGGTAAACTTATATTGATTTGATGAATGTGTTAATAATATATGTATATTAAATGAGTCTTTATTATTATAGCTAAAACTGTTTGCATGTCTTAGTTAAGGTACTTAGTGTAAGGATCATTTTAAACTTAACATCTCTAACTTGTACCTACTTTCTGTGCAAATAAAGAACTGTTCTATTTTATTCTATTCTTAATGATGAACAAAATAGATTTAACCGAGTTCGCGAATGACTCATCTGCTTGTGACAGTTTCACATTCACTTCAGTACTAGTGGCGCCGCCTAGCGGTGTGATTAGAAAGTTAAAACTTCGAATATTTTTCTTGGAAACAAGACAAAAATGTCAAC
Organism: Fissipunctia ypsillon; assembly: GCA_947568875.1. Classification (NCBI taxonomy): domain Eukaryota; kingdom Metazoa; phylum Arthropoda; class Insecta; order Lepidoptera; family Noctuidae; genus Fissipunctia; species Fissipunctia ypsillon. Next base: position 20,453,421 of record OX387662.1, read on the forward strand.
GATACTAAAATATTCATGTTATAAAAATTCGATAAAATAGCTTGATAAAATCAGCATAACATTCATTAGAAGCGAATTTCGTATAAATTAACGGAACTTGATTATTATCAACCAAATGACGTTACATTGATAAAACGTTACGCCGATACTGAACGGGTATTTCGAAACTGCTGTCAGCTGCGATGGTGGTGTAATGGTCAGCATAGTTGCCTTCCAAGCAGTTGATCCGGGTTCGATTCCCGGCCATCGCAGATTCGTTTTGGCTTTTTGATTTTGCATTTTATTAGAAAAAAGTATTTTAATGGTATTTTGGGTATATTTCAACGTTTTATGATTATAAAACAGTTTTTTCTACAAATGTTAATTTATTTTCTGGCGAAAGATGGGTGTACTATTAGGTTCACCTCTACCTAACCCTTTGGGGATTACAGGCGTGATTTTATGTATGTTGTAATTTATTTTCCGTACATATATTACATTTTTTATTATAAGCTAAGAACACTTAGGGAAATGATTGGTTTGCTAAAGATCAAATCTGAATAAATTAACTAATGAATATAAATTAGTTGAAATTATGCAAGAATAATAAAATAACAGTATATTGTAACCTATACTTGTGCGAAATACCTACTGGTTTAGTAATCATGCATTTATTAGCAAGTAGGTTGTACTTACTGTTATTTATCTCTAAAGATGCATATGTATGAATGACATGAGTCATAAATTATGAATCTTATAGCTTTACAAAGCTGATTTTCTAATTTGCTGAAAAAACGGCTACCGTCTTCATTCACTTTTAGTTAGGTACAGAATAAAAATATTTCATGATAAAAATTGTTCATTTTTTCATAGAAACAAATCAAGTACAGTTTGTTCTTTCAAAAACATCCAAATGCCCCACATTATTTAGACAAAAAATATAAAAATCTTTAAATAAAATATCTTGTAACCTCTGGCACACCGAGGTCATCACCCTGCTCACACCCGCAAACAATAGCGTAATTATACTCCATACAATATTACAATTACACACAAATTACTGTCTAATGTTTCTTTTTGTACACTTTTGGGTGCTCCAGATGTTGGAACCACTATGTACAGTCAAACGCACATCAGTAGTAACACTTAAGGCAGGAAAACCGCCCTTAAAATACAATAAACGATTTACTTTTAAAACCACCCTAAGCATAATCAGCCTATAATGTTCCCACTGCTGGGACACAGGCCTCCTCTCTATGAGAGGAAGTGGGCTGTAATCCAACACGCGGGCCCAGTGCGGGTTCGTAGATGTGTTACATGTCTTCGAATTTATGGTTCTGCATTTTCCTGACGATGTTTTCTTCACCGTTTTGAGCAGTGCAGGCGATGAAATTATTTACACAAAATAAAACAAGCAAAGCAAGCAAGTAAATACAACTCGTAAGTCGGGGCCGTTATCAATGGGCCACCACGGCTCTAACAAAACCGCCCTTACAGCCTCGAGATAAAGCGCTGTTAATGTCAAGCTGTTTCCATGGACAGACCTGTAAATAGTAATGGCGCTCGTTTACTTCACCTCAACGCCTCCTGAAGCCTCCTCGATCCATTTGCATTATGGGTCGAGGAGTTGAGGAACTTGCATCCGCCCTGTCGTTACAGGTGGAAGAAGACTAATGTACCCATCTTCCTTCCAAAGAAGAAGGGCATCCATGTGGATATTTTGATGAAAGACCACCCCTCTTATCTTATCTCGGGAGTGTCTGCAAAGGATTATGTCATGATACAGTCATGAGCAGTGATCTCTTGTCCACTGATGAAAACATTCCACGTTTACTACTCCGTTATCTAGGAGTGGTCACTATTGCAATTTTGTTTCGAACAGAGTGTCGATTTCCGTAACTAGACAAAACCAGGCTCTGGAGCTTTCACAAGGCCAGTGGACCCAAATACCATGATCAGTTCTTAAGTTAAAGACATCTTGGTAAAAAAGATACCAGAAACGTGATCCTATTTTAACCTGCTGTTTATTCAAAATCGTACAAAGTTAGCCCTGATAGGGAACAACAACTTTCAGTAAAAGAAAATAACCTTTTTGGGCATGCGCATGGGCACCGTATTTAGACATTTTATTGCATGTTCCCACTGACATGAAAAAGAGCTTTAGATAAAGTCATTGGCGTGCCAAGTGCAGGAAACCATCAGATTTTATTACAGCCCCAATTTGGAAGAAATATAAGATATGCTCGTAGTAACTAAAGAATTTACTCGAAACTCAAGGAGACGTAAACCACGTAAACAATTTCCTACTCAGCGCCAATAAATGCGAAAATTTAGATGCAATGTACCACGTGACGTGGAAGCGCCATGTTGTGCCGAGTGCGCAGGCGCGAGATCTACCATATAAGGGCTGGACCGCGCCGCCCTGCGCCAGTCGAGGCCGTTACGACGCGCAAGGTCACACGCCTGCCAACCAGGGGTGACTGACTCATATAAAAATTCACACTATCGAGTGAGATTTACGACTTTGATTACCCTAAAAGGCGTAAATACGGAAGAAAAAAATGTTTAAATGTGACGCGATGAGGATCATTATTATGTTGATGGATGGAAAGAATGAAATAATCGTAAATTAAATGTTTTTATTTTTATCTCTCGTACCCTTGCGTCCGGTCTTTGACTGCTATCAATCTTATTTATTTACACTTTCAACGAAACTTTTGTTTTAAAGAATTCAGAAGGAGGGGAAATGTTTTCGTCGCTATCAATTAGCCATCTCCGTTGAGTGAAGTTTTCCGTTTAATATCAAAGCATGTTTGTTTATGCTTGAGAGAGCATGTTTGCTTGTTAAACCAGTCACGAAATAATTTCTTTAACAATGTGATGTATGCTCAGAATAATTAAGTACAATTTAAAATAGTTTACACTGAATACATAGAAAGTAAAGTAGCTTGCTTAGTGGCCCGTCAATCAATCTTTAGTTTTTGCGAGATACAAATTAAGCTATTTTAAGTCCTGCAGACATTTCCTGTCCTGATGCAGCTGATTAATCTATTAATTCACCTCATTACCGCACAAATAATCTAAAAACATGACAAAAATAAAACCAAGGAAACAATAAACAACAACCAGTAATCCAAATTACCTCTGAACGAGATTAGACACAAGTCCTGACCGAGACCTTACAGCAATCACGTACAGTACCGAAGCAAATAATAAAAATAAATTAGATGACCATGACATTGCCTTATATCTAGCATCTGAGCCTTGCCATGAGACAGGTAGCCAGTTATCACCATATATGATCGCATCAAGAGTTCGCCTTGGACCAGTAGATTGTGATTAGTTGATCATAACGTTCCGTATTCGGTGATTCATCAGTGCTCTTTGTGGCTAATAATTTTATATAATTATGAGCTTTATTAAATCGTTTGTCTAGTTTATAGCTTTGTTAACCGGTTGATTGTTAGAATTTATATATTCATTTGCATTATCACCTAAGTTGGATATTTTTATGATGCGTGTCACTGTTAATTATATATGTGTTTGTGTATCTTTGAAATTGATTCCGAGTTTCATAGATGAAGTAGCAAAGGATTGCTTTGAATTTTTTCACCACACAAGCCTGTTGAAAGTTAAACATTCATTTTTGAAGTAATGGCAAACAGCCTGGTATCCCAGCAGATTGAGATGAATGAAGTCAAACCTGAGAGGAATCATTTCGTTCCGAAAATACATTCACATGAACCAATTTCAACACAATTTCTAAAAAAACACTGCTCACCAATAAATGATGAGTAATACAAGAATACTTATTAACATCACATCCAGCATTCACTAAGGACTTCCCTCGAGGAAGTTATTAAAATTTGACACATTAATTATGATCTTCCGATGTTCGTGCGAAGAGCTTCAGTGGATGAAACTGTTTTAATTAAACTTGAAACATGGTGATTACGAAAACTTTTTACAATTGAGGAAACTCATTTGTCTTGGATGTTATTACCATTTTGTTACAATGTAATTTCGTTGTTACAATTGTAGTTTTACTTCTTGCAGTTTGTAGCTTTTTGAGGTCATGTAGATCATAAACGTGGTCACCTGAACTTGAATCTGTAGATTCCACAATATTCTTTCCTATAAGAGAATTTGTGTTGTCATCTTGAGCATTCAAGATAAGATAAGATAAGATAAGATAAGAAATTTTATTTGCGCAAACATGTGTACACATACAAAATTAAAATAATACATGCATGGAAGATCGTAAATAAGAGTGGCTCACGACATGTTTGCCATTTCTCATGGCGTGCAAATATCTTGAGAAGAAAGAAAAAAATAGTATTAATACATTGATTTTAAAATATTACACATATTCATTAATTAATGTCAGTTAAACAAATTTCTTATACTCAATCATTTACATTATCCAATTATTCATTATATATTTTCCTAGTCCAACATTACAGATTACAATAAAATTATATTATGAAGATTTACAACAGAAATTCAATTAAAAACATTTATTTATTATGGCATATTTAAGTTCTCTACTAGGTACTACATGACCATAGTTACTATATTATTTTAATCACCATGAGTCGTTTAAAAATTCTGCAAGACTATAATATGCTTTTTGTGTCAAAAAAGATTTCATTGTTTGTTTAAGTTTAAGTATTGTTAGCTCTCTCCAACTTTTGGGCAATTTGTTATAGACAATTGGTGCCATGCAAAAAACACTCTTGCGCATAAGTGCAGTTTTCGATGTATGTCCACATAGTTTACTATCATCACGTCTATTTCTTGGGAATTTGTCTGCCATACGAGGAAACAACTGTGGATTTGCTTTTACGAACATTACTATTTCTAATATATAAAGTGAGGGTAATGTTAATATATGATATTTAATGAAATATTTTTTACAGCTATCAGTAGTTTTGAGATTAAACATAGATCTCAAGCAGTACTTTTGTCTTTTAAAGATGATATCCCTGTCGGTTGTGTTACCCCAGAATATAACCCCATATCTAATGACGGATTCAATTAAACCATAGTAGGCCATTAATAGCGCTTCTATATTTAGAGTGCGTGACAATTTATATAACGCATATGCACCACTGCTTATTTTTTTGGCTAGAGCCTCAATATGTGCTTTCCAATTTAAGTTTCTGTCGATTGTTAGGCCTAAAAATTTGGTAGTTTTAGCTGTCTGTATTTTATTATTATTATATTCGATGTCAAGATTAGAGAACAATAATGATCGTTGGCTAAAGTGCATTATCAAAGTTTTATTTATATTAATTTTTAAGTTATTATTATTAAGCCACGCTAACGCTTCAATTAATGTATTTTTTATGTCCGTTTCATATGTATCCTTATTATGGCATGGTATAGTTATCGTGCTGTCATCCGCAAACAATGTCATGGGATGTTTAATGGATTTAGGGAAGTCGTTAATATAAACTGTAAACAAGGGTGGTCCAAGTACACTGCCCTGCGGAACTCCATGAGGTCAGAATTTTATTCATAGGACAGTTTAATAAAAACATCAAAGCCAGCAACTATGCTATAATTTACGTTGCAAATATCTGAATCAAGAAACAAAACAATAGAATTCAAAACATAGACAAGTTTATCAATAATCTTCTATAATGATATATTGTTGTTTTAATTCAATGGATCATTTGGTATTGTTGGTCGAGGCGCTCGCGCATGCTTTGGTACTTTGACCAAGAACCTGTCACTTTTGATTGATGGAGAGTCTCAGACGTGACCTTCTGACATTTCTTATCAATAGGAAGTCTTGTATTGACAATTTTAAGTGCCTCAGGCTATGGAAGTTGTGAAATAGTTTGACAAACATTGTCTGGTCAGAAATATTATTTGCTTCTTCTGTGTGTTCAGAAATAGTCCATTGCTCTTTAAAGGCAACGCGAAAGTTGTCAAAGAACATTTCCTCCCACATTTCCGTTCAATAAATAAACCTTTCAATATTAAACTTCTAGAAAAAAAAAACTAGTACATTCAGGAAACAGAAAATTACTTTCAAAATATCAGCCTTCGATATCTTTCCGTAAACATTTAAAAAAGAAAAAGCAGATTTCCCGTTAACCCAAAAAGGAGATATCGACGAAAGAGTATTTTACCTAGATGCCGAAAACACAAAGCATGAGTATAGGGATCTCAACTAAAATGATTCTTATTGAAAAAGTAAAAGCCTTACGGAATTTCTCTTAAACGAGAGTGAAACTGAAAAGCGTCGTCAGCCTTGAACCTCCGATCTTTCCGGTTTGGCGGCCGGTGCAGCGGGTATCGAACCTTAATTGAGTCAAGTGTATGTTCACTCGATTTAAATGCATCTGATGCGCTTAATGTGACAATTTATGTGTCGCGATAAACTTTGTCAGACGTTAAGTGGACTTTACGACGACTAGTCGTGAGTCAGAACGGTTAATTAAAAATATGCAAGACGAGGCTTTGATTAAATGCTATGGATGCTTGTAACTGGAATGTTTTGTATTAATTTTTAATAGGCATATTAAAATTGAGAAAATGTAAGTTTTCTGTTTTGAGCATAAAATACACTTGTTAACAAGTATGTTTTCAAATCTTTGTTTCGTTCAACCTGCCATTGCCAAAGGACAAATAAGTCAAATGTTCTGTATATATAATATATAGAAACGTTATAGTATAGTTACATAATATTTAGTCCATAAATTGTATCATATTTTAATATCAAAGAGGATATAGCGCTGAGCGTATTTCATTTCGCGGAAGCTGACCGATATAGATTTAATTGGGTCATTACGTTAGGTCAATATCATAATAGTATATGATAATGGTTTAGTAATAATATAATAGTACGCCTAAAGTTACATCATTTGCAAACTAACACTTAATTGATATGCCTTACGTATGCATATTTTTATTTAATTCTTTCAATGGACTGTGTGAAAGATGACATGGCTAGAAAGGGAGTGACTACCGACATGACGATAAATAGAGAAGTGTGGAAGAAACAGACATGTCGCGCCGACACCAAATAAATTAGGAGAAGGGCAGGATTTAAAAAGATTTTCACTTTGATGTTTCCAGAATGTGATTCACTTTTATAACATTTAAACTTTCCTCAACTATTTTCTTTGATCATCATCAGCTGTTTCATTTAGTTAACTGATTATCTTTTGTTGTTCTCTTCCATAAGTTGTAGTAGGTGGAACCTTGTACTAATTGATGGAGTTCGACTGACAATGGATGATCAGAATCAACGTATGCCGATAAATGGGCGCCTGACGCAACGTGTTACTAAACGTTATGGGCTGTGGTTACTGTTGGTTGTAGGTAGCTGGTTGTTCATTCATTCATATAGTCTGGTCTATTCCATTTATTACTATAACCTAGTCTGGTGGTTCAAGTTAATTTTTTAGAGGTCACCCATTTTCTTTTATTATTATTGGTGGCATTTCATCAGTAGATTTCCTCTGAACGTTCCTCTTGAAATTTTTGTGACCTGAAATTCCAATCTTTAGTGGAGGTTATCTTGTGGGCTTGCCTACCTTTCTCTCTCTTCTCTTCCCATATATTTACTATCACGTGGTGGTGTGTCAACCAGTCTCGTTTTCTCTTTATATCTACTTCTTCTGACCGTTTGACTAGTGCTACAGACAAAATATTACTCCAGTTTCTTAAAACTACATCCGTGAACAACGATCTCTCTCTTTTTTCTGATGACTCAGTCGTCCTGCAAAGAAAATCTAGTCTTTAAAACTGCTGACGGGCTAAACGAGAACACTTGGTTTTATATAAAATGTTTATCGCATAATAATGAATCATCATAATTTCGCATCATATGCTCATAGACGATGTCGCTACCTACATCTTACGCGTCCCACATAGATGTGCGCGCACTGGATACGTCTAGCGTTTTCACATGACTATGCACTGGAGTCAGCAACGTGCAAAGCTTTGCACTACTTTTGAATAAAAGCTTGTTTTGGAAAATGGGACACCGCGCTTGCTGTGTAATGACGCATCCAGTTGTTTTGTGGCTTACCTATCAAACAGTTGTACCTACATAACTTTAACTACCATTTTTGTTGCATGGCTCATTTTTACCAACATTTTTTTTATTTTTCATTATTAAGCATAGTATACAATAGCTATTTGGTTTGCTGATAATTAAACAATGTCAGATTCGGAAACTGAGGATGTTTTAGAGTATTAGAATTTAATTATTGTTGCAACATTGGTTGAACGGAAGGAAAATGTTAAGTTTATACCTAATCTCAAAACAGGGATAAAGTTAGACTAGAATGAATTAGACGATTACATAAAAAAAACATACACAGTTTAACTAATTCTACTACAATAAGATGAGGATGTTTTTTCGACCATTTATTGAAAAACACGATTATGAAGTCATCGTAAATGACATCAAAATCCTTCAAAAAACAAAAGAACAACTCCTGACAATATGGCGCCAGTCTTATTACCCTTTCAAGTTATTAATCTTCGCTCTGCCACTCAACACGGCTGCAGGTGATCAATATGCCAATTACCTTAAAGTATCGGATACACTGCAGTAATTTGATCAATTGTTTTTTGTTTTATACAGTCACTATCTGTTGCTGTGTGATTCATTTCCGTAGTCTGATGTCAGTATCAGCTGTTTTTATTAGGTCATGGATGTGGCTAAATAATAACAGCCGCAAGGGTCGATCGGAGGTTAAGCTACGCTTGCCGAGGCCGTTCCGTGGATGGGTCACCATCCATTACATATCGACACTCCTCCGTGCCTCGGTGTAGATATTTGATTGTCGTTACGGGCAGTCAGAACCCCGAAAGCTTGACAAGTCTTACTGAGGGGTTTCGTATTACCCAGTAACTAGGTTGAGGAGGTCAGATAGGCATGCCTAAAATACTGGTATTCAGCTGCATCCGGTTAGACTGGAAGCCGACCCAACATAGTTGGGAAAAGGCGGACAGATGATGGATGTGATCCTTATTCTCAGTTACCCTCGGTTCTTTTAGAACATTTTGACAGTTGTGTCTCATCATTACGCTCAATATATGGCGATGAGATTCTCACTAGAAACCTGACATAACATAATGTAATTATTTGGTACTTCTCGTACATCGCAAATAGGAAGTGGTCCTTGCTGTTTTGGCTTCGCTTTTGAATTCCATTTGACTGCAAATGATAGGGCTTTTTCAAAATGTATGATTGACTAATTGATGAACTCACTATGATGATATTCTAGTGATCTATGATGCTGCAATGAGTCACTTTTATCTGGGTTTATACCTACGTATAGTTCTAGTTTCATCTCAAATTCAAATGATTATAGACTATGCAGCGATGTTATTCTGTATTGAAACAATAATGAGATTTATTGACACCCAAGGTACACAGTAGTAAATAATTTAAGAGTAAGTTTAAATGCTTCCTCAACCAAATCAATAATTACGATAAAAAATATTTAATAAAAAAATATCGCAACATATCATTACACCTACATGGAATTAAAAGTAATGTGGCAGTTAAGAGTTATACTATTGAAGTTAACAAGTGGACAGTGGGTAGGCTGGCCTTGGCATTAACTGCTTCATTATAAGGCGAAAAGGTTTGCGCCCCTTAGGACCAACTATTTGGTGTAATCTTGAAAGTCGGCAAAAACTTTTAATGAAAAATAGAAAAATAAAGAACAATTATAATAAGATGGTTCATAGAAAGGTTATAAATGTGGGTCAACAGCGTGAGACTAAAATATAGAGCTGTGTACCTTCTTATGTTATTGAATTAACGTTGCTGAGTTAAGGAAAGATTTTAGCTTCATCTTCTAGTAAGCAGGTACACCTATTTATAAGTAATATGGTTTCCTAATAATCATGTATGATTAGAAAGTATGGAGTACAAAAAAAGCAAATTCTGAAATTATGGAAATCAAAAATGTGTTAAACTTTATAGTAGTTTAACTTTAATTAAGTACTATCAATAATGATTTATATTTCACAAAAGTATTATGTACTAACAATTTATCAAATGTAAATATTATTCTAAAAATAAATGATTAATAATAATTACCTAATTCAAAATTAATCCTTTATCACACAGACCCAAGTGAAACAAATCGAAAAATTACGAACTCGCTCAATAAAACCCATAAAAATCCACAGCCGTTCATTTAAAACAATAAACTTTGGAATAAACAAAAATAACATGTTACACAAAGTCAACTCGCTAAATAACATGTTATATCATATTATTAACTTTTGTCAAGTCAAAACTCAATTTCGTGAAATCGCCTTACAAGTTAAGGTAATTTCACGAAATGACTGGTTGTTTGCGAAATGTTGGAATTTGAGAGAAATGTGTAATGTATGTGTAATGACATTTATATTTGAGTGGGTAGGGTGGGCAGACATTCTAGGCAGGCCTCGTCCTCAATATCAACTATTTGGCCGGCTCGTCTAATAAACGTTTTAAGTTATTAGCATTTTACTTTCATAGTTTTTGCGTTGAAGGTTAATGATAGGTAATTGCAAGTAGGTCACTGAGAAGCTAGAAGCTACTGTGTTCAAAATTAATTGTCAATGCTTTTTTGGTCCTTATGTACACCTAAAAGTTCTTTTAAGTGAGAAAATGTCTATCAACGGTAGGTAGCTAAATGTACAACCAACCTTAACCTTTTTTGCAACAGGTATTAAATACATGTTAAACGTAGTTTAATCTCCTTTGGTGGTCAAGCAAAGCTATAAAATTAAGAAATAAGTTATCAAACTCATAGTATGTAGACACGTAGCCATCATTTGCAGACACCATAATTACACATTTTACTTTACGACCTAAGTAGCCGTTACGCAAAAAAAAAAACTAGATTCAGATCGATTGCACCGATCTTGTAATCAAAAGTTGATAGTTTAAGTTAGCCTCCAAACGGCAATTACGCGTAATACCCGTGTTACATTGTGATAAACGGCTAACTGGCGCTTAAACGTGTAATTATGTGATAATTTACATTTATTAAGCAGAATGCCCATCGGTTATTTTACATAAAAACTGTTTGACAGGCCTAGTTTGATTTATTTGTTTGTTGATGTGTCCAATGTGATTGGACGGGAATATGCTTGATTTCGCTTGAGTTTTTCCTGACTTATTGCATGTTTAATTTCATATGGTTACACTTGATTGCTTTGAGAAAAGATTTAGTAAGTGTATCTAAAGTAAATGCGAAAGTGAGCCTGTCTATCTGTTGACAATTTTCTGTTAATTGATGATTTTTTTTGATGATGGCTGTGGAGGTCAGATAGGCAGTCGCTTCATGTAAAATACTAGTATTCAGCTGCATCCGATTAGACTGGAAGCCGACCCCAACATAGTTGGGAAAATGCTAGGCAGATTGATTGATTGATGATTTTTCGCAAGAAATATCCCAAAAAATAAAAGCAAGCGTAGATGCAGAATAAGCTAGTTCTGTGATATCCTACCCTAGGTCAACAAAAACCTAACTATTCAACAGTTTCCAACAAACTCATATTACCATATGAACATAAATAAACAATTTAAATAACTATTGAGTCCTTAGTTAGCAGTGACAAATGTGCAGTTGAAATGTATTGGAGACTGTGGCAACATTCTGTTTGCAGCTCATTGTATATAAATATTATGCAAAGCGCGGACGCACTGTGCTTACTGCGTTCTCAATGTGGTAAAGGTGGGTCCATGGAGGTTTTTAGTAGTATGAGCTTTGCTTTATATAAAGCTCCTGTATGTTTTACTGGCTTTATGAAAAAAGCTGCTTTACATCTAGATGACTCTGTTGAAAGCCATTTTTTATCAGTGCTGCCCCATCACCAAGAGATGGGGCAGTAGTTATAATAAAATAGAGAGAACACAAAATGGCACAGACAAGACTAAGCTAGATAGGTACAGGACCTCCTACATCTATCTAGCTTTTGTGTCGGCATGGGATTAGATTTTAGACAACTGTTTCTATTCAGTTAACGAATTTTTAAATTATAAATTTTGACATTACATTGTATTAATACTCTAAATGTGTGTATATTGACTTTAATTTTTAAATTTTTCAGCATTTGAAATTGTATAACTACCTACTTAGTAAATTTTGGCATCTCGTTCATAAATATAAACCTAATAAAAAAAATTGTACTTATAAAACTTGACATTGTGTAAAAAAAATATCTATTTTCATTTCAAACTAATTTACAAAATTGAAAAAAACTACTGCCCAACAATTCACCACATTCTGCCCTGTGGGTTTATGTATTTCTCTTGGTCTGGCTCCTGACCCTAGACCTGTTTAAGAAAAGTCTACCAGCACAGACCTAGAGTTCAGAAGCGCGCAAGCCCCACCACGACGTCAACGCGGAGATACGGCGGTGGGGTTATTATTATTATTATTACACGAGAGAAACTGCTCACGCTGTGTTGTAAAGTTAGGTTTTCAGCAAGTTCCGTTTAGAAAAGGTTTTGTATCGTGTTTGTGGATGAGGCAGGAAGGGTGATAATATTTTATTTGGAGATCTTGTTTTGTTGATAATCGATGCTTATTTGCTGCTACTAATAAATTCTCATATCAAGCTGAATTTCCGTAACAAAAGTATGTAGCTAACTAATTAAGTAAACGAGATCTAGAAGAAATTCTAGTAGAACGAGTCTTAGAACAGAAAGATGAGACATCTTTTAAAAACTAAAATGCGCTCACACAGACCACACCCTAAGCAGTTGCGAATTATTAGTAAATGTGAACTAATAACATTATACGAACTGCGACAGTGTCATGCGACGGTGGTTAGCATTGCGGTAACGTACAGCCAGCGCCGGCGCAGGCGCATGTCGCCGCGCTCAATACTTTGTTGTTATGGTAAACATACAAATTGAGCGCAAGAGGCTGTTGAGAGCTGCATGTCGAGGGATATTATTGTTGAAAATTGTCTTGTAAAGGGATTGAAAAGTTATTCTATAAGAATCGCAGAACTAGAAGTGTTTAGAGATAAGTATTTCAAATTCGTGTGCTCTAAAATCTGCTTCGATGTACTATTATTAAAAAAAAAATCCTCAAAATTGGTTCGTAATAGGGTTTTCAAAACAAATATTCTTGAACTGTTTTAGAGTTTTTCCTTTTCATACATATATAAACTCATGGCTTCTTCCCATAGCGGTAAGTAGATACTACATAACGTTTTTCCTCTATACTTAGATTAAAAATCATAGATTTTCGTTCTGGCAAAAGACAGACAATGTTGTACAAAGACCTTTGCCGCGCAGCGAAAATGGGAACTAACGCCGCCTTCGTGTTTTACAATATATTTCTCAAAACAATTGCACAAATGTTTACCAACAGCGCCCCCTGTCAACGTCATCTAAGCGCCTAAAGAGCCTATAGTAGCACTCCAGCAACAAACCATACTTTTGATGTCATTTTGATTCGTGTGTAACCAATCAGGGTATTGGTATCCTGCCGGAAGAAGGGGACATACACTTGTCTCTGCTATCTATATTCGGCCTTCAATATCGTCGCTCTAGTTTAAACATGGCCATGAAAACAGAACAAAACACAGACGGGTAAAGATCGATAAGTCTCCTTAGTATTTGCTGACTAATATTTACAAAGTCATCGTAAATAATTAATACTTTTTGTTTCACTCGATTCAATAAACTTGGTCTTTTGGTACGAAGGACATCAGACCGTAGCAATATAACGAACTTATGAGTGCATATTATGCACTTATAACCGGACTAGTTCCGGTTTCAGGAACTAGTCTACTTCAAACATTTCTTTTTCAACGTCTTACTATACAAAATGTAATTGAAATAACTTAAAACCTCTTACATTGTACTCATCATTATGAATAACCTTTATTATGGCAACGATCCTGGTTTTCCGAAAAAAAAAAAACAGCTTCTCCATACATATAAGTTGACAACAGTCGACAAAATGTAAGGACAAAGCTGATTTTCTCGATTTCCGGATCGTTTTTCCCATTCATCATTCAAACATCTTAAACCATCTCCTAACATCATGTTTTCCTATTGTTGCAGCACGCAAACGCAGTCCGCGACTCAGCCCGCTTGATCCTCGAGTCTGCACAACCAGAATCCGACGACGCTCTCACTCTAGCTAGAGCCCTACGCACACGACCTCCTGTCAACATGCTCCCAGCTGCCAAGGCTGGCACATTCTTCGCCAGAGACAACCTTTCCAACTTCATAGACTGGTGCCGAAAAGCCCTTGGGATCCTAGAATGTCTGCTCTTTGAAACTGACGATCTCTGCCTGAGAAAGAACGAGAAACATGTAGTGTTATGTCTGCTAGAAGTAGCAAGAAAAGGAGCAGTATTGGGCATGCCAGCTCCTTTACTGGTTCAAATGGAGAGGCAGATAGAAAGAGAGTTGGCAGGAGAAGAGTTGAGACCCGATGATTCGGCATTAGGTCTCGTGCCATCGGCTCCTCAGCCTCAGCTGGTGACCAATGACTTAAGGAGTTTGGACGAGAGGGTCAGGGACCTCGTGGAGAGGTGCTCCTGTCCTACCCAGTTCCCCATGGTGAGGGTTTCGGAGGGAAAATACAGGATCGGTGATACTAGGATGCTGATTTTTGTGAGGGTGAGTTGAATTTTTATTAATATTCGTCTTTTTATGCAAAAGTTGGAGTTAATACCTAGACTATAGTTAACAAAATACATTGTATTCCCAATTAAATGGCAGATTAATGTACCTAGAATAGATAGGGTTAAATCAATTAGGGTTATCATTTTCGAAGGACACTCTATAACATCGTACGTAAGGACCAACTAGTGGACCAACAATCCCTGATGGGCGAAAAGACAATAAGTTTAGCAAATTGACAAAGACAGAAATAAAAAGCCCTTAAATTCTGTCTGGAAAGGGGAATCAATTAAATTGTTCTCGTTGTAGGACTAAATGAGATTTCCTGTCTAGACATAGTCCCATTAAAGCACATGACTTGGGGAATTGTTACCACGCTTAATATGTTTTGTTTTGTTAAGTGCTTTGATACCACTAGTACTTGGGGTGAGAAAATTATAAACTGTCTTCAGTTTTATTATTGCGTGATGCACAAGGATAGCAAGAGATCGTGATGCATTCTGACTGATTATATTTCTTATTTACAATTTTTTTTTCCAAAATAACTCGTTTTTCCTAAAATATATCCAGTAAGTCTCGACTAGTCCAGAATTACTACTCTCCTGTCCTTCAATCAAAACGGTCGCAAAATAACATTCTAAAGACAATGACCGTAACTTAGTGGACAGAGAAGGCATGCGCGCGCGCCGGTCTGTCGCAAGAAGTCATTACGACACACTGTAAACAATGCGGCTCAAAGGATTCAGGCGATACTGCTGGTTGGTTGACATGAAATGTGGAGATGTAAGGAAAGTGAGACAAAAATAAACACTTGTGATATATAAAGGGATACACGGGTATCTATAGATGAATGTCCCTTGTTACTGAAAAGTCATTAAAAAGATGAAAGAAGGGAAATCTGTATAGTACAACTGAAAATATGCAAATAAATATAATTTCTATCAGATGGCAAAGTATCGAAAAACCAAGAAAATATTATTAGAAGCACAAAACAGGACCTGTCTCAAATATGTAGATAGAGTCATACTACAAATCCAAATTATATTTTTTATGTTCCATTTTAAACTAGCTTTATCTATTCTCGATTCCAAAATAATATAACAAGTTACGTGTTGATTTCATATCAAAACATTGCCATTAAGCCTAGTTTTAGTACTAAACATCGATCGCTATATTCATTAGCACTAAAAATAGATCTTCAAGCGCCATTTAATGAAAAAAAAAAAAAAAACATTCGCACAGTCATTAATGCCAAACAAGATTCACATTTATGGTCTTACAAATAGTGTTCCAATTCCCTCGACGACGGATCTATGATTCATTCTATTCGATTCCTTGTTTGGTCAAATCGAATGGACGCCTCATTGTAGAAAACGACTTTCGACCTTATAGCAGCCGTTTAGAACTGACCTCTCGTTTGAAAATATTTATATGAGGAGGCAGGTCAATTTATATTGGCGATTTGCACAGTCCCAAATTTAGGAGGACCTTGAATTAGGAACAAGTGTTTAGAAGGGAGGGGTCAGTGTATGTTGGATATTATCTATCGATCCATATTAAGGGATGCAAGGCTAAGAAGTAAACGAAGGCGAATCGAGGTCACCAGACATGTATTGATTGGGACTATCAAGGCAGCATTCCCACGGTATCAGCGAATCTTTATTTGGAATTTCTAATAAACGAGTACTTGAGGTCTCAAGATGTGCTGGTCTTTTTGTTCGGGACACGTGGTCCTTTATAACTTGGTCTACAACGGCCTCATGCTCTTTAAGTTGAACCATAAGATCGGGTTCCAAATTGAATGCACTCTCTAGTACTGTAAATCTATTTCTAGTGGCTACTTTTAAAGTAAGAGCTATCGCACTGTGCTGAGGCTTATTTATTGATCTGTAGTTTAACTTGACCGTCAGATTGTATTACTAAGATATCGAGAACTTGTTGATATGGGAGTGACCTTATTCGTGTCTAAATGAAAATTCATGAAACGTTTTTGCTACCTTTGTACGCAACTATCTAAGGATTGTCTTCTAAAATAACATAATTTATTTTCTTTCAGATCCTCCGTTCCCACGTCATGGTCCGCGTTGGAGGAGGCTGGGACACCCTGGCCCACTATCTCGACAAGCACGATCCCTGCAGATGCCGCGCCTCCCACCGCACCTCCCTCTCCGCCCGCCTGGCCCGCCCCAAGCACGACCTGGCCGGCGCCACCGTCACCTACGAGCGACCAGACGCTGGCCCTACATCCCTGCCTTACACCAAAACTGAGCCAAAGACTTATGAGCCAATGTCTCTTCAATACAACTCCAAAATATATAATGAAGAACCAAAATCAGCACATTACCAGTCGAACCATAGGCTCAGTGATGCTCCCACCAGCCTGCCTTACTTAGGAGACTTGGATAGAGCTGCTTCACCAAGCAGGAGGCATTTAGCGCCCAGGGCAATCAGTCCCTCAAGGAAATCTTCATCCCCAGATCGAAGGACCAAGATCGTAATATCTAACCATTTAGTCCCAACCCCACATGGGATCAGGAATAAGAGTCCTAGACCTGTATCTCCGGCTCCCGCAGCTGAGAGTGCTTCTGATAATGGATCTGAGGTGTCTGATGAAGGGTACAGGAGCCTGGGAGTGGTGGCCGGGTCTACACAGGGGTCTCCGTCTACGAAAACTACGAACAGATACTCGTTGCACAGCCAGAACTCGATTGAAGATGCAGAATTTAATGGTAAGTTGTTGTTTTTTTAATTCTTAACTTACAACAGGTAGGTAATGTCAGGTACTGATCTGGGCTCTTGCTTCATTATCATTATTTCAGTCAAAAGATGTCCATTGCTGGACATAGGCCTCCCCCAAGCGTGGCCACATTGACCGGTTCTGTGCTTCTCACATCCAGCGGATAATCAAATGTATGAAATTTAGATGGCACTTACACATTTGATTCTTGGAACTCTGTCATAATAATATGTTTCATCAATGAATCTCGTTTTACCAATACCATTCATTATCCAGTCAATTTAGACACTGGTCTTATCCCCATCAATTTAAGGACTTAATTTAAATGGGAACGTTACACTCTGTGGCCTAGAATCTGGGACAAGCTCTAATTCTATCTAGTCAGTCCTAATTAATGACCAAGTGGTGCAATGGCTTTATAATATGTAAGGTGCGGTGTTTAGGGTAAATGAAACTAGTGAAGGCCCGAATAAGACTGACTTATATTTCATACAATAGTGCATATAAATGGTTACAAAGGTGCATAGATTATAATAATATAGATCTTAAAGTAGGTAATTAATACAACCCTCACATCACCGTACTAATAGAAAAAAAAAAAAACATTTAGG
This sequence comes from Fissipunctia ypsillon, assembly GCA_947568875.1. Taxonomy (NCBI): domain Eukaryota; kingdom Metazoa; phylum Arthropoda; class Insecta; order Lepidoptera; family Noctuidae; genus Fissipunctia; species Fissipunctia ypsillon. The sequence continues at coordinate 20,471,371 of OX387662.1, forward strand.
TTTTTTTTTTTTTTTACACATTTTATGAAATTATGATACATAATAAGGCTTTGTTCGATTTTTATGAACAATGTCTTTTTTTCCAAATTGATTAATTATTTCTACGTTTGGTGGTATATCTTTTACAACTTTAAAAGGGCCTGAATATAAACTGTCCAATTTCTTACATGATGTTTCATTTTTAACTAATATTAAATCATTTTCTTCATAGTGCACAGGATTAACATTTTTATCGTATACAATCTTTCTATTCAACTTACTTTTCAATAGATTCTCTCTTGCTTGTGTTTGTGAAAGTTGCAATCGGTATTTTAATTCATGTGGATAGCTGTCGTAATTATATAATGGATCTAAATTTGTTGTCAGATTGCTAGGGAGAGAACATTTCTTACCAAAAACTAACTCGTATGGAGTGAATCCTGTTTCTGTATGTACGCCTGTGTTATATGAGAAACACCAAAAAGGAATCCACTTACTCCACATCTCTGGATGGTTTTCTGTTTGAATACGCAAAAATGCATTTAAATTTTTGTGAGTATTTTCCAATGCTCCTATTGATTGGTGATGGTATGCTGTAGAATTGAGTTGTTTTATGCTTAATAGTTTACATACCTGTTGAAATATTTCTGAGAGAAACTCCTTTCCCCTGTCTGTCGCTATTACTTTCGGTACACCGTATCTGAGAATGAAGTTGTTGACAAAACATCTCGCTACTTCTTCTGATTTTTTAGAAATTAAGGGATAACCTTCTACAAATTTTGTAAGTTCGCATTGCAAAGTTAAGACATACGAAAAATTATCATTATCTGTTTCCAAAGGACCTACCAAATCTAGAAATACTTTTTCAAACGCAGTATTAGCTGTACTAGTAATCACCATGGGTTCCTTCTTAGGTATTGAATATTTTTGCCGCTGACACTTATCACATCGCCTTACAAATTCCCGAACATCATTATCAATGCCAGGCCAATAATAGTATTTCTTTATATTATTTGACATTCGTCTCATACCAGCATGGCCACTACTAGGTAAGAGATGAAAGTCATTTAAAATAACTTTTTTATCGTCTTTATTCTCTATACTTTTTACATCACTCAAAATACATAAGCGCGGTCCGGACCTACTTGTATTATTTTTTATTGTTGTAGTTAACTTTTTTATAAAATCGTCGTTGTCTTTATTTTTTAATATATATATTTCTTTTAATTTTAATTTATTGCAAAATTCATCTAACTCTCTCACAAAGTCGTCTCGCGCCATTTGCGATTGAGAACTTAGGAATTTCACGTAAATTGTAGATTTATTTTCTGCATAACAGAATATTTTATTTTCTTTAGTTATAACTTGCATTTTCTTTAAAATTCGTAATTCCTTAGCGTCAATAAATTTTAATTCTACTGATTCTTTAGGTCTGATATGAGTACTTACGACTTTTGGTTGATCAGGCCTCAAGTCTGAAATATTCATATCCACCTTTGAATTAATTTTATTTAAATTTCTCACTTGTGCTCTTGTCATGACGTTCATTAAACTTTCATGCATTTCCTTTAAGTCTTTTAAAGTAATTCTAGACAGTGCATCTGCAGCTGCATTGTCAGAACCTTTTACATATTGCACTTCAAAATTATATTCCTCTAAAGTCATTCTAAATTTCATTAGTCTGCTTGACGGGTCTTTCATGTTAAATAAATATACTAATGGCTTATGGTCCGTAAATATCATAAAAGGTTGACCATACAAATATGGACGAAAGTATTTTACAGCCCATACTATTGCAAGTAATTCCTTTTCTATTATAGGGTAATTCTTCTCGGCTTTATTTAAACTTCTGCTAGCGAAAGCTATCGGTCGTCCATTATTATTTGACAAAATTGCTCCTATAGCATTATTTGATGCATCAGTTTGAACAATAAAACGATTTTGTTCTGAAAAGTCAGGATATTGTAACACTGGCGGACGAGTTAAACTTTGTTTTAATGTTTCAAACGCATGTTGACATGCCTCACTCCATTCGAATGGTACACCTTTTCTAGTCAATGAATTTAAAGGATGAGCTATTTCAGCAAATTTTGGTATAAATTTTCTATAGTAATTAGTGAATGCTACAAATCTTTTTACTTCTTCTGTGCTTGTTGGACATGGATAATTTTGAACTACGGTGATTTTTGCAGGGTCAGGCATTATACCGTCACTTGAAATAACGTGTCCCAAGTACAAAATCTGTTTCCTAAGAAAATCACACTTGGCGGGGTTTAATTTTAAGTTAACGGTCCGTAATCTTTCAAAAATCTCTTGTAAATTTTTATTATGAGAATCTAAGTTACGTCCAAACACTATTAAATCATCTAAATATATTAAACATTTTTCATAATTTAGACCGGCCATTGCTATTGTTATCATTCTTGAGAATGAACTGGGACTGGTTTTTAAACCCATAGGCATACGTGTCATCTGGTACTGACCTGAATGAAAAGCTGTGAACCTTCTACTATTTTCCTCTAATTTAACGTTATAATAGCCTTGGTGTAAATCAAGATGTGAGAAGTATATGCTACCTGACAGTGATTCTAAAATTTCTGTAATATCCGGTAATGGGTATTTATCGTCCTCTATGCAATTATTAAGTTTTCGGTAATCTACTACTAGTCTCCATTTATTATCTCCGGTTGAATCTGATTTCTTCGGTACCAATAATATTGGACTAGACCAGTCGCTTTTACTGGGCTCTATAATACCTTCGTCTAGCATTTTATTAATCTGTCGTTTTATTTCACTTTTATGAGATTGTGGCAAACGGTATTGTTTTGAAAATACTGGCGTCGTATTTGGTTTTACGGATATAGTATGAGTGTATACATTTGTAGTACTTAATTTGTCTTTGGGGAGGTAAAATATATCGGAATATTTCGCGCAAATATTTTCAATGGTTTTTTGTTCTTCGTTATTTAAATGTTGCAATTTTAATTGAGAAAATAAGGTTTTAACCCTGTCTGCGTTATTTTGCGTTTTTTCATAATTACAGATGTCAAATTCATTAAGTTTTTTAATGTTAGGTTCTATTTCGGTTAGCGATATATCTTCTTCAGTAACGTTTAATATTTTAATAGGTATTAGTCCGTGTTTAGGAGTACCTATAGAACTTGCTAAAAACACACCATGTGTTAGTTCTTTTGAAGATACCACGCAATCCTCATTAAAGTTCGTTTGTAAATAGTGTATAGACTCGCTCCTCGCAGGCACATTAAAAGTATCAGTATATTTACTAACGAGTGGAAAACAAATAGTTGTCCTATCCGTATATAATGTTAAATTACTTTTATTAAAATCTAACTGAGCCTTATATTTATTTAAAAAGTCACGACCTAAAATTCCACCTCCTTTAATAGGTAAGTTATGAAAAACATAAAACTTCTGACTAATTGTTTCACCATTTAAATTGAATTGTAAATACAAGTATCCTATTGCTTGAACTCTGCCGCCTAAACCGTTTATGGCTACATTCTCGTTATGGATTGGAATGCCGCATTCGAGAGCATGTTTATATGTGCATGCTGACACCGATGCTCCAGAATCTACGAGAAAATAATGATTGTTAATATTACGTTTACGTAATGCCGAGCATAAAGAAATATAACAATGACTGTCACTAGCTAAAATATATTTATTATTATCATTAATCACGAAAAAACTGATTGGATGTTAATTCTGATTCTGAGCGTATTTGATCCGAGTTATTAAGAATATTGACGTCACGCTGTTTAGGTATCCCTTGATTTCTCATGTTAGAATAATTAAAGTTACCTCTTTGCCATCTGCGACTGCTAGTTCCTCCTCGAGTCGGCTGCCCTCGTGAAGTGGAACGGTATCGCTGATGCTGCCCTCGCGCTTGACCTCTGTATGCATAGAAGTTTCTACCTCCACCACGATGAGCTCTATAAATATTTGAACGGCTTCTGTTGGTATAGAAATTATTATAATATGGTCTTTTATACATACCCATAATTTCTTCATGGGGAGTTGCTGTCGATGCCTCCTCGTCCTGAGCTGCCTGAACTGCATCCTTCAATGATCTGTAATTTCTTGCAGAAATAATCGTACTTAATCTACGATTTCGCAAACCATCGGCAAATTGTTTAATCGCTATGTTTTCATTAATTGGTTTTAATATATTATAGTTCTGTTCATTGTCGTTGGCTTGCGTAATCGTTAGATCAACAAATAATTCCGTAATTTCTTTCCCGTAATCAGCAATCGACAACTCATTTTGTCTCATTTTTAATAATTTATTTTGTATTGCCGTTGCAGCTTTCTTAGACAATAGCACTTTTTTCATATCATCAATTAAGCCATTAACAGTATCATACTTTGCATTTAACTTTATCTTGGCTTCCTGTGAAAGTCTACTTTTTAACACAAAATTGATTAAATTTTGTTTACAAGCGGTATCCTTCAGTAAAGAGTTATAGTATTCTATGTTATCAATTAGCTGTTTTATGCTAACTTCATCATTTGTCATAACCGGTAAAAGGGTCAAGGCAGTTTTCAAATCAAAAGTATTCATATTTGATGACGTCTCTAAAATATCACTTTCACACAACAATAAAATATCCTCGCGTAAATCTATAAATTGACGACAACAATTTTCTATTAATACAATATCTTGGGCGCTATAATATTTATTCTTAACATTTTCTCTAAAATCAATCAACCAAGTTTCATACTGGTTATAAATTACATCAACCTCAGTTAATTTATTTTCTAATACTCTTTCGGTCCTCCTTTTCGGTCCTAACTTTATTAAGTAAACTCTAATCTTCTTTAAATCATTGTATAAATTTAATATAGTATCCATACCTCATTACCACCATAACGTAGACGAATTATAATGTTATTGTAGTACATTGTTAAACATTAGTATAACTTTATAAGTATTAACACCGCACGCAATTAATACCAAAGTCCAAAGTTCAATCACCGCATCGTCCTTATTTGGTAAGAGATGTATTGGAATGTGAACGCGATTAAAATATGATTATTTTTATACGATTGATTATATTTTTATAGTGAAGCACTTACGAAACGCACTTTTATTAGATTTTTTTTTTTTTTTACACTTTTTTTTTAACACTTCTTAACCACTTTTTTATACCATTTCTTCCTCGTATTGTTTTGAAGATGGCTCCGTGGCTCCCAACCGCATGCGTCGACGGAAAAGAGATCTCCTCATAGCTGTCCTATTTATCTCATTGGTGATCCATTTTTTATGGCACCTTTTATACAGCCGATATATGAAGCCCAATATGCCGAGTAGTAGTATAAGCAGGATACAGGACAGAATAATGTTGGATGTGGACATATGGAAGCGAAGTTCGTCTGCTGTAGCTTGGTTACTGCCAGCCGCCGCGTTTTGAACAATCACGGTCTCCTCTTTAGATTGCTGCTTGCCCATCTTCGATGATTATTATGGATGTATTTAGGATGACTGGTACACTCGCGGTTACGTGTAGTCCGTAAGCACAATAAATCAGCAATCGTCCCATTTTCACTAATATTCTTAGTTGCTTATAGCCTGTTATTAAATTACTCAGTCACACTCAACGTCTCATGTTCGCGAAGCGCGCCTAGCTTCCTTTGGCAGGGTCGCCATGTAAGGTGCGGTGTTTAGGGTAAATGAAACTAGTGAAGGCCCGAATAAGACTGACTTATATTTCATACAATAGTGCATATAAATGGTTACAAAGGTGCATAGATTATAATAATATAGATCTTAAAGTAGGTAATTAATACAACCCTCACAATAAATATTTATGGACCTTCTATGGTGACTGATAGGAATGTGCATGATTAAAAGGAATTCTCTTGTATGTGTGACATTTTGGTCCTACAAAACGCTGCCACTTTATTTAAGCTTGTATTTAAACAAGATAATTAAAAACTTTTGCGACTGCACAATACACAATTTAATTATTACATAGCACTGTTCAAGACAAGTGTTCTGTTGACTCTTTATGAGTATTGCACAAATAATTTCCGCTCACCGCGATGTTTCGACATTTGTGTAAACATGCACACATACGGACAGACATACAGACACACGTGACAGTTGCTAAAGTCAATACTGCAGATGAACGGCAAATAGGATGTTGGTGACAACTATATTTTCATGTCGTGTAAATTGTAAAAGAGAATTGAACTAAACTATATCGTAGTGACTTCGTTTCAAAAGTTTCAGTATTAGAATGTAATAAACTAAAATGGAAGTTGATTTAGATGTTAAAATAAAGCGTTTGATATTCTTCTTCTGATGGACAATAGTTAGTTTATTTTTTAATATTTGTGTCAATCCTCCTAGTTCCATCTTGAAGTCCGCTTGTTAGATCTTCTCAAAATTATGCACATACTTACATTTTTTTTTTGTCCTGTAAGCTAAATTGGAAGGACATACTCGTCATAGCCGGCTCATTCACAATTCAAGCTTCATTCCTAAGATGAACTGACAATAAACAATACTCCTGTCGCCTGTATAATACACACGTGTCTATTTACAATGTGTACTTACAATACACGCGTCGTGTTTGTGTAGTATTGTGTAAATTTCAGCGAGAGTCATTACTCGTGTTATTGAAACGTCGCTCCAAAGAGACGTGCAACCTGAACGAATATTTTTTGCACACACTGTATGTGGCACAACTCATGAGAGAGTGGGATTTTTCATTACCTCCCCTCCTCGCTCCTCTCTTGGTGTGTCTTAATACAAGATGTATAAGGAATTACCCCTTTATATTAGAAGCTAGTTAACTAGTTGATACATCAGTTCCGGTTAGTGAACAAAAAATATATTCAACTATTTAATGGATAAGAATTTTCATTTATTCTTTTACTAATTTTGAAAGATCAACAGAATGTAATGATCAAATAGGAAATATTTTATAGTTGCATTATGCTAACAATGGGTCTCCACGCTTAATAAATAGAATAAAACCAAAACTATTGTACTTGTAAAGAGTATAAAAAGAGCAGCGGTCATTTACAGCCACTCGGAAAGCGATATCTACGCCCGCTCCCTCTCAATAATTCGATTTATAGCGATCGCTTCCTCTTATAACTTACACCACACATCCTGCAATTATTTTCGCAACTGGTCGTAATGTACCGTTAAATTGCACTGTCCTCACAAAATGAATAGTCGGCTGATGTTACATTGCGTATGAGTAGCTAAAACGTATTGTATATGTACATTATCATTAGCCTAAATACCACCCTTTTCATATTTTCCTGAAACCCACCGAGAGGACAAAGCTTTTCCTCAGAAATACCAGCCTCCCATCTATTGATTGTTCTCCTGACTTTGACAAACGTATAAACAGCCTTTGTACTAAACAACATTACACTGATCACCCATCCATTAATCAGCCCATCATGCTTACGACACACTATCGAAGGCATACCATCTAAGATAAGACGTTTATAAACACAGGTAACAACAATCTTAGCCTCCACGAGTCTATCAAACAGATGTGCCCTATGTTTAGACATTCCTCAGATCATAGTCATGTGTCATATATGGCATGCGCGGATATGTATCTAGTACTTACTGTACTTATTGTACAAGCCACTGACATTCGCATAAAATGCTTGATAATACTCTTTGTCAGTAGTGACATTCCAATCGGAGTTTGTTGCAATAATATTAAAAGTATTTGTTTTGATATAGAAGGTCTGTATCATTGCTGGGACACAGACTCCCTCTCCCGGAGAGGAGGCCTGTGTCCCAGCCAGCAATGGGGACATTAATGCTTATGTTAATAATATAGGAAGTCTTTAGGTGTAGAATAAATTAATGTGTTACATATTAAAGCTGTTTAAAGACTTAGAATAACTTGGAATTAGATTGGCATAAGGACTAACTTTCTCAACATCTGTTTTATTGTTTATTTGTAGATTTGTCACAAATTCTCGGTTCTGTTATTTTTTAATTAGTCTTTCCCAGATCTTCGTGCATCCTTGGCATCTGCATCAGCTTTGGGAAATAGATGACCACCGCTTCGTTACCTGCCTTGATCTTTCTATTGGTCCTTAGTTCCGCGATGCAGTCAGTTGTGGCTTTATTTGATTTAACCTATATTATAACACTTTATTATATTTCATTACTCTGAACAACTTCTGAGATTTTATCTCCATCACCTGAATATCCTTTGTCTTATTTTAATTTTGCCCACTTTTGGTCTACACCTCTATGAATGAAACACTTACTAAATGTCTCTTGCACATTTCGTTGTTATGTTAATTGTGACGCGGTCAAGAACATCAACCGTTTGCGTCAAATTTCGCGCATGTAAAACAATGGCGGTCCTTGAGCAACCAAATTGGGTGTCCTACACAGTTGTGAATGATGATAAGCAACCACATCTGCGTATCCATTCATTATTATTTATTATTCATAATTGACATTACGTCAAATGATTTGATTAGGATGATAATTGAATTAATCATAATTGTTATGCCTCGTCGTTTCAGCGTATAATTGAACACTTCCTTATAAAGCAATGCTAGATTCATTCTTATTAATGCTAGCATTTTTGGTACTAGATTTGACTTAATATTCTTATGCTGTTGTAGTAAGGTTCTTAATTCTATCGCCAAGCAGCATTGCTCCGTACTGGATTGAAGGCTTATGAGTGCTGGTCAAATTACAGGTTACTGAAATATTATTGTTCATTGTCTTTAAAATCGGAAACTTATCAGCCAACTCTTTTGATTTTCAGGGCCTTGTGTCGATAACCACGCCCCATCAGTTCATAGGCACGTTAGTAACTTACTAATTCAAATCCATAGCAGAATCACCACAGATTATTCTCTTTGTTTATTGCATTCCTTCTTGCAATGGCTCTAATTAGAATATTAGCTTATGTAACAAGGAGTGTAAGAAATAAGTCAATAATTCAGTCAGCTTCGACCACTGACGAAGAAGAAGAAAAAAACATCGCGTTTCCACCTCATTAGCATTAATAAGTACATAGCACACTCCTCGATTACAAGTGATAGTGCCAGGGCTTATCTCATCCTACAAGCATTCGCAATTAACGTTATCAATACTTGTAATTATATACAAGTGCCACTAATTATGTACAAGGCGATGCTATCGGTTCTAATAAATAACACGAATAGAAACTAAGTGTTGATCATGATCTTGGACTTGTGGAGAATTGGTATTTTATTTACTAAGAATGTTGACCGAATTAAAAGGTAAATTGTGTAATGCAACCTGTAAAGCTTGAAGCTTTATCTTTTTTTGCGAATTATACAGGGTGGCGATGTAGTCACTTGTTTATTACGAAACTCATTACCAATACGTGAAAAAAAAATCAAATTCATAAATCAACAGTAGACAGACTATTTCGATGCATGTATGAAAGGTTTTCTTTTACGAATCGGATATGTGTTTCGTAGCGAACATTTTTTAGTATTTATTTATTTAGAATAAGCACACCAACAGCACAGAGCGTAGTCACTTACAATTCCAATTAAATAACTTCTAAAATTGGCATTTCAGTAGCCATGCAAATAACAGGCATGCGTGATATTGACATATGAATATTAGAGACAAAGGAGAACAATAAAGTGTGTCCAGTAGACCTAAATCTACAATAGAACAATACAAAACAAACCAATTTGAGTTACATAGACGTGTGCTCTTCTCACTGTTTAAACAGGGAACGTCTGTATGAAGCGAAACTCATGAAGAAAATATCGAGAGGGTAATCTGTCAAGCTGGCTGGACCTTTCATCATATTGTATGGCCTTGCCATACGTGTTAGGCTATTAAATTCTTACTTTATGTTTTTTTTTTGTAAAGTTATGTCGTTCTGTATGTTGGTAGTCAGTCTACTCAAAAAATAAGAGAATTAATTTATTATTAACATAACAAATAGTTACCTATTTGTCAAGTTCCTATGTTATTAATAAGTAAACTACATTCCTTTTTAATAGCCATGCATTCTTTTCCCGTGTGAGGTCAAAAGACAAATGTCACATAAGACATAATATTAAGTACTACCAAGCCCACACATTAGTCACCTGGACTCCTGCTCAGTCCGCGAGGCAACATGCCGCCCAACATGGACTTGACGACATTGTTACAACTAAATGTTCTTGAATGTGGGCGCGGACATAAGGACCAACTAATGCGTTTATTAAATATGAAACTAGTCCGGTGTTTACGCGGGATCGAATGGATTTTACGCAAAACCTTTCTGTTATTTTACCCATTTTGATTGAAAAGGGTTGGGGTAGTTTAAAATTATTGTCGTGTCTAAATTAGATCACAAAAAACGAATCATATGAGCGCAAACTCGAGGAACTTTACTACTAGCCACTGAAGAGTTCCACTATTCACCTCCTGGTGTAACGGCTAGAGCTTCGCAGGTAGACTGCGGAGGCCGTTAACAAATTAGGTAGTAGAGTAAAATAAAACTAAGACGGTAGGTTAATACATATAATAAATTGATTGTCTAAGGTAACACGGCTAGGTCGTGGGTAGTCACTATACTGTTCTGAGTACTCGCACGCTAGGTTAGATAGGAAGGTACCGTCCTTGGCTGTAGCTGGCAGGTGTAGGGGCCTGCAGGACAGGCTCAGCGGCGCAGTGTGGTTAACGGCTGTAGGCCCCGCACGACGGCTCGCAGCGTAAGCGCGTGCAGCGCGCGGTCTGCTCTGAGGTAGCTTGCTTTATTTTGAAGTCCTGCCCTCAGCCTGGACGTAGAACCCCTAGATTGGGGCACAAAGAATCCTGAGGGTCAGGGATTTACTCCTGTCAGCGAGGCGGTCAGCGATCGAAATGCACGAGTCATCCTTAGACAACTAGTGTTGGACCCCGCTTTTAGAGTTGTAACCCATTACGGTTGATTTGTGAAATAGTTAGCTCACTCGACTAATTGCTATTGTAGAAGCAATACAACGCTACACTGGTTCCATCATCAAATCAGCTCCAAGATACCAAATTATAGTATTGTCTTCCGAACTATAACATATACGTACAAAGTTTCTTTTCAATACGACAAATAAATGTTATGTAGGTTAACCAAGATTTTTTTTATGCGTGTTATAAAGTTTTAATTTTGAGGAGAATTCGTATTCTTACTTATCTAATTATTTAGGGCGAATTACACCAATGAAACTGCACGCAAACACCACATCTAAACCGCGTTCAAGAGCTGCTAGTGTCGGCCATCATTGTTGTGGAATATTGAGTTATTTACCTAGTTGGTTGGTTAGTTGGCTCGTCGGGTGTTACGTGGGCCTTAAACATAAAGCTGGCGCAATGTGGGCGTACTATAGCTGCACCTCTGCCTACCCTTCGGGGAATACAGGCGTGATGCGTTATGTGTTAACTAACAGTTGGTCAAACAAGTATTGACCATCATAATATGAGTTAGTTATTTTCTAAGTATAACATAGTTTCTGGTAATAACATCTCAATTTAATAGTGTAACGCTCCGTCACGTTTGTGTACACCTGCTTATCATATCATACACGTGACGTGACAATAAGCGTGAATTTTGTTATTTAGTTATTCGTAATATTCACTTCTGAAAATAAGCCGGAAAGGGTTTTCCGGACGTACAAAGGCAAAGATTAAGTCCGTCTTGAGAATTACCACTTTGCCAATAAAATATTGACAGTGATGGCAAATTATAAATAGCACTCAAGAGTTTAAGACAGCCCAACACTTTGAACAAAAAATCCCTACCTCCGATTTCTGAAGGCCTAATTTGTTGATAGAATTTAATCGTTCGTCTACGTTCGCTCGAGCGAAGTATTTACAGCAGTAAGTTATCATGATATTTTGACAGCATTCATTTTAATTTTTGGATAAATCCTTTCGGCAACCAAGTGAATGGCTCTTTTTTCGATTCTCACAGTAGGTAAAGATGGGAAGGCCGTTTCTTTTCCCGCGTAGATCGTCACGTTCTAAAACACCTGCAATCTTTTATATCAGACATGTGACTTGCACGTGACGATGTGAAAATGAGCGAAAAGATAAAGGTTATTGAAGTTTTGAAGTCAAGGATATCAGTAACCTATTGCATTCTTTTGTAGATTATTTACATTCATTGCGATTGCGACTTACCTACCAAAATCAATCTCTGTCTCGCTCGATTAAGGGCCCGTTTGTTTTTTTATGTACCTATTGAAAGTGTGGTTAGAGACATAAATCTTACATTAATGATCAGCTACAGTCACAAAAACCGTCAATAAGCCAAATAATAGAAATTTCGTGCAGGAATTTACCGACACATATGTATGTAGTGCGGGTGCAAACGCCGACTCAAGGCGCCAATAAAAGCTGCCCCAAACATATTCCATCGCCATTTTGCTTGCGAAACAAGTAATACACGTACCAGAGAAAATCTCACAACCTCATAAAATATTTCTTCTATAAACATTTTACTTAACTAAGCAAAGTTTTGCGGAAAAGGGAAGTCCTTACCACGACCACCGCCTGTCCATAAATGGTCACGGACACGGCCCGATACGGTCAGAATTATTAACTTAATCTAACTGTTATTATCCTCCAAACATGGGCATTGTAAATTAGATACTGTTTTTATGATCCGAGGGTTAGCCAAAGGGTATGAATGAGAATGTCACTAACTAGCTTGTTGATATTAATTATAGTGCTGAATAATGTAAGCGATAGATTAGGTGTTATAATATTTTTCTAAAAGGCATGACAGACAATATCAGGTTTGTTATTTGTAAATGACTGTTGACAATTATAGTTCAATCTTTGCATGTTATGCAGGAATTATTAGTAAACTAATCATAACTTGCTCAAATTTATACTTCATCTGAATTCCATACACATGAATTCGTGTTATATTAATATGGAACTGAGAACTCCACAAGCAAAATGAACGTTTATACATTTCCTTGTAGGTATATGCATAATTCAAAAAAGACCTCATTCACCTCATCGCAAAATAGTGTTTCAATTTCTCAAATTACTTTTTCTGTTTCCAGAGCGTCTCGACCAAGACGACGGTTGTCACATGGACAAGAACGAACGAGTCGACACCCACGTGAGCCTCAACACTGGCCTGCGTAAGACTGACTTCTCAGACACCTTCTATGGAGGCAGAAAGCCCAGCTCCATTGACGAGAAGTCTAACAGAGGCAGCCCCGACCGCGTAGTCATTGTTACAGAGAACAACGACTCTCCCAGTAAGAGCCTCAGGGCTACTCGGCAAGCTTCCCAGTCTCCCACGAAGACGATAAGAAGCCGACAGGTCAGTCGCATACCACATTCTCCCGTGAGAAACCGAACCCCAAGCCGGGGGAATACGCCGAGCCCGAAACATTCCGCGAATCCGGTTCAAACATCACCAAAATTGACCCCAAAGCTGCCGCCAACTGCCAGGAACACATGGAGCGGAAGGACAGCTCCTACTCAGGCTAAAGTAAAGTCCAGGCCTACGTTGGGAGCTGATACGTTCGAAAGCCCGAATAAATCTCCAAAAATGAGGGCTAAGACCCCACAGACTGATGCTTTCAAGAGGAATTCTCCTCTGAGAGCCAGCAGCGCCACTCTTAGGTCCCCACCGAGCCAAAAGCCTTTGAGTCCTTTGTTAGAACAGATCTTAAGGTCAACAGAAACCGCGAAGGATGACGCATCAGTTCTTGAGAAAATGAAGGAGATTATTAGGACATATTCAAAAGGAGACGATTCTCTATCCAGAACTAGCTCCAAGGACTCAGACTACGCTGACTTCACATCAGCCTGGGTTATGTCTGATGGAAAATTAGAAAGATCTACTAGTACACGGCAGTTGGCCGCTCCTAGGAAAGACCAAAGGAACGGGCCGTCCCGGATACCAGCGCCGGTATCCATTGGCTGCAGGAGGTCTACATCCACGTCACAATTCCAATGACAGGAGTCTGGCGACAGCGTGGACACTCTGACCAGTGATAATTGAACTATTTATGGTAGTGCTTAGTTTGTGAAGACAGGTCAAATTAAATTGGTGATAGTTCAGTGAAGGATTGCAGCCAATCGGCGTTGAGTGTGATATTTATATGACGGGAAACGTATGGACTTTAATATCGCCTATCTTTGTGTTTGTAGCGATAAGGGTTAAGATTAAAAACGGATTAGACAAGGACCGGTCTCAAGCGATTTGCCCGATATTTACTTGATAGTGCGCTCCACAAAATTCAGTGGCTAGTACCAATCTGAGTTTGTAGTTCAGAATTTTATGAACTAGACTTTTGTGGGATATGTGCCGTAGGTACTTCGCTCATGGGACCGACTTAAACCCGGTGTCGACTTAAACTACGACTGAAGCAGTCAATTTGTCCAAAACGTGGATTACATCAAACGTTAGCTAGAACGTTACTTAGAATGGTGTAATCGGACCGAGAATGATGAGGATTTTTAGAATTTTAACCGTAGTTTAGTACTAATTATCGATTAGAAAATTTGTACTAACAATTTTGAATTTATCATATTTTTCCATCTATTTGCTTCTAAAAACCGACTTTTATGAAATTGGGTGTTGACTTGATCATGTTGACGCGAAATATAAATAGTATATTAAATGATCGGCAATAAAAACAAATGTTTTCAGAGGAAATATAGCCTAGAATTATATAAATAATTGCCTGAGCATAGCATAAAGCTTCAAAGTCTATAAATGTAACTGAAGCGGAAAAACAGCACTCTCTTTTTATTAAAAGTCGGTTAAATATGGTGCTAAGCAATAAAAATGTTAGCTTTTGTTGTTTAGTTATTGTTAATTTAATTATTTTGGCTAAATGCGATCACAAGATGTTTACAATTTTTAGCCTTAAGTTGGATAAGTAATTGTGAAACTTGGCCCCCACATTTATTTGGTTTTTATTTCACAAATTGGACCAAAGTTTACTCGAAAATCGGAAAATAGAATGTCATATTATGTAGAAAACACGGTAAAAAAGAATAAATTGTTTATTTTTAAAAGGTTAAACTTTGGTACAGTCTTTTTTACAGACTTCTAATAACCCGTTTTTAAATATTACTATTAGTAAAATGAAAAGTAAAATAATAGAATGTTACTAATAGTAATAATTTAAGAATCAAATAAGTTTATTTTACAAGATGACAAGTTTTAGTAAGGTTTATTTTAAGTTTTAGAGTTACTTTTTTTATAACTTCCCGGTAAAACTGTACTAATTAATTAAACGACAATTATCTACTTAATTATTTAACATTTGAAATTATGCATTTAACGAAAATATCATTCCATGTTTGGAGTAGCCGGGATATTCAGCAATTTTTGTTTAAAAGTAATCTCATTTTGTATAGGTTGTGAAAGGTTAGAGCTTATGAAATCTGTAGAGTTTTTAATTAAAAAAAGTAAATAATCACGTAGTTTTTTTGTAATAAAACCAAATGGTAACATGGCATTACAAATTATCAGCAAAAAAAAAATTAAACTTGAACATCCATTTTCATACCTCATTGTAGTATACTTATAAAAGAGATATTTTTGCACACTCTTAATGAAAAAAAAAAACATTAGATGTCACTAGTTGCCATAAAGCCGTCCGTTTCAAAGTGTAGTAGACGTAGCTGTAGATTGGCATCGGCAAAATGTTATTTTGGGCACGTTTTTGATTTAAAAAAAACCTTCTTTTTTAGTTTGCTTTTGAAAATATTTGGAATAATTGCAGCATCAGCAGCATTAAAAAAAATACCGATGGCCAAAATAATATTTTGCAAAAATATTACTTCTATCATTGTAATAGATAATTTAATGTTAATTAAATTAATGATTGAAGTAATTATCTGTAAGTAAAATATCATTACGATTTTTAATGTTTCTGTATTGCAGACCCTTAAGGTGTCACAAATGTTACTTCTATGTTGTAATAAAATGCAGTTAAATTGTCATAGTCATGGTTCATAAACGCAATGGACCAGATTTGTCCCATGCCGTATTGTACACGACCCATAATGTTTTAACATAAACTATGTTTTTTTTTTGTAATGTTTATCCCTTATAGAGTTTTTTATTTTTTTATTTGTGTCAAAACCTACAAACCGTTTATAACGCTCAAGCCTTCAAAAATATGTCATCTGTTTACTTATTAAATAATAAAAATAATTTAAATAGGTAATTATTTTGGTTTTATTTATCATTGCAAATTACACCAAAATATTAAATTAATCTATAAGAAAGAAAACATATTAGAAAATGGAAATAATAATAAAATTGATTTTGTAAACAGATGACCCAAAATGGACATCCTCAATTATTTTATTATGAAAGTTATATTATTATATCTATAATTTCTATATCAAGCGAGGATGTTCATCATAATATAATATGAATTATGTGCAGACATTGTTATGCTATCATAAAAAAAAATGGGGAAAACGATAAAAACTAAATAAGAACAAAACTTAATATGAATACCTATACGAAGGCTCCTCGAATGCTTTAGTTATGATAGTGTAACAATGAGAACATTTAGAGGCTAAGATTTTAGTTAATTTACATTATTTCTGTTCGACGTAATGTTACCAGTGACTATGCCATAGATATATGTTATTATTCACGGAATATACGATAAGTTTATCTTAAATTATTGTTTTTTTATCCCTATTTGAACCCAACCACAAGAACACTCACATCAAGTAATAACCCGATTTTTAGTAACCCAACCACGCTCGACAATAGTTATATGCTGTTGCCCTGACGACATTAGCATTCTATAAGCTGCCTCGCACACCATGCGACACGCGCACCATGCGACACGCACACCATGCTATACGCACACCATGCGACACGCACACCATGCGACACGCAACTGCGACAGCTTGACGACGAGACGCAACGACAGACTGCGGCCGACAATTTTCATACATTTTGCTCTAAGCTTCGCACATGGAGTCGAGTTGCAGAGTCGCAACGACAGGCTAGGGGAGTCGCACGCTGGGATGCCATTACCTCCTTCTGCGAAGCAGTAATGCTCGCGAAGGAGGAGGCGAAACGCGAGAGGGAGAGGCAAGCTTTGCGCCCTCACGCCCCTAGTCGCCGCAGGAGACGCCCTGGGCGTCGGGAATTGGCAGCCGATTCCCGGCCACCGTAGGCGTGGGCTTGCGGACGGCGAGCAATGGGTAGCTCGCCGTCCGGTAAGGACCAGGCCCGAGGCGACGTCGCGTTGTGTTCCACGCACGCCTCAAAGAGATGTCAGCACGAACTGATGGGGTCCGCTAGGGCCGATGCCAGCTTGGGTCACGGAATGTTCGAAAGAGTTACCGTGGCCCCAGCACAGGCCACTGAAGGAACACGGGTGGGTTTTAGTCAGTAAAAGTGTGACACGCCCGGGAGGGCGTGAAATGCGGAGCTACCGCTCCGCCCAGAGCGGGAGAAGTCATTTGATGATTTCCCATCCAAAAAAAAATGCAGTCGCACGCTCTCGCTACTTGTCGTGGCGACTAGACGCACGGTGCACGCGCACACCTTGACGACAATCGCATGCGACAGGTCAGCGTCAGTTTTGCTCACAGATCATGAAGCTTTAGTTTTGCTGTGAGTGCTGAGGAAAGTGCACGTGTGTTTGTATTGTAAATCGGACTTTGAAGCGCGTCGAATACTCAAAGAAAATGATCACTTCTTGCACGACATCTTTCGTAACGACTAGACGCAGACGCAAACGACAGCTCTGCGTCTAGTCGCAGCAACAAGACTCGGATGCCTACGACTACTCTGGGTCTTTTTGGAGCGTCTAGCTAGACGCAGTGGCAAGACGCACAGTTTGCGCGACCTCTCAAAGGAGCTTAATGCGCGTTTTCACTAATACTATAAGCACCTGATGGTATGCCTAAATAAAAGCACCCTGTTTGATTTTCAACTTTCGGCGCTGCGCGAGCGTTGAAATTTTCTTCTATTATCACTGCCTACGACACATAAGCATAATTGATTATTATAAAAGTATGATCTGAGTCTCAAAAAGTCGCGTCTCCTTTGTTTGAACTAGTTCGGAGATTCGTTGAGTGAAATGCTAAAATCCCCGTCCTCATTATGCGTAACAAGTTGGACACTTTGTTGGAAGAGTTGTTGGCGGGATGTAACAAATGGGGACTCCGTTTACGAAGGGCTTGAACACATAGAATACAAACTTATTGAATCAGAACACAACCAAACCTTTTTTCATTCTGTTTCAAACTTTAAAAAGGAAAATATAGCTGAACGGATTGTTTAGCGCGCGGTCAAGATCGGAACTAACGCCGCCATTTTGTTTCTCCAACACATTGCACAACACATTGCACAAAACAATTGCACAAATGTTCACCGACAGCGCCCCCTGCTAACGTCATTCGAGCGCCAAAAGATACTTGAAAAACTGTTAATTTCATTTCTCTGTCAAGTTCTGTCAATGACTCACAGACTGCATCCTGTCAGCTCTATCAACTCCACTAGCCAGTCGAAATCTACCGTGATGGTCCCATGAACCAACCCAGGGCTCATCCTGATGATGAGCGTAGTTTCACTGCTCGCACAATTATTCAATACAACTTTCTTTCTCGTCATAGTATTTGCCGCGTTCCTGTCGATTAGAGAACTCGTCAGGTTGACTAGGCATGCGCAAGGAAATCTGTTGTCGTGTCTTTCGGGAGCTTGGTGAGTTCTAGAAATCTAATAATCTTAAATAACTATAATCTGGTATGTTCCTGGATAGTCCTTACAGGAGAAGCCCGAAAGTCTGACAACCAGACTTACCAAGGGGTCTTGTGTTACCCAGTCACTGGGTTGTGGAGGTTATGAAAGCAGTCGCTATACTAGTATTCAGCTGAATCCGGTTAGACCGGATGCTGACCCCAACGTAGTTGGTAAAATACTAGACAAATGATTATAGTATTTTCTTTTAAGTTTAAAGTAAAATAATCCTCGATCTTCTTCGAATTAAACTATCCTATATGAAACTATCTGTAAAATAATTGTAGTCACCGACATAGCTTAAAGAGTTAACAAAGTCTCAATGGGGTTGTAATGTTTGGGTAAGAAACCCTAAAAACGGTCAATAACGCAGAGTTTCTCATTTGAGAGGAGTTTTCAAGGTTCCTCCCTTCGTGTCGTGAACATGTGCTCTCTGTTCCTTAAGCTATGAAGAAATATAAATATGTAAATTATGTTCACTCGTTCTAGATTCAAGGAAGGGCATCCCCTCTTGAGGATGTCCAATACTCTCGTGGAAGGTTTCTGGCAGGCCGCGATCTTTCTATTAATAGTGTTTGCTGTGTTCTGCTGCATCAGGGAATTGATCAGACACACCGCCAGGCCAGGCTCAAGGGCTTGCTGGTAAGTACATTTTGGAGCTTTAAGAGGACCCTGGCAGAAAGCCGATGATCAATAAACTTGAAATATCTTTTGTCATAATTCGGGCGTTTGTGCCATAAACAAAGAAGTTTCTAGCACACAAGCTGTATATCAAGCCGCACAGTAGCCGGTTAAAAGTAATTAATAACGGCATTGCCGTCATAGGCTTGCATAAAGAAGTGAGTTTTCGGGCCCGACTCCCGGCACAAATTGCTGTAGGTTGGTCTTCAGAAAGAAACGGTTACAAATGTTTCGCCCGCATCGATCGGCACCGCCCATAGACAAACTCCACAGTAGTGGTATATGGTCTGTGACTATGGAAACTCAGTATCATAAAGAAGAGATACATTCGTATTAAAGTCCAGCATGTTATTTTTCTTCCAGATTGTTTCGAAGATGGAGTACGACGCCCTTATATTGGGGCTCATTATATACTTACTCTTGGTAGGAATTTGTAAGTATCATTTGAGTTACCATTTCTGTAGCATGTGCCAGCAGGACATTGGTCCGCATTGCAGACTCCGGGAACATGATTGGTAGTGTGTGTCTTTTTACTCATAACATCACGACTGTATTCCTCGAAGGGTGAGGCAGAGGTGTACACACCTACATATACTGCACGATTTTTATAACCATCTCCAAATTTTTACAGGGTGTTCTAGTTCTACCCATGAATATGAACAACTTTCACTATAGGATCAACTATGAGATCACGAAAAAAATCAGCTGTTTAATACAAAAGTTCAATACCTACCTACTTGACCAAAATGTATGAAACAGCAGATTTTTTTTCGTGATCTCATAGTTGATCCCATAGTGAAAGTAGTTCATATTCATGGGTATATGGGTATGGGTGGGTATGGGTGGGTGTATGGGTATTCATGGGTAGAACATCCTGTAAAAATTAAAAATTTGGAGACTGTAAAAAAATATAGTACACCCACATTTCGCCAGTTATGTTTAAGTCCTATGTAATAGGGGGAGAGCCTATTGCCATGAACCGGGCACAAATCCAGACTGCTGCTACTGAGAAATTGCAGATGGAAGGAAAAGATCACTCTTAACTACCAAAAATCTAGGTAACCAATTCACATGCCCAATATACCTACGTATATATATTATGGACTGTGCTGATCAATATACTATTGTATCTGCTTCGCTGACAACGTGTTCGAGTTTTATGAGCATTCAACAAATCACAAATATGCAAACGCAGTTCTAAACTGATGACGATGAGTTAATCGCCATCTAACGGCCAATGTTTTAATCAAAATCAATAATTGCAATTTCAGTAGTAATAATAAACGAAGCATTCTGCAAAGCAGTTTGCTTGAAGAACGCACAGCAAGCTCAGAGAAGCCGAGAGGCACTGGACGTGGAACTGAATGAGAGGAGACCTGGCAAAAAAGAGAGAGAACCCATCTTGCACCAGCCGACCAAAGCGACGCACCGACAAAGTTACTAGAAACGAATAAGAGATGGCGCTTTTCTCAATGTTCTAGTTGCTCCTGCTCGCAAGACTCCCTCAACCCAAGCGGACACGATGAAAGCGGTTCCATCCTTTCCCACAACATTATTGCGGTAAATCTTAAAACATTCGTAAAAAAAAAATAAAACGACAATCCATTTTATAAAATTATTTACTTACCTGAACTAAATTATTATAAAATTTATCGTAACTTATTATAACGAAGTCTAATTAAAGCAGCTTCAATAAATACCACATTCTTGAAGGTGTATTTCTTTCCCTCGTTTACCCAAAAGGATCGTTTTAAATTTAATTTTTGCAACTAGCAAACAAGTCTTGCTATGCTTAGAAACATAGCTTTGTAATGATAAACTAATCTTCAAGGAATATTTTGTTCATTGGTACTCTGTCAAATATTTCATTGGTGACATTCTGGAACACTGAACTCAGGGCCTTTTCGTAGGATTCTTTCAGCTCACTGAAGACGAGGTCAGAATTTGAATTCAGGAATCTGAAATAAATAAATGGATTTAGATCTATACATATATAATCTATTGTATATAATATACTCGTCCTGACTGACTGACTGATTCATCAACGCAGAGCCTAAACCACTGGCGCTAACCTAACCGCTAAACTTTAAATTTTAGCAGTTGATCTCTTTTATGTTGTAAGCATCCATTATATAAATATACACGAGCGAAGCCGCGGGCAACAGCTAGTTTACAATAAGTAAATTGATTTTATTGACATCTGCAACACCAGGCGCAACACTAGACGCAACACCAGGCGCAACACTAGACGCAACACTAGACGCAACACCAGGCGCAACACTAGACGCAACACTAGACGCAACACCAGGCGCAACACTAGACGCAACACCAGGCGCAACACTAGACGCAACACCAGGCGCAACACCAGGCGCAACACCAGGCGCAACACCAGGCGCAACACTAGTCGCAACACCAGGCGCAACACCAGGCGCAACACTAGACGCAACACCAGGCGCAACACTAGACGCAACACCAGGCGCAACACCAGGCGCAACACTAGACGCAACACCAGGCGCAACACCAGGCGCAACACTAGACGCAACACCAGGCGCAACACCAGGCGCAACACTAGACGCAACACTAGACGCAACACTAGACGCAACACTAGACGCAACACCAGGCGCAACACTAGACGCAACACAAGATGCATCGCAGAAACTAAGCTGAAATGACTTTTGTGTCCGATACACCGGCACCCATACCCTTTTGTGTCCGATACACCGGCACCCATACCCTTTTGTGTCCGATACATCGGCACCCATACCCTTTTGTGTCCGATACACAAAAGGGGAGCTATCTGTCTACCGGTGCGAAGCCGGGGCGGGTCGTTAGAAAATAATGAGAACTCACTCATTCATATTATCACCGAGGACCTTGTCTCCGTTGAAGAGGTTGGTGAAGTGCAGCAGCACTCTCTGCGGTATGAACTTCACTCTATAATCTTTGATGTGCATGTATGTCTGTCCATCTCTCACTACCGGCTCGCCGATGAGGTCGTGTTTCACTGCGAGGTTCACTGGAAAGGTAAAATTTTGGTTTCAGGGAAAGAAAGAAAAACGTTTATTTGGCACAATACTGTATACAAGAAACACTTTTGAACGAAATTAAAAATTAACATACATAAAATAAAAATACAGGATCATGTGTGCCTCACGACCGCGCTAAAATAAATCTAATTTCAGCAATAATGCTAGACAGAAACTAAAATAATAAATATGAGCCTCAGGTAGCAATTGTGTTTAAGATCTATATTTTTATTAAATTAGCGCCAATAAAGGACACATGAACTTGAGGTAGTCTTTCATATTAATCGGAAGGAGATGTCATCACACCATAGAATTGAAGATTAATAGATTCAAAATAAAACTTGCTTTGATCATACAGCAAGAAACCATTATATTCTGCAATAGTTTGTCTGAAAACTTGATACGTTCTTGTTTAGCAAAACTTGATACGTTCTTGTTTAGCAAAACTTGATACGTTCTTGTTTAGCAAAACTTGATACGTTCTTGTTTAGCAAAACTTGATACGTTCTTGTTTAGCAAAACTTGATACGTTCTTGTTTAGCAAATTCCACTACTACGTCTATGTTGCAGAAAAATTGGTGGTGGCAAGGCTCAATAACTTTGCTCGACTTGGAAACCGAACCCAGCACCACACGTTCAGCAGCAGCCACACAAGGGTGCGACCACTAAACTGGCAAGGCAGTAGGAACCTAGCTATATACAATACGCAACACAACTCATTACAATTATTAGTTTCGCTTTGTGGCGGACTTATTATAACAATTTACTTGTACCTACAATAGAATACACTATATTAATAAGTACACCGTATAAATCTGTCGCCACTATTATCATAAACAACCTATTTAGGCTTTAGAAAAAGGTAAAAAGGTCGAAAGTAAAAACCCAATATCATTTGAATGAAAAAAAAAAACAAGTAAAAAAACAAACAGTAGTAGTTGCAGACACACCTGCAGCTACTGCCTACTAGATGGCAGTAATTTATTAGTACTGCTATTCCCTACTAGATGGCGTGACACTCACCCATTGTGATGTTAGCGATGCCTTTTCCTTGTATCGGCAGCAGCAGAATCCTGCCCCTCATGATGTAGTCTGCTATGAACTCCATTTTGGACGTGATCGAGTCTGTCCTGAGCCTGTAGTTTTTGAGATCAGCCCTGGATAATATTCCAAAAATGGATGTGATTTAAATAAAAGTAATCCTGTTGTTATTTATTATTCGTATTAAGCATTTCTGATTGATACTAAAAGATTATAGATTTCTCACACAATATTAAATAAATACTTTTTCCCTATCCATGCAACTTTTGGGGCTCGAAATGGTGTTGTTAAAATTGAACCAGAATGCGTTCAATTTAAGCACGAAATTGTACTTTTTCCTCTCTTGTACTTTTTCCTCTCTTGTACTTTTTCCTCTCTTGTACTTTTTCCTCTCTTGTACTTTTTCCTCTCTTGTACTTTTCCTCTCTTGTACTTTTTCCTCTCTTGAAGTGCAAAACTATTATAGACAATGTTACCTTTATTCTAATCAAGGCTCGA
Organism: Fissipunctia ypsillon; assembly: GCA_947568875.1. Classification (NCBI taxonomy): domain Eukaryota; kingdom Metazoa; phylum Arthropoda; class Insecta; order Lepidoptera; family Noctuidae; genus Fissipunctia; species Fissipunctia ypsillon. The sequence continues at coordinate 20,495,321 of OX387662.1, forward strand.
TGAAATGAAAATAGAGGTCTTTGAATGGGATATACCTACAAGGTGTAATTTAAAATACTACCAACCTCTTAAGGGGTCATTGTACTCATCATTATGAATAACTTTTACTATGGGACCAAACCTGAAATCGCGAAAAAAGATCAGGTATTCCCTACCTAACTTTCTAAAAAAATATATAATTTATTCGAAAAAAGCAGTAACAAAATAAATAGTAGAACATGGCACAAAGACAAATTGAAATTACCCCAAATAAAACTAATGCTATTTAAAAGAAATACTGCATGGCGATTATTGTTATAAAACCATTCGCCAAATAGTACTCAAGATTTGCCATTGCCGTTGTTCTAAAGGTATTGTTCAGACTGATCATAGATAAAAATGATTACAGTGTTCAAGAAGACATAAAGGATAAGTCGGTAGTAATATAATAAAGTAAAACTAGCCTTTATTCCACCACATGTCAAAACTAGCCTTTATTCCACCACATGTCAAAACTAGCCTTTATTCCACCACATGTCAAAACTAGCCTTTATTCCACCACATGCCAAAACTAGCCTTTATTCCACCACATGCCAAAACTAGCCTTTATTCCACCACATGCCAAAACTAGCCTTTATTCCACCACATGCCAAAACTAGCCTTTATTCCACCACATGCCAAAACTAGCCTTTATTCCACCACATGCCAAAACTAGCCTTTATTCCACCACATGCCAAAACTAGCCTTTATTCCACCACATGCCAAAACTAGCCTTTATTCCACCACATGCCAAAACTAGCCTTTATTCCACCACATGCCAAAACTAGCCTTTATTCCACCACATGCCAAAACTAGCCTTTATTCCACCACATGCCAAAACTAGCCTTTATTCCACCACATGCCAAAACTAGCCTTTATTCCACCACATGCCAAAACTAGCCTTTATTCCACCACATGCAAAAACTAGCCTTTATTCCACCACATGCAAAAACTAGCCTTTATTCCACCACATGCAAAAACTAGCCTTTATTCCACCACATGCAAAAACTAGCCTTTATTCCACCACATGCAAAAACTAGCCTTTATTCCACCACATGCATTATTAATCATTATTATTACAACAATATAATCTCAATCTGTATTTAACTATTATAGATTCATATTTATATTCTCTAATTCATAATTATTAATAGGTTAGTAATATAAGCTTTGTTTTTGTAGAAATATTTGAACGCCATACTATGGCAGGGTTTGCTGGAACCAATATTGTAACATCTATTGTACCATATCCTACAAAGAAACATTTTTGATTTGATTTGATTTACCTTGTGACGAGTTATGCGTACATAAATGTAGGGAACAGCTGTTTTTTTGCGATTTCAGGTTTGGTAAAAGTTGTTCATAATGATGAGTTCAATGACACCGTGTTTTACTGGGCTGGCAGACATGTGCGTGCACATGTTCATGTAGCCAATTAATGTTATAATTATTGCTTTTTTACGTTATTGTGTTTATTAACTTAGGCTAAGTTCATACTAACACTATATGGATCCCTTGGTCTGCAATAAAATGTTTGAATTTGAATTTACCAATATCCTTGTATATCCCAAAAACAGGAGTCACAAGCTAAGTTATTAGTTGAGCCACACGATCACTGATGCAGGTCGCCCAGAGCCTGTGTGGTTCTTTCCTCAAAATACCATCTCAGACTCTAATCTGCATGGTCCATGCTTAATCTGACCAATATTATGTCTGGACATTAAAAGAGACTGTGACCTGATTTTGTTTTGGCGTTTCCTTTCAGAGTAGTCGTTTAGGAAACACCCCCATCTAGCTTAAAAACATATAAATTATTTCTTTTTGATGTGTGATGGAATTAAAGAAGCATACGAATGGGGTATCCTATAAGCAGGAACAGAAGCATTACTTGTACAACGTGAGCACAGAGTCGGTGAGTCCATGCAGCTTGATGTTCTTGTACATCTGCGTGATGACGACCGGGCCGGAGCCCGAGTCCACATTGATGCTGTTCACGTGCAGCGGCTCCATCTCAGGAACTGAGAGTGAGGGGATACCTGGAATTAGACGAACAAACAGAATTCAGTTAAGATAGAACCCTAGGAAGCGATAGGATGTACCTAGTACCGGTTCGTGGAAGCTTGAAAAGTAAATCTCGTGTTATCTGTTGCGATTGGTCAACTATCATTAGCCAATTATGAAATAGATTTGACAGCAGCTCCTTTGTATTTTAAATGATACGACTATTATCCAGCAAATATTTTTTTTTTATAGTTATAGTTTCATTAAGTCCGTCTGAGACGTCTGTCCGCGGTTTAACACATTAACCACCGCCACAAATTTTGAACTTAACACACGGATGCTACCTACATTTTCTTTGGACTCGGCGGGTCACAGGCATCTAACGAACACTTTTAGAGAACTCCTGAGGCGGGTCGCTGGCATTAAATGTGTTAAACTCATAGACTCTTGGTACTAAAAAGGTGTAGTTTGACATAGTTTTTTAGTAATATGATGGTAATGATCATGACTGTTATCTAACTACTTAATTATTTGGGATATTGGACATTCTAAGCTTTAGAAACTAAGGGTTGACTTCCCTCGCGGCTTTAGCGTTGTAACTAACCGACATGAGGACGGTATAGACAGCCTTAAATGCCCTCCAAAAGAATGGCAAATCAAGCACATATCAATCGGTCTCGGGCCCGTCAAAATCGTGTGTCCCACAAACAGAAAAGCGGAAGGCTATTTAAAAAAATGCGAGAAGCGCGTGCGCCGTTCACAAATCACTTGTTAAACTGTGAAGTCATCACACTCGTAACAGTATGCTTGTCAATTATTGTTTTATGCAACTTTGCATGACTTACTTTTGATTACTTGTGTCAAGATGTCCAACGAACGCCGCAAGTTTGCACAAAATGCAGGATAAGCATACTTACTGGTGTTGCTTGCATTCTTTCATAATTTTCGATATGAACACGATATATTTAAACGACAAAATAAGAACGAAGAAGAAGAAGAAGATAAGTGATAACATATCTAATAAATATTTGTATAGTAAACTAAGTACCTATATAATTATGTACAAAAAAGCCCTAATATATTAGATTAGTCAAACTCAAAACTCAAACTCAAAACATTTATTTCAATTAAACCAATTACAAGCACTTTTGAATTGTTAAAGAGTCAGTCAGTTAGTCAAAATTGAAGCTAGTCGCCCATTCCAAAACGTAGATCTCTATGGAGAAGAATGGGCAAGAAACTCCAGCTCAGTAGTTCCATAAGACTGATAAGCTAAGTTTGTCAAAGCTTCCTCTCTCCTACTATTTAGCTGGGCCCGACAGAGTCTACAATGATCACATATAATTTTAAGTTACCACCTAAGTACACCTAAGTATATTTAAGTGACGCAGTCCCTACAAAAATGATTAAAAGTCTAGTGTTAAGGATAAATGCAATCATCTGTTATTATTATATTATGTTGGCAGGTACTGCGATCTTATTAGGGACCTTAGCTGTTGTCTATAACATTCCTCTCTTTCGATATCGCAGAATCCATAGAATCAGCATATTTTAATATGGGATAACGTTAAAATGTTTCTTACCTTTTTTCATCCTTCTAAGTGCGTCTGGTACAGCCATTTTGAGACATTCGTTCAGTTTTGAATCGTTTTGTCTGCATCTTGTGAAATCTTCAGCTGTAAACAAAGAAATAAATATTTTGTTAGATTTTTAATTGTAAAAGTAGCATTGGCTAATATTAATTAGACACCTCAGCCTATCACTGCAATACCTACTCCAACTTTTCATTCAGGAAATACGATTATAATTTTATTTGCACCCAACCCAGTCAAATATTTCATAAAGGCATTTTTGAACGTCAAAAAAAAAATAGAATTGATTCTAGTCGCTCCTTCCAAAAGGTAGTTTCGTATGGAGAAGAATGGACAATATTTTGTACATGTTTATTATTTATAAGTGAAGACAAAGCACCTAGAATTAAATTACTATAAGTATCACGATAGGTAAACACAATTAAAAATGAAGCAATGACAGATAATTTAAATATGTGTTAGATACACGGTGCTCACACATTCACAAGCATTGTAAAAGTATACGATTTTCCTAAAATGTTAACAAATCCTATAGATACAGTGTAGGTATGGCGCTTGTGTCGGATGCGACTGAGACACACTAATGCTGGAGTAGTCGGTTGGTAGCAGTCCTCAGACGAATTCTTACACAAAGACTTCAAGGAGCTTTACTGTAACCATAAAAACAACCGTAAGCTCAACCAATCAATCGTTAACTTTATTCCTCCGCCCACAAAACTTTCATCACTGTCCTTGACAGAAAGTTAATTTCCTCCATCCATTTATATTTATAGAATGGAAATATTTATTTATAGCCGTTACTCAATGATTATGGCATAATTCTGCCGGCTACATATTGTTTGGCAACTGCTCCGACGCCTGTGCTGACCTTGTAACAAATAGATGGCGTGCAGATGTGACAAAACACAGGTAATGTGCAGAAATACTAGTTCGCCCAGAATTTTGAAGAATTGTGGGCGAACTGCGTTGTGTTGTGTTGTGTTGTCGGTCAAGGTAAGTGTCGTGTAATGGAGGCTATCTTCTTAGTAAGTGCAATCGAAGCTTGCAGTATATTTATGTGGAGTCTTTTTAATTTAATGGTTTTGATTTTGTACCTACTATGGTCCTTTTTGGTCGAAATAAAAGTTTATTATTGTTATCTTGGAATTCTATGTGGAGTGCCTGTCATCTGACTTTAGTCAACCTTAAACAACTAAAACCACTTGTAGGCTTGATCCTCAAAATAAGAAGTGCTTTATAACGATGACAGATGACGATGTTTACTATTAGGGGCCATCCATAAATTACGTCACACGAATTTCATGATTTTCAGAGCCTTGATTTGTATGACCTGTATGAAATAAAATCTCTTAATAATATTGATTGAATTGGTAATATTTTAAAGTTCTTCGTTAGAGTTGACGATTACAAGTTGAAATACTTTAGATTTATACATTGAAGTCACGAAGCTTATGACTCGTCCCTCTTTGTCACACTTTATTGCCCCCCTCCCCCACCCTAGCGTGGGTCATAGTTTATGGATGGTCCCGTATGCACAAATTCGGCACTTTCATTTTGTGGCGATCATCAGTTATAGATATTCATAATGATAATACACCCAGGCGTTTCAGTGCCTTTAAGGCTCGAAGATGACTCTAAGATTGATTGTACGGTTGCCTACACAGTAATGCAAGGTCAGACAGTTGCAAGCACGTACAATATTTCCCGTTCATTTACATTGTACCGTACTGGACATGCAAAGGGAGCTTTGTGTTCCATTTCCATCACATTAGTGGCTTTTTATGGCCTAAGTCTATAACCATTGAACAGTGATGTCCTATTTTGAGAAACATTTTGTTCCAAAAACTGTCAAAGAATTAAACAGCCTTGTATTGTTTCACGGGGCATTTAGAGAAGCGAGCATTGGTCCGTGACTTGTGAATTACTCTGATGTCTCCATTTGGCATTCTAGTGTCACCAAAATCAGTCAGCTTTCACTAAGTCTCACTCTAGTGTCACTCCAGTGTCACCATGTTTACTTAGCTACCTGCTCGAGTGTCTCTAATCTGTATTCAACTCCTTGTTTCCAATTGATGTTATTTCAACTTTACTAATGTACATTAAGTCGAATTCAGAATGATTACCTTGTCATATTTTTTATGAATTCTAGCGCAGTCTGTACTTTACACGTGGGTATTAAAGTAATTTTCTCAAAAACACATATTTATTTACATTTTTTAATTAAACTAAATAGCGAACGCAGCGAAAGTCACTCAGCTGTTCGAGAGCCGCTCTCATAATAAGACTATTCATAAAATTATTTTCACCAATATGAACTTCTTTAACGTTTCTACATTGTGGACGCAACTCGAGTCATCTGACATACGAAGTGCAGTCTCGGATGGGTCGTTGTGCAACCAGTCGCAGGCGCTGCAACTGCTAGTAACGCGCAACTAGAACTGCTCGCGAAATAATTGAGCTGTAAATTATATAGATTATACAGGTGTTTACATACAGGGTGTTTTGAACAGGAATGACAGCGAGAGTGTGAAAACTTTAGATGAAATTATGTCATTATAAGTTAATTGTCAAAGCAGTTTTTCATCATTTTTTTTTTAATTGCCATTATTATCCCACTGCTGGGCAAAGACTACCTCTTTCGACTTCTCTCTGTCCAAAGCTGCCAAGGACCAATCTTTATTAAAGGAGTCCATTATCGTTTTTAAACAGGATAAATATATTAGCCACCTGTTCCCCCGATAGCTAATGTTTTAAGTAACGATACGTATACATAAACCAATCTGTACATATTATTGTATTATTTATCTATCTACAAGGTGTTGTAACATAACAAGGTTTATATTGGCCATTCCAAGTTACCAGCTAAAGTCATCTGACTTTTCCTTACAGTACCGCGCCTTGTCGCGCCGTATTTGGAAATTAAATACTTAACTATACCTTCTGTTATATAAGTAAGGGCTAGTAAGTTCAGTTAGTTAGTTATTTTATGTAATAACTAGTGGTTTACGCAGGATACATGTTAGATTTAATTTCGTAACAATTTTATCTGACTAAATGTGAGCGTCCGAGCAAAAAGGGTCCAGTTTTCGGCATTTAGTTTCCGATATATACGCAGCTTTGTAGAGTTGGGTGAAAACATTGCATTTCTCGATTTTAATTGATTATTAATTAATGCTCAATTATCTATAAATTCATATAGTAAATTACTTTATATGATGTTTCTAAGTACCAGAAAATGTAATTAGAAACATCAGAAAATGTACTAAGTTGTACCAAAAATCAAACTTTGAAAATGCTTTTTCTCAAATCAAGTTTTTTTAGAGTTTCAACTTCAAATGTCTGATAAGAAAAAAATGTGCCAGTTTTTGAATATTTTTTTAATCCTCATTATCAATTGACTATTCTAGATACCGAATCTGGTCTTAACTCAATACCCCACTACTGGTTCCTTTTTGCTTGGAATAATTATCTTTTTCAGTGAAATAGTCAAATTTTGGGTGCATTACCCCAGAATGACGGAAGATAGTGCAAACTATTTACAAATTTTATTTTTTAATCACAAATTGGTTTCAGCAAATACCCAGCCGGAATTTTTTTAACTAATTATTGTTATTGTACGGGGTCATTAGCAGACTATTTCAATAATTAAAACAAAGATGCATCAATCAAAACAGATTATTCTGCGAACCCTTTAACTGCCCTCTATCTGGCTATCGTAACCCCGTACGTAACATTGGTGCAATACAAATGTTTCCACTGAGTAACGCATTTATTTGTAAGCACAACAACCTGTAGAAAGGAAAGGCCAAGGCTTGCCGCGTGGTCGCGTATTTTGCGACCAAACATGGTCGTTAACACGGAATGGTAGATGCATTCATTATGACCTACATTTTATTGAAAGTTCACGTGTTTAAACACAAATAATATTATACCAAAACTATATTTTATTGTTAAAAATACAATTTTGCTGATAAGAAAAACAATCAATCATGTTTTTATGAGGGTAATAAATATTTTTTATTATAATAATTTAAGTGGGGCAGAAAAGGCTGATAAAAATCCTTAGTTTTATGCATATTATACTCACAACATCGTTTGCATTCTTATTTTATACAATTTTTCAACAGGTCGCTTCATAATCAGCCTATAACGTTCCCACTGCTGGGAAACAGGCCTCCTCTCTGTGAGAGGGAGTGGGCCGTAGTCCACCACGCGCGCCCAGTGCGGGTTGGTAGATGTCACATGTCTTCGAATTTTTAGTTCTAGGACATGCCGGTTTCCTCACAATGTTTTCCTTTACCGTTTTGAGAGTAATGGTGAAGAAATAATACACAAAGTAAAGCGCCGGTCAGGGTTTGAACTCACGGCCTACAACTCGTAAGGCCGCTACCACTGGGCCAGTTATAATAATAGAATGCAAAAAGAAAGCAAAGACAAAACACAGGTCAAACAAAATAAAATAGATTCTTCAAGTCATTGATTTTAAACTTTTCTCCTTCCAAATCTGTTCACAAGCCTAATTTTACTCACTTATAAATAATGCAATTTCAAAGTTAGAAATAAAAGTTAACGATAACGTAACACTATCGTATTTGCATGTTCAAGAACTATCGATAACGTTGTGGAAACATCGGCGAGTCGAATGAAAGGCCAAGGTTACTTCGACTCCGTGTGAAGAAAGACTGTCTTGCTTGCATGTCGCTATCTCCGAAACTGGCCGACTGGTTCTAGCGAGCTGGATAATTCATAGTTTTGACAGATATAATGGTAATCTTTAATTTAATATAGATTTACGTAAACGGTATAAAGGTGTTTCTCTCGTAGAATCATTAAGAAGAAGGTGTACCCAAGGGTTTTATTCTGGGCTCTTTCTTTTGTAAGCTTAGCATTTAGTGTTTAGGCACGGGAATGATCATTTAACTACAAAATCGGAAATCGGTGTTCAGCTGTTATTATTAAGAAGACACCTCAATAGAACGGCAGCAGGGATGTGGAGCTGTCACAAAACATGCAGCCAAAGTGACTTCTGTGCTGCCACCGATAACGCGCTGGAAATGGCGAAGTTTTGGGCCATCAAAATTTGAATAACTGTCGTGCTAACAACACGGAGAAGAAGAAGATTAAATAGCTGAGTGCCGAGACAACGTGATATTATATCAGCGATAACAATGATGGATAACTCATGTACGGGACCGACAGGAGCAATCTAAAAGCTTATGACAATCTTCTTGAAAGTCGTTATAAAATACGAGTCGCGTTGGAAGCGGTTACCTCTCGTCGAGGCCCTCTGGTTTCGTTTTATTGGTGACTATTAGATGTATGACAATTAAAACTTTTGGATTAGCAAAGTTTTTGAAAAGAAAACCAATAATAAAATTGATTGACATTTTGACTTGACCGTCTTGTCTTTTGCTGGATGAAAACTTTAATTTGTATTGTTTCGACGGTATCCGGGTATTATCGGCTGATATTCTTACTAGTAAGTATTTCCAGCAGTGTTGTTGTTGTGTTGTTGCTAGTATTGGTATTTTCCAGTGGCGAGGCTTGACATTTCGTAGGAGGGAAGCCGAAGAAGAAATTATTCATTTACAAATAGTCATACAAATACGATTACCACGTTGTGGCGCCGGCTTATTTAGAACAATTTGTGTTGTTGTTGGTATGTATATTATTTGGCAATCGTAGACATTACTGAATATGCTATTTTTCTACCAATATCTATCTCTATTTTATCTGACCAAGAAAATGTCTGAACATTAAAAGAGACCTCGATCTTCAATAATCTCGATTGGCTAAGAAAAGATAATGCTAGAATAAGTAAACTTACATTAAAAAATAAATTAAAAACTATCCTCCTTGATGAAGTTGTCGAAAGATGTGAAAACTCCCACTAAGTTGTTGCTGTACTGATTATACAAGTTGAGTTTAAATTTAAATCTAAATTATGTGATTTTAAATTTTAATTATGTATGGATGCCAGCACGTCAAGCTACTATAATCTGTCGGGTGTCTTTAATAGATTTTCGACTTTATTGTTAAAGCATTAAGTTCGGGGTTGGTTGGAAAAATTTGACGGTTTCGGGTGGCTTGATGTGCTGGCGTCTGTAGATGCATGTTTAAGGTTTAATAATGAAGTCGTGCGCACCTGAGATGATAGGGGTAAATGTATTTTAATAGCATTTCTGAGTATGTTTATTATCGTAAAGTGGACCTACAAATTCTGAATACCCAATCATTGTAACAGCGCGGCCCGCCGACCGGCGCGTGTGCCGGCGGCGGGCCGCGCTGCCACATGACTATCTGTATGTACCCGTGTGCCCACTTTTTTTATGCAAATTTTTTTTTCTTAATTTGTTTATTGTATTTCTTCATTAGATTGCATGTGAACCAAATGTGCTGATTAAAACGAGCGCTAATCCCGCCGACAAACTGTTTCGCAGTTTGGTGGGTTTACAAAATGTAAAACATTTTTGGTCCAAAATAAATGATTTATTTATTTATTTATTATTAAAAAAAGACAGCGACCCAGCGGCGTAGCCTTCAAGCAACTCGATTCCTATCGGCTTCCCTTCGGAACTACCACTCTTCTTAATGTCTACTATTGCCAAATAATGTACACCTGTGTGTGTAACTGTGTATCACATCACATTATATATGTATATATTTAATACCAGTTTAATACAGTCATCATAAGATTAAAAACAATACAAAAATGCCTAAAATTTGTTTGTCTGAGTTTATGAGAAATTAACAATGTTTTCTTCGGCTTCCCTCTAATGATAATTGTAGCTGCACCACTGCAGCGACCTCCGAGTGTGTTTCAGTATTTCTTCTCAGAATAATCAGATAGGAAACACCGACCTCATCCAGTTTAAAAACAATATTTTTGACGTGTAAGTGTTTGTACAAACCTACTTAGGTAGGTATACAAATAAATACCATTTAACATTCATTCAGTCATTAATCAATTAGCGAAGATGACATCCTAACATTACCACAACAACAAGATGGTCACAGGCATTACCAAACTGCCTCGTCTCCAGTTTAGAAACCCATCATGGAATGAAACCATCTCGTTGGTCATTAAGAGTGATTTCGCAGCTATATTGGTAAAAACAGGCGGTTGAGAAAGAGGCGCTCGTCGACCTTCGGAGCCACGCATGGGCTTTGAGCAACCGTTGACAAACAGACAGATATAGATTATTGCATGTTGCTTTTGTGTGTGATGGTTGCAGCTTAGATATTTCTGCAGGCAATGTTTGAACTGGCTTCGACTAAAGGTCACTCATTTCAACTGTTTCATTTTGTGATTTTATCGCATTCCTTCACCGTGCCATTATATTGGTAGTTTCTGTATTTATTAATTGGATGGGTTTTCTAGCTTTTTGTCCGAACATTATAATTATCATAATCCTTAAGGTAAGATCCAATATCTATTTATAAGTTACTGTGCTGTTTATACCACTAATCCCATTAATGTTATTTTTGTTATTTCATAGTTTCTAAGTAGATAAACAAAGCAAATTTGTTAAGAATGTTGGATACACTTCCTCCCATTATAAAGTATAATTATGATGTCCTGTCTACTCACTTAGGTCGTGTGATGAAGGTGCCTCTTTGCCTTAGCTCTTTGCGGACCATAAACTCGACATAAATCACTTAATACTCTCATCATTAATAAAAGTAGGCACTCAACAAAATTAAGACAATTTTGGGTTTAAACGACAAATCATTTATGAATTTCGGTCGAGGCTAGGATATACAGCCTGACTTGTCAAGCAGGACTGATGTGACGACATATGCTTGAGATAATGACCTGACATCGCGACAGCAGCATCCTTGACACATACATACATACACTCACTTACTATTAGTCACATGCAAATCTTGAGGATCAATTTTGCTGCTTACAGTCTAGAAAATTGATGTTTTGTTTTTTTTATCATGGTTAGTAGGTAGGTAGTTTTTTTGACCTGGGGGGCTAAAACGGCCACTTTGGCAGAATCATAATAGGATAATATTATGAACTTTCGTTAAATTAATCGTAAAATGGTCACAAATTGACAATTCATATTATTAACTGCGTATAATTCATATCACGCAATTCATCTGTTTGACAGTTTTGTACGGAGATTCGTAAAATGATGAACAAACTATAAATTACTTCAATGTCAAATAGCAGAATCATAAAAAGTTAGTCAAGAGCAACATCTTACAATTCATATTGAAGATTTTGTGAAGAAATATTGTAATGGCAGAATTAGACATTTATGTAAATTTCCTTGAGGACGCACGTGTTACGGAGACCATTTTATATCGCCGACGAAGTGTAGCTCTTCAGAAAATGAAAATAGCCTAGGTAATAGGTACCAACAAACTCTAGGTCCGGCATTTCAAAAGCTATTATAAGAATTGCGTGATATGAATTGTACGCAGTTAATATTATGAATTGTCAATTTGTGACCATTTTACGGTTAATTTAACTAAAGTTCATAATATTATCCTATTATGATTCTACCAAAGTGGCCGTTTTAGCCCCCCAGTATTGTCCTTCTGCTGTGCACGGTATTTCTTCTTTGTTCAACTTATGAATGATATAGGAACCAAGTTAACTTAGCCACTTTTAGATGTCTGAAATATGTTGGTATACCTTGATTAGTTGTCGCTGGCAAGTCCTAAAACTCTAGACCTTGCTTTGACCCCCTCAGACGAGGTAAAAAATAAGTATTACCTTACAGAAATCTTCGTCTACAACGGAAACAGATGATACCCATAAAAATGATGTGTGGTTTATTATAATTATATACCTCTTAAGACCTTTATTGTATTTAAATTTCCCTCTTAACTCTTTCATCTAAACACATTTCCATACAAACCATAAACATGTTTTTAAACAAAACCAACTTCTATGCCCAAAACTCCTTCCACACATCGTTAGTGCAGGTCAAGGCATGCAGCGCGGTGACCACTGCATGTAAATAGTTGCATTGTATCGGCTCCTACCTCATTGGCATGCGCGTGAGCATAAGCGCGACCTTGAGCACCTATTGTATTGACCCCGCGGTTATTGGTTTTATGTGACTGTAGACCATACCGGAGAACTTGATTAAGGAAGTCGTATATCAAAAGTACCTGCCAGGTAGGTTGAAAGAAAGGGAAAAACAATGTGATCCTTGGAAGCCTCTAAAGCAAGGCTGTCCAAAATTTCTAAGAGCTCGATGATTTGCAAATGCTTTAAATCTCGTGATTGAAAGTGTTTACATCAACGTTTGAACTCATTGAAGTAGGTACTTCAACAGACGAGCCTTAGCCGAACTTTTGTATGCAGTGGATTGTCTTTAGTTAATTCACAAGCCCATAAACATTCACTGCTAATCACAAGCCATCCAATGGCCGAAACAATAACAGACCCAAGCTGACATTACCATAATCACAATGCTTTGCTGATTGATCGCAGTTTGTTGCTGCACTATCACGATAAAGAAAGCTGATGTCTACCCAGTTGACTTATCCCGTCGCTTTGTACAAGCAATCCAAGTAAAAGGGTTTCTAGTGCAATAATAAAAGCCTCCGCTAGTGGCAATTCCTAACTGTAGTTAGTTCCAAAAGTATCTGATGAAAATGTAAACAAATGGATCAGAAAACGTACTCTGTGGATGCAAATTTGTATTGTCGCTTACAAATTGAGTACTTTGATTTGATTAACTGAATACTGAAGTCCGAATATCTAATTTTTAATCTCCGTAAAAATGTTATCCATTTTACAAAAGAGGTTAATTTTATAACCTCAATTTTCGTCCATGATTTTTCAATTACAATTTAATCATCTGCCTAGCCTTTTCCCAACTATATTGGGGTCGGCTTCCAGTCTAACCGGATGCAGCTGAATACCAGTATTTTAGATGGAGCGGAGCGACTGCCTATCTGACCTCCACAACCCAGTTACTGGGTAATACGATACCCCTTGGTAAGACTGGTTGTCAGACTTTCGGGCTTCTGACGACCCGTAACGACTGTCAAAGATCCACGAATGACAGCCGGGACCAACGGCTTAACGTGCTTTCCGAGGCACGGAGGAGTCTCGGTATGTTAAAGATGAGCCGGGACCAACGGCTTAACGTGCTTTCCGAGGCACGCAGGAGTCTCGGTATGTTAAAGATGGTCACCCATCCACGGACCAACCCCGGCAAGCGTAGCTTAACCTGATGGATCGACCCATGCGGCTGTTATTACTTAGCCACGAGCTCCTCAATAATTCAATTACAATTTAATATCTAATGTTATTGAAGCAATTATTTGTTGGAAAAAGTGGTGACTTGTAAAACCTTCTAAATACAGATGAATGTGTTACCAATTCTCTTTAGTGAGTGATTGCGTTACCTAAGCAGGGGTTGTTTACACTTTTAGCAGGTTCGTGGGTCTCTAAGCACTCAACCTTGTTCCCTGGCTAATATTCGCTGCATTAGCTGCTATTCTCATAATTTCATTCCAACACGACGCTAGAGTAGAGGAAGAAGTGAAAAGGTTCTCACGTAATAGCGTATTACTTATACAAACCCAAAGCGAGGGCTTCTATTTATCTAGTGAAAGCAAATCCCGGCGTTTACCGAACAGCGGCGCACCGCAGCTGCGCAGTGCGCAGTGCGCAGGCGCCTCAACACGGAAACATTGCGTTATTACATGATCGCCGACGTAAGTATACACTTTAATAATGCTAGTAATGTGTGCAGTTGTATTATATCGTGAACACTGCAATTTGATAACAGTTAGGTTAGGTTAGAAGTTGGAAGCGAGGCGAGGAAAGATAGTTTCGATAAAGTTCTTGGTAACTACAAATAATGGTGCTTAGTCTGATAGTGTACCGACTACCTTATTGAAGCAATACTTACATTTGAAGGTTCCGAATTGAAACAATACGGAACCTATTGAAAATAATATTATAGCCGCAGTTAAAAAACGAACTGCTTCAATTAAAACTACAGGGGACCAACCACCACCTCTTAAAGCAGTATTATTTTAATGTTACTTCAGTGTGAGAAAGAGATGGAGTTATACAGGACGTCTAGCTACATCTCTTTCCCACACTGAAGTAAGATTACAATAATACTGCTTTAAGCAGTGGTGTTTGGCCCCCTGATCTTAAGGAATGGGATGACTACTGTATTCAGATGAATGACGATCCTATTAAACATTTACAGGGCTTTGAGGTGGCCTTGCGGAGGAAAAAATATACAAGGTGAAATTTTAAACAGTGTTAATCTCTTAAGGGGTCATTGTACTCATCATTATGAACAACTTTTTCTATGGGACAAAACCCGAAACACGCAAATTTGTTTTCGAATCGCGAAAACAAATTAGGTGTTCCCTACATTTTGACGAGTTATGCGAACATAAATGTAGGGAAAAGCTGATTTTTTTTCGCAATTTCAGGTTTGGTCTCATAGTAAAAGTTGTTCATAATGATGAGTACAACGACCCCTTAAGAGATTACCACTGTTTAAAATTTCACCTTGTATATCCTACACGTCAACTTGAGAACCGCCTCCTTTTTTTGTCGGTTACAAATTGTAATCTTAGCTAACTTAAATAGACTATCAAATTAATTAAATCTTTCATGATTAGATAATTAATTTATTCAATGCACTATGTTTCTAATCCTACCACATCTTTGGCTTGTATGCAGTAGTGGAGGTCTTCCGTGTAGCACAAATCATTACTAATTATGTATAATTTAATTATATGTTATAATCATTATTATTAATAATCATTATAATAATTACTAGTATTAATCATTACTAATTAGTAATCATTCTAATTACATAATAAAAGTGTAGGTAGGTAAGTACCTGACAACAAAAAAAAAGTGCCTCATATAGTCCTACCCTTAATGCTACGGCTACACTGTCGCGATAACGCTACGGCTACACTGTCGCGATAACGCTACGGCTACACTGTCGCGATAACGCTACGGCTACACTGTCGCGATAACGCTACGGCTACACTGTCGCGATAACGCTACGGCTACACTGTCGCGATAACGCTACGGCTACACTGTCGCGATAACGCTACGGCTACACTGTCGCGATAACGCTACGGCTACACTGTCGCGATAACGCTACGGCTACACTGTCGCGATAACGCGAACTACACTTCTCGTGCTTTCTTTCGCACCCCTCTCGACGTCTCGCTGTACAACAGAGACCGCAATCAATTTACAAAAATATCAAAGAACAAAACCACTAGTTTCGTCAAAAAATTGCTCTTCTTTGGAGAAAAGTCGAGTTGTTTATTTCATAGTCGGCTATTAGTTACTATAACACTTTACAGAAATGAAGGTACATTTCAATATTACATAAATTAGGAACAACTATACCGAAATTGAGGTCCTAGGTCTTTAAAAGATTACAGAATTAAGTAGGTATTGCGTCTCACTCAGATAATGTGCAATATCCATGAACAATCCAGCACATTGATATCAGTTTCTTAACAGTAACTAGATACGCCGGAATATCATGCAGCTATGTGCCAGCCTATGTAACGTGCGCACTCCCGATAGCAGTGCGGGTCTAGACGAGGCAACGCCAACGCCTCTTTAGCTCAGTGGTAGAGCACTGGTCTCGTAAACCAGGGGTCGTGAGTTCAAACCTCACAGGAGGCAAAATTGTATTGTATTTGCTTGTTTTTTAAAATTAATTTTAACTGTTTTCTGTTGTCTTTTCGTATATTTCTTTGTTCACGTTCGTCGTTATAATTATGCGTAAAACTAATGGTTTTATCTTAGTTGCAGATTAAAAGACCTTAATTTTATTTGTTTTGTTTTATTATTATTACCCGCATTGTTAAGACAACCGCGCGGTTACAAATAAATCTTTCTTTATTTAATTTTGAATCCCTTGTAAAAAATAAATTGCTTTTGACTTTTCATTATGATCCGTTTTTCGCAGAAATTATCTTATTTGGTCAAAGTCATAAGAAATGTCAATATTAAAAGCGACCTGTCAATGCCAAGTGTCGTTCAATGATACAAAACAATAAACGATCTTGAATTGATATCAACTACGTTTAAAATCAGGAAGTGACAGCCCTAACAGTTTGTCCCGAGTTGCAGTATAGTACCTTGGGACTTAAGGTCATTACCTATTAAAATCACTTAGCTACAACGCATGTGTTGAGTAAAGATTTGCTTTCCTAAGGGCTCCCACACAAAACTGCTACGCAACGTCGCATAGCACCCAGGTACCGAACTGGCAAGAACCGCTTGGAACCGGTACAAAAAGTACTGGTTCTGTACCGGTACCTAGCGGTTCTTGCCATTTCGGTCCCGGATGGATACAGGTTCCACACGGGTACCAAAATGGCAAGAACCGTCAGATACCGGTACAGAACCAGTACTTTTGGTACCGGTTCCTAGCCCTGCCCACTTGACGAATGCAGGTGACTAAATCGCCATCCTGTATATAGTAAAGTTAGAATACAGTAATTATTAGCTAAACATGTAGTTATTCTTATAAAGAGGAGCGCATCTAATTGCACGTAACTGTCGCCTCCTTAGCTCAGTGGTAGAGCACTGGTCTCGTAAACCAGGGGTCGTGAGTTCAATTCTCACAGGAGGCATTGAGGTATATGTTATTATTTTTGTAACACGGCCGTTTTCTCAGGGAAACAGGAATGATATACGAATTTTTCTCTTGTTATTTAAATTATAATTTTGAAAGATGTTCGAAGCATCTTTAAATTTTTCCGTACCAGAATGGTTAAGGGGAATCGGGGTAGCGCGCGAAATTAAAATTTTCTTATGATTTCTTTTTGCAATTTGCAGCTCAGTGTCTGTGTAAAGTATGATTCGCGACCGTAATAAATATGTATTTACAGAATTATAATCATTAGAATCAGTAATACAACTCATTAAATTAGTATATTGACATGAAATGTCATGATTTCATGAATTAGTCATTCAATAAGGTAATAAGTATGAAATTAGAGAGTAGTATTGATAATTTTAATGATTATAATTCTATAAATACCTACATATTATTGTTACTCGCATATTATTGGTCTAGTGGTCGCAAGCGCTACTGCTGAGCATGAGGTCCTGGGTAAGATTCCCAGGTCGGGCAAAGTGTTATTGGGTTTTTATATCTGGAATTTCTCAGTAGCAGCCCGGAGTCTGAATTTGTGCCCGGTTGATAGCAATAGGCTCGACCCCTATTACATGGGACTTAAACATAACTGGCGAAATGTGGGTGTACTATATAGGTACACCTCTGCCTAACCCTTCGGGGAAACAAGGCGTGGTGTTATGTTATGTTATATTGTTGTTGCGGTCGCGAATCATATCCAGATCAATATGCTTACCACCTGATCAGTCAGGTTGTATGTTATCTACTAAACTTAGCTCAATAAGTTTTTGATCTGTTTTTGAGATGAGTTAAATAAATGCCACAGTAAAAAACGTATTTTTAATATAATTATTTAGTTCACCAATTGATTTCATTTTTTCAAAAAATCATCTTTTCATTTAACATTCTTAAAAATTTGGTCCCGTGTGAGCGAGAGAGGTGACAAAATGTGACAACGCTCTTAAACATTTGATCTACATTATCGCGATGTAGGCAAGTACTTAACTTGGTACCTAATTAGGTACTTATTAAGTACTTACCTACTTCGCGATAATGTAGATCAAATGTGAAAAATATGATATACTTAATCGTTAACTGGTTAAACAATTAACGATTAGGCATATCACATTTTTTTTATTCTCATCACCGAATGTCGGTTAAACTATAAAAGTGATTGTGCATCTGTTTTATAACGAATCATAAAGCAAAAATGAAAGTGACAGTTAATAATTATAAAAGATTTGCTCTGTCAATATCTTATGGTCCTTATTTATCCAACTGCCCCAGAAGGAGGGTCATGTTTTTCGAGAGTATATATAACACGTATGAATGTATGTATGTATGTCTATTTCTTTGGTACGCTCTGTAGCCTAAGCGCTTGATGGATTTTAAAATAATTATGAGGTCGTTAGATTCGTCTTAATTGTGAGAGTGACATTGGCTATAAGTAAATATTTTTATAATGTATCGGGAAATACAAAAAAAGAGGGGAAGGTTTTTTAAAAATTAATTACAACAATATTTGTGTCAAATAAAAGCTAGTAACGAGTCAATTCCAAATATATATACATACATTAATACAACTAAAAAAGCTTGAAATAAAGAAAATTATTTAAAAAAAAAAACAAAACCCGACTGCAAATCAGAGCTGGAAAGAGAAAAACGAGCATTATAATTATAATCTATAGAATTTTGGTACCACAGGCGGAGACAAACCAATAACCTGAAATTTTAATATGGCATAGGTAACTTTTGTTTGTCCGCCTGCGATACCAAAATTATATAAGTAGATGCTTGTTTTTCTCTTTTCAGATATGTTTTGCAGTCAGGTTTTTTGTTTTTTTAAATATTTTTTTTCTTAAGTTCTTTGAGCTAAGGCACAGTTTTCACATCTAGATTTTTTTTATTAATAACAACTGTAACTTTTAAATAATAATAAAACAGTTTTATTAGAGTAATATGGACCCATAGCGTTAGTAAGAACTTTTAAGCTTTACCGACTGTGACGAGCACAGGAAATGCACACAGCCGCAAACTACATTACCGAGTAATAACTTAAAATTATAATCATCCAAAAAAACTTACGTAAACTATTCTCAGCATTCACGAAACTCGTTAAAAAAACCACAAGTAGTAATGAACCAAACATTTTTGTTACTTTTTTTATTTCTCACTTTCTGAAACACATTCACGGTTTTCGAACGAAAGTGACAGTGTTCGCGCATGCGTTGTGACTGAGGCGCGCGCGAATAAGCCGCCATATTTATTCGTGAAGGCAGGAATCATTGTGAAATATGATTGCTTCTCAATTTCGTCTCATAATTGTTGTATTTTTCCATGGTAGATGAATTTAAAGGCAAACAAAGGATTTCACTACGTTATGTTTTATTTATTGTAATATTACGAGCGATTATGGAACCAGAGTAGTTAATTAATTTCACAATAGTTTTTCATCCGTGTGGATCGTTCTAACATTCTAGCACTTACTAGAATGAGCCGGTCTTAAATCTTATTTTCAAAACTTCAATCTCCGCCACGAATTTCTGGTGACTCTTTTGTTGTTATGATAATCTTCTGGATTGATTTTGCTGCTTCCTACCAACCTCTTAGATGTGATGGGAAAAATCAGTTGTGATAAAAGCATATTCTATGTTCGACAGGTATACATTTCTTATTCGTATACATTTAGAGTACTGACAGATGCTTGCACTGACTGGACAGGTCCACTCAATCTGTGTGGTTCTTTCCTCAAAAGACCATTTCAGACACCAACCTACATGGTCTTCACATGATCTGACCAAGATTATGTCTGGACTTTAAAAGAGACTGTGACCTCTGAGTTTGTTCCGGCCTTTCTTCTCAGAGTAGTCAGATAGGAAACGCCAGCCTCATCTAGTTTAAAAAAAAAATGTTTGACGTGTAAAAGTGTTTGTATAAACCTACTTACAGAAATAAAATCGTTTATCATTTATTTATCATTCTATGTTCGACAGGTATACATTTCTTAGTCTTTTCTAACCTTGTCTCTTTTTTAACGGATATACACTAAAGAAAAAAATTGTTCCCGGTAAAAAGGGGAAGATGGCTAATATGTAATTGAGGCACAAAATAATCGATTGTTTTTTTACTTTCACTGTCCATAAAGGCAACAGCGATTTGCCACTTTCAGTGGAAATATGCTCGCCCCCTGTCACATTGGACTTAAACATAACTGGCGACACACAGTGGTCTGAAAATCGAGCTCCATACTCATAGAAACTTAGTCAGGAATTTAAAAAAAATTGTAATGTCTCTGGTATACACATATAGGGATATGTGATAGTAACGCATGGATGGTAATAGTAGCTCCAGGCGTATGAAAAAAAAGTTTAGTTTTTTTTTTTGTATGGGAGAAAATTTGAATTTCGCGGGCAACCCTGGCGCTTTCACCTTAAAGTACATTTTTTTGAAACTGAATGTACCTGAAGGGCTGGTGCTCACACGAGTTACTGTACCATACCCGACGGTCAAGATGACATCCTATTCATGCACCTTTGGGTGCCGCTTTGCGCGTAGCAAAGTTTTGAAATTTTGAATTTTTGATATGTGATCGATTTACTTAAAATATCGTTAGTTTGTAACTTACTAATAATTTTTATGATGAGAATAATTAAAAACGATATTGAGTAAATACTTTTTTTTACAAAAGTGCATTCCAGAACTAAGTAACTCATTTGTTAATCACCGTTGAGTTATAATTAGATACCTACTAATGACATGAGCATCAACTAGTTAAGCTCTAATGGGGTCAAATGCGGTGCTAGTCACAATAAAATTAATTGTCTGTAATATATGTAGGTACCTAATTAGAGAATAGCGAACGTTAATGTACGTGTGTGTACGCTGTTGGTTGTATAAAAATAGGACGTTTGAGCTTATTTTTTTTTAGCTCTCAGCACTTGTGCGTGACAGCTTATTGCGTTCTATTTGTTATTGTCTTATGATGGAAGGTTTTGGTACCAATTTATACATTTTCATGTTTGTGGCAAACAACAGTTGTTTTTCACAGCCTAGTGTGTTATTTGAAGTTTTTGAGAATACTGTTGATTTGTCAGAAAATGAAAAGAAGGAATTGAAACAATTCTGTCAGACTTATGTGTGTGCGTTGAGGAACAAATGGATTTCGTGTGTCGCATGAGACGTACATTCATAGAAAAGTTTGAGACATTGCTGCAACAGAACATAAAATGGCCTGAAGTCGTGAGGGAAAGATGACCGCTTCTTTAGTGTCAGTAGAGCAGCAACCATGTTCCAGTTCTGACTTAGGTGTTAATAAGGGTGCATTAACATCGTACAGACCGGAGACGTGCAGTGTTGGAAACTCAACACCAGCTTGAGTCCGAGAAAACCATTCGAGGTGCCAAGCCTGCTACAGAAGAGAAGGAGAGTGGAAGAGGTCCTAACGCATAGCAATGAAAGCCGTACTCATGCAACTGGTTTAAAAGCACAAAACAAGAATGTAACAGATATAATTAAACTGGTCTCGGAGCATCCTGAAGAGGCTACAAAGATAAAGGAATTGTTAAAGCCAAAGAAAACTGTGCCTATATATTCCGCTGATAAAGCTTTAGGTATTTTGACCTCACTGAAGCTTTCGAAGTGGCAGTATATAACATTAAGATCTTGTGCAAAAGAAGAAGGAATACCACTGTATCCTTCTTATACTGCCATCCTTGAGGCAAAGAAGGACTGCTACCCCCCAAAAGATACCATAGACATCACGGAAAGAGAGGTAAAAGTAAAGCTCCAAGCAATTTTGGACAAAACTGTGGCTAGGCTTGGAAAATTCCTACGTGTGGAATCTTCCCTGGATGGCAAAGTGTTGACACTTATATGCAAGTGGGGCTTTGGTGATGCTTCAGGGTAAAGTTTGTATAAGCAAACTATGGTAGGCGAAGACGATTCTAATATTTTTATGTGTTCTTTTGTGCCTCTGCGCTTAGTTTGTGGCGTAGAAAAGGTACGGGAGAATCCAAAGCCATGTTCCACAATACTCTGCAGGTCAATCTATTTTAAGTTTTCAAACGAAAACAAGTTGAACATCGTGGAGGAAGAGGCTCTGATTAAGGCTGAGATTGCAGCACTGCAGCCTTCTACCATGGGAAGCCATGCTGTTAAGCACTCGATGCTTATGACCATGATAGATGGCAAAATCACTTCACACCTATCAAATATCTCATCGCAGACTTGTGATATCTGTGAAGCTACTCCTTCGGAAATGAATAATTTGGAGAAGATCTCAGAGCGAGTTTTCAATAATTTAATAAATTAATGTTACTGTACTGCAATATAATTATATCCTTTTGATTAATTTAACCAATTTCTTTCCATAAATCCGGATTCAACAGTATTTTATCAGTATGGTTTGTCTACTCTTCATGCTTGGATCAGGTGTGTGGAGTGCCTACTCCATGTTTCATATAGACTGGACATTAAAACATGGCAAGCCAGAGATGCAAGCAGTAAAGAGTCATTGAAGAGTAGAAAACAAATCATACAGCAGAAGTTCCGTGATGAAATGGGCCTCCTAGTGACATCGTCAAACAAGGTGAGATAAAATAACAGTTATAACTTTTAAATCTGCATTTTTTTCAAGTTAAATTATTCATTTTCCTTTCTGCACAAAGTCAAAAAGTATTTTAGTTTTGTTTCAGGTTCGGGAACTACAAATGATGGGAATACAGCTAGGATTTTTTTTAGTGATCCTGCAAAAATTGCAGCTATCACAGGATTGGATTCCTGTTTGATCCAAAGATTCTCAACACTTTTGGGTGTTGTAGCCAGTGGGGAGCTTATAAATATTGACGCGTTTGCAGACTTTACACACCTTACTGCAGAAATGTACGTGGAGCTCTATGGCTGGTATTACATGCCTTCGAGTGTCCACAAACTTCTACTATATGGTGCTGAAGTTATCAAACACTTCAATATTATGCCCATTGGCAAATTATCTGAAGAGGCAACGAAAGCCAGAAACAAAGACTTTAAAAAAATCTGAGAACACCATTCACGCAATTTTTTAACCGACTTCAAAAAAGGAGGAGGTTATCAATTCAGTTGTATGTTTTTTTTTAATGTTTGTTACCTCAGTACTCCGTTATTTATAAACCGATTTGGAAAATTCTTTTTTTATTTGAAAGGACAAACTTTTCCAGATTGGTCATCATTTGGTGAAGTGGAACTGACGAAGAAGACCACAGATGGCCACGGGAACCCCTCAATGATAAGTATTTCACAGGTGGCGACAAGATATCTTTAATTATTCTCATCATAAAAGTCATTAGCAGGCTATTAATTAACGATAATATAAGTAAATCGATCGGCCACTTCATATAACTGCGTCAAAAGTTTAAATAATCACATATCGAAAATTCAAAATTTCAAAACTTTGCTACGCGCCGAAGGAGGAGGCGGGACGCGTGAGGGAGAGGCCAACTTTGCGCCCTCACGCCCCTAGTCGCCGCAGGAGACGCCCTGGGCGTCGGGAATTGGCAGCCGATTCCCGGCCACCGTAGGCGCGGGCTTGCGGACGGCGAGCAATGGGTAGCTCGCCGTCCGGTAAGGACCAAGCCCGAGTCGACGGCGCGTTGTGTTCCACGCGCGCCTCAAAGAGATGTCAGCAGCATTGAAGGGGTCCGCTAGGACCGATGCCAGCCGGGGTTGCGGGATGTTCGAAAGAGTTACCGTGGTCCTGGCACAGGCAACAGAAGGAACACGGGTGGGTTTTAGTCAGTAAAAGTCTGACACGCCCTCCCGCTCTGCCCAGAGCGGGAGAAGTCATTTGATGATTTCCCATCACCAAAAAAAAAGAAAAATAAGCGGCATCCAAAGGTGCATGAATTGGATGTCATCTTGATCGCCGGGTATGGTACAGTAACTCGTGTGAGCACCAGCCCTTCAGTTCCATTCAGTTTCAAAAAAATGTACTTTAAGTGTTGTCTCCCATACAAAAAAAAAAAACTAATTTTTTTTTCTCACACGTGGAGCTACTATTACCATTGTACGGGTCAACCACACCGTACAGTCCGTTTACCTGGGTCATCATTATTGCGTCACCCGCTCAGTGTGTTTCCATCATTTATATTATTGCACTTACACAGCAATAGTTCAGTACGTAATTCGGCAGCATACCGTGAGCGTGACTCATAATCCCATATCGTTCACCATAGTATAAATTAATCTTAATCTTGTATTTGTGGAAACAGACAATACAGTGAATTTATTAACCTTAAACTGACTTGCATCTTTTATCTCATCCTTTATCTCTATCTTATCCTAACCCCGAACATTGGTCCTTCGAGCACGTTAGCGGGACCGAAACGCGTGTGCAAAACTTTGCGCTTTGTTCTTTTGTGTGTGCGTTTTACTGGTTTCGTTATACGCAATTAGAAACCTTGGAAAATACAGTGCTTCATCTCGTGATCCCGGTGCCTAGGAAGGCGCCACTTTGCTTCATCTCATGATCCCGGTGCCTAGGAAGGCGCCACTTTGCTTCATCTCGTGATCCCGGTGCCTAGGAAGGCGCCACTTTGTTTCATCTCGTGATCCCGGTGCCTAGGAAGGCGCCACTTTGCCTCATCTCCAGGTTTTGTTTAATCCTATTGCCTAGGAGGGCGCCACTCATCTCAGCTCGCGATCCTGTTCGACCCCGAAGAAACCCTACAAGTAAGGTATCTTTCTTCTCACTTTTACTATGGCTACAATGGAAGACATTCTAGCTACTCAACAGCAAATCATTGAAGTCATAGATAGACTTTACTCCAACTTCAAGAAAGATGGAGCAGAGCGGAAGACCCCCGACTACCTACGTCGACGATTAGAAAGCCTAGAGCAATATTTTACGGAGTTTCATAACAATCATATGAATTTATTATCCTTTGGTGATCGATCTCATGCGTATTTCAATACCAATCAGTATGATCAAATGAAGGTGAAATACAGCAATATTAAAACAGCCATTCAGAATTATAAGCCTTCCACAGACAGACCTCAAACCCCTGTTTTGAAACCCCCTACTTTTCAACCATCTTCAATATCTCAAACCTCGGACCTCTCATCTCAAAATAATCCTCCTAAGGATAGCGTAAATATAGAAGACCTCTTGAAGAAACAAGCTACTAATTTTAGGGCATTTTCAAGAGAAGCTACTGACATTGACCTCAATCTTATCTCTGAAAAGTGGGAGTTTGAAGACATCCTAAAAACTTTAAAAACTCGCTGGGCAGCTATTGACACCCTACACTGGGAACTGGACAACGAGCTCAACGGCTCCAACGCCCAATACGACGAGCAATTCTCGAACTACGAGAAATATTATAAAACTCTGAAAAGGGATATTAACCGAAAGATGTGGTCGGTGGCTCATATCGAGAAATCGACTCCAAAAATGGAAATAGCTACCTTTGAAGGAAGTTATACGTCCTGGATATCCTTCAAAGATCTTTTTACAGAAACAGTACACAATAATTCATCTTTATCGAACGCCCAAAAAATGCAGTTCCTGAAAAGTAAGATCAAGGGCGAGCCGGAAAAATTAATCCAACATCTTCAAATAAGTTCAGACAACTACCTCGTCTGTTGGAATATTCTTACGCATCGCTACGACAATAAGCGTCGTATTTTTATGTCTCATCTCAAAAACCTCCTAAATATCCCGACATCTCAGCAAAAATCAGCGAGTCACCTCAAACGGATCCACGATACAACGTACGAAAGCGTGAACGCTATAAAAAATCTCGGAATCGATGTATCTACTTGGGATCCCTTCATCGTATGTATCCTAGCGGAGAAATTAGACTCTGAAACCAACGATGACTATATAGATTCGTTGAAATCTCCAAAGGAGTTGCCAGTATTGGAAGAATTTCTTCGGTTTTTGGAGAATAAGTTTACGTCGCTGGAAACTTCTCGGAAGAAGCAAGAACCCTTCATTCAAAAGTCATCTCAATCCCAACACGCATCTTCTTCATCTAAAGGCCAACAATCTCATTCAAAAGGATTTAATTCTCGTTTCAAACAAAATAATAACACCTCAAACCATACCTATTCGACAAACCAGGTCATTTCGCAATCGTCAAAGTCCAATTGGAAAAATAACGAAACACGTAAACAATGTGGTATTTGCAATACAAGCGATCATCGCATACAAAATTGCCAAAAGCTGGCAAAAATGCATCCATCGGCTCGTAGAAACGCAATCGCAAATATGAACCTTTGTGTCAACTGTTTGCACTATCACGAAGGTAGAAAATGCCTTTCGGAAGTAAAGTGTAAAGAGTGCAATAAAGACCACAATACGATTCTACATGAATGTTTTACGTCAAGAAATGCTAATTCGGATGCGTCGCGATCGGGGCCGAACACGGCCACTATTACGAAATCTCCACCTCACCAAGATATGAACACCTTAGTATCTATGCAAAATGATCCTACAGAAATACTCCTCGCGACAGCAATTATCAAGGTTCAAGCAGCTGACGGATCTTACGAAAGAATGAGAGCTCTTCTAGACCAGGGATCTCAGACCTCAATCATTACTGAACGAGCTGCACAGCTCCTGAACCTGCGTCGGCAAAAATGCACTGGACTTATCTCTGGAATTGGAAACAATGAAAATAGCTGTAAGGGCATGATCACAATTAAGTGTATGTCATTAATTAATGACTTCACTTTCGATTCCGACGTATTTATAATGAAAAGATTAGTCAAGAACTTGCCTAGCCATACCTTCACTAAACCTAACTGGCCAACTCTTAACCAAATAACCCTAGCTGATCCTGAATTCAACAAAAGTAGGCCAGTTGATATCTTATTCGGCGCTGACGTTTATTCCCGAATCCTATTGGATGGTATCTGCCGTTTCGAGGGAATGTTACCCATTGCCCAGCAGACACAGCTGGGATGGATCCTAAGCGGTAACTGTAAAACATTTCAGTGCAATGTGATCCTAAACAATCTCACCGATATCCAACAGTTCTGGGAAATGGAGGATATTCGCGAACCCTTATCAATATCTCAAGAAGATCAAGCTTGCATTGACTTCTTTCAATCCTCAACCTCAAGGCGCGAAGACGGCAGCTATGTCGTGAAAATACCTTTTAAAGAAAATTTTGAAGAACAGTTGGGTGAATCTAAAAATAAATCCATTGCGCAATTCTTTCAAATAGAAAGGAAATTAACTAAACAACCAGAATTGGCACGTGATTATAAATTGTTTATGTCCGAGTATTTAGAGCTCGGACATATGATCCCCGTTGCGACACATGTCAACGTAACCCCAGATTGCTACCTTTCGCATCATGGCGTACTTCGTGCTGAGTCATTAACTACAAAATTACGAGTTGTTTTTAATGCCTCTGCAAAAACCTCAACAGGTCACAGCCTCAACGATCTTATGTGCAGGGGGCCGAACCTGCAGCAGGATCTCTTAAGTCTCATCCTAAAATGGAGACAGTTTAAATACGCATTCACGGCTGATATTGAAAAGATGTTCCGTAACATTTGGCTACATCCTGATCATCAAAGGTTCCAGAAAATTATTTGGAGAAATTATCAATCCCAACCTCTGCAAGAATATCAGCTAGCGACTGTCACCTACGGTACAAAGGCCGCACCTTTCCTGGCCATGATGACACTGAAACAACTTGCCGTCGATGAAAGGCCAAATTATCCCAATAGCAGCTCTCCTGATATCTTAGAAACCTCATTTTACATGGATGATCTCATGCATGGAGCTCATACCGCGACAGCTGCTAAACATCTCAAAGCAGAGATGACAAACCTTCTTAAGTCAGGCGGCCTCAATCTTAGAAAATGGCGCTCGAACTTGCCGGAACTTTTAGACGATCATATTAATCCTCAAG
The DNA here is from genome assembly GCA_947568875.1 of Fissipunctia ypsillon. Lineage (NCBI taxonomy): Eukaryota > Metazoa > Arthropoda > Insecta > Lepidoptera > Noctuidae > Fissipunctia > Fissipunctia ypsillon. The sequence goes on from OX387662.1 coordinate 20,523,452, forward strand.
ATGAAGAATTTCATTTTAAACAGCCAGAATCTACAAAGGCTTTAGGTCTTCGTTGGAGTCCAAAAGAAGACTATTTTATCTTTCATCCAATAGAAATTATCACAGAAGGCATCCCAACAAAACGACAATTCTTGTCAGAAATATCAAAAATCTTTGATCCCTTGGGCTGGGTGTCACCAGTCACAATAAAACTCAAAATACTATTCCAAGAGACATGGAAAACGGAATTAGGTTGGGATCAACAAATTCCTCATAATATTGCCCTGGAATGGAATAGAATAAAGGCCGACTTACATCATATATCCCAATTTAAAATACCTCGATGGATACAAACCATGGAGAATGATATAATTGAGCTTCATGGATTTTGTGATGCCAGCACAAAGGCCTACGCTTGCGTTGTTTATTGTAAAATTACAAGAAACCACAAGACATACGTAACTCTTGTTGCTGGAAAATCAAAAGTGGTACCTCTGAAAAAATCACAATCTATGCCTCGCTTGGAACTTAGTGGAGCTCTTTTATTATCAAAACTTATGGCCAAAATAATCTCATCCCTATCTGATCTCAAAATCCAAGCTTATGGCTGGGTAGATTCCATGGCAGTACTAGGATGGATATGTGGGGAACCAGAAAAATGGAAACCCTTTGTGGCCAATCGAGTAAAAATGATTTGCGAAATTATCCCAAAAAATAGGTGGCGGTATGTGAAATCCCAAGAAAATCCCGCAGATTGCGCTAGCCGTAGTCTGACTGCATCCCATTTAGCAAATCATTCACTTTGGTGGCACGGACCCGATTGGTTACCTCAATACAATCCTGAAAAGAATCCTGAACTCATCTCATATAAAACAACTGAAGATCTCAGAAAGAAAAAGCTAGTAAACACTATTACTGCTGACTCTAGCAATTCCGTTATAAAACAATTATTAGAGAAATACAGCAGTTATAAGAAAATTATTCGAGTTTTAGCCTATGTAAACAAATTTACCGACATCTTGATTTACAAAAAAAAGTGTGAAAACTATCTCACTCTGCATGACCTCAAACGAGCGACGGAAATGTTAATAAAACATGTGCAACAAGAATACCTTTTCAAGGAAATATCTCAACTTGAAAAAAGTGAACCTTTAAGCAAAAAAAGCCGGATCTTGAATCTCAATCCTATCTTAGACAGTCACGGAGTACTCCGTGTCGGTGGACGGCTAAAACATTCGAGTTTAGACCCCGAAATGAAGCATCCCATTATCATCCCAAATCAAACTAAATTAGCTGATCTTATAATAGACGAATCCCATAAATTAGTATTCCATGGTGGAGTGAAAATGACGAGTGGATTTATACGGCAAAAATATTGGATAATTGGAGGAAACCGCGCTACAAAAAAACGATTAAGAACGTGCATAAAGTGTAGGAGACACGATCCCATTCTAAAACATCAACTCATGGGTGACTTGCCTTCATCCAGATTAAATCCTAGTCGACCCTTTTATCATACCGGTATTGACTACACTGGACATGTTTTGGTGAAAGCGAACAAAGGTCGCGGCATCAAAACAGATAAAGGATACTTTGCAGTATTCATATGTATGGTTACAAAGGCCATACATTTAGAACTCGTATCTGATCTCACTGCGTCGGCTTTTATTGCAGCACTCAGACGTATGTCAGCCAGAAGAGGAGTTCCCGGGCACATCTACAGTGATCAAGGAACTAACTTCATTGGAGCTAACAAGATCCTAAAACAAGAAATCTTACAAATCTCAGAAATCTTATCAAGCCAAGAAACATTATCTATCGTCGCAGAAATGAACATTGAGTGGCATTTTAACGCTCCGTCATGGCCTTCTGCCGGCGGACTTTGGGAAGCTGCGGTGAAAAGTTTAAAACATCATCTTAGGCGTGTTGTTGGTGAGCAAAAACTCACCTACGAAGAATATAGCACCCTCCTGTCTCAACTCGAGGGTTGTTTAAACTCTCGACCACTTTGTCCTTTGAAGGAGGATCCCGAGGACATAGACTTTTTAACCCCGGCACATTTTCTTGCAAGTGGGCCTACCTTAACGATCTTTGAAACAGAAAATGATCTTAGGACTCGGTGGCACTTGGTACAAAAAATCTATAGACATATTTGGGCCCAGTGGAAAAATGAATATCTCTCACAGTTATCCATTAGAGCTAAATGGAGACAATCTCAAAGGAATCTCAGTCTCAACGATATTGTTATCATCAAAGATGAAAACCTCCCGCCTGGGAAGTGGGCTCTAGGGCGTATAGTAGAACTGCATCCTGGTTCTGACGGACACGTCAGAGTCGTTACCCTTAAAACCAAAAATGGTTTCCTAAAACGGCCTGTTGTTAAGCTATCTCTATTACCAGCGGACAGAGACAATAATCCTCCTAGTGACACGAAGGTTAAGGATGAAGCACCAAGGAAGAAAAATCCCAAGCGTATCTCCTTCTCGACTATAGCTTTGTCAGTAACGCTATTCTTACTGTCCCTAATAAACTTATCTCAAGCATCTTATAGTTTTACCCCTTTGAGCAACAACAGCGTTTATTTCGATAAAATCTCCAACATGCATCTTATTAGAGACGATTGGCGTTTAATTGTTTATTACGACACATATCCCTACAAAGAAGGCACGTCGGCACTTGAGAAGTATATCAATTATCTTGAAACATTATGCTCCACTATTAAAGAACACACGCCTTGCGACGGTATCATCTTACAACTCGGGCACGAGTTCGAAGAAATTAAACATTATAATAGTATGTTGACAATGAATGAATCATTTGTAACTGGAGACGAGCGGCGGCGCCGGCGTCGTGGTCTGATAGACGGAGTAGGTTACGTCGCAAACAGCTTGTTTGGCGTGCTAGATCAGCGTTTCGCGGAGAAATACGCACAAGACATCGACCTTTTGAAAGAAAATGATAAACATTTGTATAACCTCTGGAAAAACCAAACCTCAATAGTGGAAGCCGAATTTAATCTCATGAAAAGAATGGAGAAGGCTGCGACCAAACATCATAAATCGATAAATCAAAAGTTTAATTACCTTAAAGAATCCTATCAAGATCTTCAACGCCATGTACAGAACATGACTTTAGTTACCGACTTCTTAGCATCTGCTATGACGGCGAATAACTTACTGTATAGCCTCAGGAAAATACAAGACTCCATTCTCGATACGGTAACTAATATTTACAATGGAAAATTGGACTTCCATCTGATATCTCCTAAACAGCTGAGAACGGAATTAAGTTCTATATCAGCACATATCCCCAAAGACATGGCACTTCCTGTCAACCATTTGAATCTCAAAGATCTCTACAACTTGATAAAAGTGCGGACTAAGTACTATAGTAAGTACTTGATCATTGAAATAAGAATACCCCTCATCGAAAGAGACCTTTACGAAATCTTTAACCTCATTCCAGTCCCACGATTATTGAACCACGACATGATACATGTGAAAGTTATCTCAAGTTTTGCTGCCATTAGCCTCAGAAAAGACGCATACGTAACCCTTACTGATGCTGATCTCCAATCTTGTATAAGACAAAATCCTGGGATGATTTTATGTCACACAAAAAACCCTATAAATATCTTAAAAGATGACCACAGCTTGTGTGAAACGATCCCACACACAAGAACCTGTGAAACTATTAGAACCCCTTGTAAAAACATTTGGAAAGAATTAACAGCGGATAATAAATATTATTATTTTTGTTGCAAAGAATGCAACTTTAAACTTCTCTGCGACGGCGAAATTACCGCCGTTAAATTGATGAATGCAGGTCTGTTGAATGTGGAGGAAAGCTGTATGATAAAGACGGACAATTTCGTTGTCCATTCTAACAAAAGGCTGTCTAGCAAAATGAGTATTGGTGCAAGAATTATTGCGCCGCAAATATCATCTATTAATCATATATTCAACATATCTACCCCTGAATCTCCTGAAATTAATCCTAATAATTCAGAAATATTGCGGCAATTTGAAGATATACAGAAAAACATTGAGATCATGAAACAAACTGAACCATGGAGTGATAAAATATCCTATCACGACGTCCATCTTTATAGCGTCTTGTATGCCCTAATCTTTGGAATCCTGATAACTGTGGCGGTATACTGTTGGCGGCGTCACAGGCGGTCAACACGTCGAGAACCCTCAGTGCCTGCTGGAGAGGCATCTACTGCTACTGCGATCTCTTCACATCCCAGAAATGAGAGTGTTATAAGTGAGTGTAGTGCGGTTAGGGAAAAAAGGCAATCTTTAATCAAAGTGAAAAGTGCAGTGAGTGAGTGTTGTGATCTTAGGGAAAAAAGTCAATTTAGTCAATCCGTGAAAAGTGATCCCAAAAATCTTATTAAATCTAGCGAGTGTTTACAAACAGAAGATAAGGCCTCGTCCCCTATTTTTCGCGTACTTTCCCTTCCCGATCTAAGATAAGTAGTTGCTAGACTACATGTAACTGTTCAAAATATTGTTAATCATTCATTACTAATCCTTATCCCTGTCATATAGTTGATAAGTTGAATATTGTTTATCATCTTGTAAATCTCATCTCCATCTTTATCCTACTAACCCCTATCTTTGCCCCCGGGAGCATGTACGGGTCAACCACACCGTACAGTCCGTTTACCTGGGTCATCATTATTGCGTCACCCGCTCAGTGTGTTTCCATCATTTATATTATTGCACTTACACAGCAATAGTTCAGTACGTAATTCGGCAGCATACCGTGAGCGTGACTCATAATCCCATATCGTTCACCATAGTATAAATTAATCTTAATCTTGTATTTGTGGAAACAGACAATACAGTGAATTTATTAACCTTAAACTGACTTGCATCTTTTATCTCATCCTTTATCTCTATCTTATCCTAACCCCGAACAACCATCCATATGTTAATATCACATATAGGGAGGTATACCAGAGACATTAAATTTTTTTTAAATTCCTGACTAAGTTTCTATGAGTATGGAGCTCGATTTTCAGACCACTGTGCGACATGTGGGTGTACTACAGGTATACCTCTGCCTAACCCTTCGGGGAATAGAGGCGTGATGTGTCCAGTTATAAAAATGTGAAGGCTGTAAGAAGTGTTCCGAATGTAGTTTGAACCAATCATAACCACTGGTATGGAAGACTGGATTTAATATAGAAGTGAAGGTAGGGGTAAACTGCAAAACGTCAGTTCCTTGTAGCCCAGAGTACCCTAAAGGATCAAACATCATCATGAGTTCAGCCGAAAGGCCTCCACTGCTCGACATAGACTCCCCCAAGGACCTTAGACCTTAAATATTATTATTGTTAACTTTAGATATTAAAAAAATTTCATCGCACAAAAACCCCAAGAATAAAATTATCATTGTTTGGCTGAGATCCCTACACCAATCAGAAAATACCATCAAAATGGCTGAACAGATTTTCATGAAACAGCTAAGAAAGACCCCGATTAAACCAGCCTTCTAATAAAAAACTGCATTGAAATCAGACCACCCGTTTAGGAGTTACGATGCCACAGAAAGACACATAGCTAGATAGGTACCACAGAACGATATAGCCGTCAAACTTATACACCCCTTTTCACTACATTATGTATGAGTGTTAGAAAACAAAGTCGCCCCGCGCCGTGTCTGTCTATCTGAACGCGATAAACTCAAAAACTATCGAACGGATTTTTATACGGTTTTCACCAATCAACGGAGTGATTTATGAGGTGGGTTTAGGTTTATAATTTATTAAGGTTTTATGTAAATTGCCCTTCTACCATCGGACATCTAGACGCACTGCAGGTTACCATCTCTACCTAGTTGCTATTCCACCAATTCGCACTAAGCGTTTCCAAATGTCTTTTGTGATGCGCACAGCAAAGGAGTGGAACTCTCTACCTGCGTCTGTGTTTCCGAACGCATACAACCCCGATCTCTTCAATATGAGAGTGAACAGGCTTCTTCTGGGTAAGCTCGCTCCATCGTCGACTTTGTCTCTGTCACCTCTGACCTAGACTAGAGTCAAGAGCAAACCTATCTCAAATAAAAAAAGAGAAATATGACGATGCTTGTTGAAGATATCGCAAAAAATCATACTGACTGGAAGGTTTATTGGTGTGCGCCAAGTAAACCAATAGTTATGAAAACAATGTATTATGGAGTTATTCCTCATAAAAAAATCTATTAAACTGTAGCAACGCTTTAAGCATATCTGCAATTTTCCTTTCTCTCTGGACCTAATTCAGATTCTGTAGTCCACACAGACAAAGTCGCGGGCAGAAGCTAGTTTATAAATATGTTACTGTCCTGCCGATCTATTCTGTAAACATCACACCGTGAGCACTTAGGTGAAGTGAGTTGGAAGTGAGCTCAATCCCTAGTAGAGTAAGGTGGGATGACAGTTCACATCACGCTCACATCACCTAAATGTTCACGGGGATCTTTCCAGAATAGCACCACTGATTGGCAAGTTATATTAATATTGAACATCGAATAATAACAACGTTCAAAATAGTGTTATTTTTAATCGGAAAATTTTAAGTTTTTGTAGCCATTGTAAAAAAAAACTGTATCAAAAACTTACATACCTATGTACTTACTACGCTTTTTTGCTTCATGTAAACAGAACAAGCTCACTTCATGTGACCAGAGGGCTAGCTCTTTCTTAGGCCAAAAAATCAACATTGCCATGCAACGTGGCAATGCTGCCAATCTTCGCACGTTTCCGGATGACAGCGATGCGGACGAGTATTTCGACGCCTACGTGTTTTTGATTTTTACGGTTCCGTAGTCAACTAGGAATCCTTATAGTTTCGCCATGTCCGTCCGTCCGCAGCTTAGCTCAGAGACTCTTAGTACTAGACAGCTATAATTTGGCATGGATATACATATTAATCACGCGATAAAGTGGTGAAATAAAATCTTAAAAAAAAAATCCTGTACCCATAAAGTGAGGACATTTTTTTTCTCGTCTACCCCGTAGCGCGGGGTGTTGTTGGATAGGTGTCTCAAAAATATTGCGGGTTTGTGCAAACAATTTTTTGATTAAGGTATCCGTTTCTGAAATAATAAGCTTTAAAGTGTTAATTTTTGTTAGAGTCATGTGTCCCCCCCCCCCTGCCAGCTAAACGGTAAGTTTTGGATATGTGAAAAATTCACGGTAGTAGTATAAACAACGAAATTAAAAGGAAAACTATCACAGCTAAGTAGGCTTTACAAGTTTACGAGTAACAGTCGACCAACTTACATTTACAGTTGGAATGTAAGAGAGATCATGTTTTTCAACTACAATGTTAAGTTTGTTCTTGGGATAAATTCATCCCAACTACAGAGCCCATCATTGTGCGCGGTCCGACACGCACTTGGCCGGTTTTTATATCTATACTGTCTATACTAATATTATAAAGCTGAAGAGTTTGTTTGTTTGGTTGAACGCGCTAATCTCAGGAACTACTGATTCCAATTGAAAAATTCTTTTAGTGTTGGATAGCTCATTTAGCGAGAAAGGCTATATAACATCAGGTTACGACCAATAGGAGCGGATCATCAATGAAAAATGATGCAAAAACGGGAAAAATATAAAATAATGCATTATTTGCGAAGGTGTTTTCATAAACATGGTATTAATCCTTATCCAAATAAATAGTTTCATCATCAAGGTTGATTAAGTACATGTAAAGTCCTTTTTAAGTTATTCAAATTGAACCTTTCGTTTAGAAATTAGGACGGGTATAAAAATTCTAAGCAAGTCTATTACTTACCGACACATTTTATTATTACCAGTCGGATTTGAAAAATTCTTTTTGCATTATAAAACCCAATTTTTGAGGAAGGCTATGGTATGTAACATTACGCTAGAACCCTTAGAAGCCGAGCAAAAACAAAAAAATAATGGAAGAACGAGCGCTAAGCGAAAATGAAGTAACAGCGCGGGCAGGCGATGCGATGCGACGGGGTGGGTCGGGGAAACAAGATTTTTCACGCGGAGGAAGTCGCGGGTGGAAGCTAGTTTATTTATATAGATAGTTAGTTAGTCATTTGAATACCTAGTTAGATGTGTTAGATATTGTAATATGGTATGGTATGGTACTGTATTATGCATCTTAATGTAAGTATATGTAACAGAAGCTCACATAATTATAAATTAAGAAATTTTAAATAGTTTTGAGGCTCTAAGTATGGCTTCCTTTGCCTACAAAGAAAACTAAAGCAACCTGTAAAGAAATTAGGAGAATAAATGATTTCCTTTTAGATAAATAATGCAAGTATATGTAGTTTGTTACACATCAGGCATGGCTGATCTTCATGTTGATTTGAATGGCATTTAACGTGATTTTTATTTACTAAACAATAGCTGTTGTAATTTATCATGGTTTTGGTTTTAATATGGATCTTTGACAGTCGTAACGGGTCGTCAGAAGCCCGAAAATCTGACAACAAGTCTTACCAAGGGGTATTGTTTATCCAAATAACTGGGTTGTGGAGGTCAGATAGGCAGTCGCTCCATATAAAGTACCTACTGCTATTCAGCTGCATCCGGTTAGACTGGAAGCCGACCCCAACGTAGTTGGGATAAGGCTAGGCCGACGATAATGGTTTTAATCTGGATAAAGTTGTAATAAATTTTGGCAGGGTTTAATTTTCTGGGATTTAAAGTTCCCAAATGTCACTTTCTTCCGAACCGTAGGAGCCAAGCTTCATGAAAATATATACAGTAACTAGGTACTCTTATGTAAATGAGAGTAGGTAGCATTAGTGCCAATAATTAATCAGCAATACATATTTTGAGAGAACCATAAAGTTTATTACAATAAAATGGAAATAAATCATGTATAGTGAACCTTTGAACATCCTTGAATTCAATTCATAAACAACTTATTTGTTGAAACCGGAGCAGCAATTTTAAATGGCGAACGCAATATTGGTTTAAACTACCAAAACTTTCCGTTGACGTCGTAAACTTAAATGATTATGACATCATCATCCTGTATCTTTTTATAGTTGTATTTGCCATCATCCTGGTATTCCTGATAGCCTTTCTGATATTTCAAAGCCAAGGAATTCTCTGGCAAATTTCTATTGAACACGGAATTACCATCTGCAGTTAGTTTTACCACTCCAAAGTAGACATGTTCATTTGTCTGCCTATTCTCTTTTCTTCTTTCTTCTATAATAAGAGATTCTTTAACTGGGAGTAGCAAAAGCATGTCTTGTGAGTCCCCTGAACTGAGTTTAACTTTGGCTTGAATTGTACCATTGATTTTGTCTCCTGTTTTTTCCTGTTTGATATCCATTGGCAGCTGGCATTCGACGCAACGAACCTTATTGTTATAATCAGTGTTCAATGGAACGGGAAACAATCGTTCGTTTAGATAAAATCTATAAACGCATTTGTGGTCATGCAAGCTGGTAGCACTGACTCGACTTTTGATTCTGGACTTCGCTGAATGGCATTCAAAATAGTTGTTCTGTCGAAATTCTTTAAGGTTTTTGATATTCACATCGATGTTTGGGTCTAGAAAACTTTCTGAATCGTCTTCGGAGTCAGAATATATTCTGAAAATGGAGTCTTCAGAAACTGTGCGCACTTCCGGCACCTCTGTGATAGTATCTAGGGAGGCTTTCTTAGTGATATTTCCATTGTTAGTGTCATGGAGTGATTCCTCGTCGATGTAGAAGTTTTCATTCTTATAGTATTGATGAACAGGTTTTGATATCTTTTTGGTAACTTTTTTGACACTGTTATCGTTTTTAACGCACTTAACGTTCACTGCACTGAGAAGTGAGTCTATGTTTTCCCGAGTTTCACCGTTATCTCTTCCATCGCCGCACTTCTTGCAGTAGTCCACAACATTGTTCTGGCACTTTTTAGTGACTGTTGAATCCGATTTGGTTGTTTTCTTTGGTTTTACAGTGCACTTCTTGACGCTAACACCGCTTGAACAACTTTTACTCTCAATGCTTACCGCGGTTAGTTTCTTCGACGAGAGAATTTTCTTAGGTGCATTGTTACAGTTTTTTGCACTTGTATGCGTAAATCCCATATGAGTCCTTGCACGGTGATCAACTGAGCATTTAGGAATAGTAAAACTAGTTATTTTGTTGGGCATCTCGACAAAAATGAATACTAACCTACCGTCGATATTGAATCACAAAATTTTTGTAAACATCGCGTTGCCATGGTTACGCGATGACTAGGTACCAACTACAAGGCATAGAGTTATCTTTTACTTTTTTTTAAGGTTTTAAATCAAATCTTACTAACTGGCGCTTGTAAAATATAAGCATGCAGTTAAAATAATAAATATACATATTTTGTAACAGACTAGAAGCAGTAATAAATATTTATGTTGCTGGCTATTACCATCTAGCGGCGAATAGCAGTACTAACTGTTGCAAAGTTTCCCCAAGTAGTTGTATAGATGGCGCTTTTTTAATAGCTCAAGTTATGACAAAACGAACCAACTCACATCAGTCAATCTGCCTAGCCTTTTCGCAACTACATTATGTTGAGGTCAGCTTCCAGTCGAACCGGATGCAGCTGAACACCAGTATATTACATGGAGCGACTGCCTATCTGAGCTCCACAAACCCACATTACGATTAATTTGGGAAAATCTAAACAAAACCTAAAACTAAAAATGTTGCCTTAATAATAATTATTACCTTATTGGAGTGAATACGGAGATGATGGCTGGCGCAGATGTATGGCATCCTTTAGAATTTTAGATTTAGGTTAGTAACAGTTCAGGTATAAATAATTAAATTAACTACTAAATAATAAAAAAAAAACAACCGACTTCCAAAAAAAAAAAATCTACAAAGTGAAAAATAAATTTTTCAGGAAGTCGGTGTCTTTGGTTTAATATTTTCGTTTTTTGCCACCAACATCCGAAATTAAAGTTATTTTTCACTTTGTAGTGTTTTTTTGGAAGTCAGTTGTTTTTAATAATTATGTTTTCATTTTCGCTTTTTAGTTGTGGTACCTACCCCAACCAAATTCGTACGCCACTACTTGCTAAGTAAATAAGAGTGACGGGAAGTTATTATAACATCATCAACATACACTAAATGGAAAAAATACGTATTATTGAAGCTAACTCAAAAACCACTCATCAGAATTTAACCAAATTTATATGCGACCACAGGAGACCTTTTCGACACCGACCCTTTCAAATAAAAACTTTGCCAAAAGGTAAATATATGTAGAGCTAAGTCGTGTCAGAAGTTTGGAAGGCGTAGTTTCATCAGGTTTGGATGCCGTCGCCAACAAATTATTAAGTCAACCACACGACGATACATCATTGACGAAATCTGTCTTCTGACAATCAAGGTCACACATAACATACGACTCAAGTAGCGCAATTTGAAGCATATTACCATTAAAATAATTTATAGCCAGAGTGCATCTCATGACCATTCCAATAAACCCAAACACGGCTAGGATACATTGTTTTATTACGGAGTTCCGGTGCCTACCTTCCGGCTTCATCATCAGATCAGTTCGATGGTACCATTTTCATCAGAACTATTTATTTAAATATACTTTGTCATAGTCGCTTAACTATCATAATCGAGATATCTTATCGCCCCTAGTAAACTACCATTGAGAAGTTCCCGTTGCCATCTGTGGTCTTCTTCGTCAGTTCCACTTCATCAAACGATACTTTCTGAATGCAAATGCTTGACTTATGTATATGTTATGTACAATAATAATATAGCCTTTATTCCATAACCAAAAAAAATATACTTAGTTTATACCTACAAGTGGATTACCTACTAGAAAAATTCACAAAAAAAAAACACGCTATATGTTTGCCTATAATATTTGAGGAGTTCTCTCAATTCCTCATGGATCCTATCATCAGAAATGGATTTTGATAAAAAATGGGACCAATCTGGAAGTATGTCCTTTCAAATAAAAAAAGAATTTTCCAAATCGGTTTATAAAAAATAAACATAGAACCGAATTGAGAACCTCCTCCCTTTTTTGAAGTCGGATAAAAAGTTACTACAACTTCTTTTTATTTTGTGTTTCCTATTTTAGTTTTGAAATAAATTTCTTTTCTTTCCTATAAAATTTATTGGATTAAAGAAATAACTTGTCCAAATGGAAAAACTTTCCCCGGACAGTAAAAAAGTGGGAACTTATAAGCTGTAGTTGAGTGAATGAGTGGAACTTCGAGTGTTTGAGCAAAACTTACAAATGTCTGTTGTCTGAACTACTCAGTGTTATTTCTCCGATAGCATCGCTTATTGTGTAGGGTGACTTTGGTTTTTGAAATATCCGAGAATGATAATAATAGGTATGTTTTTTGGTAGGCTTTTAATAGCTCAGTCAATCTGCCTGCCTTTTCCCAACTATGTTGGGGTCGGCTTCCAGTCTAACCGGATGCAGCTGAATACCAGTATTTTACATGGAGCGACTGCCTATCTGACCTCCACAACCCAGTTACTGGGTCATACGATACCCCTTGGTAAGACTAGTTGTCAGACTTTTGGGCTTCTGACTACCCGTAACGACTGTCAAAGATCTACAAATGACAGCCGGGATTAACGGCTTTTTTTTTTTTTTTTTTTTTTTTGTGGATGGGAAATCATCAAATGACTTCTCCCGCTCTGGGCGGAGCGGGAGGGCGTGTCAGACTTTTACTGACTAAAACCCACCCGTGTTCCTTCTGTTGCCTGTGCCGGGGCCACGGTAACTCTTTCGAACATCCCGCAACCCTAGCTGGCATCGGCCCTAGCGGACCCCGTCACGTGCTTCCCGAGGCACGGAGAGGTCTTGTTATGTAATGAATGGTCACTCCTCCACGAACCGACCGCGGCAAACGTACATAGCTTATCCTTCGATCGGCCCGTGCGGCTGTTATAACTTAGCCCCGAGCCCCACGGGGCTTTTAACACATATACCTAAACTTTCTTGAATTTATTTTGAACCGTTTTCTGGGTATAAGTATGCAATTAATGTTTTCTAAATCTAGCTAGATCATCATTTTCTGAAGAAAATTATGAATTCCTTTTGCGATTTTGATTACATTTTTTGACAGATGTAATCAATATCGCTCATGTATCTTTTAAGTTTATAACACTTTGATTTGTAATAGTACATTACTGCTTTTTTTTTTTTTTTTTTTTTTTGTGGATGGGAAATCATCAAATGACTTCTCCCGCTCTGGGCGGAGCGGGAGGGCGTGTCAGACTTTTACTGACTAAAACCCACCCGTGTTCCTTCTGTTGCCTGTGCCGGGGCCACGGTAACTCTTTCGAACATCCCGCAACCCTAGCTGGCATCGGCCCTAGCGGACCCCGTCAATAGTGCTGACATCTCTTTGAGGCGCGCGTGGAACACGACGCGCCGTCGACTCGGGCCTGGTCCTTACCGGACGGCGAGCTATCCATTGCTCGCCGTCCGCAAGCCCGCGCCTACGGTGGCCGGGAATCGGCTGCCAATTCCGGTACATTACTGCTACGGACTGCAAAAGGGGCGTTGATGGGAGAAAGTGAAAAAGCCGAGGCACACATACGCGGGTCCACCTGTGCCTGGCTGCGGCCAAGACTTGTACCTATAGTACTTTTCTCAAATAATGCGCGGAAATTCAACAATCAGTGATGAACGAAATGTGTTTATTTGTTTCTTTTTAATTTAAATAGCTGTATTTGCTAAGCCAGTTCGAAATTTAAATAAAATCTTTGATAAGTTACCTCTTTGGTTGCCATGTGTTGAAGTAAAAAGTTCGTTCCAATTTAAATTCAAATTACACGACAGTTATGAGCAGTGATAGGAATAGGTAGTGCTAATTTGCCTAAACTTCGAGGAAGGAAGTAACATGGAGTAGATAATACCTCCTCTAAAATCCCGGAATAATTTTAATGACGTTTAAATCCCGGGATTTAAAAACCACGAATTATTTATTGGACTTTATTTATAGATGGATAGAATACTCTTTACTATGTACACCATAAAAATTACATATATAAATGTGTGTGTGTGTAACCCTAAAATATGTTATGATTTTTCAAATCAATAATTTGTAACTACAAATAAAGTCCGATAAAAAATTCGTGGTTTTTAAATCCCGGGATTTAAACGTCATTAAAATTATTCCGGGATTTTAGAGGAGATATTATCCACTCTATGTTACTTTCTTCCTCGAAGTTTAGGCAAATTAGCACTACCTATTCCTATCACTGGTTATGAGTTTTCAGAGTAATTATTCGGCCGCTAAACACAGTTAGATATGGATTTTCATACTAAAATTGCTGGCCGCTGCTCGCTTGTAATTTGAACAGTACAGCATTTTCGATTTATCTCGAAGAAGTTTGTCAAAATAATGTTCGAATTATATAATAAGCAGGTTTGAGAAAAACGCCACACCAGTTTTAGCCGCAGGGTTTAGACCCTTAGTGCTTACAATACATGGCACGGTTTCTTTACGGTACGGCATATAAACCGAGCCGTAGAAAAAACGTGTCTGCCATCAAGCTTCCATAGTGATCCATACAACACTGAGGACCGTGCCTACATACGGCGAATAAACCGTAGTTTTTCACGGCAAGAAAAACGTGTGTGTACAGAGGGTCTTCTAAGGCTAATATAAAGTAATTATGTCCCAAGTAAAGCACATGTCCCACCTCCACGCGCGGGCGACTAACGAGAAGCGAGCAGAGCTAGCAACTAAGAACGAGCTGGCGAGCAGCAAGCAGCGAGTGCGCGACGGCGATGAGCGATTACTCGCTGGTGGCGTATGTACCAAGCGTGAGTCTCTCAGCGAGTGTTCTGCCCGCCAAGCGAGCGTTACTTGTCGCTGCGACAAACGAATACTCACCGACCAACGCAGCGACGCCGCGACGGTGTGAACAGTCAGCGATCAACTATTAATTAAATATGTATCTGTCGTGGCCAGATCTTAGAATTGATCATTTCATGAAGTGTCCAATCATTTCATGAAATGGTTGTATTTCATGACATAGAACATCCACCATTGTTCACATCATGATGTGGTCTGGCCAGGAGCTAGACCACCACCTCTTAACGCAGTATTATTTTAATCTTACTTGAGTGTGGGAAAGAGATGGAGCTAGACGTCCTGTATAACTCCATCTCTTTCTCACACTGAAGTAAAATTAAAATAATACTGCTTTAAGAGGTAGTGGTTGGCCCCCTGATCATTGAAGACTCAACGTTTGACGATATGAACAGTTAAACACACGACTACTTCATGATGTGGCCAAACATTAGTGATCATATCGTAAAATAGTTAGATTATCCACCGGTAGAGGCGTTTATGTCGCTTTGTTTTTGTTGTGCATCTATTCCTACTCGAATAATCCCTAAGTAACTGCGATCAACATTTAATGAAATTCAACTATTTAATTAAATGACCGAACAGTTCATGAAATGATCAATTCTAGATCTGGCCACGACAAATTATCTCTTTTACTTGCACACATTTTTTGAGCGGGAAAATCGTCAGGCGGATTCATCTCAGTTGATGGTTACCCGACTATTAGTTGAATCGTATTTTCTTAGTTAACTACGAGCAAGTTTTAGAGTACAAGTTCCAAGTTCAAGTGACCTTTGTCTAATAGTATGAGGAGCTCACTCCGAGCAACGTCAATATTATGCGGATCTTCGAGAGTGGTAGATAGTAATGTCTATTATTATCGCACAACTTTCGTATAGGTTTGGCCTGATTTGGTAATAGGAACTGGAGCTTGTCCTTCGTGTTCGTCTTGTGTGCCTTCTTAACCTGGGTCCAATAAATTTATTTTATTTTCTGAAGGATTGTGAGTTTGTGATCGTTTTAGTGGCTCGGATTATTTTCTGGAAAGAGTCTGAGTACTTCTGAAGGTGTTTTAGAACATATTTAGCAAAAATAATACGATTTGGTGATCAGAGCAAAGATCTAACTAATGTCAGGTTTTAATGGATAACAGTGGGGAAGCCTTCATACAACCCGATTCCTATCGGCTTCCCTTCGGCTTCGGATCTACCACTCTTCTTAATGTCTACTTTTGCCAAATAATGTACACCTGTGTGTGTAACTGTGTATCACATAACATTACAATACATATATATTTAATACCAGTTTAATACAGCCATCATAAGCTTAAAACATTTCAAAAACGCTTAACATTTTTTTGTCTGAGGTTATGAGAAATGAACAATTTTTTCTTCGGCTTCCCTATAATGATATTTGTAGCTATGCGACCAATCTGGAAGTAGGTCCTTTTCCAAATCGGTTTATAAATGACGGAGTACTGAGGTAACGATAATAAAAAAATACATACAACCGAATTGAGAACCTCCTACATTTTTTGAAGTCTGTTAAAAATTATCAATGGATAATGATAATTTTTAACCGACCTCAAAAAACTGATAAGCTGTATTAAACTGATATTAAATATATACATAAAATGTGATGTGATACACAGTTACACACACAGGTGTACATTATTAGGCAATAGTAGACATTAAGAAGAGTGGTGGTTCCGAAGCCGATGGGAAGCCGATTGGAATCGGGTTGTATGAAGGCTTCGCCACTGGTGAACAAGCACTAAAGTGCCTAGTTGATGGCAATAGGCTTGCCTCTATTAAATAGGACTTAAACATAACTTGCGAAATGTGGGTGTACTATAGGTACACCTCTGCCTAACCCTTCGGGGAATACAGGCGTGATAATCATTTAATTCTTATGTATGTTATTAATTTAATTTTCATAGTTTGAGGGCCACGAGCGCCTGCCGCACCCTGCGGCAGTGGCATCGCATACATCACTAATGGGATATATTTTTACCACAACATAATCAATTCATAGTTCGTGCCGATACTTACGAGAAAATAATTATAAAATTTTAGCTTCAATAGTAGCTAAATGATAACAGCTGCCCGGCTCGCTTCGTGGATGCGTGACCATCCGTTACATGTCGAGACCCTCCGTGCCTCGGAAAGCACGTGAAGCCGTTGGTCCCGGCTGTCATTCGTAGATCTTTGACAGTCGTTACGTGTTGTCAGAAGCCCAAAAGTCTGACACCCAGTCTTACCAAGGGGTATCGTGTTATATAGGCAGTCGCTTCATGTTAAATACATTTAGCTACATCTGGTTAGACTGGAAGCCGACCCTAACATAATTGGGAAAAGCCTAGACAGATTGATTGAGTAGGTAGTTTATATAAATGCATTGAACAAAATACTTACAAATATTTTATATGAAATTACAACATTTTAAAAGTTAGGAAACTCTGTTCCAATTGTAAGTTCTCAAGCTGCATCTATGTTCATAAAAGGATTGTGAAAACACATCTCATTTGATGGAGTAATTATTTTGCGATTAGCATGTAGCGCACAATAGATAACTTAGGCAGATAAATAAATATATATATAAATAGATACGCAATATGACTGTTTAAAATTCCTAATTATGTACTTTCTGAGTTTATCTTGAACATTACTGACATTGATGAAGGAAAAACATCGTGAGGAAACTGGACTTACAGTTCATTTATTATAATATAATATTATGTATGTCTGAAATCGCCAACCTGTCTTGAGCTCGCGTGGTGATCAATGCTCGTGCCTTCTCTGTATGAGAAGAAGCCTTTGTCCGGCAGTGGGACATCAATAGGCTGGTACTTAAATAATAGATAGGTTATCTACATGAAACCATGCAACTGTTCCTAGGTTTGTCCGGTTAGACTAGAAAGAGATTAAAGCATAGTTCGGAGACGGCTAGGCAGAGCTTTGTTAGCGGAAACCATGAGAAAACCAATATTGTATTGTAATGTATTTTATTGAGCAACTAAGCAAGCGCCACTGAAGAGCATGAGGTCCTGGGTTGGCAAAAGCCAGCAAGGCCAGGTTAGGCAAAGTTTTGTTGGGTTTATCTATCTGGAATTTCTCAGTAATAGCCCAGAGTTTGGATTTGTGCTCGGTAGATGGCAATAGGCTCGCCCCCTATTACTTGGGACTTAAACATAACTGGCGAGATGTGAGTGTAGGTACTATAGGTACACCTCTACCTAACCCTTCGGGAAACAAGGCGTGATGTTATGTTATGTGTGTTATATATTTTATTATGTCTAAGTAGTATTATGTATGCTATTTTTGTACTCTGACAGCTTAAAATGTAAGAACACTCCATCCAAAGGTTGCCAGACGTAAGAGACCGCCTTGTGAGATAACATCACCCATCTTATTTTATGAGGTGAATAATAAAGTGTTTAGTAAATAATAACACAGCACTTTGGCCGCCAGACCCGTATCGAAGCCAGGACTTCGCTCAGCATACGATCTTGTCAATTTGCCTAGTCCTTTCCTTTTTGGCGTCAGCTCCCAGTCTAACCGGATGCAGATCAATACCAGTATTTTACACATAGCGACTTCCTATCTTACATCCATAACCCAGTTACTGGATAACACAATACCTCTTGCTAAGGCTCATTGTCAGACTTTTGAGCTTCTGAATACAAGCTTAACGTGCTTTCCGCGGTACGGAGGGTCCTCATATGTAACCGGTCACCCATCCACAAACCGACCGTGGCAAGACTAGTAGATGATCGTGTGCAGTATATATTTATGTAGTTTTAATCCCTTTTCTAACAATATAATGTCCCATATCTCGGAAAGTATTTACAGTATTGAAACGAGTTCTATTGTAAATTAAAACTTTAGTTATGATAATATCTATGTAATGATTACTTATTTGAATCAATGAACAATGGAGAAAAACAGTCTTTGACGTAGGAAACGTGTTATAATAAACTTGGAAATGCTTTATCTTCGTTTCGTTTGCGTTCTAATTTTTTTATGTGTCCAGATTTTTCTTGGAGTTTATAACATGAGTGACATATTAAATCATGTAAGTACTTCCAGGTCCTGGCCACTCAGTCTCTATTAAGTTTTTGCTGACTGGTGTATCATTCCCTAGCTCCACTTCTCCGAGGGGTCGAACCCAGGACCCATGCCAGCAGTCACGCTCGCGACCGCTTGAATAATGAGGCAGTCAATACTTCTATCTCCTACAATTCTAGAACTAGTCTCTAAAATAATATAACATAACAACACGCCCGTTTTCCCCGAAGGGTTGGGCAGAGGTGTATCTATACAATATGTCCCGGAATTAACGCACAACCTCTTAAGGGGTCATTGTATTCATAATTATGAACAACTTTTACTATGGGACCAAACCTGAAATCGCGAAAATAAATCAGGTGTTCCCTACATTTTGACGAGTTATGCGCACATAAATGTACGGAACAGCAGATTTTTTTTACGCGGTTTCATATTTGGTCCTATAGTAAAAGTTGTCCATAATAAAAAAAGTTGTGCGTTAATTCCGGGACATGTTGTACATATTTATTTATTTATAGGAGAACCAACAGCTATAACAAATGGATAATAATTGTATATGAAACAAAGGCAATAACAGGTTCTCACGGATAAAAAAAGTAAAGTAGTAGAAATCTTAGGATCACTAACAAGCACGATAGAAAATAATGTACAAGGTGTAATATAATTAAGGCACAACCTCTTAAGGGGTCATTGTACTAATCATTATAAACAACTTTGACGAGATAAGCGAACACAAATGGAGGGAACAGCAGATTTTTTTTTGCGATTTCAGGTTTGGTCCCATAGTAAAAGTTGTTCATAATGATGAGTACAATGACCTCTTAAGAAGTTGTGCGTTAATTATGTTACACCTTGTATACATGTAAGGTACAGTAAGCACTATGCACTTATGAAAAATTCAGCGTTCAGCCGAGTGCGTGCAGAATAAGGTTTGATGGTAAATGGGTCAAATGAGAACTCTTTACAAAGAATATTAAAGTCCTTACTCGCTCGCACTATGTATGTATGAGTTTTGCCTGTAGTTAGAAGAGGAAAAAGGAATGAATATACTTTAGTAGACCCACATTTCGTCAGCTATGTTTAAATCCATTTAATGGGGGGCGAGCCTATTGGCATCAACCGGACACAAATCCCGACTCCGGCAGCTGCTACTGAGAAATTCCGTATGAAAAAACCCAATAGCACTTTGCCAGACCTGGGAATCGAACCCTGGACCTCATGCTCAGCAGTAGCGATTGCGACCACTAGACCAACGAGGCAGTCAGCTCTCAGAGATACCTACCTAGTAGGTTTTAATAAAAATATCGATACTATAATGTTTGTCAATGAACAATGGATCTAATTGATTGGCTGCGCACGGAGCTGCGCCTGCGGCGGCAGGGTCGCGGCCTAGTACGGTGGCCATGGGTTGTTTAAGTACGGGACATGTCTTCGGATCAGCGCGAACAATGTCGTTAAATACACATTAAACGTTACGTAGATGAAAAATGTCGTATTGATCTTAACTAAATTTTTATGGCTGTAAACTGGCTCGTTGGTCTAGTGGTCCCAAGTGCAAATGCTGAACATGAGATCCTGGGTTTGATTCCCAGGTCGGGGAAAATACTGTTGGATAATTCCATTAGGGTTTTCTCAGTAGCAGCCCCAACTCTAGAGGAGTTGTGCTCGGTTAATGGCAATAGACACGTACCCAGCTATTTTATGGGACTAAAACATAACTGGTCAAATGTGGTGGTAGGACTGATTACTATCGAGGAAACTTACATCTGACCAATTTGAAAAGAAAATCCCGTGCACACGACAATGACCACATCTGTTAGCAAGCGATATTATAACGGCCGAGCACTGCAAGCAATAATTGTCCTTACGGTGTATATACTTATATGTTCGTTTCTCCCATGGCACACCTTTGCCTAGCGTTCGGAGAAATAGAGGCGTGATGTTATGATGAATCTTCAATTAGTTATAATCAAAAAGCATTTAAAGTGCAAAAAATGGACGAACTTTATAAATTTATCATTATCTGAATTCTGAATATTAATATCAGTTTTAATACACGGATAAATATATTATTATCGTCTCTAACTGTTCATTAATAGCGGTTTAATTTTTTTACAGCTAATCTCTATTAATTTATCTGTCATAGGTACAAGTATGGCATGTTACGTAAAACGATTATTATAATATATTTTATATCACAGATAAACAGTTCGAATACCGTGTTCAAACGTTAATAAAATTAAGTCATGCCACGTAAGAGTGGACCATTACCGAAAAATAATACCTTACCGATTTATCCTGTTCACACAAAATGACGTAAAGCACGTCCTAGTAAAGTCCCAAATAGCCCATCGTGCGTGGCCCCCCTACTCGTACGGCATGCTGGTCGTCGTTGGCGCATCCAACCATTCTTAGTTCAATGTGCGCGGGAGTCAGCCGCGTGTATCGATTGTTTCGATTCAAACGCAGTAAGAAGTGGACGTTTTTGAGAAAAGTCTTCCGTTTTACAAAATCATGAGGAGTTTTTTGAATATTTTTGCGGTCATTTTGGTAAGTGTTTTTTTTTTGTTTAATTAGGTTTTGATTTAGTGAGTGGTGGTTGGAGGAAAAGCATGTGGTTGGTTACCAGGAGGAGTGAAAATTATGTTTATTTTTGTTTCGTGTCGATATTTTTTTTCGTTGGTCTAGTTATCGCAAGCGCTACTGCTGAGCATGAGGTTTTGGGTTCGATTCTCGGATCGGGCAAGGTATTATTGTGTTTTTTCATATGTAATTTCTCAGTAGTGGCCCGGAGTCTGGATTTGGGCCCAGTTGATGGTAAATAGGCTCGCCCCTGTTAAGTGGGGAAATGTGGGTGTACTATAGGTGCATCTCTGCCTAACCCTTCGGGGAATACGGGCGTGATGTAATGTTATGTTATTTTTATTATATAATATGGTGGTTATTTAAAAAGTTAAATACCTACAATGAGATGACTGGGTTCAAGTCCACAATACACAAAGAGTGTGTTTCAGGGGGTTTCGCCCCAATTAGCTGGTTTTTCTTGGATATACTTTTGTCTATCTAATTACAAATCTGCCACGCTGAAACTTTAGATAACCCGTCTTATCACAAATTACACACGAACTTAAACTGCAATGTTATATTTACATAGCACACTATAGTGTGCTAGATTGCATTCTTATCGCTATCAAGAGGCTTTGCCTGAAATATATTTCAGGCAAAGCATCTTGATAACATTGTTCGTAATCAACCTCGCCTCTTTGGTCTAGTGGTCGCAAGCGCTGCTGCTGCTGCTGAGCACGTGGTCCTAGGTTCGATTCCCAAGTAGGGTAAAATGTTTTTGCTCGGTGTTGTATTTTGTTATATTCTCGGTACCTATCAGTCTTTTTTTTTTTTTGGATGAAATCATCAAATGACTTCTCCCGCTCTGGGCGGAGCGGGAGGGCGTGTCAGACTTTTACTTACTAAAACCCACCCGTGTTCCTTCTGTTGCCTGTGCCGGGGCCACGGTAACTCTTTCGAACATCCCGCAACCCCGGCTGGGGTACCTATCAATCTGGAGTCCGGATTTGTGCCCGGTTGATAGCACTAGGACTTAAACATGACTGGCGAAGTGTGGATGTACTACAGGAACGCCTCTGTCTAACTCTTCAGGGAAACAAGGCGTGATATGTGTGTTATGATCGCAAACAAATCTGAAAAAAAATGCCAGTAAGTACAGCTAACAGTTGATTTATTTTTATAAACCTCATTGTACTTACCAAAATGAAGTTATTGTAAAATATGGGTAGCACATCCTTTTGTTAATATATGTGTTGTGGTTTTATATTCCCTTTTTCTTATATTCTTGTTCTTCTAACTAAACGCTAAAGCTGTGCTGCTGGACAGTTTGTTGCGCCACTTCTTGTTCCCAGCTGCAGCACTGGGAAGTGGTGAAGGGCGGGCGTGCGGGGACTGTCTTATGTCATTTTAACGTTCGAAAGGGGTTAATTCTCTAGTTTGAATAATGACTTTTGATTTTGATTTTCTTGTATCGACTTGAGCTTAGATACATGTAAGGTGGAACAGGAGGATTGACGTTCCTTTAACCACGTAAAGAGAATCATGTTCTTTATCCGTATACAAAAAAAAAAGAATCAAATCCAATGAATACTTTAGCCACAGGAAATTATTTTTCATTTTCTTATTTTTCAACATGATGTAGATCTGAGTCCGTTATAGTTTACAAAAAAAAAGAAAACCAAAAAATACAAAAATAAGAAAAGAAAAATAATTGCCTGTGGCTAAAGTATTCATTGGGTTTGATTGATTTTTTGTATACGGGTAAAGAATACGATTCTCTTTACGTGGTTTAAAGGAATGCCAATCGTCCTGTTCCACCTTGTATATAAGCTCACGACTTTCTCCCTTTGGGGTAGGCAGAAACTTTAGAATACCACTAGCTACGATCCTTAGGTACATATACTATAATACCTACGGGAATAATTCATGCCGAGGTATACAGGGTTGTTTTAAATTACTTAGCTAAACTCGATAAACAGCTAGACGCGACACGATGAGTATCGATAACTTAACATGATACATTATGAAATAAATAATTTTGATGAGTTTTTTTGTGGGGTCATCGACCGCAGTTATTGTAGTAACTTGAAAGAACAGTTTCAAAAGTCTGTTTTTTTTTTGTGTAAACTTCACAGACATGTTGGGTATCGATTACTAAGATTACTAAACACGATATAACATAAGAAAACAGTTTTTATCAACCCATACTTCAAGTAACAACACTAACAGCGGTAGTTGACCTCCCAAATAAAAAAAACATCAAATCTTTTTATTTGATTCTGTTTAGATATCGAGCCAGTCTGCAGGACTTGACTGGACTGATTGCCCATGCATGCATACCTACACATGCATGCATACCTACACATGCATGCATACCTACACATGGGCATCCATCATCATCATCGTAACATCACGCTTGTTTTCCGAAGGCGTAGACAGGGTTGAAGGTGTCCTAATGGGGTTCGATCGTATTGAAAAATTAACCGCGTACAAATCCAACCTCTGGGCTGCCACTGAGAATTTCGTAAATTTCCGGCAAAGGGATTGAACCCAGGACTCCCTCACCAGCCTGCGGTAACTCACCAGCAATAGCACCCTCAGACTTGCAACCCTTCTTTAGTACGTACTGAGGCTGAGGTCGATACTTAGAGCTCACTTGAATTTTATTTACAACACACTTGCTTCTAAAGTGGCTTTTATTTAACCGTTTTTAGGTTCATAATGCAGTGTATTAAACACGCGTGCTTTTTACTATATATTACCGCACTAGTGCGGTAATGTGTGCCTCAGTGTGCGCTTTTTTAACTCATCAAAAAGACTTCATGCCTTTTAAATGCATTCTTATTATTATTTCATCAAATTATTTATTTTTGTCAAAAAATAACATTCTTTTGTGTTCTACATCCAAATAACATACAACATATTCAATTTTCATGCTTTTAATACCTATAAGACTGTTTGACGGCTTCGTGCCTTTGCCTTTCCTTCAACTTGCGAAGATACCGCGATAAAAGGAATCCGCGGCGGGTCATATTTCTTTTTTTTATGAAACTTTATTTATTTCTTGCCTCGCAAGTGTGTTGAAAAATGTCGTGCGAAACGCGTGTGCATTGATTATTACACACTTGTATCATAATGTAGGTACTGTATGTTTTTAATGAGCATATTCCTATTAGTACACCCGTCAAAGATTTCGCACAATATCACGAATTGCGCAATGATTGAATAAAAGTTAGACCTAATTTCATTTTAATTGTACCTTGTAGGATAAGTATAAAGCTAGATAAGTATAAGGCTCCTACAAACAGGCGCGACACAAAGGAACCGCTCATCGCACGACACGCGGTGCCCTTGTGTCGCGTCGCGTGTAGCGCCTGTTTGCATGTGCCTTAACACAGGCCTTGCTTACGCGAAAACATTAAGCATAAACATTAAGCTTATGGGCCGTCAATGTTATTGCGTGAAAATAATAGATCGTTTGAGTGCAAGGGCTGATTCAGTCCTATTGCGCAATATAAATATTGGGCAAACTTATTGCAGGTGTAGGGGCCGCCTCTTCTTCAACGAATTCTAAATCACATGATCCAACAGCTATTATGATTATATCCATTTTTTTTTTTTAGGAAAAACAATTACCTAAGACAATTTTCTAGTTGTAATTGATTTTATGCACTCATCTGAAAACGCGAGATAGATTTGATGGTCGTCTTGGCGTTGTTTGAGTGCAACTATGATAACGCCGCTTTTATTATCATCCCATTTCTATCAAGTTTGACTGTTTGCATAATTATCGTGTCAATCAGTTTGAAAAACAAATCCACTTCGCTTAAGATTTTGAAGAGCTTTTCTTATCTTGTTTACTGGTGAATACCTAGGAGTGTAGTGCCTAATCTTATGTAAAAAACACATAAACAGTTAGATACTATACAAATTTTAGTTAACCAAGATAATGCTTAGTTACTGACATAACAATATTATTTCATAGTTCAATACTCGAAGTAAATCAAGTGTGCGCCACGCCATTGACCGACAAAACCGTTAGACGTGACTGAAAAAAAAGTATTGATAGCATTGTACATAGTTATATAGGTAGCAGGTAACGGTAGAAATAGATACCACCCTTGCTTGTTTACTTCCAAAAAAAAGTCTTGAGATATCAAGAAAAAAATAAAAATAAAAGAAAGTACCTAATCGTCTAAAATACCGTCACGTCTGTGAAGTTTTGCCAGTTAATTTAATTTGACCCTGTATTTACTGAGTAGGCACCTAAATCTTTTTACATTCCAACCACCCTATATAACAAACTAGCGACTAAACTAATTATCTAAGTATAGCCAGATGACTCGTGGTGGATGATTGAAATGCTATCTTGAATTCATGCAAGCCTAGTACTTTTTGCTAGGTTCAGAAAAAAATATGACACAAACTTACCACAAAACCATTCTGTTAATCCGATTGCTACCAAACTTCACAGGATCATCCGCTGGGCTAATTTGAGTATTTCCTGAAAATTTCATAAAAATCGCTCCAGCCGTTTTGTAGTCCATAGGGAACATACACACGTACACACACATCCATTTTTGTTTACATAGATTGAATGAATTGGTTTGTTCCCTCCACATCACATAACTTTACATTCAGACTGCTCTTCTGTATGACTTTAATTAATAGAACAGAATAGTTCTTTATTTGCACAGAAAGTAGGTACAAGTTACAGATGTTAAGTTTAAAATGATCCTTGTACTAACTATCTTAACTAAGGCATGCAAACAGTTTAAGCTATAATAAAGAATCATACAAAATATATTATTAACACATTCAATTAAATCAATATAAGTTTACCATGTCAAGATGAAATTCATTAAATAATTTGAAATAGGCAATACAATACGTATGTCAGGTTAGTTAATTCTTATTTTTTGTTTTTTAGCCTGAGTTGTCCCCCTGCGGGGCAAAGGCCTCCCTTTCTCCTTACCACTCCTCTCTGCCTTGAGCTAGTGTGGATCAATCCTGTCTGTAGGCGTCAAGCTCATCTCGCCATCTTCTCCTGGGTCTGCCTCGACGTCGACGGACGTTTTTTGGGATCCACATGGCCCTTATTATATTATGGCCCATGACTCGTGCGACATGCGGCAAACGTGTCCGGCCCAGTCCCACTTAAGCTTGGCTGCTTTTTGGGTGACGTCAGCGATTTGTGTTTTGGAGCGCAGCACTGTGTTCCTTACACGGTCCGTTAATCTGACTCCAAGACCTCAAGCTTGAACCTCTGCTGAGCCGTCAAAGACCAGATTTAAGCGCCGTATGTGAGGATAGAGAATATGCACATGTCCATTACTTTCCGTTTATGGCAAATTGTTAGGTCTCCTTTCATGAGGCTTTTCATCGACCAATAGCTCTTCCAGGCGTTTTCGTTGCGTCTAGCGACTTCTTTTTCTTGTCTTGCCTGGAATGAGACTATTTGGCCGAGGTAGATGTATATTGGAATATATGCAACAGTGGCGCACCTACAATTATCATTAGAGGGAAGCCGAAGAAAACATTTTTCAGTTCTCATAAACTCAAACAAAAAACTGTAGGTTTTTTAATCTTATGATGTATTAAACTGATATTAAATATAATTATGTAATGTAATGTGATGTGATACACAGTTACACACACAGATGTACCATAACATTTGGCAATAGTAGACACTAAGAAGAGTGGTGGTTCCGAAGGGAAGCCGATAGGAATCGGGTTGTATAAAAGCTTCGCTCCTGATATGCAACCTCCACACCCTCTACATATAGTTTACTTTAATTTCCCTCTACGTACAGTATACGACTTGAAATATATAATTACTTAAACAACGGAAACCTGCACTGTAAGTTTTGACATCCTCCTGCTAGAAACCCTGGGTATTTAAAATCTCACAGTACTATTACAAGCCGGCCTTATGATATCTGTAGTCTCTACTTCTCTAGGTCATCTTTGTTTAGAAGAAACTGATCCATCGCTCATTAGCAAACAACTTGCCTCTCTGTCCATAATATTTGCTTGTGTGCCATAAGTTATCAAAGCATGGTTGCCGAATAACCTTGGTTAAAGAACAGGGAAGCTAGATGCTGTTGTGGAAAATTAAAAGTACTTGCACGATTGTTACGTAGAACTTGTATGTCACTGCAAATTCGGGACACAATAGGCTTCTAACACAGGCTTCTTGCGTAGTTTAAAAGCCAAACGTCGACTTTAAAGTTTAAATTCTGTTACTTTTCTACAACGATACTACATTGTACTATTTGGTTTATGTCTCATCATCAGTGATAGGAATAGGTAGTGCTAATTTGCCTAAACTTCGAGGAAGGAAGTAACATGGAGTAGATAATACCTCCTCTAAAATCCCTTATTTTAATGACGTTTAAATCCCGGGATTTAAAAACCACGAATTATTTATTGGACTTTATTTATATATAGATAGAATACTCTTTACTATGTACACCATAAAAATTACATATATAAATGTGTGTGTGTGTGTAACCCTAAAAAATGTTATGATTTTTCAAATCAATAATTTGTAACTACAAATAAAGTCCGATAAAAAATTCGTGGTTTTTAAATCCCGGGATTTAAACGTCATTAAAATTATTCCGAGATTTTAGAGGAGGTATTATCCACTCCATGTTACTTCCTTCCTCGAAGTTTAGGCAAATTAGCACTACCTATTCCTGTCACTGATCATCATCATCTGCCTGCTTTTTCCCAACTATGTTGGGGTCGGCTTCCAGTCTAACCGGATGCAGCTGAATACCAGTATTTTACATGGAGCGACTGCCTATCTGACCTCCACAATCAATTTACTGGGCAACATGACACGCCTTAGTAAGCCTAGTTGTTAAACTTTTTGGGATTCTGACTAACGATAACGACTGTCAAAGATCTACAAATGGCACGAAAGGGTCTCGATATCTAATGGATTGTGACCCATCTACGAACCGACCGCGGCAAGCGTAGCTTAACCTTCGATCAACCTGTGCGGCTGTTATCGAACGTCGTCAAATTCATCTTGTTTCTCCCGATTTATACCACTTATCTCTTCTAGACATCAACGCCTAGTTATCTCTCTTCTTAATTAGAAGCTGTTATAGTTGACAATGTGCACGCAGATGGCTCAAGAAGTTAGTTGAACAACCGCAGCTGTTGATTTGTTCGTGAAAGCCGCTGCCATCGAGAATCGCAAAGTTTGCCACTGATTGGCAAACTTGTTTCATATGTGGTGCGTTGACCTACTGAAGATGCTATAGAAATTAAGGAAGGAACAAGTAATTAACGAATCTTTTAAAGTGGTTTATAAAATCTGCCTAAAATATGATAAAATAATAAATTATATTTATTTCTGTAAATTGTTTAAAAAAAACACAAAAAAAAAAATATATATGTTTAAAACTCGGTTTGGTCGATTTGGTTTGAGAAGAAAATTTTTCGTAAAATCTGTCTGTTATAATAATTTCGAGGAAATTGTCAGTACCTAGCAGTATATAGGGTCCAGTACTGATTTAGTCAGTACATGTAGGTAGTTGTACACAAGCTTTCAGCTACAAACTTTACAATAGCCCTTCCTTTTGGCTTTGCGGTACTCGGGTAAAAAAGACAATAAAATGCCTGTTTCTTTCTACTGCACGTTTATAATTAGTTTTTGAAATATGTAGTAAGGATTGTGATCTCTATGTGATCATCTAAGTGACAGCGGCGACTGAAAAGCTGTGTGGAAATCGGTTGTCATGGTGTGGGCGTGTGCTGCGGGGGAATGAGGGAAATGTCGTCAGGAAAGGGGGTGACTACCGAGATGATGGCTAATAGAGAAGTATGGAAGAAAAATACATGTGTCGCCGAGCACACATACATACATTCTATCGCCAAAAAATTATGTAAGTACCTATAAAACATTTTCCTTTACACGTTTTGTGAGGAAAAGCTGCAAGCTAGTTGCCATTACAAGGTCACTTATATATTTGAGGTCACAATGATGTAACATAATACGCATCTTCACTTTTTCCTTACGATATATAATAGATAGGTACCCAAGTACTCAATTTGCCAATGACGTTGTCGTCACCAATTCGTCTTCCAATCGTCGATAAGGCAAAATAGTTGCCGCGATTGTTTGACAGGTAATTTTAATTGGGCTTTTGGTGCCACTAGAACTCACATCATGAACGAAGATTATTGTCTAATTTCAAACTAAATAAGACATTAAAATATTGGATTGGAGTGTTAATTTGGTCTCAAAAATAATAATTATAGCCAAGAGTCTCGACCAAAGAAAAAAAAAAAATTTGTCGGTAAATTACATTTTCTAATATTTTAATATGAATATTAAAAATATAAAAACAATATAGCGTGTAAAAAGGTATCTAAGTGATATCTTTGTTGTTATGAGCTATGTAATAAAAATGCCTTCTTTTAAACTCAGAATGTAGCTCAATTTATGCTTTAGAAGCCTGTGAGAGTGCAAAAGTTTAAAAAACACTTATGTCTATAAGACCACGATGAGAAGTGGCAATTTTGTGCCAAACTTGTTCGTGGAACGGTACTTTTTTCCATTTCATTTGGGACACTAAACAACATTAATACTTTTTGCGGTCATTTAATTTATAACTTTTAAATCGATACAAAATAACTTTGACATTTGAATAATTATATTTAGACTAAGGCGAAGAAGTCAGGATGAGCTTCCTAGGGTACAGTCGACCGCATGTACCGCAGTACGTTCAATAGAATTGGAGACCGACAGAACTTATACTGGTGTGGTTTCTACTGAAGTCCGGCCTATTTTTCTTAAGGGTGCACCGAGCGTCTGCGTTTGTCCCTGTCATTTTCTTTACGAGTAAAGACTAAAAGAAAATAACCACACTTTCACTTCGTTGTTATTTTCACCTATGACTTAACTTAACTTGACTTTAACTTTATTTTAGTAAATGAATCATATTATCAAATTACTTATTAATTAATAAAATAACAAAATTATATCCTAACTTAACTAAAACTATTCACAAACTAAAATATGGCGTCGCAAAATTCCTCCGCATCGCTGTCGATTGGTAATGTACCCAAGAGACTGG
Source organism: Fissipunctia ypsillon (assembly GCA_947568875.1). NCBI lineage: Eukaryota > Metazoa > Arthropoda > Insecta > Lepidoptera > Noctuidae > Fissipunctia > Fissipunctia ypsillon. The sequence continues at coordinate 20,553,974 of OX387662.1, forward strand.
CGGCATTGCCACGTTGTATGGCAATGCTTAGCCTCTGGCCAAGGTAAAAGCCGGCCCTTGGGTCACGGGAAGTGTCAACTAGCCGTTTGGAGATTTCGTTAAACAAACCATGAGCGCTCGGACCCCACGGCCCGAGGGTTTCAACCCCAAACGGCTCGAAAATATAATTACCGATAAGGTTATTATACTTTCGCCGCTTGAGGTGAATAGTTTTAGTTAAGTTAGGATATAATTTTGTTATTTTATTAATTAATTAGGTATAAGTTGTTATCTAAAATATTAATGTATTGAAAAAAAAATACTTATTTGTATAAAAAAGTAAGCAAATATAAGAAAAAATTACTCGAAAAGAGGTAAATTTGCGAATTTATTCTACCGAGCCAGCTTTATCAAATCGCGTTGCCATTGTGTATACTGCATAGTATACAAGGTGTAACATAAATAACGCACAACCTCTTAAAGGGTCATTGTACTCATCATTATGAATAACTTTTACTATGGGACCAAAACTGAAATCGCGAAAAAAAAAATCTGCTGTTCCCTACATTTTGACGAGTTATGCGAACATAAATGTAGGGAGCAGCTGATTTTTTTCGCGATTTCAGGTTTGGTCCCATAGTAAAAGTTGTACATAATGATGAGTACAATGATCCCTTAAGAGGTTGTGCGTTATTTATGTTACACCTTGTATATCCCCAATAATACCAATATATCATATTTCCCTAGATTTTAATTTAATTAAATAATTTAATTCTACATCAAACAAGGGTTATAAAACCTGTTTGTGTGCATGAAAAGCTCGGTGCGCCGATAAGCAATAAACAAAAACAGTGTGTTGAAAAGGGAGAGCGCGGCCTTTGCCCTGGAACAGTGGAACAGTACAGACTAGGTACCTACATAATTAGAAGATTTAAAGTGCTACCTCTCCTGACCCGCCTCTGAGACTGCCTCGTTGGTCTACTGGTTGCAAGCGCTACTGCTAAGCATGAGGTCCTGAGTTCGAATCCCGGATCTGGTTAAAGTGTTATTGGGTTTTTCATCTGGAATTTTAGTAGCAGCCCGGAGTCTGGATTTGTGCCCGGTAGATGGCAATAGGCTCGCCCCTATTACATGGGACTTAAACATAACTGGCGAAATGTGGGTGTAGGTACTATATACACATCTCTGCGTAACCTATCGGGGAATACAGGCGTGATGTTATGTTTATAATTAGAGTAATTTTTATTAAAATTCTACATAATGAGTCACTCAGATGTTCTTCAACGTGCCTAACAATGTCTCTAGTCAAAGTTAAACATTTTGTTTCAAGAGGGCTATTAAAAGGTACTTTTGAAGGTAAAAATTTACATGAAAAGAAATAGAATATAATAGTTGGGGGCAACTAGAACCAATTATTCTATTTTCTTTTCTACTACTAAACTACATTTTGGAAGGGGTTCCAAAAGGTAGTTTCGTATGGAGAAGAAAGGCAAAACTCCATAGTACTCATTTCCCCCGAATGGTGCGACCGCCGGCAGGACAGGACGTCAGCAACACGCTGTAGTCCCCTGGGCAGCGTGTTTTCGAGTAGGTATTATCCTCCCCAAGCATAGCATCATCGCCCTCTGAGAGTTCTTTTTATCAGTCATTGTCTTCCCTTGTCCAACAAAGGTCGTACGAGATGATACGACGAGGATAATCATGCTTACGTCCATTGTAACGATCCAACACACCTAACATGTATGAAAGTATCTACGTCATTACATTAGTCATTACAAAACGTCATGCGTCAATCAAATTAATTATTACTAAATTGTTTGATTTTATTGAGCACTTATTTATGAATAAAACAATAGACGTTGACCGGTGACGTACAACCATTTTGGAGAGCTTGAAAGGGCTCGAAAGTTAGAGTCCAACGATGAAAACGCCACCTTTCTTAAAAGAAATATAATTTTGTGCCTTCAAATTCATCGTGCAATATCTTTTTCACTATACATTTTAATCATTTATTTTAACCACTGACAACAAGGAAACACAAAGCAAATGAAAACAAATAACAACTTGACTCCCGAGGGACCAAAACCAGTACAAAAGGACCCGCCAGTCCCAATACAAAATGTGCCATTGTGTAAACGTGACGCGAATGTGATGGCCTGGCATTGGCGACAAGGATGCATCGATTAGATCACGTTAAGCAATGTGACGCGGCCGGAAAACTGATGGGTGGGGTCAAGTGTGTTCTACGTGGGAGGTTATGTTTCCGTTTTGAGATCAGAGTGTGTTTGTTTTGTTTTAGGAAGATGCATGATAGGATTTGGAAATGTGTTAGGAGTTTAGAATGCAATATTTAAATTTTTCTTCACATAACTGACCAAGAGATTTTACAAAAGTATGGCCAGCGGCCTCTTTACGTTATTTCATCGTTTAGCATAGTTAGAGAGGACGAGAGGTAGTTTGCTATATTTTAGGTGTAAAACCTGCATTACTTACTTAACATAACATGACATCGCGCCTTGTTTCCCCGAAGGGTTAGGCAGAGGTGTACCTATAGTACACCCACATTTCGCCAGTTATGTTTAAGTCCCATGTAATAGGGGGTGAGTCTATTGCCATCTACCGGGCACAAATCCAGACTCTGGGCTGCTACTGAGAAATTCCAGATAGAAAAATCCAATAACACTTTGCCCGACCTGGGAATCGAACCCAGGACCTCATTCTCAGCAGTACCGCCTGCGACCACTAGACCAACGAGGCAGTCATTACTTACTTAACCATACTAATATAATAAAAAGCGAACGTAAGTCTGTCTGTCTGTCTGTCTGTTACCTTTTCAAGCCTTAATCGCTGAAAGGATTCGGATTCAATTTGACACATGGGTAGACCATGACCTGGGTTAGGACACACCATACTTTTATCCCGATAGTACGTTTTCGTGTGATAATTTTGACCTCCAAGCGGGCGAAGTCGCGGGCAAAAGCTCGTAGTTAAAGATCAAAATAAATACTGAAGGTCAATGTATGTACTCGTATATAAAATAAATAATATTTTAGCAGATATTAGCTAAAACCAAATTTTAAGCACATAGTCATAATCGAATAACTTAGCCTTACAACACCCACGTAAAATACCAAACTTATTGTAACTTCGGGGAAATTAACTCGAAAATTCGAGCCCCATAACGTATTCAAGGATCGGAACCAGAATGTAAGTTCAAAAGGAAAATAAGGAACTACGAAGGTGTTTAGTATTCACCTTTAGTGGCAACTATTGTGATGTTTTATAGTCTGCCCGCGAGATGGCACCGGTATTGGTAAGTGAAATAAATGGCGCGGAAGGACCAGTTTTTACGTGCTTTGTAGACTGTTATGATAAAGAGGGACGAACATACATATGTATATACATAAACTCAATCCTTCTTCCCATGGGGGCAGGCAGAAACTACAGAACGCCACCTGCTACGATCCTTATATACTAATAACAGCAACATAATAATTGTTATTATTATTATTTAAAATCTATTTGACATATCAAAAAAATAATAATAATAATAAACATCGAACGGGCCTCTGCGAGTTGGCTTCGGCCCCTCGTTCGCCTTCCAAAGGTCCGGGACCTCAGGGTCCCGAGAAATGTCAAGAGACGTAGGTATTAATAATAATAACAATTATTATGTTCGCGCCTCTCTTTCTTTTATTTGTTATTAATAATATTATTCAACTTATAATAAGTTGTTGGAAGTCTATTTGTTTTGTAGAGTTACAAGGTAGTTAATAAAATACAAAGTTATGTGTGAGCGCCGTTATGTGTGAGCGCCGTTATGTGTGAGCGCCGTTATGTGTGAGCGCCGTTATGTGTGAGCGCCGTCATGTGTGAGCGCCATTATGGAAGAAAATCATTTCTAAAATAACAGACAGGTCTTTCAGGCATTTTAGAGTTAATTTTCTGTCTGAGCTTATATGATCTGCTAAGGCTACCAAAAAAAAAAAAAAAATCGTTAATTTGTGAATGGACCATTTTTATTATGCGATTCCTGAAAAAAGGACTTTATGGAACTGAATACTTTATGGAACTTCTGCCTTTTAGAATTTAGTGAAGTTCTGAATATCTATCTTTTGGTACGTTTTACCTACTTTGAATAGTGATGTGCCTGCGAGTACGTGGGTACATTATGTGGGTAAACATTTTAGGGTTGAAAGCCTTTTATCTGTACACCTACTACGTTTTGGGATGAGTAGAGTTCTAAGTGACTTTAACAGAGAATGCGACCTTTTCAAACAAGGGATGTTTTATTTTCTTGCTCGATAAATGTGACTAAGAAGTTTCAAGTAGATAACGTAAACATAATATAAGATCACGCCTCATCCCCGAAGGGTTAGGCAGAAGTGTACACATAGAATCTACACCCACATTTCGCCAGTTACGTTTAACTCCCATGAAATAGGGGGCGAGCTTATAGCCATCAACCGGACAGAAATCCAAACTCCGGGCTGGTACTGAGCAAGTCCTGATAGCAAAACCCAATAACACTTTGTCCGACCTGGGAATCGAACCCAGGAACTGCCCAGCGGTAGCACTTGCTACCACTGAACTAATAAGACAGTTAACAATGACATGAAATATCTACTTATAATTATTATCTATCAAAATAAAAGCCGGAACGAAGACCCAACATTTATTATGAAAACCTCGATTACAACAATAATAGAAAAGTCATATAGAAAGCGAATTTGTGGATAACTAAGATTTTGGTCATTACCTACATATACCTATATAAGCATGTATACATGTGTGTAATAACTTATGTATGTGTACATACATAAGTTAATAGGTAACCCGCTATTGACGATCTAGAAAGATTTTAATATATTTCTACTTAATGCCTTAATATTATAAAAACAATACAATATAGTAAGTATACAAACATTATGAATCACAACAATTTGACGCAACAACACCACACGTGATATGCAAGTGAATGAGATCCTCAGGGTATCAGTGTATGAGGACAATGATTGCAGTGACCTGACTGTCTGTCAGTGTGTGGCGTTCAAAACGGACATGATTGTGCTCATTCCTGATCAAACGTGAAGAAATAATCATTTGTGTTAAAATTAAACAAACAACGAAATTAATTAATGCCAACAGTATACTTAAGGTAATAAATTGTTCACAATTAAATAAATAAATTGGAACTGGCGCAGGAGTTCGGAGTTGAGTTGGTATAAAAGGACCAACAAGGATCTTTTATGAGTTAAAAGGTTCTAAAATCTATTTTATAATTATATTTTTGGTGTCTCTAGCGCCGTAAAGAAATCAATTCTTGAAATTGTCCCAAAACATTTAAAACTGTTTATTGTAGCTTTGAAGAACGGTTACAAATGACTTGCTTTTTGATATCCATCTAGTCGTACTCAGCGCTTCTCCTCCATATTTATTATGCGCACGGCCAAAGTGTGGAACTCTCTCTCTGTCAGCGTCTGTGTACCCTTCCATATACAACCCGTCAGCCTTCAAAGCAAGAGTGAATAGGCATCTTTTGGACATGCTCGTTCCATCGTAGACCTCATTAATCAGTTTTCATCAGGGGAGATTGAGGTCAAGAGCAGGCCCATTGGCAATGAAAAATGTTCCCGGGGCACAGTTACTCTTTTGTGTCCAGTTAGTAATACACAGCTGTTCTATCTCCTGTTCCAGTTGACTCAACAATGCAGCAGCCTGCCGCTCGAGGAGACCGTGGTGTCAGTGTACACCACGCACCCCACCACCATGGGCACAAATCCACCCATAGACGTCTACTACCAAATTGCCAACAACATTGCTGAGAGGATCACATCGCCTATATACAAGTAAATAATATTACTAGTTTAATGTCACAAGTATCAAACGCTTTTAAATTGTGTCGTTTTTCGTATGATATTCATTACTCTGTACAACATCATCACTTTCTTCCTAATGATAGTTTTGAAAATGCCTCAAAGGACTAGACAGAAATGTTTATCGACTCATCTCCTGATCTCCAAGATTTTATGGGTTATAATGATTTATCCTGATGTCTCCTACACTTATCGTTAGTAGATTAACATCATCTAACAGAACAGCCCATTCCTGATAATGGAAACGTAGCTTGACCCATTCCAAGCTCTGATACATAAAATGTTCACCTTTTCCAGATTCCTCGGCATAAACGGTACAAAGTCAGAAGAAACTACAAAACCTGTGGAGAAGATCGAGCTACAAGACGATCAAGACTTAGCGAACAAACCCAACACGAAACCGGTTGACAACGACATATCCAAAGACAGGGACGTCGAGGAACTATCAGTTGAAAGCTTAAGTAAAAAAACTGAAAAGAAACCAGAAAAAATAACACTATATTCGACGTATTTACCAACGTTTGTTAAAAGTAGTCAATTTTCTGGTAAGCAGGTTGAAGCGAAGAACGATTCATGGGACGAACTAGACGACCCATTCACTTGGGATGACGAAGAAGTTGCCAAGCCTAAGGAAGGACCTTTCGTCTACTTCTTGGAACTGCTCGGAAGCACCCTTCAGTTGATATGGGGCGGTTTGATGGCGTTGTTTAGACCGAATTCCAGTTCATGATCAGGCAAAGGAATGCTATAATAGGTTCACATCAAAATTAAATACGTTTGTTTGTGGCTTGTTATCAAAAGTGATAGTTTTGGGATAGGCCATAGAGTGTTGAAAAAAGATAGAGATGCTTCATAGTGGTGATATTATTTTATAGCATAGCGACGCATAGTTTGATATTCAATAAACTGTGCTAATGTCACAGTCGGTAACTATAATGGTTTAAATTAAGGGTCACAATTTAAGGGTCAGGCATCTCTTTCTTTAAACGCTCTGTTATATGTACTTGAGCCCGATTTACACGGTGCGACTTAATTGTCTGTGGCATACCATGAATTGAAGCAACAAAGAAGTTGCAACATCTAAACAGTGTTTAAACGAATAATGCAATTCATTAGTTGCTTCAATTTTATTGTATGCAATGCAAGAAACTCACACTTGCATCGTGTAAATGGGGCGTTAGAGTTTATCTCCGCTATACAGTTGTCCAAGTTTAAGTCAGTTTATTTAGGTACCTTACTATTTTGTAACGTAACCACACTCTCTAGAACAAGGCTGCTCAACCCCAGGCCCGCTGGCCACCATGTGGCCCTCCAACGCATTTAGCTATCAGCTGGCGATAGTCTTTTGAGAACATATTTCAGGACTTCAAACCAGGTCTAAAAAATATTCTGCTTCCTATGAACCCATTCCCAATTAGCCAACCATAAATCATATTTTCAGACTTTATTTTATTATCGACCTCAGATTTGTCACCAAATATTGATAAGTTGTTAGCATCCAAAGACTATACAGGGTGGCGATTAGGTTATCACATTAATTGAAACCACGTATTCAGTACATGATTCTGAACCCCGCTACGTTAAAATTTTTCGTCTGTTATTAAAAAACATAATTTGCTGCTCCATACATTTTTGCCTACCTACGAGGTCAAAATGTATGGAGCAGCAAATTTTTAACCTAATCGCCAGCCATGTATAACCACTATTCTCTATGTTAGCATCCGTCACCTCACCTCACCTCACTTCACCTCACATCACTTCTTCAAAGGTACCTATCAGATATTGTTTTTCTAGATTATTTAATCTATGAGTAACTTAAAGTTTTGTTTAATTTTAATAGGTATCTACCATAACTTTAGGCATGTGGGTGTTGGTGTTCACTGGATGGCCCGCCATCACTGGATGGCCCGCCAGCTGACACGCAATCTAAATTCAAACCTTCAAAATTGGTTGGGCAGCCTTGCTGTAGAACTACCTTCTAAAGTTCCAACATAGTGAATCACTATAAGTAGTTGATCAACTGTTAGATCAACTGTGTGTAGTACCTACCCCGCGTTTCATCCATATATATGAGAGTTTTTCGCGCGCGGGCTGGCAACGTCGCATTTCTAGAGGTTTTTCGTGATTATTTTATTAAATTTAAATCAAAGGACAACTTCCTCTGATAAATACTTAGATCGTTGGTATTGTATGTATGCTATTTTTTGACAATTATTTTGGTATTTACTCTTGGAAAATAGAAAGTAATTGACAATATGTAATTTTCATACATACCAACGATCTAAGTGTTTATCAGAGGAAATTGTCCTTTGATTTAAATTTAGTGAAATCATCACGAAAAACCTCTAGAAATGCGACGTTGCCGGCCTGCGTGCGAAGAACACTTTTAAACAAGTTGTGACACTTGTTTACGACAAGTCTCGTAAAACACTTGTCAAAAACATGTCGTGTATAAAACATGTTGTTTTGTTAACTATTGTTCACCTTTTTGTCTTTTTTGACTAGCTTTGTGTACAACTGGTCTTTATTTTGTTTTGGTGTAAACGATAAAAGAAACTATAATAGACAGAACAAGTTGAATACATGTGTTTTATGCCTTGTTTTGAACACGGGGTTCGACTTAGTTATACTGTGGTCTTGGAGGTTATGGTCAATTCCGGACCATCAAATTGAACTTGATGATCCAGAATTGAGGTTTGTAAACAGTAAATTGTGGATGTGTGTGAGATTACAGTCTGTTTTATTTGTGAGGCTTATATCATACTAGGTAGGGTTTTAAAATAAATATTACCTAAATGTTTTTACCGAAATCGATGGCTCTTAGTGAGTATTTTAAACATTTTTTTTAGATTTATTTTATCTTTTGTACCTGTATTTCTTTTTAGTTTTAATAATTTGTGAATAAAAATAAAACAATATTAACATTTGAACATTTTCATAAAATGAAAATTAATATAGAGCTATAATTTTGTACAAAAAATGTAATAAAGTGGGTGCCATGAAGTGGAAAATAGTCAGAAAAATATTTGTTTGTTTTATATTAACGGAATCATTGATATTTTTAACTTATCTTACAATATAGTATAAAGCAAAGTCGCTTTTAATGTTTGTCTGTGACCGCTTATGTCTTAAGAATTACACAATGGATTTAGATGCAGTTTGCGCCATCTTTTAGAAAATTTATTCCGGATCGTTTATTGTTCAATGCTTTAATATTTGACTTAGACATAACAACGAAATCTCGATGTTTTGACGTGTCACCACATTAGTATATTGCACTTGTGCGAAGCCCCTACTCTCTTTTGTTTTATTATATTATGTAATATTGTAAATTAAAGTGATTTACCGAATATATAATCAGTTTTAAATACTGTTCCTTTAACTACGCCTCTCCAGGATAAACAAAATGATTTTGTTCAAGTCATCATCATGATCGTCAAGTTACTTGGAGTTGGAGTAGCATGTTATCTTCTTCCATTCTGTCCTGTCCAAGTACTAATGAAGACAGAAGTGCATGGAGAGTTCCAAACCAAAATCGTTTGTACAGGGTTTCATCGCCTTAACAATATGTCCTGGATGACATAGACGGCGCTAGTATAGTAGTTGGATTGGAAAATATACATCTCTCGTTAAAGAACATTATCTTGTTTTTTGCTTCAATAGTACCTACCTAAGCCGATAATTATGACGGAGAGGGTACGTCTCTCTAGTTACCTTCAGTCATATTGTAACTACTATGGGCGTGCTGTGGGTAGTGTTGGTTATTGCGCAATAGAAAAACCGTTTGCAGTTCTAACCAAATTATAATACAAGATCAAATTAATCACACTAGCTATTCACATACTGTAGGTGTACGACACAACTGTACAGAACGCGGGACAGTTTCTAAACGTGTTCACTGCTCGACAGCCAACGACAAACTTTACTTAACTCCGGTCGAGAGCGTTATGTTGTAGACTCTGTCGAGCGCCGCTTGGTAGCGCTGGCGTCCCAATCAGTCAAACGACGATTAATGTATTTCCGACAGTTTAATATGATATATCACTTGTTATAAATAAGGCAGAAGAAGGTGCGTCTAGTCGTACTGGTGTGGCCAAAGGTGCGATTACCAATCTAGGGAAAATTTCGATGAACCGTTCGGAATACCAAAATACGATTGATCCGTGCTCTAGTTTTTACAATCTTTTTATATGGTGCGGAAACGTGGTGCATTAAAAGCCACGAAAGCAGTAAGATAGATGCTTTCGAGATGTGGTGTTGCCGGAGTCTACTTCTTATACCATGGACCGCCATGAGAACGTATGAGTGCATACTGGAGGAACTCAACATCACCAAATGGCTACCTACAATATGCCAGGAGCTTGTCCTAAATTTTTCGGACATATAACGCGCTCAAGGCAGATCACCGGCAAGATGATCAGACGCGATTAAGAAGGCTGTTGGAGGCAGCATGTACCGAGCGGTTCACACTGCAGAAGACCGCATGACTCGGAGACGCATTGTATGTGGTCGCGGTTCTCAGCATTGAGGGAAGAAGAAAAAGAAGGTCCGTTTATCGTAAAGTTTTTGAGTGCGGAATGTCAACAACATCTGATTTGCCTGGTATTGGAGGCTTGGGGCGGAATCCGGTCGAAATCAACACAACTTTATTACCTAGTAGCTGTGCCCCGCGACTTCGTTCGCGTGGAAGTCGTACGATACACAAAATACCAAAATAACAGCCACATGTTAACAAAACTCCCTCGTCCCCCGACCCGTCGCGTTGCATCGCCCGCCCGCGCTCCGCGCTTCGTTTTCGTCTTCTAAGGATCGTAGCTTGATATTAAACAGCCTATAAATATCCTCGAGAACTGGGCTACCAAATGCAAAAAGAATTTTTCAAATCCTACTTTTGTAAACAATTTCTTGGGTTTTAATTTTTTTTGCGCGGAACCCTAATTATTTTTGTAAAATAAAAGTAACCTAAGTTCCTCCCCGTAACACCACCACCACCACCTACCAGTGAAAGTCCCGTTAAAATCGGTCCAGCCATTTCGGAGATTAGCCGGAACAAATAGACAGACAGACAAACATTTTAAAAATTACTTTTTTGTTATACTCGTAAGTACCGTATATACTTTCATAGGCATATAGTAAAAAGTTGTTATTTTGACATTACAAACAGACACTTCAATCTTATTTGATTTGTTTGTGTAGATGCACCGGGCGATGTTTTCGGCCCACCATTAACCACTACACGTGGCCGAATCACGCCGGGAATACACTGAGCTCTTGAATATTCACAGAGCACAAATGTGTACCTTCAGTGTATCAACAAATGTAGTCAGTTGTGTCCGCAGCCCACAGACCACAAATTGTGCAATGTTAGAATGTTGTCGACAGGCGCCACACTGTGGTAGTTACAGAACGATAATTGTTGAAACTACGACTCGTCAGTGGTTGCTCATAGTGGTTGGTGGTGGTCATAGGCACAATACTGTGTGGCATGGACAAAATACGAATTAGGGTTGATGCCCGGGTAAAATAAAATAAATTCTACTTAGGGCTGATTTTTCAATCGTCAGATAATTTTTACCTGAGGAATAAATATGGCGGTTTGACACATTTTATATACAAAAGCTGTCAAAACGTCAAACATATTCCCCAGATAAAAGTTATCTGACGATTGAAAAATGAGCCCTTAGTCCGTCAGTCAGATAATAAAACAATATTAAACACCTATTTGGACCTTGACCTTGGATACAATAGTTGGGGAGTGGGGGCTCGCTACGTAACAACTCGGTATAAAATCTAGCGAGGCGTGACGTCGTTCCTTATTGTAACTCAATGTATCGCCGTAATCTTTTGATTAAGTAAAAAAAGAATAAATACGTGTCCAATATTTTTTAATAATCTAGCTGATGGACAAAAAAAATGTCATCATCCCCATTAGCTTAAAAAAGGAAGTCTGAAAGTGACACCGGTGACGGAAAAGTTGCGCGTAAATCGGTTGTCATGGTATGGGCATGTGATACGGAGGAGTGAGGAAAGTGTCGTGAGGAAAGTTTTGAGTATGAATGTGGATGGCTATACGAGTAGGGGAAGAGCAAATAAACTGTGAAAGACTAGGCTAGAAAGGGGGTGACTAGCGAGATGACGACTAATAGAGAAGTGTGGAAGGAGAAGACATGTTGCGGTGACCGCAAATTAATTGCGATAAGCGCAGGAGAATGAATGCTGAGCTGTACATATACTTACGACTTAGTGCGTACGTGCAGTCTCCAAGCTTTGTTAGCTTGTAAAGTATCTGGAGAAAATTACCTCTCCATAAATACTAACATGGCTATCCCACGGCACGACAAGGAATAAACACTAACGAACAGGTCATACATTTTACTACCCAATGGATTAGTTATTTCATCGTAAGTAGAGTCTAAATTACAATAAAACTAAATCATATCACGCCTGAATCCTCGAAGGCAGAAGTATACACCCACATGTCGCCAGCATGTTTAAGTCCCATACAATAGGGGGCGAGCCTATTGCCATCAACCGGCCACAAATCCAGATTCCGGGCTGCTACTGAGAAATTCCAGATGGAAAACCCAATAGCACTTTGCCCCACTTGGGAATCTAACCCAGGACATCATGCTTAGTATTAACACTTGCGACGAATAGATCAACGAGGCAGTCTTTAAACTAAATAATCATAATAAAAATCCCTAAATCCCTTCGGCCGTTTAATTGTTGCGAGCTTCAACCTAGCATTCCCAATCCTTCAGGCCACTACAACAGATTATATATTTTCATCTAATCTAAAAGATCAAAACAAAACCATCATAAGAATTAACATAAAACTTAATCTAGCGACGAGACATAAAATACACGACACACAAATACGTGCAGACAGAACCCACGTCACACGTCACACGTCACACGTCTAGGTCGGGCGGGTTTAGTTAGCTTTTACTGTTTAAAACTATGAGATGGTAGATACTTGAACCTTCAATGTGCTGGGGATGTGGAATACGTTTTACGGGAAATATTTAACTTTTCCTTTAATAACTTATTGACCTTTTTAATGATGCACACTTTTTTAAATTAGTGAACCTCTGACTTTTTAAAATAAATGAGTTTTTTTTTATATTCCTGGCTTTTTCTCACAGTTGGTCGTAGTAACTATACCTTACGCCAGATAAGCGTCGAATAAAAGTCATTAACCCCACTTGTACTAAAAAGTCTCGAAATTTAAATGCAAACGAAACAAACATGCCACGTGCACGCGTCAAGGATGCCTCGTACCGCGATACGTTTTTGATCGTGTTAGCGACACTGCATTAACATTTTTTCGTATCGTTTTAAAATATTGGAATACATTGGTAGAAGGCGTCAACGACTTTTCTTCCACGGTTATCTGGCGGAAGGTATAAGCTAGGATACCGCGACGAAATGGGTTAGGTTAGAACTGTGACCAACTTAGATGTATGCATCTAAGTTTGTCGGAGTTACTTGGCTGTTTAATACTTATAGGTCCCTAAAATAGGAATTATTAGAGGTTTACAAAAAGAGGCGCAATCAGTATATTAGAGTTTTGAATAATATTTTTAGGAGCGCGAAATGAGAATGATTTGAGGTTCGATTAAAATTAAATATATGCCGTACTACTACAAGAGACTATGAATACTTGTACATGTACCAACATAGACATAAGATAAGTTGGGTTAAGCTGCCGTCAACAATATCATTCTCTTCGAGATTAAAATTATTATATTTCTTACAGATCTCAAAACATTTTATGGGACTCACTGAGTTTAGACAATTATTCTTTTGTTTCACATAAAATCACGACTGGATTACGCAAAGGGTTAGGCAGAGGTGTATCTACCTATAACCCACATTTCGCCAGGTATGTTTGAATCCCATGTAGCAGAGGGCGAGCCTATTGCCATCAACTGGGCACAAATCCAGACTCCGGGCTGGTACTGAGATATTCCAGAAAGACTTTGCCCGACCTGGGAATCAAACCCGAGACCTCATGCTCAGCAGTACCTTTCATAAGTCCTTGATCCTATTAAAGAGTTTTGCCCTAAGAAGATTAAAAATGTTATACTTAATTAAGTGCAGTTAGCTGTAGCATCTGATGTTAAGATACGACTTATTGTTTGATAAGATCTTTGTAATTATGTTTAAATATGACTTGGCTGATTTATTTGTTGGTCTTAGGAACTTGTACCATCGCTGGCGATTAACGAGAAGCGGGGAGAGCTAGTAACTTAACACGAGTTGGCGAGCAACGAGCAGCGAGTGTGTGACGACGATATATGCATGACGGAGAGGGTACATCTCTCTAGTTATCGTCAGCCATATTGTAACTACTGTGGGCGTGCTGTGGGTAGTGTTGGTTATTGCGCAATAGAAAAACTGTTTGCAGTTCAAATCAAATTAATCACACTATAATGGCTATTCACACACTGTAGGTACACGACACAACGAGCAAACGAAACGAATGACAGTTCCTACGGTGGAGGTACTGATCTCCTCGATGGCAGAACGGTAAGTGTCCTCTCGTCCCCGCGCTCCTCCATCAGCCAGGCTCTGTCATAGCACGAAGTTAGCCGAGTATCCACGTTATCGCGACGGTGCTGCCACCTCTCGGAACTCGTGCCGCGCTTCGTTTAGTGTCTAAACTAATGACCGTCTCCGACATGCATATGTTCCAAGCGTGAGTCTCTCAGAGAGTGTTCTACCCGCCAAGCGGGCGTTGCTGGGCGAGTACTCTCTCTGCTAGCTCGTTTCGCTGCGACAAACAAGTACACACCGGCGCGTGGCGGTGTGACAGAGCAAAGAAACAGTCTGCGATATTTGCATCTCTTTTACTTACATGGTACCTAAAACGTTTTTACGTCTCTTGAGCGAGGAAATCGTTGGCAGCTAGTCGCTTCCTCGTCGGTGGTGGGACAGCTACCTTAGGCTTTGGAGTAAAGGTCGTGGTGATGACTCCGTTGTTTAGCTGAGTGATGGAGCAGACTATAAATTAGGATACCAACCCGCGTTATAAGCGTAACATAAATTCGAACGAATGATCCTAAGGGGTATCGTATTACCCAATAACTGGGTTTTGAAGGTCAGATAGGCAGTCACTCCATGTAAAATACTGGTATTCAGCTGTATGTTAAGACTGGAAGCCGACCCCAACATTGGAAAAGGCAGGCAGATGAGCTTTTGTTTTCAGTACAAATTCAAATATTTATTGCTCTCATGTGGTAAAAAAATATATTTAAATTTTTGCGACAGGCACAAATTAGTATCACTCATTAAAATTAATAAAGTTTTAAAACTAAATTGGTAAATAACGAGTATTTGCAATTGAAATCGTTCTAATTATGAGCCCACTGAACATTAATATAGTAAGCACACACTATTCGTACACAGGGTTGCAGGTCAGCTCGCAAGTAAATAATGCTGCAAGGTACAAGAAGAAAACATTCTGGACATAAAAGGGTCACGCTAAAGGCCACGCATAATATTAATATGCATATGTCACCGTATGATTATGATAACAAGGCGTGATGTTATGTTATGTGTTGATTATGAACTCCGATAGTTTATAATCTATCTCGCGAGATTATAAACTATCGAAAAATTGTGAACTGCAATAAACCATTTGCATTTTAACGCATTATTTTTCAATAGTTTATAATCTATCCATGGAAAACTGACAAATTGTGAACTGGTATCAATCTTGCATGCGACGGTTGGTCATAGTTCTAACCTGACCGTTTGGTCCAGGTACCCATAGCTTAGTTACTGCGACCAAATGTGAGAAAAGGCCAGAAAGTTAAAAAGAGGCTCGTGTATTCAACAAGTGTGCATCATTAGAAGACCAAAAAGTGTGTATCATTAGAAGACCAAAAAGTGTGCATCATTAGAAGACCAAAAAGTGTGTATCATTAGAAGACCAAAACGTGTGTACCATTAGAAGACCAAAAAGAGTGTATCATTAGAAGACCAAAAAGTTTTTAGAGGTTCTATAATTTTAAAAAGCGTAGACACGTCATTAGGAGATCAATAGATAAGTATTTAGAGGATCAATTAAATCTTTCCCTTGAAAAGGTATTGTATTCGAATTCTGCGTATTCCCTTTTAAAAACCATAGTAATTCTAAAATTCCAATTCGCTGTTCTGGAATGACTCGGTCGCAGATGAAATCAATTATTTTTTAGTCGTATAACCGCTTGCGATTGACTGGTTGCCGGTAATTGGATTCAGGAATCAAGGCCTAAGGCCGACTTGATGGAAAACTGGATTACTTTAAATCGTATTGTTGATTTACATTTTTTTGTGACGGATTAATTGTTTTGATCATAGTAACGACGATTTCAGCGTAATTTGTATGATTTTACAATGTTTAATTGAAATAGCACATAACCTGCAAAGGGGTCATCGAAATCATCGTAATTGTGTATTCCCTTTCGTCCCACTGCCGTCGTCCCACTGGTGGGACGAACACGAATTTAATAAATAATATAATTATAATGACTCTTTTACCGTCTTGAACAAAATATGGTATATTAGTGTGAACGGAGTAAAAGTCTATGGCATAGAAATTTTTAATTTTTTTTAATAGCATAGGAAGAAATTTATCTATGAGTGATACTAAAACAATAAAAACAGGAATTTAAAAAAAAATCGCAATTCTAATCGTATAACGCACCCTCGTATGATTTTACACATAGGATATTTTTTATTTCGGTAGTACGTTGTATGATATTTATTTTTGTTTCATTTAAAATATTTATCTATACTAATATATGGTTATAAACTATCTGTGTGCCTTTAATATTACATATTTGTATATAGGTTTTGCTGCCTGAAATTAGAGAGCAAAATGCGATTTTGCTCACTGAGTGAGACCAAGTAACTTTTTAATCCTTTTTTTTTTTCAGAAAGCCGCGAATATCTTATTCAGCCTTGGGTTAATCATACAATTCGAAACATTCACACTCTATCTCTTTCCCGCCATTAGAAAGAGAGAGAGACAAAGACCAACCCTTTCGAAGTTCCGATTTTGAATTCGACCTCCAAGACAAACACGTTCGTACTAACTAAACAAATTTTGCAAAAGATAATTATGTCTTTTAATGTAATTTATTGAATTTTTAACTTATTGTTGTATTTAAACGAAAATAAGTATTTACTGCAAATAAAACTGATATTTAACCTGTAAATATTTATTTCTAGTTTCAATAATGTTACGTAATATACTTTATCTCCTAAAGTGTTCTCGCTGCTGAAGTGCAAAGTTATGTGTGTTACACGAGAGCAAAGTTTTTTGCATCTCGTGTCTTTGAATCCCTCGCCACACTCAGGATTCAAAATCAGCACTCGCAGCAAAAAACGACTGCTCTCTTGTTGCACAAATAACTACTTTTTGTGCATAATTTTGAACGATTTTTTTAGCACGATTATGTTGGCAGTACCGTTAGTAGAATAAGAAACATTTATTTGCAGAAAATACCTACAGGTGTTACCAGTTGTAAAAAAAATGGTGGTTTAACGTACAGTCCATATTTTGCCTGTTTAGGGCATGCAAATCCTAATTTTACATTAATACCAAAGTAAGTACTTATTTTAAATAAGATATACAAAATTTCCAGAAAAATACCTATGTACTAATATAATTTTTTAAATTAAGATAAATTTTAAGTTAACTACAATAAAATGTATAGCTTTTAACAACATCCACAGAATGTAATTTTTTTTTTTTTTTTTTTTTTCCTATCAATGGCATCTCGTAGTTGGCCAAGAGTGGCCGTGACTACTTAACCGGTCAATCCTGTGGCTGCCTTAAGCTAACTCAAAGCCTCCAGCCAGGGGCGTGTTACTTACATTACTAAGTGACTGCGCGCTAAGGGCACCCCCTGTGGGGTACGAACCTCGGCTTAGGGCGTCACTGGGGGGACAGCAAGTTGGGACAGGCTGGATCAAAATTGGATAATTATTATTGTCTGGGGAATTTAAAGCTACAGGCTCAGCTTCGGCGCGGGCTGGCGCTTCTTCGAGCAAGGGTCGGGGGGAATTATTAACTCGGGGTTTTCGCGCTGGACCTCGGCGGCGGGGTCGGAATGTCGGTTTTTTGTGTTTTTGTACTGTACTAGTAGCCCTATTGCTTTCCTGGAGGAGGGTAATAGGGTCGTCTGGGTCTAATAGTGTGTGCCTCGGACGGCGGACTTTACTAATGTTGGAGGGGGTATATTTAGCGGCCTCGACAACTAGGGGGTTGCGATGTTTGGCGGCGGTTTCAAAGAAACGCTTGGAGTTACGTTTCATGAACTGGAGGATGGTGGGGATTTTGAGATCGAGATGGAGGATCTCGTTCCGGACATAGAAAGGGGATCCCGTGATCATTCGGAGGGCACGGTTCTGGAGGGTCTGCATCCTATGGATGTGGTGGGGTTTCGCGTGAGCAAAGACTGCACAGGCGTACGTCATAATAGGGCGTATGCACGCCGTGTAAATGCGCAACTTGCACTTTAGTGACAACTTGCTTTTTGCATTCATTATCGAGTGGAGTCTACCGAGAGCGAAAGCGGCGCGCGAACGAACCTTCTTTATGTGCTCTGCGAAGGTGAGGTGCTCATCGAGAATCACACCTAGATATTTGGCTCGCTTCTCCCAAGGGATAGGCTTACCGAACATGGAGATTGGTCGGGGGGGGGGTGGGGCTATGGCGCGGTTTTGAATAGAGAACCGCTTGACTTTTGTCGGGATTCACTTCAATTCTCCACTTCCTGAACCAGTCGCCAAGTTTGGTGACCGCTCTTTGGAGAGTGAGAGAAATCGAGGCTTGTTTGGTGCCCGAGCAGTAAATGGCCGTGTCGTCTGCGAACAGAGCCAACTGTGCCTTTTTGCTCCTGGGTATGTCGCTAGTGAACAGCGTGAAGATGAGGGGGGCAAGCACAGAGCCCTGGGGGACGCCTGCGCGGATAGGGTGGGGGGAGGATAGTGCTCCTTCGATGCGATAGCGGAAGGTGCGGTTCGACAAGAAGTCTCGTAAGATGAGTACGAGACGGTCCGGCACACCGAGTTGGTATAGCTTATATAATAAGCCGTTGTGCCAGACTCTGTCGAACGCTTTCGCTATGTCGAAGTATATAACGCCCGTCATCATGCCGCGCTGGAAGCCAGCGCTTATGTGTTCGATGATGCGGTGGGCCTGATGCACACAAGAGTGCTGGGTTCGAAAACCAAACTGTTCGTTTGGGATGAGGCCTTTTGTTTCGGCATAGTCTCTGAGACGCTTATAAATAAGTTTCTCATAGACTTTGCCGAGGACATTGAGCAGACTGATGGGGCGGTAGCTCGAGGGCTCAGATTTGGGCTTTCCAGGCTTGGGGATGCCGATGACAGTGGCTTTTTTCCATGCATCTGGGAAGATGTTATTGCTCATGGCACCATTGAAGATGGTGGTCAGTAGCATTATGAGGTGGGCAGGGAATAGTTGTATTACCCTGTTTGTGATGCCGTCTGAGCCGGGAGCTTTACGGGGCTTTAAACCCTTGATGATATCGTGCACTTCGTCTGGAGTGACGGGAGGCAGAGGATAGTCAGGGTTTTCAACGGGGGGAAGGGAGGCTCTACGTTCGACTTCAGCGTCGACTTTTGACAAGTGAGCTTGGTCTACTGGTTGAGAGCTGGGAGAGCATTGAGCCTCGAGGCTGTTGGCTAGGCATTCAGCCTTGTCTGCATCGTCGAAGGCGATGGTCTTGTCAGGGCGGAGTAGGGGGGGCATGGAGACTACTTCTTTGGACTTTAGTTTCCTTTGAAGTTCCCAGAAGGCCTGATGAGTGGGCTCTAGGTCGCTTAGCATCCTGTCCCAGTCAGCGGTACGCAGCTCCGCTAGGCGTGTCTTTACAGCTCGCTGTAAATGGCGCATACAGAATGTAAACAATGATACATACCTTTAAAGTAAGTAGACTTTGCTACTACTACTACTTTTACGTGTACGTTTTTAATCTTCAGGGAACCACTCGTAGCGGGAATAGCAATTTTATGGATAAGGTTTTATAAAACAATTAATTCATTTTCATATTTTTATTTGGTACTAGTATGTCTAATTTGTATTACAGAGTGTAATTTGTAACATTATGTTATTTGTAACCTAAAAACAGTTTATGATCAAATCATTAAGCATTCATTAAATAACATAGACTTTGAGTACTCGTATTTAATGAAAATAAATCATTTTTACTTAAATTTCTTGAATTTTAGTAATATAATAATGTTGTTCATTGAATTTATCAAAATATGTACAATCATTGATGGTTGATTAGATAATCTGATATTTAAGGACAATACACACATAATTCAATCTATTTGCAAATCATTTATAACTTTTCACATTAAAGAACTCTGTGTTGGACTCAGTTGTACTTAAGTTAATTTCCAATGAATATGTAAAATTGCTCCTGTCAAAGTAATGTAAGTCCTAAGGTCTGCTCGCAAACTTTTGCTAAGTAGGTAGGTAGTTAATACCTTTAAATGTTTTAAGTTTTAAGCCCTGTGTTGCTTTTAATTAGTTTTAATTCAGAGTAGAAAAACTAAAGCGCGGTTAAATGAAGTGCAATTACAATGTCAAGTCATGGTATGACATAAAAAACGTTTTTCTTCGAATTAGTTAGTTAATTTCAAGTCATTTTGATACTATGAACGTCGGTGAGTATGCTCC
Organism: Fissipunctia ypsillon; assembly: GCA_947568875.1. NCBI lineage: Eukaryota > Metazoa > Arthropoda > Insecta > Lepidoptera > Noctuidae > Fissipunctia > Fissipunctia ypsillon. The sequence continues at coordinate 20,574,536 of OX387662.1, forward strand.
TTGTATTATACAGCATGTATCAGAAAGGTGTGATCATATTTAAGGGTGTGGTACAGACCATCACACTGAACAATTTTCTCCATATGAACAACGTCGAAATTGCGAAAAAATAATCAGCTAGAAAGAAAGAAAGAAAGAATAACATTTATTTGGACACAGTTCGTGAATAACAAAATAAAAAAGTGAAAATAATGTTTTTTTTTCAGCTGTTCCTTACATTTGGGTCAAGTAGATATTGAAGTTATTAAGGGCAGCTAATTTTTTTTCGCGATTACGATGTTGGCTATGCTGTATACCTATCATAAGTACTCTTAAATTCAGTAACTCAAGGGACTGAACTCTTAAAACAAAAGGGTAAAATAAATGCACTTTAATTTAGCTTAAAGCACTTTAGTTCGAAGTATTAACTAAAATTAGTATTATTACACTATGTATAAAATTGTTTTCTCTTAAATAATTGTATATCACGAACAAAAAATAAAGTTTAAAATGATACATCCATGATAAATACCTTATTTCGTTTAAATATAAATGCACCTTTATACCTGTGTCGAGGTTTTACCGGCTCAGCTCATTCCTCGCTCAGCTCCGCTTCACATATTTATTGTATATTTTATAAGAGTTCGTTGTTTCGACATAATGACCTGGACCTAGACCACCAGTATTATTGTAATCTTACTTGAGTGTGGGAAAGATATGGAGTTAGACGTCCTGTATAGCTTCATCTCTTTCTCACACTGAAGTAACATTAAAATAATACTGCTGTAAGAGGTGGTGGTTGGCTCCCAGGTGTGTCATGGGGCGTGTTGGCTGTCTTTGTTAAATTGATGTGTCTAATTTAATTAATTTCATTACTATTTTGAGGGTATATTTTCTTTTTAATTAAATAATGTTTTTATACTTAATTGAATCTTTCAGCTTTTAAAAAAGCCTTTCCATTTCCTTGTTTGGAGGGCTTTAAAGTAAAATGATATTATTAATTTGAATTGAACGCAGCCTATAAACTTAGCTTAGATATTCATCTTTGTTCTTTGTTACACAATATAAATCCAGTAGTTTGTATTACACAGTTACATACCTACCTTAAGTAAAGGGTAAAGCTAGGGAAATTAATTGTTAAGCAAATTGACACTCCACTTTAAATTATCCGTGTTATAACCATTTCATACAATAGTCAAAGAACGACAATTGCGATTTGATTATACGGACAATTTAAAATGGTAGTCAAGTTTCTTAACAATCTTATCTTAATTTCCCTGACAATTCATAATTTATAAAAGCAAGTGTCCTTTTTTAGATTTTTAGGTTCATGAGACGAGAGTCAAACGCTTTCAAATGAAAGCGTTTGACTCTCGTCTGTCGTCGTCTCGTCGTCGTTCACACTGTTTAAAAAAGACAGCCCTTCCTTCCTCCTTGCCACTTAATAGTTATACAGAAGCGGCTCCAAGTATCTGAGCTCGGCCGACAACTTAGACTCGTCCTTCGAGAGCTCCTCCACCATCTCCTTGGCTCTGTTGTTCGCGTACTCGTGCCCGCAGTCGTGGCGCTCCACCATCTTGGACAGCGCCAGCTTGAGTTGCGCGCGCGCTCCTCCACTTGACGAGACCACCATGGCTTTCATTACGTCCGGGGAGAATCCCTGGAAAATTGTAGAAGGCAAAATAAGTAGGTATACATATTAGATGTTTTTTTTTATACGTTGGAAAGCAGTCATGTAAAGTGCCTTTATTGTTCCCGGGCTAGCACCGTTACTTTTTCGTGACAACAGAACGCAAAATTTTTTGATCATTTCTAATAAAAATCGATTAAAAGTTTCTGTTGGTTGCAATAATTTTACATTTCGACCAAAAAAAAAAATGTTTTTCATCTCTATTTTTCCACTCGTCTTCAGGAAACAGGCGTGATGTTATGTTTATGTATCTCTAATCTTGTACTTAGATGTTGCAAATGGCAGTTAAGGTTCATAATTATGAAGACACCTTACGGTCGAACCCAATAACCTATCTATCACTAGTTTTGGCATACTGGAGATAGAAAAATCTATCTATCTATGGTTTAACGTCCCAATAATCTCTAAGAGATTATGGAATCATACCGGCCTGACATAAGAACAGGTAGAATTATACTGTCTATCATCAATAGCGGTCTAGCTTTTACTGAAAATAGGTTATTGGGTTCGGCCGTTAAACAAATGAGTTGCAAACAAGGTGTTCATTAAAATCAAGGCTTCAGAAACTGTTGTGGCAGCAGAGGTCGAAGAGGGGCAAAACAAAACCAAGTTCTATGTAATGTTTGTGTTTGTCTACGCCATAACTTTAGGATTTCTATCTGTTTTATTAAATTAGATTTGATCTTGTTGTATATCCCTCTAATTACAGTGACCTTGTTTTGGCACCAGTGCGAAAATTGGTTGTTTACAGAAGTCTGCTTACAACACTTATAAAAAGAGACATCAATATCCATTTTGTTTTTATGCAAATGGCAAAATTGTCTGTAGCCAAACAGACAATTTAAATATACTAAATATAACTAAAATCTCCTTTTTTCAAACCGATAACCAGAACACTAATTCCAAAAAGGATTATTTGCAGAAATAAATAGAAATGGAGGAATAGGTTCTTGGTCACAGAGGTAAGACCACTGTCCACCCTCCGCCTACTGCAAAGTAATTGTGACTCAGGATTCAGACCACATAAGTCGGGATGGCTGTAAGTAATTTACGAGTGATTCCAACAAAAGTTTATGACTTTATTTACCAAAATAAAAGTCCCTAAAATACCATTAAATCAGACGAAGATTACGTTATAAAACCACCATAAAAAGAACCATATTTCAGAACAAGGTCTTTCACCCTAAACGGCTTTATTAGTGTCATAACCAGGAAAAATCGTTCGTAAATAAATTTAAGGACTCATTTTCATCTTGACAAAGCCTTAAAACCCAGAGTAGTAGAAACAGAACATAAACGTACATATCTATACTTACGTTTTTGTTAAATATGCAAACGCACACCGATACAGAATAAGAAATATCGTGATAAGAGGCTTTTCCATAAATTTTATTTATACCTTTATTATGGAACGCTGCTTGTCTTGATAATAAAATTAGGAAAAATGACCCCGAAAATCCGACACGCACGGGTTTGGTAATATACAAATGACAGGAAATGCTAATGTAACTCCCTCACTTTTGAAAGAAACATTTTTTCCCCTGTACAATTAAAGAGCCCCAAGATGTCCTGTAGTTTCAGATTCTAGGACGTCTGATGTCTGTTGAACTGTTTTTCCATTTTTTTATTTAAGTAAGTATGGTCGCACTGAACCTTCGTACTTTGAATCAGTGCTCCTCAGATCTGTCCTAAAACATGTTATTTATAGTGATATAAAGATATTCGTGAGGTCAATGTATGGGCAGCGCAATTTAAGACCTCGTAAAGGCATAAAATTGTCCCAACTATGCCTAAGTAAAAGATTGGCTTGTTTTTGCCTGCGATTTAGGGCATCAGTAATTTTATTATTTTGTTTTTACAAGAATAAGGCGTTATATCTTTAGGAGACGAGCTGGCTGCGGCTTATGGTGTTCACTTGAGAATTATTATCTTTATCGAAAGAAGTCACAGATAAAGATTCTGAAAATCAGGTTTCCAGCTAAATAAAACCTCATGGAGTTTTTTATAAGACTAATATCGAGAGGCTATTGGAAAATCTAAAACCTAAGTATAAACAGGGTAGCTGGATAGAAAGATTTATCAAATACTGAGATATGAAAAACAAAAAAAAACACTTCCATAAAGTAGACGTTATATGAAAGTCAACGTAAAAAACTCGTCTACATTATCATGATGAGGTAACTGGGTTCCCGGAAATATCCTAAAGTAGCTGTGGAAAATCCTGAATCACTCGAAGAAGAATACCAACAACTTCAACGTGCAATAACAAGCGCCCAATGAAGATAAAATATTTTACGATATTGTTGTAAAAAGTTTATCGCGTCGCAAAAGGCTTGTCCATTGACCGGAGGATAATTCAAAGTTATTGCCTTCTTGCTCTTCCATAACTTTGGACTTGGAGTTAAAAGAGCCTTCGATACAAGGTTTTAATCAGAGCTTGTGAGTAAAGTTTTTTGGTTGTTTTTCGCTGTCTGGGTTTATATTCCTTTCTTTATAAGACAGTCCTTTCTTTGGTACTGTTCATCGAGTCGTTGAGCTCCATAAGTCCTGAGTTGAGCTACACGATTACTGACAAATGCTTGCACTGACTGGACAAGTCCACTCAAATCTGTGTGGGTCTTTTCTCAAAAGACCAATTCAGACAGGGATCTACATGGTCCTCACATGATTTGACCAATATTATGTCTGGACTTTAAAAGATACTGACCCCTGAGTTTGTTTCGCCATTTTTTCTCAGGGGTAGTCAGATAGGAAATGTCAACTCCATCTAGCTTAATTTTTTTTTTAATATTACGTGTAAAAGTGAGTCCGATATCCTATTTACAGATTAAACAATTTAATTTAATATCATTATTGTAAGGAGTTGTATCTGGATGGATATTTTAGGGAGTGGGCTGGATGTCTTGCAGGATGGCATGTGAGTCGTCTCCATTTATTCTCAGAGGTAGTCAGATACGAAACGTCGACTCCATCTAGCTGAATCAAAGTGCAGGGGGGCTAAAACGGCCACTTTGGCAAAATCATAATAGGATAATATTCTGAACTGTAGTTAAATTAATCGTAAAATAGTTACAAATTGACAATTCATAATATTAACTGCGTACAATTCATATCACGCAATTCATCTGTTTGACAGTTTTGTACGGAGATTCGTAAAATGGTGCACAAACTATAAATTGCTTCAATGTCAAATAGCAGAATCATAAAAAGTTAGTCAAGAGCAACATCTTACAATTCATATTGAAGATTTTGTGAAGAAATATTGTAATGGCAGAATTAGACATTTATGTAAATTTCCTTGAGGACGCACGTGTTACGGAGACCATTTTATATCGCCGACGAAAATAGCTTTTGAAATGCCGGTCCTAGAGTTTGTTGGTACCTATTACCTAGGCTATTTTCATTTTCTGAAGAGCTACACTTCGTCGGCGATATAAAATGGTCTCCGTAACACGTGCGTCCTCAAGGAAATTTACATAAATGTCTAATTCTGCCATTACAATATTTCTTCACAAAATCTTCAATATGAATTGTAAGATGTTGCTCTTGACTAACTTTTTATGATTCTGCTATTTGACATTGAAGTAATTTATAGTTTGTTCATCATTTTACGAATCTCCGTACAAAACTGTCAAACAGATAAATTGCGTGATATGAATTGTACGCAGTTAATATTATGAATTGTCAATTTGTGACCATTTTACGATTAATTTAACTAAAGTTCATAATATTATCCTATTATGATTCAGCCAAAGTGGCCGTTTCAGCCCCCCAGATCGTTTCTTTCCTTGACACTATGTAATTTTTTTTTCTTTTATCCATTTATTGCGCGCATCGCAGGATCATTGTGGCGGGTGGGGAGGTTGAATACGTCGATGATTTTCTCTATCTTGGTTAAATAGTCTCTTTCCCGGCAAGAATTAATTAGGCGCAATATATGTATATATATAATTACGCGCAATAATTACGGCACGCCAGCTAACGTTCCACAGACTGTTCAGTCTAGTTTGGTTCGGAACCTTACTTGTGTGAGCCCGACTCGCTCTTGGCCGGTTTTTATTCCGAAACCTAATTTCAAGCCTTTAAAGAACACCTTCCGCCTGACGCAGGTCCTCACCGGACACGGGTGCTTCGGGAGGTACCTGTTCCGGATAAGGCGGGAGGAAACGCCCGGGTGTCACCACTGTGTGGATCGCCCGGAGGACACGGTGGAGCATACGGTGGAGGTCTGCCCGGCTTGGGCGGAGCACCGCCGTGTCCTCGCGGAAGCGATCGGCGGCGGCGATCTCTCGCGTCCGGCCCTGGTCCAGGCCATGGTACGGAGCGAGAGTGCATGGGAAGCCATTACCTCCTTCTGCGAAGCAGTAATGCTCGTGAAGGAGGAGGCGGGACGCGTGAGGGAGAGGCAAGCTTTGCACCCTCACGCCCCTAGTCGCCGCAGGAGACGCCCTGGGCGTCGGGAATTGGCAGCCGATTCCCGGCCACCGTAGGCGCGGGCTTGCGGACGGCGAGCAATGGGTAGCTCGCCGTCTGGTAAGGACCAGGCCCGAGTCGACGGCGCGTCGTGTTCCACGCGCGCCTCAAAGAGATGTCAGCACTATTGACGGGGTCCGCTAGGGCCGATGCCAGCTAGGGTTGCGGGATGTTCGAAAGAGTTACCGTGGCCCCGGCACAGGCAACAGAAGGAACACGGGTGGGTTTTAGTCAGTAAAAGTCTGACACGCCCTCCCGCTCCGCCCAGAGCGGGAGAAGTCATTTGATGATTTCCCATCCACAAAAAAAAAAAAAAAAAAAAAGCCTTTAAAGAAAAGATAATCGAAAAGGATAATTATTATAATGCTAAAATGTTACTCACTTCGACATCAGCCGATATCTGTAAAAATCTCACTGTGAAAACATAAGTGAAGTGAGTTTGAAGTGAGCTGTCATTCCTCGTGATGCTACGTTTGAAGTGAGCTGTCATTCTACGTGATGCTACGTTTGAAGTGAGCTGTCATTCTACGTAATGCTACGTTTGAAGTGAGCTGTCATTCTACGTGATGCTAAGTTTTCACGGAGAGATTTTCCAGAATAAACCGTCTGATCAGTCAATCCAGGGTCAATGCACGGAGTAACCGTAACGTAAATTAGAACCATTTTAAAATTGGAAATAATCATTTGTATGCAAATAAAATGATCGATAGTTGTATTGTCGATTCAAAAATCGTTCCAATTTACGTTATATTAAACGTACGTCGCGCGTCGAGCTCGAGCCTCTGTTCAGTCTCGGAATGTGAGCTACAAATTAGATCATCTTTAGCTCATCGCAATCAGCTGAATACAAATCTAATATTTTATATTCTACAACGCTTTAATTTTATTAATTGTCTGATCAAATAGAGTAATGAAGGATGTTCTGTGAAGAATAATGATAATATATTATTTTTGTCATACCTATTACTGTAAATTAAAAGACATTAAATACCTAATATAGAGTTTTTGGAGATTGGATGAGCTCATAATATATCTTTAGGATCACGCCTCGTAGTATGCATTAACATTTAAATGTTAAAGTCATTGTTGATGTCAGTAACAACATCAACAAGAGATATTTGAATGACTTATAATTTAAAGGATTTTCGGTTAGGTAATCAAAGTATATCGATGTTTGTCTGTCCATTGTTTATATATATATCTATATATATAAAAGGAAAAACTGACTGACTGACCGACTGACATATCAACGCACAGCCGAAAGTACTGGGACTAGGAACCTGAAATTTTGCACACGGCTTCCTTTTATAATGTAGGGGAGCACTAAGAAGGGGTTTTGGAAATTCGACCGCAGGTCCTCACCGGACACGGGTGCTTCGGGAGGTACCTGTTCCGGATAAGGCGGGAGGAAACGCCCGGGTGTCACCACTGTGTGGATCGCCCGGAGGACACGGTGGAGCATACGGTGGAAGTCTGCCCGGCTTGGGCGGAGCACCGCCGTGTCCTCGCGGAAGCGATCGGCGGCGGCGATCTCTCGCGTCCGGCCCTGGTCCAGGCCATGGTACGGAGCGAGAGTGCATGGGAAGCCATTACCTCCTTCTGCGAAGCAGTAATGCTCGTGAAGGAGGAGGCGGGACGCGTGAGGGAGAGGCAAGCTTTGCACCCTCACGCCCCTAGTCGCCGCAGGAGACGCCCTGGGCGTCGGGAATCGGCAGCCGATTCCCGGCCACCGTAGGCGCGGGCTTGCGGACGGCGAGCAATGGGTAGCTCGCCGTCCGGTAAGGACCAGGCCCGAGTCGACGGCGCGTCGTGTTCCACGCGCGCCTCAAAGAGATGTCAGCACTATTGACGGGGTCCGCTAGGGCCGATGCCAGCTAGGGTTGCGGGATGTTCGAAAGAGTTACCGTGGCCCCGGCACAGGCAACAGAAGGAACACGGGTGGGTTTTAGTCAGTAAAAGTCTGACACGCCCTCCCGCTCCGCCCAGAGCGGGAGAAGTCATTTGATGATTTCCCATCCACAAAAAAAAAAAAAAAAAAAGGGGATGAAAAGGGGGTATTTCGTTTGTTTGAAAAATCTTATTCCTTGAGTTAATAAACTTGAAACTTGGCACAAATACTTATCTTAGTACATTATGAACTTTGTAATTTTTGGTTTTTCTAAATTACCCCCGCGAGGGGGATTGGGGGGTGTCAAAATTTGTATGGAAGAATTTTAACACGCAGTCCGATTAACTCAAAATTCAGTATTTATACTTATGATCCAAAATAAAGAATAACCTGTATCAAGGTTTTTCGAAAATCTACCCCGGGCGGGGTAAAAAGGGGTAGTAAATTTTACAGGGGAGGATTTTACTGCGTGGCTTGATTAACTCGAAAATTGGTATGAATAATCTTTGAGTCAAGTTTTGGAAATATCTTAAACGATTTTTTTTAAATTCCACCCCTGTGGGAGTGAAAAGCTGGGATATAGTTTAGACGAAAAATCTTATTCATTTGGTTAATAAACTTGAAACTTGGCACGAATATTTGCCTAAATAAGCAATAAAGTTTCTTACTATTGGTTTTTCAAAACTACCCCTGACGGGGTGAAAAGGGGTTATTAGATTTTTAAGAGAAAGATTTTACTGTGTCACTTGATTAACTCATAAATTGGTATAAGAAATCTTTGATTCAACTTATGGAAATATCTTAAACGATTTTTTAAAATTCCACTCCTGTGGGGGTGAAAAGCGGGGATATATTTTAGACGAAAAATCTTATTCATTTGGTTAATAAACTTGAAACTTTGCACTAATATTTGCCTAAATAAGCAATAAAGTTTCTTACTATTGGTTTTTCAAAACTACCCCTGACTGACTGGCTTGATTAACTCAAAAATTGGTACAAGAAATCTTTGATTTCAGTTATGGAAAAATCCGAAACGATTTTTCGAAATTCCACCCCTGTGGGGGTGAAAAGCGGGGATAGGGTTTAGACGAAAAATCTTATTCCTTTGGTTAACACACTTGAAACTTGGCAATATTTGCTTCAGGAAATAATAAAATTGTCACTCTTAGTTTTTTAAAACAAGTAAGGAAAGGCGCTGTCATATTAACTCGAAACTCGGTACTAATACTTTTTCGGAAGTCGGTGTCTTTGGATCTGTATTTTAGGTTTTTGCCACTGACTTCCGAAATTGAAGTAATTTTTCACTTTGTAGTGTTTGTTTTGGAAGTCGGTTGTTTTTATTGTTCACTCTTTAGTGGGTCTGTTTGTAATTTATCTGAGTTACAATAGCCTAATGACAACTGCACATCACCTTTTACAAAACATTGCTTTTCCCGGTGCAGGGGCGTTAATTGTTGAGGAATTCTCCTGTACTTCACTAACAGCTCCACTTCACTATATGCATTGTGACGAGCTTCGATTGGTTAGCAATAATTTTAAAGTAATGTAATCGCAACCCGTGAAATACTTATTATTGAGTTGTTCCAGTGGCCATCTTACCATCTGTGGTCTTCGTCATCAGTTCCACTTCACCAAATGTTGCTTTCCGAGAGGAAATCCACAAGTTACTATAAAAAATACCAAAATCGCTATAGGTGTGCCTATATTGAAGAGTTCCCTCGATTTCTCCAGGACCCCATCATCAGATCCTGACCTGATGACAATGAGACCACCTGGAAAGTATACCCTTTCAAACAAAAAAAGATTTTTCCAAATCGGTCCAGCCGTCTTCGAATAATTGGGGAACCATAAAAAAAAAAAGATTCCGAAGAACTGAGAACCTCCTCCTGTTTTGAAGTCGGTTAAAATCATTTTTGGCCAGAGTGCATCTCATGAAATTTCCAATAAGCCCCAACACGGCTAGGATACATGGTTTTATTACTTATCTGAGTTCAGTGGTACCATTTTCATCAGAAGCATTTATTTAAATTGGTTTCGTCATAGTCGTTTAACTATCTTAATCGAAATATTTTATCGCCACCCGTGAAGTATTTATCATTGATGAGTTCCTGTGGCTATCTATGGTCTTCTTCGTCAGTTCCACTTCACCAAATCATACTTTCTGAATGCAAATGCTTGATTTGTTGACGAAAATATCAAAATCACTATGTGTTTGCCAATGATATTTGAGGAGTTCCCTCAATTCCTCATGGATCCTATCATCAGAACTGGATTTGGATAAAAATGGGACCAATCTGGAAGTCCAATCCTTTCAAATATAAAATATTCTTTTAAATCGGTTTATAAATGACGGAGTAACGGTAACATACATTAAAAAAAACCATACAACCGAATTCATAACCTCCTCCTTTTTTGAAGTCGGTTAAAAATAGTAACGAAGTCAGAACTGTGCATTGCATATATTTAAAAAGAAGTGATTGAACGAGTCTGTTGCGCAGACTATATAGGTTTTAGAATTTTTGTCCGTTTGTTGTTTGTCGGGATGTATGTTCCGGATTGGCGCAAAAACGGTTGATTGAATTTAGAGGAAATTTGGCATACAGATGTTTTAGAACCTGGATTAACACGTAGGGTAGGTACTAATTTGATATTTTCCGACATACACGTGGGCGAAGCCGCGGGCAAAAGCTAGTAGATCTATAACGAACATCCGACGCGCGATTTTAAAATGCGCTCTTATACTTTATCCGTAGGAAGTTTATTTAATTTTGTAAATGCGAACGTAAGTCTGTCTGTCTGTCTGTTATCTTTTCACGCCTAAACTACAGAACCGATGGTTATGAAATTTGACAGATTATCTGGTACAAAGGACGTAGGCTAGTTTTCATCTTGGATATTTGCTTTAAACATAACCCTTCCTTGACAGTCGGGTAAAAAAATATGAAATACAAAATACACGCAGACGAAACCGCGGGTAACAGCTAGTATTTAATATATCACAATCGACCACAAATGTGGCGTAAAGGGGAAATTAACGCTCGACAGAAAATCGATCAATCGTCGGGTCCTGAGTTCGGTTAGACGAAATGTTTTGGGCAAGTCGCGTGGGATTAGAGTAGGTGGCGGAGTTACCCGGTTATTGGTTGTCAAATAAGAACTGGAGCGATATAACGTCAATCAATCTGTCTAACCTTTTCCCAACTATGTTGGGGTCGGCTTCCAGTCTAACCGGATGCAGCTGAATACACTGGTATTCAGTTTATTATACTGGTATTCACTGGTACTGGGTTGTGGAGGTCAGATAGGCAGTCGCTCCATGTAAAGTACTGATTTTACATGGAGCGACTGCATATCTGACCTCCACAACCCAGTTACTATGTAACACGATACCCCTTGGGACCGATACCCTGGGTTAATACGATACCCTTTGAGTGAAATAACGTATGTACAGAAAGCACTCTGCCTACCTACTTTATTTTTCTCTTAGCATTTACCTAGTTTAATTATTCATCATTTAATTTCACACCTCTGGACAACCCTTTGGGGAAACAAAGCGTGATGTTATGTTATTTTATATTAATTTCATTGCAATAGGAATCATAATAAATCATTTTTTGCACAAGCCAAACCGCAGGAATTCGCCAGTATTACATAATTTCATATCTACATTTATTTTAATGGTTGTGGGTTGTCAGGCCATTTGCATATTTTTAAATTATACGGCGATTGGACTTATAAATTACAAAAATAAAAAATTGGAACGTTAACCGCGGGTTGTTTGCTGATCGTGCTATTATTATTCCATAAGTACAGGTAGGCAGTACGCAAAGCAAGCTTTCTCCACTCCCAACGCTGGGCAAAGGCCTCTTGTCTCATTACCACAGTAGCATACTTTTTAAGACATAGTACTTATAAAGGATTCCGCAGATATTCGCAACGTGACACTAGTAGAACAACTTCGATGAAAACTTCAAGGAAATTGTTTTACCAGAATCGCGTCACACCATCGCGTTTCGCCTGTCTGTGGGAACCTTAAGCCATAATCAATTTGTGTTGTTATTTTAGACCAAACAAAGGATGCTGGGTAAAAGCGGTATATCAATCTAGGTATCAAATAGGTGTGAGTCGATGCCGATGGAACGTAATGTTGCCATTCTTAATTTTGTATTTATATAAAAGTTTTAGATTTAGACATTGTTTTTATTTTGTTTCTTTTTTAAATTACATTGCATGTTGTACCGGCTGACGTCATCACGTCAACGCCGGCTATCGCTGAAAACCAGCGCTGGGGCTCTGTCTCGCATAGGGTTGCAGCATTATGCTGAGCGATGGCCGTTATATTTTCCCCCAACTTGTTTCTTTTTGTGTTTGTGTTCTTTTTTTGGGTCATGTTTACCGCAAATAAACGTATTTTCTTTCTTTTCTTTTTCTTTATATCTCAATTAGATCATAATATTATACTATTTCTTATACAACTTTGCCCAGTGTCCTTTGTGATTATTTTTATTCATTTTAGATATCGACAAGTTATAGAATATTACAGCGTTCCAGATAATCCTTTCAAGTTAGCTTATTCTGCTCGTATTAAGGTCAAAGAAGATGGAACTTAAAGTTTAACTTGCCCTATTGTTTTTTTTAGCAGGATTGGGAAAAAATTATCAACACCATACAAAACTTCAATACCTGCTCGACGAATGTATGGGATTATTACTTTTTCTCGATTACAATGCTGGTCTCATGGACGAAGTTTCTCAGTTTGGTGGTCTGTACCACATCCTTAAAAATATGACGACACATTTCTGATACTCGCTTTATAGGTATAACAAATTGATACAGTCGGTAGTTTCCTAAGTTGTATAATCTTTCTTTGGAATATCGTCACATCTGTCGCAGACGTCGACAGCTTGAGCCGTCTGTGTCAAATACAGTACGCCGGGGATAAGATTACAACTAGATGCGAGAAGGGTGCAGGGTCACGTGATATCACGCAATTTAAAAAAAGTAAATGACATAACATAACATCACGCCTGTAATCCCCGAAGGGTTAGGCAGAGGTGTAGGTACCTATAGTAACATCCATATTTCGCCAGTTATTTTTAAGTCCCATGTAATAGGGGGCGAGCCTATTGCTTTTAACCGGGCACAAATCCAGACTTCGGGCTGTTGCTGAGAAATTCCTGATGTAAAAACCCAATATCACTTTTTCCGACGTGGGAATCGAACCCAGGACCTCATGCTCAGCAGTAGCGCTTGCGACCACTAGACCGACGAGGAAGAAACGATGGAAAATTTTAAAAGTCATTATGTTATAGACGTCTTTAAGACTTGGACTGTTCCATATTTTACACCTACTTTTATGGGAAACAGTAATAAGTTTATGTATAGTCCACCTTGTAACTGTTTACCTAAAGTTCAATGTCACTTGCACGTCCTGAAACGACAAGGTATATTTTTCTATGTGACAGACGACAGTGTCAACGTTAGTGACGTTTCAATTTACTGGGAATTGTTGTCAGAAGAAGTACAGTAATTACGCGTTTGAATAGTCAATCTACCTCTGTTTGTATCCAAGGTCATATTAAATTAGCTAGCAAAACTTCACAGACGTGATGGCTACCAATATCGAATGAAGATAAAACAACAAAAAAAAAACACGTCTGTATTATTTGCCTATACAGAGGAACTTGTAAATTGACGTATTCCTTCCAGGGTTAGTGTGTCCCATTGCACCCCATAAAACCTAAGCGAAAATTCATGGGATTCGAGAAAACCCAATTTTTATGTATTTTTGAAAATTTCCCAGATTTCGTCACCACTTTTCTCTAAACTCTCAAATTGAATGACCTTCATTGCTATTCCATTGGGTACCTAATACTTTAACAAAGCTTAAGATGTTATCAGATTTTGTGAAACATCAAACAGCAACAGTTAAAGGAAGTAGGTAGTTTATTAACCATTTTCAAAAGTTATCTACGCAGATGAACTTTGATACCAGCTACCTCAAAAATTTATTATGGCATTAAGCGCACAAATTACGGGGAAAACATCTTTAATTTAATCAGCTAACGGGGACAAAAGTTTAATAAATATTTAGAGGTGCCGATGAAAAAGTCGATAATCCTGGCAAAAGCCGAATTTGCAAATTGTTGAAATATTAAAAAATTGTGTGATAATCGTATTAACGAAGTATTCCCGTTTGAGCACCTATTTTTTGGGCACCAATGCATTGAGCACCGAAGGTATTTAATACCTTCGGTGCTCAATGCATTAGTGCATTGGTTGGTGGTGAAGTCGGTATCTTTGGATCTTTATTTTAGGTTTTTGCTACCGACTTCCGAAATTAAAGTTATTTGTCACTTTGTAGTGTTTTCTTTTGGAAGTCAACTGTTTTTTTTTTGCAAAAAAGTGTTTTATTTTTCACTTTTTAGTGGGTCGGTTTGTATTTATCTTAGTTACAACAGCCTAATGACAACTGCTCATTACCTTTTACAAAACATTGCTTTTCCCGATGCGGGGACGTTAATTGTTGAGGAGTTCTCCTGGTACTTTACTATCAGCTCCACTTCACCATAATGCATTGTGACGAGCTTATTTTGCTTAGCAATCACTGTAAAGTAATCGAATCGCAACCCGTGAAATACTTATTATTGAGTTCTTCTGGTGGCCATCACCGTCTCCGTCACCCGTTGACGGTGACGCGACCCCGTAAGATTTCCCCCTACCATTACAGCATGGCGCATGTCGCATGTCAATGGCGTGAACCCGTACTTGAGAATGGCTGGACCGACTTGGCGAGTTTTAAAATGTTCGTATAATTTATGGAACGAAAAATCGAAAAAGTTGCCGGAAAAATTGGATAATTGGGGAAAAACTGAAAGTAAATTTTGTATGAATGATTGAAATTTGGACAGGACAACGTCTGTCGGGGCGGCTAGTAATTACATAAAACATCAATTACTCACACTGTAGTCCGACAGCCTCTGCTTCTTCGCTTCTCTGCTCAACAGATCATACAACAGCAACAGCCTCAAATTCGACCCTGACAGCTTTGCCTTCGTCGTGGCGGGCTGACTACCCTGCCTCATGCCATGCCATACATCCACCACCTTATCATCATGAGGATCCTTTGCCATCTTTATCATCTCCCTCACATCATCAGATAGATACTGCAGACTCTCCTCACTAATATCATCAAGGACGTAACCGTCTGACCGACTGCTAACTTTGACGTCATAGTGTGGAGGTAAGTACGGAGCTGATTCTGGACTCGGTTCAACTAAAGGCTTGATCTGCTCATGTTGGACAGAGAGGAGAGGTTCTTCCGTCCTCGTCTGCTGTGGTTGTAGGATGGTGTATTGAGCGTGGTTCTCAACTGGTAGAAGGACGAAGCGATGCTGCTGTGGATGCCAAGTGAACCTGCTGATGGGTTTCGGGGGAGAGTATGGAGCGTAGAGACCTGGCTTGTGGTGGGGGGTTGTCATTTCTGTCCTGGAATTTGAATTGTTAATAGTTAGTTGTTAGAAATGTTTAGCCGATAGAACTTCCGTAATATAATAATTATGGAAACTGACAACTTTAGGCGATATTACTTTAGCTTTATGATGATTTAAATGAGTTATCTTTTTTAAATGAACAACAAAGCAAAAATGTGTTGACCTGGTAGCTATATCGGTATTTACTTATTTCCATTCAATAAATGTCAAACAATAGAAAAAAAAATCAATTTTAAACTTAGACTAAATATTTACAAGTAACTTACATCTTTTATTTACATCTAAAACTTAAAGGCTCCTGCAAACAGGCGCGACACGCGATGCGACACAAAGGCACTGCGTGCCGCGCGACGAGCGGTGCCTTTGTGTCGCGTCGCGTGTCACGCCTGTTTGTAGGAGCCTTAATTCATTGTTTACAGTTTAAATAGACAAAACGTATATTACTATAAACCGGTACCATTAAAGAAAAGAATATACTAGGCTTTAGATGGCAACAAATGACGTCACAATCTAGTTTGATGATAGGTACCTGTTTACTTCCACCGTTACCATTACCGATACGTGATGCGAATTTAAAAAGTAAAACACCGTAATAACAGGTTGTCAGTATTTGTTTTTTTTTTCTTGTGAGAGATCGGGGCTGGTTGTTCACTACTAACCGTTCACTTATCGGTCTATAGTTCTTGTGTTTTAATATTTTCATGTATAAAAATGAGTTTGTTTAACAGAGACACTATTAGCCTAGCAAAATAATTAACCTCAATATCATAATTTATCATAGTTTTTATTATTTAATGGCCTTTGGAGAACAAAAATCTTAGTCAACCTACCCTAGGAGGTAGGTTGATCACAGGCCTGGGGTAGGTTGAGTAATACAGTAATTAAGTAAGTAGTAAATATCTAAGTGTCAAATCATGAGAAGGGGTGAGTAATTAAACAATATTTATATTCAATAAGTCTCAAACAGCAGAACAGTTCCAAGACATGGTGACTGTGATGGATGAAGCATATAAATTATGAGGTGAAAGGGATGAATATAAATGTGGATGAGATGAAAGAGAAGAGGATGTGTCGGTGTGTGATGTGAAAATAAATGATAAGAGTGTAAAGCAAGTGAATGAGTTTGTACATTTGGGAAGTCGGTTTACAAGAGATGGAAAGACTGATGAAGAAACGGAAAGGAAGGTGAAGGCGGGAAATAAAGTGAATGGTACATACATTTGTGCCCAACTAGTCGATGTCCAAAAAGGCTCGACTAACTGTTCACGATGGTGTGCTTACGCTTATATATGGAAGTGAATGTTGGGGGCGGCAAAATAGGCATGAAAGTAGAATGGATGCTTAAGTTGCTGTAGAAATGCGTTCCTTGCGAAGCTTGTTTGGTGTAACCATGAATGATAGGCCGAGGAATGATGTGATAAGGAAAAAAGGCGTTACGGTTTAAGAGAAGATGTAGTGACAACAATTGTAAATAGTATACGACTGCGATGCCGTGCTTCATACAAATGTCGGTGGTACAGAGACGTATCCTCGAGTGTGAGTAGATGATCCAAGTCTCGTACAGCCGATCTATTCTGTAAACATCACACCGTGAGCACTTAGGTGAAGTGAGTTTGAAGTGAGCTCAATCCCTAGTAGAGTAAGGTGGGATGACAGTTCACATCACGCTCACTTCACCTAAATTTTCACGGTGGGATCTTTCCAGAATAGCACCACTGCTGACAAGTTTTTGACAGTTAGTCTACCTACCCCTATAAAAAGGCAAGCAGCCCCGGCCGCTATAGAGCAATTTATACAGATAGGTAGGTGCTTCTATTTTGTCACCAAAAAGCATTGCTTGAAATGTTCCAGTGTAAAGGGAATGGGTGTCAGTTTATTTATAGGCACACAACAACAAGAAAAAACGTCGTATAATTCCAGTCTTCTAATATTTCATGTTATATAACGGTTATAAAGTGGTATTTAGCTTACTATTACAATAAATAGGACATCTTTTTTAACCAGTGCGCACATTTTTTTGGTGGTTTAGTATCGGTAATAGAAAAAATTTTCATTAATTGTTTAAATTTTTTTTTTGTCCAATTAGAAATCAGCAAAATATGGACACAATCTATTCGTAATAATATGAACGGCTGCGCGCGGCGGTTGGAGCACGCGGAAAGATTCGGCGGGGGTGCAACCCCTCCCGGGCGGCAGGGCGGCGCTGCGACCGTTGGCCGACAGTCTACTCATGCGCACGCGCTGAAGTGACGTCGTGTCGAGTCGACTCGTACAGTACTGTTCAGTGCAGTACGGAGCCGCATTCCAGCGAGGTGTCTAGGGTTGTAGATCCAGATTGAGCGAGTGGACAGCTGATAGGTACCTACGCACGTGTCACCGCGCCGTGCGCCGGCGTACTACCATAAAAGCAGTTTCAAAGTAAACATCTTTCGTAAACGATAAGATAACTTTACTTTTTGTTACTAATACATATCAAAACAAAAAAATGCTGTTTATTAAAACTCGTTAAAGTTTAATTTGTCAAAATTTGCGAACTAGTTATTTTTTTTTCCTGTATAGACATTCATCTTACGATATTTCAGTCACATCACTGTAATGTCTTATTATACTAGTCGAGTAAACGTTTTCAGGACTAACTTATATGACGTCAGATAATGGTGCCAGCCGTGACGTTTATTAGACAGTGGTCGTATAAACGTTTCTGTTAAATAAAAGGTTTTCGTATGACAACCGTCGTCGTGTGCAAAATCTTAACATAGCTTTTATTTATATAATTTAAACGTGGCTGAAACGTTTGTGCATGACCATTATATAAGAAAACTGTTTTGGTCATATGGAAGACTAACTAAGACGTGTTTGCGACTAAAATATTGAATTGCAACACTTACATAACTTTAAGTAGACTTTTTAATCATTTAAAAGCCAAACTTACACTTTAACCATTGCCATTTTGTTTTGTCATTTAGAAGCGATTTAAGTAAATATTGGTCTTTACTTATGTAATTGGAGATTTGTATGAAAATTTTAAAATATAAAAATTTTGGTAATTTTTTTATTTCAGCTAATCCAAGTACTGGCCCAAATTATCTATACAATTTTGCCATTTTGATGGCAGTTTGTTTATCCCTTTATTGTATAAGTCTGCCGGACGGGAGGCGATGAAGTCAGCGAAAGCGTTTTGTACTGCCTCTCGGCCTCTCGGGTATTGAATTTTTTCCCACTTAAAAAATTGTCTAAATTTTGAAAAAAGTAGAAATCTGTTGGGGCAAGGTCCGGTGAGTACGGTGGGTGACGGAGAGCTTCCAGCTGTAACTCTTGTAGTTTTGCGATGGTCTGTCGTGAAGTGTGAGCTCGCGCGTTGTCGTGCAGAAGCAATCGGGAAGAGCGATTGACCAGTATTGGTTGATGAATTGCGAGCTTCTCAATCATTGTTTGCAATTCTTGGCAATAGACATCTGCCGTCACTGTTGTGCCAATCGGTAAGAAGCTGTGATGAACAAGTCCTGGCACTGGTCCACCAGACAGACAGTCACCATCGTTTTCCTATGAGTAATCTTTTATTTAGCGCACTGATTCGGTGCTGTACCCGGGTCCACCCACTGAGACGAACGCTTAACAGTTGTCGTACAGGATCCACTTTTTATAGCAGGTAACAATTCGATTTAGAATTCCCTCGTTTCTATGCCGATTCAGTAGTGCTATGCATGGGCACGCCACAATTGCGGCGATAAGTCCCCTCTTTGAGGAGTGGCTGGAGAGGCGCCACGGCGTCCTCACCTTCCGCCTGACGCAGGTCCTCACCGGACACGGGTGCTTCGGGAGGTACCTGTTCCGGATAAGGCGGGAGGAATCGCCCGGGTGTCACCACTGTGTGGATCGCCCGGAGGACACGGTGGAGCATACGGTGGAGGTCTGCCCGGCTTGGGCGGAGCACCGCCGTGTCCTCGCGGAAGCGATCGGCGGCGGCGATCTCTCGCGTCCGGCCCTGGTCCAGGCCATGGTACGGAGCGAGAGTGCATGGGAAGCCATTACCTCCTTCTGCGAAGCAGTAATGCTCGTGAAGGAGGAGGCGGGACGCGTGAGGGAGAGGCAAGCTTTGCACCCTCACGCCCCTAGTCGCCGCAGGAGACGCCCTGGGCGTCGGGAATTGGCAGCTGATTCCCGGCCACCGTAGGCGCGGGCTTGCGGACGGCGAGCAATGGGTAGCTCGCCGTCCGGTAAGGACCAAGCCCGAGTCGACGGCGCGTCGTGTTCCACGCGCGCCTCAAAGAGATGTCAGCACTATTGACGGGGTCCGCTAGGGCCGATGCCAGCTAGGGTTGCGGGATGTTCGAAAGAGTTACCGTGGCCCCGGCACAGGCAACAGAAGGAACACGGGTGGGTTTTAGTCAGTAAAAGTCTGACACGCCCTCCCGCTCCGCCCAGAGCGGGAGAAGTCATTTGATGATTTCCCATCCACAAAAAAAAAAAAAAAAAAGTAGTGCTATGCATGCCGAAGCATCGCGTTGAAACGCGTAAGTCTCGCTGTGGGTCACTTAGTTCGTGTGGCACCCACTTATCCAGCTTTATAATCTTTCCGATTTGACGCAAACGTGCTTCAATGTTGTTTTGACACTAACTCCAAGGCCCGCAGCAAGCTCAGCCGTAGATTGAGTTGGATCTGCTTCCACTATCGCCTTCAATTCGTCGTTGTCTACAATTATTACCGGCCGACCGCGAGGCTCGTTCTTCAACTCAAAATTTCCAGATTTACAACGATTGAACCAATAATAGACCGTATTTATGCAAGCAGTGTTAGGCCCGTACACGTCGTTATTGTTTCATGTTGTTTGCGCAGCGGTATTTCCACGTAGGAACTCAAATTCGCATATTCGAAAATTGTACAAATTTTCAGTTTACCCATGGTGCCAAAAACTACCACAATTTTACAAAAACAAAAAACTATCTAAAAAAAAAAAGACTGATTTTGAAATTAAATTAACACGACTTTCGATTAAAATTTATTTGAATTTCGAATTAGGCGCCGATCCACAGATAATTAAACCTGAAAATGCTGGTTATAGCATCTCCAATTACATAGGTAATGAACTATTATTAGGGAGCCCTAAAGTCGACTGAATATGGCCGGGGCATCGGGGTCTCAAGGAAAAGTCTATGCGACTTTTTTGTTATATAAGTGTATTATAGAGGTCGCCATATTACTTAGACAATATGGTTGGAGCTTTATTATGAATACCTACTTTAAATAATTATCTAAAATCATTGGATTACGAGGAAATAGGGTAGGGTGTTAAAAACTTCCCAACTACACATAATTATATGCATTGTCATCAAACTAAAGTTTCCTGAAAGATTAACACAACTATTATTATATCATACTTATTTAAATAATGTATGATAAAGAAAGAATACTGAAATAGTGAAAAAGTACATAACTGAAGTTAATTTCTGTGATTACAAACTACTGTATTATGTATAAATATTTTGTAATCATGTAAATTAACCACGTCTGATGAACTGTTTAGCAATGTGTGTATGTATTTATAATAATGTACCAAGCAATTTAAAAACGTTCACTTCTAGAGCATTTAAGCACAAATTATATAGATGGCTAAATACACAAAATATGTATTCTATTAAAGAATTTCTAGAGACTAAACATGCTCCAGCAATAGTCTAACATTATGTGAGGTAACGCATACCGACAAGTTGGCATGCTATGTATCCTCAGCAAAACATGTGAGCACTAACTTTAATGTAACACCTGTAATACCATGTTTTAATGCAAATAAAATTAATTTGAATGAATTTGAACCAACTGAAAGTTTAAAACGTTAACTTGACTATTATAAGTCATTAATTTGTGGCCCTGGACGACCGAGCGTGGTTGCAAGCCACACTACCCATCCGTTTTAGTGGCCTCGGCGTCCGCAAAATTACCAGTATTAGCTTACCGGCGTTCCTGGCCTCTGTCCACAGCACGGAAAAGTTGAACGAGAAAATTTTAGCCCCCTCTTTGGTTGACTCAGAAGTGCCGTGCTTGACTGATGCAGTAAACGCCTGGAAAGTGGCTTGCCCGGATACAGATCGGCCCTTGAATCCATCTTCCCAGAGGCAGTGGGATGAACCGCTCTGCAGATTGGTACGGAATAATCTTATTAATACGACCACCAATACTGCTGAGCGTGCCCGCCTGCTGGCTGTGGGTGAGTGGGAGTCGGGCCTCTGGCTTCAGGCGCCACCGTCACCCAGCATAGGCACTATGTTGGGTGACACCACCTTCCGGCTCGCTACCTGTCTGCGTCTGGGCGCTCCTTGCGTGGCTCCGCATCGCTGCCAATGCGGTGACGGTGTCGACTGTCGCGGACACCATGGCCTATCCTGCAGTAAGAGCGCAGACCGGATAACACGGCACGCCAGCATCAATGACATAATCCGTCGTGCTCTTGTCACCGCCGGGGTGCCAGCTGTTTTAGAACCCAACGGCTTGGCACGCGACGATGGAAAGAGGCCAGACGGAATGACCATGATGCCTTGGAAGTTAGGCAGGCCTTTGGTGTGGGATACAACATGTGTCGACACCCTTGCGCCATCCCATCTTCCTAGCACGGCGGGCTGTGCTGGGGCGGTTGCTGCGGGTGCGGAAAACCTCAAACGGCGCAAATACTCCAGTCTTATTGGGACTTATATATTCGAGCCGTTTGGGGTTGAAACACTTGGGCCATGAGGTCCGAGTGCCCACTTAGTTTTTCGAAACATCGCCAGGCGGTTGGTCGACTCTACAAGTGACCAGAGGGCTGGCCTATTTTTTGGCTAAAGTATCAAAATTGCCATACAACGTGGCAATGCTGCCAGCCTTTTAGGCACTTTTCCTGTTGACAGCGATGCGGACGAATTTTTTGATGTCCTCTGATTATTTCCTCTCCTTTTTTATATACTAGTACATATTATTCAAAAAGCTAACGAAAATTTTCGAAAAATTTTGAGAGGCTTAGAGGGTTTGGGGGTTAGGGGGTTTTGAGGGGGGGGGGAGCATTCTTTAACAAATTATTTTATTTTTATTTTACTTTATCACAAAAGACAAAACTCGTAATATAACTCCCTTGTGAAATAAAATATGTATACATTACTTGCGCTACATCGCCCTGAAAAAATAAGAAATTTGTAGGTACCATTTTCCCAGTTAGTTATTTTGGAAATTATATCTTTTTCCATTATTCCATAAAGATGTTCAGGTCGGAAACCAATTTATATACATAAATTTGAAATATGTGTAATGTTACCGAAAAAAATTTCTCTTTGCAAGATGAAACTGTCTATTGTTGATTATCTTTTGTTTTTAATTAAAATGATATCAATCGTAATTTAAAAAAAATCGAATTCAATTAATTTATTTTATATCGAAAAGACTGTTTCACCTTGATCCCACATTTTTGCCTTCAAAAAATTATAAATTCGGTGTACAACCCACCAGTGCCCATTGTCCATTCCGTTGTTCCCATCTAAAAATAATCCTATAAATACTTATCACACAATTTATGTACAAAACTGACTATGAAAAGGACCGTTTATCAAAAAAAAAAAAAAATCTTGCATTTATTTCATTAAAATTTTTTTTTGTTCTACCAAAGCATTATGTCCGACGATAGTAATTCTGAGCAGAAGAAAATCGTCTTTCACGAACCAGCCTCTTAATTATTAACAATATGGTCTAAGTACATAGTTATATCCAATATAGTCTAGCTTGGTTAGAAAATAAACTAAAAACTGTCATTAATAAACTGGTCCTCGTCAAAGTCAGTAAAAGATAAAGCCTTTTTACAAAGCAGCAGTAACCTTTTAGTAGTAAACCCAGTCCACCAGCTATTAGTAGGCTTGAAGGTCACATACGGCCTCGAAGTTGTGAACCAAGTCGTAGGCCTGGTCGTGGGCTTCGTCGTAGGCCTGGTCGTGGGCTTCGTCGTAGGCCTCGTCGTAGGCCTCGTCGTAGGCCTCGTCGTAGGCCTAGGGGTGGGCTTCGTAGTGGGCCTCGGTGTGACGTCGTTGCTGACTTCGAATGCCATCTGGTCCGTGAGGTGGGCTATGACTTGCATCGCCACCGGGAGGTAGGAGTCTGAAAGTTGGACCTGCTGTTTTGCTGAGTGTACCTATAGAGGGAAGAAATTGGATTATTTTCTTTGAC
Source organism: Fissipunctia ypsillon (assembly GCA_947568875.1). Taxonomy (NCBI): domain Eukaryota; kingdom Metazoa; phylum Arthropoda; class Insecta; order Lepidoptera; family Noctuidae; genus Fissipunctia; species Fissipunctia ypsillon. Next base: position 20,598,241 of record OX387662.1, read on the forward strand.
TCAAATTCAATGCTAAAAGTACGTTGAGAATCAGCACTTTTTGAACGTCAAAATTACTTAAGACAGTCCCTCAAAACGCCCGCCCTTCATTACTTTTAGTGCTTTAGCTGGGAAGAAGAAGTAGCGCAACAAACTCCCCAGCAGCACGGCTGTCTGTTCAGTTAGAAGAACTTGATTCTATACAATAGTATGCAAAGTAATTAACATTACAAAACAAAGACACACAAAAAATAAATTAGTCACAGTATGTCAGCTAGCACACGCCAATACAGAACCATTTTTAGAAACCATTGTATTGTGATAAGGTTCCTTTACAGCAAATGAAAACTGGGACCAGTTACGTTGTAGTGCACAATGACATCATTTTGCGATAGGCCCTATCTGCGGGTATCCTCATAATTTTATTAGAATACAGTACAGGTGGGCGCTGCCACCTTATGGCACCTAAGTAGGTACATAACAGTAATATTGCATGAGTGAACTCTAATTTTTAATTCGCTAGACTAAAATGACAGCTGCGATCGACCTATTTTTGTCATTTTGACATTTTAGGCATGATAAGTTAAGCCATTTTAGTCTAGCATAAAAAAATCAGAGCTTAGGACTGTTTTAATAACGTACGGAGGTCACTTAGATTGACTGAAAAGCCACACACAGAGAGAGAGAGATACATAGAGAACAAAGGTTGTTTCCGGGCAAATCGAGAATTTGTCAAAAATGTAAAACGAATGTCGGAGAACTGTTTCAGAATCTAATTTACGTGTGGTTTTATGAACGTGAATTATATTTTTGACAAAATTATTTCACAAAAGTTCAATCCTTTATTTAAACAACAAACATTAATTACATACGGTAACTTACGTGTAAAAATAAGTGTGTCCCCAGTAAAAGTGAAATCATTGTGGTGTGCAAAACAATGACATGAACGAAAGTGACATTTAGTGAATAATTCATTACCTCTAACACCCATATATGTATACAGTTTTATGGCAACCGTTAAATCTTCAAGCTGAAATCTAGCTTTTGTTAAAAATACAATTTTGAAATTATTGCTTAGAAAACATGCTTTAAAAAAATTGTGACCTGTGGTGCTATTCTGTAAATTTAGGTGAAGTGAGCGTGATGTGAACTGTCATCGCACCTTACTCTACTAGGGATTGAGCTCACTTCATCTAAGTGCTCGCGGTGTGATGTTTACAGAATAGATCGGCTGTAAATTCAAAATTAGTTTAAATTCAACTTACCTGACTCAGCGAAGATACAGAAAGCACCAGAAAAACCGCGTGCCGAATCATTTTGATATCTGAAACAAAACAAATCAATCATTTTAATTAAAATTTCATATTTTTCGTCAATCCCGCCAATTTCATGTCCTGTCAAAAGTGTATTTATTCATCGCCTGTTTATTTTGTGTGTGGCCAGTGCCATTCAATTTTCAAACAGGTCAAGTAGTAACCGCCATGGAATTAGTAAGTATTACAAATAACAACAAAAGGAAAAGCAAAGGGAGTACATATGTAAGGATCGTAGCAGGTAGCGTTCTATAGTTTCTGCCTACCCCCATGGGAAGAAGGCGTGAGTTTATGCTTAAGTCACCTGCATTATCAAGGAGGTTTCAGATGCTTTTTGACAAAGTAGAAAAGGCTAATTAATGAGCCTTTAATTTAACCAAAACTGCCCAATTAGCATCAATGCTTCTTCTCACCAAGAGAAATAGATCTGATATACCTACCAACTGCCTGTAACTCTTTCATAACGTAAAGAAAGAAAAATATTTATTTGGCAACAGCTCGTGAAACACACGACTCACGGCTGCACCAGAAAGGTCCATTTCAGCATTAATGCCAGACAGATGCTGTCTGACGCTGGTTTTCTAAAAGATCAAGTGACGGATAAGTAAAAAACAGTTTCAACATACCTAGTATATGGTAACACTATTAGTACACACAAATCATTATTTTAACCTACTTTTCCAGACACACTCCTTTCTTAAAAGTCCGAACCCTAAATCTTCACCTTGGCAGAGTTAACCTGCACTTGTGCCACATTGTACTTGTACAAGGAGCTCGTAAAGCTTCGCCCGTAAACTTTATAACCCGTAAAAAAGACGTAAAAATCAGACAACGTCTAAGTGAGAGTTAGGAGGACTCACATTTGTTGTTCGGATATGTTATGGGTGTCTTTGGGAAATATTTAGTTTTTGTTAGTGTTTTGCTGTATCTTGGTAATTGTTATCATGGGTTTCCTAATACAGTTTAATATCAAGCTTCGCTTTGGATCTAAAATAATCAAAACAAAATCAGTAAAACATATTTATTTCAGAATCAAATAAATTCTATTCGAATTTACTATTTTTTTTTAAAATAAATAGTGACGTTTCGGGTCCTACAAAACGTCTCTATTTCAAGCAATTAGTATTTATTCTGAACAACTTCATTAATAATATACTCCATTTAATTTCTCATTGAAGTCATCTTGTCCTTATAAAATCAGGTGGACAAGGACCGATGATCTATCAATACGCCTCATTTATTTTCACATAATTGTGCAAATCCCTAAAGATTGCAAAGGTCTAAAGGTTTTGAATTGGCCATGTTCTCGCTAATTACCATGGGACCAATTACAGGAATCTTTCAAGATTTTCCTTAGATCGTAAGCCAAAGTCCTGTACAAACTCAAGTTGCTTTGTTTTCCCAAATCGTAGAATTTTCTGTTGAAGCAGCGTTTATTCGGTTCTTTCAAAATCATTAGTCTTTCAATAAGCTATCAATTTTCATGTCGAGTCATCACAATGATCTTTATTTTCGTCACGATAACGTTGCTATTGGGTTGCTGCTGTCAGAGATAAAATATCTGTGAGGACTGTAGACTGTAGGTATATAGCACTACATTTTGTTGCAACAAAAAAGCTACACACACACTACACGCTAGGTACCATAAATTTCTCCATAGATGCACTGAATGAGTTATTCTTTCAAATTATTATAAAAATGGTATTATTTGCCCTGCACGTCTGAGTCGCCACCAGCGTCCGTGGGACAAGCTCCGAACAACCCTAATGTGATGAAACAGAACACATGTAATGTTGCCCTTTATTTGTACGCAGTTAACTCAGGTTTCATGTTTATATCGTTACAGGGTAAGTTCCTCATAATATGGAGAATATTTAGGTCCTTTCTGCCAGAGGCCAACATCTTAATGACTTGTTTGCCAAAGGAAAAACATCGTAACTTGGCCAAATTATTTCGATTTAGTTGCCTTTATTCAAACGAGGAGGAGGAGCTCGTGGCTAAATAATAACAGCCGCACGGGTCGATCGATGGTTAAAGTCGGTTCCTGGATGAGTGAACACCCATTACATATCAAGATCCCTCCCTGCCTCGGAAAGCACGTTAAGCCGTTGGTCCCCATTATCATTCGTAGATTTTTGACAGGCATTACGGGTAGTTAGAAGCCCAAAAGTCTGACAACCAGGGTCCTGTTACCCAGTAACTGGGTTGTGGAGGTCAGATAGGCAGTCACTCCATATAAAATACTGGTATTCAGCTGCATTCGGTTAAACTGGAAGCCAAGCCCAACACAGTTAGGAAAAGGCTAGGCAGACTGAGTTGTCTTTATGCAAACTTCATCACCCCGTTTGACCTGCTCAGGCGAGGTGTAGAAACCTCAAAAGAATCTATCTACGAAGATACAGAACGTACTCGGGCCTTAGAATGACTAATAGAACTTTGGAAAGAGACTACCGCACCATTCTATACCATCTCATGCCTATTAACACTGTTGTTTGAAAACATTGTAACAAGCGTATTATTTTTAAAATAGTAACCGTGGAGTTTCTTGCCGATTTTTCTCCATGGGAAACGACCAATGGGAACCGTGCACCTAGCTTCTGATGTTTCATAAGTGCCCATGAAGGTTTATATTGTGAAATAAAATATTTAGATTTTTGATTTTACGAGTGACAAAATCGACGCTCTAATAAAGCCAAAGATTTTTTTTTAAATAGGTAGTCCATATTAAATTACTGGTATTCAGCTGCATCCGGTTAGACTGGAAACCGACTCCAACATAGTTGGTAAAAGGCTAGGCAGATGATGATAATAAAGAATTCTCGGTGTTTTGTTAGGTCGTAAAAACCGCGTGAAACTGGGGCGGTAATAAACAAGCTCGTTGTAGTCAGAATTTTTTTATTTTGTAATGAACCTGGGTCATGAATTATTTAGGAAAACAACAATAAGTAAAGCCAAGAATGTCTTTGATTTCAAATCAGCAGACAGGAATTCCGCACAAAGTACGGCCTTATTGTGGGTCATAGTCTAAAACAAGTTTGTGTATAAACAAGGCTGTATCTAGCGATTCCTGTGCCGACCGTTAGCTAGATCCGGTTCTGTGGTGAAGTGGGCCAGTCCTTGTAAATGTCAATAAAGTACAATGTAGCTTGTTTCCGATAGCGTTTACGGTAATCTGAATTTTCTTGGGAAATAATCCCTAAATTAAATATTGTAAGTTTTAAGTTGTGTATTTTTAAACTTTTTTTTTACAGATTATTGCGGTTAATCATGCTAAATTAAGTTTAGTTTTAGACATAATAAATAAGTTTGTTTATTATTTTGTAAAATCAACATATTAAGCAGGCTGTTGTTTGTTAGATCGATAGGTATTTAACTAACAAACAACAGTCTGTTTTATATAAAACACATAACATAATATCACGCCTTGTTTCTCCGAAGGCTTGGACAGAGATGAACCTAGTACACCCACATTTCGCCAGTATGTTTAAGTCCCATGTAATAGGGGGCGAGCTTATTGCCATCAACCAGGCACTAATCCCGACTCCGGGCTGCTACTGAGAAATTCCAGATGGACAAACCCAATAACACTTTACCCGACCCGGGAATCGAACCCAGGACCTCATGCTCAGCAGTAGCGCTTGCGACCACTAGACCGACGAGGCAGTACTAACATACATATAGGTAAGTAACTGTACATAACTCAATCAGCCTATATTGTCCCCACTGCTGGGACACAGGCCTCCTCTCTGTGAGAGGGAGTGGGCCGTAATCCAGGACGCGGACACAGTGCGGGCTGGCTGTTGTTTTCCATCAACGTGTCAGGTTTTTAACCTTACAATCTGTCTAGCCTTTTCCTAACTATGTTGGGGTCGGCTTCCAGTCTAACCGGAAGCAGCTAAATTCAGTAATTTACATGGAGCGACTGCCTATCTGACCTCCACAACCCAGTTACTGGGTAACACGATACTCCTTGGTAAGAGTGGTTATCAAAGTGTTGGGTGTCTAACTAGTCGTACTGTCAAAGATCTACGAACTACAGCCGGGACCAACGGAGGCACAGAGGGGTCTCGATATGTAATGGATGGTCACCCATCCACGAACAACCGTGGCAAGCGTAGCTTAACCTTCGATCGCCCCGTGCGGCTGTTATTATTGAGCCACGAGCGATATACAAATATTTTTCATAATGTAAACTAATTGTTAAGTAAACCTGTCAATCATAAGCGCTTTACTTATGTAACGCGATTCAAGCAATATTAATTTGACGACGACTAATTAGCTTAGAAAAGGGGCGTAAACCACGGATAGTTAAGTTATGTTTTAAGAGCTGTGGATTTTGTAATAAATAAATAAATAGTTACTTTTATTGTACCTATCAACAAAATCAATCTGAACACTATATACCAATAACATACATACGAAACTGAATCGTAGAAATGGCTTAATGTTAGTTGTTTATAGGTAGTAATGAGCTGGTAAATATTTCCTGACTTATCGTCCTTATTCCCTTTGTAATAAGGAACGTTCGCCTACGTATATAGACCAGTATTCTAGCATAAATATGTTAAGCTTTCAAGAGATGATCGCAACTAGCTATCAGACATGGATTACCTATGCATCAATCTGTATATGCCTTATGTATGTACCTGTGTATTTATTGTGTTATATAATAAACTCAGCTCAATAAGTATTATGATCTGTTTTTGAGATGTGTTTAATAAATGTCACATTAAAAATGTGATTTTAATAATTACCTATTTAATTAGTATTATTTATTAGTTCGCCAATTGATTACATTTTTCAAAGAAGCATCTTTACATTTAAAAATTTTAAAAATTTGGTTCTGTGTGATCGAGAGAGGTATCAAAATGCGATAGCCCTCTTAAAATGCAAGTAATTAACAGTCGTTAATGAAACCTCCTTCAATTTAAAAAGTAAAAGTAGGTACATAAACCCTTCACATCTTCCTTGATACTTCCACATATTACCTAAACTAATTGCTGGGTCGTTGACAGTTTTATGGCCTTTTATAATTCAAGATGACGGCGGTAAATGCAGACCAATTTACCAGGGACCCCTAATTACAGACGCCAGATGGCCATATTAAGAATTTTCCTGTCCCAAAATAAAATTCCGAATCATTTCAATTAAGAATAAATATTTATTTCAATTTCGTTGCCGAAATGCCGGACTCCGATTATTAATTAATTTTATGCCAGGACTGATAATTTCGTTTTGTGGAATACTGTTGGTACGAAACTTATTTAATTTTGCTTTTAATGAAGCTTTTAAGGCTGTGTTATGCAAAATTGTTTTAATTTGACAAATAATTATGTTGCCACCCCGAAATGTGTTGTGAATTTTTGGTTATAATCATGTGTAGTATTTTTCGTTCAGGTCTTCCTACTTTTTACCGACTTCAAAAAAGTAGGAGGTTCTATGTTTGACTGTTTGTATTTTTTAATGTATTTTCATCGATATTTTCGTCAATGGTGGATCGATTTAGAGGTGTTTTGAAAGGGTAAGGTTGTCTCCTATAAATATGGTCAACTTCTTGTGGGTGGTTTTTGAGTTAGTTTCAATAATACGTATTTAATCCACTTTGTGTGGGTTGATTATGGTATGAAATAAAATGAAATTTACCTGGTTGATTTGATTAAAAGTTCCTTTCAGTGTAAGTGATCGTGTCGGTATCTTTGTATTTTCGGTTTTGCTTCCGACTTCCGACATATTACCTACCTACAAAGATTAGAGATAATGTATGGAAGAAGAAATGCTGCACCGACTACAAATAAAGCATCCTTCAAACAGTCGCGACATGCGGTTTCCTTGTGTCGCGTCGCGTGTCGTGCCTGTTTGCAGGAGCCTTTGTTGGGATAAAGGCAAGACACTGACGATGATTATATTTAAACACTAATAATACTCGTAGATAGATAGATAGATATACTCTTTACTATGCACACCATAAATATTACAGATATAAAATAGAAATTTCACAAGGGGTGACACAATGAGCGGCCTTATCGCTAAGAGCGATCTGTTAATCACAACCTTTGGATGAATTAACCCTTAGACCACCCCATGGATGATACAGAATCTGCCGAGCGTATGTTTAATCAGCACCCTGTGGATATTGCCTAAGCAATAAAACATACTGTATAAGCCCTCATAGACATTCCATGTTAGAAATACTAATATTATTTGGTTAATAGTTGTTTTACTACATAGATAGTTGAATTTTGTTGATCGTGAATAAACTCGAAAGTGCTTAAGGGTTAAGAGAAAAAGGAGAGAAAAAAAAAAAAGAAATAAAAAATAAAATAATAAAGATCTTTATGACTAAACTAAGTATCGTTTTTGTTTTGCCTTAGTTTAATATACACACATAAACTCACGCCTTTCCCCATGGGAGTAGGAGAAACTACAGGAGTTTAATATCTGGATAAATAAATTATGGAGTACTTTTTGCCTCCTCAATGAAAGAGGTTGGGTTGTGTGGGTTAGATCGCAAGCTTTCCGACTTCCTTTGTGAATTACGGGTCTTCTGCTGAACCTAAAGATTAGAAGCGTTCCCCAATTTAGCGGAAAAACATTAGGTATATACCAAATATCTGTCTGTTTAGCTAAGCTTGTATTTTGTCAATGCAAAATACTAAGCTAAAGCAGACGGATTTGATTTTTAATAATGACTTAAGAGCGTTTACGACGTACGGCATTTCATACAAACTTTCAAGTCCTTGTTTTTCGAAATGAATGAACTGATTTTAATGAAACTTCATACGGATAAGCAGGATACATAAGTCTAAAAAGCTAGATATGAACACTTTCGAAATATCTTATTTAAAAAAGATAATTGGAAATCTCTGTTTCTATGGAAAATTTAAAATCGGTCGAATTCAGCTGTAACACTATTTTTCGAAAATGTTCTTAACTAACTTTGACTGCCTCGTCGGTCTAGTGGTCGCAAGCGCTACTGCTGAGCATGAGGTCCTGGGTTCGATTCCCAGGTCGGGCAAAGTGTATCTGAAATTTCTCAGTAGCAGCCCGGCGTTTGGATTTTTGCCCGATAGATGGCAATAGGCTCGGCCCCTATTACATGGGACTTAAACATAACTGGCGAAATTTGGGTGTACTATAGGTACACCTCTGCCTAACCCTTCGGGGAAACAAGGCGTGATGTTATGTTATGTTAGATACAAAAAAAGTGAAGGAAATCTTAGTAAAATGCAAAAGCTTACGTCTTTCTTTTATATTTTCCTAGTGTGAGGTGTTTCTTCATCGCTAGTCACAGAATAATCACAAATAAACTAGAAAAAGTCAAAGCGCTACTTGGTTGGGAAAACCTAAAGCCTCGTGGTCGGAATGAACCAAATTTTAACAGATTTTTTAAAAGAAGTCTCTCAAGTGTTTTAATAGTTCACACAATCACACATTTTTAAACGTGACTGTTTCGTGGCAATAAGCTCGCCCCCTATTACATGGGACCTAAACATAACTGGCGAAATGTGTGTGTACTATAGGTATACCTCTGTCTAACCCTTTGGGAAATACAGGCTTGATGTTATGTTATATTGGTACATACATATAATTGTACATACCATCATAACACAAATCCTGACTCAAACAAGCGAAAGTCTCATTAGAATTCGTACAGCACTTTAAAAGAATGTGCAAAGAATAGAATTCTACTTCTTTGCCAATATTACATTTAGTTGAACAATACTTATTTACATAACGTTCCTACTTTCTTTCCGTATGTCTAAGCATCAGCATAGATCTAAATTGTTTAAATTTTTAAAGGAGACTTCTTAAGACTTATATACTTAGTGCCAATTTCACCAAATACATTCCTGATGGAAAAACTCAATAACACTGTGCCCGACGTCGGAATCGAACCCAGGACCTCATGGATGCTGCAGCAGTAGCGCTTGCGACCACTAGACCAACGAGGCAAAACTGGAACACCATTGCATGAAATTGTCTGCCAAATAAGTAACCGGAATTGATGGAACAGAACCTCGAAAGTTTATAGTTTTTATCTTATGATTCCAGCCCTTGTGAGTCCGGTCCTCCTGTCTGCTTAAAATAACTAATTGCGATCATCAGTCCTGCAATAAACAATTCTTAATTTTTTCGGTGACTGAAAAGTTGTGTGGAAACCAGGATATACAGGGTAATTTTTTTATCATTCCCCAAATTATCACAGGGTGTTCTATCCATGAATACGAACAACTTTCACTACGGGACCAACTCTAAAATTTTATCACGAAAAAAATTAAGCTGTTTCATACATTTTGGCCTAGTAGTTATTGAACTTTTGTATGAAGTAGCAGATTTTTGTCGTGATTTCAGAGTTGGTTCCAGAGTGAAACTTGTTCATAATAGGTAGAACATTTGGGCAGTGATACAAAAATTGCCCTGTGTAGGCATTCGATGCGGAGGAATGAGCAAAATGTGAGGAAAGTTTTGGGTATGAATGTGGATAGTTAGAAGAATAGAGAAGGACCAAAGAAACGATGGATGGACTATAAAAGATGACATGGCTAGAAAGGGCGTGACTACCCAGATGACGACTAATAGAGAAGTGTGGAAGAAAAGACATGTTGTGCTGACCGCAGATAAATTGGGATAAGGGCAGGGGATGATGATGATGAATCCTTCTCAATAACCGTTTGTAAATGCCCATGTTTAGACAACTTTACTGTCAAAATATACCCTTTTAGAATCCTATTAATGTGTACAGTGAACAAAAACGTGTACGTTCTTTAAAACGGCTTTGTTAAACCTAAGTTGAGATCTTTATCTAAATGAATTAAAACTCCGCATGGCCATGCCAAACATACAAACGCATAAAATTAGCACGATCTTTGTCAGTCATTGTAAAACCGTTAGATATTCTAATTCACACAACTAACCTAAACGAAAACGTAAACAAAAACGCGATGAATCATGCAAAAAACTTGATTCATAATATTCTATTAACATTAGAAAGATTTATAATCATTAGCATATATTACCATAAATCAATAAATGCAAAGCACTAATCAATTTAACGTTTTACTGTATTCACAACAAAAAGCCCAATAAAAAAATAATTTATCAAAAAACAAAAAAAAAAACATACAAACCTTTTTATACACAAAAATTCACTCAAAAATTTCGAAAATGGAAGGTTCGCGCGTGCGTCTTGTGCCGGCGCAACTCCGCACTGCGCAGCATCCCCGGCTACTGACCCCGCCCCGATCACTGTATGTATACAGAGTTGATGATACCGATCACGTCGATCATTAACAACCTGTTTTTATGAGAGTTTACAAAGATTTTTTTGGTAGATTACTTGGCATGCTTATAAGGTTCTTCTTTGGTAGGTAGGAACTTCTGACGAGTTCAAATGTTTAAATGTAAAGCATATGGACTATTCATTTTGATCAGGGAATGGTACTATTTAGCAGATAATCCAAAAACTAAATATAATTTGATTAATTTATAATTATGGCAGTTAAGTTAACCAGAGCTAATCCGGAGGTGGTGGAGCAGGCAATAAATAGGATGACCTATTGTTGCAATAAAAACTGATTCAGCATGTATTATTTAAACTTACAATAACCCATACATATTATCAGTTTATTCAGCACAAAGATCTATACTTGTTGCAGTACTTACTGGGCTTTTAGCTTTTATATTTCCATCTTCACTATTATTACCAAATCATAAAAGTAACCCCACAATAGCATCATCTACATTTAAACTTGCGGTGGTATTAACCACTCTATAACCAATGAAGCATGAACAGTTGGTCAGTTCATCGACCAAGTATTAGCATACAGGTAAAATTTAGTCGTCTTACACTTTAGAGGCACACAGATTAGCGAGAAATATCTTAAGACTGACCAATCTTTTGTTGTATTTATTAGGTAGGTAAGGTTAAAAACCTAAAGGTGGGGCTCGTGGCTTAATAAAAACAGCCGCACGGGGCGATCGAAGGTTAAGCTACGCTTGCCACGGTTGTTCGTGGATGGGTGACCATCCATTACATATCGAGACCCCTCTGTGCCTCCGTTGGTCCCGGCTGTAGTTCGTAGATCTTTGACAGTACGAGTAGTTAGACACCCAACACTTTGATAACCACTCTTACCAAGGAGTATCGTGTTACCCAGTAACTGGGTTGTGGAGGTCAGATAGGCAGTCGCTCCATGTAAACTACTGGATTTAGCTGCTTCCGGTTAGACTGGAAGCCGACCCCAACATAGTTAGGAAAAGGCTAGACAGATTGTAAGGTTAAAAACCTGACACGTTGATGGAAAACAACAGCCAGCCCGCACTGTGTCCGCGTCCTGGATTACGGCCCACTCCCTCTCACAGAGAGGAGGCCTGTGTCCCAGCAGTGGGGACAATATAGGCTGATTGAGTTATGTACAGTTACTTACCTATATGTATGTTAGTACTGCCTCGTCGGTCTAGTGGTCGCAAGCGCTACTGCTGAGCATGAGGTCCTGGGTTCGATTCCCGGGTCAGGCAAAGTTTTATTGGATTTTTCCATCTGGACTTTCTCAGTAGCAGCCCGGATTTAGGATTTGTGCCCGGTTGATGGCAACAGGCTCGCCCCGTATTACATGGACTTAACGTAACTGGCGAAATGTGGGTGTACTATAGGAACACCTCTGCCTAACCCATCGGGGAATACAGGCGTGATGTTATGTATATTAAATATTATGTTAGTCCAGCCTCAAATAATTTCCTTCAGATTAGTATTACCCACAAAACCTAGAAACTTAAACCTATCAATACTGAGAAGAGTTTAATATGCCATTAACCCTAATAAGTCCTAAACCTCGTGTTATCAGGCAGTTTAATCGTGACACACTTTAAATCTATATTTAATCATTTTTGTATATTATATTAATTTGTAATCGTAGTAATAATTATTATATAATTTTGTATCAGCCCATGTAGGTATCCTACTTTGGGTGTTCTTTGCTATTTTCTACATTTGATGATCTACTGCTTACTAGATTGTACGGGCTATATGAGGATGGCATGTCGTGATCTAAATATTAGTAGCTACACAGCATAGTTGGTAATGCAGCTTATTGCCCAGGATGAGGCCTTCTAAATATCCACCCATACATAACTTCCCTCAATTCAATGCTAAATCATTTAGGTGCTCCTTTATGTCATTACATTATGCATTTAAACATGGAGTATCTTTGAAAGCAGCCCTTTTAAGTTTGCCATAATAAGTAGGCTTACCTAGATTTGCTGCATCATCACTTAATCTCAGATTTTCTCCTTTAACATAAATTACTCAGACTTTCCAGTTCAAGATCATTGTATCGAGATCGCAAGCCCGCATAGTAAACTTGACTAACGCTATGTAATTAGAAAGTTTGTAATTACATACTCCCGTATGGGACATTATTGTGTAATAGATACGGATTTGTGTCATCTATTATTTAGCCTAATGGTGGTCTTCTGTTGGATACTGGTAACTTAGATTCCATTTTTGTCATAGAAAGGGAAACATACCTCATGCCTAAATAAACTCACGCCTTCTTCCCATGGGGGTAGGCAGAAACTACAGAACGCCACCTGCTACGATCCTTACATACTCGTTTTGCCTCGTTTATGTTCATACATCTGGTCATACACGCACGCCGGTTGCGAGTACTACGCACCTGACCTTTCTGAAGAACATCACCAATAACATGGCATAGTTGTGTGGGGAAACTCTTCAGAAATAGATCGAATTTTCATTGCTCAAAAAAAGTGTTTTCGCGCAATTTTTAACATGGAGTGGTCTGATTCGTGTAGGCCAATATTTAAATCACATAACCTTTTGACTGTACCCTGCATATGTATCTTTGAAATTGCCAAGTTCCTAAGATCCAATATTGAGTTATTTGAACGAAGGGATAATATTAATAAGAGGAAAGCTGCACATTTGGATTTTGAGATACCTGTTCCTAAGTTGCAATTCTTCCGAAAGAGCTGTATTTACATGGCTCCCTTAATCTACAATGCTTTGCCGAAGTCAATTACCCAACTACCCTTCAAAAAGTGTTGTTCGGCATTACGGAATTGGTTGTTGCAGGAATGTTTTTATTCAATTCACGAGTTTTTTGTAAAATGTCCCTGTAAATTCTATTCTCTTGATCTGGCATCCAAATATAAGCATAAGTAATTATTTAAGTTAATGGTATTGTATTATGTCGAAATTATTGTTTAATTTTATAATATGGTGAAAATAGAAGAATGTGCAATATATCAAAATAATATAATAATTAAAATAATTTCCATGGCCGTATCTCTACGTTGACGTCGTGGTGGGGCTTGCGCGCTTCGAACTCTAGGTCTGTGCCGGTAGAGGTTACTTTGCCGGAACAGGTCTAGGGTGAGGAGCCAGACCAAGAGAGATACAGAAACCCGCAGGGCAGCATGTGGCGAGCTGCTGGGCAGTAGCGACCCCACGTACCCTATCTCCCGGGAGAAGTTATGTTCCTCATCTCTGGCTTGCCTTTATTGGCCGGCTGGAGTGAACACTGACGAGAACTGACCTCCCACCTCATTCTTGCCTTTATTGGCTGGCTTGAGTAGAGATTCGCAAGAGCAAACGTGCTCGGAGGAAGGAAGTAGTCCAGTAAGATGCTGGTAGGGATCTTGACCGTACTTCCGGGATTGTCCTGATAGCCGTGGAATACCTCTCCACTCCTCTTAAGCACCTCAAGACATGTTGCCCCCTTGTCGCTACGACACTATGTGCTAGCGACCGTTTCCGGGGGCCCATTGTTGAGTGTGCAAGTCACCCCCTGCCATTTTATCCGTGTATTGTATTTATCACACATTGGTCAGGCAGGGGCCATAGTCCTTCCATAGTTTTAGATAACCAGTCCACTTTAGCCATCCAAACCCATAGCCCAATTTTTTTTTGTCTCCATATTCTGCAATAGTCCTACACCATCCGGGGGTTGTCCTTGGGTGCACTTGCATAGTACGCACAGGGATAATCGTCGGTTAGTGCCTCATTTCCATTGAAAGCGTCTAACGGGCCTCTGCGAGTTGGCTTCGGCCCCTCATATGCCTTCTAAAGGTCCGGGACCCTGGGGTCCCGAGAAATATCAAAAAAAAAAAAAAATTATAATTTAAAAATTAATGTAATGTAACTAATGTTTAAAAGAATGTATATAAATAGTGTTAATTGTAATTTTATGTATATTACTTTTACATACCGTTAAAACGGTGAGACATGCAGCTCCATGCATTTTATGTAACACCTGTAATTTACCATGTTTCTGGCAAATAAATAAATAAATAAGATCACTATACGTCCTTCTAAGGCATCCCCTTCCAGCGTTTCCACACACATCTGCCTTGTTAGTTCTAGTACCATATGTTAGTCGCCTTTTGTTCATCCTCTCAACATGACCAAACCATTTAAGCATACCTGCCCTTTATGTGGATATTGAAGCTTTTTTATTATCTTTTTATTTATTGTAATATACACAAAGAATACGGTACGGAATATCCTCATTAATTCGACCATCAATACTGCTGAGCGTGCCCGCCTGCTGGCTGTGGGGGAGTGGGAGTCGGGCCTCTGGCTTCAGGCGTTACCGTCACCCAACAAAGGCACTATGCTGGGTGACACCACTTTCCGGCTCGCTACAAGTCTGCATCTGGGCGCTCCTTTTTAACTCATTTTTAAACTTACTCTTTTTTGTCATTAACGGTATAAAGGATTAATATATTGCACCTCATTATCAAAAGGGACTGTAAGGAAACAACATACGAATGCTGCCCAAATTGAAATAGCATCTATACCAAAGACACACAACTTCTTTATCAACTCTAAAGTAATTTCTACAACATACCCACACAACACAATAGCACAACTATCGCATCGGTCGATAACGTTTACTTGCATTTCTAGGACAGAGTAAGAAATTGCTTTAAAGAAAATACGTAAAACGGGTTTCCTAGACCATATAAACGTTAGTCGATAAAATCAGCAGTTGATACTAGGTGTTTGACCAATAAACACACACATACATACATACACTCACGCTTTCTTCCCATGGGGGTAGGCAGAAACTATAGAACGCCACCTGCTACGACCAAAATATTATGACAATATTCTTTTCAATAACCCGAAATTTATCATTACGCCGGTATTGTCCAAAGGTAAGGACCGGTAGGATCCAATAAAACTTTGCGCAGCCTGGGAGTCGAACCCAGCACCAGGCTCCACAAACCGGGGATCGAATTTAGGGCCAACGGTGGTACTAACGAGCACTAGGCGAATGAGGCTGTCGACGCCATTATTAGCATTTCCTAAGATAGGGGAAACAAACAACACTGAAGCTGTAACTATTTCAGCAATCGCTTACCGTTACAGAGATAGTCTGTAACAGACAGACTTACAGATATCGTAGGCCTAACAAATGGCTCTAGTTGGCACGTTTTGTGTTCGGAGCCCTAACATTCAAGATTAGAACTTATTTAACGGATAGACTATCTGTCTAGCCAGTTCATCGTTATATTGTGTTAATATAGGCGTAAGAAAACATTTAAAGAGTTATAGAGGTACCTAATATGAGAAATTTAAATCAATGGCATCCTTCTCAGGGGGTGAAAATACCGATGAATATAAAATAATGGGACAAATATGGAATAAAAAAACTGCAGTTTAAATTAAAATGCAATACTTTCATAAAATGTATTAAATAGTTGGTGTATTTTCGCAGTACCCACACCAAAAGTTGTCCATATTGAAAAGTACACGTACTTTTTACCAAAGGAAGAATGCCGATGATTTCAGTCACACCCACTAGTCATTTCATTCTGTGTGACATTTTTCATTGTTTTATGTTTCACTAGTTTTTGCCCGCGGCTTCGCCCGCGTGGAGGACGGAAATTACCCTATGGGAACGTAATACCGGGATAAAAAGTATTGCATAACCTAACCTGAATCATGGTCTACCTTTGTACCAAATTTCATCTAAATCCGTTCAGCCGTTTTTGCATGATTGAGTAACAAACAGTCAAACATACAAACTTTCGTATTTATAATATAATATTAGTAGCATTTTTTATCCGTTCTAGGTCCTCGTTTAATTTAACTCACATTTCAATAGCATATTCTCCGTTTTATAATGACAATACCTCGGAAAATAGCGATGCTTCCATTTAAATACCGCGTACTAAGTATTAAATATAAATATTCATTCTCAGTCTTCAAGAACTAGTCCACGGAATTTAATTTCATAATGTTCTTTATTCTACTTTGACAACTACTAAACTTCAGAAATTAAATTATTTATTCTGAAACTTGGACTTTTAAATGAATACACGCCAGCTAGATAAAGCTAACTTTTGCAAACTAGTTGGAATCTTTTTTCTTAACCATAACAAAGATATTAAGGAAATTCTCAATATAAGTTTTGAGGGTGTTTGAAAAGATTAATACATTTTATTTTAGCCTTTATTTATTTATTTAACAGTTTATGTACACGCATATATATAAACAGGAAAAGAGAAAAGAAAAAAGGAATTCAAATTCAAAATGTTTATTGCTCAACACAGTACATCATCATATAAATATCATATAGGTATACATTAGGAAAAGAGAAAAAGAGTAGGAAAGGAGTATGTAAGGCTCGTAGCAGGCGGCGTTCTGTAGTTTCTGCCTACCCCCATGGGAAGAGGGTATGAGTTTATGTATGCATGTATACACAAACAGACAAGAAGAAAGGAACAGAAAAACACGTACAAAGATGATGCTTATTTCTTAAGAAATCTCTTCCAGCATACCTGCGGTTAAATAAATAAAATTGAAATCTCTGTTTGTAATATCAAAATAACAACTTTTTACTAAATGCATATGAACGTATATACGGTACTTATAACAAAAAAGCATTTTTTTTAAATATTTTTCTGTCTGTCTGTTTGTTCCGGCTAATGTCCGAACTGGCTTGACTAATTTTGACGGGACTTTCACTGGCAGATAGCTGATGTTACGGGGAGTAACTTAGGATACTTTTATTTTAGAAAAATAATTAGGGTTCCGCGCAAACAAATTAAAACCCATGAAATTGTGAACAAAAATCGGATTCGAAAAATTCTTTTTACATTTGGTAACCCACTTCTCGAGGATAGTTATAGGGCTACTTAGCATCACGTTACGACCCTTAGGAGCCGAGCAAAAGTCAGAAAGAACACTAAGCGAAAACGAAGTATTGTAAAAGCGCGAGCGGACGATGCAACGCGACGGGTCGGGAGACGAAGGAGTTTTATTAAAATGTGGCTCTTATTTTAATATTTGTGTATCTTACGACTTTCACGCGAATGAAGTCGCGGGGCACAGCTAGTAGATAAATAAAAAGAAATGAGAAGATGGATTAAAAACGAGACTTAGAGACCGTGTGCAAGAGTAGAAGATAAAATAAAATACATAAACCAAAAAACTATACATTTGATATTTAGATAAAACAAGGGGCTTGTGGCTAAGAAATAACAGCCGCACGGGTCGATCCATCAGGTTAAGCTACGCTTGCTGCGGTTGGTTTGTGGATGGGTGACCATCTTTACATACTAAGACCTCTCCGTACCTCGGAAAGCACGTTAAGCCGTTGGTCCCGGCTGTCATTCGTGGATCTTTGACAGTCGTTACGGGCCGTCGGAAGCCCAAAGTATTACAACTAGTCTTACCAAGGGGTATCGTATTACCCAGCAACTGGGTTGTGGAGGTCAGACAGGCAGTCGCTCCATGTAAAATAGAAGAAAGAAAGAAAGAAAGAAAGAAAAATAGGTTTATTTGTCACAGAAACACGTGCATACAAAACGATAAGAATAATCAGAAAAATAAAACAAAATAGAATCACATTATAATCACGAGCTCAAATCAGAAATACTTGTATTTAGCTGCAGCCGGTTAGACTGGAAGTCGACCCGAGCAAACTTGGGAAAAGGCTAGGCAGATGATAACTTAAATAAAACAAGCAATATACTTACATATTTCTAAATAAAATAAATATCACTAAAATATAAATACAACGTAAAAAAAAATACATACGCAACTGTGACAACGTGAAAAGATGGTGTTCTTTCAATCTTCTTGTAAAAACTGCAACAGTTTAACTATATCATTTCGCTTATTACAGATTACAAAAAGATTTATTTTCATGGGCAATAATTAAAACAAAAGAAAACTATCAACAAACAATCAATATAATAACAAAACTTACACGTCATGCTAATGTTACTTAGTTTTGTCTACATTTTGAACACGATTGCTTATGCCACGGCTCTCATGATCAACAGCTCTCTCAAATCTCTCCCCATGCTCATGCACATCTTGATGTTTATGGAAAAAGCTGTGGAAACCATTAACGATGCCTCTTTGAAAACTATGTATATATTCCTTTATGCCTTTGAAAAGTCCATCAATTTTGTGCTCATGTACTTTATGCTCTGTATCATCAAATTCTGCGTTGATGTGCAGTATGCTTAGACGATTCTTTTTTGTTTTTATATTAGCTTCTGTGACTTTATCTGCGTCTGTTTTGTTGGTAGGTTTAGCAAGATTGAGTATAGGTGGTCTATGAGTGTAATTAGTAACTATAGGTCCAGCTGGTGTTCTATCATCAGGTATATCGACAACGTTTTCAATTACTTCATAAGTACCGTACGGTGGGTAAGAATTTACTATTTGAGAATTTTGTGTTTCCATTCCTTCCTTATCTGTAATGGGTTTCTTAGTTGCTGTTCCATTTTTATCTTGATCCTTAATTAATGGTACTACAGTGATGCTATTTGTACCGTTTGTTTTATTTTCTTTAATATTTATACGTTGTGCTGCGCCACCTGGAGAATCATTTAAACTATCTGTAACCAGTTTTCTGGTGTTTCTGTGATTATAATTTATATAGTTTGATGAGGCTTTATATTGTGAGGTAGTCTGGTAATCGCCTGCTACGATTTTCGTTATGAAAACCTGTGAGGATGAAAATTTAATTTAATTATTTTATTGGTCACCTTACTTTATGACCTGGATTGTGGAGCAAGAGGCATTAAAAAAATATTATTAATGTAATTAATGACAAAATAGATTTCCTACACTGGATTATTCAAAAATCAGAAACGATATACGTCTAAACTTATATTCGGAACATAAGTGATGTTACTGTATCATTAATCCTTTGATTACTAAGGTGAATAACATTATGAGATCGTTCAAGAGGTATAATAACTTTTAAAGTATGCTCCGAGACAGATCTATACAACTCACGATTTGATTTTTTTTTTCAGATGAAGTGTTACGAAGTTACGATCTTTAATGTCATCATAACTTATACAAGCATACTGTAAATACTTATAACTGTATTGGATAGACAGAATGTACGTTTAGTTTTCTTCACTAATATGTGAAGAAAACTAAAACTAAACCTATAACAGTAGGAATATTATTATTAACTTCAGCAAAGATGTTTGTCACTTTACAATCATTATTTTGTTTTTTAGCTTAAATAAAATCCAACTCCTATTCGCATTGATAGGGGAGGAAAGGAATTGCGGGATGTTTGAAAGAGTTACCGTGGCCCCGGCACAGGAAACAGAAGGAACACGGGTGGGTTTTAGTCAGTAAAAGTCTGACACGCCCTCCCGCTCCGCCCAGAGCGGGAGAAGTCATTTGATGATTTCCCATCCACAAAAAAAAAAAGGGGAGGAAAGGAGAGAATATAGAAATCTACTGCGAATATTTTATTTTCGAAATGAAATAGAATTGGAGAAATAGAACCAGAGCACTTTAAACCTAACAATTTCAAAGCTTTTATTTCAATTAAAACATTAACAGGCACTTTAGAATTGTCAAGGAGTCGGTCAATCAGAAATGTGAAGCTAGTTGCCCATTCCAAAGCGTAGTAGGTACCTATGGAGAAGAACGGGCTAGAAACCCCATGGTCATTCTTTTAAATTTTAGCGTAACCAAATATTCATTACATTATTAATATTGAATTTATAATTACGCGTGAGAACGACGTAAAAAGACCAACTAGACAGTAGGTAGATACCTTTTAACGTTCACTTTCATTTCAAAAACTAAATAACGGATGATAATTCAAATAGACTCACCAAATAAACAAATAATCGCGCAGCCATTTTCCAGACAATATAAATAGACCAGACAACTGACAAGACCAACAATCGAATGAAACTGATAGAAACTAAATTTACGTTCACAATAAAATGGATTTCAACAAAAAATGCGGGCCTTATCTCTGAATTAATACAAATTCACTTTTCACTTTAGCTAGGGAACGAGAACTGAGGTCGCTTTTAGTTTTTATAAGTGGAGACATGAGACAAGCATGAGTCAAATACCTTGCGACTGTTAAGGATGGGTTTCAATGCACATGACTTTGAAAAATCGCAAAATCTTGTCGTAAGCCATCAACTATATGTGAATATATCTACCAGCTAAGGTAGAACTGTATTTAAGTAATGATAGTTACAAATTTAACCAAAGACTGCATTCGAACAAGATAAATACAGTTTAAATAATGTTAGTTTAGAAGTCACGACGATCAATCACAAAACTACAGAAAAAAGCGTTGAAAAAGTCAAGCTGATCTGTTTACTGAATCGGATATAAAAAGAAACAGTTTTTTTAATTACTTACATTGAAGTTTTTGTTAGAATAAAAACTGTGTTGTTTAATTTGGTAATGATGAGGTTTATTGTTCGTAATATCTCTGTTGTATAGTAAAAATATAAAAAGAATCTAGATGCTTCCACCTTTTCAATTGCGTATCTTGCTATGGTTTGTGTGATTTTGATGGTAATGATGCCATCTTCATGATGGCCACTTATCAGAATCTAGAATATAGCAAGCATTTTAAATACTAATAAATGAGTGTGTCGCATACATGCAAACCAGACCTTAAGTTTTACTACAAAAAATGCGTCACTCACAGCGTGGGACAGCAACCGGGAAATCCTTTAGTTTGTATTATTTTATTTCATTCCATTGTTGTGTTGCAGTGTGGATGACCTCATCTACTTATACTATCAAAAAGATAAGGGCCAGCCAGGGACTCAACCAATCCACATGAAGGGTTATATAGACTTTTAATAACACCTTGGTCCTCAGCATATGCGACAGGACTTCAAGGAAGATCTCCTATATCAATTTTCCCAACTATGTTGGGGTCGACTCCAGTCTAACCGGACGCTGCTGAATACCAGTATTTCACATGGAGCAACTGCCTATCTGACTTCCACAAGCCAGTTAACACGAAAAGTACCCCTTGGTAAGACTGGATGTCAGACTTTTGGGCTTCCAACTACCCGTAACGACTGTCAAAGATCTACGAATTACAGCCGGGACCAACAGCTTAAACGCGTTTTCCGAGGCACGGAGGGGTCTCCATATGTAACAGACGGTCACCCATCCTTGAATTGGCAAGCGTAGCTTAACCTTCAATCGACCCGTGCGGCTGTTATAATTTAGCCACGAGCCCCAGGGAAGATCTCCAGTAGTAGGTACGGAAAAGATTTTTGCAAAGGATAAACTGTCCCTCCAACGTACGTCACGTCAGCAGTTTGGTCAGTAAACGGAGAAGGACAAGGACGTTGCAAGAAGAGGTTTAATAGCTGTAAAAAGAAATGTCGATCTTTACCGGTTATTTCCTTAATCATTCTTTCCTTAAATTCAACCAGTCAGCTGATTACTTTGCGATAAAGCAGGACGCACTAGGCAGGCAAACCGCTACAGTTTAGATGCGAACAGTGATGACAACAGGCTCATGTCTTGTCATGTCACGTCACACTGTCAAATTTTGTCTTATGGAGTTTAATTCGGCAACGCTCTGTTTTCTATACAGATGACATACTTACAGTTCATATTTATTTTAACATAGAACAAGCCCAAAAGTCTGACAATCAGTCTTACCAAGGGGTATCGCGTTATCCAGTAACTGGGTTGTGGAGGTCATATAGGCAGTCGCTCCATGTAAAATACTGGTATTCAGCTGCATCCGGTTAGACTGGAAGTCGATCCCAGATGATTTGACAAGTATTTCGTTTTGTTTGTTATATTGTGTGCTGTGTGCTTGTCAGAAGGCTGAATCGCTGTGTTAAACTCGCCTGCTTTGTAGTCCAGTGCGTTACACAGTGCATGTACAATGAGTCATTGGCTGTTCAAGCTAGTTATTCCCTTTTTAACACGGTAATAATAGGATGTTTGGTCTCATGAATTTGATGAGTTACGAATGTATGAATCAATGATATTAAATCATTGATTTTACTAATAAAATCAAATCAATCTGCCTAGCCTTTTCCCAACTATATTGGGGTTGGCTTCCAGTCTACCAGCATGCAGCTGAATACCAGTATTTCACATGCAGCAACTGCCTCTCTGATCTCCACAACCCAATGACTGGGAACAGGATACCCCTTGGTAAGACTGTTTGTCAGACGTTTAGGCTTCTGACTCCCGTAATGACTGTCAAAGTGAATGGTACTAATGTTAACTGTTTCATAACAATTAAAGTATAAGATGTTGGTAAACATAAGGTTCATGAGTGAACACCAATGACGCAACGGAAACGCAGCGTTTGTGAAGCGTAAACTCTAACACACTAACACGCCACGCATGCAACGCACATGCGCACAGACACGCTCTAACACGCTTGTCATCGCTTCAACTAGCTGTACAAGTCACTATACAAGGTTAAATTAAATTAGCTAGTGAAACTCTATGGAGTTTCGTTAGCTAATTTTACATACAAAATAATGATGTGGTGTTTTTGGGGTCTGCGGAGTTTCGCTAGCCAATTTAATTTGACCTGTATGTAAAAAAAATGTAACAGATCTATGCAATAGGCCGGAAACACACGACATATACCAGTAAGGCTGTGACACATAACCACACGAGTTAATACCGATCATAGTTTGAATACATCGTGACAAAACATAAATACCAGTTAAGTACATAGATCCGTAACTTTTTACACATAAGTATCGTAGTCAAAGTTTTGAATTATGACTCATTCGATCCTTCTTGTGGTTACATTCGTTTTTAAGGCGTCATTACATTCGACAATAATGATTTACTTAAACCACTAAAGTGTCTGTGACCGCTGAGAGCGTGATGTCTAACAGTTGGTACCGTAATGTAATAGATGGAGTGGTCGTGGAAATTCCTTTTATTAAATCAAATTGTTCGTTTTATAGTGACAACCCTAAATGAATAAATGTTTAATTAATTATTTTATTTCTTCGCTTCATTCCTCAGATATATTATTTATTACCAGGTCACTTTTCAAAATTATCAAATTATATCCTAACAAATTATATCCTAACTTAAACAACTCACAAATTAAATATAGCGTCGAAAAATTCGACCGCATCGCTGTCGACTGGTAATGTGCCCAAGAGACTGGCGGCATTGCCACGTTGTATGGCAATGCTTAGCCTCTAGCCAAGGTAAAAGCCAGCCGTTGGGTCACGGGCAGTGTCATTGAGCCTTTTCGAGATTTCCTTAAAGAGACCATGAGCACTCGGACCCCACGGCCCAAGGGTTTCAACCAGGTAGTCCTTTTAATCTACAAGAGAACATGAACGCTTTAAGAGATTTATGAAGGTTGATCTAAGTAGGGTAGACCGGGGACAATAGTAACATCGCCATCGTCTAAGCTAGGGCACTCCAAACAAATGGGTTAGGTTAGAACTGTGAACAGCCGCGAGAGAGCGGGCCGCAGCAGCGACGGGCGAGCGTTTCATCCAAGTTGGTCGCAGTTTTTTATTTTATTTATTCAGGGACAATAAACAGCTTCAATATGTGTTGAAACAGACAAAAGATAATACAAAGTATAAACAATATTGCAGCCCACTACATTATCCGCATAAAGTCGCAGTTAGTCGCAGTTGGTCGCAGTTGGTGGCTATTTTTTTTTCTATTTGAGATAGGTTTGCTCTTGACTCTAGTCCACGTCAGAGATGACAGAGACAAAGTCGACGATGGAGCGAGCTTACCCAGAAGAAGCCTATTTAGTATTTTAGGACAACAAAATAGGAATTATTTGAGGTTCGATTAAATACATGCTGTTTTTAATTACCTACATGGATACTAGTTTTAATCCAAACATTGGAAATATGAAATCCTTTCAAAAATACAACATTTTAATGTGTTAAAGTGAAGTAAAATAATCGTCGTTCAAAAATAAGAAAAATAATTTCGAATATACCTAGGTATCTAAGTAACACCTAATACATCCCCTACGTTTCACCCCCAGTCAACACGCCAAACAGACGAGGCTTATACCTAACAATAATTAATGTATGCTATTGTAGAAAGGTTAGCTTCCTATTTTAACTAGCCATCACCCGACGCAGCGACGCTTGGATCAAAATATTATCTGCAACTTATATTATATTAAACTTAAAGGCCCATTTTTTTACTTTTTAGATGTTTTTGTTTCTGTTGGGGTTTTTTTTTAATTTATAATTTAACTTTTTAAAACAATAGTCTCTTTGAGTAAGAAGGACTTAGTAGATAAATACCAAACAAATTAGAAACTCCAAAAACCGGACACAATAAGAATCTGGGACTTAAAACGTAATGAGAATTCATAATCCGTTTCCTTTATAATAATGAAAAAGAGCCCTTGATAAAATATTAAAAGAAACAACTCAGGAGAGGAGGAACCTCTGAAACAACAGAAGATCGTAAACTTAAATAAGTACATAGGTGTAGAGAAACTCATAACGTCGACGTTGCTATCATTTTTCTGCAAGGCGCTCCGAACTAAATAGCTGGACTTTATTTGTTCTTTTTCAGGACAATTTGCTAGGAGCTGAGTGTTTCTATAAAAGGACTGGCACTTCGTTTGTATTATAGAAATGCAGTAGCTTACGTAAATAGAGCAATCAGAGCCAAGGAAAATGTCCCTTTCCAGTATAGTAGGTAATTTTATAAAGTTGTTTTAAAACAACCGATTCTCTTAGATAACTAGATTCTTAGGTAATTGGGTTTCCTATACATGGAATTGATTCTAGTTGCCTCTTCCTACGTCCCCTACTAAATTGTCTCTGTCTAAATTTTTAAAAAATGTTTTACAATTTTTGGTTTACTTAACTACATGTATGTGACATCTACACAATTATTATAAAGAGGTAAAGTTTGTATGTTAGGATGTAGGAGAACTACAAGGTAATCTCCGAAACTGCTCATCCGATTTCAAAAATTGTTAACTCGATAATTGCTATTAATAAACAACCCCTGCCGGGGTAAAAGGAGGAATACAGTTTGTATGAAAAATACCATTATTTCGATTTAGAAACTTGAAGCTTGGAGCAATTGCTTAAATAGGCCTAAGTATCCTTTTGTTTCTTTATTTATTTGAATAGCTAGTTAGTTAGTCATTTAATTTAGTACATAAAGTAAATAGTCAGTTGTGCTAAATATAATTGTAAAAAATTGCTTTTTGCTCCTTAATAAAACTACTTATATATGTAAGCAATAAAGATTGTAATTATTTATTTTCCGATACTATCCTTTGAAGGGGGTGGAGGGGGTTGAAGTTCAAAGAGGAAAGTAAGAAATTCGCCCTTATTTACAATTATTAAAGACTCTTTAGACGTAAACGATTTTCCCTAATATTTTAACAAATAATAAATCGGTGTGAGAGTTACAGTAATCACAGAATATAGAATAAATATCATAAAAATAATAAAACTTTATAGGGTCAGATTAAATTAGCTAGCGAAACTCCGCAGACGTGATGGGTATCGATATCTAAACATGATAATATAAAAATAAAAAAGTTTTGATGATTATTTTTTGGGGTCAACAACCGCTGGTAGTGTTGTTACTTGAAGTGTTTATATTTATATCGATACCCATCACATCAGTGAAGTTTAAACAAAAAAGAAACTGATTTTTTAAACTGATATTTCAACTACACTGCGGTTGTTGACCCCAAAAAAATCATCAAATAATTTTTTTTTTGCTTTATCATGTTTATATAGATATCGATACCCATCACGTCTGCGGAGTTTCTCTAGCTGATTTAATTTAACCCTGTATAATTAAATTAGCAACCAGGTTGATTTTGTCTTTAAATCCTCGAACCTGCGTCCCCGAGCTCAACTCCTGGCAGCCGCCACCTGCACCACTGTGTCAGGCACGCAGTAACCCAGTTAGCACAAAGTTTGTTCGCTACACTTTGCTAACTCACCTGTAACTCAATTTTACTTCGTCTGGCCGTAGCTTTGCCTCGAGGATGCTGCGACGATGGATCTGTCGATTTTCTTTTATTTTTTGTTGCATGTTGCCTGCGAATTCGTTCGTTTACAAACTTTTAGCCAAGGTTTAGCCCGAGTGTGGAGTTTCGAAATGTCATTTCTTAGTGCACATTTGCAGCTTCGAAAATATTTATTTTCTTTTCATGTTTCTGTCTCGAGTTTTTTGCCTGTTCTTCTCCATATGAACCTAGTAGGCTTTAGAATGGGTAACTACCTTCAACTTTCTGAATGACCGACTCCTTTGACAAGCATTGAGTTTCAGTGGTTTAGACTGGGCTGTGCATTGTCTGTCAGTGTTTTTGTCTTCCTGTAAGCCAAGAAAGTCTTATTTACAAAAATAGCAGAAAACAACGAGTTAATTTTCCTCAAGTCTTATTTTACAGGCCCTATGTTCAAATAATCAGGAAAACCTTTCTACCTCACAATAAAAAATACTTTCTTACGTTGTTAGAAATCAAATCAACTTCCATTATCATAACGGTAGAGCGAAAATTCGCAGAAAAATTTGCAACATATTATTCTTTTGAAAACATTATTTTTTTGACCAGGGAAAAGTGGCACTTTCTAGAATGTAGAGTAAAAGAAGATTACAAAGAAGTACCTAGCACCACCGTATCAGACATGTAATGAAGGTAGCTTGACCATGTACATTGTTAGCGGTCGTCACGCGACCATTATGCCATTATTGTTAACCTCAATTTTTAGGTTTTTTTTTGGTAATTATGTAGAGGGGCTAAGTAATAAGTAACAGTCGCTCGGCAGGGTCAGTTGATCACTTAAGCTACGCTTGCCGCGGTCGGTCCGTGGATGGGTTTTTCTTTACATACCGAAATCCCTCCGTGCCTCGGAAAGCACGTTAAACCGTTGGTCCCGGCTGTCATTCGTGGATCTTTGGCAGTAATTACGGGCAGTCAGAAGCCCGGAAATCTGACAAGCAAGGGCTACCGTATTACCTAGAAATTGGGTTGTGGATGTCAGATTAGGCAGTCGCTCCATGTAAAATACCGGTATTCAGCTGCATCCAGTTCGACTGGAAGCCGACCCCAACCAAAGGGGAACCAAAGAAAAGGCTAGACAGATTGATTGGTAATTGTGTAGTCGGTATACGGTGTTCTTTATTTAGGGTAGTTTATTGTGAAGAGTCATAATTTAGTTTCATGTTTAATGAAACTGATTTGAAATATAAGAAGGAAATAAACTAGTAGTTTATGAAACTGTTGCATAATGAAGGGTATTAAAACACGAGTGTGTGTTTAAAAACCAAGCTGTAGGCGAGGTTTTTAATAGTATCACACGAGTGTTTTAATACATAGTTATGTGAAGTTTCATACACTACTTTATCTACTCTCATACACTGGGATTGAACCTATTAAATAAAATATTTTTTGCATTTGCCATGCCATAAAGTCGTGATAGCATGTACCATATGTATAATTTTGTCGACTTAGCTGGTAATAGATTACGAGTCATTTCCGTCGCCGCACCTAAAATATCAGGCGAAGTAAAATTTTCTTCACCTTTACTGTTATCAGACATTTTTAAGCAAGAATAAAGGAATTCCCACGAAATTCAGTATAACAAAACGTATGGAATGGCGCTAAAACCCAGCACGTCACCGCGCATGCGCTAAAGCGGCGCTGCGACAGACAAGTAAAAATTGGAATCAAAATTTTTTTGTAATGCTATAAAAATGGTGCGCCTCGCGTATGTCTACTGATTTAGAAGGTTTTAATTCAATTAATCTTTATTGCAATCCATAAAATGTACACATACAGGTGGTAAGTATTAATAATATAATTATAGAAACAATAATTATAGACCCCGTCGGGCACAGCTAAATTTTAAATACCTAAGGGGCTCATTCAGCTGAGGTAATTGTAATGCAAGCAAAGCGCGCTAGAAATGATCCTGACTTGGATCCGGGTTTATCGAACAGCGAGCGAAGCGAGTTCGAAAATTGAAGCATTCGGGACCGGGATAGGTTAACTTGTGATTTTACTAAGAGAATGCAAGAGGGACCGAAATGAGCTAGAAAATTGGGTCATCTGGGATACTTGGTTAAGCTCTCATTGGGATTGTAGTAACAAACTGTTTGAGCGAGCGAAGCGAGCTCGGAAATTATACACTCTGACTTGGATAGTTTAGATTTTCTGTGTTACTAAATGAATGCAAGAGAATTGGACCACGCCTGGGGGGCCCTGTAGCTAGGGGGCCGTATCATTGATACGGCTGATACCGCGGTACGTCCCTGTTCTCAGTAGCAGCCCGGTGTGGATTCGTATTCGGTTGATGACAACATATCAACCGAGTACAAATCCACACCGGGCTCCTAGACTCACATGGACCTTTGTGCCCACCCTTTCAGAGAATACAGGTATGAACCACAAAAATCACTCACAAAATAGCGTTCCACAAATATTTTGACAGCAACAAATGCTCCGCACAATTACACAATGCGTCCTCACAAAATCCGGAAACTAAGAACCGTCGCAACTCACCGCTCCCCCGTAGCACTGTCAGCAGAACAAGCACAAACACGGCGCCGACGCGATCACTTTATTTTTTTGCTGACTTTATTCCTAATAGTTTTTATAGCTCCCCTTCTTTTATACAAAAATCGGAATTGTTGGCACAACTTCCATTTTGTTGGAATATTCTTTCAGTATTTTTTGTCCGAGAATTTGATTTGTTTGTTACATTTCATGGATGTTTAGTCACATGAAAGGATCTAGATTTCTTATATGTCCTAAAAGGCTTTTTAAACGTCAAGAATTCTAGACTCAATGTCGTAAAAAGCTTCAAGAATATTATTCCACCTACCTAAATGCAAAGAAATGGCTCTTGTTATGGCCGAAGAGCACTCTGATAGAAAGTAGTAGGTACCTCATTGTACGGCGAGGGACATCGACAATATTATAAACATGATATCCTGAACCTGATCTGAAAATTTTCAGGTTCCTTAAACCTGTTCTGGTGTAAAGGTATAACCTAAGTTCTGGTTACAATGGTCGAGCAGAACAGAGTTTAAAAAAAGGGCTTGGCTGAATTTAGTCATCATTTTAGGAAGCTTTCTGGTACCTACACACTAGGTACACTAAATTTGTTACTGAATGTGTCTGCAGATTAACGTGCGACAGAGACGGACGTATCCCGACTTTTCTTCTTTCTAATTATTGGAACGAAATTCCTAATCACACGATATACTCTGTAATCTTGGCGAATGAGAGCAAGACTGAAAAAAGTGTAACATTTAAGGCTCCTGCAAAGAGGCGCGATACGCGACGCGCATGATACAAAAGCATCGCGTGTTGCGCGACGAGCGGTGCCTTTGTGTCGCGCGCAATTAGCGTCGCGTGTCGAGCCTGTTTGCAGGAGCCTTTAGACCGTCACGACACTTTTGCTATTTTTTTTCATTTAGTTACTGTCAAACGTTTTTAATTAATTTCATTGTGCCTGTTATTTATTATGTAATATACATCGGAAGGAACTTCGTTCCCACCGGGTGTCCCATGGCACATCTCAACTTTTTTTTAGGTGACTATTTTTGGAGCTAGCTTGCTGAATGTAATAGGCTGAATTAAGCAACTTTAAACGACTTCAAGCCAAGTGGAATAAACCCTTAACTTTCCTCGTGCGATGATAGCAAGTCAGCATCACTGTATTCAACGACTCTCCGCGACCCGCGACTTCATTCGCGTGGAAGTCGTAAGATACACAATATACTAAATAACAGCAATATTTAAATAAAACTCCCTCGTCCCCCTACCCGCCTGCCCCGCTATTTGTTCACAATTTCATGGGTTTTAATTTTTTTGCACGGAACCCTAATTGTTTTTCTAAAATAAAAGTAATCTAAGCTACTCCTTATTACAACATCAGCGGCCAGTGAAAGTCCCGTCAAAATCGGTCCAGCCGTTTCGGAGATTAGTCGGAACAAACGGACAGACAGACCGACGGACAGATAGACCGACAGACATTTTTTTTTATGGAACGTGTATACTTTCTTATGCATTTAGTAAAAAGCTGTTCTTTTGGCATTACAAATAGACACTTCAATTTTTTTAATTGTATACATGTTTAAATAATAAAATAAGCCTTTGTTACTGCCTAGGGGCTTGTGGCTAAGTAATAACAGCGGCACGGGTCGATCGATTAGGTTAAGCTACTCTTGCCACGGTTGGTCCGTGGATGGGTGACCATCTCTACATACCAAGACCCCTCCATGCTTCGGAAAGCACGTTAAGCCGTTGGTCCCGGCTGTCATTTGTGAATCTTTATAGACAGTCGTTACGGATCGTCAGCAGAAGCCCGAAAGTCTGACAACCAGTCTTACCAAGCTGTCGAGTTCAGACACGCAGTCGCTCCATGTAAAAATACTGGTGTTCAGCTGCATCCAGCTAGATCGGAAGCCGACCCTAAAATAGTTGGGAAAAGGCAGACAGATGATGATGTATTTCTTCCTTACCTTACATATTACTTGACACTTTAAATACCATAAATGTTAGTACATTTGCTTTATATCCTAGTTGTTAATACATAAAGTTAAAGTTTAAACATTTGGGTTTGAATACGGACCCCATCATGGTGAAGGCCTCCTCTAGCATTTTCCATTTAGTTCGACCTTTTCCTAATTCCATCCACCCTTTGCCTGCTATTTGCCTTTATCAAGTCTTAATCCATTATTATGCCAATTTTCTTTGTGCAAAACGGCGGGGTAATTGCGTACCCACTTGCAGTAGGAATTGGTTTGATTTTGACAGTTCAACAACGTTAATTGCGTTATTTACATTGTTGAGCAGACAAAATGTTTCAATGGATTAGCAATAAGCTTCAAAATCATTCAGCAATCTGAATGAATGACAATTGATTGTTCGTGTGTTATGCAATTAGAGTACGGATAGTTAATCTAACAGCATCCGTAGTCTTTTGTCCCTATGAAAGGATAATAGAAATAGTTTTCACAAAAGTGTTAAAACCAATATCGGTAAGTACCTAGAAGATGGGAATCGAGTATTAATGAAAATGTTATGTACTATAGCGTCTATTCTAACAAGTCATCACTTCTAATAGCAGTTCTTCGTACTTAGTGATAAGCCAAAAATGTTATCATTTCATAGCGCTATACAAAACTTTGATGCTTTAGGTATTCATATTGGTTTACAACTTCAAATTACGTTTCCAAAAACACTACTACCGCTGCTGAAATCGAAATAAAATCCGTACGGAAATCTTACGTCGCCGCGTCGGCCCCACAGTTCAGTTTATGCATTCCACCGAACTTAGCATATATAATAAACAACCCTCTTTCGCCTACAAGCAAAGTTTTCCATCGGACTCACTTATTATCTTCTCAATGTAGGTACTGTACTCAAACCTGCGTTTCCATGGAAACGGCAGCAGCGCGCGCACCCAGTCCCCTCGACGCCCCGATGCCGACTGGACGCGTCGGTGTCATTTAAAAAAAAAACATTCATTTTTCGAATCGCGATTCAAAGAATCGGTTGCACGGTCAAGGTATTTGGAGTTTTTGGAATAATGACGGTTGGATTTGCGTTCTCTTTTTGAACGTGTGTGTTTGTGTAGTGGTATGGTAGTGACAGGTGATTGGTTATGGCCGAGGACGTTAACTGCGGGGGAGGCACGGTGAGTTAGTGCAAAGTTTCTTTATTACATATGTAAGCACAGTGTGTAAGCTACGTTTTTCGTCTGTCTCGTTAGGCAGATAAATTATTCACATTTCGGGGCATTTTTTGCCAGTTTTTCGGCTGGGTACATAAACTATTCAGAATGTAAACAAAGGCCTTTGTTTTTGTTTATATCTAGTTCTGAAAAGCTTTTGTTATCTAAATTATCTTTATCGTTTTGCTACGCACAACTTTAGGGATGTTTTGTCACACGGAAATTCAGGACTATATGAAAAAAGTTTCCAAAATTAATTTCAGAAAACTAAAATAGCTGAAAATAAATATTTGTGAAACAAATGTGTCATTCATTATTAACCTATGCCGTGTAAATTGACTACAGATGTTCCAGAAAAAGTAAAACCTCCAATCAATAAAAAGAACACCTATCTCCAGGATCCACAAGAGAATAATGGGAACAAAATAATAATGGACTTAACTAAAGTGAACATCGTTTTTCTTCCTTCTAAATCCCAAAATTTATCCTTTATCATCCTCATGGGATCTTTAACACTAAAACTCGCATACATATTGTCTATTTTTGAAGTTACTTGAGGGCAAGCATTCGTTTAATTAATCTTAGTTAATTATTTACTTACTACCGCTGATGTTCAAACTAGCTCTTAAGTCCACAGACAATAATTACCTCCTCATATAATATTCTGGTTCCCAAGTACAGGGTTCACAAAATACTGTAAATTAGAAAAGGTAATTTCAGGACCTGACATTTTTAATTATGTATGAAGTAGCCTCTTCGAATGGTGATACTAGTCTGGCACTCCCTGGTTCGGCAGCCCTATTATCAAGTTGTTAATTGGTACTATTGCATAGCCAATTCATACAGGGTAATTGTTTACCACTACCCAAGTTTTCACAGGGTGTTCTACCCATGAATATGAACAACTTTCACTACGGGACCAATTCTGATAACACGAGACAAAAACAGCTGTTTAATATACCACTAATCTACTCGACCAAAATGTATGAAACAGCTGAATTTTTTTCGTGATTTTAGAGTTGGTCCTATAGTGAAAGTTGTTCACATTTGGGCTGTGCCTATTTGGGCAGTGAAAAAAAAATTCCCCTGTATTATAATTCGACAGACGAAAAATACTCTAGAGACTGACGAGAACCTAGTTATTACATCGTGTGGAAACCTGGATTTCATACATACATACATACGTAACCTCACACCTCTTTCCATGGGGGTAGGCAGAAACTACAGAACTCCACCTGCTACGATCCTTACATACTCCTTTTACTTCGTTTATGTTCGTACATCTGGTTATACACGCACGCCGGTTGCGAGTACTACGCACCTGACCTTTCTGAAGAACATCACCAATAAGGTCACTATATAATGTCTTCCTAGGGGGTCCCCTTCCAGCGTTTCCACTCACATCTGCCTTGTAAATACCTGAACATGACCAAACCATCTAAGAATACTCTTTTAAATTCTTGTCACTACATCTTCTTTTAAACCGCACCGTTGCTATATCACATCATTCATCATTCATACTTACACCACATACGCTTCGCAAGGAACGCATTTCCACAGCATTCATTCTACTTTCAAGAGGCATGGTTAATGTTGGGTGTGCCCAACATTAACTTCCCTTCCACCTGGATTTCATGACAAGAAATTGTCACCACGGTTTGAGCCAACGGCCCCTTGGTGATCGATGTTCATTCCTTCACTATAAATCAAATCAAATCATTTATTTCTTTGCAAACATGGGTATAGTACTCGTACATAGGTGTTTTTTTATAATACGGTTCTCCATATTTTACCGTCACATGGGCATGCAAAGGTTTACAATTCCAAATGAAATATAAGTGTCAGATCATTGGAAATTATACTAAAATACTAAAAAAATGTCAGCGAGGTTACAGCAATAAAAAAATAATAAGATAATACAATGAGAGGATCACAATAATTATGTCAAACAGAGTAACAGAATGTCAATCAGTCAGTGAATCATCATTAAGAAAATCATCAATCGTGTAATAAGTTTTCATAATTAAAAATTCGGTTAGCGCCCTTTTAAATTTTAATGTGGTCATATTTTTTACAATATTAGGTACTTTATTATATATCAGTGGGGCAATACCATTAAAACTTTTTTTCATTAGTGCGGTTTTACATTTTACTTGACATAATTGATTGATGTATTGAGTCCGTATTGGATTTTTCTTAACCTCTGATAATTTTTTAAATAGATGTGGGTTACATTTCACAAACAAAGCTGTTTCTATTATATATAAACAAGGCAAAGTTAAAATTTTTAACGATTTAAAATAGGGAACACAGCTATCAGTTGTCTTAAGACCGCACATTGACCTGATGCATCGCTTCTGCAGTCTAAATACCAGCTCCCTATCAGTGGACTGCCCCCAGAAAATAATGCCATACCGCAAAACAGAGGCAACCAGTCCATGGTATGCTGTTAAACAAGCCCGATTGTTAACTTTCTTTGAGAGTTGAAAAAGAGCATATGCGGATTTGCTAAGTTTCTTACATAGTACTTCTACATGAGGTTTCCATGTGAGTTGGCTATCAATCATAATGCCTAAGAACTTAGCCTCAGTAGCTTCTTCAATATCACAGCCTGCGTAGGAAATGCTAACATTCGGGTTTTCACGGCGTTGATAAAAATGCATGACTTTTGTTTTGCTCAGGTTTACAACCAAATTGTTATTATCTAACCAATGTATAATGTCACTTAAGCAAGTATTAATGTCATTATTATAATTATTATATTCAGAGGTCTTTGCCCTGCTGTGGACCGAATACAGGCCAGTCATATTAAAGTTATTCAATTGACATGAAATCTTCCCTGGAGTATAGCCAAATAGAGATACTCAAGTCTGGAGTGTCTAGACCAAAAATCCAACAGTAAACATGATGTAGACAAAATACGAACATTCTTGGGAAGCATTGATACACAGTGGAGGTCCAAGCAGTTGACGTCTTTCGGGTAAGATGAAAATTATTATGATGATTATACAAAGCTGGAAGCATCTACCCTTTAAGTCTACGTAAAATATTTTATTTATTTTTAATAACAGGATTTTAATTTATTGTTTACAGTAAATCTACGTAAAAATTATACACATTAAAATAAAAACAATAAAATTCCTGACACTAAACCCAACAAACTAAATGACATTGAAAATTTCCTCTTATTAAAGTCAACCATTACAAAAAAAAAAAAACCGACCAAGTGCGTGTCGGACCACACACAAAGAAGGGTTCTCTAATTTGGATGAATTTATCTCATGAACAAACTTAACATTGCAGTTGAAAAACATGTTCAATATACATTCCAACTGCAAATGTAACTTTGTACGCACAATTTTGGCAGAGTTAGCGTGTTATTTTAAGACCATATGCTTCTTATAGCTTTTGGCCGTTGGTCCCGGCTGTCATTCGTAGATCTTTGACAGTTGTTATGGGTCGTCAGAAGTGCGAAAGTCTGACCACCAGTATTACCAAGGGGTCCAGTGGCAGGGCACCAGTCTTACTCAGGATCTGGGTTGTGGAGGTCAGATAGGCAGTCGCTCCATGTAAAATACTGGTATTCAGTTGCATCCGGTTAGACTGGAAGCCGACCCCAACATGGTTGGGAAAAGGCAGGCAGATGATGATGGCTTCTTATAAGTTTTCCTGTAATCTATATATATGAAAATACTTATAGATTACAGGAAAACTTATAAGAAGCCATCATCATCTGCCTGCCTTTTATGCCTGCCTATACTTATAAACGGAATAAACTTCGTCAGGAGAAATAACGAACAGCAGTGAAGCAGCCGACAACCTCCGTGGTTGACCTGCGAGATGCCATTCTCCAAAAACAAAACTCAACTCAACCAGTAGCAAATAAACAAAAAAGTCGAAGAATAAAGCTGCTATGCTAATAAGCAGATGGCACTTGAGCAAAATTATGCATTTGATATGGAGCGAAAGCTTATCAACACTCGATAGTCGCAATACGCGAACTGATAACGATATCGAATGCTTTGACAATGATAACACCCGGAATGTATTCTGATAGTGACGCGGGGAAATAATAAGGCATGATTATAAAAGGTTTCCATTATAGAGCTAACACGGTAGCGAAGAATACTCGTATTATAAGTAGTAACTTAGGCTACTTTTATTTTAGAAAAATAATTAGGTTTCCGCGAACAAAATTAAATCTCATGAAATTGTGAGCAAAAAGTCGGTTTTAATTTTTTTTTTTTACATTTGGTAGCCCAATTCTCGAGGATAGTTATAGGCTATTTAGCATTACGCTAACCCTTAGGAGCCGAGCAAAATGAAAAAGTCAGTGTAGACTAAGTTTTTTTTTTTGGATATCGTTTGTTTTGTTTTTTGCAAAAAAGTTTTTACCTACCTCGCCATCTTTTAAATTACTAAAACCGTTAGGGAATCCAAATTAAATTTTCACCTCAACAATTTCCGGGATTAGCTCCCACAATCATGCTGAAAAATTCAGCAAACTATTTATGCAATATAGTTTGAAGTAAATAAACGGATCCGCTCGGTAAACTTGTACTGTTTATGTTGAGATCATCGGCAGACGCAGCGTGGTGCACCCATGCAGGTATACATATGTGACTAGATCCGGTTCGTGTTCTCTGCTTTTATTTAAAGGAGAAGGGAAAGACTCCATAGTTTCGTGGGCCCAGGTGTTAATCAAACTAGCCTTATTTGTAAGAGGATAGAGAGCCTCCATATGTGACGTGTCGAAGATCAGCCAATCTATTCTGTAAACATCACACCGTGAACACTTAGGTGAAGTGAGTTTGAAGTGAGCTAAATCCCTAGTAGAGTAAGGTGGGATGACAGTTCACATCACGCTCACTTCACCTAAATTTTCACGGTGGGATCTTTACAGAATAGCACCACTGACATGTTTCGCACGCCCTGGACAGTCGCTATAGTTGAAGACACATCTCTACATCCAACATACTGCACTTAGAAGCAGTAGGTACATACCTTTTTAAAAAGGGAGAAGAGGAAGTAAAATAAAACACCAATATAATATTACGTATAACTGTCGAAATGTGGGTGTTACTATAGGTACACCGCTGCCTAACCCTTCGGTGAACCAGGGCGTAATGTTATGTTATGTATATTATGTATAAAATATTTATTATTCATCTTCAATAATTAAAACGACAGCCGACAGACATGACGCCGGAGACTGTAAACAGTAAACATAAGTCTGGTTTTGTTCGCTTGATAGGCTAAAAGCTCGATTTGACGAATAACTGATAAAATCGCCACATCGTCCAAGACTCTTCTGCCAATAGAGTTACTGCGACCAGTCGCAGTGGTAGAATTCATACAGCGATCCATGTCGTCAATATTCCGGGGCGTAACTCCGCTGCCGCGAGAAATCGCGGCACGGCGGACAGAGTTCCGGCAAGATCTCATGGTGGCATGGAGAGTGCGATTGTCGCAACCCAGCGCTGGGCACGTCACAATTGCGGCGATAAGTCCCCTCTTTGAGGAGTGGCTGGAGAGGCGCCACGGCGGCGTCCTTATCTTCCACCTGACGCAGGTCCTCACCGGACACGGGTGCTTCGGGAGGTACCTATTCCGGATAAGGCGGGAGGAAACGCCCGGGTGTCACCACCCGTGCCCGGAGGACACGGTGGAGCATACGGTGGAGATCTGCCCAGCTTGGGCGGAGCACCGTCGTGTCCTCGCGGAAGCGATCGGCGGCGGCGCTCTCTCGCGTCCGGCCCTGGTCCAGGGTCAACTAGTTAACTGCTAGGCCCAGGATCTCCTATCTCCTTTGCTTGCTGTTAGGAATAAAATTATAATGATTTATTTCAGGAATAAAATTAGAAGTTCGAGTTTAAATTGATTGTGGATTGGTTGATCCGTGTCCGTCGCGGGCAGTTTGTAAATAGGTGATCGTATATTGTTACGGGCAGCCAGAACCATTTGTCGTTATGGTACATAATTATGTAATTATAATCAGCTTGCAATGTCCCCACAGCGGGAATTCAGGCCTCCTCGCTATGAGAAAGTGTTGGCCCACCAAGCAGGCAAACTTCGGGTTGCTGTCACAGTTCTTCGAATTTTTCTTCCTAGGACATGCCGGTTTCCTTACATCTCTTCCGAAGATAATCAAATTAAATTAGATACTTGTGAAGATTGTATGCTTGGATACATCGCCAGATTCATCATGTTTGACAGACGGCATGGCGACCGTGAATTAGACAGGAGAGCGTAGATCCTATAGGTAAATAGGTACCGTTGATAACCTCTCATTTGCGTAACCCAAAAAAGTTTTTTATCGCATCTAGCAAAATCGAAGATTAAACACAGACTTCCATAATAACAACCCCAAGTAACATTAAAACTTTGTCTCTAAAATGGCTCACAGATTGACAAACCCCTTGGTGCTTCTTATATGCTGTATAAAGCTGTGTGACGGCGGCCATCACGGTCTACCAGGAGGCCTGTTTGCTCACACATTACACTAATAGTTAGCATACACGAGGAAGCAGTGCGGATCGATGTTCCTAATCGAAGGACCTACATTATGTAGTTATAGTTAAGTATCGCCTTTCGTCGTCCCACTTACGAATGATTAGTAGACGTTCTTAACTTGCCTGATGGACTCACCTGCCGAGCCTTTTCTCGACTATCTCGAGGTCGGCTTTCAGTCTAACCAGATGTAGCTGAATACCAGAATTTTATATTGAACACTACACGCAGATAGGACTCTTTCTAACCCCGTGTAACTTGTTACTACTGGGTTACACGGGGTTAGAAAGAGTGGTCTGTTCACAAATAATTCGGTATGATGAATTGTGACTTCATTTTGGACGGATTAAAACCACTGTTTTAAACCACCTCGCACAATATGCGACATGCGACTGCGACCGCTCGACGACGGGACGCTGACTTGTCGCATGCGACTGTCATTGGGGGTACGCGAGCACCGTGCGTTCTAGACCCTTGCGACAAGTAGCGAGAGCGTGCGACTCCCCGAGCTTGTCGTTGCGACTCTATAACTTGACGCCAAGTGTGCGGAGCTTTGAATAAAATATATTTATGAAAATTGTCGGCCGCAGTCTGTCGTTGCGTCTTGTCGTCGAGCTTTCGCAGTCGCGTGTCGCATACTGTGTGAGTTGGTTCAGAAGTATTCGTCACTAACGATTCGTGATTTAAGAACAACCACTAAAGTACAGAATAAATTAATATTAATACTCGTATAAATACTGTTTCGACAATGAACATCCGAATTTAATGACGATCTATCACACTGTGACATGGTTTCGAAAGTGATCGTGTTTGACGAATCTTTCCAACGAAACCTATAAGTTGTGTTGTACTGTACCTATCATGAATAAAGAGTCGACCCCAACGTTTAATAAGCTTGATAGAAAGTTCAAAGTGAACAGTTCAATAAAGTTCTATTGTGAACTAATTCTATTATTGAATGAGCTCTGTTCTATTCAACGTTTGGAGAGGCTTAATTCCTGTTTGGAATTGGAGTTAGGAGTCATTGTTTTGTTTAGAAAACGCTATCGGAAATCCTCAGTTTTGTGTTAAGTTTTAAACCCTCTGGCCCGCTATTAGGCACAATCTTTCTTCAGCATCGCTTATCCCAATTCATTTGGTGTCGGCGCAACATGTATTTTCTTCCATACTTTTCTATTAGTCGTCACCTCGGTAGACACCCCCTTTCTAGTCATATCATCTTTCATACAGTCCGCCCATAGTTTCGTTGGTCTTTCCCGACTCTTATAGAATACTCATTCATACTCAAAACTTTCCTCACGACATTTTTCTCATTTATGCAAGATATCTATATATAATTGTGAAATACCCGTTTTTAGGGTTCCGTAGCCAACAAGGAACCGTATATGTATAGGTATATTATAGTTTCGCGATGTCCGTCTGTCTGTTTGTCCGCGGCTTACCTCAAAGACTCTTAGTGCTATAAAGCTGTAATTTCGCTTGGATATACATATTTTAATAATCACGCCGACAGTGACAAAATAAAATTCCGCTTCACATAAAGTGAAGATATT
Source organism: Fissipunctia ypsillon (assembly GCA_947568875.1). Taxonomy (NCBI): domain Eukaryota; kingdom Metazoa; phylum Arthropoda; class Insecta; order Lepidoptera; family Noctuidae; genus Fissipunctia; species Fissipunctia ypsillon. The sequence continues at coordinate 20,638,577 of OX387662.1, forward strand.
TTTTTATAATTGGGATAGATTTCTTATTGTCTATTATCGTTGGATAGGCTGTTGAAAAATATTGCCGGTTTGTGAAAACCACTTTTTGATTCAGGGGATCCGTTTGCGTAATACCTATTATGTTTTAAAGTGCTAATTTTTGTTACAGTCAAGTGCTCCCCTTCCAGCAAAATGGTTGTTCTAGTATTATATAAAGAAGTTTAAGAAAAATGATCAAAGCTAAGCAGGCTTTACAAGTTAACGAGTAATAGTCGACCAACTTACATTTTCAGTTGGAATGTATGAGAGAACATGTTTTTCAACTTCATTGTTCAGTTTGTTCTTTGAATAAATTAATCCCAACTACGGAACCCTTCATTGCGCGTGGTCCGACTCGCACTTCGCCTGTTTTTACTAACTTAAGCAGGTCCCTAATGGTGGGCACACATTTGTGTAACTGAAATGAACTGAAAATGAAATGTAACAACAATAAGGCGAATTTGTTTCGACGCGCGTTACGTTATAAGTAATGTTTCACATATGTGTAGCCACCCACTATATGTGTAGCCACCCACTATATGTGTAGCCACCCACTATATGCAGCCACCCCTGCTTTACCATTCGATTCTCAGTACAGGCTATTCGTAAGCCTCAAAATCCAAATTGTTGTGATTGTTCACGTGGTTTTTGAAGTCAAGTCTGTATCTCTCTATCTACAGGGTGTCTGGTTTCGGAATAGTAAAACTTAAAGGGGAGGTAAAGACCATCAAACTGAACAACTTTTTCCCGGGGACCAACATCGTAATCGTGAAAAAAAAATCAGTCATCCCATACAAAACTTCAATACCTACTCGAACAAATGTATGAGACGACTGATATTTTTTTTGCGATTACGATGTGTGTCCCCGGGAGAAAGTTGTTCAGTTTGATGGTCTGTACCTCACCCTTAATTTTCGTCACACTGTGTACAGACACGTTGTATATACATACTAATAACAAAGCTGCAGTTTGTTTGTTTGTATGTTTGAACACGCCAAACTCTGGAACGGATTTGAAAAATTCTTTTTGCATTTGATAACCCAATTCTTGAGGAAGGTTATAGATTAACATCACGCTACGAGCCGAGTAAAAAGAAAAAAAGTAATAGCGCGGGCGGGCGATGCGATGCGACGGGTTGGGAAACTCCGCAGACGTGTGATCGATACCTATCACTTCTGCGAAGTTTTGCTAGCTACTTTTAATTTGATCCTGTATACGCATTACATTTAAGTATCGTTTAGTGTTAGTTAAACCGGGCCACAGTTTGTCAATGTAAGTTAATTAATACCTTTTCCAAATAGCTATGAATTAGAGCTGTCTATATTGATCTTAAAAATTAATTATCAACATAATTAACACATAGAAAAGTCACCGTCGGCTTCGTCGGTCTACTGGTCGCTGATGTTACTGCCGAGCATGAGCTCCTGCGTTCGATTCTAAAGTTGGGCAAAGCGTTATTAGAATGTCTGTTACATCCTGGAGTCAGGATTTGTACCCGGTTGATGGCAATAGGCTCGCCCCGTTTTACATGAGACAAAACTGGCGATGTGGATGTACTTTAAGTACATCTAACCCTTCGGTGAAAAAGGCAATTATGTTATGGATACGTCATATTTCTACACCGTGAGCTGGTGTTTGATTCTACAGTGTCAAATCATATTAGTTAGCGAAACTCCGCAGACGTGATGAGTATGGATATCTTAACACGACAAAACAAAAATAACTGATTTTCTCTACTCATACTTCAAATAACTATACTTCCAGCGGTAGTTGACCCCAAAAGAAATTATCAAATCATTTTTTTTATTTTATCATTTTAAGACATCGAAACCCATCACGCTTATCGAGTTTCGCTAACTAATTTAATTTGAGCCTGTATAACCTACTGCTTAAAAAGTGTCTGGCAAGTCTGAAAGCCTTCGGCTATCAAGAATGACGAAGTACTAAGAATAACCTTTGGCCATATAGTTTGGTTTATTACGACAATAAACCCATTCTCATATAAGTAGGAACTAATGTTTATCACATCCCCGTAAAAGGTGAATAAGTCTTTGCGTGTCGTTTGAACCCCATAGGTTCAAAGTCAATTGTTTACTAATTGTATAATTACGACATGCGAAAGGATGTGGGAGAGTTGTCCTATTACCTAATCGAAGGTCCTTATAAAGCAACTAGCAGCGCTCTGCGGGTTCACCCGCACGAGTCACGATCCCGTGGAGATATTGGGATAAAAATTATCCTATGTGTTAATCCAGGTTATAAACTATCTGTGTGCCAAGTTTCATCCAAATCCGTTTAGAAGTTTTTGCGTGAAAGAGTAACAAACATCCATCCATCCATCCACACAAACTTTCGCGTTTATAATATTAGTAAGATAGTAGGATAATATGATCTTAAGATAACACTTTATCAAGAGTACTATCAAAAAGAACCAAAACGTCAGCTAAGGATCTCGAAGAGCGTCAGCAAAATAATTAAAATAAATAAACAAACGCGTTGTAGACCTCTACCATTTTTGAGCAGGATATAATTCTTGTTTATTTTTTTTAAGTCACCATCTCAGAAGCTTCCAAACACTTAAGAGGAATATCCTGTTTTCTGGAAAATGATAAGGTTAATCGCCATCTTTGATCCTTAAAGACACACCTACCAATGTATTACCAAGTCTCCTGCTCACCTCCTTTACGGACGACACAATCCTCCGGAGTGTATCCTAAGTAATTGCTACCTATAACATTGTAGCGGCGCACATTCGCTCCAGAAAGAGCGCCCCATTCCAAGGATAATAAACGGGATATATCGGCAGTGAAGATAGAGATAATGGAAGGGCGGGCCTATCGGTAGGTACGTCTTGTAGGACGATATTGAAGAAGTTATGTGTAAGTATGGGGAGACGGATCAAAGTGAGGCAAAATATCAAAGGATTTTTTCGGTACTGTTTGGTAAATACCCCAACGGGCCGCCTAAAGGACGAAACCAAAAAAATAAATACGTTTATTGAGCACTGACTTTACAAAGTTGAACACTAAAATACAATTGAAAAAAAAAATGGTCCTGAAAATACACTTGCTTGAAAGTAAGTACCTAGCGCTAATGTGAACCGAAGGCTCAATCTGAGCCGTCGGACCATTGTTAGCCCTGGGTGGGCCGTCGGACCAATGTGACCCCTGGGTGGGCCGTCGGACCAATGTGACCCCTGGGTGGGCCGTCGGACCAATGTGACCCCTGGGTGGGCCGTCGGACCAATGTGACCCCTGGGTGGGCCGTCGGACCAATGTGACCCCTGGGTGGGCCGTCGGACCAATGTGACCCCTGGGTGGGCCGTCGGACCAATGTGACCCCTGGGTGGGCCGTCGGACCAATGTGACCCCTGGGTGGGCCGTCGGACCAATGTGAGGCGTCGGGTTGTTGTGAGCCGTCGGGTCAATCTGAGTCGTCGGGCCGGTGTGAGGCATCGTGTCGATTCGACCCATCAGCCCGACCTGAGCCGTCGGTCCAATATGAAAAAAAATATATGCGCTTGAGTGGGCTCAAAGAAAACTCATTCAAAATGACATAATTTACGAGCGGAAATTCTTGAAATTAGAAAAATCCCATGGAATATTTTCATGGAGTATATTTCCCATATCTTGAAAAACCCATACCTTTCTCCTACAGTCCTCGTGTGATGGGACATACCATTAATAACGTTAAATTAGCGGCATTCGATCTCGTTGCCAACAAATGTGTTAGTGACAGCATGGTTTAGTGGTTCCAATTACGAGAGACGTTGCTTAGAGCTTGTGGTTTGTGTGTAAACGGGTAAGCAGAATACAAGGGTTGGTAAGTGTGCAAGATGAATTTGTTGGATCTTTTGCTGATTTGTTCCGGTAGCAAGTTGTGAAACTTGAAGACAGATTAAAAATCAGTAAAGGTATTTTTGGCTAAAAAGCCGTTGGTCCACCTGATATGAAGTGGTCACCGCTGCATAGGACTATCTCAGATTTTAGAGCGATTGCCGGTGTGTTTACAGCAGCCTTTCCCAAAGTGGGCAATAACGCCCCCTTGTGGGCACTGCAGGCCTAAAGGCGGGCAGTAAGAGACCCAGAAAAAAAATGGGGGTGTTGTGTAGAGGCTTAGGGGGCGATTTGTAATTTCATCTAGGTAGCGGTTTTTAAGTAGGTGAAAAAATGGGGGCGCTAAAAAATAATTTATTCTCAAAGTGGGCAGTAGACAAAATAAGTTTGGGAACCCTTGGTTTACAGAGACAAAGCTTATTTATGCTTATATGTATTTCTCAAATGTGTGAACTTCTTCACAAACAGCTCTATTACAAAAGCATAATCAGCCAATAATGTTCCCACTGCTGGGACACAGGCTTCCTCTCAGTGAAAGGGAGTGGGCCGCAATCCACCACACGGGCCCAGTGCTGGTTGGTAGATGTCACATGTCTTCGAATTTGGTTCTAGGACATGCCGGTTTCCTCACGACGTTTCCTTAATCGTTTACTATTACAAAAGCAAATTATTACAATTGCGTTCCATCGGCTATCGCTCTTTACGTGCATTGTTCAAAATATAAACCACATGGAATAAAAATTTGAGGATTGTAAGCCTTGCAAGTGATGAAAACAAAAAAAAAATATTACTATAGAACGTCTAGTACATTCATAAGTATAATTGTACTACATTTAAACTACATTCTCGTGTTCCGTAAATTGAACAATATCTAACAATTACATAAACAAAATGTCATTCAGGAACAATTTTATTATTTCAATTAAACCAATACATAATATTTACATAATATATAAGCTAACAGACTTAAAATAATAATTATAATATGTACAAATGTAAAAAATATATATATATATAATTATAGGGCATCAAAAAATTCGTCCGCATCGCTGTCAACAGGAAAAGTGCCCAAAAGGCTGGCAGCATTGCCACGTTGTATGGCGATGCTGATTCTTTGGCCAAAGAATAGGCCAGCCCTTTGGTCACGTGAAGAGTCGACCAACCGCTTGGAGATGTCTCGGAAAACCAAGTGGGCACTCGGACCCCATGGCCCTAGTGTTTCAACCCCAAACGGCTCGAACATATAACTCCCAAAAAGATCGGAATATTTTCGCCGTTTGAGGTTTTCCGCACCTGCAGCAGCCGCCCCAGCACAGCCCGCCGTACTAGGAAGATGGGATGGCGCAAGGGTGTCGACACATGTTGCATCCCACACCAAAGGCCTGCCTAACTTCCAAGGCATTATGGTCATTCCGTCTGGTCTCTTGCCATCGTCGCGTGCCAAGCCGTTGGGTTCTAAAACAGCTGGCACCCCGGCGGTGACAAGAGCACGACGGATAATGTCATTCATGAATTATTTCAACACTTAACCTAACGCAAGCGCACGGTCTACGAAAATTGCTACTACCAATGACTCGCCTACCTACCTTAAATAGGTAGGTTCGTTTTTCTTTCCCCGTAATTTTTTGGTCACCTTCCAGTTTCTAAAGCGTTCGATCTCAGAAGTCTCGATGTCACCGATCTATTTCCAGTCCTCGGCAACACACGCTGAACCCTTAACACTGGATTAAGTTTATGGTGTTATATTGACGATGGTTGTTTAATATTCATGAGTAAATGTCGAGAAGTCGGTTTAGTTTCACCGTCCATTGGTATTTAGTCATGTGGGAATATTTTCTGTGGGTGTTATGGAGATTTAAGATCGATGGATAGTAAATAATTATGTTTCAGCATTAGGTATGTAAAAGTGAAATAGCACAACTCAATTATATTTAATACCATTGGGGCCAAGGCTTCTTCTCTTACAGAGAAGGCACGAGCATTGATCACTACGCGTGCTCAAGACGGGCTGGCAATTTCAAACTTATATTTCGATATTTTAAATATTCCGATAATTGTGTTTACAACATAATTAGCTTTAGGTTGTTAGGCATGCTAAGTAGGTCTACACATATTCCAACTCATTTAAGCTTGTAAGTATCTTGAAAAAGTTTAGTAACCCATTTTAGCTTATAACTTAAAAGTTTACATGAAGTAGATAGTCAACATACCTACCTATACGAAACCAGCGCTGGGGCTCTGTCTCGCATGGGTCACAGCGTTATGCTGAGCGATGGCTATTTTGCGTGGAAGTGATGCATATCTTCTCCCAACTTTTATGTTTTTTCTGTTATGTTTGAACCAAGACTCAATCATATCTACTATGTTTTCCGAATCTTCATTTCCTTGCTAAACATACCAATTCAACTCGCGTAACCCGGTCAACAAAGTCAGGGGCTTAACTAGTATGCAGTGCTAGCACCCATAAATAAAACATGGAGTGAAACTAAAACTGTGGGGGGGGGGGGGTGAAATTGAAAGAGGGTGACTTTTAATTGAAACGTGGGACCGGTGGGACCGGTGGGACCGGTGGGACCGGTGGGACCGGTGGGACCGGTGGGACCGGTGGGACCGGTGGGACCGGTGGGACCGGTGGGACCGGTGGGACCGGTGGGACCGGTGGGACCGGTGGGACCGGTGGGACCGGTGGGACCGGTGGGACCGGTGGGACCGGTGGGACCGGTGGGACCGGTGGGACCGGTGGGACCGGTGGGACCGGTGGGACCGGTGGGACCGGTGGGACCGGTGGGACCGGTGGGACCGGTGATCCGAGGGTTTTTGAAAGGTGTTAGTAATGAAAGTTTGTTTGTACTGGTTTGGTTTATCGCGTACTTTTAGAGTAGTATTTTAAGTTGGAATACACTGCTCAAATGTCAGTTATGGTGGTTTTTGGAATCATGATTGCAGAAGGAACACGGTTATAGTCGGTAGAGGTTTGACATAACCCTAATTTTTTCCTGGATGGATAGGATTTTTTTACGAAACTGTTAACGTGATGTTGTTTTTTCAGTAAGTGTTGAGTTCTATAACTTAAAAATAAATAAAATAAAATAATCTTTATTTCGGATAAGCAACATCCATATGGGTTAGTAAACAAAAAGGATAATTTATATCTATGTTAGTAAACTTATGTACTATCTATTTGGAGACCAGGCTGTTGTTCAAGAGGCATCTTTGAACCACATCACCCAACAAAGGGGAATCGTACCTCCCCGCTATGGTCTTCAGGATGGAGTTGGAGCTGTCCCGTACTCTGCAGAGCAAAGAAGCAGATTTCTGTCTGACGATAGCGTGGAAGCCATCGACGTGTGACTGTGCAAACACACCTGATGCGCTGCAGAAACGTAGCAACTCCATCAACATCCTGAACCCGTTATTATATTGGTTTATTAATTTAGCAAGTGCTAAATTCTTCACATAGGATATACTTACTTAGTAAGTACTAAGTAAGTGTCCTATGAGAAGAATCTTTTCTCATGCCATGTGTGTTGTTCTCTTGAAAGTTGTCAAGTTGGATTATTCCCAATTTGATCTTACGAATAACATCAGCCGACACAACCAGATTGGAGAAACATGCAGTTTTGACTGAGAGCTGCGTGTTTACTTCGTTTGTCAGGGATGAGAATCTGTGCACTGAAACCCGACCATCCTTTCGAAAGTAATAGCTTGGCATTCTTCCCGAACGCGGCATTCATGTCATAAAATTTCAATATTTGTCAGTAAGTGAGAAAGTTTCTTCCTGTTATTTATGTTATGGTGCACTGACTAGCATGTTCTTGCACATTGTGTGTGATCACAATGTTTGGAGCGGTCGGTGATGTTTGTTCTAATGTTAGCTGTTGATACTATCGTCTTGACAGTATAGTAATTAGATTCTTTTTATAGCCCAAGAGATAAAAAAAAACCAGCCAAGTGCGTGTCGGACCACGCACAATGAAGGGTTCCGTAGTTAAGATTAAGAAAGAAGAGACAGAATTATCCCAAGAACAAACTTTACATTGTAGTTGAAAAACATGGTTTCCCATACATTCTAACTGCAAATGTAAGTTCGTACGCACAATATTAAGAGATTTACCGTGTTATTTTAAGACCATAGACTTCTTATCTTTTATTAGAGCAGGAGATGAGTTAAATATTAATATTAAAGGGTATAAAGTAGGTAGTCACTATTCAAGAAAGAAGCAAAAGCGGGGCGGTACGTGCATCTTAACCTATAGTGGAATTGATTGTAAGCCAATAGAAATTTGCAAAGAATACTCTTGTGACAATATTTTTGAATGTTGCGGAATAGAAATTCCTAGTATGAACACTATTATTATTTGTTTATACAGAATACCCTCATCTAGTTTACATTCTTTTTTCAATAAATTAGAAATACTATTGCATAAGCTATTATATAAAATTGTAAATAAAAAAGTTATAATAACAGGCGATTTAAATATTAATACATTAGTGAACAACAAGAACACGATAAACTTAAAAAACATACTAACTAATTTTAACTTAACATTACACATAAATGAACCTACACGTCAAAACAACTGCATAGACCTTATCGCAAGTAACCATGTTGACGCTAGAGGTACAGTTCACCCACTATATCTATCAGATCATGATACTGCTCAAATATTAGAATTTCCAGGAAACTATAAGAAAATTAAACGATATTGGTACTGTCTTAAACAAGATTTCTGTAAAGAAAATATAGAAAAATTTATATATTATTTATCACAACTATCCTGGCAGGAAGTTTACACAGAACCTGATACAAATAAAGCGTTCACCTATTTTCATCAAGAACTCATACTATTCTACAAACTTTGTTTTCCTTATTACAAAGTTAAAATGACTTCAAATTTACAATCTCCAAAATGGCTTACTAAAGGACTAAAAAAATCTAGTGCAAATGGAAGACATTTGAGATTTTCATATTACAGACATAAAACAGAAGAGAAACACAAAAAATATAATACTTATGAAAAATTACTTAAAAAATGCATTGTATGGTCAAAGAAAAATATTAATAAAAAATTTATTAACCAAGCAAATAACAAAGGCAAAGCTACCTGGAGCATAATAAAAGATAAAAATGATAGTGTTAGGACAATAAATAGTATAACATCACTACAGCAGAACGGGGAACTTATTCAAGAACCTACTCAAATAGCATCAACATTTAATGATTTCTTCATCGATATTGCCAATGATCACAACTTAAATGTACTAGATAAACAACAACAGACTCAAAACCAGATAAATAATTATTCTATTTTTCTCAGACCGACCACAGAGCAAGAAATCATTACTACAATAAAATCTTTAAATGACACCAGAGCAGTAGGTTATGATTCTATCTCCACACGAATTATTAAGGCAAGTGCTCATGTCATAGCTCCTATTCTTAACCATATTTTAGAAAATTCATTGTCACAAGGAATATTTCCAGAGAATTTAAAGCATTCTATCGTTAAGCCATTATTCAAAAAAGGTGATCGAAAAGAGCTAAATAACTATCGTCCTATTACACTTGTTCCTGTGTTATCCAAAATCTTTGAAAAGATATACTACAACCGACTAATAAGTTTCTTAAATAAGCATAATATTCTAAAACAGGAACAAAACGGTTTTCAGCACAATAAATCGACATCTCTAGCAGCATTTTCCCTAATTAAAAAGATCACAGAATATCTAGACGATAAAATTCCGGTAGTAGTAGTGTTTTTTGATATGAGTAAGGCATTTGATTTTGTGGATCACAGTATCTTACTAAACAAATGTGAAAAAAATGGTATCCGTGGTGTCGCTCTAGATTGGATAAAAAGTTTCTTAACAGGCCGACAACAATGTGTTGAAGTTACTAATTTAAATGTTAATAATGAATCCACTGTCTACAGATCCTCATCTAGAATGAATAAATATGGCGTACCACAAGGGAGCGTTTTGGGTCCCTTGCTATTCTTACTTTATATTAATGATTTACCAGATTCAATAAACTATGACAGTGTCCTTTTTGTTGATGATATTTCTGTTATAGTGCCTAATGATACTAAAAGTTCAACTCATGAAAATAAAATACACGAAGCGGTACAGTCTGTAATAAAATGGCTTGAATCTAATAACCTATGTGTAAATATATCTAAAACAAAATTCATTAAATTTCGTACATACAAAAGCAAACACGCCGAAAGTATTAACATTACAATAAAAGACAAAAACATAGAAGAAACAGACAGTATTAAATTCTTAGGTATAACTGTAGACAAATTTTGTAATTGGAAAGAACACATTAACACCGTATGCAGTAAACTAAATAGATTTGTGTATGCATTAAGAAAGCTTCGTATTGTGTCAGACGAAAAAACAGCCCGCATAGCATATAGTGGGTATGTTGAATCAATATTAAGATACGGTCTAATAATATGGGGCAATTCAACAGACAATGATAAGACATTTATTGTACAGAAGAAATGTGTACGAGCTATATGCAGTGTCGGTCCACTTGAATCTTGTAGGCCTTTATTCAAAAAACTAAAACTATTGACCTTGACCGGCATGTACTTGTTTGAAGTATCGGTTTTTGTGAGAAAACATAATGAATTCTTTAGATTCAAAGGTGAAAATTACACTAAACAGAGACCAAGAGATGCAACAAAAATTTTAGTTCCTTTTTGTAATACAAATCTAATTAAAAAGAATGTTTATCATATGTGCATAACAATTTTTAATAAATTACCTAAGATCATAAGGGAGCTCCCATTTAAATATTTTAAAATTAAACTGCGTCAATGGCTAATAGAAAATTGTTTTTATAGTTTACAAGAATTTCTACAACATAAATAAATTTTATTTATTTTTATTTTAAGCTTCCTAATGTTTTATGGCGTATCTATTTATTATCTTAACTTTAAAGAATTTTTGTTGGGTAGGTACATAAAGAAAAAATGTTATTACTTAACTTTTGTTGTGTGTACTGTATATAGTTTATTGTAGTTAACTTAAAATTTACTTTAATTTTAAAAATTATATTAGAATATAGGTATTTTTTTGGATATTCTGTATATCTTATTTAAAATAAGAACTTACTTAGGTATTAATGTAAAATTAGGATTTGCATGCCCTAAACAGGCAAAATATGGACTGTACATTTTAAACCACCATTTTTTTACAACTGGTAACACCTGTATTTTCTGCAAATAAATGTTTCTTATTCTTATAGGTTTTCCTGTAATCTGTAATATGGTATTGGACTATTTCCTGTATTTTTTTCAAAATTTTTGTTTCAGTAATTTCGGAAATAAGAGTATGGTAAATTTTCATCTCTTTTCTTAAATAACTTTAAAACTATTTTTTTTTGTTTTAAATTTATAAAAAAAAAAAAACTATTCAAGATCCCCACAATAAGCCCTTTCATTTGATATTTCACACGGTGTAGTTTGCAAACCATTTTTTTTTAATTTTCTTATCATCATCTTCCTGCCCTTATCCCGTATTATTTGGGGTCGGCGCAACACGTTTTTTTCTTCCATTCTGTCCTGTCACTCGTCAAACTATCACTGACTCCCTTTTCTTTCATATCTCTTCTCACACAATCCATCCATCTTTTCTTTGGCCTCCCTCTCCCTCTCCATCCATCCACATGTAAACTCATAACTCTTTTAGCAACATGCGTTTCATCCCTCCTCTTCACATGACCATACCAAGACAAACGATTTCCTTTAAATTTTTCAGTCACTGGCGCCACTTTCAAACTTCCCCTAATATATTCATTTCTCACTTTATCCATTCTCGTCACACCACACATCCATCTTAACATTCTCATCTCCGCTACGTGCAATCTTTTTTCATCCGTCTTTTTCACAGCCCAACATTCTGATCCATACAGTATGACAGGCCTTATCACGGACTTGTAGATTTTACCCTTCAACTTGAGAGGCATCCGTGGGTCACAAGTTGTTCCCGTGACCTGTCGCCATTTCATCCATCCTGCGTTGATCCGATGTGCTACATCCCGGTCTACCTCACCATCCCCTTGAACGAGCGACCCGAGGTACCGAAAGTCGGGACAGATTGGTATGGGCGTTCCGGCGAGAGCTAAAGGCACTGGATTGGAGAGACCGCCGAAATCGCAGAACAAGTATTCCGTTTTGGTTCTACTCAATTTCAGGCCAACACTCTCCAGTCTGTGCCACCACACCTCCAATCTGTTCTGGACCTCTAGGCCACTTTCAGAAACCAGCACAATGTCATCGGCAAACAGCATACACCAGGGAGCCTCTTCCTGAATGTTCGACGTCAGAGCGTCCATTATCATCAGGAAGAGGTAAGGGCTGAGAGCCGACCCTTGATGTAAGCCGACCGCCACATCGAAGCTGCCAGTGGTGCCCACTGTAGACCGGACTTGGGTACTGCATCGACTGTACATCGCTCGGATCAACTGCACATACTTCCCAGGTATACCTTTCTTCTTAAGGGCCCATCACAGAACCTCACGAGGTACCCGGTCGTATGCTTTTTCGAGGTCAACGAATACCATGTGCAAGTTTTTATGCGCACCTCTATATTTTTCGCACAGCTGACGTATAGCGAAAATGGCATCCGTTGTACCCCGACCCGGCATAAAACCGAATTGGTTCTGTGAAATTTCACTCTCTTCTCTCAGTCGCCTTTCAATAACTTTCTCCCAGGCTTTCATCGTATGTGACATTAGCTTTATCCCTCTATAATTGTTGCACTCCAGCACATCACCTTTGTTTTTAAAAATGGGCACCAAAGAGCTATTGCACCACTCATCAGGTATGGCTTCTTCCTGCAACAACTTATTGAAGAACAAAGCTAACCACGTCCATCCATCCACTCGCAATAGCTTCCACACTTCAACTGGTATTCCATCTGGACCAATGGCTTTACCATTCTTCATTCCATTTACGGCTATTCTAACTTCATCCATACTAACCATTCTCACTAACCCCACATTCATTGGTTTATTCTCTAAAACCCCACTCCAATTATTTTCCTCATTCATCAATCTTTCAAAATATTCCTTCCACCTCTTTTTGATTTTTTCATCATCCGATAGAACCATTCCATTTTCATCTCTTATACATCTTACCTGGCAAACATCCCTCGCCTTTCTCTCTCTTATTCTGGTAAGCCGGTATAGCTCTTTATGGCCTGCAGGACTATCCAGTGCGTCATATAGTTTGTCCTGGGCTTTTGATTTTGCTATTGCCACGGCTTTCTTGGCTTTCTTCTTCAAAGCGTCATACTCACTCTTTTTTTCAGCTCTTAAACTAGCGTTTCCTGCCTCTACATGCTGCCATTCTTTGAATTTTCTCTTGTTTTCTTTCAATACATTCTGAACTTCTGTCGACCACCACCATGTATCCCTATCTATTATGCCCTTTCCTCTCGTCTCTCCCAAAATATCTTTCGCTGCTTGCCTGATACACTCAGCTATTTCATTCCAGCTTTCATTTATACTTCGATCATTCATGTCTCCCATCTCTATCATTCTGTCCACCACTCGCTCCCTGAACATCTTCGGACAATCATTCCTCTCTAACATATTCCATTTTATTTTAGGGGGAGGACGTTCTTTGTTTTTGTTAGACAGTATTTTAATTATTGATGTCATAACTAGGAGTCTATGTTGTGAGACTAGGTCTTCTTCTGGCAGTACTTTGCAGTCTTTGACGTGCTTTAAGTGGTTGCGCCGAACCAAAAAGTAATCAATTTGGGTCTTATGATTACCACTTTTGTATGTGATCATGTGTTCGTCTCTTTTCTGAAACCACGTATTGGCTACTGCCAGGTCAAATGCAGTAGCGGATTGCAGCAACGTCTCTCCTTCACTGTTTGGACTACCGAAACCCCACCCCCCATGTACTCTTTCATAAACACCTTTCATTCTTCCCACATGTCCATTAAAATCTCCTCCCACTACCAATTCTTCATGAACGGGGATGTTCATTAAGGCTGTGTCAAAATCCTCCCAAAACTTCTCTTTCACCGTTTCATCACATCCTACTTGTGGTGCATACACACTAACTACATTCATCATCACATTCTCTAACATAACTTTCACAACTATCAATCTATCACTAATCCTTTGTACTTCCATCACGCTTTCTTTCAATTTACTGTCTAACACTATTCCTACACCATTTCTTTTTCCATCACTTCCACAGTAGTAGAACTTATATCCCTCACCAATTTCTCTCGCTTTTGTTCCTCTCCATTTGGTTTCCTGCAAGCATGCTATATTTATGCGTCTTCCTTTCAATACATCCGCTAACTCTCTGGCCCTTCCCGTCATAGTCCCAACATTCCAACTTGCATACCTCAATCTCATTTCCCGAGCTAACTTCTTACGTTGCACCCGCCCAAGATGGTGCAACAACCCTAGTCCACTTCCCACAGGAGCCGGGTGCTGCCCCTGCGCGTCGCCTGTGGGGTACGCCCTAACCCTATCGCGCATTCCATTTAGACCGAACATGTTACTAGGGGATTTGGCTAGTTTTTTACAGTCGGCCGCCAGCCTGACACCAACCCTCCTTGGGCATGCTTTTGTTGGTGGTTTACCCGCCACCACGGGGTGACCTAAGGTGCTTTAGTATGCACAGTCTCTAAAATATCCCTTAGTCGCCTCTTACGACACCCACGGGAAGATATGGGATGGTGCTATTCTTTACGTCCGACACCATACAGTTTACAGTTTTTTAAATTTTCTTATGTGCCCCCTAAAAGTGACCCCCATATTCAAAATCCATTTATTTACGTAACATGTCCATGTTTGGGTCACAGAAATTGATACGTGTACCAAACAATTTAATCGGTCCATTAGATTTGGAGCAAATTGGCTGTGACAGATGGACAGACAGACAGACAGACACAGGAGTGATCCTATAAGGGTTCCGTTTTTTTTTCCTTTTGAGGTACGGAACCCTAAAAAATGATTAAAGAAAAGTAAAAACTGCCTAGAAAAAGTTACATGCGACGTGAATTGCACGTGACACAAAGGCACCGTGTGTCGCGCGACGATCGGTGTCTCTGTGTCACGCGCGATTTGCGTCGCGAGTCGCGCCTGTTTGAAGGAGCCTTAATGGGAACTGTTAAACAGCCTCAGAGAATGAGAGCCTTTGATTTGGCTAGATTTTAATCTTTGGCACAGATTTCCAAATCTATTTCAGACCCAACGTTACTATAAAAATGAATGCAGTCTTAAATTGTTTCATTTTCTATTTTTGTGCTTTTTGCAGTAAATTATGTAAGTATGTTGGTACTAACTTGATTGTTTTACTGTTGCCCAGCAACATAACAGTAGACTAACCACAGCTGCGATCGAAACAAAACCCTTGTCACAATAATACACGAACAGTTGCCATTGATACTTCATTTTGCGCAGACATATTGGACGGCAATCAATTTGTTTGATTTATTGTTTCCTGTTCAGAGGGTGGCAGAGGTATCCATTTCCTGTGAGTCTGTGACGTCACTCGTGTTGTTACAGCTTCAAAAGATATTCCAATCAATCAACTCAGCCTATCAGTGTCCACTGCTGGACATAGGCCTCTCCCAGGCTGCGCCACAACACCCTGTCCTCCGCCTTCCGCATCCAGTCTGTCCCAGCCACCTTCTAGCTGGGGGCGTCCCACACTACGCTTGCCGATACGTGGTCCCCTCTCCAGGACTCCAGGAGCCCCCGCTTTGCGAGGCTCCTACTTCTGAATGGTTTAAAAAAAGTAACCACGAAGGGGACGGCGGGGCCTATTCGCTCGCTCTCTCGACCCCGCTATCGCCTTCTAACCAAACCTGTCCGAGTCGGGGTGCCCCAAGTCCCGAGCTCGCTTCGCTCGCTCTTGCGTTCAAAGTTCTCATTACCTTTTTACCAAGTCGAAGCTTAATTTAGCAAAACAGTCTAAAAGTGATGATATTCTTGTTAATATTAGTCGCCATGTCATTGTTTATATTACCTCGCCTATGATTTTAATTGGCCTTGTTTAATATGTTCGCTACCTTAAAGTAGCAGACATTATTTACTTTTTATAATTCCTTGCATTTTGAAGCTCATCTAATATTATAATTATTGCTAAAATATTTAATCGCTGCCAAGTTTTTTTTTTAATAGCAAATAGTTGTCCTTTAAGTTCTTAGTCGTCTGAAAAATAATTAGTATTCTATCTATCTATCAAGGTTGACCGCATAACATTAGGTTTCTCTCAAGATGCGCCACAACCCACAACACCTGGTTTCCTGCCTGCACCTTCCTGATGTGCATGATTGGAATAGCCTGAAAGGAATGTAAGCAAAATCCAAAAGAGTAAATTTTTGTTTAGAAACAACATAAGTAACATCACGCCTGTGACCCCCGCAGGGTGGGCAAGACGCACGCTTCACCAGCATTTTGTTATTGAAAGACTAGCGGACTCGACAGACGTTGTCTTGTCCAAATTTAAATAAATTGAAGTGTTTTAGCCTGCCATTTGCATCATGAAGCTACAGAAGTACCAACTTGGCTTAATATTCCCTATTTTGATTGATTTCTAGGAAACTATTCCAATTTTTCTTTCCATAAAAACCTAATTCGGCCCATTACAAACATTTAAAACAAAAAAATAACCAATCGGAAACTATATCCACAGATTGTGCGTCTTATTTCTATTGCCGCTATAACAACATTAATAATAAAAATTAAATAAAGTTAAAAATTAAAGTGATCGCATACAAGAAACGTATTTTTTTTTTTAATAAAAAGCGTAGTGTTAAATATTGTACGGTGGTACGGAACCCTTCGTGTCAATTTCGGCCAACTTTTATTTATATAGAAGTGGAAAACAAAAGCCTATGATCCAGCGTGAAAGCGCTTTTGAAATCAACTCGATAGTCTGCCACTTTTTGCAAAACAAATGTGCGAGCTATCGATTTCTCGTTTCTATCCAACGGATACAGAAATATCCGTAATGTCGCGATTTTTGTAGATTCGAACACTATACATTTAGTTTAGTAGTTGTGGTCGAGGATATAATGTCAGTCAGTCAGTCTGTCAGTGTCAGTTTTACAACAGTAGTATTCATGTAATTAAATAATTAAAGAGATAGTGTTCTCTGAATGGTTTTAAAGTAAGTACGTCGTGTGTTTGAAAGAGGCGGAAAGGCAACTCTGTACTTACTTTTACGCTTTTTTTTCTTTTTTTTGCCAGTGAAATTCCCGTCAAAATTAGTCCAGTCATTTTGGAGCAGCCGGGGTTGCGGGATGTTCGAAAGAGTTACCGTGGCCCCGGCACAGGCAACAGAAGGAACACGGGTCAGTAAAAGTGTGACACGCCCGCTCCGCCCAGAGCGGGAGAAGTCATTTGATGATTTCCCATCCAAAAAAAAAAGCCATTTCGGAGACTGGCCGGAATGAAAAGACAGACAGACTGATAGACCGGCTGACAGACAGACGAAAGATCTTAAAAATTGATTTTCGATATAAATACCGTATATACTTTCATGTACATTTAGTAAACCGCTGTTATTTTGACATTACAAACAGACACTTCAATTTTATTTATTTGTATATATGTATAGGTATGTAATGTAGATAGACTAAAATTTAATTTAAAAGGGTGTGCAGTGTATACTACGTTTGTATGGAAGAAAACTTGCTGCACAGACCCAAAATAAATTGGGATAAGGATGAGTGATACATAAATTACGAAAAAAGTGTTACGGTCAACACGTTCTCTCATCATTATCACACATAACCTAACATCACGCCTGTATTCACCGAACGGTTAGGCAGAGGTGTACCTATGGTAAGTACACCCACATTTCGCCAGTTATCTTTAAGTCCCATGCCTCAATAGGCTCGTCCCCTATAGGATTTGTGCCCTGTTGATAGCAATCCATGAAAAGGGTACAAATCCAGACTCCGGGCTGCTACTGAGAATTCCAGATGGAAAAACCCAATAACACTTTTCCCGACCTGGGAATCGAACCCAAGACCTAATGCTATATTTAAATTTGATCAAAAAACACAAACCTGTAGACAGCTCAAATTATAAAATAAACAATGTAGATTTTAAGCCAAAAATGCAGGAAGCAAGCAAAAACCACTGCAAATGTAGAGGAGAAGTGGCATTTAAAATTCAGATTCGCCCAGCATCCCTTTCGCCTGTTGAATTCAAAGCGCACTGTATCCCCTACATGTACACAACAGTGAAGCGAGAATGTGGTTTCTACGAATGAAAATACACAGTGTTTGGAATTTCCCACGGGTGAAGCGCGAGGACACAACGTAGTGTTTGGAAAATAGCTGCCAGCTTCTCTTTGGTCCGTATGTATCCAGAAACTTGAATACCTACGATGGAAATGTTGGTGTTTTTACTTGCACGAATTTCTTGGTAGATCTTACATATAAACTCACACATTTTTCTCATAGGAGTAGGCAGAAACTACAGAACGCTACGATCCTTACATAGTCCTTTTTTTTTGGGTGGGAAATCATCAAATGACTTCTCCCGCTCTGGTCGGAGCGGGAGGGCGTGTCAGACTTTTACTGACTAAAACCCACCCGTGTTCCTTCTGTTGCCTGTGCCAGAGGCCACGGTAACTCTTTCGAACATCCCGCGAATCCTTACATACTCCTGTTGCTTCGTTTACGTTCATACATCTAGACATACACGCCCACCGGTTGCGAGTACTACGCACCTGACCTTTCTGAAGAACATCACCAATAACGTCACTATATGTCTTCCCAGGGCGTCCCTCCCGGCGTTTCCACTGGCATCTTGATCTTCTTAGTATCAATTTACTTTTAAAGCCAATATATTTTCCTTACCCTTTAATGCTAGATACAAATAAGTTCTTGTTTTCAATTCGTACATCAGCGACAAAATCGCTTAATATTTCAGTTTTTTACACGCTTTTGTAGTAGCTTCACTTGTAACTAACTAACAACAATGTTATAAAATCTTGTGTGTAAATTTTAACCTACTTATAATTTGTCGTAACGAAATGAAACGTTCTATGTCTTAGTAGTTCGGATGACAATACTATAATTTGGTATCTTGGAGCTGATCTGGCGATGGAGCCAGGAGGTGGATAGTGGAACTCTTCAGTGGCTACTAGTAAACCGAACGGAAACGGCCAAGCCACATATTTTGACTAAAGTGTAGTTTGTGAAGTTAGGGCGTGTAGAGTTAGAAACTTGGTTCTACATGAGATCTGGTAACTTTTTGACAGTACGAGCCATATGGTCTCGTCTTGGCAACATTTTACATGAAAATATTTCGGTGTGATTTCCCTTTTTTTTGTTAGTTGCTTATGACAATATTTTTTTTATTTTATTCATTTCTTTTTCCTTTTTTCGGGGTGTATTTCTTGCACATCAGGGGTGCCTTTTTTCATAGCCCACTCTCTATCTTTGCCTTTTTTCTTTGTTGGTTTATTGCTTATAATAAGCGATAGATCAGGGCGATACTTGGCTCTTAGGCGATTATATTCGACTATAGCTGACTGTTGTGTTTAATACTACTACAATTAATATTTATAAGGTGAACACCTTGCAAATGAGTCACTCTAGAGAGTGCTACATAAGCCTGCCCACAAGAGAGCGTGGATGACCCAATTACATAAGTATAGTAACATTATTCGTATAATATAAGTATAATAATGTAGAAATATTCTCAAACCTGACGAAAGCCCTATATACACTTTTATCTCCTAATTTAAGGGGTTGAGGGATGTTTTTTTTAAACCTGGTACACGTATAATTTTAATTTATAATAAGAAGTCTGTATACTTGTATAATTTTCAGATCTCTAGCATGAAATTAAGTTTGTATGGGAAAAGCCATACAAACTTCCATCCCCTAATTTAAAGGCTGGGGGGGGGCTGATTTACTAAAAATCCTGAGATATGTATTTTATTATTTATTAACAAGGAGTCTATCAATTTTCAGACCTCTAGCATCAAAATTTGCGGAAGTCTCATACAAACTTCCATCCCCTAGTTTAAGGGGTTGAGGGGTAAAAGTTCCAAGTTTTAGATTTTTTTTGTTGTTTTAAAAATATCAGCTTTCTAAGATTTCAGGAAATACCCTAAGAATTTTGATGATGATCAGTGAGTGAGTCAGTGGCGACATCGGGGTTTTTAGATATCAATAAAATCTAAAGTATAAGAGCTATGCAATTGAAACTTTTATATGTTTAATAAGTCCACTATTGACATCATATCCCAATAATTTTGTTTAGCTGGTATAATAACCCAAGTTATGAGGGTTAAAAAAACCGCCGAAGAGCTTCGAGAAAGGGTAGGTAGTGTCCTTGCGCTTCGCTTGGCTCGTGTTGGCGAGGTCACTACCGTGCCCCCAGATGTAGCAATCTCTTAGAAAAATCTTGACTGACAGACAGATCAGTAAATAAAACCTCCTATAGGTATACCTACATACTGCAAGATTATGTCTGAAGAAACGTCATAAATAAATGTGATACTTCGTGCATAGTTAATCTACATATATATCATACTAATAATAAAGCGAAGAGTTTGTTAGTTGTTTTGTTTGTTTGACCGCGCTAATCTCTGGAACTACCAGTCGGATTAAAAAAAAACCTGTTTGAATTTGATAGCCCAATTCTTGAAAAAGGCTATAGGATATTAACATAACGCTAGAACCCTTAGGAGTCGAGCAAAAAGAAAAAAAAGTCAGAAAGAACGCTAAGCGAAAACGTAAAAAAAGTATAGGTCGAATAGAGGGTCGGGAAAACGAAAAAATTCACGCGGAAGAAGTCGCGGGCAGAAACAGAAGCATTATAAGCGTATTGCTTTCACCTCGGAGTTTCTGTATTACTGATCTTCGGGTAACAGCTTCAAGCAAAACTTAGGAATTCGTAACTTTTTAACTTCATTTCTATTAAATATAACATTAACATAACTTGTGATCCCCGAAGGGTTAGGCAGAGGTGTCCGATAATGTGCGTGTGCCAGTAATGTTTAAGTCCCATGTAATAAAGGGCGGACCTAGTGCCATCTACCAGACACATATCCAGACTCCGCCGGGCTGCTACTGAGAAATTCCAGATGGAAAACCCCAATTACACTTTGCCCGACCTGGGAATCGCACCCACGACCTCATGCTCATCTAGCACTTGCGACCACTAGACCAATATCAATGAAACGGTATAAACAATTGCTTCCGTCTCGGAGTTTCTCTGTTACAGATCTTCAGGTAACAGTTTGAGCACAAACTCATTAATTCGTAACTTTCCAACTTAAAGGTTTTAAAAGAGCTTTGATAAAGGCTGATGATGTAACTACTCTCTAACCAAACAAAACAACACAACTTCTATTGGCATAACAAACCACCATTACACCACTCCCTATGTTTCCAAAGTCAAATATTTAACGGCCGCCATCTTTGATTCAAATTCAGCCAACGTTCTGCGCGGTGTCGGTGAATTTGAAAATACGCTTATATTTGGTGCTCTAGTACCTGTGTTCGTGGTACAGAATATTGTAGTGAAGCTTATCTAGGTACTGCTGCTGTTCTGATGAAAATTATTAGTTAATTATTAGTTTAGAGGATTGTGTACTGTGGAGCCCGTAAAGCTTTGCTTTCCTAAGATAATGATGTACGATCACACAGTAACGGGTGTTCACATACGTTGTACGTTTTTTAAACCTTAATGTCAAATACTGGTGAAAATGACAGATTTTCATGACGGCCGTTGTAATATGACGGACACCGCTCTTCTAGGAAACTGTAGGTTAACACTTTCCGGGACACTGAACGAGACACAGTAGTAGTTCTATTGTTACGAGGTCTGTGGGCGTTTAGTGTTCTGCAAAGTGTTAAGAGGCAAATTGTATCGTAGGAAATTATCAAGTAGAATAAAACTTGCGCAAAGTGCTTTATAATGTTACTAGCGACGCGCCCCTGCTTCGGACGGGTTTTACGATTTGACAGAACGTCGAAATTTCCTTATTCCACAGGGTGTACCCAGAAAGGTGTGGTCAAATTTAAGGGTGTGGTACAGACCATCAAACTGAACAATTTTCTCCATGGGACCAACAAAAAATTCAGCCGTCCCATACATTTGGGTCGAGTAGGTATTGAAGAGTTGATAAATTTTTCGCGATTACGATGTCGGTCGCATGGAGAGAGATGTTTAGTTTCATAGTCTATACCACACCCTTAAATTTGACCACACATTTCTGGTACACCATATATAACACATAAACCTTCCGGAATAAATGCTGTAAGTGATGGTAGAGACCGCATCAAAGCCCGTTGCATAGTTTAGTAGAAGAACAACACGGTTACACAGATGGGCACGAAAAGCTATTTTAATTTATACATAAGGTGTAACATAATTAACGCACAACCTCTTAAGGGGTCATTGTACTCATCATTATGAACAACTTTTACTATGGGACCAAACCTGAAATTGCGAAAAAAAATCAGCTGTTCCCTACATTTATGTTCACATAACTCGAGTTAAAAAATCGATTTCAGAAATCGATTTCGATTTAAGTCGATTTTTTTTTCGCGATTTCAGGTTTGGTCCCATAGTAAAAGTTGTTCATAATGATGAGTGCAATGACCCTTAAGAGGTTGTGCGTTATTTATGTTACATCTTGTATATTGGCTAAGGTTTTCTACAAAACATCATTACATTTCATAGAAAAATATTAAATTAGAAGAAACATCCATTGTTACTTAGATTGCATTGGAATAGTTGTTTAGCTTGACCGATTCCCAATGCCTGACAGCAATTTAATTTGGGTGTCAAATTCAAGTTGTTACTGTGTGCTTTGGGTAGCCAAAGTTAACAACTGCAGCCAATTGTATGACTGACATGCGATTAAATTAAAAAGGCTTTCAGAAAGTCGGATCAGCGAGCGCAATGCTATCGTGTTCAGGGAAACGCGGTCCAGCATTGAAGAAAATGTTTGGTTTTACAGTTTTGACAGAATCCAATAGAGCGTGTATCAGAAGTAGCCGGGACTGGCTAAATGACTTGCTATTGGGGCGATGGCCAGTATTGAGCAGAATAAGCAAGCTGAAGTGATAATGGGCCGGCCATATTAGTCGAGGAACCGGTGGCCGTTGGGGTAGCCGTGTTCTTGAGTGGAGACCACGAATCGGCAAATGTAAGGTAGGACGCCCTCAGGCTTGGTGGAGTGCAGTCCTACAGTCCACTGTAGGTACACATCATCGTGTGTAATGTGTACTGCTATAATGTTCATTGCGTGTAACCTCACTCCAAAACTGTTTTAGAGCTCCACATGGCCACACATTTGAAAGACGTTTTGAATTTTCTTTAACTTCAATACTTCTGCATTGAGAAAATAATTCCAGAAAATGATGACATGGCTGTCCTCGAAAGAATTTTAACGAAATTGTTTCTCGATTATAATCACGAAAGTTTATTTTTTAAATAAAATTCGCAGATGCTGGAAATAACATTATTTTTTACGGCCTGACCTAGTTTCAACTTGTATGAAAGTACCTACTTTATCTATGTAGGTACTTAAACATACTTAGCAGTCTTTTTTGTAGAGAAATATTTTGCGACCTTGCTGGCTGGTTAGACATTCAAAAACATAGCATAACGTCAAGCTTGTAATCCCTTCTTTTTTTTGGGTGGGAAATCATCAAATGACTTCTCCCGCTCTGGTCGGAGCGGGAGGGCGTGTCAGACTTTTACTGACTAAAGCCCACCCGTGTTCCTTCAGTTGCCTGTGCCGGGGCCACGGTAACTCTTTAGAACATCCCTGGCTGAAGCTTGTATTCCCTAAGGTGTAGACAGAGGCGATACCTACTCAGAATTATCCAATCATTTTTAAGTCTGAAATTATAGGGCGCGAGAATATTGCCATTACCTACCTAGCCGGCAGCTACTATAATTCAATTTAAATAGAAATTGTTAGTAAATAGCCTATAATACTTTCAATACCTAAACCCTCACGTTGCTTACCTGTAGCTGACAGAGCAGACCGTCGCGTTATTTATTGCCGTGACCTCGTTCGAAAATACGGCATTCCCAGATGTAGGTAAAGTCAGGGAAATTATTGGTTAAGCAAATTGAATACTAACTTAAATTATCCATTGCATATATTCAAATCTATGAAAGCTGTGTGAAATGGTTTTAAACCCGGCAAATTGACTAGTGTTTCAGTTGGCGTAACAATTAAATTCCCTGGCTTTACATAGCAAACGATTGCCGAGGATAGAATGGCGCGCAATAGGCGAGCCCTATGTCCAGCTGTGTACTGACGTGGGCTGGTGATGATGATGGATGACCTCAAACAGAGCTTTCCTTGCTCTGGTAGCGCCTTGATCTTCAGTAACTTCATTACAAACTGAAAGACAGAAATAAAAATGCATTTATTGGCATAACAAAAATCCGGCCAAGTGCGAGTCGGCCCACTTCTCCCGTACATTCCAACTGCAAATGAAAGTTTGTACGCACAGTATTAAGAGCTAATTATCGTGTTCTTTTAAGACCATAGACTTCCTATAGGTTTTCCTGTAATCTATTAGTATAGTATATTTTCTGTAAAAAAAAAAATTAGGAAGGGGTGGTATGGTCAATTTTCGTCTGTTTTCTTAAATAACTTTAAAACTATTTATTTTAAAAAAAAAATATTTTTGACCCTCACAGTAAGCCCTTTCATTTGATAAGTCACACGGTACAGTTTGCAAAACTTTTTTTTTGTAATTTTCTTATTGGCCCCAAAAGTGACCCCATAATCAAAATTCATTTATTTACGTTACACGTCCATGTTTGAGTCGCAGAAATTAATATATGTACCAAATTACAATTTAATCAGCCCATTAGATTCGGAGTAAATTGTCTATGACAGAGGGACAGACAGACAGACACACGAGTGATCCTATAACGGTTCCGTTTTTTACTTTTGAGGTACGGAATCCTAAAAACAAACTTAAATAAGACACAGCAAAAAAGATGATTATAATGCCATAAGGGCCTCGGCTCAGCCTAATGTCAGATGACAACACAAGGAGTTCCACCTGACGCTGATGTTCAGCTGCGGCCCACGAGTGCCGTAGGTAAGATCAAAATATAAACACTTAGGGAAGTGCATTTCTTTGTTTTAATAAAATAAGAGAAATAAATTTATGGAGATCGTTGAAACTGGCGGGTTGGCAACACAGACAAACCTTTGCCCATCAGAGGCGGAGTGGTTATCATTATTTTGAATGGCGAAAGACTTGTTACGTGGAACATAAGATAAAAGACTGGCGAAAATAATGTGGGAGACGAATATTTTTGTAACGAAGTATGTATATTCTAATAGATACTGCCTTTGATAATAGACAAATAGGTACCCCTAGTTATAGGAACGGTTCTCCTCTCGATTTCCCAAACACTAGTTTAAAACAAAGGTAACAAAGAGAAAACTACCGTCATTTATATCTAGCACACAAGTTGGGGGAAAATGGGGGTGAATATATGGTTTAGAAGCTCGTTGGAGGTGAATAAGGCACCTGTCCCACCGACGAGAAAGCGATTAGCTTACAACGATTTTCTCACTCAAGAAACGTACGAGTACAAAATATTGAAGGTCTCGTGTAAGTAAGAGAGTTACATAAATTAATAGTTGATTGCCGATTGTTTCACACCGCCGGTGAGTATTCGATTGTCAGCAATAAGAGTTATTGAATAAAGTACTCGCTCAATGCCACTCGCTTGGCGGGCAGAACTCTCGCTGAGAGACTCACGCTTGATACATATGCCACCAGCGCGTAATCTCTCGTCGCCGCGCCGGCACGAACTTGCTGCTCATTGCTCGCTAACGCGTTTTTAATTGTTAGTTCTACTCGCTCCCCTTTATTCGCCGGCGGGCGGCGCGGCGGTGAGACAGGTTCCTATATCGCTGCGGAGCTAGGCAGCGAGCCAGTTCACCCCACTTAATGATGTTCTAAAGTTGGTCCGCAAAACCTGCAGTTTTACTACTAATTGTTTGGGCATTTAGGAGGTAATGCAATTATGAAATTTCGGGAGTAACGTTTGGAAAGGTTTACCTACACAACCAACAAAATTAAACTAAGAATTTAATTGAAGCTCGACGGTTTTGCTTGAAGAAAAGATGGATTGATGTTCTAACATTCACAATACTAAAATAAGTTTCCTATCAAGATTTCAATTAAAAATTAATGACAAAGTAGATGAGAAGTTAAGTTAATTAGGCCAGGCCCTATAAAACGAAATCAACATCTATAATGAGGCAAGAAACGTTATTTAACGACTGCTGTGAAGTTTCAGTGCCCACAAAGTTTGGTTATTACTTTCTGTCACCATTTTTCTTCGAACATAACTCGGTACTTTATGACTAGAACTTACTTGAATGGTAATGGGCTAGGTCTATCACCTAATTTTATCATTATTACCACTTTAAGGGTGACTTGCAGCTTTTCCTTACATCTCGATTTAATCTCGACTTAAGCTTAAACTTAATTGGACTTGCATGTCATCGACTTGGCTTAAATCTCGATTTAAATAAACGTCAAAGATAAACCGGCATCCAGGTCGGTTCAGAGTTGTTAAATCTCGATTTTAGAGACATTTTAACATTTGTCATTTATGGGGAATTTTTCCACAAGACGTAATAAATGCATAAATGTTTCTGCCGTGGTAAAATTAGGTGCCCTAGATCTCTTCATCGTAATATATGTTTGTATACGACGCTAAACTGATGACTGACGCTAAAGAAAATTAGAAAATAACACGAGAACACAACTACAATACAACCAACACTGACTTTAATACATTGACAATTTGACATTGACATAATTGACAAATCAAATTCATTCTTCTATAAACACAGAATTGAGTTGCCATCACTTTTTATTTGAAGACGGAACGCAAAGAATGAACGGCGAATGAACCATTGACTTCTCAGTTTAGTTAAATTGAATGTGAAATGTGACTGTGCAAGACATGCTTAATAAAATTTAAGTTGAGTTTAGTGCTAGTTGTTACGGATAGTCAGAAGCCCAAAAGTATGACCACACGTCTTATCAAGGGGTATCGTATCGTATATGTCAGATATGCAGTCGCTCCATATAAGATACTAGCATTCAGCTGCATCCGTTTAGTCTGAGAGCCGACCCCATTATAGTTGGGAAAAGGCTAGGCTGATTGATTGATCTTATTTCTTCACTGATGACCTTATAAAACACAAAACAAAAAGGTGAATAGGTACTGAGACAATTAATCTGTACCAAACAATCCAGTAACCTCATACGACAAGTCGACAACCCTCAGAAATCTGTTTACCCAATCCACGTACAATAGTACAACAATCAATGACACAAAAGAAAGTATTGTTCCAGTCATGGACAACTAAATAATTCACCCTTCGGGGAAACAAGGCGTGATGTTTTGTGTTATGTTAAATAATTCAGCCGGGTATCGACCAAGATTTGGGCCAACTGTCACACTTTGGTTTGGACAGTGTTCACACTAGAAACATGTCACACACATAGCAATTTTTAGCCGACTTCAAAAAAAGTGATTCTGTTTTTATTTGGTAGAGGATCGATGGCCCCATACGATTGTATTAACTATGCTTGAGTAGCTTACGACTTAGCTCCAATAATATATTCTAATCCACGTCATCTATGTTGATGATGTTGTAATATTCAAAAAGTAAGTAGTGGTACCCGAATTTGTGTGGGGCATAAATTAAGTTTTTCATTTTTCTCTTTTTAAATTGTGGTAACAACAACATAACTGGCGAAATGTGAGTGTACTATTATATAGGTAGATACACCTCTGCTTAACCTTTTGGGTTTGGGTATAATATTAAAAAAAGAAAAATAGAAAACTTAATTTTGTAAAACATCGTAGATTCCTCATCTGCCGAGCCTTTTCCCAACTATATTGGGGTCGGCTTCCAGTCAAACCGGATGCAGCTGAATACCAGTATTTTACATGGAGCGACTGCCTATCTGACCTCCACAACCCAGTTACTGGATAATACGATACCCCTTGGTAAGACTGGTTGTCAGACTCGGGCTTCTGACGACCCGTAACGACTGTCAAAGATACACGAATGACAGCCGGGACCAACGGCTTAACGTGCTTTCCGAGGCACGGAAGGGTCTTGATATGTAAAGATGGTCACCCATCCACGGGCCAACCGCGGGAAGCGTAGCTTAACCTGACCCCATCATTAGAATAAGATTTATAACTGTTTTATTGGAAGTGTGCGCGCCATTGCTTTCATAGAGCGATATTTTATCTGACAGTTCAGACTCAGTCTGCGCACATCCCTAACCCATTATATTTATAGCGACTACAATCGATATACGTAGCTATTCCGATCTGCATTTATCGAGTCACGTCAGTTCGGGTTAAAACAATTAATCTGTGTTTAGTTTTGTTTATTTGAACTGGCGGGTTGCAAGTCTGTAGAATAAATTGTTCATTGTTTCCTGGAATCGTTGTCACTGGTTCAAAATCCTAAAAATGGCAAGTATAATGTGTGCTATTTTAGGATTCTGTATTGTAAAGCTCCATAGCTTGTTGGTGTGGAGTGTGGAAGCCCTGCCTAATCTGAAGTGAATCCCGCGCGGGATGCAGGACAAAACTCTTCAAACTACATACTTCTACGTTACTCTCTACAGATTTATACATTTATTGCTGTCTTTAACTACTAAACATAATTACCAAAAGTTTCAGTTTTATATAAAAACAGCATTTTTCTGGTGAACCCAAAGAAGTTAAAGTACGGTACGTATGTACCCCCTGAAGCCCTAAAGGAATTTGTGAACCTTTTACTGTATGTATGTAAAAAAGCAAATTATTAGGAAGTGATGATTTTCATGAAAACGTGACGTGTTCCGTCATATAAATATATTATTTGCAATATAGGTACGTGACAAGGTACCAAATAAATTACCAAAAATGTTTAAAACATTAAATTGTAAATTATTTAAAATCTAATTATATAAATGGCTCAATAATAATAATTTCTATAGCATTAATGATTTTTTTAAGGGGAATTATAAAACGAGCGACTAAAAAAAAAACTTAGCGACTGATGATGAGATACTGTTTTAATAACTTGAGCGGTATGAATTTGAGTAAGCGACACATTAACTAAACTAACAACAAATATTGATTAACAATAAAATCCAGAACGAGCTTACTAAAAGTGGGTTATTGAAATCCTAGTTAAACGATTCAATTAGTATGTGAGCGACTAAAATAATAAGTGAGCGACTAGAAATAAAAATGAGGTTTTAAATAAGGAATGTACGCTAGCAAATGTTTTCATCATTGTCTAATTATCTAGTCGCAGGTAGATTCATCATTTGAACTGGGTGAAATAGGTTAGGTTAGGTTAGAACTGTGACCTACCGCGCGTGAGCCGAGTGAGCGAAGCGAGCGGTGCCGCGGCAGCGGCCGGCGAACGCTACGACCAAGTTGCTCGCAGATTTTATTTCACCATTTTTTAATTATTCGGGTTTTCGCAATATCCGGATTATCAAATTACCTTGTGACATACATAATACATAAATATCGGTATTTAGGACATTCGATACTGTGTACATTTATATTTAGGACATTCGAAACACTTCATTTAAGATAAAATGCCGCTCAGTATAAATAAATCATTGGCCAAATCTGGAAAAAAATGCAGGACAAAACATTGACACTCAAACAAATATTAGGTCACTCAAATATTATGAAGCTTCTCATTTTGTATTTGAAATATTGTATGTACACACACACACATACTAACATAATAATAATAATATGTACAAGTATATAAAAAAGGGAGGGGGTAAATAATCAGAGGGCATCAAAAAATTCATCCGCATCGCTGTCAACAGGAAAAGTGCCCAGAAGGCTGGCAGCATTGCCACTTTGTATGGCAATGCTGATTCTTTGGCCAAAAAATAGGCCAGCCCTCTGGTCACGTGTGGAGTCGACCAACCGCCTGGCGATGTCTCGAAAAACTAAGTGGGCACTCGGACCCCATGGCCCAAGTGTTTCAACCCCAAACGGCTCGAACATATAAGTCCCAATAAGACTGGAGTATTTGCGCCGTTTGAGGTTTTCCGCACCCGCAGCAGCCGCTCCAGCACAGCCTGCCGTGCTAGGAAGATGGGATGGCGCAAGGGTGTCGACACACGTTGCATCCCACACCAAAGGCCTACCTACCTTCCAAGGCATTATGGTCATTCCGTCTGGTCTCTTTCCATCGTCGCGTGCTAAGCCATTGGGTTCTAAAACAGCTGGCACCCCGGCGGTGACAAGAGCACGACGGATGATGTCATTGATGCTGGCGTGCCGTGCTATCCGGCCTGCGCTCTTACTGCAGGATAGGCCATGTTGTCCGAGGCAGTCGACACTGACACCGCATTGGCAGCGATGTGGAGCCACGCAGGGAGCGCCCAGACGCAGACAAGTAGCGAGCCGGAAGGTGGTGTCACCCAGCATGGTGCCTATGTTGGGTGACGGTAGCGCCTGAAGCCAGAGGCCCGACTCCCACTCCCCCACAGCCAGCAGGCGGGCACGCTCAGCAGTATTGGTGGTCGTATTAATTAGATTATTCCGTACCAACCTGCAGAGCGGTTCATCCCACTGCCTCTGGGAAGATAGGTTCAAGGGCCGATCTGTATCCGGGCAAGCCACTTTCCAGGCGTTCACTGCGTCAGTCAAACACGGCACTTCTGAGTCAACCAAGGAGGGGGCTAAAATTTTCTCGGTCAACTTTTCCGTGCTGTGGACAGAGGACAGGAACGCCGGTAAGCTAATACTGGTAATTTTGCGGACGCCGAGGCCACCAAAACGGATGGGTAGTGTGGCTTGCAGCCACGCTCGGTCGTCCAGGGCCACATTTAAAATGGATGTTAGTGTGCTGCGAATAATTTGGTCAATTTTGTCCAAGAGGTTTGGCTGCTTCCATAAAGGGGAAGAACGTAGAAAGTAAATAAAATTTGGGCCAAAACAACAGTATCTAATTTTGTATTTTAAGTAACTCAAATTAAAGTTTGTAAGTCGCTGTTCTATTGATTTCTCGTCACTCGCAGTCAGTCGCTCACTTATTATTTCTATAACCCAAAATAATTATTTTTGTCACTTAAAATTTTAATTTACAGTCACTCGTTTAAATACTACCCTTTTTTTAATATGAATTCAATGTAATATATCTCAATGTCATAACGTATCTTTAGTAAGTAAGTTTGCATGCTTTAGTATTAAGCAAAACATGTTCGGTCTAATATATATTTTTTTTAACACCTTGTATACCATGTTTTACGCAAATAAAATATCTTATCTTATCTTATCTTAAGGTTTTTTTTTAATACGTAGGTGTAAATAACCGGTTTAAAAAAAACCACTACAAAGTGAAAAATAACCTTAGTTTCGGAAGTATTTGTCTTCAGTTTTGTTTTGTTTTTAACCGACATCAAAAAGAGGAGGATTGTACCATATTGTAAGCCTTTCTGAACATTATTCCAAGACACAGATAAGAAGACAGACAAGACAAGAAAGCGTTCTCGCAGTGCTTGTAATTGTAATAGACACTTAATTTAATCCGAAAATCATCTCGTCAAAGCTGAGGTAATCAGTAAAAATATGTATATTATACCTACAAGTAACTCTGACTTGTTGAGTGATGAAGTATTTTAGAAGATATTTTCTCTTTTAGAAGATATGAGAGCTCTTGAGATTTAAGTAGCTACTAAGATTAAGATTATCTAGGTTGAGTGAAGCGAACTTGGTATTAAAAAATAAACGAGAAAAATATGTCAGAACTTGTTAAAAGACTTTTTTTGTCCTATTTCTTATGGTCGCCAAAAATTGTACATTTGGAGAAAAGTTTGTGTCCTTCTCATTTATATTAAAAAAAAAAAAAAAAAAAAAAAAAAACCGACCAAGTGCGTGTCGGACCACGCACAATGAAAGGTTGCGTAGTTGTGATGAATTTATCCCAAGAACAAACTTAATATTGTAGTTGAAAAACATGTTGTCTCATACATTCCAACTGCAAATGTAAGTTGGTTGACTATTACTCGTTAACTTGTAAAGTCTACTTAGTTGTGATAGTTTTCCTTTTAACTTCGTTGTATATACTACTACCGTGATTTTTTCACATATCCAAAACTAACCGTTTAGCTGGCAGGGGGGGGGGAGGACGCCCGGGTGTCACAACTGTGTGGATCGCCCGGAGGACACGGTGGAGCATACGGTGGAGGTCTGCCCGGCTTGGGCGGAGCACCGCCGTGTCCTCGCGGAAACGATCGGCGGCGGCGATCTCTCGCGTCCGGCCCTGGTCCAGGCCATGGTACGGAGCGATAGTGCATGGGAAGCCATTACCTCCTTCTGCGAAGCAGTAATGCTCGTGAAGGAGGAGGCGGGACGCGTGAGGGAGAGGCAAGCTTTGCACCCTCACGCCCCTAGTCGTCGCAGGAGACGTCCTGGGCGTCGGGAATTGGCAGCTGATTCCCGGCCACCGTAGGCGCGGGCTTGCGGACGGCAAGCAATGGGTAGCTCGCCGTCCGGTAAGGACCAAGCCCGAGTCGACGGCGCGTCGTGTTCCACGCGCGCCTCAAAGAGATGTCAGCACTATTGACGGGGTCCGCTAGGGCCGATGCCAGCTAGGGTTGCGGGATGTTCGAAAGAGTTACCGTGGCCCCGGCACAGGCAACAGAAGGAACACGGGTGGGTTTTAGTCAGTAAAAGTCTGACACGCCCTCCCGCTCCGCCCAGAGCGGGAGAAGTCATTTGATGATTTCCCATCCACAAAAAAAAAAAAAAAAAAAAAAAAAGGGGGGGGAGGACACTTTCAGAAACGGATCCCTTAATCGAAAAATTGTTTTCAAAAAACCCGCAATATTGTTGAAAGACCTTTCCAACAACACCCTACACCATGGGGTAGACGAGGAAAAAACATCCCCACTTTACGTGTACAGGAGGTACCCTAAAAATTTTTGTTTCATGATTTTATTTTACCACTTTTTCAGCGTGATTAAAATGTACATCCATGCCAAATTATAGCTTCCTAGTACTAAGAGTCTCTTACCTAAGCACCTAAGCTGCGGACGGACGGACGGACGGACGGACATGGCGAAACTATGTACGAGTATAAGGGTTCCTTGTTGACTACGGAAGCCTAAAAAACATGTTTATTTTGTATTTTAATGATATGTTTTGAGTGTTTCTGGTTAGCAAAATTATGTATAATGAAATATAATTTATAGTAGAAGTAAGTACATTTCCGTTTATTTACGAGCGAGTTTGATTTTTTTTTATTAGTCCCTTTTCAGATGCATACAAAGTTTGAGTCATGGCCACACCACACTACAGGTTGGTGGTACGTTGGAAACAAGCCGCCATTTGTTTTAGATCACACGTGAACATCAAGTCGGCCAGCAAAATTTGTCTCAGGAGATTTTCATATTTTTAAGAGCTGATATTCACGGTAAGAACGCAAGTTTAGTATATTATTATAAATTGTTCGCGTAGCTAGACTATCAGATTAAGAAATAAAGCTGTACGGCGGTGCCTTCTTACTTCAAAACTCACATAAATATATTTTCTTTAGGTTATGTGTGTATTTTTGATTCACAAATGATACCGTGTGTGTTACGTAACATTCGTGATATGTTGTTAAGCTGAGTGTACACTACAGAAACTTAGTAATTAGGTTCTTTGTATCAAAAACAAAATCCAAATTCATTTATTCTAATAAGGCTGAGAATCTGCACCTTCTGAACGTCAAAAGTTACAAAATAATTCTAAAATTCTAATATTTATTTTTAGATGTAACATCAGCGGGAAAACAAAAGTGGTATCGAGAGCGCATGCTCCCAATATACCGGAAAATTAGCAGAACTTAAACTTGAAAACGTACTTAGTTTAAGTATGACTGATTTTTGCATTTTCAAACTAAGTAGATATCAATAAGATTTCTGTTATAGTTAATATAATTTTATGATAATTAAAAAATAAAGACTTTCTAATGAAAAACATTTTGTTTTATTAAGTCTTAAAAATTTAATGTTAAATAAAATAAAATATAATGCTTCTACCATACCTAACTCTTTACTTTCACAATTTGATAACAAGTATGTTTTCGAATTATCAAAATAACTGTCATTATAGAATAATTAGGAATTTCTCTCACGTGAACTATAGGCTGTACAAATTTCACGTGTGTTACCATCATTCATGAATGTTACCGTGTGTTACCAATTCACGACTGTTATT
This sequence comes from Fissipunctia ypsillon, assembly GCA_947568875.1. NCBI lineage: Eukaryota > Metazoa > Arthropoda > Insecta > Lepidoptera > Noctuidae > Fissipunctia > Fissipunctia ypsillon. Next base: position 20,672,708 of record OX387662.1, read on the forward strand.
GTACAATTTTTGGCGGCCATACTCTAATATTGGTTTAATTTTAAGTTATATTCTGTTCTATCAAATAACTTTATTCCTGATCCTATCGCAAGATGCTATAAAAGTAATTTGAATAAACATGTACAAAAAAACGAGCCTTGGCGAACACCGATTTTAATTATAAAAATCTGAAGAAAGATTTTGTTTAACGTTTTTAATCTTAAGGCTTATTATTTAGATCGTTAAAACAAGAAGAAAATAAAACAGATAAATTAGATTCGTGAACCTGTAATGATATATGTAGTTTCCTTTATGTAATATGTGCTTAACACAATATTATGCTTCAGTAGAATCTTCCATCAAATGTCACTAAGAAAAATGATGTTCTAAAATTTTAAAAGCCTTTACAATTCCAAAAAAAAAAATTACGAAATAATTTTACATTACATATCTTCAAACAACATTCTAATAAAAATATAGGTACAGATCTTACTTTCACAGACACAACTTAACCTACTACTTGCCGCGAGCAACTCATAATTGTGGCCAACCTACATTCACCGCACACATGAGCAAAATATGAGCCCACCTTACTCGGACGTTTTTATATCTGCTAGCATTTTACTACGCTTTACTACCGAGCACTATCTTGTAAATAATTATATTACTCGGTTACTTAACGGTTTATTCGATAGTCTGTTACTTCCATGATATTAGAATAACATAGTTACCTTGAACTGATGCTGCAGCATCACTTGGAATTTGCAGGACACCCAACTCCCTCATCAACTTACAGCAGAGGTATCTTATTTGGGCTCATTGGAATGGACTCCATGAATAGTTTATAAAAATGTGTGTAGGGGTTTTTAAAATTTTTAGTATTAAATTCCACGAAGCAAAAGGAGTATGCAAGGATCGTAGCAGGTGGCGTTCTGTAGTTTCTGCCTACCCCCATGGGAAAATAAGGCGTGAGTTTATGTAGGTGTAATTATACGATTACGTACGTTATGAATATTTCGATGGCTGTCATGCCGAACAGAACCACTGCTGCCGACCTATTCTGTAAAAACCTCACCGTGAGAACTAAGGTGAAGTGAGCTTGAAGTGAGCTGTCATTCCACCCGATGCTAGGGATTGGCACTGTTGACAGCTCACCTCGCCTACGTTTTCACGGTGTAATATTTACAGAATAGTGCGGCTGGTCATTCAGAAGCTTTAAATTCTGACAGCGCAAAGGCTATTTTAACTTACGAATACCAACATACCTATCACCAATTTGTCACAAGTTTTAAAAAGCTAAGCGCTACCCAGGCCGTCTCGGGCGGGGCATCTTTACCTACCTTTGCCTTATTATCTTTGCCATAAATAAACATTTTATACTACACTAAAAAAAGGTTTCACTATTCACAAGAACGTGTAAATAAACAACATTAATAAAAACCCCGCAGACGTGAATACAACACAATACAAAACGATTCAATAAACGAACAAATGAAAACCACTAGAAAAGAAAACGGGAAATGTGTAACTAATTGACTTCATTGTCATGATCTCGGAAACAATTAATTTAATCTCTCCATTCCCTAACTCATCAATTTAAATGACAATGCCGAATATAACCCAAATTATACCGTACATTTGTGAGGCTTCGAATAGATTAGAATGGCTTAGATCCTTGCTATCATTATAGTACCTTCACAGGTATTTTAGGATCGTGTGATCAAATATCATCAATAAAATAATATTTGTCATCTCATCTCCCAAATTATTCTATTCTTGGTGGAATCAAATTTAGTGAAGATCTATTTCGATATACCTACTAGCTAATTGTTAAATTTTTTATCTCATTTATAATCTAAGATTCCATGGATTTTATGAGCAAAGACGTTTAAAATTTTCCTATTCCGGAAAACAGGCCCGAAAAATGTAAAAACGAAGTACAGTATCAACCGAAAAACTCAAAGCTAACAGCAATTTCCTTGAACTAACCTCAAACAGTAAACAGAAGAATGACACTCCTATTAATTTTATAGTCTGGGTCCAACCACGGTGGAAAATAAAACACTTGAAATAATTTAAGTATCAAACCAGTGCGAGATTGAAATTCATTCCCTACGGAGAAACCGGGAGAAGTCGCCAGAAATTTAAAAGAAGTCGTAATCTTTTCCGACATAATGGGCTTGTTATTTGACGGGAACCCTCATCATTTATGTCAAACGGAATAATTTGTAAAGGTCTTTTTATTTTATTTTTTGTAAGTACTTATGGTAACTGTTTCGTTTAAATGGTGAAAAATTATTTGGGGAGGAGATTGTAGAAAAGTGGATTTTAGGTATTAAATTGATATTTTGCTTTCTACCGATTTTTGTCTCAGATTAAGCCCTCTTTGGAATGACAATATTTTTTTGCTGACACAATTTTGAAAAGTAGAAAGAATTTTATTCTTAATAAAAACGGGACTTAGATTTGGTGAAATATGATCTACTATTGAGCCCGATGTGATTTAATTACGAGAAATTCTGTGCAAAAGAGTTTAAAGTTTTACCTAGTTCATATTATCGTAGAAAGAAAATTCAAAATAGCGAACAATTTTCCACACAGAAGTAAATATTATTAATAAAAAAACACATCTTACAACAAGGTGCTAAACATCATAACATTCTCGCTAAGACATCGTGGAACCCACCCCTTTGTCCCCCGCATCCATTCAACGCAATCGCTATCTGCCCACACTATTGCCGCTTACACACATGACTGACGTTTCAATAACAAAACATAATGCGCAATGGAAAATGAAATGAGACCACATCGTGTTTCATTCTTCATCATTCTAAGAGTATAATTATTATTATCTACAGAGTACAAAACCAGGTCGCTTTTCGTGTCTGTGTGACCCGCCTAGATCTTTTCAACTACTCATTGGGGTTTGATGCAGTTTTCATCATTTTAGAGAATTAATTCCGGAAGGTTTATGTGTATAATAGACTTACTTAAAGAAATTTAGACTTTTTGTCAAGTCGTATACAAACCGTGCGAAGCAGGGGGGGGGGCTAGGGGGTTAGTCATTTATATTTCACTACTAACTGTTGTCGGCGGCTGCGCCTGCGTGGATGTCAATACTTCCCTATTTAAAGAGGATTTTGTTCATAATTTTATGTGTTTTAATTTTTTGGCGCGGAACTCTAATTCTTTTTCTAAAATAAAAGTAGCCTGAGTTACTACTTATAGCAGACTTTTACAGGCAGATAGCTGGATCTGCCTGTGAAAGTCCCGTCAAAATCAATCCAGCCGTTTCGAATATTAGCCGGAACAAACAAACACAATTTTTTTTTAAATTGCGTTTTTGTTATAAGTAGTCTACTTTCAAATGCATTTAGTGAAAAGCTGTTATTTTGACATTACAAACAGACACTTCAATTTTATTTATTTGTATACAGGGTGTAAGGGACAGCCCTCCGCAAACTAACAGGGTGCATTCAGCTCCTTATTTTGAATCATATTCCAGGAAAATTTCTCAGGAAAATGTTCATATTTATCGTATTTTCAGTTATTATTATTCCTTTATTTCAATGTTAAATTACATTTTCTGTACGCAACACTCCATTTATGTAAATAAAACAGCTAAAATCAAAAAATCAGCAATGGATGTTGAAATACTCGCCGGCCGAAGGCTCGCTGCGCTGCCGTTCGCTACGCGCATTTTGCCACGGTAACGATACATTATGCGTGAAGTAATAAAACAAATCAGGTTTATTAGATTCCCATAACGTTCCTTAAATAATTTCATGTACCGGTCATCTTAGTATGATATACTTAATTTACGGAGGGCTGTCCCTTACACCTGTAGATTGATGGTAGTTTCAAAAGAACGCTAAAACAACGTTCTTTTACAAGAAATGAAGAAGAAAATGTTCCGCTCGCCTACTAAGTAGATACTGCGGGTTTTTAATGAATATATTTTACAGTAAACTTTGTAGAACAGCTTGACTGTGAACAGCGGTGAGAGAGAGAATAAATCTTCCCTTGTTTATAAGCGTGCGGCTGTCTCGGTTTCTTGTTTGTGCATCGTGTATTGGTAACAATTTGCTTCTTTCCTATTAAAATAACTTGGTTTTACAGCCATGTTTTCATTTCATCGAGTTGGTTATTATTTCGGAATTTCTGGTCTAAGGAATGTAATAAAATGAGATCCTTACGTACCATTTATAATCCTACGAGCAAATACTTTAACCATAACGGCTGATAAGCTATCAACGCATTACATTATTTTATCAACATTCACAATTATATCAAACCAATGCAAGACAAAACAAGAGGTTTTCCAACATAAATTCCACAGCAAACCTCGTGAATCAATCTGGGCAGCGCGGCGTCACGTCGTCATAAATCTTGTGCGTGTCAATCGTCAGTCAACAGTGTGGTGCTGACAACTGGGCGGTCCAGGGATCGATGTCTGATACTGTCAGTCACAAGTATCGAGGCGTAACAAAAAGAGAGCATAGATTGTAGGTAATATTAAAGTCTGCCAATCCTCAAAAGGGAAGCTAGAAGCGAATAACACAACAATTTTACTCCCGTTTTATTTTATAGGATAAAAGTCTGTTACCATCAAACAGGTCCAAATTCCGGCTCCTGGGTGCTACTGATAATTTTCTAGAGGAAACACTCAACTATACTCTTCTTCACCTGGGCATGGGTCCTATGATCCCAAGCACAGCAGCCACGTTATGCTTCTTGCTACGATTCTTTGCTCTCCATGTCATTAGCTGCTGGACTTAGGCCTCCCCAAATCTTCTCCTCATTAGCCGACACCAACTTGTTCTCTATCTTCAGTTTAATCACATTACCAGTCCGTTCAAAACAAATGATTAACGTAAAATCCTTTCAATAAAAGTCAACAGCGCATTCAAAAATGTAGAACATTAAAAATAACTAGTTTCTAACTGGAATAAGCTCAGAATGAAAATGGGAATCTTATAAGAGGACTTCTCCGCAAAACTTTTGAGAGTGAAAAATAAAAGATGGGTCCTGCAGGGTCCGAATTAAGTCGTTTTAGTTGAAATAGTTTTTACTTAAATTTCTTCGGTGTTGAGTTTTCGTTCAATGTGGAAGTACCATTGGTACCTTTGACTAGTTGGACTGGAAACTTGGTACATTTGCTTTGATGTTTTAAAATGAAGATTTGGTTTTAAGTCTGATGCCAATGCCTAATTAAATGCACCATTACCTTGACTTCTTTGGCCATGTTCGGCTGTGTTGTACAATTATAGCACTTTTCACTAAAATAAAACTAGTTATCTATTATGTATAACAAGTTTAGTTGAAAGGCTAGCCGGCCCCTTAACTTAACAGTCGTTAAGTTTCCAAGCAAACGAAAATGTCTTGACTTGTAAAAAGCCATTGAATGCATAAAACGGCGCAGGATAGCCTTTTCCTGAAGTGATCATCGTATTAGTGGTTCAGTAGTTTTAATATCATCAAGATTGTGCCAGAATATAGGAGTTCGTCGTGGATGTGGTACGACGGCTCCCTTGACAATCTCTTTGTCATCAGAAGACAGCTGCCACGCAACCACTGATGCGACGCTCTGATAAAGTGACAGTAATACAGCCAGTGTCACTCTTATCCGACCTCTTCGGTAATTCCAGTAACTTCGTAACAAAAACTAGAAGGCACCACTTGTAGCGCCTGCGCCGTCACATAAAACCTTTTTAGTTCCTCAATTTCAATATTTGTCAACAAAAAAAAAAAAAAAAACCAGAAATACCTAAATAGGTATTAAAAAACTGCATGTCTTTCGACGTTTAGTCGATTCAAATCTACAAAAACTTCATCTATATTAATAATATAATATAATAATATAAGACTAATAGTCTAAGCCATAATTTTTGTAAGAAACAGATACCTACAGACAGACATGAAGAAACAATTATCTAGACTTACGGCATTACATAAAACTCCAGGATAACCTAGGTATCTACACAATAACTATATTCACTAGCGGCCCAATAACCTATCTATCACCAGTTTTGGCATACTGGAGATAGAAAAACCTATCTATCTATGTTTTTAACGTCCCAATAATCAATAAGATCACTTAAGAGATGTTAATGCCGTAAGCTGACATAAGGATAGATAGAATTTATACTGTCTACCATCAATAGCGATCTGTCTTTTACTGAAAATAGGTTATTGGGTTCGGCCGTAGATCTTCTCTAAATGATTGGCCACTAATATAAACAGACAGGAAAGCCAATTTACATTGTCTATGCAATTTCTCTCCATCCATGCACCGGTCTAAGGCATAGTCTAAAGTACCGCAACGATAAGCCGTCCGGTACAGAACAATCCATGGATAAATCAATTTCTAATCGAATTAGCCTCGCTCCGGCTTCACACCCAATTACTGGTAAGCTACCGACCGCTACAGAATAATTAATTCTGCTGCAATAAAACTACTACTGTAACACTAAAACCTTTCCTTACTATAGTGTATATGCAATAGCTCCAACATTGTATAATAAATAATCTGATCAAATTGTATCAAGCAACAACCTAAATGAGATTAAAAGTAATCTTTTTAAAACGTTGCTCCCATAAGACAACGATATTCTTTATTGACATTTTTTATTTATTTTATTATTGTGACTAAACACCACTTATTTGTTCATGTGCCGTTATTTTTTTTTTTACCTATTATTATTATCTAATAGTGTTTGGCATGAAATTGTGACAGGAGTACCTTGACTTTATTTTATTTTTTATTTTCGTTTTGTTAAAATATGACATTTGATTACTTAAACAATTTTGTATGCTTTCTGACGGGACGTAGTATGGGCCAACATTTATTTGTAAAACATCTGTATAATTTTTACCCTATGTTCACAAAATTAATGAATGAAATGTAACTGAACCTCGCGTTCGCCTCCGCAAATGCAGAACTTCAGCAAGAAATGCTTGCACCGCAAGTATTTAAGGCGCTACCCCGACCAAACAGCCTTGAGCGTTCGGTCCTTCTCCGTCCCACCGCTCTGACCCGCTCCCTCCACGCGCCCGTTTATAATAGAATTCACACAATGTTTGGAATTATTTTAATAAAAAATCTAATTTTGGGCTTTTGAAAAAAATATTTCTAGCAAAATGATCATAATTAAATTGCCTATCCATTAGTGTAAGTACCAAAATCAAAATAATGGTTAGTTTTCGAGGAGATGCATGGTTTCAATAATTATTTATCATTTCAGTGGTTTCGTTGTGAGGCGATTAATTAAACATTATACAAAGTAAAAAAAAACTACCATTTTGGAGCCAAGATTATATAGAAATTTAATGTATTTTTTATTATTTGATATTTCTTTTGGATAAAGAGTATATAGCTCCAAAAAACTGCACAAAAAACGGCTGGCGCTGCGTTTTGCACGGGGACGCGCCTTAACGGAGGTCTAATAATGAAAATTGCTCAGCTCTGCTAATTTAGAGCCACATATCCATCGCATTAGGGCTCCCACACAAAACTGCGCTTTGATGCGACGTCGCAGTTTTGTGTGCGAGCCCTTAAGGCTCATTCTTTATTGTGATGGAGATGTGAGTCATCATTTCAAGTCGTTGCTCCCGCGTCACCGCCACCGCCAGGTTCAGTACCAAGTGGGCAACTGTCTAGTGGAGCCGGTTTCATTTATGAACTTTAAGAAGAACAGTTCTTCTTTAAAGGGTTAAGGTACTTAACCCACGAAAACGTACTACCGGAGTTAAAAATACCTTATGTGTTAATCCTGGTTATAAACTCTGTGTGCTAAATTTAATCAAAATCCGTTCAGCCGTTTTTGCGCCAATCCGGAAACACTTGGGTCTGGGGGTCGGAGTGCTCATCGAGTATTTTGGGACATCGCCAAGTGGTTGTTCGACTCTTCACGGGACCAAAGGGCTGGCCTATTTTTAGCCCAAAGAATCAGTATTGCCATTCAACGTGGCAATGCTGCCAACCTTTTGGGCACTTTTCCCATAGCGACAGCGATGCTGACGAATTTTTTGATGCCCAATGAGCCCTTCTCCCTTTTATATTTTCTATTATATGCTTGTTCATAAAATAAATTACAAATAAATAAGTTTTTATTTATGCTTCAGTTTACAAACAAGGGTTTAGTGTTAGGTGCCTTCTTTTAAGCAAACAACGCCTGTATTAGGAGACTCCATACTATATATATTTAAATGTTAGCTTGTGTATTGTAATTAAGAGGAAAGTAGATCAACGAAATTCTCATTAAGGTTAGTAGTGTTCTAAAGGCTTTTCTTTCACTTGTGATTCAGCGGAACTCAAGCACTTGTAGGCTTCAGTAATCCATATTGCGGATTGGCTGCCTTCCAGCTTCTTCAGGGTAAACTTGACGCCGTCCAACTTATCGTCCAGAGGGCTAAACATAGCTGGAAAAATTCTGATTATCATAAACGTGTAAATATTTTTTTTGTGAAAATAAAACGGCCGACCTGCAAGATAGATTTTGACGGTACTTTTTAGCAACAGTTGGGAATATTAGTTGAACTATAGCGGTTAATAGCGGTCGCTCCATGTGAATTTCTCATGTTTTACCACATCTGCGAAAACGCTAAACTAATGACGATTTTATTGCTGTTACCGTAAAACTTTAAAAAATAATATAGTTAAAATTCTGAGGGATCAGCAATAGATTCCGTATGCAAATTATTATCACGATAGGACCCCTAGGATGCAATACACAAACAAGAGTTTTATTTTTATTTTTAGTTTCTTTTGTTCGTTTAATTGATTTTGCCCTGACTACAGTTAACGTTTGCCAGTTTGTAAATATTTAAGGTGCAATCTGTGGAAAATGTAGTGGGTAGTATATTTGTTAAGTTAAAAGTTATTTCCGTTTATTTTTAATATACTAGTCTGTGTTTTCCTTTATGTAATAAAATAAAATAAAGCATATCGTCATATTATGTATACATCAGCAACTTCAGTACTTAAAAATATAATGGAGTAAGGAGGTACTCTATCATCTAAACATATTATAAATTAAAGTCACTTTGCGCGTCTGTCTGTGTGACCGCGCTGTTCTCCTAAACTATGCAACGGATTTTGATGCAGTTTTCACTATAATGTTTATGTGTTTATGTGTATAATATATTAACATTAAGTTTACATATAATAAAGAAATCTAGATGTTTTGTCAAGTCGTAAAAACCGTGCCAAGCAGGGGCGGGCGCTAGTAAATTATGTTATTAAACCTAGATATACAGCAATCAGAAGCACAATAACACTTTAAAAAGTACTCGTTTCAACTCGGATTTTAATTTTTTTGTTCAAACAGTGATTTTATTTCCTCGTGAACGAAAAAATTTCTCGAGATTCCTCGAACTTACGGTGACGAAGAATAGTACCTAGCTGTAGTATGAAAGTGAACAATGAAACACTACTTTGTTATAAGCTTTACTGAGATTCACTTGTTAGAATGCTGAAAGGGATTTTATAGCACTTCCTTAGTACCTATCCAGTTGAGACTTTGTCTCGTTCCATTTCGAAAGCAATACATTTATTTGGTTGAGATGACTTTTTAATTACAGATAAAAATGAAATGCTGGTCACTGGTAAGGGCATCACTTGACCGATTTGGCTATTATTTCGTTTTAAAATGTTCGTGCCCTAAGTTATTATGGAAAGAAAAAATTGGCAAGTTTCACGGAAAGAACAATGCCCACTTCCCATACATTTAAAAACCTGATAATGATAGTTTATGCATAGTTATAAGGTATAGTAGAAACACTACCTGTAAGTTTAGAAAATAACGTCATATAGTCATTTTTACGATTTAAGCGCTACGAAGTCCAAAAAATATTATTGTTACTTTTAAGGTTAGGATTTGCCGTTACCAAACAGGTAATAAAGAAATAAACGTGCTAGAACTAATTATTAACGATCGAACGGGAAAAACAAATAAAACACTATGATAAAGTGGAATGGCTTATTAATTATCATCATTTTCATCTAAACCTCTTATAACTTAACTACGTCATCCAGAAATTCTGACAACGAAAATGGCACAGTACACATCGAGAAGCAAACGCAACAATGAAGGACTGCGCCGATGCCAATCGCAGAACTGTTAGATGTCAAAATATCCGTTTCAGTCGTGCGAACACAATTACATACTGCATGATTAATTTATTTAATTATTATGTTATTTTTAATTAATCTGTATTATAAAAAGACTAATAAAGAAATACTTACTGATTAAATAAAACGTAAAATAATGTACTCAGAAACAGAGAAAAAAAAGGAATAAAGTCAAGTAGCAGTGTGTAAAATGGAACGTCGTAAAAAAACGGTAGTTGAGATGCGTTCAAAACATGGTAATATGTTTACCCTTGACGTAGAATAAGCATAAAGAATTAATATTTTTTAACAAATATTTCTATATTTATATTTATATTTATATTTATATTTATATTTATATTTATATTTATATTTATATTTATATTTATATTTATATTTATATTTATATTTATATTTATATTTATATTTATATTTATATTTATATTTATATTTATATTTATATTTTTTCCTACGTTTCTTTTAACATTGTGATAAGCGTAATTAATATACAACTCAGTTAGCCAAATTTTAAGATTTATTTCATTTCTATACATAGTCAGGTCAAAAATGGGCATTATTCTTTTAAAATTCGGGAAAACCTGAACATCCTATTTTCCATAGGAAAAAGAACTTTGGAAGTAGACGTCCAAGAGGTCTGTCGGGTCTACTAGTTTATAATAATTATTAAAATTATTGTGCTTTTGTTGACAATCATACACAATCAACCAACATCTCTAACATTTTATCCGTTCGATATTAGTTTTAGACTATTTAGGATACCTTTTATAATAGTTAACTTGTTTAATTAATTATTATTTAATAAGACTTTCGATCAACAACATGAAACTGCGTAAATGCTGCTACAATTAAAATTTAATTATTATTCCCGCCCATAATTAAATCTCAATTATCCCTATTCAAACAAAGACTTATTTTCTGTTCAAACAGAGATTTTAATTTGACTAAAAGTTTCCTTTGAGCGACCATCTCACCGCCGTCTATAATATTAGATCCTTGAAATTAAATGAAATGTTTATTTATGTAAGTAGATCTTCTAGAACAGTTTTACAAGTCAATTTTGGTCAAAGTTTTTAAACCAGATGGCGCCGGCATTCCCTAGCTGACTGATCCAAATCAAATCAAATAATTATTTAATTCAAACAACAATATCCATATGGGTTAGTAAATAAGTACCTAAGAACTATGTTAGTGGTAAGAAATTTGGTGGTTAATTATCACTCATCTTCAAATAACAATTACATCGATATTATCTTGTTTTAGATCCCTAAGAAGAAATGCCAAAACAAACTCAAAAGTCATGGTCTCTTGTAAAGTCTTATTTATGAACTAATAGGAATTTCCAATAGTTCTTCGATATCCATTGATACCTGTGTCGGCAATGGTCTCGGATGCTTGTCCCCCACATGCATTTAATTTGTTAGGAGATTGCAAAAAAGTCGTCTATTGTAGGCACATTTGAACAAGAACTGATCAGGTTGTGGTATTTGACTGGCAAGTGAGCATGTTTGGTAGCGAGGCAAATAGCCCAGTAGCGTGAGGCGGAGTGAATTGTGACATTTGAGGTGAATTAAATAAGCTGACAAGAGAGGGAAACCGGCCAGTTGACGTACGAAGACTTTTTTACAAAAAAAAAACAAACCGACTTCTCTTCAACTCGGTGTCTTTTCATCTGTATTTTAGTTTTTGCCACCGACTTCTGAAATTAGAAGAAAGAAAGAAAGAAAATACGTGTATTTGCGGTAAACATGACGCAAAAAAGAACAAACACAAAAAGAAACAAGTTGAGGAAAAATATGCGTCACACCCACGCAAAACGGCCAAATTAAAGTTATAAATTTCACTTTGTACTGGTTTTTTTTTTTTTGAAAGTCCGTTGTTTCTTTTGTAAAAAAAGTTTTTAATTTTTTAGTGGGTCGGTTTTCAATTTATCTAAGTTAAAATAGCCTAATATACCTTTTTACAAAATATTGCTTTTTTCGATGCAGGGACGTAAATAAAATTGTTGAGGAGTTGTCCTTGTAGTTCATCATCAGCTCCACTTCACCATATGCATTGTGACGTGCATAAATTGCATAGCAACCACATTTACGTAATCGACTCGCAACCCGTGAAATACTTAATAATGAGTAGTTCCGGTGGCCATCTGTGGTCATCATTAGTTCTACTTCATCAAATGGTGCTGTCCGAGATCCCATCATTTGATCCTGACCTGGTGACAATGGGAACACCTGGAAAGTATTTAAGTTTCAAACAAAAAAAGAATTTTCTAAATCGGGCCAGCCATCTTCGAGTAATCGGGGAAAAAACACTAAAAAAAAACAGATTCTGACGAACTGAGAACCTCCCCCTTTTTTGAAGTCGGTTAATAAGCAGCGTTTGCTAATGTAAACGTTTTTTTTAGCCTATAATAAACATTTCTTGCTCCTTTTAGTTTTCACTGCTGACAACAAAATAATGTTCGTTACAAAATATGGAGGAATTAAATTTATTGATTTGAATATTTTATTGCACATTGGTTCTACGAATACAAAAGACAACACATAAAGACCACACTCCAGAAACAAGTTTAAAACAAAACTTACAATTAGGTTCCGAGCTTAGTAGGTACAAAAGCAAAACAAACGTACAAAGCAGACTAATAAAGAGCATCTCCCAGCAACTTACTACAAAACATCAGGTTGTCCTCCATTTAAAACGTAACAAAGGTGTACTTAATAAAAAGCGGCTAAGTGCCAGTCGGACTCGCACGCGGAGGGTTCCGTACCACCGTACAATATTTAACTATACATTTTTTTATAATACTTTAGTAAATAAATAATTTTTTTACAAAAAAAAAAAAAAAAAAACAACCGACTTCCAAAAAACCACTACAACGTAGAAATAACTTTAATTTCGGAAGTTGGTGGTATTTTAGTTTTTTGCCACCAACTTCCGAAATTAAAGTGCTTTCTTTGTAGTGTTTTAGTTGGAAGTCTGTGGTTTTTTTTTTTTTTTTGTAAAAAGTTTTTTATTTTTTCACTTTTTAGTGGGTCAGTTTGTAATTTATCTAAGTTGCAATAGCCTAACGTCAACTGCTCATCACCTTTTCCAAATATTGCTTTTCTTTTGATGCAGGGACGTTAATTGTTGCGGAGTTCCCAGTAAGAACCAGGAGAACTGGAGCTGATGGTGAAGTCACCAGTCATAGCCGAATATTTAACCGCCTTCTTTTTGGAAATCGGTTAAAAAAACAGGACCGGAGGAAAAACAGGACCGGAGGAAAAACAGGACCGGAGGAAAAACAGGACCGGAGGAAAAACAGGACCGGAGGAAAAACAGGACCGGAGGAAAAACAGGACCGGAGGAAAAACAGGACCGGAGGAAAAACAGGACCGAAGGAAAAACAGGACCGGAGGAAAAACAGGACCGGAGGAAAAACAGGACCGGAGGAAAAACAGGACCGGAGGAAAAACAGGACCGGAGGAAAAACAGGACCGGAGGAAAAACAGGACCGGAGGAAAAACAGGACCGGAGGAAAAACAGGACCGGAGGAAAAACAGGACCGGAGGAAAAACAGGACCGGAGGAAAAACAGGACCGGAGGAAAAACAGGACCGGAGGAAAAACAGGACCGGAGGAAAAACAGGACCGGAGGAAAAACAGGACCGGAGGAAAAACAGGACCGGAGGAAAAACAGGACCGGAGGAAAAACAGGACCGGAGGAAAAACAGGACCGGAGGAAAAACAGGACCGGAGGAAAAACAGGACCGGAGGAAAAACAGGACCGGAGGAAAAACAGGACCGGAGGAAAAACAGGACCGGAGGAAAAACAGGACCGGAGGAAAAACAGGACCGGAGGAAAAACAGGACCGGAGGAAAAACAGGACCGGAGGAAAAACAGGACCGGAGGAAAAACAGGACCGGAGGAAAAACAGGACCGGAGGAAAAACAGGACCGGAGGAAAAACAGGACCGGAGGAAAAACAGGACCGGAGGAAAAACAGGACCGGAGGAAAAACAGGACCGGAGGAAAAACAGGACCGGAGGAAAAACAGGACCGGAGGAAAAACAGGACCGGAGGAAAAACAGGACCGGAGGAAAAACAGGACCGGAGGAAAAACAGGACCGGAGGAAAAACACGTTTCTTTTTAATTTTTAACTTTATTTTATTTTTATTGTTTGTTGTTATAGCCTCCATCCCCCGTTCATTCATTTTTTGTTTATTTTATTATATTGTGTTTATTGTGTATATAATTATGCTGTGTGTATCTATGGACAAACGTCTGAAATAAAGGTTGATTATTATTTTTTATTTTTACGTATCTTGGGACCATGGAGTCCCGGCCCTTTGGAAGGCGTACGAGGAGCCACAACCAACTCGCAGAGGCCCCTCAGACAATGTAAATGGAATGAGGCACCAACCGACGATTATCCCTGTACGCACTATGCAAGTGCACCCAAGGACAACCCCCGGTTGGTGTAGGATATGGAAACAAAGATATTGGAATATATGTGTTTGGATGGCTAAAGTGGACTGCTTACCGAGAGTTACGAAAGTACTATGGCCCCTGCCTGATCAATGTTTTATTATACACGGAAAAAATGGCAGGGGGTATCTTATACACACAATAATGGGCCCCCGGAAACTGTCGCTAGCACTTAGTGACGTAGCGACAAGGGGGCAACATATCCTGAGGTGCTTGAGGAGTGGAGAGGTATTCCACGGCTATCAGGACAATCCTAGAGCCCGGAAGATGGTCAAGGTCCCTACCAATACTTCCTTCCTCCGAGCACGTTTGCTCTTGCGAATCTCCACTCAAGCCGGCCACTATAGGCAAAAATGAGGTGGGAGTTCTGTTCCTCGTCAGTGTTCACTCCATCCGGTCAATAAAAGCAAGCCAGAGATGAGGAGCAAGACTTCTCCCGGGAGATAGGATCCGTGGGGTCGCTACTGCCCAACAGCTCGCCACATGTTGCCCTGCGGGTTTCTGTATCTTTCTTGGTATGGCTCCTCACCCTAGACCTGTTCCGGCAAAGTAAACTCTACCGGCACAGCAAGCCCCACCATGACGTCAACGTAGAGGTACGGCGTGGGGTTATTATTATTATTATATTTTAGTCTTTGACATTTTCCGGGACCAGGAGTTTATTATAGCGGTCATATTAGTACTCACTCTGTGAATATTTCATTCTATTACAGTTCAAAAGATACAGCTCTATGACAGGCGATCTATCTAGGACGGACAGCGGAGCCGTAGTAATAAGATCCCGTGGGCACCCTTTCGGTAACGGAACCCTAAAAAGGAACTCAGTTCCAGCGAGGCACGTAAGTTCCCCCGACTGGGATCCGTTGGAACCCCGCCAATATAATTAATGCAGTTCACTTGGAATTAAAACATAAGTGATTTTTGTAGCAGCAACTGTGCGTCGCGAAACAAAAAGTAAAAAGAAAGATTTCATTTGTTTGCTTAAGAATTCTTTTGTTTAATGTTTCTTTTGTTTCGACATGATTAACGGGAGCAAAAGATAAAGATTCAAGAAAATAAAACTGCTTTTTATGCGATTCGTCCTCGGTGGTTCCGTTGTGACTGACGGTGAAGGAAAACATTGTTAGGAAATCTGGGCTTGTTAATAGTTGCAAATCAGCACTGGACAAGCGCGGTGATTATGCTTGTTCCTTCTCTTTATAAGAAGAGGCCTTTACTCTGTAGCAGCTCAGTAGCAAAGTATTACAAATGCAATTCCTGAAGCTGTTATTCATCAAGCCTCTATCTTTAATCTGCACCCTAATTGCGTAACACAATTGGAATCGGTTTTATTTTGACAGTTCAACAACATTACGCAACATTGCTTATTTACGTTATTGAGCAGACAATTCGTTCGAACATATGAAGCAATGGATTAGCAATATGCTTCAAAATCATTCAAATAGTACTCGATAGCGTGTTACGTAATTAGGGTGCTGGTGAAACCTGTTTGGAAACGAAAAGCTTTACATATAGCTTTATATAGCATCCTTCGTTGTATGACGGGTGACCATACGCTTTCTTAGTAAGTAATATGAAGTCATTAGCTTCTGCGCTCGACTTCGTCCGCGTGAAATTTCTTATTTTAACATAAAATCTATACAAATTGAAGGGTCTGTAGGTACGGTACCTACTTATAACCAAAAAAACAAATTTTAAAATTGTTGCCTGTCTGTCGGTCTGCCTTTTTGTTGGTCTGTCTATCTGTTTGACCCGGCTAATCTCCGAAACGGCTGGACCGATTTTGACGGGACTTTCACTGAAAGATAGCTGATGTTATAAGGAGTAACTAAGTACTTTTGAATTTAATTGTGAACAAAAATAATAACTCTGGAACTACCAGTCGGATTTGAATTTCATTTTTGCATTTGGTAGCCCAATTCTCGAGGTTATAGGTTATTTAACATCACGCTACGACCCTGTGGAGCCGAGCAAAAAGCAAAATCCGGCCAAGTGCGTGTCTGACCACGCCCAATGAAGAGTTCCGTAGTTGGGATGAATTGAAAAACATGTTTTCCCATACACCTGTATACGTCACGGTCAATTCTCCAATTATTGCAAATGTAAATTTGTAATCGCAAAAACAATTTGCTTAGGTATGTGATAAAACAACAAATTAAGGATTTTCCGATTTTTCATGATTCTAGATCAACGGGAAGGAGGTACCATAAAGGTTTTGATTTATTAGCGACTATCAAAATATGTCGCATAAGTGGCCGTATTTTTTTTTTGCGTTGACTTAGAAGCTTGATTTTTTTAGAGCTCCAAGGGACTGTAGACCTACTTATTTGATTTTAATTTGAACTTGATACCTCCACGCGTTCCCAAGAAAAAGGGTCTTGACAAAATGACAGACAGACAGACAGACTGAGAGACAGACAAACGGATAACGAAATGATCCTATAAGGGTTCCGTTTTTTCCTTTTGGGGTACGGCACCTTATAAATGTCAGAAAGAACGCTAAGCAAAAATGAAGTGATAGCGTGGGCGGGCGATGCAACGCGGCGGGTCGGGGGACGAGGGAGTTTTTAAAAATGTGGCTGTTAGTTTAGTATATTTGTATCTTACGACTTACACGCGAACGAAGTCGCGGGGCACAGCTAGTACATTCTATGACACTCGGCAATACTGTAGCTTCCCATTAGTAAAAGAAAGGAGACGATTACATACAATCTTGGGCCTGAATGTAACGAGATGAAATTGGTGTGAATTAATAGATTTAAACTTATCAGTCCCTCGCTGAAAATTCCGTAAGTTTTGACAATCTGAGAGCCGAGTTATTAGAGGTATAGTAAAAGTAAGGTTATGTCACAATCTTTAACTAACAACTTATTCCTGAAGTCCAAAAGATGTTCTTTAAACACTAATGTTTATTATATTTCGTCTAAGGGTCGTCGGCAGTGTATTGCAGTGACTAGTTGCTATCCCTCAATGCACAGAGCGATCCATAGTTTCAATAATATCCAATCCACAAGGCGGCGGTAAAATCCAAAATAACAATTCCAAGTCAAACGTGTGAGTGATCTTCGGTGTCCAGTATGAAAGCAAGGGTCGTACAAGGTAGGCAGGGCCAGAATCCGTAAAAAACAACGCAGTGGTCGTTAAAATGAAATAATCTGGAAAGCACTCAAAACGCATCGGAAAACACGAAACGAGTGAACAAGCAAGAGCAGGCGGCAACTGTCTACTGTCAATGTTGAGCTGACTCACAGCGTCACAGCTGTCATGTCAGTGACATAGACTAAAAATATAAGACTGATTTTAATCGATATGAAATCGATATTCATTATATTGGTTTTTCAGTAATTAATTGATATTTAATTTATTAATAGGGCATGTAAGGCACTCTATTGTATATAAGTATATTTAGTGTATTTAATTACTCGAGTTAATTACCTAGTGCGAAGGTTTTCTTTTTTATTATTTTGTAATTGATTATTTATAACTATATTTCTCTTAATTCTCGGCTTCCAGATTGAGAATTGAGCTGATTTTTGTTATTCTAAGATAAAAAATATGACAAATTTTTTAGATCATATCTCAACTTATTACATTTGGGCCCACTGTTTTCCATCTCCTTTCTGAATCGGATCAGCAGTTCCGAAGATTACCCCCTATATACAAATTCACAAATGTTACCTTTACAATATTTTATTAGTGTAGATAATTATAAAGTCATAATAACTCTACCAACATCGGTCTGTAAATTAAAAGTAAAACTCTTGTTAATGGTAAATTGTCAGTCTTCATCATGATAAACACATTTTTAAGATCTTTTAAACCCATTTAAGGCCGTTTTTATATTTAAAGTAGCAATACAGCTCTTTACTTAACTCTTTCAAAGATCTTAAGTGTGATTTTATGCATGTAAGCACGCCGAGTTTATTTTTCATCGTGCAAGATTTCTTTGAACATTTTATACCTTGTATTTTTATAGCAGAAGCTTTTATATGACTACGTGATGACGTTAAAAGCAAATGATAGCTAGTGTAACGTTTTGTGGGGAAAATAGATGTTTTATATGTATCACTAGGTGACTAGTAGGTACTATCATGAACCAATTTGCCAAAGGCATCCCAAGAGCATTGTTCTCCTAGAGACAAAACTGGAGTACCACATGTGGCTGCAATTTTATTATACCACCCACTGTCTCACACACTTCCAAGTTCTAACCAGAACACAGCATCTCTACTTGGCAACAGAAATAGAAATGGTGGTATTTCTCCGGACGAGCTCTTCACAAAAATCTCTAGAAGTCTATAACTTTTTAAAAGGTCGTGAATTCAAATTCGGAACAATGACGACACCAAAATGATGGCCAGTATGTCGTCATCAAAAGTGAACTTTTTCTTTGACTCATCATTATTTTTATGTTTTAGATCTTTGGACGTCTCATGGAATTGCACGGTCTCTCGATGTAGGAGCCCGGTCGTGTATATTTTATTACAAGGGCCGATACTTATTATTTTTTCAGTGCGCATTTCAAACTAGTAGGTATGTTTATAAAAAGCTTTTCCTAAACTAAAGTTTAATTAGTTTGAACTACAAAAATCTAATCGGGCTATCAAACACGCGATCTAAATAATTAAGCAGGTACTTCAATAACAGTTTATTTCGATCAATTTTTAACCCTTCGTGCGCTCACCCCTCAACTGGCCATGAAAGCCCACAGCTATCAGACATCTATAAGGTCAAACGGTGACCTTTACCCATAGCTAAAGGTCATAAACAATCCCTTAGCTATGGTAATACTTCTCATTTTATGGGAGCATAACTTTTTTCATCGGAATTTTTTCAAAAGAAAAGTTTCGATAAAGCCTGCTTGAAGTTTTCCGACGAATGTTTTTGTAATAAATATTTATTGGTGCAGTAGGTGGATCAACATGCGAATACACACCGCATTGGACAAAACAATCTTTGCAATAAAGTCTTATTATGTGCAAAAAATATATCAAAAGAAACAAATTGATGAACGTATTAAGTACTTAAGTTGTTTCATACTGATAATAACATTCTTTGAGTCCGATTAGTTCTAGTGCCAGATTATGTAGAAAATAAAATTGACCCTGTATCTTAAAATATTTTATGTTTTCTCTTAATAATAACACAGAGATAAGCCGAGATGTCGAGATGTACGAACGTAAACGAAGTAAAAGGATTATGTAAGGATCGTAGCAGGTGGCGTTCAGTAGTTTCTGCCTACCCCCATGGGAAGAAGGCGTGAGTTTATATACCTATATATGTATATGTAGATAAGCCGAGATAGACTGTATCTTTTGCAATACTTTTTTACAACTTAGCAAAAGAATAATAAAAGTTTGGAAAAACAAAAGAATCCTCAATTACTTTCAGCTAGACACCGTTAGAAAGTCGATCTACCCAACAACAGTAGAAACACAAATAATACGAATAGTAAAAGTGAGTGACAGTTAACTGAACGTGAAACTACGTCGTCCGGAGAGGGACGACCGTCGATCTTGGTCCGAGCTTACGCGTCGCATTTGTTTTCAAGCGCGGCGCGAGAGGGTTCGATTACAATTTGAAATTCCATTCCTATTTCAAATATTTTTGGAATTTTATTTGAATTTTCAATTTGTTTTTTATTTTTGTGTCTGCATTTTCGGTCTACTGGTCTAAAGCGCCAGTGTTTGTTCCAAAAAAGTGTAGGTATTTCCATTAGGAATTTATCAGAAACAGTTCGGAGTTTGTACTTGTGCTATATTAGGCTCGCCCTTTGCGTATGAGTAATAACGTAGCTGGTGGAATATGGGAGTACCTCCTATAAACCGTAGGAAACCTATTTTTATTTTATTTTATTTGAAGAAGTACAGAGACAGACTACAAACTAAGACAATTCAGCACAGATATGACAACATACAGTATATAAATCTGAAGTCCAATTATTACTGTACACAGCGTTCAACATTTAATATGCTTCTTTAGTGACAGTTAATGTGAAATAATATGGAGATAATGACACTGTTGCATTTACAATTTATATAGAATATCTAAATTCGTTAAAACTGTTCAAAACAAGTCTACCTTAGGGCATATTGCATTATACCACTTGTAACAGGAGGATTGACATTCCTTTAAACCACGCAAAGACAATCATGTTCTTTACCCGTATACAAAAAATCAATCAAATCCAATGAATACTTTAACCACACGAAATTATTTTTCATTTTCTTATTTTTCAACATGATGTAGATCTGAGTCCGTAATAATAGGTAAACATTACCGCCGCCGCGCCCCGCACCCCGCGCCGCACCGTTGGTCAGTGACTTTGCGTAGATAAAGCGTGTTTACTTTTTATGCAGTTGATTCTACTATTTATTTTGTTTGAAAACTGCAATTTTTTAATTTTCCATTAACTACTAATCTTCGTGTTTTAAAATGTTTCAATGGATTAGTACTGTGCTCGTTTTCATTTAATGTCGTACATCCAGAAACACGTTGTATTGCCTGCACATTCTGGATAACGGATTGTTTTCCGAAACACTATTATTCTTTCTTTCTTGCTTACCTCAGCCTACCCCTTCAGGAAGTATTTTGGAAGGTATGACGTGTAACCTCACATCACGTGTGACGTCCAACGGTGTAAGTAAAATAGTCGTGTGTTACAAAATGAACCTACCTCTTTTCCAATGTGTGTCTTAGAATGCTTATAAGTGATTGTGTCAACAGAGTGGACGACGAATCCTCTGAGTAGACGAGGGGGGGGGGGGGAACCGGGGCATTATGTGAACAATATCACGACTGGTCAATGTTAGATGTTAAACCCTCTACCTGCAATTCCAAATCCTGCAAATCTCTTCTGGTATTTTTTCGAAATGAGAGAAATATATTGGTTCCTACTTATACAAGGTGTAACATAAATAACGCACAACCTCGTAAGGGGTCATTGTACTAATCACTATGAACAACTTTTATTATGGGCCCAAACGTGAAATCGTGAAAAAAAAATCAGATATTCCCTACATTTTGGCGAGTCATGCGAACATAAATGTAGGGAACAGCAGATATTTTTTTGCGTTTTCAGGTTTGGTCCCATAGTAAAAGTTCATAATGGTGAGTACAATGACCCCTTAAGTGGTTGTGCGTTATTTATGTTACATCATGTAACATAAAACAGTCATAAAACAGTTTTGAAGATTATGAAATCTAGACAACAGGGCATTAGTCTGTTCAATAGAATAAAATTCCAAATCTACAATCATTGATCTGTTTGTGAATCACATTTTATTTGAAAACTTATTTATAACACTACTGTTGGTGCTAACTAACACTAGATGTTAAATAAAATTGTTATTAACCCTATGGACTCTGTCTGGATTAAAAAAAAATCAATTTTTTTTCATATTTTGTTACCAAAATAAGCATCAAAACAATTAATAATAGACATATTAATCATCTGTTTCACCAAGAAGCCTGAATTAAACTCGGTAATCCAGTAAAGCGAAGTCGCTGTCAAATCGTGACTTAATTGACCCCTGTCGTTCAACTTCGGCGGTAATTACCCAAATTTGTGACATTAGTTACGCTGTCATTGGCCGAAGTTACCCTAGACGGTCGGGCTAACTACAGGAGACGATTATTCTTACTGCTGAGCTTGTAATCCATTTTATTGCTAGGTTTTATTGCTCACTCTTATTGCTTGCTATTAAACCGATACGCAATCGGTACTTATAACTTTTATTTCAATAATGTATACAAATAAATAAAATTGAAGTGTATGTTTGTTATGTCAAAATAATAGCTTTTCACTAAATGCATAGACGGTACTAATAATATAATAATAATATAATATAATCATTTATTTCAGATTCATCTTACGATTACATCCATATTTGTTAGTACAATTACAATATTTTTTTTTTAATTTTTTGTCTGTCTGTCTGTTTGTTCCGACTAATCTCCGAAACGGCTGGATCGATTTTGACGGGATTTTCACTGGCAGATAGCTGATGTCATATCCCAGTAACTTAGGCTACTTTTATTTTCGAAAAATAATTAGAGAATTAGGGTTGCAAAAAATCTTTTTGCATTTGGTAGCCCAATTCTCGAAGATGGTTTTTTAAAATTACGCAGCGACCCTTAGGAGCCGAGCAAAAAGAAAAAAGTCAGAAAGAACGCCAAGCGAAAACGAAGTAATAGCGCGGGAGGGCGATGCAACGCGGCAGGTCGGGGGACGAGGGAGTTTTATTAAAATATGGCTGTAATTTTAGTATATTGTGTATCTTAAGACTTACATGCGAATGAAGTCGTGGGGCACAGCTAGTTAAACAATATTTAGTCTCGTTGGTGTAGTGGTCGCAAGCGCTATTGCTGGGCATGGTGTCCTGAGTTCGATTCGATTCCAGGTCGGGCAGTGTTATTGGGTTTTTCCGTTTCCTGTCCTATCTTAGTAGCAGCCCGGAGTTTGGATTTGTGCCCGGTTGATGGCAATAGGCTCGCCCCCTATTACATGGGACTTAAACATAACTGGCGAAATGTGGGTGTAGGTACTGTATGTACACTTCTGTTCAAAAGTTCTTCGGGGGGCGTGATGTTACGTATGTCACATAAACATCCAAACCTATGCCCCAAACATAATTATGCCCATACTCTTTCATTCATTCATCACTTAGCAGACCTTCAAACCACCAAATGTGCGTGTGCTATTGGTACACCTCTGCTGAACCCTTTGGGAACACACGGGCGATGTTATATTTTAAGTACTTTTTGCTTTGATCAAATTGTTGAAGGACCGATCTTTAAATCAATAGTGTTTGGGTATTTTTTTGAAGTAAATAATATCTAGTAACAGTTTGAACATAACATCACGTCAGTATTCCCCGTAATTTGTAAAACAAAGTTATTTCGCCAGATCTGTTTACATTTCTCTATGGCTATGATTAGTGCCGATAGTTCCAAGTGGGATGAGCCTATGGCCAAAAACCGGGCATAAATCCAGACATCACTTAACCACAAAACAATGTTGCCATTTAAAAAACTTCTAGTTTCTGTCTACTGTCTACCGCCATTGAAAGAAGGCGTGAGTTTACGTATTAAAAAACTCTCTTGTTTCTTTTATATAGCAATACTTTCATTTCAGTTCAGTTTTGTCAACGTCCAACGGAAATTGGGTCATTACACTACACTAATTTATTTTCCTCCGAAACAGAGAAACAGCAACTAGTGCAATAACTTAAGTTCGTTCAATTTCCTTCATTCTTTCGTTCATTCCTTCATTCTTTCGTTCATTCCTTCATTCTTTCGTTCATTCCTTCCTGGTCGTTTCCAAGACCCTTATTACTTTTGGAAGGTAATTTACGATTCGGGACCATGTGTTTACCCATACCGTAGGGGCAGGGTTAATATTTTCGACAAAAGTTTTTAAAACTTCGTCGTTTTATTCCAGGGAGGAAAAGTTTTAAGCGTTTTGCAGTAGTTACATATATTGGTAAGATTTTATGTTATCTTGTGTTTACAGCTTTGCATGTTTTCAATGAGAAATGTTACTTGTTCTTAGCATAAAATGTCGTATGCCTTCCGGGTTTTTTTTTGCGTGAGATGCCAGAAACTCATTCCTGTAGAGATATGAGCAGTCTTGCAGAGATATGAGTTTCAGCTTTAAGTGTCACGGAACAAACATTGCATTGCATCTTTCAGTAACCCGGTTCGACACAAAACAACCAATAAGTTACCTATGATAACCCTTCAGCTACCCACAACATACCGTTACCCCTCGACCTTGACCTTCAAACCCTTCACTGACTAAGTTTTTACCCCACGTTAGTTCTCAGCGTATCATATGCGTGACTGAGCGCCATTTATAGCGCAAACAAATGCTTGTTTACCTACACGACCATTGCATGTTATGGATGCCCCAGACATGGTGGCATTGCTAATGTAAGCACGTGTGCATGTTGATGGCGGTGATAAACTATGGAAATGTGTGAGAAAGAAAAGTAGTGAAGTGTAAATGTGGTTTTGCTAGCGTTTAAAAGTTGGAAGAACTTTCTTGGTGTTAAAAGTTTTGGAAAATTACTTACGATTAGTTACAATAGTCCAGATGCGACTTACAATCTTATAAACAGCTGAAACAGCAGCTTTATTTCTAAACTAAGGATAGCTACAAAAAGGAAAATGTGGTGTGGTGTACAATAAAGTGTTTAATAAATAAATAAATCATAATGTGAACGTGTGTGGCATTTTGTAGTTCTCTGTCAATCGATCATGGCGAACATGAAAATAAACTTGGATTATTGATAGTTGCTTCTATGTAAATACCACCCTACACTTCTACCTACCCGAATTTAAAATACGGGTATAAAATGATCTATCGAACACTTCACCCCAGGGTTGTGTTCACAAGCATGACATATATCTGCCTATTGTATTACCGCACCTTTCGTGCTTAATCAACACCATCGCAGTTGAAACCGACCCTCGGATCGAAGGTCACTAATTGAGTCAAGGGCACCGCGTCCACGCGTGACCTCGACTCAAGGGTAGTGACGTTATCTACACAATATTTAAAACAATTCGCTCTTCAGCTTCTGTTGGTGCGGGTGGAAACTCGAAAGGTTGCGTTTTGTTTTTCTTTCATTTTCACGCTTATCTTTTTCATTCTCTAAGGCATCGTTATTATAAAATCCTAAGCTCTCTAATTAATTAGGAAGAGCTAATCTTAAGCTCTTCCTAATTAATTCAGGGTTGGTAATTCACATTTTTACATGCATACTGGTCAGTTTTTAATATTTACTCAAACTCAAACCATTTATTTCAATTAAACCATTTACAGGCACTTTTGAATTGTCAAAGAGTCGGTCCGTCAGAAAGTTGAAGCTAGTCCATTCCAAAACGTAGATCTCTATACAAAAGAACGTGCAAGAAACTCCAAGCACTTACTCCTTATTAGTCAGTATTGTCCTGTATACAATCCGCCTATCTCGATATTATCATAATTAGTAGTTAAAAAAGGGGTCTAAGGGATCCCTGTATACTATACATAAACATTGGAGGTGGTCCTGGCACCCACATAATCATATTAGGTATACAGTAAGTGCGATCACGGTTCTACCTTGACCATTTTTGTACCCATGTATTTCTGGATTTGTATTTGAATTATTTTCTTGTTTCGTCCTTTTTGAGTACCCTTTAAGTTGTGATTTATTTGCGAGTAACAAAATTATGTCGCATAAATGGCCGTATTTTTTATTGTGTTGACTTAGAAGCTTGATTTTTAAAGAGCTCCAAGGGACTGTAGACCTTCGTATTTGATATTAATTTCAACTTGATACCGCCACCTGTTCTTGAGAAAAAGAGTCTTAACAGACTGACAGACAGACAGACAGACTGACGGACTTTCTTTTTTATAAGTGTTCCGTTTTTTCCTTTTGAGGTACGAAACCCTAAAAGCAAACAAACTCTTCAGCTTTATTAAATTACTATAGAAATACTGTCTCCTATAAATGATTAACCGACTTACCAGAAAGCAGGTACGAACATCGGGCCGATTTCACAGTAAATTGAGCCTAAATCCCGCTTTATGTAAGAAATTAGAGGGTTAGATATTGCCGAGTGAGTGCCGATGGATTGAAAGGGTTGCTTCTGAGGGACGGAGGGATAATTCACTACTTTATTATTGATATATTGTGCGTTAGGGAGTTCCCTTATCCCTTTGATACGTATTAATCTTTTGGACTGGAGACAGTCTATGCCCAGACGTAGGTATACAACTGAAGTGTTCTTAGACTCGTGAGATTTTATAACAGTGTTTTAAAACAAACACTTAGAATGAGTTTTAAAAAAGTAGATTTTGCTAGCGGCAGTTAAAGTTAGAATCCTATCCTACTAATATTATAACCGCGTAAGATGGTGACGATGGATGGATGGATGGGTGGATGTTTGTTACTCTTTCACGCAAAAACTCCTGAACGGATTTAGATGAAATTTGGCACACAGATAGGTTATAACCTGGATTAACATATAGGATACTTTTTATTCTGATATCCCCATGGGATCGAGAAACCACGGGGCGCTGCTAGTCTACTAATAAAAATTTTAAATTCCCTGACAGACAACGCACAGCCTAAACCGCTGGGTCCAGAGACTTGAAATTTTGCAGAAGACTTCCTTATCCGAAAGTGAGCATTTTTTTTTTCTTAGCCTATTCTGTCCCACTGCTGGGCTTTTGCCCCAAGTCCTTCCAGGAACTCTTTTAAGGTGAGCATTAAAAAGGATTTTTTTTATTTCATCACGGTAAGGGGTTAAATAAGCGATAAAAGTTGGTATGGAAGTTTGTCATTTTTGGCGATGGGACGTCCCATCGGCGCACGCTTGTAAATAAGGTTTATAAGTACTATAATCGAAAATAATATTAATTATTTTTATGGGAAAATCAATTAGCATCAAAATACACACGGAAACGTCGATCGACAGCTAAATGAGGCTTACTTTCATGAAAATCAAAACACAACCTTAATAACATGAGAAAATGTGCCTCCCCAGGCGTATTAAAATTAAAAAGAAGGCCAATGAAGCTGCGACCACAAGATTGTTTTTAATCACAGACCTTATCTTGTACACTGATAAGATTACATTGCACTATGGAAGGAGGTCAGATTGGGTCATACTGGCGGTGCTACATGCATATAAGTAAATAGAAACTTTATTATCATTTTGTGAAGATTTATTCTTCATCAGCCTACAGCAGACCACTGTTGGACACAGGCCTCTCCAATTGCGCGCCATTCAGCTCGATTCTCGGCAACTCATCCAGCTGCTACCAGCCACCCTGCGAAGATCGTCGCTCCACCCAGCCGGCCAGCCAGGCGTCTTACATTACGTTTGCTGATTCGCGGTCTCCACTCAAGAACACGTCTACTCCAACGGTCATCGGCATCGGTTCTATGGCTAAATAGCCGGCTATTGCCACTTTATGTCCACAACTTTGGCTCTCGGCTCTCTGCCGGATCACCTCGTTCCGGATTCTATCCCTCAAAGACATTCCAGGCATTGGCTCGTTCCATAGATTTATTGAGTGATATAAATACTAGTGCTCTAACATTCTGGCTGCTCATTGGTGATTGAACATGGCCAGACTCACTTCAGCTTGCTTGCTCTGCAAGCTATGTCGGTAGCTCCGGTTCTTTTCTTGATAATTTCATTTATGATTTTATCCTTAAAAGAAACTCCGAGCGTAGCCCGCTCCATAAGCGCGAATAGTTCTGCTACAAACTTCTAAAAACGCGATTAAATTGAGATAACTTTAACTTATCCACCCAACAGAATCCAAACAACAGAATATAATTCCAAAACTCCGCCATATCAATTCAGTAGGGACGTGACAACCACCTTATGAGGCGCTTGCTCAATCAAACTATCTGTTGTGCGCGCGCCCTTATAAAGGCACGTTCACACAATGTTATCTGAGCTCGTCACTCGTCACGCTACCCTTGTCGACGTTTCACTCTCAGGTTTAATAATTAGGGTTGTCGCGGAAAAAATGTTAAAGTCTTTTTTTGTTTACCTTGTGTAATTTTGGATAGGGTTTTGGTGGTGTGGTTGTGTAGGTGGGGTTTTTGTATTCCTATATTTTAATGTGCGACCCGGCCCTGCTTCGCACGGTTTTTACGACTAGACAAAACATTGAGAATTCTTCATTATATGAATGTTAAATATTTATGTATTACATTCATAAACCTTCCCTAAATGATGGTGAGTTGCCGTTGCGGAGTTTAGAAGAACAACGCAATCTCACAGCAGACACGAAAACTGACTTTATAATATCTACCTATAGATAATGGATATAAAAGTCATTATCACAGTTCAGTTATTATCCGATATTGATTTATATGAATTTAAAAGTGTATAACTTGACCTGTTTTCCCGTGGATCTTGCAATTGAATCTTGTTTTTGTTAAGTAGTGGGTTTCCATAATTTGCGAAATATTTGTACGACGAATAATTATAATAATATTTTTTTTCTGCAGATTTTTAGGTTTTAATTTTTTTTGTACAAATTATTTAAGAATGTTACTTATTTAGGCAAAACAATAAATAAAGGCAACATTTTTTTTTACACTTCAAGACACACCTATGTATGTAACCTTGACTCTTGTACCTTCAGTGGAGTTCCTGTATGACACCTTCTTGGAGTTCCTGTATGACAAGAGCCATGTTCTTGTTTTCTATACAAGATGTAACATAAATAACGCACAACCTCTTAAGGGATCATTGTACTCATAATTATAAACAACCTTTACTATGGGACCAAACCTGAAATGGCGAAAAAAAAATTTGCTGTTCCCTACATTTTGACGAGTTATGCGAACATAGGGAAATACAAATGTAGGGAGCAGCAGATTTTTTTTCGCGAGTTCAGGTTTAGACCCATAGTAAAAGTTGTTCATAATTTTGAGTACAATGACCCCTTAAGAGGTTGTGCGTTATTTATGTTACACCTTGTATAAGTATTACAGCAGCCACACATTCCCTTTTCACATTCCTTTCGAATCAATCCGGCCACTTTCCCTCATCTATGTCGTGCCAGCCCTAGTCACAAAGTACTTTAATTCCTTGGAACTCGGCAAGTTTTTAGTTCTCGGTAACAATGGGCGGGAAGCTTTGAGGCAAGTTGCCACTTTCCACCGCCAGACAGCGCGCGTGGCGCTGAAAGCGCATTTTCATTAAGTCGATAGGGCCCGCATGTAAATGCTGGAGATTTATGTAACGCATACCATTACAACTATTTTCATTAGTCGATATCCCACGGTTGCGGTATACGGAGAACCTACACCGCACTTTTGGCAGTTTGGTGACAGAGACAAAGTCGACGATGGAGTGAGCTTACCCAGAAGAAGCCTGTTCACTCTCACTCTGAAGAGATCGAGGTTGTATGCGTTCGGAAACACAGACGCAGGCAGAGAGTTCCACTCCTTTGCTGTGCGCATCACAAAAAACATTTGGAATCGCTTAGTGTGAATTGGTGGAATAGCAACTAGGCAGGGATGGTACTTGCAGTGCGTCTAGATGTCCGATGGTAGAAGGGGGCCGGCGGAATGAGGTCGTGGAGTTCTTGAGCACAGTCACCGAAGTACAATCTGTACAAGACCGACAAGCAGGCAACCTTGCGGCGATGAGCCAAGCTGTGAAGCTTGGCATCCACCAGTCTTACGTCGCCAATGAGCCTCTTAGCTCTGCGTTCCTCCGAGTCAAGCGCGGCAAGTTGGTATTTGGCTGAGCCATCCCAAAGGTGGCTGCAACACTCCATGCAGGATCGGACTTGCGCCTTGTCTTTACAAGGCTAAAAGCTGTCAAGGCGTAAAGTATCGCTTTACCCTATTTAGGATGCCCAGTTTCTTGGCCGCAGTTTGGGCTTTGTGATCATTCCGGGGACCCCTTACCCTGCCTGCGGAGAGTCCCCGCATGCTGTATATCGACCGAGTAATCGACTAATGAAAATGAGCCATGACTACCAATTAGATCGTGTCAACCGGGGCTTACAGACTTTATGAGTAGATTGCTGGTTTGCTGGTTTGAAGGTGTCTTCTATTTATTTATTTATAGAATCACACACTATCATTAGAGGTTCACACCCAATGCGATAATGTGATTAAATGATTATCATTTACTAGTTCGTCTTTTTGGGTGACTACTGAAAATCAGCGCTGTGCTGTGGGTCCCTCATAGCACAGCATCATGCTGAGTGGAAGCCTTCTTGTCACAGTCATGACGTGCAACTGCCGACTACTTCTGTTTTGAGCTCGTGATTATAATGTGGATCTATTTTGTTTTATTTTTCTGATTATTCTCATCGTTTTGTATGCACGTGTTTCTGTGACCTATTTTTCTTTCTTGTCTTTTTCTTTCTTTCTAGATGACTACTTCGTTTACTAGTTGTAGTTTAGTAGTTGTTTTGACATGATAATGTTCTTAATGCAGCGTTGCACACTTGATAATAAAGGTAAATCCCGTAATTAAAAACGTTCAAAATTTAATCGCACTCACTCAATATCAAATTTGTCGAAAATATAAAATAGACGTATTTTTGATAGATTTAGGGTGAATTTCACCAGTGAAACTGAACGCGATCAGCACATAAACCACTTTAAGAGCTATCAGACTGACAGCTCTTGAACGTGGTTTAGATGTGCTGATCGCGTTCAGTTTCATTGGTGAAGTTCGGACTAAGACTGATTAAAATGTGAACTTTCTAAAAATATGTACGTACCCTACTTCTTCAGTTTCCCGTTACGATATATTTCCTTTGGTCCCTATCCCAACTGCCTTGATTCCACTGGGAATACCTACACTCCAGTGACGGTATCCTCAATCAGTCAATCAACTCAGCCTATCAGTGTCCACTGCTGGACATAGGCCTCTCCCAGTCTGCGCCACAACACCCTGTCCTCCGCCTTCCGCATCCAGTCTGTCCCAGCCAACTTCTTAAGGTCGTCGGTCCATCTAGCTGGGGGCGTCCCACACTACGCTTGCAGATACGTGGTTTCCACTCCAGGATTCGTCTGCTCCACCAGCCATCGGTCCTTCGACAAACATGGACAGCCCACTGCCATTTCAGTTTGCTTTCTCTGCAGGCTATGTCGGTTACTCCGGTTCTTTTCCGGATAACTTCATTCCTGATTTTATCCATCAAAGAAACTCCAAGCATAGCCCGCTCTATAGCCCGCTGAGTGACCTTGAATTTATGGACCAGTCCAACTGTCAGTGTCCACGTTTCGGCAACGTATGTCATAACTGATGGTATCCTATCCCATGTAAATTAAGCCTTTGCCACCCACAATCTATGTGAAAAAAAAATATAGCGTGGTAATCAAATTCGCGCACGCTAGTCTTTCCTGATTAAATTTTAATTTAACTTGTAACGTGCATGTGGGTTTAATTAGATTCTATCGTACGCAATGACGATTAAAATCTATCGTGAATGAGGGCAAAAATTACAGTAATAATTATAACTTAAATTCTCCTAAAAACACACCCCTACCTACTAAGTAAATTTTTTTGACAGTCAAATAACGTAGTTTCAAACTCCTAATAAGAGCCTTGCTGTTTTCTTTGTTCGAAGAGAATTACTTAGACTAACGTAACCTAACTTAGTCCTAACTTAGAACTTAGTTCAAGTGTGCATTGATAGATTCGGAGTTCATAACACGTAGGTAATTTAAGTTATGGCTGAAGTCCGGGATTCAATTCCCGGCTGATGAAAATGTTCGCGTCTGCTAATGACTAGATTTCACTTGGGGTTAACTTAGATTAAGTGTAGAGTTTGGTGTTGTGTGTTACTGGAGTCGGTATAATGCAGGCTGACTTATTAAACTATGGATGTAATAATTAAGAGTCCATTACACGTGGTAGACTCGTTGGTCTAGTCGTCGCAAGCACTACTGTTTAGCATGAGAACCTGGGTTCGATTCCCAGGTCGGGCAAAGAGTTATTGAGTTTTTCTATCAGAAATATCTCAGTAGCAGCCCAGAGTCTGGATTTGTGCCTCTTTGATGGCAATAGGCTCACCCCCTATCACATGGAACTTAAACATATCTGGCGAAATGTGGGTGTACTATAGGTACACCTCTGCCTTAACTTGTGGAGATAAAAGGCGTGATGATATCTGATGTAATTATGCGCAGTTAAGTGGTTATCGTAAGGTTTATTCGCCATTTGGTTAAACTGAAAACATTTAAGGAAAAAAACTATATCGTGATGATAAACAGCGAGTGAAATCAAGACAGGACTGATCACAAAGATGATCAAAAAGACGAATGGTTACCTAGCTCGGATAAAACTTAGGAGTATTGGCCTTTCCTGCCACCATAAGTACCTAACCCCACGTGGCGTGGGATCCTTCAGGGTCGAAGAATGGGTTGAACGTCTCATGACGCTCTGTGAAGTAGCTCCAGCGGGGACAACAGCATGTCGTTACTCTCTCGTACCTATGAGTGTGTACCGCAGTAACCCAACTTTATGTCTCTTGGGATGTGACACAGTTTTAGCACAAGAGCGGCAACAATATATTCTATGTAGCATTGGTTATAAGTAATGACATATAGTACAGTATGTGGACGTTAATAATGACACTGTGTGCTTTAGATGGTTCACTAAAGTTTCACCAAAACTCCATTGACAAATTTTCATTTTACAACCAACGTTTCGTATACTATTTATTTCGCAAACAACTTGTTCTGCAAATCTTTCATATTAAAAACACTCGTTTTATAAACATTCATTTGGCAAACACATCTTTTATTAAATGCATCATTCATTTTAATGCTTCATTTCATTTAATGCATTTTTTAACATACATTTAATAATCCATAATAATTGAAAGACTCATCTATCGTATACCCCAAAACTTAAGGTTAACAAACCAAAATATTTTTATGCTCAAATCTTAAAATACTACCTTCTGACAAGCTTTGGGGTCAAGAGCAAGGTACATATATGACAGATGTCTCGAAGTAAGGCGTGATCGACGGAGCTCCGCTTTGCGGGGCTCCTATTTCTGGATGGTTTAATAAAAAAATAACCACGAACCTTTCTAACCTAACCTGTCCGAGTCAGGGTGCCCCAAGTTCCGAGCTCGCTTTGCTCGTTCTTTCATCCTAAGTTCTGCCATCTTCATAGTATGCCAAGTTAAATTGTAAGTACCATGTAAAAATAATGAATTATTTGTCAAATAACGTTATTAAATACAAATTTGGAAGCCGACCCCAATATAGTTGGGAAAAGGCTAGGCAGATGATGATGATGAAATACAAATTTATCGGATCATTATTTTGCTAAGTGAATTATTTGGTAAACTTGTTGTTGTATAATGATGAAATGACAAATAATGTTTTTGCCAATCGCTGCTTGTCAAGTAAAAATTTATGATTTAATTTTTGGTGAACTGACCGGTCACCGCTTTAGAAACTACCTGTCACAGAGGTAAGTGTGACAGAGGCGACAATCTTCAAAGCCAAACTTTTTATAAACTCTTATGTGCCATATTTACAA
Organism: Fissipunctia ypsillon; assembly: GCA_947568875.1. Classification (NCBI taxonomy): domain Eukaryota; kingdom Metazoa; phylum Arthropoda; class Insecta; order Lepidoptera; family Noctuidae; genus Fissipunctia; species Fissipunctia ypsillon. The sequence continues at coordinate 20,706,324 of OX387662.1, forward strand.
CCCGAAAATGTAGATACATCTATATCTATGTCTTTTTTTATGTCTTTGACATTTCTCGGGACCCTACGGTCTCGGACCTTTGGAAGGCGTGTGAGGGGCCGAAGCCAACTCGCAGAGGCCCGTTAGACGCTTTCAATGAAAATGAGGCAACAACCGACGAGTATCCCTGTTCGCACTATGCAAGTGCACCCAAGGACAACTTCAACTAATAATAAAGCGGAAGAGTTTGTTTTTTGATTTATTTGAACGCGCTAATCTCTGGAAATACAAGTCGGATTTGAAAAATTCTTTCTGCGTCAATTTGATAGCCCAATTCTTGACGAAGGCTAAAGGCTATTTAACATCACACTACAATCCTTAGGAGCCGAGCAACGCTAAGCGAATACGAAGTAATAGCGCGAGCAGGCGATGCGATGCGAAGGGGTGGGTCGGGAGGACAAGAAATTTCACGCAGACGAAGTCGCGGGCTAGTAATTTAAACAACGCAGATTACAAGGCATAAGGCGCGTATTTATGAGGCAGCTGTGAGTGGAAACGCCGGGAGCGGACGCCCTAGAAGGACATATCCTCTCCTCTGTCGACCGGCCTCCTGGAGATAGAACAATAGAAACTTAATTGTGTCTCATAACATGACATGTGAAGGTCGAAAGTGACCTCATTAGTGATGTTCTTCAGAAACAGCCCGGAGTTTGGAAATTGGCACGTTTAGCCATTGGCCCTGCGCCTGCGCCTCCGGTCGTGTCGGGTTGCCATCCCATCGCACTATGAGAGCGATGGATGAGATAGTGCAACTGTGTCAGCGCACACACTTGTGCACTATAATATCTCCCGCGCTGAAAGCTGGTCTCCGCTGAGATTGGTCGCCGTGGCGAAATTCGGTTTGGAAGACTATTTTTTCTTCAGAAAAATCAGGTGCATAGTATTCGCAACTAGCGTGGATGTATTTTTAGATGTTGAATGTAAACGAAACAAAAGGAGTATGTAAGGATCGTAGCAGGTGGAGGTCTGTAGTTTCTGCCTACCCCCGTGGGAAGAAGGCGTGAGTTTATTTGTGTAACTGTAGATAATGTCTTTTATCTAGTGTGGTAGTTATAACTAGTTTCAATTGATAAACAGTCGATCCGTCATCGAAGTTAGGTTCAAATGAGGAAACTTTCTGAAGATGTTATGATAAGATATTACTTTCGATCAAAAAACAATGTTTTTAATTGAGTTATCTTTTGAAATTAATCAGTTACTGTAGAAACCTACTTTATTATAGTATCGTGGTTTTAATCTTTCACAATTGAAATGCGGCAAAGTGAAAATAAGACCAAACTGTAAGTCGTTCTCTTTGAAGCTGAAACTTGCGATTTTATGTAACTTTTGCTCTGCGAAATACATTTTGACTGCGAAGTACTGTTTCGTTGTTATGTAGTCTTTGTATTTATAGTTTTTATTCTGTCGGAATTATTACTATTTATTTGGTGGCGAAATGTGGGTGTAGGTACTATAGGCACACCTCTGCCCAACCCTTCGGAGAAACAAGGCGTGATGTTTATTTGGTGAGTGTTGGGTGGGTGCCATCTTTTGCTAAGCCAGGTACTTTACCTACCTATAAAAGAGATGGTGTAAAGTTCATCAGTGTTTGGTATCTAAAATTTCGTCGAAAGCCGGAGGTGTGAATATTATACAATTTATTTCCGAAATTTAAATAAATTATGAAGGGCGTCGGCCGCGATAAATCTACCAGAGCGACGTCCGCTGGCCAATTAACTTGATCAGTATTATAATTGTGTTACTGAGAGAACCTTTGCTCATGTTTGTAAACTTACTAAATATTTTGTTTGATACTCAGACCTCATTTAAAAGAAACAAAGAAAAAGTATTGATTGTGACTCGCGCAGGAAGATAACAAATTAAATTAAACACAATCATAGAAACATTAAAAACTAAAGTAAAACTATAAAAAAAAAAAACTGAAAGTACTGCACGGAGCCACAAGGCTCCTTAAAGCGCATGCGCCAGGTAGCCCGGGAAATTTTAATTTTCTTACGCTTTTTGCAATTCGCAAGTCAGTATTAGGTTGTATGTTGATGAAAATATCATTCGCGACCGTAAAAAGTACGGATTTACAGAATAATAATAGTTAAAGTCATCAATAGAACTCTTTAAGACCAGGTAATTCTATTGAATAACTTTTTCATGAAATCTTGACAATTAGGATTCTACAAACTTATGGAGTTGTCTTACTGATTTTGATGATTCTAATTCTGTAAATGCATATTTGTTACGGTCGCGAATGATACTTTAATCAACATACAACTTAATACTGACTTGCAAATTGCAAAAAACATAAGAAAGCTTGAATTTCGCGGGCTACCTGGCGCTTCCCCCTTAACTCAGCATAATGCTGCGACACTTCACAATAAGTGTCGCAGCGGTATTCTGATACTGAGTTCTGACAAAACCTTACCAACAAATATGCCTTATGCCGCGGACACACATTAAACTTTGCGTCCAAGCTTGGCTCCAATATTGAACCCAACTACTGCACCACACATTCGCTTCAATACCAACTTTGTAGCCAAACACTGGAAATAGACAAGCGCACTGGAGCAGTCCCAGTTGCGGTCGCAGAGCGAAAGAAGATGGACGATAACTTATACGCACTAGCGGCTTACGCATATGGTTTAGGTACATATCTATATAAATAAATAAAATTGAAGTGTCTGTTTGTAATGTTAAAATAACAGCTTTTTACTAAATGTTTATGAAAGTATACGGTATTTATGACTAAAAATCTATTTTTAATTTTTTTTTTCTGTCTGATTGTTCCGGCTAATTTCCGAAAACGCTGGACCGATTTTGACGGGACTTTCACTGGCAGATAGCTGATGTTTCAAATCCGACTTTTTGTTCACAATTTCAAGGGTTTTAATTTTTTTTTTCGTGAAACACTAATGCTTTTTCTAAAATAAAAGTACCCTAAGTTACTCCTTGCAATATCAGCTATCTGCCAGTGAGCGTCTCGTCAAAATTGGTCCAGCTGTTTCGCAGATTAGTCGGAACAAACAGACAGACAGTTTGACAAAAAAAAATAAAATTGCTTTATCGTTATAAGTACCGTATATACTTTCATTTGCATTTAGTAAAAAGCTGTTATTTCGACATTACAAACAGACACTTTGATTTTATTTATTTGTATAGATTGTTAAAGAAAATTATATATTTACATTAGTCTCCTCAACAATTAAACAGATTCGCGATTTTTCTTCTAAGAACAATGAATTTGTAAGGCGAAACTCTGCTTGACCTAATTAGATTGAACTCAACATAATTATTTATGATATAAATGGCACGTTGTTTACACAAACAACAGTGATCTAATTTACACAATTATTCGGACATATTTTAAGATAAAATGTAATTGTTTATTCTGTAAATAGGATATCGAAATCAGTTTTGTGCTGCGGTCCCACGGCCCGCCTTCTGACAGGCCAGATCGCGCCAGGCCAGGCCGACAGGCTGTGGGAACCGTTGATCCTATGAGGCCTGTGGTAGGAACGCTTGATACGGTCTGCGACAGGCCTCGACAGGCGTGGCCGCGCGCCTGGCCGCGATAGGCCTCGACAAGCCGTGGGACCGCGGCTTCACACGTCATATTAATAAAAAAAGCTAGATGGAGTCGAGATTTCTTATCTGACTACCCCTGAGAATAATTGGCGAAACAAACGCAGGGGTTTTAAAGTCCAGACATAATCATGGTCAGACCAAGTGACGACCGTGTACATACATTAGCGTCTGAAATGGCCTTTTGAGGAAAGAACCACACAGATTTGAGTGGACCTGTCCAGTCAGTGCAAGCATTTGTCAGTGATCATGAGTTGAGCTACAGCTCACCTCATGATAAACATTGATTTTCAGCAAACAAGTTAACCATTTGTAAATGCCATCGTAAAACTTTGTTAGTTTATAATCTATCTCGCGAGATTATAAACCATCGAAAAATTGTGAACTGCAGTTATAAACTATCGAAAATTAATAAGTTATATTGTAAGGAGTGTGGTACAGTTCACAATTTTTCGATGGCTTATAATCTCGCGAGATAGATTATAAACTGTGTTCACAATCACACGGTGACATAAACATTATAAATTGTGAAGCAAAATCCTATCATAAGTAACTAAAGCTTTCATTATTATTTCAACCAACAAGTCTTTTCAGCCCGGACAAGCAAAGTGTTCCAAGGGAATATTTGTAGACAGGAAACCGTTTTTCAGAAAAAGGTTAAGGTGAACCTGCCCTTTTAGATAGTGTTGACCTAATAACAAATACGATAAACGAAACTGGATGTTCGCGATACCGAAAACAGTACCCGAACACGTCATGAGGTAATTAACGTCAAAGACGCAAAAACAAAAGCCGAAACCGAATTCTCACCCAAACCAAAAACGGCATATTTTCTTACTCTATTCGTAGGTAAAAGCACAAAAAGCAAGCAAGCAAGTAAATTCGCAATCAAAGGTAGAGTCGTCATCATCTGCCTGCCTTTTCCCAACTATGTTGGGGACAACACCAGTATTTTACATGAAGCGACTGCCTATATGACATCCACAACCCAGTTACTGAAAGAAGGAAAGAAAAATAGGTTTATTTATCACAGAAACGCGTGTGTACAAAAATATAAGAACAATCAGAAAAATAAAACAAAATAGATTAACATATTTATAACCACGAGGAAAAAACAGAAATAGTCGGCAGCTGCACGTCTTGGCTGTGACAAGAAGGCTTCCACACAGCATGATGCTGTGCTATGAGGGACCCACAGCATAGCGCTGATTTTCAGTGGTCACCCGAAAAAGACGTACGGAATTCAAGTAGGTGAATAAAATAAGCAGTACTTACAATATAATGCAACTATACAACATTATATGAATCAATATTATTAAATAATATTAAAATTAATACGCAGGCATAACCGTGCGTGCATAAATAATGTACCTACCTGAAAGAAAAAGAGAAGAAAGAAAGAAAATAAATTAAACAAAAACAAACAAAACTTATTAAACATATCATTATTACACGAGAATATGGATATTCTCCTGTAATAATGATGATGAGTGATGCGCACAGCAAAGAAGTGGAACTCTCTGCTTGCGTCTGTGTTTCCGAACGCATACAACCCCGATCTCCTCAAAGTGAGAGTGAACAGGCTTCTTCTGGGTAAACTCGCTCCATCGTCGACTTTGTCTCTGTCACCTCTGACCTAGAATAGAGTCCAAAGCAAACACATCTTTAAAAAAAATACTCCAGTGTTACTGGGTAATATGATACCTCCTTGGTAAGACGGGCTGTCAGACTTTCGGGCTTTTGACTACCCATAGCGATTATGAAAGATCTAAAAATGATAGCCGCGACCAACGGTTTAACGTGCTTTCCGAGGCACGGAGGGGTCTCGATATGTATTGGATGACCACCCATCCAAGGACCGACCTAAGCAAAAGTAGCTTAACTTTCGATCGACCCGTGCGGTTATTATTTAGCCATGAGCCCCAGCATAATCAGGAGCCAAGCATAAAGTCGAATGTTTTGCTGTAATAACGTTCAGAAGTTGGAGCAATCAATCCGTCGGGCGGACGGCGAGCGACCCAATTTGATTGATCAATCATAATAATTATGTTGCGATATTAGAGCCACTGCTGTTTACACGAATAAACTAGGTTCCTTGTTTACTAGATTGTGTTTGAAAGTGTAGTGTTTTTGATGACGAGAAAAAGACTGGGAAAGGTAGATGGAAATTATAGAAAAACGAAAAATTTTAGAAAAAAATTAAAAAAAAAAGAAGAACCTTTTCATTACGAACATTGTTGTATTTAGATTCTCACACATATACAAACTTGGTAACTACTTATTACTCAATTCAACACTATATACTTAGACTTTTTAAAGATACCGTTTGGTTCCGAGGCTCGAAGAGAACTAACTAAGCAAAACAGGCGCCACGCTCCAAACATCATGTTTCCATTCCCTTTCGTTCGGCAACTGTCAAATAAGATACTTTTAAACTTCATAACTGTACTGATATATTTATAAATCATTTGAGTCAAATCACATACTTTCAATTTTATATTTAGTATCTAAAATCACAACAAATCTTATTAATACTTGGAAATCATGACACTATCATTTTTTTGTAGTTTTGTTAAATAAAAGTAGAAACAGTTCTTTAGGATGGCCGAGCTTTACTGTTTCGAAGCTTTTCTGGTTGGTCGCCGCTGTAGGATACAGTTGGAATAGTTGCTAATAGAGTGGCGGGAGTCAAAATAATATTAAGTAGTAATTAGTAGAAAATAGAATAGAATAGAATAGAATAGAATAGAATAGAATAGAATAGAATAGAATAGAATAGAATAGAATCTTTATTTGCTTAGAATGTAGGTACATAAAAATAAGCTGGAAAATAATTATACGAATCCATGTACATTCTGCCTTAATATAGCATGCAAATATAATACATAGCAGAGGATAGTAAGCATAGGTATTACAAAGAATTATCATTTAAGAAATCCTGAACAGAATAATAACATTTGTTTACAAGTAATTCTGTGAAATGTTTTTTAAATTTTTGCAACGGTAAGTTTTTCATTTGTTCAGGTATTTTATTAAAGATTACAGGAGCCATACAAATCACATTTCTTTTCAATAAGCTAGTTTTAAATACACCCGTGCATAATAGATTCTGGTATTGAGATCTCATAGCTGTAATTCGTTTTCTAGTTTCTATTAAAGTTGCAAATAGACATCGATTTATTATTACGAATATTGCTAATTCGAGTATATAGAGGCATGGGAAGGTTAATAATTTATGAGACTTAAATATATGAACGCAACTGTCTGTTACTTTAAGACCAAATATAGCTCTCAAACAGCGCTTTTGAGTTATCGAATGAACTTACTTTTGTATGAAGGCTTGCCCCACTTATGAAATATTATATATAGGAAAACTCATGACCTCACGTTGAAGCTATTGCGCTCTAGACTTGCAATATAGTGCGCATGCGTGGCTGACTTATTATTTTGTTACTTATTTCATCAAGAACTTTTACAGGAATTTAGTAATATGGGGTCTTTATTAAAGATAATTTACGGTTTTTTCATGACTTAATTAATTTAAACAGTCACATTTATGAATTTCGGGGTAATTCGTGGCTACCTGCTTTGTCTAAGCTATTAATTTGTGTCATTCAATTGTCTCATATTAATACTAGAATTTTAAGGCTATTTATGTAATTCAGTTTCAGCGAAAACTGAGGTCAAAATTGCTGCTAATCGTCGTCGAAGTGTCGAGTCGGCTTTAAGCGTCGTTGCAATAAACCTGTCATTGTGAAGTGCTAGCTTGACCCACTTAGATATAATCTTCACATAATTCTGCCACTGTTGGACATGGAACACTGAATAACTGCTATAATAGTCAATTATTACACCTGCCGACCTATTCTGTAAAAATGAGTTTGAAGTGAGCAGTCAATCCATAACATCAAGTGGGATGACAGCTCACTTCACCTAATATTATATTTATTAGGTTATTTAGCAGTTTGTTATTAGCGGACAGGAACACGCGTGTTCTTGACTTGTATAATCTTGGCACTAAAGATGGCTTATATGTCATGAAAATGTGGTTTTATGCTTGGTAACCATATATATAAACCTATAAAGCACGTACCTTCATGAATCGGTTACCTCCCACACACATCGTTGCAAATGAGGTAATCAATAGAACACGGCGCTCAGATCAGAACGCATTTGTTTCTTTCTGTGCTTATTTGAGATCGTTAAATAATTAACGATTACAACATGCTCAACAAAAACTTAAATTCAAACCTGGACATATTTCATGAATCCTTAACTGGCATTCGAAAAAAAATACTTAACTATTATCATTTTATCATTTAGTCACATAATTTCTGTTATACAGTAGAATAATGTATTTGAATTACGAGTTCTGTTCACGTCCTTCATTAATTTGTATTCTCTTGTATTTTATTTTATTGTCGTTAAATAACTTTGTTTAAATTTTACTTTTAGTTTATAAGCAGCTTCTGTTCAATGTCTTATTTCTTTAAATGTTATGTACACCTACAATTTGTGTATATGCTGTTGGTGTTCTTTAATAAATAAATAAATAGAATAGAATATAATTCTCTTTATTGGACTATTGGTGTACTCCTTAAGAATTGATTTTCATATAAGGCAAGGTATGGAAACTTTATGAGGAGTGAAATTAATACAAACGTTAACTCAAAAGCGTTACGTTTTTCTGCGCAACGTACCTTGCGCACCTTTCGCGGAGTAAACTCCAGTCGTGCGTCGGAGCTGACACCGACACCCATTATTGGTTACATCAGACAAGTTACAGAAATGTAGAAATTTTAACTACGGTGTCACAATGGGCGGTATTATAGCTAAAAGCGATTTTTTAAAGACAACCTTAAAATGGATTTAGAGGGAGAAGGAGAAGCAATGTTGCATTAATTAGTCTGTGGTGTATCATTTACATATAAAGGAATATATAAATCATACAATAACAGTCATGCAAGGAACGATATAATAATGATGATGTTTTAAGGAGAGAGGAAGTATTTTCTTACCATAATTTTAAAATTGGACAAAGATTGAGCACGCCTTACCTACACGAGCAAGGAACTCCGTAACTGTACTGCTGTACAGTAAAATATTTATCATTAAAGCTAGTGGAATGAAATATATGATATCTTTAGATCACTTTATTTTGACCTATAAATACCTTGCTAAAACTAAAACTTAGTTAATATCTGGCAGCCGATAACTCTGGCTAGCCGGCGGAAGGCGTAGATCCCGAAACAGACGGTATTTACACAATTTGTGTAGATAAACAAATCCCAAGTGTTTACCGAGGCGAGTGGTTCATATTGTAAATAACACTTTTAGTGATAAATATGGATCTAGAGACGTCGATGTTGGGAAACGATTTTCTTAATCACCGCGATAGAAAGATTAGTTCGTTCTGAACAACTTTACGGAGCACATATTTTCTTGTAGATTTTGTTTTATTAAGACACTTCCGGAAGTCAGTTTTCTGCCTTCTTGTTTATTTGTCTAAGAAAAAATATAAATTTAACTAACTTTATTAACAACTAGCTGTGCCTGCGACTTCGTTCGCGTAGATCTCGGAACACAACTTTCCTATTTGAATCGGATTTTGTGCACAATTTTATGGTTTTAAATTTTTTTGCGTGGAACCCTAATTCTTTTTTAGCTATCTGACATTAAAAGTCCCGTCAAAATGGGTCCAGTAAACAGACAAACATACAGACAGGTAAACATTTTAAAAATGTATATTTTGTTATAAGTACCGTAGGTATATACTTCCATATGCATTTAGTAAAAAGTTGTTATTTTGACATTACAAATAGACACTTCAGAACAATTGTATTTATTTATTTATTTGTTTATAGATTTACTGACATTGGTGGTCGCAAACACGACTTTTGAGCGAGGGATCTTGAGAGAGTCGTGTGGTAAGTTCCCTGGTCTCGAGCTAGCAGCATTTCTTTCCAACTCAAACTGTTATTTTGTGCTCGGTTAATGCCGATTGGTTTGCATGGTCAGTGGTATTTCGTGGTTTTTAGCGAAACGTGGGTTGAATTAAGAGGAGTACACGTCGTGATATTAAATTCAACTTTAAAATTTGTATGTTGTTGTATATTTGTTTGTTTGTGTGTGGTTTTGTCGGGCGTAGTTTTAAGTAAGACTTCTGTAAACTCCTAATAAATAAATAATGTTAATACACGCATGTACCAAAAATACGTCACATTATAATTAAAACCATAGATATAATATTTCTATGATTAAAACTATGCCTAAGACTATTCGATTTGCTAATGTTCAGTCGTCTCCAACTGAAACCACTTTTCACAATAAACACTCGAGATTCGGTATTCATTCTCACAAATTGTGTAAACGCTATCGGTTTGCTGAACCTACAATAATGTCTATCTTCCTCGGCCTGAAATATACGTGATGTGTGAAATGAATATCGCGGTACGGGTATATGGGTTGTGTACACGTAGCCTATCAAGCGGATTTTAGTAGATCGATGAACGTATAATCTATACAAATAAATAAAATTGAAGTGTCTGTTTGTAATGTCAAAATAACAGCTTTTTACTAAATGCATAAGTACCTAAGTATATACTTACGGTACTTATAACAAAAAAACAATTTTTAAAATTTTTGTCTGTCTGTCTGTTTGTTCCGACTAATCTCCGAAACAGCTGAACCGATTTTGACGTAACTTTCACTGGCAGATAGATTATGTTAAAGGGTGTCTCAGTAAGAGTGCACTTTTTTCATTTTAAAATAAAAGCAAGTATTTTATGACAGAGTTGTGATATTTTTATTGTATTGTAAAGAAGACATGTTCCGATTAAGTATGGAATAAAATATCCGGCAAATAACCCCCACGGCTCCGATGACAGGCCATTACTCTTTTCATGGAATTTTCCATGAGTTTTGCACAGAGATGTGGCTGTATCTCACCAATGACGCGTTGGATTTCCGATTTGAGCTCAGGAATTGTTTCGGGTTTATGCGAATAAACCCGAGATTTCACAACACCCCAAAGAAAAAAATCGCACGGCGTTAAATCGTACGATCTTGGTGGCCAGTTGACATCAGAATTTCGTGAGATAATGTGTTCTGGAAATCGTTGCTGCAATAAGTCGATTGTTTCATCCGCGGTGTGGCAGGTTGCGCCGTCCTGCTGAAACCACATGTTGTCCAGATTCATGCCGTCCAGTTGAGGCCACAAGAAGTCTGTTATCATATTCCTGTAACGAATGCCGTTCACCGTTGTAATGAGTTTTCACAATTATAACGCGTTGTTCTTTCGAAAAGCGCTCCATTTTTAATAATCGGAATTAACAGAGGTGACAGCTGTCAAATTTCAGAGTTGCCACTTGCATGAAAAAAAAAATCCAATTTTAAAAAGTGTTCTCTTACTGAGACACTCTTTATAAAGAGTAACTTGGGCTACTTTTATTTTAGAAAAATAATTAGGATTTCGCGCAAAAAAATAAATAAAACACATTTGTGAAACAAACACAATCCAATGTTCTATTTAGAATGTATGGAATTGGTATTGTATACAAAGGTGTATTGGTATTGTATACAAAGGTGTATTGGTATTGTATACAAAGGTGTATTGTGTCAATAAACTTATTTTTATTTTGTTTTTATTTATTTATTTGAAATTGTGAACAACAAGTCGGATTTGAAATATTCTTTTTGCATTTGGTAGCCAAATTCTCGAGGATTGTTATAGGCTATTTAACATCACACTACGACCCTTAGAGGACGAGCAAAAAGAAAAATGTCAGAAAGAACGCGAAGCAAAAACGAAGTTTTCGGCGGGCGGGCAATGCAACGCGGGTCGGGTGACGAGGGAGTTTTATTAAAATGTGGCTGTTATTTTAGTACAACTACCACGCGAAAGAAGTCGCGCGGCACAGCTACTTTTTAATAGGATTGTGGAGGTCAGACGGCTGTTGCTCAGTTTATCAGGTGCATCTGGTCACCTTCAAAGGCAGCCCTGACGAACTTGTAGGAACAGCTCACCACATTTAAAAGCCACTTCTTGCACTATTGACTTGAACTTCTATTACAAGCAATGTGAAGCTGGATAGCTATCAGGCATTACTAGAAAATAGCTGTCCACATTGCTTGTACAGTCAGAGAAATTAGATAAACAGACTTCGCCCATCTGCCGTGATATAGCCAGTTCATACAATTGTAAAAGCCTGAATGATTTGAACATACGGACAAATTAAGTTGTTTCTCAATTTGCTAAACAATTTATTTATTTACTTTTTAAATGCAACGTGGCTTGGCACAACCGTCTAGAAGCTGAACTATTTTTGAGGTGAACACTTCTTTAGGCGCGTTGAGCTCTTTTTGGTATGGTAAAATCATACAAAAAAATAAATAAATAAATACAGGTTCGCGACATGCAACATGCTCCAACGAGTTCAACGACTCAACGCTAGAGGGCGCTGTAACCAAATTACTCTATTGAACACGGTAATGTCTTTGAGATAGATGTCATAATCGCAAGCAACCGTTAGTTTTAAGTTTTTACTTCTGTCGGCAGTCCTACTGCCTATTTTTTTACTGCAGACATGCTATCAGTTATTAAAAGTCAGTGCTACGCCATGATCGAAATAATAAAAGAAGGTCATTTTAAAGTTAGCATCATGCAATGCCTTGCAAAACACGAATACTGTCTCGTCTTTTAATCATTTGTGACATCACATTTTTCCTTCATTTGCCAAGTTGATGTCATGACATTTCAACTTCAGCAAAAAGTAACAATCAAACAAAATAAACAACTCCAATTGTTTGCCGAGCGTAGTATATTACAAAACAATTTGGAGTTATTATACATTCTGTGTAAACAACGTGAACAATGAAATGTACGTAATATCCATTATTATTCGCGACGCATCCGGAGTACAAACGTATGTATGTACATAGCTTACGTGAAACGGAACGTAATTTAGTATAAAACACAGTAGGTGCCAATCATGTACCTTCCCTATGAGTGGCCTCAAAAGGGACTATGGGATTATCAGTAGAGTGGGCATCATTTCACTTACATATTGGGTTCATACGGGGAACTAGTGAACTCATACTTATTTTTTTTTTTTTTTACAATCAAGCATCATTACAGCTCATAGAATTAGATCTGGACACATTCCATGTAATAAGTTTGCATTCAGAATGAAAACAAACTTACTCGCCTAATTGTGTGTAGTGTGGAGTTCGGGAATATGAGTCTGATAGAAATGATCTGTTTGGGGTTTTGGAGTTGAACCGACTTGATTCAGGGACATTCCATAGAATTCTGTCTCAACCAAACGGTGATGATGATGTGAAGAGTCTGTTCAGGTTCATGGCCCAAATGTAATTCGTAGCAGTGTGCACACGCATTGTGATTACGAAAGTACGCTACTAAATAAATAATTTAAAAAAGCAGCATTAATGTGTCCAGCAGGTTACATAATTACAGGCAACTAATTACATGCATGAATGTCTAAATAATAATATTATATGTGGCTGCCGTAACAAATTCCCATCAAGTGGACAGTCAGCCTGTTTGTCTTTTTTACTTAACCAATTGGTCAGGTTTCAAATTATCAACCGAAACAGAGAGTCTAAGTATATATACCCTTTTTCCGCTGACAAACGTCCACGTAAATTTTGTCACCCTAAAATATTAAACTCTCAATCATCCAACATCCTTCATTCGTCGCGTCTAATGTCCCGGGAAGCCCCATGGAGCCCCGGAAGCCCCGGGAAGATCCGGGAAGATCCGAGATCCGTCCTAGTTAAGCTCACGCTTCAGAGGAGCTTCTTAAATGAATTCCGCCTAATTTTGTTGAATGCCGCGACGACGGAATACTAAGCGCTATGTGCTGATGTTAAATTTGACTGACAAAGGACGTTTGAGCATCTAAATCTAGGTTTATTGTTACGCTAATTATATTTTCATTGTACATTATTATCGTTGACCATTCTTTTAAACCTCGTAGAGATATGAACTAAAATAAACAAGTACTGAACGTATAAACATAACTTTCGAGATGTGGCTGTACTATTGCTACATCTCTGCCTAACTCTTCTAGAAAAACTACCGTTACTGTTATCCTGTATCATCCCACTGACCTCTCCCCATTACTTCCAGTGCTGCAACCCAGGGCTACTCTGCACCGTGATGTTAATGTATGTATTTGTGAGTGCATAAAATTGATGTTAAGAAAAATTAAATAGATATTATGAGAATAGCCATTTATGCTACAAGTGCGGAAAGTAGGTGATTTCCGGCGAGTGGCATTTTTATTTACAAGCGAGCGGGTGTGTAAGTCGATACGAGTCGGAAATCATCTTACGCACGTGTATCATACAATGTTTTACTATGTATTGTGCGAGGAAATAAAAAATATTAAGATTTACACAGATCGACTCCGACCTAAGCAAGCAATTAGTAAAATGGCGGGCTTATTTTAAATACATGCGCGCTCAGCATATTATCTACTACTGCACATGTGCAAATAGCTGCCATGTTGTATCGCAAAAAGGCAAGAGAAAAGTATACGTTCAGAACATATTTAATGAATATTTAAAATTAATTTATTGATCAAAATCTAAATCTAATTATATAACGCGTTTAATGAAGTATTAGTTTTATTATACCTATTATATGAATGATAATCTGTACTTGACTAATTTGTAACACTTTTACATACATACATAAACTCACGCCTTCTTCCCATGGGGGTAGGCAGATACTACAGAACGTCACCTGCTACGCTCCTTACATACTCCTTTTGCCTCGTTTACGTTCATACACGCACGCCGGTTGCGACTACTACGCCATAGGAAGATATATAGTGATCTTATTGGTGATGTTCTTCAGAAAGGTCAGGTGTAACACTTTTTTCAAATAACAAAAACTCATTGCATCGGGCTGACGACGGAGTTAAGAATTTAAAAAAAAAAACTGAAAAGTAAAAAGCTCTAGGGCTAAAAAGGGGCACTTTCCACACAATTTGGCTGCGTGGAAAACGCTCTTTTCGAGCACATGCATTGTAAACAGTTTTTCAGTGTTGTGGTGAACTTAGTTTTATTCACTTTTCTGCAATTTGCACATTAGCTTTAACTTTTATGAAATAGTGGCGAAATCAGTTTTTCTCGTATATCGGCACCAACTAAATAAGAATAGCGCATGCCATGAGTAAGTACACAACAAGCATTTACTTATTATATTATTAATCAGCACTTAGCCAACCAACAAGATGTTAGCGGAGCAGACTGCTCATGGTACGTTGGAAATACCTACATTTAAGTTTCACCAGTCTATGTCGAGGTCCCACGGCCCGTCGGAGCCTGTGGTAGCCCGTGCTTGTCGAGGCCGATGCCTGTCGTGGCCCGTGCCGAGTATTCTCACGGATCATTCCATACATTCGATCGAACGGACGACGACAGGCCACCGCAGGCCGACTGCAGCCTGTCCGCCTGGCCTGGTGCGCTCTGGCCTGTGAGAAAGCGGGCCGTGGGACCGCGGTCTCACAGGTATTTGGGAAACCCATGATCGACAACATAGAAGGTGTAAGGTTCCGACCCCCCCCCCCCCCCCCTCAACCCAACCCCCTTTTTTTTTTTTTTTTTTTGTGGATGGGAAATCATCAAATGACTTCTCCCGCTCTGGGCGGAGCGGGAGGGCGTGTCAGACTTTTACTGACTAAAACCCACCCGTGTTCCTTCTGTTGCCTGTGCCGGGGCCACGGTAACTCTTTCGAACATCCCGCAACCCTAGCTGGCATCGGCCCTAGCGGACCCCGTCAATAGTGCTGACATCTCTTTGAGGCGCGCGTGGAACACAACGCGCCGTCGACTCGGGCTTTGTCCTTACCGGACGGCGAGCTACCCATTGCTCGCCGTCCGCAAGCCCGCGCCTACGGTGGCCGGGAATCGGCTGTCAATTCCCGACGCCCAGGGCGTCTCCTGCGGCGACTAGGGGCGTGATGGCGCAAAGCTTGCCTCTCCCTCACGCGTTCCGCCTCCTCCTTCGCGAGCATTACTGCTTCGCAGAAGGAGGTAATGGCTTCCCATGTACTCTCGCCCTGTACCATGGCCTGGACCAGGGCCGGACGCGAGAGATCGCCGCCGCCGATCGCTTCCGCGAGGACACGGCGGTGCTCCGCCCAAGCCGGGCAGACCTCCACCGTATGCTCCACCGTGTCCTCCGGGCGATCCACACAGTGGTGACACCCGGGCGTTTCCTCCCGCCTTATCCGGAACAGGTACCTCCCGAAGCACCCGTGTCCGGTGAGGACCTGCGTCAGGCGGAAGGTGAGGACGCCGTGGCGCCTCTCCAGCCACTCCTCAAAGAGGGGACTTATCGCCGCAATTGTGGCGTGCCCAAACCCAACCCCCTATCATCAACAATATGTCACACACAGTACACATCCATGCTTACGTAAACGATTACAATACGTAAACTCAGCTTAACTCACACTTAAGATCGCACGTTACTTAACATAGTTCTAGTAAGTTCGCCCGAGCCATGCGAACTCGGGCTAGGCAATATAGCTCCGATGTCGTCCTCTTCGTTAAAGTTACTTCAAGTTGAGCTATTTTAAAGACTAATTTCAAACTTTAATGTAGAATAGATTAGTAAGTTGAGACTATGATCATGTTGACTTCGTGATATTGTCCTTTGCTGTACAGTTCTTTGCGAAGGAGTTCCACCGGGTAGAACTGCCATTACCCCTGCTCAGCAGCGTTGCTGTGGTCCGGTTGAAATGGCGCAGTTACAGGCAGACTCTTGAGGCATTTCAGCTGTCTCTGGAATGGCAATGCAATACCAGTACAGCTTGTTGAGGTCGGTATTAGTGGTTGTGACTGTGGGACCACTCACCGCTGGACCGCCAGCTTGTTCGATACGAAATAACATGAAACATTTTCTAAACAAGTATCTGATATTATTTTCTTATTTGTCACAGGGAACATGATCTACAAAAGCTATCGTAACAGACTGACGGGTAGAAAGCTATCCTTAGCTTATGAATAGGTTCCCGTAGGGTACTGGATGGAGTGCTCATATTTTACCACGTTTAGTAACAGAATCTACCTTTTTAAACACTGATGGTACCTCTTTTACATGACAGGTCCTCGATCATCCGTCTGTTACCCGTTCGTAGTTTGATTTGACATGAAACATGTCTAGACGAAGTTAAACACAGTTGAAACTTAAACATGACCTAGGTCTCACCTCAAATATTCTGACAGATATAATAACCAATTTCAAAGCTACTGTCCCATCTTCTGTCAGACGTGACAACTCAAAGTGAGTCGCTGAAATTATGTTGCATTGGGTTTCAAACTAACCACAATATTGTTTCAAATTTTACGCCATGCCAGTAGATAAGTACATTCCTGCTCATTTTGTGTGTCACAAATTACTCCAATCCTTTGGGTAAAGGCTCTTTCTAACAAGCGCGACACGTGACGTGAATCGCGTGCGACACAAAGGCACCGCTCGTCGCGCGACACGCGGTGCCTTTGTGTCGCGTCGCGTATCGCGCCTGTTTGCAGGAGCCTTCACTTGTGACGTAACGTGTTGTGTAAGGTTTTGTCTCTGTAGGATTATCTCATGTAACCACAGAAAAACCAAGAAACCCTCTAAACATTTCCACCATCTCAGTACCAAAAACCGTTCCTTTAACAGAAGCAAGAACATAATGCCGTTCACAGTTCGCGTTCATAGCAATTATAACAAAGGACTTAATCCGTCAGCTGCTGCAGCGCTTGATAGATTAATCCTATAGACGCTCCGCAGCGATGCAGCTGGTAAATGTTCTGCTTAGCGGGATCGGAACGTCTTGCTCAATGAATTTTACTTAAGAAGTTCGGTGAATATTATGCCGGGGGTTGAAGAAAGGGATTCATTATATTATTAAAATAAGTTAACGACGAGTTAGCGGTTAAAATAAACATTTCCGTAACTTTTAAAGAAAGGTTATAAGTAGGTTCTTTTGCGTATGTAGCTACATGCCAAATACATGCCAGTGTCATGGCGTATATTTTTAATCCGTATTGACCTGTCGATTGTTCAATTACTAATGATAACTACCAGTCTTTATGTAATTTTAAAACAATCAGTTGTATTTTCTTCAATATACTCGAAGAAGCAATGCTCATAGTGCACTTTTCTTCTTTTGAAATCGATTTCTGGTAAAATTTTTCTCTTTCAATTTCAAAGGAATTACCTACCAACAAAAAATGATAAAATAAGTATTCAAAACGAGTTTTCAGACATAGAAACCTTCATTGACGTTCATTTTATTGACGTCTTCGTCCAAAGACATCTTACTTTCTTGTCTACGGTTTCAGACGCCTTCTTCCAATTAGTTGGCTCTTTAGATACGGGTCACGTTTTTTCGTTTACAAGGCTGAATATTCTGGTTACCTCATTTATTTTTGTGCTCATATAACATTAAGGTTTATCTTTTTTAATTTCCTTAATTGTTATCTATATGTTGTTATTCCTACGTCTCGGAAAAGAAAAAGAAATTGCCTCTGAAACTAAAAAAACATTCCCGATGTTCAACTGTTAGCTGTTTCAAAATTTAAGAAACTAGCGACTGGCTCCTGCTTCCCATGGTTTTTACGACTTGAATAAACATCAAGATTACTTTAGGTAGGTACTAAACTTTATGAAAGTTTAGTACATACAAACATAAACCTTCCGGAATAGATTCTCTAAATGACGGCGAAGACCACATCAAAATCCGTTGCGGAGTTTAGAAAAATAACGCAGTCACACAGATAGACGACAGACAGACGAAAAGCGACTTTAATTTATAATAATATTTAAAGAAGCAATTAAGTACTGTAGTAATCTGCAATTAAGTACTGTAGTAATCTGCAATTATGTACTGTAGTAATCTGCAATTAAGTACTGTAGTAATCTGCAATTAAGTACTGTAGTAATCTGCAATTAAGTACTGTAGTAATCTGCAATTAAGTACTGTAGTAATCTGCAATTAAGTACTGTAGTAATCTGCAATTAAGTACTGTAGTAATCTGCAATTAAGTACTGTAGTAATCTGCAATTAAGTACTGTAGTAATCTGCAATTAAGTACTGTAGTAATCTGCAATTAAGTACTGTAGTAATCTGCAAGGATCTTTCGCGAGGCGAGCAGGCTACTACATCTGTTATGTGGTGTCTCGTTTGTGAAGTGTGCGGGATAGCGAATCTACTAGAACTCAGACACAAGCTATTTTCTATCTGACTTCTGTACAAAACAAATTGGCATATCCTTCAAATTCAAATACGATCGATACTTGCTGGTGTTCGAACGCGCCCATAGGCAAATACTTAACGGCATGTGACATATAAGGTTGCCACCGGCATCAAACCTCTACAGTACCTACTCGATAAATAAATATAAGGCTGGTCTATAAATTGTTTACCCTTTAAAGCCTTCAAACGACCAACCTAATTACAAGCCTAACATTAAAACCATAAATTAAAAACCTATTTCTGGGCTCCTGTCCAAAGTTCAGCCATAACTTTACGAGCTGGCAAAAGTTCGGGTTCACGTAGAAATGGCGGCCGAAATTAATGATTAATATCATTTGTTTTACAACGATACTGTAGATTTAGAGGGTTATAATTTGATTGATTGCAAATAAATCTGATTGAAGTTATTTTGGTATTAATAATTTATTAGTTATATGGAAATCTGTTTATAATTAGAAAGCTTCATTTCGACACCAGCAATTTATACTACGCTAACTCAAAAAAGCGTACTTTTTACGATTTTTTATGACATATATAAAAACACATTTTGAGCAACTTGGCATAAAAAAAACGTTTTTACCTAAACTTCGAGTTAGCGTAGTATAAATTGCTGGTGTCGATTTTTAGGCACACTTCAGTAGAGTCGTACACACCATCGCCTTCCATTTTGAATAATTAGCCGACTTAAAAAAAAAGAGGAGGTTCTCAATTCGGTCGTTTTATTATTTTAATGTTTGTTACCTCAGTACTCCGTCATTTATAAACCGATTTGGAAAATTCTGTTTTTATTTGCAAGGGCATATTTCCAGATTGGTCTTATTTTTTTTCAAAATCCAGTTTTGATGATAGGATCTATGAGGAATTAAGGGAACCTCAAATATTATAGGCATACACATAGCGGTTTTGGTATTTTCATCAACAAGTCAAGCAGTTTCATTCAGATAGTATCATTTTGTGAAGTGGATCTGACGAAGAAGACCACAGATGGCCACGGAAATTTCTCAATTATAAGTATTCCACGGGTGGCGATAAGATATCTCGATTAAGATAGTTAAGCGACTATGACGAAACAAATTTAAATAAATGGTTCTGATGAAAATGGTACCATCTACGTGATCTGATGATGAAGCCGGAAGGTAGGCACCGGAACTCCGTAATAAAACAATGTATCCTAGCCGAGTTTGGGCTTATTGGAATTGTCATGAGATGCAATCTGGCTATAAACGATTTTAATGGTAAAATGGTTCAAATGGCTCTACTTGAGTCGTATGTTATATGTATGGCCTTGATTGTCAGAAGACAGATTTCGTCAACGACCTGTCGTCGTGTGTTAGATTTAATAATTTGTTGGCGACGGCGTCCAAACCTGATAAAACTACGCCTTCCAAACTTCTGACACGACTTAGCGCGACATATATTTGCTTTTTGCAAAGTTCTTAGTTGAAAAGGTAAACTCCTGTGGTCGTATATAAATTTGGTTAAATTCTGATGAGTGGTTTTTGCGTTAGCTTCAATATTAGGGTTTTTTTCCACTTAGTGTATGTTGATGATGTTAAAATAACTTCATGTCACTGTTATTTACTTAGCAAGTAGTGGTATACGAATTTGGGTGGGGTAGGTACCACATCAATTAACTGGAAAATAAAAACTTATTTATAAAAAAGCCGACTTCCAAACAACACTACAAAGTGAAAAATAACTTTAATTTCGGAAGTCGGTGGTAAAAAAACGAAAATACTAAACCAAAGACACTGACTTACGAAATTAAAGTTATATTTCAATTTGTAGTGTTTTTTTGGAAGTCGGTTGTTTTTTTTTTATAAATATTTTTTTTAGATACTTGCAAAATCTATTCATCTACTTATATGTTATTTTTTATACCTACCGAACTGCAGGGCAAATACCCCTTCTCAAAAAATTAAGGAGCGACTAGCATGCCCGATTTCCTTACCTATTTCCTAAGGGAATCGGGCATGTACAAATTTCCTTCTTCAAAACTCAGCAGTATCTAAAATATACTTCGCTAAAAAACAAGCCGTTTAAAAATAATGCCAGCCTTTTAGGGCTAGTTATAGTCAGTTTAACGTTTTCGCGGAAGGTAGACGTCTATGACATCATAACAATAAAACGTGTATCGTGTTTACCGCCCGCAAAAGCATTAACAGCAGCGCTGCAGTGGCTGCAGGCTCTGCCCAGCCGACTGGTGCTAATTAAACTCACTGGCGCTAAGCTTGGGATAGGCTATTCTAGCTAGTACTGGTGAACAAAGTACTTTGTTTTTGGATGCGTTAAAATAGCCTTAAAGAGAGAAGTAGTACTTAAATGTTCGTCTGACGCAGTCAGGCCTGCTATCACCCAGTGGCGGGTTAATATTTTTACCACAGCAGAAACAAAGAGGCAAAAATATTAACCAACTACTAACCGTTTAACATAACATCACGCCTGTAATCCCCGAAGGGTTAGGCAGAGGTGTACTTGCAGTATACCCACATTTCGCCAGTTATGTTTAAATCCCATGTAATAGGGGCGAGCCTATTGCCATCAACCGGGCACAAATCCAGACTCCGGGCTGCTACTGAGAAATTCCATTTAATAATGTCACTATGAAAGGATGGTCGTTTTTGCCGCAACATTTGGCAAAAGTGTTGCTGGTTAGTGACATTTGAGTTGATTGTTGACATTGACTATTTTAAATTAAATTGTCTATATTTTTATTATTATTCAATAAATGTGAAATAGTGTAAGACCAATGTGTAAAATTTTCAGCACACAAATATTTTATAAGCGCTATAACTCTATATATCAACAAAAACCACACTAAAAACGAAGCGAAACGAACCTAAGTTCGTTTATCTTCGCTCATGTAGCTACCGCGTCTGTTCTTACTTCGGTTCATAGTTCGCATAGAACCGAAGCTTAAAAAGACACGGTAGCTACATGAGCGAAGCTAAGTGAAATTAGCTTCGTTTCGTTTCGTTCTCAGTGTGGCGTGCGCTTTATAAACTACTTTTTTTATTTATTCGTTATTGTCATCACCGGAGTAGGTAAATGGTAGTTATTTATTACGAACTGCAACATTGCCCAGCGTTACCAAATTGAATTGAAATGTCATAACTGTTACCCAACTCAAACACGTCTTTTGTTAAACGATAGAAAGCGAACAAAGTCAGGGCTAACAACTACTACCTACCCCATATCTGTCGCACTGATCTTATAATCCCCACGATTATAGGATCAGTGCGAAAGATATGGGGTAAGTTAAGCCCTGTGAACATGAAACTACCCCGTTAACGTGGTTCTCTGGTGGTTACCGTATGGTTGGCAGTACCCGGACGTGCTGTCTAATCTGCCACATAAACCCTGGCTGATAAGGGATGGGCCATGCTTCAGGCGGCAGCGGGGCGATTTACAAAAGATTACAAACATGTGGATTTTTCATTACTTCTTCTCTCGAAAATTCAGGTACTTGGTTAGAAAAGCATATGGATGGAAAATACATTTGAGCCAGTCATTTAAGTGATGGCGGGAATAACTATCGCCACTATTTTAATGCAAGCTGAAGTGGCAATTGGCCGGCCAAATTAGTCGTAGAACCGATGACCGTTGGGGTAGACGTGTTCTTGAGTGGAGACCGCGAATCGGCAAACGTGAGGTAGGACGTCCTCAGGCTAGGTGGAGCGACGATCTTCGCAGGGTGGCGGGTAGCAGCTGGATGAGAGTTGCCGAAAATCGAGCTGAATGGCGTGCGATTGGAGAGGTCTATGTCCAGCAGTGGACTGCTGTAGGCTAATGATGATGATTACTATTTTAATAAATTCCTGCTATGAATTTCATATCAATCAAAATTAAAAGTAATTTATTCAGACTAGGCTGAGAATCAGCACTTTTTGAACGTCAATATTACATAAGACAGTCTCCCAGCACGCCCGCCCTTCACCACTTCCTAGTGCTTTAGATGGGAAGAAGAAGTGGCGCAACAAACTCCCTAGCAGCACAGCTGTCTGTTCAGTTAGAAGAACTTGATTCTAGACAACAGTATGCAAAATAATTTATATTATGCAATACAAAACATGAAATTAAATTATTTGCCATATGTCAGCTAGCTAGCGCATGCCAATATACCAACAAAACATAGATAAAAAACTTTTTTATAAAAAAAAAAAAAACAACAGACTTCCAAAAAAAACATTACATTGTGAAAAATAACTTTAATTTCGGAAGTCGGTGTCTTTGGATCTGTATTTTAGGTTTTTGCCACCGACTTCCGAAATTAAAGTTTTGTAAAAAAGTTTTTTATTTTTCACTTTGTAGTGGGTCGGTTTTTAATTTATCCGAGTTACAATAGCCTAATGTCAACTGCTCATCGCCTTTTACAGAACATTGCTTTTCCCGATGCAGGGACGTTAATTGTTAAGGAGTTCTCTTGGTACTTCACCATCAGCTCCACTTTACCATATAAATTGTGACGAGCTTATATTGCTTAGCAATAATTTTAAAGTCATCGAATCGCAACCCGTGAAATACTTATTATTGAGTTGTTCTGGTGGCCATCTTACCATCTGTGGTCTTCGTCATCAGTTCCACTTCACCATATGGTGCTTTTCGAGGGCAAATGCACAAGTTACTATAAAATAATACTCAAATCGCTGCAGGTGTACCTATATTTGCAGAGTTCCTTTGATTTCTCCAGGATCCCATCATCAGATCCTGACCTGATGTCTATGGGGCCACCTGGAGAGTATACCCTTTCAAACAAAAAAGAATTTTTCAAATCGGTCCAGCCGTCTTCGAGTAATCGGGGAACACACTTAAAAAAAAAGATTACGACGAACAGAGTGAGAACCTCCTCCTTTTTCGAAGTCGGTTAAAAATAATTTATAGCCAGAGTGCATCTAATGACAATTCCAATGAGCCCAAGGTAGGATACATTGTTTTACTACGGAGTTCCGGTGCCTACCTTCCGGCTTCGTCATCAGATCACTTCGATGGTACCATTTTCATCAGCACTATTTATTTAAATTGGCTTCGTCATTGTCGCTTAACTATCTTAATCGAGATATCTTATCGCCACCCATGGAATACTTATTATTGAGAAATTTCCGTGGCCATCTGTTGTCTTCTCCATCAGTTGGAACTGATGGAGAAGACAACAGATGGCCACGGAAATTATTACGGGAGTATCATTTGGTGAAGTGGACTTCACCAAATGATACTTTCTGAATGCAAATGCCTGACTTGTTGTTGAAAATATCAAAATCATTATGTGTTTGCCTATAATATTTGAAGAGTTTCCTCAATTCCTCATGGATCCTGTCATCAGAACTGGACTTTGATAAAAATAGGACCAATCTGGAATTATGTCCTTTCAAATAAAAAAAGAATTTTCCAAATCGGTTTATAAATGACGGAGTACTGAGGTTGAACATTAAAAAAAAAACATACAACCGAATTGATAACCTCCTTCCTTTTTTGAAGTCAGTTAAAAACAATAAGCGAACAGAAAGAAAAACGTAAACAGAACCTTAATCTTCACTTATAAATGCAAAGGTGTGTTTGTTTGTTACGCTTTCACGCTAAACCAGCTGAACGGATTTGGACAAAATTTGGCACAAAGGTAGACCATGACCTGAGTTAGGACATAAGATACTTTTTATCCCGATATTCCCACGGGATCGAGACTTATACGGGTGAAACTGCGGTAGTACTAAAATACTACCTACGCCCCGCAGTTTCACCCGTAAAAGCCTCCAGGCATAAAGAGCGTGCCCGCTTGCATGTGCAGTGCTGGAGTATGTCTATATAGCTGTAACTCGAAATCACAAATGATAAACTAGAACCATCGTATTAAAATCAATAAACAGAACAATTTCTGATAACAATAACAAAACCATACTAGCGAAAGAAATACATTTTAAAAATACTGCCAATCCGTAGTTTCATCATTTGACTATTGTCGTGTCAGTTTCAAGATAATAATAAAAACATGAAATAGATTGGTTTAATTATATTCAAACTCAAGCTTCCTTCAGGCACTGCCAAGTCATAATTATACCATACCTTTAATTAAATTACGTCACAGCAAAATAAGTAAAGTTAGTTAAAACGTCCATGTGTAGGTACAGGCAACTCACTGGTACTCAGGCTCGTGTAATTACCTAATTGGGTTACACGTATACATTGTGTAGGTATTTAGCTCCCGAACTGTAACTAGATCTGTTATGTAAAGTAATTAAGATTCAAGTTACTAATTTACACTACACACGTGATTTTAAGTTAGAATAACACTGTAAACTAATTCAAGTTAAATCAAGTTTTGTTAATTATACACACCAATTATACGTTCTGTATTTGCGACTATTGAATAGCTTTAGGATAGGACATTCTAGCTAATTTTATGTTAGTAACTTAATCAATCTGCCTAGTACTTTCCCAACTATGTTGGGGTCGGATTCCAGTCTAACCGGATGCAGTTGAATACCAGTATTTGACATGGAGTGACTGCCTATCTGACCTCCACAACCCAGTAACTGGGTAATACGATACCCCTTGGTAAGACTGGTTGTCTCTCTTTTGGGCTTCTGACTACCCGTAACTATATTTGATTATTATTATTATTTATTTAATAAACTCTAATGACCTCTTTGTGCACCCCCAGAAAAGATTCCTTTTAATGTAATTTCAAACAAACTCCGTTGCGTCTTTATGTAATGAGTCGATAAACTGATTACCAGGAGTACGTGAGCCCGGCCTTTCATTAGTGGGTAAACATCAATTTGATCACTTCATCTTCTCCGAGTCCACAGCACTACGACTAAAAATAATTGTCGCACAGGAAAGCTTTTACTGCACGTTAAGATAGAACTCAGGAAAATGTCGTGAGGAAAGTTTTGAGTGTGAATGTGGATGGCTGTAATATTAAGGGCAGATTAAGAGCGTTGTCACATTTTGCATCTCTCTCGCTCACACAGGACCAAATTTTTATGAATGTTAAATGAAAAAATGCTTTTTTGAAAAATGTAATCAATGGGTGGTCTACAAAATAATATTAATTTAATAGGTAGTTATCGAAAACACATTTCTATTGTGTTATCTAATAAACTAAATAAACTATGGTAATTAAGTATTATGATCTGTTTTTGAAAATAAATGCTACAATAAAAATGTGCTTTTAATAATTACCTATTAAATTAATATTATTTTGTAGATCGCCCATTGATTACATTTTTCAAAAATGCATCTTTTCATTTAACATTTTTTTTTAATTGGGCCCGTGTGAGCGAGAGAGGTGCAGAATGTGACAACGCTCTTAAGGAAATAATGGAGAGACTTTGTGACAGATGATATGGCTAGAAAGGGAGTGACTACCGAGATGACGACTGATGGAGATTTTATTATGGGAGATACAGACATGTTGCGCCGACCGCAAATGAATTGGGAGAAGGGCAGGAGAGTGAGGATGGTGAAAATATAAATCAGCGGTATATTGTTAAAATTTGTCATCAATCAATTAATTAAAATTTGTTCCATAAAACCCTAATGCATGTGCACACGATACATGATACATACATTGTTGACTTTTTTATTTAATTAAAATAATATAATTGTGTAGGATACAATTAAATATTTGCACACCATATAGTAATGGTAGAATGTAAAGGGGTCAGTATAGTTTTAAGATCATACTTTGTAAACCTACATTTTGGCAAATAAATTAATTTGAATTTGAACTCTCAAACTACAGAAGTTGCAATTTCAACGGTTTTTCCAATAAATCAGATTTTCTAAATACATATAACACAATGGATAATGTTCTACATGGTAAAGCTTATAACACAGACACACCGCGGTAGCCCCACAAAATACTAATCAAAACTTGTACACAGTGCATTAGTGTGCTTAAGGTAACTTAAACATACCACCCAAACTTTCACAGAGTCTTCTAACCATGAATATGAACCACTTTCACTATGGGGCCAACTCTTAAATCCTTTTGTATGAAACATCAGGTTTTGTTTCGTGATTTAAGAGTTGGTCCCATAATGAAGGTTGTTCATATTCATGTTCACTCTGTGAAAATTTGAGTAGTGATAAAAAAAGATCCTATATAGTTCACATTTATTTACTGACTGGCTAAAGTTTTCAATTCACCGGGTGCACTAATAAATGAAAATCTGTTTTAGAATAGTATTTAATATTATGAATTCTCGTGTACATGAACTAGTACACATCGAGCTTCACATTACTGCTTAGTTTAATTACCGGTTAATTACTTTTCGTGTGGCAACATTATTTTGCTTGGAACAGTCAAATTATTGAATACGATTAAAAGTCAAAGTATATATTTTTTTAATCTATGGTAATTTGTGTGTCACACAAGTATTAATCAATTTGGGCAAAAAAACTTCTTGGTTTAAAAAGATATTATTCCTAAATCTCTTCTTTCTTAAACTTGGACCAAACACCGTGCCCTAGAAGCAGGGCGGCACCCTGACCTTGCCGTGCTCACTTCCGGTACGTGGTAATATAATGTCCGCCCTGAGCCACCGCCCGCCTTATGAGTGCCGGATTACCCTCAGAAAGTAAGTTTACTTCGAAATATGTTGGACTATCAAGGAGTTAAATGTTTTGCTTGGACTTTGGATGTAGAAGGGATGGCAGGATTACAAGTACGCCATGCGATGTGTGTGCGCTGCTGAATGCGTCGCACACACCTTGGTTGTCAGCTTGATGATAAGTCACGGATAGCCAAAGATGATGATTTAATGAATACTAGCTGTGCCCCGCGACTTCGTTCTCGAGGATGTGGAATGCGTTCGGGCATCTTATGAAGTTGACAGACCAAACTGTTTGATTTGCAACATGAGAGGACACCTACCATGCTTTGGTGGAATGTGCTCGGGTCGGGGCAGAACGGACAGTTTTGGAATCAAAAGCGGGACTTAGGTTAAGGGATGTTCGCATATGTAATATAATCTTGTCTAAACCTACATCCAAATTAGCTATTAAGTTATACTACTTGATTGATAAATTATGTAAGTTAAGATCTTAGTTATTACCTACTTCCTATTTATTTTGTAAAACTACGAGGTTGGCATAATCGCTTCGCGATTAAAGCCTTTTTTCCAAATAAAGATTAAAAAAAAAAAACGAAACATATAATCATACATGTGGGTGTACTATAGATACACCTGTGCCTAACCTTTCGGGGATACAGGCGTGATGATATGTTATAACTGTTAGCTTTTGATTTTAATGTAAGTAAATCTTGTTGATTGGGTGCAGATTATTTTGAAAATGTTGTATTTAATTATTTGAGACTTTCTGCAAACAACTTCCGGTACTGTAAATACCGCGTCCGGTTAGTGAACGGAAGACGATTGGTAACTTGATTAAAATAATATTTGATATTTTATTTCCGGAAGTTGCTTGGCACGCCACCTATTTGAAGTTTTGAGAGGTAGAAAGATATAAAAGGAAATGGCAGTGCATTTTTAAGGGAGTTTATTCGTGTTAAATAAAGAGCTATAACGTTACGCTGCTCGTTTTCTTGTCCCAATCGGTTCTGGTTTCTTACATAACCAACAGACGACACGCGACACGCGACACGTGCTGCTCCCGGAAGCGCGCTTGACCTTGACCGACCGACTAAAAGGATACTCTGACGTCACCCTTTCATTACATTACCTCAGATAGGTACCGGGGAATACTTTATTGTGTTTCTAGTGTTTTTCCGGACTTTTCACAATTGTGTCCACTTTGTTATACAACGTGTTTTTTTTTAAATATGTCATAACTCTAGGGTTATATTCTATAAGTAAAAATAATACAAAAAGTCCAAGAATATGTGGTCCAAAAATGCATAGTTTCGAAGATATCTTAAATCATATTCAAATTAGGTTCATTCTAAGTTTCATTGAAATTCGAGTTATTCATTTTCATTCATACCTACTAGTCATTCATAATAAAAGCTAAGAAAAAGCGACGTTGTCATATTTTACGTAAGGGTGTTATACATTAATAATCATGACTGTCGAATTATTTTGTATGAAAAATGAAAACAAAAAATAAATGATAATTGAAAAATAATTGATATGCCAGTTGATTATTTGATATGGTCTCATTCATACCCTAGAGTAATGATGACATATAAAAAAAACACCTTGTATGGAAGAAAATAAATAAGTTCTTTCTAGACAATGAATCGTCATTACGCTCCTGCCCATGCTTTGGGTTCATGAAAACTCATTTTTTTATTAATTATTTTTTATTCTGTTTTATTTATAGAAAAGCCAAACAATATTTTTACAAACAGCTTGTCAATAAACGAAGTGAACCAATAGAAATCAATTTCACTACGTCTACGCTATTTTGTTTCTAATTTTCAGTTCACTCGGTGCCATTGATTCTTCCGTTTGTATGTAAACTTAAATCATGCTTGCATTCCCACGCTTTTGGCAACATTTCAATTATTAGCAACCGTGTTAAATGTGTGTTAGTATTTTGTTCACATGCATATTTAACATCGCCCCTCCCCACCAGTGTGATAGCACCTTAACAACCTACAAATCACACAGTTTGCCCGAGACATGCAATTAAATACATGCAATCCTTTACACGCCTGCGCCAGCCTGGTGGAGTGGTCTGACTGATAAAATCTACAACATGTTGCAATTTGTTCAAATTAAGGCAATTAAAATATCATTTAACACTGCCTTTCGTACAAATTTAAAACGAGTACACGAACACATTCAATTTCCAACGATTAAAAGTTTTATCTTAAAATCAGCCCGAAAATTCTATTTATTTAACAACCCCATGCATTATTATAACGCATTAATTTCATATATAGGTAAAAGTAGATCTAATAACTAATCGTATTCAACAATATAATTATTGCCGAGAGTTGAAAATTCTACTGTGTTTTTTCGACGCGAGAGTTGTAAATCCAGTGCGCGATATTTTTATGTCCGTGCGACTTTCGTCTAACAATATCTCCCTACCACCAGTCCGACCGTGCTGCCCTCTCTTGGTCGCAGTAAGCATACTCGGCGGAAAGTTACGATAATTACCCATAGTTTAGAATTAGATATCATTTTCTTTGTCTTAACTCATCAATGATAAATATTTACATCCAAGTTATATTAAACTATTGTGATGTGTTATCCCGCGCTTCAAATAATCTTTGCATTAGTTGAGTGCGATAATTTTAGTAGGTAAACAGTAGTGGTATGCGTTTAGAGTCAGTGGTACTAAGACTGTGCTTTCGAATATTACTGTGTCCATACGGACTTTATTTTAGAATGTTTATAGAATTTGAATAGTAAACTCAGAGTAATATGTTTAAAGGTAGGTAAGTTATCTTAAAAACGTATTATTTATCAAAAAACAAACAGCAAAAAACTAAACAGTAGAAAAACAAGTAAAGCTAACAAACAAAATACAAATAATTAGAAACAAACAACAACAATTAGAATAACATCTTATTAGGCACTTTTTAATATTATGTTAATAATCAAATCAAATCAATCATTTATACACTGCTGCAACCGTTTAAATTATGCCCCCGCAATACATTGCCGGTTTAAAACGTGGCCATAACTGGCAGGCCGGTGCTTAGCGGTAAATAATCTACAGACAGTGATGTATAGGGTAAATCACGCTATGTCGAACACGCGATTGTATTGGAACATCTGTTTTGTAAGACATAGTCTGTTTAATAAAAATGTAACGTCTGTTTTTATTTTGTCCCTTAGATTGTAGTCTAAAACATTTTTGCAGGGCAACGACCCTACTCTCTTTTTAACCGACGAAAAAAAGGAGGAGGTTCTCAAGTCGATGCGTATATTTTATTTTTATTTTTTATGTATGACCACTCCTAACTTTGTAGGCGCGGGCCATACAGAAGAGACGTAAGGCGAGGACGGGACGCAGACGCGGCGTTCCTTTCACGTATCTTCATTATTCTTCATACATAATGTATTAACGCAGCAAAAAGGACAAGACGCAGGCGCGTCGCTTTGCTACCTGCATACTATTTGCCGCGTCTGCATCCCGTCCGCGTCTCGCGTGTCTTCTGTGTGGCCCGCGCCTTATAGAGTTGTCCGGTTTTAATGATTTGTTTTATTCGGGAGGATATACCTCGAAATTGGTGCAATGTAAAATTTATTAACTCTGCTTGGGTGGTTTATCAGTTAGCTTCAATAATACGTATTTTTCCCACTTAGTCTATGTGGATGATGTTTTAATAACTTCCTGCGACTATAATTTACATAGCAGGTTTTCGAATTTGTGTGGGGTAGGTACCTACCACAACTAAAAAGTGAAAAATAAAAACTTTTTTACAAAAAATAAAACTGACTTCCAAAAAAACACCACAACGTGAAAAAAAACATTGATTTCGGAAGTCGGTGGCAAAAAACGAAAGCACAAAACCAAAGACAGCGACTTCGGAAAACAAAGATATTTTTCACTTTGTAATGTTTTTTTGGAAGTCTGTTTTATTTTTGTAAAAAAGTTTTTTAGGTATGTAATTTGGTGGAAAAGAAGTAGGCGGTCCACCTGCCTACAGCCTTATGACCCACCGCCTGTGGAAGTCTGCAGCGCGGGATTCGCAGGTGCGCGTCATCCCACAGACATAACTGAATTACCTTACGCGCCTGACACTGTTCTCTTTCAAACCGTAACACAGCAATGCTCGGGCGGTAGAAATAGCTACATATGGTGATTAGTACGTAATTGTTGTAGTCTTCGTTGTTGCAAGCCAAGCCACGAGAAAAAGATAGTAGTAAAATATTTAACGCGGCGGAAAATAAATCTGAATTTAGGATTAAAAAGTAATTAAAACCGGTAGCAAAAATAGTAGGTGCGCAGCTACAGCGAAGGATAATTTTAATTAGAAAGTAGCAGCTTAATAATCAGTAGTTAGCTTTGTTTTAATTTAAACTGGCATCGAGTTTTTTTTATTTTTTGGTACTCAACTCGGTCGTAGTCGACGGAGTCCCGTTTTGCGGGGCTCCTACTTCTGAATGGTTTAAAAAAAAAGTAACAATGAAGGTGATGACGGGATCTGTTCGCTCTCTTCGCTCGCTCTCTGGACCACGCCATCCCCTTTTAACCTTACCTGTCCGAGTCGAGGTGCCCCAAGTCCCGAGCTCGCTTCACTCGCTCTTGCATCCCAAGTTCTCATTGCCTTTTTACTAAGTCGATGCTTAATTTAGCAAAACAGGCTAAAAGTGATGAATTTCATGTTAATAATAGTCGCCATTTTATTGTTTATAGTGCGTCGCCTATGATTTCAATTGCCCTGTTTATTATGTTCGCTACCTTAAAGTAACAGCCATTATTTAGTTTTTTTTTTATAATTCCTTGTACTTTCCTTGCACTTTGAAGCTCATCTAATATTATAATTATTGCTAAAATATTTAATCGCTACCAAGTTATTTTTGTAGTAGCAAATAGTTAGTCGCCCTTTAAGTTGTTAGTCGCCTGGAAAATAATTAGCCGTAAAATACAACGAAATTAGTTCTACAATGTTTCAATGCTTATAAATTAGCCTAATACTTCCTTGTTCAAACGTATAGGCCTATAAACTACGAGATATAAATCTTTTTCTTTGTTTTCTTGGCCCCTTGCCAAGGCCCACTAGTTGGGGTGTTGGGCCAAGACTTTCATCCAAAATTTATATTTTCACTAGACATACATTCATTGTTATTCTATAAAAGACTATTTTCAGCAACCTTTTTAAGACAAAACTAAGTGGGCAAAGGGGTAAACTAGGTTCACCCATATTTCGCCAGTGAGCATAGTCTCATATAAACACACACTTACCACACCACACCTGAGGTCACAGAAGTCGTACCCCGAGCCCCAAGATACAGACTAACTGTCTAGAGTCTGTCTGTTTGGGGCTCATTGGTGAATAATTACTTTGTGACCTAGCTGTAGGTAATATATAAAGCTACTCATGTCGTCTCAACTTGTGCTAGCTAAGGACAATTAACTATTTTCTATTTATAACTGCCCCGTTGGTCTCGTGGTCGCAAGCGCGACTTCTGAGCACGGGGTCCTGAACTCAATTCCCAGGTCGGGCAAAGTGTTATTGGGTTTTTAAGGTTTCGTAGTCAATAAGGAGGAAGTCTTATAGTTTCGCCATATCCGTCTGTCTATCTGTCTGCCAGCCCGTGGCTTAGCTCAGAGATTCTTAGTACTGAAAAGCTGTAATTTGGCACAGGTGGTTATTAACCACAGCCGACAAAGTGGTAAAATATTTTTCTTTAAAGATTTTGGGGTGCCTCCCCTACACGTAAAATGGGGATGACTTTTTTTGGTCCTCTCTATCCCATGGTGTGGGGTGTCAATAGACAGGCCGTTCAAAAATATTGCGGGTGTGTGAAAACCATTTTTCGATTCAGGGATGCGTTTGCGAAATATAAAGTGCTAATTTTAGTCAAGTGCCCCCCTGCTAGCTAAAAAATTCACGGCAGTAGTATATATAACGAAGTTACAAGGAAAACTATCACAGTGAAGTAAGCTTTACAAGTTAACAGTAATAGTCGGCCAACTTACATTTGCAGTTGGAATGTATGAGAGAACATGTTTTTCAACTACAATTTTAAGTTTGTTCTTCAGATAAATTCATCCCAAATACGGAACCCTGCATTGTGCATGGTCCGACATTCACTTGGCTGGTTTTTCCATTTAGGAATTTCTCAGTAGCAGCCCAGGGTTTGGAAGTTGGTGGTGTGATGCTCCCGTGCCTCGGAAAGCACGTGAAAGCCGTTGCTCCTGCGCCTGATTTCTCTCCGCTCGTGTCGTACGGCCTATGAAAGTAGAGGAACAGAGTGCAGCAGCAGGAGCACTTGTGCTCTACAATATCTCTTGCGCACCTCGCTAATCTCGGATCGAAATCGGAGGATTATTTTCTAACACTTTTTAACTCCCCCAGACTCCTGCACTGTAACTGCGTAACACAGTCTCAATCACAATCCGAGAGTAAATAACGCAATGAATACGATTGAACTGTCAAAATGAAACCCATTGCCATCAATTGTCTTTTTATGTGTGTTACGTGATTACCCCGCAGGCTACAGATGCGGTATTATTTTGTAATGTTGGTCCGAAAAGAACATATTGCAAACAATGTCTGCATAAATCCGTCCCAATGTCCGTATATATGCCTTTGTCCACTCATAGGTAGGTATTTATGCAGCAAAGTTCTAAAATGTTAAGTTTCCTGATTTCCTCGTCTATTCATATTGTTTTAAAAGCGAGTTCAGTCTACTTTTTACGGCTTCTTAGACAAAAAGAGGCAGAGAAATAACATTAAACCCGGAAAAGGTCACAAGGTATTTGCGCCTTGGAAAATTAAATACAAAAATGATGTGGGTGGAGCTACTGTAGCAATAAGTAAGAAAGGAATCCCTAATGGAAATTGTTATTTACTCCTACCCAGTATAAAACAGTATAACTGTAGAGTTTCTTTTGTTTTCTTCTTCATTAGAACAAGTTGGAACACTGCACTTGTGTAAGTTACAATATTTCTTAAGCGCCTTTTAGTTTTTAATACTTTCCAACTACTTACCCGACTTCTAAGACGAAAAAGTAATAATAATAATAATAAGCCCCCTAAAATCCAACCTTACGTCCGAGCTGAACACCTAGCTACGTAGGGGGCGGACACGCGTACTGTACAACTGTACAAAAAACTTATGCGGCTAACAAGGAAAGGTAACCCTTTATGGAGATGAGCAATAAGAGAATATATAATTTACGGCCGCTTCCCGGGGAGCGCCGGGGCGCATCTGGAGCCGATGCTAGGTGCCACAGCATGCGAACCATCGGCGGTGAGGAGTTGAGCAAGCGGGCTCCCACCGACAAAATTGTTACAGCTGGTCGCAGTGAGTTGACCAGGCGGGCTCACTACGTAGAAGCCACAGCCGATTCCACGGGCGATGATACTATTTCATTATTTTCATCCATCCCTTCGACTCGCCCCTCCTACATGACAAGAAGAACAGCTAGCTTGTCCACCACCAGCACGCTTGATAGTGTTGTGCAGGAAGCCAACCTTGACTCTGAGCTTGCACCCACTACAAGTGTACCTAGTAAGCGCAGACGATGGACACCTGATATGAATAAGTTCATACTGTGCACTTATCTTCAATTAACGTCACTTGATACAGACAGAAGAACTTATCTTGAACCGCTCCACTTAAAATTCACTGAAAAATACCCTAATATGCAGGTTAGTCGTCAGAGAATAGGAGACCAACGTAGAGCTATAATAAATAACAAATTACTACCACAAAAAACAATAGATGAGATACGAAACGAAGTAAAACACGAGTTAGATCAACTACAGCTAAACCATTTTACCCTTCAGTCACAAAACTCCATCGACCTTAGACAAGAAATACGTACACAAACACAATCTGCACAAATGCAACCTACAACCCTAGAGACACACAGTACACAAAATGTAACACAGGCTCGAATGAGGTGGACCAGTGAACAAAACGAAGCTTTAATGCGGTCCTATTATAGAGTTACAGCTTTGGGCACTAATGAAACTACATACCGAAAACCTATGCATGAAGACTTCATTAAACAATTTCCTTCACTTGCCCACCTAAGTGAACAACGAATAGCTGATCAGAGGAGAGCAATAATAAACAATAAATATATAAGCGACGATAAATTAAATTCTTTAATGTCAGAGGTATCGAAAGAACTAGATATACAAAACCTAAACACACGCAATTACAATAGTTTAGCAGGTATTACTAATATCAATAATACCAATACCCAGCTAACAAGCAACATTGACATAAACTATATAGAAGAACCTATACCCATTATACAAACTTCGGATAATAATGAACTAAATAGTACAGAAATTCTACCTAACCCACAAATAAATTTAGAAAGGGACCCAACAATAGATGATACTTTCCAACAAGCATACCAATTTTATAAAGACACTAGCCCTACAAATAGAACTTATATTCCAAAACAAAAACCATCTAAAAATCTTGCAAGAATAATTAGCTACCTAAACAAAATCATTTTCCCTGAAAATATTAACAACGGCACAGACTTTCACACATTCCAAACCATTATATACTGTGCGGCATGGACTATTGCTAAGGTCAACGGAGCAAAAGTAGCACTCGAACCAAGAGAAATAACACGAGGTAAAAAAACCGAATACAAACCAAAATGGCAAAGACGACTAGAAAGAAAAGTAAACGATTTACGTTCAAAAATAGGTAGAATGACACAATTTATTAACGGCAGTAGTAGTAGAAAATTAAGGAAACATGTAAACAAAATTATAAAACTATATAGAATGCATAGCATACACGAAGAACCAAATACACAAGTAGCACACACACTAGACACAGTTAAACAAAAACTCTCAGTTGCAACAGGCCGACTCGAAAGATATAAGGCATGCACTTTGAGAAAACAACAAAATACCCAATTCACCCAAAACGAAAAACTTTTTTATCGCAAAATCAGGCAGGCAACAACAAATGTTCAGAACAACAACCCAAATGAGGATGAGCTTAACACTCCTGACCCAGAAGCATTACAAAACTTCTGGGCAGGGATATGGGAACAACCTATACATCATAACGCCCAAGCTGATTGGATACATTCAGAAATATCAAATAGCACAAACATTCAGACAATGGTATCTGAGCACATCTCCCCACAAATGTTTCATAAAGTTCTATCCCGCCTCCATAATTGGAAAGCACCCGGATCTGACCACATCCATAGTTATTGGTACAAAAAATTTACAGCAGTTCATTGCTATCTATATAATTTTATAAATAGCTTTATTCAAGATCCCGAAAAGATACCTTCTTACATAACGTCAGGTACAACTTACATGATACCGAAAGATCGCAATGATTTATCTAACCCATCTAAATATAGACCTATAACATGCTTACAGACTCTGTATAAGATCATCACATCCTGTATATCTGAAATGATATACGAACACATTGACGCCAATAACATCTTAGCCGAACAGCAAAAAGGATGCCGGAAATACAGTCAAGGCTGCAAAGAGCAATTAATTATAGATTCCGTTATTTTAAGAAAAGTACAGAAATCCAAAACTGATTTATTTTCCATGTATATTGATTACAAAAAAGCATATGATTCTGTTCCCCACTCGTGGCTAGTGCTAGTATTAGAAATTTACAAAATACACCCAACAATAATTACTTTTTTGAAGAAAATGATGACAACTTGGTGTACAGTACTTAGACTTGCAACTCCAACCGAAACAATAGATACCAGCCCAATTAAAATACAGAGAGGAATCTTCCAGGGAGATGCGCTCAGCCCATTATGGTTCTGCCTGGCTCTAAATCCCCTATCTAAGATATTAAATGCTACCTCGTTAGGAGTCCCTTTAAATTCTACAATTACCGACCGACAGACTGAGGCACAGAAAGGCGTTTTAAATCATCTAATGTATATGGATGATATTAAGCTATACGCAGAAAACGAGAGTCAACTTTATGAGCTAGCTAACCTAACAGAAAAATTCACAAATGACATTAAAATGGAATTCGGCATAGATAAATGCAAAATAAATTCAGTTAGAGCAGGACAGAATTACCAACACCAATACACCTTAGGAACAGGAGAACGAATAGAGCCATTGGATGAACTAGATACTTATAAATACTTAGGTTACAGTCAATCCCTTCAGATACACTACAAAGACACTAAACAAAAACTTAAGCAACAATTTCAACACCGACTTAATACAATACTAAAAACACAGCTTTATTCACGAAACACTATTAAAGCCATCAACACCTATGCTATACCTGTGCTCACCTATTCATTCGGGATAATAAACTGGACCAGGACGGATCTGCTAAACTTACAACGGAAAATCAACACTACAATGACTAAATTTCGCAAGCACCACCCAAGATCTTGTCTACAAAGATTAACATTACCGAGAAAAGAAGGAGGCAGAGGACTTATAGATATCTTAAATTTACACAACAGGCAAATCACAGGTCTTCGAAAATATTTCTTCGCTAAAACTGAATCTTCCCTACTTCACAAACTAATAGCACACAACGACCAACATTTTACACCTCTTAATTTAAAAGACACTACAGAACAAAAAAACGAAAAGGTTATAGATGACAGAACGAAATGTCAAGAGTGGACCCAGAAGTCTCTACACGGGAGACATCGCCAAGATTTATGCCAATTAAATGTCGACAAAGATGCGTCGAACGCGTGGTTGAATCGAGGCGAACTATTCCCGGAGACTGAAGGGTTCATGCTTGCAATACAAGACCAAGTTATTGAGACCAAAAACTACAGAAAATATATTATAAAGAATTTAGCAACCGACAATTGTAGAAAATGTAATAGTTCTCCAGAGACAATCCAACATATCACCGGCGCCTGCAAATCAATAGCCCAGACAGATTATAAACATCGACACGACCAAGTAGCCAACGTCATACACCAGAAGTTAGCACATCAATACAAACTCATAGACACCGTAGGACCATACTATAAATACAACCCTGAAACGGTATTGGAGAACTCTACAACAAAATTGTACTTCGATCGAGCCATACTCACAGACCGCACAATTCACTTTAATAGACCAGACATCACATTAATTAACAAAGTAAATAAAACTGGGTTTCTAATAGACATCGCCGTGCCAAATACACATAACTTACAAACTACAATAGCCGAAAAACTATCCAAATACACCGAATTAAAAGACGAAATAACCCGACTTTGGCATCTCCAAAGAGTCACAATAGTCCCTATAGTGCTATCTGCAACAGGAGTAATACCCAAACAGCTTCATCAGTCCCTTAGGTCCCTCAACCTGCCACCTAACACCTACCACCTGCTGCAGAAGGCAGTGATTCTCAATACATGCAGGCTAGTAAGAAAATTCCTACAGTGTGAGTCGGACAACTTGCACCATTACTCCCCCTCAAATATAGTTTCTGTTACCATACAGTCTACTGCGGAGAACCAAGCAGTATCCAATATTACTAACCCCACTGATGAACACTTGGCTTAGGCCCGTGCCATCAGTTCTACCCGGCTAAGCCGAGAAAATCAACTGAAGACAAATAATAATAATAATAATATTATTATTATTATTATAATTTCCTTTATTAAACTAAATACATATAAATTATATTTTTAAATATTAGAATATAAAGATTATAAAAAAGACATTTAAAAATATAAAAAATAGTAGCCCACCGGTATCGGGAACAGGGTCCAAGCTACCGGCGGTCAGGGCTCCAGAGAGAGGAACCTCCTAACAATGCGAGCCGTGTCCAGAAGTACCGCTCTCTGAATCAAGCCCTTAATCCAGCTGCCCAACGAGAGCCTCCTTAGGTGTTGGTCGAGGCTCTTGGCAATTAAGCCATTGGCTGATACAACTATCGGCACAATGATCGCTGAGTCCACATCCCACATGTCGACAACCTCGCGGGCCAAGTCAAGATACTTGATTTGTTTATCTTTCTCGGCTTTCACGAGGTTCCCGTCATGCGGGACAGTTACGTCAATAATCATTGCGCGCCGCTCTATTCGATCCACCACCACTATATCAGGCTTATTGGCAACAATAGTCCTGTCAGTGATGATGGATCGATCCCAGTACAATGTTATGTGTCCATTTTCGAGAACTGGGTCGGGCACATACCTGTAGTACGGCACTTCCGATTCCACGAGACTGTATTTCAGAGCAAGTTGCTGATGGATAATCCTGGCTACAAGGTTGTGTCTATGCAAGTACTCTTCGTTAGCTAGACGAGAACACCCGGAGATGATGTGTCGGATTGATTCTCCCGGACGGTGGCATGCCCGACAGATGTCATCCGTGCCGTCCTTCACAATAAATCTCCGGTAATTGTTCGTCATGATAACTTCGTCCATAATTGCACAGACAAAACCTTCGGTTTCCCCAAAGAGGTCACCAAAACGCAGCCAGGCTACGGACGCTAGGAAATCTACATCGGGTTCATGTAGGGCCCGGAAAAAGCGTCCGTGAAGCTCCTTACTCTGCCATACCTCCAGGCGATCGTTAGTGTCAAGCACTACAGGCTTGCGCCAGTTCTCTTTAGCCAAGGAGAGCGGGGTGAGGCCCTTGTCCACTGCGACCACATCTCGATGCATCCCCACGTCGGCTTCAAGGAAATATTCCCTGAGACTGCATATCTCGCGATTGTGGAGGGTCTTGACATTTAAAAAGCCTCTACCTCCACACTTTCGCGGGATATACAGTCTCATTACCGATGATCGCGGGTGATGCATTCGATATGCAGTCAGCAGCGTACGGACCCTCCTATCCAGGGCGTCTAGTTCGGTCTGAGTCCATTTGAGTATGCCGAAAGAGTACATCAAAACCGGCATGACCCAACCGTTGAAGGCGCGCACCTTGTTTCCGCCTGATAGAAGACTATTAAATACTTTCTTCAGGC
The DNA here is from genome assembly GCA_947568875.1 of Fissipunctia ypsillon. NCBI lineage: Eukaryota > Metazoa > Arthropoda > Insecta > Lepidoptera > Noctuidae > Fissipunctia > Fissipunctia ypsillon. The sequence goes on from OX387662.1 coordinate 20,746,720, forward strand.
GGCCAAAGAAGCGCTCCTTCAACGATTGCTTCATGTCAGCAGCATTAATGCCCAACGCTTCCGACATACCCAAATACTTATAGGTTTCGGTTGCGGAGAGGGCTCTAAGGTTTATGGAATCCGAGAGTTGGGTTCCCTCGGATTCCACAATCTCTCCTCGCTTTACATGCATGACCGCACATTTGTCCACACCAAATTCCATCCTGATGGCGCTACTGAAAGTTTCAGTTACTTTCAGTAGCTCCATCAGTTGCAAATTGTTGGGGGCAAAGAGTTTTAGGTCATCCATGTAGAGGAGGTGAGATATAACCTGACCACCTCTCCTCAGCCGATAGCCTAGACCGGAACCCTCCAGCAGTGTGCTTAGGGGATTCAAGGCTAAGCAGAACCAAAGCGGACTCAAACTATCACCCTGAAATATGCCTCGCTCAATCCTTATCGGCTCGCTATTCTTCTGGATATTTCGACATCCTGGATAGCGAAGGACCGTCCTCCATTGCCCCATACACGATATCAGGAAGGTGCGCAGAGTTGCATCTACTTTATACAACTCTAGCACCCTCATGAGCCATGTATGTGGCACCGAGTCATAGGCCTTCTTATAATCTATCCAACATGTCGACAGATCCTTTCGGGAACGACGAACCTGTTGGCTAATGGCCATATCAATGAGGAGTAGCTCCTTAGTACCGCGGGACCCATTCTTACATCCATTTTGAGAGGCAGACATGATAAAGTTTGTGTCTATATGTTTGTTGATTTTAGCTCTCAAAATGGATGTAAGAACTTTATAGACCGTCGGTAAACACGTGATCGGCCTATAATTTCTGGGTTCCGCGGTGTTACCTGATTTATAGAGCAGGTGGGTAATTCCTGTTGTTAGGAACTGGGGTAGCGAACCAGACTCCAAAGCAGCCTGGTACTGAGCTGCCAAGCGAGCGTGCGATCTTGCAAACCATTTGATCCAGAAGTTGTGCAACCCGTCCGGCCCTGGAGACTTCCAGTTAGGTAACGGACGGACTGCACGAGCTACATCTTGGGGGCAGATGGTAATAGCCCCCATTTCTGGTATTGGATCACAGGCCCGCTCGACTTCCCGAGCCCAGTCACCTTCGGTGTGGCTGACAGGCACCGACCAGATACTGCGCCAGAAAGAGCACATGGTATCATCATCCGGCAGGCGCGTATCAGTCACACCTTGGTCCGGTTGCTCCCAAGTCCTATAAACCCACCTTTCATCGCTCTGAAAGGTGCGATTCTGAGTGTATCGCTCTACTCGCCTCTTATACCTACGAATACGGTTCGCCCATGCATACACTTTCTGCTTCAGGAAGTCGATGCGCTCTGTGACACGGGATATATAGTCCTGAGGGCTAATATCGGTCCCTGAGAACACCCGCCTCACAAAGCGCATCACTCTAGGGCGAGTATTGCCCTCCCTGAAGCAGATTAGTTTGCCGATGAGCGATCTGGCCTCACCAATACGGCGCTCAATTCTGCACTGCCAAGCTGGTACGGCTGGTTTTGGTCGTGTAGCTCTAGAGTCATTAGCAAATTTGACGTGAGCTACACGACATGCCGCTACAGCCGCACAGTACAAAATCGAATGAGTATCGGTGAGGTCTTCGCAGTCATCAAAATAGTTTGACAACTGCGAATCCAGGACGGCCACCAGCGCCCTATTTTTGTTATGCATGGGCAAACGAGGTAAGCGTGGTCTAAGTTCGGGCGATATGAACCGATATTCTCGAATCGCACCCTCCAAAGCACTCCTCAATTGCTCATTGCACTGGGTACTTACATTTGTAGCCCTGTCGTCACTTCCCTCGTCAGCTTGACTTGTGTTGCACTGTGGTGCAATAACAGTCTGTGACGGGTGGGCGACGACATGGCTACTCTGTATTTCACGTCGCAGGCGATCAAGTACAGTGTCATCTAACATATGATTACGCTGGATGACCCGCACCTGATCCGACAGTCGTTGCGCCGTCACGTTGACAGCTGGCTCAAGCACCTGAAACAGAGAGAGCATCCGACCACGGTACGCAGTCAAGTTAGTTCCCCCCTCTGTAGCCCCAAAGTATGCGCGCATGACATTTTCGTTGACAGTTTGTGTCCACCTCATGCGCTGCACACTTCCACCGGGAGCGGGGACCCTATCAGAGGCCGGTGGGCCTCGGAGTCCTAAGCTGGCCGGTGGTCGGTCTCTTCCGCGTCGACGTACTGGTGGTGGTGGTGTCGTCGGCGGCGAGAAGTATTCGTCGCTCGAGCTCGACGCAACTGCAGCGGCCGATATCACTGGACTCACGGTTGGAGCAGGTTCTGGCAACTGCGAGGCGGAGCTGAGCGACGAACCCGAAGATGTTATTATTATTATTATTAGTAATGAAGATGATTCTTTCTCTTTCTGTCGTACAATTTTGTTTTTTGTTTTTCGTCGGTGATACGGAAAGCAGCCAGGCACTATGTTCTTTTTAGTAAATTAATTTTAAATTACTATAATTATGTTTTTTCATTTTTGTTTTGTCGTTAAAGACTCCTTCGTTGGTATAGTGGTCGCAAGCGCTTCTACTGAGCATGAAGTCTTGGGTTCGACTCCCGGGTCGGGCAGTGTTATTGGGTTTTCCATCTGGAAGTTATCAGTAGCAGCCCGGAATCTGGATTTGGTCCCGGTAGATGGCAATAGGCTCGCTCCCTGTTACATGGAACTTGGAAATAACTGGCGAAACGTGGGGGTAGGTACTATCGGTACACCTCTGCCTAACCCTTCGGGACACATAGGCGTGATGTCGTGTGTTTACGATAAGAAAGCTCACTTTTAGTTGTAAGTTCTTTTTATTACTTTGACGATAATTTGGCCACAAACTCGACGATAAGACAAGACAAAAAAGTACTAAAACTCTTACTATTTTCTAGATTTGAATTATATTAAGCACAAGGACGGTAGACACTAGAAAGATAACAATAAGACACTGTAATTATGTCTGGTAACCTTAATTTCTCTACTTAAGTGAACGATAAAACTTTGGCAACATTATCAAATTGTCTTTGTTTAATGAAACAAACAAACAAGGTGATCAACCTCTTGACCCAGGACTTGTAATACCTATTACAAGTTACCTGAAAGTACCAAGGTACCTGAAATGTTTAATTACATAATTTCGAGCCCTTCAGCAGTTCATAAATATAATTTATTTCTTCTCTTCCTGACAAAAAACTCCCCTTATAATATCCCCGTATAATTTCTATACTACCTTCATACTAGTTGCTGGATCTTGTATCCCTAAGGACTGAAATTGTACGTTGTATAAGTTCGCGCCACAAGTTTGCAGACGGGACAGCATTCGTTTGGACAGCATTCGTTTGGACAGCATTCGTTTGGACAGCATTCGTTTGGACAGCATTCGTTTGGACAACATTCGTTTGGACAGCATTCGTATTTACTGCCATTATTCTACTTAAACATGAGATATGACAACAGATTCAAGACAATAGGCTTCCAGTAAGGGTAAGTCTAGTCCCAAATTGTACCAAAAAGAATCTAGATAGTACAAGCAAAACACTAAGTTCAACGACCTCTACCAGACAGCATAACGACTTGGCAATAACTTTCTGTATTGGGGTGAAACATTCGGCACCAATATGTAACTAGGTGTAACTGGGCTGAAAAACAGAAGTAAATGCGTTAGGTTGGGACTGTGCCAGTAGGAAGGATAACTTGTGCTATGTCCTGAAAAAACTATTTGTTTTCAGTTTTGGTCAGATTACATACCAGGACATTCACTAACTTATGGGGTCGGCTAGGTCCGATGCCAGCTAGGGTCGTGGGATGTTCGAAAGAGTTACCGTGACCCCGGCACAGGCAACTGAAGGAAAACGGGTGGGTTTTAGTCAGTAAAAGTCTGACACGCCCTCCCGCTCCGCCCAGAGCGGGAGAAGTCATTTGTTAATTTCCCGCTCAAATAAAAAAAGGGCATTGCATACATTGCAATTCTATTTTATGTTTCGTCGATTGAACTGACGAAATGTTCCCAACTCAGAAAACACTAGTGTCAGTTAAGTAAGCCAATGTTACGTTTTAGTGGCGCAACGCGACATCCGCAGCCTTCTGCTGCAATTTGCCTCAGCTTACGAAGTTTTTCGTTTTTAGTGAATAAATGACACAACACTGATACACTGACTGATGCATTCTAAAAGATTATTCCTGACGAACAGCTATCACTAAAATAATATAACAATAGGTTGTAAACACACGGGATTCCTCAATAACAATCATCTAACCATAGATATTTATTTTTATTTTAAACTAAATCTGTAACTATCTGCAATATTCTCACCTTTTAGCTCGTCTTTTTACAATTTGGCATCGACCAGTTTTACGTCGCCAATGAGCCTCTTAGCTCTGCGTTCCGAATCAAGCGCGGCAAGTTGGTATTTAGCTGAGCCATCCCAAAGGTAGCTACAATACTCCATGCAGGATCAACTTGCGCTTTATAAAGGGTTAAAAGTTATAGAATAGCGAATATAGAATAGATTTTCAATAATAAAATATTTAGCAAATGTGTCTCATTAATAATGCCTAGGTATGTTTTGCGTGTTTTTTACGAAGTGTCACTTTGGTGAGACTAAACCCTAAGGCACTAGTCCTACCGCTGACGAGGAAGCGACTAGCGATAGTATAGTATTCGAATAGTTTTCTCGCTCAGTAAACGTAGATTCATTGAGAGAAGATTGAAGGTCTCGCGTAAGTAAGATAGATTTTTTATTTAATTTTGATACATAGTATATGAAGATACATAAATATATTAATAGTAAAGATATGAAGATACATTTATATTATTAGTTGATCGCTGACTGTTCACACCGCCGGAGAGTGCCTACTCGTTTGTCGCAGCGACAAAACTTATCAAAGAGAGTACTCGCTCAGCGATGCTCGCTTGGCAGGCAAAACACTCGCTGAGAAACTCATGCTTGGTACATATCACTGGTATACGTAATCGCTCGTCGCCGTCGCTCACTCGCTGCTCGTTGCTTGTCAACTCGTTAGTCGCCGGCGGCGGGACAGGTGCCCTAAATAGTTGTACAAAATCAAAACGCCGGTTTCACCACTTCCGTTCCGTTCTGATTGCTATCTCCCCGTACAAAATCTACTATTTTCGACTCATATCTACAAAAGCTTGATTGGAACTCGGAATATAATTCAATTTCCTACGGAAAGTTTTCCGATAACCAGTAGATTGAATTTGTGAATAATGGTAGAATCTATTCCGTTTTATAATGAATCCTGTCTATGAATGCCTATTGAGAAGATCATTGGTTCTACTGTATAATGTGCCGTAATTGTGTGGTTTATCTTCTACAGTAGACGTGTGCAGAATTCTACAAAATTGTGAGTTATTAATCACCCCCCCGTTCACAAAGGAATGGACAAAAGGGAAAGAATGAATGGAATGGAGGATGACAGTAGCGAATGGGAAAATATAAAATGTAATTAATTACTCCGCCCTTTTATAAGTTGCTCAACGAGAATATCGTCGATATGAGATAGAGGAAGGAAAGAAAACATTTGCACTAAAAAAGTAAAAATAAAAGTTGAAACGGTATTGATGAAGACGTTTAATTATTACTTATAAAATAAAACTGGTAAAAAAAACTACTCAGTTTTAGTGCATGTAGTTGGATCATTTACACAGCATTCTGTATTTGTAAGTAGGTACCCTAGGTAGGTAATAATATTCCGCAAGTTTTTACTTCTTATTTTCATCCAATGGCTTTTCCTTAATGAGTCACATTTTCACAATCTTGATTAAAATCTCATCACGATACCTATCGCATTTTAACCCTCTCAAAGCTACGAGTATCTTAACTTTAAATCCTCTCTGAAACTTAATAGCTCTCCCTTTGTCATTTCACAATCAATTTACTGATCTAATGCATATTTCAGAAAGGGTTGCAGCCCTTCTGTAACCTTGAAAGTTTATGTAACACTCAATCAATTTTATATTTTATGTAGGAAAAGTTTCTTTTATTCATTGTTTGTTCATTTATTTGGTGATAATGCTTATTCAGAATTTGTGGCATAACATAGACAACATTCAAGCTTCACAGGACAATAACACGACAATATAAGCTTCGTATATCCTATGATATTCCCAGTCTACTTACAGAAAATCAGTCAAATATATTATTAATAATTTAGTCACTATAGCTAATCAAAGTTCGGCAAAACCCATAGTTGGCTCGTCACTACTTTGAAACTGGTTTGAAAAAATCACTTTTTTATTTCGATGTTAGAATATTATGCATTAGTATTCCCAGTGTTTTCATTTACTGTCGTACTAGCTTTTTCCCGCGGCTTCGCCCGCGTGGATGTCGGCAAATATCCCACGGGTATGTACTACCAGGATTAAAAGTACCCTATGTATTAATCCAGGTAAACAATGTCTTCTCGCACTGCTTATACAGTATCCGAGGAGCGGCGCGGCGCGCGGATTGATATATGATTGCTGTACTATAAAAAACGTGTACGCTCGGGGGACGTCAGGAACGAAGTTTCTTCTCACATATGACTTAAAACAAAAATAAAATTTTAGCTGCCGCCATCTTGGATTTACATTTTGACCACACTATCGACTTTAGCACCCTCGAAAACTATGAAAACGACACCCATGACGAAAAATGTGAAAGTTTTCGCAGTCACCGTCTTAGATTTATATTTTGACGTCAATATCAGCTTTAACACCCTTGAAAACTATGAAAACGACACCCATGACGAAAAATTTGAAAATATTCGCAGCCGTCATCATCATCATACAAGTATGAACCCTTTTCCGTTCGTGACGATTTCTGCCAGTTTACTCCTACGGCAAGCCGCGTAAAAGAACTTCGTCCAACAAATCCTAAAACCTAACAATAGTAACGCAGTATTGTATATAGGAACGGAAAATTACCAACTTGCGCCAAATTTGATTTTCATTTTTATTTTTATTGTTTGGGACAAAAAACAGTTACACATTACAATTTGAATATCGGAGCTAATTAGATGTATCTAATAAACGTATAGCCCACACTATTGTCCACGGGATCAATTAATAAATATCTAAAAGAGGAAAGGACGGACGGTCACATATTAATTTGTGAATTAAAAGAAAAAAGAAAAGCAAGTTATGAAAGGTTGTCGATAAGCAAAGCTATAGCCATTTTTTTAAATTTCGCAGGAGAAAATGCAAAAATATCTGAATCGGTAAAGTGTGTGTTATAAGCTACTACAAGGCGACGGATACTGCGGGTCTGTGGAGGATGTCCATCACTTGTTGGTGGAATGTGTCCGTAATCGCAGAGAAAGAGACGCCTTATTGGCAGAGTTAAAAATGAGTAAGTTAGATTTAGGTGCTGTTCAATGTTTTTTGTCTAAACCCTGTAGCGAGGAGGCTAAGAAAATTTATAGTTTTGTTTGCAGCTATTTAGCTAATAGAGCGTCTCTTGTCTCTTAGTTCGTAAAAATATTTTTGTTATGAGTTATGATGGGGCTGACATGGTTATGTATGATAACCAAAAGCCTCTAAATAATAAAGATTAAAAAAAAAAAAAAAAAAAAGGCGACGGAGAGGTGCCTCCTCACCGGCGTTTGTTTTGCACTTCCCAGTGTGAAACAGACGAGGAACGCGCACCTCTCGCCGTACAATAGTTCTAGGTACTACGTAACATAATTTATTGGTAAGCTCAATACAATCAAACTTATTATTACAAATGCCATGCAGCATCATGGCCATGAGGAGCGTACGTCTGGACTCTAAACTCAAGAGAGTGTGTGTTGATGGAAACTTTAAAGCGAAAGTATAAATCCTCTTTAACCCTATCCAGTTGGAATTCGAAAAAAATTGTTACCTAAATAATTACAGGCACGGAACTTAGTAAAGTTATTTTTCTCTGAATTGCCTACTAAATTGTCTTTGGCGATAGCGAAAGTTGGGCTGACCGATGATGAGTTAGTCAGGATTTTTAACCTCCTAGTGGATGATTTTCCAAAAACGCCAAAACACGTCATTCGTAAATTCTAAACAAAGAGCTTAATACCAATTTCTTCCTTACAAACTTTCATCCCCTATTTTCCCCCCTTAGGGGGTGATTTTCCAAAAACGCTGAAACACGTCGTTTTTAATTTTTAACTATAATGATAAATACCAATTTTCATGGTTTAAACTACAAAAATTACGATTTTCCATACAAACTTTCATCCCCTATTTTACTCCCTTAGGGGTTGAATTTCAAAAAATCCTTCCTCTTTCCTTGTCTACATTATAAAAGAAAACTCTGTGCAAAATATCAGCTTTCTAGCTCCGGAGGCCTGGTGTCCCAGCAGTGGGCTGATTATACTATGTTACCGATTGTCACAGGAATTAAGAATGTAGAACAATAAAAAATAAACTAATTAACTCCCACTTACTGATCATACACAAACAATAGCAATAACTTTCTGAAACAATTTCCTTCAAAAGCAATAAACGCTATTTCAGACGAGGCTAGCAACCCCCACAGACACACGAGTAAGATGTTATCAATAAAGCCATTTCTCCAGCGATAATGTTCAATTTGTTATGTGCCTAATAATTTTGCTATCTACATAAAGCCTGGTACACACGGAGTCAGTGGGACTTTATTACTTGTATCGTGTCAGTGCGAGAGTGAGAGTTACGTAACAAGATAATAATGTGTTCAGATGCAGATAGAGGGATTTTGTTGCTGGGAATTTACTTCGTATTTAATGAAATTGGAAGGAACGACAGAATTTTATTGGACTCGAAGGCAAGTCAGAAATGTAGTGTCATGAGGACTTTGGCTAGAGATTTTTATTCAGTTTCTCTAAGTAACTGACGATTAAATTTAGCAAAACAAGTTTATTTTATTACTGCCAAGTTTTGGGGCCTTTAACCAGTGCGTCCTGCCCGTTATGACATACGGTGCCGAAACGTGGACACTGACAGTTGGGCTGGTCCATAAAGTCAAGGTCGCTCAACGCGCTATGGAGCGGGCTATGCTTGGACTTTATTCCTGATCTTATCCTTGAAAGAAACTCCAAGGTTTCTTTCAAGGATAATATCAGGAATAAAGTTATCAATAAAAGAACCGGAGTTACCGACATAGCTTTCAAAGTAAGCAAGCTGAAGTGGCAGTGGGCTGGGCATGTTTGTCCAATGACTGATGGTCGGTGGCCGGTGGAGCAGACGAGTCCTGGAGTGGAGACCGCGTATCGGCAAGCAGCTAGATAGACCGACGACCTTAAGAAGGTAGCTGGGACAGACTGAATGCGGAAGGCGGAGGACAGGGAGTTCTGGCGCAGCCTGGGAGAGGCCTATGTCCAGCAGTGGACTGCGATAGGCTGAGTTGATTGAAGTTTTGCGCTAATGTCTCTCCTCGTTCTCATAAATAAACAGCTCCGGTTAAAAGCTCTCATCAGACTCTTTAAATTAATCAGTCTAAACGCAATGTATTAATTTAGCTTTTGGAAGATCAACAGCTAGTAACAACAAGACCACCATGACCATTTATTTCAAACAAGTTCATTTAACGATAACAAAACGGACTAAAGACATGCACTGTTCTAATCAAATCCTTTGACTTGCCTTATTAGTCTACTTGTCCACATTACATTAAAACACCGCTTTCCTCGTATGAGCACGGCTTTAGTGACATGTTCTAATAAAAAGAGAGAACATGTCCGGAATGCGGGACATGTTGATAAAACGATGTAACGTAGTATTAAAGAAAGTATAAGGGCGCGTTCACATTGGGAGAGTAATGTTGTGAAGAATGGGTAGTAGAGTATTGAGATGCAAATGAGTAACTCTTTTTTTTACATAAACGCGTGCTGTGCTTGGACTTAGGCACAAAGCGTCGTAATCTATACATCTATATACATAAATAAAATTGAAGTGTTTGTAATGTCAAAATAACATCAAAATAAAAGTATATAGGGTGACTGGTAATTAGTGACCGATACTTAAACACATGATTTTACACAGGATAACAAGCAACTTTTACTATGGCACCAATCCTGAAATTGCGAAAAAAAATCAGCTCTTCCTTACATTTATGTTCGCAAAACTCGTCAAAATGTAGGGACCAGCTGATTATTTTTTCGCGATTTCAGGATTGGTGCCATAGTAAAAGTTGCTTGTTATCATGTGTAAAATCATGTGTTTAAGTATCGGTCACTAATTACCAGTCATCCTATATATAGTACTTATAACATAAAAGCAATTTTTAAATTTTTGTCTGTCGGTCCGTCGGTCTATTTGTCTGTCTGTTTGTTCCGGCTAATCTCCGAAACGGCTGAACCGATTTTGATGGAACTTTCACTGGCAGATAGCTGATATTATAAGGAGTAATTTAGGCTACTTTCATTTTCGAAACAGAATTAGGGTTCCGCACACAAAAAAAAAAAACATGAAATTGTGAACAAATAGCGCGGGCGGGCGATGCAACGCGGCGGGTCGGGAGACGAGGGAGTTTTATTTAGAGGGCTGTTATTTTAGTATATTTATTGTGTATCTTTTGACTTCCACGCAAACAAAGTCGCGGGGCATAGCTAGTAAGTAATAATTTTACTAAAATCTATACTTAAATAAAAATTGCATTATCTACCAAGCTACCAACAGACAGCTGTCCCTAACAAATTGCATTATCTACCAAGCTACCAACAGACAGCTGTCCCTAACAAATTGCATTATCTACCAAGCTACCAACAGACAGCTGTCGCTAACAAATTGCATTATCTACCAAGCTACCAACAGACAGCTGTCCCTAACAAATTGCATTATCTACCAAGCTACCAACAGACAGCTGTCCCTAACAAATTGCATTATCTACCAAGCTACCAACAGACAGCTGTCCCTAACAAATTGCATTATCTACCAAGCTACCAACAGACAGCTGTCCCTAACAAATTGCGTTTAAGCCACCATCCCACCATTGCATCTACTCTTAAAGCATCTAATTCAATATTTTATCTCAATAGAGTCTCGTATTAGTGAAGGCTAAAGCTCCAATACATTTCAGACCTTATTCGTAATGCAACAAACCTTTTAGTGAGAGTAAGACAGGCCAAGTTTATCGACAAAATGTTTTAGGTTAAGAAGGCGGCCAAGTGCGAGTCAGACGCGCACACGAAGGTAATAACATCTAGTCAGATAGGAAACGCCGGCCTCATCTAGTTTAAAAAAAAAATGCTTGACGTGTAAAAGTGTTTGTATAAACCTACTTACAGAAATAAAATCATTTATCATTTATCATGTTGACTCGATATTCTCTCTATATTTTCTATTTGGGTTTTCTCTTTAGTTGCGTCGTTTCCATCATCGGTACGCAAGCCACAGCACAACCGCTTTGTCCGAATCCTTCACAGAGTACTTGTACGTACATATATGGAATCCAGGTTGTTGACTACCCAAACCGTCCCAGAACACTCACGCGTAAAAGCGCGCATAAAACGCGCCATCTGGTCGCGATGCAAGTTCTTCTGCCTCATCCGGACAAGCTCTAACGGACGGACAGACGGATGGACAACGGAGCCTAAGTAATAGGGTTCCTTCGGCACCCTTTGGGTGCGGACCCCTAAAAGTGTTGAGTACCTACTGCTGCCCTATTTCTTAAGTTACGTTTCAGAACTTAAGATTAAGGGGTATTTCTATAAGACGATACGCTTATCTGACAATTATGCTTGTTGGTACTTACTTAAGTTACTTTTGCGTTTATTTTGTTTAGGATTAGATTTATTTCTGACACGTTCTTTATTTTGAAAAGAGCTTTTAGGTCTTTGCGACACTATTAAAATCTACTATCTCGTTTTGTAGGCAATTGTTACTGTGCTTAATTATTTTCGAAAACTCAATTTGCGCTCTTATAATTTCTCATCATCATCATTTCAGCCGAAAGACGTCCACTGGTGGACATGAGGCCTAAGTCCAGCAGTGGACGTCTCCCCAAGCACCGCGACTTTGACCGATGCTGTGCTTCCCGCACCCAGCGGATTGCTGTGGTCTTCACAAGGTCTTCGGTCCACCTTGTGGAAGGCCTTACAACGCTACGTCTCCGGCACGCAGTCACTATTCTAGAACCTTTCGGCGCCATCGGCCATCTGTTCTGCGAGCAATGTGTCTTCTGCCACTTAAGTTTGGAAATTCTTCAGGCTATGTCGGTTACCTTGATCTCTTCATTTCTGATTCGACCACGTAGGAAAATTCCAAGCATAGCCGTCTCCGTTGCCCTTTCGGTGAGTTTTAGCCTTTTAATAAGGACCATTGTGAGCGACCACGTTTCAGTGCCACAGGTTTTCACTGGCAACACGCACTGGTCAAAGACTTTCATCTTGAGACACTGTGTATGGAGGACGAGAAGATATTGCGTAGCTTCCCGAACGCTGGCCTGCCGAGTCAGGTTCTACGATTGACCTCTTTCTCGAAGTTGGACCTACCTAACTGAACAGTTTGTCCTAGGTAAACATACTCGTCTACAACTCCGAGTATAGTGTCTCCGATCTTCATGTGAATTTTAAAGCTTTACTGAGGTTATCGAGCATTGCTGAGGTCCTCCTTAGTATCAGCCATGACTACTATATCGTTGGCAAATTTAAGGTAAGTGATGTTCTCGCCATTGATGTTGATGCGTAGTTGTTTCCAGTCCAGAACCTTGAAGACATCCTAAAGTACAACGGTGAACAGTTTCGGAGGGATAACGTCTTCCCGTATCACACCTCGCTGCAGAAGGATAGGTTTCGAGGTCTGGTCCTGGAGTCGGACTGACATAGTGGCGTTTTCATACAGACACGGTAGCACCTCGATGTACCGATAGTCGATCTGAGACTACAGTACAGCCAGAGTCGAAGGCTTTCTCGTAGTCCACAAACACTAAGCAGAGAGACAGGTTTTACTCTTCGGTCTTCTGTATAACCTGCCGCACCGTATGTATGTGGTCTACGGTGTTAAAACCTTTACGGAATCCGGCTTCTTCGGGAGGCTGGAAATAGTCAATCCTGTGCGCGAGACGGTTCGTGATGACTCTTGAAAACAGCCTGTAGACATGACTTAGAAGAGAGATGAGCCTATAATTCTTAAGAAGAGCACTGTCGCACTTCTTAAAGAAACGTATCACCACACCTGTACTCCATGCCCATGCCATGCCATGTGCATGTGTTTTGCCCTTGAGTATGACGGAATCAAACAGCTTCTAGAGGGCCTTAAGAACGGATTTTCCGCCGGCCTTTAGGAGTTTGGCCGTAATTCCGTTATACCTTGTTGTGTTTGAGCTGTTTCAGATTCATCTTAATCTCGTACAAGGTCACGTCCGGAATGTCTTCAGTATAGTGTCGGTCGGGTCAATCTAGCTATTGGGTCGTTTGGCAGATTCGTAACGAGGTTACTTGTCGACGTGTTTAACTGTCCATAGAACCTCTCGATCTCTCTCAACAGCTCAGGTTTGGCGGATACGATCTTGCCATTTTCGTAAGCTGGCTCTGCCCAATAGACAGATCTCTTGCAAAGACCTTGAAGCCCTTGTTCCGCTGTATCGCGTCCTTATTACGGTCTGTATTAAAGCGGCGAAGATCGTTTTTCAAGGACTTAGAAATCCGTCTGCTTGTCCGAGCTGCTGGTATTTGAGCGCATCGTCTGAAGACTGTGGAATCATCTCGCGCCTCTCCTCCAAGAGCTTGAGAGTATGATCAGAGAGCTTCTTGTTTCTATTTGTATGACGGGTCTTGAAGATCTTAGACCCGACCGTATGGACAGTTTTCACGATCCCATCGTTATAATCGTCCACGGAGCTCCCTGGGCACTTGAAACGATTCTGAAGTTCGAGCTGAAAGCTATCGGGGTTTTGGACTTAGGTCGGTGCTGGGTGGAGCGTAGATTTCATCAGTCAAGATCTTTCTAGCATAATATTTTATTTCAGTGTGCCTGTTACTATGCGGTGTTTATAATTTCTGTGTCAGGCTTTCGGTCGTCTGACGACCCGTAAATACTGTCAAAGATCCACGAATAACAGCCGGGACACGGCTTTACGTGCTTTCCGAGGCACGGAAGGGTCTCGATTTATAATGGATGGTCACCCATCCTCGAACCGACCGCGGCAAGCGTAGCTTAACCTTCGATCGACCCGTGCGGCTGTTATCATTTTTAACCACGAGCTCCCTCCTATGCTTAAGGACTATGCTCGTATAAACAACAAATTAATCTGTCTTTAATTAAAATCGAACCCATCGTAACCCCAAAAAGAGCCCACAAACATCACAACCCACTTCAAACACATTTACCCACTCACAAATAGTCGCGGAGCGTGGGAATATTCCGTGCCCCTCATGCACGACACGTGTAGACACGGAGCTAGCGCCGAAAGCGAGCTCTTTATTCTCTTTGTCACGCTGTGTAAATGTTTTCGTGTAAACTGAAAAATGTTGTTCTGTATTATGCGTCTTTCAGTAGTTGGAATACGTTAAATGGAAGATAATAAAGATAAGTATATAATATTATAGTAAACACGTTTGTACATACGTATTATATGTTTATAACCTATTAACTTTACTTACTTGTGTACCTATTTTATTTATAATTCACTTTTAATATTTTTCATTATTCCTCTCAAACAGAGCACACGCCATCTAATCTCTTCACCACCCTTGGTTGACTGGTAGAGAATGCCTAAGGCATTAAGTCCGCCTTTGTACCTTTTTGTGTGCGTGAAGTTTAAATAAATAAATAATAAATAAAATTGCTAAATCAGGGTTGTATACTGGTGAATGGTAATTAAAGGGTTTTTCTCAAACATGCTTGGAAATTCGAGCATTATTTTGACAACCTTCTTCGAGATAAATCGAAAATTCTGTACTGGTCCAGTACGTGCGTGCAAATAGTAGTATGAAAATCCATATTATCTGTCGTATTTAGCGACCGAATAAATTACAATGAAAACTCATATCTGTCGTGCAAGTCGTGTAGTTTATGAATGGAACGAACTTTTTACTTCAACACATGGAAACCAAAGAGGTAACTTATCAAAGATTTTATGTAAATCACGGAACTGGCTCAGCAGATAGAGCTATTTAAAGTAAAAAAGAAACAAATGAACTTAAAGCGCGTGAAAAATTATTGTTGTTCGTTCGTCATTGATTCCGGAATTTATAATTAACTAGCTGTGCCCCGCGACTTTGTTCGCGTGGATGTCGTAAGATACACAATACTTATATTAAAATATCAGCCACATTTTAATAAAACTGCTTCGTTCCCCGACCCGTCTCCAACCGTCGCGTTGAATCGCCCGCCCGCGCTATTACTTCGTTTTTGATTAAGTGTTCTTTCCGACTTTTTCTTTTTGCTCGGCTCCTGAGGGTCTTAGCGTAATGTTAAATAGCCTGTAACTATCCTCGACAGTTGGGTTACCAAAGGCAAAAAGAATTTTTCAAATCCGACTTTTTGTTCATAATTTCATGGGTTTTAATTTTTTTGCGCGGAACCTTAATTAGTTTTCTAAAATAAAAGTAGCTTAAGTTACCCGCCGTTTCGGAGATTAGCCGGAACAAACAGGCAGACAGACAAAAATGTTAAAAATTGCTTTTTTGTTATAAGAACCGTTTATACTTTCCTATGCATTTAGTAAAAAGTTGTTATTTTGACATTACAAACAGACACTTCAATTTTATTTATTTGTATATAGATTGTTGAATTTCCGTGCATTATTCGAGAAAAGTAGGACTATACAAGCCTTGGCCGCCACCAGGCACAGGTGGACTCACGTCAATGCCTGTTGTCGGCCGCTGCAGTAATGTACTGTAGACGTGTGAAGTAGTGAGTGATGTAACTGTATCTAGAGGTAATTTATAGGGAATGGCTCTTCCTTAGGGCTATTGATGAAAAAAAACTGTCATGACAGTTTTTTTTTAATCTCTAGGATTAGGATACTCTCAGAGCGACTGTCGTCTGCACAACTAATGACAGCGAGATTTTTGTTATCTAAATGACTGTTATTACCTACTTATTACTTTACTTGTCTGTATTACTACAGTTTTCAAGACTTGTCGAGTTGTCGCTCGCCTGTCCGCTTCGCCATTAGAAAATAAACTTGCAGCGAACTTTTAACTACTTTACCACATATTTTGAGTTCTTATAATTATATATTAAGTAATATTGCTATAAAATATATTATGTCTGTTTGTCCACAGGTGGGCGTGTTGCCGCCTGTGCGTCGCGCGCGTCCGCCCCGCCTCGCAGATATACCCAGGTATACATCATGTATTATTACAAGTAAAGTTTCACAATCCTAGCCTTCTGACCTCCACACACCTGTTCCTGACATAATTATGTATACTTACTGATATTGTAAGGTTCGACCGGCTGTCTCAATTTGTTCTTCTGTAAACACACAATATCTGCCTAACCTTTTCATAACTATGTTGGAATCAGCTACCAGTCCAACCGTATGCAATTTAATACCTCCAAAACCCATTTCCTGGGTAAAACAATACCCCTTGGTGAGACTAGTTGTCAGGCTTTCGGGCTTCTGACGATCCGTAACGACTGTCAAAGATCCACAGATAACAGCCGAGACCAACGACTTATTGTGCCTTCCGAGGCACGAAGAGTTCTCGATCTGTAAAGGTCACCCGTCCACGAACCGGTCTAGGCAAGCGAAGCACTGTCAAAGGAAATATTCATATGACAACAAGGACCAACAGTTTAATCTCCGGAGTTCGGAGGAGACTCAGCATGTTAACCGTTATGAGCAACAAGTCAGTCTATTTATTTATTTTCTTCCTTTCTTTATTTTGAATGAAGTTATGATAAAAATCATTTACTTGCAGAATATATAAATGTTACCAGTTACAAAAGTTGGTAGTTTAATGGTCAGTCCATATTTAGCCTGTTTGCCATACTGGGCATGCAAATTAATTTTACATTAAATAATACCTATTAGGTACTTATTTTAATAAAATAATACAGAACGTGCAAATACCTGTGTTCTAAGAGACACTTTAACTTAAAACAAGTAGGTATACACACATAACAAAACTATAGGGACTTTAATCAGTTTCCTGATACAATTTTCATACGTCACAGTGGAAGAAGAAACCCCATCGTTTATTGCTTCCCATCGAATATTTATGAGATCGAGACCTTCAACGTAATACATTACTCTCCTGTCTCTTGAGGCTCAATATTACGGAATCGATTTTATAATCATACTAACGATATTAAAAACAATGTTCTCAGATGAGTGGGAACACTCCTGAAATATTTTGTTTATTAGCTGTTGTCCGCGGAGTAACTCGCGTCTTAGGAAAACTGCTTTATTTACCAGGATAAAAATTATATTCCTTATGAGTATCCTATATTTTAGTCTAGCCCTTTGTCTACATGTGTGCCAAATATCATCAATATTTGTTGAGCCGTTAAAGCGTGATGAGGTGACACACAAATATCCATAGGACATTGTTCCGCGTCCATACATCGTTCGCCTAAGAAGCAACAGAGACTTGAATTTACTTTCTGTGATCTAAATTACGCTTCTGAGAATTGTAAAAAATCAAAAACAGTTTCGGATTTTAAGGTTATATTAGGCCAATAGAAACATACTAACTTAGCATTTATTAGTGAAAATACATTGGATTTTATCTGTAAACGTTTCATTACGTACTATTTGGTAGTCGAACTATTCTTTTTTTTTCTTTATACTAATTTATTTGTAGTTATGACTAGATTAGGGATATGGACTGTTTCGTTTTTGTGTGCCTTTTTTTGAAGTATTGCATTTTACTACGAATACTACATAAATAAAATCTCGCTTGTTTACCCAAAAGAGTAAGGCAGAGCACCAGAGGTATACTGTAATTAATGTCAAACTGTCAAAAACAATAACCGTGGAGTTTCTTGCCGGCTCTTCCCATAGGAAACGACCAATTGGAACCGTGCACCTAGCTTCTGACATTTCATAAGTGCCCATGTAGGCTTATGTGAAAACTGAATTCATTGACGACACTGACATGTCGATGTTGCTCGTTTCACACAGCCAGACACACAGTGCTGAGTTTTGTAACTACGGTGCACAAGACTTGGCTGTAAGGGCTACAATGCCCTTTGCCTATTCAGAACGTCAAATTGAAACATAAAATAATGGCGCCGGGGAATATGACCGAAGTGAAATACTTTTTAAAATGTTTTTGAAATTCTGAAGTGTCCGTTCTATTGTAATAATTGTAATGTAAACTATAAAAAAAACTAGTTCTATTGTAATAATTGTAATGTAAATTATAAAAAAAAAAAACTAGTTATTATTGTAAAGGTTTCATCCGTGTTGATTCATAGGCCATTTTTAATAATGTCCTTACACATCTAATATGTTAATATTATAGTAGGACAGATAGAAAGTAGAATTTTGTTTTCCATCGCTGTCTTTTGTAACCTGCTACTTGCTAGAAAACAATGCCTTTCTGTAAACAGGACACGTTGTATCATCGACAAACTATCTAACTTGAGTTCAAAACAAGCTCTCATCTCTCAAAGAAACTAGGGCTCTAGACCAAACTTAGATATTGAAAGCTCTCGTGGTAATGGCGAAATGCTTTTTGCTTATCGTAGAAAATCTCTCGAGGACGCAGGTGTGGGGTTTGTGGTAGGCAAAAGATACTTGGTCAATATGCAAAGAGTAAAACTATTGTTGGACGTCTTCATGTCTTTTATAACACGCAATGGCTTGACAACTGCATTTGGTTAGCAGCATTATAGAAGTACTATTTGTTGTCCTCAACTTCATGTATCGAGTTTTTTTTTCGATTTTCTATTTCATCATTTTTTCTAGGATAAAAAGAATCATAGGTCCTTCTCCAGGATCAAGGCTAGCTATCTGTCAAATTTCAAAACTATCAGTTTACTGGTTTCAACGTGAAAAGGTGACATGCAGAGTTACTTTTGCATTTATAATATTAGTTTGTCTTGATATCCACCTGCTATTGATATAGCAGGATAAAACCATGGTTGTAATATTATTGGTATACATATACTATATCTGAGCAGCCATTTATCATTTTGTCAATTTTTAATTGCTTCATTAGTGATGTCACGAGTTCGATTTCTGTGTTAAGCAAAATTGATTGTAAGCTCGCTTATCTCCAATATCTGTTACATTGTAAACTAAGTCGACCAAAATATTTCAAAGAGATTTTAGCATCAAAGGAAAGTGAAGGAAACGAACTAAAAATAATTCCACTCACAAAGTACGTAGCAACCCTCTGTACGTCTGTGTACTGTACCTACCTACATGCAAAACTTCTTATGTAAGCTTCTAAGAAAATTTACAAGTAAATTCACATTTTCCGAGTTTTGCGTTTCATTGGGCTCTTTGAGAGAGTGTGTATATTTTCATATTATTTTCTGTTCAAATCTAATGTTGGGGTGCTAATGTACCATTTATGGAAATAAATGCTGACGAAATATAATTCCACGTGAGTTTTGGAACCAGTCGTGCAATTTAATACCAAGATGAAAGCACCAGGAAGTGGTGAAGCGCAGGTGTTTTGAAAGACTGTCTTATGTAATTTGACGTTCAAAAAGTGCTGATTCTCAGCGTAATTTGAATAATTGACTTTTTATTTTGATTTTGATGCTCTGCTGTGTCCCCTAAAGTAATAGGCAGAGGTGTATAACCAGAGTTTCTGATAGCTCCATTGAACGCGCTTGGATGTTGAGTTGTGGACACCAGCCCGATATATCATACATACAAACCCCATTACATGGGGGGCAAACTACAAAGTTACAGCTTCGTGTAGGGGCGAGCCAAATTCTACTAACCTGACTCCGAGATGCTACTGAGAATTTTCCTGATGGAAAAAATCGATAAATGGTCGAGTTGTTCACGTTTTTCGAGTTTTTCTCGTTTTTATCGAGTTTTTCGGGCCTTCTGGATTCACGAATCCAGAGAAGTGGCCATCGCTTTCAAAGCGTCGTATTTCGTATTTCTACAACAACTAAGTATCAACAGGATATGCATACGCTTTTCGATGGCTTATGTCAACCCCATACACTTGTAGCTCCTCCATCATCGTTATCTCTGACGGAACGTCACTGTATCTTTCTGAAGTCGCACTTGCGCTCATTGGACCGTCAAAACACGTTATTATTTCTTTCTTTAAAATAAAGAAAAAATTAGAAAACAAAAGCTCTTAAGCCGCGTTTCCCCTGCCGAGTGAACATTTTGTTCAGATCAAATGTTTGCTGTTCTGCCGATGTTCACTCAAAACAGAAAACATATGTTTTCACTACAACGAGATAGCAAATGCTCACTTGCCATGACGTCCTTTTCACTGAAAGAATGGCCCAGCGAGCATTCGTTCGCCGAGTCTAACCGATCACCACTGAACACACATGTTCGCTCGCTCAAGTGTTTTCATTTACCGCGCGAACAAACGCTTGCTCACTCAGAACTGTTCAGAGCGCTAAGTGAAAACGCAGCTTCACATTATCAAAAGACCGAAGAAGTGTTTCATGCGGTGTTCACTTTGCGGGCATCACTCTGCGTCCTCATACCTTTTTTTTTTTTGTGGATGGGAAATCATCAAATGACTTCTCCCGCTTTGGGCGGAGCGGGAGGGCGTGTTAGACTTTTACTGACTAAAACCCACCCGTGTTCCTTCTGTTGTCTGTGCCGGGGCCACGGTAACTCTTTCGAACATCCCGCAACCCCGGCTGGCGCGTCCTCATACCTATTAGAGTACTGATGTAAGCTTCCAAGGAGAGAATTTTTTGTGAATAAAATTTGTTGTTTGCAAGTTCCTGGAGTTTTATTGGATTCTTTGAGAGTTTCTTTGTGTGCAAAGAAATAAGATCGTGTGGTGTGGAAACGTTATTATGATGAAATGATGCTGGTGAAAAATGGTTGTCATGTGTTTTTTTTTTGTCCTATTAAACAATGTTTTTCGATAAGAGTTGCTGACACTGACTATGATTACCAGTATCTAGTACTATTCTGTAAAGTTCAGTTAAAATAATGTCCGCACACAATTCATAAGCACTCACCAGTTCGAGTAAATTCTACCAAATGATCTCACCTCGACTATGCTTTTTTTTTTTGACAAAAAGACAAAGACATTTATTCGTCGGATATGGTAGGTACAAAGTTGGTTATAATTATAAATAAGTTCAGGACACATCCGCCGCTAAAAGCGGCATACGAATATCTACAATAGGTATTACGTAAAGGCATAAAACCTAATTTATATATTACATCATCTAAGTACTCTGATAAACAATATAAAATAAACTAAAATACAACAACAACATTTTTAATAGAAAAACTAAATAAATCTACTATGTAATACCCTTATCCCTTATCCTTTTCTTTCTTTCTTTCCTTATACTATAAAAATTCTTCTACCGTATAGAAATTGTTTTGGAGAAGCCATGTGTTCAGATTTTTTTTTGTTAAAATTAAATGGTAGTTCTCTTATTTGTCTTGGTATATGGTTGTATTTTTTTATGTACATAAGGTAGCTGTTTCTGTAGTGGAGACTGCTGTTACAGAATTGGTTTTTTAACCTGGTGGGGTCTCTTTTTTAAATCTTAGAAAATAGCTAGTGTTAAAACCTTTAACTTTTTGAAAATTGGTCTACATCTCTCATATGGAGGTGCCCCAGTTATTGCTCTTTTTCTTATACCCCCAACATGAAGCCCCCAACTTTTAATTTGACTTTTTATAGAGAATAAATCCTAAAGCCATAAAATGCAACACAGTCTTAACAAAACACTCCGAAATTTAAGGTCAGTAAGATTCTATGTATGTATATTATAATCTTTACCTACATATTATAAATTAAAGGCGCTTTTCGTGTTTGTCTGTGTGGTCGCGTTGTTCTTCTAAACTACGCGACGGATTTTGATGCGGTTTTCACCATCGTTTAGAGAATTTATTCCGGAAGGTTTAAATGTATAATACATTAATATTTAACTTACATTTAGCAGTGAAATCTCGATGTTTTGTCAGGTCGTTAAAACCGTGCGAAGTAGAGGCGGGACGCTAATCTATACGTAATATTATAAAGCTGAAGAGTTTGTTTGTTTGGTTGTTTGGTTGAACGCGCTAATCTCAGGAGCTGCTGGTTCGAATTGAAAAATTATTTTAATGTTAGATAGCTCATTTATCGAGGAAGGCTATATATATAACATCACGCTACGACCAATAGGATTGGAACATCAATGGAAAATGTTGCAAAAACGGGGAAAATTGATTCCTTTTGAGAGCTTCCGTTGCGTGCGCTGCGTAAACGGTTAAAGTTACAAAAAAATTATGAATGATGGACTTATTCCTCTTAAAACGTTTATAAAAAAATCCCCAATAGCTTGTAACTATCTTTTAAGATTGGTATTCAAATTTGTTATAAAATAATGCATCATTTGCGAAGGTGTTTTCATAAACATCGTATTAATCCTTATCCAAATACATAGTGAGCCAACGATGTCATAATCAAGGTTGATTAAGTAAATGTAAATTCCTTTTTAAATTATACGAATCCGACGTTTAGTTTAGAAATTACGACGGGTATAAAAATGCTTAAAGTAAGAAAAATGCGCTTAGTCTATTAGTTACCTACACATTTTATTATTACCAGTCGGATTTGAAAAATTCTTTTTTTTTCTTTTTTTTTTTTGAGATAGGTTTGCTCTTGACTCTAGTCTAGGTCAGAGATGACAGAGACAAAGTCAAACAACAAACAAACACAAAGACAAAGTCGACGCGTTTTTTGCATTATAAAGCCCAATTCTTGAGGAAGGCTATAGGTATGTAACATTACGCTAGGACCCTTAGCAGCCGAGCAAAAAGAAAAAAGTAAGAACGAGCGCTAAGCGAAAACGAAGTAACAGCGCGGGCAGGCGATGCGATGCGACGGGGGGGGGCGGGGTCGGGGGAACAATAGATTTCACGCGGACGAAGTCGCGGGCGGAAGCTAGTGCATAAAATGGAAAACGGTCTTATACAAAATAATATGATATACACATACATATGAATAAGGTCAGAAAGGTAAGTACTTACCTACTTTAATGGAAGCTGGCTGCCTGTAAGCTTCCGGTATGAGCGGAAGTGACCAAACAAAGTTGTGTTAGTACTAAATAAATAATAAATAAATATCTTGGGACGACTCACACACGGCCATCTGATCCCAAGTTAAGCAGAGCTTGTGTTATGGTAACCAGACAACTGATATACATACTTATATAATTTATAAATACATATATATTATAGATAAATTACACCCAGACACAGAACAAACAATATGCTCATCACACAAAGTTTGTCCCGGGTGGGAATTGAACCCACGACCTCCGGCTTTGCAGTCAGGGTCACTAACCACTAGACCAACAGGCCTGTCAAATATTTAACTATTGGATCTTGAGGATTACTAAGTTAATAAGGAAGCCTTCTTGTGTATAGTTATGGTGGAGGTTAAGTTAAACTGTCGACTTTGTCAGTTCACAAAATGCCACTGTTAAAACATTTTTCTGTTTTTGTATATCGTAGCCATCATACTATTATTGCATTGCATTGGTAACAGTTCTCTTTTGTGTTTCATTTGTATCATACAAATTAGGTGGGCATTCACGGTCAGTCCATCGCGCCAATGGCGTGATGTACATCCAAAATTACCTATATGTGCGGACTTGTAATTAGCTAAATAGTTACCTAAATTGTAATTTTTTTTTCTGTAAGTCCTCCTAAAAATAAATAAATAAATAAAATTTGATCGTGAATGTTAACATCCGTTGGCGTGATGTAAATGCGTATGTCCAATCTCTCCATTTGACTTAAATCGTTTGGAGCCACGCCAAATGGCGCTATCCTGAATGCCCACCTAGTTTGGATGAACGCGATGATCAAGTTGTTATTTTTTCTTTAGCATATAGATCTTGTATCAGAAATGTAATAATAATTAGGGATGTGGTACAGACCACCAAACTGAACAACTTTCTCCACGGGACCAACATCGTAATCGCGAAAAAGTAATCAGCTGTCCCAAGGTCGAGTAGGTATTGAAGGTATTGAAGTTTTGTATACCCTTAAATATGACATTTCTAATACACGCTGAACTTACTTAACGTCGTGTTGATGTCATTTTTATTTCAAATAACCTTATTCACAAAATACAACATGTTACATGACACACTCCATATAAAATAATATAAAACGATACTTAAATTATAACTTCGTTAAATGATAAATATTTTTTTTTTTTTTTTTATTTGAGATAGGTTTGCTCTTGACTCTAGTCTAGGTCAGAGATGACAGAGACTTATTTCTATAAGTAGGTTTGTACAAACAGTATTACACGTCAATCAAATTTTTTTTTAAACGAAATAAGGCCGGTGTTTTCTATCCGACAACTCTGAGAAGAAAGGCCGAAACAAACTCAGAGGTCACAGTCTCTTTTAAAGTCCAGACATAATCTTGGTCAGATCATGTGAATACCATGTATCATAGATTGATGTATGAAGTGGTCTTTTGAGGAAAGAACCACACATATGGGGTCTGTCCAGTCAATGCACGCATTTGTCAGTAATCGTACAGCTCAACTCAGAACTTAAGAAGCTCAACGATTCGACGAACAATACCAAAGAAAGGATATTTGGGTAGGCCGCATAAATTACTCAAACTGCCAGAACATGATTAAAATCAACTGACAGAAAAAAAAACTAACCAAAACAATGACCGACATAGTCTTCACATTCAAAATAATTAAAATAACCTGAGTAAAAGTTAACCCACCGAACTGACTTAGTTTACTACCGACACCAAACTAACACGACACTAACGAAATAACATTAACAGCTAATATTCTAACTAAACGAATATGTAACCAGCTCGCCTGCGCTCCGGGAATGGAAAAAGTTACTACTAGGTACTTACGCTTGTTTACATAACGTACACGGCAGAGGAAATTGCTGCGCGGCTCACGGCAAAATGTACCAGTGACGTGTTAGAGAATGCTGCTTAGAGAATGTAGTTCATTCTGTGGTGGAGAAATACCACTGAGTAAAGTATGCGCCATCCGGTGTTAAGATAATAATAATATCAAGTCAAGTCAATCAATCAACTCAGCCTACCGCAGTCCACTGCTAGACATAGGCCTCTCCCAGGCTGCGCCACAATACCCTGTCCTCCGCCTTCCGCATCCCAGCCACCTTCTGAAGGTCGTCAGTCCATCTAGCTGAGACAAGTCAAATGGACTAATCAAGTGCGCAGAAGTTAATACAGTGTACAAGTGTGCGCGCAGAGACAGGTGCACTCCCTCTTCCCTCACTATCATAGTCCGGTCGGACGGTAATCCGCCGCCAGGAGAGATCAGGCGCCGGACAATGGCTTTTAGATACCGCTTGTCTACCTTTTATGTGCGTATCTGTTCGCTAAACGAATACCTAATCTTATTTCCGAACTGGCCCGAAAATAATATAAAAAGTTGGAACTTGTTACCCACTGAAACTTAGTTAGTTATCAAGTTACAAGTGAGGATAAATAGGTGTTGCTTTTACGAGAAAAAAGTTTCATGTAATCGAACCCAGTTTCCTTTAGTTGAGAAAAAAATTTGAGAGGAAATTACTATTTGCTACTTACGTGCTATGTGCTACTTACGTGAAATTCCGAAGTTTAGACGTATTTAATTTCGATAAAAGTTAGTAGAAGTATTTTCTTAAATAAACTAGTATACAATAGCATCACTCCTGTATTCCCCGAAAGGTTATGCAGAGGTGTACACATAGTTCACCCACATTTCGCCAGTTATCGATATTAATTATAAGCTAATTATTAGTAAACTTTTCTGTAACTTTTTCTAAACTAATCACTGATGCTCTGATTCACGTTTCAGAAATAACTTATTTATGGTGCGAAAACTCAAACTAATTGTGAGAAATCACCAATAATGAGCGAGTATGATGATAAATGCACTTCTGTATGATATAAAAAGCTTGCATTTGGGTCTTAAACCTGAGACTATGAACCTGGCTGCTACATGGGGACAAGGACCATGTGGCGCCATCTAGTTTTAAAATTTTAACCAAAAATTGACTTGTAAAAGTGTTTTAAGATCTACGTACGTCTCAAATGAATGCTTCATACTCAACAGCTCATAACTTGTAGTACAACTTTAAGGTTCCGTACCTCAAAAGCACAAAACGGAGCCCTTATAGGATCACTTCGTTGTCCGTCTGTCTGTCTATTCGTCTGTCTGCCTGTCAAGACCCTTTTTCCAGGAACGCATGGAGGTATCAAATTCAAATTAATTTCAAATGCGTAAGTCTACGGTTCATTGGAGTTCTAAAAAAATCAAGCTTCTAAGTCAACGCAATAAAAAACACGGCCATTTATGCGCCATATTGTGATGGTCGCAAATAAATCAAAACCTACAGGGTACTTCCCGCTGACCTAGAATCATGAATTTTGGCAAGAAGCGAGGTCTCACAGCACAAGTAAAGGAAAAAGTCAGAAAAACAATCATTTGTAATTTTGTCATATAAAAACATTTTTTTGAGATTACATACTTACATTTGCGGAACCCTTCATTGCGCGTGGTTCGACACGCACTTGGCCGGTTTGTTTTTAATTCAAAACCAACATTTTATTAGTTTCTTATAATAGATTCTTTATATAAGCAGTCAGAAAATACTGACGGGACACGAGATGAGACAGCGAGAGGTCTGTTGGAGGCAGCTCTCTTATCGTTATCTAGTACATTATATACCTACATACGGCAAATGAAATGTGAAATTGAAACTCGGTAGATTTGTGTGTTTTAAGATCTATAATTATAATATTATGACAAAATATGCAGAGATATGTGGTAATTTTATTAACTAATAATAATAATCATTTAATTCACAGATCATACAATCCAATTTGTTAATAATTATATATGTAACTAGATAGTACAAACATTTGGCAGATATTGGTATTAATTAATTACCTATTTATTACCTACAACTTTTAGTGCTAAAAATTACAAAACTGAAATCTTTTAATATAAGCAGATGATTTTTACTGGGTCATAAATTCCTTCCAAGAATTTCAATAAATAAAGTAGGTATGATTTTTGTCAAAGAATAGTAAGAAATAACATAAGACAGTCTGCCAACATGTGATAATATTTTCTACGGTCACTACGCAGTCAGTGAGACAGGAATAGCAATATGTGAGCGTCCAAGCAAAGAGGGTCCAGGAGCTAGATCACCACCTCTTAAAGTACTATTATTGTACTGCTGTTGTGATCTTAGTTTAGTGTGCAAAAGAGATGGAGCTAGACGTCCTGTATAGCTTCATCTCTTTCTCACACTGAAGTAACATTAAAATAATACCGCTTTAAGAAGTGGTGGTTGGCCCCCTGTTCTCAGCATTTAGTTTCCGAGATATACGCAGTTTTGTAGTTGGGTGAAAAAATTGCATTTTCTATTATAATTGATTATTAATTAATGCTCAATTATCTGCAAGTTCATATAGTAAATGACTTTATATGATGTTTCTAAGTACTAGAAAATGTACTTAGAAACATCAGAAATGTACTAAGTTGTACCAAAAATCAAAATCTGAAAATGCTTTTTCTCAAATCAAGTTTTTTCAGAGTTTCAACTTCAAATGTCTGATAAAAAAAAATGTGCCACTTTTTGTATATATTTCAATCCTTATTATCAATTAACTATTCTAGATACCGAATCTAGTCTTAACTCCCCACTACTGGACCCTGTTTGCTTGGACGCCCACATATAACAAACTATTACATTCTTCTTTAAATGATTTTATTACTAGTAAAAATATTGTACTGTCAGGTCAGATGAGCTTGATCCGGTAGGTGGCGACGCCTATCGCGGAATCAGTAGCGTTTGTTAGGTCCTCAGAAGTGCAGGGGTATGCACACTCTGGACACTCCAACATAATATGGGACATGGTTTGGTCAGCAGTACCGCAATTCACCGCGTGCGCACTGGGTGTCGGTTGGGTCAACAATCCCCCATTTCGCTAGATGGTGCTTGCAGCAGCCTACTAAGTCAAAGTCAAAGTTTTTTATTTCTTAAACATAGGTGTAAAAATAGGTGTTTTAAATAAAATAGGTACACAGATCTCTATGTTTTGCCGTTAACGGCGTACAAATATCAGATACGACATTTTTACAATTTAACAGAATTTTTGTTAAAATTTAATGACAAGCAAAATCAAAGCTAAATTATATACTAAAACAAAGTTAATAATATTGCAAACAAAATGTATTTCGAACAATAAATTTTTTGAAAAATTATAACATTTCTGATACTCTAAGTATTAGGTAAGTATACATAATAAATTAAAATATATTTGCAAATGACAAACAAATGACAAACAAATGACAAACAAATGACAAACAAATGACAAACAAATGACAAACAAATGACAAACAAATGACAAACAAGGCTAAAACTATTAGATAAGGCTGCAGGTGATGATAGGAAAAAAATAGTAAGGCCATGTTCAACATGAACCTGCAAAAGAGCTATATTTTCGTTTCGCGGGAACGCCTCGGTAACCCAAATAGCTTTTCAAACCACTGAACTGACAAGTGATACAGTTTGTGTCAGTCGCCAGGTCACCTGCAATCTAAAGCCGTCGCTACTCATGGCTTGACCTGAGTACGAGGTCAGTCGCCTGATTCAATTTCGGTATTTACATTTTTTTGAATTGTCGCAATTTGTCACCTCTTTCGCTCACACGGGACCATTAAAATTTTAAGAATGTTAAATGAAAAGATGTTTTTTTTTAAATGTAATCAATTGGTGAACTAATAAATAATAATATTAATTTAATAAGTAAATTAAGAACACATTTTTGTTGTGGTATTTATTTAACACAACTCAAAAATAGATCATTATACTTATTGAGCTGAGTTTATTAGATAACAAAATAGAAATGTGTTTTTAATAATTACATATTAAATTAATATTAGTTCGATAATTAAAAAAAAAACATCTTTTCACATTCATAATTTGGTCGAGTGTGTACGAGAGAGGTGACAAAATGTGGCAGCCCTCTTAACATAACATTTTACCGTCATGGATTACCGCAAACTAACTTGATTTGATATTTGTTAAGAGGACATATTTTCCCAGTACTTTCAAGAAGTCGCAAGAACTACTTTTTTAACTAGACAACAATCTTGTTCTTTTTGCACTGAAGAATAAAAAAATTCTCCTTGCGGTTTATTATCAGATTTAAAAGGAGACAACGAGACGAGGATTTTAAACAAGGAGGTTCTATTAAATGGACAAATATACATATTAACACTGTCTAGAGATATTTCACGTTTCTCAGCATAACTTTAAAAGTACTGGCCTTTTTTAAAAGATTTAAACGTCAAATTGTTCCTGGCATATTAAACCAGGTCCTTGTTAGCGATCAAACTATCAGGAGGAGACTGCACGAAGTCAACCTTCATGCTCATACACCACTTCGGATTCCAGCACTGCGAGGAGGCAATCGCGGACGAAGATTAGAATGGGCAAACGAACAATTGGCTTGGAATGATCGTCAATGGTCTAGGGCCTTAGTTCCAGAAGTGGTCCAGGTGGACCCCCAGGGGCCCACGGGAGACTCGACGGGGGTCTACGTTGGGGTCTATCTTCACATTTTTGGTCAAGTTTTGGGAATATAGTAGAAATGTAGCTGCGGGGAGTCCACCGGAACCAGATAAATTTTGAAAGTGGTCTATGAGAAAAAAAGTCTGAGAACCTCTGGTCTAGGGTGTTATTTTCAGATAAATCCCGGTTCAGCTTCAATCCAGATACACGAAGAATACGTGTTTGTCAGTTCTCTCGAGCCGCTTGCGAAACCTCGGGAAGTCGTCCATGTCCAGGTGGAACAATCATGTTATGGGCGGAAATACAGGGGCGGGAGAACTGACCTCGTTTGGGTACACGGCAACTTAACGGCTGCGAAATATCGTGATGAGGTGCTAGCACCTGTAGTCCAACCACAACGGTTGCAAATGGGTCAAGATTGTATGCATATTGTAGCGAAAAAAAAAAAAAAAAAGACGGAAGATTCACTTTTCTGCTACGACACGTTTAATTTTGTTTTTAAAATAAAAATAGAAAATAACATTAAAAGGTAAAAAAATTGAATATTATGGTATAAAAAATGCAGGTTGACCTGTGTGAAGGGAATAAAATAGAGAACTTTGGTCCGATAGGTACGCGAATAACGACAGAGAAATAAAACGTACTAACTAGTCGATTGCAATCACTAATAAGTAACGCTACCAAAACATATCGTTATGAAAAAAAGATCAGAGAACCAAGGTATCTCGCATTTTACATATTTGAAAATAAAATTAAGTAGTTAATGAATTAAAAAAAATCTGCAGAGGATTACTATCTACACTATTAAATAAGAACGTAAAATATCATAAAAAAACCCGTGGCATAAGTAATTGCGTCCGGCGAGGTGACGTAGACTGTAGGTTGTCGCAGTTCTTTGTTCAGGAACTGGCGTTGTTTGCGAGACCTT
This sequence comes from Fissipunctia ypsillon, assembly GCA_947568875.1. Lineage (NCBI taxonomy): Eukaryota > Metazoa > Arthropoda > Insecta > Lepidoptera > Noctuidae > Fissipunctia > Fissipunctia ypsillon. The sequence continues at coordinate 20,777,272 of OX387662.1, forward strand.
CAGCGGTCAAAATGCGGTCCAACTCTCGACGTTGGCCAAGGACGTCCAGCGTAATTTTAGGCCAAAACCTGGAGGCCGAAAGGCGGCCTGTTCAAAGCTGTTCAATCCTAAGACAAAATGAATTAGGGTTAGACCAGCGTGATCAGACTGAACTTCCGATTGAGGAAAACTGTTAAAAGATACGTACCAGAAAAAATAAAGATGAATGGTTAGACTCGTACTTAATATACCATTCTCAATATAGTTTTGCCATAAGGTATTAATAGGACGGCAGGGATAGTGTGGTTCACTTGAAAAAAACTCGTTAATTTTCCACAAACTGGGTCCGTATCAATTGATTCAACTTTTGCAACTAAGAAAAAAAAGGGGACCCATCTGTCAGAAGAAAAATAATTCGAATCACGAAATAAAAAGATAAAAATCGACCAGGCTCAAATACAAACGGAAAAAAGGTTGATTATAAAGAACCAAAAAGTTTTGACATGCAGAGTTATGCTGCAATATGCATTATAATGGCCGCCCACATACGGCTCGAGCGGTAACTCAATGTGCTACAGCAACATAATGTGGCGACCCTGGCCTGGCCCGCGCAGCCCCCAGATTTAAATCCGATTGAGCACGTGTGGGATATGCTGCAATGAAAGGCTTTACGAATTTCTCCCGAAAATCTAGTGACAGGCGGTGAATTATTCATGTATCTTCGTCAAACTTAGCTGGGACCTTGTCCCACAAGGAGAAATTGATAGCGTCTTTTTGAGTATGAAGATAATCGTTGCAGATGCGTTATAAACATCCGAAGTGCTTTTACAGATTATTCATTTCTAATAATGCATAGTTTCATTTAATTTTCTTTCTTTCTTTAATCACCAAAAACAGTAAGTTTAATTTTAGCACAATTTTAACTTTTTAATTTTTTTCTAAAGAAGCCCTTTTAAAATATAAATTCAGATTTTTATTTAATTTCCTATTAGGGTGTAAAAACCTGCGCATTTTGATTTATGGATGCTTTAAGAATTTCTATATAGTTTCGTGTCAATACATGAATAATTAAAATATCCCTCGACTGTGTTGCTGTGTGTATATAATGGTAATATTCAAACTAACATGTTAGTCTATGTGGGCAACTACACAAATCATATAACTGGGCAAAGGCCTCCGCTTTTGCCTTCCAAACCTGTATCTTGTGCGACCTCTGGCCATGTTGGCCACGTTGGCCACGTTGGCCATGTTGGCCACGTTGGCCACGTTGGCCACGTTGGCCACGTTGGCCATGTTGGCCACATTGGCCCCGCAAACGTACCTACATAGATCGTCTCATCACCTGCCCCGCGGCCTACTTCGACGGTGAATACATACAATACAGGGTCAAATTTATATTTATATTTTTGAGCTAGCGAAACTCCGCAGACGTGATGGGTACCTATCGATATCTTAACATGACAAAACCACAAAAAAATGTTTCAATGATCTTTTGGCATCAACGACCGCAGATAAATAACTTCAATTAAAATAATATTGTAACAGTGTCGTTACTTCCAACTTTTCAGGGCCGAATGTTTCACGCACGAGTTCCCAATATAACCCTTTTCCAAATCAAATTCATACAATCCCCTGAAGCTTTCGTTTCAGGGACGAATTTCTCACATTAGACAAATTTCTGGTTCGCAAGTTTCACCATTTTCAATGAAAAGTAATGATGGGGGGTGACAAGTTTTAGAAATGGGGTACATGAGGTTGGGTAGGGGGGCTCGTAGAAATGTTATGATAATTGTCATAACCGTAATACTAATAACAGAGCCTGTGGTAATCAAACTCCAACTCGAAACATTTATTTCAATTAAACCAATTACAGGCACTTTTGAATTGTCAAAGAGTCGGTCAGTTAGTCAGAAAGTTGAAGCTAGTTGCCCATTCCAAAGCGTAGATCTCTACGGAGAAGAATGGACAAGAAACTCCACAGACACTCTTTTAAATAATATTTTTGTAATAAGAAAAGTTTTGTTTGACCGTTTACTATGGAAGTTTGACTGTGATGTGAATAATTATTTATATGGACAAACTGTCTGCGGTATGGAGAATATTATGGAATGTACCCACGCACAGAATTATTATTGTTGAAGTACAAGTATTGAATTTAATAACGGCAGTTGCCCATTTCAAAGCTTACGTTGTTTTGGCGCGTGACCGCGTGACCAAAATCGGAACTAACGCTAACTTTTTTTAGGGTACTGTAGTCAACAAGGAACCCTTATAGTTTCGCCATATCCATCTGTCTGTCTGTCCACGGCTTACCTCAGAGACTTTTAGTACTAGAAAGCTGTAATTCGGCATGTAAATGTTTATATGTAATGTAATATGTATGTACGTAATGTAATGTTTATATGGGTATCAATCACGCTGACAAAGTGCTTAAATAAAATCTGAAAAAAAAATATTGTAGGGTACTTCCCTTGCACGTAAGTTCGGGATGATATTTTTTCTCTCGTCTATCCCATGGTGTGGGGTATCGTTGGATAGGCCGTTCAATAATATGTGAAATCTATTTTTCGATTCAGGAATCCGATTGCGTAATATTAAGCTGTAAATTGCAAATTTTTGTTAGAGTCAAGTGTCCCCCCACCCCCCCGCCCCCTGCCAGCTAAATGGTTGCTTTTGGATATGTGAAAGAATTCACGGCAGTAGTAAATATAATGAAGTTACAAGGAAAACTATCACAGCTAAGTAGGCTGTACAAGTTAACGAGTAATAGTCAGCCAACTTACATCTGCAGTTGGAATGTATGAGAGAACATGTTTTTCAACTACAATGTTAAGTTTGATCTTGGGATAAATTCATCCCAACTACGGAACCCTTCATTGTGCGCGGTCCGACACGCACAATGAACTGTGAATGTCATTCAAGTACCAAAATATCCTTGTAGCAGGGTTCTTCCCTTCCGCGGCCGCTGGGCGCTTGGCGCTTCACCCCCCTGGATAATAATACCCAAGTCTCGATGCGTAGCAGAAAGGTTAGGTGACGACAGCGTAGCGGCGTAGCTGTGTCATTATCAGCGCGTTAGCTACGCCTCGTAGCGATAGTTGAATCCCGGACTTTGTCCTCTACGAACTGTCGTAGCGGATAAATTCTAGCTATGTGTTGTGTTTGTGGTGCTGGTATAACTTCTAATAATTATTAACATTTATTCAATAGCAAATAACCTGGCGGCCCACTAATAATATAATAATAATAATAAACGATTTTATTTCTGAAAGTAGGTTTGTACAAACTTTTACACGTCAATAATATTTTTATAGATGAGGTCGGTGTTTCCTGTCCGACTACTTTGAGAAGAAAGGCCAAAACAAACTCAGATGTCACAGCCTCTTTTAAAGTCCAGACATGATATTGGAAAGAACAGTGAGGACCGTGTATTGTCTGAAATGGTATTTTGAGGTCATAAGTCATAAGTAATTTATTTCAGAACAATATAAGTACATTGTGTTGAAAATTAAAAAAATAACATATTACAATTGCAATTAAAATAAAATTCATTAAATACGTTTAGGAAAGTCAATAAAAACAATAACGGTCAATTAAGAATTCGAGTACAAATAAATAAATAATAAATGTCTAAGTAATAAAATCAATAATAAGTTACAATGTCACATGTCACATGTCACATGTCATCTAGGAGTTCATTGATACTGTAATAGCCTTTCCCCAATAAATAGGTCCTCAATTTGTTTTTAAATAAGTTAGTAACACTGTAAATGGTTTTTAATTCTACGGGTAACTTGTATAAAAATACAGACTGATATCTTGGGCTATGTTTGACAATTTTTAATTTCGGTTGAATAGTGTGAGGAAAGTGATTTGAGTGGACCTGTTCAGTCAGTGCACGCATTTGTCAGTAATCGTGTAGCTCAAGGAACTCAACGACTCTACGAACAATACCAAAGAAAGCCGCATTGTGCATGTGCAGGCCGCATGCAGTACTCAAACTGGCAGACCATCAATAAAAAGAAATGACCCACACAGTCGTCATGTTGACAATAATTAAAATAATAGCAACATTATTTTGTAAAGTATTACCTATACAGGGTGTAAGGGACAGCCCTCCGCAGACTGACGGGGTGAATTCAATATATCATACTAAGATGACCGGTACAAGAAATTATTTCAGGAAAGTTATGGGAATCCAATAAACCTGATTTGTTTTATTACCTCACACGCAATGTATCGATACCGTCGTGGCAAAACGCGCGTAGCGAACGGCAGGGCAGCGAGCCTTCGGCCGCCGAGTCTTTCAACATCCATTGCTGATTTTTTTTATTTTAGCTGTTTTATTTACATAAATGGAGTGCTACGTACAAATAATGTAATTTTATATTGAAATAAAGGAATAGTAACTGAATATACAATAAAAAAAAAAAAAAAGATCCTGAAAATATTTCCGATGGAATATGATTCAAAATAAGGAGCTGTATGCACCCTGTTAGTTTGCGGAGGGCTGTCCCTTACACCCTGTATAATATAATATATAGATAATACTCTACAAAATAAATATTCATGCCACTGTGTATTTACTACCTATTCACCAAATTACACAATGTGTATAAAAAAAATGTTAACAAAAAAAAATTACATTCATGGTATTTTAATTGGAGCAGCTCAATCCCAAGCCTTTTTGTCGTTAATTTAGGTCATCGCCCCATGTTTATCTACAATATCGAAGGCATCGCGGGAGGGTGCATCACACCGGAACCCATACCTTCCAACATAGCATGTATAGCAACACTGCTTGGCCACTTATAAATCAATGGCGACAGTACTTCCCGGACGATCTCCTTCACCAAGATCTCTTTACTGAATACTATTCTGATAACTATGTAGAGTGTGGCTACAAAAACCCTGTTTATCAAACGGATTGGCGATCGCAGTATGTCAATACTAAAAGTGTCCTTTTCGTTATTGAATAATATTTTAACAGGAATTCGTATTAAAACTTACTCCGAAATGGCCGTATACGTGGAAAAAGTTAAAAAGTTTTCCTTTGCATAAATTGCGAAACTTTGACAAGTTGTGACATCATGAAAGCCTAAATAGGTACCTACTTGTAGCTAGGTTTTTGCGTTATAACTTGTCGGGTACGTAAAGGTCACCTAAAGGAAACATATGGCGTAATTTTTGCGTATTTTTTCGACACAAAAATGGTGGTTTGGGAAATTATCCGGAAAAGAATCTGTGTTACCGAAATAGTTTGCAGAATAAGCAAGCTAAAATGGCGGTGTGCTGGCCATGTTTGTCGATGAACCGATGGCCGGTGGAGCAGGCGAGTCCTCGTATCGGCAAGCTTAGGGTGGGACGCCCCCAGATAGATGGTCTGACAACCTTTAAAAGGTGGCTGAGATGGACTGGATGCGGAAGGTGGACGACAGGGTGTTGTGGCGAAGCCTGGGAGAGGCCTATGCCCAGCAGTGTACTGCGATAGGCTGAAATGATTGATTCGTTTGAACGGTGGGCACGTGGCATTGCAGCAATGCACGCTTTGCCATATATGTTAGTAAACACTAACCGTCGGTCTCTTAGAGTTTTCATCAACAGAATACCTACACAAACACAACATTGCGTTGTCATTGCAAGTACCTAAACTACGCCAATGTGTTTAAAATTGTATCATTCGTTATTTCGAGAAGGTATTTGCACCTTAAATAACAAATCCATTCGTAGTAATCCTTATCCATATTGCTATCAAAGAAAACAAAGAAAGAAAGAAAATACATGACGCAAAGAAAAAAACACAAACATAACAAAGAAAAAGGTGGGGAAAAATATGCGTCACATCAAAGCAATACGGCGATCGCTCAGCATATTGCTGTGACCCTATGCGAGACAGAGCCACAGCGCTGGTTTAAATGCCAAAGCAACTGTGTCCGTCCGTCTGTCTGTCTGTTACCTTCTCACGCTTTAACGGCTGAAAGGATTTCAATGAATGACACCCGGGCAATATATATATATCAGAAATATATTTATAATTAATTATCTAGAAACATTTTTACAGCAACCCCCTGTACCTAACCCTTCGGGGATTACAGGCGTGATGTTGTGTGTTGTGTGTTTTTACACCAAACAGAAGGCGCTAAGACCTCTTCAACGTTCAAATGACGTCTGTTTGTTTGGATGCTGTTTAGCTTATCGCTCACATGCTTGTTTGCTTGTCTGTTCACATCGACTTTGCTATTTTCCTATTTTTGCACCTGAGAAATGATACTGAAAGAAAAAAAAAAGACTTTTTTTTTACTGTGACTCGCACAGGAAGATCACAAACAAAATTAAACACAATCATAGAAACATAAAAAAATGTATTAAAAAATGATAATTTAAAACGATTTTTGGTGTTGGTATTATAAAGGTGGGCACTCACGGTCAGTCCATAGCGCGAAATGGCCTGATGTAAGTCCAAAATTGGATCATGAATGTTAAAATCCGTTGGCGTGATGTAAAACTCTGGCTGTCCAATCGCTCCATTTGGCTTTAGTCGCTTGGAGATGCCAAATGGTTCTATCGTGAATGCCCACCTTAATAAGCAAGCACAAGTTTGAACCTTGTCTCTTACGGTTTTACATCACGCCAACGGATTTTAACATTCACGATCAAATGGATGTACATCACGCCATTTGGCGCGATTGATAGCGTCATTCGGCGTGACTCCAAACGACTAAAGTCAAATGGATAGACGCCAAACATGTAGCCCACTCACGATAACTCCAAAAGGCTTTCATTTCGTGTTTTGCCGGGTAGATATATGTAGTTGTCAGGACGTTGTCATGAGTTCTGATTCCGAAAAAGAATTTTTACTTTGTGCGGCTGTTGTTCGTTATCACATAATCACCATGAAATCAAATGGATCTTGTCGTTTTACGTGCGTTTTAGTGATCATGTGCCTGCCTGGGTACGAACCCCGGTGGTAACGGCCGTGACTTACGAGTTGCAGGTTGTAGGTTCAGGCAGGCGACTTACTTTGTGTAAATTAATTCTTCGCCACTGCTCTCAAAACGGTGAAGGAAAACATCGTGAGGAAACCGGCATGCCCTAGAAGCAAAAATTCGAACACATGTGACATCTACCAACCCGCACTGGGCCTGCGTGGTGGATTACGGCCCACTCCCTCTTAGCAAGGCCTGTGTCCCAGCAGTGGGAACATTATAAACTCAAACTCAAAGCATTTATTTCAATTAAACCAATTACAGGCACTTTTGAATTGTCAAAGAGTCGGTCAGTTAGTCAGAAAATTGAAGCTAGTCGCCCATTCCAAAACGTAGATCTCTATGGAGAAGAAGAAGATGCCTATAGGCTGATTGCTGTGATTATGCTGGGTACGAACCCACTACCTACAACTCGTAAATCGGGGCCGTAACCACTAGGCCACCACTGCCTTCCCTGATAGTTAAATCTATCTAAACAGAATGAAAAGGCAATGCAGAAGTAAAACCAGGAATTATGTTAGCTGCTCCTGTCTAGCCAAGGTGTTGATATAAAACCAGGAATTATGTTAGCTGCTCCTGTCTAGCCAAGGTGTTGATATAAAACCAGGAATTATGTTAGCTGCTCCTGTCTAGCCAAGGTGTTGATATAAAACCAGGAATTATGTTAGCTGCTCCTGTCTAGCCAAGGTGTTGATATAAAACCAGGAATTATGTTAGCTGCTCCTGTCTAGCCAAGGTGTTGATATAAAACCAGGAATTATGTTAGCTGCTCCTGTCTAGCCAAGGTGTTGATATAAAACCAGGAATTATGTTAGCTGCTCCTGTCTAGCCAAGGTGTTGATATAAAACCAGGAATTATGTTAGCTGCTCCTGTCTAGCCAAGGTGTTGATATAAAACCAGGAATTATGTTAGCTGCTCCTGTCTAGCCAAGGTGTTGATATAAAAACAGGAATTATGTTAGCTGCTCCTGTCTAGCCAAGGTGTTGATATAAAACCAGGAATTATGTTAGCTGCTCCTGTCTAGCCAAGGTGTTGATATAAAAAGACATGAATGAATTAGCCACTTTATTAAGTCCATAAAAACTATGCTAACTGGCTTAGAGAGGAGTGTTATGCCTATTTATTTTAGACATTACTCTATTAATATCCTGACAACGCCATCTCGTGGCCAATCACTTAGCACACTGCGGCTAACTCGATCGCTCAGCAAGTTATCAAATAAGTTACTTTGTTTAAACTAGAATTTAGTCTATTATGTTTAAGTAAATGATAACTGGTTTCAATAGCAGAAAGAAAGACGAATATGCAATGGTGAACAACGTCTGAAGGCCAGTTCTCGTATTTAAAAAACGTTCAAATTCAAGTCGCAATCTCATATCAGCGACAATTAATGTCAACTACTTGACATTAATTAACGGAAATTAGAGGTTTTTTTTTGACAGATTGAGATTGACATTAGAATGCGCACGTTCTTAAAAATACGGGAATAGCTGCCCGCGTATTGTTGACATATGAGAAGCAATTCATGCTTGCGTGAGTACCTACATATCTGCTAACTAAAATCCAGTTATCATTTTCAGAAAACTTGTCGTTTTGCAAACCAATCGTAACAGTTAACCCTTAATAAAACCGTGGGAGTATAGCTCCCACATACATTTTCATTTTTTAACCAGGCCGTGACTGCAATAATCCCACATCTTGTCATAGACTATCGGTCATGGAGTATTTCCGAACGAATTAAACATACTGTTATTTATTTTACCTGGATTATACTAGCCTATTTATGAAAAATAGAGAGATTTGCTCTATTTGTGAATTTTAGTTTATCTAAATTAGTGTTGTTCTAATTGGGCAATGGTAGAATAGCTCCCAAATAAATTTAAATAAAAAAAAACCAAGAGTAAAAAATTAAAAAATATTTTTATCAATTTCTGAATATATTATAATCAGTACACAATACTTTTCCAACCCCTCTTTCAAACCGATTCACGGTGCCCGATTAAGGGTTAAAGTCATTCTGAAATAGTCCTTTTAAAAGACCGAGCGATCTTCTTCTTCATAATTACATAACATAACACAACATCACGCCTGTAGTCTCCGTGGAGTTTGGCAGAGGTTTACCTATAGACCCTACAGTACACCCACATTTCGCCAGTTATGTTAAAGTCCCATGTAGCAGGGGGCGAGCCTACTGCCATCAACCGGACACAAAATAATCCAGACTCCGGGCTGCAACTGAGAAATCCTTGACGGAAAAACCCAATAACACTTTGTCCGACCTGGGAATCGAATCTCATGCTCAGCAGTAGCGCTAACGACCTGAAGACTAACGAGGTCCATCTGCTTAATTAGTTAATAAAAGATAAAGATTCTTACTCTCAAAGATTTTGGACAAATTCTGTACAAATGTGAGAGTAAACAACTGATCATACATTATATTAGAATTGGACATCTTTTCCATTCGCCTCTATTTCTTTGAAAAATAAAAGATAAAGGAATACGATTCCCTCATACTACACGCAACTATTTTGTTTAGATTAGAAACCTGTTACTAATTGTATTACTTCTCAAGGCAAACGAAGCAGTCTCGAGCTCACGAGACATTAATCTTACACAACATTCAAGGAATCAGCCTAACTAAGATTCATTATTATTTACTGAATCCTTCGTTTGTAGATCCGGGATTTATTAACACAGATAAGCATGGATCTTTGAATGCGCCATTACTTCCAATTATTCAGTTTTCTTTTGCTATATACCCGCAAGGCCAATGTTTATAATATCCCAAATCGATTTAAAACATACCATAGTCCTCAGTCAGTATTGTCGTATCCAGTATACAGCATTACCGGCTAGCAGCAATCTATTAAAATAATGGATAAGACCTTGAGTGCATAGCTTGCGTGTTCTGTGCTGAGCTCACGCAACGCGTTGTACGTCCACCCAGTAATAGAACTCGCCCATCAAGGAGCGCTGTCCAAGTTAGAGGCATTATTTATTTATTTATTACACATAAAATAAGACGTTTTGTAATAAAACACGTATACTAAATCCTAATCCTAACTTAATATTATAAATGCGAAAGTATCTTTATTTGTTTGTTACCTTTTCACGCCGAAATCACTGAACCGATCATCCTGAAATTTTGCATATACGTTGTCAGGTATACAGAAACGGACGTAAGGTACCTTTCATCCCGAAAAAAAGTACTGTTCCCGAGGAAAACAACAATAACTTTCTTATGATAATAGATAGCGCCACGTGTCTTTCGAATCATGATTGAATTATATTATTATAGAAACTGAACAGGTTTAATTTTATTTTGTATACATAATTATTGTCGCGGCGCGCGTCAGCACTTTTATACGGTATTTAAACAGTAACTTTCGCACTATGTATCACTGCACTTTATCATTTGTATCAATGAAAGTATCAATTAAACACTCGCCGCAGAAGATTGTGTCGTTTATCATTTAATACGGGATCTTCCTGCCTATATCAACGAGAATCAGTCATCTATCATTTTTCGTCTAAGTGTAGGCGTAATCAAAAATCCCTACAGAAACTTTAGTAGTGTGTTAAGAGTTTTATATTTTAATTAGGCTATTTTTATTTTTTTTAAAGTGGGGTTCCGCGGAAAAAATTAAAAGCCATGAAATTGTGAAGAAATAGTCGGATTTGAAAAATTCATTTTGCATTTGGTAGCCCAATTCTCGAAGATAGTTATAGGCCATTTGACAGCAAGCTACGACCCTTAGGAGCCGAGCAGAAAGAAAAAAGTCAGAAAGAACACTAAGCAAAAACGAAATAATAGCGCGGGCGGGCGATGCAACGCGGCGGGTCGGGGGACGAGGGAGTTTTATTAAAATGTGGCTGTTAATTTAGTATATTGTGTATCTTACGATTTCCATGCGAACGAAGTCACGGGGCACAGCTAGTGATACATAATTAAATTTACCTTTAAAAAGGTGAAGGTTTCATAAAAATACGCTTGATAATTTTTGCGTTATTCTCAATTTTTAATCCGCGTTAGACATAACTTTACAAATTAATTACACTATGTAATATAAACATAATCTAAAATATTCACATATTAAGTTATTAAGGAAATGCTCTAATTTAACATATATTTTTTCCAGATCATTAACACTACTCGTTTAGACAAGATATTCAGTTTAAAATCATTAAAAATCGATTATCGTTGCCTTAACAACAATAGTCTTACAGGAGCATGAGGTCCACGGAGTTAGGTCGACAACGCAGCGGCAAACGCTACGGTTGCCTAGAAATTAGTATCCGCAATTTACCGGTGAATGACGTCACTGAAACATTAATTATGAAAGTTTGTTATTGGAGTGTTTTCCTAAAGCGCGTTTTTTGACATCGTAAAGTCAAACCCGCTGGCATCAGTATCATAACAGCCGTCACTGCGGCCGTTATATGGCGGCCACCGCTCTTCTAGGTCTCTAGGAAACCGTAACATATAATGGCCCCCTGTTTTGTCTAAAAGATGGCAGTGACCACATCCCATGTGGTGCATCGTCGGTCAGCCAACTTTAAACAAATAAACAATCCATAAATAACAATATCGCATCTAATATCAATACTAATTTGAATCTGTTCGGCAATTTAAACGGGATCGTGGCTGTCTCCGGCGCAGTTAATATTATTACTATTTACTGCGCGGTGAGATCACCGGCGTAAGCAATGACTAGGGATGGGATGCGGTTACTCACAAAGGTATTCTAGGGTATTCTATAAAAGGTGTTGTAAAGGCATGAGGAACAGGGAGTAAAGTTCACTCATCCTCCATAGAAAAGGGAGGATCCTCCGACCAGACGGGTGTTGTGTCTGGTGGGCTACTGCCCCGACGGGACAGTCGGGGACGGGTGTCGGGATGTTGTATATATGCTAGTCGCGCGGTAAACTCTGATTGCGCGATGCAGGATTTTGTATGACGTCAGTGTGATGAGTTCCATTGTGGCGATGTAGATATGCCGCCACAGTGAGCATCTGCTCATCACAGCTGAGCATGAGGTCCTTGGTTCAATTCCCAGGTCTAGCAATGTGCTATTGGGTTTTCTTTCAGGAATTTCTTAGTAGCAGCCCGGAGACGTGATTTGTGCCCAGTTCATGGCAATAGGCTCGCCCCTGTTACATGCGAAATATGGGTGTACCTCTGAGTTATACTTCGGGAAAAACTGCAGGGGTGACTTTATGTGTGTAGATATGTGTTAAAGCAAATTAAATAGCCTCTGCAAGTGGCAATACATAATTGTTTATCCGACTCCGGCGCACGCTGCGCAGTCGGATCGTGTAGGTACCACCTTGCTGAGTGGCTAATATTTTAATAACGGCATTGTGGTGTTTGACAGATCTGTAGTTGTCAGTTGACTATTATTACAAGTGAGGGTACCCCAGAGTAGTTTTAAACAATCCACAACTACCTGAAAACACATTATGGAATGCCATGTGAACTAGTACATAGTAGAATTAATATCATTACGCCAAAAGACAAAACTTAGATAGGGACATGGCAGTGGTAGATGAACCACCGGTGGACCACTTTTCGACCTTATTACCTTAGTAATAAGGTCGAAAATTGGTTCACCGCAAATGTCCACGATGATACATTAATACCGTAAAAAGATATTTGAATTAGTATTATTAATTCCTCCAGACTAGCTCATGAGTACAACCATAGACCACTCGTGTCTAGTGAAAGCCTTTCTACTCAGTTGAAAAGCTCTTTGTAAACACGATGCGACATTACAACCTACTTTAATATCAACTTTAGTCTAAAAGAGCTGCTTTCAGCCAGTTAGCAGTTCAAAGGGATACGGGCACCAACTTTACACGCGGTAAGTAGGCCAGAGGCGCTCTAACCTGACGGGAATTCTTTGCTGGCGGCGACTGAGTGGCGGCATACTGTGATCATTTAGTTAAATTAAAACTATGAAGATGCACGGGCTCATCCTGTACCTGCATAGCTGTGTAACTCTCAGGCATGGAAAATGTGTTTTTAAAAACTCAGAAAATATTTTGTGCACTTACACTAAAATAAGTAAAGAACCTGTGTTTTTAACATTCAATATAAGTACTACATAGATAGTTATAAAACTACTGTGTAGCTAATTCCACTCGTTTGCTTCATTTGAAGCAAACACATAATAATAGCTCGTTACAACGCTACGAGATTCTTATGGCGCGCGGTCAAAAGTGGAACTAACGCTGCCATCTTGTTTTGTCAATACAATTTCTGTGACACAATTTTACAAATGTTTACCAACAACGCCCCCTGTCAATGTCATTCAGGCGCCAAAAGATCCGTATAGCACTCTACCTCATAATTTTTAAAGATTATTTTTATTTTTAATTCTAGCAACTTACGAATAGGCCCCAACAAAAGGTTGAGTTCGTCTGTCTAGGGCACTTGAAGTTCTCAGGGGTCACCAAGTGATTGGATATCGGAGTCTATCGACAGGATCGTGTGTTAAAGTCGGGGCTCACTTAATAGCGAGACGAGAGTCCCAGGAACTTTCGAGGGGTTTTGTGAAGTTTTTTAATACCTACTCCGTAGGGCGAAATCGTTGTGTATTAGAAAAGTAGCTACACAGAGTTACACACCACGAAGTCTCTAGTAATTTAAAGTCTGCACACTTGAGAAATAGATATATGTATTTTTTGGATTGTTGGAGTTTGAAGATTTATACGAATTCAACTTAGAAGGGTTGAGTTTTTGTACGATCGAATCATTGGGAAACAAAAATTTGTACTTCTTTAGGTTTTTTATATTATTGTTAATGTAATTCGTTCGATTCCCGGGTCGGACAAAGTGTTTTTGGGTTTTTCCATTACTGTTAGGAATTTCTCAGTAGTAGCCCGTAGTCTGGATTTGTACCCGTGCGGTTGATGGCAATAGGCTCGCCCCCTATTACATGGGACTTAACCATAACTGGCGAAATGTGGGTGCACTATAGGTACACCTCTGCCTAACCCTTCGGGGATTACACGCGTGTTGTTATGATCTCATTTTATTGTGTATAGGATGACTGGTAATTAGTGACCGATACTTAAACACATGATTTTACACATGATAACAAGCAACTTTTATTATGGCACCAATCATGAAATCGCGAAAAAAAAATCAGCTCTTCCCTACATTTTGACGAGTTATGCGAACATAAATGTAAGGAAGAGCTGATTTTTTTTTCGCGATTTCAGGATTGGTGCCATAGTAAAAGTTGCTTGTTATCATGTGTAAAATCATGTGTTTAAGTATCGGTCACTAATTACCAGTCACGCTATATAAAGCACACACAACTCGCGTGAGTAACGTGTCCCATCACTAGTTGAGTTCATTCATTAATTCTTGTTAGCGCCGTTCCGCAGCTCGGACATACATAAGATGAATCGTTATTTAATTATTTGTTGTTATATTATTATCTCACGAAACAATAAGTGCTATGAAGTGTGGGTAGACTATTGAATTGCTAGCCATATGGTTCATTTTATTAGAATTTTACGCTTGAGGCTCCTGCAAACAGGCGCGACACGCGATGCGACACATAGGCACCGCGTGTCGCGTGACGAGTGGAGCTTTTGTGTCGCGTCGCGTGTCGCGCCTGTTTGCAGGAGCCTTAAAACTAAACATTACATCACAGCTGTTCTCCCCGAAGGACTCGGGTTTATACATCCTTATTGCGCCAGATATAAATTATTAAGGGACTGACTACACTTAACGAAGACGAACTGCTGGACAGTTTGTTGCGCCACTTCTTGTTCCCAGCTGCAGCACTAGGAAGTGGTGAAGGGCGCGCGTGCGGGGACTGTCTTATGTCATTTTGATGTCCGAAAAGTGCTGATGCTCAACCTAATTTGAATAAATGACTTTTGATTTTAAAGAGAAACTTCAATACACTTTCAGGCCGCCCCGCGGACCATCAGCTCCGGTATCATCTTGCTGACTGGCTCATATTGTAACCACGGCAAGAGATTCTTAAATGATCATTTTGTTAGTCGTAGAAACATTAACTTCTTCTTTTTCTTAGCGTATCGACGGCAAAATGTTCGAATATATTTGGCCCAACATTAGGTAGGCTTTCAGTTTAACCTGGTGCAGCTTACAAAGCCCAGTAACTGGGTAACACGATACCCCTTGGCTTGGTAAAACTGGTTCTCAGACTTTTTGGGCTTCTGACGACCCGTAACGACTGTTAAAGATCTACAAATGATAGCCGGGACCAACGCTTTCACAATGCTTTCTTAGGCATGGAGGAGTCTCGATATGTAATAGATGGTCACCCATCCATGAACCGGTCTCGGCAAGCGTGGCTTAACCTTTGATCGACCCGTGCGGCTGTTATTACTTAGCCAGGAGCCCACTTACAATACAACCTATTGCCTACATATTTCTACCCCCAAACAGCGTTCTGCACTGCCTGACCCCATGAAATACAGAAATAAAAACTAAATATTTGCTCAAGATACTCCGTCAAATCGTGTAAATTTTCCCATCGCTATAGTGGTAGAGTTCGTTAATTAACAGTTATAGTTCCGAGACGCTGATTGTGTAATGAATGCTTATTTCATTATTATTGTTTCGGTACACACAATATACAATCATGTACGGCGCTACTTTATGGGGCTTTATTACCATGTTCATATGTAAGAGACGCGTCGTTGATATGAATTCGGATTGTGTGATTGTGGGATGTAGGTAGGTATGGAATAAGAAAAGATGCTGCGTCGACAGCAAATAAGTTGTACCTTCTCGGGGCAGTGAGAAGCTGATGGTGTGGTTTGTGAAAAAAATACATTAAGTACCCTCTTTTTGTTGGTTTCGGTTATCAAGGAAACTAAAGGATTACGACTGGGAGTTGGCTATTTTTACAAAATCCTGCGATCAAGTCCTTTATGGTGTACGCATTGAGGTATTGATGCTCCTCGCTGCATGGTTTAGAATTTAGATCTTATTATTGAAATAAAACATTCGATTATACTTTTTACTTTTCAACATACCTATCGCCGTAATTTATTTTTTAAGTGACATAACATCACGCCTTGTTTCCCCGAAGGGTTGGACAGAGATGTATCTATAGTACACCCACATCAACATCAAAATTTTTGTTTTCCCAAAAATCATGCGTTCTATTTCATTTAGCGTATTACTAAGTGTATCAGTTGGATCATTCGGTTCCCTACAAAATGGTTGAGCTGGATGGTGCTGATCCACGCGTCATGTTCGTGAGCGGGCGCCGTCAGTGGAGACTGGTCATCTCTTAGCTGCCAGGGCTTATTTTTAATCTTATATTTTGAATTTTGTTATTTTAATTTTAGGAAGTTATTATAATAATTATATGTTAAAAAAAACTTAAAATGTCTTTTTCTACTAACTAACGAACTAACTAACTATACAAATAAATATACAAAACAAAAGGAAACTTAGGCGTCGAAGTACTCGTCCGCATCGCTGTCATCCGGAAACGTGCCCAGAAGACTGGCAGCATTGCCACGTTGAATGGCAATGCTAATTCTTTGGCCAAAGTTATATATTAACTAACCAACTATATTTTGAATTGTTTTAATTATCTATTTTTTACATTGTTCTCACATATAGAAGCAACAAGAACAATGCACCCAGGATTTTGTAACAATTTTGATTTAAAAGAGTGTCCATGGAGTTTCTTGCCCATTCTTCTCCATAGAGATCTAAGTTTTGGAATGGGCGACTAGCTTCAATTTTCTGACTAACTGACTGACTCTTTAACAATTCAAAAGTGCCTGTAATTGGTTTAATTGAAATAAATGCTTTGAGTTTGAGTTTATCTACTATTTTCATCATCATCATCATCAGCCTACAGCAGTCCACTGCTGGGCATAGGCCTCTCCTCTCACCCAGCTGCTACCCGCCACCTTGCGAAGATCGTCGCTCCACCTAGCCTGAGGGCGTCCTACCTTATATTTTAGTAGTCCACAAACCAACCTACGTTTTATTTCTCGATTATGATTTCGCACAAATACCTATCGACAAAAATCGACTGGAATGGTCTCAAAGAACACAATAGTCGCACTACCAATACAGCTGACTATTGACGCGCATACTACTTCATAGACAAATATTTACTTTCCAAGCGTCCTTGACGGTCGAGGCGCGATGCAGACAGAATCGTTTGACAATCGCACACTTTTATTGTCGTGTAAAATGTCTGTTTCATCGAAACGTGTACGCCGATTTTATGTGAGTTTAAAGCAAGCGAAGGTTATGTATTTCGTTGTAGTTTCTTTCTTTGTGATTCCAAGCCACCACTTTCCCTAAAGGGTGTTGTAAAAAATAACTAAGGGTATGCATTGAGACTTTTAGTGGATTTAAATTGAGTAAAAAATGTGGTTATTATTACAATTACTCTTTTAAAAGGCCACTGATCGTTTGTAAGCCATAGACTTCTCCTGTCTAAAACCAAATCGTGTATATCCTTAAAGAATAAGACAACTCTCCTTTCGTCTTAGAATTTTCCAGTGAAGCTCCGATGAAATACACCGGTATAATCAAACTCAAGCTCAAAGGCATATTATTATGTCAATTAAATCAATTACAGGCACTTATGAATTGTCAAGGGGTCGGTCAGGCAGAAAGATGATGCTAGTTGCCCATTTCAAAGCGTAGTAATTTCTTGTGGAGAAGAATGAGCAAGAAAGTCCACGGACACTCTTTTTAATCAAAATATTGTTACAAAATGTTGGTAACATGCTGAAATTATACAAGTGAGAATTATGTAGAAAGACATGCATGTTAAAAGTATCCGTAATAAAAAGATAAAACAAAAAACAATTCAAAAGTTAAAATAAAGTAAACAAGCCGTGGCAGCTAAGAGATGACCAATCCCTACTGACGGCGCCCGTTCACGAACACGACGCATGGATCAACACCCTTCAGTTCAACCGTTTTGAAGGGAGCTACATGATCCAACACATACGCCACCATCAGCGAGACATTAGAGTGAGCTTGACATACTCTCAGTCGCCAGGGCACATTCAAGTCCATTAAAGACGTACCCAGTTAATGGTAGCTTTATAGTAGGTAGGTAGGACAATGTGTTGTAGGTACATCACACCGTTCTACAGTGTCCCGGGAGATGTACAATAGGTGAGTACAACATTTTGAATACCCTAGTTACAAACAACACAAATATCTCTGTGATAGCACGTGACCACCATTACAGGCACGAGTAGATATTTATATAGTTAGCATGGAAGGTGGTGGTTATAACAGGCCCCAGAGACGTCACATTACGTCGAAAGGTCACATCATTGCACAAACCGGCTCAACGACCTCTCCACCCACGCAAGCATTATCATATTTACTTCAGTTTTCGCTTATGGGATAGTAGCTAAAAATAGCCCGTTACTGGTTTATTTTTAACACAGAGAAAAGACCTTGGGCGTCGTAAAAGGTAAACCAAAGAAGCCCATTTGTTTGTTAAAATATAAAATAGTGGCAATATCACTTTATCCGACCCGGGAATCGAACCCAGGAACTCATGCTCAGCAAAACCCATACATTGCAAACTAAACTATACTAAATAAACTATAGTTTTGTATAATTTTGAAGCATTTTTTAAATTTTATAAATGTGAGTACCATGGAGCTGTTTATTATGTAATTATGATGTATGTTGACTTGAACGAGTATGGCAGTCGAGTGTGTCAAGCTCACTTAAATGTCTCGCTGATGGCGGCGCGTGTCAAAATCAAAATATTTTATTTCACATAAGCCTACATGGGCACTTATGAAACGTCAGAAGCTAGGTGCACGGTTTCAGTTGGTCGTTTCCTATGGAGAAGAACCGGCAAGAAACTCCACAGTTACTCTTTTAAAAAATTTTGGTGAAGTGAAACTGATGGAGAAGACTACAGATGACCACGGGAACTCCTCAGTAATAAGTATTTCACGGGTGGCGATAAGATATCTCTATTAAGATAGTTAAGCGACAATGACGAAGCCAATTCAAATAAATAGTGCTGATGAAAATGGTACCATCGAACTGATCTGATGATGAAGCCGGAAGGTAGGCACCGGAACTCCGTAATAAAACAATGTATCCTAGCCGTGTTTGGGCTTATTGGAATTGTCATGAGATGCACTCTGGCTATAAATTATTTTTAACCGACTTCAAAAAAGGAGGAGGTTCTCATTCAGTTCGTCGGAATCTTCTTTTTTTAAGTGTGTTCCCCGATTACTCCAAGACGGCTGGACCGATTTGAAAAATTATTTTTTGTTTGAAAGGGTATACTCTCCAGGTGGTCCCATAGTCATCAGGTCAGAATATGATGATGGGATCCTGGCGAAATCGAGGGTACTCTGCAAATATTATAGGCACACCTATAGCGATTTGGGTATTTTTATAGTAACATGTGCATTTGCCCTCGGAAAGCACCATTTGGTGAAATTGAACTGATGACGAAGACCACAGATGGTAAGATGGCCACCGGAACAAGTCAATAATAAGTATTTCACGGGTTGCGATTCGATTACTTTAAAATTATTGCTAAACAATATAAGCTCGTCACAATTTATATGGTGAAGTGGAGCTGATGGTGAAGTACCAGGAGAACTCCTTAACAATTAACGTCCCTGCATCGGAAAAAGCAGTGATTTGTAAAAGGTTATGAGCAGTTGTAATTAAGCTAATGTAACTTAGATAAAATAAAAACCGACCCACTAAAAAGTGAAAAATAAAAAACCTTTTTACAAAAAAAAAAAACAACCGACCTCCAAAAAAAACACTACAAAGTGAAAAATAACTTAATTTCGGAAGTCGGTGGCAAAAACCTAAAATACAGATCCAAAGACACCGACTTACGAAATTAAGTTATTTTTCGCTTTGTAGTGTTATTTTAGGTCGGTTGTTTTTTTTTTTTTGTAAAATTAAAATTGAATCTTAAATGTCTCGCTGATGGTGGCGCGTGTGTTGGATCATTCGGTTCCCTACAAAATGGTTGAGCTGGATGGTGCTGATCCACGCGACATGTTCGTGAACGGCTGCCGTCAGTGGAGACTGGTCATCTCGTAACTGGGGCTTATTTTTAATCTTATATTTTGAATTGTTTCTTTATTTTTTTATTTTTTTACATTGTTCTCACATATAGAAGCAACAAGAATAATGTACCCAGGATTTTGTAATATCTTGATTTAAAAGAGTGTCCTTGGAGTTTCTTGCTCTTTCTTCTCCATAGAGATCTACGTTTTGGAATGGGCAACTAGCTTCAACTTTCTGACTAACTGACTCTGATAATTCAAAAGTGTCTGTAAATTGTTTAATTTAAATAAATGCTTTGAGTTTAAGCTGTCCTTGCGACACTCGACCAACGTTCCTCGTTCAACTTGAATAATACAAATTATATAAAAGGATTAGAATAACACTAAAACCCAACTTTAGTCGTTTTATCACAAGACATTAATTAATTAATTACATGAACATTATCAAAATATTCTGAAAATGCGTGATGCCACTTTCCCGCTAAGCATTCTCCCTTAGCGTCTCCAATGACGTTATATAAATAGGCAAAGGTCTCGAAACAAATCTGCCTAGTGAATAACCATTTTTGGAGAGCTGATGTACCTTTTGTAAAGTTTGCACCATAATCAATTTAATGGGCAAGCAAATGTAACAGTTTCCTAATTACAAAATACTGCACTAACTTTAGAAAACATGACCTAACCTTAACCTAAATTATGACGTTGATAGTTATATTTTGCCCCAGCTGATTGATCCCTGAGAAGAAATGTCCAATAATTATATTATTAAGATTTTATGTAAGTCTAACAATGCAGGGCCATGTCTGGAAGGGCCTTTTGAAGAAAGAGCCATAGCAGCTTTGAGTTGACCTGTCCCGACAGATGGCATGCATGCATCAGTCATCGTGTAGCTCAACCCTGTCATAGGGAGCTTGACGACCCGCCACACGACGCTACCAGATCTACAAGACATTTGCGTAGACCATAATATACAAAATACTTAAAACCGTCAGACAGTAAGTCATGTGTTCAATCTAGCCTGCTGGTAATCACAGTCAGTTTTCTCTTTAGATGTCATCAAAAATATCACGAGTTATGTCACATATATCAATAATAAAAATAAACAATTAAAAAAATTAAAAAACGAACTAAAAAGTAAAAAACAAGTTGTATTAGTTAATCTTTATATACAAAGCGAAAGGTCATTCACTTACTCCCTAACTAAACAGTTAAATAAAATTGTCATTGCAGTCGGGGGACCTCTTAGATAAAACCCCCCGACTGCACTGTTCTGAAGTACTAGAATCGACCTTCAGGTTCATAATTGCGCTGTTATTGCCAAAAGGCTGTCCACTGCACTGCTGCCGTCATCGTTAAGCGTTTATCAAAATCTATTGACATAAGGACTTAGGCCAACCGATTTCTGTCACTACATCACTAAAACTTAACCATGTTGACGTTCATTAGTTTTAAATACTCGTATATGGCATCGGTATTTATATAGACTCACAATTTATAAATAATCACCAAAGCGCAATTTAGGTTCTCCAAAAAAGGTTCTAAAGAATCTTAATGAAGCCCCTAATTAGTTTTTCAATTGCCATTAGTAATAGCTTCGACAAGATAACTACCTTCTTATTAATATATCTAATCCTTAAAGGGATAGTAAAGGTGCCACCAGACAATGAGCTGGATACTAGAAACTTGTAGTAATTTTATAGCCAAAGATTTAAGTAATGCAATTGGTTTTTATCTGATTAACTGCATTTTACAATATTGTTAGATGAAGAGGGAGAGGAAGGCCAAAGAAAAGATGGATGGATTGTGTGAGGAATGATATGAAAGAGAAGGGAGTGAATGATAGCGTGACGGGTGACAGGGGAAAGTGGAAGAAGAAAACTGGTTGCACCGACCCCAAGCAACATGATACACACGTTACAAGTTGTTCAAACTCGAGCGAGTTAATTGGCACATTTGAATGTCGGCTGGCTATTAATCAGTCACTGGCTATTATTCAGTAATTAGGTAAATGACTTAGAACATAAGCTTGATTTTACCTCAACAGGTTTGTCACTTTCCAAATTTTTGAATCACGATCATTTTGAATGAGCTTCTAAGGTCCACTTCCACGTGTTGATGTTTAAAATTTCTTTAGCGCTAAACGTATTTAGTTATTCGTGGTGCAAGCGGGCTTCATTGTTAACAAATCATAATTATATCTAATTAAATTTTCTATTAAATGATGCCTTATTCTTTCATTTGTATAATAAACTCGACAATGAGCAGTGTTTTCGCACAGGCTCGCTAAACAATACTTTTAACCTTAAGCATACCGTTTAAATACTCGTTCCATGGAACGTTTATGTGTATGCAACTATAATTCTCATTCTTAGTGAATAAAATTGTGTTCTGTTTTTGAGAAATAAATGTCATTGTTAAAGTTATAATATTTCACAGATTTTATAGTTAAGGTTTACCTCATGTCTCAATAGATGGCGTTGGCCGATTTAAATTCGCGCTATGGTTTGATACCACGTGTAGTGTAAGTGAATTCGGAAATATTAAATAAATGTCTTCGTTCTGAGTACGTGGTGTAGTTTTATTGAAATAAAATACTCCCGACTCGTCGATTAAAAGGGCCAAAGAGATCTTCGTTGATCATAAGGTCCTACGATCCGGAACGATTTTTGAGAAAAAGCTAAAAGCGCCCTCTGGTGTCGGAGTTGAGAGTTAAGAAGCTGAGTTGAGTGGAGCGTGGACGACGGAGCTGAGCTGAGCGGAGCGTGGTCGACAAAGCTGAGCGGAGCGGAGCGTGGTCGACGGAGCTGAGCGGAGCGAGGTCGGCGGAGCTAAGTGGAACGTTAAAGAAAAGTGATTTTAAAGTGAGCAAAGTGCAACTTCAAAACTGTGAGTACAATTGTTTGATTAACAGTTCCAAGTGTTAGGACTTAGAAAAATTTGAAGTAACATGGGACTTAGAATAGTTCGTCAAAAATTGAAGAGACCCCGAATCTATGCCCGATTTCACCTAGAATTAAAGTACAGTTCAAACACTTAGAAAAATTACGACATTCTAACACTTAGTGAAATTCCACACTGACATTTAGCAAATTAGACATATTGAATTATTTGCTTATAACGAAGTACCCGTATTTGGAATCATGGAGGCTAAGTTAAGGCTGTTGCAAGATATTAAAAGTCGTATTCAGAAAGGGCTTATTAACTTCAAAAAATCTCCGAAAGACAGAATAAATCAGGCATATGTGGACTCACGTTTGGAAATATTAGATAAACAGTTTGAAGATTTTACAAGAAAACATGAAGAGCTTTTGGTCAACTACACAGAAAGTGAATTGAGTGCAACCAGTTATATCAAAAATGATGTGTTTGAAGAGGTTACAGACATTTTTATAAATTATAAAGTAGAACTAAAAAATGCTTTACCAAAATCTTCTAAAATGAGTGATGCCTCACCAGACCATAGCCAACCAAAAATGATGTCAATTGCTAAATTGCCCAAAATAACAATTCCTGTTTTTAGTGGTAAATATCAGGAATGGTCAACGTTTAGGGATTTGTTTTCGTCACTAATTGATAGTAATCAATCGCTTGATGATGTACAACGTTTACACTATTTAAGATCTCAGTTGTCAGGTGAAGCATCACAACTCATAAAGCACATACCGATCACGCATGCAAATTATAAGAAATGTTGGACTCTGTTACAAAGTCGTTATAATAATAAGAGATTTTTAGCCAATTGTATTCTCAGGCGCTTACTAAACCAAAAACAAATCACGGCTGAGTCATCTATTGCTCTCAAGGAGCTTTTAGATACCACAACCGATTGCTTACATGAATTGTCAAATCTAGGGGTGCAGGTGGGCGCTTGGGATATTATTATTATTTATTTGATTAGCTCCAAGTTGGACGTTGAGACTCGGAAGCAGTGGGAATTGCAGGTAAGTCAATCTTGCGAGGAACTTCCCACCTTCAATGATTTTCGGGACTTTTTGGACAAACGTTTTCGGGCTTTTGAATTTGTAGAACCTCAAAGTAGCAAGTCTAAAGGTAGTACTAAAGCATTGCACGTAGTTTCAAAAATATCCTGTCCACACTGTTCCGAGGAGCATCACTTATCTTATTGTAAAAAGTTTGCTCAGGAGACCGTCGATCAGCGTCGTCAAATAGTTAAATCTCATGGTTTGTGTTTCAATTGCCTTCGCTCAAGTCATCTTAATATTAATTGTCGAGTAAATACCAAATGTAAAATGTGCAATGG
Organism: Fissipunctia ypsillon; assembly: GCA_947568875.1. Classification (NCBI taxonomy): domain Eukaryota; kingdom Metazoa; phylum Arthropoda; class Insecta; order Lepidoptera; family Noctuidae; genus Fissipunctia; species Fissipunctia ypsillon. Next base: position 20,801,537 of record OX387662.1, read on the forward strand.
AAAGCATCATACTCTATTGCATCTAAAAAAGGACCCAGAAGCAGGGGCGAGCTCTTCTGCGTCTGCGTCTCCATTGCAAAAGGAAACGCCACAGAACGAGACCACGGCTGAACCTCATATTTCAACCCATTTCGCAAAAAGTATTCAAAGTCAAGTTATACTGGCTACAGCCGTTATTAAGGCTAGATCGAAAAATGGGTATCCACAAGTTATGAGAGCCCTGTTAGACCAGGGTTCACAAGCTTCCTTTATTACGGAATCTGCGGTTCAGTTATTGAAGTTAAAAAAGTTAGCGGTTAAAATGTCTATCTCAGGTGTAGGGGGAGGTCAGAGCGATCTAACGTCAAAATTTATGGTTAGAATTAACATTCAGTCGTTACGGGATCCTGACTTCACCCTTCAAATAGAAGCTTATGTGCTGAGTAAGGTGACTTCGATTTTACCTGAAAGGAAATTTACGTTGGTGGATTGGCCAGAGCTTAACAGTATTGATCATTTAGCTGATCCAAATTTCAATAAGCCTAACAAAATTGACATTTTGTTAGGATCGGGAGTCTATACTAAAGTCTTAAAAGAAGGCTTAATCAAGGACCCTAAGGGTAAAACAATGGCTCAAGATACTTACCTTGGCTGGATCATATCGGGAGAAGTCAGCGATGAAGATGGAGTGATGTCTTGTCACAATGTAATTCTAAGCATGCACGCTAAGGTCGAAGAAAATGAAATCCTAAAAAGGTTTTGGGAACTAGAGGCAGAGCCAACATGCTCTGAAAAGTCAATTCTTAGCCCTGAAGAGCAAGCATGTGAAGATAACTTTGCTGCTACCACGTGTAGGGATGCCGAAGGTCGTTACATTGTAAAACTGCCTTTTCGATCCAGTAAAATGCCCTGCAACACAAAGGAAATAGCGTTAAAAAGATTATATAGTCTTGAGCGGAAGCTAGCAAAAAATAGCGAGCTTAGAGGACAATATACATCTGTAATAAAGGAATATTTATCACTAGGTCATATGGAAGAGATTTCTAATGAAAATGACAAGAATGAAGTTGGCGCTGTTTACTTACCGCATCATGCTGTAATCCGCGAAGACAAGTCGACCACAAAATTAAGAGTGGTATTCGATGCGTCATCCAAGGGATCCGATGGTGAGTCTTTGAATGACACTTTAATGGTAGGACCACCCTTACAGGCTGATTTACGTCATACAGTTATGCGGTGGCGACAACATCCAGTATGCTTGGCAGCCGATATCATAAAAATGTATCGCCAAGTTAAAGTAGCTGATGATCACGTGGATTTTCAAAGGATTTTATGGCGAGATGACGTTCATTCTGATATAAAGGAATACAGGCTTTTGAGAGTTACATTTGGAACATCTAGTGCACCTTACCTGGCAGTCAAGGCATTGCAGCAAACCGCTAGCGATGAAGGTCAATCGTATCCAAGCGCTGCTAGGAGGGTTAGGACAGACTTTTATATGGACGACTTAATGACAGGTTGCCAGACTGACGAAGAAGCTGTAAAAATCTATCATGAGTTTAATGAACTATTGAGCAAAACAGGTTTCACTTTGCAAAAATGGACAAGTAACCGAGAGGAGTTGCTAAAACAGATAAGGCTGGATACTGGAAGAGATCTGGAAATAAAAGAAGATGGAACCACTAGAATTCTAGGACTTACCTGGAATCGCAATTCCGATGAATTCCATTATACTGTAAACTTACCCTTTTCAACACCGTCGCCGTTACCGCCGTCTGCATCTGAAACTAAAAGGAAAGTTATATCAGAGATATCACGTTTATATGATCCGCTAGGTTGGATTGCACCATGTATAATTACCGCTAAAATCTTCATCCAAAAACTATGGATCGCTGGTTTGGATTGGGATGAAAAACTCTCTGAGGATCTTCTAACAGAGTGGCAGTCTTATCGTAATGAGTTGCACACACTCAACAACTTCAGAATTCCTAGGTGGCTGAGAAGAAAAAGCGATGACCAAACGGTTGAACTGCATGGTTTCTCTGATGCGTCAAGCGTAGCATACGCTGCGGTTGTTTACATTAGAGTCATCGATGCTGTAGGTCGGGTCCACTGTAATCTGGTAACTGCAAAAACAAAGGTGGCTCCTATTAAACAAATTTCTATACCACGGCTGGAACTATGTGGCGCAGTTTTAGTTACCAAATTACTTTTAGATGTAGCTCGTGTCTTGAATATCCAAAAATCCAACTTACATGTTTGGACAGATTCTACGGTCGTATTGGCTTGGTTGAGCGATCACCCGAGTCGATGGAAAACCTTCGTCGCAAACCGGACGTCTGAAATCCTTAATTCCCTTGATTCTACTCAATGTCATTATGTCGATACGAAAAACAATCCAGCTGACATTGCTTCGAGGGGTACAACGCCCACATCTTTGTTAGACAACTCGCTTTGGAAACATGGACCGTCGTGGTTGCTTGCGGATACCATAGAACACTGCAGACCTAAAGCTATAATGACTAAACTGGAACTAAAATCTATCAAGGTTCATGCAGCACAGATAGACGATCACCCGATTGAACTGATGTGGGTCAGATTTTCATCGTTCTGAAGGCTGATCAGGACTCTAACCTATTGCAGACGATTCCTGAAAATAAAGATAGCCAGAGAATCACGGAAAAAGTTGCCACCTTACCTTTCAGCTTCTGAGATTGCGGACACCATGCATTGCTGTCTCAAGCAAAGTCAGAAGGTTTGGTTTGAGCCAGAAATAAAGGCAATACAAGCCGGAAGAGACGTCAGCAAAAGCAGCGGTTTGACTTCTTTGAATCCTTACTTGGATGATACGGACTTGATGAGAGTAGGGGGTAGGATCCAAAATTCGCAACTAAGTGATGTTATGAAGCATCCCATCATAATTCCTCATCAATCCCATTTGACAAGATTACTCATATCCGATGCCCATGAGCGTGTACTGCATGGCGGACCCCAATTAACACTTCATTTTCTTCGGTCAAAATATTGGGTTGTTCGTGGAAAGAATTTGATCAAGGCTCACATCCGCGAATGCGTACCGTGTATTCGTCATGCAGCCGTAACAAAAACGCAATTGATGGGTCAGTTACCGTCATGCAGAGTGACTCCAAGTAAGCCTTTTCTCCATTCAGGTGTCGACTACGCTGGACCGATTCAAATAAGAACAGCAAAGGGTCGTGGACATAAGTCCTTCAAAGGCTACGTATGTCTGTTCGTATGCATGGCGACTCGCGCTGTGCATATAGATGCGGTCTCTGATTTGACCTCTCAAGGCTTTCTTGCTACATTTAAACGCTTTGTGGCTAGACGGGGTCGTTGTAGTCACCTTTACAGCGACAATGGCACCAACTTTGTAGGGGCGTCAAAGGAGCTTAAAGCAATGTTTCGCGATGAATGCGCATCTCTTCCCCGAGAAATTGCATCTATATTGGCCAATAATGGAACCGAATGGCATTTCATCCCGCCTCATTCTCCTAACTTTGGAGGTCTATGGGAGGCTGGGATCAAAAGCGTCAAGCATCACCTCAAGCGGGTGATTGGTGAATCGACACTGACTTTTGAGGAGCTGAGTACCGTCTTATCCCAAATTGAGGCTTGTCTGAATTCCAGACCTATATCACAGTCTAGTGAGAACTCGTCAGATCCAAACCCATTGACGCCAGGACATTTCTTGGTCGGTCAGCCACTGGTAACAGTACCAGATTACGATTACGAGTACGTGACAGTCAGTAGCTTGAGACGTTGGCAATTGACACAAAGAATGATTCAATCTTTCTGGAAACGTTGGTCTCAGGAGTATTTAACTATGTTTTTCCAACGACACAAGTGGGCTAAACGTACGCGCGATCCGAAGGTTGGTGATGTTGTCCTCGTAAAAGAAGACAATTTACCACCTGCCAAGTGGTTATACGGGAAGGTAGTTGAACTACACCCTGGCAAGGACAATTTAGTACGCGTAGTTACCCTTCGGTGTAAGGACTCCCGAGTCAAACGTCCAACTTCTAAGCTATGCGTTTTGCCTGTCAACGATGAATGAATTAGAACACGTGTAATTTTATTTTTTTGTTATGTTACATATATATACAGTCCACTCAGATATTAATTTTAGAAATGTAAAGGTAAGCAGATAAAATTTTGATATATTGTTGTAAAACCTGAACATTTTTTTTTCCTTTCGGTATTAATTATGTTAAGATAATTATGAACATTGTAGTCTCCGAACACCAAGGATTCCAGTACAACGCTGAAGTTGTCCATATATTTAATCTCGATTATGTCATGGTGGGCGGCTTAAAAGGACTGGGTCCTTGGTGGGCGGAATGTTAAAGTTATAATATTTCACAGATTTTATAGTTAAGGTTTACCTCATGTCTCAATAGATGGCGTTGGCCGATTTAAATTCGCGCTATGGTTTGATACCACGTGTAGTGTAAGTGAATTCGGAAATATTAAATAAATGTCTTCGTTCTGAGTACGTGGTGTAGTTTTATTGAAATAAAATACTCCCGACTCGTCGATTAAAAGGGCGAAAGAGATCTTCGATGATCAGTCATAAACCATAAACCAAAACAATGCATTTAAATTCATTGATTTACGTGACACGAGGATAAATAAGAAATAGGTACCAATAGGTATAAATATTAAGTACAGTCACGTTCTAGAGTACCTTACACAAACATCAAACGTCAATACTTAGCTCAATATTTTAAATGTTGGAGTTACGAAACGTCGAGTTATGAAATGCAATAAATTGTGCAGTACCTAGTTCAACATGGCGTCGGTAGCTGAAATGTTGACTGTTGACGTTATTACTGAGCAGAGTGTAGGTACACTCTGCCTAACCCTTTTAATAGGGTAGGGTAAGGTATTTTTAATTTCTTCCTATAGATACCTATAGTAAACATAAAAAATATCTGTAGCAAGTTCTATGTCGTTTCTCTGTGTTTTTTACTTTGTGCAAGCACATAAATAATAATAAGAATCGCTTTATTGTCAGGTAACTCAGGCTCATAATATAAAATACATAAATAATATGACTAATAAAATAACATAATACATTTATATTAAATAACATAATATATTGTTTTTTTTTTTGGTTTTGCTTATGCTGTCCCATTGCTGGGCAAAAATAAACTATAACATAATAAAAATAATGTTAAACTAAACGTAATTATATGAACTAATAATAAAATACAAAACTGTGGAGGTCGAGGCTTTTAAAACGCTAAGACCTCCACAATCGCGAGATATGCAGCATGCCACCATCCGGTAAAATCAATCCGACACATTATTTCCGGGTGTACTCGTCTAGCTAACGAAGAGTCCTTGCATAGATACAATACAACCTTGTAGCCAGGATTATCCATCAGCAACTTGCCCTGAAATACAGCCATCGCTATCGGCAACAGCTATCACAGCAGCTATCGGAACTGCCAGTTCTCGAAAATGGAAATATCACATTGTACTGGGATTGATCCATCATCACTGACAGGACTATTGTTGCCCATAAGCCTGATATAGTGCGTCGCGCGCGCCGCTCTACATGATTATTGACAAACCGGTCCCGCATTACGGGAACCTCGTGAAAGCCGAGAAAGATAAACAAATCAAGTATCTTGACTTGGCCCGCGAGGTTGTCGACATGTGGGATGTGGACTCAGCGATCATTGTGCCGATAGTTGTATCAGCCAATGGCTTAATTGCCAAGAGCCTCGACCAACACCTAAGGAGGCTCTCGTTGGGCAGCTGGATTAAGGGCTTGATTCAGAAAGCGGTACTTCTGGACACGGCTCGCATTGTTAGGAGGTTCCTCTCTCTGGAGCCCTGACCACCAGGTAGCTTGGACCCGTTCGCGATACCGGTGGGTTACATTTATTATATTTTTAAATGTTTTTATAATTATCATATTCAAATATTTAAAAATATAATTTATACGTCTGGAATAAAATAAATGAAAAAAAAAAATTAAATTATAATTTCTTAAGTCATTGGGGGTCGGTAAAACCCGACAAGAATCAATCCCAAAAGATATTGACATCGATGCAATTAATAATCATTTTACTGCTTCGTCCGACTTTGATAGGACAATTAAATTGAATACATTGAATTATATTTCTTCTCTTCCGACTCCCAGTTATTCTCCATTTGTTTTTGGTCAATTCTCCGCATGTGATGTTAAGAAGAGCATACTATCGATTACTTCCAATGCAGTAGGAAGTGACTGTAGGGCAAAACTTGGGTAATCGGTGATAGTTTTGTTTTTTACTTGTAAAATTCGATTCAACAACATTGATCAGACTATTTTTTAAATTTACTGTGATATAGTAGACAAAATAAGTTTTGCTAACTTATATCTAAAAATGTGGCAAATACTATAATGATTGAAAAATGTACATTTATCAAGTCAGTAGTAACTTGGTAATAAAACACAATTATCTATCACCGAATAGCTGCATATCACGAACTAGCCAAGTTTTGCCCTATCAGCCGTAATATGTTAGTCCCTGTGCTGGATGTAATCCTGCCCGTTATTTGTCACATCCTTAATTTTTCTGCATCGAGTGGTGTCTTTCCATGTTCATGGAAAGATGCTCAAATAATTCCACTACCTAAAAAATCCAATCCAGCATCCTTTTCTGAATACCGCCCAATATCCGTCTTACCATTCCTATCCAAAGTTCTTGAGCGGTTAATCCACAATCAAATAAGCACTTTCCTCTCCAAAAATAATCTCCTCAACCCCTTCCAGTCTGGCTTCCGTCCTGGTCATAGTACCACCACAGCGCTTCTGAATATTACGGACGATATAAGGACAGCCATGGAAAACGGTAATTTAACGGTCTTAGCTTTGCTAGATTTTAGTAATGCTTTTAATACTGTTGATTTCGATGTTTTGCTTGGCATTCAATGCTCTCTTAATATATCTCCATCGGTAATCGACTGGTTTCGAAGTTACCTGTTCGGTCGGCAGCAACGTATTTGCATCGGAGAGACCTTGTCTTCCTGGAGTAATACTTCTGCCGGTGTACCACAGGGTGGCGTGCTATCCCCTTTACTTTTCGCAGTTTTTATTAACTCAATCTCCAACGAACTAATTTCTTCCTACCATCTTTATGCAGATGATTTACAAATTTACTCTCGAGCTCCTCTTGGAAATCTGTCAGAGGCTATCTTAACAATTAATCGAGATCTGGCCCATATATGCGACTGGAGCAAGAGGTATGGACTTAGGGTCAACCCCATAAAGACGCAGGTTGTGGTGGTGGGCAGTTCTAGAACGGTCTCAAGAATCGACTGGACGACTCTTCCCCAAGTTTCTTTTGACAATTCAGTTATTCCCTTCAGCGAGAAAGTAAAAGACTTGGGGATATTCATTGACAAGAACTTCTCTTGGACTGCCCAGCTACAGGAGGTTAGCCGCAAGCTTTTTGCTTCCGCTGCATCTTTGAAGAGACTGCGTAATTTTCTGCCGACTGCCACCAAGATTGCGCTTGCACAATCGCTTCTTCTACCCATCCTTGATTATGCTGATGCCAGCTATTTAGACCTTACTCAAGACCAACTCGATAAACTTGAGCGGCTTCAAAATTTTTGTATAAAGTTCATATACGGTTTGCGCAAATATGACCATGTTTCCGAATTTCGCGTGAAGCTCAAGTGGTTACCAATTCGCCTCCGCCGGAATGCTCATATTCTTTCCCTTTTGTATAATGTGCTCTTTTCTCCTTTCACCCCTCTCTATCTCAAGAAACGCTTCCAGTTCCTTTGCGACTCCCACACGAAATCCTTAAGGTCATCAGATAACTTGAAGCTTAAAATGCCTATGCATTCCACAACTTTTCTTGACAAATCCTTTACTGTCCAGGCCGCTCGTTTGTGGAATGCATTACCAGTTCCAATAAAGCGCGCGCAATCGCTGCCTGTGTTTAAACGACTCGTGAAGGAACATTACTTGTCGTTGTGATTTTGTTCTCGTTGCTGGCTGACAGTCTTCTTTTGTTTTCGTCTCTTATATATTTAGTATGTATGTATCTATGTATATATTATATGGCATATTTATCTACTATTTAGCATATGTATGTATCTGTGTATCTATTATAGTATACTGTACTTATATACTTTTTATTTGCACCAAGAACAACCCCATTTAATGTCCATAAAATCACTGTCCATTCCAAGGTTGCCTGGAAGAGATCGCAGTATGCGATAAGGCCGCCAATTGTATATTTTGTAGTTTAATATGTATCTTTAAGTAATGTGTAATCTGGTGTACAATAAAGTATATATAAATAAATAAATAAATGACAAAATAAATAAAATGCAAGCATAAAATAGAACATGGTTAGTCGATGTTATTTCACTATCAGGTATGTATTTAGCCTCCACCGGCGGACGTGACTGTACGCACGAATAGTAGCTATCTACATGCGTAACATTTTTATAGCATTCATAATTGAAATTCCAACGAGTCAAAAGATGGTGTTCATCTTTGATTTACGAGTGAAATAAAACATGAATTTTCCCGGAAAGTTATTTTATTGACTCTAATTTGTTGATCACATACATTTCGCTCAGCGAAAGAATTGACGAGGTTAGCTCAATCGGCACATAGGCTAAGTGATTGGTTTCTACAATGCGGTCAGCAGGTTCCATTCCCGCATGTAAAAAAAAGTTTTTTTGTGACCTTTTTTGAGACTGGGTCTGACTGACACATAAGAGTTTAGTTTTTCTATGATGATGTGTTTATATCCACCACAGAAAAACAAATTTAATATTATCTGAACCTAGGTCAAGGTTTTTCTACGAAACATGATTCATACCTTATTAATTCTAAGTACTTAGTGAGAAAACCAGCTCAGTTAAGGCTCCTGCGAACAGGCGCGACGCGCGACGCGAAACAAAGGCACCGCTCGTCGCGCGACACGCGATGCATTTGTGTCGCGTCTGTTTGAGGAGCCTTTACGGTTTATTGAGCCCCAGGATACACTGTATTCCCGTCGGCCCGTAGACGATTGGCTCTGTTTTAAGAAAGTAACGTTGAAATTCTAACATTATTTCGATATAAGCAAAACTGACCCCAACATAGTTGAGAAAAGGCAGATTGGGCTATCGCCTGAATACCAGTATTTTACATGGAGCGACTGCCTATCTGACCTCCACTACCCAGTAACTGGGTAACACGATACCCCTTGCTATGACTGGTTGTCCGACTTTCGAGCATTTAACTACTATTAGACTAAGATTAGGATGGAAGTATGGACCACGCCAAATTACGCACATACCAACGACACCCCCGGGGATAAATTAGTGATGCTCAATTCATAACTGTATAAATCGTCGCTCGAGTAGGCGGGTCTCGAGTTAATGTCGCATCATGTTGCGTGTCACCTCCCTATCGGTAAGGTTATCTGCTAAATGTCAAATAGGTACCTACATACGTTTACTTTTAACAAGATCAGTAAATAAGTCAACTGTTTTCGCAATTTATAGCCGTTGTTTTGAAGTTTTGAATGATTTACAATGTACTGAGTGTACTCAGGTTTGTTTGATTAAACTAATCTAGGCTAAGTTCTATAGAAGTGTTCAGAACAATTACTGCGAAATCATTATGAACTCTTTTCCTATAAACAAAAACGAATCGTTTTTCTTACCAATGATAGAATTTTGTTTTGCCAAACTGGGCACATTAATAGATTCGTAAGATAATTTTACCCGTGTTAGTTACTTCCATATGGGAGGGTCTACTATGTAAAGTTATGAGGTCTTTGCTTCATTATTGGTAAAGATACAAGAGTATTTATAGGAATCGGCCATCATAACTCGCGCGTACTTGGTCACAGTTCTAACCTAACCTATTTGGTGGAGTGCTCTAATAGCTATATAACTAGATCGTGCTCGTATCAGAGTTATGTATTGGGTTGTTGCATAATTTCTTCCCACTTCTAAATTTCCTTAATATTTCTAGTTGTCTCGGAAATTTTCTAGAATAAATCTAGTACATAGTAGAATGTTCTCGTATCTTTCACATAGAGTATACAGTGTGAGTCTTTATAATGTGCACATATCGAAATGAGGGAATCTATGCTTAATTTTATCGACGGAAAAAATGTTAAAAAAAATCTAAATATTTATTTATATTTTTTATGGATTTTTAAAAAAAAATTGTTTGCTTTTGTGACCCCAGTGTATACAAAACTGTGTAACTTTTAAACTAAACGATTTATCACGATGAAACAAACTCTATAATGTTTGGAAGTAATTAGGTGTCGTCATAAAATAAAAATTATGGAAAAAAAATAGCCACATTTAAAAATAAACATTTTTGTTTGGCAAAAATCTGATTTTTATTCATTAATTTTTACAAAAATTGTAAAATTTCTCAATAACATGCCCCCATCACCTTCTTTTTTTATAACTTTAAGTTATTCTTCATTGTATTAGGAACCTAACGGTAAAAATTGCATGTTTTTAACTCAACCCCAACATTTTTTATCAACTGTCAAAGAAAGGCCCAACGCATAGCTATTGTTTAGCAGGTAGATAAACTTTCTTTTGAATGTGCGCAGGTCGGGGAGGTAGGGCCAGCCAAAGGAACTTGAATTATGACAGATGTCAGACTGGCAGTCGCTCCGAATTATTCGCCGCTGCTACATGTGTTTCGGTACTTTCGTTCGCTGGACTTTCATAACTTTCGTTCGCTGCTACATGATGCCGCGTTTAAGTGAATTTTCCCCGGCACACATCGCCGACATACATTTTTATTATGGAGTGGGACAAGGAAGTGCCAGAGCTGCGCGCGCGGCTTACATAGCTGCGTATCCTAACAGGCAACCAGTGCCATCTGCCCGAAACTTCCAGGAAGTTCACAGAAGGTTGTCGATCACTGGACTTGGATCAAGTAGAGATCGTCGCGAGCCACCTCAAGTAATTATTGATGCGGCTACTGAACAAGCAGTATTAAGTGATTTGTTTGCTGATCCATCCATAAGTACTAGACGACTGGCTCTTCGTCACGGAATATCCCAAAAATCAGTGTGGCGTATTTTAAAGAAAGAAGGATTGCATCCTTATCACTATCAAAGGGTGCAACATCTACATGAAGACGTAGACTGGCGTCCAAGGTGTGTGATGTCCACATGGATTCAAAGAAAAACCAGAGCAAACCCAAACTTTCCAAGAAAAATACTATGGATGGACGAAGCGACATTCACTAGAGACGGTATTACTAACTGTCGAAATTTACACAGATGGTGCCGCGCAGGTGAAAACCCGAAACTGAAACGGTCATCTACTTTCCAAGTAAGATTTTCGATAAATGTTTGGGCTGGTCTTATCGATAACATGTTGATTGGACCAGTCATATTGCCGAGAACGTTGACTGGTGAAAGATTTTTAAGTCTATTGAGAGATGATATGCCTCAGTTATTGGAAGATGTCCCACTGGCTGTGCGTCAAAGGATGTTTCTTCAGATGGACGGATGTCCTGCCCATTACGCTACAAATGTAAGAAGATTTTTAAACGAAAATTATCATGACAAATGGATCGGCCGGCAAGGACCTGTAGGGTGGCCTGCGCGTTCACCCGATTTGACGCCCCTTGATTATTTTCTATGGGGGACCATGAAGCAACGCGTCTACAGTACCCCCATCAACAGTGAGGCCGATTTGCGTGACCGCATAATAAACTGTGCGAATGATATTCGCAATGATCCCGAAATGATAAGGAGAGCGACACACCAAATTCTAATTCGCGCGGCTTTGTGTTTACAACAACGAGGTGGACATTTTGAGAACCTGATGCATTAAATTTTGTATTTAATAATAAATGGGTTTCAATTGAACTCTTTTGCATTAATTATCATCCCAAACAAACCACCCTTATGAGAACAATACGATTCCGCGTTCGGAGTGCCATCTTTGAAACGACCCGCGCGCATTCACAACAAAGTTAACAAAAAAAAGTTTATCTACCTGCTAAACAATGTGCGTAGCTATGCGTTGGGCCTTTCTTTGACATTTGATAAAAAATGTTGGGGTTGAGTTAAAAACATGCAATTTTTACCGTTAGGTTCCTAATACAATGAAGAATAACTTAAAGTTATAAAAAAAGAAGGTGATGGGGGCATGTTATTGAGAAATTTTACAATTTTTGTAAAAATTAATGAAAAAAAATCAGATTTTTGCCAAAAAAAAATGTTTATATTTGATTATGGCTATTTTTTTTCCATAATTTTTATTTTATGACGACACCTAATTACTTCCAAACATTATGGAGTTTGTTTCATCGTGATAAATCGTTTAGTTTAAAAGTTACACAGTTTTGTATACACTGGGGTCACAAAAGCAAACAATTTTTTTTAAAAATCCATAAAAAATATTAATAAATATTTAGATTTTTTTTAACATTTTTTCCGTCGATAAAATTAAGCATAGATTCCCTCATTTCGATATGTGCACATTATAAAGACTCACACTGTATAAACGCGAGCTCGTTACTTGAATTTAGTTTAAATTGACAAAATGGATCAACAACATCTTCGAGCGATTTACTTATACGAACACAAATTGGGAACTAGTTCGAGGGAAAGGGCAAATAAGATCAACACCGTTTTTGGCCCAAACACTACTACTAATCGCACAGTACGAAATTGGTTTCAACGCTTTAATGAAGGAGACGTCTAAAGAGATGTTCCTCGTACTGCTCGACCCGTCACGCTTGACGAAGATGCGTAGCGGCGCGAGCTTGAGTTGCACGCGGATTCCAGTAACAGGGATTTAGAGAAAACTCCAAAATGTCACTACAGTACTGTAGATCGCCATCTGCAGGCAATGGGCTACCGTAAACTTTTGTCAAGATGGCCGCCCCATGCTCTGACCGATGCTCAACGTGCAACACGTGTTCACGGAAGGTTTATGTGTATACATAATTAAGAAATCTCAATGTTTTCTCAAGTCTTAAAAACCGTGAGAAGCAGGGGCGGGTCGTTGACCAAGACATAGAACCTACTGGACGTGACTTCTGGGTTCAGTCCCAGACCAAGCAAAAAATTTTATTTATTTTCTTCTTACATCTACCATTACAGGATAACCCAATGCGGTAAATGCGCCTATCCTAATTATTGCGTTCTTTCATCAGGAACTTGTAAATAACAGCTCCAAGGCTGGATTGGTGCCCAGTTGTTGGCAATAGACTCGCCCCCTTATATGGGATTTTGGTTAAGATGTGGGCGAAGTGGGTACTAAAATAAAAAGATAAAAATCTTTTATTTCGGACCCCTATGTGTAGTCCATGTGGTTAGCATACACACGACTCAGAAACTAGTGTCAGTACTTACATCCACCAGAAAAACCACACTATAAGTACCTATAGCAACTTTGCCTACCCCTTAGGGGTCTTCAGGCGCGATGTTATGTGATGTGATGTGAACACAGTTCCTAGAACGCTGCATATGAACCGCTTACTTATTTGCGTCCGTTTATTTTTTGAGTTTACCTTCCATTTATACCTTGGTTTAATCCTGCGAAGGCACAAAAGTCTTAGCGCTGACGCCCGAGAACGAGTTGGCGAGCAGCAGGCAGCGAGTGCGCGCCGGCGATGAGCGATTACTCGCTGGCGTATGTATAAAGGGTGTGTCTCACAGCGAGTGTTCTGCCCGCCAAGCGAGCGTCGCTGAGCGAGTACTCTTTTTGATAGCTCTTGTCGCTGTGACAAACGAGCACTCACTCAGCACTGTGAGCAGTAGGCGATCGACTATGTATTAATATTATGTAGGTATCTATTTTACTTACACGGGACCTATAATCTTTTGCACCTTTCTCTTGAGCGAGAAAATCATTGATCGTCGCTTCCTCGTTGGCAGTGGGACCCGTGTCTAAGGTATGCTAGTAAGCCAAGATATAAGGTCGAACGTTAAACTTAATCGCTAGATACCGTTAACCACAGCTGGTGGGACTTGTGGGTATCGTGGGTGGACAGCGGATTAAGCTAACGCTTTCTATTTTAGCAGAGAGTTAAAGCTAATGTTTGATATATATTGCTTTATATTACGTTGGAACCATTGCTTTAGGTACCTAGCTTGTAAAATTTTGCACTGCGGGGTAAATGGCTTTTCATATACAGAGATAAGGCTCCTACAAACAGGCGCGTCACGCGACGCCACACAAAGGCACCGCGTGTCGCGTGACTAGCGGTGCCTTTGTGTCGCGCGCGATTCGTGTCGCATGTCGCGCCTGTTTGCAGGAGCCTTTAAGGAACGAGCTTTGCTCCGACACTGCTTAGGTACTGCGTGTTAGTGGTTTCAGACCAATAAAATACTCGATATTTTTTTGATGTTTTCTTTCACTCTAATTCAATAGTGTCCAAATAAAACATAACACATTTTATTTTGGCAACAGAGGTATTGCATCCACATTTCGCCAGCTATGTTAAAGTCCCATGTACCTAACAGAAGGAGAACCAATAGTTCGCCAGCTATGTTAAAGTCCCATGCACCTAACAGAAGGAGAACCAATAGTTCGCCAGCTATGTTAAAGTCCCATGCACCTAACAGAAGGAGAACCAATAGTTCGCCAGCTATGTTAAAGTCCCATGCACCTAACAGAAGGAGAACCAATAGTTCGCCAGCTATGTTAAAGTCCCATGTACCTAACAGAAGGAGAACCAATAGTTCCAACACGGTGCATTTTGATATGAAATAAATGAATTCTGCGTTAATCCAGATCTAAAATTGGGGATGCTGCTGAGATTCCAAATGAAATTACACCCACAGCATTGACTTGCTAGATAATTAGGTATGTAAAGATAAACCATTGGTGGAAGACTCCACATTTTTGCGTATTCATTATACTATTTTGGATACTTTACACAACAAATGACAAGGATAATGTAGCTGACAGGAAGACAATATATTTTCTGTGGTTTTAGATATAACTCAAACTCAAAGCATTTCTTTCAGATAAACCAATTACAGGCACTTTTGAATTGTCAAAGAGTCGGTCAGTTAGTCAGAAAGTTGAAGCTAGTTGCCCATTCCAAAGCGTAGATCTCTACGGAGAAGAACGGGCAAGAAACTCCACGGACACTCTTTTAAATCAAAATATTGTTACAAAATATTGGTTATATAATTCATGTTGAAATTATGTATGTGAGAATAATGTAGAAAGACGTGCACGTTAAAAGCGTCCGCAACAAAAAGATAAGAGTCAAAAACGATTCAAAAATTAAAATAAGCCGTGGCAGCTAAGAGATGACCAGTCCCTACTGACGGCGCCCGTTCACGAACATGACGCATGGAAGACTCTATATATGTATATTGGTTATAAGATTACACACAATTAATATAATTTTCGAACTAAAATAACTGTCATCAACCTTTCTGTTAATAAGGAAATGATAAAACCCACTCATTTGAGAAGTAATCCTACAGTGTTAGGGGTCTGTAGTTGGAAGCAGCTGCCACTCGCAGTACGGTGAAGCGGTTCGGTTATTTCGAACTTATTTGTGTCGCGGCGGCGCAGTAGGTAAGGCCTCACCTCTCTTGGACGAGGTTGTGGGTTCAAATCCGGGCAAGTACTAATGTGACTTTTTCAATTCATAATTATGTACTATCTAAGTTTATCGTGGATATCATTGATATCGGTGAAGTAGTACTTCGTAAATTGGCTAGCTAAACTGCGCAGACGCGATGGTTACCGATATCTAAACACGATAAAATAAAAAAATAAATTGTGTTTTTTTTTTCACAATTCAACGTCCGCTGTAAGTGTTGTTCCTTGAAGTATGGGTTGAGAAAAACTGTTTTCTATTGTTTTATCATGTCTAGATATCGATACTCATGACGAAGAAAAAAAAAAGAATATTCTAAGAAGAAAACGACGAGACTGTCTGTGAAGTTTACACAAAAAGAAGAGAAAATTTTTAAACAGATATTTCAAGTGATTACAACAGCTACAACCCCGATCTCTTCAAAATGAGAGTGAACAGGCTTCTTCTGGGTAAGCTCGCTCCATCGTCGACTTTGTCTCTGTCATCTCTGACCTCGACTAGAGTCAAGAGCAAACCTATCTTAAATAAAAAAAATAAAAAAAAAGCTGCGGTTGATGACCTCACAAAAAAATCATCAATTTATTTTTTGTTTTATCATGTTTAGATACCCATCGCGTCTGCGGAGTTTAGCTAGCCAATTTAAAATAACCCTGTAGTTAATATAAGTCTGAAATCGCCAACCCGTCTTGAGCTCGCGTGGTGATCAATGCTCGTGCCTTCTCTGTATGAGAAGAGGCCTTTGTCCTGCAGTGGGACAGTAACAAGCTGGTATTATTATATTTCATAATCAAATAAATTGAAATTATCACAATAATATGACGTTTTAAATAATCGGAGACTAGTTAATAATGGATAAATAAGCAACTTGCAATGATTTCTTATGCAACCGGCTAATAACTCATAACAGCTAGTTTTCAACGATCAGGTTAGATAATGTTAGCAGGTTTTTAAATAACTTCCAAATGTCAAATATAAATGACTAAATTATTATGAACTTTAATTTCAAAGCTCAGGATTATGAAAACCTAACAACAGTCAGCGATTTGTTGTTGGGGAGTATGTTTTAGACTGTCACCTGCCTAGAGCACAGAGTCCGTAGTTTCGGCCGAAGTTACGGGCGTTTCCTACTCCGTATCACTTACGGACATAAGATTAGTTCGGTTTCTCAACTAAGAATGGATGACAACACGATTTTACAGTTGTCTCTACGCCTCAGAAAGTCTGGTTGTCCGTCTGTAACCACGTTGCACACACCTGATACGACAACTTTGTTCTCAAACAGACCGTTTACACACTCAATCCTTCTTAGCCGCTTGTTGGCACCTGATCGGAAGGTGCGTAAGCTCCTCCACGATCCCATGAATGGCCGTATTGTGGCAACGTGCAGAGATTGCGCGCGCAACTCACTCTACAAGCAACTGGTTTCAACATAGAGCAACTTGTAGGTATGTAGAGTCGACTGTAGGCAGAGATAACGACGGGGAGAGATGGAAAGAAAATAGAAAATTATATAAGTAAGTAAAAATAATAAGTAGTGTCTTTAACTAATGTAATCAAATGCTAAATAAATAAATATTCTATGTAAACTAAAAGAGCACTTAATAAGAAAGGTGAATAAGAAAGAAATAATTTGGTCATATTACATTAGTTATTTATATGTGCAGGAAACTATTAAATTATAATACATAACATAACATCACGCCTTATTTCTCCGAAGGGTTGTGCAGAGTCAAATTATAATATTATACAGTAAATCTCATGTCTGTTTTTAAGCAGACATGAGATAACATGAGCCAAGGAAATTACAATTGAGACTGCGCCAATTTACCTGGTAGCCATTTTATGCAACTGTCGAACAAAGAAAATTATAGTTCGACTATACGAATAATTTAAGTTGGTAGTCAATTTACTTAACAATAAATTTCCCTGGCTTTACATGAAAATCTTATTTATTTATCTTTTTATATCAAAACTTCTGTCTTACAAATACTTAAAGTACATAGAATCTATGTAGGTAAATTATTATTGTATGTAGGTTAAGAGCCGATTATATTTATTATGAATTATTAATAAGGTATTTGTAATTGTAAATATTTTTCCCTATTGTAATACCCGTTATCTACATGCGTTAGCTCAATGGGTTTATTAAGTGGGTTAATAATGTCGATTTATTGCAAACAAAATTAAGAACATTTTTTATGTAATTAGTGACCCGCCAAAACATACATATTTCTTTATTATATTATGTAAGATTAATATTAATGTATTATACATATAACCCTTCCGGAATAAATTATCTATTTAAATGATGGTGAAAACCGCACCAAAATCTATTGCGTAGTTTAAAAAAAAAACTCGGTCGCACAGACAGACACGACAAGCGACTTTAATTTATAATATGATGTTAATGTAGGTATAGATCAGTGTCTACTTCCAAGCCGTCTGAGAACTATGTCCCCTCTGATCTGTATACTACATTCTATGTCTTGACACCACGCGTAGCCGAAGCCGCCGTAAGAGGCAGTACCCGCAGTAGGCACAAACCATCCAGCCAGCACACACGCGTCACTCTCTCGCTCTGCACTCCCGCGAACTTTACAAACTTTACAACAAAACTCTTTTTTACAAAAACAAAAAATATTTTTTATATTTCGAAGATTATAGTGAAGAAGTGCCTTTATAGTGATAGTTCTGAAAGTGATGTGATACAAAATGAATGGTGTTATCGTCAATACTGATGTCTCTAAAGATGCTGGACTTATTGAAAGGTAAGTTTGTTGATTATTAATTAAAATATGCCAATTAGTGGAGCATTATATAAGTGCATGGTGTTATCCATACCTACTGAAATAGTCTTAACGGTTTTAAACATAAAACAATACACTTTTATCGAAATCGAAATTTCTTTTACGCAACGACAGGTTTCGCGGGCTAATGTTTATACAACTGTAAAATGAATGAGATTTCTTTCGCAAGAACTTTTTGTGAGAATAAATCACAAGTTAAAATGGATAGATATAAGTTAAGTTTAGCTCCAAATGTTAGTTTCAGTATATCGAGCCTTTTCAGGAAGAACATCATAAGCGACAATTTGCACTTTTTACAGGAAATGGTTTTTTCTTTCGAAATTAACGATGTTTTTCATTTACGATGATAATTTCTTACAACAATAAAGTCGTGTAAATTTGAAGTAAAATATAAGGGTAATCGCGACAAGATATAAAACTGTCTAAATATGAGGTTACGAAGAAAAAATAGTTTGATTGTTTGTGATTTTTGGCGCTTACGATGTTTTTCCTGAAAAGGCTCGATATATAAGTATATATGTATATACAGTATGGAATTTTAACCACACCTGGAGGGAAAGTACTCTATATACTGGAGATAGCAAATTTTAAAGGAAACATTCCTTTATTTTTAAAAAGAAACAAATCTGCATTCAAAAATTTTTGAAAATTTGCTTGCCACACTCGGGAATCGAACCGGCTAAAATCCGAAAAAATAACACCCTGTACTTTTATGGCATCAATTGATAGGGTCAATCATAAGGATCAAATCTTTCTAACAAACATGATAAATTAAATGTTAGTATATCACAAAAATAAAAACAAACGAAATCAATTTGACACATGGAGCGCGATCCAGTGTCTATGGAAAGGACCGTTTAACCGGTCCGCTATTGCTTTCAGAATGCTGTTGGAGCTTGCTCGGATACGGTGCAATATGGAGGCCGCTCTCTTTCTCATGATGGCATGAAAGCCATCAATCTGAGCGTCCATAAACATGCCAGACGCACTACAGTATCTCGGCGTCCCCAACAACATCCTAAAAGCGTTATTAGATTCAATCGAAAATTTAAAAGTTTTATAAAATAGGTCTAAAAATCAATCGGAAGAAAATATAATTAATTCCTAACCTACGAATATTAGTAGGTAATTTCTAAAAAGTTGCTTCAACTTCTTAGAAATTACCTAAATAGTACGTGAGGTGCACACCTCACGTACTATTTAGCTGTGCCCGACAGAGTCAGTGGCGGGGCAAGACCTAAATTTGATGTGGGCAAGATATATTTTGCGAGGCCCCATGATGGATGACGCAAGAGGACGGATTTTGTTAACAGAAAAAATTATTTGATACTCAAATTTTTATTCATAAAAATGCAAACTTCTTCAATGTAATTATTTTACAATATTAAGTAGGTATACCTCAACTAACAGTAATTTGGACCAACATTTACGTATAGCCTTCGCTCCTCCCATCTATGGAAGCATCCACAACTTTTAGAAAAAGTAGACCAAATTATTAGAAACACTTCTATTCTAAATGTGGCCCTGGACGACTGAGCGTGGCAGCAAGCCACACTTCCCATTCGCCTGGGTGGTCTCGGCGTCCGCAAAATTACAAGTATAAGTTTACCGGCCTTCCTCTCTTCGGTCCACGGTACCGACAAATTAACCAGGAAAATGTTATCTTCCTCACTGGTCGATTTTGAGGTACCGTGTTTGACCGATGCATTGAACGCATGGAAGATGGCTTGTCCCAATACGGATTTACCTGACAACCCAGCCTCCCAGAAACGGTGGGACGTGCCGCTCTGGAGTATTATACGAAATACCCTAGTAAATACGTCATTTAATACTGCTGAGCGTGCCCGTCTGCTGGCTGTGGGAGAATGGGAGTCAGGCTTGTGACTTCAAGCGCTTCCGTCATCCACCATAGGCACTATGATGGATGACTCATCGTTTCGGCTCGCTACGTGTCTCCGCTTAGGCGCACCTTGTGTTGCTCCGCATCGGTGTCACTGCGGTGAAGCTGTCGACAACCTCGCACACCATGGCCTGTCCTGCTGCAGGAGTGCAGGCCGCATAGCACGACACGCCAGCATTAACGATATTATTCGTCGAGCTCTTGTCACCGCCGGCGTACCAGCGATATTAGAACCAAACGGCTTGGTACGTGACGATGGGAAGAGACCAGACGGCATGACGTTGTTGCCTTGGAAGGTGGGTAGACCTCTGGTGTGTGACGCAACCTGTGTCGACACCCTTGCGCCATCTCATGTTCCAAGCACGGCGTGCTGTGCTGGCGCCGCTGCTGCGGCTGCTGAGACCCTTAAGCGGCGCAAATACTGTAACCTTATCGGTAACTACAGTTTTGAGCCGTTTGGGGTCGAAACGGTCATGGGGCCCGAGTGCGCGTCTCCTTTTTAAGGAAATTTCTCGCCGACTGGTCGACACTTCACGTGACCAGAGGGCTGGCTCGTTCTTTGACCAGAGAATTAGCATTGCCATTCAACGTGGCAATGCTGCCAGTCTTCTGGGCACGTTTCCGGATGACAGCGATGCGGACGAGTACTTCGACGCCTAAGTTTCCTTTTGTTTTGTATATTTATTTGTATAGTTAGTTAGTTCGTTAGTTAGTGGAAAAAGATATTTTAAGTTTTTTAACATATAATTGTAATTGATATTTAAAAATAGAATTTATATCATGCACTAACAGTAAAGTAAACAATTAAAGAAACAGAAATTTACTGCTTCACCTTACTGAACTCCCTAATAACTGTGATATAATCTAGATTAGATGCTATATTTACCTCGTAAGATAGAACTGCCAACGCTGAAAGTTTTTCCTGACCCATTGTACTTCTAAATAATTTTTTATTAGCGCTTTACGCTTTGAACTATATCATGACGCTGAGAATCCGTTATGGGAAACTTCCACAGTGCCGGATCCGAACACACAAATGCTTGTTTGACTGCACACTGGTATCGCTGTTAACTGGTGTGGATAGGCTGGAGTTTGATTCTACCTGTATTTATGACTTTAGCTTGGTACTCACTGCGTCTGGAGTGCTTTCAAAAGTTGACGGAGTCTCGGAATCGGAAGTGTCTATATCTTTTGTGGAAGTCGAAGCAATTGATTCAGATGATTCTGAAGGAGTTTTTTTTGAGAAATTTCGTCATACTTGAACTTCAAATCTGATTTGCTACAGCTTGTTCAGCTTTTTCGTTTTGCTGAACCAGATTTTCATTTTCTCCCGTCATCTCTATCTCTACTGGGGCCTGGGCCTGACATGTTAAGTAAGCCTGAAATATTATAATCTGTAAATAATATTTTAAAAAATATTAGGTAGTTTGCGTACGTACATATAACAAATCGAAGGCATGATATAAACAAGTTCTAAAAACTACAAAATTTATCAATATTTTCTTACCTTGCTTTTAATAAATAAATGGGTAGGACGTGTTGTTCTTTAAAAACACACTTTTCACACTCAACAGTTATAATACAGTTCTTTATTTATTTCAAATTTTTCAAACAATGAAACGCAACACTTATTCTCACATCGAAATCTGTTGGAAATACTTTAAAATATTAGTTACATGCGTCGTCGCATGATTGCATGACTGCATGTGTTTAGAAGCGCGAACATAGACGGAGCAAACAGAATGGAAAATCTTCAGCGGGCGAAGCGAGGATTCCCCGCGTCATTCACCACCCGCAACGCAACGTCAGCAAATGTTGCCAGACTAGATATTTAAAAAACGAATGTGGTAGGATAGTGTTGCCAGACACTTGCTAGCCGGTTTTTTTATTATTTATTGCTTGATGAGTAATTATATCTATATTTGCTTTCGCGGGCCTTCGAGGCGCGAGGCCCCTTAGACCGCGAGGCCGTAGGCGGTGGCCCACATCGCCCACGCCTTACGCCGCCTCTGGACAGAGTCCACAATAATCACATATAATTATAAGTTACCTCCTAAATTATGGAATGCAAATAAACTTTTGAATAATATGTTAGAACATTCCTAAATTGCAGATTATCTTTAAGCTCTAAGTAAAACTTTTACGAAGAAACAACGCAGGAATCCTTCACCTGATATTCATCAAATCATCTCTAACTGGTATATTAACTGGTATACTAATGCTGATTGACGTAGTTATACCACTAGAAAGTCAAAGTCAAGTCATTTATTTCAAATAGGCACATACCTCAATGGCAGTTTTGAACGTCACAATATACAAGAAAATAGAAATTGATTCTAACTAGTTCCCCTTTCCAAAAGATAGTTTCTTATGGATTCGTATGGTCCAAATAAATGAAACTGAAAACAGCTGATCTTAGTCGTCATAGCCCAATCTGTCCTTCACTAAAAGGTTTCTGTTAAATAGACAAATTTTGAGTAAATGTCACCCTTTAGTCATATAATTAAATTGCTATAGTATTTTTTTTTAAATCATAATAATGATGTTGGAAAATGAACAGTCCCAATAGTGGTAACAACGACTGGTATTATCCCGAAACAATTAGTTAACCGTTTAAATGCAATCAATCTTTCCAAATACACATATGTTACACTATAGAATATAAATCAGCTAGGTATATTAAACACATTTCGTATAGTACGGACATTCCTACAGTTAGACTTGGACAATAATTTCAATGCAGCACAAAACACCAAATCTATCTACCAAAACTTGAAATCTCACCTTGGTGTTACACCCGCGAGATTTAAAAATACCAGGTTCTAAAAGTTTTAAAATAAAATAATAATAAAATGAGCCTCTATTAACACAGTAAGTTCCCAAATTATAAATGTTGAAAATTCAAATTAATTCTAAATAAGTTTCCGAACTGACTTCACCAATGCTCTAAAACAAGTTTCAAGATTTAAAAAAATTAAAAGTCGCGAAAATTATTATCCTCAATATCAAACTGTTGAGGTCACCATCATATTGAGACTTTAAACGCGAACTAATAAATAACTGGTTTATTTGTAAAAAAAATGCATTCAATTAAATAATGCTGTGCCTATTTAATTAAGTTTTTTAAAAGCTAGTTCTACAAACACAATTAGGTGAATTTAGGTGACTATTGTTTCACCTTTTGGAAAACAAGCTTAACGACACGACAGAGGGAGATACTACTTATATAATACAAACCCTACTTCGCTTGTAAAATTAACTATCATAAAAAATATGAAAAACGTACATCTATCAGACTTCGTTAAAGATGTGTTTGTTTATGTATCATCTATGTACTTAGCTAGTCTGAAACGAACTAATAACTAACACTAATGCTTCATGTACACGGAACAAGTTTCTGGAACGTTCAAGAACAACAAGCAAAACATAATTTGCTAAAACAAACGCATATGTTATTAATTCCGTATTTATTCAAAATTTAGGTACTATCGAGGTATCCTTGAAAATCTTGAGAGAGTCAGTTCTTACAGAGAACTATCTACGAAATGCATCCCTAAAGCTTCACCCACCACCCAAGCACCACTCTTATTGCGTAACACACTATCAATCAGAATCTGAATCATTTTGAAGCAAATTGCTAATCCATTGCTTCTCAAGTTTGAAAAATTTGTCTGCTCACAACGTAAATAGTGCAATGAATGTTATTGAACTGTCAAAATGAAACCGATTCCTACTGTAAGTATGTTTCGCAATTGCCCCGCAGGTGTTTCCTCATTGCAACTTGAACATACTTTGTTTTTATAAAAAAAAATGGCGTCGCACGACGACAGTGCTCGAGTTAGCCAAGAATGTATGTTAATCTGCATTAGTTTGGTTTTAAAAAACACAATTCATTTTACAATAATGTTGTGGTGCACCTCGTCAGGAGACCAGCCTAGGTTGTAGTCGCGCCGTCTAGTCGTGTTACGAAATTACTGGAATCACCAAACAGGTCGGACAAGGGTCAGTTCCCCACCAAACGGAAAAAGTATAAAATTCGACGCAGACATCACGCTTCACAAACGCTTGATGTTTGCGTCGAATTTTATACTTAAAGTCAATATCGATACAGTTACTTATTCAGTGAAATTTAAAAAGTGCTCGAGCATCCGCGAGGATTTTTCTGTTTGGTGGAGACTGACCCTTAGAGTGACGCTGGCTGATTACTGTCACTCTAGCCCAGCGTCACACCGATGGTCTTCTATGACAGACAACGATGTCAGACGAACTGCTTTATTTTTCTGTTTGGTGGAGACTGACCCTTAGAGTGACGCTGGCTGATTACTGTCACTCTAGCCCAGCGTCACACCGATGGTCTTCTATGACAGACAACGATGTCAGACGAACTGCTTTATTTTTCTGTTTGGTGGAGACTGACCCTTAGAGTGACGCTGGCTGATTACTGTCACTCTAGCCCAGCGTCACACCGATGGTCTTCTATGACAGACAACGATGTCAGACGAACTGCTGTATTCCGGCGCAATCACACAACCCATGATCGTAAAGGCTACTTATCCTGTGTTATTCTTATTGCAAGCAAGATTGAAAAGGAGGTCTAAAGTTGAGCATTCACCAAGATACTATCTGGCCATTCTGTCAGAGAATTATCCTATATCAACATATCATGGCTCTGAAGACACTGTACATTATAAGATCCCAAAACTGTTACATCTGTAGTAAACAGAACAGTTTCATCTTGCCAAAACAAAACAGTCACAAGCCCAAAACTTTGCTTGCCACTATAACAGCTTCTATTGTAAAGAGAGTAGATGATATTTTAGTTTAAAAGAGTATTCATGGAGTTTCTTGCCCGTTCTTCTCCATAGAAACCTACTACGCTTTGACATGGGCACCCAACTTCATCTTTCTGACTGACCGACTCCTTGACAATTGAAAAGTGTGATTCGTTTATTTGAAATAAATGCTTTGATTTTGAGTTTGATAGTCTTAACATCACGGTCTGCACACAGCCTTATATTAAAAAAAAAAACTAATTAAAACAAATATAAATTAAAGGTTTTTTCAACCACATTTCAATTTCCAGTTAAACTCGTATTGAATATATTACCTACTTGATCAACTTGTAGTTATACCTAAATACATTAAGTTAATTATCTACATAATGTATAAAATAAACAAGCCATGTTAATGAGACATCGGGTGTTTCCGTGAGCAATCGGCTCATTGTCGCGTAATGTTGCATATCATCAACAATATTGCTTATCAATACATAGGGTACTTACATTATCATTACATAAAAATATTTATGTCTTTTGTTGTAATTAACAAGAATGGTAATTGAGTTTTTGTTACTACAATAGTGCACACGGTCTTCAATCAATCAATCAATCTTTATTCGTGAACACAGGTATTAAAATAAAGGTCTTATGCCTGTCTTACACAAGGATTTTTAGGAGAGAACCTGATTTACAAGATTGTAACTAATTAACTTTATTTGGACAGTTCCTCTTTAGCTTAGCTGAGACATCTTTTGTACACTAAGTCAGCTTTGTGAAGAGAGAATAAATGATAAATAAATAAAAAATAAAAAAAACTTATAAGCTAAATAATGTGCACGTAAGTATAATGCAACAAGTGAGGTTCGAACTTTAGACTTCTCGCTTGCCTCTCCGACTCTTTAGCCATTGGACCGTTGCCATTTATGATAAATGGGTACTCCAACCTACAACGGGACACCAACCCGCACTGGGCCCGCGTGGTGGATTGCGGCCCACTCCCTCTCGCAGAGAGGCCTGTGTCCCAGCAGTGGGAATATAATAGGTTGATTATGCTTTGCAAAAGGGCTATACATTTCCATAAGACTGAATATGGAGGACAAAATATTCCTGCCAACCTTAGGGAATACAGGTGATTATTTAAAAACAAAAACAAATCAAAAAGTTAAATTATAATCAGCCGACAATGTCCTACGGGGTGTCGTACAGGTGAGGCCTTTTACTGTACGTTGTTGGACAGGACGGCCTTGAATTCAGTGGCAATTTTTCAGGGGGTGAATGTACTCACGAATTCGAACAACTTTTACTAAGGCACCAATGTTGAAATAGCGAAAAAAGAGCGTCGATCTGATAATAAAATTTTACGAGGCTATTGCATTTTTATATGAAACAGCAGATTTGATTGTAGACACTTCAGAATTGGTAGATACATATCGTAAAAGTTGTTTATATATTTTATGAGTCCTTTCACTCCTCGAAAGGTTGCCAATAAATTCAAAGTCAGTCTGCATGTGTTTGAAATAAAATACTTTCCTACAGTTTCGTCTAGTTACGTGGGTTTCCTAGAATAAAATAATGCAATAAGGATAGGTTAAACCAGGATGCTGAGAAAAGTAGAGACCCAGTGGTAACGGCCCCGACTTACAGGCAGGCGCTTTATTTTGTCTAAGTAATTTCATCGCCACTGCTCTCAAATCGGTGAAGGAAAACATGTGAGGAAACCAGCATGTCCTAGAAACAAAAATTCGAAGACATGTGACATCTACCACCCCGCACTGGGCCGTGTGGTGGATTACAGCCCACTTCCTCTTAAAGAGCGGAAGCCTGAGTCCCAGCAGTGGGAACATTAGAGGCTGATTATTCTAACCCAGGACACATAGCTATTAAACAAGATTGTAAAAATAAAGAATTTTAATCAAGTTGATCTTTAACTAAATGTCTTTTAAAAGCCAGTCTAACACACCTGCACTATAGATACCTAGATAGAGACCTTATTCATAAGATATTTTTGACACATTAATGTCATATTAATAAAGAAACGAAAAAAGATAATTTGAATAAGGTAACCTTTGTCAAATACAACGTGAAACCTAGTCATTAAATTATTTATAAGCTGTTATATAATAATAATCCTAGCTTGTTACTGTCCCTCTGCAGAACAAAGTCCTTTTCTCATACAGAGAAGGCATAAGCATTGATCACCACGCTTGCTCAAAACGGGTTGGTGATTTCAGACTTATTTTAAATATAAGTCCTCACAATGTTTTTCCCGATGCCAGTGGTGTCCAAGATAAACTTGGAGAGAAGAAATAATCTGTTAGGTTATATTTTTATGATCGTCGGGAATCTGAACTAAACTAATATTTTAGAGAGGTACAATTGTTTGTAAGAGATACTCTCTGGAGTACTGATCCGATTACAAAAATTATTTATTTGATAGAAAGCTACACTATTGCCGAGTGCCGTAATATCCATAGATATAAGATATTTCTATGGATATTACGTTTTATGGTATAGGTAGTTGACTTTCACGCGAACAGCAGTCACGGGCAGAAGCTAGTCTATACTAATATTAAAAAGCGGTAAAATTTGTTCGTTTGTAAGTTTGTGTGTCGGGGTAATCTCTGGAACTACCAGTCGGATTTGAAAAATTCTTCTTGCATTTGATAGCCAAATTCTTAAGGAAGGCTATAGGCTAGTTCACATCACGCTATGACTCTTAGGAGCCGAGCAAATGACAAAAAGTCAGAAAGAACGCTAAGCGAAAACGAAGTACTAGCGCGAGTGGGCGATGCGATGTGACGGGGAAGAAATTTCACGCGGTCAAAGTCGCGGGCAGAAGCTAGTCTAATGTAAATTGAAAAGAGGGAAACTGGATTTATTTTAGGGTATGCTGAAATACATACATATATATTGTATGTCTCCATTGTGGCGCTGGCATATCTGTACGATATCCTGTAGGCATAGACCATGAAACAACAACAAAAATACTTAAACACCGTGCTCATATGTTTTGTGCTAGTTTTGATTATTAAAGGCTCCCGCAGACAGGCGCTACGTGATTCTGGTAGAACAGTTTCCATGAATATTTTATAGAAATTATTCTACTTGAGTCGCGTCGCGCTGTCGCGTCGTACCTGTCTGCGGGAGCCTTAATGTGTGGAATATATCAATGGATCGTCAGATTCTACTGGAACTTAATGATAAAACATGAAGCTACCAAAAATCAACCACTTTAAAACCTAAAATATAGAAAACAAAAGAAAAAAGTAATAACTGACATTAACACATAACTGTCGTATAGATACACGCTTACAAACTTACGCTCGGTTTCTGAATTGAGAGTTTGGTATTGAACGCATACAACCCGGATCTCTTCAAAGTGAGGGTGAACAGGCTTCTTCTGGGTAAGCTCGCTCCATCGTCGACTTTGTCTTGTGGCGGCATATCTACATCGCCACAATGGAACGCATCACACTGATGTCACGCAAAATCCTGCATCGCGCAATCAGAGTTTACCGCGCGACTAGCATATATACAACATCCCGACATCAACCGTCGGGCAGTAGCCCACCAGACACAACACCCGTCTGGTCGGAGGATCCTCCCTTTTCTATGGAGGATGAGTGAACTTTACACCCTGTTCCTCATCCCTCTATAGTCTCTGTCATCTCTGACCTAGACTAGAGTCAAGAGCAAACCTATCTCAAAAAAAAATAGAGAGAGCTTACCAAACTCTACTTTAGAATTATTGAAGGTGATTCTTTCAATGTGGGCGAAATTTAAAACATCTTACATTTTTTGCAAAGAAATTTAATTATTCGCGGGCTTTTACCTTAAATAGCACTAGAGTTTGTTTTGTTCCCAACTTCAAGTTCTCAATTCAGAATCCGGGTGTTAGTTTTCAATAAAAGTACGTAAAGCTTTTTGTGTGACACTTTTTACATCACAACAAGTGACAATAATATAATCTACATTAAAGCACCACAAAAACAACAGTAATCACATCTGAAGCAACGTTTTTATAAACTTATTATCAAGAGTTCAAAGATCTTCAATTATTTTCAAGAGCTCTACGTTACAAATTACTGTTATTACGTTATCATGATTAGCCTTATAAAAACTTAGCTCAAAAACTTTATCGCCCACGCTGATTGGTCGATTGTATGTCGGTTTAAAAAAAAATCTAACCGTCGATCACTTAACGACCGTTAATGTTTAAAATTGCGAGCTTGTCCAATAATTTTTTACAGGGTGAGTTGAGATAGGACTGCAGGTTATAAACGAAAATAATTGTAGAACAACCAGTGTGAGTCGGCCCCGCACACTAAAGGTTCCGTACCACCTTAACAAACTATAGTTTCCTTTGTTTTATTATAATTGCCTTAGGCAGGTACCCTTTTAATTTAAAGAACCTTAGAATGTCACGAGCTCAGTGGTTGAGTTGAAACAGTTTTTTTTTTTTTTGCTAGATTGTAACAACGCCGATGCAGTTCGATTAAATCTCAACACAAATACAACAACAAATAACAAGACACGTGCTGAAGACCATACAACTTCCACCGACAAGTTTTCAATCCAGACTTTAAAACGATCTCACAAAGTTCAACAAGTCTTAAACTGTCTCAACACTTTACGACACCGACGTTTAAAAGTTTCAGTATTTTTAGAACTTATTGATTGAAATAACGTTAGTTTAAGTACAGTATTTTACCTCACGAAGCGACGCGCGATTTCCTTGTAGTTACCTAGTATACAAACACGCTGTGAATGTGTGTGTAAGCACAGGAGCTCTCGGTACCGTTCGAGAAAATGGCGAAGACGGAAATGTGTTTATGTGTGTGTTATATGCTGACGCTACTCGTCTTCACGTCATTCACAGTGTGGTTGTACACTTGGTTACCACATCTAAAGAGCGCGTCGCTTTGTAAGATAAAAATACTTATCTCTATGTAAGATTTGTTTGAAGTATGGACTGCTGCGATGGGTTAGTGTTCTGGGTTCGCGTACCAGGTCAGTCAGTTTTATGGAAAAAACAACGCCGTCATAATTATTTAAAAATAAATAAAATAGGATAAATAAAATATTCCAAGTTGTGCCCTTTGATTAACTTTTAGATCGGTAAACAATGTCATATTTTAATCAGACGACATTATTAAAACTTTGTTTAAACAAATTACTTTGTATGTAGGTTACACATAAGTTAATGAAGTAACTCAGTGAATATCAAATTAGGCAATTAATAAAATGACTAAAATGTGACGCTCATTTTAGTTATATTGCACAATTTGACGCACACAGCCGACTTGCACACTTGCACACTTGCACACTTGCACATTGCTTACATTCTATACAAGTCTAGTTGCAGAGTATTTTAGCTAACTATTTGAGATACATATGTTACGGTCCTGCCGTTACATAATAATTGTATTAGCAATAAGTACCAAGACGGAGAGTTGTTAGTTTTAAATTGTTTAGTTTTAATAAAAATTGTTGACTACATTATCGCATTAGGTGGTAAAACCTGTAAAGATAATTGTATGGTGGAAAATAAATAAATAAATATTTAAATTAATAATCAATCATCATCATTTACCTACTCTTACCAGATGATAAGCGATGCTGTGGTCGACGATGGTGCACGGTTGTTTGGAACTAACCTACCTATTCTGTCTAGATTTGAAGCCTAAAAAAAATCACCAAATCTTTTTTTTATCATATTTAGATATCGATACCCATTTAACCTTTTTTAACCACGAGTTTCGCTAGTTAGGTTAATTTGACCCTGTATATGCCTCCTTTAAAATAAAGCAAGCATGAGGAATCCATTGATTTATAGCTACTAACACTTTTAAGCCTCTTACCAACCAAACATTGATTCTGTAAACTTCCACCGGACGTTGACCCCTACGGCCCTGAATTCAGAAAGGTACGATTCCACTACCACATCAATGTTTAATACAGATCAGGAAATACACAAAAATAAATATGAAGTTAATTGATATTTAAATACAAATGCAATTTAGTCGTCGTTAACAAGAACAACGCAATAACCACGTTATATGGCAATTAACTTAAGGATTTTGAAGTTTACGGAAAATCTTATTGCGTTCACGAAAATTGTTTAAATAATGTATTTAGTAGGAAGAGCGCTTTGTGAAGGAGAACGTCCGTGGAAGTACTAGCCAATATCCATCTTCCGGCCTTTCCCTAGCTATGTTTGGGTCAGCTGCCAGTCTAATCGGATGCAGCTGAATACCAGTATTTTACATGGAGCGACGGCCTAACTGATATTCACAACCCAGTTACCCCAATGACTGGTTACCAGACTTTTGAGACACTGACTACCCGTAACGACTGTCAAAGATCGATGAATGACAGCGGGAAGAACAGCTTAACGTGCTTTCCGAGACACGGAGGGGTCTTGAAATATAATGGATGGTCACCCATCCACGAACCAACCACGACAAGCTTAGCTTAACCTTCGATCGACCCGTGCGACTGTTATTATTTAGCCACGAGCCCCTGGAAGAGCCATATGCCTACATATTTCTATCACCAAGCAGCATTTTGAAGGGTCTGGGTACCGGACTTCCAGTGTAATTACAGCCATATTTTTTTTCCTTTATTAATAAGAACTAATAAGCTCTTAATAATTTATTACAATCTAGACTAATAAGAAATTTAACTGTAACTTATTATTTTACGTGAAAGATTACGTTATAACTAAGAACAGTGTCCATGTACACTTTTACACAATTCCGTAGCACTTTCTGAGGGTCTGATAGTGTTACATGTATAGCAAATCATTGTTACTATTTTCACTATTTTTACTCTACACCAACTCAAATGGTTTAGTTCTCTTAGCCCACGCACTGTGTCCGTGTTGTCTAGCAGCTGAATTGCCTCGACACTCACATGTCGGTGGAGTCTGTGTTCGTGGGCTTCAGCCAATTTTTGGATGATTGTGGTGACGAGTTCCATTTCTAGGTCACGGTGGACGTCGTCATTCCTAATGTACCATGGTGCATTTACAGCATCCCTGATTACTTTATTTTGGAATTGCTGAATTATTTTAACGTTGGTTCGTTTAGTACAGCCCCAAAGTTGGATGCCATACGTCCAAATTGGCATAAGAATATGCTTGTATAATAATAATTGTTTTATGTATTGTTAGGCAGGATTTCCTTCCGAGTAACTAGTACATACTTTTATTACCGCCACATGACACATTTCTTGCTGGCACAGGAGCGTGGGGGGTTGGCGCAAACGTAGATAGCCCTATGCGCAGCAGTGCGTCAAGTCAGGCTGTGCGTGATGATGATAATGATACATTGCAGCTTTGTGGCGGCATCTACATCGGCACATGTGAACTACGCATCACACTGACGTCACGCTAAATCCTGCATCGCGCAAGCAGAACTTACCGCGCGACTAGTATATATACAACGTCCCGACATCAATTGTCGCGTCCGACCCTTGCTCGAGCCAGCCCGCGCAGCTGAGCCCGTAATTCTAAATTTGCCCCCAAATAATCCGATCCAGCATGTCCCATTGCTGTCCTCTCCCAGCGACGCCCTAAGCCGAGGTCCGTACCCCACAGGGGGTGCCCTTAGCGTGTAGTCGCTTAGTTTTTAGTCTTAGTTTTAAGCCTGGCTGGAGGCCTTAATTTATTGAGGCATCCACAGGAAAGCCCGGTTAAGCAGTCGACAACCTCCTATAGGTTGAACTGCGAGATGCCATTCCCCAAAAACAAAATCAATTGTCGCGTGTAATCCGATCCAGCTTGTCCCTAGCGGTCCTCTCCCAGCGACGCCCTAAGCCGAGGTCCGTACCCCACAGAGGGTGCCCTTAGCAAGTAGTCGCTTAGTTTTAGTTTTGTGCCCTGGCTGGAGGCCTTAATTTATTGAGGCATCCACAAAAAAGCCCGGTTAAGCAGTCGACAACCTCCTATAGGTTGAACTGCGAGATGCGATTCCCCAAAAACAAAAACGAACTCAACCGTCGCGCAGTAGTCCACCAGACACAACACCCGTCTGGTCGGAGGATCCTCCCTTTTCTATGGAGGATGAGTGAACTTGACACCCGTTCCTCATACCTCTATACTATCCTCTATAGCTTTGTCTCCGGGAAGGCAACGCATCTGCAATTTCTCTGGTCATCTCTGGAAACATTATCATGTAAGCACTCACCTGTATACACCATTCTATGCAAATAAACATTTTCATTCTATTCAATTCTAAGACGCTGGTTTCGTGGCCGCAGCCTAAATCTCCATAGGCGGCGTGACGACTTATTTTTATACGTATTTATAAAAATCTCTGTGTAAAATGTAATTTGTAATGGCATATCGTTAGCTGCGCAATGCCAGCTTGTGTGGCAACAGACAGACTTGCGTAATGTGCCATAAGTAGCTTTGTGGCACATTGCGTTAGCACTTATGATGGCACAAATATTTAAAAAATATTGGATATTTGCTGAAGATTACCAAACATTGAGAAATAACTAATAGCTAGGTGTCACATTGGACTGATGGAAATCTGATTTTACTTTTTGTCTCAAGAAAATGTTGACCCACACTAATTAATTGTAGGTGTTTTAGAACTCGGTGTAAGGGTAAAAATGTAGAATACTTGTATTCAACTGCATCCGGTTTGACTAGAAGCCGACCCCAACAAAGTTGGGAAAAGGCTCGGCAGAGGATGATACTTGGTGTAAGACCCCCAGCGTAGAAACTTTTCGTCGGTTATTAAAAAAAATTGAGCCGTCGCGGGACGCCGAGCAGACGTGAAACATCGAAACTATTTTGTATAGAAAATATGCATGAAGATGAAATAAATATGGAATAATCAAAAATTAAATATTAAGATATATTCAAAAAATATATTTATTTGAAAATACATATTAATTAATACCAAAATTGGAAATTAAACAACAGAGGAATGATCGCCGAGCCGAGTGGGAAGAGACGCAGAGTTCCGAGTGCGTTGCGACACCAACAGCCGGTCTGATCCGCCGCATTAGATGTTTCACATCAAAAAAATCTTCTGTTTCATACAAAAGTGTACAATACATAAGTACCTTCACGGTCAAAATGTATGGAACAGCAGATTTTTTTAAATATCCTTCTAAAAATTTGAACGGGTCTAGAATTCTAGAATCACGTACTTACCGACTTCATGACAACAGTTTGCGCGTCGCTGTCCCTTACAGCGTGTATAGAAACACATACTCGACCTAACCTAACATGTCGAGTTAGTGTGACGTCAGTGCCATCAGCTCCAAACGGCTGCCAAACTGAGCGTGTACCAGATTCCTTATAAGTGTCGAAGTATTTAGAACTATCCGAGTTACACACTTCACTAAGTGTTAATTACTATCTTAATTACAATTACTACCTAGTTTTTTTTGTGAATTGTTTTACTATGTTTTATTTAATACATGTGCATTGTGGATGGAATTAAAAAATAATAAAAATGAGCTACATGTTTTGCCAGTTAAAGCGTACAAAAATTCAGGAATTATGGTTACCATGCATGCTTATGCCTAACTACATTATTAATACAACATATAAACAAGAGTTTAAAAAAGAACCTATATAGCTAAACACAAAAAGAACAAAAAAATAACAATTAGTAACTAGGAGAAATGTCGTAATAATGTCCCTATATTTACTTAATATTTCGCTCATTTCGGAACTCTAATAAGCTGTAGTAGCATTTGGCTATAAGATTTTTTTTAATGCAACTTAAACAGCCTTGTGGGCAGCTGTTTCAGAGGTATTGGGAGCGTATTATAAATTTTTGAGGCCAAACAGAATATGCTTTTATGCATCAAAGCCATGCTGGACCTTACTATACATACTACGAATGCTAACATCTGATTGTTTGTTAAATAACGTAAGATTACTTTTAACGAAATTAGCGGCTTCATTTAAAAACAAAGAGGAAAGACTTAATATTTTATGCTTAATGAAATATGGTTTATAGCTATCGGTCGTCTTTAGACCAAACATGGCCTTATTGCAACTTTTTTAGGATATAAAAATGGTTTCTTTATAGGTCGAGTTTGCCCAGAATTTTGCGCCATATCTTATTATTGAGCCAACTATGCCATGATAAGCCGTAAGAAGTGCAATCTATACTTACAATGGCTGCTAGTTTATATAGTGCGTAAGCCGAAGAACTAATTTTCTTATACTGGTGATTTTTTTTACCGTCTCGAAATTTTTACAGGCTGATGAACATGAACAACTTTTACTATGGGACCAACTATGAGATCACGAAAAAAAATCAGCTGTTTCATACATTTTGGTCAAGTAGGTTTGAACTTTTCTATTAAACAGTAGATTTTTTTTCGTGATTTCAGAGTTGGTCCCGTAGTGAAAGTTGTTCATATTCATGGGTAGAACACCGTGTAAAAATTTCGAGACGGTAAAAAAAATCATCCAGTATAATTCTTCTGTATGCGCTTTCCAATTAAGATTTTTATCAACTGTTACCCCCAGAAGTTTTGTTGAGTCTACTTTGTCTAGTACCTACTGTCCCTTGATAGTTGACTTAGATGGTGATAATTGAAGTTTTCCAATATTAACAAATACCATCACCAATCCGTGTGACAAACATAGTGTTTATGGCACGACATTACGCTGATATGCCCAAATGCAGGGAGTTTCATACGGTTTACATAAATGAAGCTCATGCCCGCACCTATCAGTACCTATAATAAAATTAGGCTCATGGTTTGTTAGTCTATTTTCTGGCTTCATCACACAATGAACTTCCACACAAACCCATCACACACATGATGATGACGTATTCTCCCGCATATTTGTCTGAAGTATGAATTTCAGCCGAGCAAGATAATCTACTCGGCACATTAAAATACAACAGTACAACAATATCCTGTTTCTTACGACCTATTTTAAAGCCAAACGCTGTAACAACTCGACCAAATTGAGACACACACATTCCTATTCCACTTTCAACTACATAATAGTGTTATTCAAATCGGTCGCCTAATACCAGCCGATAACCTTTCGATAAACCAATGACTTAATATGGAATGATGACGTTGGGATGTTATTTTTATATTGACAATGTGACTGTCTATATCTATAGGTAATATGAATTAAATATTTATAAACCTATTCATATTATGAATTAAATATTTATAAACCTATTCATATTATGAATTAAATATTTATAAACCTATTCATATTATGAATTAAAGTCGCTTTTCGTGTATATTTTATAACATTGTTCTTCTAAACCCCGCAACGGATTTTGATGCGATTTCCACCAAAATTTAGACAATTTATTCCGGAAAGTTTATGTGTTAAAGGGGGAAGGGCTGGTACCCCGCAAAATTTTCTTACGAATTTTGCAATTTGTAGCTCAGTGTTTGGGTGTATGTTGATTAAAGTATGATTCGCGACCGTAACAAATATGTTTTTAAAGAATTATAATCATTAGAATCAGTAATACGTTATAAGTTAGTACAATCCTCAAATGTCAAGATTTCATGAAATAGTAATGACTATTTCTTAGAATTACTTGGTCTTAGAGAGTTGTTTTGATGACTTTAATGATTATAATTGTGTAAATACATATTTGTTACGGTCGCGAATCATACTTTAATCAAAATACAACCCAATACTGACCTGCAAATTGCAAAAAAACGTAATAAAAATTAAATTTCGCGCTACCCTGGCGCTTTCGCCTACATTAACATTAAACACACGTGAAATAAAAAACCTTAATGTTTTGTAAGTCGTAAAAACCATACGAAGCAGGGGCGAGTCACTAGTCATTATAATAAGTGAGATGGAAATATTCATACCTCTACTATCTAGTGATTATTCTGGCGTGGGATTTATAGTACAGATTTTATAAATACCTGATTCGTATGATTTATAGGCGAACCCTTTGTTTACACCTACGCAGTCATCTGAGTTAGAATGGGTCATAGCTTGGTGTAAACAATAGATACAGCTGTAAAAGGATCATTTGGCCCATGCCCAAAATCGGAACTAACGCCGCCATTTTTGTTTTTTCAAAACGTTTCACAAATGCTCACCAACACAGCCTCCCTGCTAAAGTCATTCGAGTGCCAAAAAAGACATGTAGCATATACAGGATGGCAGGAACATCAACGCGCATACTTTAACCACGTATTCAGTACATGATTAACTGTACCTAGAAAATTTTTCATTGGTGATAAAAAAAAAAATCTACTGTTTCATAGAAATGTGTAAAAATATCAAAAATGTCAAAATGTATGGAACAGCAATTTTTTTTTTAATAACCTACGAAAAATTTAAACGCAGGGGGTTCAGAATTATGTACTGAATCCATCGTAATAGGTCGCACGTCGATGACCATACCCATTTTTTTTTAATTTCTAATTTTTTTGGGTGGAGGGTATAAATAGGGTCCAGGTATAAATTAAATGTAACTGAGTTGTCAGTACTGCTTGTGTAGCAGCCGCTCCACCCTCCAATATAAATACTAACATGTAGCCACGTCACCGCCTGAAGCTGCAGGCACACTAGCCATGCTAATTGGCTTCGCTTCAGTGGCTCGGACAACGTTTATTACTCAAAGGGCTAGGCAGGGGAGTAGGTACTGTGTTCTTTTACATCTCGATATAATTAAAATTATTTGACAATAAACTAATGTTATACATAAACGTTGTTATGTGTAACTTTTTAATCGTTTTTGGTTTATATCGCGGACGCTTTTAACGTGCACGTCTTTCTACATTGTTCTCACATATTTATATAATTTCAACATGAATGATGTAACCAATATTTTGTAAAAATATTTTGATTTAAAAAGAGTGTCGTGGAGTTTCTTGCCCGTTCTTTTCCACAGGAACGTACTACGTTTTGGAATGGGCTTCATCTTTCTGACTGACTGACCCCTTGACAATTCAAAAGTGCCTGTAATTGTTTTTTTTTTTTAATAAATACTTTAAGTTTGAGTATTTGCATAAAATTTAATCACAGCCTAAGGATGAGTTACTTTTTCACGTGCGTTCAACGGTCTTAAACTATAATAATTGTGTAGCGGTCAAAAATCCGTACAGCACGTATATTATGTAACTGTTCCTAAATTACCCTGGGCTGCTAAAATGTACGGTTTCCTAACTGCATATGAGTATCTATAAAAATAAATAAAATTGAAGTGTCTGTTTGTAATGTCAAAATAACAGATAGTATACGGTACTTATAACAAAACAAAACCATTAAAAAAATTTTTGTCTGTATGTTTGTTCCGGCTGATCTCCGAAACAGCTGGACCAATTTTGACTGAACTGGCAGATAGCTGATGTTATAAGGAGTAGCTTAGGCTACTTTTATTTTAGAAAAATAATTAGCACTCCGCGTAAAACAAATGAAAACCCATGAAATTATGAACAAAATCCGATTCAAATAGGGAAGTTGTTTTCCGCCATCCACGCGAACGAAGTCGCGGGCACAGCTAGTAGTAAAATGGAATTACTGGTCGGTGGCGGTAGTCTGCTTCTCTTGGGAAATATTTCCACGAATATCAATGAATTATTGACTGTCGTAGCTATTAGATAAAGTTGGTTAACGCTGATGAGCTGAGTGGATTTCAACTTTCGGTCTCGATTATTACAAATACCTAGTTATGCAAAAGGAGTATGTAAGGATCGTAGCAGGTGGCGTTCTGTAGTTTGTGCCTACCCCCGTGGGAAGAAGGCGTGAGTTTATGTATGTATGTGTTGGAGCTGTGACCCCGTCCCTTTGTAATGTGCTCAGGATAGAGTGTGGAGATAAAGAATACTTGTTCTTTCGATGGTATTTGCTTCTAAACGATAGAATTCAACAAAGTTACAAGAAAATGAAACGTGACGTGACGTAATGTATGTATGTATGTATGTAAATATATACATATTATGTAGTAATGCTATTTATGAAATATTATAATTTTATCATTTAACAGCTAATCTAAACCTAAAGTAAGGACTCCAGAGCCACATTTCGAAGCACACACACACACACATTCACACATTTCACATTTCCAGCCACTTTAGAAGGCGATTCTTTTCCACAACACTCATTACGAAGGACGGAAGAGACAGCTTATTACTGTCACCGCCATCCGCCGGCGAGGTGAGCTCCCCGCTATGTGTTGTTGCTTCATTATTACTGTCACCGCCGTCCGCCGGCGAGGTGAGCTCCCCGCTATGTGTTGTTGCTTCATTATTACTGTCACCGCCGTCCGCCGGCGAGGTGAGCTCCCCGCTATGTGTTGTTGCTTCATTATTACTGTCACCGCCGTCCGCCGGCGAGGTGAGCTCCCCGCTATGTGTTGTTGCTTCATTATTACTGTCACCGCCGTCCGCCGGCGAGGTGAGCTCCCCGCTATGTGTTGTTGCTTCATTATTACTGTCACCGCCGTCCGCCGGCGAGGTGAGCTCCCCGCTATGTGTTGTTGCTTCATTATTACTGTCACCGCCGTCCGCCGGCGAGGTGAGCTCCCCGGTATGTGTTGTTGCTTCATTATTACTGTCACCGCCGTCCGCCGGCGAGGTGAGCTCCCCGCTATGTGTTGTTGCTTCATTATTACTGTCACCGCCGTCCGCCGGCGAGGTGAGCTCCCCGCTATGTGTTGTTGCTTCATTATTACTGTCACCGCCGTCCGCCGGCGAGGTGAGCTCCCCGGTATGTGTTGTTGCTTCATTATTACTGTCACCGCCGTCCGCCGGCGAGGTGAGCTCCCCGCTATGTGTTGTTGCTTCATTATTACTGTCACCGCCGTCCGCCGGCGAGGTGAGCTCCCCGCTATGTGTTGTTGCTTCATTATTACTGTCACCGCCGTCCGCCGGCGAGGTGAGCTCCCCGCTATGTGTTGTTGCTTCATTATTACTGTCACCGCCGTCCGCCGGCGAGGTGAGCTCCCCGGTATGTGTTGTTGCTTCATTATTACTGTCACCGCCGTCCGCCGGCGAGGTGAGCTCCCCGCTATGTGTTGTTGCTTCATTATTACTGTCACCGCCATCCGCCGGCGAGGTGAGCTCCCCGCTATGTGTTGTTGCTTCATTATTACTGTCACCGCCGTCCGCCGGCGAGGTGAGCTCCCCGCTATGTGTTGTTGCTTCATTATTACTGTCACCGCCGTCCGCCGGCGAGGTGAGCTCCCCGGTATGTGTTGTTGCTTCATTATTACTGTCACCGCCATCCGCCGGCGAGGTGAGCTCCCCGCTATGTGTTGTTGCTTCATTATTACTGTCACCGCCGTCCGCCGGCGAGGTGAGCTCCCCGCTATGTGTTGTTGCTTCATTATTACTGTCACCGCCGTCCGCCGGCGAGGTGAGCTCCCCGGTATGTGTTGTTGCTTCATTATTACTGTCACCGCCATCCGCCGGCGAGGTGAGCTCCCCGCTATGTGTTGTTGCTTCATTATTACTGTCACCGCCGTCCGCCGGCGAGGTGAGCTCCCCGCTATGTGTTGTTGCTTCATTATTACTGTCACCGCCGTCCGCCGGCGAGGTGAGCTCCCCGCTATGTGTTGTTGCTTCATTATTACTGTCACCGCCATCCGCCGGCGAGGTGAGCTCCCCGCTATGTGTTGTTGCTTCATTATTACTGTCACCGCCATCCGCCGGCGAGGTGAGCTCCCCGCTATGTGTTGTTGCTTCATTATTACTGTCACCGCCATCCGCCGGCGAGGTGAGCTCCCCGCTATGTGTTGTTGCTTCATTATTACTGTCACCGCCATCCGCCGGCGAGGTGAGCTCCCCGCTATGTGTTGTTGCTTCATTATTACTGTCACCGCCATCCGCCGGCGAGGTGAGCTCCCCGCTATGTGTTGTTGCTTCATTATTACTGTCACCGCCATCCGCCGGCGAGGTGAGCTCCCCGCTATGTGTTGTTGCTTCATTATTACTGTCACCGCCATCCGCCGGCGAGGTGAGCTCCCCGCTATGTGTTGTTGCTTCATTATGACTGTCACCGCCGTCCGCCGGCGAGGTGAGCTCCCCGCTATGTGTTGTTGCTTCATTATTACTGTCACCGCCGTCCGCCGGCGAGGTGAGCTCCCCGCTATGTGTTGTTGCTTCATTATTACTGTCACCGCCGTCCGCCGGCGAGGTGAGCTCCCCGCTATGTGTTGTTGCTTCATTATTACTGTCACCGCCGTCCGCCGGCGAGGTGAGCTCCCCGGTATGTGTTGTTGCTTCATTATTACTGTCACCGCCGTCCGCCGGCGAGGTGAGCTCCCCGCTATGTGTTGTTGCTTCATTATTACTGTCACCGCCGTCCGCCGGCGAGGTGAGCTCCCCGCTATGTGTTGTTGCTTCATTATTACTGTCACCGCCGTCCGCCGGCGAGGTGAGCTCCCCGGTATGTGTTGTTGCTTCATTATTACTGTCACCGCCGTCCGCCGGCGAGGTGAGCTCCCCGCTATGTGTTGTTGCTTCATTATTACTGTCACCGCCGTCCGCCGGCGAGGTGAGCTCCCCGCTATGTGTTGTTGCTTCATTATTACTGTCACCGCCGTCCGCCGGCGAGGTGAGCTCCCCGCTATGTGTTGTTGCTTCATTATTACTGTCACCGCCGTCCGCCGGCGAGGTGAGCTCCCCGCTATGTGTTGTTGCTTCATTATTACTGTCACCGCCGTCCGCCGGCGAGGTGAGCTCCCCGGTATGTGTTGTTGCTTCATTATTACTGTCACCGCCGTCCGCCGGCGAGGTGAGCTCCCCGCTATGTGTTGTTGCTTCATTATTACTGTCACCGCCGTCCGCCGGCGAGGTGAGCTCCCCGCTATGTGTTGTTGCTTCATTATTACTGTCACCGCCGTCCGCCGGCGAGGTGAGCTCCCCGCTATGTGTTGTTGCTTCATTATTACTGTCACCGCCATCCGCCGGCGAGGTGAGCTCCCCGCTATGTGTTGTTGCTTCATTATTACTGTCACCGCCGTCCGCCGGCGAGGTGAGCTCCCCGCTATGTGTTGTTGCTTCATTATTACTGTCACCGCCGTCCGCCGGCGAGGTGAGCTCCCCGCTATGTGTTGTTGCTTCATTATTACTGTCACCGCCATCCGCCGGCGAGGTGAGCTCCCCGCTATGTGTTGTTGCTTCATTATTACTGTCACCGCCGTCCGCCGGCGAGGTGAGCTCCCCGCTATGTGTTGTTGCTTCATTATTACTGTCACCGCCGTCCGCCGGCGAGGTGAGCTCCCCGGTATGTGTTGTTGCTTCATTATGCTGCACAATAATAACTCATTTCAAGAGGCTATTAATAGCATTGATAAAAAATATGAAGATGATTTTTACCTAGAATAACATTGAGCATGTACCTCCTCATGTAGCTACCTCGTTGGTCTAGTGGTTGGAAGCGCTTCTGCTGAGCATGAGGTCTTGGGTTTGATTCCCAAGTAGAGCAAAGTGTTATAGAGTTTTGCCATCCGGAATTTCTCAGTAACATTAGCTTTGTGCCAGGTTGATGGCAATAGGCTCGTCCGCTTTACATGGGACTTAAATATAAGACATAACTGGCAAAATGTGACTATAGTGCTGTCCTATGTAGGTACACCTCTGTCTAATCCTTCTTCGGAAGCAGGCGTGATGTAGGTATGTTTTTTTGTAATAACATTGTATTCCCAAAAGGGTTAGACAGAGGTGTATTAATAATAACAGTACCTACACCCACAGAGGAGCTCGATGCTAAACGAGATGAGCTCAAGGCCCGACCACCCGCGGCCATCCAATATAATTACATCGGAGGGGTGCTGACTTGCCGTGAATGTGGACGCACTTTCACGGCAAAAATTGGTTATATCAGTCACCTGAGGGCACACCAGCGATGTCCTCAATAGGCAGATCCAAGTCGCTGTGGCCGAAGTCGGTCGGGATCATATATATGCCTACACCCACATGGCAACATTTATGTCAAATTATGTTAGGTACCTAATAGATAGAGATAAGCTTCACCAAACAGTTAAAATATAATTAATATTCTTAAATTAAACAGAACAGTGTAAAGTTCTAATGTTATAAATTCTCTATATAAACATCCAATCAGTTTGTTCCTAACAAAAACTTCTGCGAACTGATTAATTTGTAAAAGTTTACACAATTTCAAGAACTCAATTTTCTAAATAAAGTTTTCTTGCTCAATGTATGTTGTATTCTCGACAAAAAGGCCAGTTTTACACCCGTAACATGTCAGAGGAGGAACAGCATAATCAGCCTATAATGTTCCCACTGCTGGGACACAGGCCTCCTCTCTTCGAGGATCTCTCCTCACTCCTCTCTTGGTGGATGTCATGTCTTCGAATGTTTGGTTCTAGAACATGCCGGTTTCCTCACGATGTTTTGCTTCACCGTTTTGAGAGCAGTTGTGATAAAATGATTTAACAAAGTAAAGCGCCTGCCTGGGTTCGAACCCCCGATCAACAATCTCGTAAGTCGGGGCCGCTACCACTGGGCCGCCACTGCTCTCAGCCTCCTCCTGTCAGCATTAACAAAACAATATAATCACCAATCCGTTTTCCAAGCTTGGTAGTAATTATATAAATTGTAATTATAACTACCCTTTTGGCTTCATTTTTGTAGCCACGGAAAAAATAAGTATCTATTCCGTGGTTGTA
Source organism: Fissipunctia ypsillon (assembly GCA_947568875.1). Taxonomy (NCBI): domain Eukaryota; kingdom Metazoa; phylum Arthropoda; class Insecta; order Lepidoptera; family Noctuidae; genus Fissipunctia; species Fissipunctia ypsillon. The sequence continues at coordinate 20,845,201 of OX387662.1, forward strand.
GCGATCGTTGAGAGGTCCATGTTCAGTAGGTCATTATCACCATCATGTCAGCCGAAGGACGTCCACTACTGAACATGCCAGGCCCCCCAAGCATCGCCACTTCGACCGGTTCCGTGCATGTCGCACCCATCGCATCCTGTGGATTCCTGCGGTCTTCACAAGGTCCTCGGTTCAGGAGGTAGTATATTTCAATAGGCTGACCATTTATTGCGAAAATTGTTGACTTATTTTGAGCCCCAGAAGCAAAAACAAACGTTGGTTTGGCAGCCGAACTCGGTACTGTAAATGAAATTGGGTATTTTCAGAAGATAAGAAATCTTAACACCGGTTAACCCAAACCTCAATAAAGTTATAAGCCATAGATTAATATCAACAAAAGTAGGTTTATACTCCTAAATAAGCTTCATTTACTAATTCAAAGCCAGGGGCGGTGGCTCGCGTGGGGCTAAAACACAAATATTTGGCCTCCATGGTTCTCGTGTGACCAGACCAAATAAAATGGTCGTGGACCCAATTCGTGGGTTTAACACGCGAATTAGGTATTATTGTCGTTACTTATATACCTACTTGGCCGGCTATTCATATATTTTTTGTTGTTTATTTTGGTAATTGGTCGGTGTCCTTAGGGATCGATTTAACCCATCCAGTGTTGACTATAATGAGCCACATTTAACTAACTATTTTTGCGAGACTTCGAGGAAACCAACGTGGTTTTGAACCAACAATATTTTGCCGATATCTTTTACGATTTTTCCCAAAAAAAAATCTTGTTAGTTGTCACATTACTTAGATGTCTCCTTACGCAATAGGAGGATCGTGCGTGAAGCTAAACAAAGGAATGTAAAACCGGTTTGTGAGTCCAAGGCTACTGTCAAAACAAAATAGACAAGTTAGCTTAGGCTTTGTAAATACTTCGTTCGAATAATACTTAATAATAATACCTACACATAAGTACCTACTTATAGTATTGTCAAATTATGAAATCAATGAGTTACTACCGGACTATTCTCCTACAGATATGACTAGACAAACGTATCATGATTCATGATCACGACATATTTGTTTTGAAAAATATTTAGGCATGTTATTTTTCCTCATTGCAATTTTGTGTTTTTAATTTGCATAAAATTAGCGATGGTTTGGTACCGGGAATGAGGCAGGTATGATAGTTATTCTGAAGGTTTGGTACCGGGAATGAGGCAGGTATGATAGTTATTCTGAAGGTTTGGTACCGGGAATGAGGCAGGTATGATAGTTATTCTGAAGGTTTGGTACCGGGAATGAGGCAGGTATGATAGTTATTCTGAAGGTTTGGTACCGGGAATGAGGTAGGTATGATAGTTATTCTGAAGGTTTGGTACCGGGAATGATGTAGGTATGATAGTTATTCTGAAGGTTTAGTACCGGGAATGATGTAAGTATGATAGTTATTCTGAAGGTTTGGTACCGGGAATGAGGCAGGTATGATAGTTATTCTGAAGGTTTGGTACCGGGAATGAGGCAGGTATGATAGTTATTCTGAAGGTTTGGTACCGGGAATGAGGTAGGTATGATAGTTATTCTGAAGGTTTGGTACCGGGAATGAGGTAGGTATGATAGTTATTCTGAAGGTTAGGTACCGGGAATGATGTAGGTATGATAGTTATTCTGAAGGTTTGGTACCGGGAATGAGGTAGGTATGATAGTTATTCTGAAGGTTTGGTACCGGGAATGATGTAGGTATGATAGTTATTCTGAAGGTTTGGTACCGGGAATGATGTAAGTATGATAGTTATTCTGAAGGTTTAGTACCGGGAATGATGTAAGTATGATAGTTATTCTGAAGGTTTGGTACCGGGAATGATGTAAGTATGATAGTTATTCTGAAGGTTTGGTACCGGGAATGAGGTAGGTATGATAGTTATTCTAAAGGTTTGGTACCGGGAATGAGGTAGGTATGATAGTTATTCTGAAGGTTTGGTACCGGGAATGAGGTAGGTATGATAGTTATTCTGAAGGTTTGGTACCGGGAATGAGGTAGGTATGATAGTTATTCTAAAGGTTTGGTACCGGGAATGAGGTAGGTATGATAGTTATTCTGAAGGTTTGGTACCGGGAATGAGATAGGTATGATAGTTATTCTGAAGGTTTGGTACCGGGAATGATGTAAGTATGATAGTTATTCTGAAGGTTTAGTACCGGGAATGATGTAAGTATGATAGTTATTCTGAAGGTTTGGTACCGGGAATGAGGTAGGTATGATAGTTATTCTGAAGGTTTGGTACCGGGAATGAGGTAGGTATGATAGTTATTCTGAAGGTTTGGTACCGGGAATGAGGTAGGTATGATAGTTATTCTAAAGGTTTGGTACCGGGAATGAGGTAGGTATGATAGTTATTCTGAAGGTTTAGTACCGGGAATGATGTAAGTATGATAGTTATTCTGAAGGTTTGGTACCGGGAATGAGGTAGGTATGATAGTTATTCTGAAGGTTTGGTACCGGGAATGAGGTAGGTATGATAGTTATTCTAAAGGTTTGGTACCGGGAATGAGGTAGGTATGATAGTTATTCTGAAGGTTTGGTACCGGGAATGATGTAGGTATGATAGTTATTGTGAAGGTTTGGTACCGGGAATGAGGTAGGTATGATAGTTATTCTGAAGGTTTAGTACCGGGAATGATGTAAGTATGATAGTTATTCTGAAGGTTTGGTACCGGGAATGAGGTAGGTATGATAGTTATTCTGAAGGTTAGGTACCGGGAATGAGGTAGGTATGATAGTTATTCTGAAGGTTAGGTACCGGGAATGAGGTAGGTATGAAAGTTATTCTGAAGGTTAGGTACCGGGAATGAGGTAGGTATGATAGTTATTCTAAAGGTTTGGTACCGGGAATGATGTAAGTATGATAGTTATTCTGAAGGTTTAGTACCGGGAATGATGTAAGTATGATAGTTATTCTGAAGGTTTGGTACCGGGAATGATGTAAGTATGATAGTTATTCTGAAAGTTTGGTACCGGGAATGATGTAGGTATGATAGTTATTCTGAAGGTTTGGTACCGGGAATGATGTAAGTATGATAGTTATTCTGAAGGTTTGGTACCGGGAATGATGTAAGTATGATAGTTATTCTGAAGGTTTAGTACCGGGAATGATGTAAGTATGATAGTTATTCTGAAGGTTTGGTACCGGGAATGAGGTAGGTATGATAGTTATTCTGAAGGTTAGGTACCGGGAATGATGTAGGTATGATAGTTATTCTGAAGGTTTGGTACCGGGAATGATGTAAGTATGATAGTTATTCTGAAGGTTTGGTACCGGGAATGATGTAAGTATGATAGTTATTCTGAAGGTTAGGTACCGGGAATGAGGTAGGTATGATAGTTATTCTGAAGGTTAGGTACCGGGAATGAGGTAGGTATGATAGTTATTCTGAAGGTTAGGTACCGGGAATGAGGTAGGTATGATAGTTATTCTAAAGGTTTGGTACCGGGAATGAGGTAGGTATGATAGTTATTCTGAAGGTTTGGTACCGGGAATGAGGTAGGTATGATAGTTATTCTGAAGGTTTGGTACCGGGAATGATGTAGGTATGATAGTTATTGTGAAGGTTTGGTACCGGGAATGAGGTAGGTATGATAGTTATTCTGAAGGTTTAGTACCGGGAATGATGTAAGTATGATAGTTATTCTGAAGGTTTGGTACCGGGAATGAGGTAGGTATGATAGTTATTCTGAAGGTTAGGTACCGGGAATGAGGTAGGTATGATAGTTATTCTGAAGGTTAGGTACCGGGAATGAGGTAGGTATGATAGTTATTCTGAAGGTTAGGTACCGGGAATGAGGTAGGTATGATAGTTATTCTGAAGGTTTGGTACCGGGAATGATGTAAGTATGATAGTTATTCTGAAAGTTTGGTACCGGGAATGATGTAGGTATGATAGTTATTCTGAAGGTTTGGTACCGGGAATGATGTAAGTATGATAGTTATTCTGAAGGTTTGGTACCGGGAATGATGTAAGTATGATAGTTATTCTGAAGGTTTAGTACCGGGAATGATGTAAGTATGATAGTTATTCTGAAGGTTTGGTACCGGGAATGATGTAAGTATGATAGTTATTCTGAAGGTTAGGTACCGGGAATGATGTAGGTATGATAGTTATTCTGAAGGTTTAGTACCGGGAATGATGTAAGTATGATAGTTATTCTGAAGGTTTGGTACCGGGAATGAGGTAGGTATGATAGTTATTCTGAAGGTTAGGTACCGGGAATGAGGTAGGTATGATAGTTATTCTGAAGGTTTAGTACCGGGAATGATGTAAGTATGATAGTTATTCTGAAGGTTTAGTACCGGGAATGATGTAAGTATGATAGTTATTCTGAAGGTTTGGTACCGGGAATGATGTAAGTATGATAGTTATTCTGAAGGTTTGGTACCGGGAATGAGGTAGGTATGATAGTTATTCTGAAGGTTAGGTACCGGGAATGAGGTAGGTATGATAGTTATTCTGAAAGTTTGGTACCGGGAATGATGTAGGTATGATAGTTATTCTGAAGGTTTGGTACCGGGAATGATGTAAGTATGATAGTTATTCTGAAGTTCGATTTTTAGGTATCTATGACTCGGTTTTCAATATACAACGTGCCGCCACAATGGCGACATTAATTTAACACACGGGTAGGGCTAGTGGCCAGTAATCATAAAAATTATAATAAGATTAAATAATTCGTAAATTGAAAATATAAATTCTCAAACAAACTAAATAATAAGCTCTCTCTTTCCTTCAATTCATCGACTTTTTCCACGTTATTCATTTTAATTTCATTGATGTAATATTAAGATCCGTGACCCCAGCAAATGACCTCTTTTTTTTTTTTTTTTTTTTTTTTTTGTGGATGGGAAATCATCAAATGACTTCTCCCGCTCTGGGCGGAGCGGGAGGGCGTGTCAGACTTTTACTGACTAAAACCCACCCGTGTTCCTTCTGTTGCCTGTGCCGGGGCCACGGTAACTCTTTCGAACATCCCGCAACCCTAGCTGGCATCGGCCCTAGCGGACCCCGTCAATAGTGCTGACATCTCTTTGAGGCGCGCGTGGAACACGACGCGCCGTCGACTCGGGCCTGGTCCTTACCAGACGGCGAGCTACCCATTGCTCGCCGTCCGCAAGCCCGCGCCTACGGTGGCCGGGAATCGGCTGCCAATTCCCGACTCCCAGGGCGTCTCCTGCGGCGACTAGGGGCGTGAGGGTGCAAAGCTTGCCTCTCCCTCACGCGTCCCGCCTCCTCCTTCACGAGCATTACTGCTTCGCAGGAGGAGGTAATGGCTTCCCATGCACTCTCGCTCCGTACCATGGCCTGGACCAGGGCCGGACGCGAGAGATCGCCGCCGCCGATCGCTTCCGCGAGGACACGGCGGTGCTCCGCCCAAGCCGGGCAGACCTCCACCGTATGCTCCACCGTGTCCTCCGGGCGATCCACACAGTGGTGACACCCGGGCGTTTCCTCCCGCCTTATCCGGAACAGGTACCTCCCGAAGCACCCGTGTCCGGTGAGGACCTGCGTCAGGCGGAAGGTGAGGACGCCGTGGCGCCTCTCCAGCCACTCCTCAAAGAGGGGACTTATCGCCGCAATTGTGGCGTGCCCAGCGCTGGGTTGCAACAATCGCACTTTCCATGCCGCCATGAGATCCTGCCGGAGCTCTGTCCGCCGTGCCACGATTTCTCGCGGCAACAGAGTTACGCCCCGGCGTCCTGCCTCCTCGCGACACTCCCACATGTGTGCGAGGACTTTTGCCTCCAGATCCCATGGCGGTAATCCGGCAAGGAGGTTCGCCGCCTCCCCGGAGACCGTGCGGTATCCCCGGGCTAACCGGATGGCCATGACCCTCTGGGACGCGTTCAATCGACGTACCGGTCGTCGCCTCACGGAACGCGCCCACACCGGAGCTCCGTAAAGGGCCATGGACCGCACGACCCCCGCGTAGAGCCTCCGGCAGGAGGCGTTTGGACCCCCCAGATTGGGCAGGAGCCGCCCCAAGGCAGCCCCGGCCCGCTCCAGTCTGGGAGCCAAACGTCGGAAATGCTCCACGAAATTCCACCGGCTGTCGAGGACGAGTCCCAGGTACTTCATCGTCGACTCGACACTGATGAGAACCCCTCCTACCGTTATTTGGGAACCCGATGGTGGCACGTTCCGAGGACCATGAAAACACATGGACTCGGACTTGTGCAAGGCCACCTCGAGTCCCAATTGCCGGATCCTCTCTACGATTGTCGCAACCCCGCGTGCCGCTAATTCGGCCGCCGCCTGGTGCGACCTCCCCTGCGCCAGAACCAGCGTGTCGTCAGCGTAGCAAACTACGCTGACGCCACCAGGGAGGTCGGCGCGCAGCACCCAGTCGTACCCGATGTCCCACAGATGCGGTCCCAGAACCGATCCCTGCGGGACACCGCACGACATCTCTCGCCGGTTCCACTCTCCCCGGTGACCGGGGTAGATGACGGCCCTGTCCGTCAGATAGGCCTCGACCACGCGACAGAGGTAGGTCGGCACTCGGTGATACCGGAGTGCCTCCCTGATGCAACTCCAGGGCAGGGTGTTGAAGGCATTGGCGATGTCTAGAGACACCGCCAAGACGACCCCACCCCGGGCCACAGCATCCCCCGTCGTGAGGGCTCGTACGCGCATGATGGCGTCCACCGTAGAGCGCCCCTTGCGGAAACCAAACTGGCTCTCCGCCAAATCCGGCCCCACCCTCACCAGCCGCCCGACAAGGCGGTCTGCAATGACTCTTTCAAAGAGCTTGCCCACCTCGTCGAGCAGCACGATGGGCCGGTAAGCGGACGGCGAGTCCGCAGGGCGCCCCGGTTTCTTAATGAGGACCAGTTTCCCTGTCCTCCATTGAAGCGGGAACTGGCCCCTCTCCAAGCATGCGCTTAGGAGCCCCCTTAGTCGAGGCCCGAGAGCCTCCAAGGCCAGGACCCAGGCTTTTCCAGGTAAGCCGTCGGGTCCTGGGGCGGTATTCTTGGCATTCAGCCTGCGCACCGCCACTCTCAGCTCTACCTCGGTCACCTCCGGAGCATCGTCGTCATCGTCGGCTGCGTGGTCCGTATCCGACACCGCAGGAGGCGGAGCCATGGGCGGGGGAGTATGTTCCCCTCGCGAAGGGAACAGAGCGCTCACCACGTCCTCCACGAGCTGGGGCCGGAGACTCTGCGTCAGCGGGGGAGCCCATGGGCGGAGCTTGTTCCGCACCATTTTATAGGGGCGTCCCCACGGGTCCCTGTTCAGAGTCTCCAGCGACTCCTCACGGGCCAGTCCCTTGGCCCGCAGGATCTCCGCTCGGAGGGCGGTCTTCGCCGCTCTGTACCCCTCGTACAGCTCCGCCTGAAGCAAATGACCTCTGCGAAACAATTCTTTAATTACAAGTTGCACCAGGAAGCTATTTTAAAAATTATAAATAAATCAATAAATAAAAAGCGTTTAATTAAATTAAAATATTTTCATAAAACGAAAATGCGAAACCGTATACGTGTGTTAAATGAATGTCGCCGTAAAGCGGTACTCTGTATGTCGTGACCAGATCTTAGAATTGATCATTTCATGAAGCGTTCGGGCATTTGATGAAATGGTTGTGTTTTATGAAATGGCCAGCTAAAATTGGCCATATCGTTAAAACTTCAACGTTCAATGATATGTCAGTCGACGTTTGGCCATACATTAATGCATGGTATCTGCCGTGGTCCGATTGTAGAAGTGGCCATATCGTGATCTGCCTGGCCATTTCACCAGCTGAAAATTAGGCATATTGCAAAGTAGTTGCATTTCATGCCGCTAGTGGCACCCCATCCAAGTGGGTTAGGTTCAGTAGCGTGCCTAAGGATGAAAATTAGGGCAAGCCGACGATTTTTTACGATTAAAAAAAACGGGCAACTGAGGGATTTTATTATGTTGTTCATGGTTGTTAGTAGTACGAAAACGTTTAAAATACGAAGAGTACATATTTTATTTTTATTGATAGGCTTACATTTGTTGTTGTAAATTATGATTTTATTAAGGCAAGCCCGGCTTTTTGGCTTCTATGAAGCTACCGCCACTGGTTAGGTTAGGTTAAAACTGTGACCAACCGCGCGCAAGCCAAGCGAGCGAAGCGAGCGCTGCCGCGACAGCGGCCGGCGAAAGCTGCATCCAAGTTGGTCGCAGTTTAGTCGCAGGTTACTTAGTATTTTTAGGTCCCTAAAATAGGAATTATTCGAATAAGAATAGATGCACAACAAAAACAAAGAGACATCAACGCCTCTACCGGTGGATAATCTAACTATTTTACGATATGATCACTAATGTTTGGCCACATCATGAAGTAGTCGTGCGTTTAACTGTTCATATCGTCAAACGTTGAGTATTCAATGATCTGGCCACATCATGATGTGACCAACGCGAGCTAAGATCTGGCCACGATCTAAGTATGTATAAAATGTAGGCTATTGCCCGTTTTCTTTGCACTAGGCGGAATCTAAATATAATGCGTAGATATTAATCAGTTACTTGACGCACAATAACATATTACCAGCCACTAAGCGATCAGTAAAGTTACGATAATGATTCGCCGATGCGTAATGCGTAATGTTTAGACAACTCTTGCGGGTTCCCTAGCAGCAGATTACTAACCAGATTGACGGGCACCTTAACTTAAACCATCGACCGGTGTCAACAATGTACGTTCGTACCAAACTACAAAGATTTATTTAGAACTGCGCATGATGTGAACCCAAGAAACCGTAGAGATCCATTCAGACTCGTACTAAATGACATTCGTAGATCTAAAAAATATAATAAGAACTGTTTAGCAATGTGTGTACGTATTTATAATAATGTACCAAGCAATTTAAAAACGTTCACTTCTAGAGCATTTAAGCACAAATTATATAGATGGCTAAATACACAAAATATGTATTCTATTAAAGAATTTCTAGAGACTAAACATGTTCCAGCAATAGTCTAACATGATGTGAGGTAACGCACACCGACAAGTTGGCATGCTATGTATCCTTAGCAAAACGTGAGCACTTACTTTAATGTAACACCTGTAATACCATGTTTTAATGCAAATAAAATGAATTTGAATTTGTAGATTTCAAAGCTTACGAGTGGTTTACTGAGAAACGAATGGTTGAACAGGAGGCTTGCTTAGGGATCTGTTTACGCCAGACATCTAGGCGACGTCCTAAGGGAAGCTCCTAGTTGAATACTGTACAATTTGAACTAACAAAATTGCTAATAAGGTCTGCCATTTTTTAGGGTTCCGTATTCAACAAAGAACCCTTATAGTTTCGCCATGTCCGTCCGCAGCTTAGCTCAGAGACTCTTAGTACTAGAAAGCTATAATTTGGCATGGATATACATATTAATCACGCCGACAAAGTGGTAAAATAAAATCATGAGAAAAAAAAATTTTAGGGTACCTCCTGTACACGTAAAGTGGCGATGTTTTTTTTTTCTCGTCTACCCCATGATTTGGGGTGTTGTTGGAAAGGTCTTTAAAAATATTGCGGGTTTGTGAAAACAATTTTTCGATTAAGGGACCCGTTTCTGAAATATTAAGTGCTAATTTTTGTTAGAGTCAAGTGCCCCCCCCCCCCCCCCCCGCCAGCTAAACGGTTAGTTTTGGATATGTGAAACAATTCACGCTAGTAGTATATACAATGAAGTTAAAAAGAAAACTATCACAATTAAGTAGACTTTACAACTTAACGAGTAATAGTCGACCAGCTTATATTTGTAGTTGGAATGTATGAGAGAACATGTTTATCAACTACAATGTTAATTTTGTTCTTAGGATAAATTAATCCCAACTACGGGACCCTTCATTGTGTGTGCTCCGACAAGCACTTGGCCGGTTTTTGTTTACTAACAGCGACACAAATAAAACATTACTGCTTGCTTCATGTGAGCAAGGTGGAATTATCCGGTACAAGACTTCTGCTGATTTGTATCGATATTATGTTTTATTTGATAATATCTAGAACAAAAAAATACATCCCATCACTAAAAAAATATTTTACGTAGGTGCCGTTCGGGGACTGAAAATAATATTTATAATCTGTGCCACCGAACCGTACTTTCAAAATTTTGTTTCAGTGCGGTTAGTGGAAGTGCTCAGGTGCGGTTCGGACAAGTGCTGTTGAAATCAGTGCTCTGAGTGGAAAACCTCGTTTTTTAATACCCAACATTAGCCATTTACCGTTATGCATTGTTATGACCATTTTGCTAATACCTCAGCGTAGTATTATCTTTAATTACATCCTCACGTGGCACCTCCTAATGTTTTATTTCCGCGTGATAGGTGTTGACCCTGGCCTTGTACTGATCTGCTCGGTAATCCTGAGCGCGGCTCCCTCAGGGGCTTCCCAACGCCGAATTCATTTGTTTTGTACACGCTTCACATACTGTTTGATAATTTAGATTTAGCTGATTAATATATAAAGCCGTTTGTTTCCAAAATTGGGAACATTGTTTGTTAACAGGAAGCAGTTCGGTGTGGCTTTTGGCATAGGCCTCCTCCAACTATCTTCGTTGTGCTGTGTTCTCTAATACCTACTAGTTAGCTGGGGATAATAAACAGCTCCTTAAGTCCCTGAGATCATTTCCTAAGGCAAGAATGCTTTATATTACGTACTCATAAATGTCATAGAAAACTTTAGATCATCCACAGGCCCTGCTTGATTTCGTGTCATTACCTACATAGTGACGTCACCCAAAGACGATGTGGAAATTCTAGCCTCAATTATGTTTGAATTATCACCCAATACTTACATCGGTCGCCTTCTGTAGACCGACGTCGATCTTAAAAAGTCATCTCGAAGAAATTGTAAGCGGATGGCCAAAAAACCGGGTTTTGTGGCCATTAGGAGAGGCCTATGTCCAGCAGTGGTCTGCAGTAGGCTGAGTTGATTGACCTAAGACCATTCAAACCAGAACAGAACAAACTTGTGGCTCGGTGGGGATACACAATAGATTCTCTATTATAGTAAAAATTTCCAAGAAAAAAAAACGTGTGCGGTCAGCGGACCCCGTCAGGAACGAAGTTCCTTCTCACGTAAAAGTATGATTTAAAACAAAAACAAAGTTTTCGCAGCTGCCATCTTGGATTTACATTTTGTTTTCACTATCGAAGTGTCGACTTTAACACCCTCGAAAACTATGAAAACGATCCCCATGACGAAAAATTTGAAAATGTTTGCAGCCGCCATCTTGGATTTACATTCTGACTTTATGATATACTAGCTGTGCCTCGCGACTTCGTTCGCGTGGAAGTCGTAAGATATACAATATACTAACATAACAGCCACATTTTAAAAAACTCTCTCGTCCATTGCATCGCCCCTGCGCTATTACTTCGTTTTCGCTTAGTGTTCTTTCTGACTTTTTTACTTTTGCTCGGCTCCTAAGGGTCGTAGCGTGATAGTAACAAGCCTATAACTATGCTCAGGAATTGGGCTACGAAATGCAAAAATAATTTTTCAAATCCGACTTTTTGTTCACAATTTGATGGGTTTTAATTATTTTTGCGCGGAACCCTAATTATTTTTCTAAAATAAAAGTAACCTCAGTTACTCCCCGTAACATCAGCTATCTGGCAGTGAAAGTCCTGTCAAAATCGGACTAGCCGTTTTGGATATTAGCCGGAACAAACAGACAGACAGACAAAGATTTTAAAAATTGCTTTTTTGTTATAAATACCATACATACTTTCTTATGCATTTAGTAAAAAGTTGTTATTTTGATATTACAAACAGACACTTCATTTTACTTAGTTGTATGGATAATAGAAAGAGACAGAGACAGAGAGAGCGCATGGAGAGGGCATCACGTTAATCGTATCGTGAGGGTTTCTACCAGTTAACTCCTACCGGAAGCCGCGTTACAGAACTTCGTTCCAAAAATATTTATCAAAGACCCTGCTTTATGTAACATCACGCTCGTTTCCCTCGAAGGGTTAGGCACAGGTGAACCTATTATACGAGTAGTACACCCACATTACGCCATTACCTGCTATAATACGTCTAAAATTATTCTCCTGTAAATACTCACAGGCTGAAAACTAGCTATTCTTAGCCAGAATCCCAGTTTAGTCCACACTATGCTAAACTTAGTAATGTATGTACGTTGCGTTCATGAATGCGGCTTATCAATAGTTCACGCGGCCGCCGATCCGTCACGCTCAGTGCTGAGACGATCGTAAAATGAACGTACGATGTTAAGCTGGAACCGAGGTAGTACGAAAGAACGGTGTACTTACTCCTGGAACTGCCCCGTTCCCAACTTCACGTTCTTTCGTACTAGTTCCGATACTCTAGTATGCGAACTGGTTCACTGTATGTGGTATTTTGTTTTGTTCCGTTTGTTAGTGGAAGAAGAAAATATCAATCAGTTGGGTGAGTATTTTGAAAAGCGAAGCAGAAATTCAATTTAGTCTGGCTGAGTCCGGCGCGGCCGGGAACGTTATATACTAATATACTATGTAGTAATAGCCGTGTTCTAAAAGAGAATTGTGTTATATAAACCATTCTTCTGGTAAATAAACCTTTACAAATGTCTGGCAAACATCAGGTCTGGTAAATGTCTGCAGAAACTTGCATCGTATCAAAATGCCTCGTGTGATTATATTACATTGAGCAAATATGATATTATTCTTATTTCATCCTGCATTTGTTTTTTGTTTTTTTTTTTTGTTTAATTTTCCGACTTGGGTGATAGTGTTTGAAGTACCAATTCAACCTGCCGATCTATCTATCGGCATAAAATTGAATATCCTTTTTTTGGACAAAATCTAAAGAAATTCATAATTATTTTAAACCACTCCTAAAATGAATACGACAATCTAGTATTATAGAGTAATATGTCACAGTACGGTATCGTAACAACCGAACTATAGTAACTTACTTTGTGAACTAATACGAGTACAACACTAGCGTAATGTATTCAACCAAGGAATGCTGTGTTTCAGAACGAAAATATTATGAGTACATTATCGTTTTATTTTATGATGTTTAAGAATAATGTTTTTGGTTTCAAAGCTATTTAAGTTTTCGGATTTGAATAGGCTTAGATATGGAATGAAGATTTCTTTTTGCCGGTGTTCTGCAAGGATCTATATTGAGGCCCATATTGTTTATTTTGTTCACCAGTGACTTAATAAATTAAATAAACAAAATACTACCCGACATACAACTTGTGGTTTTTGCGGATGACACGAAAGATCTTGCGGAAAAAGTTAATGCAGCTCAAAGTTATCATTATTCATGATTTACTGTACCTTAATAAGCTAAAAATTAATTGTACAAAATAATGTCATTCAAAACAACTGCTTGTAATAAAGACACTATGGAAATAAGACTAAATGAGGACAAAATTGAACTCGTGAGAGAAGCTTAATTCTTGTGAGTACATATAGATGACTCATTAATCTGGAAAAAGGAACTAGCCGCCATCGACGCATCTATATCATCTGCGTGTTATACGTTAAGAACCCTTCGAGACGAAATTGTCACTAAGCAATTACAAATAGTATGATAATGGGCAGCTGATAAGTCCGCAACCGAGATACTTAGCGAAACTCATTATCTCACCTGTGTTAGCACTCATTGCAACGCTCCTTGATAGTATAAATATAAACTTCTTTAGAAAATTGTCTGTTAAAGGACAAACATCATCATGTCAGCCGATTCGACAAATTTGAGTACTAATGAACACCGCGCTGTGATAAAGTACTTCGTAAACAAAGACATTTTAAGATACGTTAATACAATAATTTAATGTCTTTATATAATTATTTAAACTTTTCACACTTAAAAAAGTACAAAGGCGGACTTAATGCCTCAGGCATTCTGTACCAGTCAACCAAGGGTGGTGAAAAGATTAGATGGCAGGTGCTCTGTTAGAAAGGAACAATTTGTACATAAATAAGTTATAAACTTATAATACACATACATACATATTTACTACAATATATACCTATATTATATATACATTATATACAAATTCAAGAGAGAGAGGTTTTGAGATGACTACGCTATTTATTCGCTATGTCTTTGTCCGTAAAGAAGGGATAAAAGCTGAAAGAAATTTTCGAAGATATGTCATCAGTTCTTCAAGAATATGCGCCTTCGTACGTCCCATGGTCGAAAAATGGGCTCGCTTATATCAACAAGGACGAGAGAGCTGTGAAGATAATCCCCGCCCGGCGCGTCCTGTGCCGGTAGTGACGGAGGAAAATGTTCGAAATGTCAAAGAATACTGGCCAACTGAAGAATAAAATTATGGCAGATAGCCGAAGAGTAGTAGATTAGTTAAGAACGGGTTGGAGAAATTATACACGAGCATTAGAATATGAGAAAAATTTGTGTGCGTTGGGTAAAAATGTTATCGCCGTTCGACAAGCCGCGGCGACTCGAGACTAGTAAGGACTTTTTGGAGTTAGTCGAGGACAATCTAGACGAAATTTGTGACCAAATCGTAACTGTAGATGGAACGGGTTCGCCAATACGGTCCGGAATGTAAACAAGACTCCATTTAATGGATGAAAAAAGGAGAACGGCCGCCGAAGAAACGGCATCAAAGCTTGTAGCGATTGTTTTCTGGGACAGCGAAAGTGTTTTGCTGCTTGATTACATATAGGGGACTAGTATGAATGATCAGACACGACAGGCAGGCATACAGAAGCGACGTGGGAAAATAATGCGCGGAGTACTGTTTTTGCAAGACAATATGCGCCAGTCCACCCGGCGCTAGTTTTGAGGCAGGCCCTGAAGCAGATGAGCTTCTCGGAAATTTACCACCCACTCTACAGTCCAGACCTGGCTGCCCTCCCCTGGCTGCGGGATGTTCGAAAGAGTTACCGTGGCCCCTGGCACAGGCAACTGGAACACGGGTAGGTTTTAGTCAGTAAAAGTCTGACACGCCTTCCCGCTCCGCCCAGAGCGGAAGAAGTTATTTGATGTTTTCCCAGCCAAAAAAACACACCGTATACTAAAATAACAGCCACATTATAACAAAACTCCCTCGTCCCCCGACCCGTCGCGTCGCATCGCCCGCCCGCGCTCCGCGCTTCATTTTCGCTTCGCGTTCTTAGTGACTTTTTCTTTTTGCTCGGATCCTTTTTTGTTTTATCATGTTTAGATATCGATATTCATCACGTCTGCGGAGTTTCGCTAGCTAATTTAATTAGACCCTGTATAAATATGGATCTCTACTTTCTCCTGTCAACTTACTAAAGTCGACTGAAATGATTGTTTATGTATGTACTCGTATGTTTATGTATGTACTCGTATGTTTATGTATGTACTCGTATGTTTATGTATGTACTCGTATGTTTATGTATGTACTCGTATGTTTATGTATGTACTCGTATGTTTATGTATGTACTCGTATGTTTATGTATGTACTCGTATGTTTATGTATGTACTCGTATGTTTATGTATGTACTCGTATGTTTATGTATGTACTCGTATGTTAAGGACATTATTTTTAAACGACAAATGTGTTATTATTCCTTTTATTTATTTTGAGTTGACATTGAACTATTTTATTGTAATTTAATTTTTAAATGATTTTCTATTCCTAGTTTTAGTGATTTGACATTAAATAATAATAATATAAATTTTTGTGAGGAGCTCGTGGCTAAGTAATAACAGCCGCACGGGTCGATCCATCAGGTTAAGCTACGCTTGCCGGGGTTGTCCGTGGATGGGTGACCATCTTTACATCCGAGATTCCTCCGTGCCTCGGAAAGCACGTTAAGCCGTTGGTCCCGGCTGTCATTCGCAGATCTTTGACAGTCGTTACGGGTCGTCAGAAGCCCGAAAGTCTGACAACCAGTCTTACCAAGGGATATCGTATTACCCAGTTACTGGGTTGTGGAGGTCAGATAGGCAGTCGCTCCATGTAAAGTACTGGTATTCAGCTGCATCCGGTTAGATCGGAAGCTGACCCCAACATAGTTGGGAAAAGGCTCGGCAGATTGATTAATTTTTGTGATGTGAGTTAAGTTGTTAATTTTTAAATGACGAATGTGTTGCGTGTATTATGAGAGTTTTTTTACATTTTTATTATGTAGGAAAACACATTGTGTTGATTAATTTGTTAATGAAAAAATTGAATTAAAAAAAAAAAAAAAAAAAATAATTAATAAATTAATTACTTTAAGAATAAATTGAATTGAATTGAATTGAATTTTGTTAGGTTTTCAGATTGTACTTTTATTGCTGAAACGGACAGAACATGCGGCTAAAATGATGAACTAAATTGATGTTTTCTTAAATCGAAAAATACCTAATCATTTATACAAAACGACAGTCAAAGATAGCATGGAACTTGAATCCAGTCGTTCTCACAATCAAAGTGGTACAATAATTGGAAATACATTTAAATTGTAGTACATCTCCTTCTGCCCGGGTATTTACATTCCTTTGACAGTGTTCCCTCTCTCAAAGGAGCTGGTCATAGGATCATTAGTTGCAAGACTATTTCCTTCGTCTTGCCTTTAGGTATCGAGTAACTTGATACAGTGGATCCACCTGAAGTATCCTTTGAACTAAAAGACTTGGGGCTTGTACACAATTGCTGAAGGCTTAGCATTTTGAGCGGTTCCTATATACCTATATAAGGTATGGTCAGTGGTTAGTGTTAGATCTATATAATAAAGACTACCGGTTTGTTTTATAACTACTTATTAGTTAAATTAGGAATTCGTAATGATAGTGAGAATTTTTATAATTCGAAAACAAATGAAATTAGATCGATTTTTATCAGTAACGGCTGAGCGTGTGATTCAAACTTCTGTTTATTAGATTTCAGTAATTATTTCTACATAATTGTTAGTATCACTGCCTCATTGATGTCTACTGCTGAGCATGAGGAGTTGGATTCCCAAGTCGAGCAAAGTACAATAACAACACTTTGCCCTTCGGTTCTTATATTAGCAACTTCTCAGTAGCAGCCTGGAGTAAGGATTTGTGTCCGGTTGATTGCAATAGGCTCGCCCTCTATTACATATCACAATCTTGGTGATTACATCGCGGAAACCATTCTTCATAAAATATCATAATCAGTACCTAATTGAATAAAATGCAGTCTGCCTCGCAATCAAATCCAGACTCCGGGCTGCTGTTGAGAAATCCTTGATGAAAAAACAACAGAACTGGAACTAACCAACAAATGACACGTTGCCATGTAACCGACGTCAAAGGATTCCCAAAATCTAGAATCTAGATAACATTTCCCAATTGTCTGTCGATGTCTGAATTTGTGACTAGATTTCTACGAAGTGAGGATCCAATTAAGGATCCAATTAATAGAGAAATTCGCACCTGACGCCACCACAGACATCTGCTTGCTTTGAAAACCTGACCCAGACGTGTTTGTAACGTTAATGTCCGCTAGCCCGAGCACAAACAGTATACCACGTGTAACAGGAGGATTGACATTCCTTTAAACCACGTAAAGAGAATCATGTTCTTTGCCCGTATACAAAAAATCAATCAAGTCCAATGAATAGTTTAGCCACAGGAAATTATTTTTCATTTTCTTATTTTTCAACATGATGTAGATCTGAGTCCGTAATAATAGGTAAACATTACCGCCGCCGCGCCCCGCACCCCGCGCCGCACCGTTGGTCGGTGACTTTGTGTAGATAAAGCGTGTTTACTTTTTATGCAGTTGATTCATACTATTTATTTTGTTTGAAAACTGCAATTTTTTAATTTTCCGTTAACTACTAATCTTCATGTTTTAAAATGTTTCAATGGATTAGTACTGTGCTCGTTTTCATTTAATGTCGTACATCCAGAATAGAATAGAATACTCTTTATTATGTACTTACATCATACCAATTACAGATAAATATAAATGTATAAGTTTTACATAGGGTGAGACAATGGGCGGTCTTATCACTAAAAGTTAACTAACCTTATAAATACAAACTTTGGATGGATTTAAAGGGAGAAGGAGAGACAACACTATACAGACAAAGGGAGAAGGAGAGACAATACTATACAGACAAAGAAATATTTGTCATGATTGAAAGTAGATACAGTATCTGGTCGTAAGTATGACACACACATGGAGCTTTACAAAGAGACTGTCACAAGGATATGAGAGACAGAGACGGCGCTATACGAAGCTGAACTTTGGCCACAGCTCAATGTGCCACAGCTGTGCTGTAGGTAGGTACTGTGGCGGCATCTAACAATGCCACATACGAACAACAACGCGTCACACTGACGTCACGGAAAATCCAGCATCGCGCAAGCGAAGTTTACCGCGCGACTAGGATATCTAACAACGTTCCGACATCAACCGTCGAGCAGTAGCCCACCAGACACAACACCCGTCTGGTCGGAGGATCCTCCCTTTTCTATGGAGTATGAGTGAACTTTACGCCCCTTTTCTCATGCCTAGTACTTGTATAGTGAGTTATTTTTAATAGACTGCCTCATTGCTCTCGTGGTTCCAAGCGCTACTGCTGAGCATGAAGTCCTGGGTTCGATTCCTGAGTCGGGCAAAGTGTTATTGGGTTTTTCCTTCTGGAATTTCTATGTATCAGCTTGGAGCCTGGATATGAGCCCGGTTGATGGCAATAGGCTATTAAATGGGACTTCAACACAACTGGCGGAATGCGGGTATACCAACTATAAGTACACCTCTGCCTAACCCTTCGGGGTTAACAGGCGTGATGTTATTTTTAGTAATTATCATTATTACTTCAGGCAATATACCATGTACATAATAAAATCATATTGACCCACAAAATTAACGAAATAAATAATTTTGTCGCTAATATTATTCATTATTGACGGTGACACGATAACTACGCTGCTAAAAGTTCTTGCTGTTGACACATTTAAAGGCAAATAACAGGAAAAGAATACTCGATATTAGTAACGCGACAACTTTTTACTCTACCTGGGATTTGATACCTGTACCATTCTTAGAACAGGCGAATCGCATCTAGTATAAAGTCTGTACTACAAAGTTTTCAGCCAAAGAGTAGAGTGTTCTACAATGATAGTTTTTCAAAGCGTAGTTTCAAGTGATATTGGATTTTGAATCTCTGAAACTCGTTCACAAAAGAATTGAGCTATTAGACATATCTCGAGAAACCTTTGTCTCTCAGATTACAATAAATGAGGGACTTACATGACTTAGATAAATAACAAAAAGAAACCCGCCTGCTTCGTTGGTCTAGTGGTCGCAAGCGCTACTGCTGAGCACAAGGTCCTGGGTTCGTCCTCTGGGTTGGGCAAAATGTTATTGGGTTTTTCCATCAGGAATTTCTCAGTAGCAGCCCGGAGTCTGGATTTGTGCCCGGTTGATGTCAATAGGCTCGCCCCCATTATATGGATCTTTAACATAACTGGCAAAATGGGGGTGTACTATAGGTACACCTCTGCCTAACTCTTAGAGGATTACAGGTGTGATGTTATGTTATGTTAACAAAGAGAAAATATAATAAATAATGCGAAGTTTTTGTTTTACAAAAGTGCGTAGAACTTCGGCAAGAAAGGAATTGGGCGTAAGTACAAAGCGTGAAAGATCATAATAAAGCTCATAAAGTTTGGTAAATATCGGCAAACGTTTTGTGAGCCATACTTTCAACATTTGATAGGTACGATATAAGCCTTTTCAAATTACCTGTATCCAGCCACTATACAGAAGTCTTGACTTATTCTGTAACTAGCTTCTGCCCGCGACTTCGTCCGCGTGAATTTTTTTTTCCCCCAACCCACCGCGTCGCATCGCATCGCCTGCCCGTGCTGTTGCTTCGTTTTCGCTTAGCGCTCGTTCTTACTTTTTTTCTTTTTGTTCGGCTTCTAAGGGCCCTAGCGTAATGTTACATACCTTAAAGCCTTCCTCAAGAATTGGACCATAAAATGCAATAAGAATTTTTCAAATCTAACTGGTAGTGACAGAGATTAGCGCGATCAAACAGACAATAAAAAATAAAATGTGTCGGTAACTAATAGACTAAGCGCATTTTTCTTACTTTAAGCATTTTTATACCCGTCGTAATTTCTAAACTAAACGGCGGATTCGAATAATTTAAAAAGCAATTTACATGTACTTAATCAACATTGATTATGAAATTATTTGTTTGGATAAGGATTAATACCATGTTTATGAAAACACCTTCGCAAATAATGCATTATTTGATAACAAATTTCATTAACATTCAAAAAGTTATAGTGAGCTAACCTTAAAAGATACACATAAATATGCTATCGCGGACTTTTTTTAGAACTTTTTAAGAGGAACATTCCCGTCGTACATGATTTTCGCGTAACTTTAACTGTTTACGCAGCGCACGCAACGGAAGCTCGCAAAAGGAATAAATTTTCCCCGTTTTTGCAACATTTTTCATTGATGCTCCGCTCCTGTTAGTCGTAGCGTGATGTTATATAGCCTATAGCCTTCCTCGATAAATGGGCTATCCACCACTAAAAGAATTTTTCAATTCGAACCAGAAGTTCCTGAGATTAGCGCGTTCAACCAAACAAACAAAATCTTCCTCTTATAATATTGGTATAGATACTCAACTTACTATGTCAAAAACTCAGAATTTAGTACACTTTTCTACAAGACAAAGTCCGTTACCTTCTGTGACACACACAGAAAACCCCAATAAAAAATCCAGTCAGTTCGGAAAACCCAGAATCACCGATAACCGACGAATCGAACCCATCACGTCTATAAAACCGGCTGCACTTATCTTAGTCTACCTTAGTCTTATTTCGCAGACTACCCGCCGAGAGGGCACCGAAAATGCATTCAAGCAAATAAAAGCAGACTCGACTGCCTCGTTGGTCTAGTGGTCGCAAGCGCTACTGCTGAGCATGAGGTCCTGGGTTCTATTCCCAGGTCGGGCAAAGTAAATATTATTGGGTTTTTCTATGTGGAATTTCTCAATAGCAGCCCAGAGTCTGGATTTGTGCCCGGTAGATGGCAATAGGCTCGCCCCCTATTACATGGGACTTAAACATAACTGGCGAAATGTGGGTGTATACTATAGGTACACCTCTGCCTAACCCTTCGGGGAAACAAGGCGTGATGTTATGTGTAAAAGCAGACTCACGATCTCCGAACAGAAAATGCACATTTATGCAAGAGACAGCTACCATGCAGACTGAAGCTTTTGACCTCTTAATGTGCAACAAATCCCAATACAAACGGTTAACATGCTGTTCACATTGAATAAACGGTCTGGTTTTTAATTTACTTACAGCAATTTTGACTCTAAACAAGGTCTAATTTAAGCAACGCACAACTTCTTAAGAGGATTGCACGCACAACCTCTCATTGTACACATCATTATGAACAACTTTTACTGTGGGACTAAATCTGAAATCGCGAAAAAAAATCAGCTGTTCCCTATATTTATGTTCGCAAAATTCGTCAAAATGTCAGCTTAATAAGTATTATGATCTGTTTTTGAGATGAGTGAAATATGATCTGGTTTTGAAATGCTTCAATAAAAATGTGTTTTTAATAATTACCTATTAAATTTATATTTTAAATAATATAAGTTCGCCAATTGATTACACTTTTTCAAAAAAGCATTTTTTCATATTTTAACATTCTTAAAAATTTGATCCTGTGTGAGCGAGAGAGGTGACAAAATGTGACAGCCTTCCTAAGAGGTTGCACGTTATTTAAATTACACGTTGTCTATCATAACATCACGCCTGTATTCCCCGAAGGGTCAGGCAGAGGTATAGGTACACCTATAGTAACACCCACATTTCGACAGTTATGTTTAAGTCCCATGTAATAAGGGTCGAGGGGGGATATTCGACAGTAAATGGCGTAAAATGGGAAGAGGAATATTTTAAACGGTTTTGAGAAACTGGGTTACGAATATAAGTCATAGAATTTAATAAATACATACCTAATAATATTATGTAGATCTCTAATTAAATACTCGATACATTTCGATACCACGATGACCAGTTAGCCACATGTCATTCGTACGACCTTGTAAAACCAAATCAAATAATATAGCAAAGAACAACTAATAATAGGAGTCCTGTTCTTCTAATTTTCGTTATTTTAGGAGCCCCCCTGCTGGCTGCCCTTGTTACTTGGTTTTGAATCAAAATAGTTTCTCTTACACTCTCTCCTGTCAGCTGTCACTTTGTCTTTTACTCTCTTTTCCTTCCAACTATAGGCATGTAATTCCAGGTACTTTCAAGTATCGGCATGTAATGTGAGAAGTGAGGAAAATGTCGTGAGGAAAGTTATGAGTTTGAATGTGGATGGCAGTAAGAGTAGAGGAAGACCAAAGAAACGATGGATGGACTGTATGAAAGATGATATGGCTAAGAAATGGGGTGACTAGCGAGATGATGACTAACAGAGAAATAAGGAGTAAAAACAGATGTTGCGCCGACCCCAAATAAGTTGAGATAAAGGGCAGGAAAATTATGATATTGCATAAAGATTTTATCATAATTTCATCAAAATAAACAATATACTCTCAATAATTTTTATACTCAATTAAAGCATTAAAATTACGACACTAATATTGTACGATAATACTGAATAATAATTATCTCAGTCTCGGTCTATAACAACAACATTACTTAATACTATGTAAATAATGTGTGATTACAATAAAGGTGAGAGATGCTGCATGTCAAATGTCAGTGTCGGTGCTTAGGATGTGCAAATAGTGACGTCATGTGGACTTATCTAGGCAATTGTGTACTTGTTTAATCTAAGCTATGAAATAAAATGGAATCATTTGAAATAAGATTAGAAATTTAAATAAACCTTTTTTTACAGCCCGTTCAACCGATTTCGACTTCTATTCCGTAGGCATAAGGATGGTATTAAAAGCAAAAACATGGTTACAATACCAACAGTTTACTGTAGCCGCCATTTGTCATGCCATCATCGCAATAGAAGTCAAAATCGGTTGAACGAACTATAAAAAACGTTTATGTAAATTTCTAATCTTGTTTCAAATGGAGTATATGTGACTTGAAAATCGGCTATGGCCTTTTCTAGCAAAACAGCATCTCATTTGCTTTATTTTATATTTTTTAAAGTTTGTTATATTGTCAAGTTTACGGTTTGAGAGCTTTTATGAGTAGAACCATCAGAGAAACGTGAACCTGAACACCGTGAA
The DNA here is from genome assembly GCA_947568875.1 of Fissipunctia ypsillon. Taxonomy (NCBI): domain Eukaryota; kingdom Metazoa; phylum Arthropoda; class Insecta; order Lepidoptera; family Noctuidae; genus Fissipunctia; species Fissipunctia ypsillon. Next base: position 20,868,362 of record OX387662.1, read on the forward strand.
AAAACAAAATCCCGTGCACACAATGACCACATCTGTTAACAAGCGTTACTATAGCGGCCGGGCGCTGCAAGCAAGAATAGCCCTTACGGTGTTCACTTTCACGTTTCTCTGCTAATACATGCGTACTTAACATTACATCTGTATTCTCCAAAGAGTTAGACAGAGGTGCACCTATAGAACACCCACTTTTCGCCAGTTATTTTTAAGTTCCATGTAATGGGGGCGAACCTATTGTCATCATGAGTTTAAGGGTCGGTACTAGGAAATCGTAACTTCTTATATACGCCAAAGTTATCAAAAGACGGCAGTGCTTTTTGCAAGTTTTTAGTGATATTAATTTTTTTTAACAATCATCTACAAGTTTTATCCTCAATCCCATTTTGTCACAGACTGGTGAAACTTTTGAGCTTGAAGACGTTTTGTTTTCGTGGCTACTACTTTGTTTTCTATATAAACCTATTCAAAACCCATAACACGATTTCTTGGTCGGCCCTTAAGCCGACTTAAAAAAAGAACACATAAAACATAAATAACATCACGCCTTGTTTCCCCGAAGGGTTAGGCAGAGGTGTACCTATAGTACACCCACATTTTGCCAGTTATGTTTAAGTCCCATGTAATAGGGGGCGAGCCTATTGCCATCTACCGCTACTGAGAAATTCCAGATAGAAAAACCAAATAACACTTTGCCCGACCTGGGAATCGGACTCAGGACTTCATGCTCAGCAGTAGCGCTTGCGACCACTAGACCAACGAAGCAGTCAAAAAGACAGTTAAATAAATAAATAGGTTCTTTAAATGCATCTACGAGTATGTATGAATTTTCTCAATAACGAATGAATCAAATTTATCTACTGGAAGGTTTAAGCATCGGTGACACAGGTGATAGGAATCTTATCATACTACAAAGAAGAGGAGAGTTCCTGACATGAGGTGAGCAGTACTTTAACCTAACCAGAAGATAAATCTTATAAAAAACAAGTAGAGTAGCATTCCTATATCAATGATGTCATACGCGTAAAAACGAGTTTCTGACACGGCTAGAGGTCAGACAGCGGTTATCGTACAAAAAACCAAAAACTATTTATTATAACTATGAAAACTCTTTTTTTTATTGTTCAAAATATGTATCGCAGAGTTTAAATTATATGCTAAAAACCACAGAAGCCTTTGATGGCTTATATATGGCTAATGAGTTCGGAAATACATTTCGACGGTAAGTTTGTAAGTTCAAATAATATTAAAAGTAATCAAGTTAATGAGTGGGAGACAGTATTTATTATTTTAATTTCTTACGGCCCGTGGACGCGCGTATACACGCGGCAAACGCAACTAGTGCTGCTGTTTCAAAGCAGAAAACGCGCGTATCCATAGCCGCCGTGTGCCTATGCACCCTAAAGGCTCCCGAAGACAGGCGCGACGCGACTCTAATAGAACAATTTCAATGAAAACTTCATGGAAATTGTTCTACCAGAATCGCGTCGCACCGTCGCGTCGCGCTTGTCTGTGGGAGCCTTAAACCAAACTGATAACTTATATTATTGTATGCCCATGGTGATACGATCCTTTAAGCAACGTGTAGGTAACAGCGTTGGCTATATTTCTTAATCACTGACATTGATATACACAATTTAAAGTAACTTGTATGTTAGCACTGTGTACAGTAAGATTTGTATTAACGGACACAAATCATCTTTTGACAGTTGAATCGTTCCAACATGGCGGGTTGTCTAACAATAGATTCATAAGTAAGTATTTCGAATGCTTCAATAATAATTATACTATTTTGATCAAGTCTTACATTGAATTCCATTTTACTTCGAACAACTATTTTTAATTTACATAGTTTGTACATACGAGTACATAAATAACACACAAGACGGTGTTATATTAAACACGCATTTGTTTAAACATATTAACATAAACAGCTGTTTTCTTTTAATTAATTTTATGCGTGTTAGCCTCGGAAACAGCTGAACTGTTTAATGTAAAAATGACTTTTACGTGGAAAACGAAGGAATTCGATAAGTCTGATTGTTTTATGTAAATAAACAAATATATTGATGTTAAACAAATGTAGATTATTCAGCGGCAAGTCATTAAAGTGAGGAAAGGAAGGAAAGACATTATTTATTTTTATTTCGCGTTGAATTTAATGTATTTATTCTGCACTAGCTTTTGCCACGGCCTCGCCCACTTAGAGGTCGAAAATTATCCCTTGGAAAATTAATAGGTATCGGGTTATAAAGTTAAACCCTATACAATGTGTTAATCCAGGTTATAAATCTGTCAGTTTTTGCGTGATTGAGTGACAAACATACAGACTTTCATATTTATAATATTAGTGGGATACAGAAGTAATGGCGGCGCTCTTCAGCAGCCCACGGCTCAGCTACGCTCGTGTCCTTAGCTTCGCTTTGTATGAAAATGGAGGCGGGGTCGTCCGCTGCGAGTCACGCAGCTGACGTGGCCTGCATCTCCGTGCACATGGAGGATGTGCACAGAGAGGCAGGCGAGCAGTGGGCGCTTCGCACTCGTGTGCGACTTGTTACATGTTCTGTCGCGACACTGTCACCCTTTATGGAGTTGGTCGGTTACCAGGCTTATCAGATGCGGCTGAATGGAAGTATTAACATAAAATGACAGCCACCTGACCTCCATAACCTAGTGACGAGACGATATTGTTAAGTGGATAACAAAATACATAAAAAAGACGTCAATCTGACATCTTTTGTATCCCAACGTCGATGTATCTGTCGCGGATGGAATGTCGATTCCACTGTTTTACATAACCGCTGGCTATTTCTTTCTATCCAATTGATCAGGGTGCCCTAACTTAGTTTCTATGACCAATTCGGCATTAGAAGCCACTTCCAACCGTTTATTGTGACTGCAGATAATCCATTCTGAATTACGTCTAAACGTGGAGCACTTTTGTTAAACGTAGCGCAATGGCTGAACAATGTCCTGCTGTTTTACATAACGGAGCTGTTTTAGAAAACAGCTAATTAAACAATCCATTTGCGACATATTAGTTATCTATTAGCACAACATTTTAAACTAAACCTTAACTGGCTAATGTTTTGATCTCGAGTTGAGCTTTTCTAATTTAAAACTCATGCCGATAGGAGATTAGAAAGACTGTAAAGATTCTTCTATGTTCTTGTAATTTGTGACGTTCAAAAGTGCCTTTTAATGGCCTTATTGAAATATAGGATTTGAGTTTGACTTTCACCCAAAATAACTAGTCCTTTATCAGATTTGGAAAAGTAGCACCATTAATAAGCCGGATTACCGGAACGCTGACCGATATCCGTCCGGAAACGTCCCGCCTGGCCGCCGTACGCCGGTGTAACCGGTCCTTGCTACGGGTCGATGAACCCGCGATCGAGACGTTGCCGGGTTGGCAACATACAGACATACTAACAAGTACTTCGTGGAGTATATTCACGCAGGCCAGTAACGGTATAGGTAGTGGGTAGGACGGATTTGTGTTAATACCTATATTGTTTTAATTAACTGCTAAATATGGGCCTTGTCCGCTACAATGGTCGGTCGTTTCTGCTACAATCCCCTTGACTGACTTGCTTCGTCATCTGCCTGCCTTTTCAAACCATGTTGTGGTCAGCCCCCAGTCTAACCGGATGCAGCTAAATACCGGTATTTTACATGGAGCGACTGCCGATCTGACTTCCACAAGCCAGTTACTACAAATAGATGTCTATTTGTAGTTTCAATTTCTTGGGATTTAAAATTATCTTCTTTTCATATCCAGATTAACCAACCAAACCTTGTGTGTACTCCAGGATATGTCTACCTGTATGTCTATATAGATCCGTGAGCAGATTCAGCTGTGACCTCAGCATTTTATGTCAAATTTTTCTGGCAGATGTTTCCTCAGGGCACAGCAGTATAGCTACCTTATTTTAGCTGAGTATTAATCCTAACTTTTTTTTTAACAAAGATGGAGTCGGTTTCACTGCCCGTTTTCACACTGTAGATCTAAAGATAATCAGTGTACTGTACTAATTTAAACAATGTGCTAAATGTATCGAAAACACAAACGTGTTAAAATATAGGTAACTATTGACCGATCACGTGCGGTTCAAATAAGTACTTCAAACTGAGTTGAATAACTCTGTAAATAAGTACTTGAAATATATTATAATGTAGCATCTAAATATAGGAACGCTGATAAACCGTGAAAATAAAGATGTTTGCTACTCAATCACGCATAAATGGCTGAACGGATTTGGACGATTCTCGGCGCACAAATAGACCATAATAATCCCAGCACTGCAGGACAAAGGCCTCTTCTCATACAGAGAAGGCATGAGCATTGATCACCACGCTTGCTCAAGACGGGTTGGCGATACTTATATTAACTATAAGTCCAGTTTCCTTACGATGTTTTCCTTAACCCATGTTAGTAAGTCCAAAATAAACTCAGAAAGTAAGTACATATGGATTAAAAAAATCACATTGGTACCTTGCTCGGACCCCGGCCCCCTGCCGGCCCCCTGCCGGCCCCCTGCCGGCCCCCTGCCGGTACCCTGTATGATAGGAAAGGCCTTAACCACTGGACCATCGACCATGTCCTCGATTAACACATAGGATGTCATTTATCCCAATACTTGCAGAAGTTTCCTTAGGATTCGAGTGGGACTGGGGGCATCAGTCAGTTTCCAGTTTAGCCTTGAGCTGGCCTAGTGTGGTGCGGAGTTTCAATGGAATACGAGGCCAGCTTATACTGGTTTTGTTACCACTCACATGCGGTCGACTGTACTCTTATAAAATAAATAACATTTTAGGGGTTTATTAGAGAATTTATATGAAATGAATTAAATATATAAGTGACTCCAATTTTATTTTATACTAGCTGTGCCCCGCGGCCTCGTTCGCGTGGAAGTCGTAAGATACACAACATACTAACATAAAGCCTCATCTCAGTGTCGGGACTAGCCTTAGTGTTAGTGTAATAGTTGTAGTTGTTTTTCTTTAAACTAAGACTGTTTCTGCTGCGCGATTACTTAGCTTCATATTTATAGTATAATATTCCCTAGAAAGTTACGTGCGGGTGCGAACCCAAAATTCTATAGGTCGTAAACTAAATCTGTGACTAACAATTTACTACCAGAAAACTTAGACCAGTTTTCTCGAGCTTTCATCCACTTAAAACAAACTACCTGCTCTGCATCTTTTTTATATTTTATATTTATTGGTTCGATTATTTTTATTAACATAAATTATACGTGTTGAAGTGAACGAATTATCTTTTTATTTCGCTACGATTTGTAAAGCCAGGAAAATTTATGTTAATTAAATTGACACTACGTCAATTTTCCATTTCATACAACTGACTAAGAACGACAGGTTTTGGGATTTGATTAAACGAGCAATAAAATTTCAGTTGGTTGTCAAGTTGATAAACAATTAATTTCCCTAACTTTACGTGCGGTTGACTGTACTGATACTAAAAGCATTCCTATGTAAATTTAGCGCTTGCTCCTTTTGTAGATCCACATGATATTGTTCAATCTCATATTCATAGTTTTTATCCTTTTTATCAGCAAAGTCAAGAATGAGCTTGGGGGTCTTAGAAAATTGGAAATTCTAAGTTTGTTGTATCTGTGGTTTGTGAAAGCTCACATAGTTTTATGATTTGTATGTCGTTTCATTACGTGCTGCTAGAGTTAACTAGTTTACTGAACTTACCCTTCATCACGCCTGCATAATGAAGGGTAAGCAGAGGTGGAGACACCTATATTGCGTGATTTTGCTATTATGAGATTATCCGACCTCATCTAGCTTTTAAATATTATTTTAACATAACATCACGCCTGTTTTCCTCGAAGGGTTAGGCAGAGGTGTACCTACAGTAAACACCCAAAAAACAAATTTAAAAAAGCTTGATGTGTAAAAGTGTTTTGTATAACCAATTTGCAGAAATAAATATAATTTATCATCGTCATTTGTCATAAATCTTAGGACCTCAGAAATCAGGCATAAACAATGTTAACTCTCCAACACTGCTCTATAACATAACCTACTTTGACCCTATTTTAACCCTAAAATTATCGAAGAGGCCATTATAATGAATCATCTATGTATTATATTGATACCGACACCCATTACTTAAGATATCGGATTCACGTTCATCCTATCAATTAAATGATGCCATTAGGTATCTGATGATTCAATTGGAGTCATTACTGTCTCGTGTTGCATAAGCTACCACAAACCTGGTACAAATCTTCTGAATATCTGACAGATTTTTGAAATTCAAGATCAAAGACCGATTCCAATCTTCTAACCGAGTTTCGTGAATTAAATAATACGTGCTTACTTAATTCAATAATCTGAGTGGTTATTTCCTCAAAATTTCATCTCAGACATTAATCTACATGGTCCTTGGTATATGATCTGACCAACATTATGTCTGGACTTTAAAAGAGACTGTGACCTCTGAGTTCGTGTCGGTCTTTCTTCTCAGAGTAGTCAGGTAGTAAACCACGAACTCGTCTAGTTTTAAAACATAATTTAATTAACATTATGATAGTTCCCTTCGCGGAAACAAGGCGTGATGATTATGATAGTGTTTTATTAACCAATTTACTACTTTTTAATTTTAGTTTACTTTATGCTTGCATGTAATTTATAAGGAGTAACTTAGGCTACTTTTATTTTAGAAAAAGTGTTAGGGTTCCGCGCAAAAAAAGCCCTAACAATGTGAACAAAATCCGATTCAAATAGTGAAGTATTGACATCCGCGTGGGCTTTAAAATGTGACTTCTTATTTACGCCAAAGTTATCAAAATACGGCAGTGCCTTTGGCACGTTTTTAGTGACATACAATTTTTTTTAACAATCATCTACAAGGTTTATCCTCAATCCGATTTTTTTACTGACTGATGAAACTCTTGAGCTAACCAGATGTTTATTTTTTTAATTTTTGTGGCTACTACTTTAAGTTGTCTACATAAAGTTATTTAAAAGCCATTACATGATTTCCTGGTGCCGACCCTTAATAAGCATGGATCTTAGTCTTGCGGAGTATCAAACATGATTTATGCTAGACGGTGCCAAGTCGGCAAGCTGCGCTAAATATTCGTACCATTTAAAACCCTAGCTTGCCCGTGCCTCGTACCTGGCTCGACCAGCATAAATTATGCTGAATTGTTCATAATATTGTAGAGTCCAGCGGTAAAATCCTTTATAACATACATAACATCACGCCTGCATTCCGCGAAGGGGTAAACGTATAGATGTACCTATAGTACACCCGTACTAGTATAATATTTAGCTACTGAATATAATATTTCAGCAAACACCACATCAAATTCAGCCTCAGTAAAATACACTTCTGGACACATCTATTGGCCCACCTTAGAGTTTAGGTTTCGATGGCCCCTACCGAAATATGATTGCTAGATTGAACAAAAACTGTTGATGCAGTTTTAAACCTGATACATTTTACCATCTTTTTCGATCGTATTGTTTTAAATTTGAATTCAGAATACCATACGACATGGAGCTACGCCTAACAAGTCGGATATGCGTCTTGTTAAAGGCAATTGATTTTTGAATAAAAACATGTTTTATCAAATAAAGGCCTCCATGGGCATCTACCACAGCTCTCATACGATTAGGCATAGAGTTTATCAACCGCTCTATGAAATTTTGAGGGATCATCTCCCATTCCTCTTCTATGGCAGTTTTCAACTCCTGCATCGTCTGGGCAACTGGCTGACGAGCCCTAACACGTCTTTTTAGCTCGTCCCACATGTGCTCAATGGGGTTCATGTCTGGGCTTCTGGCTGGCCAGTCCATAACTGTGATGTTCACATCCCGAAGATATTCCCTGACGATGCCGGCCGCATGGGCTCTTGCATTATCATGCATAAAAAGGAAATTTGGGCCCACATAGTCCGCGTATGGTATCACGTGAGGTTCTAAGCACTCACGAATGTACCTTTCAGCATTTAATGTTGGCAGCCGTGGTCCTGTAACAACCTCAAGTTGAGTTTTGCCGCTCGCGGATATACCGCCCCAGACAGTCCATGAGCCACCGCCATAAGCAACCCTCTCTTCAAAGCAGCATTATGCGAAACGCTCTCCCTTACGTCGGTAGACCTTCTTTCTTCCATCATTGCCATGTAACACAATTTTAGACTCATCAGAAAAGAGTACACGGCTCCAATCTTGCTGTGTCCAATTTAAATGACTGCGTGCGAAATGAAGGCGCGCTGTTCGGTGGGCTCGCGTTAGTTTGGGCCCATTAGCTGGCTTGTGTGGTACCATATCGCGTTCTTTTAACCTTCTCCGAACAGTTCGAGCGCTCACAGATACTCCGTGGAAGTCGCGAAGTTGGTTTTGTATCTCAATGGAGGTAAGGTGACGATTTCTCAAGCTGGTCGTCACGATGAATCGATCCTGCCTTTCAGTTGTGACCCGAGATCGTGGCCTTCCTTGGCGACGAACAAAGCCGCCAGTCTCTAGGTACCTCCGATAAACATTTCGGACCGCAGATCGACTTAAATTAAGTTGAGCACTCACGTTTCTTTGGCTGTGTCCGGCCTGAATAAGTGCCACAGCTTGGGCGGCGACTTCAGGTGAAGTATCCATAGATTATTGATAGAACCTCACCTTAATGTTAAGAATAAGTAATGTTTGTTGCAAAACCAAAGATATCAATCACTTTTTCAAGAATTAAATCCAAGTAAACCAATAAAACCAAGTTTTCTTAGTATTCGATTGTTTGATATCAACAAACAGGCTCCAAATTGTCTTTTGTTTCTTTAAATTGTGTTCGAAATTCAAAAAAAGACTATTGAATGAAATTGTGAATGTGCCAGGTTCAAAACTGCATAAAAACTTTTTGCTCGACCTAATATAAAATTTTAGCTAGGACCAAACGAAACTGAAAATACAAAGTGGGCCAATAGATGTGTCCAGAAGTGTATATAAAATCAATAAAATAAATAAATACACATCATTGTAATGCATGAGGCTCGCAGATTGAATTTATTTGTGTTATCTAATCGCAGGGCTGTGCTGTACACCCACATTTCGCCAGTTATGTTTAAGTCCCTTGTAATTAGGGGGCGAGCCTATTGCCATCTACCGGGCACAAATCCAGACTCCAGGCTGCTACTAAGAAATTCCAGACAAAAACCCAATAACACTTTACCCGACCTGGGAATCGAACCCAGGACCTCATGCTTAGCAGTAGCGTTTGCGACCACTAGACCAACGAGGCAGTCTGTCAGTCAGCAAATTCATAATTTACGAGTATAATTATTATGAGCCTAGTTAATTAAACAACAAAAACTATACATAGATACAATTGTAACGTATTGAATACAATACATGACCTAACTCAATTTATTTTTTATTAAGTTTGCACTTCCCACACCAGTCTGTGCGGGAAATATTTCGCAATGTAGTAATGAAGAGCGTTTTATTAAACAAATGTCCGTTTGCACCGCATTTCAGTGCTGACAGGTGTTACATTTTATTTTACAATGCTTCGGGTTCCGACAACGTATGAATACTGTTTTACTAACTTCGAATAAAAATGTGAATTGGAATCCTAGGGATGTGCTGAAGAGTAAATAGTTTTTTTTTTCAAGCTTTAACCGGTAAAAGCCCGGCTCATTCTTTTAACCATTTAACCAACTCATTTCTTTTAGCCATCATCAAAAGTACGTTTTAATAGCCCCACACAAAGGAAAACCTACCTTCAGCAAGTACTTCTTTATGTTTATGCTGAAAAAATAAGGAATCATTAAAAAATATACAACAAAACACTTTTTAACTTTCTCCAATCACAGTTTCCTTTATGTTACAAATGTTCTCAAACTCGTTCACATCCCGAGAAAGCTAAAGTACTCATAACTAATTTGATCCCTGAAAGTCGCCTAAAACACCCACACAAACGTGTGACCTAATTTGCAGACCGCACTCGCGAAACAGAAAAAATATCACATGTTAAGCACATCTAAAAACTTACTTTTGTTAACCTTACTCAAAGATGTACCTGTGTACACTGCCCAATGTGTCTTGATCAGTGGAGGAATACAGAACTAAAATCAAATGTACTGAATTGACACGATTGGTCGAATTTACCTTGATAAGCAGCGCCATCTGGCGACTACACGAAGTATCAAGTTATATTGGTGCTGTATCGCCATTCGGGTCAGACCCTACGTGGCTGGGGGTACCTGTGGGGGGTACCAATGGGCATGCTAACTTGTGGCCACATTTCGGAGGGTTAGCTAGAAATGTACAGTGGAATACTGACATTCGTTTTGAAGAAGGATTTGCTGTTGAAACTAGGTATTCGGCACGTTTGGCGTGTTCATGTTTTATATAGTTTATTAGTTTCATTTCTGATACCCATATTAAGAGGCAGTCGTATTTCTTGTAAATATTTATGCTATAATGCTTTAATGATCGTTCGATGAGGGCAATTTTCATCACGTTTACCTACCTACTGTGCTGAAAAAGACTACCTACTGTGTTTTTAGTCAATACCTAGAAGAAGTCCGACAACACCTTTCCAGTATTATGTATAAAGTTTACCAAATATTATATGTACATAACATATCCTCACGCCCATGTTTCCCCGAAGGATTAGGCAGAGGTGTACCTATAGTACACCCGCTAGTGTAATATTTAGTTACTGAATATAAGCAAATTCAGCCGCAATGAAATTAGGAATATTATAGGCTCGCAGATTGAATTCATTTGTGTTATCTAATCGCAGGGCTGTGCCAACCCAGTTATTGTAATGTATCGCGACGCCAATAAAATTATACTGCTGCTGTTTAGATTTATATTCATACCGTGTCTGAAAGTGTTCGCTGGTTTTGTGGAAATTGTGTAAAATATTATCATACTTCACGTGTGTGTACCGAGTTGGTTTGTTTGCACGCTATTTTGAGCGTATATATCGTAGCAGAACTATACAATATAATACGATTTGTACAAGCAGGCAGTTTGCTTATATTTGTGTCTGTGAAAATGGAAAATAAACACGCAACAAATCTGTCTTTTGGTCCATCGCAGAGCCAGTTTCTCGAACGAAAATTATTGTAAAATGAATGTGACAAATTGTCAAGCGCTCGTAAACTGCTGCGATTGGCTGAAATGTTGCGATACTGCGCTTGTCAATTTGTCACATTAATTTTGCGATAATTTTCGTTCGAGAAACTGGCCCCAATCGTACAGAAAGTGTTCAGTCTGCGCTGGTTCGTGCGTGGTAACGTTCAGCGACACCAAGTACGTTTGAAGCCCATCACATTACAAATGCTCTATTTTTCCAATTCTTCTCAGTGTACAGTTAAGAACATATGTCTATATCATTTCTTCCAAAAATCGGTTTCACCAACGCCTTCATTGTTAAACGTTCTGACGCTACGTTGAGCATATTTATGCTCGATAAACCTTGCTCGTTCGTTTGTATATGAGGAGCCATAAGTATGAGGCACACATGATCTACGTATTTCACTTTAGTGATTATTCAAAAATGAAAATTAACGAAAATGAACCATATTGTTAAGGTAACCTGTATGTCGCACACTTATTTGAAAGCTTGAAAGCACATTACGGTTGCGGCGGTGCTTGTAAACTCGAAGTCTGACAACACTTACATAACAAAACATCAAGCCTGTATTCCCCAAAGGGTTAGGCAGAGGTGTAGGTATCTACATAATAGTACAGCCATATTTTGCCAGTTATGTTTAAGTCCCATAGGGGCCGAGCCTATTGCCATCAACCGGACACAAATCCACACTTCGGGCTGCTACTGAAAAATTCTTGATGGAAAAACCCAATAACAATTTGCCTGACCCGAGAATCAAACGAAGGGCCTCACGCTCAGCAGTAGCGCTTGCGACCACTCGACCAACGAGGCAGTCATACTAACAATAATGTCAAAATTCAGAAAACTAAGATCAAAACAAAAAGAAATAAAGTTATTGCTTTATTACCCTAAGGTTAAATGTCCCGTGCATGTCACTAAACGACAAGGTCTATTTGTCTATATGACAGTTAGATAATATCAACCTTAATGAAGTTTCAATTTACAGGCAATTGATGTCAAAAGTGCTCAAGTTATTACGTGCTCGACTGTACAAAGCGCTTACTCTCCTAAATCATTAAAATGGGTTTTCTATTTGTGAATTTGGTTATAATTTATGAAAAATGCTACTACTTGTATAGAGCAAGAGAACCCTGTTAATTAACCCTATCATTACGCTTCACAACCGGTACTCTAAAGCAGCTATAAATAGAATAAACAACATGTTTATGGTATACTATGGCGTGTGCTCATCTGCCGTGTAGTGGCCTCCTCGCTCTTGACATTGTCGCACTTGGGCGACCAAGTGAGCACGTGTGGGCTGTGGTCATACTGTAGCGAGAAGAGAGGTGAATTTGATTTACAATAACAAAAAAAAAACGACCTCCAAAGAAAACACTACAAAGTGAAAAATAACTTTAATTTCGGAAGTCGGTGTCTTTGGTTTTGTATTTTCTTTTTTTTTGCCACCGACTTCCGAAATTAAAGTTACTTTTCACTTTGTAGTGTTTTTTTTGGAAGTCGGAATTTTTTTTTTGTTAAGAAGTTTTTACTTTTCACTTTTTAGTTGTTGTACTTACCCTACACAAAGTCGTATACCCTTGTGTACTACTTGCTATGTAAATAACAGTGACAGGAAGTTATTATAACATCATCAACATACACTAAGTGAAAAATATACGCATTATTGAAGCTAACTCAAAAACTTCCCAAGCAAAACTAATAAAATTTATATAGGACCACCGCGCAAGCGCAAGCTCCTCTACCAAATGAAAAAAAAAATGTCATAATCGATTCACAGTTGACGAAAATATAAAGTACATAAAAAAATGTACCTACAGACGAATTGCGAACGTCCCTTTTTTATGAAGTCGATTAAAAATATCAAATTATGTTTGCCAATGCTGTAGGTTGTCTGCGATTTTGTTAGCGCGGAAACTTAGTGGTTTTATTTTTTTGTTTGAAAAGAAACCGCGGACATTTGCGATGAACCACTGTTCGATCTTATTACTAAGGTAACTACGGACCTTCGAACTATACTATTTTTGTAGAACTCATGACCGATTTTTTTTCCAATTAATTTAATTTCTAGTACCTAAATATTAAAATAAAATAGTAAAAGCGTGCTTAATATAAGTGTAAACGTAGTTAATAACAGTGAGAACTGTTCGATAACTAACACGATTTGTGGAATTCGTAGCTATAGGTTCAATTATTTAACTTAGTACATAATTAAGTGAGGTTTTGGTACAGTGATATCAAAATGAAAAGTATCAAAATGTGAAGTACATCTTATGTACTTGACAGTATTTGAGATAGGTTTGCTCTTGACTTTAGTCTAGGTCAGAGATGACAGAGACAAAGTCGACGATGGAGCGAGCTTACCCAGAAGAAGCCTATTCACTCTCACTTTGAAGAGATCGGGGTTGTATGCGTTCGGAAACATAGACGCAGGCAGAGAGTTCCACTCCTTTGCTGTGCGCATCACAAAAGATATTTGGAATCGCTTAGTGCGAATTGGTGGAATAGCAACTAAGTAGGGACCTGCAGTGCGTCTAGATGTCCGATGGTAGAAGGGGGCCGGCTGAATGAGGTCGTGGAGTTCTTGAGAGTGCTCCCCGAAGATAATCTGTAGAACAAGCAGGCAACCTTGTGACGATGAGCCAAGCTGTGAAGCTCTGCATCCACCGATTTTATGTCGCCAATGAGCCTCTTAGCTCTGCGTTCCGAGTCAAGCGCAGCAAGTTGGTATTTAGCTGAGTCATCCCAAAGGTGGCTGCAATACTCCATGCAGAATCGGACTTGCGCTTTTTAAAGGGTTAAAAGCTGTCCAGGAGTAAAGTATCGCTTCACCTTATTTAGGATGCCCAGTTTCTTGGCTGCAGTTTGGGCTTTGTACTCGATGGTGTCACCGAAGTTGAGACATGATGTCAACTCCATGCCTAGGAGCTAGAGCCGATCAGTTACAGGAACAGATGTACCCCAAAAAGTAGGAGTTTGATTGAAACGACTACTTTTAGCGGTAAGAAGACACGCCTGTGTTTTGGTGGCGTTAAAAGAGACCAGATTATCATCACCCCACTGGGAGTTTGGTACTATTTGACTACAACTAACAAACATGACCACAATAGTAATATAATAGTAATATAATAGTAATATAATAGTAATATAATAGTAATATAATAGTAATATAATAGTAATATAATAGTAATAGTTGGCAGTTAATTGTGTTTGTTTTATCTTAGTTTTATCTTCGAACACCGCAGACTGCAGAAATATTAAACTTTTATAAAGTTTTGTGACAAAAACCTGTAAATGTGTTTTTATACCCGGATTTGATGTCTGGAAATGACTCGTTATGTGTTCCAACTATGCCTTTAATCGACAATCTACCTTTTTAAAGGCCCCTTCGTCCGCTCTCCGCTCACAGTCCCACCTTACCTTCGAAAACACATCTTTACCAGCTAGTATAACCTAACATTACTTCACGTTGTAACCTATTATAGTATGTTTCAGGTACGTTCAGCTGTTTAACAACACACCTACAACAATACGAGACTGGTATTCATTACATTACAGACTTCACTTGTTTTCGGTAAGACATAACCACTTGTTTAATTTTAATAACACGAATGAAACAACGCGTTACTTGACAAAGATTATAAACATTCTTACAATAAGACGTCTGCATTGTCACATGCCTGTAAAATTGGCTGCACGACAGGTCCTGATAGGTCTAGGTACTTTTAATTTATTTTCTTTTTAGTTTTTAAAGAGGATTTAGGATTGACAGGTTGTGCCACCTTCATCGATCTACTTTATATCTGAAAATAATTTACACTGATGTGTCCCACTGCGTGGCAACCGTAACTTCTCACACAGAAAAGGATCGAGCATTTATCGCAATGCTTGCATAGTGTGTGTGCGTGTGTGTGTTACTGCGTGTGCGTGTGTGTGTTACAGCGTGCAGGAGATTTTATCACAAGATCAGCACCCGTATAGGTAACACGCTCTCAATCACAATCCGAGGGTTTTGAAGAAAATTCCTAATCCATCGCTTCATAGGTATGAACAATTCGTCTGCTCTACAACGTAAATAACGCAATGAACATGGCTGAACTGTCAAAATGAAACTAATTGCATGTGGGTGAACTTGGCAGATCATTTCCCAGCAGAGCATGAAAAAATATGAGTTCTATTAGCATGCGGTTGAGTTCTAGAGTTCCTTATACTTAAAAAATATAGTTCTGGCGTTTTTGCCGAAAAAAAGTCTAATGAAAATATGCTCTGCTAACTTCCGTTAGCAGATCATTTTTTCCAAAATTAAAATTTTAAAACTGATTTAGGCGCACAGTGGTGACTTCTATAGTTCCTAATACTTTTCCGAAAGAGTTCTGCCGACCTAAATCAATAAAAAATAAAAGAAAAATATTGACTTGTTACTAGAAAAAGTCATTCATTTTTGTAAAAGAGCCGTGAAAAACGTATTTGTTTGGATTTTCGCAGATTCTTTGGGCTATGATAAATAGACAAGCCTTCAGTAACAGACAAAAAACTAAATTACAGCAGAAGTCTCACAGAAGTAACAGCAGAGCCTTGTGAAAAAGTTAGATTAGAAGAAACCGAGATTTCATTATATTTGTAAGTTAAAGGGATTGAAACAGAATTTGAGTAGGTTTGACGAGCGGGAACTTCTCATTTTCTGATGCATCTGTAACAGAACTATCCCAAAACATGAGAGAGTAACTTAGAACTCTCACTCAGATATCAGCAGAGCATGGGTAAGGGTTTAAGTTGCTTGAAATCAAGATTTAATTCAGTGTTTCCGTTAGTAGGAGTTTAAAAAAAATTACGTAAGATGGAGGACCGGGAACTCCTCGCTTTCTGGTGCATCTATAAACGAACTATCTAGAAAAGTGAAATAGTAACTTAGAACTCACACTCAGATGTCAGCAGAGCATGGGTAAAGGTTTAAGTTGCTTGAAATCAAGATTTAATTCAGTGTTTCCGTTAGTAGGAGTTTAAAAAAAATTACGTAAGATGGAGGACCGGGAACTCCTCGCTTTCTGGTGCATCTATAAACGAACTATCTAGAAAAGTGAAATAGTAACTTAGAACTCTCACTCAGATATCAGCAGAGCATGGGTAAAGGTTTAGATTTGAGTAAATCAAGATTTAATTCAATGTTTCCGTTAGTAGGATTTAAAAAAAATTACGCAAGACGGAGGACCAGGAACTCCTCGTTTTCTGATGCATCTTTAAACGAACTATCTAGAAAAGTGAAAAAGTAACTTAGAACTCTCACTCAGATATCAGCAGAGCATGGGTAAAGGTTTAAGTTGATTGAAATCAAGATTTAATTCAGTGTTTCCGTTAGTAGGAGTTTAAAAAAAATTACGTAAGACGGAGGACCGGGCACTCCTCGCTTTCTGATGCATCTATACACGAACTATCTAGAAAAGTGAAATAGTAACATAGAACTCTCACTCAGATATCAGCAGAGCATGGGTAAACGTTTAAGTTGCTTGAAATCAAGATTTAATTCAGTGTTTCCGTTAGTAGGAGTTTAAAAAAAATTACCTTAGAAGGGAGTAATAGAATTTAAACAACAAATAAATCAACGCAATAACAATATTTATTATAAATTATTCAACACGGATCAGTACACTTTTACATTATTTTACTAACCTTAAAACTTGTCACTCCGGTGCCTCGTTCAAGACTGCCTCATGGCGGCAACTTGTTAAACCGACAATTTACTTCAATGTCAAATGATTTGATAACTGACAGTGACTTGAACGTTTCATAATGAGACAAACGTAACTCCACTATAACAAGACTTATCCATGGACTGTTTACTATAATATTACTAATATACATCTACCCTCACATACATAAGTCCTGTTACACGATATACGTGGAGAAAGGAATAAAAAATATCACACTATGGTCCTCACTGACCAAGTTCCGAAACCAAAACCGATAGGAACTAGGAATCTTCGACACGAATTACGTGGAGGAAATATAATATTCAAATTGTTTCACAACTTCAAAACGATTATCCTTTTGAATAAGGTCTTATCTTCAACACGATATACGTGGTTTATATTAAATACGATTTCATTAGAACTTTATAACCATATAACAACAAAAATAATAATAGCGTAATAATATCAGTATTATTCCCCTCATTTAATCAGTTAAATGAGGGTACACAGAAAAAAATATTTTTGTTTATCGTGTTGAAGGAAAGTAAATTGAGTCACAGTCTAAGTAATAAAACGAATGATTAACTCTGCAGAGTACATACTTTGTTAGTCCAGACATCCAACATCATTTGAACCAGATAAGAACGATCCGGAGATGACGAACTACTTCGTCGATATCATTGCAGTTTACGCTCGAATTTTTAAACCTTTTTCCGCATACTACGATAATAACTCTCACTATCATTAAATCGTGAACACTTTCGTTTTTCCATTTTAAATTTTGATGTTCCTCTAACAAACTAAAAAACAATGTACGAGATTATAATTTTAAGCAGTATGATTCCGACAACATGAAAACACTTAATGAGTAAAAGGCGGGAGCGACAGCGCCGCGTGTCCGGGGGTGGGAGCGAGAAAGGATACTAGTCATGGTTTTGCTAGTATGAGTATCTAAAAGTGTGGCAAAGGAAACACCACCTCATGTACTGCTACAAGTAAATTCTTAACTCTTAAAAATCTTCATTTCAAGCAACTTAAACCTTTACCCATGCTCTGCTGACATCTGACTGAGAGTTCTAAGTTACTCTCTCATGTTTAACCATCATGTTTGTTTTTTTGTGTGTGTGTTTATGTTTTGTTGGGATAGTTCTTTTATAGATGCATCAGAAAGCGAGGAGTTCCCGGTCCTCCGTCTCACGTAATTTTTTTAAACTCCTACTAACGGAAACACTGAATTAAATCTTGATTTCAAGGAACTTAAACCTTTACCCATGCTCTGCTGATATCTGAGTGAGAGTTCTAAGTTACTATTTCACTTTTATAGATAGTTCATTTATAGATGCATCAGAAAGCGAGGAGTTCCCGGTCCTCCGTCTTACGTAATTTTTTTTAAACTCCTACTAACGGAAACACTGAATTAAATCTTGATTTACTCAAATCTAAACCTTTACCCATGCTCTGCTGTTATCTGAGTGAGAGTTCTGAGTTACTATTTCACTTTTCTAGATAGTTCGTTTATAGATGCATCAGAAAGCGAGGAGTTCGCGGTCCTCCGTCTTACGTAATTTTTTTTAAACTCCTACTAACGGAAACACTGAATTAAATCTTGATTTCAAGCAACTTAAACCTTTACCCATGCTCTGCTGATATCTGAGTGAGAGTTCTAATTTACTATTTCACTTTTCTAGATAGTTCGTTTATAGATGCATTAGAAAGCGAGGAGTTCCCGGTCCTCCATCTTACGTATTTTTTTTAAACTCATACTAACGGAAACACTGAATTAAATCTTGATTTCAAGCAACTTAAACCCTTACCCATGCTCTGCTGATATCTGAGTGAGAGTTCTAAGTTACTCTCTCATGTTTTGGGATAGTTCTGTTACAGATGCATCAGAAAATGAGAAGTTCCCGCTCTTCAAACCTACTCAAATTCTGTTTCAATCCCTCTAACTTACAAATATAATGAAATCTCGGTTTCTTCTAATCTAACTTTTTCACAAGGCTCTGCTGTTACTTCTGTGAGACTTCTGCTGTAATTTAGTTTTTTGTCTGTTACTGAAGGCTTGTTTATTTATCATAGCCCAAAGAATCTGCGAAAATCCAAACAAATACGTTTTTCACGGCTCTTTTACAAAAATGAATGACTTTTTCTAGTAACAAGTCAATATTTTTCTTTTATTTTTTGTTGATTTAGGTCGGCAGAACTCTTTCGGAAAAGTATTAGGAACTATAGAAGTCACCACTGTGCGCCTAAATCAGTTTTAAAATTTTAATTTTGGAAAAAATGATCTGCTAACGGAAGTTAGCAGAGCATATTTTCATTTGACTTTTTTTCGGCAAAAACGCCAGAACTATATTTTTTAAGTATAAGGAACTCTAGAACTCAACCGCATGCTAATAGAACTCATATTGTTTCATGCTCTGCTGGGAAATGATCTGCCAAGTTCACCCACATGCTAATTGCGATCAATTATCATTCTGTATGTTACGCAATTACCACAATTTTCTCTGTAGTGTTAAAAGTTATAGACATTGAAAAAGTACAATTTGCTTTACAGAAGATTCTAAAACCGCAACCTTCTGCTTAAAAAGAAGGTATTTAAGAAGCTGTAGGCAATAATTAATTAGGAAACTTTATATTTCTTTATTATGTGTCCAAACAGGAGCGTATAGGAAGCTTTATTTTACTTTCAATTTTAGAATAATTGTAGAACTATACAATTAAACAATTTGAAACCCTCGGGCCGTAGGGTCCGAGTGCTCATGATTTGTTCAATGAAATCTAGAAACGGATGGTTGACACTTCCCGTGACCCAAGGGCTGGCTTTTACCTTGGCCAGAGGCTAAGCATTGCCGTACAACGTGGCAATGCCGCCAGTCTCTTGGCCACATTACCAGTCGACAGCGATGCGGAGGAACTTTTCGACGCCATATTTTAGTTTTTTTATTAGTTTTAGTTAGGTTAGGCTATTATTTATTTTTATGTTAATATTTTGATCCATGAAAACTCAAGTAAACAATTTTATGTTGAATGCTGAATATTATCTGCCTACCACCCCACAATTTTGTAGATATATTATACCTTCTTTTTAAGCAGCTGGTTGCGGTTTTTTTTTATTGTGATAGGTTTGCTCTTGACTCTAGTCTAGGTCAGAGATGACAGAGACAAAGTCGTCGACGATGGTTTCAGAACCAAATTAGCCGAGGACCTAAACTTTACCAAAGTACACTGCAGCACGTCAGGTCACGATTTATGTTTCTCCCAGCACTGCTGTGTTTCGAACGCGGCGTGGTTCAACTAGAATACTGACTAAGGTTGCACGATGAAATTCATAAAATATTCGCTAACTGCCTGCAGTGAGACCTCGGCTGAGAATAATTTTGTGAAGTTCAGAATATTGCTAAGTTAATTATGAGGAGGAGGCTGCTGAAAAATATTCGCTATTGAAATTTTATCGATGATATTCGCTCCCATTTATGACATTACATGTAGAAGTCTAATTTGAAATATTATCACATCTTCTTTCATGTCAAGCTATGTGAGAATAATACTAATGCTATTTTATAACTTTTTGCCAATCATCGTGGTTGGCAGCAAGGCTGACTGACAATAAAACGCCAGCAAAGACCCTTTATTTTGCCATAACATATTTACATATTTCAACATCAACATAAGATGTACCTAGGGTCGACTTTAACAGCCAAAACCAAAGTCTACATAACTTTGATTTGTCCAACTTTGGTAACGAACATAAAACTATCAGAATACATCAAAGAAATCTCGATGTGATAAATGATTAATGTAAATTGCGTAGATTCTTGTCCCTCCTCAAAAATTGTTAATTCATGACATCCACTCAATGGCTTTTCTTCCTCATCACGTATATTAATAGTCTAAGAGCGCAGTTCTCGATGTTCTTGACATAACACGGCAATTAGCGAGGAGAGGAAGTAAACAGTTGTACGTAAACAAAGGGCACATGCGAATTAAGTGGCGACACAGACGGGCAACTTTCCTTTTGGGACACAAAATATTGCCGATGGTTCATGAATGTGTACAGTACATGCCAAAAATTGGTTGCGGTTTGTTCTCAAAACTGTGTAAAGTGATTGGTAATAATTTAAGGAATGGATTTCCAACATGATAATTTTGAGAGCACTATTTGGGGAAAGCTGGTTCTAGGATCCAGATCACGAAGTTTATTTCTCTGACATTATGTTACGACATTCACGATGATGCATCACAATTCACAATAAAGTTATCTCATCGATTATGCTTCTCCCAGCTACGTTTTAGAGTGTGAGTCTCTTTGACACAAACAGAATAGTTCTAGTGCAGTTCTAGCAAGTGACGACAAATAGTTGCCTAACTGTTGCCCGTTTGTAAAATCCAATAATCCATAAAGGCGTTTAGTTTAAACTCCGTGAACATTTAATAACAAGAAGGACAAAGTAAACGTATATATTACGAGTATATGAGACGAAAATAGAGAGATCGTTCTTTGTCGTATTCCTCACGGCGTAAGCAGAATTTGTGCGAGAATGTGGAAATTATAATATGAATTTTATGATGCAAAACCTCGACGTATTCTTTTTGACAATGTAACAATAATTAACCGACATCTGAGTGAGAGGAGGTTTTCAAGCTCTACTTGATTTTTTTTAATGCAAATGTGCTATTATATGCAATGCATTATGCTATAAAGTAATCTATTGTACGTGGTGGGCAGACAACCTATGTAGTAAATAAAAGGTGTAGAGTTCTTATAGGTAAAATGCGTTACCTATACACCGACAGGTCAAAGTTGTTTTGTAAAACTACAGCTTTTCTTCAACAGTGCTTGTTTACGTGCTGAAAATAATGACAACACGTAGTGTCTCAACTGAACAAACTGTTGTAATCTATGCATCGCACAAAATACATCACGTCATAAAAATACATGACGTCATAAAATCTACAAATCGTCGAGCTACTAATCATAGTTAACCAGAACTGTTTGTTTTAAGCTTGTAAACGTTAGCAGTGCAATGCAACGCATGGTGTTTACATGCGGTCGACGTGGTCGTGGTCCGGTCGTGGGTAGCGCCGCTTGCGCACGATACAGTTACGAGCCGAAATACAATTGAGTTAAAAATGGAATTCCCTAGAATGGACGATATTTAAAATTAGCGACGCACCTAGTGTTATTCAGCTGACTGAAAGCCGACTCCAACATGGTTGGGAAAAGGCTGGGTAGGTGATGGTGGCCTACGATTCTGTTATAATAATGGATCAAGAGGACATCCTTGCAAAAACAGCGCAGCCCTCTAGCTAGTCTGGCCAATTGTTATAATTTACGGACCGTTAATGGTTAAAATTAAGACTCTTGTATCTTTAGCAATAAGACCTCATAGCTTTGCATAGTAATGCAAAGCTTCCAAAGTCTTCCATATAGGAACCCTGCTGACCCTAAAATAGCTATCACAGGCAAAATTTATTTACGAATCTATCTGTATGCCCAGTTTGGCAATAAAAAAAGCTACCATTCGGTACGAAAAACGATTCGTTTTTGTTTATACCCGTAGAAACTGAGCATTAGACAGTCGGTAAATGATAAATGATTTTATTTCTGTAAGTAGGTTTATACAAACACTTTTACACGTCAAACATTTTTTTTTAAACTAGATGAGGCCGGCGTTTCCTATCTGACTACTCTGAGAAGAAAGGCCGAAACAAACTCAGAGGTCACGGGTGCCTCCGTTAGAAGTATATGTTCTGTGGTCGGTGTACAACTTTAGGCTGCATAAAAAGGCATCTTTGCCGACCGTACTTTAATACAATTAGCTACCAATCGTGTTGTTTAGTCTTCTCGGCTACAAACCAAGAATAGATGGACACTGTTTAGAAACTCTGAAAACGATATCGATTAGTACCAACCTGCATTCAGCTATTGCTGAGACAATTAGGCTTGCAATGGAAATGATGAGAGCAGTGGTGGCCGTTACCACTGGGTAGCGGCCGGCCGCTGATTTCTCGGTTCCTACGAGGTCTAGAGCAGCCATAAAGGACTCGTAAAATACACAAAAACAAGACCTTTTAAAATGTAGCTAAAAAAAACAAAGCAACTGTAAAAGTTTAGATGAAATAATTTTTTTAATATTTTTTAAATTATTTTTTCAAAATATGGGTAAAAAGTTTTACCCCCGGATATCTCCTAAACTAGTTAAGATGGATTCGTGGGAGTTTTACTCTCGCAATTAGAATAAAAAGCTCTATCTGATTCACTAATAATCAGGGAGGTGGTCATTTTGAGATAAAATAAAATACTGTGCGGCCCCAACTTGCATGTTGTAGGCCGTGGGTTTGAACCCAGGCTTGCTTGTGCTTTACGTTGTGTAATTTATTTCTGCACCACTGACTGTTCTCAAAACGGCGATGGTCGTGAGGCAACCTGCCTGTCCTAAAACCAAAAATCCAAAGATATGAGTGTGACATATACGAGTACCTACCCGCACGGGGCCCGCCTGGTGTATATACGAGTACCTACCCGCACGGGGCCCGCCTGGTGTATATACGAGTACCTACCCGCACGGGGCCCGCCTGGTGTATTTTGGCTCAGTCCCTCTCACAGAGAGGAGGCCTGTGTTCCAGCAGTGGGTACGATTGAGGCTGAAAGTGCTTACAAATAAAACAACACCGACTAGTAGATATCCTTGTATCTTCTTAGTATCTCAAATCTTATCAAAAACGTTTGCCTCTTCTGTCTCTCGTTTTTCGTATTTTCATGAGACCAGAATGTGTTTCGTTTAAAAAGATTTAATGATAATTACAGCAAGTTAAAACTTGAAAGAATACTCTTATTCTTCTTCTTTCTTGAAAAGAAGAGTCTTCTTTTCAGTCTGTAATGCGTGGTGATATTAACAATTCCTTCGCGGTCATTGTTGGACCAAGGTTCAGCACAAGAGGTTTCAGACCAAACTTATAAAAACATGAAACAATAAACAACAAAACACAATCGCCTTACTTATTCAATTAAACGCCTTTTGAAACGGGCTCTGTGAAAAGATAATATTACGTCGACTCATAATATTTTTTGTGATATCCTTAATTTAACCCTTTACGGGTGATTTTCTTAGCAACCCTGAGTCCCTGAAGGGTTACCAACTGTCTGCTAATTAAATGCTGAAAACGATGTTTGGGTATGCAAATGAATGTAATTTCGGCTCAAATTGGCTAAATATTTGATTAGATACGGATCTCAATTGTGCTTTGGGAGGTGGAATAGGTTTAACCTATTAACGTTAGTCGCTAAGGGAATATGATAAAACACTATTTCGATTACTAGAATAATCGATTGGACGTTTGAAAGAAATGCTGGTTGGAGAAAGATCATGAAATAAGACAATGTGCTCACATGAAAATTAGAAACTTTCAAAGAGGTAGGTATTGGAATTATTTCGAATTCGTGAAAAGAAAAAGAAAGAAATCTCGAGTCGGCTGGGGCCATTTGTGATGCATCGATGATTCTAAAAAACTGTCCCGGGGACGATATTTCTCGAATTTTAGATGATTTTAATTCATCCTCCAATTGTTTGTTTTTTATAATACGAGTATCTATAATTGAATCAACTATGTACCTATCCTCAGATTTATATGTTTAGAATAGAAGCTGACACAAAGATAATAATTGAAAAAACATTACTCTCTTTTTGGGCTTCGCCATAGTCGAGTAAAAAGGCTAGGCAAAGAGCTTCTCATTTTACCCAAATCATAATTTAAATTAAATTAATACCGATCAAATGCAAAAGATCTTCATGAAAAACATACCTACCATATTTATTTTTAGATGAGAGAACATGAGCGTTATTTTCTCGTCGGTATAATGCGGTATCTTTGCCCGGGGCGCGGGCGCAGTCGATGAAATAATAGCGCCTTAATTTTGGCCGTGTGCGTTATTGCTGTCACAATTCTGGCAGGCGCTTTGAAATTAAATTAATTATGTTTTTTCATTAATAGAGTAGACAACATAATAAGATAGTTCTTTGAGTTAAATAAACATAATAATATGAAGAAAAAAAGCCATTCATAGTTTCACTGAAATACCGCTACAGAAAAAACCTTACATATTATTTTTTTTAATATTTTACTTTCACGTTACCACCGACGGCACGGTTAGCGCAGTGGCTGAGCGATTGGACTGCTGCACTGCGTGTCGCGGGTTCGATTCCCGCACGGAGCAAATATTTGTATGATCTACAAGTAGTTGTTTCGGGTCTGGGCGTTTGTGTTTGTGAGTTTCTATGTTTGTAAACGCACCCACGACACAGGAGAAATTCCTAGTGTGGGGCAACATTTTTATTAAAAAAAAAAAGAAAAAAAAAACTTCACTCATGTAGATTCAATTAAATAAGCAAGTTATTAATTATATCCTTAAAAAATAAAACCCACTTTCCCTCATAAAATATTCAACATGAAAAATAAACTGCCACTGTGTGTAAAAACCGCAAAGTTGTGCTCACAGAAATCTGCATAGTAAATAGAAGTAAAACGGTTTGTGACGTAACACACAAAATAAGTATATATGTAGGTATATGTGCTCTTGTGTGCTACATCCTAAACAGTTATGTACCGGATTTTACCGGGGATTTCTTTGTTTAAGCTGGTTTTCAGACTTTCGCACTTCTACACGTAACATAAAGCCCCCACTAATGACGATATCACCACACCTAGTCGACTGGCTAGTGGCTACCATTTTGTCCACGGCATAAGCTACTATCACATAGTTCATGCTGATAAGACGAAAGAAGAAGAGCTCACTTCCCTTTAGAGAAAAGTTTCAAAGGTGGGAGGGAAGGCCCGACTTTCAGACTTTTGACTACCCAAAAAAAAATACCCTAGATTTGTTATCTACACCATATAAGATCAAGATTTCCATGTTGAATCTCAATCTATATTCCATAGGCATTTGTGTCTTGCGCAGTATGTAGCCGGCAGTCTGAAGCGCTGTGTTAATATTTAATTTGCCGGCTCCTTTCATCTCGAGGCGGCAGGTCAGAGACGACCCAAGGCAGGTGTCTTGGAACGACTTGTGTCGAATTGTTTTCTTACGGACGGTATGTAATTCCGTGTGTTTAATTAATTTTATCTTGTAAGTAATTGTCATTAATTATGCATTAAGAGACTGATAAAAATGAGTAGGATAAGGCCCCTCTGTACACACACGTTTTTCTTGCCGTGAAAATCTACGGTTTATTCGCCGTGTGTAGGCACGGTCCTCAGTGTTGTATGGATCACTATGGAAGCTTGTAGACAGACACGTGTTTTCTACGGCGCGGTTTATACTCCGTACCGTAAAGAAACCGTGCCGTGTACAAACGGCCTAAGTGTTTAAGGAGTTTTTGGCAATTCGGATGAGCGGTGAAAAAAGTTCTGAAATTGATAATTGCGACAAGACGTTTTTCCTAAAGAGGTTTAAGTAATTTTCTCAAATGATCTCCTGAGTACGTGCAATGCTACTGTCGTTTGAAAATTGTGTTTTCGGTATCAAAAACCTATCGTTGAAGTACATTCTGAAAATTAGACAGATTGCTATGAATATATTATGATACTTTTGAAAATGCGGTCAGGTCAGACGTGACGTGGAAAATTTCTGAAATTAAGTTTTATGGTTTTTATTATTCTAAGTTTTACGGATTCAGAATTACCGAATCTATCGTTTTTTTCGTAAAACGATGAGGTAAAAATTTTGGTCATGGGCTCTCGTACTAAGATGTAGATATACACACACTATATTAGGTATGCGAACTAAACATAGATTCGTGGTTTCATTTGAAGACTAAACTATTCCCGCCCTATTTATTTACGTATATGTCACAGTCCCCGCTTAGCCACTGCCATTAAGAGCCTATACTACCTCAGCTAAAATTCACTCTTTATCTCGCTCGCACGATACTGCGCGCGGACTGAGTGAGAGCGGGACTGAGTGCGGTGCTGGGCGGCAGGGAGCGCCGATAGTTTAGGTAATTGCTTTTTACGGTGAAAATAATAGTAATTTAAAAAAAATAAAAAACATAAGACCTGCTTTATAGTTCAGTTAGTATGCAAAGTTTGGTCCTCACCGGACACGGGTGCTTCGGGAGGTACCTGTTCCGGATAAGGCGGGAGGAAACGCCCGGGTGTCACCACTGTGTGGATCGCCCGGAGGACACGGTGGAGCATACGGTGGAGGTCTGCCCGGCTTGGGCGGAGCACCGCCGTGTCCTCGCGGAAGCGATCGGCGGCGGCGATCTCTCGCGTCCGGCCCTGGTCCAGGCCATGGTACAGGGCGAGAGTACATGGGAAGCCATTACCTCCTTCTGCGAAACAGTAATGCTCGCGAAGGAGGAGGCGGAACGCGTGAGGGAGAGGCAAGCTTTGCGCCCTCACGCCCCTAGTCGCCGCAGGAGACGCCCTGGGCGTCGGGAATTGACAGCCGATTCCCGGCCACCGTAGGCGCGGGCTTGCGGACGGCGAGCAATGGGTAGCTCGCCGTCCGGTAAGGACAAAGCCCGAGTCGACGGCGCGTTGTGTTCCACGCGCGCCTCAAAGAGATGTCAGCACTATTGACGGGGTCCGCTAGGGCCGATGCCAGCTAGGGTTGCGGGATGTTCGAAAGAGTTACCGTGGCCCCGGCACAGGCAACAGAAGGAACACGGGTGGGTTTTAGTCAGTAAAAGTCTGACACGCCCTCCCGCTCCGCCCAGAGCGGGAGAAGTCATTTGATGATTTCCCATCCACAAAAAAAAAAAAAAAAAAAAAAAGTATGCAAAGATTCATGATCTAATTTCAAGTATTTTTTGAATACCAGCGGTTTATTGTTCGGTTTGAAGGTAAATTTGGATTTTTTTTCTATAGAGAAAATTTTATGGAATCGTGTTTTCGGCAAACATAGTACTTAACATTAATCCTCAACTTTACCATATATTTATTTCAAAATTAATGCTGCAGTATTTTCGACATAACAGAGGATCGTGCTAAGCCATTTGAGGTAGTATAGGCCCTTAATGAAACATTCACTTAAACATGGCAACTGTAGTTTTCGATGAAGCCACGATCCCCTCTACCAACATCGGGCATCATTTACAGACCTCGTAAGCAATTCCCTATTCTCATCATGCCTCTGGGAACAACAAAAAAGTGAAATATTGAAGGCAGAAGATTTACATAGATAAATAATAATTCTACCATCCGATATGATTGATAGTGCAAAACATTGTTGGATACACGATACAAGCTTTTTTGTTTATGATAGATTACACGATGTTTTACTAAATAAAAACAATTTGTAACTGTCTAACTGCAGGGCAATAGCTACTTTTTTTATTATTATTCTCAAACATACATTATTTTGTTTTTTAAATCTTTACTCGCCAAACTTTCTAGTTTGATGGCGAGAAGCGCTTGATACTAAACATAATGTAATCTATCATAACCTTAAAACTACCAACTATCTATGCACTATTGTTTTCACTCAAGGATCAGCGACACGGGCCGGACAGATCCCGGACGAGCCGCGGACACCGGACACTGACAGATCCAAAGTACATACGTATCTGTCTGGAGGTGTCCGTGTCCGGAGCCGCGTCCGCAACCCGCCCGCTCCGGCCCGACCAAACCCTTAGTCCGCGGGCACGAAACCAGCGGCGGCCGAGCGGGACGGGCCGGACTTCTCATACAGAGAATGAACGAGCATTGGTCACCATCACCACGCTTGCTTACTGCATCGCCAACCGAGCCTTTTCCCAATTATGTTGGGGTTGGCTTGCAGTCTAACAGGACCAATAAGTTGTACATGGAGCGACTGCCTATCTAACCTCCACAACCCACTTACTGAGTAGCACGACACCTCTTGCTCACTGCGAATTGGCAATTTCAGACAACACAGTTATAATCACCACCATAGCTTTTCGCAGTTGTACGCTAATTTCTATTTTTGCTTTTACGTTTTTTCTGAGACAGTATACACGAAAAAAAAAGACAAAACAAACCTGTAATCATATTTTGGAGTTATACTCGTATAATTACAAAATAATGAGATGGTCGTGTGGGAGCCATGAAATGAGGTCTTGTTATAATTTGGAGCCGTGTGATTAGCGATCAAAGCGGCTCCGTTGTATTACAGTGGAGATAGATAAGTATATCTGTGAGGAGGCGGAGCTTCTGACGCAGTGCAATCACAATATGCTCGTGTATAACGGAAAATGATAATGTCTATTGACTTAAAATATTTCACAAAGGATGGTCTAATAAAAGCGTAATTAATGACTAGTACTAGTTAGTAGCAAATTCGTGCTACAAACAGCCCATTTTGGACTTAACCTGTTTTATTCTCATAAATAATTATTTGAAAAGCAATATTTTCTGCACGTTATTAAACCTGTCAAAACAAATTCAATGTATTATTATTTATATTCCAAGCCCACAGGGCCTATCACATGCGATTATGGAAACAATCATTCAAAATATTATCCAAATACACTCAACAATTTATTGCCGCAGGGTGAACGCACCAATTATTAACAAAGGCTTAAAACTCCACTGAAATAATATTTTGTATGTCAATCAAGCTTTTGTTGGACGTTTCGAGATCGTTAATCCAGAGCTGAATACGAGTGCTGGTACGCTGTGGGTTTGGGAACACGATGTGAGTCAAAGTCATTTTAAAATGGATGAGAGTACTTATCTCGATTGGGATGTGTTTCATCCAGTTTGAATGACAAAAACATACGCGTTGTAACTGTACAAACGTTATCGAAAATGGTCGACTTGAATACCTATAGGTACTTGCAAGTATTTCAGCAAATCGACAATCTGCAACTTTTACCTGCTAAAACTGTCAAATATCTACATATAAATATCTACATATAAATATCTACAAATAAATAAAAATGAATGTTTGTATGTTTGTCCTCTATGCAATGCCATACCGTTAATCCAATTTCGATAAAACTTTGTCAACTTATTGCTAGAACTTGCGCGAAGGTTTATAGGCATAAAAAACACGCGGACGAATTCGCGGACAGAAGCTAGTATTTTATAAGTAGTCGACATGCGATAAAAACAAGATTCCAACCTCCTCCTTTTTCAGGCCCTGCTCACAAAAAAATACTAAACTGAAAATTACTGCCGTAAATTCAAACATGCCCAGAATCAAAAGTACGAGTAGTCCTTACTCATACTCCGTGCCACTAAGTAGACAATATGGCGCAAGAACAGACAACATACAGTTTATTAATATATCATGTCTCACCGCAGGAGTTAGTAAATCATTCTGTGGAATAATATTACAGGCAATCTGTCACTATATATGTACAAATTAAATTCAAAGCGGCCATTACTCGACGGCTAAAGGTGCTGATAGACTTGAGCATTCACTTGTAACAGAACATCGAGCATTCGCCGTTTTTATATTTGTCGAACTGAACAACGAGCCGAGCCAAGCATAGAGCCAAACATTGCTATGAACATTTTAGAACATTTTCGAACGCTCGATAGAATGCTCGCTAAAATGTTCTCGTATTTTTCTGTGATGTAACATTCGCACAAATGCTCATTACAAGTGAACGCTTAAGTTTATCAGCACCAGGCTTTGTACTCTCGCGCGAGGAACTGTAAGCTTATGACTTTTGTTTACTGCATAAAACCCTCTTCTCTTTTACAGAAGCTTGTGCTGGTAGTCTTAAGTTTTTCATTAGTGTTTCTAGTCTCATTAAAATTAGCTTGCTCATAATCTGGGGGAAAAACCTTTGGGACGCAAGATAACATTCAGCGATGCCAGGTACCTACTTCATTAGGGATTTATTATTTTTTAATTCTATATTCTGTGATTATTTTAATCAAGTAATCATATAATAGTAATGATAAGAACTCATGCCGCCTGTGATACAGGTTTATCCTCGTATGTACAGGTATCGTTAATAGGTAAGTATCTACATTAATTCTGAGATTTGTATAGTTTTTAGCAAACAATTTTTTTTACTGATCCATTGTTTGTATATCTTGGTAATAATCGTCTACAGTTACAATATTTGTAAATATGTGAGCACCATGTAGCTATTAACATATTTAATTAATCTGTCATTGTTTCATTTGTAAATACTTTGTAGCTTTTGTAGTGTAATAATTAATTTTATTCCAGGTACATAACAGGTAAAGTATTCACATATTATTGTAATGATTGTATACAAAATATTGTAGAACGACTTTTTAAAGAGCAACTTTGAAATTTTTTTGTCCATTCTTCTCCATACGAAACTACCTTTTGGAAGAGGCAACTGGATTGAATTCTTCCTTTTTAAGGTTCCGTGGTTAACAAGGAAGCATTATACTTTCGCCATGTCCGTCTGTCTGTCTGTCTGTAATTTTTTTAGGGTGCCTCCTCTACATGTAAAGTGGGGATGACTTTTTTATCGTCTATCCCATAGTGTGGGGTGTCGTTGGATAGGCCATTCAAAAATATTGCGGGTGTTTGGACACCATTTTTCGATTCAGGGATCAGTTTGCGAAATATTAAGCTTTAGAGTGCCAATGTTTGTTATAGTAAAGTGTCCCCCCTCCATGCCAGCCAAATGGTTGTTTTATGATAATAATGAAAATATTCACGGCCGTAGTAGGTGTATCTATTCATACACGAAATATCTTAAGGGGTCATTCTATTCATCAATATGAACAACTTTATTAGGTTATCAAACCTGAAATAGCAAAAAAATCTGCTGTTCCTTATATTTTGACGAGTTATGCGAACATAAATCTACGGAACAGCAGATTTTTTGCGCTATCAGGTTTGGTAACATAGTAAAAGTTGTTCATAATGATGAGTACAATGACCCCTTAAGAGATTTCGTGTATGAATAGATAGACCTTATATAAAGAAGTTACAAGGAAAATTATCACAACTAAGTAGGCTTTACAAGTTAACAGTAATAGTCGGCCAACTTACATTTGCAGTTGGAATGTAAGAGAGAACATGTTTTTCAACTACAATGTTAAGTTTGTTCTTGGGCTACATTCATCCCAACTACGGAACCTTCATTGTGCGTGGTCTGACACTCACTTGGCCAATTTTTCTCGTACATTTTGACATCCAAAAGTGCCTTTTTTAAGTCAATCGGAACAAATGATTTGACTTTGACTATAATCAATAAGGATACCTAGTTTCTGCGGCTTCACTCGCGTGTATGTTGGGAAATATCCAACGGTACGTTCCTGTGAGATATTTTACTACACCGACATACACTACCGAGATTAAAAGTATCCTATATGTTAAGCCAGGTTATAAACTATCTGTGCGTCAATCTGGAGCATGCATCCAGACAAACAGATAAACAGACAAACAGACAAACAGACAAACAGACAAACAGACAAACAGACAAACAGACAAACAGACAAACAGACAAACAGACAAACAGACAAACAGACAAACAGACAAACAGACAAACAGACAAACAGACAAACAGACAAACAGACAAACAGACAAACAGACAAACAGACAAACAGACAAACATTCTAAAAATTATACTTTCGGCCTCAGACTCGTAGCACCTCATAGCACTTACTTTTTTCAAAAATATTCAATGCAACGTTTTGACTTCGTTATTTATTATAGGTATGTATAACCCCTGAAGAAAAGGCGTTATGTTTGTATGAAAGAGGTGCAAACAGTCTCAAGAGATGACACTAATATCATGACTTACGACCTCTTATGGAGATAATAACCTGACAGATAACATTACTGTACTGTAGCAATTACAATCTACAGAGAACGTGCGGGAATTTGTCAAATGTTTACACAATAAAACACTTACACACACTACCACAACTTTAAATTAACATAACTACTAAAATAATACAAGCGTGTGTAATAATTGTTAATTGTTGATAACAGTCTGTGATGTGCCTCGGCAGGGCAAAGTCGTCATGTGTATTTTTTTAATCACAGCGAAATTACAGTAAGTTATGAAAAAAATACGTTTAACTGATAAAGGCAAACTTATCTCAATGAAAGACCCCTAAAACACCTTCCGGTTTTTGGCAAAGACCATGCCAAAAACTTTGTCATCTGTGGGTACTCTATTTAGTCAAAACAATACGCTTATTTGTAATAAAGCGTATTAGGAAATAGCAATAATTATGGTGTCTAGGAAAGGGATTGGTGCTTGCAGGATTACATTTAAAGAAAGCTGCTCTTCTGCTCTTCTTCTAAGATCGCTTATTGTGTCATCCCTTGTAAAATTTCTACTTTATATCTGTAATATTTATGGTGTACATAATAAATAGTTACTCTATCTTCCGCTTAGAAAATTTGTATTAATGTTAGACATGTTTTTTTTGTTAGAATACATTGTTTCCCATTGCTGAGCACAGTCCTCCTCTTTTTTCTTCTAAACCTCTCCCCTGACCTTCACCACCTCCTAGTACTTTATCTGGGAACACGAAGTGGCGCAACAAACTCCCCAGCAGCACAGCTGTCTGTTCAGTTAGAGAAACTTTATTATATACAATAGTATGAAAAATAATTTACATTACGCAACACAATAACATTAAATATAATTATTTGCCCTGTGTCAGCTATCACACGCCAATATACCAACAAAAAAAAACATCGAAAACTGTACTCAAGCAGAAATAAAAATTAAAAACAAAATACTTAAACATAACTTTATACCTAAATAAAAGCCTCCAGGCATAAAGAGCGCCCGCTTACATATAGCTATATATAGCTGTAACTCAAAGTCACAAATGATAAACTAGGACCATCGAAGTAAAATAAATAAGCAGTTAATTACTAATAACAATAACAAAACCAGGGTCAGCAAGACGACCAGTCACCACAAGCAGCACCCGCTCACGAGCATAACGCAAAGATCAGTCATTACGCCCCTCGCCATATTTGTGGGAAGGAGGCAACCGACCTCCGACGAAATAACTTTGCAACTTGTATTGCTATTTTAAGGAGATACCAACTCCACTGAACATTTTAAAAGTAGTCAAGTACCTCTTTAAAAGTTTAAACCCTTCTTTGACGGCAAACGGTAGCCACTGAAAAAGCGTAAAACGGTCATAAAATGTTGTTTACTCTAAAAACATGAGAGACTTAAAATTCAGTATTAGAGATTGTACACAGCTGTAAATAATAAAACGGAGGTCAAACGGGGTGAAGGGGGGTGAAAAGAGGTGGACGAGGGGAATTTTATGGACACTGACGGCCCGTGTTAGATAAAATGTTAAATCTTAGCTTAACCCTAAAACCATACCCGGGGGTACAAATCAAAAATAAAAAAAATAATTTGGTATTACTTTTTTATTACTCAACCGATATTTTCGCGCTACCGCGTATTTGCACGGAGCGGGCGTTAACGTCAAATGGTTAGTCGGGTGCCCGCGCAAGTCCTGTGAGCGTATGGTCGTGGTACGCTGCGCTTGGGATACTGGAGGGTACTCGAGTTACCGATGCATCTCCAAATAAATCTTGGGAATGTACTTGGGAAAAGCGGTCATCAAATAATCCAACCTCTTCCGATTCTAAATCTGGGAGATGTTCGTTATGTCCAAGGTCAAAAGACCGTATGTCACGAACTAAAGGTGATAAACGTAAAACTTTTATATTATATATTATGTTCAGAATACAAAAAAATATGCTTAAATTGTAAACTAAGCTTATTTTTGTAAAGATTTGTTACTTTGAAGTAAGGCTGATGTTAGTGCCATACAAGTCTATAGAAGATTTAATTTAAATAACAGCTGTTCCCTACATTTTGACGAGCTAAGCGAACATAAATGTAGGGAACAGTTGATTTTTTTTTTACGATTCCAGGTTTGGTCCCCTTAAGAGGTTGTGCATTATTTGTTGTGTTATTCTTTGTACGTTTTATTTCAATATCTCTATTAGGAGTACTCCAGTACCCCGCTGGGTACGTTTTTTATGGGTAGGTATGGTTCTAGGGTTAAAGGCTAACAGTTTTATGACAGTTAATTTCCCATGCTGAGTTTTTGTCGGGAAAAATGTTGTCGGTTTTAGATTAATATTTGCGTGGAACATATTTAGCTATGTGACTCTGGAAGTCTGCTCAAATATCCGTACTTGTGCTGAGTGTGTACTTTTGTTTGTTTTATAGCAAAAATAATTAAGCTTCTTCGGTAAAGCTTCAAAATGAACGTGCAACCACGAAGTAGACATATACTTCGTGCTTGCGACATGCGACATGCAACAGACTAGCAAGGAAGGAGCCAAATTAATAACTCTCAAAAAGTTTTGTGAATATCTCGAACAGGTATTTCAAAAAAAACAACTGACTTCCAAATAAAAAAACACTACCAAGTGAAAAATAACTTAAATTTCGGGAGTCGTCTTTGGTTTTGTATTTTAGTTTTTTGCCCCCGACTTCCGAAATTAAAGTTATTTTTCATTTGGTAGTGCTTTTTTGGAAACCGGTCGTTTTTTTTTTTACTTTTTAGTTGTGGTACCTACCCCATACAAATTCGTATACCATTACTTGCCAGATATGCAAATAACAGTGACAGGAAGCTATTATAACATTATCAACATACAAATCCCAATCTGTGCATTGAGATTGCCTCCGACCAAATCAGATCGGTTCTCCCGCCGATCCAAATAGCCGCCCATATCATGATTTCTTATGGTTTTATCCCTGAAGAGCTATGAAGCCTCGTAACCAGCATCAGCGTTGTACGATTTCGTCCAGCAGTAATTTGTATGTAACGATCTTGTCTGCGTGTGGTGATGCGAGCTCGTCCTCCATGTCGCTGCGACGCTGCCAGTGATGCGGTAACGTGTCCAAAGTCGAGTCAAGACATTCTTCCAGCTTCCAACATTCCCACGGCTTCATCATTTCTTCTCGGCTCAAATGTTCTTTCCATAATAACGTTCTTTTGTATTGATTCCACTCAGAAGTATGACAGAAATTTTACTGATTTGGCCTCAAACCTGTTGCAGGATTATATAAGAATATGATTGGAAATGACGCTGACCCTTTTCAAAAGACGAAATTTACGAGTTACAAAAAATATAATTTAAAACCTGATTTTTATCATTGTAATTAGCAAAACCGTGCTTGATTCCTAGACACTTTTGATGTGTGTATTTACTTTTTCTATAAATATAAATCCAACCCACTCAAAAGATATTTCTAAAAGACAGAACAGCTTGGTTCTATTATATGACACAAATATTGTGTCCCTCGGGCCAAAAGACGATTCCAATCTATTTTTAGAATATTACAAAAGACAAACGCAATTATTTCGGTCAGTTCGTATTGTGTTCTGATAATGGAATAAACGAGTAACAAAATTAATATTTCTAAGTACAAAGTAGTGAATAATGTTAGTTGAGGTGAAGTCGAAAAAATGATGGTGGCAGCTTTTTTGTGGTATCTCCAACCAAGGATACACAAATACAATAGAAATCGCAAAAGGTTCTTTTACGTGTGCTCCATTAATTACAGGAGACCACAGCATGCACATAATACTAGGTGTACACAGGATAAAAATACAAATAAGGAAAATAATTTGATTGTTGAAATTAGAAAAAAAAAATAATTTCAAGACTGAGCTTTCATAGTCAAATTGTTAAGAAATATTCCACATTTTTGTTGACTATTAAAGGGAAGAAACTTATGTATTTACATATTTATTTAGTTATTTTGCGGTGGTTAAACCCTAATGGTGTACCCACATATTTATACAAATGACATTTTCCTAATTGTTGCAACCACACAGAAAAACAAAACCTATTTATTTTCTAAAACCTCAAGTCTCACATTTTTAAAACGCGGTAACTATAAAATGTTCACAAAAAGCCCACAGATCTGAGAAATGTTCCCCGGGAGGCATATTTAGAACATTGTATAAAGTAGGTATCCCGGTCGGATATTACAGCTTTTAGCATAAACACATAATATTAACTTTTAAATTGTGCAGGAAGGAAAGCATTTACTTTCAATTTCGTGGGTAAGAGCAATGAAAGGCGATTAACAAAACGAATTTAAAAAGTGGGTGTTGATGGCAACGCCGGGAGGGACGCTCTAGCTTGTAGAAGGACAAATACCTACCGGATTATTGGTGATGTCCTTCAGAAAAACCGACGAGTGCAGTGTAGTGGAGTGTGGTGTGTAATTGTTATTTGTTACAAAAGGAGATAATTTCCTCCGTGCAATCGGCATTTTTTTTTGTTTTGATAGTTTGCCAGAGTCGCAACACAGAGAATTGGAATAGAATGTGGGATTGTATTTAGTCTTGGTGCGACTATTAAATTGTGACCTGTCATGACATCAAGCAATGGACAATATTGTCAAACTTTAAACCTTTATTTATTGAATACGAGACTTTTGGCTACTTCGTGTGTAATTTATGTCGTTTTCTTTGTAATGTGCAGAATTAACAATTTTTATTCATATTTTCTTTCTTTCTTTTTATTTTTACCCATAACTGGCGCTAAGTGTATGATGGGATGAATTACACGTGGACGAACTAACGGTATGTTAAGATCGTTGTACGTAGCGTTTATTATGTACGTCTACACCTTTGCTTCCCTAAGACAGCAGCAAACGGTCACACACTCAAGGCTTTCCAAATACAGAGCGATTTCCGTTATCTTAATGTCAAATACTACCAATTCCCCTTACATTCAAATCCCACTTTAAAAAAAGATTATTATTTATATACATATATGTACACACGTGAACTAAATTCTTTGGAGAAAAAAATGACACACCATGGCTTGGTTAAACAAAAAAATATATTAAAAAATCACAGTCGTTTCAAATTAAAACTAAATAATATTACAATTACCTTTGATTGATATTAACGTACACAATACAGTCAAATTAAACAACTAAAAATCATAGTTATCTGTTCAAATCAGTAGTCTGTACTAATCATAGAATGTATCAATGGGATCAGTTGCCCGATTCAAAACATTCCTAATGAATGTTTTGAATCGGGCAACTCATCCCGCGGGATGAGTTCAAGCGGCCTCATTTGACTAAGGAGCCCTGTTCGAACGTATTTCTAAAAACAAAAGCATGCCAATAGTTCGGAACTCAAGATTGTCCGTAATCTTTAGTTCAATGACACGACTTCCGTTCT
Source organism: Fissipunctia ypsillon (assembly GCA_947568875.1). Classification (NCBI taxonomy): domain Eukaryota; kingdom Metazoa; phylum Arthropoda; class Insecta; order Lepidoptera; family Noctuidae; genus Fissipunctia; species Fissipunctia ypsillon. The sequence goes on from OX387662.1 coordinate 20,906,273, forward strand.
AAAGTTAGCCATGGAGCGAGGTTTGCTTACCTTCGATTATTGACTATTTTGGATTTCAACAAGGCTTGGATGAAGTTCCAAAATAATTAGCTTCGTGCGAAAGCTTCAGATAAGCTCCGGCAGTTTTGATGCAATTTCACTTAGAATTTGGCAGCGAGGACGTAAATAGAATATTGTTTATTACTCCTACTCGACTAATAATGTTATGAATAAAAAGTTGACTTAAATATTAAGAAACAAATATAATATTCTCTTTATAAAATCTCTTTGACTAGATTTATTCTTTTTAACATTTCTTTATGTAACTACTAGCTTCCGCCCGCGACTTCGTCCGCGTGAAAATTCTTGTTCCCCCGACCCATCCCGTCGCATCGTACTTTACCGTACACACCGTATTTTTTTCGTTTTGTTCAGCTTCTAAGGGTCATAGCATAATGTAACTGTGTGCTATAAAATGCAAAACGAATTTTTCAAATCCGACAGGCAGTGACAGAGATTAGCGTGTTCAGACAGTCAATAAAAAATAAAATGTATAGGTAACTAATACACTAAGCGCGTTTTTATACCCGTCGTAATTTCTAAACGAAAGGTCCGATTCGAATAATTTAAAAAGGAATTTGCATGTACTTAATCAACCTTGATTATGAAACTATTTATTTGGATAAAAATGAATACCATGTTTATGAAAACACCTTCGCAAATAATGCATTATTTTATAACAAATTTGATTACCATTAAAAAAGTTATAGTGAGTCAATCTTAAAAGATAGACATATAGATATGCTTTCGCGGACTTTTTTTTAGAACTTTTTAAGTGGAACAATTCCGTCGTACATGATTTTTGCGTAACTTTAACCGTTTACGCAGCGCACGCAATGGAAGCTCTCAAAAGGAATAAATTTTCCTCGTTTTTGCAACATTTTTCATTGATGCTCCGCTCCTATTGGTCGTAGCGTGATGTTATATAGTCTGTAGCCTTTCTCGGTAAATGGGCTATCCAACACAAAAAGATTTGTTCAATTCGAACCAGGAGCTCATGAGATTAGCGCGTTGAACCAAACAAACAAACAAACAAACAGACTCTTCAGCTTTATAATATTATTTTAGGTTATTTGACTAATTAGCAATTTGAATGTTATCCTAATTTATTTAATTCAATGTTATATCTAACAAACTAACCAAAACTCTGAAAATGTATTTGTACGCCGGAAATGCCAGAATATTATGAACTTTAAAAACTATGTAACAAATCTGTAACAATATTCTGACAAATAAATGGACTATTACTATTACTGGATTTTCACTTATTATACAAATTATACACTCGCCTTGTTGGTCTAGTGGCCGCAAGCCCTACTGCTGGGCATTAGATTCGATTCCCAGATCGGGTTAAGTGTTATTGGGTTTTTCTATCAGGAATTTCTCAGTAGCAACCCGGAGTAAAGATTTGTGCCCGGTTGATGGCAATAGGCTCGTCCTCTATAACATGGGACTTAAATATAACTGGCGAAATGTGGGTCAGGTGTCTACATCTCTGCCTGCCCTTCAGAAATTACAGGCGTAATGTTATATTATGTTATACATTCATGTGAAAACTGGGTGATAATAACTCAATCGCATAAAAATGACTGAACGGATTGGGATGAAAACTTGGACGAACATAAATACTTTGAACTGGGTGGCGTACGATTGGAGAGGCCCAGCACTGAGCTGCTGTGATAATGATGATGATGTGTGTGATAATGATGATCCAGATAGTAGTTTGCTTAGGATACGAGTGACACCGTGGACAACAGTAGAAATAGACTGTAAATACATAGATACAAAGATATTACTGTGAAATCGATTTTCAGCTGACCTAAAATATCTACAACCCAACAATCAATTTTAACCTCCACCCATCCTTATCCTAACCGCAGCACATTACCCTTCCCTCTGAATACCCGCTCATCAATGAGCACCACAGACTGGGGGTAGTTTCATTAAATATTTAGTAGAGGTATCGGTTTGCGATCTTGATTCCGATCCCATGGTAAACGGTACGAAGGTGAATATTTTATGAAGGAAATTGGAGAGCATTTATCATTTTTGTAATTTACTGAGAGTTCAGGTAAAACCATGTCTCCTATGTACGGTTCATAAGGTATAATAAAGGATTAAACAGTACATAGATAAAAATTTTGGAGGTAAAGTGGCGATACTGATGTAAAGTCAGGGAAACTACATCATTGCAAACTTTATTGTCCGGAAACTACATCATTGCAAACTTTATTGTCCGGAAACTACATCATTGCAAACTTTATTGTCCGGAAACTACATCATTGCAAACTTTATTGTCCGGAGTTGATCACAACTGCCATTCTTCGATAGTCTATTGTCTGAAGCGGCTATAACTCGGCAAATTGACGTAGGGTGTTAGTTTGCTTAACAATTAGTTTTTCTGACTATACTTGCAGTATACCCTGGAGAGAACGATTCCAGAAAAGATATCAGCATTAACTGCAGTTCCAGGCCCGATGTACCGATTAGAACGAAGGTCACAGTATGCACATCTACATTCTCATAACCACACAGTGCAACGACACTACTCCGAATTACGAACCTTTAAACGCATTACTTCAACAAATATCACTAGCAATACTCGTAAGTCCTGGCAGGTAGACCTACCTCCGTTACAACTGATAAATTCTACAGGTTTCCCGTAAATAGTTTAGAACACAACATGTCACTCTGTCACGGCTTCACAGAATTTAGGAATCAACTTGCAGGTGAGGTTCCGAGGATTTCGGTCCTGTGAGGTAAATTGAGATTTATATAAAGAGTAGTTAGTACCTTTGTGCCTTGGAGCATGTTACAGAGTTGTTCTTGTTTGTCGTATACCAGTTGTCACAAAAGTTAGTCAACCTACAATATGGGCACCTGCCTACTCTTTGCCGTAACATGGAAACTGAGTATATCGGTATTGCCCGTCGCTCGAACTTATTACTCAACCCGATGGGTCACATGCACATCTCTCATTACGAACCATTTTGAGTAAAAGCTCATGTCGTGGAAAACTAAGATAATAAGTGAGTCAGCAAGGAGGCAGTGGGTCTGACCACCCGAGGTGTGCCGGACGTACATTTAAGTATCACCACACGTGGAGCCTCAATAAACCAATAATACTATTATTATAATATAATCGTTTTTAAGTTTAACCCTGAATCCCTCAAAGCCTTTTGATTGCTTGCGATGTACGTATACACTTATAGGCTTGCCTAGTCAGAGTGAACTTCTATCATATAAACACATATGTGAGTATAAGGATCGCTGACTACTGAGGGAACACGAAGTGTTAATAATAGTAAAATCCTAATGCCTATACTTCCAATATTGATTAATAATCTTGTACTTGCTATTTAACAAACCGATTCCATTTTGAGGAACAATCATGCAGTGCGCAAGCGTGGTGTTCAAAACTCATTCCTTTTGTCGACCAAGAGGCCTGACCCCTCCAGTGGCACGTTTGTAGGCTGACTTAACAACAGGGAACCTCGTGGGGAAACCGGCATGTCCTAGAACCAAAAATTCGAAGACATGACATGTGACATTTACCAATCCGCACTGGGTCCGCGTGGTGGATTACGGCCCACGCCCTCTCGAAGAGAGGAGGCCTGTGTCCCAGCAGTGGGAACATTATAGGCTGATTTTGCTAACAAAATAGACTGTTTCCACCTTCATGATCATATAACATGCCTCACACCACTTTGTATGCTAATTTTTATGAGCAGCCGTCAGGCTGGGAGCTATGATTACAGGACATATTCATGCAAATTATTGTGTACTTGTATGTAACACTTACCAGTAATTATACGTGAAGTGGGGTGGCAACCACTGTTGACTGCCGTGACATCAATTATACGTGAAGTGGGGTGGCAACCACTGTTGACTGCCGTGACATCAATTATACGTGAAGTGGGGTGGCAACCACTGATGACTGCCGTGACATCAATTATACGTGAAGTGGGGTGGCAACCACTGTTGACTGCCGTGACATCAATTATACGTGAAGTGGGGTGGCAACCACTGTTGACTGCCGTGACATCAATTCATAATATTTTAAGTCACTTTAATGATATTAATTTTATGTTTATTTTATTTTAGATAGTAGGGACCTCCGATATTTCTGAGACAAAGTTTCCCGTCAAAGAATTGTTCCGGGATACCTATAATTATCACGGTTAATTGCTTTGTTCATGGTACAAAAATAACAAGCTTTACATTTTGTAAATTAACACAACGCAACAATAACATTTTCCATGTAAAAACATATCGGTGGAAACTACTAGGTATACAGTGTGAGTCTTTATAATGTGCACATATCGAAATGAGGGAATCTATGCTTAATTTTATCGACGGAAAAAATGTTAAAAAAAATCTAAATATTTATTTATATTTTTTATGGATTTTTAAAAAAAATTGTTTGCTTTTGTGACCCCAGTGTATACAAAACTGTAACTTTTAAACTAAACGATTTATCACGATGAAACAAACTCTATAATGTTTGGAAGTAATTAGGTGTCGTCATAAAATAAAAATTATGAAAAAAAAATAGCCACATTTAAAAATAAACATTTTTGTTTGGCAGTAATCTGATTTTTTTTCATTAATTTTTACAAAAATTGTAAAATTTCTCAATAACATGCCCCCATCACCTTCTTTTTTTATTACTTTAAGTTATTCTTCATTGTATTAGGAACCTAACGGTAAAAATTGCATGTTTTTAACTCAACCCCAACATTTTTTATCAAATGTCAAAGAAAGGCCTAAAGTTCAAACCCCTCCCTGCCCACTCACTTTCGACCCATTTCCATTCTCCCATTCCTGTCTAAAGTGCTTGAGGCCTGCGTTCACAGACAGTTTGCGGGGTTTGTTCACCGGAACAACCTTGTTAGCTCGTTTCAGTCTGGATTCAGGCCTGGGCATAGTACAGCTTCCGCTCTCCTTAAAGTGACTGGTGACGTTAGAGAAGCGATGGAGGATACTAAGGTTACTGTTTTGGTTTTAATTGATTTCTCCAATGCCTTTAACGCTGTCAGCCACGATATTCTCCTTGCTATGCTCTCTCATCTCATGGTTTCGTCCGAGGTTCTGGAATGGTTCTCTTCTTATCTTCGGGGACGCCGGCAGTCGGTTCGCGTTGATGAGAGCTCTTCGAGTTGGCGTGACCTGGATGCTGGTGTTCCACAAGGTGGTATTCTTTCTCCATTGTTATTCTCCATCTTCATTAATTTTATAACTCACTGTCTTCGGTGTTCGTATCATCTTTATGCCGATGATCTTCAATTGTATACAGCTGCGCGGGTGGAAAGTTTATTGGATGCTGTAGCAGATGTAAACCGAGACTTAGATGCAATCAAAAAGTGGTCTGACAGTTTTCAATTGTATACAGCTGCGCGGGTGGAAAGTTTATTGGATGCTGTAGCAGATGTAAACCGAGACTTAGATGCAATCAAAAAGTGGTCTGATAGTTTTGGGGTATCAGTGAACCCCTCAAAGTGTCAGGCCATTGTAATTGGAAGCTCGCGCATGATGGGTAGGGTGACGCTTAGCTCTCTTCCTCCTCTCATTTTCAATGGTACCGTCATACCCATTACCCCTACTGTGAAAGATCTCGGTTTGCATCTTGACTCGACGCTTAGCTGGCAGCGCCAGGTCTCTAATGTTAGTCAAAGGGTCAACGGTACTCTACGATCTCTGTATCGTCTGAGAAACTTTTTGCCCGCTAAGACGAAAACTATGCTTGTGCAGACTTTGATTTTCCCTATCATTGACTATGGTGACGTGTGCTACTTTGACTTGAATGCGGTGTTGCTGGATAAGCTTGACAGACTGCTTAACAATTGTATCCGGTTCATATTCAACCTCAGAAAATATGACCATGTGTCGAGCTACAGGTCTGAGCTCAAATGGATGCCCATTCGCCAGAGAAGAAATTTGCGTGCTTTGACCACGCTTTTCTCCCTTCTTAACTCTCCCACTCCTCCTTCTTATCTAGTGTCTCACTTCCAATATCTATGTTCTTCACACGCTAAGAATCTTCGTTCTTCTAACAATCTTCTCCTACTCTGTCCTTCTCATACTTCTGACTTTGTTCATTCTTCCTTTCATATTCAGTCCATTCTTCTTTGGAATGCGCTACCTCTTGACATCAGGATGGCCACCAGTCGGTATGCATTTAAGCGGAGATTGCGGAGTTATTTTCAAAATAAGTAGCGTAGAGTCATCTCAAAACCTCTCTCTCTTGAATTTGTATATAATATATATATATAATATAGGTATATATTATAGTAAATATGTATGTATGTGTATTATAAGTTTATGACTTATTTATGTACAAATTGTTCCATTTCTAACAGAGCACCTGCCATCTAATCTCTTCACCACCCTTGGTTGACTGGTAGAGAATGCCTAAGGCATTAAGTCCGCCTTTGTACTTTTTTAAGTGTGAAAAGTTTAAATAAATAAATAATAATAATAAATAAAGGCCCAACGTATAGCTACGCACATTGTTTAGCAGGTAGATAAACTTTTTTTTGTTAACTTTGTTGTGAATGCGTGCGGGTCGTTTCAAAGATGGCACTCCGAACGCGGAATCGTATTATTCTCATAAGGGTGGTTTGTTTGGGATGATAATTAATGCAAAAGAGTTCAATTGAAACCCATTTATTATTAAATACAAAATTTAATGCATCAGGTTCTCAAAATGTCCACCTCGTTGTTGTAAACACAAAGCCGCGCGAATTAGAATTTGGTGTGTCGCTCTCCTTATCATTTCGGGATCATTGCGAATATCATTCGCACAGTTTATTATGCGGTCACGCAAATCGGCCTCACTGTTGATGGGGGTACTGTAGACGCGTTGCTTCATGGTCCCCCATAGGAAATAATCAAGGGGCGTCAAATCGGGTGAACGCGCAGGCCACCCTACAGGTCCTTGCCGGCCGATCCATTTGTCATGATAATTTTCGTTTAAAAATCTTCTTACATTTGTAGCGTAATGGGCAGGACATCCGTCCATCTGAAGAAACATCCTTTGACGCACAGCCAGTGGGACATCTTCCAATAACTGAGGCATATCATCTCTCAATAGACTTAAAAATCTTTCACCAGTCAACGTTCTCGGCAATATGACTGGTCCAATCAACATGTTATCGATAAGACCAGCCCAAACATTTATCGAAAATCTTACTTGGAAAGTAGATGACCGTTTCAGTTTCGGGTTTTCACCTGCGCGGCACCATCTGTGTAAATTTCGACAGTTAGTAATACCGTCTCTAGTGAATGTCGCTTCGTCCATCCATAGTATTTTTCTTGGAAAGTTTGGGTTTGCTCTGGTTTTTCTTTGAATCCATGTGGACATCACACACCTTGGACGCCAGTCTACGTCTTCATGTAGATGTTGCACCCTTTGATAGTGATAAGGATGCAATCCTTCTTTCTTTAAAATACGCCACACTGATTTTTGGGATATTCCGTGACGAAGAGCCAGTCGTCTAGTACTTATGGATGGATCAGCAAACAAATCACTTAATACTGCTTGTTCAGTAGCCGCATCAATAATTACTTGAGGTGGCTCGCGACGATCTCTACTTGATCCAAGTCCAGTGATCGACAACCTTCTGTGAACTTCCTGGAAGTTTCGGGCAGATGGCACTGGTTGCCTGTTAGGATACGCAGCTATGTAAGCCGCGCGCGCAGCTCTGGCACTTCCTTGTCCCACTCCATAATAAAAATGTATGTCGGCGATGTGTGCCGGGGAAAATTCACTTAAACGCGGCATCATGTAGCAGCGAACGAAAGTTATGAAAGTCCAGCGAACGAAAGTACCGAAGCACATGTAGCAGCGGCGAATAATTCGGAGCGACTGCCAGTCTGACATCTGTCATAATTCAAGTTCCTTTGGCTGGCCCTACCTCCCCGACCTGCGCACATTCAAAAGAAAGTTTATCTACCTGCTAAACAATAGCTATGCGTTGGGCCTTTCTTTGACAGTTGATAAAAAATGTTGGGGTTGAGTTAAAAACATGAAATTTTTACCGTTAGGTTCCTAATACAATGAAGAATAACTTAAAGTAATAAAAAAAGAAGGTGATGGGGGCATGTTATTGAGAAATTTTACAATTTTTGTAAAAATTTATGAAAAAAAATCTGATTTTTGCCAAACAAAAATGTTTATTTTTAAATGTGGCTATTTTTTTTCCATAATTTTTATTTTATGACGACACCTAATTACTTCCAAACATTATAGAGTTTGTTTGATCGTGATAAATCGTTTAGTTTAAAAGTTACACAGTTTTGTATACACTGGGGTCACAAAAGCAAACAATTTTTTTTAAAAATCCATAAAAAATATAAATAAATATTTAGATTTTTTTTAACATTTTTTCCGTCGATAAAATTAAGCATAGATTCCCTCATTTCGATATGTGCACATTATAAAGACTCACACTGTATATATAACTGACTATGATTTAATTTTTATTTCGGAACATAATATTTACATAATAAATAAGCTAACAGACTTAAAATAATAATTATAATATGTACAAATGTAAAAAAAAAAATATATATATATAATCATAGGGCATCAAAAAATTCGTCCGCATCGCTGTCAACAGGAAATGTGCCCAAAAGGCTGGCAGCATTGCCACGTTGTATGGCGATGCTAATTCTTTGGCAAATTCTTAGCACGGCGGGCTGTGCTGGGGCGGCTGCTGCAGGTGCGGAAAACCTCAAACGGCGAAAATATTCCGAACTTTTTGGGAGTTATATTTTCGAGCCGTTTGGGGTTGAAACACTAGGGCCATGGGGTCCGAGTGTTTGATAAACTATACAAATAATCAATTGACCATCACTAGGTATTTATTACAATCAGCCGCGAGAAGTAATCCATCTAATGCGTTTGTAATTCCACAGCAATTAGCAGACGGAATACTGTGCATTATTAATTGTTACGTCTATATAGTAGGCTTTGAGTTTGTAAATCTATCTATATATATAAAAAGAAAAGTATTGACTGACTGACTCATCAACGTTCAGCCCAAACCCTTGGACCTAGAAAGCTGATTTTTTGCGCAGAGATTCCCTTTATAATGTAGACAAGGAACATGGAAGGATTTTTCAAAATTCAACCCGTAAAGGAGTAAAATAGGGGATGAAACTTGTGCACTACTTTTAGACCACAGTCAGGCGTTCGATCGTGTTGATCATATGCAGCTTTTAGAAAAACTTGAAAGATATGGTTTCAGAGATCCAGCAAAAGAATAGTTTCAATCGTATCTAACTGTCAGAAAACAGGTAACGAAGATAACAAAATTAAACAAATTAAGTAACACTTTAAAATATTTAGATTGTGAAGCACGGACTTATTGTTGGGGTGCACCACAAGGTAGTATTTATTTATTTATTAAAACTTTATGCACAAGTAAAAAGAATACCGTACAAAGGCGGACTTAATGCCTGAGGCATTTTCTACCAGTCAACCTTAGGGTGATGCAGAGAGAAAACATGGCAGGTGCAACATAAGGGATAGATAACACGAAAATAAAAATAGTATCTTGGGGTCATTATTGTTTCTTCTTTGCATAAATAATTTGCCTCAGTCAATAAAACATCAGTGTGTATTGTTCGCCGATGACACCACTATTATTATTAAATGGAAAAAGTTACAAAAATTTCATATTGAAATTAAGCAAGCATTAAATGGCATTATAAAATGGTTAGATAAATTAAAAATAAATATTTCCAAAACTAATGTGCTTCATTGCAAAACATTCAATAGTAAACCTGTACGAGTTAATGTTGCACTTAACAATAATAACATAGAACAGGTACGTAATGCAAAGTTCCTGGGTCAAACACTTGATGAGCATTTTACTTGGAAGAATCACATTGAAATAATAAAAATAAAAAAACATCAATCAATTCGTATTTGCTTTAAAAAGAATTAAAAATATTAAATCTTTGCGTACCGTCATAGTGGTGTTTTACGCATACGTCTGCTCAGTAATACGATACGGTATTTGTGTGGGGAAACTCTTCCGAAATGGTGAAGATCTTCATCGCCCAAGAAAACCGTATTCGTGCAATATTCAAAATACATTGGTCTGACTCATCCAGGTCTATATTCAAGTCGTCCAATCTATTGACTGTCACATCCCATCCCATATTTACGAAATTACCAGATTTGTGAGGTCCAATCTTGAACTATTTGAACGGAAAGATAACACAAATAAAGGGAAAATTACACATTTAGATTTTGAAATGCATGTTCCAAAGCTACAACTTTTTCGGCGGAGCTGCGTTTACATGGCTCCCATAATTTACAAAGCTTTGCTTAGGTCAATTACTCAAGTACCCTACAATAAGTTTTGTGCTGCGTTGCGGAAATGGTTGTTACAAGAATGTTTTTATTCGATAGATGATTTCTTTCAAAAGTGTTCCTGTAAATTGTATACATTAAAGCACAGATATATGTATTTAACAGCTGTTAAGTAGATAATTAAATTTACAAAATGTAGTTTACCTAGTAATTAATATCTTAAGTGTAAAAACTTGTACTTGCATTAAATGAAATGAATTGAAAGTTTGTAAGGAATAAATTGGTATTAAGCCTTTTGTTTAGTAATTACGAATGACGTGTTTTCGCGTTTTTTAAACGCTTTAGTGATTCAGAGAACATTAACTTTACTAAGTTCCGTACCTATAATTATTTAGGTAATAATTTTTTTTTTAACTCCCATGGGATAGGAATAGAGAGGATTAAATACTTTCGCTTCAAAGATGCCTTCAAATTCGGCATGCAAGTAAGTAATTTTCCGTTCCGTTATATGCGAGGCGGCAGGGACATCGAAGCGCTGCCTGTTACCATGGATTCGTTGAAATTTTTCGACGCTTATTAAAAAAAAAATAAGATAAAAACTATATACCTAAGCAGTGCGAGAAGACATTGTTTACCTGGATTAACACATAGGTTCCTTTTAATCCCGGTAGTACGTTCCCGTCGGATATTTTACGATATCCACGCGGGCGAAGCCACAGGCAAAAGCTAGTCATTCAATATACACCATTTACGCCGCTTTAGTTTACGTTATTTATTTTTGTTATTTTATTAATACATAAAACAATACGATCGATGTTTGAGCTTAAGCTACTTCTACCTAGGTCAGTTTGTAGGTGGGTCGAAAAAGTTAAATTAACTGAGTTGACCATGAAATAAGGCACTTTTTTGTACATACACACCCAAAACCTACTAAGCGTAAGAATCGAAGCTTCAGCCTTTTTACAGCCACACTAATGAACAAAACAAATGAGCCGAAATAATTTAACAAGCTAACATTTTCCGGATCCCAAATTCTACCGATAACAGGCGCGGTTACCCTACAGATCAAAAGGTTATGTGAAATGTTAGTTACAATCTGGGGCATGGTAATGAGATGTGGGCACTAGTGACTACACCGTGACCCATGGGTGGTTGAAATAGATAACAGTGTTTAGGAACGAGGGTCTATTGTCTATGCATGTCTATGCAATGAGGTCAGTATTTATAGGCACTTTACTTGAAGGTTTAATGGCCGCTGCATATAATTTCTTCCTATTGTTTACAACCATTATAAGGACTATTACTTTATTGTTTAAGGCAACACACTACTGAAAATTAATAATTATTACTTGGTTAACCTTTTCTTTCGGTTAATCTAGATCAACATCATCGTATACATAGGGCAAAACTTGGCTAATCCGTGATATGCAGCTATTCGGTGATAGATAATATGTGTTTTATTACCAAGTTACTACTGACTTGATAAATGTATATTTTTCAATCATTATAGTATTTGCCACATTTTTAGATATAAGTTAGCAAAGCTTCTTTTGTCTACTATATTGCAGTAAATTTAAAAAATAATCTGATCAATGAATCGAATTTTACAAGTAAAAAACAAAACTATCACCGATTACCCAAGTTTTGCCCTACATAGAGTATCATTTAGTACACCATTTTACAGTGAGCAGCCAACATGACGTACCAATGGTAATGCTCAATATACTTATCATATGATATCATAGGCTCGACCCCTATTACATGGCATGAGTAGCGAAATGTTTGTGTACTATACATAGGTACACCTCTGCCTAACCCTTAAGGGAATACAGGCGTGATGTTATATAGAACTATCATCGTCAATTTCTTTGGTGTGGAACTGCCTTTTACTTAGTGGGCTAATGTTCAAAACAAAAGAAAACGTACACAGTTTTATTATTCCTGAAAAGCGAACTCAAATAAACTCAACAATCAAAGCATATATACATAAACTGACATACTTACATACATATACATACATATACATACAAATACATAAAATCGAAGAGTCTTTGTAATGTCAAAATAACAGCTTTTTACGAAATGCATAAGAAAATATATACTGTACTTATAACAAAAAAACTATTTTTTAAATTTTTGTCTGTCTGTCTGTTGGTTTGTCTGTCTGTTTGTTCTGGCTAATCTCCAAAACGGCTGGACTGATTTTGACGGAAGTTTTACTGGCAGATAGCTGATGTTATAAGAAGTAGCTTAGGTTACTTTTATTACAAAAAAATAATTAGGGTTCCACGCAAAAAAATTAAAACCCATGAGATTGTGAACAAAAATAATAACTCTGGAACTACTTGCCGGATTTCCAAAATTCTTTTTGCATTTAGTAGCCCAGTTCTCGAGGATGGTTATAAGCTAATTAACGTCACGCTATGACCCCTAGGAGCCGAGCAAAAAGAACAAAAGTCAGAAAGAACGTTAAGCGACAACGAAGTAATAGCGCGGGCGGGCGATGCAACGCGGCGGGTCGAGGGACGAGGTAGTTTTATTAAAGTGTAGCTGTTATTTTAGTATATTGTGTATCTTACGATTTCCACGCGAACGAAGTCGCGGGCCACAGCTAGTTTCAAATAAATTCCAAATAAACCATTTACAGGCACTTTTGAATTGTCAAGGAGACGGTCAGTCGGGAACATGAAGCTAGTTGCCCATTCCAAAGCGTAGTAGGTATCTATGGAGAAGAACGGGCTAGAAACTCAAGTCAAGTTAAAATGATACATGTGTGAGAACGATGTTGACAGATGTGCACGTTAAGTGCGTCCATAGGAAACAATACAAAAAGAAATGTCGTGGCAGCTAAGAGATAACCACTCCCTACTGACGGCACCCGTTCACGAACACGACACATGGATCTGCACCATTTAGTTCAACCATTTTGAAGGGAACCGAATGGTCCAACACACACGCCACCATCAGTGAGACATTAAAACGAGCATGATATACTCTCAGCCTCCAGCACATTCAAGTCAATGAAATACGTACTCAGTAAATGATAGCTTTATAGTACATAGGTCCCACATAATGTGCTATGCAATTATATAAAACTACAATTAAACTTTACAGAATCAAAACAAATTCACCTCTATAAATCAGTAAGCCTCTAAAGCCTTGGTTTTACTACACACTACGTATCTCATAACATATTTACTACACACTACGCATCTCATAACATATTTACTAAACACTACGCATCTCATAACATATTTACTACACACTGCGCATCTCATAACATATTTACTACACACTGCGCATCTCATAACATATTTACTACACACTGCGCATCTCATAACATATTTACTACACACTGCGCATCTCATAACATATTTACTACACACTACGCATCTCATAACATACTTACTACACACTGCGCATCTCATAACATATTTACTAAACACTACGCATCTCATAACATATTTACTACACACTGCGCATCTCATAACATATTTACTACACACTACGCATCTCATAACATACTTACTACACACTGCGCATCTCATAACATATTTACTAAACACTACGCATCTCATAACATATTTACTACACACTGCGCATCTCATAACATATTTACTACACACTACGCATCTCATAACATACTTACTACACACTACGCATCTCATAACATATTTACTAAACACTACGCATCTCATAACATACTTACTACACACTGCGCATCTCATAACATACTTACTACACACTACGCATCTCATAACATACTTACTACACACTGCGCATCTCATAACATACTTACTACACACTGCGCATCTCATAACATACTTACTACACACTGCGCATCTCATAACATACTTACTACACACTGCGCATCTCATAACATACTTACTACACACTGCGCATCTCATAACATACTTACTACACACTGCGCATCTCATAACATACTTACTACACACTGCGCATCTCATAACATACTTACTACACACTGCGCATCTCATAACATATTTACTACACACTGCGCATCTCATAACATACTTACTACACACTGCGCATCTCATAACATACTTACTACACACTGCGCATCTCATAACATACTTACTACACACTGCGCATCTCATAACATATTTACTACACACTGCGCATCTCATAACATATTTACTACACACTGCGCATCTCATAACATACTTACCACTAATTTCGGTTGCGAATGAATACATTTCATAATTCAGCAACATTTCACTTTGTACTACAATCCTGTAATAATAAAATATGCAATACCAAGATTGTAGAGAAACGTAGTCTGTTGAAATTTCGTAGAAAATTAAACTTTAATACGGTTCTCGCGTAGTTTATCCTCTGCTGTCGCTCCTGGTATTCTTCATCTTGCGAGTTGTAAAAGATGGGTAAGCTCTATATTTTCAAGGATTTGCAACAAATCTTGTGTGTAAAGAAAAAAGCATTAATAAACTAACAACAGCAGAAGATCAAACGAGACAACATTGCCGCCAGGCCGTTTGTATACGCTAAGACAAGTCAGCGCGCCTGCGCAAGAATTTGTTACTTATGTCGAGTGAAATTGCTGGTACTAGAGAAAAATTTTCTGTACAAGTTACAAACTATGATTTTTAGACTATTTCTTGCGTAAGCCCAGTGACTTTTCTTCCAGTGGCGTATACAAACGGCCTTATGATGATAAAAGATCTTACTTAAAGGATCATACAAATAAAAAATTAATGCCACCCTGCGTCGGAGTCTGCTACGACGTAGCCGGCTTCCTACTGCGTAGTCGCTACGCGTAGTTTGCTACGACGTAACCGGCTTCCTACTGCGTAGTCGCTACGCGTAGTTTGCTACGACGTAGCCGGCTTCCTACTGCGTAGTCGCTACGCGTAGTTTGCTACGACGTAGCCGGCTTCCTACTGCGTAGTCGCTACGCGTAGTTTGCTACGACGTAGCCGGCTTCCTACTGCGTAGTCGCTACGCGTAGTTTGCTACGACGTAGCCGGCAGCCTGCAGCGTAGTCTGCTACGTCTTAGCCGAAACCCCACAGCCGCGTGTCCACCGCACGCCCGTCCTCCGAGCGCCGGGGTCCCGTCCCCGAATTTTCGAGTAGTTCGGCGCGACCGCTAGAACTCAGCCCGAGATTGTGACGGGCCAATGTGCCTTCAATACAAATCACGTTTAAGCTTGTCCACACATTGCCGTGGTACCGACGCCGTTCGCCCAGCTTTTGTTTTGTATACTGAACCGCCGAGTTCGGTCGCGGTGGACAAACGATCGCCGTCACCGGGACGTCACGTTCGGATCGAATAATGTCGTTTCTCGTTGACGTCCCGTTGACGGTGGCAGTGGACAAACGGTGTACGTCGAGTCAGCTACAATGTAGCTGGCGTCCTAGCCAGTCAAGATAACTTTAGCGTAGCGGAGTATAGCAGTCCATGTTTAAAAAAAAAATATTTGTCTGTATGACCAGCAGCCAGCACAAATAACATTTAGCTAGTAGGTACACTTGGCACACCTATTATACAAATACAAATACAAAATGCCTTCAGTATCAACTAGTTTACATTAGTTTGTGATTGGAGCCTCCTTTTAATCAAATCAAATCAAATAATTATTTAATTCAAACAACAATATCCAAATGGGTTAGTAAATAACTACCTCAGAACTATGTTAGTGGTAAGAAATTTGGTGGTTAAGTATCACTCTTCTTCAAATATTAATTACATCGATATTTTAAGCATGATGTCGCCTGTGTTAGGAGACTCCGCACTTCCATAGCTTTGGCTGTTTGTACAACTTACAAAAAAATAATATTTAATATATTATTATCTTGATGATATACATAGGTATTAGTCACTTTTACTCAAATAATAATTTAGATAATGGACTATGCAGCTGCGCATGGGCTCGTGTACAATGTTAAAAAATGTGAGTACATGATCTTTAAGGCCGCCGGTAAATGCACAGACTATGCACCTAATCTTACCCTAAATGGCTTGAACATAAAAAGAGTGCATATATTTAAATATCTGGGGCACATACTTACCGACGACCTTAAAGATAATGTAGATATTGAGAGGGAGCGTAGGGCACTGGCGGTCCGAGGTAATATGTTGGCACGTAGATTCTCCCGCTGTACCGACCAGGTCAAGATAACACTGTTCAAGGCATATTGTCAGGGTCTGTACGCGGGGGGTCTATGGATCAGCTACACCAAAAGGTCGCTAGATGTCTTGCGCGTTCAATACAATAATATTTTTAGAATGCTCTTGCGACTGCCCCGTTTCTGTAGTGCGTCGGAAATGTTTACATTTAATCGAACCGACGGCTTTCATGCGGTCTTTCGAAAAAAAATCACATCATTAGTAACCAGAACACGGGCCAGTAGCAACAGCATTCTGAAAACAGTGTCAGAGAGCTTCTATTCTCCCATTTTGAGGCATTTTGTGGAGAGGATGGCCAAGTGAGAAACTTGTACCTTACTTGGTCATCTTCTGTGCAAAGTGCTTCAAACTTAAATAAAAATAATAATTTTAATAAATCACTTACTAACACTAGCTATAAGGTATTACTAACATTATGGATCTCTGTTGTCCTAATAAAGAAGTTTTGATTTGATTTGAATAGTATCTAGATTAATATTTGTGTAAAAGCGTCTGCACTGCACTTATGCTACGATTTACATAAACAACGTATTTACTGCCACATTAATATGATAAGATCGACACTTGCATCAATGCGTGTTTGTGAACACGTGTTCAATCACAAGCGATGTCTGTACTCTTTGTACTCTTGTGATTGCTAACTCAAAGGCGTGTGCGCATCTGTACAAAGTAACATTATAATGTGACATCTTTATTTATATACAGGGTGGTAGGGAGGACATCGAAGTGCAAACTATAACCATGAACTCATCACATGGTCCTAGACCCCCCCCCCAGTGTAAAAATTTTTCGTCACTTATCAAAAAAAAAAATCTGCTGTTTCATAGAAAAGTACAATACACGCGGTCAAATGGGTTCAGAATCATGTAGGTACTGACTCTATGGTAACCGGTTGCGTGTCGATATCCCGCCACCCTGAATAGTTAAACATAGTCGCTTTACGTGTATGTCTGTTTGTCCGCTTTATAGTTTTACCATAAAGCAAATAGAATAGAATAGAATTACTCTTTATTCAAGTAACCAAGACTCAACAAGACTGTTAGTAAAACTTACGACTATGTTAGTAAATACAGACATTAAAGAAACAAGGAAAAACAAAACAAAACATTAAATAATGGCCGATCACTGCTGTGACATCCCATGAGAGACGGCACAACAGCGACCCACATACAAACAGTCCAGGCGACTCGCTACCATGTCTAAGACACTATTGGAGCTGCGCCATACCCTGCGCACCAGGGAAGCGCACCTTTTACGCATTGTTGTGTAAAAACAATCCACATGCGCATCTGCGAACATCCCCGACGCACTACAGAAAGGGGGCAGCCCCACCAGTATCCTCAACGCGTTGTTACAAATGTTAGTTGTGTTATAAATTTGACATTTTATGTGGCTTCTGACTATTTTATTTTCTGTTCGGATTCCAAGAATCACATCAAAACAAGTATTTCTGACATTTAAATATCGCCAGTCTATAAAACCAGGTTGATTCTCAAATATCTTTACGATGACGTCATTTTCGGGGTGTGAGCACACAGAGAGGTCGTAAAACTGCAGTAAACTCTCGGTAAACCGCGTCGGGTTTAGATTTAACTGACTAGTTAAATGAATTAAACGTATAGTGTTCAGCTTTGTCTTGTAAAGAAATAAAAAGACTTAAATACGTTTCACAGGTTTGTATCTCGTCGTAGTTCAAATCGTTCAAATTCAAGAAATCCTTAATTGTTTTCTTTTACTTCTTTGTAAACTTAATCAGTCGATTGAAGAACAAAACTGAGATAATGTTGGTAGTCAATCGGTTTCCTACGCTCATTACTGAAACATTGCATTCTAACACACGATTTGAACAATTACGGCTTTGTCCGTATTTAAGTGGTTCGATGAATAGTGGAGAACACACTACAAGGAAGCGCGCTTTATTAATAAATTACTAGACTTGCACAAATGGTCTGGAAATGGTTCAGGAGCGCCAACTTACTACGTTAAATGTTTATTTATTTATTTACTTTATTTTAATCAATCAGAACTGCCTCGATGGTGTGTGGTCGCTAGCGCTACTGCTGAGCATGAGGTCCTGGGTTCGTTCCCCGGTTAGGCAAAGTGTAATTGGATTTTTCTATCTGGAATTTCTCAGTAACAGCCCGGAGTCTGGATTTGTGCCCGTTGGTGGCAATAGGCTCGTCCCCTATTACATGGGACTTAAATGTAACTGGCGAAATGTGGGTGTACTACAGGTACACATGTGCCTTACCACGCGTGATGTTATGTTATGTTATAATATCTCTATATCTAAAGACAGATAAGCTAAAACGAGAGTTATAAGTTAGAAAGAACAAAAAGAAAAGAAAGAAAATACGTTTATTTGCGGTAAACATGACGCAAAGAAAGAACACAAACACAACATAAGAAACAAGTTGGGGGAAAATATGCGTCACGTCCGCGCAGTTTCATGATTGAGTAGATAAATTCAGGGAAGTTAATTGTTTAGCAAATTGACTACCCACTTAAATTGTCCGTATATTCAAATCACAACTGTCATTTATTGACAGTTATGTGAAATGGCTATAATACGGCAAGTTGAGTAGGGGGTCAATTTGCTTAACAATTAAATTCCCTGACTGTACAAACTTTACCTATAAGTCCAATCCACAAAACTGTTTTCATGAAACAAAATACACCGCATTCAATTTACCCCACGTTATATCAAAAATGTTTGTTCGTCTTTCAGTCCCCTGCACCCTGCCTACTCCTCTAATGCAAGGGCGACACGTAACTAACTCCTCGCCTACGTGCTGTATCAATTTCTGACTGAATGTGGGCGGGGGGGAGTAACACCTCTTATAATGTTTGTGGGGATATTACAACGCCATGTTTCTGCTATAAAAGCTTGTTTGCACTTCTGAAAAGAGATTAGTTTTAGAAGCACAATGGTGCCGATTCTTTTGTCACAAATGCCTCTAAACTAGACTAAAAATCATAAAAAATTTGTTTATTTCTATCAAACGACGATTTCCCATTTTGAAATTGACTAAATTGACACAACTTAATTAACTATATTTTAGTTTGACAGTACTAAAATGACAATTTACTAAAAATGGCAATTTTGCTATTCTGAATTTGACGTACTTCACATAAAATTTTGATTGTCTAACTGAATCTGACTATTTTTAATCGCGATTAAAAAGGTCTGGAATAGAATTAGTTGCCATGAACTAAAATTCACACCAACACCAACATTTTCGAAAAACAGTGTTACAGCTAAGTTCGAGCGATTTTAAATTTTCCATAGGAACAGAGATTTCCAATTATCTTTTTTTTTAATAAGACAGTTCGAAAATTTTCTTAACTAACTTCTTAGACCTATTGAAACTAATAGGCGTATAAAGTTTCATTAAAATCGGTTCATTCATTTCGAAAACCAAGGACTTGAAAGTTTGTTAGAAATGCCGTACGTCGTAGACGCTCTTAAGATTCTCATAGCCGAAATAAAGCATTTTAGTGATATTTTAATTAATTTAGTTCGGTGTACAAGAGAATCGGCACCATTGTAGTCGACTCAGTCTTTGTCTAAACATTTATAAGGTAAACAGTCTCATTCGCACATGTAGTGAGGTAACTTCTGTCACTAATGTCATCTGTCAGTCATTACAAATGGCGGGAAAAGGTTGAAAGTGAAGAGTATCAATGCAAGTGCGATTGTGAGGCAGTAAGTGATAAAATATTTATTTATTTATTTAATACTTCATGCACAGAAAAGTACAGAGGCGGACTTAATGCCATAGGCATTTTCTACCAGTCAACCTTTGGGTGATGCAGAGAAAAAACAGTGGTAGAGGTGCAGTTATGAGAAATTGTGGAATACATATTTATTTAAATATAAAGATACACATATACCTATTGGTGAGGAGCTCGTGGCTAAGTAATAACAGCCGCATGGGTCGATCCATCAGGTTAAGCTACGCTTGCCGGGGTTGGTCCGTGGATGGGTGACCATCTTTACATACCGAGACTCCTCCGTGCCTCGGAAAGCACGTTAAGCCGTTGGTCCCGGCTGTCATTCGTGGATCTTTGACAGTCGTTACGGGTCGTCAGAAGCCCGAAAGTCTGACAACCAGTCTTACCAAGGGGTATCGTGTTACCCAGTAACTGGGTTGTGGAGGTCAGATAGGCAGTCGCTCCATGTAAAATACTGGTATTCAGCTGCATCCGGTTAGACTGGAAGCCGACCCCGATATAGTTGGGAAAAGGCTAGGCAGATGATGATACACATATACCTATTACAAACTATAAATATAATAATATATACCTAATTATATATAAATAAGCGCAAATAAATATATACATAAATACACGAATATACTAAAACAAATATAATCAACTTAAATACGGAATCAACAGGATTCTACAGGTAGGTTATCAATTCACTTACTGAGAGACAGCTCAATGCCTAAAAGTCGAGTAAAAACAAACAAACAAAGGCACAGCCCTACCATCTTTTCTCGAAGCCATTCAGGACATTCTCGACCCTCTGTAACTTCGTAGTGGATAAAGTTAGAAGTCTGAATGTTTTGTGACAAAGAGGGCATAATATTACTAGGTATATAATGTGCTGCGTGCGACATGAAAGCATGACATTTTGCACAAGAGTTCGTTAAGGAACGAAGGTGAGCAATAAAGACGGTTTTTCGAAAATTTAATCCTTAAAAGGGTTAAATAAGCGATGAAAGTTGGTGAGGAAGTTTGTCATTGTCGCCCGCGGGACATCCCACCGGGCGCACGCTTGTTGAACAAGGTCATACAAGGTCAGTTCGGACGCTTTGTATCTGCATGTTCTAGGTGTGGGGGGCCCTGTTCAAATGATGTCTTATTTTACATTTCTTCCGTCTCTTATGTACCTACACAGTTTATATATTTTTATGATTGATTTATCTGGAAAGCAAAAGCACCTTCTTGAAAGGATGCTGTGCTGGCTCACTGCGTTACAACCAAGTAGTCATACGATGATTTCCTTTAGCGTGTATTGTTCTTAGATTTTAATGAAGTCGGTTAAAAAGCATGGGGAGTCACGGGGACTGCAAACAGAACTAAAAACTTGTAACTGTAAATAACAGTAGTTTTTTTTTTCAAATTAATTGTAGTAAGCACAGTGGTAGTAGGTAAGTATCAAAAATTAAAATTTCATAATTAGTAAATTAACATTATTAACATTATTCTAGTTTTCCGAGCAACAATTTTATTGTAATACTTACATTATTCCAAGTGCAGCTCGTCATACTCACCATTGCTAACATTATTAAGTCGGTGACGCGAACCCATAATTACCTACTCTACCAAAAATCGCTCAACATGCCTAAACAAGTTTTCCCTTTAAATTAGACACTTCTATTACATAATTAGGTTTCCCGCCTACCACAATAGTACATAATACAATTATTTCAAAAACATCCTCCGTAAATTATAAACATGATAATTCTGTCCAGAATTCGTCCGTCCTTATCACGTAGTCACGTACCCGCAGGCTCCAGCTCTGCCTGCCCCCCTTTGTATAAGCAGCGTGTAAGCGAATCTAATTCACTGGCGCGAGGAGCACGTGCTGCTCGGGTTAATATCTATGTGTTGTGACACCAAAATTGTGGCAAGAAATTGTTTTTTATGAGAAATAATAGATTCGGAAAAGTGGAGTCGCAGCTTATACTGGACGTTTGTGTCGTTCATTTCTAATTCGTTCGTTTATTTCAAGTTCCTGTATGTGGGACTGCTAATGATTGTTTCAATGACTGTACATACTGAAAGGAGAAAATGGCATAACCACGAAGTTCAGCAGATGGAACAGTGATAGCATTTAATTATTGTTATTTACGTCTGATAACGAACTTTCGTTCCTTCTCACTTAATCCCTTAGAGCTAAGATTTAGGAGTTGGGATGCCATTCATCTGCCCAGGCCCATACACCATGACCACAGGTGAATAGTGGTGGTGTATTATAGTTACTCCTAGAATCTAACCTATGTGATGTTTTGTTGCAGACACTCAGCAGTGGACGTGTCGAACGTTGGCAACAGAGAACATGAGAGGGTCCGGAGGCAGGCTCCAGATGGTGACAGGTACGGAATAGTCTTGATACTTTTGAAGATAATGCAATACCTACTAATAAGGTAACTTAAATGTGCCAGAAAATTTGGGAACTTTAGGCTGAAGCTTCGAACACAGTACAGAAGAGTTATCATCTAAAATGTGTGGTTAACCAAAGTTTATTAGGTACTTGTGTAGCTATACTCTGGGTTTATTATTAAGAGGTTGAAAGTATATTGAATTAAATTCGTAGAAAAATCTCAACTCTACTTAATTTTCATGTTGATATTTTTGTCAACCATTACTGGTTGACATCCAGTTTACTCTCAGACCTTCGGTATTACGGATAACTTGACCAACATTTCTTTACCGACAAAGTAAATTAGGATATAAAGGTATGACATGTTGAGCCGGCTAAGCCTGTTACATATGAACTGAGGATCCACAATAATCCAGCGGAAAATTATCAACGGTCACATTTACTGGGATTCCTGTTTTGGCACAAATCTCTCTATTAGCAGAGATCACGGACATCCTCACCTACATTTATGAAGATTATTTATGAAGATATATTATTATTTCTAGATTATATTTGAAGGTTTTGTATGAGCCATCAATTTCGGTACACCTACTTCTAGTGGTTGCAAGCATAGACACTGTCAATGTTCTACGTAGTTTTGTAATTTTATTTAAAAAAAAGTATTGTAAGCTCCATAGTTTCGAAGTAATGTACTTAAATGTTTTTTGGCTATCCTGTCCATTTAATTGATCCTATTTTTGCTATCAGTAAAGTGCCCTTTGGCCTAACGCGAGACTTTAAGATCATTTATTAAAGCTGTCACCAAACAGGCTCATGTTTTTGCTCCAAACAGGCCCAGAAGATATAATTTATGACAATTTACACAAGTATCTAACACATTCAAGTTTAAGAAAAGATTTTTATTCTAAAGATTGTTTTTACAAGTCTGTCGAGGATGTTACAGAGATTAATGGCTTCGCCTATTTGTGACCGCAAAAAATGCCAGACAATTAATTATAGTCATTATCGGGTCATGTTCAAGTGTCAAGACTTTTTGTTCCGACTATAAAAAATAATTACTTGAATTGCTTATACTAAGATGACATAATGACTTGGCATTAAATGAATGGTTATTTACTGGTAAGTGTTGATTACGAGTAGGTTTAATTTGTTGTTGTATTATTTTGATAGTCTGGTTTTGCGACACACATTCAACCGGAGCACCGCCGTGTCCTCGCGGAAGCGATCGGCGGCGGCGATCTCTCGCGTCCGGCCCTGGTCCAGGCCATGGTACGGAGCGAGAGTGCATGGGAAGCCATTACCTCCTTCTGCGAAGCAGTAATGCTCGTGAAGGAGGAGGCGGGACGCGTGAGGGAGAGGCAAGCTTTGCACCCTCACGCCCCTAGTCGCCGCAGGAGACGCCCTGGGCGTCGGGAATTGACAGCCGATTCCCGGCCACCGTAGGCGCGGGCTTGCGGACGGCGAGCAATGGGTAGCTCGCCGTCCGGTAAGGACCAAGCCCGAGTCGACGGCGCGTCGTGTTCCACGCGCGCCTCAAAGAGATGTCAGCACTATTGACGGGGTCCGCTAGGGCCGATGCCAGCTAGGGTTGCGGGATGTTCGAAAGATTACCGTGGCCCCGGCACAGGCAACAGAAGGAACACGGGTGGGTTTTAGTCAGTAAAAGTCTGACACGCCCCGCCCAGAGCGGGAGAAATCATTTGATGATTTCCCATCCAGAAAAAAAAAAAAAAAAAAAGACCTAATTATTAACCATTTACAAAAGTGATTAAATGTAATGTCCATTAATCGTTAGATACCATACAATTTACTGTCGTAAAGCTATGGTTTAATTAAAACGCATGTTCAATTAATTTTAATAACAAAATTCCTATGCGCGAAGTAAGTAGTGCAAGTGTCAAAACGATTAGATCGCCGTACGCGTTGTTGCGTGCACAGCGCGACCACAAGCTGTGGACGATCAATTTGTGGTATGCGCACACTCTGTGGTAAACTAGGTGGTCATAGTTGGTTGCAGTAGTGTTATGAGCATATTTTTACTTTAATTAGAATAAAAAGATCTTGATGAGGCTGGACATCTGAAACAACTGACTGTAGTATGTGGTCCAGAGTGCGAGCCCAAGGTCGGGCTAAGTGTTATTCGGTTTTTCTACTAAGAATTTTCTAGTAGTAGCCCGGAGTTTAGATTTGTGCCCCTTTGATATACTCACCCCCTATTAGATGGGAATTAAACATAACCAGCGAAATGTGGCGCACTAACAACCCCCTCTGCCTAACTCCTCGAGGTATACAGGCGTCCTGTATGTTATGTATTTATTTATTTATTTAAACTTTTCACACTTAAAAAAGTACAAAGGCGGACTTAGGCATTCTGTACCAGTCAACCAAGGGTGGTGAAGAGATTAGATGTATGTAGTTCTATTTTCAAATAACATTTGATTTCCCCCCTTAGGCTGTCCACATACCCAGCGACGGGCGACCGCTCGACGCTGCTTCGGTCGCACGCGGCAAAGTCAGCGGAATGTAGCGGTCAGGGGTCGCCGCGGGCGCGACGTGCGCCTCGCGAGTCGCGCCGCGTGTCGCTGGCGCAGGCCCCGGGGTACGTGCAGCTTAACCAGTACCGGCTGCTGGAGCCTATTGGACAGGTTTGTGGACGACCTTACTCGAAATGTTGTTCAAAAATCGAAAGTGAAATAGCCCAGGGATATTTTTCTATTAGTTGCCAGTCACAATGTTGGGATGATAAACAAACCCTGGAACACATTTGATCATCAATCTGAATAATTTTTAGTGTTCCTAGCTTATCGGGGGTGCGGCGAATGTATCTCCCGGCCCCGACTTATGGTAGTGGAAGGCACCGTGGGTTTTTAGTCGGTAGGAGTCCGACATAACCTTACGTTCTCCCCAGACGGAGGGGATCCATGAGGATTTCACCACGGAATTTTTTTTAAATTGTTTCCTAGGTAAACGGAACCTTTATAAGATCACTTTGTTGTTGTCCATATTCTTTCGAAGTTATGGAAAATTTGAAAACACAAGGGAAACCGACGATTTGGTGATCGTCTCGAGAATCCACTGGATGCTGAAAACAAGACCGGACGAAGTGGCGGGGCATGGTGGCGGGGCATGGGGGTGGCTTACGTCCAGCAGTGGACGTCTTTCGACTGAATGGCGAAATCAAAATGTTACCCCATTAAAGAACGAAAATGGTTCCTTATTCCTAAAACATGAAAATATTAAAGCCAACAGAAATAAAAAAAGTTTTCCACTGTATCTACTTAAATAACTAGGTCAATGACCCCAGTGTACTCGTATGTAACGCGACTACGCGAGCCCCAGTTCAACCACTAATTATGCTAAAAGTGTAATTCTGCTAACTCTGCTAACAGTTGAAAGTTATGTAAACTCATTGTTTCAGGGTTCGTACGGGATCGTCAAGTTAGCCTACAATGAAGAGGATGATACGCATTATGTAAGCAAACTCAGTTAGCATAAAATTATCCTTAGATGTATGTTCTTGAAAAGAAAACCATGAAAAAATATAAAATATAGGCTTCAAGAAATTGCAGCTCCTTAATTAAATGACTTTTCTTAAATGCCTTTGTGTTGTTTTAAGGTGCTGATAAACTTGAGCATTCACTTGTAATGAGTATTTGTGCGAATGTTACATCACAGAAAAATACGAGACCATTTTATCGAGCGTTCGAAAATGTTCTAAAATGTTCATAGCAATGTTTGGCTCTATGCTTGGCTCGGCTCGTTGTTCAGTTCGACAAATATAAAAACGGCGAATGCTCGATGTTCTGTTACAAGTGAATGCTCAAGTCTATCAGCACCTTTAAACTAAGTAAAAGTTTTTGTTAATTAGGTATAAGTTGTTATTTATGTGCATTCCGTTTTAATTCTGAATAAACATCCCTTATCAACGAAAAAAAAAGAAAAAAAGTAAAAAATTATTGTAACACTTTTTAAGTCCATCCATGCAAACTCTCTGTCCTGTCCTCTGACCTTTGGACGCCTTAACGACTGAACGGATTGGCACACAGGTAGACCATCACTGGGGTTAGGACATATGATATACCTATGTACCGGTAGTAGGTAGGTACGTTCTCGTGGGATAATTCCCGACAACCACGCGGGCGAAGCCGCGGGCAAGAGCTAATAAGATACAACATGTTCCGGAATTAACGCACAACCTCTTAAGGGGTCATTGTGCTCATCATTATGAACAACATTTATTAGGCCACCGAAGCTGAAATCACTAAAAATATCAGATGTTCCCCACATTTATGTTCGCATATCTCGTCAAAATGTAGGGAACAGCTGAATTTTTTTTCGCGATTTCAGGTTTGGTCTCATAGTAAAAGTTGTTCATAATGATGAGTACAATGAACCCATAAGAGGTTGTGCGTTAATTCCGAGACAAGTTGTATAAATAAACCAATACCCAAACCTTTTCGTCCATCAATCTGGACATTGTGCATATTGTGCATACATATGTATATTGACGGATAGAATTGTGTGACAAATGAGTGCAATTGCATGTAACACAGGTACGACTAGCAAAACGCTAATGACGTGTACTTCTTGTGCACCCAGTCCGCATCGCACTGGAAGCTTGTCATCTGCGTCGCCAATCACAGTTCCTACACAAAATCGTCAAATTGGCGACGCGGCAGGTGAACGATTGCTAAATGTTCGTGCGACAGAGGAAATTGGACCTAATTGCTCCACAACACCCGAACTGACATTCCACAGAAAACTATTCCTCACTTTTGTGGTTCTCAGTTAGAGTCCGACCGAATTTGTTTTTCGACTTTCAGCCGAAATGTCCATTTTCGGCAATTGTCGTTTAAGGCCGAAAAAAAATATACAAGTAACAGTTACTTAATTAAGTTATTGATTAAAAAACATTGACACTGCATTTCTTTTACTTTTACTAAGTACAACCGAACCGTATTTCCAAACAAAAAACCATTCTATTCGTGTACGATTTCGTTTTAAAGTTTTTTCTCGGTCGGACTCTACCCTCAGTTTAGTTATATTTCTACAAGACGTTCATTGACCTGTTGTTGTCCTGAAGAACCTCATTGTCATGAAGTATCACTCTTAGGATAATTACTCCAATGCTCCAAAATGAAGGTCGCCTGTTAGCCCTAATGTCCCCGAGCGACATTATAATGTCCCCGAGCGACATTATAATGTCCCCGAGCGACATTATAACGGAAGTAAAGAAATAACTGCGTCGTTGGTCTAATGCTCATAAGCAATACTGGTGAGCATGAGGTCCAGGGTTCGATTCCCACGTCAGTCAAAGTGTTATTAGGTTTTTCCATCTGGAATTTCTCAGTAGCAGCCCGGAGTCTGGATTTGTGCCCGGTTGACGGCAATAGGCTCGCCACATGGGACTTAAACATAACTGGAGAAATGTGGATGAACATCATGTATAGGTACATCTCTGCCTAACCTTGCGGGGAATACCAGCGTGCTGTTATGTTGTGATCGAAGGTAGCAATATATCAAATGTCACCCCCACACAATTGTTACAAGTAACTGAACAACAACTAACAGGAAAACAGAACCTCGTGAGAGATTAGAGCCCCTCGATATAATTAGGTATTTATTTAATTATTTTCGAGTCGATCTTTCTATTCATCATCACCTGCCTAGCCTTTCCCAACTATGTTAGTGTCGGCTTCCATTCTAACCTGACGCAGGTTAATATCAGCGACTGCCTACCTGACCTCCACCACCCAGTTACTAGGCAATACGATACCCCTCGGTAAGACTGACCGATATTACGTTGCGTAATTATGATAGAAAACACTTATTCTTCGTAATTTTCGGCAAGGGTGTTGCTTCGCTTGCAATAAAAGCGACACCTCGTCTGAAGTAAGGTACAGGGATTACTTCGCTGGGTAACAACATCCGTTTGGAGCGGAACCAATGAAAAAAGAGGAAATATTCTGTTGAATTTCAAAGGGCAGGCATCAACCTTAAACAATGTCAGCCTGCGAGCGACGAGAGGAGATCTAATGACGCGTACTGATTTGTTGTGTTTATATCCCCCCCCTGTGGCTGTTTTTGTCTTTACGTAAAAACAAAACAGTTACACCGAGTTATAGAATACTCGAATAATTAAATTGTGTACGATTTAGGAATTAAGGGGGAAGCGCTAAGGTAGCCCGCGAAATTTAAATTTTCTTACGTTTTTTGCAATTTGCAGCTCAGTGTCTAGGTGTATGTTGATTGAAGTAATATGATTCGCGACCGTAACAAATATGTATTTCAATCTATGTATTTATAATCATTAGAATCAGTAATGCAACTCATAAAATAATCCTCAAATGTTAAGATTTCATGAAATAGTCGTTCAATAGGATCCCTTGGTCTTAGAGAGTTGTATTGATGACTTTAATAATTACAATTCTGTAAATACATATTTGTTACGGTCGCGGATCATATTTTAATCAACATACAACCTGATACTGACCTGCAAATTACAAAAAATATAAAAAAAATTGAATTTCGCGCTACCCTGGCGCTTTCGCCTTAACGGAAAAAAATATTTACATAGATGGCTGAAAATATAAGAAATTTCGTTCACTTCATTGTCCTACCAAGCGCAAATCATTACAACCACCTTCGATCTCTATGTAGTGACGTACTTCTTGTGCCCGACTTCTGTGCTCACCAATCGTAATCTAAAGTCTCACAGGCATACACCGTATTACTCAATATATTTATTGCATTACACAAACATAGGTGGTAGGTTTACAAAGACATAATCCTTGTGGACCCTGTCGGGCACAGCAAAGTAGGGGAGAAAGAAAGTTGTAACGTTACGAAAATAATACCTACATTGACAAAAATACCAAACAGGTCTTTACCAAAACTTGGACGTTAAGGACTACTCCTAGCCACACAACCTTAGTAGGCAGATATATGCCAACGATCTTGAGTGCTTGCGTGTTCTGTGCTGAGCTCACGCAACGCGTTGTACGTCCACCCAGTAATAGGACTCGCCCATCAAGGAGCGCTATCCCAAATGAGAAGCAATTATTACATTTATAAAACAAAAGGTATTATATTAAAACACGTACACTAAAAGATAAATAGTTAAATTATCTTTAAAATGGTGAAGGTTTCATAAAAATACGCTTGATAGTTTTCGCGTGATTATCAGTTTTTTATCCGCGTTAGAAGAAATTAATTACACTATGTAATATAAACATAATATAAAATATTCACATAGTAAGTCATTAAGGAAATGCTCTAATTCAACATATATTTTTTTCCAAATCATCTACACTACTCGTTTAGACCTGATCTTCAGTTTAAAATTATTAAAAGCTGGTTATCATCGCCATAACAACGATTATTATTCATTATGTAAAAGGAAAATATCCTCAATTCCTAATCCATAATTCCTTCACCAGGCGATGAAGATCCTCTCGAAACGCAAGCTGATGCGGCGCGCGGGGCTGTTCGGCAGGGCGCCCCCGCGCAGGCCCGGCCCCGGCCCGCCCCCCGACCCCCTGCAGAGGGTGTACCGCGAGATAGCTATGCTCAAGAAACTGGACCACCCTAATGTTGTTAAGTTGGTCGAGGTGAGATTTTTAACCTGCCTAAGAATTAGACTAACAAACACTAACTGAAGACTTCAGACGTTTGTCCTACATGTATTGCAAATTAATTACATACCATGGTATGGATTTAAGGCTCCCGCAGACAGGTGCGACGTGACGGCGTGACGCGACGGCACTACGCGACTCTGGTGGAACAATTTCTATGAAAACTTCATTAATTGTCCTACCGAAGTCGCGTCGCGTCGCGCCTGTCGACGGGAACCTTTAGGCGATTCTTCTCTGACATTTTCATTAAAAGAAACTGCCAGTTGAGCTAAACTTAAAGGAAATCTGACTTTTATTTATACAAGATGTAACATAAATAACGCGCAACCTTTTAAGAGTTCATTGTACTCATCGTTATTAAAATAAAAGGTATCCAGGAAACAATAGATATGTAAAACAATAATAATTACATACTTAATAACAAACGATCCCCACGTCGCGTCGGCTAATACTAACAAATGACCGACAAACACAATAAGATGTCGGCTCAGTTAATTGTTCTCCAACAGACCTGACCTCTCGTCATATTGTTCTCCAACAGACCTGACCTCTCGTCATATTGTTCTCCAACAGACCTGACCTCTCGTCATATTGTTCTCCAACAGACCTGACCTCTCGTCATATTGACTCTCTCTATTAGAAGGCACAACACGTCTGTTTTCATACTTTCTTTTCTTATATTAATGTAATGTTTACTATTTTCTTTTCCCTTTCGAGCTTTGCGCTGGAAGGACAATTCCATAGAATACTAATAATTTTGGTTTATCAACATATTTCGGGTTGTTTCCATGTTTCCCGTCTCATTTTAGTAGTACCAAGATTTTAAGATTTCGTACGCCTGTCCATTCCTTATCGATGTGATAGTAACATCCCGCAGCGGTCAGCACACGGGACACCCGAGCGATTACGTACTTCGCTATTTCCACAACAATTACCCGACTGCAGGGAAAAAGTAGCCTTGTATAATTAAATCGCAGAGGTAGAAGGAAAGAAAGAAAAATAGGTTTATTTATCACAGAAACACGTGCATACAAAACGATAAGAACAATCAGAAAAATAAAATAAAATAGATCCACATTATAATCACGAGCTCAAAACAGAAATAGTCGGCAGCTGCATGTCGTGACTGTGACAAGAAGGCTTCCACTCAGCATGATGCTGAGCTATGGGTGACCCACAGCACAGCACGGATTTTCAGTGATCACCCAAAAAAGACGTTTGGAAATCAAATCAGGGGATGCGATTTTCACTATCATAAGAGAGTTTAATCCGGAAGATTTATATGTAGAAGACACTAACATAATGTATAATCTCGATGTTGTAGTCGAGTCGTACAAGCCGCGCGGGGGCGGGGCGCTAGTCGCTAGTTCATTTTATATTTAACTGTCATGGAGTCCGCATCGCCACAACATCAGAGTTAACGTCTATCTACTGAAATGAAATGAAATTGCTTTTTTCCGTAAATAAGATATCGGAATTACTTTTACACGCCATATTTAAAAAAAAATTAAAGCTAGATGGAGTCGACATTTCCTGTCTGACTACCCCTGAGAAGAAATGGCGAAACAAACTCAGGAGTCAAAATCTCTTTTAAAGTCCAGACATAATCTTGGTCAAATCATGTGAGAATCATGTAGATCTGTATCTGAAATGGTATTTTGAGGAAAAAACCACAGAAATTTGAGTGGAGCTGTCCAGTCAGTGCAAGCATTTGTCAGTAATCGTGAAGCTCAACTCAGGACGTAAGGAGCTCAAAGACTCGACGAACAATGCTTGTGCAGACTTTGATTTTCCCTATCATTGACTATGGTGACGTGTGCTACTTTGACTTGAATGCGGTGTTGCTGGATAAGCTTGACAGACTGCTTAACAATTGTATCCGGTTCATATTCAACCTCAGAAAATATGACCATGTGTCGAGCTACAGGTCTGAGCTCAAATGGATGCCCATTCGCCAGAGAAGAAATTTGCGTGCTTTGACCACGCTTTTCTCCCTTCTTAACTCTCCCACTCCTCCTTCTTATCTAGTGTCTCACTTCCAATATCTATGTTCTTCACACGCTAAGAATCTTCGTTCTTCTAACAATCTTCTCCTACTCTGTCCTTCTCATACTTCTGACTTTGTTCATTCTTCCTTTCATTTTCAGTCCATTCTTCTTTGGAATGCGCTACCTCTTGACATCAGGATGGCCACCAGTCGGTATGCATTTAAGCGGAGATTGCGGAGTTATTTTCAAAATAAATAGCGTAGAGTCATCTCAAAACCTCTCTCTCTTGAATTTGTATATAATATATGTATATAATATAGGTATATATTATAGTAAATATGTATGTATGTGTATTATAAGTTTATGACTTATTTATGTACAAATTGTTCCATTTCTAACAGAGCACCTGCCATCTAATCTCTTCACCACCCTTGGTTGACTGGTAGAGAATGCCTAAGGCATTAAGTCCGCCTTTGTACTTTTTTAAGTGTGAAAAGTTTAAATAAATAAATAAATAAACAATAGCAAAAAAACGAAATTTGAGTAGACCGCATAAAGTACTCAAATGCCAGACCATCATTAAATCTAACTGAGAAAGAAAAAAAAATGACCCACATAGTGCTCACATTCACAATAATTAAAGTAATATAATACTTTTCAAAGTAAATATTCATGTCATTTTTATGTAATATTCAACAATGTCAATATGTATATAAAATGGTACCTACTTAAATAATGAAATTATGATGATTTTGCACAATAATTCAAATGTCAAGTTTTACGGTTTTATCACAAGGTTTAGCAGAGCGAGCAGCTCAATCCCAAGCTTTTTGTCTTCTAAATAATCAGAAATTTTATAGTACGCTTTTTTACAAAGTTTGGTTTTAATACAGCTTTTAAATCGTTTAAGTAATGGGTATGGTTCAAGGGTCAGTGGTCAAGGGTGTTTGTTGTAAAAGCGTATACATTGACCCATGAACGAGTTGCCTACTCTGTGGAGGCAAGTGCGATGTACAGCAAGATTGTGTTTATTCCTGGTATTTAAACTATGAATATCGGACATTTTCTTAAAATCTGATATATGAGTATCCCAGACTCCCAGTTACCGTTGAGAGTGAGCCTTTTTCTTCGCGTTTCATTAAAATAATACCATAATAAACATTTTAATGTTCTGTCTCTGCATCACCCCAGGGCACTGGTAGAAAATGCTTAAGACAGTAAGTTAGCTTTTGTACGGTTATTGGTACTTGTGCATAAAGTTTTAATAAATGAATGAACCTCGATCACCAGGTGCTGGACGACCCAGCGGAAGACCACCTGTACCTGGTGTTCCAGCTGTTGGAAGGAGGCCCCGTCATCGACATCCCAACGGAGACGCCGCTGAGTGAATACCTGGCCAGGAAGTACATCAGAGATGCCTTGCTGGGGGTGGAGTATCGTGAGTAACCGACTTTCTATTTGGTCTGGCGTCAAAATGGGATTTTTCTCGACTTCAGGCGAATAGTTCACAAAGGCTGTTCTTTTAGTTTCAATACTCTGGGCAGAGCGGAAGGGCGTGTTAGACTTTTACTGACTAAAACCCAGCCGTGTTTCTTCAGTTGCCTGTGCCGGGGCCACGGTAACTCTTTCGAACATCCCGCGACCCTGGCAGAAGTATAAGTACCTACCTAGATTGGTAAAAATATCTACAAACCTCATTTTAAATACATAAGTATCTCTGTATCAATTTATTTATTTTTACGTTTTTACGCCGGCAAAACTAATAGATAAACGGATTTTATGATATTTTGTGGAGACGTATCTTGTTAATTAAAAACTGTGTACTAGTATTTTTTACATCAGAAAATGTTTACACTAGAACGCGGGGCGGAATATAGTTCGGAAAATAAAATGTTTTTACCGCGTTTTTAATTAATTATATGATGCATCCAGGGTAGTCCGAATTACAATACCCAGAGCAGGAAACAAAGTTCCTTACTAGCATGGCTACTTTAATTAAAAAAGGTTCCCCGCAGAGTCGTTAAACTAAATGCAATGTTACAACTTCAGAAGTGACGCTCCTCTCCTGTAGACGTCTCTCCTGTGGTCCTGTCTGCTTTACGACACTCAAGAGAAGCTAAAAGTCTATATTTAGTTCGAGACGTTTCTCAACTGCCACAAGTTATTTTAAGTTAAATATGATATAATTTTTTTTTTTTCACAGAAAAGACCTAATTTATATGATATAATTAGTAATTGGTGCTTATTATTGTTTGAATAATAAAACTTGTATGTTACTATCTGGCGGACATGCAATCGCTTGTAGTAACACGATTAGATTAACTTTGTTGAATAGAAAAAATCCCAAAGTTACCCCATTTCGTAATGTTTAATAAATCTCATATATCATATAAATGAAAACGTAGTAAGATTGTTTAGCACAATTCGTTGAGTTTGTCTTGATAAAATGATTAAAATAATGACTATTTAAATACCTACCAAATGCGCGAGGCAGCCACTCGCGAGCCTACCTCAGTTCCGTACGCGGCTCGAGCGTCGGATCATAGCGCCTTCAAAAATATTACGACCTTTTTACGAGTAGATAGCGAGAAGGGAGGGAGGGGAGGGTGACCAAATCATCCTCCCTTCATTATCATTAGCCGACACGAGACTCGAATATATAATATTAACTGAAATATGTGGAGTAATGTGACTTACTGAAACTAAATTAGAGATTTTATTTGTTTACTTCTAGCTTTGAGGTGGCTTATGCTTGAATGCTGTGTGATGTCAGCGAGATGCTTGCTTTTGGATTTTGATAATGTATACTCGAGGGGCTCGTGGCTAAATGATAAGAGGTTAGGTAGCATCATAGCGCCGCCGTCGGATGAGGTTAGGTAGGAACGAAGCGTTTGTCACTGCTTTATCTTTGACACTATACACTTTTTTGACACTATACGCTCATAGGTGTAATAACTATAAGACTTATTCTGTGTCTCGTCCGGTGACCTTCAAGCGATTGATCAACATGCTATTCAGACAGTGAAATAGGTTTTATATAAAAATTCCAGTTCGTAGACACAAAATAACTGCTCAAACCAATAATTTTAATGGGACGGTAATTTTCTGCGTAAAATGTGCCAATACTGTGAGAATTGGCAGTTGAAACCAATTATCATGTGCCCAGCAATTTACAATATTTTACGCGAATAATATTCACGTAAAATATTGTAAATTAAAGATCAAATTCCGTTCCAAGGACATATTTTGAAGTATTTGCGTATTCAGTTTTCAATTATCGATATTCACTGACTATCGATAATCTCACCACTACATAAGATGCCAGGCCTGCTTAGCACGAACAGATAGCTGATCGATGTATCTTATGAATTATTTTATTGACAGACAAGAGGGCGCTGCTGTCCATCTACGAACCTCCCCTAATATCCGATTCACGAAAAATATAGTTTTTCCTCAAACTCCTTACGTACAGTCAACAAAAGACATAAGTAATAAGTAATACCTAGTAAGTACCTGACGAGCAACTAACTACTGTCCGGCCGTCGAGAGAATGCGTTCCGGACACCTCTCAGTTTCATACTAACGAATAATTATATGCTTTTCAAATTTGATCCTTATTACTGCTAGAAATTGTCCACCTGACAGCTATCAGGAACGCTTTCTTTCGACGGCCGGACTGTAGCAACTGCTTTTTTTTATGTTGCGCGTATACTATACTGAGCATTATCTAAAGTCTTTGACATCGCTTTTCTGGTACCTACCTACTTACCTCGTGAGGCTACTATTTAAAACGTAACACCTTACTTTGCAAACTGCAATTTATACAGTATACTCATGAGTTTAGAATAGAAATAAAAATCTTTTTTATCATATATCTTTCTATCGTAAAATAACAGCGAATATTGACAGCGTAATGGAAAGATGTTTTGCCTCGATACCTAACTGTTTTGTTGACTGTACCCCACATTTTTGATCGTTGCTTCTCACAACATACATATTCAGTAAATACAGGGTGATCTAATTCAAGGTTCCTAACTTTTATTATTTTTTTAAAATAAAATACTCAAAATGTATCAATATCTTAATTATTTTTGTTAATATTTACTGTTATTCATTAATTATGGAAAATGATGTCAGGAAAATGGCCGCCTCTAGACCTTCTACAGCAGTTGATTCTTTTGAGATAGTTTTCGATGACTTTTTCGCAAATTTCGTGGGTTATCTCGGCAATAACGTAGTGGATGTTAGTTTTTAGGTGCTCCAACGTTGCAGGTGTGTTGGTACAGACGCGACTAAAAGAAAACCCCACAAAAAAAAAATCCAACGGCGTGGCTGAGCGATTGGACTGCTGTACTGCGTGTCGCGGGTTCGATTCCCGCACGGAGCAAATATTTGTATGATCTACAAGTAGTTGTTTCAGGTCTGGGCGTTTGTGTTTGTGAGTTTATATGTTTGTAAACGCACCCACGACACAGGAGAAATTCCTAGTTTGGGGCAAAGTTTTAACAAAAAAAAAAAATTGTTACTTTTTGGGAATGCAATGGAGTCCCGTGTATTATGCGAGGATTCGTCTCACCCCATATGTGGCAATTTTGTTTATTCACATACGCAGAGAGTGTAAAATGTGCCTCATCAGAGAAGAAAATTTCCTTTGAAAAATCAGGATCAAGTTTCTGCTGCTCTAATGCCCAGTCTGCGTAAATTCTTCGCTGTTCATGAACTCTGGGATATCAGTTATAAAGAAGGAAAGGCCCAAGCTTTGAGAACGGTGACGATTCGATAATTTAGGGTCTTCGGCCACACTAGCATTCCCAGCAGCAATATTCTCAGCTGAACGTACCCCGCGATGACGTACACGGCTTACCCTATCTCTAATGCTTCCAGTTTCCTCAATATTTTCACTATCCTGTAAATTGTTCGCACAGTAGGACGATTAACTTGATCATAATTTTCCCACAAAAGTCGATACACAGTTGTTACAGAATTGATATTTCTTAAGAACAACTGAACAATTTTACGCGTTGAGCGACGGTAAAGCGATTCATTTTGTAAATGTATGGTTACAAACTAACATTTGACGTTTGAAACACGCACCATTGCTAACAGCTGGCAAAATTACAGTGTTGCCAATATAGGAACCTCGAATTGGATCACCCTGTACATAAGATCGGTTCGACTAAATCGAACATTTCTATGG
This sequence comes from Fissipunctia ypsillon, assembly GCA_947568875.1. Classification (NCBI taxonomy): domain Eukaryota; kingdom Metazoa; phylum Arthropoda; class Insecta; order Lepidoptera; family Noctuidae; genus Fissipunctia; species Fissipunctia ypsillon. The sequence goes on from OX387662.1 coordinate 20,943,734, forward strand.
AAAACATGCTAACGTAACATTCCCAGGATCAAGGAATGTATTACATGCATAGACAATACCACTACAATACAACTACTACTTGCTACAGACAATATTTATTCTCCCTGAATATAAAAGGTTAGGTTATAAGCAACAGACATTTTTAGAGCCGTTCTATCATAGACCACAAGTAAGGATTTTATTTTTCATTTCTGTCATAGTGTTCATCTTATACAATGCTAACCACACACGTCATTGCTAATCGTTACGTGTGTGGGGTGAGTTAGCACAAGTATCTGAACAGTTAGGTGTCACGCAGACTTGCGCAAGCGTATATTTGCGCAAGTAGGTAAATCGTAACGTGTGTAGCTAGCATTACATCTGAACTTCTTTAGAATGTGTGGAAACGCCGGGAGGGGACGCCCTAGGAAGATAGGTGATGTTCTTCAGAAAGGTCAGGTGTGTAGTACTCGCAACCGGCGTGCGTGTATGACCAGATGTATGAACGTAAACGAGGCAAAAGGAGTATGTAAGGATCGTAGCAGGTGGCGTTCTGTAGTTTCTGCCTACCCCCATGGGAAGGTGTGAGTTTATGTATGTATGTATGTTCTTTAGAATAAGAACATTTTCATTCCACATCATTTTCAGGACAATCCTTGCATTTCATTGTTTTGTTTATTAGATAAGAAATACCGACATGTGCGTGCGCATCGTGCACTGGGGTCCTAAGTATACCTATAAAGCTGGATTTATAAAAATGGACTTTGCTACTAGCTATTCATGGTCTATATACATCTGCTGAAAAATCTACGACTTTAAAACCATTCCGATTAAAAAATACGACCTCTCAAACTCGTTATTTATTCATTGACACTGACTTACCTATCAAAACCTATAAGGTACTTCTCAGGCGAGATCCTGGTCGACAGCGAGCCCATTTATTGATGAAAAAACCTTTTGTTTTCATAGTTTTCCTCACCATTTTCATGACTCCACAGTACACTACCAGCGCATAGCCCATCGGGACATCAAGCCAGCCAACCTGCTGCTGGGTGAGGGGCGCGTGCAGGTGGCAGACCTGGGCGCCTGCGGGGAGCTGGCGGCGGCCGGCAGGGTCTCGGGCACCGTGGGCACCCCCGCCTTCCGGGCCCCCGAGGCCGCCGCGCCCGCTGATAAGTATAGTGGAGAGGTTCGTTGAAAAAGAAGTTGTAAAGATGTTGTTGACGGTTTCAGACTATTAAAATTAACTATAAGTGCCGGCTCACTCACGATGTGTTCCTTCACCGATGTCAAAAATATGTTAAATACTTACCGTAAAATAACGTACGATCAGCAACAGAAGTAGATTAACACTGTTACTTTTACATGTGAAATCAATAGACCCTAAATTATTAGTTCATTACTTTTCAGTATTTCATGTAATAGCTAAAAGTGTTTATCATCGGAATTTAACAACTGTCCATTTTTTTAACATATTATTGTGTTAAAAAAACTGAAGTGTTAATCGAATTTTGTTGCTGACCGTACTAGTAGAAATCTGAAGTGTTAATCGAATTTTGTTGCTGACCGTACTAGTAGAATTTTGTTGCTGACCGTACTGGTAGAAATCCGACGAATAGTATACTGTGTAGCTGTATCTGTTGCAACAGGTGTAATCTTCAAGCAATGCTTTATAATAATTATGAATTTTACCCTCTCACTTAGCGAAATAATCTACCTAATTAACCGAATTTCGTAAAATAAAATAATGGAAGTTATCTTGAAAGTTCTTTTTGCTAGAACACCTCAAACTTGATCCAGTTAAACGAACTCTGAAAACTCAATCCAGTGACTAAACAAAGAAAGAGAAGACAGAACATAAGTTTATGTGGCACTTGTCATAAGTACACACAATGACACAATAGAAAAACAAAGAAAAAACATAATAGTAATTACTCGAAAACAACTAAACAGATATTAATACATACGTTGTTATTGTCGCAGAAATAGTATTGACAAAAAACTTTTGTACAAAAAATAAAACCGACTTCCAAAAAAAAACACTACAAAGTGAAAAATAACTTTGATTTCGGAAGTCGGTGTCTTTGGTTTCGTATTTTCGTGTTTTGCCACCTACTTCCGAAATCAAAGTTATTTTTCACTTTGTAGTGTTTTTTCTGGAAGTCGGTTTTTTCTTCTGTAAAAAAGTTTTTATTTTTCACTTTTTAGTTGTGGTACCTACCTCGCACAATTTCAAATACCACTACCTGCTATGTAAATTACAGTGATAGGATGTTTAATAACTAAGAACATCATCCACATAAACCAAGTGGGAAAAATACGTGTTATTGAAGCTAACTCACAAACCACCCAAGCAAAGTTAATAAATTTTACATGGGACCAACTTCGAGGTATACCCTCCCGAATAAAACAAGAATTAATCAAAGCGGACTACTCTGTAAAAAGTTATGCGTGGTCATACATAATATATAGGTATATATATATCCGCCTCGACTTGAGAACCTCCTTCTTTTTTTTCGTCGGTTAAAAACAAGATGGCAGCGTTAGTTCCGAACCTTGTAGCGCTGTACCTCTTCGTAACTACCCGCAGGCAGCAGACATCTGGTCTCTCGGCGTCACTCTGTACGCCATGGTGACCGGTAAGGTGCCGTGGGTCGGTAGCTCGGCGGTGGAACTGCAGCAGAAGGTCCTGGCAGAGCCCCTGATTTACCCTGGCAGGGTCCAGCCCTCGAAGCAGCTGCGACACCTGCTCAGCAGGATGCTGGACAAGGAACCGGTGACTAGGATTAACTTGCAGGAGGTTAAGGTGAGATCGTCATTCTGATAATATTAGGTCTCAGTATTTTTGAGATACATAAAAATACATACAAATCATGCCGCCTGTAATTTTCCAAGGGTATGCAGATTGAGGTGTATACTAGATCCATACCAACAATCAACATATTGACCCAAATAAATACGTTCAGTTCAGTTAACCTCTCAAATCGATATTTGAGAGGTTAACGGAGGTTAGAGTATTTTGCTTATGAACCTATGGGGTTCATAATCGTATGAACCCCATAGATTCATAGGCATAATATTCTAGAAACGACAGTAAAAATATAATTGTGAAAACCGTTGGGCGCTCACATGCAAACGGCTTGTAGTAGGCGCACGTTTGACGGGTTAAGTACCTACCTACGGTGTGCACCGAAACTCAGTTAACACTATTACTTTGATTTGAAAGTTGATATTTCTAAAAAAAATATACGCAAAATGTTGTATCGCTACTTTTTGGCAAGTCATTTAATAGTAATTTAAACTTAGAATGGAATAGAATAGAATAGAACAGAATAGAATAGAATAGCATTTATTTGCAAATATGGGTAATACATAAGTAGATAGTAGTAGGTATACATCAGAGTTCTGCCATATTTCACCATTCGGCATGCAAACATTTTCATTATGTAAAATTGTTAAAGTAGTAGTGTAGTGTTGTTGTGTAGTTGTAGTAGTAGTTGTTGTTGTGTATTGTTGTTGTGTTGTTATTCTTAGGGTTTGTGTTATATTAATATTAGTAATATCTAGCTAATATTCAAATTTTTCGTAGCAGACTAGACCAGTGTGCAGGAAGATGCTACATTCATAATAATATAATTATTCCCTATATTGCTGCAACAGTAACTAAGCACGTGAGCTGCATTACACAAAACATTCCTAGAAAATAAATCACCGCGATGGAATAATGATATAAAGATGCCATTAGTTCATTACGCTAAGATGAGAATTCCTGTCAAAAGGTCAAGGTTCAAATGATTCGAATCCACCCCCGCTGTAACAAAGCGACTTTGTCTAAGAATAATCAAATTGTCTAAGTCAACGCAATTAGTAGAGCAATTTGACCAATCAATACTGTTACGGGTCACCTTCTCAGACGCACTGATTGGATTAGGAACGATAGCAAATCGCTTTGAACGAGAAATATTACTCGCTTTGTTTTGGTTCTGGTCTTGCGTTAATCCTTGTAACGTGTGTTTCAATTATTCTAATTATTATTGCGGCTATAAATCAACCATCCTTTACAGATTTTCTTGTGTCACGCTTGAAAACATTGACAAATTGATAGAGGACAGTGTTAACTCGTTCTGACTATTATTACAAATCAAACGTAACATAAACAGCTCGCCTGTAATCCCCAAAGGGGTACACAGAGATGTAGCTGTGTGATAAGTTCCATGTAACAGGGGGCGAGCCTAAGGCCATCAACCGAACACAAATCCAGGCTCTGGGCTGCTACTGAGAAATTCTTCATGGAAAACCCAATATCACTTTACTCGAACTACAAACAAATCGAATAACGTAGCAATTCCATGTTCATTTTTCTTATTTTTTATTTAACTTAGCTTATCATAGTTGCCATAAGCGCATTGATCTTACCCAAGTTGACCAGGAGCTCACTAATTAGTAAGGCTCTCAGCGCAATGAACAAACATCTGTAACTCCACATATAATTGCTCTAATTCTTAGATCCGTAAATGTTTGTACAAAATACACGTGCGATCTGTTGCGAACCCATTTATGTTTTCATTTTGGCCTGAGCAGCTACGAGTATTTTAATCTAGATCCCAAGCAGCATTTTAGTTTTTGTTTTAATTTCATATCTTTTTTAGGGTTCCGTAGTCAACAAAGAACTCTTATACATAGTTTCGCCATGTCCGCCTGTCTGTCCATCTGTCTGTCCGGGGCTTAGATCAGAGACTGCTAATACTAGAAAGCTGTAATTTGGCACAGGTATATGTACATATTAATCACGCCGACAAAGGGGTAAAATAAAATCCTGAAAAAAAATTAACGGGTAAAGTAACTTAACTCTCCCACTCCTCCTTCTTATCTAGTGTCTCACTTCCAATATCTATGTTCTTCACACGCTAAGAATCTTCGTTCTTCTAACAATCTTCTCCTACTCTGTCCTTCTCATACTTCTGACTTTGTTCATTCTTCCTTTCATTTTCAGTCCATTCTTCTTTGGAATGCGCTACCTCTTGACATCAGGATGGCCACCAGTCGGTATGCATTTAAGCGGAGATTGCGGAGTTATTTTCAAAATAAATAGCGTAGAGTCATCTCAAAACCTCTCTCTCTTGAATTTGTATATAATATATGTATATAATATAGGTATATATTATAGTAAATATGTATGTATGTGTATTATAAGTTTATGACTTATTTATGTACAAATTGTTCCATTTCTAACAGAGCACCTGCCATCTAATCTCTTCACCACCCTTGGTTGACTGGTAGAGAATGCCTAAGGCATTAAGTCCGCCTTTGTACTTTTTTAAGTGTGAAAAGTTTAAATAAATAAATAAATAAATAAATAAAGTGGGGATGACTTTTTTTCTATCCCAGAATGTGGGGTATCGTTGGATAGGCCGTTCAAAAATATTGCGGGAAACCATTTTTCGATTCAGGGATCCGTTTGCGTAATATTAAGAGTGTACATTTTTGGTATTCAAATTCTTCCATCTTTCGCCCAGGATCACGAGTGGATAACAGATGGAGGCAAGGATCCTCTCCCATCAGAACAGGAGAACTGCCGGCTGGTGGAAGTGACGGAGGAAGATATGGCGCAGGTCGTCACCTCCATCCCCAACCTGTCCACGCTGATACTCATCAAAACTATGCTGAAGAAGCACAGCTTCCAGGTGAGAACTGCTTGCTTCTTCTAATCATCAATCTCAATCTTTCACTTGGGCCAACCTTCATGCTTTGCTTGGGATTTAAGCTGGTATCTCTTAAACGGATACTTTTGGCTTCTTTGCAATATTAACCCAAGGATTTTCAAACTGATGGAACACATATTATGGTTATTAACAATTCAAAATGGTTTTAAATGGTATAAATGCTTTGAATTTGAGTTTAACACATTCGATTAATGACGATAAAGGTTATGAAGTCGTGTGCCATGTACAAAGTGTTCAATTTGAACTATTCATTAGGACTTACAACAGAACCTAGATATTTACACAAAGATGAAAGAATTAAAGAAACAACATTCCATTTGTCTCCAGAACCCGTTCCTCCGCAGTCGAGAAGGCAGCACCTCCCGCAGAGAGTCCACCAGCGCGCGCGGCGAGCCGGAGAAGCCCGTCGCAACCACCAAGAGAGGCGGGCTGGCGCGGGCAGGCCGCTCGCTGTCAGCTCCTGGGAACTACTTGACTGAAAGGTTGGTATCACATTGACTACCATAAAGAACCCCAAATTTAAAAACATTTGAGGACCATGACATTAAAAATACCTACGTGTGTTACTTACTACTCTACACTTAATAAAATAATTATTTCAGCAGGCAATCCTCATTTGACATTGGGCTAGAATCTGTCCAAGAATCCCGAGACCAGAGTCTGGACGCGACCTCTAAGGACTTGAAGAGTCCTCAGAGTCCACCAGAGAAAGCCGAGTCCAGCGCACGGTGATACCACCCCCGCGCGGCCCCCGCCGCCGCCGACCAATGGCTGCTCCGCATTCAAATCGCCTTCGAATTCGAATAGCCCATTGGACATCGGCAAAGCAATGTTGCAGATTTGATAGAAATGTTGCCAGCATTGAAATTTTTCATTCGTACTTGAAAAATGGATTGAATTGATATTTTTTTAATAATTTTAAATTATATCTTGTTGACGTCAAAATTTTAAATTTTAGGCTGCTATGTGATTAATGTTCTAAATCGGAATTTGAGTAAAATAAATAATTAAGAAAGTCTCAACTATAAAATTGACAGTTTATTGAAGAAAACTTAAACTTTTCACTTAAAATGACTTCATTCATCCGCTAGTCCTATTCACTTAATAATGTAAATATTTTTAGATAACATTTGTCCTCTTTGACTTAAAAAGCACTTAAATATTTTTAATAAGATAATTAGGTCTATACAACGAGGCTGTCTTGCTGAGACACAAAAGGCTCAACTGGCTGGAGGCATTCCTACTATGATCATGTTAAGATAACCAGGTTCTAGTCTCCGTGAAGCATACTCTTCTATACAAGTAGCTACAAGAATCAATCAAAAAGCTATCCTTCGTATACGTGACATACAGACACGAATATTCTGCAAACATATGAAAAAATTGCTGTTCCAACTAGATGAAATTGCCATGCGCCTCGCGAGGCAGCCTCGTACATTATGTGCCTCCGAGGCAGCCTGGTACAGTAATATTACGTGCCTTGCGAGGCAGCCTCGTACATTATGTGCCTCCGAGGCGGCCTGGTACAGTAATATTACGTGCCTCGCGAGGCGGCCTCGTACATTATGTGCCTCCGAGGCAGCCTGGTACAGTAATATTACGTGCCTGGCGAGGCGGCCTCGTACATTATGTGCCTCCGAGGCGGCCTGGTACAGTAATATTACGTGCCTCGCGAGGCGGCCTCGTACATTATGTGCCTCCGAGGCAGCCTGGTACAGTAATATTACGTGCCTTGCGAGGCAGCCTCGTACATTATATGCCTCCGAGGCGGACTGGTACAGTAATATTACGTGCCTCGCGAGGCAGCCTCGTACATTATGTGCCTCCGAGGCGGCCTGGTACAGTAATATTACGTGCCTCGCGAGGCAGCCTCGTACATTATGTGCCTCCGAGGCGGCCTGGTACAGTAATATTACGTGCCTCGCGAGGCAGCCTCGTACATTATGTGCCTCCGAGGCGGCCTGGTACAGTAATATTACGTGCCTCGCGAGGCAGCCTCGTACATTATGTGCCTCCGAGGCGGCCTGGTACAGTAATATTACGTGCCTCGCGAGGCAGCCTCGTACATTATGTGCCTCCGAGGCGGCCTGGTACAGTAATATTACGTGCCTCGCGAGGCAGCCTCGTACATTATGTGCCTCCGAGGCGGCCTGGTACAGTAATATTACGTGCCTCGCGAGGCAGCCTCGTACATTATGTGCCTCCGAGGCGGCCTGGTACAGTAATATTACGTGCCTCGCGAGGCGGCCTCGTACATTACGTGCCTCCGAGGCGGCCTGGTACAGTAATATTACGTGCCTCGCGAGGCGGCCTTGTACATTATGTGCCTCCGAGGCGGCCTCGTACATTAATATTACGTGCCTCGCGAGGCGGCCTCGTACATTATGTGCCTCCGAGGCGGCCTGGTACAGTAATATTACGTCCCTCGCGAGGCGGCCTTGTACATTATGTGCCTCCGAGGCGGCCTCGTACATTAATATTACGTGCCTCGCGAGACAGGCTCGTACACTAACATTACGCGCCTCGCGAGGCGGCCTCGTACATTATGTGCCTCCTAGGCGGCCTGGTACAGTAATATTACGCGCCTCGCGAGGCAGCCTCGTACAGAGGAAACTTTTTCAAAGGCCGTTTATATTGTAAATATTTTAGTATATTTTTAATATTAATTCATAAAAAATTGCTCAATGCTTGTTATCATTGTAAATAGTATAAGCTTTTAGGTTAAACAACAGTTTTATAAAAATACAAAATACAATGGGCTCGTACATGTTGATATTTCGCTTTGTCTGTTAAACGATACAAAAACTCTAAATATGGAAAATACTTACGTTTTATTAACAAAACCGAGGGATGTGAAGGTCTATGATCGCCTTTTTAATACAATTCTTAAAAGCCACCTATATTCTACAATATGGTGTTTATTTTTCTTTCGGGAAATCTATATAATTATATACTAATAATAAAGCTGAAGAGTTTGTTTGTTTGAACGCGCTAATCTCTTGAACTGCCAGTCGGATTTGAAAAAATCTTTTTGCATTTAATAGCTCAATTCTTGAGGAAGGCAAAGGCTCAATTCTTGAGGAGGGCTACTTAACATCACGCTAGGACTTTTAGGAGCCGAGCAAAAAGTCAGAAAGAACGCTAAGCAAAGACGAAGTAACAGCGCAGGCGGTAACAGGGCAGGCGATGCGATGCGACGGGGTGGGTCGGGGAACAAGAACTTTCACGCGGACGAAGTCGCGGGCAGAAGCTATTCAATAAGTAATCCTCAAATATTTCCTGAACTTAGATAAGTAATTTCCCAACACTATTTTGTATTTTCATAAAACTTTAATTTTTAATTATTAATATTCAAGTAATTCTAGGGGTCAGTGGGCATTTAAAATACCGAATGAATTTCATGGAACAGCCATGAGCGTAATGTCATTTAAATTGCAAAATATTATGCCTCGTTAGGGTTCATCTTTTCCTTTCTGAATTTATGAATGCGTTGACGGAAGCAATTTATGTTGCATTTATTATCGTACGCCATCTGCATCATTATTAGGTGTTTAATCCGATATTCCGGAGCAAGATCTCTGGCAATGTGGCTTTAGCAAAGCCAGTGGTTTGCGGTGAGCACCTTATGAATCACTGATATTGCGCTTCCGAAAATCGACTGATCTAACTCAAAGTAGCTAGTTCGTCAAATAGCACGAGCTTCCTTCCTTATCGTTTTAGCAAACGACATGAACAAAGTTAGGTTAAGAAAAAGTATATAAATCTGCCTAGACCCCTAGATAATTTGCGCCCTATCTACAGGTTAAAGCGCATGGATAAAGCGAGCAGCTACGTTAGGAGATTGACCAATTTTCACTGTCAAATTAATTTCAATTATAATTACCATCTATTGAGTCGTGAACGCGTTTATAGTCTGTACATTGTGTTGATAGCTGTGACGTTTATGTCAAGCGGAAATTATGGCGCGAAAATCGAGCAAAATGGCGGAAGTTATTGGCAAATTCAGGTGTTCGAATGTGGCAATAATTCTGAGGGAAATTCGATGTTTTTGTAAGGATTCGGTACATAATGAGGTTAGGTTTTATACGTTTACAAATACATTGCTCGAATATATTTGTTTATATCGATTATTTGCATTAGATTTTTTGTAAGGTAACGTACAAATGTGTACAAACTTTGTAATATTTTTTTTTTCCGCCATTTCAAAACCAATGACATTGTTTTTTTTTTTAGTTTCACGGATAAACACAATGCACAGGTTATAACCAGATCATAGGTAAGGTGGGTGGGTTCATGTTAGCGTACAGGGTCCCGATCACCGAAGTACTTACGACTTTTGTGTAAAATAAGAAAAAAAGATTATTATTCTTAATTAATGTTTTAATTAACAATGTCCAAGCTTAGATATTAGGTGAATGGAATTTTATTGTCCACGTTCTGCTGCGATGTTCTCTGACAGATACTTTACTATTCTTCTCTAAAGAGCAAAATATAACACAACATTGATCAAATCATAGACTACATAGGTACATTGATTAAATATTTTTTTATATCACTGGCAAATAACAGCGCGCTTGAAAGGCATTTACGTATTTCTCTCTTGGCATAATAATTTAGTCGATTATTTTATTTTTGCAAGTTCTCTTTGTATTCTCGAGCAGGTGTTATTCCAGAGTAGAATATAAGAAAATAGATGTGTTACAAACATTGTTTTTGCTACGCTCGGTTATGCTTTTTCAAAAGTTCATCATTGGGAAATGTTTACAACAAACCTATTGTTTTTCATAATAACATTAGATTATTTATTTTAAATACCTAAATAGTATGTTAAAGTGTCTTAACCCCATAATAGCTCGCTATTAAGACGGTGTTCATTAATATTATTACTCTTCCAATAGATTTATTATTTGTATTCTGTGTCTCCTTAAAATAATCAATTATTGACCGTGGCAAGTCACCCGTAATCGTTTCTTTGAGATAAATTGATTAATCGGCAACCTTTTAACAATATTAAAACATTCTTAAGATAATAATCAATTTTGTTCAAAGAAATTAATAATGAAATATAATTTATAAACATGAAGATTCATGGTACGAGACAAAAAGAATTTGTTTGAAAAATATTTTACCTCGATGAAATTCTTGTAAAAATAAGGCACCTTGCACACTTGGCTACTTTACGAACGGGATCGTCCTCTCGCGGTTTTGCAACGTCTCAATTTCTTGGACTTCTTTCTTACTTAGTATTTTGCAAGTAGATGTTGCATTTGAGGAAAAGTCAACACAGTTTGACTTTTGCTTTTCTTGTCATTCCAATCCATTCACTACTTCAGAGTAGTTTCTTTGGTCGTTGTTTCTTCCACTCCAAATTGTACAACAAATTTTTTTTCGCTCATGCACATCACACATTTTACAAATATTTCTGTCGGCTTCTGTACATGAACCCTGTCAGGGCGCTGCAGCATACAATGTTGGTGTGCTGTTGAGTTTGAGTATTAAATTAACATAAATCGAGTCAAAACTTATCAAATCATAATACAATAAATTTCAGAAAAATGATTAGTCTAGATGTCGTTAAGATGTCCAATTAACAGTAATAATCAATATTAATTCGTAATTAAACCAATCGTAATTAAACCGACGACGCGCGCCCGCGCCTGTTGATTTCAACTAGTTCGTATCTGAAAGTAGTGAAGTATGCAAAATGCCTGTGCCGGTCAGCTAAGGTCAGAGAACACCCTTTATCCTTTGCAAGCCAAGGTCCAAACTTATGCCTTTGAATGTTGTGATAGTCTAGAACGAAGGTATGCTTATATTAATTCTAAATAGTACTAAAAAAAAAAGATTTTAAAAGATTTAAAAAAATATTATCTCTCAGATTATAAATAAAATTATTAGGTATTATGACATAAACGAAGAAATTTTTAAAGTAATCTCGCGATGAAGATTTTAATGTAAGATTTTTAAATGGTCCGTTTTGTTTCTTCTTTTAGAAATGTTTGTTGTTTTTGCTTAAATTTATATAAAAAATCGTGGAAAACGTTTTGGGTTGCTGAATCAGTTGTTATGAATATTATAAATGTATGCAATGTTTGAACTGAAATAACGTTCTGAATTGATATTGAACGTTGTCAGTATTAGCAGAGTGGTCTAGCAGAGAAACAAACATAGTGTGTCGGCTGCCTAATGCAACGTGAATGATAAAACCTCTGTACTTAGGTATGGTATGTTACCGCGGCATGACATTCTCTTCATTCATTCTGATGATATTCTCGTCAAGCTCGTGCCGACACGAGAGGAGAAGAACGCGGATGCAGCTTGCAAGGCACGAGTGACCGTACCTGAGCAGCTGGAACTGTGACGTCGGGTTTGATACGCAGCAGGCACATTGTGCTTTATTTTCATTCTGTGATCTATAAAATGTATAAAAGTAAATCCATTGAAAATAAGATAATAAATATCGCTCGTTTACTCTGTACTGACACCATTCAACATCTGCAATGTCCCTTTATATTACTTCATAGTCGTAAACATAAGTCGCACAATACACCACACAAACGCGTTAAGAAAGTTTTAAACCAGAACAATTATGTAAACAATGAGTTGTTGATTTTATTGAGATTTCATATTTAACAATTTAATAAAAACACTTTCAAAATAATCATTGTCTTTTATTTTCGAGCAAGCGGGTGATAAGTGGTCACCATCGCCTGTGGACGTCTGCAACACAAGAGGCATCGCGAATGCGTTGCCATCCGGGGACAAAGCTATGTGACTGTATGTACCTGCACCGGCGCCATATCCTTCATCGCCTGTGGACGTCTGCAATACAAGAGGCATCGCGAATGCGTTGCCATCCGGGGACAAAGCTATGTGACTGTATGTACCTGCACCGGCGCCATATCCTTCATCGCCTGTGGACGTCTGCAATACAAGAGGCATCGCGAATGCGTTGCCATCCGGGGACAAAGCTATGTGACTGTATGTACCTGCACCGGCGCCATATCCTTCATCGCCTGTGGACGTCTGCAATACAAGAGGCATCGCGAATGCGTTGCCATCCGGGGACAAAGCTATGTGACTGTATGTACCTCCACCGGCGCCATATCCTTCATCGCCTGTGGACGTCTGCAATACAAGAGGCATCGCGAATGCGTTGCCATCCGGGGACAAAGCTATGTGACTGTATGTACCTCCACCGGCGCCATATCCTTCATCGCCTGTGGACATCTGCAATACAAGAGGCATCGCGAATGCGTTGCCATCCGGGGACAAAGCTATGTGACTGTATGTACCTCCACCGGCGCCATATCCTTCATCGCCTGTGGACGTCTGCAATACAAGAGGCATCGCGAATGCGTTGCCATCCGGGGACAAAGCTATGTGACTGTATGTACCTCCACCGGCGCCATATCCTTCATCGCCTGTGGACGTCTGCAATACAAGAGGCAAAGCGAATGCGTTGCCATCCCGGGGACAAAGCTATGTGACTGTACGTACCTGCACCGGCGCCATATCCTTCATCGCCTGTGGACGTCTGCAATACAAGAGGCATCGCGAATGCGTTGCCATCCCGGGGACAAAGCTATGTGACTGTATGTACCTCCACCGGCGCCATATCCTTCATCGCCTGTGGACGTCTGCAATACAAGAGGCATCGCGAATGCGTTGCCATCCCGGGGACAAAGCTATGTGACTGTATGTACCTCCACCGGCGCCATATCCTTCATCGCCTGTGGACGTCTGCAATACAAGAGGCATCGCGAATGCGTTGCCATCCCGGGGACAAAGCTATGTGACTGTATGTACCTCCACCGGCGCCATATCCTTCATCGCCTGTGGACGTCTGCAATACAAGAGGCATCGCGAATGCGTTGCCATCCCGGGGACAAAGCTATGTGACTGTATGTACCTCCACCGGCGCCATATCCTTCATCGCCTGTGGACGTCTGCAATACAAGAGGCATCGCGAATGCGTTGCCATCCCGGGGACAAAGCTATGTGACTGTATGTACCTCCACCGGCGCCATATCCTTCATCGCCTGTGGACGTCTGCAATACAAGAGGCATCGCGAATGCGTTGCCATCCCGGGGACAAAGCTATGTGACTGTATGTACCTCCACCGGCGCCATATCCTTCATCGCCTGTGGACGTCTGCAATACAAGAGGCATCGCGAATGCGTTGCCATCCCGGGGACAAAGCTATGTGACTGTATGTACCTCCACCGGCGCCATATCCTTCATCGCCTGTGGACGTCTGCAATACAAGAGGCATCGCGAATGCGTTGCCATCCCGGGGACAAAGCTATGTGACTGTATGTACCTCCACCGGCGCCATATCCTTCATCGCCTGTGGACGTCTGCAATACAAGAGGCATCGCGAATGCGTTGCCATCCCGGGGACAAAGCTATGTGACTGTATGTACCTCCACCGGCGCCATATCCTTCATCGCCTGTGGACGTCTGCAATACAAGAGGCATCGCGAATGCGTTGCCATCCCGGGGACAAAGCTATGTGACTGTATGTACCTCCACCGGCGCCATATCCTTCATCGCCTGTGGACGTCTGCAATACAAGAGGCATCGCGAATGCGTTGCCATCCCGGGGACAAAGCTATGTGACTGTATGTACCTCCACCGGCGCCATATCCTTCATCGCCTGTGGACGTCTGCAATACAAGAGGCATCGCAAATGCGTTGCCATCCCGGGGACAAAGCTATGTGACTGTATGTACCTCCACTGGCGCCATATCCTTCATCGCCTGTGAACGTCTGCAATACAAGAGGCATCGCAAATGCGTTGCCATCTCGGGGACAAAGCTATGTGACTGTATGTACCTCCACCGGCGCCATATCCTACATCGCCTGTGGACATCTGCAATACAAGAGGATAGGAATAACCCACCTGCTCCTTAAATCAGGTAGTACTGCGGAGACCAAAAATTATAGACCAATTACGTGTCTACCGACGGTCTATAAAGTTCTTACATCCATCTTGAAAGCTAAAATTAACAAACATATAGAGACCAACTCCATCATGTCTGCCTTTCGAAATGGACGTAGGAACGGCTCCCGCGGTACTAAAGAGCTTCTCCTCATTGACATGACCATTAGCCAACAGGTTCGTCATTCCCGAAGGGATCTGCCGACATGTTGGATAGATTATAAGAAGGCCTATGACTCGGTACCACATACATGGCTCACGAGGGTGCTGGAGTTATATAAGGTAAATGCACTCTGCGCACATTCCTGATGTCATGTATGGGGCAATGAAGGACGGTCCTTCGCTATCTAGGATGTCGACATATCCAGAGGAATAGCGAGCCGATAAGGATCGAGCGAGGTATATTTCAGGGCGACAGTTTGAGTCCACTTTGGCTCTGCCTAGCCTTGAATCCTCTAAGCACATTGCTGGAGGATTCAGGTTTAGGCTATCGATTGAGGAGAGGTAGGTTATATCTCACATGGATGACTTGGAACTTTTTGCCCCCAACAATTTGTAACTGATGGAGTTACTGAAGGTAACCGAAACTTTCAGTAGCGCCATCAGGATGTAATTTGGTGTGGACAAATGTGCGGTCATGCATGTAAAGCGAGGGGGATTGTGGAATCTGTGGGAACCCAACTCTCGGATTCCATACACCTAAGATCCTTCTACTCAATCGAAACTTACAAGTATTTGGGTATATCGGAAGCGTTAGGCATCAACGCTGCTGACATGAAATAATAGCTGAGGGAGCGCTTCTTTAGCCGCCTGAATAAAATATTTAATAGCCTTTTATCAAGCGGAAACAAGGTGCGCGCCTTTAACGGTTGGATCATGCCGGTTTTGATGTACTCTTTCGGCATACTCAAATGGACTCAGACGGAACTTGACGCCCTGGATAGGACGGTCCGCAAACTGCTGACCGCAAATCGGATGCATCACCCACGGTCTTACTCTCACAGTTTAGTTTATTCCAAGGAAGTGTGGAGGTCGAGGCTTCTTAAATGCTAAGAACCTGCACAACCGTGATGTATGCAGTCTCAGGGAATACTTCTATATACTATACTATAATACTACCGAAATATGGTCTCAGTGGACAAGGGCTTCCCTCCGCTCTCCTTGGCTAACGAGAACTGGCGCAAACCTATAGTATTAGATACTAATGGCCGCAGGGAGGTATGGCAGAGCAAAGAGGTTCACAGGCGCTTCTACCAGGTCCTACATAGACCCGATGTAGACCTCTTGGCGTCAGTATCCTGGTTGTGATTCGGTGATTTCTTTGGGGAAACCAAAGGTTTTATCTTTGCGATTATGGACGAAGTTATGATGACGAACAACTATTGGAAATATATTGTGAAGGACGGCACGGTTGACATCTGTCGGGCATGCCACCGTCCCGGGGAATCAATCCGACACATTATTTCTGGCTGTTCTCGTCTGGCTAACGGAGACTACTTGCGTAGGCACAACCTTGTAGCCAGGATTATCCACCAGCAACTTGCTCTGAAATGCAGCCTTGCGGAATCGGAAGTACCGTACTATAGGTATGTGCCCGACCCAGTTCTCGAAAATGGCAATATCACGTTGTATTGGGATCGATCTATCATCACTGACAGGACTATTGTTGCCAATAAGCCAGACATAGTGGTGATAGATCGAATAGAGCGTCGCAAAATGATTATTGATATAGCGGTTCTGCATGACGAGAACCTCGTGAAAGCTGAAAAAGATAAGCACATTAAGTATCTTGACCTGGCTCGTGAGGTTTTCGACATGCGGGATGTGGATACAGCAGTCATTGTGCCGATAGTCGTGACGGCAAATGGCATAATAGCCAAGTCTCGACCAACATCTGAGGAGGCTCTCGTTAGGCAGCTGGATCAAGGGCTTGATCCAGAAAGCGGTACTTCTCGTTACGGCACGTATCGTTAGGAGATTCCTCTCTCAGGAGCCCTGACCGCCGGTAGCTTGGACCCTATTCCCGATATCGGTGTGCTACTATTTTTTAATGTTTTTATAAAAATATTTAAAAATGTTAATTATATTATGTTTGTAAATGAATTAAAAGAAATAATATAGAACAGGTACGTAACGCAAAGTTCCTGGGTGTAACACTTAATATTTACTAAGTACGCAACACATACATAAGTAGGTACACAGACAACTCAGTTCGTCAGCAGCTGTGCTGCGCCCGCTCACACAAAATTGAACTCGAAGCACAGCCATCGATTCTCTGTTGTTTTTGATCGCTCGACTGAAAACGGTCCATGGGGGCGGAACACAGAACAAGTTTCAGAGCAATTTGATACCGAGTGGAGTTTCTAAGAACAGAATATTATGTTAACGGTAGTTGCGATGGAGGACTGATCGGATTTAATGAGGCAAGTAGGATAGGATTGTCTTTATTGATGCTGATTAAGCTTTTAAGATTGATAATTTATGGTGTTTAATCTTCCTTTCATAATGTTGGATGCCAGAACACATATCTGAGATGAATCCACCACCATGTTGGTTTTCAAGCTGCACTTTCCTTCTCTCGTATCAGTGTTTAAGGTATATATAACACGAGAATCACTCACAGAACTTAGCCAATCAGCAACAATGGTAGAGCTATTCTTTAAATAAGGCATCCCAAATGGTTAAAAGTATGTTACGAAGAACATTATTTTTGCAACAAGAAAACAGAGAGAATTTTATCAATTTTAAAAAGTTTTTTGGTCAGTTTACACATTTATAGGGTTCCGTACCTCAAAAAGGAAAATGGAACCCATACAAGATTACTTCGTTGTCCGTCTGTCTGTCTGTCGGTCAAGACCCTTTTTTTCAGGAACACGTGGAGGTATCAAGTTGAAATTAGTATCAAATACGTAGGTCTACGGTCTCTTAAAGCTCTAAAAAAATCAAGCATCTAAGTCACAGCCCTTTGCTCCTTGTCCTGTCTTCAGCGCCTTAAGAATCTTAACAGTTCAGGTACCGGGGTAGCTGGTAAGTTGCTCTTGAAGGAGTTTATGGCTCTGATTAACCTTATGCTCTCCGGCAAGGTGAACGAGGCCGTTATCGGCGTTTTGTACGGGGCGAATCTATGCTCCCTGCGTGAGAGGGATGGCGGCATTCGTCCCATTGCCGTGGGAACTACTTACAGTCGTATGGCAGCCAAGATTTGCTGTAAATTTTATGGTGAGGTTGTTTCGCAAAAATTTCAGCCCCTGCAGCTTGGTTACGGCTCCAAAGGGCTGATAGAACCTTGGGAGGCGATGCAAAAACTGTTTTAAATGAACTTCAATTCTTAAAAAAACGAACTTCATTCCATTGGCCTCGAAATGTGAACAGTACTTACAGACATCTGACACTTCCCAAATTTGACGCAATAGCCCCAGAAATCAAAATTATTGAAAAAAGCTCTCTCCGTTTCCTTGGTTCCAATCTTTGAAAATTCCTTTCCCGTTTTTAATACAAAATTTTAATGACGTTTCGGAAAGATTGTTCCAAATTAACATGCATTCGGCCATGACCTTAATTTGTTACTGCTGTTTCGGCCCTAATTTAACATATTTCCTCCGCGCTTCCCATTTATGGAAGCACCTTTTAGACAAAATGTATCAAATTATCCGCCATATATTAACTTCGATCTTAAATGTGGCCCCAAGCTTGGGCACAAGCTACTCTTCCCATTCGTATCGACGTCCGCAAAATTTCTAGTATCAGTTTACCGGCTTTCATATCTTCGGTCCACGGCACTGAGAATTTAATCAGGAAAATCCTAGCCTCGACACTGATTAATTTTGATGTGCCGTGCTTCACCGAGGATATGGATGCCTGGAGACACGCTTGCCTGAATTCAGATCCATCCGACAATCCATCTTTCCAGAGACGGCGGGATGAGCCACTTTGTAGAGTAGTACGAAACAATTTACTAAACACGTCTGCTACTACTGCGGAGCGTGCACACCTGCTGGCTGTGGGTAAGTGGGAGTCGGGTCTGTGGCTTCATGCACTACCGTCGTCGAGCATAGGCACTTTGTTCGACGACACTACTTTCCGCCTCGCTGCTTCCCTGCTACTAGGAGCTCCTTGTTGTTCTCCTCATCGTTGTCATTGTGGCGAAGTTGTCAACAGCCTTGGACACCACGGTCTGTCTTGCAGACGAAGTGCTGGTCGCATAGCACGGCATGCGAACATTAATGACACCATCCGACGAGCCCTTGTCACCGTCGGCGTTCCAGCTGTATTAGAACCCAATGGCTTGGCACGCGACGGTGACAAGAGACCGGATGGCATGTTTTTATTTCCATGCAAGATTGATAGGCATTTAGTGTAGGACGCTACTTGTGTCGATACACATGCGACATCCCATCTTCCTGGCTCGGCGTGCTGTGCTGGTGCTGCTCCTGTGGCTGCGGAAAACCTCAAGTGGCGAAAGTATACCTTATCGTTAATTATACTTTCGAGCCGTTTAGGGTTGAAATCCTCGAGCCGTGGGGTCCGAGTGCTCATGGTTTGTTTAACGAAATCTCCAAACGGCTGGTTGATACTTCCCGTGACCCAAGGGCTGGCCTTTACCTTGGCCAGAGGCTAAACTTTGCCATACAGCCTTGGCCAAAAGTATTAGGCACCCTGATTTTTACTTAAAATAATAGAAAAAACACCATTTACTTTCTGTATTGATTTATTATTACTTAATTACACTAAAAAGAAAACAAAAAACTTAAAATCTAGTCGGTCCAGCCTTAGATTTAATAACTGCACTAATTCTAGCTGGCATGCTGCGTACAAGCTTAGCACAATCCTCCCTTGTAATGGCATGCCATTCTTGCACCAACGCATTTTTAATACCGTTTTCGATGTAATACTGTGCTCTTTAATCCTCCGCTTTAAAATGCCCCAAAGATGTTCGATTGGGTTCAGATCTGGTGACTGCGCAGGCCAATCCAACAAGTCAATGTTGTTTTCGCTAAACCAGCGCATCGTAGCAGCTGACTTATGACAAGGTGCATTGTCTTGTTTGAATATGACTCCATCTAAGTTGGTGTCGCCGTAAATACTCGTTAGCGAAGGCATAAGTGCAGTTTCAAGTACTTCTATGTACTTTTCGCTGTTCATACGACCTTCACAAACAAACATTTCTCCAACCCCATCAGCAGCCATGCAGCCCCAAATCATTATACTGCCTCCTCCGTGCTTTACAGTTGGCACGACACAATCCGGATGGTATTCTTCGCCCACACGTCTCCTCACAAAGGTCACACCTGGTGTTCCAAATACCTGTACGAAAGAAAAAAAAAGACATGTTTTGAAGACGCCTTTTTTTATTTAAGTGAAATAAATAAATCATCATTCTTATTAATAATAATAGCAGTAAAATTGACTTACCTCAAAGTTAGATTCGTCGGACCACACCACATTTGACCAATCTTCCTCTGTGAAATGTTGGTGCCGTAGAGCCCACTCAAGCCGTTTCCTTTTGTTGGCTTCTGAAAGTCAGGGCTTCTTCCTAGTCTCCTTCTGACTGTTCGAGCACTTATTGACTTTCCAACCTCTTCGGACAAGGCAGCAGCAAGCTCAGAAGAAGTTTTTTTCCGATTTTTCATGGATTCACGTATTAATTTTCGATCTTCATGCTTCGTAGTAACACGTTTTCTGCCTGTTCTTGGCTTATTTGCGTGAGTGCCGGTCTGAGCAAACCGTTTGATGGCAGATTGCACAGCGCATCGCGAACATTTCACTAGGTCAGCAATTTCTTTTTGCGACTTCCCTTGTTCATGGTAAATTTGTATTTTCACTCTATCTTCTAAACTAATTTCACTCCTTTTTGGCATTTTTAACAAAATTAGGTGTCAATTTAATCACATCAACAGAAATGAAAGCTTGTTTACTTGTTAGAGTCCAGAACACAAGTGACCAAACATTGACTGATAAGACCGAAAGAAAACCGAATCCTTTGTTTTCGGTCACCAGGTGTTGTATGACCTTAACAAAGAGCCGCTTGATATTCTAAGAAGTTATTTATGACCCCGGTAAGTCATTTAAGATAAGCACTCAGTTATTGGTTAAGAAGTAAACATGCATTTTGATTTTTTAAAGGTGCGTAATACTTTTGGCCAAGGCTGTACAACGTGGCAATGCCACCAGTCTCTTGGGTACATTACCAGTCGACAGCGATGCGGAGGACTTTTTCGACGCCATACTTTAGTTTTTTAATAGTTTTAGTTAGTTTAGGTTAGGATATTATATTTTTATCAGGTGACAATAAGTAATATGATAGATTTAAAAAAAAGAAAACATCTAAGTCAACGCAATAAAAAAATTTGGTTATCTATGCGGTATATTTTGATACTCGCAAATACATAAATCAAAACCTACAGGGTACTTCCCGTTGATCTAGAATCATGAAACTTGCCAAGAAGCAAGGTTTCACAGCACAAGTAAAGGCCCAAAAATCGATAAGTTATAGTTTTATCACAAAAAAATACATTTGCAATTGGAGAATTGACCGTGACGTATGTATATCGATGCATGGAAGAAAAATTTTTTCAACTACAATGTTAAGTTTGTTTTTGGGATAAATCCATCCCAACTGCGGAACCCTTCATTGTGCGTGGTCCGACAGCAATTGATCGGTTTTTTTTTATTCAATGGCCACTCATTTGTTTCCTGATTATGGTCTGACATATTATTATTTTGCTTGCAAACAATGGACTAAAAATTCGTCTAGATTAGGGGTCTCCAAACTACGGCTCGCGGGCCAGGTCCGACCCGCAAGCACCAACAATCCGGCCCGCGCCATCGATATCTTACTCGCCGACTAGTACCAAAACGAAAATTTGCGCGTAATTCAAAACTACAGTATGTTGCTATGATGAGCTAGCTAGATCCTGGCCCTTGGGGGCTTTAGTATAGGAATTAGTCTGGCCCTTGGGCTAAATAGTTTGGCGAAGCACTAGATGACTGACTCCTTTTCGCCCGTTTCCCATAAATAGTGTGTATTTGGACTCGACAAATACTCAGTGACCCGATTAATAATAGGATGTAATGTGTGTGTGTCATAAAGTAAAAATCATTAGCACGAAACATATTTATAAAGACTTATTCATTACGGAACATAATAATACTATTCATTAATCATATGTTATTATGAGAAAGTGTGAAATTAATTTCAAGTATGGGTGGAAATGAACCAACATCTAAATTAACGTTTTACATCTTCCGTATGATTAGTAAATGGCTCCGAAACCATAGGTTTCTCATCTCCTTTAGGTTTCTTATATTTCTTGTTACTTTTCTTTTTTATCTTTACTTTTCTTGTTATCTTTTTTGTCACTCGATTTTTCATTCAAGTCGGTAATCATGATTGCTGGCTGAGCGCCAAGGTATGACAAATTGTATATATGGTTGCTATTGCCAACTGGCAGGTGAACTGCTGTCTGTATTGGCATATTTTGATTGTGCATCAGACCTCCTTGATATGGTGCATTTTGTCTTTGTCCTAGATTCGATACTATTGGCTGATCGTATCCGTTTGTGCCACTATTTACTGGCAGTTCAACTGCTGGCTGGTATAGACCAATTTGATGGCTAAATACTCTCTGATTCGGAATGGCTACTGTTATTACTCCCTCGCCTTGATTCGCTACATTTCGTTGAACGTAGCCATTTGAAACATCTTTTGGTAATACTGCTGGCTGAGCAACTGTATTCGGATTTGCCTGATAAAACACCACATTGCTTGGTAAACCGTTACTTGATATACCATTAATAACTCCTTGAACGGTACCTGAATCATAACCATTAGATATGGCAGTAACATAATTTGGTATTTGAACATTTATTTGACCATCAGATGCTTGGTTTGGTATGGTAACATAAATAACTTTTGTGCCTGGATTCTGGATGGCTGGTACAGTTTGTACATTATTAGGGACTGTATTTGCAATTGTATCATTTGTTCTCTGTACCTGGTTCCCATTTTGTATAGGTACATTATTTAGTGCTGAGTTAACAACAATACCAGGTATTTGTCCATTGGAATAGATTGTTACATATCCAGGATTTTGATTACCTGTATTAAAATCCGTATTCGATTGTCCAGGGTTTGATACAGCATAATCACTTGACTCTCCTGTCTTATCTTGTGTCATTTGGATATTTGTTGGTAAATAACTAGGCTGTCCGTTAATTAGTTGAATAACAGGATTCTTAGTTTGTCCTAGATTGTAAGGAACATAAATTATGTTGTTGCCAGGTTGATTACCATTAGGTGTATTCGGGTTAGGATTATTTTCATGTAAGAGGTATATGTTATTACCATTATTACCTTGGCCAACCAGTAAGAAATCTTCCGTTTCATTTAAACATACTTGTTTATTGTCCTTGTCTTTTTTTTCATCTTCTTTCTTGATCTCATTTGTTTTTGGGGGCAATAAGTAGATGTTATTGTTCATGTATGCTTTGCTTGAACCTGCTTGTTTATTGCCATTGTCTTTTTTTTCATTTTCTCTCTTGATCTCATTTGTTTTTGGGGGTAATAAGTAGAAGTTGTTTTTCAGGTCTGTTTTGTTTAAACCTACTTGTTTACTGTCATTGCCTTTTTTGTCATCTTCTTTCTTGATCTCATTTGTTTTTGGGGGCAATAAGTAGAAGTTGTTTTTCACGTCTGTTTTGTTTAAACCCACTTGTTTATTGTCATCTTCTTTCTTGATCTCGTTTGTTTTTGGGGGCAATAAGTAGAAGTTGTTTTTCACGTCTGTTTTGTTTAAACCCACTTGTTTATTGTCATCTTCTTTCTTGATCTCGTTTGTTTTTGGGGGCAATAAGTAGAAGTTGTTTTTCACGTCTGTTTTGTTTAAGCCTACTTGTTTATTGTCATTGTCTTTTCTTTCATCTTCCGTTTTGTTCTCATTTGTTTGTGGGGGAAATAAGTAAAAGTTATTTGAATTGATAGCTTCGTTTAATTTATTTTTCACGTCCGGATCTTCATTCAATTTAGGACCTTTGTCATATTCTTTTGGAGTTTTATCTATTGCAGGTGTTTCTTTAGGTTTTTCTTCGGGATTTTGGACATTTAAAATATCTTTATAGTCTTGTTTTGGCTTTTTTTGTGGGTTATTTTCCATAATTAGCGGTAGATGTCTATAAGCGTTATAGCCTGGATTTGAAAACGGATCATAATAATCTTCAGATATCTCATCATCTTCTCTTTCGTGGTTGTCAGAATGATATGAGTGTTCATCTGGATTACCAAAATGTTGGAACCCTCCCCTGTTCCTGGGACCATCTGATATATTTAGAGCCGGGTCAAGAAGCACTAGGATGTGGTCATAGAATGGCAGGTATTGCTGGGCTTCTACTAAAGCCACGCATACCAGAGGTAGGAGAACCTGAAATGAAAAGTATAGATATAGTTCATAAATCATCAGTTACACGTGCCGTCCCATCAACTCCTTTTGGGTGGAAAATGTAATTTATTTGTAAAAGTAAATCTGTGTTTAACAACTTCTGTGAAACAAAATGCAAGCATACGCTTGTTTTTCGTTTGTTTCGTTTTATTATTATACAATAATTATCTAATTAATGTATGATACAAACGATAACTTTGCATGTTGCTTACCAATTATTAATTATTATTTTATTATGAATAATGGTAACTATTGAATTACCATTATTCAATAATATTATTAATACACCATTGCAGCGACTTTAATGGTTGTGTAAACACTGTTTACATTTTGAAAAACAATAAACAGGCTGATTTTGTATTTTTCGGCAATCGTCCTTTCACATTGTCCCATAACAAAAGTCATTCATAATCATGAGTACTTTCATCTCCATAAATTGTTATTGCTAACACATTCAAGTTCAGTCTGTATATTTGTATTTCGCGGGACTTGTCTTTGCACATACATAAATAATCGAGTTGTTCGTACTTGTTTGACTTGCTCTATTGTCTATAGTCTAATATGTAAGCTCTGTGCTCCTGAGCAAACGATAGGTAGCATTCTGTGGGTATGGAAGTGCATTTTCGGTATGAGTAATTTCAAAATGAGCTCTCAAATATGTACTTAGGTACGCTCGACAGCAAAGTTGAACCACAATAAATGTTTGGTTAAAGCATATCTTAGGACTTTTATCTCCATAAAATTATAATTATGTTAACTTATAAACTAATGTCCACCCATAGCACTGTATAAATATGGACAGTACGGAATTTACCTAAAAACGCTCGAAACGGCACACTCACACAAACATGCGTAACGACGAGACTCCTAAGTGCTCTTCACGGTGCTCTCAGTAGTGAGTGCCGCGTCAAGACGAGTGGTCACGTTTAAGGGGGAAGCGCTAAGGTAGCCCGCGAAATTCAAATTTTCTTACGATTTTTGCAATATGCAGCTCAGTGTCTATGTGTATGTTGATTAAAGTATGATTCGCGACCGGAACAAATATGTATTTACAGAATTATAATCATTGGAATCAGTATACAATTCCTTAAGTTAGTATAATCCTGAAATGTTAAGATTTCATCAAATAGTCATTCAATAGAATTACTTGGTCTTAGAGAGTTGTATTGATGACTTTAATTATTATAATTTCATAAATACATATTTGTCATGGTCGCGAATCATATTTTAATCAACATACAACCTAATGCTGACCTGCAAATTACAAAAAAACGTAAGAAAATTTGAATTTCGCGGGCTACCCTGACGCTTTCACCTTAAGTTTATCTCCTAGATCTTTTTAAAAATGCCACGAACGTATCGCGTAGTATACGGCTGTTTGAACTCTGCTTCATCAAAACCGGAGCTATCGTATTTTAAACTTCCTGCTGATTTTGAAAGGTAAGAATGATTTATTTTATTGTTAAAATCTTTATCGAATTATAAGTCCGTGTGATCGATTATAATGAATTCGTGAACTTATTTGTAAATCCAGAATGCGGCGGTTTTGAGGGTATTTAAAACGGACGAAAATATTTTTCTGTAAATAATTTTTAATAATGAAGAATGACGGTATTTTTTATGTAGTGGGTTTTTAATTACTAGGTATCACACGCATTTTCAGATTGAAACGCGGTACGGTTCGCAGCCGCTCATGAGCCTTGCCCGCGCGCCACCTGCGCTGCGGCGTCTACCGCGCGCCACCTATGCGCTGCGGCGTCTACCGCGCGCCACCTGTGCGCTGCGGCGTCTACCGCGCGCCACCTGTGCGCTGCGGCGTCTACCGCGCGCCACCTGTGCGCTGCGGCATCTACCACGCGCCCGCTCCGACGAGCGCTCGAAACGTTTTCGTCCAACCGCGGCTCGCGTACGCTCCCGCCAAAACTTGTAAAAGGTTACGCCGTAATGATAAAATTAAAGATCTATAGTTCTACGAAGTTGTTGTGTGTTAATATTACATTGTTTTCCGTGTTTAAACTATCGTCTTTTGCTGAGATTAGCCGACGCCATGGGATTACCTATTTATATTGTATTTGTAAGCTACACTTCTGGACACATCTATTGGCCCACCTTAGAGTTTAGGTTTCGATGGCCCCTACCGAAATATGATTGCTAGATTGAACAAAAACTGTTGATGCAGTTTTAAACCTGATACATTTTACCATCTTTTTCAATCGTATTGTTTTAAATTTGAATTCAGAATACCATACGACATGGAGCTACGCCTAACAAGTCGGATATGCGCCTTGTTAAAGGCAATTGATTTTTGAATAAAAAACATGTTTTATCAAATAAAGGTTTAATTTAATAACGCGTGTTGCCTCCATGGGCATCTACCACAGCTCTCATACGATTAGGCATAGAGTTTATCAACCGCTCTATGAAATTTTGAGGGATCATCTCCCATTCCTCTTCTATGGCAGTTTTCAACTCCTGCATCGTCTGGGCAACTGGCTGACGAGCCCTAACACGTCTTTTTAGCTCGTCCCACATGTGCTCAATGGGGTTCATGTCTGGGCTTCTGGCTGGCCAGTCCATAACTGTGATGTTCACATCCCGAAGATATTCCCTGACGATGCCGGCCGCATGGGCTCTTGCATTATCATGCATAAAAAGGAAATTTGGGCCCACATAGTCCGCGTATGGTATCACGTGAGGTTCTAAGCACTCACGAATGTACCTTTCAGCATTTAATGTTGGCAGCCGTGGTCCTGTAACAACCTCAAGTTGAGTTTTGCCGCTCGCGGATATACCGCCCCAGTCAGTCCATGAGCCACCGCCATAAGCAACCCTCTCTTCAAAGCAGCATTGTGCGAAACGCTCTCCCTTACGTCGGTAGACCTTCTTCCTTCCATCATTGCCATGTAACACAATTTTAGACTCATCAGAAAAGAGTACACGGCTCCAATCTTGCTGTGTCCAATTTAAATGACTGCGTGCGAAATGAAGGCGCGCTGTTCGGTGGGCTCGCGTTAGTTTGGGCCCATTAGCTGGCTTGTGTGGTACCATATCGCGTTCTTTTAACCTTCTCCGAACAGTTCGAGCGCTCACAGATACTCCGTGGAAGTCGCGAAGTTGGTTTTGTATCTCAATGGAGGTAAGGTGACGATTTCTCAAGCTGGTCGTCACGATGAATCGATCCTGCCTTTCAGTTGTGACCCGAGATCGTGGCCTTCCTTGGCGACGAACAAAGCCGCCAGTCTCTAGGTACCTCCGATAAACATTTCGGACCGCAGATCGACTGAAATTAAGTTGAGCACTCACGTTTCTTTAGCTGTGTCCGGCCTGAATAAGTGCCACAGCTTGGGCGGCGACTTCAGGTGAAGTATCCATAGATTATTGATAGAACCTCACCTTAATGTTAAGAATAAGTAATGTTTGTTGCAAAACCAAAGATATCAATCACTTTTTCAAGAATTAAATCCAAGTAAACCAATAAAACCAAGTTTTCTTAGTATTCGATTGTTTGATATCAACAAACAGGCTCCAAATTATCTTTTGTTTCTTTAAATTCTGTGTTCGAAATTCAAAAAAAGACTATTGAATGAAATTGTGAATGTGCCAGGTTCAAAACTGCATAAAAACTTTTTGCTCGACCTAATATAAAAACCTAATATAAAATTTTAGCTAGGACCAAACGAAACTGAAAATACAAGGTGGGCCAATAGATGTGTCCAGAAGTGTAGTTATTTAAATTCAATTGATTGATAACCACAGAACAAAAATGTAAAAAAAAAAACAATATCAAAAACATTAAAAGTTACAACCCTACTGCTTCAATGGAGCGAGCGTAGGTAATTATGTCCTCAACTAGGCTTAGTTTCCGTACTGTCCATATTTATACTGTGCCCATATACCCTTCATTCGGAAAGAGAACACTAGACAGAAGAAGAAATAGATAGGTATAGCTAAGTAATTTTTGGGCCTAAAAATTTATTTATTTATTTCTTTCTTTCTTTTTAAAATAATTACAATTTAGGTAACTATTTACCAAATTACAAGTCCACACATATAATTAATAACACCACCTTCATTTTCACTTTTCTAAGAATTCCTAAAAATGGCTCCTGACTATAAAAGGTTGCATTCTGAAAGGAAGCAACGTCGCAAATAGCTATCAAATATTTCGTTTTCTTGATTAATTTGAAAAATTTACTTACCTAGTAAATGAACTAATTAAAAAAAACGTGGGAAACTTCTAACTTGGCGGACGCGTCCTTTTCGAGATAAAATTTTATAAAACAGATAGATCATTAGTCGTAGTTTTAGTGTTCTATTTACTTTTAATTATAATTTAATTTTAGTTTTGTACATTTTCTTCGGTAGGGTAAGATTTTTAAATTATATAGCGCGAAAAATCAACGACCTTAAATTTACGAAACGTTAAATTAAAAATTTTAAAAACCCCGACAAAAACAAAAACATCTACAAAGTAAAAAATAATATGTATTGGCCCTTTAAGTTTAATATAAGTTGTAGGTAATATATTGATCTGAGCGTCGTCGCGTCGGGCACGGCTAATGAAAATAACCTTTCTATAATAACATTCATTGTTGCTAGGTATAAGTCTCGTTTGTTTGACGTTTTCATTAGCCGTCCCCCGACACGACGACGCTCAGATCAATATATTACCTACAACTTATATTAAACTTAAAGGGCCAATACATATTATTTTTTACTTTTTAGATGTTTTTGTTTTTGTCGGGGGTTTTTTAAATTTTTAATTTAACTTTTATTTCCTGCTTTTTAAACTTTATATATTACTTATAGACACGCAACGATCGACACGTGCCTCGCCGAAATCTGCGCAGCTCTATGTATTTTCACCACAGTGAAGCTAGTTACTAATTTATCCTCATTTCTCTTTCCTACTCCATCATCAGACCCTGATCACCTTATATCTATAACCTATTTGTTGAGACCATTCTAATGAGCCCAAACACGATACCTGTGCTGTAAGTTGGTGAGGGAATTGGGTATCCTGCAAATTCCAGGTGAGGCTGCAGCATCAGTTCAAGGTTACTATACTCTTATAATATCATTGAAGTAACAGGATACCAAATTTCGAATCAATCAGACCTGTGGAAGATGCTCACGTCCATTCATCAACTAGAAAAGAGCTGATAATCTTCAAACGGCTGTACCGAATTTTTTTAATCATAGCTAAGAACACTCTCGATCAAGTCACCTTTCAAACAAAAAAATATAATTAAAATCGGTCCAGCCGTATGGGAGCTACGATGGCGCAGACAGACACACAGATACACAAATACACATGTTAAACTTATAACCAAGGCTCGGATACCGGTTAAATTTTCAAACCGTTATTATGTACTTGACGCATAACCTTTACATTTCGGTTTCGTTCGCACAAACCGGTTTTTTTAAACCGGTATTTGCAAGAGTATTTACATAAAGGTTTTTTCGGATTAAACGGTTTAGAGCCTTAAAAACCGGTTAATACGGACGCATGATAAACGTCATGCGCTGTTCAGTTTTTATTCAGAAGTAAGATTCTTTTTGTTTCGGTTTGGACGTTTATTTATGTCATTGCATCAATAAGCTTCGCTGCAAAAACAAAAAATGGGTAAGTATCTAATACTTTTTTGGTGAAATTAAGTTGATAAATAATCGGTAAACATAACATTACTTTTCACAGCACAGATCCTATGGACCAATTAGATAGTCAGCCATTTTTTACTGAAGAAGAAAACTCTCAAAATTAGAGTACAAATAGGCCAAAAAACGTGTATATCAATCGTAATTATAGATAACTAGCCCGCGTCTTCATCCGCGTGAAATTTCTTGTCCCCCGACCCACCCCGTCACATCACCTGCCCGTCATGGAATACAACCATTTCATGAAATGGTCGAAACCTTCATGAAATAATCAATTCTAAGATCTGGTCACGACACATAGATATGTAGATGATCTAAGGCCCAGTTTTCACTGGTGGTATTAACGACCAGTGAAACTGGTCGCGTGTGTCGAAGTGGTAAAGAAAAACTATTTCAGTGTTTATTTAAATGAATGTGATATTACTGTGCTACAAGTGAATCACGAAAAAGAAGAAAGGAATATTCTGATGGTGAAGATCAATCCCAATTATTGCTAGCATCTAAAAACCATATCATCAACGCATCTAAGAACACGTATAAAATAAACACCCAAATTGTGAAAGATGATGCAGAAAATAGTTCTGATAGTAACGGAAACAAATCAGGCGAAGATAGCAGTGCTAAACCAGGAGAAGAAACTACTTCGAATTTCAAACAATGTGTTTTATGTATATTTGATAAGGACCTCGATAAACGAAACTATTATTTTGGAAATTTGCTAATAAGTGAATTACAATTTTTGCCGCCATGTAGGCGCTCTGAAGCATATATCAATATTTTATAGTAATAGATGCTTTAAAACATTCACATCGTGAGAAAACAAACAAATAAATATTTAATTAAAAACAAACGAATAATGTGCCTGGACGAACATGCGAAATATCAATGTGATCATTCGTACTGAAATGTTACCAATAAAAAATAAATAAAGGAAAATAAGAGCGAAGTTTTATTTTAAATTCAGGAATTTATTAATCTGCTTAATGCGTGGACACCATTTTGCATGCTATAATACTCGTACCTACATAGATGGATTATATCTTTACAAGTTGCAACGCGTTTACCGACATGCCGTTCCTTGAATAAACCGGTTAATTTAGGTTAAAATAAAGTTCTTAAAACGTTCACGTTTTTAAGAAAAGTTCGGAGGAAAACCGAAATAAACCGGTATTAACCGGTATTTTTTAAACCGGTTCCGAGCCTTGCTTATAACACCCCTCTGTTTCCGTCGAGGGTTAAAAAGAAGCGGTGCGCATGTGTGCAAGCAATGCACTATACGCCGTTGTACCCGTAAACAGCGGTTCCGTGTGTTCGGGTCGAGGTTGCACGGACTCTTACCGGTCACTGCTCCGAAATAGTAGTTTACAAGTAATACCTGATAGTCCTGCTCCGTCCTTAGTTGTTCCTACTCAGATAGGTCAAAAAACCTACGATAAAACGGACAGCGCGAAAAACTATTTCACCAGACAATAGAACGACATTGCACCCTCACGTTTGGCAAGTTCCTAAAGCAAAAGCATCGGGTGCAATAAAATATCTCTCTCTTTTTCCAATTTCCTTGACGCAAATTCCTTTGTTACACACTTTGTTGTTAGTCTTGAAACATTTATTTATTTATAGTTATTTAAAACGGTAAAACACCAATTACATTAATTAACATAACATACATATGTAACATCAAATAAATCAATCACGCAATCAATCAATCAGCACGGTTATATAATAAAATTAATAAAGACATATACATTTACACTGAACATCTTCATAAAGGTAAGAAAATGCTAATAGAATGGTTAAAATTACGCACCTATGCAGATATTGAATTATTGTTACTCGTACAATAAGTGGAAATTAGTTAACTGGCACCACCACATCCACACGCACATCCTATCATACACACATCCACACCAACCACACACCTCTCACCCCACGCACACCCCAAACACATCACTACCACACACACTCGGCACACTAAACACACCCCTCACACATCACACACCCCGCACACCCAAAACACCCACATTAATGTATAAATGTAACTCAAGAAACTCAAAATAAAATAATTTTGTAAGTTTTACAAACAGCCAAAGCTATGGAAGTGCGGAGTCTCCTAACACAGGCGTCATCATGCTTAAAAGGAGGCTCCAATCATAAACTAATGTAAACTAGTTGGTACAGAAATAAACATTTTGAATTTTTTTTTTGTAACATATAATTAAAAAGCTTTTATACCTACTTTTAATGTTATTAGGATGGGTTTAGTGCGAGTTACAGCGTGTTGTATTTGCGGGATGGTCTCCGGAGGAAGTTATTGATAATATAACGGTACCAATTGGTTGCGGTCCAATTTTAAAAGTCGGAAGCCTCAATTTTAAAACCATTGTTGATTTTGGAACCATTTGGCAACCATCCCAATCTATGGTTGTTACATTATTCATGGACAGTTTCTTCCGAAAAGAATTTTCATGTCTCATAATGCGTTACCTGTAGATTTATATATTTTCCCTAGCATACAGTGTTTCAATTAACGTCGTTTTGGTCATACTAAAATACAGTGCAGGTCCAAACCACGTTGTTGTAAATATGGGCAAGGCCACACTGGGGACAGTAGTGAAAGAGAGCAAGAAAGTGCATCTTGCTGCCTTTGCTCTGGTTTTCACTATGTTGCTAATAAGGTCTGCCCAGAATTTTCTAGGCAAAAATTAACTACTTAAATCATATATGGCACAAAGTTCAGTATGAAGCGGCAAAAGTATATCCCGTGTAACCAAATCGTATGCTAATAGACTTTTATCTTCTCCTTCCAAAAACTTTGCACATACTCCATCAATATCTTCACCTAATAGAATGCCTACTTCAAGTAGCTATAAAAAGAATGTCTTCCTCAAACCACGCTCCTCTCCCAAATCCGTACAAGGAGAGGATATGTGTAATAAACAGGCTCACAGTCACAATGCCATTATTAAAGATTTCAACATTCCCCAACCATCAAATGGTTGTGCTTTTTCTAATAATCTTAATAATGAAAAAAAAATTGCCCCAAATTTTTCAATAAACGATACTCTTTCTGCATTACACAATCTACTCTCTCAGTTCAACATTTCACCGTCCAACGTTGCCCCATCTTTCAATGTATCTCAATCTATTCATAATGGACTACACATCTAAAATAATCCAGTGGAACTACCACAGTAGTCTAGTAAACAAAAAAAGTGATGATATAGAATAATATCTTTTAAACAAATATGAGCCATTTGCCTTTGCCTTAGCAGAGATTTGGCTCAATTCTAATCACATTTATAAAATTAACTGTTATTTAATCATTAGAGGGAGAGGGATAGATCTGATGGGTATAGTAGCTTAGCTATACTTATCAAGCATTCTATCTTTTTCTCTATCATTACATCACATACTCATAGTGAGGAAATTTCAATTGTAGCTATTAAAGTGCATCATACTTGTCTTGTTTCTATTTACACTCCTCACACTTCTTCTTCTGTTCTTCAAGAGATGAATCATCTCTTTTCTTTTCTTCAAAAGCCATTCTTAATATTGGGAAACTTTAATTTCCATCACCAATCATGGGGTTGTTTAACTTCTAATTGTTATGGCGATGAAATACTGGATACAATAGAGTTACATAACTTGTGCATCTTGAACTGAGGAGCTGCCACACGTCGTTCATAATAATATTTTCGTTTTCAGTGGCATAGCTACCGAAGGGCTATACGGTGCTGTGCACCGGGGCCCCAAAGCTCAGGGGGCCTTTGGACCCTGACCAGCAAACGTCGTATGGAACTAGCTAAAAATTCTCCCACATTTGCAATGTAAATAAAATATTGTATTGTCAGAGTGCTGGCTCAGCAAATGCCCCTTTTTTCCTGAGACTTCTGGCTTTGAATCTTTTAAGTCCGGTATGCTAACCAAAATGAAGGTTTTGTCGTTTATACAAGGTGTAAACATGCGTTTCACAATTGAGACACCGGTCTTTCACGACGCTAATTGTCTGATTCTCAAGTTTACTTCCGATGTTGCGTTATTATCAATATATCGATCTCCATCACACATAAATATCCAAAGCTTTATTGACAGTTTAGACCTTACTCTAAATTCGCTTAAAACTTTTAAAGACTATAATTATTTTAGGAGATATTAACATAAATTATCACCCGATAATACTGACGCAAATTCTGATATTTACCTGCGCACAGTTGCATCGCATGGAATGCTGCCCGGTCATCTCTTCACCACTCGTAAAACAGTTGATCACGCGATTATTAAGACCAACAAGCCTGCTTTTATTCTGGTTGTGGACTCTTTAATTACAGACCATGCTCCAGTAATAGTGTTCTGCAAACATAAAATGAATTTCCCAAAACCAGTTATAACCTCGCGTCGCGTTGATGTAGGTGCTTGCGTGGTCGAACTTGAAAAAACTGACTTTTCATGTGAGCAACGATGCAAACAATGCTGCTACGAAATTTGTGTCCTTGATCTCCACGGTGGTTAATAATAATACCTGTACTGCTGTATCTCTAGTAAAAATCGAATTAAGAAACCTTGGATTACGCCCAGGCTTTTGAAGTGCATTCGTAACCAGGATAAAATTAATCGAAAATCAAAAAGAGATCCCGACAACTATATTCTTAGAGTGACATATATGCGCTATAAAAAGTTCTGTAACAACCTACTAAAAAGATTAAAACGCCAATACGAATGCACATAATTTCAGAGACACCACCCAAAGGCTACCTGGAAACTTATTAAATCCATTTCTAACCTTAAAAATACCAAATCATCGGCTAGTAAGCTTTTGTCCTCCCAGTCACTTGACGCAGTGAACCATTTCTTCGTAAATTTCGGGAAAACTTTGAGATCTAAAATTACACCTGGGGTTAGACATCCCTCAAACTGCCCCTGAACCTAATACGAGTGCCAATCCTGGCTCAATGGCCATCTTTAGTACGGACATTGAAGAGTTAGAGCGAATCGTTTTAGGTCTGTTCTAATTAGGGCTGCTAGGCATATCCTTATCCCAATTATGTGCCATGTTTTTAACCTTGCTCTCATGTCAGGGGTCTTCCCCACGGTTTTCAAAAAGGCTGTCGTTCACCCCATACTCAAGAGCAGGGAAAGAGGTCGTGTCAATGACTATAGACCTATATACGTTTTAATTACCCTGTCAAAGATTCTCGAAAAGGTCCTTAACAATAGACTCTTGAACTATCTTAATTCCCAAAATATTCTCGCCGCGAATCAGTATGGTTTTAGATCAGGAAAAGTACAGAGGACGCTGTTTTGGAACTAACTGGTACTATTGCAAAAAAAATTAATTGACTGGTCCATAAATTCAAAGTCGCTCAGCGAGCGACGGAATGGGCTCTGTGCTTGGTGTCTCTCTGAGGGGTCAAATCCGGAACGAAGTGATCCGGCAGAGAACCAAAGTTGTCGTCGACATAGCTCACAGAATAAGCAAGCCAAAATGGCACTGGGCTGGGCATATAGCCGTAGAACCAATGACCGTTGGGGTAGACGTGTTCTTGAATGGAGACCGCGAATCGGCAAACGTAAGGTAGGATACGCCTTCAGGCTAGGTGGAGCGACGATCTTCGCAGGGTGGCTGGTAGCAGCTGGATGAGAGTTGCCGAGAATCAAGCAGAATAGTGTGCAATTGGAGAGGCCATGTCCAGCAGTGGCCGGCTATAAGCTGACGATGATGAGTAAATTGCTCACTATGATTTTTCATCCAAAAAAATGTACAATTTGTTCGATGATCTACATGTGAATTCTTGAGTTTGTACTTAACTCTAGAGCCTCTACATCAGCCTTTATCTGTCGGAATCGAAAAGTATTAAAAAGGTTCAAACGTCATTTCGACTAACTTGGATTATGAATTTACCGGCATCATATTACATTGTGTCAAATAGTAACTAAGAAATCCCATTATAGACCTAGACTTTGAGATATAATTACCGTGTAATGCGGAGAATTATGATTAAATGGTAAATTACATTCTTTGACAGTCGTTACGGGTCGTCAGAAGCCCGAAAGTCTGACAACCAGTCTTACCAAGGGGTGTCGTATTACCCAGTTACTGGGTTGTGTAGGTCAGATAGGCAGTCGCTCCATGTAAAATACTGGTATTCAGCTGCATCCGGTTAGAAATAGAAATAGAAATAGAAATCATTTATTTGCCAAAAATGTAGGTATACAGATATGGTGGTTATTTTGATGAGGGTCCCGATACATTTTGCCTTACGGCATGCAAATTTATTTAATATTATATAATACATTTACTATAACAAAAAAAAAAAAACATAAACAAACATAAGAGGAAAAAAAATACTAATAACTACAAATGTCAACAAATTAAGTTTAAAAAATGGCAGAAAATTATTAAATTAACGAATGTCAACAAATTAAACTATAAATGTAACAAATCAAATTAAAATTGTCAGAAAATTCTATTACAGATGTCAACAAATTAAATTAAAATGGCAATAAATTAAATTACAATTACTTATCAATAATTTAAATAAAAAAATAGCAAAAAATAAAAATTGAATTGCAATAAAACTGGAGATAGAAATGTCAGTAATTTAAATCACAAAAAGAAAAATAAAATAAAAATAAAGCGGCATACACACCATTAACAGAAAGTTTTGTCATTAACAAAATCTTTAATTGCGTAGTAACACTTGTCCAGTAACAGTTTTGTTAAGTTTTTTTTAAAAATCTTGGTGGGTAATTCTTTTAAGTGTATCGGTAGTTTATTATATATAAGCGGACCCATGGTTAAAATATTTTTTTTAAGTAAAGACGTTTGGTAACCACCTGTGTAAAGTAGATTTTTATATTGTGACCTTATTGGTCCTAAGCGTTGTCTTTTATCCACTACTGACGTAAACAGATGCTTGTTCGTTCTAACGAATAGGGCAACTTCTAGTATATACAACGATGGCAATGTAAGTATCTTTAGAGATTTAAAAACCGGTTGACAGCTTTCTGTAGTCTTAAGACCTGTCATTGATCGAAGGCAACGTTTTTGGGCCCTAAATATTCTTTCTTTGTCACTGCAGTTTCCCCAAAATATGACACCAAATCTCAGCGAGGAAGCAACTAAACCATGATATGCTGCTACTAATGTATTTATGTTCACTTTTTTTGAAAGGCTATAGAGTACATATGCCGTTTTACTTAATTTAGTACACACAATTTCAGCATGATGTTTCCATGTCAGTTTATTGTCTGTGTACTCCTAGGAATCTTGTTACTGTAGTTGTATCTACGTTTTGGTCATTATATTTAATTGTAATATTTTCTGGCTCTAGCCTCTGGTAGAAATGCATGACTTGTGTTTTATTTAGATTTATCACTAGATTATTTTTATTAAGCCAATCTATTATAGTTTTAAGGGTGTTGTTTATATCTTTTTTGTATTCCGTTTTATCTATGCATTCAATTATCGCTGTGCTGTCATCCGCAAATAAAGTCATTGGATGATGAATTTGACGCGGTAGATCGTTAATGTAAAGCAGAAATAATAATGGCCCAAGTACACTACCTTGTGGAACCCCAAATTTAGGTATTCTACTAGAAGATACATATTTGAATTCACGCTTAGTTTTAGTACATACTCTCGATATTTCTGTATACTGTTGTCGATCAGTGAGGTAAGACTTTATTAGGTTTAGTACGTTGCCTCTTATACCATAGTCTTCAAGTTTATTTAACAGGGTGTCATGTTTTACATAGTCGAAGGCTTTTGTCATGTCTGTGAAAATTGCACATACAGGATTTTTCTTATCCACATTATTCATGATCACTTTTAAAAGATCAAATATTGCCATGTTAATATTTTTATTTTTTTGAAAGCCCTTTTGCTCTTCGCATAATATATTATTTTTAATTACAAATGTGTAAATAGATTCGTATATAATCTTTTCAAATATCTTAGAAAATACTGAAATTAAAGCAACTGGTCTGTAGTTTGACATGTCCTCCTTATTGTTTTTTTTATGTAGTGGTTTTATGACAACCGTTTTCAATTGATCTGGAAATATACCTGAGCTTATGCATGCATTTATG
Organism: Fissipunctia ypsillon; assembly: GCA_947568875.1. Taxonomy (NCBI): domain Eukaryota; kingdom Metazoa; phylum Arthropoda; class Insecta; order Lepidoptera; family Noctuidae; genus Fissipunctia; species Fissipunctia ypsillon. Next base: position 20,981,561 of record OX387662.1, read on the forward strand.
ATATGGCTCAACGGTTTGGCTATGATGTCCGAAACAAATTTTATTGCCGCGGTAGAAACTTCGTCGTATCCAAAGCTTTTTTTATTTTTTAAATGTTTTATTACACGTAGAATATCTTGCGGTATTACTGGGGGCATGAATAAAGAATTCCTGATATTAGTATTGCCACTTATCTTGCCCAGATGTTTCCTAGTTACATTCTGTACCTGATCAACGAAGAAATCGTTAAATGACTCAGCAATTTGCTTAGGGTTTTTTACTAGTTTATTATCTTTATTTATTTGCAAAATAGGTTCTTTTACCCGATTGTTATCATTAATTATTTGCCATGAGACCTTTGATTTATTTTGAGAACAATTAATAAGGTAATTATTCTGAGCTTTTTGAGTCAGATTTATTATTTTTTTTAGTCTTCGTGAATAATTTTTAAATGTATTTTTACTTTCGCTTGAAGGTGCTTTTCTATATTTCCAAAGTAGGTTTCTTTGTTTCCTGCTAGAAATCCTTATTCCACGCGAAATCCATTTTACCTTTTTATCTGGTCTTACATTAATTAATTGTTTTGGAAAGCATAAATCATAAAATAAGCGAAATAAATCTATAAACTTATCGTATGCCTCATTAGGGTTGTCTGTTTCGAATACTTCTGAAAAAGACAGACATTGAAGGTGTTTTTTGAATAATGTTAAATTTTCTTTGGATAAGTTACGTTTGTGAATGTGCCAAGAATTTAGTATGCATGTTTTGTTCACCTGTATTTTTAAAATCTGAGCAGTGTGGTCTGATAATGCAAAATCGATTACTTCACTAACACATTTTTGTCTGGAATTATGAGCAAAGTTATCCAAACAAGTGCTGCTTTTTGGTCTAGTCGCTTGTTTGAATTCTAATTTAAGTTTATAGGTAAGTAGTAAATTTTCAAAGTCTAATGTTAAGTTATTTCTTTTTAGTGTGTTAATGTTAAAGTCGCCGCACAAAACAATTTTCTTTTTATTAGACTTAGTACACAATTGCTTCAGTAAGATGTTTAAATTATCCATAAAAGAATCCATACATGACATATTCGGAGGTCTATAAATGCATACAACAATTAATCCCTGTTGAGATAATTCTATCGCACAATATTCAAATACACCTGTGATAGACGTGTTAGGAAGTTCCTTATACTCGTACCTATTTCTGATAAGGATACACGCTCCTCCACGCTTCTGATGGGTTCTTGAATAGCACGATGCAAGTTTGAAATTAGGTACTTTAATTAATGATTCTTGTCCTGAAGTTACGAAGTGTTCAGTTATGCATACCACATCGATATCAATGTTTTTTTCAGTGCGCAACTCTTGGATATGCAGTGTTAACATATCAGATTTATTCAGAAGTCCAGCGATGTTTTGGTGCAGAATAGTCATATGTTTATAATAGAAAAAACTGATCACTCGTTGTTTTAATATTTTCCTGCTCGTTTGGAATCTTAGTAGTACTAGTTGAGGCAGAGTTGTCATGAGTCTCGATCTTTGTGATTGGCAAAATTTCTTGAGAACCGAATAATTTGTAGTCAAACCTTATCCTGGACATAATCTGGTCAAATATGTTTCTCCATCCGTATTTATTTATTTTCCCAGTATTGTAGGAAAACATTTCATGCGATAGGGTAGCATTGCTATCGAAAAAATATGCGTATTCGTTGTTTTTTATGTCTGACAAGAGGAGGTTATTGAAAAGCTCCATTTTATAATTATGTATTAATGCACCTTTTACGTAGATCGGGGTGCAGATAACAATATTGGTGTGGATTATATTTTTTAACGAGCAGTTTAGGTTGTGAAGTATATTTGCAAAGTCACCATTTTGCAGATCTTTTTCACCAATGAAGATCAGGCAGTAGTCATTCATTGAGAAGTCTTTTAATTTGTATTGAATGGTCCTTAAGAAATCTGTTGAGGTGACGTTGTGTACTAAATAATTACAATACTCAAACTGCTTAGAGAATACTTCTTCGATTAAGGGCAGAGTCCCCCTTGTGCAATTGCTGCTGATAACAGAAAGTCTATTTTTATGTCTCACGCCTGCAACATTTTTGCAAGCAAAATTACTCACTTGTGCCGCAGTTTCACAGTTTTGCGGTTTCACAGTTTCATACGAATTAATACGCTGTGTCAGTAATGCAACCTCCTGTTCTGCGATCTGTAATTTCTTTTGAATTCTTAATATTTCCTGTTCCAGGCGAAGTACGTAGTCACTAGTCTCAACTTTCAGTGAGCTTGACGATGGAGAGGGCGGGATAGAACTCAAGTTGTGTTGCTGTGACAGGGCTTGCTTCTTTTTCTTTGTAATTGGACCCGGATTTCGAACAATGGAAGAAGATTGGCACAGGGATTTTAAAGTGTTGATTTCTGTGGATAATTTGCTTATATGTTTATGTAGATCGGTGTTTTCTAACAATACATTTTCTAATTCATTTTCCGTACTTTCCAGTTTGAGTGTGAGTTGAGCGATTGTCTCTTTCATCTCTGAGGTAGTTATTAAGTCGTTTGCAGTTCTGTCAACACTCCTTGATAACCTATTGGGAGTTATATATGAGTCATCAGATGTTTCGCAGTCAGTAAGTATGTGGGAGTCAGATAACATTGTGTTATTATGCTGTATTTTTGATAATTGTTCCTTAGGTGATGAGGTCTTCAAAACAGTTTGCTTTTTCCGTAAGGTAATGCCGGATGAATAGTCGGTTTTAGCAAATTTTTTGTTTCTAATACACAACTTACATCTCCATTTTTGTTTTGCTTCTGTGTCCTTGAGTCGATATGTGTGTTCTGGGTATCCATCGCAGTTAAGCTCGTATCTGTTATCACAGGCAGAGCACAATGCTGTACTTTTAATGTCTACCTTCTTTTTACATTTATGACATATTACTAGCGGTGTTATTTTACGGCCGCTGCTGCCGTTGCTTGATGTACTGATTGGTGACATTGGGTAATGTTCCAGAGAAGTTTTTGTAAATTACAAATATGAATTTTTGATATTCCCTAAAAGTGTGAATTGTGACTGAGGTTTGAACTTGCGACCACTTGATCGACACAAGTTCTATAGGCAAAAGTAGAACGTCTCCACCACTAAGCCAACTGCGTAATTACTACTGATATCGAATTTTTGGACTAGTTGCGGCAGATTAAATTTCTTTGCCGAAGCACGGTTAAGGTTCAAAATCGCTTTTTTTTTTTGTCAATATTACGACGGTTGAAGTTCAAATACGAATGAATCACTTTTCCACTTTGTCTTTGTTGTTACTGTTTGTATTGCACTTATTATAATAATCGGGGTCACATAATGTTTTATAGGTTGAGAATTCGTTGCTTATTCCTGGTTGTCACTTGTTATTGATTTTTGTTACTTATGATTGTTTTTGGGATGGATTGTGATATTATATTGTTTTGGACCTAAACTTCACAGTTTGTGTATAAAACTCGTTGAAAACATTAACACTAAGTTATTGGTTCACGTTTTATCGGTACACTTCTTTTTATACACTTCTATTCACTAATTGTATTTTTACAACTTATTTTAAAACGGAGCATTTATTTTAACGTTAACATTTTTTTACGGTCGCGAATAATATTTTAATCAACATACAACCTAATACTGACCTGCAAATTGCAAAAAATGTAAGAAAATTTGAATTTCGCGGGCTACCCTGCCGCTTTCACCTTAAGATTCTCTATCAAGAGAGAGAGAGAGAGAGAGAGAGAGAGAAAGCGTGATGATTTCTGCCAGTTTATTCCTACCACAAGCCGCGTTAAAGAACTTCGTTCCAAAAATGTTCTATGAAACATACAACCTAATTTTTTTTTTTTAATAATAAAAATCTTTATTTCCAGTTTTACAATTTACATGTACCATTTAGTATACATTCCATATGTATCCTATAAATTGTAGGTTTATACAGAGTTAAAACTTCCGACACCCAAGCTAAGATTAAACTTGTGTTATGGGTGTCAGGGCTCTCAAGTTGCCACAAGGTAGACAATTATGAGTTCAGAGTTTTATGTTTCAGGAACTGTAGACAGAAAAATAAAAACTAAAAACAAACATTTTAAGCAAAAACAAAATAAACTAATCAAGGAGAAAACCATCTGTATAGTGTCACTGCATGTGTTGTGTTGTGTTGTGCATTGTTGTACGGTGTTTTGTTGTGTAGTGGTGTTGTATTGTATTGTATAGTGTAGTGTAGTGTTGTATTGTGATGTGTTGGAAAGGCGGATGTATTTAGTGATGTGTCGGACGGGGTACTGTTTGAGTGAAAAGGGATATCGACAAAGCTACGTATTAAGGATTTTTTCAACCTTGTCATAGCTAAGGGTTATGATCCATTTACAGACCTTACCTTTACAATCAAATTTATTTAACGTGTAAATGTTACATTGTTTATTAACAAAGTTGTACAGCGACTACCAAGGATTCTAAAATGTCGTTCTGCGAGTTTCGTTCTTCGCCTCTCTATGGGACACACGTCCGTGGTCCTACGTTTTTTCAAGCGATTGAGATCCAACTGCAAGGAAGTATGCCTGCGCAACGTACAGTTCAGCAAAAAGAGCTGCCTCACGGTCAATTAACTAGCGGACCCGGTAGGTAGGCAGACGTCCTTCGACAACAGCACACCGGTATTTTATAAATAAAGACAACATGCAACAACTTTATCCCCTTCATAAACAAGCAAAGTACTTAAAATAAAATAAATACTAGCGGGATCAAAATGTGATAGTCGGCGTCTACCACATTTTGACAAACATTATGTTTACGTAGAAGACGCTCGCGCCTGCGATGCAGAGTGATACGTCCTCACGCTGGGAAGGCCCGGTCTCTACTGACAATACTATTAGATTAATATGTATTTTTTTAAATTTCGTTCGCAAGGAATAGAAAAAAATACTTATTTGTCTAGAAGTTTCCCAAAATTTACGTTATTTCAACATTTTATTTTCTGCTATATTTTGTATCGAAGTTGAAAAAAAATGGTTCAGCCACGTGCAATTAGACCATTTAATGATAATTATATATATGTAGATATTTATTGTTATATAATTTGTAATTTTATTCCAATTAATGAAACTGTAACAATATGATCTGCAATGGATTGCAATAAATTATTTGAATTGAATTGAATTGAATGATGTTGATGATATTTTTTAATGTTCAAAATCAAAAATCAAAAGTAAAAAGATAATCAAACGTCAGTATCAGGTCATTTTTTCTAAAACTTGTTGCGAATTTTAATGATTTTCCATGAATACTTAATTTATTAGAAAAATCCATTTCAGCCACATGGAAAACAAAAAACTCGACTTTTTAAACCACGAATCATTTTGTTAAATTTCTTTTTCTCTTTCCACAAACAATGAACAAAGTTGATCAAAATCAGTCGATGTCGCGCACGGCGCCTTCACACTCTGACCTGTAAAATATCCTTCATTCTTATTTTTGTGACTGTAAAATGCTTGCAGCGTAGCAATTTCCCACTGCTCGCGAAATTATCCGTTTGTAGTGAATTAATGAACACCTTCGTTCCTGCATATACTACCTAATGGCACAACACTGATTCACTGGGCTCAAGCATTATTACTATCTATTACAGAATATTCCTGGCGAACGGATATCACTAAAATAATATATCAGTAGATTGTAAACACAACGGATTTCTCATTAACAGTCATCTAACCATAAATCCTTTTTGTTAGCTAGTCTTATAGAGGCATGAGGAACAGGGTGTAAAGTTCACTCATCCTCCATAGAAAAGGGAGGATCCTCCGACCAGACGGGTGTTGTGTCTGGTGGGCTACTGCCCGACGGTTGATGTCGGGATGTTGTATATATGCTAGTCGCGCGGTAAACTCTGTTTGCGCGATGCAGGATTTTGCGTGACGTCAGTGTGACGCGTTCCATTGTGGCGATGCCGCCACAGTCTTACCACAGACGGACGCCATGTTGTTCTGTTTACCGAGCGTTGCTGGTGCGCCCTCCAGCGGGATAAATTGTTAGTAAGGTTCCCTATTGTCCAGGTAAATTAATTTTAAATGGCGAGCACATTCCGAAATTAAATTCAAAAATAGAAATAATTCGGCGCGAAATCCAGTAAATGAGGTAGATACCTGTAACGTTACGATTAGCCTGGGGGCTCATTGTAAGTCACAATATTTAAAAAGGTAAAAAAAAAAATACAGTGAATAAATAAATATAAGAACTGGTGTACAGCGCAAGACGCGCGCACCTGGATCGCGAAGGGTTCAGAAACGGCTTATATGCACCTCAGGTCACTCGAAGATCCCCGGTCACCGGGGAGAGTGGAACCGGCGAGAGATGTCGTGCGGTGTCCCGCAGGGATCGGTTCTGGGACCGCATCTGTGGGACATCGGGTACGACTGGGTGCTGCGCGCCGACCTCCCTGGTGGCGTCAGCGTAGTTTGCTACGCTGACGACACGCTGGTCCTGGCGCAGGGGAGGTCGCACCAGGCGGCGGCCGAATTAGCGGCACGCGGGGTTGCGACAATCGTAGAGAGGATCCGGCAATTGGGACTCGAGGTGGCCTTGCACAAGTCCGAGGCCATGTGTTTTCATGGTCCTCGGAACGCGCCACCATCGGGTTCCCAAATAACGGTAGGAGGGGTTCTCATCGGTGTCGAGTCGACGATGAAGTACCTGGGACTCGTCCTCGACAGCTGGTGGAATTTCGTGGAGCATTTCCGACGTTTGGCTCCCAGACTGGAGCGGGCCGGGGCTGCCTTGGGGCGGCTCCTGCTCAATCTGGGGGGTCCAAACGCCTCCTGCCGGAGGCTCTACGTGGGGGTCGTGCGGTCCATGGCCCTTTACGGGGATCCGGTGTGGGCGCGTTCCGTGAGGCGGCGACCGGTCCGTCGGTTGAACGCGTCCCAGAGGGTCATGGCCATCCGGTTAGCCCGGGGATACCGCACGGTCTCCGGGGAGGCGGCGAACCTCCTTGCCGGATTACCGCCATGGGATCTGGAGGCAAAAGTCCTCGCGCACATATGGGAGTGGCGCGAGGAGGCAGGACGCCGGGGCGTAACTCCGTTGCCGCGAGAAATCGCGGCACGGCGGACAGAGCTCCGGCAGGATCTCATGGCGGCATGGAGAGTGCGATTGTCGCAACCCAGCGCTGGGCACGCCACAATTGCGGCGATAAGTCCCCTCTTTGAGGAGTGGCTGGAGAGGCGCCACGGCGTCCTCACCTTCTGCCTGACGCAGGTCCTCACCGGACACGGGTGCTTCGGGAGGTACCTGTTCCGGATAAGGCGGGAGGAAACGCCCGGGTGTCACCACTGTGTGGATCACCCGGAGGACACGGTGGAGCATACGGTGGAGGTCTGCCCGGCTTGGGCGGAGCACCGCCGTGTCCTCGCGGAAGCGATCGGCGGCGGCGATCTCTCGCGTCCGGCCCTGGTCCAGGCCATGGTACGGAGCGAGAGTACATGGGAAGCCATTACCTCCTTCTGCGAAGCAGTAATGCTCGTGAAGGAGGAGGCGGGACGCGTGAGGGAGAGGCAAGCTTTGCGCCCTCACGCCCCTAGTCGCCGCAGGAGACGCCCTGGGCGTCGGGAATTGGCAGCCGATTCCCGGCCACCGTAGGCGCGGGCTTGCGGACGGCGAGCAATGGGTAGCTCGCCGTCCGGTAAGGACCAAGCCCGAGTCGACGGCGCGTCGTGTTCCACGCGCGCCTCAAAGAGATGTCAGCACTATTGACGGGGTCCGCTAGGGCCGATGCCAGCTAGGGTTGCGGGATGTTCGAAAGAGTTACCGTGGCCCCGGCACAGGCAACAGAAGGAACACGGGTGGGTTTTAGTCAGTAAAAGTCTGACACGCCCTCCCGCTCCGCCCAGAGCGGGAGAAGTCATTTGATGATTTCCCATCCACAAAAAAAAAAAAAAAAAAGTCACTCGAAGATCAGTAGGATTGACGTATCAGGGCAGGAATTAGGACTGCGGCAGCTGTGCAGCACCCGAACGAATGATGGCAAAGTCCCTCCAGTGAGCGGCGTCCACGTCACCCAGCGCCTGGACGTCGGCGATGAAGGTTCATTTTTGGAATTCCCAGGGCTTCGGCGTCTTTACGCCGTGTAACGGGGCCCTGGGAGTCCGGGCAACGGCGTCCATGCGCCGAACAGCTGGATTACCCCATGGAGAACTTTGAGCTGGTCGCCGGTGCTCACCGGGATGTAATAAAAGCCTTTTGAAGACTGAAAGTATATTGCTTTATTTGGCCTGACGGCCCGTATTTATAAGAGTCAGAAGTATCTTAATTCATAATAATTTAACTGAATCATAATTGGTAGTCAGCCAGCAACAATAAGGCGGCTACAGTGAAGACCTGACCTTAAACACTAGCTTTATAAAAGGTTTGTTAACATTTTTAGAACATTAAGAAGAAAACTGACGGATAACTTATTCATAATTGATAGTCGGCCAGAATCAATAAAGCGGGTTACAGTGTAGACCTGACCTTATAATACTAGCCTTACGAAAGGTTCGTTGACAATTTAGAATATAGAAAAAGAAACATGACAGATGACATTTTATGATGAAAATGTCAATGAGTGAAAATATTTTATGTGTTTTACAAAAATAGAGAATTACTAATGTAAAATGCAGATTAGAAAGTATATGACTGCCTCGTTGGTCTAGTGGTCGCAAGCGCTACTGCTGAGCATGAGGTCCTGGGTTCGATTCCCAGGTCGGGCAAAGTGTTATTGGGTTTTTCTATCTGGAATTTCTCAGTAGCAGCCCGGAGTCTGGATTTGTGCCTTGTTGATGGCAATAGGCTCGCCCTCTATTACATGGGACTGAAACATAACTGGCGAAATGTGGGTGTACTACATAGGTACACCTCTGCCTAATCCTTCGGGGAAACAAGGCGTGATGTTATGTTATGTTATGATAAGTAGAAAGTATATTTTGTAAAGTAAGTATTGTTTTAGTGAGTGTCCTTTGATTTCATATCTGAAAATATAGGTACAGGTAGCAAGAATTATTGAACACAACCAGCCCTTTTACTGCAAAATATATAAATAAACTAAAGGATGTGGATTCTGTGAAGCGGAATACCACAGTACCTATGGTCATAGGTCCCGTCTGTTGACTCGGTTTGAACAATATGATGACCGAAAAACTATAAAAGTAACATTATAAAAGTCAATCATTTTAATAAACAATGCATATTTTATTTAATGATTAGAACAATTTTATTTCAATTTCCAAGTATCTATTTCTGTCATTCGACATATTGATTACTCGAGTCGATCGAACATTTAAAAAAAATCGTTTGGCATAATCGCTTTCGCACATCATTATAATAAAAAAAAACACTAATGGTCGGAAACACAGACTAGTATAGGTCGGAGATTTTGAACAACTGAGTAATGGTAATGAATATTACGTGTTATTGTACCTGTGTTTGTTTACTACGTTAAGATCAGTAGTCTTGATATTTGTGTGTTTGATTTGAAAAGTAAAAATGTAAGCACGCACGATTGGAGCGAAACTTCTATTTTAGATATCAAAAAACTTCATTACCACTACTTATTTAACTTGAACAATGGATGAGTTCGATAAATAATTAAATAATAAAGTGAAAAGTAGCAAGCAAAAATATAGGAATACCAGGGTCTGAAATGCAAAATTTAATAAAAGAATGTTTTCTATCCATAACTGCTGATGACTGGAAGAAGTGCACTGATCGTGTACTAAATATTGAACATCAGTACTCATTAAGGGACCGTATTGTTGAAAACGAACTTGAACGATTCATAATACATGTTGGGGACAGTAGCAGTAGCAGCGCAGAAAGCAATGAAGCCGATTCAATATTATCAGGTGTAGAGTTTTTGGATTCCGATTTCGACTATGACTCATAATCCCTATGTTTTGTTTTGATTTTATCGTGTCATCCTGTCGTCTTTGGTACACGAAGTTACGGTAGAACACTGACTCCTAGGTCACAGGGTTCCCCTAGTTTAGGTGGCAGGGTTTTCCACTATTCGTGCAGCCTTTTCACAAAAATCCAATGTCCTATTTGAAATGTATGGTATTGGTATTGTATACAAAGGTGTATTGGTATTGTATACAAAGGTGTATTGGTATTGTATACAAAGGTGTATTGGTATTGTATACAAAGGTGTATTGGTATTGTATACAAAGGTGTATTGGTATTGTATACAAAGGTGTATTGGTATTGTATACAAAGGTGTATTGGTATTGTATACAAAGGTGTATTGTGTCAATAAACTTATTTTTATTTTATTATTATTTATTATTATCCTCATCACATCAGTGGTCTCTATTCCATTAAATAAATGTATAGTAATAACTTTTGTTTAATACAACCTTTTCTGTATAAGGCTGTGCCAGGAAAGTTGAGCTGTGAACTTCAATGTGTAGAAGTTGGAAAATGTCAAGCTAGTTTCGTTTAGAGCTTAACTTTGGTATTGATAATGATCATCCCCGCGGCGAAATATTGTAATGCTAACTTGCTTATCCAACATTGCGGGAACACATAATGGTGGTTTAACAGCTCCAAGTAAATATCAAGGGTTTGAGTTTCAAAAGGTGTGAGTTTCAATAAGGTTATTATGGTCTAAGTATATAAATATGAAATACTGATCTAAATATCGAATAATATGTCTTGAATTATAAATAGTATCAACTCCGTTTAAGCAGTGTTGTCAGCTCAGCAGCAGACAGCAGAGTTGACAGCTCTTGGTTTTTTATAATTCCCGCCTTTTTTCTTGGACAGCAGTTGGTCAGACTCTATTCATTGTATGACTCTCATGTAAATAATTTAGTTCACAATAAAACGAACATATTTCAAACTAAAATCAATTTTTGTTATTTTCAGCCATTTTTTCATTCAAGACTTTAGTAGATATCAAAATTCTGCATATTTTTAAATTTTATAATAATTTTACCTACGAAGTTTATTAAGCTATCAATAAGATAAAACAATAATATAAGTAACTTAAGACCATTTACAAATCTGTCCAAATAACGAATTGAAATACGTCATAGAATTTAGCGTCGTCAACTATTAGTCAACGCCCGCGCGCGCGCGTCAACGCTCTGTAATCATCGTTAACATGTCACATTTGTTATTGTTAAGTGTTACTAATTATAAAGTAGGTAATATGTATTATTAAATTTGTCAAAATAGCGAAATATTTGACAGCTATTTGCAACGTTGCCAACTTTCAGAATGCAATTGATTGTTTTCAAACACCAGCCCTCTGGTGCCCCTGCAATTCCCGTAATTTTAAGAACGTTCACAGTGTAATCTGTCTCAATATGTCAAAAATACCTTTAGTTTCCCTACATTCTTGTCAAGTTGATTGTCGCTGAGATGAGACTGCGACTAGATTTTGAACGTTTTTAATTACGGGAATTGGGCTTCAGATCTATTAGAATGATTAATGCTCAAAAACAAATGAATTCAATTACGATACCTGTATGATACGCGCCATGTCGAGCCACCAAATGAGAGTAATTACTGAGTGAATAATTTAAACGAAACAATGGAAAACCCGACCTACCTAATGGACAAACTGATATAATGTGCCTTTAACTAGAAATTAATTAACCGCATGATAGTGCGTCACATTGAATAGATAGATAACATCATCACTTTCCTGCCCGTATTCCAAAATACTTATATTTGGTGTCGGCGCGATATGTTTTTTCTTCCACAACTCTCTATTAGTCGTCATCTCAGTAGACGCCCCCTTTCTAGCCATATCATCTTTCAAACAGTCCATCCATCGTTTCTTCAGCCTTTCTCTACACTTATAATCATCTACAATCATACTCAATACTTTTCACATCTCATCACTTTTCATGTTTTTTCTTTTTTGACATTTCCCTCATTCCTCCGCATCACATGCCCACACCATGACAACCGATTTCCGCGCAACTTTTTAGTCACCGGTGCCACTTTCAGACTTCCTCGTTTATTATACTCATTTCTTATTCTATCCATTCGCGTAACACTACACATCCCTCTTAGCATTCTCATCTCAGCTGCATGCGATTGCATTTCATTCGTTCCTTTTGTAGCCCAACATTCTGATCCATACAAGACAGCAGATCTAACCATTGTTTTATAAATCTTGCCCTTCAGTTTAGGGGAATGCGGGAGTCACAGATTGTTCCCGTGGCCTGCCGCTGTTTCATCCATCCAGTGTTGGTTCTGTGCTTAACAGTTCGATCTACTTCGCCATCGTTTTGCACGAGTGAACCGAAATACCGAAAGTCGGAGCAGAACGGGAGAAGCGCGCCATCAAGCGCTATGGCCCCTGGACTGGAGAGACCGCCGACATCGCAGAACATACATTCGGTTTTGGTTCTGCAAATTTTCATTTCTCCGATCTACTCTGGATCTCAGGTTCATCTTCACCGACAAGAACGATGTCGTCGGCAAATACCATGCCCCAGGGTGCCTCTCCTGTATGCCCAACATCAGAGAGCCCATAACCAACAAGAAGAGGTAAGGACCTAAAGCCGATAGACAATAGATAGATAACAATACCACGAAACAGTGATGTGTCAGAGTGGTTGAAATATTTCTGCAATGTTTATATACATTAATTTTTCATATTCACCTAGTGCCAGGCTCATGTTGCCCACACGTCAGGGTTGCCCGTGCCCAGAGGTCTGCCCGGCCGTTTGCCCGGTGATTTCCCGAGGGTAACACTCGCATGACGCATAGGCAACGCGATGCAAGTTTTCGCCGATTCGAAGGCTTTGGTATGTACTGTGGGCAAAAGTGATAGTTATGTAGGCTGAGTATCTTTTGTTAGAATAGCCAGCAGCCTCCTGCTTTCTGCTTGTTACGACTCATTCGACTAGACGCATGAGACGTGTCTTCCTAGATAAACACTATGCTTTGCTAACAGCAGTATCCTTAATTACTGAAGTAAAAGCTTTAGGCGCGCTGACCGCTTTTTGGCAGGGGATAATATTATGGGTTCGCGACGTGCGACATATGTACTTGCGTCACCGACTTGCTAATGTGACGAGTTGAGCCAGACTAGCGGCGCACAGCGGCCTGTGTTACATGTTGTGCCAGACTAGCGGCGCACAGCGGCCTGTGTTACATGTTGTGCCAGACTAGCGGCGCACAGCGGCCTGTGTTACATGTTGTGCCAGACTAGCGGCGCACAGCGGCCTGTGTTACATGTTGTGCCAGACTAGCGGCGCACAGCGGCCTGTGTTACATGTTGAGCCAGACTAGCGGCGCACAGCGGCCTGTGTTACATGTTGAGCCAGACTAGCGGCGCACAGCGGCCTGTGTTACATGTTGTGCCAGACTAGCGGCGCACAGCGGCCTGTGTTACATGTTGAGCCAGACTAGCGGCGCACAGCGGCCTGTGTTACATGTTGAGCCAGACTAGCGGCGCACAGCGGCCTGTGTTACATGTTGTGCCAGACTAGCGGCGCACAGCGGCCTGTGTTACATGTTGTGCCAGACTAGCGGCGCACAGCGGCCTGTGTTACATGTTGTGCCAGACTAGCGGCGCACAGCGGCCTGTGTTACATGTTGTGCCAGACTAGCGGCGCACAGCGGCCTGTGTTACATGTTGTGCCAGACTAGCGGCGCACAGCGGCCTGTGTTACATGTTGTGCCAGACTAGCGGCGCACAGCGGCCTGTGTTACATGTTGTGCCAGACTAGCGGCGCACAGCGGCCTGTGTTACATGTTGAGCCAGACTAGCGGCGCACAGCGGCCTGTGTTACATGTTGAGCCAGACTAGCGGCGCACAGCGGCCTGTGTTACATGTTGTGCCAGACTAGCGGCGCACAGCGGCCTGTGTTACATGTTGTGCCAGACTAGCGGCGCACAGCGGCCTGTGTTACATGTTGTGCCAGACTAGCGGCGCACAGCGGCCTGTGTTACATGTTGTGCCAGACTAGCGGCGCACAGCGGCCTGTGTTACATGTTGTGCCAGACTAGCGGCGCACAGCGGCCTGTGTTACATGTTGAGCCAGACTAGCGGCGCACAGCGGCCTGTGTTACATGTTGTGCCAGACTAGCGGCGCACAGCGGCCTGTGTTACATGTTGAGCCAGACTAGCGGCGCACAGCGGCCTGTGTTACATGTTGTGCCAGACTAGCGGCGCACAGCGGCCTGTGTTACATGTTGAGCCAGACTAGCGGCACACAGCGGCCTGTGTTACATGTTGTGCCAGACTAGCGGCGCACAGCGGCCTGTGTTACATGTTGAGCCAGACTAGCGGCGCACAGCGGCCTGTGTTACATGTTGTGCCAGACTAGCGGCGCACAGCGGCCTGTGTTACATGTTGTGCCAGAAAGTTGTGGTAGAAAGCGTTAGTAAGTCAGAGCTAGAAAGCGTTAGTAAGTCAGAGCTAGAAAGCGTCAGTAAGTCAGAGCTAGAAAGCGTTAGTAAGTCAGAGCTAGAAAGCGTTAGTAAGTCAGAGCTAGAAAGCGTTAATAAGTCAGAGCTAGAAAGCGTTAGTAAGTCAGAGCTAGAAAGCGTTAGTAAGTCAGAGCTAGAAAGCGTTAGTAAGTCAGAGCTAGAAAGCGTTAGTAAGTCAGAGCTAGAAAGCGTTAGTAAGTCAGAGCTAGAAAGCGTCAGTAAGTCAGAGCTAGAAAGCGTTAGTAAGTCAGAGCTAGAAAGCGTTAGTAAGTCAGAGCTAGAAAGCGTTAGTAAATCAGAGCTAGAAAGCGTTAGTAAGTCAGAGCTAGAAAGCGTTAGTAAGTCAGAGCTAGAAAGCGTTAGTAAGTCAGAGCTAGAAAGCGTCAGTAAGTCAGAGCTAGAAAGCGTTAGTAAGTCAGAGCTAGAAAGCGTTAGTAAGTCAGAGCTAGAAAGCGTTAGTAAGTCAGAGCTAGAAAGCGTTAGTAAGTCAGAGCTAGAAAGCGTTAGTAAGTCAGAGCTAGAAAGCGTTAGTAAGTCAGAGCTAGAAAGCGTTAGTAAGTCAGAACTAGAAAGCGTCAGTAAGTCAGAGCTAGAAAGCGTTAGTAAGTCAGAGCTAGAAAGCGTCAGTAAGTCAGAGCTAGAAAGCGTTAGTAAGTCAGAGCTAGAAAGCGTTAGTAAGTCAGAGCTAGAAAGCGTTAGTAAGTCAGAGCTAGAAAGCGTTAGTAAGTCAGAGCTAGAAAGCGTTAGTAAGTCAGAGCTAGAAAGCGTTAGTAAGTCAGAGCTAGAAAGCGTTAGTAAGTCAGAGCTAGAAAGCGTTAGTAAGTCAGAGCTAGAAAGCGTTAGTAAGTCAGAGCTAGAAAGCGTTAGTAAGTCAGAGCTAGAAAGCGTTAGTAAGTCAGAGCTAGAAAGCGTTAGTAAGTCAGAACTAGAAAGCGTCAGTAAGTCAGAGCTAGAAAGCGTCAGTAAGTCAGAGCTAGAAAGCGTTAGTAAGTCAGAGCTAGAAAGCGTTAGTAAGTCAGAGCTAGAAAGCGTTAGTAAGTCAGAGCTAGAAAGCGTTAGTAAGTCAGAGCTAGAAAGCGTTAGTAAGTCAGAGCTAGAAAGCGTTAGTAAGTCAGAGCTAGAAAGCGTTAGTAAGTCAGAGCTAGAAAGCGTTAGTAAGTCAGAGCTAGAAAGCGTTAGTAAGTCAGAGCTAGAAAGCGTTAGTAAGTCAGAGCTAGAAAGCGTTAGTAAGTCAGAGCTAGAAAGCGTTAGTAAGTCAGAGCTAGAAAGCGTTAGTAAGTCAGAGCTAGAAAGCGTTAGTAAGTCAGAGCTAGAAAGCGTTAGTAAGTCAGAGCTAGAAAGCGTTAGTAAGTCAGAACTACTTTGGTTTGGGACTAACGTTATCTCTTAATTATTGTAATTTGAATGTTTAATTAAATTATATTATAAACGTAACATAACTCGGCGTGCTGCGCTGGCGCTGCTGTTGCCGCTGCAGATAACCTTAAGCGGCGAAAGTAACCTTATCGGTAATTATATTTTCGAGCCGTTTGGGGTTCAAACCCTCGGGCTGTGGGGTCCGAGTGCTCATGGTCTCTTTAAGGAAATCTCGAAACGGCTGCTTGACACTTCCCGTGACCCAAGGACTGGCTTTTACCTTGGCCAGAGGCTAAGCATTGCCATACAACGTGGCAATGCCGCCAGTCTCTTGGGCACATTACCAGTCGACAGCGATGCGGAGGAATTTTTCGACGCCATATATTAGTTTGTTAATAGTTTTAGTTAAGTAAGTGTATTATATTTTTATTTTAGAATTAGAATAAGAATTTTTATTTATGAATCTTAGATACAGTACACCAGTAGTAAACAGTAAAACGTATTTAAATAGTTTTAGTTATTTTAGTACCTACAAGAAGTTTATTGAGATAAAAACTTATACATATATTATAATTAAATAATAAGTGGTCACCATCGCCTGTGGACGTCTGCAATACAAGAGGCATCGCGAATGAGTTGCCATCCCGGGGACAAAGCTATGTGACTGTATGTACCTGCACCGGCGCCATATCCTTCATCGCCTGTGGACGTCTGCAATACAAGAGGCAAAGCGAATGAGTTGCCATCCCGGGGACAAAGCTATGTGACTGTATGTACCTGCACCGGCGCCATATCCTTCATCGCCTGTGGACGTCTGCAATACAAGAGGCATCGCGAATGAGTTGCCATCCCGGGGACAAAGCTATGTGACTGTATGTACCTGCACCGGCGCCATATCCTTCATCGCCTGTGGACGTCTGCAATACAAGAGGCAAAGCGAATGAGTTGCCATCCCGGGGACAAAGCTATGTGACTGTATGTACCTGCACCGGCGCCATATCCTTCATCGCCTGTGGACGTCTGCAATACAAGAGGCATCGCGAATGAGTTGCCATCCCGGGGACAAAGCTATGTGACTGTATGTACCTGCACCGGCGCCATATCCTTCATCGCCTGTGGACGTCTGCAATACAAGAGGCAAAGCGAATGAGTTGCCATCCCGGGGACAAAGCTATGTGACTGTATGTACCTGCACCGGCGCCATATCCTTCATCGCCTGTGGACGTCTGCAATACAAGAGGCATCGCGAATGAGTTGCCATCCCGGGGACAAAGCTATGTGACTGTATGTACCTGCACCGGCGCCATATCCTTCATCGCCTGTGGACGTCTGCAATACAAGAGGCAAAGCGAATGAGTTGCCATCCCGGGGACAAAGCTATGTGACTGTATGTACCTGCACCGGCGCCATATCCTTCATCGCCTGTGGACGTCTGCAATACAAGAGGCATCGCGAATGAGTTGCCATCCCGGGGACAAAGCTATGTGACTGTATGTACCTGCACCGGCGCCATATCCTTCATCGCCTGTGGACGTCTGCAATACAAGAGGCATCGCGAAAGAGTTGCCATCCCGGGGACAAAGCTATGTGACTGTATGTACCTGCACCGGCGCCATATCCTTCATCGCCTGTGGACGTCTGCAATACAAGAGGCATCGCGAATGAGTTGCCATCCCGGGGACAAAGCTATGTGACTGTATGTACCTGCACCGGCGCCATATCCTTCATCGCCTGTGGACGTCTGCAATACAAGAGGCATCGCGAATGAGTTGCCATCCCGGGGACAAAGCTATGTGACTGTATGTACCTGCACCGGCGCCATATCCTTCATCGCCTGTGGACGTCTGCAATACAAGAGGCATCGCGAATGCGTTGCCATCCGGGGACAAAGCTATGTGACTGTATGTACCTGCACCGGCGCCATATCCTTCATCGCCTGTGGACGTCTGCAATACAAGAGGCATCGCGAATGCGTTGCCATCCGGGGACAAAGCTATGTGACTGTATGTACCTGCACCGGCGCCATATCCTTCATCGCCTGTGGACGTCTGCAATACAAGAGGCAAAGCGAATGCGTTGCCATCCCGGGGACAAAGCTATGTGACTGTATGTACCTGCACCGGCGCCATATCCTTCATCGCCTGTGGACGTCTGCAATACAAGAGGCAAAGCGAATGCGTTGCCATCCCGGGGACAAAGCTATGTGACTGTATGTACCTGCACCGGCGCCATATCCTTCATCGCCTGTGGACATCTGCAATACAAGAGGCAAAGCGAATGCGTTGCCATCCCGGGGACAAAGCTATGTGACTGTATGTACCTGCACCGGCGCCATATCCTTCATCGCCTGTGGACATCTGCAATACAAGAGGCAAAGCGAATGCGTTGCCATCCCGGGGACAAAGCTATGTGACTGTATGTACCTGCACCGGCGCCATATCCTTCATCGCCTGTGGACGTCTGCAATACAAGAGGCAAAGCGAATGCGTTGCCATCCCGGGGACAAAGCTATGTGACTGTATGTACCTGCACCGGCGCCATATCCTTCATCGCCTGTGGACATCTGCAATACAAGAGGCAAAGCGAATGCGTTGCCATCCCGGGGACAAAGCTATGTGACTGTATGTACCTGCACCGGCGCCATATCCTTCATCGCCTGTGGACATCTGCAATACAAGAGGCAAAGCGAATGCGTTGCCATCCCGGGGACAAAGCTATGTGACTGTATGTACCTGCACCGGCGCCATATCCTTCATCGCCTGTGGACATCTGCAATACAAAAGGCAAAGCGAATGCGTTGCCATCCCGGGGACAAAGCTATGTGACTGTATGTACCTGCACCGGCGCCATATCCTTCATCGCCTGTGGACATCTGCAATACAAGAGGCAAAGCGAATGCGTTGCCATCCCGGGGACAAAGCTATGTGACTGTATGTACCTGCACCGGCGCCATATCCTTCATCGCCTGTGGACATCTGCAATACAAGAGGCAAAGCGAATGCGTTGCCATCCCGGGGACAAAGCTATGTGACTGTATGTACCTGCACCGGCGCCATATCCTTCATCGCCTGTGGACATCTGCAATACAAGAGGCAAAGCGAATGCGTTGCCATCCCGGGGACAAAGCTATGTGACTGTATGTACCTGCACCGGCGCCATATCCTTCATCGCCTGTGGACATCTGCAATACAAGAGGCAAAGCGAATGCGTTGCCATCCCGGAGACAAAGCTATGTGACTGTATGTACCTGCACCGGCGCCATATCCTTCATCGCCTGTGGACATCTGCAATACAAGAGGCAAAGCGAATGCGTTGCCATCCCGGGGACAAAGCTATGTGACTGTATGTACCTGCACCGGCGCCATATCCTTCATCGCCTGTGGACATCTGCAATACAAGAGGCAAAGCGAATGCGTTGCCATCCCGGGGACAAAGCTATGTGACTGTATGTACCTGCACCGGCGCCATATCCTTCATCACCTGTGGACATCTGCAATACAAGAGGCAAAGCGAATGCGTTGTCATCCCGGGGACAAAGCTATGTGACTGTATGTACCTGCACCGGCGCCATATCCTTCATCGCCTGTGGACATCTGCAATACAAGAGGCAAAGCGAATGCGTTGCCATCCCGGGGACAAAGCTATGTGACTGTATGTACCTGCACCGGCGCCATATCCTTCATCGCCTGTGGACATCTGCAATACAAGAGGCAAAGCGAATGCGTTGCCATCCCGGGGACAAAGCTATGTGACTGTATGTACCTGCACCGGCGCCATATCCTTCATCGCCTGTGGACATCTGCAATACAAGAGGCAAAGCGAATGCGTTGTCATCCCGGGGACAAAGCTATGTGACTGTATGTACCTGCACCGGCGCCATATCCTTCATCGCCTGTGGACATCTGCAATACAAGAGGCATCGCGAATGCGTTGCCATCCCGGGGACAAAGCTATGTGACTGTATGTACCTGCACCGGCGCCATATCCTTCATCGCCTGTGGACATCTGCAATACAAGAGGCAAAGCGAATGCGTTGTCATCCCGGGGACAAAGCTATGTGACTGTACGTACCTGCACCGGCGCCATATCCTTCATCGCCTGTGGACATCTGCAATACAAGAGGCAAAGCGAATGCGTTGTCATCCCGGGGACAAAGCTATGTGACTGTATGTACCTGCACCGGCGCCATATCCTTCATCGCCTGTGGACATCTGCAATACAAGAGGCAAAGCGAATGCGTTGTCATCCCGGGGACAAAGCTATGTGACTGTATGTACCTGCACCGGCGCCATATCCTTCATCGCCTGTGGACATCTGCAATACAAGAGGCATCGCGAATGCGTTGCCATCCCGGGGACAAAGCTATGTGACTGTATGTACCTGCACCGGCGCCATATCCTTCATCGCCTGTGGACATCTGCAATACAAGAGGCAAAGCGAATGCGTTGTCATCCCGGGGACAAAGCTATGTGACTGTACGTACCTGCACCGGCGCCATATCCTTCATCGCCTGTGGACATCTGCAATACAAGAGGCAAAGCGAATGCGTTGTCATCCCGGGGACAAAGCTATGTGACTGTATGTACCTGCACCGGCGCCATATCCTTCATCGCCTGTGGACATCTGGAATACAAGAGGCAAAGCGAATGCGTTGCCATCCCGGGGACAAAGCTATGTGACTGTATGTACCTGCACCGGCGCCATATCCTTCATCGCCTGTGGACATCTGCAATACAAGAGGCAAAGCGAATGCGTTGTCATCCCGGGGACAAAGCTATGTGACTGTACGTACCTGCACCGGCGCCATATCCTTCATCGCCTGTGGACGTCTGCAATACAAGAGGCATCGCGAATGCGTTGCCATCCGGGGACAAAGCTATGTGACTGTATGTACCTGCACCGGCGCCATATCCTTCATCGCCTGTGGACGTCTGCAATACAAGAGGCAAAGCGAATGCGTTGCCATCCCGGGGACAAAGCTATGTGACTGTATGTACCTGCACCGGCGCCATATCCTTCATCGCCTGTGGACATCTGCAATACAAGAGGCAAAGCGAATGCGTTGCCATCCCGGGGACAAAGCTATGTGACTGTATGTACCTGCACCGGCGCCATATCCTTCATCGCCTGTGGACATCTGCAATACAAGAGGCAAAGCGAATGCGTTGCCATCCCGGGGACAAAGCTATGTGACTGTATGTACCTGCACCGGCGCCATATCCTTCATCGCCTGTGGACATCTGCAATACAAGAGGCAAAGCGAATGCGTTGCCATCCCGGGGACAAAGCTATGTGACTGTATGTACCTGCACCGGCGCCATATCCTTCATCGCCTGTGGACGTCTGCAATACAAGAGGCAAAGCGAATGCGTTGCCATCCCGGGGACAAAGCTATGTGACTGTATGTACCTGCACCGGCGCCATATCCTTCATCGCCTGTGGACATCTGCAATACAAGAGGCAAAGCGAATGCGTTGCCATCCCGGGGACAAAGCTATGTGACTGTATGTACCTGCACCGGCGCCATATCCTTCATCGCCTGTGGACATCTGCAATACAAGAGGCAAAGCGAATGCGTTGCTATCCCGGGGACAAAGCTATGTGACTGTATGTACCTGCACCGGCGCCATATCCTTCATCGCCTGTGGACATCTGCAATACAAAAGGCAAAGCGAATGCGTTGCCATCCCGGGGACAAAGCTATGTGACTGTATGTACCTGCACCGGCGCCATATCCTTCATCGCCTGTGGACATCTGCAATACAAGAGGCAAAGCGAATGCGTTGCCATCCCGGGGACAAAGCTATGTGACTGTATGTACCTGCACCGGCGCCATATCCTTCATCGCCTGTGGACATCTGCAATACAAGAGGCAAAGCGAATGCGTTGCCATCCCGGGGACAAAGCTATGTGACTGTATGTACCTGCACCGGCGCCATATCCTTCATCGCCTGTGGACATCTGCAATACAAGAGGCAAAGCGAATGCGTTGCCATCCCGGAGACAAAGCTATGTGACTGTATGTACCTGCACCGGCGCCATATCCTTCATCGCCTGTGGACATCTGCAATACAAGAGGCAAAGCGAATGCGTTGCCATCCCGGGGACAAAGCTATGTGACTGTATGTACCTGCACCGGCGCCATATCCTTCATCGCCTGTGGACATCTGCAATACAAGAGGCAAAGCGAATGCGTTGCCATCCCGGGGACAAAGCTATGTGACTGTATGTACCTGCACCGGCGCCATATCCTTCATCACCTGTGGACATCTGCAATACAAGAGGCAAAGCGAATGCGTTGTCATCCCGGGGACAAAGCTATGTGACTGTATGTACCTGCACCGGCGCCATATCCTTCATCGCCTGTGGACATCTGCAATACAAGAGGCAAAGCGAATGCGTTGCCATCCCGGGGACAAAGCTATGTGACTGTATGTACCTGCACCGGCGCCATATCCTTCATCGCCTGTGGACATCTGCAATACAAGAGGCAAAGCGAATGCGTTGCCATCCCGGGGACAAAGCTATGTGACTGTATGTACCTGCACCGGCGCCATATCCTTCATCGCCTGTGGACATCTGCAATACAAGAGGCAAAGCGAATGCGTTGTCATCCCGGGGACAAAGCTATGTGACTGTATGTACCTGCACCGGCGCCATATCCTTCATCGCCTGTGGACATCTGCAATACAAGAGGCATCGCGAATGCGTTGCCATCCCGGGGACAAAGCTATGTGACTGTATGTACCTGCACCGGCGCCATATCCTTCATCGCCTGTGGACATCTGCAATACAAGAGGCAAAGCGAATGCGTTGTCATCCCGGGGACAAAGCTATGTGACTGTACGTACCTGCACCGGCGCCATATCCTTCATCGCCTGTGGACATCTGCAATACAAGAGGCAAAACGAATGCGTTGTCATCCCGGGGACAAAGCTATGTGACTGTATGTACCTGCACCGGCGCCATATCCTTCATCGCCTGTGGACATCTGCAATACAAGAGGCAAAGCGAATGCGTTGTCATCCCGGGGACAAAGCTATGTGACTGTATGTACCTGCACCGGCGCCATATCCTTCATCGCCTGTGGACATCTGCAATACAAGAGGCATCGCGAATGCGTTGCCATCCCGGGGACAAAGCTATGTGACTGTATGTACCTGCACCGGCGCCATATCCTTCATCGCCTGTGGACATCTGCAATACAAGAGGCAAAGCGAATGCGTTGTCATCCCGGGGACAAAGCTATGTGACTGTACGTACCTGCACCGGCGCCATATCCTTCATCGCCTGTGGACATCTGCAATACAAGAGGCAAAGCGAATGCTTTGTCATCCCGGGGACAAAGCTATGTGACTGTATGTACCTGCACCGGCGCCATATCCTTCATCGCCTGTGGACATCTGCAATACAAGAGGCAAAGCGAATGCGTTGCCATCCCGGGGACAAAGCTATGTGACTGTATGTACCTGCACCGGCGCCATATCCTTCATCGCCTGTGGACATCTGCAATACAAGAGGCAAAGCGAATGCGTTGCTATCCCGGGGACAAAGCTATGTGACTGTATGTACCTGCACCGGCGCCATATCCTTCATCGCCTGTGGACATCTGCAATACAAAAGGCAAAGCGAATGCGTTGCCATCCCGGGGACAAAGCTATGTGACTGTATGTACCTGCACCGGCGCCATATCCTTCATCGCCTGTGGACATCTGCAATACAAGAGGCAAAGCGAATGCGTTGCCATCCCGGGGACAAAGCTATGTGACTGTATGTACCTGCACCGGCGCCATATCCTTCATCGCCTGTGGACATCTGCAATACAAGAGGCAAAGCGAATGCGTTGCCATCCCGGGGACAAAGCTATGTGACTGTATGTACCTGCACCGGCGCCATATCCTTCATCGCCTGTGGACATCTGCAATACAAGAGGCAAAGCGAATGCGTTGCCATCCCGGAGACAAAGCTATGTGACTGTATGTACCTGCACCGGCGCCATATCCTTCATCGCCTGTGGACATCTGCAATACAAGAGGCAAAGCGAATGCGTTGCCATCCCGGGGACAAAGCTATGTGACTGTATGTACCTGCACCGGCGCCATATCCTTCATCGCCTGTGGACATCTGCAATACAAGAGGCAAAGCGAATGCGTTGCCATCCCGGGGACAAAGCTATGTGACTGTATGTACCTGCACCGGCGCCATATCCTTCATCACCTGTGGACATCTGCAATACAAGAGGCAAAGCGAATGCGTTGTCATCCCGGGGACAAAGCTATGTGACTGTATGTACCTGCACCGGCGCCATATCCTTCATCGCCTGTGGACATCTGCAATACAAGAGGCAAAGCGAATGCGTTGCCATCCCGGGGACAAAGCTATGTGACTGTATGTACCTGCACCGGCGCCATATCCTTCATCGCCTGTGGACATCTGCAATACAAGAGGCAAAGCGAATGCGTTGCCATCCCGGGGACAAAGCTATGTGACTGTATGTACCTGCACCGGCGCCATATCCTTCATCGCCTGTGGACATCTGCAATACAAGAGGCAAAGCGAATGCGTTGTCATCCCGGGGACAAAGCTATGTGACTGTATGTACCTGCACCGGCGCCATATCCTTCATCGCCTGTGGACATCTGCAATACAAGAGGCATCGCGAATGCGTTGCCATCCCGGGGACAAAGCTATGTGACTGTATGTACCTGCACCGGCGCCATATCCTTCATCGCCTGTGGACATCTGCAATACAAGAGGCAAAGCGAATGCGTTGTCATCCCGGGGACAAAGCTATGTGACTGTACGTACCTGCACCGGCGCCATATCCTTCATCGCCTGTGGACATCTGCAATACAAGAGGCAAAGCGAATGCGTTGTCATCCCGGGGACAAAGCTATGTGACTGTATGTACCTGCACCGGCGCCATATCCTTCATCGCCTGTGGACATCTGCAATACAAGAGGCAAAGCGAATGCGTTGTCATCCCGGGGACAAAGCTATGTGACTGTATGTACCTGCACCGGCGCCATATCCTTCATCGCCTGTGGACATCTGCAATACAAGAGGCATCGCGAATGCGTTGCCATCCCGGGGACAAAGCTATGTGACTGTATGTACCTGCACCGGCGCCATATCCTTCATCGCCTGTGGACATCTGCAATACAAGAGGCAAAGCGAATGCGTTGTCATCCCGGGGACAAAGCTATGTGACTGTACGTACCTGCACCGGCGCCATATCCTTCATCGCCTGTGGACATCTGCAATACAAGAGGCAAAGCGAATGCGTTGTCATCCCGGGGACAAAGCTATGTGACTGTATGTACCTGCACCGGCGCCATATCCTTCATCGCCTGTGGACATCTGCAATACAAGAGGCAAAGCGAATGCGTTGCCATCCCGGGGACAAAGCTATGTGACTGTATGTACCTGCACCGGCGCCATATCCTTCATCGCCTGTGGACATCTGCAATACAAGAGGCAAAGCGAATGCGTTGTCATCCCGGGGACAAAGCTATGTGACTGTATGTACCTGCACCGGCGCCATATCCTTCATCGCCTGTGGACATCTGCAATACAAGAGGCAAAGCGAATGCGTTGTCATCCCGGGGACAAAGCTATGTGACTGTTTGTACCTGCACCGGCGCCATATCCTTCATCGCCTGTGGACATCTGCAATACAAGAGGCAAAGCGAATGCGTTGTCATCCCGGGGACAAAGCTATGTGACTGTATGTACCTGCACCGGCGCCATATCTTTCATCGCCTGTGGACATCTGCAATACAAGAGGCAAAGCGAATGCGTTGTCATCCCGGGGACAAAGCTATGTGACTGTATGTACCTGCACCGGCGCCATATCCTTCATCGCCTGTGGACATCTGCAATACAAGAGGCAAAGCGAATGCGTTGTCATCCCGGGGACAAAGCTATGTGACTGTATGTACCTGCACCGGCGCCATATCCTTCATCGCCTGTGGACATCTGCAATACAAGAGGCAAAGCGAATGCGTTGTCATCCCGGGGACAAAGCTATGTGACTGTATGTACCTGCACCGGCGCCATATCCTTCATCGCCTGTGGACATCTGCAATACAAGAGGCAAAGCGAATGCGTTGTCATCCCGGGGACAAAGCTATGTGACTGTATGTACCTGCACCGGCGCCATATCCTTCATCGCCTGTGGACATCTGCAATACAAGAGGCAAAGCGAATGCGTTGTCATCCCGGGGACAAAGCTATGTGACTGTATGTACCTGCACCGGCGCCATATCCTTCATCGCCTGTAGACATCTGCAATACAAGAGGCAAAGCGAATGCGTTGTCATCCCGGGGACAAAGCTATGTGACTGTTTGTACCTGCACCGGCGCCATATCCTTCATCGCCTGTGGACATCTGCAATACAAAAGGCATCGCGAATGCGTTGCCATCCCGGGGACAAAGCTATGTGACTGTTTGTACCTGCACCGGCGCCATATCCTTCATCGCCTGTGAACATCTGCAATACAAGAGGCAAAGCGAATGCGTTGCCATCCCGGGGACAAAGCTATGTGACTGTCTGTACCTGCACCGGCGCCATATCCTTCATCGCCTGTGGACATCTGCGCTACAAGAGGCAAAGCGAATGCGTTGCCATCCCGGGGACAAAGCTATGTGACTGTTTGTACCTGCACCGGCGCCATATCCTTCATCGCCTGTGGACATCTGCGCTACAAGAGGCAAAGCGAATGCGTTGCCATCCCGGGGACAAAGCTATGTGACTGTTTGTACCTGCACCGGCGCCATATCCTTCATCGCCTGTGGACATCTGCAATACAAGAGGCAAAGCGAACGCGTTGCCATCCCGGGGACAAAGCTATGTTACTGTTTGTACCTGCACCGGCGCCATTCCCTTCATCGCCTGTGGACATCTGCAATACAAAAGGCATCGCGAATGCGTTGCCATCCCGGGGACAAAGCTATGTGACTGTTTGTACCTGCACCGGCGCCATATCCTTCATCGCCTGTGAACATCTGCAATACAAGAGGCAAAGCGAATGCGTTGCCATCCCGGGGACAAAGCTATGTGACTGTCTGTACCTGCACCGGCGCCATATCCTTCATCGCCTGTGGACATCTGCGCTACAAGAGGCAAAGCGAATGCGTTGCCATCCCGGGGACAAAGCTATGTGACTGTTTGTACCTGCACCGGCGCCATATCCTTCATCGCCTGTGGACATCTGCGCTACAAGAGGCAAAGTGAATGCGTTGCCATCCCGGGGACAAAGCTATGTGACTGTTTGTACCTGCACCGGCGCCATATCCTTCATCGCCTGTGGACATCTGCAATACAAGAGGCAAAGCGAATGCGTTGCCATCCCGGGGACAAAGCTATGTGACTGTTTGTACCTGCACCGGCGCCATATCCTTCATCGCCTGTGGACATCTGCAATACAAGAGGCATCGCGAATGCGTTGCCATCCCGGGGACAAAGCTATGTGACTATTTGTACCTGCACCGGCGCCATATCCTTCATCGCCTGTGGACATCTGCAATACAAGAGGCAAAGCGAATGCGTTGCCATCCCGGGGACAAAGCTATGTGACTGTATGTACCTGCACCGGCGCCATATCCTTCATCGCCTGTGGACATCTGCAATACAAGTGGCAAAGCGAATGCGTTGCCATCCCGGGGACAAAGCTATGTGACTGTATGTACCTGCACCGGCGCCATATCCTTCATCGCCTGTGGACATCTGCAATACAAGAGGCAAAGCGAATGCGTTGCCATCCCGGGGACAAAGCTATGTGACTGTATGTACCTGCACCGGCGCCATATCCTTCATTACCTGTGGACATCTGCAATACAAGAGGCATCGCGAATGCGTTGCCATCCCGGGGACAAAGCTATGTGACTGTATGTACCTGCACCGGCGCCATATCCTTCAAACGGTACGATACAAGAGGCATCGCGAATGCGTTGCCATCCCGGGGACAAAGCTATGTGACTGTTTGTACCTGCACCGGCGCCATATCCTTCATCGCCTGTGGACATCTGCAATACAAGAGGCAAAGCGAATGCGTTGCCATCCCGGGGACAAAGCTATGTTACTGTATGTACCTCCACCGGCGCCATATCCTTCATCGCCTGTGGACATCTGCAATACAAGAGGCATCGCGAATGCGTTGCCATCCCGGGGACAAAGCTATGTGACTGTTTGTACCTGCACCGGCGCCATATCCTTCATCGCCTGTGGACATCTGCAATACAAGAGGCATCGCGAATGCGTTGCCATCCCGGGGACAAAGCTATGTGACTGTTTGTACCTGCACCGGCGCCATATCCTTCATCGCCTGTGGACATCTGCAATACAAGAGGCATCGCGAATGCGTTGCCATCCCGGGGACAAAGCTATGTGACTGTTTGTACCTGCACCGGCGCCATATCCTTCATCGCCTGTGGACATCTGCAATACAAGAGGCATCGCGAATGCGTTGCCATCCCGGGGACAAAGCTATGTGACTGTTTGTACCTCCACCGGTGCCATATCCTTCATCGCCTGTGGACATCTGCAATACAAGAGGCATCGCGAATGCGTTGCCATCCCGGGGACAAAGCTATGTGACTGTATGTACCTCCACCGGCACCATATCCTTCAACGCCTGTGGACATCTGCAATACAAGAGGCATCGCGAATGCGTTGCCATCCCGCGGACAAAGCTATGTGACTGTATGTACCTGCACCGGCGCCATATCCTTCATCGCCTGTGGACGTCTTCAATACAAGATGCATCGCGAATGCGTTGCCATCCCATCCTATGGTGCCCATATCCTTCAAACGGAACGCTACGCTAGCTACGCCGCTTGGCGCTAGAAATATATATTTCTGAATTTAATAATACATCTTGTGCTTATCTTCTGATATCATCTTACAGTTGCATATCTCCCATCGTACAGGTCACGTACATTTATGACGTGTAATACGTGTCATTGCATTGCACCCTTCACTAAGAAATGATTTAAAAAACGTCTCATGCATCTTATTGCTTTCTAAGTTAATCTTAGTGCAGCTAGAACTAAAAGGAAGCAGCGTAAGGAAACTTGCAGTTTGTAGTCCCAAGTCGCTAACGCGCAGTGAGCAAGTGTGGTGAGCTGGTGACCCATGCTCGTTGCTTCGTGTGAGCACAGGTGTTTGCCAACGCGCAGTGAGCAGGTGTGGTGAGCTGGTGACCTATGCTCGTTGCTTCGTGTGAGGAGAGGTGTTTGCTCAGCAGTGTGACAATCACAAGCTGGTGTCCTTTTGAATTGGACTGGACACATAGTTGATCAATTGCAAACACTATTGAATAGAATTCATGTAAAACCCTTTTTTAAAACCAGCTTTTATTAAACTAAAATGTACTAAATAAAACTTACGTAAATATGGCGAGATGAGCTTGACGCCTACAGACTGGATTGGTCCGCACTAGCTCAAGACAGACAGAGCGGAGTGGGAAGGTGAAAGGGAGGCCTTTGTCCTGTTGGGAAAACTCAGGCTGAAAATAAATAAATAAAAATAGAACCTTAATCGAGCGTCTAAAAATTCTTCTGAGTTCTGGAAGTCGACCAATAAGCTGAGAGTTGGACCGGCCGCCCTGTGAGTGTGGGAAAGTGTGGTGCGCCGGAGGACATAGCCCGCATGTTCAATAAGCTAAGGTTTGGACCGGGCGCCCTGTGAGTGTGGGGGAATGTGGTGCGCCGGAGAGCATAGCCCGCATGTTCAATAAGCTAAGGTTTGGACCGGGCGCCCTGTGAGTGTGGGGGAGTGTGGTGCGCCGGAGGGCATAGCCCGCATGTTCAATAAGCTAAGGTTTGGACCGGGCGCCCTGTGAGTGTGGGGGAGTGTAGTGCGCCGGAGGACATAGCTCGCATGTTCAATAAGCTAAGGTTTGGACTGGGTGCCCTGTGAGTGTGGGGGAATGTAGTGCGCCGGAGGGCATAGCCCGCATGTTCAATAAGCTAAGGTTTGGACCGTGCGCCCTGTGAGTGTGGGGGAGTGTGGTGCGCCGGAGGGCATAGCCCGCATGTTCAATAAGCTAAGGTTTGGACCGGGCGCCCTGTGAGTGTGGGGGAGTGTAGTGCGCCGGAGGACATAGCCCGCATGTTCAATAAGCTAAGGTTTGGACCGGGCGCCCTGTGAGTGTGGGGGAGTGTGTTGCGCCGGAGGGCATAGCCCGCATGTTCAATAAGCTAAGGTTTGGACCGGGCGCCCTGTGAGTGTGGGGGAGTGTAGTGCGCCGGAGGACATAGCTCGCATGTTCAATAAGCTAAGGTTTGGACCGGCCGCCCTGTGAGTGTCGGGGAGTGTGGTGCGCCGGAGGGCATAGCCCGCATGTTCAATAAGCTAAGGTGTGGGCCGGGCGCCCTGTGAGTGTGGGGGAGTGTGGTGCGCTGGAGGACATAGCCCGCATGTTCAATAAGCTAAGGTGTGGACCGGGCGCCCTGTGAGTGTGGGGGAGTGTGGTGCGCCGGAGGACATAGCCCGCATGTTCAGAGATCGATGTATGGTACAATCGCCACTTGGGCCGTCTCGGGGAGTTATCGATGGGGAGACTAGTCGTGATTATCAACGTATCCGTTTCTCTGCCAAGCATACAGCTGAATTAATCGAAAAAATGGCTAAGGGGAAGTTTCCAGGTCACGACGGTCTCAGCACCGGGCACCTCAGGTGTGCCGGGGGACATCTGCCTAGATTGTTGGCGCTATTTTTCACGCTTTGCATTAGCCACTCATACCTTCCATCCGATATGTTAAAAACAATAGTTGTACCAATCGTGGAAGACAAAACTGGGGATGTATCGGACAAGGCGAATTACAGACCGATATCCTTGGCCACTGTGTTGGACGGTCTGCTTGACAAGGAACTTGACAAATGGATAACTTTACATAACGCACAGTTTGGGTTTCGGCCTGGACTTTCCACTGAAAGTGCTATCCTCTGTCTAAAGTAAACGGTCCAATACTATAAGGTTAGAAGTACTCCGGTGTATGCCTGCTTCTTTGATCTCTCGAAAGGCATTTGACCTTGTGTCATATGATGTCCTTTGGAAGAAGCTCGGAGGAGCGGGTACACCACCTGAGTTGACGGGTTTATTCATTCCAGTACTCTAACCAGTTAAACCAAGTTCATTGAGGAGACGTTTTGTCTGAAGCGTATAGGTCGGTGTGTGGGGTGAGACAGGGGGGGGTTAACCTCATCTAAGCTCTTCAACGTGTATGTAAATGAGTTGATCGTTGAAATCAGCAGCAGACCAGTTGGGTGCAAAATAGATGGCGCTAGCGTCAATAATTTAAGTTATGCTGACGACATGGTGCTGTTGGACCTGAAATCGCAAAAAAATAATCAGCTGTTCCCTACATTTTGACGAGTTATGCGAACATAAATGTAGGGAGCAGCTGATTTTTTTTGCGATTTCAGGTTTGGTCCCATAGTAAAAGTTGTTCATAATTATGAGTATAATGACCCCTTCTTAAGAGGTTGTGCGTTAATTATGTTACACCTTGTATAAAATTTCGTGTTTTTACTGTTGACCGTTGAGGAGTTCCTTCGTCTGAAGCCCATCCTGGGTGCAGCAGCTAGGTCATGGTAGACTTTAGAACGGACTATCATAGTTAAGTGCGTATATACAATTTTGTGTTCGTGCTAATGACCGCTGAGAAGTTCCCTCTTCTGAAACCAACCCTGGATGCAGCAGTCAGATCATAATTAATTTTAGAACGGGTTGTCATTATTGAATGCGTATAAAAAAATTTTTGTCTCTGCTGTTGACAGCTGAGGAGTTTCCTCATCTGGAGCCAATCCTGGGTGCAGCAGCCAGGTCATGGTGTACTTTAGAATATACTATCTTAATTAAATGTGGATATAAATTTTTTTGTCTGTACTGTTGAAAGTTGAGGAGCTCCCTCGACTGGAGCCAATCCTGGGTGCAGCAGCCAGGTCATGGTGTACTTTAGAATATACTATCTTAATTAAATGTGGATATAAAATGTTTTGTCTGTACTGTTGAAAGTTGAGGAGCTCCCTCGACTGGAGCCAATCCTGGGTGCAGCAGCTTGGTCACGGTAAACTTTAGAACAGACTATCACAATGTAATGCGTATATCGTGTCTTTCGTGGGAAGTCGGTGTCTTGGGATCTGTATTTTAGTTTTTTGCCACCGACTTCCGAAATTAAAGTTATTTTATAACTTTGAGTAAATTTTTTTTTTGAAGTCGATTTAATTTTTTTGAAATTAATTTTTATTTCATAATTTTTCGTTTTAAGTAAAAACTGGAATAGTTAATAGTTTTGTTGTAAATATTGCACTAGAATTTGACCAAGGTTTGGAGATGTTTTCCCTTTGACACCACTCCCGTAGCTCGTATCAATAAGCGCTTATACGTATTAGTCCATATCTTGACAACTACTGAACCGGTTTTGATGAAACTGGCACTGTTCCCCAAGTTGAAGTAAATGTAAACTAATAAAAATGGTCGCAATCTGAGTAATAGTTTCGAAGAAATGCCTGGACAATTACACACCTACATAAGAAATTGTATATTTGTTTGGAAGTCCTAATAGATTATCAGCTGTGATCTGTCAGCTGCCCCATTTTATGACCAGGCAAATCATTGTCCATTCCAAGGTTGCGTGGAAGAGATCGCAGGAAGTGATAAGGCCACCCATTGTATATTTTGGAGTATTTGATGGTTGCAAACATGGACTAAAAGTTCGTCTAGCTAGATGACCGATTCCTTTTCGCCCGTTTCCATAAATTGTCTGTATTGCTAGATATTTTGACTCGACAAATGACCCGATTAATAATGGGATGTGACTTAATAAAGTAAAAATAAACATCATTAACATGAAATATATTTATACAGACATCGTTATGGAACATTTTTCATTACATTATTCATTAATCATTATCTTTTTATAAGGAAATTTGAAGAATCGATTTCAAGTATTGGTGGAAATTAACGAACGTTTGACATCTTCCATCTTATTAGTAACTGACTCCGAAACTTTTTTTTGTCATAATCTTTTGGTTTCTTATCCTTCTTCTATCCTTTATCTTATTTATATCAACTCTTCTATTTGTCTTTTTTGTTACCCGATTTGTCTTTCAAGTCGGAAATCATGATTGCTGGCTGAACTCCAAGGGATGACAAATTGTTACTATCTCTAAAACTAGTGAAGATGTTGCTAGTGGTTGAGCGTTATCAGATTCTTGGTTGATTACTTCACCATTATTCGGGGTATTGACATTAGCGTTGGTCCCTTGATCTCCTTGATTTGGTACTTGAGGTTGCTGATATCCATTTGAACCACTATTTACTGTAACCACTGGTTTTGGTAGCACATTCTGGTTACTGATCATGTCACCCCGGCTTTCTATATTCACTGTTGAACTTGGATATGTGACCAGTGGATTAAAGTTGTGATTGTTCATCAGACTTCCTTAATTCAGTGCATTTTGTCCTTGTCCTAGATTCAATAGTACTATTGGTTGATTGTATCCATTTGAGCCACTGTTATCCGGTAGTTCAACTGCCGCAGCAACAGCACCCTGATTCGGAATAGCTACTGTTATCGGACCCTGGCCTTGATTTGCTACCATGTTTAGCTGAACGTAGCCATTTGAGACGTCATTTGGTAATACTGCTGGCTGAGCAACCGTATTCGGATTTTCCTGATAAAACACCACATTGTTTGGTAAGTTACTTGATATACCATTATTTACTCCTTGAACGGCATTCGAACAATCATTAGACATGGCATTAACACAATTTGGCACTTGGATATATATTGGTCTATTGGATGCTTGATTTGGGATAGTAGCATAAATAACGTTTGTGCCAGGATTTTGGATGGCTGGTACAGCTTGTACGTTGTTGGGAACTGTATTTGCTATTATGTAATTTGTTCCCTGTGCCTGGTTCCCATTCTGAATAGGTAAATAATTTGGTGCTGAGGTAACAACAACACCAGGTATTTGTATTAGCTGTCCATTGGAATAGATTGTTACATATCCAGGATTTTGGTTACCAGTATTCAAATCCGTATTAGATTGTCCAGGGTTTGATACGGCATTATTATAGCCACTTGACTCTCCTACCTTATCTTGTGTCATTTGAATATTAGTTGGTAAAGAACTAGGCTGTCCATTAATAACTTGATAAACGGGATTGTTAGTTTGTCCCGGATTGTAAGGAACATAAATTATGTTGTTGCCACGTTGATTACCATTAGGTGTAACAGTTTTAGCGTTAGGATTGTTTTCATGCAAGAGGTGTACGTTATTCCCATTATTAGCTTGGCTAACCAGGGAAAAATCCGTTTTTTTGTTTAAATAGTTTTGTTTATTGTCCTTGTCTTTTTTTTCATCTTCTTTCTTGATTTCATTTGCTTTTGGGGAAAAAAAGTCGGAGTCATTTTTCACTTCTGAAATGGTAGCTTCGTTTAATTTATTTCTCACGTCTATAAAATTATCTACGTCCAATTTAGGACCTTTGTTGAGTTCTGATGGCGTTTTATCTATTGGAGGTATTTCCTTAGGTTTCTCTTTGGG
Source organism: Fissipunctia ypsillon (assembly GCA_947568875.1). NCBI lineage: Eukaryota > Metazoa > Arthropoda > Insecta > Lepidoptera > Noctuidae > Fissipunctia > Fissipunctia ypsillon. The sequence continues at coordinate 21,015,901 of OX387662.1, forward strand.
TTTTTGGATATTTGAAACATCTTTATGATCTTGTTTTGGCTTTTCTTGTGGAGTATTTCCCTCATGTGGTGATTGAAGCCTATGAGAGTTATAGCCTAGATTTGGAATGTCAAATACATTATTAGATAATGTGTTTAACATTCGAAGTTTAGGCATTCTAATGCCAGGCATAAATTTTACCCCTGACATTTGATCCAAACCATTGCCTTGATAATATGGATATCCATGATAGAACGGATCATAATCTTCATAAGACTTATCTCTGTCGTGGCTGTCAAAACTAAATAAGTGTTTATCTGGATTATAAAAACGTTGGAACCATGTGTCATAACCATTATCCCTGGGCCCATCTGATATAGTTCGAGCCGGGTGAAGAAGTCCTGGGATATGGACAAAGAATGGTATGTGTAGCTGACCCTCTGCTAAAACCACGCATACCAGAGGTAACAGAACCTGCAATGAAAAGTATAGATATAGTACATAGAGATGTACAGTACACGTGCCGTCCCATCAACTCCCTCAGGGTGGAAAATGTAATTTATTTGTAAAAAAAAATCAAATTATTAAAAAAAAACCCGACTGCAAAAACACAACTGAAAAGAGAAAAACGAACATTATAAATCTATAGAATTTTGATATCGCAGGCCCCGACTAACAAAAGTAACACCATAATGTAAGGTGATTGGTTCGCTCGTTCGTCCGCCTGCGACACCACATTGTAGATATATGTAGATTATGATTGGTTCGTCCGCCTGCGACACCACATTGTAGATATATGTAGATTATGATTGGTTCGTCCGCCTGCGACACCACATTGTAGATATATGTAGATTATGATTGGTTCGTTCGTCCGCCTGCGACACCACATTGTAGATATATGTAGATTATGATTGGTTCGTTCGTCCGCCTGCGACACCACATTGTAGATATATGTAGATTATGATTGGTTCGTTCGTCCGCCTGCGACACCACATTGTAGATATATGTAGATTATGATTGGTTCGTTCGTCCGCCTGCGACACCACATTGTAGATATATGTAGATTATGATTGGTTCGTTCGTCCGCCTGCGACACCACATTGTAGATATATGTAGATTATGATTGGTTCGTCCGCCTGCGACACCACATTGTAGATATATGTAGATTATGATTGGTTCGTCCGCCTGCGACACCACATTGTAGATATATGTAGATTATGATTGGTTCGTCCGCCTGCGACACCACATTGTAGATATATGTAGATTATGATTGGTTCGTCCGCCTGCGACACCACATTGTAGATATATGTAGATTATGATTGGTTCGTCCGCCTGCGACACCACATTGTAGATATATGTAGATTATGATTGGTTCGTCCGCCTGCGACACCACATTGTAGATATATGTAGATTATGATTGGTTCGTCCGCCTGCGACACCACATTGTAGATATATGTAGATTATGATTGGTTCGTCCGCCTGCGACACCACATTGTAGATATATGTAGATTATGATTGGTTCGTCCGCCTGCGACACCAAATTGTAGATATATGTAGATTATGATTGGTTCGTCCGCCTGCGACACCACATTGTAGATATATGTAGATTATGATTGGTTCGTCCGCCTGCGACACCAAATTGTAGATATATGTAGATTATAATGCTTGTTTTTTTCTTTTCAGTTATGTGTTTTTGCAGTCGGGTTTTTTAATAATTTGCTTTATTTCAAGCTTTTTAAGAGCAGTGGTGGCCCAGTGGTAACAGCCGCGACTTACGGAGTTGTAAGTTGTAGGTTCGAACCCCGGCAGGCGCTTTACTTTGTGTAAATTATTTCATCACCACTGCTCTCAAAACGATGAAGGAAAACATCGTGAGAAAAACTGGCATAGAACCAAAAATTCGAAGACATGTGACATCTACCAACGGTGGATTAAGGCCCACTCCCTCTCATCGAGAGGAGGCCTGTCTCCCAGCAGTGGGAACATTATAGGCTGATTATGCAAGATTTTTAGTTTTATTAAAATACATACAACGTGTAACATAATTAACGCACAACCTCTTAAGGGGTCATTGTACTCATCATTATGAACAACTTTTACTATGGGTCCAAACCTGATATCGCGAAAAAAAGTCAGCTGTTCCCTACAATTTGACGAGTTATGCGAACATAAATGTACTGAACAACTGATTTTTTTTTGCAATTTCAAGTTTGGTCCCATAGTAAAAGTTGCTCAAAATAATGAGTACAATGACTCCTTAAGAGGTTTTGCGCATTTAACGTTACACGTTGTATAACGTAATAGTTAGCTAAACACCACTGTATAACATCTATATGACGTAATAGTTAGCTAAATACCACTGTATAACATCTATATGACGTAATAGTTAGCTAAACACCACTGTATAACATCTATACAACGTAATAGTTAGCTAAACACCACTGTATAACATCTATACAACGTAATATTTAGCTAAACACCACTGTATAACATCTGTACAACGTAATAGTTAGCTAAACACCACTGTATAACATCTATACAACGTAATAGTTAGCTAAACACCACTGTATAACATCTATACAACGTAATAGTTAGCTAAACACCACTGTATAACATCTATATGACGTAATAGTTAGCTAAACACCACTGTATAACATCTATACAACGTAATATTTAGCTAAACACCACTGTATAACATCTATACAACGTAATAGTTAGCTAAACACCACTGTATAACATCTATACAACGTAATAGTTAGCTAAACACCACTGTATAACATCTATACAACGTAATAGTTAGCTAAACACCACTGTATAACATCTATACAACGTAATAGTTAGCTAAACACCACTGTATAACATCTATACAACGTAATAGTTAGCTAAACACCACTGTATAACATCTATACAACGTAATAGTTAGCTAAACACCACTGTATAACATCTATACAACGTAATAGTTAGCTAAACACCACTGTATAACATCTATACAACGTAATAGTTAGCTAAACACCACTGTATAACATCTATACAACGTAATAGTTAGCTAAACACCACTGTATAACATCTATATGACGTAATAGTTAGCTAAACACCACTGTATAACATCTATACAACGTAATAGTTAGCTAAACACCACTGTATAACATCTATATGACGTAATAGTTAGCTAAACACCACTGTATAACATCTATACAACGTAATAGTTAGCTAAACACCACTGTATAACATCTATATGACGTAATAGTTAGCTAAACACCACTGTATAACATCTATATGACGTAATAGTTAGCTAAACACCACTGTATAACATCTATACAACGTAATAGTTAGCTAAACACCACTGTATAACATCTATACAACGTAATAGTTAGCTAAACACCACTGTATAACATCTATACAACGTAATAGTTAGCTAAACACCACTGTATAACATCTATATGACGTAATAGTTAGCTAAACACCACTGTATAACATCTATACAACGTAATAGTTAGCTAAACACCACTGTATAACATCTATACAACGTAATAGTTAGCTAAACACCACTGTATAACATCTATACAACGTAATAGTTAGCTAAACACCACTGTATAACATCTATACAACGTAATCGTTAGCTAAACACCACTGTATAACATCTATATGACGTAATAGTTAGCTAAACACCACTGTATAACATCTATACAACGTAATAGTTAGCTAAACACCACTGTATAACATCTATACAACGTAATAGTTAGATAAACACCACTGTATAACATCTATACAACGTAATAGTTACCTAAACACCACTATATAACATCTATACAACGTAATAGTTAGCTAAACACCACTGTATAACATCTATATGACGTAATAGTTAGCTAAACACCACTGTATAACATCTATACAACGTAATATTTAGCTAAACACCACTGTATAACATCTATACAACGTAATAGTTAGCTAAACACCACTGTATAACATCTATATGACGTAATAGTTAGCTAAACACCACTGTATAACATCTATACAACGTAATAGTTAGCTAAACACCACTGTATAACATCTATACAACGTAATAGTTAGCTAAACACCACTGTATAACATCTATACAACGTAATAGTTAGCTAAACACCACTGTATAACATCTATATGACGTAATAGTTAGCTAAACACCACTGTATAACATCTATACAACGTAATAGTTAGCTAAACACCACTGTATAACATCTATATGACGTAATAGTTAGCTAAACACCACTGTATAACATCTATATGACGTAATAGTTAGCTAAACACCACTGTAAACCGTTTTATAATATGAAGTCCTAAAACACTGGAATTATACGACGTTTTTTTCCAATTTTACAACACCTAATTCAGTAATACATGCCATAGCGGCTCTGTAGGGATATTTCATAATTTCATGAAGTAGGTAATCATAAAGTATTAAGTAGATATTGTTAAATTAGTCAAAACAGCTAAATACACTGAGCCGCAACAAAGCGGGTCATATAAAAAAAATGCGATAACTTTAAAAATATTCGAGCAATCCTTTTAAAATAAAAACCAAATTTAAGTTTATTTCATTACAAATATATGAAGAACTAAAACCTTTTCATTTCTTTTTCGTGATTGTATTAAAAACCAAAAATAAAAATAAAGACGATTTTTAAAATTTGAACAACTTTGATACCATTTGTTTTATTTTTTTTTTTTTCTGTACTTGGCATTTCTTATGAGTAATTAATTGTTCTGATCAAATTCACCATACCCCTGAATAGTGTACCAGAATTCTGTCAGTGCAGCGTTATACAGCGAGAACTGTTGGTGTGTCGCTATCAACCGTTCAAAGAGTGCTGCAGCGATTTCAAGAGACTGGAGCCAATATTAGCAGACCAGGATCAGGCGAGCAAGGTGCATGACGGCGCGGGAGAATCGATGTATGGTATCAACAATGTTGAGAAATCGATTTCAAACGGCTGTTGAAGTCAAAAATCACCTACGTTCTGGAGGGAACAACCCGAGCACGCGTACAGCGAGGCGGCATTCTGCTGAAGCAAACTTGAAGCCATTTAGACCTGAAAATGTTCCAACACTCGAAAGGCAGCATCGCAATTCAAGCCTGAGCCACGCTAGTGAACACATGCATTTTAGTTTAAGACGTCACAAATCATATTCTTCTCTTCTGGTTCTCACACACTATTGTCTACATTTTCTTTTTCATTTCTCCTTTCGCAGGTCTGCTGGAAGAAATTTCTTAAGAAACAAGCAGTACCTTTGTACTCAACACTTTTAATGTCGTATCTGTATAAATGTGTTTTATTGTGTGTACATAAATAACAAAATAAATAAATGATTTGAACTCTGGATAACTGGTCAAGAGTAATGTTTTCGGACGAGTCGAGGTTCATGTTATACACGCACGATGCGAGGCAAAGAGTCTACAGAAGACCAGGAGAGCGCTATAACCAAGCTTGCATTGAAGAGAAAGTGTCATACGGCGGAGGCTCCATACGCGTGTGGGCTGTAATTTCTTCCGAAAGCTGCACCGTGCTAGTGGTGATAGAAAATGGCACTTTAACTGCAGAAAGATATGTGACTGAAATCATAAATGAGTATGTTGGCCCATTTTTTGAAAATATGGGCGAGGACGCCATCTTTATGCAAGACAACACTCGTCCCATACAGCTCACATAGCGTTTGACTACCTTGAAGATGTCGCTATCACACGCATGGAGTGACCAGCACGCAGCCCAGGCTTGAACCCCATCGAGCATGCCTGGGACGAACTGGGACGACGTGTCACGCCAGCGAAATTCCCCTCCAATAACGCTTCGTTAACTGATAGAAGCACTGATAGAGGAATGGGAGAATATTCCTCAGCATCGGTTCTGAAATCTGGTGGACAGCATGCCAAACCATATAACAGCAGTATTAACAGATCGTGGTGGCAATACAAAAATACTAAAATTTGTAAAAATTGCAAAGGAGAATGGGCACCGAACTATGGGTTTATGCCCTTAAGCCCATAAGATATATACCAATGGAAAGAACTTTTCAAGGGGAACCTTTCCTACTAACAAGACTGTTGCCAATTAGTAAGTTCAAACTCAAACTCAAAGCATTTATTTCAATTAAACCAATTACAGGCACTTTTGAATTGTTAAAGAGTCAGTCAGTTAATCAGAAAATTGAAGCTAGTCGCCCATTCCAAAACGTAGATCTCCACAGAGAAGAATGGGCAAGAAACTCCATGAACACTCTTTTAAATCAAAATTATTACAAAATCCTGGGTACATTGTTCTTGTTGCTTCTATATGTGAGAACAATGTAAAAAATAAATAATTAAAAACAATTCAAAATATAAGATTAAAAATAAGCTCTGGCGGTTAAGAGATGACCAGCTCCACTGACGGCGCCCGTTCACGAACATGACGCGTGGATCAGCACCATCCAGCTCAACTATTTTATAGGGAACCGAATGATCCAACGTTCGGAGTTAATGAATGAATTATTTTCGCCCAATAGTCATAAGATATACACCAATTGAAAGAGCTTTTCAAGGAGAGCCTTTGCTACTAACACGGCTTTGGATGGGACAGCAATCTGACAAGATTTGGGAAACATTGGGAAACAGAAAAATAAAATACAATACACTTATACACTGCGTTGCAAAAAATTCAAATATTTATATTCTTCTTCATAAATGCAAAAACTTGCATCGGTTGAAAATTATGTTGCGTGCATCTAATGGGTTGAAGCATATGGGATGAAGATTATTAGTTATTACAAATCAATCAATTTAGCTTTTTGTAAACGCTGCAGTCGATGTTGTATTATGATGCGTGCTATACGCACAAGGGAAGACTTGTACTCTTTGCAACGTAGTGTATGTAGTTTTGGAATGAATACTATTTGAAATTATTTATGGAATGACATTTATACGTATGACCAGATGTATGAATGTAAACGAGCCAAAAGGAGTATGTAAGGATCGTAACAGGTGGCGTTCTGTAGTTTCTGCCTAACCCCATGGGATGAGTTGCAGTTGGGATGGATGGCATGAGTTTATTTATGTATTTATACGTAATAGAAGTGTACAGGGAAAACGAACTTCTACATTTTCCCAATATACCTGAAAACAATGACAATTTCTGGCTTTTGAGAGGGCGTGTTCCGTCTTGTCACGTTAGAGCACGAACTTGCTACAGTTATGTTTTAATAGATAGCACCCAAAATGGACCCGCAAGTTTAATAGAGCATTATTGCTCGTGCTTGACTGAAAGGCGTACAATAGGTAGTTGCGCTCACATTATTTCAATGATATGGTATTTTAGATAAGGAAGGCATCAACATTTTAATGCATCCGTTTTTTTCCTTAATACTATAATCGTTGATGATAATCTGTAATGATAGTAAAATGAAAGTAAAATACTTTTTAAAACAAGCTTTTAGTTGATATAAAGCTTGTTTCAAAAAGATTTTTACTTAAGCATAATTTATTTTGTACTTTTTAACACTGTAATTTTTTAAATACTATCCTATCACCTTCACTTCTATGTCAGGTACTTGTCAAGACAAATCCAACGAGCCCAAATACAACGGGACTATCTTGTAAAGTTGGGGAGTTCCTATGGCTACCTTCCGGCTCCATTATCAGACCCTGAACACCACCTAGAGTAATAGCAGTTGTCAATACATACATATCCAATGAGTCCTGACACAATGGTGCTATCTTGTTTGGTTCAAATGTAGAAAATCCTCAAGATCTGGACAATTTCCACGCAAAGGCGCGGATGAGTAGCATTCGTACCTTTGCGTGGAAACATTCCAGATCTTGAAGATTTTTCTATGTATTTATACCTCTGTAGGCTGAAATTTAGTTGTAAAATATATGTCAGCTTACCCATTAAGAAATTCAGGTGATATGTTTTTTTTTATATTAATACAATAATGATGATGTTTACAAGTTACTGTTTATTAAATAGTTAACTTATGACAATAATTAAGTGTCAATGTTAACGTCACAGTTAGAACGATTAAATTCCGAACAAACTAATAATACAGACCCGTCGTAGTAGTAACAAACGTTCGTCTACTCATTTAAAGAACGTTTGTTTCTATTTTAATCTTTTCAACTTACCTCTACTAATATTTTCAATTAAATATATCTTAACGGTATTGGGAGTTTCGGCAAGCTTAACATTATGTCCGACCGACTCTTACAAATATTTTAAAGTGGACGGTGATAGGCTTAAAAGAAAAATAATGAAAGTTAATCAACTGACGAAATAGGTAGATACCAGAATTTCAGTAATTCTTAATTACTCACATTTAGACCTCAGTAGCTCCTTACGTACTAACAATCAAGAGAAGTCTTCATAATAAGAAATATTTCCCTCAAAGAGATGAAAGATCACTGGCATCTTAACGTTATTGGGGGATGCGGCAGGCTTAACGTTCTGTCCGACCGACCGACTCTTAAAAACATTGTTCCTCAAACGGCATCTAGGAGCCGATGTTTTAAAATGTCCCTTTATAGGTTTGCAAGGCATAGAATTAATGAAACTTATTCAATTGACGAAATATCTCAATTTCAATAATACTTGATTACTCACATTTAGAGCTCTGTAACTCCTTTCGTACTAATAATCAAGAGAAGTCTTCATAATAAGAAATATTCTCCTTGATGAGATCTTTCCACTGATATATTATATCGACGGTCCCTACGTACATAAAGGCAAGTCAAAAATGGCATTTTTTTATTGCTTATTGGCTTTAGATTTTCCATATACCTATATAAGTTTTTTTTTTTTAATATCATGTATTTAAATTCATTTACAAAACGTATAAGAGAACAAGTATTATAATTACAACGAATACTTAGTGTTTCGTACGGTTTTGGACATGTCTTTATGTACGTAGGGACCGTCGATCCTAACGCTATTGGTCTTCAGGGCAGAAACGCCCATTCTCCTTTGATACCGTAGCACATTTTTCTAAATGTAGTGAAAATGGTCATTTTTAGTTTTACTTGCTTTTATTCAAAATAAACTTCATAATCTTGAACTTTTATTACATACGTTTAAGCATTATAAAATTGTCTATAATATACTATTTATTTCATAAAGCTAGCTCTAATATTTTGGAAGTTTTTGAAGTTTTTGTTACCGACCCGCATTCTTTGCGGCCCAGTGTATTTGACAGCTATTTGCAACGTTACCAACTTTCAGAATGCATCCTCTTAACATAGTATTATTGATAGTTTTCAAACACAAAACTATAAGAATGATTAACGCTTAAAAATAAATTAATCAATTACGATACCTGTATGATACGCGCCATGTCGAGTCACCAAATGAAAGTCTGAGTGAATAATTTAAACGAAACACAATGGAAAACCCGACCTACCTAATGGACAAACCGATATAATGTTCCTTTAACTAGAAATTAATTAACCGCATGTTAGTGCGTCATCTATACTAATATTATAAAGCTGAAGAGTTTCTTTGTTTGGTTGTCAGTTTGTTTGGTTGAACGCGCTAATCTCAGGAACTACTGGTTCGAATTGAAAAATTATTTTAGTGTTGGATAACCCATTTATCGAGAAAGGCTATAGGCTATATAACATCACGCTACGACTAATAGGAGCGGAGCATAAATGAAAAATGTTGCAAAAACGGGGAAAATTTATTCCTTTTGATAGTTTCCGTTGCGTGCGCTGCGTAGGGGAGGGTGGGGGAATTGCGGACGCTGAAAGAAAATAATGAACAACTTCTATACTATTAGCAATAATCAGTCTGACTTTATTAATTATTAAACTCCGGTTATACACCTACAAAATCAATATTAATTATTATACGAGATCAATCAACAAATATAAGTTTTAAATCAAAAACAAAATCTCGCCTGTCCGTAATTACCCGTAGCTTTTGGGGTAAACGCGGACGGAATCTGGGTTAATTACGGACAGCATGGGGTATTTACGGACTAGGTCCCACATCATATACAAAAGTCACAAGTAAAGTTTGGAAGAAGTTCCAGCAGTGCAGTTCTCATGAGCCCACTTCTTACACTTTGAACACATAATCCAGTCTTCGCTTGGTGGGTCTCTGTACTTTTCCTGACAATATATGCAAAAATATTCGTCATTTTCTTGTTTAGTTTCAAAATTATTTAGATTTCTTACTCCTTTTGGGCGTTTTTCTGTAGTCTTTTTTGGTTTCTTTTGCTTATTATTAACAGATTTTTTCCTTTTCTTTATTCTGCGTCTTTCTTTTCCTGTCTATTTTCTTTTTTTCCTTTTCTTCTAGATTAGCTTTTATCCGTGCTCCGTGCTGGTGAAAATGACAGAATGTTTTTTCTTTACTGACCGTTTGCTGTGATGGCGTTGCATAGTTGGTACCTTTACTATGTCTGTAAGAGGTACTGACGAAGATTAGGCAATCTTCGTCAGTACCTCTACTAAACTAAACAGCTCAGTAAACTAGTCAGTTTGAATTGTCCTACTTTGGCTTAAATCAGCATCGTTTATAGCATTATCCTCGCCTACTAATTCCTTACCAGGTAGATTTGGATCATCCAAAATAGCAATGTTGCTAGAGGGTTGAGAATGTTGAGATGCTTCTTGAGATCCTGTTTCACTAGGAATGCTATCATTGGTTGCATCACCGATGAGTTGAGATTCATGAAGGGACTCTCTTTGGCTCAAATTATCAAAATTCGCGTTGCTGGTATCAGGTGGAATTTCTGGTGTAATAATGTCACCAAAACTTTCGAACGTGCCCTTGAATTTATCCTGATCTACTTGAAAAATTCCAGCACTCTTGAAGCCATTTATAGCTTTATCGGTGGACGTTGTTCGGTTAAAAGCTTTTGTGTAAAGACCTACAACATCATATCCTGTAATTTTGGCTCCCGGATTGTTGACCATAAAGGCTTCACATTCTCTGTTCTATGCTCTTTTTAGTGGTCCATGGAAGGTTAAGTCCAAGGGTTGCATTCTATGCGACGTATGTGGAGGCAATGTCAAAACGTGGCTTTCATGATTGTCCAGCAGACTTTAAAATGAATTCAACTAGTTCGTTTTCCTGAATTTCATTAAAAACTGACTTTTTACCTCTCTTTGGTATAGTAGAAACACCGCCCTTTTTCCCTTGGTCAAAAAGTGTAGCTGTGGGAATACCATACTTCTCTTCCGCCTGACGAAAAGTTGCCTTCTGATTCCTTATTTCTTGCACGGCTTTTTGTAAGGTTTCTATGGTGTACGCTTATTCTTTTTTTCTTATATAATTTCGAGGTATCTGAAAATGTGCAGTAATTGGTTAATGTTTTGACAGTTAATCGAGCCAGAACAGGTAATTGCGGACGTCTGTATTTATCCCGGAGGGCTTGTCTGCAATTACCCCAACTAGTTTTACAAGAATCAACAAGATTTTTTTTAGGTTATCAAAACATGTCATTGAAACAAATATTTGCAATTCATACTCCATTAGCGAGGAAATCCATAGGAAACATCACTATTTACCATCACTTACTATATAGACATGTCACTCAAATTAGTAAACACCCAAAATTAGTTGAAAATTCACGAAAAAATTTGGTTTCACTTACCTTAAAAACCGTGCGCAGCCATCCGTCGTGAATATTTGTGCGGTACTAAAGATGGCGGAATGTAACACGTGATAGCATCGAGCGGGCGCGGGGGGAAGGGATTGAGTAGATATTGGTTTGTCTGTATTTACCCCGTGTCCGCAATTCCCCCATCGTCCCCTAAACGGTTAATATTACGCAAAAATCATGTATAACGGAATTGTTTCCCTTAAAAAGTTCAAAAAAAAAGTCCACAATAGCATATGTCTATATTTTAAGGTTGGCTCACTATAACTTTTTTAATGGTAATCAAATGGTTATGGTTACAAAATAATGCATTATTTTTGAAAGTGTTTCATAAACATGGTATTAATCCTTCTCCAAATAAACAGTTTCATAATCAAGGTTGATTAATTACATGTAAATTCCTTTTTAAATTATTCGAATAGGACCTTCCGTTTAGAAATTACGACGGGTATAAAAATGCTTTAAGTAAGAAAAATGCGCCACATTTTATTTTTTATTAGCTGTGCCCCGCGACTTCGTTCGCGTGGATGTCGTAAGATACATTATACACAGCACACAGCCACAGCCACATTTTAATAAAACTAACTCGTCCCCCGACCCGACCCGACCCGACCCGGCGCGACGCCAACCGTCGCGTTGAATCACCCGCCCGCGCTTTTAGTTCGTTTTCATTTAGTGTTCTTTCTGACTTTTTTTTTTGCTTGGCACCTAAGGGTCGTAGCGTGATGTTAAATAGCCTATAACTATCCTCAAGAATTGGGCTACCAAATGCAAAAAGAATTTTTCAAATCCGACTTTTTGTTCATAATTTCATGGGTTTTGATTTTTTTGTGCGGAACCCTAATTATTTTTCTAAAATAAAAGGATTCTAAGGTACCCGCCGTAACATCAGTTATCTGCTAGTAGAAGTCCCGTTAAAATCGGTCCAGCCGTTTCGGAAATTAGCTGGAACAAACAGACAGACAGACAAAAATGTTAAAAATTGCTTTTTTGTTATAAGTACCGTTTATACTTTCTTATGCATTTAGTAAAAAGTTGTTATTTTGACATTATAAACAGATACTTCAATTTTATTTATTTGTATAGATTGACTGTTTGAACGCGCTAATCTCTGTCACTTCCAGTCGGATTTGAAAACTTATTTTTGCATTTTATAGCGCAATTCTTGAGGAAGGCTTTAAGGTATGTAACATTACGCTAGAACCCTTTGAAGCCGAGCAAAAAGAAAAAAAAGTAACAACGAGCGCAAAGTGAAAACGAAGTAACAGCGCGGGCAGGCGAGACGATGCGACGAGGTGGATCGGGGGAACCAGAAATTTCACGCGGACGAAGTCGCAGGCGGAAGCTAGCATTGAATAGATAGATAACATCACTCTCCTGCCCTTATACCAATATATTTGGTGTCGGCGCGACATGTCTTTTTCTTCGATAACTCTCTATTAGTCGTCATCTCGGAAGACACCCTTGTGGCGGCATCGCCACAGTGGAACGCGTCACACTGACGTCACGCAAAATCCTGCATCGCGCAATCAGAGTTTACCGCGCGACTAGCATATATACAACATCCCGACATCAACCGTTGGGCAGTAGCCCACCAGAGACAACACCCGTCTGGTCGGAAGATCCTCCCTTTTCTATGGAGGATGAGTGAACTTTACACCCTGTTCCTCATGCCTCTATACTGGTGACCCCGAACATGAACGTCAGCGCAGCCTTCGTGCAACTACTACAGCGTGACGTCATCAGCATCACTCCTTCGAGCTCTCGAGCAGCGAGTCACACAGCCAGCCAGCACCCACGGCTTCAACGGGTATCGTGACCACCAGCATGCAGCGACCGCGCATACTTGGTCATCACCCTCAGCCTCATCAGCAACCTTGGCACAGCACACTTCACTCTCGGCCGGTCAACAAGCAGAGCTTTGAGCTTTCTTATTTAGTCTATTTCTATACAATAGACTAAATAAGAAACTAAGTATCTATAAGTTAAATTATTATAGCTGTAAAAAGACAATTGTGCAATATTTATTAAGCATCTCGTACGTAGAGACAGAAGACCTTCTTTTTGTATGTAAATAAAATGTGATGTGTCCTCTAATTTTAAGTTTTTATTATAGGTAATTGATAAATTGTTATTTTATTATTGATGTGTACATAAGCACTATCTAGCCTGAAACACAGGTTTCAACCTAGTTCAGGCAAATCAGCAACTGTGTTCTGTAAAAATTGTTGTAAGATATTTTAGTGTTAATGTGCCCTGTTTTACAAATAAACGATATATTATTATTATTATTAGAGCCCTTCAAACCTCTCCTGGTCGAAGCCAGCAGTCAGCCTCAACCCGGCGCTGTACCACATCCGACGCACTGGAGCATAACGCAGCGCCACCCCGACTCACTGGGGGCATCTCCGCAGACAGGTCCGACTCACCGCGAACTATGCGGCACCCGGTTCCGACTCACTGGAACCTCAACTGGCCCTGGCAAGCATCGCAAGATACACGACTCAGCCCACTATCGACCTCCGGTCTCCAGAGGGGAGTAATGTGGCGGCATATCTACATCGTCACAATGGAACGCATCACACTGACGTCACGCAAAATCCTGCATCGCCCAATCAGAGTTTACCGCACGACTAGCATATATACAACATCCCGACATCAACCGTCGGGCAGTAGCCCACCAGACACAACACCCGTCTGGTCGGAGGATCCTCCTTTTTCTATGGAGGATGAGTGAACTTTACACCCTGTTCCTCATGCCTCTATACCCTCTTTCTTGTCATATCATCTTTCAAACATTTCATCCATCGTTTCTTCAGCCTTTCTCTACATGTATAGTCATCTACGATCATACTCAATACTTTCCTCACGACATTTTCTTCATTCCTCCGCATCACATGCCCACACCATGACAACCGATTTCCGCGCAACTTTTCAGGCCCCGGTGTCACTTTCAGACCCTCTTATGTAGGTACTCACTCCTTATTCTATCCATTCGCGTAACACCACACATCCCTCTTAGCATTCTCATCTCAGCTGCATGCGATTGCCTTTCATTCATCCCTTTTGTGACCTAACATTCTGATCCATACAAGACAGCAGATCTAACCATTGTATTATAAATATTCCCCTTAACTTTAAGGGGAATGCGGGGGTCGCAGATTGTTCCCGTGACCTACCGCCGTTTCATCCGTCCAGTGTTGGTTCTGTGCTTAACTAACAGTTCGACCTACTTCGCCATCGCTTTGCTCGAGTGAGGCGAAATACTGAAAGTTGGAGCAGAACGGGAGAAGCGCGCCATCAAGCGCTATGGCCCCTGGACTGGAGAGACCGCCGAAATCGCAGAACTTGTAAAATAAATAACATTATATTTAATTTTCAAGCCAACATTCTCCAGCTTCCGTTGCCATTTCTCCGATCTTTTTTTTTATTATTTAATATAGGTGGAGTGGTATTATATTTAGTGCAAAAAAATAATTTTGCGGGTTAAAAGATGTAAAGACGAAACGCGCTTAGCGGGCTGACATTTACCACAGGGATGGAGAATAGGAAAGGACTGACCTGGGAATCCTGATGCTCGTTGGTCTTCTGAAGGTCCTGGTGGAATCAGCTGTTGCGCTAAGGCGACGGCCCGAGGGGGGCCCCTGTCGATTAGGCGAGCGTACGCGACGGAGTCTTAATTCGCGAAGCTAGCGGTGGGGGTATGTGATTGGTTTTTATGCGGGAGTAAGGGAGCGGGAGCGGGGGGGGGGGGTAACAGCAAATGTCAGCCTAATGACCTTTATTTGTACTGTTGAATATTTTTTTTTTCCTAATCGCGGGTTTCTTGATAAATTATTAGACAGACGGTTTGGCCGTTACATTCTCCACCGCCTTGAGAATACGCAGTGTTCTCAAACAAAGCAAAAATAAATGAGTAGTTAATAATTAAGGGTAAAATAAGTTAAGTTAAAGTTAAACAACTAGTGCTAGAGCTTATGTTTATATAAAGTTATTGGGATGGTAATGGACACAATTTTACAATAATCGTGACATGTTTACTAGTATTTGGAAGCAATTTACGGTGGCCTACAAAGAAAATGGACATTCTTAATCTAAGGGAGAAAGATTAGAATATAGTGAGTCTAAGGAAGATGCAGAGCAGTGTACACCGACAGATCTAATAGAAAAAGAAGTGCCTACAAGACCACACCTGTATCACTGGATGTAGCTACAGTTCAATGTCTTCATGGATTTCTTGAAAGAGAAATTTTGGTTTAATACGTAACCACCACACTACCACATCTTTTGTTTTAGCAAAAGGGCAGAAAATTAAGGCAGGGGAGAGGTTCTGGAGAATCATCAGATACCTACAGGAGCTTTTCTTCTTCCCCAAGCTAAAACTTGCAAAGATGCAGAAAAGATTAGCCAGTGAGCTAGGTTATAAATGAAGTAATTATACAAACATGAAACCATCCTTCATCACCATCGACAATACAGTTTCAACACAAGGAGTTAATTTATTTACACGTAAGCAAAGACAAACGCTATTACAGTCAAGAGTAGCTAATATCTCCAAACAATCCCTACCTTAAACAAAGCTCACAAAAACCGGTATTTACCGGTTTAAACAGGAATAAACTGGTCCAACAGACAAACACACCTTTGTAAATATAGCTCGATTCCAGCTTCACTTTCTACAATGTTTATATACATTAATTATTCATATTCACCTACTGTCAGGCTCATGTTGCCCACACGTCAGGGTTGCCTGTGCCCAGAGGTCTGCCCGGCCGTTTGCCCGGTAATTTCCCGAGGGTAACACTCGCATGACGTACAGGCAACGCGATACAAGTTTTCGCCGATTCGAAGGCTTTGGTATGTACTGTGGACAAAAGTGATAGGTATGCAGGCTGAGTATCTTTTGTTAAAATAGTCAGCAGCATCCTGCTTTCTGCTTGCTACGACTCATTTGACTAGGAAGACACTACGCTTGCCAACAGCTGCAGTATCCTAAATTGTTTTTATCATAGAGGATTTTGGAAAGTTTTAGTAAGTCAGCTAGAATGGAAAGAAAGAATGAAAGAAAACAGAACGGGATCCTGATTAATTGTCCGTTATGACATCAAGCTAAGGGCCGTCATTGCTTTTCTGTACTTATCAAAGTCATAAAGTTACAGGCTGTGCCTAGTTTGGGACCAACGTTATCTCTAAATTGTAATTTTAATGTTGAAATAAATTAAAATATAATTATAAAAAAATTCATTAAATAACATTATAACCATAATTCAACTTAAACAATCATAATAATATAATTAAATAATAGGTCGTCACCATCGCCTGTGGACATCTGCAATACAAGAGGCATCGCGAATGCGTTGCCATCCGGGGACAAAGCTATGTGACTGTTTGTACCTGCACCGGCGCCATATCCTTCATCGCCTGTGGACGTCTGCAATACAAGAGGCATCGCGAATGCGTTGCCATCCGGGGGACAAAGCTATGTGACTGTTTGTACCTGCACCGGCGCCATATCCTTCATCGCCTGTGGACGTCTGCAATACAAGAGGCATCGCGAATGCGTTGCCATCCGGGGGACAAAGCTATGTGACTGTTTGTACCTGCACCGGCGCCATATCCTTCATCGCCTGTGGACGTCTGCAATACAAGAGGCATCGCGAATGCGTTGCCATCCGGGGGACAAAGCTATGTGACTGTATGTACCTCCACCGGCGCCATATCCTTCATCGCCTGTGGACATCTGCAATACAAGAGGCATCGCGAATGAGTTGCCATCCGGGGGACAAAGCTATGTGACTGTTTGTACCTGCACCGGCGCCATATCCTTCATCGCCTGTGGACGTCTGCAATACAAGAGGCATCGCGAATGCGTTGCCATCCCGGGGACAAAGCTATGTGACTGTATGTACCTCCACCGGCGCCATATCCTTCATCGCCTGTGGACATCTGCAATACAAGAGGCATTGCGAATGCGTTGCCATCCGGGGGACAAAGCTATGTGACTGTTTGTACCTGCACCGGCGCCATATCCTTCATCGCCTGTGGACATCTGCAATACAAGAGGCATCGCGAATGCGTTGCCATCCCGGGGACAAAGCTATGTGACTGTTTGTACCTGCACCGGCGCCATATCCTTCATCGCCTGTGGACATCTGCAATACAAGAGGCAAAGCGAATGCGTTGCCATCCCGGGGACAAAGCTATGTGACTGTATGTACCTCCACCGGCACCATATCCTTCATCGCCTGTGGACATCTGCAATACAAGAGGCAAAGCGAATGCGTTGCCATCCCGGGGACAAAGCTATGTGACTGTATGTACATACAGCTCCAGAGAAATCTCACCCCCAGAAATGTATAAAAGCACGCCATATCTGTGAAATCAATGAAACTACTAAGATATTCTAACTAGAAACAAAACACTGACGGCGCTCATGCAAGCGACCGCTAGGTAATAATATCCATCGCATCCTACCTATTGATATTTTTGAACTTCCAAATGTGTTCCACAAACATTATATTTTTTTACAAATCTCTAAAAACTCACAACAGAATTTTAAAATGTAATAAAATCTTTTAGGCCGAAGTAAGAATCGAACCTGGACCATTTTTCTCACGAGACCAGCTGTTAGACAGCTGCGCCAACCAGTTTCATATTATAGTTGTGAAATTTATCGATATATTATGTTTATGAATCATCCATCGCACCATTCATGTCGGCCGTGTCATTTTTATACATAATGAAGAAGATTGAGGGTAAACTAATTTTGCTAAGTTAAACTTGACGTCGCATAGTTACTCGTCTGCTTGTGCTGTTCGAATAACTACTTATATTTACAATAAAATCATGCCTCGATTGAGTAACTTTTTAAAAGTGAAAATAATTGTCCTTTGGGAACAAAATCAAAGTTTAAAGAGTATCGCTCGAGAATTAAATGTCGACGTAAGTGTAATCTAAAATAAAATCCGTTTATATTTTCATTTTTTTCCATTAAAAATCTAAATTTTTAATTTATTTCCTTATAGAGAAACACAGTTCGTTTATGGGTGCGACGGTATCAAGAAACTGGTGAAGTGAAGTGTAACCGCCAAGGGCCACGTCCGATTGCTTACACAAATCAATCCAACCGTCATCGTGATATTGTTAATAGCCATACCACGGATCCTTTTACAACCACACGATCTAGTGCTATAAGACATGGCATTTCGCTTACCACTGTCCGAAGACATTTACATGCAGCTGGGATCCATAATTATAAACCTGCCAAAAAAATTGAACTAACCGAAGCTCATCGTCAAGCCAGGATAAGATTTGCAACCCAATACATGAATTTTGATTGGGAAAATGAAATAGTCATTTATACCGACGAAAAGACGTTTAAGTCCGATAAAGATGGACGTAAAATACTGTGGAGAAGACCAGGCGAACGCTACAACAATCAAAATGTTTTACCTTTGAGGACTAGTGGCCGGTTGACGCTGGGTAAGCAATAGTTCATGTACGGTTCACGTACAGGCAAATCGCTAACTCCGCGACCTACTTTTCACTACTCGTTGTGTTTACTTTTATAATTGCAATTATAATAAGTTTAGTTGACCAATAGCTACCGTAGCGCTATTACCGCGGATTAGCATCTAACTTAACTTAGTGTAACTTTTACGAATATATTTTATTAACGTGAACTCTGTGGTTTTCGTCAACTCACCTTCAACAACTCAACTGTAAGGAACTAGCTACCTCTGAGCCATACAGTTCATTTAATTAAATATTAATATTTACCTACTCACTTGATTGAAATATAATAAATACTATTTATTTGCTAAGTTATGACTCATTAGCGCTGTGGCTATTATTACTAAATATGTTATTATTAGTATCTAATAATAATTATTGTTACCTTTATGAATCATTACAGGATAAAATGTAAATGTAAATATAAACAAAGCATAAAAAGTGTTTTGCGGTGTCACTTTTACAATGAGGTATAGTAATAAAACTTTTGTGTGTTTTCAGGATATTGGGGATGGATGTCTTTGACAGGTCCTGGAGAGCTTGTCGAAGTCGGCGCTCGAATGAATGGTGAACGTTACTTGGACATTTTAAGAGACGTGATGATTCCAACAGTTCGCAACGTATACCCTGATGGACATATTTATTTTATACAAGATAATAGTTCGGTGCATCGGTCAAAACTGGTTATGGACTGGTTTTCTACACAAAGGGACATAACTTTGATTGACTGGCCGTCTAAAAGCCCAGACTTAAACCCGATAGAAAATTTGTGGGGTCAAATGGTGCTTAATTGGGACTCAAGTAAAGTCAGAACTAGACAAAATTTAGATGAAGAGGTTATGAGAACTTGGGAATTAATGCGATTAAGTGACATTTGTTTTAATATGGTAAAGGGAATGAGATCAAGATTAGAAGAAGTTATAGAAAGTGAAGGTTACCCACTCCGTTATTAGTATAGATTTGACCCCACAAGTTATAGTTAAGTTTTTTATAAGTAGATAATTGTTTTTTGTAAACAGTTTTGAAAAATCTCGAGAGATGTAAATTGTTGTTCTGTTTGTTTCAAACGTGAGTAACATGTTGGTTCTCTTGTGAAATCATCAAAACTAAATTATCAGTTTTTTCAGTAAATACCTAAATATTTTTTAATCAAAGGGCTGATTTTTCCAAGATATCTGGCGCTGGAAAAATCAGCCTAGCCCAAAAATTCAACATTATTACTCGGATAAAGAGCCAGAAACACAGATCCGAGGATTAATTTTGAATTTTTGACAGTTCTCCCATACAAAAACTGTCACAGCCTGGCCACGGGACATTCGCTGCAGCGACTATTCGCGCGATTTCTATACATCTGTTTTAGTCGCCAGATGTTTTGCCGTTCGGTTCGCGCGAATAGTCGCTGCAGCGAATGTCCCGTGGCCAGGCTGTCAGGCTTCAATTTTGTCAATTTTATTCCATGAATAAAAAATATCTGTCGATTGAAAAATTAACCTAAAGGGATTAATAATTATATTAATGAATACCATAACAATAAATAATACTAAGTATTTATGTGAATTTCCTTTATTCCGAAAGACCGCCATAAAAGCACCTACTTCCCCTCTCAATCCGCAACACCCCACTATCGCCCTACAGTTATCACCGGGTAGCCTAAATATGCTGATGTCGGTTAGCATATGACAATTTTGTATCAATAACGTAAACTATCTTGCACGCTTACTTGTAGAATCGATGTCAATAACTACAGAATACTAACTTCATTGATGTCACAGAGATGGCGCGCACGTAAACATCGTTGTGTAGTACATACCTATATCCTTTAAAAGATGTCGCTTTTGACAGATTTCTAGGGGGTGAGGTTACAGTGGAGCTGCATGTACCTCCACCGGCACCATATCCTTCATCGCCTGTGGACATCTGCAATACAAGAGGCAAAGCGAATGCGTTGTCATCCCGGGGACAAAGCTATGTGACTGTATGTACCTCCACCGGTACCATATCCTTCATCGCCTGTGGACATCTGCAATACAAGAGGCAAAGCGAATGCGTTGCCATCCGGGGGACAAAGCTATGTGACTGTTTGTACCTGCACCGGCGCCATATCCTTCATCGCCTGTGGACATCTGCAATACAAGAGGCATCGCGAATGCGTTGCCATCCCGGGGACAAAGCTATGTGACTGTTTGTACCTGCACCGGCGCCATATCCTTCATCGCCTGTGGACATCTGCAATACAAGAGGCAAAGCGAATGCGTTGTCATCCCGGGGACAAAGCTATGTGACTGTATGTACCTCCACCGGCACCATATCCTTCATCGCCTGTGGACATCTGCAATACAAGAGGCAAAGCGAATGCGTTGCCATCCCGGGGACAAAGCTATGTGACTGTATGTACCTCCACCGGCACCATATCCTTCATCGCCTGTGGACATCTGCAATACAAGAGGCAAAGCGAATGCGTTGCCATCCCGGGGACAAAGCTATGTGACTGTATGTACCTCCACCGGCACCATATCCTTCATCGCCTGTGGACATCTGCAATACAAGAGGCAAAGCGAATGCGTTGTCATCCCGGGGACAAAGCTATGTGACTGTATGTACCTCCACCGGCACCATATCCTTCATCGCCTGTGGACATCTGCAATACAAGAGGCAAAGCGAATGCGTTGTCATCCCGGGGACAAAGCTATGTGACTGTATGTACCTCCACCGGCACCATATCCTTCATCGCCTGTGGACATCTGCAATACAAGAGGCATCGCGAATGCGTTGCCATCCCGGGGACAAAGTTATGTGACTGTATGTACCTCCACCGGCGCCATATCCTTCATCGCCTGTGGACATCTGCAATACAAGAGGCATCGCGAATGCGTTGCCATCCCGGGGACAAAGCTATGTGACTGTATGTACCTCCACCGGCGCCATATCCTTCATCGCCTGTGGACATCTGCAATACAAGAGGCATCGCGAATGCGTTGCCATCCCGGGGACAAAGCTATGTGACTGTATGTACCTCCACCGGCGCCATATCCTTCATCGCCTGTGGACATCTGCAATACAAGAGGCATCGCGAATGCGTTGCCATCCCGGGGACAAAGCTATGTGACTGTATGTACCTCCACCGGCGCCATATCCTTCATCGCCTGTGGACATCTGCAATACAAGAGGCATCGCGAATGCGTTGCCATCCCGGGGACAAAGCTATGTGACTGTATGTACCTCCACCGGCGCCATATCCTTCATCGCCTGTGGACATCTGCAATACAAGAGGCATCGCGAATGCGTTGCCATCCCGGGGACAAAGTTATGTGACTGTATGTAGCTGCTCCGGCGCCATATCCTTCATCGCCTGTGGACATCTGCAATACAAGAGGCATCGCGAATGCGTTGCCATCCCGGGGACAAAGCTATGTGACTGTATGTACCTCCACCGGCGCCATATCCTTCATCGCCTGTGGACATCTGCAATACAAGAGGCATCGCGAATGCGTTGCCATCCCGGGGACAAAGCTATGTGACTGTATGTACCTCCACCGGCGCCATATCCTTCATCGCCTGTGGACATCTGCAATACAAGAGGCATCGCGAATGCGTTGCCATCCCGGGGACAAAGTTATGTGACTGTATGTAGCTGCTCCGGCGCCATATCCTTCATCGCCTGTGGACATCTGCAATACAAGAGGCATCGCGAATGCGTTGCCATCCCGGGGACAAAGCTATGTGACTGTATGTACCTCCACCGGCGCCATATCCTTCATCGCCTGTGGACATCTGCAATACAAGAGGCATCGCGAATGCGTTGCCATCCCGGGGACAAAGCTATGTGACTGTATGTACCTCCACCGGCGCCATATCCTTCATCGCCTGTGGACATCTGCAATACAAGAGGCATCGCGAATGCGTTGCCATCCCGGGGACAAAGCTATGTGACTGTATGTACCTCCACCGGCGCCATATCCTTCATCGCCTGTGGACATCTGCAATACAAGAGGCATCGCGAATGCGTTGCCATCCCGGGGACAAAGTTATGTGACTGTATGTAGCTGCTCCGGCGCCATATCCCTCAAACGGAACGCTACGCTAGCTACGCCGCTTGGTGCTAGAAATATATATTTCTGAATTTAATATTAATTACATCTTGTGCTTATCTTCTGATATCATCTTACAGTTGCATATCTCCCATCGTACAGTCACGTACATTTATGACGTGTAATACGTGTCATTGCATTGCACCCTTCACTAAGAAATGATTTAAAAAACGTCTCATGCATCTTATTACTTTCTAAGTTAATCTTAGTGCAGCTAGAACTTAGCAACAAAAACAAAAACAAGCAAGCAAACAAGGAAGCAGCGTAAGGAAACTTGCAGTTTGTAGTCCCAACTCGCTAACGCGCAGTGAGCTAGTGTGGTGAGCTGGTGACCCATGCTCGTTGCTTCGTGTGAGCACAGGTGTTTGCCAACGCGCAGTGAACAGGTGTGGCGAGCTGGTGACCCATGCTCGTTGCTTCGTGTGAGGAGAGGTGTTTTTGAGGAGTGGCTGGAGAGGCGCCACGGCGTCCTCACCTTCCGCCTGACGCAGGTCCTCACCGGACACGGGTGCTTCGGGAGGTACCTGTTCCGGATAAGGCGGGAGGAAACGCCCGGGTGTCACCACTGTGTGGATCGCCCGGAGGACACGGTGGAGCATACGGTGGAGGTCTGCCCGGCTTGGGCGGAGCACCGCCGTGTCCTCGCGGTAGCGATCGGCGGCGGCGATCTCTCGCGTCCGGCCCTGGTCCAGGCCATGGTACGGAGCGAGAGTGCATGGGAAGCCATTACCTCCTTCTGCGAAGCAGTAATGCTCGTGAAGGAGGAGGCGGGACGCTTGAGGGAGAGGCAAGCTTTGCACCCTCACGCCCCCAGTCGCCGCAGGAGACGCCCTGGGTGTCGGGAATTGGCAGCCGATTCCCGGCCACCGTAGGCGCGGGCTTGCGGACGGCGAGCAATGGGTAGCTCGCCGTCCGGTAAGGACCAAGTCCGAGTCGACGGCGCGTCGTGTTCCACGCGAGCGTCAAAGAGATGTCAGCACTATTGACGGGGTCCGCTAGGGCCGATGCCAGCTAGGGTTGCGGGATGTTCGAAAGAGTTACCGTGGCCCCGGCACAGGCAACAGAAGGAACACGGGTGGGTTTTAGTCAGTAAAAGTCTGACACGCCCTCCCGCTCCGCCCAGAGCGGGAAAAGTCATTTGATGATTTCCCATCCACAAAAAAAAAAAAAAAAAGGAGAGGTGTTTGCCCAACAGCGGGACAATCACAAGCAAGGTATACTTCTGAATTGGACTGGACACATAGTTGACAAATTCCAAACACTATAAAATAGGAAAGTAATCAATGCGAACTACCTGTAGTAACCAGTTACTCGCAAATTAAACAATAGGTACAGGCCATACCAGTCACATAGAATTGACTTGAAATATTTAAGGTTTTTTTTTATATTGGATGGGAAATCATCAAATGACTTCTCCCGCTCTGGGCGGAGCGGGAGGGCGTGTCAGACTTTTACTGACTAAAATCCACCCGTGTTCCTTCTGTTGCCTGTGCCGGGGCCACGGTAACTCTTTCGAACATCCCGCAACCCCAGCTGGCATCGGTCCTATCGGACCCCTTCAATGCTGCTGACATCTCTTTGAGGCGCTATTTAAGGTATAACACGAGAATGACTCACCCCTCGGTGAACAGATTAGCCAATCAGCAACAATGGTAGAGCTATTCAACCTTCAAGTCAGGCATTCCACATGGTTAAAAGTATGTAATGGAAAAAGGTTCTTTTTGCAACAAGAAGAGAGATAGAACCATCAAACTTAAAAAAGATAATTGATACCTTTACACTTTTTTTATAATTCAATGTCTACTTATTTGTTTCGTGGTTATCAGCTGAAAGCAAACAATGGACTAAAAATTCGTCTAGATGACTGAATCCCTTTCGCCCGTTTCCCATACATAGTGTGTCGACTCGACAAATACTCAGTGACCCGATTAAAAATGGGATGTGAATAAAATACACATCATTAATTAACATGAAATATATAAAGATTTATTCATTACGGAACCTATTATTATTCATAACCATTGTGGTGCTATAAGAAATTATGAAATTAATTTCAAGTATGGGTGGAAATTAACCGACACCTTCGTAACGTTTTACATCTTCCATCTTATTAGTAAATGGCTCCTAAATCTTAGGTTTCTCGACTTCTTTAGGTTTCATCTTGCTTTTCTTTTTGTCACCCGATTTATCTTTGTAGTCGGAAATCATGATTGCTGGTTTAGCGCTTTGGTAAGACAATTTGTTACTGTCCAAAACTAGTGAAGATTTTGGAAATGGTTGTGGGTTATCGGACTCTTGGTTGATTACCATTATTTGGGGTATTGACAATGGCGTTGGTCCCTTGATCTCCTTGATTTGGTACTTGAGGTTGCTGATATCCATTTGGGCCATTGTTTATTGTAATCGCTGGCGGTTGATGCACATTCTGGTTTCTGGACATGTCATCCTGGCTTTCTACATTCACTGTTGGACTTGGATTTGTAACCGGAGGATTAACATTGTATCTGTGTGGGATTGGTATTTCAACTGCGGCTGGTGTATTTTGGTTGTCTACTGTGACTCCCTGATTTGGTGCATTTGGTCCTTGATTTGATGCCATAGTCTGATTATAGTCGTTCGTGCCATTATTTATTGGCTTTTGAACTGCAGGCTCTGTGGGCGTAAATTGGTTGTACATAACTTCCTGGTTAGGCGCATTAACCTCTGGTCTTTGATTACTAACCGTTGGCTGGTTGTATCCATTGTTGCTAGCACCACTCGGCATTTGAATAGCTCCCTGGTACGGTATATTTGGTCCCTGCCCTTGATTTGTTACCATTGGTTGGTTGTATCCATTGTTGTTATTTCCAACTGGCAGTAGAACTGCTGTCTGTATTGGCAAATTTTGATTGTTCATCAGACCTCCTGGATTTGGTGCATTTTGTCCTTGTCCTAGATACAATACTATTGGTTGATTGTATCCATTTGAGCCACGGTTAACCTGTAGTTCAACTGCCTGCTGGTACGGATAATTTTGAATAGTACCCTGACTCGGAATAGGTACTGTTATCGATCCCTGGCCTTGGTTTGCTACCATGTTTGGCTGAAAGTAGCCATTTGAGATGCCAATTGGTAATACTGCTGGCTGAGCAACTTTATTCGGATTTGCTTGAAAAAACACCAAATTGCTTGCTAAACTGTTACTTGATATACCATTATTTACTCCTTGAACGGCACTCGAACAATCATTAGACATGGCATTAACACAATTTGGCACTTGGATATATATTGGTCCATTGGATGCTTGATTTGGGATAGTAGCATAAATAACGTTTGTGCCAGGATTTTGGATGGCTGGTACAGCTTGTACGTTGTTGGGAACTGTATTTGCTATTATGTAATTTGTTCCCTGTGCCTGGTTCCCATTCTGAATAGGTAAATAATTTGGTGCTGAGGTAACAACAACACCAGGTATTTGTATTAGCTGTCCATTGGAATAGATTGTTACATATCCAGGATTTTGGTTACCAGTATTCAATTCCGTATTAGATTGTCCAGGGTTTGATACAGCATTATTATAACCACTTGACTCTCCTACCTTATCTTGTGTTATTTGGATATTTATTGGTAAAGAACTAGGTTGTCCATTAATAACTTGATAAACGGGATAGTTATCTTGTCCCGGATTGTAAGGTACATTAATTATATTGTTGCCAGGCTGATTACCATTAGGTGTAACAACTGTATTCGGGTTAGGATTGTTTTCATGTAAGAAGTATACGTTATTCCCATTATTACCTTGGCCAACCAGTAAGAAATCTTTCTTTTTGTTTAAACTTGCTTGTATATTGTCCTTGTCTTTGTTTTCATCTTCTTTCTTGTCAGAATTAAAGGAGTGTTCATTTGGATTACCAAAATGTTGGAGCCATGTGTCGTAACCGCCGTTGTAACCCAAATTTTTTTGCGTTGGCCGGTTGTCTCTGGGACCGTCTGATATAGGTTGAGCCGAGTGAGGAAGCACTGGGATGTGGTCAAAGAATGGCAGGTTTTGCTGAGACTCTGCTAAAACCACGCATACTAGAGGTAACAGAACCTGCAATGAAAAGTATAGATATAGTTCATAGAGATGTACAGTTCACGTGCCGTCCCATCAACTCCCTCAGTGTGGAAAATGTAATTTATTTGTAAATTAAATCTGTATTTAACAACTTCCGGGAAAAAAACTGCATGCGTATAATAATTACCTAATTAATTAATTAATGACATGACACTGACGATAACTTTGCATGTTCGTTGTTATGTAATTATTGAATTACCCTTTATTCAATAATAATATTAATACACCCTTATAGCGACTTTAATGGTCGCGTAACCACTGTTTTACATTTAAAACATTACCCTCCTTCTGGGGCAGTCGGGTAATAAAAAGAAACAGGTTGACTTAGTATTTTTCGGCAATCATTCTTTCACATTGTCCCATAATAGGCGGAACTTATCTTTCACATACAAAAATAATTGAGTTGTTCGTACTTGTTCGACTTCCTCCTAAATATCTTAATACGTAAGCTCTGCGCTCCTGAGAAAACTTTTGGTAGCATTGTTTGCGTAAGGAAGTGCATTTTCGGTAGGTACCTAGTAATTTCAAAACGGATTCTCAAATATTTAGGTACGGTTAACAACAAAGTTAACACTCACAAACATATACACGTTCGGTTAAATCATAATTATGTTATTCTACTTGCCATAATTTTCAAGAAAAGTAGCTAAGATAAGTTAACTTATAAATGAATGTCATAATGTCCATACACACTTTATATGAAAAGAGAACACTAGAAAGAAAAGGTGGAAATATTGGTAGTTCATTATTGCGCCAAGAAATTAACAACACTTTTCTAGGGATTCCTAAAAACGGCCTCTGGCTTTAACAAACAAACAAATATTAATTATTGTCACACATCAAACCATTGACAATGATTATTCTATTCTTCTGATTAACGCTCAAAAATAGAAAGAAAGAAAATTAATTTATTTGAGCCATGTTAGGTAAGGTTGCCCTATACCGGCCCCCCTAAATGGGTCCAGGGCGGCGGACTCGGGGACGCCCGCCGCCCCTTATCATATAGGACCCGAGGTGGCGGCGCGTAGCGGTCCACGCGCGTCCCTCTTAGTCGTCGCGGGGAGGGTCAAACACCTCACTCCCCCCGCTTGACCAAACGGAACCGCAGATGCGGGCTGGCACTAGTCGGGGGCTGCGTTGAAGAGTGCTTATGTGCCCCCGTCACCCCCGGTGCAAGTGTGCGAGGAAACACCGGGATGGCTTTAGTCAGTAAGAGTCTGACAGACCCCTCTGCCCACCCCAGGGCGGAGGATGTCTACGAGGATTTCCACCCCGTTACCAAACAAAAATAATAAAAGGCACACAATATTCACACAAAAATAAATGAATTTAATTAAGATACCTGTATGATACGCGCCATGTCGAGCCACCAAATGAGTGTAATCGCTGAGTGAATAATTTACACGAAACAATGGAAAACCCGACCTATCTAATGGACAAACCGATATAATGTTCCTTTAACTAGAAATTAATGAACCGCATGCTAGTGCGTCATATAAAATAGATAGATAACTATACCACGTAAAAGTGATGCGTCAGAGTGGTCGAAATAATTATACAACAGAAAAATAGTATAAGCTGGGAGTCTCAGGAAGGTGAAGAGGATGAAGAGCAGCTCTGTACACCGGCAGATCTAATTGAAAAAAATTACGACCACAGTTTCAATTCAATTCAATGAATCTTTATTGCAATCCATAAAAATAGATAGAATATACACATACAGGTGGTAAGCATTAATAATTATAGACACAATTACCCTGCGGGCACAGAAAGACCAACACTGTAGGTAGCGCTGTATGTATAGCCAGAGAAATTAATTGTTTACTAAATTGTCACACTGGTCAATTTGCTGTGTTATGGCCATACTATCATACAACTGTCAAATAATGACATTAAAGGACAATGCCAGAGACTCTATAGAGCTTTGACCCATCAAATAAATGTTGGGTTACAAGTATGCCAAATGTAGCATTCTATTGCTGATTTATTAGTGATAACTAAAAACACGTTTAAATGTCTTTAGATTTTGCGGTTTCTATTTAAATCTAAGAACAATTATTACATTTAGGTTAGGTACCTTAAGTTTAGGTTAATTGCAGTTATAATTGTAGAAATAATTAAATAAGTGTTTTTTTTTTTTTTTTTTTTAAACATAATATCTAAACTTTTATTTTCTCAAATCTTAAATACACTATACAATTACTAACATAATAATAATAATATGTACAAGTATATAAAAAAGGGAGGGGGTAAATAATCAGAGGGCATCAAAAAATTCATCCGCATCGCTGTCAACAGGAAAAGTGCCCAGAAGGCTGGCAGCATTGCCACGTTGTATAGCAATGCTGATTCTTTGGCCAAAAAATAGGCCAGCCCTCTGGTCACGTGTGGAGTCGACCAACCGCCTGGCGATGTCTCGAAAAACTAAGTGGGCACTCGGACCCCATGGCCCAAGTGTTTCAACCCCAAACGGCTCGAACATATAAGTCCCAATAAGACTGGAGTATTTGCGCCGTTTGAGGTTTTCCGCACCCGCAGCAGCCGCTCCAGCACAGCCTGCCGTGCTAGGAAGATGGGATGGCGCAAGGGTGTCGACACACGTTGCATCCCACACCAAAGGCCTACCTACCTTCCAAGGCATTATGGTCATTCCGTCTGGTCTCTTTCCATCGTCGCGTGCTAAGCCATTGGGTTCTAAAACAGCTGGCACCCCGGCGGTGACAAGAGCACGACGGATGATGTCATTGATGCTGGCGTGCCGTGCTATCCGGCCTGCGCTCTTACTGCAGAATAGGCCATGTTGTCCGAGGCAGTCGACACTGACACCGCATTGGCAGCGATGCGGAGCCACGCAGGGAGCGCCCAGACGCAGACAAGTAGCGAGCCGGAAGGTGGTGTCACCCAGCATGGTGCCTATGTTGGGTGACGGTAGCGCCTGAAGCCCACAGCCAGCAGGCGGGCACGCTCAGCAGTATTGGTGGTCGTATTAATTAGATTATTCCGTACCAACCTGCAGAGCGGTTCATCCCACTGCCTCTGGGAAGATAGGTTCAAGGGCCGATCTGTATCCGGGCAAGCCACTTTCCAGGCGTTCACTGCGTCAGTCAAACACGGCACTTCTGAGTCAACCAAGGAGGGGGCTAAAATTTTCTCGGTCAACTTTTCCGTGCTGTGGACAGAGGACAGGAACGCCGGTAAGCTAATACTGGTAATTTTGCGGACGCCGAGGCCACCAAAACGGATGGGTAGTGTGGCTTGCAGCCACGCTCGGTCGTCCAGGGCCACATTTAAAATGGATGTTAGTGTGCTGCGAATAATTTG
This sequence comes from Fissipunctia ypsillon, assembly GCA_947568875.1. NCBI lineage: Eukaryota > Metazoa > Arthropoda > Insecta > Lepidoptera > Noctuidae > Fissipunctia > Fissipunctia ypsillon. The sequence goes on from OX387662.1 coordinate 21,046,504, forward strand.
GTCAATTTTGTCCAAGAGGTTTGGCTGCTTCCATAAAGGGGAAGAACGTAGAAAGTAAATAAAATTTGGGCCAAAACAACAGTATCTAATCAGGGTGAATGCCGAATGTAAATTAATTTTGAAGAGTCTGTCCGAAATGTCGTTGAAGTTTTTGATTTTTTCGTTGATAAATGGAGAAAAGCTGTCTTCTAAAATTGGGGAACCTAGGAGGTGCAGTGAACTTTTTTCTAAAATTTTGATTTGTGGGGCTATTGCATTAAATTTTTCTAGAGTCAGTTGTCTGTCGGTAATGTCAGAAAGGTAAATTTCACACTTTGATGGGTTAAGGTCCAAGCCAATAGATTTAAATTCCTCTTTGAGAAGCTGTAGGTCTTTCAAAACGGTGTCTACATCACCTCCTAGCGTTCCATCATCTAAATACCACACGTTAAATTTTGAATTTAGTTTCTGGATAACTGGATGAATAGCCAAGCTGAAAATAACTGGCCCGAGAGGGTCACCTTGTTGGCATCCTACTGCAGATTCCAAAACATTGTCCTTGTATAATAATTTAGAAGGGTACCTGTAACATTGCCACATAAAACCATAAATTTCGGGTATTTCCTTTTTGACTTCAGCCAACAAAGTGTCCCTGTTGACAGAGTTAAAGGCGTTCTTAACGTCAACCTTGAGGACGACCTCACCTTTGTTGGAGTTTAAAAAGGTGGAAAGGGCATGCACGGCAGCCTCACAGCCCCCTTTTGAGCCAAAACCAAGCTGTAGGGGCTGAAACTTAGCTGTAAGCGATTCGCTATACAGCTTACAGCATATTTTGGCTGCCGTACGCCTGTACGTGCACCCAACGGCGATGGGACGAATGCCGCCGTCCTTCTTGCGCAGGGCACATAGGTTGGCCCCGTACAAGACATCGATGACGGCCTCGTTGACACCGCCGGTGAGCATGAGTTTTATCAGGGCCGAAAGCTCCTTCAATAGCGACTCACCAGCTTCCCCGGCGCCTGAACTTAATAGGTCCTTTAAGTGTTGCATATTGTTACAACGCTATCCTAGGATGTTTGGCTATGAAAGGAAGGAATGACATAACACCAACATCAACCTTAGTAATAGTTTTGACTTAGGACATAATTGTAGTACCTACATACCTGTTGCAAGGATTTCCATTTTACGAGAAGTGTTTGCAGTGCAGATTGTAATGAAGACACAATATGTCTTTGCATCCTGTCGACGCAGAAGTGCCAATTTAAGCACCTCAACATCGTTAACCAAGTCGAAAGCAATGGTCAGAATCCGTAGCAAATAGCACAAAGTCAGCGAGTAGGCGAGAGCGAGTCCGTGTACAAAAGCGAAAATCGTTGTGAAAATATAACAGTAATATGATCGCAGAGAGATTAGGGAGCGTAAAAATCAAACAACAATGCAAACAGAACAGAGCGAATGTCAATGAATGACTTTTTGACATAGCTAATATTAGTACGTCAATGACGTTTCATTACACCTAATCACCTACTATGGCTCAAATGCGAAATAATGATGAGAATATACATTCTTAATAAGACTATTATTAAAAAAACATTATTTTCATTAACTATGTGTATTTAAACCAAATCCATATTAAAATCCATTCATAATACATTAATAGATGTTATTTTTTTATGAAATAACTCGTTTGGTTCTACGTGTATACGTACTAAGTAACGCAGATATTCGCGATCGATATAAACAGGAAATGGGCCTAGGGTTTTTAAATTTCTTTTATCATTATTTTTTTTGTCGCATCATTAAAAGAATAATAGTTAAGTAACCAAGGGTCCTATTTTCATGCGATAATTTTGATAAATTTACATTTCTTGGAAATTAATGTAAGGGTGGGGCAGGATCTGGCATTGTCATTTGTGATTTGAATTTACGGTCAATTTAACATTTGAAAAACGATTAATTCCCCTGACTTAGTCTACAGATCGAGGTCTTCATGAATTTCTTGAAAGTGCTAAAGTAACTTCTATATCTTTTTGTTTAGTATCATAATTAGACTCCGAAACGATCAATCGCAGTTGATCAATAAATTGCCAACATTTTCTTCTGTAGTAATATTTTGTCGCTTCAATTGCATTTGGTAGACGACCAATTTGCGCATCAATGTGTATCAATCACGTAAAATGTTTTAATTGCAATTGATCGTTTCGGGGACCCTTAACTTAACTAAACTACATGTTATATTATATTATATTATATTATATTATATTATATTATATTATATTATATTATATTATATTATATTATATTATATTATATTATATTATATTATATTATATTATATTATATTATATTATATTATATTATATTATGTTAATAAAAAGGCAGGAGGGTCCGTAGGATGTTGAGGAACATGAGCGTTTCTCGTTCCCCAAGTAAAGAGCTGTAGAGATGCTGAAAAGCCATCCAGTGAGCTAGGTTTTGAGTGGGGCGAACTAACTGCTCAGGGGGCATCGATGCAGCATAATATAAATATAAATGTATGTGTAATGTAATTACACTTACAAACAAGAAACAATCCTTTATTGCCAGTTTCAACACAGAGTTAATTTATTTACAGGTTAGCAAAGACATACATAAACACCATTACAGTCAAAAAGAAAGAAAGAAAAGTATTTTATTTGTGACACGGGTCAGTCGCTCGTCTTAGGGAGCGTTTAAATTAAAACAATCGCGTCTATGGTACAGATATATATACCTAGCCTTAATCTTTTCATGAAACACACTTGTTCTGATCTTCCATAGCTTCTTAATTCCTACTTATCTTCCATGAAAGTTATACAGTTATACATCACACGTTCGTCAGTCGATGTTTTATTCATTCCTCATATTCGGTGGTCAAAGCGAACATACCTCCGAACCGTAACGTAGTTTTGAAAACCGGATACGTTCGCTGTGCGGCTGTTGTATGTCGGCACACGGCACTCCAGAAACCATTGAGTACATGGAATATGCTGGTTCTTGGAAACTACATTTAAACAACACTAGTTTAACCTTGTAGATTGGGAAAACGTTGTTCCTTAGATCTTTTGTGATAGCATTTTTATAGTAACAGAGCTTCTTTGGTCCCGTGTAATAAAAGGGGTGAGCCGTTTGACAAATCCAGACACAAGGCTGCTTCTGAGAAAATCCTACTGAGAAATACCAATAACATTGTGCACAACCTGTGGCTCAAACCCACAGGTACTTCGCTCGGTAATCGCGCTTGCGACCACTAGACCAACGAAGCAATGTTAAACAGAACTGGAGTACAAGAACTAATACGCCTTCTTCGGGAGATACAAGCGTAAGATATACAATGTATACGTACATGTAGAGCTTCTTATGAAAAGGCTTCTCTAGCCTCAATGACAAAGGTTGCTCCACCGTAGGCTACGCCGATGATATCACCGCACCCACAAAAACCCAACCAAACCAACCTAATGCTTCAGGCCTTGAAAATAGTAGAGGACTGGTGCAATAAACACCAACTATCAGTAAAAGAACGGAAACCAAACCCCTTTATCATAGAGGGCTTCTCTAGAGACAGTAAATAGCGTTGGTGTATATTAGTGTATCGTTTTTGATTTTACGTATTTTGTTTTCTCTTTTACTCTTACACACGTTGTCTACATCTCTTTATCTACTTTCCTATCGCAGGTATGCTGGAAGAGATTTCTTTAGAAATAAGCATCACCTTTGTACGTATTCTTCTGCTCCTTTCTTCTTGTCTGTTTATATGTTTAAAAAACATCCTGGAGACAGAAAATCTATTAAAACAGTCTGGTATCATTACCAGACTGTTTTAATAGATTTTCTACAAAGATGAAGCTATTGAGAAGAACGGACAAGAAACGCCGTGGACGCTCTTAATGATAAGAGTGTCCACGTGTTCTCAATAGCTTCATCTTTGTGACTGATCGACTCCTTGACAGTTCAAAAGTGTTTAATTGAAATAAATGCCTTGAGTTTTAATATTAAGTATGCGCAAGAAACAATTTACTTAATAAACCTACACTACGTATATTGTCAGCTACAATGGCCAGTACACATGGCTACCAGTAACGGGTAAGATCAAGCACTCTTGATTGAAGCGCCGTAACTTTACCCAACACTCGACACTGCACTTCATTCTTGCAGCACTACACGTACCCGAGCACTGCTGCACTCAAGTACCGGTACTTTGCTCGTAGGTCAGCTATGAGTCTAGCTACGTGTACTACCTCCTTAGGGAACTTTGAACGGTAATGTAACATAACATCACGCATGTTTTCTTTCAATAGGTAGACACAGACGTTTAGTACATTGTACCAAACGCTCTAGTTACGAGAGCTCGTAGAATTGTTACTTCTAGTTGGAAATAATGTAATGAATGATATTATGTTATTTGTATAATTTTTAAATTAAACTGAATATTAATTATCTGAAACCAGATAACTTTATAAAGAGCCCTATTTGTTCTTTTGACAATTTATAATAATCACGAAGTAAAGGAATGTAAATAATTGCAACGTACTTAACACTTAGTTAAATACAGTCTACCACAATATTAATTTTGTTTGAACATTCAATAATGTTAACATTTAAAGACAGTCTTTAAACTTAATGTGCGGTTTTTCATTTATTATGTCAATGAAAAACTTTAAATGATTGATCATCTAAAAAAGGTGGTTTTAATAGAAATAAATTAATAAAATCTTTGTAATTCATGTCATGAGGGATGATTTACTTACATGTTTTAAAAAAATAACACCGTGTTCTTGTATTGTTATTATTCAACTATTGCATTATTATGAAATTCTTCTTCAATGAATGATCGGCTTATTTTACTGACTGACTTGGGGAAAAACAAAAACACTTAATTTTCAAAGCCGTTTCATTTTGCTTTCTAGATAAGATAAGATAAGATAAAAATTTATTTGTAAAACATAGGCAAAGTCATACATAGATCTTAAAAATTGCGCCATTGCGCCCGCGGTAGTGCGCTGTGCTTTGCCAATATTGACATACAAATGATGAATATGATTAAAAACGATTAAATGATTGGGCACTACTAAATTACAATTTCTTCTACTTTACAGCACTCGAAACATGAATTTAAACATTCAACAAAAACTATACAAATAATTGACTAACTCAAATTAAATTCTTCTAATTCGTCTCAGTCTTCTCTGCAGCCTCAGCTGGCTTGTCATCTGTCTCCTCCGCAGATCTCTCAAGCCTGAAGTCTTGGTCGTAGTTATGGCCATACATATTGGCCAACAGCTGCCAAAGGTTGGAGTTGGACTGCGTTCCAGATATCGCTTGGATATTCGGTTGATCATAAGGGAAGTGACCCAGCAAGCAATGTAAGAGCAGAATCAGGTTTTCTCGTGTGCCTTCGTCCATTACTGGTTCGACCAGCTCGTTGAGGTTTGGTTCCTCACGGCCATCCAAAAGGTGCCGCAGATAATGGACCAGGTTGTCCAGGTCTGGCTGGCCCTTAATGTCCTCGTTTAGGTCCAAAATCAAAGGCGGATTTTTGTCACCAGGTTTCAAGATAGCGAGCAGTAACTTTATGAGGGGTTCAATGTTCTTGGTTGGATGTGAATTCCTATCTGGAAACTTCAGGAGAATGTTGAGGATGTCAATGAGGCCGCTGTCAAGTCCAGGTTGGCCAGGTTTGGGCTTGCCAATGTGTGTTAGCTTGGGGAGTGTGATATGAATCTCGGGCAGGTTTAGAGCTGGCTTGTCATGATGATGATGATGATGATGATCTCGGTGCTCTGAGCAAGGTTCTGGACGAAGTTTCGGTTGGGGTTCCGGATGAGGTTCAAGCCGAGGTTCCGGGCGGGGTTCAGGTTGCGGTTCTGGGCGGGCTTCAGGCTGAGGTGCGGGGCGGGGTTCTGGTTGGTGTTCCGGACAAGGTTCACGCCGGGGTTCCGGGCGGGGTTCAGCTTGGGGTTCCGGACGGGGTTCAGATGGAAGCTCCGGTCGGGGTTCGGGTTGGGGTTCCGAATGAGGTTCAGGCTGAGGTGCGGCATGGGGTTTGAGTTGGGATTCCGGACAAGGTTCAGATCTGGGTTCCGGGCGGGAGTCAGGTTGGGGTTCCGGACGGGGTTCAGATGGAGGTTCCGGTCGGGGTTCTGGTAGGGGTTCCAGACAAGGTTCTGATTGGGGTTCTGGACGAAGTTTCGGTTGGGGTTCCGGACGAGGTTCAAGCCGAGGTTCCGGGCGGGGTTCAGGTTGCGGTTCTGGGCGGGCTTCAGGCTGAGGTGCGGGGCGGAGTTCTGGTTGGTGTTCCGGACAAGGTTCACGCCGGGGTTCCGGGCGGGGTTCAGGTTGCGGTTCCGGACGGGGTTCAGATGGAAGCTCCGGTCGGGGTTCGGGTTGGGGTTCCGAACGGGGTTCAGGCTGAGGTGCGGCATGGGGTTTGAGTTGGGATTCCGGACGAGGTTCAGGCCGGAGTTCCGGGCGGGATTCAGGTTGGGGTTCCGGGCGGGGTTCAGGTTGGGGTTCTGGTCGGAGTTCAGATGGTGGTTCCGGTCGGGGTTCGGGTTGGGGTTGCAGGAAAGGTTCTGGCTGGGGTTTAGGTCCGGGTAAAGGAACATCTGGGCGAGTTTGAAATTGAGGTTCCGGGCGGAGATTTGCAGTATCTTTATCTTCACCAATATTGGGAACATTTTTTCCGGGGCCGGTAGGCTTATTGTTAAGGTAGAGATCGTTAAGAGGGCAAGGGTATGGTGGTGGGTAGGGGTACGGGTGCTGTGAGTATGGGTACGGGTACTGTGAGTACGGGTACGGGTACTGTGAGTACGGGTACGGGTACTGTGAGTACGGGTACTGTGGGTACGGGTATGTAGGGTAGTTTGGTTGTGGGGTAGGTAATGGTTCTTCGGGTTGTGGCAGAAGAGAATCAATGTTAGCCAGGAGATGAAGCAGACTTTTCCAGTTTGTGTTGGTTTCTTGATTTGGCGGCGTGATTGGCTGAGGGGTTGGATAAATTGGTTGTGGAGGAGGTACTGGCCTTGGAATCAGATTCGGAACAGATTGAACGGGTGTGTTATTCGGAATTATGAAGGAGCCACTGATATCACCGCTGCCTCCGAAAATTGGCATTTGTGAACCAATCCAAGCAGTTTGCATATTGGGCAAAATTCCAATGTCATTATTCTTGTTGTCTACTCGATCAGGTATTTCGGTTGATGGAATATCATCAGGTCTACAATAAACATCTCGCATCGATCTGCGCATCACATTGTCGCCAAGGTTAGGTAAAATATCGTCGCCAGGAAAAGTGGGATCGGTTTGCGGATGATCTATGTCAATATGTCCATAAATGTCCGGGATTGCTACCGGCTGTTTAAAGTAGGGGTCAATATGTCCTGACATATCTGGATTTATATCTGACTCTAGACCACCATTATCAATGATATATCCTGAAGGTTCAGGCTTTGAAGCGGGAAGCAGTTCACCATGGTCAATATGGGCGGTTATATCCGGTAACTTGACGTACGCACCAATGGATCCATCACCTGAGGGTAATTAATTCACCGTCATTTAAATAGCTGGTAACGGGTTTACATCGGCATGCGTTTCATAGAGACAGAAAGACACTGCGTACCCTACCTAACTCAGATAAATATTTATAATCTTATTCTGATACGTAATATTATTTATCTACTAGCTTACTATCAATAAACAAAAAAAAAAAAAAAAAATCAGCTCCACCTGTCAAATGTCGATGGTATCATTAAGTATCATCGATATTCGATACAGTAATAATATGCTCCTTCATACAATTTGACACAATTTCGCATAGCGCCACACTAGCGCCGCTGAGTGTCTCGGGAAAGACACAAACTATCGCATATAAATGTTTATATGTGTGCTCTCGTGGTCACGCGGATTTAATGTGTGTGCATTCCTATAAATACATACGTGGCTGTCATTCGTAGATCTTTGACAGTCGTTGCGGGTCGTCCGAAGCCCGAAAGTCTGACAAACAGTCTTACCAAGGGGTATCGTATTATAATATCATGTAAAATACTGGTATTCAGCTGCATCCGTTTAGACTACAAGCCGACCCAAACATTGTTGGAAAAAGGCTCGGCAGATGATGATAATAGCTTTTATTTTCTGCCTACTCTGTCTCATAACTGTGCATGCCACTGCGGGCTTTTGAATGTCATGATCATGTTGATCGTTATGATCGGGCTCAAGCCCATGTGCTTCTATATTATTATGATTTGGCTTACCTAACTCATCGCTTGGCAGCTCTCCATGGACATTGTTGCCGTGGCCGTCGGCGTCGTCCCCACCTGGTGACAAGCCATTAATATTAATATTGTTATCGACGGGTTTGCTATCATCGCCACCCAGAGTCAATCTGTTAACTTTAATAGACCGTGATTCGAGTTATTATCTTCACCATCTGGTAATAATCCGTTTCCATTTACACTATCACCCGCATTATTATCATTTCCTGATGAAAGACATTTATACTGCCATCATCTCCATTTGGTGGTAATTCATCGTTATCAATATTACTATTATCGTGGCTCGGCTTATTCTTATCTTCGTGTAACATTCCATCATTGTTTAAATAACTATCATCATGATCGCCATTTGGTGACTCAATTGATAAGGAACCATCATTTTCACCAGGTTCTAACCCACTTACATTAATACTACCCATTACTTTATCTAAATTAATATCGGAATTATTATTTTGGGGTGGTTGGTATCTACCTCCTAGTGGTCCACCCCGGGCAACGGCACCACGGGCAAGCCCGTGGTACGGCTGAACGATCCCACTTAGCGGTGGTAGGCTCCGCAAGGGACCACCTGGCTCGCGACCACCATCCCACTGGAGTCTGGCGCCAAGGAGCTTGCTGTGTTTCATCGGTATGTGGGAGTGCCAGTGCCTTCTGGGTAAGCTCGCTCCATCGTTGACTTTGTCTCTGTCATCTCTGACCTAGACTAGAGTCAATAGCAAACCTATCTCAAATAAAAAAAATTTAAAAAAATATTTGGCAGGTTACCGTCTATGTAACCATCTACGTTGCCTCTAAATTGCTACCTAAGTTGTTATCTTGGTCACCAACATTATTTTTATCTTCATCCCCACCTGGTGTCAACCCATTTATGGATCCATCACCCTCTGGCTGCTCGTTTTAACCCTTTGGTGACATGCTATTTACGTTTATGGTACCATGAGGATTGTCTCCCGACGACGGCTCATCCCCATTGATATTATCACCGTTATGATCAGGCTCTTCAAGATCTCGGGTTTTCCATTTTCTATTACATTAGCAACATCATTGTTCACAGCACCTGTCAAACCTACTGCCGGATTGGATACTGACTCAGCACTATCTGGGTACCCGTCATCACCGGATGTTGAGTTGTTATCTGGTACCGGATCAACTAAGTGCGGATTGAAACCAGCAAGTGGTCTATCATTAGGCTCTGCTGGGATTCTCAACCGTGGTGAATGAACAGCTGGCTGATCACTGGGATTGTGTGGTTTGTTTTGGTGATGTCTGTTTGGGTAGTGTTTCGTATCGTGGGGCGTTCATCTCCGGCATGCCTCCGGTGATGATAGTAGCCGTTAGGGTTACGGAACTGTCCGTGATACCTACCATGAAAGGAGCAGTGTCCGCCGTACGACTGCAACGCCACTGCGACCAGCAGCATAAGCAGGATCTGTGAATAACAATGGAAACATTCATTTCAAAGTGCACACATTGTATGTGATGATTATTATTAAGAGCATAACAACAAAACAAAAAAACAAGCAAAATTGCCAATCTTTAATTTGATTTTTCATTAAATTGATAAGGTGTAAAATAAAAATTATATTAATAATATTTTGATTAATGACAGAGTTTGTTTGGCTAGCGAGTCGTGGCACAAGGAAATGGCGGCAAATTTAAAAGATCTTCAGGTGACAACCTCAAATATAGTCTCAAAGAAACGATTTGATACTTTTGTATTTTTATGTTAATTAGTGTTAACGGCTGCTGGCAACACCAAGTAGGCATATCCGCTGGATATGACGTAGCGTGCAGTGATTGTTAAGTATCACGTTAGAGTTCATATTAAGAAATGCTCTTTAGTTGATTCGATTATTTTACATTTACGTTTAAACAGTTAATATTAGATACAACTTCCAATAATTACTTGTTTGTGTTTTGACTAAAATTGTAAAAGTATAAATAGGGTAGAAAATGATTCTGCTAAGAACGTGACTCTGTTCAAAAACATACCGTTGTGTTAAAAGTACTCAATAATGATATTCGGCCAAACTCCTGCTTCATTACATTTCAGAAGTGGGATCGTGTTTAAAATATCGGGACTATATTATATTGACAGTTTAAAGGACACACCAACGTAAATATAGTGAATCAACGAGTTCTGATGAAGAAAATAGTGGATTTTTGTTATTTCAAGTTGACCGTTACAAAACTAAAACTCAAAAAAACCGTCATGATGCTCCAAGTGACGCTGAAGTGATTCCAAAAGTTCGACCTGAAGACAACAGCAGTAGCGTTACCGGTTGGCCCCATACAATTGACCAATTGGGTGATGTTTACGATTGGAACAATGCGGACAGAACCTTAATTACGCAACATCGGTTACGTGGTTCTGTAAGATAATGGTTAGTGGTACGACGATCTCCACAACTACAACCTGACGTGGGACGCATGGCAGGAACTCTAAGTGGAGGAGAGGTGCAGCTGCCAACACATCAAGCGGGACACGCACTCAACAGCTCCAGCCCAAGATATGCAACACGTGTCGTCAGCCAGGACACGAGGCGAAGGACTGCAGGCAGCAGCAGCGCTGTGAAACTTGTTGGCGCAGCTGCTGCGTGCTGGTTCGCCCCTGGGTCGTTGCGACAGCAACCACAAAGATTCGCCATGTTTTACATATTATTTGTGATGTTTACTTTGATATTTATAAGAAAACGGTGGTCATTTAATCGAAAGCAGTTACACACAGCAGCATACATAGACACCGGTAGTAAATTGAATATTCTTTCTAAATATCACAAGTTGAAAAATTACACATTGAAATTTAGCTTAGCACTACTGTTATAAAAGGTTTTGGAGGCTCATGTGTTAATTAACTGGGTTCGAGTCACATATTTGTATCAATTGATGATGTAATGTGGGATGGAATAGTCGAAGTTACCACTTATTTAACATCCAATATTAATTTGAATGATTAATAGCAAAAATATAAGTTCAGTTACATCAGCTTCTAGATCTAGTGTATGTTTTGTTACGTCAGCTTCTATTGTACAGTTTGTGCCAAGTCGGTTGGTCATTTAAAGCTGAGTGAGGTAGGAGTAACTTAAGCTGTGTGGGTAATTAAAGCTGTGTGAGTTAATAAAGCTGCGTGAGAAATTAAAGCTGTGTGAGTAATTAAAGCTGTGTGAGTAATTAAAGCTGTGTGAGTTAATAAAGCTGCGTGAGAAATTAAAGCTGTGTGAGGAATTAAAGCTGTGTGAATAATTAAAGCTGCGTGAGTAATTAAAGCTGTGTGAGTAATTAAAGCTTCGTGAGTAATTAAAGCTGTGTTTGGAATTAAAGCTGTGTGAGTTAATAAAGCTGCGTGAGAAATTAAAGCTGTGTGAGGAATTAAAGCTATGTGAGTAATTAAAGCTGCGTGAGTAATTAAAGCTGTGTGAATAATTAAAGCTGTGTGAGTAATTAAAACTGTGTGAGTTAATAAAGCTGCGTGAGAAATTAAAACTGTGTGAGTAATTAAAGCTATGTGAGGAATTAAAGCTATGTGAGGAATTAAAGCTATGTGAGTAATTAAAGCTGTGTGAGTAATTAAAGCTGCGTGAGGAATTAAAGCTGTGTGAGGAATTAAAGCTGTGTGAGTAATTAAAGCTGCGTGAGGAATTAAAGCTGTGTGAGTAATTAAAGCTGCGTGAGGAACTAAAGCTGTGTGAGGAATTAAAGTTGCGTGAATAATTAAAGCTGTGTGAGTAATTAAATTTTCTTGGGTAAATGTCGGGGATGATAAAATATTTTCATAGGACTTGGATGAATGTTGTAAATATTCACATTCAATTGGAATATTCGTGGAGCAGGAGGCACTAAATAACCAGTGGCACGAGAAGTAAATATAAGGGCTCATTAGTGGGAGCAGGAGGCACTAAATAACCAGTGGCACGAGAAGTAAATATAAGGGCTCATTAGTGGGAGCAGGAGGCACTTAATAACCAGTGACACGAGAAGTAAATATACTTGATAAACTTGATATTTTTACTGGCTTACTACGCGCTCTTAAGAAGTGATTTTCTAGTCAATTACCGAGGGTCTTAATTGGAATTCGGATTACAGAGCATCAAAGCATTATATTACAGTGTTTCTATCACCCCTGTTTTCTTTTAGTCAACTGACAAAACATTAACAATACATTATATTAGACAATTCGATTCTCTAGAATTAAATAAGGCTATGAATGACCCTAAAAAACTTTGGGAAACTATTAAAAATATCACAAATACTACCAAAACCAAACACTCGTACACACAGTTATTATCAACTTCATCATCTCCGATACAGTCCTGCAATGACGTAAACCAATTTTTTGCAAGTATAGGAAGGAACCTTGCAGATGGTATAAACAACCAACAATCTTTCACTCCCACTTCACTTCCCCACACATCTACCTTCAAAAAATCATTTGTTTTGGAAAAGACAGATCCTGAGGAAATTATCTCAACCATAAACATGCTGCGATTAAATGCAGCAACCGGCTGGGATGGTATTTCCACCCTGTTCTTAAAACGTTACGCCAAAACCCTCGCACCTATACTATGGCACATTTTCAACCTTTGCTTTGACTTAGCCATTTTTCCCACCACTTCATTAAAAAAGGCAGCCATTCATTCCATTTTCTAGGGCGGCGATGGGTGCCTCGTAAACAACTACCGCCCCATAGCGGTTCTTAGTACTTTATCAAAAATACTTGAACGTTTAATGAATAAAAGACTCATTTACTATCTTGAGCATTTCAATATTTTATCACCACTACAATTCGGTTTTCGCAAAAACAATTCCACAAATGACGCAATTCACAAGTTAATTGATCTCATAGATAAGAATTTAGACAATTGTAAAAAGGTATTGACCATTTTCTTAGATCTTACAAAAGCCTTTGACACTGTGCCCATTTCGACCCTTTTACTCAAGCTAGAACGTATAGGTGTAAGGGGCCAGCCACTTAATTTATTTAAAAGTTACCTAACACACCGTTCACAATTTGTGACGATGGACAATTATAATAGTGATACAGTTACTATCGAATACGGCGTGCCGCAAGGAAGTATTTTAGGGCCCACTCTCTTCCTTGTATTCATCAACGACCTCTGCAACTTAGATTTACCAAATGCCCAAATAGTTTCTTATGCTGATGACACTGCAATAACTTTTACCGCAAACTCATGGGTGGAACTACAGTCAATTGCCCAAAAAGGATTTAACTCCACACTAGGATGGCTTTACACACATTCCTTGACCCTAAATACCACTGAAACTAATTTTATTACCTTCTCAATAAACACAAATTCTCAACCAAATTCCTGTATCTCCCTAAAAGCTCACTCGTGTTGTTTAATGTCGCAGCAGGCCGCCAGTGCTCATCAGTCACTCCAGTAGATCAAATAAAATATCTTGGCATTATCATTGACCAACACTTAAATTTCAAATCACACATTAATCATCATTATCAGGCCGCGTACGGAAACTTATTTACATTTTTAAAACACTGCGACATGTAGCACACGCATCAGTTATCCGGAATGTATACTTCGCTCTCTGTCAATCCCTAATCACCTATTGTATTTCCTGTTGGGGAGGAGCTGCTAAGACAGTGATGAAGCCAATAGAGATCGCTCACAGGGCCATACTTAAAGTTGCCACCTTTCGCCCTATCTTATTTCCAACAACCGAGCTTTATAAATCCTGGAACGTTTTAAATGTACGACAACAGTACATTTTACATATAGTTTTATTACAACATTCCAGAACACCTTACAGACATATCTCTAAACGTCGAAAAGACATAATCTGCTCAATTCCACCTCCACGTACCTCTTTCGTAAAAAGAAAGAAAGAAAGAAAAATATTTTATTTGGGACACGCACAGCAAATACAACAATAAAAAGAACATTAAAACCAACAATATCATAAACACAAATAAAATAAAAGGAAAGAGAAAAAAAAAACAAAACAAAGAAGACCTGTGCGAGGCCAAAAAGGCTCCTATCTCAGCATGATGCTGCGATATTTGAAAATACAAAAACAAATACCGCAGCGCTGATATTCTGACAGGGCCCACTGTGATGCCACGGACACCGGGACACACCTACGGACATAAAATAAATAAATAAAATAAGCAATAAAATATATTCTAAAAAACAAAATTCTGTGCAAAACCGTATTTGATGACGAACTAAATAAAAAAAATAAAACTATTACATTACGATCGACCCACACCCGACGCTTCAACGTCGCTTGTCCATGTTACAGACTATTATCTGTGGTCAGTGACAAACGAAGGGACGCGAGCGCAGGCGATGCACTTGTATTGTACAATTTAGCGGAGCCTCATAATGTCAAGAAGAAAGAGAAATAATGATAAAGAAAAAAAAAACAAAGGATGTACACTGCAATAAACATCATCAGAATAATTAAGTGATACTTCAGATTCAAGTAAATAAGAAGACAAGGTGGCTCAAATATATAAATAAAATGTATTGATAGTGTGTATGATTGAATGTGTTGTGATGCGGGTGGAGGCAAAATGATGTAATCACCGGGCTAAACAAAGTAATAGAAGCAGATCCATGTACTACAACATAGTACTCCGCTAAGGTCACCAATACCAACTGCGTGCAGTCCCAGTAAAACGATTCTCTTCATATCTTGCTCCATCTCTCTATAATAAAATTAACGCAAAATGCCCTATCTGTAAACTCTCATTGCACAATTGTAAAAAAACTGTACGGACGCTCCTTTTGGACCTCAATTATGATGACACTGAATTATTCCTTGCAAAGTAATCTCATAAACACATATACACACGCACGCACACCATCACACACACATACACACACACACACACACACCCCCACACACTCTAGATATGTCTTGTATAAATAATTGGAAAATAACTATTGTATAGTAACTACAGTCACAGATTCTGTTTAAAATTTTAAAATTTAAAATTTTATATTAAGCGCTCACTATTTTATAAAATCCGCCAATCAGGGGACCGGCACTGTCTCTCCTAAACACAGGCTAAATTTTAACCTAGCTAGGAGAACAGTACTTCACCCGTATTTATTGTAAACTGTTAGTGAACCTACAAATATGTAAATGCAACATCTGTAAACTTTACAATCCCTTTATGAAAATAAACTATTATTATTATTCGTTTATTTATTTTCTTTCTTATCTATTTACATTTTTAAATATTTCTAATAAAAATATATACAAAAAAACATTTAAAAATATAAAAAAATAGCGGTCCGCCGGTATCGGGAGCAGAGCTACCGGTGGTTAGGGCTGCAGAGACAGGAACCTCCTCACAATACGAGCCGTATCGAGGAGTACTGCCTTCTGGATCAGGCTCTTGATCCAACCGCCTAACGACAGCCTCGAGAGATGTTGGTCGAGGCTTTAAGCCATCAGGCCATTGGCCGTTACAACAATTGGCACAATGACAGCCGAGGTCACATTCCACATGTCAACAACCTCGTGTGCTAAGTCGAGATATTTTATTTGTTTCTCTTTCTCAGCTTTCACGAGGTTCTCGTCATGTGGGATGGTAACATCGATTATCATTGCGCGGCGTGCGAATCGATCTATCACCACTATATCAGGCTTATTGGCGACAATAGTCCTGTCAGTGATGATAGACCGATCCCAGTACAACGTGACATAGTCATTTTCAAGAACTGGGTCGGGCACATACTTGTAATACGGTACCTCAGAGTCTACAAGTTTGTATTTCAAAGCAAGTTGCTGGTGAATAATCCTGGCCACTTGGTTATGCCTGTGCAAGTACTCGCCGTTAGCCAGACGAGAACAACCAGAGATAATATGTCTGATGGACTCACCCGGACGGTGGCATGCCCGACACACGTCAACCGTCCCGTCCTTCATAATGTCTCCGGTAGTTATTCGTCAAAATAACTTCGTCCATAATTGCACAAACAAAACCTTCAGTTTCCCCAAAGAGGTCACCGAAACGTAGCCAGGATATGGACGCTAAGAAATCTACACCGGGCTCGTGTAGAGCCCGATAGAAGCGTCCGTGAAGCTCCTTGCTTTGCCATACCTGCTTGCGGTCATCTGTAGTAAGTACTACAGGTTTGCGCCAGTTCTCTTTAGCCATGGAGAGCGGGGTGAGCCCGTTGTCCACTGCGACCACATCACGGTGCATACCCACGTCGGCGTTTAAAAAATATTCCCTGAGGTTGCACACCTCGCGGTTGTGGAGGGTCTTCGCATTTAAAAAACCTCGACCCCCGCACTTCCGCGGGATGTACAGTCTCATCACCGATGATCGTGGGTAATGCATCCGGTTTGCGGTCAGCAGTGTACGGACCCTCCTATCTAGGGCGTCTAGTTCGGTCTGAGTCCATTTGAGTATGCTGAAAGAGTACATCAAACCGGCATGACCCAACCGTTGAAGGCGCGCACCTTGTTTCCACCCGAAAGAAGACTAATTAATACCTTCTTCAGGCGACCAAAGAAGCGCTCCTTCAACGATTGCTTCATGTCAGCAACATTGATGCCTAACGCTTCCGACATACCCAAATACTTATAGCTTTCGGTTGAGGAGAGGGATCTAAAGGTGTATGGAATCCAAAAGTTGAATTCCCGCGGATTCCATAATCTCGCCTCGCTTTACATGCATGACTGCACATTTGTCCACACCAAATTCCATCCTGATGGCGTTACTGAAAGTTTCAGTTTCCTTCAGTAGCTCCATCAATCGCAATTTGTTGGGGGCAAAGAGTTTCAAGTCATCCATGCAAAGGAGGTGAGATATGACCTGACCACCTCTCCTCAACCGATAGCCTAGACCTGAATCCTCCAGCAATGTGCTTAGAGGATTCAGGGCTAAGCAGAACCAAAGTGGACTCAAACTGTCGCCCTGAAATATTCCTCGTTTAATCCAAACAGGTTCATCATTCCTCTTGATCTGTCCACACCCTGGGTAGCGAAGGGCCGTCCTCCATTGCCACATACATACACGACTCAAGGAAGGTGCGTAGAGTTGCATCAATCTTGTACAACTCCAGCACCCTCATGAGCCATGTATGTGGCACCGAGTCGTAGGCCTTCTTATAATCTATCCAACATGTCGACAGATCCTTGCGGGAACGACGAACCTGTTGGCTAATGGCCATGTCGATGAGGAGTAGCTCCTTAGTACCGCGGGACCCGTTCCTGCATCCATTTTGAGAGGCAGACATAATCAGATTACTCTCAATGTGTATATTAAATAGTTTTTATAGTGTAAAAGAATTTTTTGACAAAAAATTTAAATGACTGTAAGATTTTAAATAGTAAATGTAATGTACCTACTTACGCAAGAAAACATTGCACGCTTATAATGTTAAGCAAAAACATGTATGCTCTGTATTTAATTTTTGTACCATCTTCTATACCGTGTTTTTATGCAAATAAATATTCTTATTCTTATTAATTTTCGCTCTCAAAATGGATGTAAGAAGTTTATAGACCGTCGACAAACACGTGATCGGTCTATAATTCTTGGGTTCCGCGGGACTACCTGACTTATGGAGCAGGTGGGTAACGCCTGTTGTTAGAAACTGCGGTAGCGACCCAGACTCTAAGGCTGACTGGAACTGAGATGCCAGGCAAGTGTGTGAACTAGTTAGCCATTTCAACCAAAAGTTGTGCAGTCCGTCCGGTCCTGGAGATTTCCAATTCGGTAACGAACGGACTGCTCTGGCTACGTCAAATGGCGTTATCTGCACTGCATCCATCTCTGGTATAGTTCCACACACTCGCTCGACGTCCTGCATCCAGCCAGCCTCAGCGTGACAGACGGGCACCGACCAGATGTTGCGCCAGAATGTACTCGTGGTGGCATCATCCCGGCGGCGCACGTCCGCTACATTTTGTTCAGGCCGCTCCCAAGCTCTATATACCCGCCTCTCATCGCTCTGGAACATGCGATTCTGCGTGTATCGATCGACCCGCCGCTTATACCGCCGAATACGGCTCGCCCATGCACAAACTTTCTGCTTCAGGAAGTCGATGCGCTGTATTCTGAGAATGCCCGCCGTACAAAGCGCATCACTCGTGGTCTTTTATTGCCCTTCCTAAAGCAGTTCAGTTTGCCGATGAGCACCCTGGCCCCATCGATACGACGCTCGATCCTGCATTGCCAGGCTGGTACGGCCGGTTTTGGTCGAGTAGCTGCGTCACAGCTTGGAAACTTGACGTTAGCTAAACGACATGCCGCAACAGCCGCGCAATACAGGATCGAGTGTGTATCAATGAGATCCTCGCTGCATTCGAAAAAAAATTTAAGCTGCGAGTCCAAGGCACACACCAGCGCCCTATTTTTCTTGTGCATAGGTAAGCGTGGTAATCGGGGCCTAAGTACGGTTGGAGTGGACCTATACTCGCGAAACGCATACTCCAATGCGCTCCTCAATCGGCTGTTGCACTGGCTACTTACTGTGGCAACCCTATCATCCTCTTCTTCAAAATGATTGTGCCGCGGCGGGATTGCATCAATAGTTGACGCTTGTGCCGCGGTCTGTGCCGAAGTCGAGGCAATATAGTTGCTCAGTACCTCTGAGCGCAGCCTATCAAGTGCGGTATCGTCCAACCTGTGATTGCACTGGATGACCCGTACCTGATCCGACAGTCGTTGGGCCGAGGCGTCGACGGTTGGTTCCAGTTCCTGGAACAGAGACAGCATCCTATCGCGGTACGCAGTGAGGTTAGTTCCCCCCTCTGTAGACCTGTAATATGCGCGCATGACGTTCTCGTTCATAGACTGAGTCCATCTCATGCGCTGCACACAACCACCGGCAGCGGGGACCCGGCTCGGGGCCGGTTGGCCCCTAAGTCCCCTAAGTCCAAGCTCCTCGGTGGCCGGCCTCTCCCCTGCCGACGTACGGGTGTTGGCGACGTCGGCGGGGAAAAATATTCGTCGCTCGAGCTCGACGCAACTGCCACGGCCGGTGTCACTTTCGATGTGGCTGGCTATCGGCGGCGGCGCGGCGGAGCTGAGCGACGAGTCCGGGGGTGGTAGGCGTGCACGGCGAGCTGCTGATCTCGTCAACATAACTTTGTTTTCATAGCATCAGTAAATAATTCATGTCCCGGTCGAATTTGACAGCCGTCAGTTTTTCTAGATATCTTGATATTCGTTTCATTTTTCGTTTTATGGTGTTTATTGTTTATTATTTAATTATTATTCGTTCCAAAAGGTTTTATTGTGTTATTTCTGCACATGTGACTTACGGGAATAATTTTAAACGGGAAATACGAGCTAAGAAAAAATTTACGGTGTTGACGTATCAGTGTTGCCAAGTTATATTATTATTATTATTAATTAAAAACAACAGCAATAGGCTCGCCCCCTATTACATGGGTTTTAAACATAACTGGCGAAATGTGGGTGTTACTATAGGTACACCTCTGCCTAACCCTTCGAGGAAACAAGGCGTGATGTTATGTTATGTTAATAAAAAAACAAGTTCACACCTATCGCTAATTGATTGATCCCTGTAATAGTAGGAGCCATTAGTATACCATCACAATTAGCAAACTAATTAAATATTTCTTAATTTTAAATTAGTTACCTACCAACTGTAGCCTAGCTTAGGCACCAGCCTCCCACAATACATAAGTATATAAATTAGTTACCTACCAACTGTAGCCTAGCTTAGGCACCAGCCTCCCACAATACATAAGTATATAAATTAGTTACCTACCAACTCTAGCCTAGCTTAGGCACCAGCCTCCCACAATACATAAGTATATAAATTAGTTACCTACCAACTGTAGCCTAGCTTAGGCACCAGCCTCCCACAATACATAAGTATATAAATTAGTTACCTACCAACTGTAGCCTAGCTTAGGCACCAGCCTCCCACAATACATAAGTATATAAATTAGTTACCTACCAACTCTAGCCTAGCTTAGGCACCAGCCTCCCACAATACATAAGTATATAAATTAGTTACCTACCAACTGTAGCCTAGCTTAGGCACC
Organism: Fissipunctia ypsillon; assembly: GCA_947568875.1. NCBI lineage: Eukaryota > Metazoa > Arthropoda > Insecta > Lepidoptera > Noctuidae > Fissipunctia > Fissipunctia ypsillon. The sequence goes on from OX387662.1 coordinate 21,066,792, forward strand.
AGCCTCCCACAATACATAAGTATATAAATTAGTTACCTACCAACTGTAGCCTAGCTTAGGCACCAGCCTCCCACAATACATAAGTTTATAAATTAGTTACCTACCAACTGTAGCCTAGCTTAGGCACCAGCCTCCCACAATACATAAGTATATAATTGAATTGTGTATCATTGTCGAAACTGATCAATGTAAAATAATTTATGTATATTGTGGTGAGAAATAAATTAAAGTTCATTGATTGATTGAACTCTGTACTCAAAATCGGCTTAGTTCAATTGGCTGTAGGAATTTAAAGCACAAGATTGTTTTAGAGGATGTAAAAGATAGATCGATAGATAGATAGAATACGCTTTATTATATACAACATAAATATCACAGACTAGCTTCTGCCCGCGACTTCGGCCGCGTGAAATTTATTGTTCCCCCGACCCGACCCGTCGCATCGCATCGCCTACCCGCACTGTTACTTCGTTTTCCCTTAGCGCTCGTTCTTTTTTTTTCGTTTGCTCAGCTTCTGAGGGTCCTAGCGTAATGTTAAATACCTTATAGCCTTCCTCAAGAATTGGGCTATAGAATGCAAAAATAATTTTTCAAATCTGACTCAAAAACAATCGATGAAAAATAAAATGTGTAGGTAACTAATAGACTAAGCGCATTTCTCTTACTTTAAGCATTTTTATACCCGTCGTAATTTTTAAACGAAAGGACACACATTTTTCATTGATGCTCCACTCCTTTTGGTCGTAGCGTGATGTTATATAGCCTATAGCCTTCCTCGATAAATTAGCTATCTAACATTAAAAGAATTTTTCAATTCAAACCAGGAGTTCCTGAGATTAGCGCGTTCAACCAAACAAACAAACAAACTCTTTAGCTTTATAATATTAGTATAGATAAATACATACATACATATATATATATACACAATAGTAAACATGAAACAGAAGCAAGGAACTTTATGTAATAATGATGTTTAAGGAGAAGATAAAACCACTGTCACAAAAACTGAAGAATAAAATTGATAAAGCAAGAGAGACGATTGGCTCATGACGAAAGTAATATAAAATGGTGACTAGTTATACACAACAAGATCCCTAAAGTTATTTCCACAAAAATAGTTTGAAACAAGGTTTTATTATCTAGAACAAAATATCGTGAACTTCACAGCACGAACCGCGGGCGAATCTCCTCATACAAGACATGTTAGATGAATCGTCTCCGCATGAAATATATAATTATGCTCTGATCTAACGCTACGTGCCACGAGCTTTGTAAAGAATTGCCAATTAATTATTTAGTTATAACGGGATGAAAGAAATTGACTAATTGGAGCATGATTAAAGATTACAATGTAGCATCGGCTATTGATAGGCCCCTCTATAATGATCTCGTGGATGAATAAAGAATTATTTAATCGTACGTTCAGTAGCATTCATCTGTGCAATGATTATAGGGCTGTCAAAACAGGATTTTTCATTCACAGTCTTATTTATAGTTTAACTTTAACCTGCTTTTAGTTATTTTAAGAACGTTGACGATAATATATGATGACTATCAGGCGCGTCCTATTTAAAAGCGATGGTCGCGCGAATACGTGATCGGTCACGTGCATAATTATGACACTTTTGTTAGGAAAACCGGAAAGCGCCCTGAACGCACGGTTGGCGCAACCACGCATTTTGGTTCACCGAACAAGAAGTTCGAAAGATCATTATTCGCGCGACAATCGCTTTTAAATAGGACGTGGAGTTAAAAGAAATTAAGCCAATTGACACAAAAATTAATTTAAAAATTAAATCCACTTCAAAATCAAATCAACTCAAAATTATGAAACAACTTTAATTTCGGAAGTCGGTGTCTTGCAAATGTCTTGAGATCTATATTCTGTGTTTTTTGCCACCGACTTCCGAAATAAATTAAAGTTATTTCATAATTTTGAGTATTTTTTTTTTGAAGTAGATTTTTTTTTATTTGATTTAGGTTTGCTCTTGACTCTAGTCTAGGTCAGAGATGACAGAGAGAAAGTTGACGATGGAGCGAGCTTACCCAGAAGAAGCCTGTTCACTCTCACTTTGAAGAGATCGGGGTTGTATGCGTTCGGAAACACAGACGCAGGTAGAGAGTTCCACTCCTTTGCTGTGCGCATCACAAAAGACATTTGGAAACGCTTAGTGCGAATTGGTGGGATAGCAACTAGGTAGGGAGGGTAACCTGCAGTGCGTCTAGATGTCCGATGGTAGAAGCGGGTCGGCGGAATGAGGTCGCGGAGTTTACTCACAGAAGTATAATCTGTAGAACAAGCAGGCAACCTTGCGGCGATGAGCCAAGCTGTGAAGCTTGACGTCCACCAGTTTTACGTCGCCAATGAGCCTCTTAGCTCTGCGTTCCACCGAATCAAGCGCGGCAAGTTGGTATTTAGCTGAGCCATCCCAAAGGTGGCTGCAATACTCCATGCAGGATCGGACTTGCGCTTTGTAAAGGGTAGCTGTCCAGGCGTAAAGTATCGCTTCACCCTATTAAGGATGCTCAGTTTCTTGGCCGCAGTTTGGGCTTTGTAATCGATGGTAGCACCGAAGTTGAGACCTGATGTCAACTCCATGCCTAGTAGCTCGAGCCGATCAGTTACAGGAACAGATGTACCCCGAAAAGTAGGAGTTTGATCGAAATGACTCCTTTTAGCGGTAAAAAGACACGCCTGTGTTTTGGTGGCGTTAAAAGAGACCAGATTATTATCACCGCAATGGGAGACAAGGCTTAAGGTCAAATCTGTCCGCTCTACCATGGCCTCTCTCAAGGAACGGACTTCGGGCCCGCTGGTTTTTGCGCTGGACAAGTATCTCTCTGAAACTGTACTGTCATCTGCGTACCCAACAATACCAGGCTGAAGTAGGTCATTGATGTGCAGCAGGAAAAGAGTTGCAGAGAGAACAGACCCTGAGGAACTCCGGCATCAATAGCCATAAGGTTGGAAGAGCAGCCGTCAACGACTACTCTGATCGACCGTTCACTAAGGAAGTCTGATATCCAGCTACAAAAATCCGCTGGGATGACATAAGCAGGAAGCTTGCTGAGTAGACTAGCGTGCCAAATCCTGTCAAAAGCCTTCGAGATATCAAGCGATACAGCAAGTGCTTCGCCGTGTAGATTGTGTGTAGATTTAATTTTTTTTTCCGATCCGTAATAGAAATCATTTTATTTATCTATTTTTATTTAAAAATTGGAATATTTGTTTGTAATTGCTCACATATACTCGTACATTTGCAGTGTAATTCTACACGCGAAGACTTGTAATTGGTTTCCTGTTCACTATGTTTACTTTTTTATTAAGTTTTTAAGCTGTAAGTCTTCCATGTTTCAATAAATAAATAAGTAATAAGTAGTTAATAGTTTTGTTGTAAATACTAGAATTTGGCCGAGGTTTTGACTTGAGATGTTTTGCCTTTGACGCCACACCCGTAGCTCGTATATTGATACGAGCCGAGCGGTGGCTTATTGAAGCCAGGCCGTCACACTTACACGTATTAGTCCATATCTTAAAAACTACTGAACCGATTTTGTTGAAACTTGCACTATTCCCTAAGTAAAAGTAAAAATAAAAAAGTAAATGTAAGCCAATAAAAAAATACAATCCGATTAATAGTTTCAGAGAAATGCGTGGACAAACATATATCATATAAACATACATATAAAATTTTGTATATTTGATTGGAAGTCCTAATATGTAGATGATCATATATCAATATAATGCAGGTCCGTATATTATTACATACAAACACGTGTCGAATTGATAACCTTTTTGGCGCCCTGTATGGTTGAATGAAACTCGGGCCCGGCAACTGGACCGAGTTGGCATCGACCTCTAACAAAACAGACGTGTATTTGTATCACAGCACAGTATACATATAAGCGACAGCACAGTATATAAGCGACAGCAGAAGAATAGTCGTCAGATTCAAAATCCTCTCTCTGTTCACATGAACCATAGACTAACCTAGACCAAATAGTGTTGTCAGTTCATATCTAACCGTGGGACCCATAGTTAATTAGTTTGTTTCGCCACACCACCCCCCTACGTAGAACTACAAGGTATACACACAAAGAAAATAAAATAAGACATTATAAGATAAAAACTATAAATCTAGAATGTCCCTAAATTAACCCATTTGCCAGCTCTGGTGGTGACAGTGCCTGGAGGAGAGTTGGCGTGGGAGTTGGCGTTGGGTGGTGGAAGGAGAAACTGGAACGGGAACTGTAACGGGTGATGAGGAAACCAGTTCAGAGTCCAAGTAAGCTGGCTTAACACGGTCTATGCTGACCGTAGCCTCTCTTCCATTCATCTCCAAGGTAAGGGTTTTGTCCCTTCTCCTCAGGATGCGGTATGGGCCAGTGTAAGGAGGTCGCAGAGGCCGTCGAATAGTGTCGTCGCGGAGTAAGACATGGGTCGACGTCGCCAAATCTTTGAACACGAAGGTTGACGGTCGAGCGTGTCGTGAGGCTGCTATTGGACGTAAATTTTCCATCCAGCTCCTCAACTCCGTGATGAAATTTGTGATGTCGTTTGGGCTCCTGGTTTCTTTCGCTGGCATGAGGTTCTCCATAGACCAGCTCAGCGGACGAGGTATTCAGGTCCTCTTTGAGGGCAGCCCTCATGCAAAGGAGCACTCCACGTTTGGGGATGGCTATTTTAAGTCTTAAAGAAGTGTTGTCATAAGAAGAATTTGAATAAATAACTTGTGACACGACTCGCTGGCCAAACTCTAGCGTTCATTTTATTAATATTGATATCTGTACTTTTTTGTTTACCTATGTTCTACAAATAATAGTTATTTAAGCTACAAGTGCGGAAGTCGACACGAGTCTGAAATCATCTTACGCACGTGTATCATACTTACCAACGTTTTACTATGTATTGTGCGAACTAAGCAAGAAATTAGAAAAATGGCGGGCTTATTTTAAATACATGCGCGCTCAGCATATCTACTACTGCGCATGTGCAAATAGCTGTCAAGTCGTATTACAAAAAGGCACGAGCAAAATATACTTTCAGCCAAAACATATTTAATAAATATTTACAATTGATTAATTTATCAAAATCAAAATCTAGAGTAATTAATAACTCGTTTAATTAAGTATTAGTTTTAAGATAAGATATTTATTTTTTGTAAAACATGAGTACCTACCTACTACAAAAGATTTGCATGGTCTTGCAATAACATTCGGGAACTGGATCTATATGTTTTGCCTTTCATGGCGTACAAAAATAATATTTTTGGTCAATTTGTACCTTTTATACGAATGATAATTTGTACTTGACTAATTTGTATTTTTTTTTCAAATAATAAAAACTCTGCGTCGGGCTGACGACGGAGTTGAAAATTAAAAAAAAAACTGAAAAGTAAAAAGCACTAGTGTGAAAAAGTAGTACTTTCCGCACAATTTGGCTGCTTGGAAAATGCTGTTTTCGAGCACATGCATTGTAAAAATATTTGAATTTGACAGCCGAACACTTTTTTTTTTTTTTTTTTGTGGATGGGAAATCATCAAATGACTTCTCCCGCTCTGGGCGGAGCGGGAGGGCGTGTCAGACTTTTACTGACTAAAACCCACCCGTGTTCCTTCTGTTGCCTGTGCCGGGGCCACGGTAACTCTTTCGAACATCCCGCAACCCTAGCTGGCATCGGCCCTAGCGGACCCCGTCAATAGTGCTGACATCTCTTTGAGGCGCGCGTGGAACACGACGCGCCGTCGACTCGGACTTGGTCCTTACCGGACGGCGAGCTACCCATTGCTCGCCGTCCGCAAGCCCGCGCCTACGGTGGCCGGGAATCGGCTGCCAATTCCCGACGCCCAGGGCGTCTCCTGCGACAGCCGAACACTTAAGCGCGAATGATCGTAAAAAGATAATTCCTCGATTTTCGTAAGTAAACTCGCGTAATGGCGGCGAAAAACTTGTTCACGAAGAAAACGGAAGCACTGTACTTTAACACCCGTTAATTTTATTTAGTAGCTATTTTTGTTGGTATGTACAGTGGAGCCAAATCCTCTCTCTGTTCACATGAACCATCGACTAATCTCTAGACCAACTAGTGCTGTCAGTTTACCTATATCTTACCGTGGGAACCATAGATAATTAGTTTGGTTCGCCACAACCTCCTTCTTTTTTTGAAATCGGTTAAAAAGAGATCCTAATTTATTTGCAAATCATTTTACAATGAAAGTAGACTAGATAAAGCTACGCTAGAGTTATATTGTCTATCAAAGCCGATATCAAAACTAAACAGAGTATTACTTTAGCAGCTTACTTTGCCAAGTCGTCATAGGTCCCAATATCCTTTTCTTTCCTTTTTATACCGACTTCAAAAAATGGGAGATTCTGAAGTGTTTAAGTTTACCAATAATATGGTATTCAGAAAGAGAGCTTGTATCACAACACACTTCCACTTCTTGGATTTAAAACGCAACTTTCCTATAGAGTTATTACTTCACAACTATTTAATTGTTTTATTAATAAATTTATTGTTCCCCCGACCCACCTCGTCGCATCGCATCGCCTGCCCGCGCTGTTACTTCGTTTTCGCTTAGCGTTCGTTCTTACTTTTTCCTGTTTTTGCTCAGCTCCTAAGGGTCCTAGCGTAATGTTACATACCCTATAGCCTTCCTCAAGAATTGGACTATAAAATGCAAAAATATTTTTCTAATCCGACTGGTAGTGACAGAGATTAGCGCGTTCAAACGGCCAATAAAAAATTTTATGTGTAGGTAACTAATAGACTAAGCGCATTTTTCTTACTTTAAGCATTTTTATACCCGTCGTAATTTTTAAACGAAAGGTCCGTTTCGAATAATTTAAAAAGGAACTTACGTGTACTTAATCAGCCTTGATTATGAAAGTATTTATTTGGATAAGGGTTAATACCATGTTTATGAATACACATTCGCAAATTATGCGTTATTTTTTAACAAATTTGATTTCCATTAAAAAAGTTATAGTGAGTCAACCTTAAAAGATAGACATATGCTATTGCGGACTTTTTGTTAGAACTTTTAAAGAGGAACAATTCCGTCATACATGATTTTTGCGTAACTTTAACCGTTTACGCAGCGCACGCGACGGAAGCTCTCAAAAGGAATCAATTTTCCCCGTTTTTGCAACATTTTTCAATGATGCTCCACTCCTATTGGTTGTAGCGTGATGTTATTGTGGATATCGACCTGGGACAATCTCCCACGTTTTTGACGTGCGTTCCCTTCTACCTGAGTCGAGTGACTCTGCAGGCAGCACACGTCACCACGCACCCCTGAATGCGTACGTATGGGTACAAACCACAAGAACCTCGATGAGAGACGGGTAGCGAAGAAGTGGTGAAATAAGTAACTTTTCTTGATTTACACTGTAGATTTATTACTTATCACTTACACAGTGTTCCAGGCCGAATGCATGGGTATTTCTTTGGCAGCTGCAGCCATCATGGCCAGGGAAGTTAAGGACCACTCGATCCGTATACTCTCAGACAGCATGGCTGTCCTGCAAGCGCTAAACAGTCACACAGTTGATTCTGGGCTAATATACGAGTGCCACCAGCGCCTTAACCAGGTGGGTAGCCATAATCACATAACCATTCAATGGATCAAGGGACACAGCGGTTCGTTAGGAAACGACGCAGCCGATGAACTTGCCAGGAGGGGGTCGAGCATGGCACCAGTGGGACCTGAACCCATCGTGCCACTCCCCTTCGGGTACATGCGCACTCTGGTAAGGAAACGCACCAGCGAGCAACACCACAAGCAATGGTCAGAGCAGGGTGAGTGTAGGCAGGCCAAGGAAGCAGTCCCTGCAATTGATGGCCGCCTCACGAAGCGGCTTCTCCGGCTAAATAAACAGCAGCTGCGTATAGTTACAGCAGCCATAACTGGCCACGGGTCATAGGAGTCACAGACAGTCCGCTGTGCAGGACCTGCATGGAGGACGACGAGACAGCAGCTCATGTGCTACTAAACTGCCCAGTGCTCGCCACATACAGGGCAAAGTACTTCGGTGACCCAGGTACCCTACGTGAGATTGTCAGTAACACCAAGGCGTTGCTGGCCTTCCTTGAGGAGCTGGGGTGGATCGAATAATCGATTTTCCCACCCATTACGCAAAATACGCGCATTGACGTGGAGCTGCGGACACAGCCCGTAGTACTTATTACCTACTTATCACTAGTAAGCTGCGAACTGAACTGACTAAATAATTCTAAACTCGTTTCTTTTATACAAATTGTTGAGTTGTTCCCCAGCGTGAACTAACATTTTGTTTACTTATATGAGAACTGCCGCTGGGTTCAACCCCGGTGTATTTGCAATGTGTTAACTGCAGCTGGGAAAACCCCCCATACTGTTTTAATAGTAAACATTCTATGATGCACGGTCGTCGCCAACAGTTATATAGCCTATAGCCTTCCTCGATAAATGAGCTATCCAACACTAAAAGAATGTTTTAATTCGAACCAGTAGTTCCTGAGATTAGCGCGTTCACCCAAACAAACCAACAACCAAAGAAACCAACTCTTCAGCTTTATAATATTAGTATATTATTTAGTATAGTATAGATTGGCTTACCTGTGCAGTCTCCGCCATGTTTGCCCGAAGTATGCTCCTACGGTGGTCGGCCCAATAATTTATAGAAAGTCTCTAATTAGCAGACATCTAACTGTTACCAAATAACTGTCAAACCAAACTTGATTGATATTTAATATGATATTAAATGCTAGAAAATGTTACTTTTTACTTGTGTCAAGTTTTTGAGTTTGAAGTTGACCTTGCAATTAAGATCCAAAAAAACTATTTTTATTTTTTTAAACATCTGGTCAAATGGTGTAATAGTAGGCACAATCGTTTTGTGGTTTTAAGTTTATTTCAAAGAGCTCTAACTAGTACTAGTAGTAGCTACTCTAAGTTTATTTCAAAGAGCTCTAACTAGTACTAGTAGTAGCTACTCTAAGTTTATTTCAAAGAGCTCTAACTAGTACTAGTAGTAGCTACTCTAAGTTTATTTCAAAGAGCTCTAACTAGTACTAGTAGTAGCTACTCTAAGTTTATTTCAAAGAGCTCTAACTAGTACTAGTAGTAGCTACTCTAAGTTTATTTCAAAGAGCTCTAACTAGTACTAGTAGTAGCTACTCTAAGTTTATTTCAAAGAGCTCTAACTAGTACTAGTAGTAGCTACTCTAAGTTTATTTCAAAGAGCTCTAACTAGTACTAGTAGTAGCTACTCTAAGTTTATTTCAAAGAGCTCTAACTAGTACTAGTAGTAGCTACTCTAACGTCAAAATTGTTTATCGGTGACGGTAGGTTCTGGAGCACACAGATATGAAAAAAACAGAATGAGGATCGTTTTGGAGAAAACTCAAACTGTATTTTTGTAGCAGGATGGGGTCGCAGGCGTGATGAATGCGGGACTGGGGAAGGCGGTGGCACAGTGGGCCTGTGCTGCCATGCTGCCGTGCAAAGCCAGGCATAGGGAAGACCCCATTTACATTTTACAGTCTCCCCAGGGGTGTACCTTGACAGGTGTTGCACACAGTCTCTATAGAGGATCCGAAGGACCAGAAGTGAATAAGAGTCCAGAGCCCGCACGCGCACGCGCACGCGCGGGTATGCGCGGTCGCTGCATGCTGTGGTCAGGATACCCGTTGAAGCCGTGGGTGCTGGCTGGCTGTGTGACTCGCTGCTCAAAAGCTCGAGGAAGTGATGCTGATGACGTCACGAAGTAGTAGTAGCACGAAGGCTGCGCTGACGTTCATGTTCGGGGTCACCAGTAACGGAACGGGGGAGGCATGAGGAACAGGGTGTAAAGTTCACTCATCCTCCATAGAAAAGGGAGGATTCTCCGACCAGAAGGGTGTTGTGTCTGGTGGGCTACTGCCGAACGGTTGATGTTTTTGTTGTTTTTTTTTTGTTTTTGGGGAATGGCATCTCGCAGTTCAACCTATAGGAGGTTGTCGACTGCTTAACCGGGCTTTCCTGTGGATGCCTCAATAAATTAAGGCCTCCAGCCAGGCTTAAAACTAAGACTAAAAACTAAGCGACTACACGCTAAGGGCACCCCCTGTGGGGTACGGACCTCGGCTTAGGGCGTCGCTGGGAGAGGACAGCAATGGGACATGCTGGATCGGATTAATTGGGGGCAAATTTAAAATTACGGGCTCAGCTGCGCGGGCTGGCTCGAGCAAGGGTCGGGGTGGGTATGGACGGGGGCGTCGCGGTGGCCCTCGGCGGCGAGGGCGGAAGCACGGTGATCTCGATTTGAGTTTCCGGATCGTGCTGGTGGCGGGATTACTCTCCTGGAGTAGAGTTATGGCGTCATCCGGGACGGTTAGGGCGTGCCTAGGACGACGGATGCGACTTATGCGCGACGGTGCGTAGCGGGCGGCCGAGGCCGCCGCAATCAGGGGATTCGGGTGTTTGGTGGCAGATTCAAAGAAACGCTTGGCGAGGCGTTTCATGAACTGCTGGACGGTGGGGATTTTTAGATCAACCCAAACGGTTGATGTCGGGATGTTGTATATATGCTAGTCGCGCGGTAAACTCTGATTGCGCGATGCAGGATTTTGCGTGACGTCAGTGTGATGCGTTCCATTGTGGCGATGTCCACATGTCCACATCCCGTGGTTTTATCCCCGATGGTAGAAAGTTCCCAACGATTAATTTTAGTTTTCTGTTTTTACCTGTCATTTGTGTGCCTAATGGCAAAATGTGGTGATACCTAATCTCTTTATATGTAAGTCTGCTGTCAGGTCCCAAGTAGAAGTAGTAGTAGTAATTAGGTGTCGAATTAATTAGCATTTTAACAACAACCTATGATCTAATTAGACACGAGATTCGATAATATGTGTCTTTGCACAAAACAAATAACCACGCCCCCCCCCCCCCACCCGCCCACCCCCTCTACCTCTTACCTCTATAAATAAGTAACGAAGCGACACGCGCTTTACCTGTGGTCAGCAAGTGTACAAACACTCTGTGAATGTGTGTGTAAGCGTAGGAGCTCTCGGTACCGTCCGAGACAATGGCGAAGTCGGAGGTGTGTGTGTGCGTTATTTGCTGACGCTGCTCGTCTTCACGCACACATTCACAGCGTGTTTGTACACTTGGCGCGTCGCTTCGTGAGATACAAATGCCATAGCTATGTATACAAGGTGTAACAAAATTAACGCACAACCTCTTAAGAGGTCATTGTACTCATCATTATGAACAACTTTTACTATGGTACCAAACATGAAATTGCAAAAAAAAAATCTGCTGCTTCCTACATTTATGTTAGCATAACTCGTCAAAATGTAGGGAACAGCTGATTTTTTTTCGCGATTTCAGGTTTGATTCCATAGTGAAAGTTGTTCATAGTGATGAGTACAATGACCCCTTAAGAGATTGTGAGTTAATTATGTTACATCTTGTATAATGTAGTCTGGGCGTGTGTAGCTATAATAATAATAACTCAAAAATAACAATAAAACAACATATTGGTAAAAGGCTAATTTATTCAGTCTCAAGAATCACAAGTATATTACACTATGTACATAAAATTAAGAACTATTCAATGTATTTACAGACCCGTTTACTTATAACTAAACTTATGGATAACACTTAAAGCTAAATGAAATCAGAAACCGTTAAGAAATAGCCGACGTCGCTCCAGTAACAACAGAGCTGTAGTTTGTGGAAATATCTGCTTTTTACTAACATCAGATCAAGATTCCTATCGCGCGGCTAAAGCCTCTTGTCTTACGCAGAGCGAACGAACATTGCTCACCACATCGTGTGTTTTAGATTCCAGACTATTTGAAGTCCAGGTTTCATCATAATGTTTTATTCATTGTACATAAGTCTGTTTTATTTTAGACGGCAAGTACCGTTCCAGAAGTCAACTTGAAACATGCCACATTGTGCCCGTCGACTGGTGTTGAGAAATGTGTCCGTTTAACTTCGGGCACCACGAGGTTCCTCATGATTTGTTATACCACGTGTAACAGGAGGATTGACATTCCTTTTAACCACGTAAAGAGAATCATGTTCTTTGCCCGTATACAAAAAATCAATCAAATCCAATGAATACTTTAGCCACAGGAAATTATTTTTCATTTTCTTATTTTTCAACATGATGTAGATCTGAGTCCGTAATAATAGGTAAACATTGCCGCCGCCGAACCCCGCACCCCGCACCGCACTGTTGGTCAGTGACTTTGCAAAGATAAAGCGTGTTTACTTTTTATGCAGTTGATTCTACTATTTATTTTGTTTGAAAACTATTTTTTTTTAATTTTCCATTAACTACTAATCTTCGTGTTTTAAAATGTTTCAATGGATTAGTACTGTGCTCGTTTTCATTTTATGTCGTACATCCAGAAACACGTTGTAGAAGTCTGTGAGGAGGAATGTTCAAGTCCTACAGCGGACGAAAACAGACATCCAGGTTTAGAACTACATACAGTTATTTAATAAACATGTATAATATCATCTTAATGACATAAATATTTCTGTTCATAATTACCGTTACACAAATCTTTAATTGATTTGAATTTAATTATGTATTGAGTAGCCAAGTCTGTGTGAGTATGCTTATCAAAACGATGCTATTTTAAGCTCGATGTTATGAGAGCCAAAATGTTTGTTCCAGGACGCTCTACGACAACAAAGACTTGAACAAGCTTTTCATGATCATTTTAAAAGTAAGGGGAAGATTTGAAGTTGTCCCTGTCAAGTGTCAACTGTGCGATCACAGCGGGCGCAAGAAAACACAAAATTGTGTAGAAAGTTGCTTTTGATTGTTAAATATTTGTAAAGTAATTGATCAATGCTTTGGCTGTGTTTACATGTTTTATAAGTTTGCTCAACAGTAAGTTGTTAAAAGATATGATGTTTGTTATGATGATCGCACTTTATATAATAGTAAGGTTTCTTAATCCTAGCGGCCAATTCACCGGGACAGCCGCAGGGCCTGCGCCGGGGCTCCGCTGAGAGCTCGGCCGCGGCGCACGAGTCGGGAGACACGCCCGGGGCGCACCTACACACCCAATCGTGAGGTTAACCACACAAAGATGGCGCCACTAGTTTCACTAGGTACACTTATATTAGAAAGAGTACATGAAACTTATATTTAAGATAATAAATGTGAAGTAAATAGGAATAACTAAAAATTAATAACGACTTCTAATAGTATTAGCTTGTAACGGTGGCGCCATCTGTGTTAGTTACCAGAATATAGCTTCTACTTTGTACTGTTGTTTTTAGCATTTTGTGTAAATTGTTCAGCTTAGAATACCAAGTTGTTACTGGGTTTTAAATACAGCGCGGAGGGGGGTTTATGTCTACATGTTACTTTCAAGATATTATCATTTCATAATCGACATTGAGGCAGTGAGTTACATTCCAATTGCAAGTTGACGACATCAGGCTGACAGGAATCATAAATAGGTAGGTACAGTACAAGAATCCATATCATTATCGGATGAGACAGGCTTTAAAGTCGAGACATACAACTTGCAAGATCAGAACACAATAAAACTCTTGTTCATCGAGTTACTGTCAAACTGTCAGTTAAAACCTTCAATCAATTCATTTAAATTGGAACTAACATTTCTGTGACAATTTCACGAATAAATTATCAAAAGCGCCTGCAGAGTGCAGGTCCTCGTAGCAGCGTACGTCAGCCCCTCCCTCCCCCCCTCCCCCGCAGCCCCGCACCTACCGTCGCTGCTGGCGCGGCCGGGTGGTGTCGGTGAAGCGGATGGCACAGTCCCGCACGGCCATGTTGGGGCGCAGGAAGTCGCTGAGCGTGCTCGCCCCCGGCGCGGGCCGGTCGAAGGGGAAGCCCATGGCGCGCCGGTCGGGGTACTTGCGGTCGCGGATGCCGCAGTACGAGGCCGCATCGTTGCACGAGCCGACGAGGTCTTGTTCGATCTGGGGGAGTTGGGCGATCATTATTGTACAAAACTTAACTTCATGGGCTCACAACTTAGTAGGTACGACTGTGCGGATCTTTCGGCGCATGTTCTTGTGTCTTCAATGTAATTCACAAACGATTACCAACAACGCCGTCTTGTTAATATCATTCAAACGCCAGATCCATCAAGCGCTGTGTTTCTAGTTAATATCATTCAAACGCCAGATCCATCAAGCGCTGTGTTTGTAGTTAATATCATTCAAACGCCAGATCCATCAAGCGCTGTGTTTGTAGTTAAAGCTTCTAACAATCCAGAAAGTATGAAGTTACGTGCTTTTTTCGTACTTTGGATTTTAAACAAACATTTTGAAACATGCTGCTGTAGGTAGGCTGGCAGTTTTTATGAAACAGAAGGACAATTGCCGAAGTTAAGAACATTTGAAATCTAGCCACAATCTCATCTCAGCGACATCCAATGTACAAAACTTGTCAAAAATGTAGGGAAATAAAATTAGAGGTACATAAATCATTTAAAAAAAATTGTGTGTGTTTAGGTAAATTACAATAAACGCGCTCTAGATTTTAAAAAGCGTGCCTAATGGTTGACGAAACGTGTCTGCAGAGCTCCAAGCTTTCTAAACCTTTTACCTTGTTCTTGATAGACGTGGTCCCTATCAAATAGTATCGATGAAGTACATACCCTGTCCTCGTTCCAGTTGGACAGCATGGCGAACAGCACGATGGGGTAGCCCTGCTCGGTGCCCTTCGCGGTGAGCATGTGGTGCGGCCAGCCGCAGCCGCAGAAGTCGAACTGCGCCGCGTCCGCCGCGCCCGGGTCGGCGGGCCGGGCCGACTGGGGACGGAACATTTGGATATTTACAAATACAAACCTCCACTATTATGTAGAATAGTTGTGAGCTAAAAGTATCAACATTCAACTTAGTTTAGTAAATGATTTTAGATTAATTAATATTTTTGAGAAATAATTACATAAAAATATAGCCATTGGGCACGTGACATTGAACGCAAATCAGAACGTGACACGTCACGATCTTCAGTCTTGATCTAATAACATTGTTTCAGGGTCCCCGCCTCAGGATTTTTTTCCCTAAATTTAGGGGATTCTTTAAAAAAAGTAAATAGCATTCACATGTTTATCTGAGGAATAATTAGAAAAAAATCGTTTAAAATGTATGATTTTATACGTTTACGTCAATTGCGTTTTGAAAAACAAGCTATTATTGAGTGTACGTCCCGCTTGCGTTTTAGATATTTAGATCACTGTCATCACTTTTTTATTTTGAAGTCGCTATTAATCGATTTGTTTCGACGAGTAATAATAGATGTTATCGATTATTTAACTTTTTTGTAGATTCGTTGACTAGTAAAAAAAACTTGCAAATAGATAATCGATTAATGTAATCGATATATAACATCATAGGGGAAATCCAAAAGCAGAGGGTGGAAACACTGATTATTTCAATTTGTCACAATGTCACAGATTTGACAATTATAGGCGGAGTTCACCGACTTTTAAAACGGCTGTTTAGATAATCAGTCCTTTCGTTAGGAAATTTGACACAAACCAACTGTTTAGGTAAATACTTAACCGTTGGTTTGAATGTTGGTGAACACAGGCCTATAGACATGACGACATCACTCGAGCCGCCATTACAGTGCGCCCCGTTTAGACTATGAAAACTGTCAACTAGCCTATTCTTTTAATGCTGGCTTCTTTGGAAGATTTAGTCTTTATTGAAGACACGGTAGCTCAGTGCAATAATACAGAATTCCTAGGATAGATAACTAGAAAACATGGCGCTTTTAAAAGAAAATAAAGATGCAATAATTGCAATTGTCTTATACCAATTTTTTCATTATTCCAGTACTTCAAAGTCACATTTCAGAAGCTCACCCTGAACTTCTCGCCTTCTTCACAACATAGAAGAAGTGTACAAACATTCGCGCACTCTACACAGTGTTAACTTGCATACCTGGTCGCGGAAGGTCCTCTCGTAGGGAATGGTGACGGACGAGTCCAGACTGCGGTGACGAATGGTGTTGTTGCCCGGACGTACTGGAAGCATTACAATAATATTAATATTAATGTTTGCCAAAAATAAGCCGCAAAATAAGATAAAGGATAGTAATTTTTGGTCAATTAATATCTGTGAGTTGTATGGTCTGACATGATAAACAAACCGAGGATACACTGCCGTCCTTGCGCAGTCACTTTACATCGCTGTCAAGGTCACAGTGATCTTTGTCTTCGTTATAATAAGGTTGCTGTCGGCTTGCTGCTGTCTGAGGCAAAATAACTGTGAAACGACTACTTACTAGGGATTTTTTCCCACAGCTCCACAAGAATCAGAAAACTCATTCAGAAAAACGGTTTCACGATTTAATTCATTTAAAAAAATACGCAGTCATGGGCACTGCCGACAGAAGTGAAAACTTAAAACTAACAGTTGCAAGTGAATATGACATCTATTTCAAAGACATTAGCGTGTTAAGTAATTTGGTTACAGCGCCCTCTAGCGTTGAGTCGTTGAACTCGTTGGAGCATGTCGCACGACGCGGACCCGTTACCCTTACCAAAAAGAGCTCGACGCGCCTGAAGAAGTTTTCACTTCGAGGAACGTTTGCCCACGCTGCATGCTGCGTTTGAAGCCACATAGTTTCGCATAGATCCAGACCAAGTGACAGCTTGTCTTGAAATTCTGTGCTCAGGCCAACCAGCCCTTAGTATAGAGGTACTCACGTCCAGTGGTGAACTTGTCGAGCTCTATCATGGCCCTCCTCTGCTCGTCGAAGCCGAGAGGCTCTCCGTTCTCATTGACTGTGGGCGCCATGAAGATGCGCACCGTGCCCATCATGCCCTGCCCCGATGTGTTGTTCACCTCGATACTGCGAACACCAGGTCAAAATAAATACTCATTATTGTGGACGGTTTTTTTTTATATAATTGGGTGTCTTCTATTCGCCTGCACAGAAAGTTACTAAATGTTGGATTACATATTGCCTGCTAAAACATCGAGGTCATAAATCTTAAGTCATTTATTAGATAACCAAATACATTGTGTTGAAAATATTACAGTAATGACTGATGAATGATAAATAAAATAATAATAATAAAAAATGCATTACATCCATATTTATAATTCATTAAAAGCGCATTTAAAATGTATCAATATCACTAATAAATAATTGTATGATTGTTTAATTTATTGTTAGATTAAATAATCGCCAACCTTGCATTTGAATTTAAAAGTCATTATGCAGCTGTCACAAATCATAGCGGCTGTCGTTTGTTATAGAATCTATGAACTCATCGATATTGTTACAGCCCTTCCTCAATAAAATACAATATATCAGCGAGAGACTTATAGTGCCAGGTAAAATAATAGGAAGAAGACCAAGAAGTCGGAGCCGACAGAGATCAGCGGCAGGAGTCGGAGCGGTCCGTAGTGGCGAGATGCGGCACTCCGGCGAGCCAGACACCGGACTAAATGGAGAGCCATTCTTTAGAAATTAATGAGAAGGATCCTCAGTCCTCAATAATGAAGGAACGACAAAGGAGAAATGGCAAAGAGGCAGGTAACCCACTAGATGGTAAAAATGGTCAGCGCCACCTGCGGACATGTCCAGCATGTCCGCAGGTGGCGCTGGAATGTGATCTGCATCCAAGGTAGAGCACATTCCACCTAGTAGTCTGCTCGGCTAGTCACAAGCTGGTACTTACACGTATTCGAAGTCCTGGTGCTGCAGGTGCGTGAAGCGGGCCAGCACGGAGCCCCTGGGCGTGAAGTCCAGGCCGCGGCCTAGGTCCACGGTGCTGAGCTCCCAGAACGTGCCGATGGTGTTGGCGCCGGCCGGGCCCTCCAAGCTCACGCTAGACACGCGGATGCCGGCGAAGTCCAGCTGGGAAATCAGAGAAGCTGGTTTTTGAAACGTTTTGCTAAGAAACAAAAAGTAAGGGAATACAAATCCTCACACGCAAGGATACTCAGATCTGGATCTACTATCTGTAGGGCCATACTGGACCATAAAAGTTTCTGTTTTGTGCGCTGATGGAGCCGCAATTTGTAATGTGAACGTGTACTTATCTCGCTACTCCGTTACTTGCTTCAAAGTCATGGCGAACAAAGCCTCTAATCTAACTATTTATTTTGAAGTAACAAGACTTTATACAAAAGCTATTTCCCATCTTTCTTCATGAATGCACAAACTATCCGATAGTAACATGTATGTAGGTAAGGAACATCTTTTAAATTTTAATTTTTTACAATTTACTATCGGACGGGAATTCCGACGTTTTGCGCAGCAATTTATAGATTACATCACGCATATAATCCCTGAACGGTTAGGCAAAGAGGTACCCAGTGCGCCAGTTATGTTTATGTTCCCATGCAAAGGGGGCGGGGCTGTTGTCATCTACCGGGCACAAGTCCAGGGTCCGGGCTGCTACTGAGAAGTTCCTGCTGGACCAGCCCAATAACACCAAAGTATTAAATAACTCCTACTATAATAATACTCTTTCTTACCTTATCATCGGTGTAAGGGTTGAGCTTGTACTTGTAGAGCTGGAACAGGTCGTCGATGTACGAGTGCCAGCGGTAGAACACCGGGTCGCGCATGGCCGTCGCCGAGTCGCCCATCACGCCGAAGGGCTCCTGCGGGAGAGCAGCACGGCTAGGGTTAGTGTCGCAGAGCACGGACAAGCCGCGGCGGCCGCCGGTGCAGGTGGTATTGTAAACACTTTTTGGAACGAATTTCTTTAACGCAGATTGCAGTAAGAATTGACTCTTAGAAAACTTCACGGGAAAAAGCGTTCATACTTGTATGTCCCCTTCATGCGACTTTCTTCTTTCGAATTCCCATTTTCTCTTTCTCTCTGTCTCTCGATAGAAAGAAAGAGAAAGTGTGAATTTGGTCAAATATAAAAAACAAGACAGCGGCTGCGAAAATTTAAAAAAAAATCCGACAAGTGCGACTAGGACAGCCCTGGCATTTGCCTCACTGCAGTCCCGGAGAGTGCAGGCAGTTGTGCACGACGGGCAGGGCAGAAGGCGCAGCGTATCCTGTGAGGGAGCTCCACTCTCACTCTGTTTTTGGGATAGGCCAATAATATCGCATGTGACCAGATTGGATCTATACTGGCTAACTTGAACCACTGCAGTTCGTGACGAGGCCTATGCCCAGCAGTGGAGTTGGACCGACTGAGTCGACTGGTCGACTGAAGGGGTGAGATCCTGTACTCACCAGGTGGCGATGGTCGGGGTCGTGCGAGTAGGAGATGAACACGTGTCCCATGTTGTGCAGGTCGCCGTAGTAGGGCCGGTTGGGGCTGATGATGGACGACTCCATCATGTTGCCCAGCATGTCGATGCCCCGCTCCTCGTCTAACGGCATCTGGCGACCGTTCGGCTGCGGAGGAGAACTATAGTGTTACAGGATTTCACAAAACTTCAACAATGCTTATGAGAAGAACATCACAATTTGCTAAAAACTCCGTATATCACATCACTTATCAAAAAAATCATCTCAAACGAAAAGCGATCAAATCAATTAAACTCAAGACATCTCACCAAGGTGATGGACAGGCTCTCGACAGCTTGCACGAAGCGATCCCTCCAGGTCTCCAGCTGGGACACGTCGGCTCTGATCTGGTCCACTGGACGGTCCAGGTCACGAATTGCGGTGTCGGCGAACCTGGAACGCATTTTATTTTATTTAGTCTATGTTCTGAAAGCACTTTGAAGTGAACTATTTCCGATAGATGACAGCGGGAAGCTAACCTGAGAGCAAAATGGTTACTCGACATTTTGTTCTGTACTGCAGCGACATCTTTTAAAAATCGCTCAACCGACTTCCCATCAAGTGGTGAACATAAGCCGATGGACTTTGTCAATTCTGCTTCATTGTTCGGCAGTGATCATCCAAAACGTAACTATTTTATTACATTTATCATCCACTAACACGCAGATCAGTCACTCTCAATGTAAGTCTTCAATCTCAGCAGTAGCCAATTGGGATTCCAAACGATTGGATGGGAAGCAAGTTACCTGGGAGGCCACGAGCGGCTGGCCACCTGCGAGTCCAGCTTGGGGAAGTAGCCCTCGGCGATGGGCTCGCGGAAGTTCTGGTAGCGCACCACGCGCGCCAGGCCGTTGCACATACGCTCCATGTTGTATCTGTGGGGAAGTAAAGATCCATTCAATTGGTTAAATGTAAGTGTTCGGGATTTCTTCAGGTAATACCCCTTGATTCCTTTGTTAAAAATTGTATATTAAAAAGATCACACAAGTGCCGGTGGGAGAATAATAAAATCGTAATAAAAGTTATGACACGTTGACGACGAAGACGCCTGCTAAAATGTTAATAGCACTGATGGCATTACCCATCAGTGCTATTAAGATTTTGGTAGGCGTCTCGCACAAACAGCAAGCAAAGAAGATCACCATTATTAGAGAGAACTTGCGAGTTGAAAGAAACATAAAACCAGTGAAGTGAACGCGAATCTTTACCCAACAAGATTGTTTTAAATATCGGGAATACCGTCATTTTACAGGTGACGTCAATGGATTAGCTAATAGTTGCTTTGTCTGCGGGCTAGTAAGAAGTCAACAATCCCAAAGTCACGAGCTTTGGTTATGGTTGATGATTTTATTTTTTGTCAGATATGGATCTGCAGTAATCTCCTTGGTTTACCAGTTAGTGAAGACGTTTCTAAAGATTTACAAATCTGTGGAGTGATGAGTGATTTTCTCTCCAAAGCTTCTTCTTCATAATATCCTTGTCTCATTTTACTTGGGATCGGCGCAAATGTTTATACCGTTTATTGCTGTGAACAAATATCCTCAATCTCACCTGGCAATAATTTGCTGATGCATGTAGTAGAACAGCTCTCCCCTGCGGTCCTTGTTGACGATGGCGCGGTCGGCGGAGTCGAAGGGGTAGACCAGGTGCCAGTGCCAGTGGTGCAGGTTGATGCCGATGTCTTCGCGGAAGTACGCCACGCGCTGTTCCGGTTCGTTAGCGTTGGCAGTGTAGTTTACTGGGATTGTTACTGGCATCTAAGGGAAAAAAGTTTCCGATGATTCAGTAATTTTGCTGAAAAGTTTAAGCAAAAAGTTGTAACTATTGGAAGTTTTCGGGTTCTATTTTTGGCGAAGCATTTACCTAAAAAATCTTAACTGTAGTTTTCTCCAAAATAGAAGTCATAACTACAGTAGAAGCTTCAGGTATCATCTAAAAAATCAGGTATTTTAGTCGTAAGCTCAGATCCTTTAGATTTGAGATTCACAGAGATTTGGAAGAGCTATGTGATTACTTCACTCATTAACGGAAAGTCTTAACGAAGCGGAATTAATCCTGTAGGTATAAGTTCAAAATTGGTCGATGTGTAAACTGTTGAAAGCCTGTTCCTCGGTCCCACGACGTCATGACGATTTCCCTAATACCTAGAACTTCAATGCTACTGATATAGTTTCCTCACCCTGTTTCCGGACGTGACGACGTTGCTGACTTCCCTGGCCTTGCGGAACACTTTGGGGTCCATGAACTTGTCGGGGAACGTCTCCGCGAACGTCGGGATGTTGACGCCCTTCGTGTCGGGCCTGGAAAGTAACAAAACAGTATTAATGTTATATAGTTCAGGATTTTTTTAATAAAAGCTTGGTTTATTCCTCTAAAGGCACCTCCAGCACAACGTCGCGTCGGCCGCACGAACTACTGCTTGTTCACCTTCTTCTTTCCGTGACGTCACGCGTCGGTAGTTCGGTTCAACATTTTTATGTTATTCTACCCAATTTCCAAACTTATTGCGATTTTTTTTTACAGTCGTCATTCGGGTCCAAGTTTATAGAAGTATAATGCAAAATAATTTGCTCCGGGATTTGTGCCCGGTTGACGGCAATAGGCTCGCCCCCTATTACATGGGACCTAAACATAACTGGTGAAATGTGGGTGTACTATAGGTAGTTAGGTACACCTCTGCCCAACCCTTCGGGGAATACAGGTGTGATGTTATGTTAATATGTTGTAATTTTCTCCCAGAATTAAAAATTATTTATAACCGTCTTTGCTTCTTTTGCAGCAACGTATCTCTGATACCATTGAAGGAAACGAAATAACTGCTTGGTTGACTTTATGAAGTGTGTCATAGTCATAGTCTCTCGTCAGAGAGTAGTATATTCTTTGGCCATAGTGTCACTTTATTTCTTTAAGATATTATGTTTTTTTTCTCTTTTGTATGTTGGTAGCTTGTTTTTTTTTAATTTCATGATGCAAGTTGTTATCATTTAATTGTGCTTTTGTGTGTCATGCTATTTCTTTTGTGTGCACTACATAGATGGTTTATCTATTTATAGAAAATATGTTCATACCTGTGCAGTATAGCGACGGAGAGGCAGTAGTTGAACATGTAGGGGTTGATGCGCAGCTGACAGAACGAGCACACGGACTGCAGGTCTTCTAAGTCACGCATACCTGGAACATACCGCAGCTGGTTAGGAACTAAACTATGGGGAATGTCTTTACGAAGTACTGAAAGAAACCGCTAAATATTACAGTCTTCATATTTCAGGCTAGAGATGTGTTGATGTTACTGAAAAAGTTTAGGAAGTAGTTTCAACAATTTTCAATAGGTGGCGCTGCGGCGCGAGGCAGCTAGGCTTGTAGTCTAGAACATGCGCAAAGGAAAGGACATGGTAACGAAAACTTTTATCATGGGTTCAGTACATTCTAGTCACCCCAGAGTTAAAATTCTTCAGTTTTTTTTTTTCCTTTCCATGCGTTTTGATCGTTTATAAAACAGCTGTTATTTTTATAAACGACAAAATATTTCTAAGCTAGGAAGTCTAGAATCATCTGCTGACTTCGTGGTAACAGTTTAGGCGCCAATGGCCCTTACAGCGTGTATTACGCACTTACCCATAAAGATATCGATGAGCTTGCCGGCCATGGTTCTGTGCTTGGGCACGAACAGCGAGAAGTTGTCGTTGTAGGGCAGCTCCATGGGCAGGTTGAGGTTGGGCAGCGCGATGTTGCGCACGGGGATGCTGCGGCCGGCGTCGTCGCCGAAGCGGTTGGCGATGGTGGTGGTGAGCTCCTTGTACTTGTCGGGCTGGAGAAAATATATAATAACATAAAATCACACCTGCACTCCCTAAACGGGAATTAGTACACCACCAATTCGCCAGTGTGTATGTATGTATATTTTTGATTTTTTACCACATGATGTCAAAAGTGATTTTGTATAAACTTAATTTTATTTTTAAGGTTGTTTTTGCACGCTGACCTAAGTAAGCAAAGTATGTGGAACTACTTATATTTATATTTTTAACTGCCTCGTTGGTCTAGTGGTCGCAAGCGCTACTGCTGAGCATGAGGTCCTGGGTTCGATTTCGATTCCCAGGTCGGGCAAAGTGTTATTGGGTTTTTCTGTCTGGAATTTCTCAGTAGCAGCCCGGAGTCTGGATTAGTGCCCGGTAGATGGCAATAGGCTCGCCCCCTATTACATGGGACTTAAACATAACTGGCGAAATGTGAGTGTACTATAGGTACACCTCTGCCCAACCCTTCGGGGAAACAAGGCGTGATGTTATGTTTATATTTAAGACCTTTTATGTACCATATTTTATGCAAATAAAGATATACTATACTATACTAGACAGTTATTAAGCTCCATAACAATAGGAGGCGAGCCTACTGCTGTTGACCGGGCATAGGTACTTAAATCCAAAGGACGGGCACTAATGGAATTCCAAATGGAAAAATCGAATAACATACTGCCCGTGCTGCCATGCTGGCTTCGAGTCTACACAAAACTATACAAGCAAGCAGGAAATAAATTAAATGTAGGACGTTTCATTATAAGTGGTTACAGTCCAAAGAGATGGGAAAAAATATGGATTATGATGATTCATGTCTTAAAACTTACATAGTAATGCTGAGGGATTTCGAAGACAGCCTTCTCATCTCCCTTCTGCATGAAGCACGGCTCCGAGGGCCGGTCGAAGAATAACAACAGGTTCTTCTTAGGGTCCGACATCTTGTCAACTGGAAGAAGAATTAACAACATTATTGGACTAAAAACTGAACTTAATTGAAACATTAACTGGCTAATCTTTTCAGTCTAAAGCGTGACGAATTTCTTCTCGTGAGAGTGAAATCATGTCAACATAAGGGAAGAAAGTGGGTATAATGATGATAGTCTATTTTGGTACACGCTACATAAACTGCTAAGCTCAATAGGTAGTATAGGTACCATAGGAGAAACGAACATCTACACACCGTAAGGACTATTCTTGCTTGCAGCGCTCGGCCGCTATAGTATCGCTTGCTAACAGATGTGGTCATCGTCGTGTGCACGGGATTTTGTTTTCAAATTGGTCAGATGTAAGTTTCCTCGACAGTACCTACCAGCTGCAGAGGAACCAATAGAGGAACTGTATGGAAAATCTAAACAGTCGGTACTCTATTGTAGTCTATTGTCGCGGTCCTTAGTGGAGCAGGTATTAGCCTATGTTATCTGGGACAGTTTCAAAATCCAAATCCCTAAATTCGAACTCTATCAGATAATTAGCGACAGACGACTTCAAATGGTACCTGCATACGTCAATAAAGGTTATCTGTTAGAGGTTTCTATACAGTCAGGTATCATTATTCTAGCATTAGGTACAATACAACAAATGATACAATATTAAGTGTCACCATGTCTCCGGGGTACAGTTTCAATGGAGTCACGCATGGTTGGAATACTGATGAGATATCTACCAGTATGATATAACTGTGGACTATGATTAAGTACCTATGTAATAAAGACAAGTATTTCTGTTTAAATAATTAAGTACCTATGTAATAAAGACAAGTATTTCTGTTTAAATAATTAAGGTATCTACAATTCCAATTATGATAATTTATTTAATTAAAGGGCCTATTACTGTGTCGCGAATTCGCTATCTACCAGATAAAAAATCGAACAGAATTTGTAAGATCTGCCAGATAGAAAAGCGGAATTAGGTTTCCCTCAAAATGCGTGATTGATAATAGACACGTACAGCAGAACAACAACCAAAAAAGAGCCACAATATTAAAACAATATACTTAGATAGATAATCGAAATTGCACTTACCACAAGATTTTTCAGTAACAAAAAAAATGAAAAGTAAAACTTGTTAGTTTCAAGCCGTGTTGTCCACGGCTCGACTATGGACCTCCAACCCTGGAGCACACTATTTATACCCGTCAGCTGGTGCACACGGCAGGGCATCCGTGCGCAAATACCTAGCACCATTCTGATAAGGCGGGAAGGAATGGGAGGATATTCGCGGTCAGCTTGTCGGAACCACAAAATGAACAGGACTGAAATATTATCAAATGTTATAGTATGAATTAGATAAGGTGTTGTTGTTGTCGTTGTGACGACTTGAGGAAGGCTTATATCCAGCAGCAGACTGGGTTAGCCTGATTTGACCACCTGTAAAAAGGGTAGTGCAAGCAGAATTAGCAAGGCCGGCCATACCTATAAGCCGTAGAACCGATGGCCACTGGTGTAGATGTGGTCTTCAGTGGAGACCGCGATTTGGCAAACGTAAGGTCCCAGTTACCAGAGGGCCAAGTCCATTGGTGTCCTTCCGTCCAAGTGAATGATGACCTTCGTCATTGGACAAGTCTCTACTAATTCACAAACGTTGCAATGGTCTCCATTGTGAGTTTTTGACAGATTTGCCATACCTACAAAAGTCAAAAGGTCACAATAGATCGCAGGGTGGCTGGTAGCCAGCCAGGGCCGCGGGATGTTCGAAAGAGTTACCGTGGCCCCGGCACAGGCAACTGAAGGCTGCAGGTGGGTTTTAGTCAGTAAAAGTGTGACACGCCCTCCCGCTCCGCCCAGAGCGGGAGAAGTCATTTGATGATTTCCCACTCAAAAAAAAGGGGTGGCTGGTAGCAGCTAGATGAGAGCCGAGGATTATGTTAAGTGTCGTGCGATTAGAGAGGCAGTGGGTTGCTATACGCTGATGACGATAAATTGTCGGTTGTAGTCTTGTTGAATTGAGGGATGTTTACGTCCAGCTGTGGACTAGGTCAGCTTAGTTGACCACCTGTAAAAAATAATGTCCTCTACTTAAATGTTCATTGATATTAATTATAACATCATATCACGCCTGCCATAAAGACATCTATGTTGTGTCTAACTTACATACATACCTAATATGCAGCATTATATTTTTTAATCAACACACACACACACACACATCTACTTCTGTATTCCGACACGATACAAACATAGCATTGCGGTACTGCTTACCATAAAAATATGCAAAAATCGATACCCCGCTACCTACACAACTAGGTATGAACCTACCCATAACGTGCTAGCCCCGCGTGCTGCGACGGAATTGTTATACAAATTCAATTTCTGTAACTTAGCCCTCGAGCTTCAAGTCCATTGTAGGCTAGGTTGCTAAGAGTACAATGAAGGCCATGGCCTCATACAGGGATGTAATGTTTATAGTAGGTAGGTATGCGCACTCTTGTAATGTTTATAGTAGGTAGGTATGCGCACTCTTGTAATGTTTATAGTAGGTAGGTATGCGCACTCTTGTAATGTTTATAGTAGGTAGGTATGCGCACTCTTGTAATGTTTATAGTAGGTAGGTATGCGCACTCTTGTAATGTTTATAGTAGGTAGGTATGCGCACTCTTGTAATGTTATTTAGAACTAAGTAGGTACTTTAAGAAGGCTAAAATTCCATCAAGAGTTGATGAAAATTCAACACCAGCGTCGCAACACTAAAAATATGATCCCATTTTGAGCCAATATGTAGGAATTAAACTTGCCAAAATTGAAATTGCTCTAAACATTCAATTAGTAACTACTTAGGTTTGTTAATAACGAATTACACATACTTAATAGCCAACGCATACCATGTCTAGATGTTAAGTGCATCCTCACGAGTCACGCTATTACCTATTTTAAGGTAAATAAACTCCAAATTATGCTTAGTAAATAAGGATCGTCTGTCTATGTGAGAGACCCATACTACAACGGACTCAGTATGTGCCTGTAGGTATAGGTACCTACCTACCTAATAGAGCGCCAGATAAAGGCCTGTCCGAGGCCCCGAGAAGTCCTAACAATCCAGTGTTTATACCACCACAGGTAGGTCTTATGTCTACCCCCAAGCAGTAGCCTTTCTTCCAAGTCTCTCTCTAAATAACGTTTAGTTCGTTATTGATTTGCATTTTTATTATTTGCACGGTGTAGGAACCAAGTAAAAATGACACTCGTCTGTGGAGGTCTGTGGAGGTATACCGACGCAAGGGTCATGCAACGCCCTGTGTGTGCAGTACAGACTACAGTACATAAATAGGTAACAACGCGATCAGGATGATGGCGCGATCAGGAGGGGACTGCCGCGCTTTTGTAGCGTTGGCTGAGGCGAGGATTGATGGCTTTCATGCCATCATTTGAAAGCGGCCTCGATCCTCCGCAGAATGCGTGCCAGTTCCCACAGCATCCTGCCTGAGCACGTTATGCGGTAAATGATAAATTATTTCATTTCTGTAAGTAGGTTTATACAAACACTTTTACACGTCAATCATATTTTTTTTTAACTAGATGAGGCTGGCGTTTTCTATCTGACTACTCTAAGAAGAAAGGCGGATACAAACTCAGAGGTCACAGTCTCTTTTAAAGTCCAGACATAATCTTAGTCAGATCATGTGAATACCATGTAGATTGGTGTCTGAAAGGTCCGGTAGGTGGGATTGTCCAATGTTGCGTACTACATACCGTGTTAGCGTGAAGTTCGGCTCCAGACCTTACCTAGCATAACATTATCATTGGATACTTCGTTTAAACTTTTCTTTAATAACACTATACTGTAACTATGGATTTTCTGTGCTCTGAAATTAAAGGTTTTTATAGTGTCTACGTCCACTGCCGAGTGCTGGGAGCCAACCACCACCTCTTAAAGCAGTATTATTTTAATGTTACTTCAGTGTGAGAAAGAGATGGAGCTATACAGGACGTCTAGCTCCATCTCTTTCCCACACTCAAGTAAGATTAAAATAATACTACGTTAAGAGGTGATGGTCTAGCTCCTGGTACCCTCCGAAGATAATTTTGTATCTACAAACTTGTTTGTTCTGCAGCGTGTCTGGGTACCTGTTTGATAGTGACGGGGCAGTAAACATTTTCCAATTGAATGGACATTAACATTCACTTGTACCTATACCTACAGATAAAATGTTGTTTTCATTATAAGTAGGTAATCAAGGTGATTAACTGATTAGTAGTGGGATTATCCATCTGATAACATTAGAATCAAGTTGTATTTATATAATTTACAGTTCTGCAGTGTTTTGCCTTCCCAGGCAAACAAAACCGTTTGAAAAATAATATCTTTGAATAAAAAGAACGCTAGCATAGAATACACTTTCCCGAGCGAATGCAAGCCTTTCAGCTATGTGACTGACCAGCTTCCCCCACTCCCCCCCCTCACCGCTAACGTTTGCTACCTATTTCTAAACATAAAAAAGTTTCATTGCATGTCATTTCAACCTATAGTTAGGTACCTGCACTGCTACGCCACCCACAACAAATCTAGAATAGAACAAGAACAATAAAATAGCTAAACGCAGCCTTAGGTTACTCAGGTTTATCGATTTCAGGAGAGCGCTAAAATGTAACATGCTTCACCTTGGTAGTCGATTGTCTGCAGTGCCACAGTAGCGCTCTTCCTAATTGTAACATGCTTCACCTTGGTAGCCGATTGTCTGCAGTGCCACAGTAGCGCTCTTCCTAATTGTAACATGCTTCACCTTGGTAGTCGATTGCCTGCAGTGCCACAGTAGCGCTCTTCCTAATTGTAACATGCTTCACCTTGGTAGCCGATTGTCTGCAGTGCCACAGTAGCGCTCTTCCTAATTGTAACATGCTTCACCTTGGTAGCCGATTGTCTGCAGTGCCACAGTAGCGCTCTTCCTAATTGTAACATGCTTCACCTTGGTAGTCGATTGCCTGCAGTGCCACAGTAGCGCTCTTCCTAATTGTAACATGCTTCACCTTGGTAGCCGATTGTCTGCAGTGCCACAGTAGCGCTCTTCCTAATTGTAACATGCTTCACCTTGGTAGCCGATTGTCTGCAGTGCCACAGTAGCGCTCTTCCTAATTGTAACATGCTTCACCTTGGTAGCCGATTGTCTGCAGTGCCACAGTAGCGCTCTTCCTAATTGTAACATGCTTCACCTTGGTAGTCGATTGCCTGCAGTGCCACAGTAGCGCTCTTCCTAATTGTAACATGCTTCACCTTGGTAGCCGATTGTCTGCAGTGCCACAGTAGCGCTCTTCCTAATTGTAACATGCTTCACCTTGGTAGCCGATTGTCTGCAGTGCCACAGTAGCGCTCTTCCTAATTGTAACATGCTTCACCTTGGTAGTCGATTGTCTGCAGTGCCACAGTAGCGCTCTTCCTAATTGTAACATGCTTCACCTTGGTAGCCGATTGTCTGCAGTGCCACAGTAGCGCTCTTCCTAATTGTAACATGCTTCACCTTGGTAGTCGATTGCCTGCAGTGCCACAGTAGCGCTCTTCCTAATGTAACATGCTTCACCTTGGTAGCCGATTGTCTGCAGTGCCACAGTAGCGCTCTTCCTAATTGTAACATGCTTCACCTTGGTAGCCGATTGTCTGCAGTGCCACAGTAGCGCTCTTCCTAATTGTAACATGCTTCACCTTGGTAGTCGATTGCCTGCAGTGCCACAGTAGCGCTCTTCCTAATTGTAACATGCTTCACCTTGGTAGCCGATTGTCTGCAGTGCCACAGTAGCGCTCTTCCTAATTGTAACATGCTTCACCTTGGTAGCCGATTGTCTGCAGTGCCACAGTAGCGCTCTTCCTAATTGTAACATGCTTCACCTTGGTAGCCGATTGTCTGCAGTGCCACAGTAGCGCTCTTCCTAATTGTAACAGGCTTCACCTTGGTAGTCGATTGCCTGCAGTGCCACAGTAGCGCTCTTCCTAATTGTAACATGCTTCACCTTGGTAGCCGATTGTCTGCAGTGCCACAGTAGCGCTCTTCCTAATTGTAACATGCTTCACCTTGGTAGCCGATTGTCTGCAGTGCCACAGTAGCGCTCTTCCTAATTGTAACATGCTTCACCTTGGTAGTCGATTGTCTGCAGTGCCACAGTAGCGCTCTTCCTAATTGTAACATGCTTCACCTTGGTAGCCGATTGTCTGCAGTGCCACAGTAGCGCTCTTCCTAATTGTAACATGCTTCACCTTGGTAGTCGATTGCCTGCAGTGCCACAGTAGCGCTCTTCCTAATTGTAACATGCTTCACCTTGGTAGTCGATTGTCTGCAGTGCCACAGTAGCGCTCTTCCTAAATGTAACATGCTTCACCTTGGTAGTCGATTGCCTGCAGTGCCACAGTAGCACTCTTCCTAATTGTAACATGCTTCACCTTGGTAGTCGATTGTCTGCAGTGCCACAGTAGCGCTCTTCCTAATTGTAACATGCTTCACCTTGGTAGCCGATTGTCTGCAGTGCCACAGTAGCGCTCTTCCTAATTGTAACATGCTTCACCTTGGTAGCCGATTGTCTGCAGTGCCACAGTAGCGCTCTTCCTAATTGTAACATGCTTCACCTTGGTAGTCGATTGCCTGCAGTGCCACAGTAGCGCTCTTCCTAATTGTAACATGCTTCACCTTGGTAGCCGATTGTCTGCAGTGCCACAGTAGCGCTCTTCCTAATTGTAACATGCTTCACCTTGGTAGCCGATTGTCTGCAGTGCCACAGTAGCGCTCTTCCTAATTGTAACATGCTTCACCTTGGTAGCCGATTGTCTGCAGTGCCACAGTAGCGCTCTTCCTAATTGTAACAGGCTTCACCTTGGTAGTCGATTGCCTGCAGTGCCACAGTAGCGCTCTTCCTAATTGTAACATGCTTCACCTTGGTAGCCGATTGTCTGCAGTGCCACAGTAGCGCTCTTCCTAATTGTAACATGCTTCACCTTGGTAGCCGATTGTCTGCAGTGCCACAGTAGCGCTCTTCCTAATTGTAACATGCTTCACCTTGGTAGTCGATTGTCTGCAGTGCCACAGTAGCGCTCTTCCTAATTGTAACATGCTTCACCTTGGTAGCCGATTGTCTGCAGTGCCACAGTAGCGCTCTTCCTAATTGTAACATGCTTCACCTTGGTAGTCGATTGCCTGCAGTGCCACAGTAGCGCTCTTCCTAATTGTAACATGCTTCACCTTGGTAGTCGATTGTCTGCAGTGCCACAGTAGCGCTCTTCCTAAATGTAACATGCTTCACCTTGGTAGTCGATTGCCTGCAGTGCCACAGTAGCACTCTTCCTAATTGTAACATGCTTCACCTTGGTAGTCGATTGTCTGCAGTGCCACAGTAGCGCTCTTCCTAAATGTAACATGCTTCACCTTGGTAGTCGATTGCCTGCAGTGCCACAGTAGCGCTCTTCCTAATTGTAACATGCTTCACCTTGGTAGTCGATTGTCTGCAGTGCCACAGTAGCGCTCTTCCTAAATGTATCATGCTTCGCCTTGGTAGTCGATTGCCTGCAGTGCCACACTAGCACTCTTCCTAATTGTAACATGCTTCACCTTGGTAGTCGATTGTCTGCAGTGCCACAGTAGCGCTCTTCCTAATTGTAACATGCTTCACCTTGGTAGTCGATTTTCTGCAGTGACACAGTAGCGCTCTTCCTAATTGTAACATGCTTCACCTTGGTAGTCGATTGCCTGCAGTGCCACAGTAGCGCTCTTCCTAATTGTAACATGCTTCACCTTGGTAGTCGATTGTCTGCAGTGCCACAGTAGCGCTCTTCCTAATTTATTGACCTATTTAGCCAGCGATGAGCAAACGTAAAAGGAAGACATTGTTTTTATTTTTCAATAATAGCATGGAAATGTCATTCATTTTGCGTTAAATTGTAGGCACGCGATGAATTCATTTTTTACTAAGTCCACTTACGAATAGGTATCCGTGTATATTTTATACCTAGTTTCTCAGTAATCTTAGCTACACAAAAATTCACCCGCCAACCCTGACGTCAAAATGGCAGGTGTGTGAAACTATTGCAATAACTTGCGAAATAAAGTTGCCTACTGATTAGGTACACATTTTTGGGATATAAACCGTATTAGGACCATTTCTGAGCATACGCCCGAGGTACTTAGGTACACTCATCGTGGTACTGACACTCATCGAATTTAGCCATTATCTAGACTATTCTAGACCATAAATTAGGTAGACAAATAATGTAACGAAAGGATGGTTTGGTTATTCATGGTACCTAGCTAGGTACAATGCATTGGCTACGCCTGGAACGTTGGCCAATTATTTTATTAACATCTACGAACTTTTGTAAGAATTTGAAACTAGGTATTTGGTCTAAACACGACGTTATGGAATTTATTAACAGAGGTAGGCTACTCCTGCCGCCGCCCCTCCGACCATGACCTTGGAAACAGCATGAAATAGAAATATTAGCATGTCGTACATACATGATATTGCTATTTTTATTATTCTAAGTACGAACGCGTAATGTAATGTTAATTAAGTTTTTAATAATTACCCGCCTACATAGGTAAGTGTTTTTGCCGACCCTTGAAGTTGTTTGCTTGTAGGTATTTGTACTGCCTTTTCCCCAACTATATTGGGGTCGGCTTCCAGTCTAACCGGACCCAGCTGAATACCAGTATTTTACATGGAGCGACTGCCTATCTGACCTCCACAACCCACTTACTGGGTAATACGATACCCCTTGGTAAGACTGGTTGTCAGACTTTCGGGCTTCTGACGACCCGTAACGACTGTCAAAGATCCACGAATGACAGCCGGGACCAACGGCTTAACGTGCTTTCCGAGGCACGGAGGAGTATATAAAGATGGTCACCCATCCACGGACAACCCCGGCAAGCGTAGCTTAACCTGATGGATCGACCCTTGCGGCTGTTATTACTTAGCCACGAGCTCCTTTAAGAGTACTTATTCAATTAACTCTTAATTACATGGAATGCAGAAAAGCACTGAAAAGCAATGTATCCAATAATTTTTGGAGTGAATCGATTTTCATATAGGTAGGCCCCCGGTATGGACATTTTATAAGGAGTGAAATTAATACAGGCCGCGGGGACCTAGCTATGATCACGCCATCTACAATTAGCTTTGCCCGACCTTCCCCATTACCAAGACCAAGACCAAGCATTAGAAAAACAACCACTAGGGCAAAACTTGGCTAATTCGTGATATGCAGCTATTCGGTGATAGATAATTGTGTTTTATTACCAAGTTACTACTGACTTGATAAATGTACATTTTTCAATCATTATAGTATTTGCCACATTTTTAGATATAAGTTAGCAAAACTTATTTTGTCTACTATATCACAGTAAATTTAAAAAATAGTCTGATCAATGAATCGAATTTTACAAGTAAAAAACAAAACTATCACCGATTACCCAAGTTTTGCCCTACTTATTAAAAAAAAAATCTTTTATAAGATTTTCTTGCTTGACTTGGTTCATAAGGGCTATTTTTAATGTTTTACATTCAAAACATAACATCACGCCTTGTTTCCCTGAAGGGTTACAGAGGTGTACTTATAGTACACCCACATTTCGCCAGTTATGTTTAAGTCCCATGTAATAGGGGGCGAGCCTAATACCATATACAACGAAGTTAAAAGGAAAACTATCACAGCTAAGTAGGCTTTACAAGTTAACGAGCAATAGTCGACACCAACTTACTTTTGCAGTTGGAATGTGTTAGAGAACATGTTTTTCAACTTCAATGTTAATAAATTCATCCCAACTACCATTGTGCGTGGTCCGACACGCGCTTGGCCGGTTTTTTTTTTTGTTGCTAACCGTACCCTCATAAGTATGCATGTGCTTCGACTTTTGCCTCAAACGGCAAAGAACTTCAAGGATCGGCAAAAAAACTTAGGAAGGCACGGATAAAGATAAAAACTTTTTTACAGAAAAAAAATCTTTTTTACAAAAACAAAACAACCGGCTTCCAAAAAAACACTACAAAGTGAAAAAAACTTTTTTACAAAAAAAAAAAAACAACCGACCTCCAAAAAAAACACTACAGTGAAAAAAACTTTTTTACAAAAAAAAAAACAACCGACCTCCAAAAAAAACACTACAAAGTGAAAAATAACTTTAATTTCGGAAGTCGGTGTCTTTGGATCAGTAGTTTAGGTTTTTGCCACCGACTTCCGAAATTAAAGTTATTTTTCACTTTGTAGTGTTGTTTTGGAGGTCGGTTGTTTTTTTTTGTAAAAAAGTTTTTTATTTTTCACTTTTTAGTGGGTCGGTTATTAATTTATTTAAGTTACAATAGCCTAATGACAACTGCTCATCACCTTTTACAAAACATTGGTTTTTTCTCTGCAGAGACGTTAATTGTTAAGGAGTTCTCCTGGTACTTCACCATCAGCTCCACTTTACCATATAAATTGTGACGAGCTTATATTGCTTAGCAATAATTTTAAAGTAATCGAAGCGCAACCCGAGAAATACCTATTATTGAGTTGTTCCGGTGGCCATCTTACCATCTGTGGTCTTCGTCATCAGTCCCACTTCACCAAATGGTGCTTTCCGAGGGCAAACGCACAAGATACTATAAAAAATACCCAAATCACTATAGGTGTGCCTATAATATTTGCAGAGTTCCCTCGATTTCTCTAGGATCCCATCATCAGATCCTGACCTGATGACTATGGGGCCACCCGGAGGGTATACCCTTTCAAACAAAAATAATTTTTCGAATCAGTCCAGCCGTCTTCGAGTAATTTGGGAACACAATTAAAAAAAAGATTCCGACGAACTGAGTGAGAAGCTCCTCCTTTTTCGAAGTCGGTTAAAAATAATTTATGGCCAGAGTGCATCACATGGCAATTCCAATAAGGGCAAACACACGGCTAAGGTACATTGTTTTATTACGGAGTTCCAGTGCCTACGTTCCGGCTTCATCATCAGATCAGTTCGATGTTACCATTTTCATCAGCACTATTTATTTAAATTGGCTTCGTCATTGTCGCTTAACTATCTTAATCGAGATATCTTATCGCGACCCGTGAAATACCTACTTATCATTGAGGAGTTCCCGTGGCCATCTGTGGTTTTCTCCATCAGTTCCACTTCACCAAATGATACTTTCTGAATGCAAATGCTTGACTTGTTGTTGAAAATAGCAAAATCACTATGTGTTTGCTTATAATATTTGAGGTGTACCCTCAATTCCTCATGGATCCTGTCATCAGAACTGGACTTTGATAAAAATGGGACTAATCTGAAGGAAGCCTGTCCTTACAAATAAAAAAAGAATTTTCCAAATCGGTTTATAAATGACGGAGTAGGTACTGAGGAAACAAACATTTAAAAAAACACAACCGAATTGATAACCTCCTCCTTTTCTTTTAAGTCGGTTAAAAATAACTTTAATTTCGGAAGTCGGTGTCTTTGGATCTGTAGTTTAGGTTTTTACCACCGACTTCCGAAATTAAAAGTTATTTTTCACTTTGTAGTGTTTTTTAGGAAGTCGGTTGCTTTTTTTTTTGTAAAAAAGATTTTTGTTTTTCACTTTTTAGTGGCTCGCTTTGTAATTTATCTAAGTTACAATAGCCTAATGACAACTACTCGTCACCTTTTACAAAACATTGCTTTTTCCGATGCAGGGACGTTAATTTTTGAGGAGTTCTCCTGGTACTTCACCATCAGCTCCACTTCACCATATGCATTGTGACGAGCTTATATTGCTTAGCAATAATTTTAAAGTAATCGAATCGCAACCCGTGAAATACTTGGTGCTGAGTTGTTCCGGTGGCTATTTCACCATCTGTGGCCTTCGTCATTAGTTCCACTTCACCAAATGGTGCTTCCAGAGAGCAAATGCACAAGTTACTATACAAAAATAACCAAATCGCTATGGTGTGCCTATAATATTTGAAGAGTTCCCTCGATTTCTCCAGGATTCCATCATCAGATCCTGACCTGATGACAACTGGACCACCTGGAAAGTA
Source organism: Fissipunctia ypsillon (assembly GCA_947568875.1). Classification (NCBI taxonomy): domain Eukaryota; kingdom Metazoa; phylum Arthropoda; class Insecta; order Lepidoptera; family Noctuidae; genus Fissipunctia; species Fissipunctia ypsillon. Next base: position 21,102,783 of record OX387662.1, read on the forward strand.
TGCCCTTTGAAACAAAAAAATAATTTTCCAAATCGGTGCAGCCGTCTTCGAGTAATCGGGGAACACACATAAAAAAATAAAGATTCCGACGAACTGAGACCCTCCTCCTTTTTAACAGACTTCAAAAAAAGGAGGAGGTTATCAATTCGGCTGTATGTTTTTTGGTAATGTTGTTTGTTACCTCAGTACTCCGTCATTTATAAACCGATTTGGAAAATTCTTTTTTTATTTGAAAGGACAAACTTCCAGATTGGTTCCATTTTTATCAAAGTCCAGTTCTGATGACAGGATCTATGAGAAATTGAGGGAACACCTCAAATATTATACGCAAACACAGTGATTTTGATATTTTCAACTACAAGTCAAGCATTTGCATTCAGAAAGTATCATTTGGTGAAGTGGAACTGATGGAGAAAACAACACATGGGCACGGGAACTCCTCAATGATAAGTATTTCACGGGTAGCGGTAAGATATTTCGATTAAGATAGTTAAGCGACAATGACGAAGCCAATTTAAATAAATAGTGCTGATGAAAATGGTACAATCGAACTGATCTGATGATGAAGCCGGAAGGTAGGCACCGGAACTCCGTAATAAAACAATGTATCCTAGCAGTGTTTGGGCTTATTGGAATTGTCATAAGATGCACTTTGGCTATAAATTATTTTTAACCGACTTGGAAAGAGGAGGTTCTCACTCAGTTCGTCGGAATCTTTTTTTTTAAGCGTGTTCCCCGATTACTCGAAGACGGCTGGCTGGACCGATTTGAAAAATTATTTTTTGTTTGTAAAGGTATAGGTACTCTCCAGGTGGCCCCATAGTCACCAGGTCATGATCTGATGATGGGATCCTGGAGAAATCGAGGTAACTCTGCAAATATTATAGACAAACCCTTAGGCGATTAACACACGGCACCGCGTACCGCCGCGGAGGGCGGCGACGGTAAAGCGGATTTCGTAGCGGTGCCCCGCGCGGTAAGGCGGTTTACGCGCCTGTCCGCGCGGGCCATTATTATTAGAGGCCAATGCGACATGAGATCCGCTTCACCGCATACCGCGGCGGTGCGCGGTGCCGTGTTAATCGCCTTAGCGATTTGGGTATTTTTATAGAAACTTGTGCATTTGCCCTCGGAAAGCACCATTTGGTGAAGTGGAACTGATGAAAACCACAGATGGTACCACACAGTACGAGTTGCTGACCTGATAGTAGACAGCTACTGCCGTTGTATATTCCCATGACAGTAGAAGGTACCCGTGAGTTCTGGACAGCCTGGAGCCGCCGCTCCGCGTCCTGTGTAGGGACACCCCACCATGGTCGTCCCAATACTACTTTGAACAGTTGAACTTCGAATCCTAGCTTCGACATCAGATCTTGCACCTGCACTTCTATAGCAATGAAGCTACCCAAGAGTGCTCCCTTGATCATTTACCATAACCCTATAATCGAAAGCCACAAGGCCACTTGTGTCGTTATCATTTATATATATCTATTCAGACAGGTAATGAAGCACCAAAATACCCATGCATACTGAAACGAATGAACAATATTATTACTACCTACTGCCTAGGTAATCAATTAACAATTTGTTGAGTAGCGCGCAAGGTTGCCGTTTCACTTGTTCTAATTCGATACTTTACATGCAGTTAAATTATCATGTATGGGTGAATAAAAAGATTTCATGAAATACAAAGTAAATGCTTTATTATTTTGATTAGGTAGGTACATAATACAAAACAGATATCCTAGACAAGTATCCCGACTTATATTCACAAGAGCATAAAATGACGGGAGTATGGGTTAAGCGTGCAGATTCAATTTGTATTTTAGTCCAGCCACAGTTTACGGCAGATAAAAGGTGCGGCCAAGCTGGACTTGAGACCTGATGCGCATGAGTGCGACCATCGGCATAAGTCTGATCTTATAAGGTGGATTTTTTGGAGCAGCATAAACGGAAAAACTAGCTTCAAAAAATATGTAAAACCAGCACTTGAATGAGTGCTCTCAAATGAGAGTTGTTAACTAATACGAGCCTATAAATATTAATTTGTTCAGCCTCATTTACATCCGGTCCCAGAGGCCGGATCAATAATGGTCAGTTTATCCCACCCCAAAAAATCAGTCTTCAAGGTGAATTCGCGGAAACGCATGTCTGAGAATCCACCCTAAGTTTATAAATTCCGTTTATCCAGTGAATTCTCGGACATACGCGTTCCCGCGTATCCACCTTAGGGTAGATTTACGGAATAACCCCTTGAAACAATTTGAATTTGTTAGTCAAGAGGAATGAATGAATGGTATCTAAAAGATAGTTTAAAAGTGAGCTCAAATGAGAGTAGTTTCATAATAAATTTCCAAGTATTAATTATGTAGGGTGTGGTGTGGTATGTAAATAACTGTTAAGAATCTAGAATTTCCCCTAAAAGTTAGGGGACACTTGTTAACATTTACAGTGTTTTAGTATTTAGCGTTAAGTTGGTTGTAAAGTGTAGAAGTTTTAACAAAAAATATAAAAATAGGACTATAAGGTACATAAAATATAAACAATCATAGATGTTGTTTGGTTCGTAAGAAAGTTTTAATAAAGAAGTATTGAAAAATATTTTCACAGGATGTATTAACAAAGAAATTAAACAATAAATTTAGTTATATACTAACATATGACTTTTACACTATGCTAGGGTAATAAGTCTAGGAATAATTAACTAAAATTTTTTATATAAATACACTAGAAGTGAATGTTTTACCGAAGTCAATATCGATTCTTAAGTATATAGCTAACACAGTACAAACATACATCGAGTGCGCCGGGGACTAAGAAGTGAAGAGATTCGACGCAGCTAATGTCCAGCATCGTTAAATAATAAACAGCGGCTTTGAGGCTAGTCCTAGTCGCGTGGCGTGCCGCTCACAGTCACCAGTCCTGTCACACACACTCGCTCTCAGACACACACGTCACACTCCATGCCGCCGGCCGGGGCACTCGTCGCCCGGTAGGTAATACTGCGTCTGTGCTAACAACATAAAATTTGGAAGGGGCGCGCTGCCCAGCCTAGCCGCTCTTGAACAGCAGGATGGCCACCTGGCCCAGGTAGAAGTAGATGAAGTGGCGAGTCTCGTGCGTTACGTACGAGCCGAAGTTGCGCCCCACGATGCAGTGCCACGTGGGGTTGTACTTCTTGTCGAACTCTTTCTTGATGAACGCCGCGATGTCCTGCAAACATGCAATACACACCCTCAAAATTTGTCTTTATGCCATAGACTGTCCAATGGCAGATTCCCAGCTCTGATGAAATTATTTAATTCCAGTCATATTCAAAGACGTTGTAATTTAATTTATTAATTTATGTGAATTATATTTTAGAAATAAAACTAACCACAACAGGAAAACCTCAAAGTTATCATTCGTGGGAACTGCACACCATAGCTTATTGTCAATTAATAATGTGTGTATAATAATGGTTAAGTTCATTATAAGTTATGTTTAATAGTCATAATATTTATTTAGATATACCTAATTTATTAGTTTCTCTTTTTCAACATTAAAGCAATTATATTAATTATATTTATGTGGAAATCATGATCCAATTCATCATTTACTTGAATTTATCTAAAAAACATGGCCTAATATTGTCTTTCTGATCAGTGATTACAGACAATATTACAAACAAATCCAACTATGATGATTATGGCAATAACCCATTATGGCGTGCTATGCTGAAAATAGAGAGTTCAAAATGGTCACACATGAAGACCTACCTTTTCAATGTTGAACTTCTCTAGTGCCTGCGTTGCGCAGTCGACAGCATCTTGCTGCATCTCTTCGCTCATGTCAGCATTCTTGATCACCGCCTTGCGGTCGCACATCTTGTCGGCTATGTGTCTAGACAAAAAATATTTTGGTGAGTGTTTAAAGTTTAATCAATATTCTACCTGTGTGCTCCCCTCTTCCCCCCGAAGGTAACATAATAGAAGGCCATGAAATCTTCAATTGAATTGAGCATGAAGTTAAAATGCATACCAAATCACATGTTTTAAAAAGGTTTATAACACAAATATCGAGAGATTTGCTCTTTATGGTATTTGTTTCAGTTTAATTCTCATCCAATGACTTTTGCCTTTGATTCTAACCCAGCTTTATTAATACCAGCTACTATTAAGAGTAGATACAGCCGATAGAATTATCTGAAGTGTTTTTCAAGCAGGTACTTTTACAAAGAAATTGAGCCCCGAGGTTCCCTGCCTTATAAAGGCATAACTAAATGATGAATTTACCAAGTTGTAATTACACTGTGGTTAACATAATTAAGTTAATGTTTATTTTACTGTTGTACCTAAACTTGAGCAATGTTTTTAAATATGGAGCTCAATAGAGCTGATATAGCTCAAAACGAGGAAATGAAAACTATCAGAAATGCTGTGTTTTTAAGTAGAAAGTTACCAATAATACGCTAAACGCCAATAATATGCTATTAGGGCGCAATATTAGATAGTGCGTTGTTTCTACTATCTTATCTGTTTTTATTCAAATTAGGAAACAACATATCCTCTGCCAATATTTTGGGGAATAAAAATGCTTGTGTAACTATTGTGATAATTATCATTCATAGATCATTTTTTCTTCAATGAATTTTAAAATAGTGATTGAAATAAAAAGTCTGTTAAAAATTATTAAAATATGAAAATGTCAAATAAAATATAGAGGATTTCATTGTCAGGATAGATAGAACAAAATAGATATGTTGTGTATTTGATCATCACTAGCCTGTATTTGTTGCAATCGATGACTGATAGCGTCAATGCAAAAGGTTATAGTTCCCGAAAACCTCGTCGATAACATTCTGTTATGATTGATTTTCTACGTCTCTCTTAAGAGAGATGTTGATTAGTTTATATTGAACAACAAAACGCTATAAATAAACTCCAGAAAAGGTCAAGCGCGAAATCCGGGACTCAATGCGCGCCCTTTACAAAATGTGTTCCTCACCCGCAAAGAAATATCGCAAGGTGTAAAAAGCAATGCGCTGGATATTCTTCGTTCCTAGTGGCGCAGTCTACTTTACCTGACCTCTTCTACAATCTGCGACGGCCTTTTCGTTGAAATTCTAACGGAAGCACTAGCACTAATGCCCCGAATGCCCGTCATCAAAACCGATAGGAGAAATTAGAAACGAGGCACCGACATGTAATTCAGCTTAGCGCTTCAGAAGATAAAGATAATTCATCATAACGCAGATTATCACTATAGAAACATCATGGTTAAATCAATAAAACCATTTCGTTGCACATATTTGCGAATATTTGCAGATTATAAATTGTTCCGCCTTCAGACTTTCGCACACCATTTTGAGGATATCGGAATAATCGAAAACTGGCACCAAAAAATATTTAAAACCCTTTACAATAAATAAATAATCACCAAAATAAAGAAATACTCACTTTTGCTTCGGGATAAGAACAAATTCTCACGTAAAGATTTTGATAACCGGAGATTCAATGCCTACTTTCCAGAGGATTCTTTCACAGGCTTCTTTCAGCGAAGATTTCTTCTAATTGCGATAGAGGGCGTTCTAAATTCAAACATGTTCGAAAAATAAACTTTATGGTGTATTTTCAAACATTTTATTTTAGGCCATTAAGTGAATGGATAAATAAAAAACAACACAAGATTTCATATTTTTCACCAAAAAGTTGGTATTTATATAGATTTTCATAAAATTCTAGGTATGGCCGAATAGTTTCAGAACGTTGTAAAGTAAATAAGTATGTACTGAATACCTTATTGCTGAAACTCAAAACTAGGCACTGAAAAATAAAGTTGAAAAAGAACTAATCCAAGTTCTGGGAAAAACTAAATATAAAATATTATAAGCGGCAATCTTTCATAACTTTTGGACGAATGAATAAAAAAAAATGCTAGCCATAAACTATCTGAGCCATCCACAGTAATGTCATTATTGTTCTATTTCCGTTTCCTTTTGCTCTCAGTGCTTTCCTCTCCTGTCAGTCCGGTCGCCATATTTGATTAGTTCCTAATGAGAAACGCCGAAGCGTTACCCAAGAAATAAAGGGAAATATCTCATAATTTATTCATCAAATAAGTCAAAATGTCTGGCGGAAGTAGCAGCAATAGAAATGAGTGCAGGATATACGTCGGCAACCTTCCCCCTGACATAAGGACAAAGGACATTCAAGATCTATTTTACAAATTCGGCAAAGTTACGTTCGTTGATCTGAAAAACAGAAAAGGACCACCCTTTGCTTTCGTCGAATTTGAGGATCCAAGGTAAAAATATTGATAATTATGTGGTACTGTTATGTTAATATGCATTTACGATAAACGAAACAAACTATTTCTACATAATCTTCTTTGTTGTGTGTACAGCTATTAGGTTATAGCTGGTATTGGCTTAATTCGCTAATATTTTCCTTATATCTCCTGATAAAACTTAATTTCTTTGACGATGGAAAGCCACACAATGACATGCACATTGCAGCCATCGTGAATTTATAATTAGTCAATTGAGGGGGAAACTACTACTATGTAGGTAATCTGTTGTAAGTTGTTCCTATTACCGCTATTACCCTAAAAACCTTTATTTTTTTTTTTAATTAAAAATGAGTTAAATGAACCTTATTTCAACTTATCTAGCTATAGATAATCATCTGAAGAAAATTAAAAAACAACCCTACAAAAGATATGATTATGCTCAATTTTGTGTGGCATCCAGTTTACCCCGTGATGATTAAATAACTTTATAAAGACTGGTTGCATTGTATAACTGTTCACTTTCTGTAGATGATAATCATCAGGAAGGTGTCACCTGCATGTCTGATCAATATTTTGTCATCACATCATGCAGCAAGGCTTATACCTACCAAAGAAACACGGGCGAAGTTTTATTTTAACCCATTCGCTGCGTCGAACGCCTGTCGGCGTTTTTTGATTTAATATTCAGGTGCGAAATCGCCTATCGGCATTTTTTTAATTGCTTATATCTTGGCAAAAACAAGTCATAAAAAATTATACTTCCAGTATATGCACATTCGTTAAAAATACAAGGTACTGCTCGCCGTTTCCGAAATTTTAATTTTTTGAAAAATTGCGAATTCCTTCCTAGGTGCGGAAGACGCCTAAGGCGTTTTCCAGGATTTAACAACCTTTGATTCTAAATAAATACCTATTATGTTTTTTTGCAATATTTCCTACATAAATTTAGTTAAACAGTGCTGAAAACGCCGATCGGTATTTTACATTATCCTTATGAGGCACGGAGGACGCCCATCGGCGCTCGCGACGAAAATCGGGACGACTTTCGTCGCGAACGCCGCGCACTTGGCTAATAAGCGTATTTTTTATCGCCGCAGCTAACGCTGTGCCATGTATTTTAATAGGTACTAATGTAGGAAGTAGGTGTCATTCAGGCTGTTTGGTTTTGTTTGGAAATAATGTGTTTTCCGAAGGTAAGTTGCAGAATTTAAGGCTCATGACTACATCACACTCATTTGAGAGCTCCCTCAAAACATTGTTATTTCAGCAACTTCTAGGAAAAAGAAAACTTTTTTACCTTTACCTAACATTTAAAAAAATATATCATAATTAAAATGCTATGAAATGATCATTCATGGTTGATCAGGGCATGGTAAAATATTAAACACGATAGGATTTTATTTTTTTAAATGGTATTTGTCATTCAACAATAATATGTTCATTTAATTCTATTTTCTGATAAGCAAGGCACGTAAAGATAACAAGTTGTGGCTTTATTATCATGGTGTGTGTACAACTGTACAGTTCTTATCGCTAGCATTGTCAATATTTAAAAAAGAAGAATGATTTTAATCTTAGACAATGTAATTTGGCAATCTTTGACAAAGAAATATGTGGAAGATTCAAAACTAGAGCTCAACTCGGAATAAAATGAGTGAAGTAATTATGATACCAAACATTCCTTTGGGAACAAATCTAGACTTTTTTTTTTGCATGGAATTTTATGGCTGTTGTTTATTAAATCCAGGTTGCTGATTTAAAATCGACCCTCAATTTATCTCTAGCAGCTCTAGTTTTTGAGATACACCTATTGGCCATAGTTTTGGACTAATTACACTTAAATAAAAGCATGTCCATGTTGAGAAATATCTGTAAAAACGGTCCCAACTATTTTTGTAACATCTGTGGTGAATATACATTCTAAAATTGTAGAATAAGTGTGTCGGAATTCATAAAACAGGTGTATTTTGATTACTTTGGATTTCCTTTGAACACCTGCCACAAGTACTGGGTGCCTTATATGGTATGTAAAACCAATGATCTGGCGGTAACCTTCAAATCATCGTTTTTTTTTTTATAAGTAGTGGTTGTTTTTCTAATGCTTTTTTAATTAAAATATTTTTGGAAGCACTGTACATTATAACCCACCGATTTTATACAAGGTGGAACAGGACGATTGACATTCCTTTAAACTACGTAAAGAGATTCATGTTCTTTACCCGTATACAAAAAATCAATCAAATCCAATGAATACTTTAGCCACAGGAAATTATTTTTCATTTTCTCATTTTTCAACATGATGTAGATCCGAAGTCCGTAATAATAGGTAAACATAGCCGCCACCGCGCCCCGCACCCCGCACCCCGCACCGCACCGTTGGTCAGTGACTTTTCGTAGATAAAGCGTGTTTACTTTTTATGCAGTTGATTCTGCTATTTATTTTGTTTGAAAACTGCAGTTTTCAAATTTTCCATTAACTACTAATCTTCGTGTTTTAAAATGTTTCAATGGATTAGTACTGTGCTCGTTTTCATTTAATGTCGTATATCCAGATACACGTTGTATAGTAGCTATTTTTATTTTGGTACAATATACCCTTTTTTGTGTATTTTTGACATTCCTAAAACCAGCAAATTCGTAGGGGCCGAGAAAAAAAAAAAAAAAACTTCATGGTCTAAGTTTGGTTTCCAAACAATAATGATGACAGATGTCTCGAAGTAAGGCGTAGTCGACGGAGCCCCGCTCTGCGGGGCTCCTATTTCTGGGTGGTTTAAAAAAAAATAACCACGACTTCTAACCTAACCTGTCCGAGTCGGGGTGCCCCAAGTCCCGAGCTCGCTTCGCTCGCTCTTGCATCCTAAGTTGTATTGTTGTACATTATGTTGGTGTGGTAAAAACAATGAAAAATGAAACAATGACAGATACAATTGTCACAAAAAATATATTTTATTTCGTAAATACGTCGAGTTTTTGAAACTTTACTATTTATTTTCTCGAAAACTATTCATTTGCTGCCCGTGTCATATTGCAAAAGTGTTTTACATGAAGACATCTATACGCAAAAAAAGTTTAACGCTTCTCACGCTTGGGTTATAATCTACAGTGGAGCCATATTTTTTCTTGAATATGACGTTTCCATTATATTGATAGCAAAAGTATCAATTAATGTAAGGGACAAACCACGGTTTTTCAGGAGAGCCAAAAAACGATTTTAGTTTTTAAAATCTGTCTATAACTTTTTACTGTCTGCTCCCAATTTTAATTGTGTCTAGAGCAAAGTTTCTTAGAATTTCCTCTTCTTTCATGCTATAAATGAAAGATTTAGGAATGCCCAGTGGGTTAAAATATAGCATGTCCATTTTAACATTAAAAAAAGATGTTTAGTTGTGCCTTACATTGCTAATATTTTATGTGTAAACTGTCGAGCATAGTGTAAGCAGCAAGAGAAATAGAAAATTATACGTAATTCTATTGTAAAGGACTTATACAGTGTTGCTTGCAATTTGATGTCACTATAGTTTTTTAAGTTCTAGTGCAGAAAATTTGAAAGTTAGGTTAAATTCAAAAAGGGGGGGCTCCGCAACTTTTCCTTCATAGGGGGTTCTACACCCCCCCCCCCCCCTTAAATCAACGGCAGGTAAAGTAAAGTCGTACTCTTTATTTTTCTGAGAAGAAAAAATGTTAATGATTGTTACATATTTATTTTTGTCATAAATCGTTTTACGCAGTCCAAAAATTAAGGGTTTTTCTTAACGATAGAGAAATTTTAATAATACCAATCGATAGAGCAGGAAATTCTGAATCCAATGATATAATACAATAACTCATTTTCGCCAAAATGTCCCTTACGTTAATTGATAGTTCTGCTATTGATATCTCAAAAGAAAAAAAAAATTGTAATTATTTCCTTAACTATTAGTTTATACTTGTGTTATTTGTGGAAGAAAATAAATTTTTTATTTATTTAATGTTGATACAAAAAATCTGACTTCATATCTAAAATCAACACCCTGAAAATGTATAATATTAGTCTAATATTTCATACAACAAAAAATCTTTTCCCTTGTGTAATCTTTTCTGAAATATCTATTGTAAAGGAAAAACATGCCAAGTCATCACAAAAGCAATACAGTTTTGCCTCCAATTTGAAATATTGTGTGTATAGAGATACACTCAAAACCGTTTATTACTTCGAAGGTACCATCTGATGACGGTTGTTATAGCCGATACCCAAAAACTATGTTTAAGTAAACAGAAATGCTGAGACCTAAAAATTTCGTCATAGTAACCGGTATGTTGTTTTAAGCGATGTCATTATAAACGGTTTTGACAGTATTTCTAATTTTGTCAAAGATTCATTCATTTATTAACGTTACACCTCCGTGTTGGGGTCACAGAAATTCATGTGTACTTTTTTTTTAACTTTAATTGGTCCATTAGATTCGGAGCAAATTGACTGTGACAAACAGACACACCGAGTGATCCTTTATGGGTATACAATTTCAAGCTAATTCATAAGAAGTCGTGTGCAAGAAATTATAAAAGTGCGTTTAACCGTTTCAGAGATCCAGCAAATACTTAAACGTTACCCCAGCAGGATCTTGAATATTTTCGCATAAAAGATACAAACACAAAAAGAGTCGCTACATTTACCTCCTCTAACCAACTAAAATTTCTGGCCACGGTAAAGTTACCGCAGCCAGAACTGTTTTTGTCAAATAACAAAAAAACTATTAGCACTACAAATTTAAAAATCTATGCTACAATTACAGAAGCTGATGTACTAATTATATTTACACTCAAATTACGGTATTCGACATTTTCTGGCTGGTGTAAAATGCACACCGTCTTATTGAGTTCAGAACCCTAAAAATTGACGCAATAGCTTCAATCAATTCTCCACAGAGATGCAGATGACGCGGTCCGCGCCCGCGACGGCTACGATTACGACGGCTACCGTCTCCGCGTGGAGTTCCCGCGCGGCGGCGGCGGGGGTGGAGGCCGAGGCGGTCGCGGAGGCCCAGAGCGCTTCGGGGCTCGCACCGCCACCCGAGGCCCGCCCGCCCGCCGATCCGAGTACCGCGTCCTGGTCACTGGGCTGCCACCTTCAGGATCCTGGCAGGACCTGAAGGATCACATGCGGGAGGCCGGGGATGTCTGCTTCGCGGACACCTTCAAGGATGGCACGGGCGTGGTGGAGTTCTTGCGTCATGAGGACATGAAGTATGCTGTCAAAAAGCTTGATGATTCAAGATTTAGGAGTCATGAGGTGAGTTTGTGGTAATGTAGCTTTGGGTCATGATGTTGGAACATTTTGCATTAGCACTATCAAAACCCTCAATGTGAAATCTTCAGGGCAGTAAATTACATAGCTTATTAAACTGAACAATCTCAAAATTATATGTCTTATAATTTTAAGATTGTTCAGAGTCGACTGCTTTTTAAGGGGGGTCAAGGGTTATCAGGAACTTTTTGATGTCTTCAAGTAGTCAATCAAAAATCCCTTATTACTATGCTTCTAGAAATGTCTCTGGTTGTAAATTTGAGCTTTATTATGTTAAACTGCTGTTTGACAGTCTTTTATTCACCCCTGAATACTATCACATAAAATTTTAACTTTTATACCCCATTCGTGACCAAAGCCGCGCTAGTTTCGATAATATTGTCAAAACCTTTCAAAACCCATTACTCTAAATTCTGAAGTTTGTAGATAGTTAATGATACCACTTTGTGAACATAGGTATAAATTGTAGTAGACAGACGTGCAATTATATTGATCTACATTGTACCTCCATGCTAGGGAGGCGTCAAGGTGATATACCTGTGCTCCGTATTGATTTTATTATCTATGGTGTCAAGTTACAATGTAGTTGTGTTGTGTAGGGGAGGAGGCTATGGTAGCTATGTTGAGGCATTGAAGGGGTCAATGCAAGTTCATTATGAGTGTTGAATATGATACAAATGATGATTAATGTATGTATTTGAATTTATGACAGTAATGGTTTTGAGAAATTGAGACTAAAATACGCTTGATTAAGGCTAGTTTTTACTCATAATAATTTTTTGTATATTTCTGTTAGGTATTATAACGAGCGAGCCGCAACATATTCTCGTTTCTACAGTAATATGTATCACTATAGTTGATCCCCTATTACATAGGTCTTAAACATAACTGGGGAAATTTGGGTGTTCTATAGGTAGACCTCTGCAAACTCTAAGGCGAATGTTATTTATGTAGTTGATTAGTGTTGCCCAAATGCAAGAACAAGACGAGACTTAGCCAGTCTTGGTCTTGGTCTTGCGCCAATACACCTGGTCTTGGTCTTGGTCTTGGTCTTGCGCTCCCAGTCTTGGTCTTGGTCTTGGTCTTGCAGCAAGAGTCTTGCAAGTCTTGCAATTACCTATTAGTCTATTACTATTTATTAAAGTTTACTTTAAATCTTAGAAAAACGTATTAGAATTGGAACATTGTGAGCTTGAATTAACATAGCCATAGTAAAGATCAAGCAGATTAATAAATAACTGAAGATTTGATAAGAAATTCGAAAAATCAACTGACCTATATGTCGTTTTCCATGGAAGTAACTATTTCTTAATAAACATTTATGATTTATAAGCTTACATTTGCTAAAACATGTAAAAAAACAAATTAATTACAATAACTTGACTGTATTTTAAAGAACAATACTTATCTGTCTAGAAAGAGATTGAACAGTAATTGATCAGTATAATGTATTCATTTTCATTCTAAGCACTCTGAAACTTATTTATTCTTTGGAACACCTGTAGGTACTCTTAAAAAAATTCGAAATTATTTTGCATGAGTATACCTACGCCCTATGGCGGCAATCAAATAGTGTCACAAATGTTATGATTTCGGCGTGGCGGCAACGATTGTTTTAGATTTCAAAAGAAGCCGCCGGCGCGTGTATCATAACCATGTACTTCCGAAAAGCGGCAAATTTCTTTGAGAAGTAAGTACAAAACCTTTGATGCCGCATTATCAAAGTGCCGATGGTTAAAACATAACTATGCATGCACTCAGTTTGATTTTAATAGATATTTTTTTATTCGCTATGTTTATGGTATTAGTCGTAATGCGCATAGGTCCAGTTTTTCATATTCTTTGATACAGTTTTTTGCGTCTCATAGAATTCCTAAGCGTACCTACCTATACACCGAACTGTTACACCTAACTACTCAGTGAAATAGCGCTAAGTCCTAGCTGCAAGACGCAAGAGTCTTGCAGGCTATGTCTTGTTCTTGCTCAAGTCTTGCACGGTCAGTCTTGGTCTTGGTCTTGCTAAAAATACGCGGTCTTGTTCTTGGTCTTGGTCTTGCAAAAACGCAAGAACAAGACCAAGACTGCAAGACCAAGACTGAATTTGGGCAACACTATAGTTGATTGATGGTTGATGTGACGTTATGTGTTTGTGCAGGGCGAGGTGTCGTACATCCGCGTGAAGGAGGACTACGGCGGCGGCGGCGGCGGCGGCGGTGGTGGCGGCGCCGACCGGTACAGCGGAGACCGCGACAGGTCAGTCACACTGCTGCTTATAAGAGAAATTCAAGAACATTTACAAGACATAAAGATGTTGTTGTATCTTTTTTGTAGTTTGCTTCAATATCTTAGCAAAACGTGTGATGAAACTAAAAAAACATCCCTTCGTTTGTTTTGTTTCTTCTTCTTTTTAAATAGTGTCGAAACAACACCATTATGGGAATCTAACTACCTGAGGTCATTAACTAGTTCATACAACTGACGAGTTTTGAACTCTTGATCAGCAAGTCGCTCAAAATCGTCATTTTATTGAATAAATAACCATGAGGAAACATTAAAATTGATTGGTTGTAAGTGAACTTCATACAATAGACTTAATAAGTATATTATATTTGATATTATTTAGTTATTTTTGAGAATTTCATAAACTTTTCAAATCATTTTGAGAACGTTTTTGAAAAGTTTATGAAATTCGGTCATCTGAAGGCTCTGTTCAAAACTAAAAAAAAAAGATCTACTTAAGTGTTGTTTATACACAAGTGACAAATATAAAGTAACAACCTTAATTAATTGAAGCTTGTAACATTTTTTGTCATAAAATCAGTCTTGATATTTCCTATTTTGGTGAGCCAACTGTAGTTACCAGAAATTATGAATAATTTCTTTAAACTAGATACCGATATCAAGCACCTCTGAAGTTTCGCGATCTAATCATAAAAGACATGAATAATTAATTAATTGTGTCGGCCAGGTCCCGCTCGTACTCGCCGCGGCGGCGCGGCTCGCCCACGTACTCGCCGGTGCGGCGCAGCTACTCGCGCTCGCGCAGCCGCTCGCGCTCGCACAACTACTGAGCAGCGCCCACAGGTCGGTACACTATATCTAGTGTCACAGCCCCACGCAACAAGGACACAAGCAAATCGCTAACTGTACCCACTCACTCTTATAGCATTTCTTCGTGTGATACTCCCTGGCCGCGCCACAGTAGAAAATTAATAAAACATGTTTCTAGATAAATTGTACCATTAATGTACTATACAGTACGTGTAATGAAAAAAATTGTACCTCAACAAATACTGAAATATAATGAAGTTTTGGTGGCGCGGCTGCGGAGTATACTCCTCCCTCGTCGTGCCACCACGGTTTCTGTAAACTATTCGGCGCACCCGGACATAGTAAACACCAAAAAAATGTGCGAAAATTGTTCTCTTTCGTCCCCCTAAAGAAATTCAATAATCTTATTATTTTAGAAATTGGTTGGTGTAATTAATTAAAGTAATTAAATTTTCGAATCTCTTTATAGCATACGGAAAATAACAATTTCCGTACAATTCTTTAGTGTATACATGTCCGGGTACGCTTAATAACTCTTGGTGGCGCGGCCAGGAGTATGCTCCCTAGCCGCGCCACCAACACGAAACTGTCATTTCTAAAATAATAAGTTTATTTAATTTCTTTATGGGGCACGAAAGAGAACAATTTTCCCACGTTTTTTTGGTGTTTGCTGTGTCCGGGTGCCCGAATAGTTTACAGAAACTGTTATATTTCAGTATTCGTTGAGGTACAATTTTTTTTCATTACACGTACCGTATAGTACATTAACACATTCAGTGCCCAGCACCCGACTCCCGGGTCCAACAGTAATTCGTTGTTTGTTCGTTGGCGTATTTTGATTTGCACCCGGTAGGCGGGTGCTGGGCATGGTCACATGTCAACAATAGCTATCTATATGTACGACTCGGGAGCCGGGTTGTGGGCACACGAACGAATTATTGTTGGACCCGGGAGTCGGGTGCTGGGCACTGAATGTGTTAATGGTACAATTTATCTAGGAACATGTTTTATTAATTTTCCACTGTGACGGGGCCAGGGAGTACCACAACATTTGTTCAACTGTTACTTAAGTTTTTATGTAGGATTTCTTGTAGTCTGAGCTAGATGTATCATGGAACTCTATGGGATGCAGAGCATAATACATAGCTATAATTACAGCTTTTGAAACATAGCTTCTATGAGAAACATGAATAAAAGACATTAGCTTTAATCAAATCTATGCCCATAAAAATAGCAGGCAACACACATGCAAACAATACTCTTAATTGAAACATTCAATGGTCAGTTGTTCTCGAATTATTCTTAATGAAATGGTAGTCAAACCCAGTTATTTGTGAAAAAGATTAGTGTGAAAATATTTGAAATTTAAATTTAGATTTTTAATGTTAAAAAAATACTTGACACTGACTTATTTTAAAGGTATCTTTGGTATCATATTGTTTTATCACTGCTCATTTGACAACAATGTCAATAAAGTACATAATTATTAATTTAACATTGGTAGGGCCCTAGCTTAGGTAAATATTTCAAAAATTCTCTAAATTCAATATATTTGTAATGAACAGAATGACTAAAATCCGTATTATCTATATTTTTACTGTCATGGAAATATTTTTACATAAGCGACAGCTATATTTACAGTAAAGGAAGGATACACTGGATATAGCAGTTGACAGCTTATTGAAAATTACACTGGACTACTCAGGACTTTTCGAAATATTTGAAAATATCTCTGGACTTATAAGGATATGGATTTCATATGGATTTATCAGGTTTGCGGGAATACCGACATACTTTGGCAATGATATCCTTGAGATAGCTTTTACGAATAATTATAATTTTTCGTTTGTTTGTTTTGCCTTGCATAATGCGTTTGATTTTTGTGCTTAAAAACGAATTAAAAAATGCGTACTCAATATTTAGTTTTGTAAACTGAAATATCTATTATATTATGATGATTATTAAGGCAGATTAATATATTGTTTTATAGTTGAATTATTATCAATTTATAATCGTATGAGTACGAATACAAAAACATGTACTAGATTCATACTTAATTTAAAACTTGTAATACTCAAATCTTCCTCAAAGTCAGTCCGGATTCGGTAAGATCACTATCTTTGGATTTGGTAAGGAAACTTGCGTAAACTCGCTGCCCCTATGACTAGCGAACACAGAGTAGTAAGCACATGGAGTACTCACTCGAAACCACTTGCAGAATGTTGCGATTCAAATATGTGAGTTTCTGCAGTATGATTTGTCTCCATGTGGTTAGTGCCTTGTGCCAGCAGCTGATAGTATGACAACTGAAGGTCTATATTTCGACAGCTGACGGAGCGGCGGACGGCGACGCGGCGGGGGAGCCACACTGCTAGACTTAAGAGAGCATATTAATGTATTAGTTCGTCAAGCTGGACGACACTGTTACCGACCACGTCCATGTACTACAGGCTCTGTCGCACTCGCAACACTAGAACACGAGTTATATATAAACATATCTTCATTGGGGCAGTTTCCAGTAGTACATAGATGTGGTCGCATTTTAGTGTTTAGAGTCGGTTATTCAGTAACATTCGGGTTAACGGTAGATGTTTGTTGCGATGTGGACGCGCTCTCGTGTCGTCCCGCGCGCGACGCAGCTCTCCTCGACTCGTATCATAACATGGCAAAGCTACTGCCACCAGTCGACAACGAGCTGCGCCGCGCGCGCCTCTACGTTATAACTTGACACGATGACTGTTTATAATTAAAAGCATTTTCTTTTGTTTCATCCACTGTGGATTGGGCTCGTTGGATGTGCTTGGCTGGAGGTGTGAGTCAGGATGCCGTAGAGGCCTCGCGTGTAGGATCGGATCGGATCGGACCGCACCGGCGGATCTCTGGCGGACATTTGAATATTTGTCGCGTGGATGTAATGTTCCCTTTCGGATGTTGGATTTCGTATCGGATCGTTGACGATGAGCGGCCCGGCGGGTCACTACGCACCTTCCGCGCTGGATCAGGATCAGGACCTTTGGGTATGAATATTCAAATTAATTGCAAAATAACTTATGTTGAGTGCACGCTCGGTACAGAGTATTAATGTTTGTTTGGATATCCTTAACTCACACTTTATTTGCTTCTCGATGTCTGCCGTTTGTTTCCTAGACGTAGGATGTCGGTTCAGTAACGATGTGAGAGAAACTTTCTATTAGCTTTGCTCATTAGTGTGTTAGACCTAACAATTCAGTGTCATATATAAATAATTAGCATGCTTTATGAGCTTTTCATACAACCTACCTGCGTAACGGCGAGACGAGGCGTGTTTGGAAGGGTGACCGAGAATGGATGGTTTTAAAGTTGACATATTATGTAAGTGAGACAGATTGTAATTATGGAACGTGATGTTAGGAACACAAAGTTAAATCACAAATGTATTGTCATGTGTGCGTCGCCGACGCTCGATATCATAGATGTATTGTGTGGACATTGTAATTTAGGTACTGGATCTGCATTCCAAAGACCAACACAGTTTGATGGACTTAATAAATTCCTTACAAAAGAATCTGTATGTTTTCTTTTTCTATTTACCTAAAACCTATCCTAACGCCCTGGCCACGGGAACCGGCGTCGCGATCGGCGGTGTGGCGGGCGGGGCGGCAGTCTGTACGCCGCGGGCAGTCGCGTTTGCCGCCGCGACCAGTATAGACCGAGAGCGAAATGTCTTTATCAACGTTATCTCGATATTGCTTGGAGAGTAGTAGTTTTTTGGTTCAAGACATGAGTATTTGGAAGAGATTGTGGAGTACATGCTTTGAGTAAGAATCGGGGTATAGACGGAGAATCCCACAAGAAGTACGAGAAATACAGACTTCCAAATAACTGGCCTAACTAGTATTTCCGCAATAATAGTTTCAGTATTCATTATTTCTCGGCAAACACACCTAAACTAGTTTGGTTTCTGCACTTTTCGTTGCGTCTACCACCCTACACCGTGGCATGCGCATGCGCCGTACCTACTGATACAGGTTTCTGACGCCCGACGCTCGTGCGCTTCGTTCGGCAAACGCCGGTCATCCCGCCGCTCTTCGCCGCTACGCGTGGCATCATTGGTACATTTCTATAAAAGAGTTGCCACGGAGTAGATCCCTTTTGTGGTATCGTGTGCCTGGTTGGAATAATGACCTAAAAATATTATTTATTTTTTTGAGTACAAGGTATTTTTCACACTGAGAATAAAGTTAGTTAATTAATAGTTAAACATTACGTCGACATACGTTTGATTGGTATGAAAAAAAAAGTTGCCAGGTATCAAAGAATTAATACGTTGAGTTTTGAATTCTGTATTTATTTACGTGCTTTTTCTGCTACTACCGAGTTGAGCTAACAAGTTCCTCGAGTGCATTTTGTTTTGTGAGATATTTGACTCTTATTAGTGCTGTTCTTTGTGAGATACTTGAAATGTCAATGTCAATTTCGAATATACCTAGATTTTTACTAAAGAAAAACGATATCACTTGAACCGGGTGAATAAATGAAAAATGGCTTATGATTATGAAAATACAGTGTTTTTACTATAATGTAAAATAAAAATCTTCAGGGCACAACAATTTTCCACTGGGACCGAGCTTCCCTTACAAAACGGGCAATCTCCTTGTTTTAGTCGCTTCGTGCTTCGCCGTTCACACCGCGCGAATATTCGCTGCAGCGAATGTCACGTGGCCATGCGGTAACAGCGTGTGACTGACACTGGCATGGCCACTATCAGGGATTAACACAAAATTTTTCGCTAATTTGTCGATCACTGGTTCAAAAGTTATAAGGGTTTATAGATGGCCGATCTGGAGAGCATCTCTCCAGCTTGGCCTAATTTGAATCTCAAAAGCTAGGGCACGCTCACGAAGATCTGTTTTCTCCCAAATTTTGTCGCTAATTAGTCTGAATCAGTAGCCAAATATCAGAATATGTCGGTCACTGGTTCAAAAGTTAATGGCCGACCTGGTGAGAATCTCCCCAGCTTGGCCACGTTTATATCACAAAAACTAGGGCACCTAGCGAAGATATGTTTTCTCCCAAATTTTGTCGGTAATTAGTCACTTTTTCGCCAAGTCACAGATTTAGTCGGGTCTTAGTTTAGAAATATTTTGATTTAACCTTTTGTACGCCATTGTCACATATACGTGACAAGCAAGCGCGTGCCCTGTACGCCAACGACAAATATGTGACAAAAAATGCGGTGCACTTTATCACGAAATAAACAATTAAGTAAATACTTTTGTGTGTTTTTATTTGTATACCTTAAATATTTAAGCTCTTGTCCATATTTAATTGCTTGAAACGAATTAAATTATACCATGGATATAGAGAAATTTGATGACAAAAAAAGAGAAATTAAACGTTTAAAAAGTGTGGCTTGGCGTGGAGGGCACGCGCGTGCGTTTATGCTCTGGCGTTCAAAAGGTTAAAAGTGTCCGTGGAGTTTCTTGCCCATTCTTCTCCATAGAGATTTACGCTTTGGAATGGGCAACTAACTTCATCTTTCTCGACTAATTGACAGACTCTTTGACAATGAGGGAGGTCGGGCAAAGCTAATTGTAGATGGCGTGGTCATAGCTAGGTCCCCACGGCCTACAATAAATTTGACATTTCGTCCATTCGTGAGTTTGCTTTTATTTCGTTATTTTAGGTGATTTTAAATCAAGTATTTGATATGGAAAGTATCAGATTTTAAAACCATACCTATATCTTCAGTCACTTTCTTCAAAATGTTTCTACTCTGTTTAACTTATAAATATAAAACATTTCTACGAACAGCTTTAAGTCTCCATCTTTTAATTTGAAGGTCTCTCGGGAAATGGTGGACTCCAATTTCGGAGTATTTAGTAAGACAACAACGCACCATTTTCGCAAAAATAAAATAAAAGCGTCTCACGCCTTGTATTATTGGCTTGTGTTGGGAACTAGCTACGACAGCGCCATTTTGACAGTTGCCTTCCCCATTCAAAAGTGCCTGTAATTGGTTTATTTGAAATAAATGCTTTGATTTTGAGATGTGCTACTCTCAAACTACTATGCTTCAAATAACGGTCAAGTGTTTAATATTTCTATTAATATGTGTAATATACTTCTAGGTAGTTTTATCGGTCTAAAGTCCTTAGAAATGTCAGAGATAAATTCTCAATTAAATACATGTTTTTATGTTTTAAATTACTAAGTTACGAGTGGCCTAAACTTCTCTGAAAGCATTAAACCTTGCTTTCGGTCCATTTGGTGTAAAGACGTACAGTCGCATGCAACTGTTTTACCAAATTATAACGTTAGGCTCTAATTTACGTTAGAATAATAAAACTTCTGTTGCCGAAATAAGAATATGTGATTTACCTAATACCTAGTTAACATTATCGTACCTTCAGTAAAATACTTACGTTGAAAACGTATTATAAGTACCTATTGCTTGAAATATACTACAATACGTTACAAAAAAATACATAAGTACCTAATAATCTTAAATAAAAGATGTAAGTACATACCTATATAATTAGAAACCAAATATGAGCATATGGCTCAAATTAAGGTTAGAATAATAAAACTTCTGTTGTAGAAATATAAAATGATTTATTACTTTAAAATTATTCTACTTACAGTAAAATGTTAAAAATACCTACTTAAAAAGATGTAAGTAGGTTATAGATAACTATTAGGTATATAATATATCTCAATAAAAATTAGAATGGGCGTTTCATTGGACGACCCTGCTAAGTGGCTCGTCTATACACGCGCATCTATCTCTTTCTTAGGTATGTACCGTAAATGAAACGGAGCGCAGCGATCTATCTGCCAGCGACTAAGTGCACATTTTGTTCGATAAATAAATATCTATTGTAGATCTGTTTATAGGTAATGAATACAACTTTCGCCGACATTCAACGCATTCTGAATGTAATCATACCGATAAGTACGTCTAGTCTTACCATAAATACTGAAACAAAGAAAAAAAAATCTATTGCAAATAACATTTATTTTACTTTTACAGTGTGTTTAACCCTTAATAAGGCAAGGGGATATAATTTCCCACCAAGGCTTCTTTTGAAAAATATTTAATTTTACATGACTTTTAACCTTTAAATGAACGCAACTATACTTAGCAGCTTCTCGGTTAATTTAAAATTTCTAAACTGGCAATACATTTGGTAATAATGTCATCTTGTGGATGTTATGTCAATGTCAAAATGACATGACGTGAAAGTAGTGACCTACGACGGTTGTTTTTCGGAGTTCTTGAAGAAAAATATTCAAATTGTTCAACAAAGATTTCTGTAAGTAGAATATGTTTTATATTTCGTATAAATAGATTATTCCAGCAGTGTTTCGTATGGTTTTCATATGGATTCAAGCAATTTTTACCTGTAAAAAGTTCAAATTACAAAGTGGGAAATAATTTCCCTTTGCCCGATTACGCCTGCACTTAGACACATAACTATCTATATAAAAAATACATTTGTCAGTCCCAACTCCTAATCAAATTTTCTGTTTATGCCTGTTTTTGTGAATGACATGTTCATAATTTGTATATTTACCTACAGGTTTTATAGACCATGAATAGGAAAAATAAGAGAATACACAGCAAGGCGGAGTTGGAAACCATCGTGGACAACCTGTCTGATTTATCTGACATAGACTCTGACGATGATGCCTATTATCAGACAGCCGCTGTTACTAGCCCAGCAGATAACCTAAATGTGACTGAAGATTCCATTATCGAAAGTCGTCTCGAGGAAATTTTAGGTGCTTCTCATATTTTAGAAGAAAATATTGAATGTACAGAATTATATTCGGAAAGTTCGCTGAGAGATGTTTTGGAAGGAAACAGCACGATTACTAGAGTAAGCGAGAGATCGGAACAACTAAATGAGGTTTCACCAACGCAGATGATAGAACATACAACACAAGAAGAATGGAGAGAAATAGTGAATCTCAATGATAGAGAAATCGAAATACAGCAATGTTTGGATGAGATATTCCATGAAACCAGTTACGATTATCCCATTCACACAGATGACACGAGTGCGGGACCTTCTAACCACAATGTAACTGAAACAGTAAATCAAGTATCGGAACATCATTCAAGGCAAAGAAGAGCTTGTAATGTATCCAGGCCAAGACAACCGCGAGAATGGAAAATAGAAAAAGAAATACATAATATTCCAGAATTCATTAATCCAATTCAACCACAATCTGCATATAATCTGAAAACTCGCCCCATTGATGTTTTTAATAGATTTTTTCCAGAATATTTGATTCAAATCCTAGTGGAACAAACCAATAGATATGCAAGTCAGCAAAACAGTAACCACTATACACCAGTATCAGCAGAAGAAATTAAGGCGTACCTTGGGATATTAATTATGATGGGCCTAAACCCATTGCCCGATATGGAACTCTACTGGTCAAATGATCCTTTTTATAATAATCCCGAAATATCAAAAATTATGACAGTTAAAAGATTTAAAAAAATCACTGAAAATTTGCACATCAATGACAATGAGAATGAACCGAGGAGGGACTCACCAGAATATGACAAATTGTACAAATTAAGACCAATGATTACGGAACTAAATAGAGTGTTCCAGCAGGAGACAGTTAATTCTAGTACACAGTCAATAGATGAGTGTATGGTAAAATTTAAAGGGCGATCATCCTTAAGACAATACATGCCCAAAAAACCCATTAAACGTGGGTTTAAGGTCTGGGCGCGTTGTGACTCAAAAACAGGCTACCTCTATCAATTTGAGGTTTATACGGGGAAAGGAGACAATATGGAAGACGAAGGACTAGGATACAATGTTGTTTCAAAACTTTCTACTGATCTTCCTGAAAACACACTCCTTGCATTTGATAATTTCTTTACAAGTTGCAATTTGCTGGATGATTTGTATGAAAGAAAAATCTTTTGTGTAGGTACGGTAAGAACAAATAGAAAAGATTTGCCAGATATACTAAAGAAATCTCAGCCTAAACATCTAAAACTGGAAAAGAATCAATTTGCAGCTATAACTGCAAAACCTATTACAGCCATTAAGTGGCTTGATACCCGAGATGTTACTGTTCTCACGACAGCTCACCATCCAACTGACGCAATATTGGTTAAACGAACTCAAAAAGATGGGACAAGGAAAGAAGTCCTCTGCCCCAAAGCTATTGCAAGCTACACGCTCGTCATGGGAGGCGTAGATCACTTCGATCACTTTCGATCGTCATATCCCATCAATCGTAAGTGTCGAAAATTTTGGATGAGACTTTTCTTTTTTATGTTTGATGCGTCAATAATTAACAGTTACATTACCTACAACACTGTCCACGTTGTAAATACGCATTCACACCGACAATTTAGATTACGATTGGCTCGTGAGATGATTTCACACTATTCAAGCAAAAAAAATCGGCAAGTTGTTTTCAAGAACAAAAAAGGCTCAAACTTCGGCGTGCCTGATGAGATCCGCCTCCTCAACGTTGGAATTCATCTCCCTGAGGAAGGCAATAGCTATAAAAGGTGTCGTTTCTGCAGCACCAAGAAGGAGGAAAAGAGAACTAAAATAATGTGTTCAACTTGTCAAGTAGCACTATGTGCAAAAAACTGTTTTAAATCCTTTCATGAGGCTTCACCTCAGGATTAATTAAAATTTAATATTACTAATAAAGATATGATTCCATATTCGTCATTTTTTCATTTATCAAAATATAAAAATATTAATTAATTCTAAAAAATAAATTATAACAACCGAAGCCAGGAAGAAACACTTGTATTAGAATAACAACGAAAGTACGGTAAATGTATCTAACCTTACCGGGCAAGGGGTATTATTTTCCCACTTGACCCAATGTGTACAGACAGAATCGGGCAAGGGGAATTAATTTCCCACCGAAAAAAAGGGGGTTTCCATGTCCCCCCCCCCTTATTTTTTTTTTTTTTTGAAATCAGTGGTATCAATATACTCTAAATTCACCTTCAATTTTGTAGTTACTTTCACACAGGCTTGCGCCTTATTAAGGGTTAATACATAAATATAGGGTGACTGGTAATTAGTGACCGATACTTAAACACATGATTGTACTCATGATAACAAACAACTTTGAAACAAACCTGAAATCGTGAAAAAAAAATCAGCTGGTCCCTACATTTTGACGAGTTATGCGAACATAAATGTAAGGAAGAGCTGATTTTTTTTCGCGATTTCAGGATTGGTGCCATAGTAAAAGTTGTTTGTTATCATGAGTACAATCATGTGTTTAAGTATCGGTCACTAATTACCAGTCACGCTATATAAAACAATTTAAAATATAAAAAGCTTATTCGAAGTGGTCTCCATTGGCTGCAATACAGTCCTTTATAACGTTGAGGCCAGTTATCAATAGAAGCACGCACTCTTTTCCATGGGAAAATTCTTCCCTGCCAATCGTACGGATTGTTTTAGGGACTCCAAATTATCATGGCGTTTAGAGCAGGCCGTACTCTCTAAAACTGACCCTAAATCATCATAATCCAGCGGATTAAGATCGGGACTAGACGACGGCCAGTCTTCAGCTCTGATGAAGTCCACCCGGCGCCAAGTCTTGCTGAGGACCATTCTTGGTTATTGAACATGGTGTTGTTAAGGGGCTTCACTACCTTCTCAAGAATGGTATCTTGATACACTTGTGCCGATGTTTTGATACCTTTTTCACAAAAGTATGGCTCAGTCACTCCTTCATAGCTAATACCCCACCAAACCATCACTGAAGTCGGATAGTGCCCACGTTGCACTCTGTCGACTAATTGGGAAGCTTCCTTAGAGCTTTGAGCATAAATACGATCATTTTGTTTGTTAAAATGTTGATCAATTGTAAAAAATTTCTCATCCGTAAACAAAATTTTTCTGTGACCTCCCTTTGCGTACCGCTTCAGTAGTTGTTTCGATTTTACCTATTCTTTTTTAAATTATCAGTTAAGAAATGACCAGTACGTCTCTTATAGGCTGCAAGTCCTAAGTCGTCTTTTAAAATACACGACATGGTTCTAGGTGCTATCTTCATCTCCCGAGATAAAATCTTTTGCTTTCGGACGGCTTTCTTCGAATTCTTTCCCTTACTGCTTTGACCACCTTTTTCGTACGAACACTACATGGACAGCCAGATCTTTTTCTGTCACAAACAGAGGAGATCTCATTGTACCTATTAATAGCCCCGTACACAAACATTTTACTAATACCAAGCGTATGGTGAGTTTTAAAAATTGCATTTGGCTCCATACCTACTTTGTGTAATGCAATCACAGCGATTCGGTTCTCTTTATCACCCATTCTATTTTAATATCGCAAAATATTGTACAATGTATTGGCGCCAAAATGAGAACTCAATGAACAATCATATATAAATGACAGATTCCAAATTCAGATGTAATATTTTGTTTATTTTTAATTGTAACAGTATTTATGGCCAGACTAAGTATTTCGAAACAAACATTCCACCATAAATGATACTGTTTAAAGTATTTTGCGCTTGTATCAATGTATGGAGAAATTGAATTCTTTAATATTTTAAATTACACACCGACTAAATCTGTGACTTGGCGAAAAATTGCGACTAATTAGCGACAAAATTTGGGAGAAAACAGATCTTCGCTAGGTGCCCTAGTTTTTGAGATTATAAATGTGGCCAAGTTGGGGAGATTCTCCCCAGGTCGGCCACCTAGAAACGCTTATAACTTTTGAACCAGTGACCGACAAATTCTGATATTTGGCGACAAATTTCGACTAATTAGCGACTACTTTTTGTTTTATCAAAATTAAAATCCCTGATGGTGGCCATGCCAGTGTCACTCACAGGTAACAGCACCAACTGGCGTTGAGCAACCCTTCGAGCATGGCGGGAACACACATTTCATGAGATAAACACTTGATAGCTCCACGCATATCTTATGCGCTCACTAGACTTTCCATATTAGCATCCCATTTTTTTATCTAAGTACTCTGTTAATCTATACAGATAAAAAAAGTGAAGTGTCTGTTTGTAATGTCAAAATAACAGCAAGTGCGTGAAAGTAATTACGGCACTTATAACTAAAAAAACTATTTTTAAAATTTTTGTCGGTCTGTTTGTTTGTTGCGGCTAATCTCCGAAACGGCTGGACCGATTTTGACGGGACTTTCACTGGCAGATAGCTGATGTTATATGGAGTAAGTTGGGCTACTTTTATTTTAGAAAAAGAATAGGCATCCGCTCAAAAAAAATATTGGCTATTTAACATCACGCTACGACCCTTAGGAGCCGAGCAAAAAAAAAAAGCCAGAAACGCTAAGCGAAAACGAAATAAAAACGCGGCGGGACAGGGGACGAAGTTTAATGTGGCTGTTATTTATATTGTGTATCTTACGACTTCCACGCGAACGAACTCGCGGGGCACAGCCAGTCATTTATACAATCATCTTTAGCGGCTTCTCATGCAGAATCTTGATAAGTTTCTAAAAAGGGGAAAGGAACCTAGAAGAAAAGGTCATACGTAGCTAAAAAAGATGCTTAAAGCTTAAAAAAAACAAAGCAATTTAAATTAGAATCCCTATATTTATGTACACAAAGCCTAGTAATAAATTACAAAGAATAATTTTATTTCGAGTCTTTCACACAACACACTATTAAATCTTGAACCCTGAATGTATGGCGCACGCGCCGAACGTGAGGTTTTCGTACGTGACCTGTCTGAAGCCCGCGTCTTCGATCATTGTCTTGAACTTCTCCTGGGGAGAGAGAATGGTAGGTTTATACAATTGAAACATCCCCGTTTCTCCTGATGGTGGGATCAGGGGTCACAGTCATGCTGCCTTTTCTCAAAATTTTAGACAACATCTTTTTACACAGGAGAAAAGACGCGTTTCCTTTTCTAAAGGAAACCTAGCTCGGCTCAACTTGATCGGCGGGACTCAAGTCTACCCAAATCTTCCATGCCTGCCTGATAAACAGAAAAACGATCTTACTCTACCATTGTATGTGAGACCTACAATTTGCATGGACAGTTTAATAATTACAGAATGAGAATAAGGGCTGATTTTTCAATCGTCAGATAACTTTCATCTGGGGAATATGTTTGACGTTTTGATAGCTTTTGTATAGAAAATGTGTCAAACCGCCATATTTATTCCTCAGGTAAAAGTTATCTGACAATTGATAAATCAGCCCTAAATGTTATGTAAAAATATTCGTTTTTTAACTAGATCCAGGCTTGGATGTAGAATGCAGCATCCCGCCCGCAAAAGTATGCACATGCATGATGGAGTTATTATGATGCAATGCAACATGCAACCCAAACTATAATACTACCCGAACATAGGTTTGAGTTGCATCTAAGCCTGGATCTAGTTATTGCGGAATTCAAAATAAATATATATTTATACAAGATGTAACATAAATAACGCACAACCTCTTAAGGGATCATTGTACTCATCATTATGAACACCTTTTACTATGGGACCAAACCTGAAATCGCGAAAAAAAAATCAGCTGTTCCTTACATTTTGACGAGTTATGCGAACATAAATATAGGGACCAGCTGATTTTTTTTGAGTATAATGACCCCCTTAAGAGGTTGTGCGTTAATTAGGTTACATCTTGTATATAATAACATTTCACTGTCATGGATTTCCGCAAAGTAACGCCTGATTCCATAACTTAGCATGAGAAAATATTAGGTAGGTACACACCTGGTTGGGGAACTGCCGGATGCTCTCAACGAGGTACTGGTACGGCTTCCACTGGCCCGCGACCAGCTGGCCTAGTACGGGGATCACTTGGAACGAATATTGGTCGTATACCCTGCAAGATATATAGATACATCATCAGCCTACTCTCGCTGGCGAAATGGGGTGTGGTACTCCCTGGCCGCGCCACAGTGGAGAATTAATAAAACATGAGTTTTGGTGGTGTGGCCGGGGAGTCTTTGGGACTCCGTGGCCACGCCACCACGGTTTCTGTAAACTATTCGGGGCACCCGGACACAGCAAACGCCAAGAAAATGTGCGAAAATTGTTCTCTTTCGTGCCCCCTAAAGAAATTCAAATGAGTTACTGAATTGGCAAGAAGCGGTCACTGGGAACCCCATACGCAGCCATGGTTATTTACGGGTTTATAACAAATAACAACGTGGCTAAGTGAATACAGCCGCACGAGTCGGTCGATCAGGTTAAACTACGCTTGCTGCGGTTGGTCCGTGAATGGGTGACCATCTTTACATACCGAGAACCCTTCGTGTCTCGGAAAGCACGTTAAGCCGTTGGTCCCGGCTGTCATTCGTGGATCTTTGACAGTCGTTACGGGTCGTCAGAAGCCCGAACGTCTGACAACCAGTCTTACAAAGGGTATTACCCAGTAACTGGGTACTTAGTGGAGGTTAGATAGGCAGTCGCTCCATGTAAAATACTGGTATTCAGCTACATTCGGTTAGACTGGAAGCCGACCCCAAGACCACAACATAGTTTGGAATAGGCTAGGCAGATGATGACACTACGGTAAAATCGGTAGTTGGGCGCGTCATTTGACGCTGACTATATACCTACCATTGTAACGTACTGTTGGGCAGGTGGCTAAACTCCAGGCACATGAAGCGTCCGCCAGGTGTCAGCACTCTGTAAGCTTCCTCAAGGACCTGTACAACAAAATCTTCCTTTAGAATAATCATGTGCTCAGTCCAGCCTGGCTAACGCGTAGCGCGACCTGGACATCGACCTGCCTTGAGGGAAGAGGTGGCCTAGTGACACATCGTCGACATCACACAGCACGGAGACGTCTCGACAACCGTTGCTAGACACGAGGTGGCTGGCAACACTTTCCATAAAAACCAAGCGTGTCAGTAGGCGTCTGCGTTTACTTCTATGACACAAATGGCGTATAGAAACTGACGGTTTTAACTGGCGTCTCGTGCTAGAAGTAAGCGCTCAACGCAATTTTGGCGCTACGAATTTTGGTGCATCGGTTCCGTGCTCTGTGGTCAACATCGATTGATAGTCGGTCGTTCATAATCGTTGGTCGGTCGGTCGTCGGTCGTCGGTCGGTCGGCCGTTTAATCATGTTTTGAGGCGATCAATATCGACTAGTCTCAGTTATTACTACAGCGCAGTCTGTGCGCACAAACCCGTACCTGATCGACATGAGTACAGTTCCGGATGCCGAAGGCAATGGTGTAGGCGTCGTAACTGTCGTCAGGCAGGCGCAGCTGCTCCGCGTCGCCGCACACCCAGTCTATCGCCACGCCACAGCCCTCTGGAGTGAAGCCTAGTCTGGAATTAATACATCCCATGCAGATTCCGGCTGCGATAGCTATTGTTGTGTCCGACGAGTATAACACGCCTTGCGTGCGCGGGCGTGTGCTCTGATGCGGCTAATGTAACCCATCTTGACAGTAAAGGTATCTACGTGCACAGTGCGGACATGTTAGAATTCCATTGTGGTAACCGTACTGTATGTTGTGTGATCTCGCCGCGTCTTTCCATTCGGTACAAGGCCAGAAGGCAAGGGTGTGAAACTAATCGGCGTAACGTCTAGCCGAAATACATGAAGGCGCTTTTTTCTGTTACGGCTGATTGACGTTCAGTTGAAGGTAGGGCACTCTGACCAATTGGTTTAGGTAAGGTTAGAACTGTGACCAGCCACGCGCGAGCCGAGCGGGCGGTGCTGCGGTGGCAGCCGGCGAGCGCTACTTCCAAGTTGGTCGCAATTACTTGGCTATTTGCTTCACTTGTAATTAACTAACTAACAATGTAAAAAATCTTGGAAGTCAATTTTAACCTACTTATAATTGTCGTATTGGCATAAAGCTTTGTATGTATATGTAGTGAGCTGATCTGATGACGAAGCCAGAAGGTAGATAGTGAACTCTTCAGTGGCTACTAGTAAACCCCTCGAGTTTGAGCTCATATGATTCAGTTTGACGAGGCCAATAGATTGGGTTTGGTAACGAGGGTCTGATGATGGAGCTAGGAGGTGTATAGTGGAATTCTTCAGCGGCTACTAGTAAACCCCTCGAGTTTGGGCTCATATGATCCGTTTGATGAGTCCAATAGATTGCGCTTGGTGTTGAGAGTCTGATGATGGAGCCAGGAAGTGGATAGTGAAATTATTTAGTGGCTGCTATTAAACCGGTCAAGTCATAATTTCGTTGACTTCAGATTTATTAACTAAATGGACAAACTATGACTAAAAAGTAAAAAATAAAAATACCTATGTAGCTATAAAAAGTGTTTTATAGCTACATACAGCGTTTATAGCGTGTTTTTTAGTGAAAAACCACGCTTTTATCACGTACAAAAAATCATAAAATAATTGACCTTATATTAGTTTCGATATAAATACCTATGCAGCTTGTCACTTCTTTTATATCCAATGATTAATTCAAAATGCGTGGAGCGCTTTGTTTAAATTAATTAAAAGTACACACAACTAAAAAGCGCTCCACGCTTTTTAGTTTAAACTAGGTACATATTTTTATTAGGACTGACTTTTTTTTATTAAAGTATATTTTTAAAACTCTTGTCAGGCGTAAGTGATGTAGTATAGTTTGGGAGCAGGACGCGCGCGTCCACGTTATAACCTTTACTCGAGCAGCACGCAATATTCCTGTATACATTGTAATCACAAATTTAAAAATAGCGTTACAATGTATACGCGAGCAGTTCCCTAAGGCTGCGTGTCGGCCTTGTATAAATGGGAAAGACGTGATCTCGCCTGCTGCCGAGATATCTCTTCCGAACGTCTTCAAAGTTATAAACATTTTGTTTTACCAAACGCCTCCAAAAAAGTTAAAAGTCAAGAAAAAAGTCTGGAATAGGTTTAGGATTAACGAGAGGATTTTGTAAATGTAAGACTCGGTTGAAAATGTTAAATACGTAACATATTTAGTATATAACCGGCACTGCCACTACACGTATCAGCTGTTCTGTGCTACTATTTCTCTTAGTTTGCAGTTTTACTTCTTATTTACCGTTTGACTTTTGGGTTAAAGTATCTGTGCTGACCAATCTTCTGTAATTAATTTGTTGGTTTAATTTGAGAAGAAGTGGCACTACCAAAATCTTTTCTTACAGTGCACTTTTATGAATTGGGATATGGACCTTTCGAAGTAAAGTAAAGCCACTGCAAGAGGTATGATTGGTTACCAACAACATTGTATAGCACTTTGAAAGAGTTAATAAGTTAAAAACATACTTCTGTGCTCTCTGCTTGCCGACATCCAGCATGGCTTGGTTGATGTCGCACACGGTGACGCTGCTGTTGGATGCGTGCGACGGACCCAAGCTCTGTAGGTACTTTATGTATCTGAATGCTATGTCACCTGAAATGTTAATAAAATGCCGAATTAACTAAAATATTAATTAAAAAGTAACAATATATAATATGTATATCCTAAATTGTCCTACTGCTGAGCATAGGCCTCCCTCATTCCCTCCAGGAACTCTTTTCCCGCGCACCCTCAAACCAGCCCTCGCGGTGCGTGTCAGGTTAGGATAAACAAAAAACAAAACAATAATATACTCTAACAGTACCTATTAGTGACAGAATTGTATCTTAGTCAAGCGAGCCTACTTCTATAGGTACAGCAGTCTTGGCTGAATGCTTTGGGAGTACAAAGTTCCTGACTTACAAAGTAATGTTCTATGCAGTGTAAGCCATGTAATGGAGGGCGAGCCTATAGCCATCAGCAATGGCACAAAACCAAGAAAATAAAAACTTGATATTGACACTCACCGGTGCCGCCAGCCATATCCAGCAGTTTGGTCTCCTGCCTGGGTGCCAATCTTTGCATGAAGATGTCTTTCCACACTCTATGGATGCCCATAGACATCACATCGTTCATCAGGTCATATTTCTCTGCTACAGTCTCGAATACTTCGTGAACTGGAAGATTTATAAAACATTTTTATAAAAACTCATTGGGGAAATGAAAACATCACCAGTTATTAAGAAAAGATGAAGTCACCACTACAAAAACTGGTACTAATGACATCCTTCAAAATCATATTATAATCAAACTAGCCTGAGAATCAGCACTTTTCGAACGTCAAAATTACATAAGACAGTTCCTCAAAACGCCCGTGCGTAGCGCAACGAACTCCCCAGCAGCACAGCTGTCTGTTCAGTTAGAGGAACTTGATACTATACAACAGTATGCAAAGTAATTTATATTATGGAACACAAAACATTAAATTAAATTATTTGCCATAAGTCGAATCGAAAACTAAGTATAGTATGTACCTACTCAAACAGAAATTTATTTATTTAAAGTATGTCATTTATTAAGTTGCACTTATACAAATTTAATTTAAAACTAACAAGGAACAGTGGACTCCCTTACATACTTATGCTCACAGAACACCACACATAATAATACCCATAATTTTTCTCCATTCATCCGCAAATACATCACATTCAGGGTTGGCAGTCAGAAGGGCATTTAGCATCTTTAGAGAACGACAGACTGGACATTCGGCTCTGGCTACAGTTTTGGGTGACAGTTGCGCAATCAGATTGTGCCGGCGGCTCTGACGGTGTCCGATGTATTTGTCGAGCACAAATTATCGCCAGAAAAGGCCACGGAGCTCTGGGCAGTCGATACGTCCCCGTAAGGTCTTACAGGCTACCGTCAGCTGATCAAGTCCTCTTCTCACCTCCAACGAGTTAAAAGCCCAACATCCTTAAAAGATAGTTGGTAGGGTACATGTAGGGAAAGAAATGGTATAACCTTTGGAAGAGGCATCTTAGGAAAGTTTTCTGTGGTGTGAAATAAAAACGTAAACAGAACAGAATAACTAAATAAAAGCCTCCAGGCATAACGGGTGGGTTCGCTTGCATATAGCTATATATGTAGAGCTGTAACTCGAAGTCACAAGCTTGGATTGAAGTAAAATAAATAAACAGTTAATTACTAACAATAACAAAGCCATGGTCAGCAAGACGACCAGTCACCACAAGCAGCACCCGTTCACGAGCATAACGCAAAGATCAGCCATTACCCCCCTCGCCATATGTGTGGGAAGGAGTCAACCCGACCCCCGAGTCTGCCACAAGCAGTGATGTCTAATGGAGCATGACGAAGTTGCCGCCGGTTGCTCCGGCAAGGATAATGATTATGATCAAATTGTCGAGGTTGCTAGCTAGCCACATATTGCAATACAAATCATAAAAAAACACATTGTGATGAGTAGATTTATCTCAATAAGAAATGAAAATAAATTGACTAATAAAATAAATAAATGAACTCACAAAACCTGTCAGTAGGCAAGCTAATTCTGGAGACTAAAAATTAAACTTTGTCTTGAGTTTAATTGTAGCACCACTATTCTTATTGTGTAGTTGTTGATTGAATAGTATGCCTTTGAACAAAGGTTGGATTTTATTTAGCTTTAAACACATTAAAAGGCAAATCTATCAATGAAGAGGGTAGCTTGTTATAAAAGGTTACGCCAAGCTCAACAAAAGATGAACCTTATGAAGCCGGTGAAATTGATCATGTAATTAATTTGTTCTTATTTCTGGTGTTTTTGTATTGTGAATGTCACTGTTTTTAGTGTATATTTTCAAATATTTTGCCTAATATTTAAGATGTTGGCGAAGATGAATTGTGATGCCACCGTGAGAATACCAATATCTTTAAAAAAATCTCTGAGAGAAACTGGCACCTTGCTGGTAAATTGCTTGAACAGCTCGTTTTCAAAGAACAAAAATATTTTGAATGTCCGCGGCTTTGTCCCACAGCAGAATACTGCAAGACATAACGCTATTAAAATAACTAAAATAGACTAACCAAGTTGTATCAATTGTAGTTTTCGAATTTTTTTTTTGTTCATTTTCTGCCAGTGGAGCTTCAAAAATACATTTTTTTTTTTTGTAGTAGGTATTTTTTGTGACATAATCGCCTTGAATGTTACCATTCCTGCAAGCTACTCAAAAAAGTATTGATAGCAGGGACTTAAGTTTAAGTGGGATAGACTGAAATTTTAAATAACTTGAAAACTACAAAAACATGAGGTACTTTTAAATACCCCTTGGTATGAGAAAGTCAGATTTTCCTTTTGGATGTCACTATTTGGACCATTCTGTATGTGGGCCCCACTGATGTTTGGCATCTACTGTTATGCCTAGAAAAACGGCCGAGTTTCAAGCACCTCTTTATCCAAGACGATGTTGGGTCCTAGATTTCTAACATTCATTAAGGCGAACTTTATACATTTCTTTCTCAGGGCATTGTGAACTAAGTTATTTGTTTTAAACCAATCCGTAACCACTGAGAGTGCACTGTTTACGTCGTCAAAATCTTCTCTGTTCCTGTCTACTTTAAAAATAAGAGAGGTATCATTAACAAACAGTAACTGTACCACATCACAGATACCCTTTAAATAGAATGGTAAGTAATTGATATACAATAAGAATGGACCCAGTATTGAGCCTTAAGGTACAATTAGCTGAACTGGTAGCCCGGAAGATTTCACACCATTAACATCTACACCTAAATAAGAATTTATTACTTTGAGAGCTTTGTTTTGGACACCATAATGACGGGTATCATGTTGCACACAATTAAAAGCTTTGAAGAGATCACAGAAAACTCCAATAGCATTGTAATGATCTCAATGGGCTCAAAGTGCAAGAAAATAGCAGATTTGCAATGTAAATGAGTGAATAACTTTAATAAGCAAAAATAACAAAGAAAATAGTACAATCGCTGCACATCAATTTGACAGCTAAAAAGAAAACAACAGTATTGAAACTTTTACAAAAAAGATTATAACAAAAAGTTCTTATGCGAGTTGCGTCGCTTACAAGCATTTTGCAAGTTCTCCCAAACGTTAAATATGTGTTTCAGCAGAGCAACACCTGCATCTGTAGTCGAATTACTTTTTGTGAAGCCAATATTGTTCATCATGAACGAGGCTGTTTAAATTAAAATGTTTTAGCGACTGCTTGAGTATTAACTTTTCAAATATTTAGCTAAATGCAGGTAATATAAAAATAGGCCTGAAATTGCCAATGTCGTTTTTATGACCTGATTTAAATAAAGGTATGACTTTACTACTCTACACAAGGTCAAGAAAAGTTCCTAAATCAACACATTTATTAAAAGTAGCAGCTAGATGTCTATGATATTACTTAATAGTTTAATCTTCTTACTAAGATGATCCTCTGACCCTTTTTTGTCATAGTATGTATTATGTCCAATAAAGCACTTAATTCACCATTCTATTTCATGGATAGCATAAGCACTAGGTAGCCTTAAACTAATGTGTTGTATTCACACATGTGCCATACTTGTACAAATCTTATTAGTCATGAAGATTTCCAAATACCTACATTACAGATACACAACAGTATGTTAGACTGTATAAGTAAAGCAAATGAGAAGGTACATTGTTCACTAATGGCTGAACTGGGTTCCGCCATTAGTGAAAAATGAAATTTGTTAGGAAGAAGGTGCATACCTTCTCCCTAACAAATTTTCAGTAAAAACAGATTGCTATTGATGGTAGACAGTATAATTCTATCTGCCCTGATGTCAGGTCGGTAAGATTCCATAATCTCTTACAGATTATTGGGATATTAAAACCATAGATAGATAGGTTTTCTATCTCCAGTATGCCAACTGGTGATAGATAGGTTATTGGGTTTGGCTGTTATTGAAAAATACAAAGCTTAACTAAAAACACGTACTAAAAACAAATCTGTAGCCTCTGTGGGGCACAAAATTAAGAAAGGAAAGAATACTGAATAATTTTTGGGTTAAGTTTTTCATTCTGACCGAAACCTGTATGAAAAATAGTAGATCTACTACACTTAAAGATAGAAGACTCGTTGAAACATGAAGTCAACCTAACCTAAGCCGCAGTTTATTTATATTTTCCTGACAATTACCTTTTTTGGTTTTTTCGCCCTCATCAACAACTTGAAATCCAAAGTGTGTCTGACCGGGTTTCATTGCTTCGGTTTCGGCCTGTTTGGAATCTGTTTGTGTATGTGTACTCATGGCGCGGAACTGTAATCCTTGTTGGACTGCACATCTTATGTTGGATAATGTTACTAACCCTGACCTAAGCGCCATCGCTAATTTCTGAAAAAACCAAACGGCTCAACAAAAATTTGGAAATCACGAAATCACTGCTCAGCTCAGCTGTCCACTGTCAGTGTCACTAGTGTCAGAGGTTTTGATTATTGTAGGTAGAATTTGACAGTTTTTTTTCTGTTTTTAGGATTCACCTCACCAGCTAAATGGCAAAAAGAAACCCTTATAATTTCGTCTTGTCTGACTGTTTGTCCGTCCGTCCGGATGACACACAGTCATTTTGCTCGGAGAAGATTGGCACTTGCCATTATATTGATGAAAATTCTGAAAGAAATGGTATTCCGTGTTCCGCTATACAATGGATGGGGTAGTGAAAATAGGAAAAAAATATTAGGGCCTCACTCGGCTACAACTGAAGAAATAACTTTAGTTTCAAAAGTTCTTTGAAAATTACTATGAAATACAAACTTATTTTTGGTGTCGATAAAATCAATATACTTATTCCATGCATTTCATTCATTCATCCCAACTACGGAACCCTTCACGGTGTATGGTCCGACACGCAAAGGCTATACTAGTCTGTGGACACGCATTTGGCCGGTTATTTTTCTTTGGCTGACTACGAGTCCTTTTGCTATTACTGAAACCAAAGAATATATAGAACCGACTTCGACTCCTTGAGCCATACCTACCTTGAGCAGCCTTGAGCTCAACCGTTAACTCACGAAGAATACACCAAATGGTTGCAATGGGGTTAAAAACTGAAAGCTTGCTTGCTTGCACAAGCCACCATTGTTTTTAACCAACTTCAAAAAAGGAGGAGGTGCTCAATGCGGTTGTGTGAATTTTTTTTGAAGACGACGAAACGTACGACAGGAATAACCTGATCGGAGTTGAAAACCAACTCGAGGATGATTTTCCTGACTGAAAAACTTTTGAGATGTTAATTCTAGCGTTGATCTAATATGATATTATAAACACGCACACACCTTTACTATAATTTACATAATATCACACCACATGTGCCTGTAGATAAGGAAAACAGACTTAGTTCTCTGTGGAGCATCACCTGTATACGAATTTCTCCTATAAAAGTATTCAGGTTTAAAAAGGATAGCACATAGTTAAGACGAATTATCTGGTTTCCAATTTTTTTTCGAAGAGAAAAGAAAGAAAGAATGAAAAAAATACTGTTTATTTACATGAAAGTGACGTATATATGTTATGCGACTACACATTCTGCTGATCGCCCACGTAGCAACGGATAGCGTGAAGCAACGACCTAGTAACAAAGTCCGCGCTTACACATGCTGTAACGTCAGCATAAAACGCTCGCACGATGGTAACGTACTTAATTAGGTTAAAAATTTAAAGAGACACTTTTGTATCTATCACAGAACAAATGGGGAAGGCAACTGTCAAAATGGCGCTGTCGTAGCTAGTTCCCAACTCAAGCCAATAATACAAGGCGTGAGGTGGTTTTATTTTATTTGTGCGAAAATGATGCGTTGTTGTGTTACTAAATACTCCGAAATTGGAGTCCACCATTTCCCGAGAGACCCTAAAATTAAAAGATGGTGGCATAAAACTATTCGTCGAGATGTTTTATAAATTAAACAGAGTAGAAACATTTTGAAGAAAGTGACTTTGAGGATATATTTATGGTTTTAAATTCTGACACTTTCCATGTCATTTACTTGATTTAAAATATTGCAATCACCGAAAGTAACGAAATAAAAGTAAACTCATGACTGAACAAAATGTCAAACTTATTGTAGGCCGTGGGGACCTAGCTATGATCACGCCATCTACATTTAGCTTTGCCCGACCTTCCCCATTACATGTAAATTAGAATAATAAGTTTTATATTAAAATTATCTTATTCTGCAATCTCCTGCGCCGTCTTACATATTTCATACATAAAATTGGTGCAATTGTTTATTGTTGTTGATTGCTGTTGTTGTGTTGTTGTTGTTGAGAGCTTTCTACCACAGTTTTCGTCTTTTAACGTCTTTGCCAAATACATGGGTCCCTATATTTTACAGTCAACAGCTGCGCAACGGGGCATATATATTAACTAGCTTCTTTCTGCTCGCGACTTCATTCGCGCAGATGTCCTAAGATACCACAATATAAGTACTAAAATAACAGCAACATTTCGCGCCTGCACTATTATTTCGTTTTCGCTTAGCGTTCCTTCTAACTTTTTTCTTTTTGCCCGGCTCCTAAGGATCGTAGCGAGATGTTAAGTAGCCTTTATCCTTTCTCAAGAATTGGCCTATCAAATGCAAAAATAATTTTTGAGATCCGACTGGTAGTTTAAAACATCAGCGCGAACAAAAAAATAAACTCTTCAGCTTTATTATCAGTATATATTGATAGTATAGATAGATAGATAGATTAAGCGTATAGGAAGTCGCTTGGATACAAAAAATGTATGGATAGTGACAGCTAGCTGTCAAATTCTTAGACACTGGATAGTAGCGACATCTGTAGTGATTAAGTGACAGTTTTATATTTTTATTTTCTCATTGGTGAAAAGAATGTATAGTCGCCAGCACATCAAGTTACTCCACTTAGACCTTGAGCGCGTTATGAGCAACTATAGCGAGAATCGTGCGAAAGAGATAAATAGCTTTTTTACTTGTAATGTTTCGTGCTGCAGTGCGTACGTGAGGGTGTATGCGTAGCGCGTCGTGGTGTAGAGTATGATACTATGCGAAAAGAAATAGCGTAGCAGGTTGAATACCTAACTATTTTTTGGATTCGCACGGATTGTGCATTTAGCCAATGTCACGTTTAGTTGAAGAAACAAAGGTAGGGAAACAGAAATATTAAAAACAATTAAAACAGGATTTAGGATAGGACGATATAGGATCAGTATCTATATTTTATTTACAAATGTGATGAGAATGAGAAGATGAGAACTTGAATGGAATCGAATTAATGGCATGCTAATAAAAACAGGCGGCCCGCGAAATGCCTTAAATACGTATCAAATC
This sequence comes from Fissipunctia ypsillon, assembly GCA_947568875.1. Lineage (NCBI taxonomy): Eukaryota > Metazoa > Arthropoda > Insecta > Lepidoptera > Noctuidae > Fissipunctia > Fissipunctia ypsillon. The sequence continues at coordinate 21,142,441 of OX387662.1, forward strand.
TTACAGTCCGACGTCTTACGAGTCTTAGGTCCGTCAGTTGAAAGCGTCCCAGAGGGTCATGGCCATCCGGTTAGCCCGGGGATGCTGCACGGTCTCCGGGGAGGCGGCGAACCTCCTTGCCCGATTACCACCATGGGATCTGGAGGCAAGTCCTCGCGCACATGTGGGAGTGGTGCGAGGAGGCAAAACGCCGGGGCGTAACTCCGCTGCCGCGAGAAATCACGGCACGGCGGACAGAGCTCCGGCAGGATCTCATGGCGACATGGAGAGTGCGATTATCGCAACCCAGCGCTAGGCACGCCACAATTGCGGCGATAAGTCCCCTCTTTGAGGAGTGGCTGGAGAGGCGCCACGGCGTCCTCACCTTCCGCCTGACGCAGGTCCTCACCGGACACGGGTGCTTCGGGAGGTACCTGTTCCGGATAAGGCGGGAGGAATCGCCCGGATGTCACCACTGTATGGATCGCCCGGAGGACACGGTGGAGCATACGGTGGAGGTCTGCCCAGTTTGGGCGGAACACCGCCGTGTCCTCGCGGAAGCGATCGGCGGCGGTGATCTCTCGCATCCGGCCCTGGTCCAGGCCATGATACGGAGCGAGAGTACATGGGAAGCCATTATCTCCTTCTGCGAAGCATGTTCATGTTCGCGAAGGAGGAGGCGGGACGCGTGAGAGAGAGGTAAGCTTTGCACCCTCACGCCCCTAGTCGCCGCAGGAGAGGCCCTGGGCGTCGGGAATTGGCAGCCGATTCCCGGCCACCGTAGGCGCGGGCTTGCGGACGGCGAGCAATGGGTAGCTCGTCGTCCGGTAAGGACCAGGCCCGAGTCGATGGCGCGTTGTGTTCCACGCGCGCCTCAAAGAGATGTCAGCAGCATTGAAGGGGTCCGCTAGGACCGATGCCAGCCGGGGTTGCGGGATGTTCGAAAGAGTTACCGTGGCCCCGGTACAGGCAACAGAAGGAACACGGATGGGTCTTAGTCAGTAATAGTCTGACACGCCCTCCCGCTCCGCCCAGAGCGGGAGAAGTCATTTGATGATTTCCCATCCAAAAAAAAAAAAATTTTACAATCGATTTATCAGAAAAGAACATAATAATATAGGTTCCTACGGGAACGCGTGTGAAAGCGCGGAAAAAATATTAAAATAAAATTCGGAATAAAAATCTTAATCTTTTTATTTCTAAACAATACTCGGCAACTTCAAAACACGTGCGTTTGTCACGTCGACTCATTGAGTCGGCGTTATTTGGGTCGGACTTAATGCGAAATATTGCATTCCTTTCCTGTTCTAATTTACACAAGAGTGTAGGAAAAAGAATAGGAAAGACATTTAAAATAACATGTCAAACATCTGACAACAATTTTTACGGAATGTTGCACTCAATAAAGTCTAGTCTAGACAAGCGCGGCTCTGATTCGGGGACGGTAGGTAATGCGAAATATTGCATTCTAGAGTACACCTTCCCTGTTCTAATTTACACAGAGTGTAGGAAAAAGAATAGGAAAAGCATCAAACATCTAACAACAATTTGTTAAGGAATGTTACACTCAATAATGTCTAGTCTAGGAGAAATATTGCATTCTAGAGTATACTTTTTTTTACACAAAGTGCAGAAAAAAGAATAGGAAAGGCATATAACGTCACATGTCAAACAACTAACAACAACTTGTTACGGAATGTTGCTCATCCGCGGGTGGCGACAATTCGGTGACGGTGGGGATCATAAGGTTTATATACAAGGGGTCGTTCAACTACTGATGCAGGTGTTGAAGTTTTAGGACATATTTATAATGCATGGGAAGATAAATGCAATGCCTTGGGCATCTTTTGTGTTTTGTCCAAGGCATTCGATTGCGTTCTTCATGAAACGTTAATCAGGAAACTCCGCCACTACGGGATCCGGAACACCGCTCTGAATCTTCTTACTTAATACTTGAGTAATAAGATTCAGCGCGTTGACGTTAATGGGAAAAGATCTCCCGGATCTACAGTAAAAATGGGAGTCCCGCAGGGCTCAATTCTTGGTCCTTTCTTATTTCTTATTTATATTAACGACTTGCCTTACCTCGTAAAAGACGATCATGATATAGTGTTGTTTGCGGATGACACTTCACTTTTGTTTAAACTTAAACGTCAGCAGCTGGTTACTGATGATGTAAATAGCGCGATCTCAAAAGTAGTTCACTGGTTCAATGTAAATAATTTACTTCTTAATGAAAAAAAAAAACAAATGCCTTAAGTTTACGCTGCCTCACGTTAGGCAGGTGAAAACTAAAGTGTTGATAAAGGGCGAAGAATTGAATCCTGAAGATGGCACAGTATTCTTGGGCTTAACTTTGGATGCTAAGCTTCAGTGGGGCCCACATATAGATAAATTGTCAAAAAAACTAAGCTCTGCAGCATACGCTCTTAGAAAAATTCGTAATTAAACTGACATAGACAGCCCGTTTAGTGTACTTTAGCTATTTTCATAGTGTAATGTCATACGGTATTCTATTGTGGGGAAATGCCGCCGACATTCAGAATATCTTTGTTTTGCAGAAAAGAGCTGTTTGATCAATTTATAAGTTAAGTCCAAGACACTCTTTCAGAGAGAAATTTAAGGAGATTAATATAATGACTGTGCCTTCTCAGTATATTTTTGAAAATCTTTTATATGCCCATAAAAATATAAAATTGTTTAAAAAATACAGTGATATCCATAATATGAACACTAGGAACAAACACAAATTTGTTGTACATACCTACAACAAGGCTCAAGAAAATAGGTGGCTCGTTCAGATGTCAATGTATACGTTTTTATAATAAACTTCCAAGCCACGTTCAAGATCTGAGCCTTAATAAATTCAAATCACTTATTAAACGTAAGTTGTGCCAGAAAGCCTTTTATACCGTTAATGATTACATTGAAGATAAAAAGGCGTGGGATTGAGCTGCTCCAATATTTTTTTTTTATACATACTGATTTTACGAGACATATACAATGACATGAATATTTACTTTGTAAAATGTTATATTATTTTAATTACTGTGAATGTGAAGACCATGTAGGTCCTTGTTTTTTTTTTCTCTCAGTTTTAATCATAGTCTGCCAGTTTGAGTAAATTATGCAGCCTACCCAAATGTCCTTTCTTTGTTATTGTTCGTCGAATCGTTGAGGTCCTTAACTTTTAACCGATTCGTTGCGATGTCTAATTTCGCTAACTTCTAACTGTGGCGTCGAACAAAAATAACGTGACACTGTTCAGTGCCCAACGCCATACGATTAGATGACACGCATCTGTGCCTTCAGCCATGCGGGAAAGAAAACAGTATTTTGACCATTTTTTACATGTTCAAAGCTTGAATACTTTTAGTTTACATTCGAAATCTAACGTGAACGGCCAGGCACATTGTTATAAGTGGTTAAAAGTGGCAAAATAAGTGTATTTCTGGAAATGGAGGGTAAGTGACTTTTTTATTACAGTTGTGCTAAACCTTTTCGCATTTTCTAATGATTTGATTGATTATTGAGGTCTAAAAATATTAGATTTAAGTCCCGTGAATATTTTTTTTCGTATTTCTGACAGCAAACCCTTTCATTTGATACCCATATCATGAAGGTGGATTTCAAACAGCCAGTCCGCCATCTTGGGGAAGCCGCCATATTGGATTTATAATGACGTTTCTTAGCTAGTCATGTATTGTCATCAGAACTCAGAGCGTGTGCAAAACATCCTAATCGAAGACCGGGAAGTGGGTCAACTTAAGATTCGAAGATTTTCTTACATACATAGTTAGTTACAAGTGAAGCTAATAAAAGCGTGTTAAAAACAAAAAAAAATCTTACAATATCTAGAAACGAGCTGAATATACGTGAAAAATTAAGATAATTTGGTTCTGGGTAAAAACCATAACTTAATCGAAGGAGTTCCTTACCATCGATTTAAAATGACACACATCCGTGCCTAACGCCACACGCAAAAGAAAGTGATGGCACTGAAACTTGCCATCTGCAACGAATCGACTTTCAACTTTCAAAAAGGTTGGTTACTCCTGTTTAAAAAAAAATCTTACAATATCCAGAAACGAAGGCTACGAGCTTAATATACGTGAAAAATGAAGATAGTTTGGTTCTGAGTAAAAACTTCCTTAACTTAATTGAAGGAGTTACCATCGATTTTAAAATGACACACATCCGTGCCTAACGTCTCACGCAAAAAAAAGTGATGGCACTGAAACGTGCCATCCGCAACGAATCGGTTAAGTTGAGCTGTACGATTACTGACAGATGCTTGCACTGACTGGACAGGTCCAGTCAATCTTTCCTCAAAAGACCATTTCAGACACCAGCCTACATGGTCTTCACGTGATCTGACAAAGATTATGTCTGGACTTTAAAAGAGACTGTGACCTCTGAGTTTGTTTCGGCCTTTCTTCTCAGAGTAGTCAGATAGGAAAGGCCGGCCTCATCTAGTTTAAAAAAAAAATTGACGTGTAAAAGTGCATAAACCTACTTACAGAAATAAAATCATTTATCATTATACCTGAAAACTGAAAAATAAATTTTAATACTCTAAATTAAAATAGAATTTATAAAACTAAACTATTCAAAAGATTAAAAACAAGTAGATTATTTTTACAAGATTTTATTTTTATTGATATTAAAATTTTAACAGATTAATTATACAATTAAATCTACCAATGGCTACCAAGCAAAATTAAATGCTACCGCCAAATAAAAGTAAGCTTTTACCTAGATTAGTATAATTTAACTGGGCTGTTAATGGCCCGGCGGCACAGCTCGACAAAAGAATTTTGCGCCGTAGCTGGCCGCCAGATGACGATGTATCGGGCGCGCTAATGTGGGTATTCCCCGCAAGCTCGGGGCGCGTCACCGCTTAGAAGAAATCCATACAACCCATCGGAAATATCTGTGGACATTGCTGGAATGCGATTCCCCCTGCGCTGCCTTTCAGCTCACCCCGTGTTCGCCTATGTAGTACCGTTGTCAACGCAAGGCACGTGTATTATTTTCGTTCTCGAAATTCATTTTTTTTTTATTTTAGTTTATTAATCGACTTCAAAAAAAGATTATCAATTCGACACGTATGTATGTAATATTTTTGGAACTGCAAGATATTGACATACTTAATGATAATCTATCCAATGAAATAATTCAAAATAATGTGAATGGAATGTATGTGTTTATGGAATAATGTGAAAGTTTGTGAGAATAGATAGATGTTTGTTACTTTTTATGCCTTAACCCTAGATAGCTAACCTCCGTCGATTCGACGGGTGCCTTAACATAATATCGCTGTCTCTTTATAACGGTATGCAGAATTAATTTGCCGCGCCTGACCAACTCAGTCGCCGACGGGATGGTTGCAGTGGCGTACGGGTCGTGTAGGTAAGTACCTCAGATTTTGAGATACGTTCGCCATGCCCGTCATTATGACGGATGGTTAGCTTTAACGTGAATTTTTACCATGTAGTGTGCAAGTGTATTTTATACAATAAATCGGTTTGTTTATAGATATCTGAAGTCATTGCACTTTCAATTAGTAGAGCCTTCGCTGAAGACGAGACATGCAATAACAACATTGCCTACACATGTAAAGCAAGCTTACTTTCGTCGCGTCAATCTACCAACCAAGACCAACATCAAACAAGCCGAAACCCACGTACATCTCAAGCTCTGAATCTCAAATCAAACATTGAAAAATCAGACGAGACATCCACGACATCGGAAAGCACAAATCGTAAAAGAAAAACGTATGGGAAATGCCATTATCAAAAATAGAGAATGAAGAAAAGTGTTTGCGCTAAATGGTTGATTTCTACACCACTTGCGCCAAAGAAACCTAATTAAATTTAGTTTATAAATAATTATTATTTTCTGACTAATATTATGTGTATCACAAAACGAGGCTGTTGAATTGTTTTATGTTGATTTTGCATGTTTATAGTATATGAAGAAAATTGATCTCATATTTTTCTAGGATCTCAGATTTTTTATGTAGCACCATTAATAAAAAACTAATAACGTGGTTTAATTATAATACCCCTTTCACTTTTAAATTCATTAAATATTATTTACGTCATAAACATAATGTATGCAAAAAATCAATTTTTATTTATACCCGTCGTTTCAACGGATGGTTAGCTTTAAAGGGGTATTTAGGAAGGTTAGCTATCTAGGGTTAAGATGAAAGTGCTAAGGTAGCTTGCGAAATTCAAATTTTCTTACGATTTTTGCAGCTCAGTGTCTGCGTGTATGTTGACTAAAGTATGATTCGCGACCGTAACAAATATGTATTAACAGAATTATAATCATTAGAATCAGAATACTATTCCTTAACCGGGCGAGCCTACTACGCGATGACGTCAACGATGCTCTAGCCCCCCCGGGAGAATTCCGACGGCGCGGTACGTTTGTGACTGCGCGCACGAAAATTGCCATATGGATATTTTTGATATACAGGGTGTTTGGTAGAACGTTGAACATACGAAAATGGTGGTTAGTTGGGGTCATCTGCTACCCACTTGGCCCAAATTATTTGACCTTGGCCCCACCGTTTTTTTTTTTTTACTTTTTCTTAATTTTACAGAAAATTACCAGTTTTTTAACTTTAAATTCGAATATCTTTACTTGCGATGGGTAAAACAGGCAGGATGTTCTTTTGTATTAATGTCTAATAATAGCAGACTCTCATAAAATATTTGTTTGGTACAGATGTTAGTAGGAAAAAAGTTTAGAGTCTTTAAAGGTGCAAAAAGATGTAAAAAAATACTTAGAGCATAACTTTGACTTGCATTAAAAAAAAAACTAAAAGCGATCGAGAACTTAGGATTACATCAAAACATCTCTGCTGTATGAGCTTTCTAACGGTATGTAATTTACATTTACTAAAACAAAAAGTCAGGACTTATTTGACAATTTTATCAAGTAGGAGGTTTTTGACGAAACAAAAAATTAAAATGTTTTGCGAAATTTAAAACTGTAAAGTTGTCAAAAAATGTAGCAATCGATTTAAATGAGAGGAGTACTTAAATTACCCATTCAAAGGGCCTTTTTCTGTTACCAGTCACTGCACAGACTCCTTTGTTGCGAAATTTCTAGGAAAACTAAACCACTTACATTTTGTTACCTGGGGTCGGGAGCACTAAGCAGGTAAATATTTTGTCTCACTCGTGCGCAGTCATAAGGCATGTTTTTTTCTCTTTCGCTCCCGGCGGGGCCCGCTGAAGAGGCCAAAACGATGATTTTGAATAATTTGAATCAGTCGAGACTTAACTGCCTCTGCGATCGTTTGTGCCTGTCACTTCTGTTTTCGTTCCGAGTCGTTTTGCTAATTACTTGTTGTGTTACCTGTCTGTTAAGTTTCTTGTTACTGTACTGTTAAGTTTCTTGTTCCTGCGCGCTATTACGTTTTTCTTGGTGAAAAATGACTACCTTTACCAGTGAAGAATACGCTGACATGTTGTTAGCGTATGGACGCGCCAACACTAATTGCATACTGATGTAGAAGATGTCAACTTTTTGCGGAGCATACTGTGGACGGACGAATCTAAGTTCGATAAAGAAGGGATTACCAACTTGCATAATTTGCATCATTGGGCCCCTAAAGATCAAAACCCCCATACGAAGAGACGAAGAGGGTTCCAAAGAAGATTTTCAGTCAATGTCTGGGCCGGAGTGATTGGAAACAGGCTCATAGGGCCCTATTTTTTGCCCGAACATCTTAATGTGAGCAATTATTTAGAGTTTTTGATCAACGATCTACCACCATTGCTACAAGAAGCATTTGATGAAGACAGGCCTATCGTGTTCCAGCATGATGGCTGCCCAGCTCACTGGAGTCTGAGCGTACGCGAGCTACTAAACAATTGTTTCCCCAATTCGTGGATTGGCAGAGGCGGACCAATTCCATGGCCTCCGCGATCACCTGACCTCACTCCGCTCGACTTTTACGTGTGGGGAAGAGCCAAAGAACTTGTCTACTTCACGGAAGTAGAAACGCGTGAAGAATTAATCAACAGAATTAATGCTGCATTCCAAGTGATGAGGGGAGAGACGCTGCTGCGGACGACAACCGTTGAAATAAGACGCAGATGTCGCGCGTGCATTGAAAATGGAAGGCGTCAATTTGAGCAATTACTTAATTGAATAAATTCATTTAAATGTAATTTAATTGTTTTATTACCCACTGACATTTAGGTAACAGAGAAATGCCCTTTGAATGGGTAATTTAAGTAATCCCCTCATTTAAAGTGATTGCTACATTTTTTGACAACTTTACAGTTTTAAATTTCGCAAAACATTTTAATTTTCTGTTTCGTCAAAAACCTCCTACTTGATAAAATTGTCAAATAAGTTCTGAATTTTTGTTTTAGTACCTAAATGTAAATTACATACCGTTAGAAAGCTCATACAGCAGAGATGTTTTGATGTAATCCTAAGTTCTCGATCGCTTTTAGTTTTTTTTTAATGCAAGTCAAAGTTATGCTCTAAGTATTTTTTTACATCTTTTTGCACCTTTAAAGACTCTAAACTTTTTTCCTACTAACATCTAATCTGTACCAAACAAATATTTTATGAGAGTCTGCTATTATTAGACATTAATACAAAAGAACATCCTGCCTGTTTTACCCATCGCAAGTAAAGATATTCGAATTTAAAGTTAAAAAACTGGTAATTTTCTGTAAAATTAAGAAAAAGTAAAAAAAAAAACGGTGGGGCCAAGGTCAAATAATTTGGGCCAAGTGGGTAGCAGATGACCCCAACTAACCACCATTTTCGTATGTTCAACGTTCTACCAAACACCCTGTAGAATTATTTATTTGACGAGAATATCTTCCATACCATAGAGTAAACTGCCCACATACGATATTAGACCGATTTGAACCGCGCGAGTCACCGGCGCCTTTTAGACGCCGGTGAGTAAAGAGTAGTAACTGGCCGGTGAGTACTACTACCCAACTACCTCTATATTTACTTTACTGTTTGAATACTACTTAGTCTGTGCGCCGATGGGGCTTGATGGTTTGTCGATAATGGCGACGCCTGGCGCATAAAAGACGCCGGTGATGCTCGAACGGTAGTTAGTATAATTCTGTAATGTTAAGATTTCATGAAATAGTCATTTAGTAGAAATACTTGGTCTAAGAGAGTTGTATTGATGATTTGATACTTATAAATCTGTAAATAAATATTTTTTACGGTCGCTAATCATATTTTAATCAACATAGGTACAACCTAATACTGACCTGAAAAGTGCAAAAAACGTAAGAAAAATTGAATTTCACTGGTTACCCTGGCGCTTTCGCCTTAACGGCTGAATGGACTTTAGTGAAACTTTCACAAGTATCTTCTTGGCAGGGCGGCAGCATTTCTTTCCGGCTTCCTTTAGGCGCGTTCTGACAGTGTCTATTGAAATCTAAAACAAATCAAATTTTGTCAATTTCAATATTAATTTACATAAGATCTTTATTATGACGGTCCAACTTAATGAGTACACAATACACAATAAACAATCCGTCGAATTGAGAACCAACTTCGAGCTTTGTTGAGGTAGCTGGCAAAGAAATGAAGATTTATCTATTAGTAATGCTGATAGTAATAACATTCACTGAGTCCAAAACATCGAGCTGCCGCAATTATTACGTATCGTTAGAAAACGTAAAACTGACTATAAAAAAAATGATGAATAAGTTAGGGCGATAAGTGTGATAACAAGGTATACATGGACTCACGCTGTACGAAGTTGAGGGTACTCATGTGCCCAAAAAACGTATCAGCAGAGTGTGCAGCGAGCATAGCCGCATCGTCTGCCGCTGTCGTGGCTCTCGCATAGAGTTGACGGTGGTGTGCTTCGAGGGTTCCGCTTTCTTGCCACCGCCGAAGCCAGAAGTAAACAGTTTTTTTCTGGAACGAAACAAATAGCTATAGTTTATTTGCACATTATTTCTCAATAGGCAAAGATTATTAATACTTATGATTCCCTACAATAATTGCTAGCTTATTAATATTAAATTATTTATTTACACACAAACATCACTAAAAAGGCCTTATCCCTGCAATATTTCAACAGACAAAAAGAAAGTGCGTAATTGCTTAGGTCTTTACTTTAAAATCCAATCACTACCCAGTTAAAAAAAATAAAAAATTAGCGCCTTTGAACACCGCGAGGGAACTCATTATGAAAGAACACAAGGAAGATAGATACCTATACTCTTTACTTATTTAAAAAAATTCTATAGAAAAACACCATTGACACATTTTTTCAATATTAGTTTATTAAAAAAATATATAATAATTACAACTCTCTCTCAATTTGCGTCAACTAAGGTGCCATAATAATATTAGGTAATTTTAAAAATATGGTCAACACACACTACGACTCCACGAATTTTTAATGACTGACGCACAGACTGACGGCCGAACCCAATAACCTATCTATCACCAGTTTTGGCATACTAGAGATAGAAAAACCTATCTATTTATTGTTTTAATGTCCTAATAATCTTTATAAGATTATGGAATCTTATCGGCCTGACATAAGGACAGATAGAATGATACTGTCTACCATCAATAGCGATCTGTCTTTTACTGAAAATAGTTTATTGGGTTCGGCCGTAAGTAATAGTAAGGTACCTACTGAACTGACGGTAATGGATAAACAAACTAGGTGACGAGTGACGTTGGATTAATTTCGTTAAGGATCGGGAAAGCTCGGGAGCGGTGGTGGGCGGGAAGGGGCGCGGAGGTGTGGCCTACTCCTAGTGAGACATGATTTATTGGCTCCTAATTATTAGTATGTGCACTCATTAGGCAATTTCGGAAACGTTGAAAACTCCACTAATCATGCCAAGGATACTTTCATTCTAACACTCCATACCACGTCGTAGTTATAGATATGTATAAGGTTTATGTTGACGTGCTGCCGTCTGTACATACTAATTGAGAATTATTTCTCACAAGATATTGCATAGAATTCTTTGACAAAATATTCGTTAAAATATTATTTGATAGTGTAAAACAGCCGTAAGAACGGAACGTAATTATTGTCGAATGATGTCATTGTCAATCACTTGACACTGACACAAGTCACAACAAACTTTCAAAATATCAAAAGCGAGTCAATTTCTTTGAAAAGAGGAAAATACTGATAAACAAACATGAGGATATAATATTACCGGCTAAATATAAATGTTAACAGTGGCTAGAAACTCTTGATCTACCTCTATCTAACATGTTAGCTCAAAACGAAAGTAAGTTCTTAAATTAAACTGTCTAACTGATTGTAAGATACATATTAATCTTTCAAGTTGTTTTTCACAGCGAAATTTGTTAAAATATGCTTGTGCAGTAAGCAAATATTTGCAACTTCAACGCGCTTTTGTCGGACTCTGCTCATTAATAGCTACGGTGCACAAAACTGTAACATATTATGTTAAATACTAAAATGGTAAACATTATCATTAGCCTCAGGAACGCGATTCTGACCTAGTTTTTGCACACCACACACACATCACACATACACAAACACCAGACATACCATACAACACCTGAAATCACCTCTAGTGTCCGCTCTAGAAGTCGTACCCCAAGCCCCAAGATACAGGCTAACTGTCTAGCGTTTGTCTGTTTGGGGCTCATTAGTGAATAATTACTTTGTAACCTAGCTGTAGGTAATATTTTAAGTTACTCATGTCGTCTCAACTTGGTGTTAACCTGTAAACCTGCTTACTGATTACCTGGACAATAAACTATTTTCTATTTATTTTGCTACTATCGTCTGGTTTGATACATTGGAGAATTAGTCAGGCTTTTAAAGTACAACATATAAATGAGTGGTACCTTGCCCCTGTTCAATTTTCATTAAACTTTGAATGTCAAAGAATATTAGGGGTTATAAAAATATTGATTCCTCCAGGGTACATAGAACACAACCTAGAGCACTACCGGCAGCGCTACAACTGGGACTGTGGCGTGACGTGCGTGCTGATGCTGCTGCCACCAGACCAGCGCGAGGAGATGCTTGACAACTTTGAGCAGATCTGCCAGGACGAGGGGTTCAGGCAGTCCACATGGACTATTGATTTGTGCTATTTGTTGAAAAGGTAACATAAAATGTATGGGGTTCCATACCTCATAAGGAAAAAATGGAACCCTTATAGGATCACTTTGCTGTCCATCTGTCTGTCAGTCTGTATGTATGTCTGGCAAGACCCTTTTTCTCAGGAACGAGAAACGCGGATTGTGTGGAGGAATCAAGTTGAAATTAATATCAAATATACTATAGATATATGATAGATAGGTCTACAGTCTCTTGAAGCTCTAACACAATCAATACAGCCATATGTGTGACATATTTTGATACTCGCAAATAAATCAAAACCTCTCAGGTACTTTCCCGTTAACCTAGAATCATAAAATTTGGAGAACTAAGGTCTCACAACACAAGTAAAGGAAAAAGTCTGAAAATCGTTAATTTGTAGTCTTATCACATAATTTTTTTTCCGATTACAAACTTACATTTGCAGTTGGAGTATATTGATGTATGGGAGAAAATTTTTTACAACTACATTGTTATTTTTGGGATAAATTCATCCCAACTATGGAACGCTTCATTGTGCGTGGTCCGACACACACTTGGCTGGGTTTTGTTACTTCTAGAGTTCAAATATTATGCTGCAGTTAACAAAACAGTTCCCCATTTATGCTGTAGCTACTTTAGCGAGTTTTGAACATAAAAAAAACAACCAACCTCCAAAAAATAACACTACAAAGTGAAAAATAACTTTAATTTCGGAAGTCGGTGTCTTTGGATTTGTATTTTAGGTTTTTGCCACCGACTTCCGAAATTAAAGTTATTTTTCACTTTGTAGTGTCTTTTTGGAGGTCGGTTGTTTTTTTTTGTAAAAAAGTTATTTATTTTTCACTTTTTAGTGGATCGGTTTTTAATTTATCTAAGTTACAATAGCCTAATGACAACTGCTCATCGCCTTTTACAAAACATTGCTTTTCCCGATGCAAGGACGTTAATTGTTAAGGAGTTCTCCTGGTACTTCACCATCAGCTCCACTTCACCATATGCATTGTGACGAGCTTATATTGCTTAGCAATAATTTTAAAGTAATCGAATCGCAACCCATGAAATACTTATTATCGAGTTGTTCCGGTGTTGTTCTTACTATCTGTGGTCTTCGTCATCAGTTCCACTTCAACAAATGGTGCTTTCCGAGGGCAAATGCACAAGTTACTATAAAAAATACCCCAAATCGCTGTAGGTGTCCCTATAATATTTGCAGAGTTCCCTCGATTTCTCCAGGATCCCATCATCGGATCCTGACCTGATGACTGTGGGGCTACCTGGAGAGTATACCCTTTCAAACAAAAAAGAATTTTTCAAATCGGTCCAGCCGTCTTCGAGTAATCGGGGAACACACTTAAAAAAAAGATTCCGACGAACTGAGTGAGAATCTCCTCCTTTTTCGAAGTCGGTTAAAAATAATTTATAGCCAGAGTGCATCACATGACAATTCCAATAAGCCCAAACACGTCTAGAATACATTGTTTTATTACGGAGTTCCGGTGCCTACCTTCCGGCTTCATCATCAGATCAGTTCGATGTTACCATTTTCATCAGCACTATTTATTTAAATTGGCTTCGTCATTGTCGCTTAACTATCTTAATCGAGATATCTTATCGCCACCCGTGAAATACTTATCATTGAGGAGTTCCCGTGGCCATATGTGGTCTTCTCCATCAGTTCCACTTCACCAAATGATACTTTCTGAATGCAAATGCTCGACTTGTTGTTGAAAATATCATAATCACTATGTGTTTGCCTATAATATTTGAGGAGTTCCCTCAATTCCTCATGGATCCTGTCATCAGAACTGGACTTTGATAAAAATGGGACCAATCTGGAAGTATGTCCTGTCAAATAAAAAAGGAATTTTCCAAATCGGTTTATAAATGACAGAGTACTGAGGTAACAAATTTAAAAAAAAAACAGAACCGAATTGATAACATCCTCCTTTTTTTGAAGTCGGTTAAAAAAGGCCATTACGAAACTGACCACCAAACCGAGAATCAAATGAAAATTATTTGTTGCAGGTTTGGCATCAGACACTGCATGTACACTACATTACTTGGCGTGAATGAAGACTACAGGCGACATGGATACTATGACAGGATTATTAATATGGTATGGTATGGTATGGTGATGGTAGCTTTATTTGCCACAAAACCTGCGCTTTCTTGTAATTTGCAATGATCATTGTTCATTAGTGTTACTTGTCTGTAGCACACTAGGACACAACTAACGGCTAGCACTATTTCACTTAAGTATATTTTTTTCCTCCATATTCAGATGAGGACCCTCTTATGAGAATTGGTCATAACTTGGATCTAATTAGGCACCCGTCTTACATCTCCTTCATTATTTACATGTACAGTGAAAGAATAGACATAAATATTAATTTTAGTTTTAAAAGGTAATATTATGTCTGCAATGAGGGAATCAAATGTGTTTGAAAATTGCTCAACCTGTTAATACCATCACTGTACCACTTACTTCCCAGGACCGAGAACGCGTGAAGCGGCGCTTCGACGAAGCCACGGCCTCCAGCATAGATGTTCAGAAGCACTCGTTGACCCATGCAGAGATGCTGAGGCACCTGTCCACTGCGGGGCCGGTTATAGTGCTGGTCGATGCCTCTATGTTGGTCTGTGATCTCTGCAAGCATAATAAATTGAAGGCTGAGTTCAGGTAAAGTCCCAACTTTATCATATTTAAGTCTATTATTTAAGGCAGCTGTTCTGCCATGATTATTTATTTTTGAGATGTTGCTGGGTATAACAATGACTACTGTTAAGAAATTATACAAATTTTTCATCATCGATCGTTTTAAAACCAATAAAATCTTACACGATCAACAGTATGGTTTCACCAAGGTACGTCGTACGACTGACGCCGGTGTCACCTTATTAAAACACATATTTACGGCGTGGGAAGACGCCCAAGACGCCATAGGAATCTTTTGTGACCTCTCCATCCAAGGCATTTGATTGCGTCGATCACGAAACCTTACTCTTGAAACTTGAGCATTACGAACTAGGTAAGCTTGCGCTCAGTTTAGTAAAATCTTATTTAAATAATAGACAACAGCAAGTTAAAATAAATGGTATCAATTCACTCGGTTTGAAGCAGTGTTGGCATTAATAAATTAATTTTTTAATCAATTAATTAATTTGATTAATTTTAATCAGATTAAATTAATCATGATTAGAATAATCATGATTAAAAAAATAATCTTAATCATGATTATTGACGTTAATCATTAATCATTAATTGATTAACTTGATTGTAAACTAATACATCCATCAATGTTATTAATTCTATATAAAAGAAATGATGGAAAATAATGACACATTTATTAAAATATTTTTATTAATTATTCAAAGAACAAAAAAATAATTTATAACTTTCAAATACACTGAATTCTAATTTTGAAGAATATTTTCAATCAACTAATCTCCGATCTTTACATTTCTGATTTCTTGATGTTCAAGTTACATTTCATAACTACTTTTTTTTCAAATAAGTCGTCAGATAATTTTTGTGACCTAGGTTTATTTAGCATAGTTGCAAAAGAAAACATTCTTTCTACCGAGCCAGAGGACGGCATTGGTGTATTGTTCTTAATAAACACTTTGCCTATAACAGGATAACTTCGTAGAAGCTCTCGTTCTTGGCTTCCCTCGGCAAAAAAAATTGAAATTATCATATCCGCTCTCTTTTTATCATCAACTGATTCCGCTTCACTGCCAGAGTCGGAATTGAAATCAAAAAACTCGTCTTCTTGGTGGCGTGTGTTATTGGCTGCATTGTTGACTGTTAAAAGCTCTGGGATTTCTGATATTTCCTTCCTTACGACTGATTTAAAAATGTTTATACACTTCTTTTGATCAGCTGCAGTTAGATATACTAGCCACTTTTTTTTAAATCTGGGGTAACACAGAGCTGCAACGGCTGCATATTTACTAGTTTCACTCGAAAGAGTGTAAAACTCTTCAAATCTTTTCTCAACGCTTTGTAGATATTTTTCAGCAAGTGGTTCACAGAATTTTAGATTTGGAGTAGTCGTGATCTTCTGTAAATTTTTTTTTAGTGCATGCAGGCAAGGTAATAATATTCCATAAAATGAGTCATCGCCCTGCAATATGTCCAAAGCAGTTGCAACTGGAGCAGCGCATTGGCAGTATTCCTCAATATATTGAAATTCAGAGTCTCGTAATGGATTTCTTATACTAAGTGCTCTAGCTAGTTAAGAGTAACTAGTTCTGATATTCAATATATTTCTCAAAGCGTCATAGTAACTATTCCATCTAGTTATGCCAGGTCGTGTTAACGTATGTCCAAGAATGTTATGTATCACCTCAGCTGATTTTGGGCGAGCAGCAGCACTCCATAAATCGTTACATTTTTCCATTATTGTGGAATGCAATTTTCCAAGACATGTCGATTTATCAGTCAACAAGGCTTGGACGTCCTTACTAGCAATCAAATTTAAAGTGTGCGCATTACACCTAAAGTGAAATGGTAACAAATTGTTTTGTGAATGGTCGTCTACTATATTTGCTTCTAACAGAAGATCATCATGTTCGTGTTCCTGTCTTGTGCCGAACTCTCCTTCAGTCACTTCGAGTTCTTCTCCACTTAACTCGTTCTCGCTGCTACTTGGACTTGAAGATTCATTATCTTCATCATATTCGATTAAGGATGTCGTATTTATTCCGAATATCTTGAAGGCTTTCACAAAATTTGACCCATTGTCAGTAACAGAGCATACTATTTTAGTGGGGTCAATATCAAAATCTGAGTATATTTCCGGAAGCAAATCTTTTATGCGGTCAAATGTATGTGCCCCTTTAAATCGGCGACAAGCTAAAGCTGCAGAACGCCTCTTATAGTTATTATCATTCCAGTGCACTGTAACACCTAAAAAACTTCTTTTCTTCCCTGACCATTATATCAGCGGTGGTGCACAAATATTTCACAGCAGCTAGGTTTTGTTTTATTTCGCAAATCAGATCGAATGATGTTTAGCTACTTTTTTTCTGAGAGAACGTCGCCCGGGTATCTTGATTCCACTATTTGTCACATTTAAATCCTCCATCATCTTAATGAAGTAGGGGTCTTCCACGGCTCGAAAAGCAATCATTGAGTTAACGAAATAATTTACTAAGTTACGGTCAAAAGTTTCTTGAGGTACAGGTGTTTTCGGAGTTTGCCTTGAAGTCAGAACTGTATTATTTTTATTTTTCTTTCGCTTATTGTCTTTCATATATTTTTTACATTCCTTTTCTGTGTCAGCGCCATGCTTCCGTTTTAAGTGTCCCAAAAAGTTAGATGTCGTTTTGCCATAGCCCTTAACTTCTTTACTTTGATGGTCCGAACACTTCATACAAACTGCTACTGTGTTCTTGTCTGTGCATTTGTCTAGTAGAAGCTTATAATAGGTACCGTCAAATAAAGCAGAAGAAGAAAGATCTGATTCCGATTGCACTGTTAAATTCTCGGAATTGTTTCCCGACACCGACGGATCATTTGAAACACCACTACTATTAGAGTCATGACCACAATTCATGTTTGTTTTTAAGTTACTCACTGAGTGAAACAATATCACAAAATGTTGCAAAATCTGGAAAAATTATTCCCAACCGAGTGCAAGCGAGCGTGTGTCAGCCAGATAGTGTTAAAACGTGACTGTTAGTTCCAAAGTTAAGAAAATTAATGAAAAAAATAATACCGAATTCCTATTTATATAGACTAGACAGGTAAATCCCGGAGCGGGAAGCCCCCTTGTAGGACACAAGGGTATTCCCCAAAATATATGGAAGATTCTGCACTAGGTCCATCCATACATACTATTGAGGGCTTCCCCGTAAAATTAAGCATACATGAAAAGGTTTGCCAACTTAAAATCGGTAGAAAAATCGGGAGAACAATTAAATAAATAAATGAGTAGTTAATAGTTAATCAAATAATCAAATTAACGATTAAAATTAATGATTAAAAATCATAATCAAAAAATTTGATTACGATTAATTAATCATAATCAAATTTTTTGATTATGATTTTTAATCATTAATTTTTAATCGTTAATCAGATTAACTTTGGGCCTACACTGGTTTGAAGGTTAATATGGGTGTTCCACAAGGCTCGAAATTGTGTCCTTTTCTCTTTGTAATATATAAATTAATGATCTAAGTACCAAATTTGTTAAAAACCCAACCACAAATGGTGTTATTTGCTGACGATACTTCCTTAATTTTTAAAATTTACAGACGTTCACAAAACCTTGACGACGTAAATAACGCCCTACTGCAGACCCAACATTGGTTCGCTGCTAATAATTTAGTATTAAATTGGAAAAAAACTAAGTGCAAAAGATTTCATTAAGTACCAAAATTTCAAAAATAGTCATTGTCAGATAGTATTGAATCAAGAGAAACTAGAATTCGTCGATAAAACTGTTCCTGGGGATCACGCTCAACTCAAGGCTTCAATGGGGTCCTCATTTCTCTTGCAGGATGGCTAATTTAGCAGCATATGCTGTGAGAAAAATCTGTCAATTTACTGATGTAGAAACTGTGAGGCTAGTCTATTGTAGTTACTTTCATAGTATTATGTCGTACGGTATTTTTCTATGTAACCAATAATTTGATTTAAAAGAGTGTCCGTGGAGTTTCTTGCCCGTTCTTCTCTTCTCCATAGGTACCTACTACGCTTTGAAATGGGAAACTAACTTCATCTTTCTGTCTAATCGACCCCTTGACAATTCCAAAGTGCGTGTAATTGGTTTATTTGAAATAAATGCTTTGCGTCTGAAAATATGATTTGTGCCCACCAACCAATAATGACCAGATATATCATTTGTAATTAGAAAGCTTATGCCTTGGCTGTAATTTGTTACTATGGGTGTCAGACACAAATAACTGCAAGCAAAAATTAATTGCGAAAAAATATAATTGGTTGCACAGTAAGCTCAAGTAAGCAGCCAACCTCTCCCACCTCGCTGACAGTCATTTTTGCCACGCTCGCGTCATGCCCTATCGGCATCGCCTCGGTTCTTACAGTCGAAGAAGATTTTTTGAATGAAGAGCCACCTATAATCTCCCTTAGACGTTGCTTCGGCGGCGCCTACACGGGCCACTACATAGTGCTGGTCGGCTACAGCCGCGACAAGCTGCTGTACCGCGACCCTGGCCTGCCCGCGCGCCTGTGCGCCGCCTCGCCCGCCCGGCTGCACCGGGCGCGGCGCGCCAGCGGGACGGACGAGGACGCCATACTCGTGTATAGGGACTTGAGGTGACGGACTCAGGTAGGAGTAGGTTGTAGATTGTTCGGGCCATCCATAAATTACTTCACAATAATTTCAAATTTCTTGGAGGGGAGGGCCCCGTCCTTGTGACGAGTACAGGTGATCATATTTGTGTGACACCCCCTCCCCTGGTGTGACGTCTCATATTTTGCAACTTTAAATAAAATCTCATCGATAGAGAGGAGGCTTGTATCACAGCTATGGAAACGTTGTAAGTTGATTAGATTATGTAATATTATTGATAATCAATCTGCCTAGTCTTCTCTCAACTATGTTGGGGTCGGCTTACAGTCTAACCGGATGCAGCTGAATATCAGTATTTTACACGGAGCGACTGCCTGTCTGACCTCCACAACCCAGTAACTGGGTAATACGTTACCCCTTGGTAAGACTGGTTGTCAGACTTTCGGGCTTCTGACGACCCGACTGTCAAAGATTCACGAATGACAGCTGGGACCAACGGCTTAACGTGCTTTCCGAGGCACGGAGGAGTCTCGGTATGTAAAGATGGTCACCCATCCACGGACCAACCCCGGCAAGCGTAGCTTAATCTGATGGATGATCGACCTGTGCGGCTGTTATTACTTAGCCACGACCACGAGCTCCTCCCATTACAGAGTTGGCAATATTTTAGTTTTTCGTTGAGTTGAAGTTTAGTTTTAATACTTTAGATTTATTATGCATACGACGTCAGGAAGCTTATGACTAGTATCCCCCTTTGTCACACGATGTCACACTTTGTTGGCCCCCTTTTTTTTTTTTTTGGATGGGAAATCATCAAAGGACTTCTCCCGCTCTGGGCGTAGCGGGAGGGCGTGTCAGACTTTTACTGACTAAAATCCACCCGTGTTCCTTCAGTTGCCTGTGCCGGGGCCACGGTAACTCTTTCGAACATCCCGCAACCCCGGCTGGCATCGGTCCTAGCGGACCCCTTCAATGCTGCTGACATCTCTTCGAGGCGCGCGTGGAACACAACGCGCCGTCGACTCGGGCTTGGTCCTTACCGAACGGCGAGCAATGGGTAGCATTGCTCGCCGTCCGCAAGCCCGCGCCTACGGTGGCCGTGAATCGGCTACCAATTCCCGACGCCCAGGGCGTCTCCTGCGGCGACTAGGGTCGTGAGGGCGCAAAGTTGGCCTGGACCAGGGCCGGACGCGAGAGATCGCCGCCGCCGATCGATTCCACGAGGACACGGCGGTACCCCGCTCAAGCCGGGCAGGCCTCCACCGTATGCTCCACCGTGTCCTCCGGGCGATCCACACAGTGGTGACACCCGGGCGTTTCCTCCTGCCTTATCCGGAACAGGTACCTCCCAAAGCACCCGTGTCCGGTGAGGACCTGCGTCAGGCGGAAGGTGAGGACGCCGTGGCGCCTCTCCAGACACTCCTCAAAGAGGGGACTTATTGCCATAATTGTGGCGTGCCCAGTGCTAGGTTGCGACAATCGCACTCTCCATGCTGCCATGAGATCCCGCCGGAGGTTTGTTGGCCCCCTCCCTCCCACTTAACGTGTGGTGTGATGTGACATAATTTATGGATGGCCCCTAATGACCGTTTGCTTTGTAACTTTTTTGTGTAAATAATCCTAGTCATGATATACACAAGTTGCTCAATATTGTTGCAGTGAGACTTTTTTGTTTTTCCGGAAAGTTGCTTCACACACATACTGCATGCGTTGTTGCCAGCAACAGTGTTGTGCAACTTTTGTTGAGTTTATTTATAAATACGAGCCTGTATTCGTTGTTGTTGTAACTTGTAAGTACAATTTTTAGTTCTTACTGTAGATACAGTCAGCACAAAAAAAAACACTATCCAAAGTAACAGAAGAGATTTTAGAAATTATTTTTATTTGTAAGAAATTACCGAGCGGTAGAAAATACAAAAAATCTATTATTAAAAAAAAAATTAGGTTGCCTATGGTATCTTTGTTGCTGACTGTACAACAAAGTCAAGAAGTGATATGAGCTCTAACTCTTGTAGAATATGGCAGCTAATTCAGTGACATGTGTCATTATGGCGCAACGAATTGACAAATGAGACACAATATACATAGATTATAAGATTTAAAATAAAAACAGTATTTTATATTTTCATTCCTTTTGTAATTAATATTATTCTCAATTAGGTACACGTGCCTTATTAATACATAATTGTGTAAAAGTACTAAGAATTACTTTGTTTAGCATCGCTAGCTATGAGATAATTTAGCTAAGATACATTTTAATATGTTTAGTTTTTAATTTAATTGATAAGAAAAGGTTGACATAATTACCATTACGCGTCTTTCGTTTAAAAAGTTGGATAGAAATTTGAACCGACGATTAGAGTGGTTGCTCTTTGAAATTGTTATTTCCTGGAAAACCTCGTAAGTAACTCTTTTCTCGACTAGGAATCGAACTTAAGACATATAAACAGAGCTTTTGTGCCATAATTATCGTTCTGAGCATGTGGAGCCTGCACCTGGACAAAACATTCGTATGAACTCATTGATTTATTTGTCACTAAGGGAACTCTAAAAGGGAAGTGAGAAATCTTGGGATTTAACCAAAGCAATGCATGACTCATGGTGCCTGATTCAACAGTAAACAAGCATTGCTTTACTGTTTGACGCACGCGCGCATAAAACAGACAAAATAACACTTCCAATTGTTCCTTACCAGTCAGTATGTTCGTAAAGGATAGCTCGGTACTTGGGGAAGTACTCCCACGAAACATCGTAAGGAAAGCCTGACTTGACGGTCTGCATTGCCGTCATTTTAGCCGTTACACATCCACTGCTGGACATGGGGCTCCCCCAAGCGCCGCCACATCGACCGGTTGTGCTTCTTGCATCCAGCAGACTGGCAACCAGCTGCAAGCAAATGTAATCGTCAATAAGTACGTTTCTGGTTTGTATGAGAAGATGCGTTTGTCCTACAGGCGGATGTTAGACACACTTAGGTAAGTCAGGATAATCGGCGGTTTCTCTATAGCTGTGCGTACTGAACAAACTGCACTGTGTTATGCATTTCATTTAGCCGTGCGAGTTTAAAGCAATAACGTGGATTACGTGGACTAATATTCTCTTTTCAAAATCCAAAATATTTTGACATAATCCTACATGGGCACTTGTGAAACGACAGAAGCTAGGTACTCGGTTCCAATTGGTCGTTTGCTATTTATTTATTATTAGCCATTTATTTCGGACAGAATCCATAAAAGTGTTAGTAACAATATTCTTAAAATCTATGTTAGTAGCATAATATAATCAACTAGGTATTTTTTTTTTTTACAATTTGCCTGTAACTATTCCCACCCAGTGTGCCTGATGGGACAGTCATGCAGGATGCAATCATTTGCAAAATGCTATGGAGGAGAGTCGGTAAGGAACTCCTTTACAGGCTGACTTTGACAAGTTATCTACTTACATAAAAGTAAGAGAGAGTAAAATGTGAGTTCCAGGAATCAACGCACTCGAATGTAACTTCTTAAACAGTAAATTATTCTTATTCTTACATAACTAGTAATCAAGTCGACTTGACACCCTTAATGCACCCTTTCTTCCAAGGTGACAATATCAGCCTCAGTCTGTAAGGGGTCCCGAAACAATCAATAGGTAGCAATTGATTAATTTGTATTGTACCTCAGTAATATGTTCTATGTTAGAGAGTTGGTTTCCGCACTTAGTCCTTCAAGTGGACCATTGTGCGTGACCTAGATAATATTATCAATCGCTTCAATTGCCTTCGATAGACGATCAATCTGCGCATCAATGTGTATCAATCACGTCAAAGATTGGCAATTGCAATTGATCGTTACGTGAACCAATATCAGTCCCTGCAGAACAACGGCTTCTTCTCACAGAGAAAACGAACAAGCCGTTTGACTGCGTTGTGGCGCCATCAGAGTATTCAGAGCATGTTTCTTGATGATGTTTTGTTGTACTGTACCATCAGTCAGTAATGTCCAAAATCTGGTACAGATTCAGATCCGAAAGCGGTTCAAAGACTAGAACGAACAGATAAACTAATGGGTACCAAGGTCATAGGTCATACGGGCTGGGGTCCGCAACTCCATGTTAGTGCGCGTATTTTGCATAAAATGAGTACCAAATAAATACCAACACTTACTTCACCTCACCCTTGAACTGAACGTCATCCACAGTTTCGCACTTACGAACTTACTATTTTCTTCAATTATTTCACGATTTCACTCAATTGTTTAACACAAAAACACTTTCACTCGAATCGAATCGCTTCTAATACCTCCTACATAAACACCACACATCACAATAAACAGGCAACACATACATAGGTTAAGGTACTTTAGTATGCCATAGGCATCTCTCCTGGCTTATAGCCCAAATAATATGTACTATGAAACATACATTTCCCCATATTATGAAAAATACGAAGACTTATAATTACCAAGCAATATAGCGAACCTTTGATTCACATTGGTCAGCCATGTGTAAACATTGGTTCCAATCACAGCCATTATTCGATAATCAAAAGGGTTATCGACATGTACTCAAGTATACGGATGTTGGCACTGGCCTACCAATGTATAGGTTACCTATACTTATAATCTATGCCAAGGGCACTAGCCTACAATCACTAAATATTCTGTTGTTAGTACCTGGGTACATAATTATGTCGCAACGAGTGTAAATGAAAAAAAATGTAACCACAGTGCACATGTCAGCCATTGACTAAAGTACTATCTTGTCTACTGTTTGACCAAACACCAACATATATTATCTCTCTGAATTCCTATAAATATTGCAAAATCAAAATCAAAAGTCATTTACTCAAACAAGGCCGAGAATTAGCACTTTTCGAACGTCAAAAATGACATATCGACAGTGACCCGGCACGCCCGCCCTGCCGCAGGAAAGCCTTCTGCAGGAAACATAACATACATTACAATGAAATACGTAGTAAGGCACTTACAAGACTTGCATAAATATTTGTAATACAGCCACTAAATATTACGTTACACGTGTTTGCAAGTATAGGACACACCCTGACCAGGGTATTCACAAACCATAGAGCTCACAAATCTTTGAAATCTCTATAACTTTTGTCTATTGTTGGGGAATCACCAACAAATTAATGGTGCTGCTATACTGGTTTTTAAGTCTAACTCAGTAAGATTCATTATTTTGTAAATAGTTGAATATGTTAATGTTGTTTTTTCTGGTACATATCATATTTTATTACGTAGTTCGATGCTCCACGTGGAATCGGCAGAGGGCGAGCCAAGCCACTATTGAAAAGCCGTGACCCTGTTAATGAAAATCTAATCGCTTTCTATTGAAGCCAGTGCAATAGAAATGTGATGCAATATTGTTTCCCATTTGATATTAGTAAGTTGGGTTTCTGTCGCCTATCTCTGATGCAATCTGTTTATTTCGATAGCATCTTGTAATATAATATCACATGTTGCAATAGTTATTGACGCCATACCCCAGCATGTGTTCAATGTAGAATTCCCCGCGAGGACAATTCATATTTGTTCAAGTGTTACTTTCTTTCATCTTTAGTACGTAGTAGCCACAGCTAGCACTAGATAGTACGAAGGACTTTAGTTCGGTAGTAGCCACAGCTAGCACTAGATAGTACGAAGGACTTTAGTTCGGTAGTAGCCACAGCTAGCACTAGATAGTACGAAGGACTTTAGTTCGGTAGTAGCCACAGCTAGCACTAGATAGTACGAAGGACTTTAGTTCGGTAGTAGCCACAGCTAGCACTAGATAGTACGAAGACTTTAGTTCGGTAGTAGCCACAGCTAGCACTAGATAGTACGAAGGACTTTAGTTCGGTAGTAGCCACAGCTAGCACTAGATAGTACGAAGGACTTTAGTTCGGTA